>OX327006.1:41944702-44444702 GCA_946800695.1 Geum urbanum | reverse complement strand
CTTTTGTCACTTTGGACTATTGAACTAGCTTCCTTGAGGTCTTGTCTCCAATTCCACTTTCTTCTTTTGTCTCTTGAAGTCCTTTTCTGTCTTCTAGTGGAGTTGCTGGTCATCGCGACACTCTTGTTTCCATGTATGCATATTTGATTCAAGTACCAAAGAGATTGATTATTTTAATAACATCAACGATTGTAAAAGTTGTTTTCGTATGGTATCAGAGTTTGAGGCCATAAAACCTTTGTAACCCTTTTCGAAATAAGGAAACTGCTTGATGTACTATGTTACTTTAGCATTGTAAATCTTTCCACACTATGTTGTTAATTTTTATAACCTCGGCAAGTGATCCCATAAATCTATAAATTTACGTTTGGCCACAGAGATTGTCTAATAAAGAACAAATATACCAATGAGACAAAATTTTAGCCACTGGAATTGGCCTTAAAAATTAGAAAAATTTTGAAAGAAAAAATCTAATATCTAGCCACTGTCATTGGCCTTATGCTAAGATACACCAAGTCCCTATAGGTTATACCCATTCGGTTCAATCAGGCGAGTGGTTGGCTAGGAGCCTGACTGAACTGATTTACTCTATTGTTGGCGGGTCGTCATATTCCTAAATTAGCTGCACATACTTCTTGAGGAATCAACCATTTATATGGTTGACATGGATTGTACAATCTCGGTCACGAAGACGCATTGCTCCACGACCTTGGATGCGATCTATTATGTACGGGCCTTCCCATTTTTCAAACCATTTGTCACGTCCGTCAATCTTTTCGCCAATGGGAAGCATTACTTTCCAGACTAAGTCCTCCTCTACAAAACTCATGCCACTAGTACACTTGTGATAAGCCCGAGGTACTCTTCGTTTCTTAGCACATAAGTGTTCATATGCTTCTAGTCGCTTTTCATCTAAGTTTTTGTGTTCCTACAACATTGTCTGTACATAGTCCTCAACTATAAGACTGCACATGAAGCTCCAAAGGCAGCACAATGTTGTGTCCAAACATAGTTGTCCCTATTGGATTTCTTTTACTTTTCTGATTTGCCCAGAGTGTGTTGAACAAATCCTTATGCCACAGGCGGACATTGCTGGCGAGCATGCATTTAAGGATATGCAAAATTAACTTATTTCTCGCTTCTACTTGGCCATTGGATTGAGAATAATAATATGTTGAATGGAGAAAATGTATGCCCAAATCCTGCATCAACGTGTTGACCTCGCCTGACATGAACGTTGTCCTTCTGTCTGACACGAAGCACTCTGGTATACCAAAACGACAAATTATATCTTCAAATAAGAACTGGCGAATGGTACCCACAGAAGCCACTTTTAAAGGCATAGCTTCCACCCATTTGGTGAAAAAGTCAGTAGCCACGATGATGAACTTATGTCCCTCTGACGAGTGAAGATGGATCATCCCAATTAAGTCTAAAGCACATCCTCGTGCTGGCCAAGACTTGATGATCGGTTGTAAGTGAATATTAGGTAAATGGCTAATACATGTGCTTGGTAGTCCTCACAACCCCTTAGTGAAAGTGTGACAATCCTTAATCATTCTCGGCCAGTAGTATCCATGACGCCGTAATAACTATATCATCTTTGGACCAGTCTGGTGTGCCCTCGCTAGTCCTCACAACCCCTTAGTGAAAGTGTGACAATCCTTAATCATTCTCGGCCAGTAGTATCCATGACGCCGTAATAACTATATCATCTTTGGACCAGTCTGGTGTGCCCCTGCTGCCCCTAGATGTACTTCTCTCATTATCCTTTTAGCGTCCCAGCCGTACACACATCGCAGTAGAAAACCATCTTCACCTCGTATGTATAATTCATTTTCTTTGAACACGTAATTAAGAGCCAAAAAATGGATCTGCTTGTCTGCCGGTTCACTAGGATTCTGAAGATAGAAGATGATAGGTTGCGTCCAATCTATGTCAATATGGTTGAGCATTGTTACGTACCATTCATTATTTTCTTCCTGTCGAACGAAGAAAGACGGCAGTGTGCGTCGTTCAACCTTCAAAATTCGTTCACGTACCCCATCATGTAGGCTTACTCCAGTCGCCAGCTATGCCAATTCATTTACCACGTAATTCTTCTCGCTAAGGATATGTGATCTACGCATTTAGGCATATTAATTAATATATTTTCTCTACATTTTTACTTTGTTAATTGCTTAGTTTTATTAGTTTTGATTCATTTTGTTGGTTTTAGGTTTTCTCAAAAGAGACGGAGTAAAGAGGTCTATAAGCATTTGAGGCGTGGAAAAATGGAGCAAAAAGAGGAGTGAAGAAATGTTGCCGAAATTCTATGGATCTTGAAGAAGAACAAATGAAAATGATGCAAATAAAGAAGAAGACATTTCTCATGCGCAATCCAGGAAAACATAATCTTGCCGAATTAATAAAAGACCATTGGGCCAAATTTTTAGAAAATATTTCAAGATGATATGGATATTATTTGAGGCCTAAAATATGTGCAATTAAATAGTATTTTCGGACAAGAATAATTGGAGAGCAAGAAATCCAAGATTTCATGAGATTGGGATTCCTAATACTTAAAATTGAAGGAAATCTGAAGTTACAGGATATCAGACTTCTATAGGCTGTAGAAATCACGGATCAACTCCGATTGAGGTGACTAAGGAAGGTATTTTATAGCCCTCAGAAATAATCTTTCCAATGTCGCAAGAATCATGCAATTCGGATATGTATAACTCAAGAAAATCACATTTTACTATAGAAGGTTAGATTTCACCGAAATTAATGTAGACTTCTTGTTATGGTAGGAAACAACCTACCCTTCTCCTATATAAAGGGGAGCTCGGCCTCAAAGCAGATCATCACTCATTCCTATGCCTATGCTCTGCCAAATACTCTCCTCCTCCCCACAAATTAAGCCGACATCCTCAAGAAGCCGACTATACCATCATAACGCTGCATCTCTTCTTCCACCGACGTATAGGGGATTCCGAGCATCTTTCACCAAAGAAATATAGTGCTCTCGAGTAGCCTTAGGGGATTCCGAAGCTATAAAAGTGTAGCCATGATCTCTTTACTCTGTAGTCTCTTTTTGTGTATTAAACTTGGTTGTGTGTTTTGGATGATTTTATTTGGTTTTATGAATTATATGTCTTTCAATAAATCTTCCATGTGTTTTATTACTTTTATTCGAAACTTGCATGTGTATTTGGTTCTTAATGCTTTGATTTTAGAAATAGGGGATTCCGAGTTTAAATCAATGGTGTATAGGGGATTCCAAGCACAAAATATGAAATATGCATGTGTTTTGAGAATTTGAGTGATAGAATTTCGTAGGTTGTTGAGAGATATATATATGCCATGTTTGAGTGAAGGTAAGGAATAAGATGATCACTTGTATATAATTACTTAGGTTTTCTTTTTGTTTCAAAACATGGTATGTGTTTTAGGCTCTTCTACGTGTTTGCTTGTCTATGAGTCAATGCATGTTAGAGTCCTAAGATTAGGTGCTATGTTTGAGACGTTTTTAGTAAATAAATTAGGTAATTAAAAACCAACTTATAAACCCCCCATACATTTACTTTTGTGTTTATAAACGTTGTCATACATTAGTACCCTCAATCCCCGGTTAAGAACGATCTCTACTTATCAATGCTACATCTACAAAGAAGGATTTTAAATTGTATACGTGTGAGATATGTGTTGAGTGTCTACTTTGTGTTAATATTTGATGCATGTTTTACGCATATCAATATGGCACAATTGTACTTCAGTAAGCAACTTGAGCAGGTCACAAGCCCGTCTCATATAAGGCTCTAAAATTGGCCCGACCTTGTACTGCGACTCCAGCTGCTTAATTACCAGCTGAGAGTCTCCACATATATGAACTTCAATGACCTCCATATCTAACAGTATTTCTAGCCCAATGATGAGTGCTTCGTACTCCGCTTAGTTGTTCGTACAACGGAAGTCTAATATGAAGGAGTAAGAGAAAGTTTCTCCATTTGGGTTGACTAAGGCAATTCCTACCCCAACCATGGTGTTAGTACTCGAGCCATCAAAGTCCAAGCACCACGGGGTGAGTGAGATGCATGCTAACTCCAGCTCTGGACCTTTGCGAGCATCTAGCATTGGGTGATGGGCAAGGAAGTCAGCCACCGCCTGACCCTTCACTGGCTTTTATGATACATATTGTAATGAAACTTCAAAAAGTGCCAAAATCTACTTCCCAATTCGGCCCCTCAATATAGGCCTTGAAAGCATGTACTTTACCAGATCTATTTGTGCAATCACATAAGTGTTAAATGATAACATATAGTGCCTCAGTTTACATCCTGAAAAATATAAGGTTAGGCATAACTTCTCCATTGGAGAGTACCGTGTTTCACAATCTGTGGCTAAGATAGAAAATAGCTCGTTCAGCTCCCGCGGTATCGTCTTGTGCTAGTAAGCTTCCAATGGAATGATCTGTAGCAGAGATATAAAGTTTGAGAGGTACATCCGGCCTTGGCAGGACCAAGATTAGTGGGTTCACAAAATACGCTTTGATGCTATCGAAAGCCTCTTGGTGAATAGGCTCCCACAAAGTCTTTCTAATTTTGTAATTTGAGAAAGGGCGAGAATGACTGTGTCTTTCCTGCAGCGTTTGCGATGAAGTGTCTAAGGAAGTTGACTTTTTCCAGCAAACGTTGTAGTTCTTTCTTGTTCTTTAGCGGGATAGCATTAATGACCACTTCGTTCTTGTCGTCTGGAACTTTGATTCCTCGCTGATGGACTAAGAAACCTAAAAAATCCCCTGCTTGCATGCCAAAAACACATTTTGCTGGATTCATCTTCAATTGGTTTTGCTGCATTCAAATGAATACCTTCCTCAAATCTTCAATATGATCTGTTCTGCACTTTGTCTTCGCTACCACGTCATCGATATAGACCTCCATGTTTTTTGCCAAATGTGTTGCTGTGTTTGCATCATCGTCGCATATGAAGGTCTGGAAGTTGATTGGTTTATAGTGTCGTGGCCATTGCCAGGCATAAACGACACCTTTCTCCAAAGGCGGGTAGGGAGTCTCATACGGCTCGTGTGCTCTAGCGATGTGTATATTGCATTCCTCCATGAACCTCTTTAAATTATCCTCTCAAGCGGCTGGAAATGCTTCAGCCTGCCTCGTCTTCCTGATTAGGTCAGAAACAGACTTAGTTAGCTCTGAGATGTCCATGTCTGTCCTCTTATAAAAACTGGCCATTGCCCTGGCCTGATTCGCCCGATTTTCCTCCAAGACTCCCAGAAGCTCTGTGTGCATCCTTTCCTGCCTTTCCAGCAGGGTCACTATATGTGCTTTTCAAAGTCGCCTGCTCCTCTAGGCCTCTATTGTACTAAACCCTTAGAGCCTTGATCTCGGTTGTTGTTGTATATGTTTTCTCGCAATTGGTGGTAAGCAGCTCTACTTGTTCCTCTATCCTTTTCTCCATAGAGGCGAAGTACTCTCTAAATCGCTCATTTTGCCATGCGACTTACATTCTGTAGTCTTCGTAGTTCATATGGTTAATCTCTTCTTCACTTAGGAAGTTGAAGTCCATCGTTGAACAACGTTTGACTCCAAAGATTATTTCAACCACGTTCTCAGTAAGCGAACGACACTTAGAAGAAGCGTGTTTCTGGTACTCCGATTGAGGATGTTTATGACACCGAGGGTATCCATTTTTATAAGGATTCCTAATTGTCGCTTAGAGAAGTGAAAAGTATGTCCCACTGGGCGTGCCAAAATTTCCCAGGGTTCTGAGAACTGCAAACTGTCTCTTTTCTCGATCTTGTGCTTCTTGCGCTGGCGTGCCATTGTCGTACGACAGAATACTCGATTTATAGGCCAACTACTACTTGACTTCTTTAAACCAATTGAAACAGGGAGAGTACCAACCCCGCCTGAATCGATCCTTCTTGCCTAAATAACTTTAGGACTTGTGGTTTTCGTGTCTCTAGCAGAGCCATGAAGATCGATACTCTACACTCCTCCTGGTGTAAAGCAAAGCAATATCCTTGACAAGATTTTGAGAACACAAGTGGTTGTGTCCTTTAATCTCAAGTCTCTTACACTTTTCGGGTGACAAATCTCTTGATCACTGGTTGTAGTGTTTTGCGTCCTTGAATTGCAAGAATCTCACGCTCAGATGATAACTCTCTTGATCACTGGTTGCAAGGATTTCTCGAAATGAGAAGGTAGTTTGCCGATAGCAAAGTGTATGTGATCAAGGATCCTTTCTTCGGTGTTATTCTCTTGTATATATAGGAAACGGTGCTCGTATTTCAGTTCAACTGAAACTCCTTACAATTAGACTTGTTAAGCAACCCTAACTGTTTGGTTCCCACGTCTTGTACCTTATCTCAAAGTCTAAAACTCTTAGTGATAAGCACCAAGAATCCTTCCCTCTATAGGAAAGGTTAATAACATTTAATGGATGGGCCACAGAACTTGGCCTCCTTCTCTTTTTCAGTCCATCGTGACTCAATTAAAGACTACTTCTCGGGCCGCTCGCTTAGTCCAACCTCCAAAACTCAATAACAAGATATTTTATCTTAGGCCCGAATACTAAGGAAAGTTCAGGTCGCTAGCTCGATCATCCTGAACAGATTAATTAATACAGATATCAAGTATATTTGCTATATATGCATACCTTATATGCATCCCTGAAAGTATTCGGCAATTCATTTAAAAGACAAATAAACTAAGTGGAACAACAACTAACTTGGATTGGTGATCACTCTCAAGTATGGTAAGTATATGCATAAATTGGTTTGGAATACTTGTGCTAGTTGTTTCATTTGATAAATGTGTGGAATTAGATGAATAATTCCCGCTGTGCTAAGTTTAAGGAATAGAGGTAAGTTAGGATTGTGATATGACTGATATCAATATGCTTTGATCTGATTACGGTTATTCTTTCTCTGTCTGATAAACTTTGAGTTTAAAAATGAGATTTGCTTAAAGCTGATTTTAAGGCAATACAGAATGTTTAGGAAGTAACTGATTTAGTCCTGATTGGTCTCTATTAGGTTAAGTACATGGTTACTATATAAGCATGTTGTTTTCTGTGAGTAAGGCATCTAGGTGAAACTATTTTGCTTAGACTATGTTCCTTGTTAAGGGTGTAAGTGCATCGACATTCTATTGGTATTGATATTGATATTGAGTTGAGATTATCAATTCAAGGTTGTTAAAGACGCTCAACTTTGAAGAAGGTGTTCTCCCAGTTGAACCAAAAAAATGTGTTTCCTGAAGGCTACTTTGCCAGAATAATTCTAGTCTACAAACGAGAGACATCGACATTGCCGTGAATGTAAAGCAATATCGATCCTTTTCTCTTAATTAATCCACCATTTTTATAAATAAATAGTGCTCCGATCCTGGCTCTTATGTTACATCAAGTTGTTTGAATTGGAAACTTCTGAATGCGTGATGATTGATATATACTGCAACCATTGAAGTAATCAAACAATTGCAAGTAGGTTTTAACCTACTTACTAGTGCATCAATATATGCATCATTCATGATTGATAATGCATGTAGCTAGCTAGAATGGTCAAATTCCACCATGGTACTATGTAACTATATATATATGAAATCGATCGATGACCGACAACTTGACGAATTTGTTTTGTGGTGGGCATGGTTAGCTAGGGTAGCGGCTAGCTAGCTTTTCTTGGTCGAATTGATACGCGCAAGTTGAGCTTAATTTTTAATGGGACGTGGTACTGCTCTCTCAGAGTGCTCATCCGTAGACTCTTCGAAGTCTCGTAAGCCATTATCAATCGCTGTGATTTGAGAATATAATTACTACATAGCTAGTTCGATCATCTCCTGTACGTGACGTCACTAGCTAATGTGAGATATCTTATATATACGTACGTACACATCTAATTAGGTGGATGGTACGCATCTAATTAGGTGGATTGTGTATCTACGATTCAATATTTGTCAACACTATGATATCTAGAAATCGATAATTGTCAACGATCACTGCATTCTGCAAATCAACCGATTAAAGCTCCCCTGTCCCAGTTTGCTAGCTAGCTTCCCCAGGAATCCATATTGGTTAGACGCTATCAGCTGCATATGTAATATATATTCGTATATAGATCGATGTCAGGAAGTTCATCATCGTCGACGTTGTCGGCTTTGTTGGTTTTCTGGTATGCTGGTGCCATCTGCTGCTTCATCGTTGTTCTTACGGGTGTAACAGAAGCCCAGCTGGAGGCTCCTTCTGAAGCTCCTTCATCTGAACCTCAAGCTACGACAGATCCATCTGAAGGTTTCTAGCTAATTTTCTTTTCTAACATAAATTAGCATGCTTAATTATGAAGTTAATGAAGGAGCTGTGCATACATCATATATATGAAATTCCATCTGTGAGAACCTTAACTGGGCTATATCTAGCTAGCTGCATATATATGTTATGAAGATTACACGTACTGTAGCATGAAAATGAAAATGCTATGCTATGATTCTCATTTTCGATTTCTTTATCGTGGCTCTCTGTTGTTGTTTTTCATTTTGGGCAAGAGTGACTCTCTTACAATCGGACACAAATCTATCTGTTTCTGATCTGATCTTTCTTTTTAATTGAAAAGAAAAATATGTACTTCAAAAAAAATGAGAAATTACCAAAACAGAAAATTATGACGTATAACAATTTAACATTTATGACGTCTAAAAACTTAAAATAAGGTTAAATTGAAATACTAGTTTTGTTACCTTTCATTTTACGAGGCTTTTCTCTTCGTCTTCCCCATTTAGAAGTTAGAACAAAGCTACGCAGTTAATAGTTCAGCCGAGGCCATTGGGCAACCGATGCAATAGAGTCAAAAACCGGTAAAACCCATCACCAAATTGTTCCTCTAAATTGGTCATCGATCTGCAAGCTTAAATCTCAATTTCTAGTAATCACCAAAAAGTTACATTCAGCTATCAACTCCTTTGTAATTGGTTTTGCAGTGAAAGCTTTGAACTCAATCTTTGCGCAATGGAAGATTAAGGCCAATGTGAAGCAATGGAACACAACAGGAGACCCATGTAGTGGAGCTGCTATTGATTCTACTGCATTCGACGATACCGATCATAACCCCTTCATCAAATGTGACTGTTCTGATAATGTCACTTGCCACATTACCCAACTGTAAAACTTTTTTTTTTCTGTTGGTATTTCAGTGCCACTACAAAGAATTAAACTTTACCTAAAAAATCATACCTTTTGCAGGAAAGTTTATGCCTTGGACGTTGTTGGTGTGATTCCAGAAGAGCTATGGACTCTGAGTTCCCTATTCAATCTGTATGCTTTTCAAAATTTCTTTGCTTGAGTTGGATTGGCATTGATCGGATGATCTTCAACTCAATTTGTTATCTTTCTTCATTTGTTTTAAAGGAATTTGGGTCAGAATTACTTGACAGGACCTCTCTCTGCTTCTATTGGAAATTTAACAAGCATGCAGTATTTGTAAGCCCCTCAAATGTGCTTTTGATGGCCTAGATTCACTCATATGATACTCCTTCTGTACCAGAATGCAATATGAAAAGTTTTATTTTATTTTTTCATGATCATTATTTTGTTGTAATTGCAGGAGCCTTGGGATTAATGCTTTATCAGGCAAGCTACCAAAGGAACTTGGGAAACTCACTGACATGCTATCTTTGTAAGTTTCTTTCATTTGGAGCGCTTGGCAACTGAATTCTTCATTTCATGTTGTTTAAATCACTTTTAAGGTGTATCCTTTACTTGAATGTGTAATTCATAGGAAGATTATCCTTATTGGAATGTACTCAGTTGGATTCATTTTCAAATAGATCACACTTTTACTTCTGCTTTAGTTGACAGCTTTCTACATTTGAATATCTGTGTCAGACAATAATAGGAATGTAATGCGACATATCTGTTTAGTGAGATGTTGATTATTTGTGATGAATTTCTAACCGATAACTTTTTTTAGTGCTATTGGGACAAACAACTTTTCTGGCCCTCTGCCATCTGAACTGGGCAGTTTATCTAAATTACAACAAATGTAAGTTTGTGTTTCTTTAAATTTCCTTTTTATAGTTGATGAGTGAGAAACTGAGAGGCTGCAATCTGACTTCATATGATTCTGGATCTGTAAAATGTGTGACCTTAGCTACCAGAGTTGTTAGCACCACATTTTACTATGTACTTAAAGAAACCCCACAGGCATTCAAAATTGGTGAAAATATACCATGAATAATAAGTTTAATGTTTAATCAGTAGTGAAAGTCATACAAGAATTACAACCTCAAGCTGAAAATAGAAAAGATGATGGGATTCTTGGTAACATCTCCCTCACTGTTTACTTTGCAGTTACATTGATAGTTCTGGTGTTAGTGGTGAGATTCCCTCAACATTTGCTAATCTACAAAGCTTGCAGACACTGTGAGAACTTTATCAAACTGGACTCTTTCCGTAAATTTTTGAAACATCTGTTAGACAGTTACATTTTTATTTTTTTTTGGCAGTTGGGCATCCGATGTTGAACTCTCTGGCAGGATACCCGACTTCATAGGAAACTTGTCAAAGCTTACTTCCTTGTAAGCTACTCTGTATAGAAAATTGACAACAAAAGTAGATTGTTGCAGTAATGTTCATTTCCGGCTCTTACAGTCTTCATATGGTTTTTTTTTTAACGAAAGAATACCTCACTAATAGTAAGCTAGAATTATTTTCAGGAGGTTTCAGGGAAACTCTTTTGAAGGTCCTTTACCATCTGCACTTTCCAGTCTGACTTCTCTGACAGAGCTGTGAGTCACTAGATCTACAAGTCCTTCTATGGTTATTAAAGCATATCTATAACCATCTCCTGTGTGATGTGATAATAGGTATATTACTGACATATCTACCACCAATGAGAGCACTACTCTTGAATTTATTAAGGATTTGAAGTCTCTAACTGTCTTGTAAGAAATCTTTCTCGCTTAAATTGAGTACTTTGGACTTTGCTCTTGTTTCGTTAAGAAATATGACATTGTGGCTTGACATCCTGCAGAGTTCTAAGGAACAACAATATTTCTGATTCAATTCCTTCCAATATTGGAGAATACCAAAGTTTGTCTCAGCTGTAAGTTTTTTCTTGGTGATGGGTGTACATAATCAGTTGGGTAAATCCAAATTTTCCAACCTGGAAAGAGATTGCCATATATAAAGGGCAACATTATCCTCATTTTTTCTTTTCTAATATAACTCTAATATAATGTTAGATTAACTGGCAATAGTTTAGTTTGTAACGAACTTCACCAGTTTTAGATGCATTTCGATTGCGGTATTTTATTCTTCAGAACTTATACAACTAGCTATGTCAGTCCTTCAATGTTGTAACTCTATTTTTTTGTCCAGGGACTTGAGCTTTAACAATCTCACTGGGAATATACCATATTCCTTGTTTAATTTGAGTTCTCTCTCAATCCTGTAATATATCAATCCCTTTCACTTGCTTTATACTTCACCTTAACGCACTCTTGAAGTACTAACTGAGGCATATATTTCATCCTTCATCATCAGATTTCTTGGAAACAATAAGTTGAATGGCACCCTCCCAGTATATGTAAATTCATTTCTTCACTATATGTAAGTTTTTTTCATGTAGTTTTTTGTATATCATCATAGTTTATTACAAATGGGAGGTTACTGATCAAATATGTTTTCCTTTTGATGAACTCATCTCTTAGTTGGTAAACAGCATGTTCATTGTTCCTCTTTATCATATCTTTACAGTATCAGCATCTACATAAACCTGTGAATTAATGTAATATTCATTTGGATGAACTATGTAATTGATGCAGAGATTTGTCATACAATAATCTAGTTGGGAGCATTCCTTCTTGGGTCAGCAGTGCAAATTTGCAGCGGTATGTCTTAATATCCTACAATATTTTTAGTTTTTCTTTTTGCTGCAGGTAGTTTAGTAAATGTTTTATATGATGGACCATCAAAGTATTGTAATTATTAAATGGTTTGGTTTTGGCAGGATGGACTGGCTTAATATATTTTGTAATGATGACATTAACACCAATATTTTCTCGGGTGTATTTGCAGTAATTTAGTTGTCAACAACTTCACACTAGACAGTTCAAAAAGCAGGTGATTCTTTGCATCTGGACTCACTTTTAGTTTTTTGAACATGTCGATATATAATGCTTGTGAGGCTTCTTCAACAAGCACACCTGTCCCAGTCTGCACTCTCAAAAAATCAAATCACTTGGTTTTTTTTTTGACATACCATTTTTGTACAGTACTCTCCCTTCAGGGTTGAACTGCCTTCAAAAGGACTTTCCTTGCAAAAGTGGCAAAGGACTCTGTATGTACAGTGGACACTTTAATTTTTGTTAACTTTGTAATGGAAATGCATTTTTGACCATTCTCTTTCATACCTTTACAGACTATAACTTTGCAATCAAATGTGGAGGTCCTCAGATTACTTCTTCTAATGGGATTGTGTATACGAGGGAGAATGAGACCCTTGGTCCAGCTACATATTTTGTGACTGATGAAAACAAATGGGGAGTTAGCAATGTTGGGTATTTCAGTGGAAGCAGTAATCCTCAGTACACGATTTTCTCCTCATCTCAATTCAAAAATACTTTGGATTCTGAACTTTTCCAGACTGCGAGGCTCTCTGCTTCATCACTTCGATATTATGGCTTGGGACTTGAAAATGGTAACTACACCGTGAACCTCCAGTTTGCAGAACAAGCTATCCTAGATTCTTCTACTTGGAAAAGTCTTGGGAGACGTGTGTTCAATATCTATATCCAGGTCTGTATCATGTTAATTATCTTTTCATATTATGTTTTTAAGTCCCATAACTGAGTCAGTAAAGTTGATAGTAATGTTCCAATTTACAATTGCTTTGATTCAGCACAAATTCTACAAAAAATTTAAACAATCTCCACACTATCTCTTAAATTTGCTCCTCACTCTCCATCAGATATTTTTTTACCTTTGCAATAACTTTACAAGGCTAATCCAACTACTTTCTGAAACCCAGATTCGTATTAAGCTGATTGCAAATCTCCAAATGTTCAATTGTTTGGATAAAGCATCGATGTTCAACACTTAAGTGTAATCACTCATATCTTCTTTAACATTAATGTTCCCCCTTTTGTTTCTTCCTACATCTGTTTTCAGGGATCTCTGGTTTTAAAGGATTTTGATATAAGAAAGGAGGCAGGGGCATCTTTCCTAGCTGTTGATAAGGAATACACGGCTCAGGTTACAGAGAACTACCTTGAAATTCATCTCTTCTGGGCTGGAAAGGGTACTTGTTGTGTACCTGGGCAGGGTACTTATGGGCCTATCATTTCAGCCATCAGTGCTACACCAAGTAATATTATGTGGAAACTTTAGATGCAATTTAAGATTTTTTAGTTTTGTGTTTTCACAAATTGGTCTCATGATGTTGACTACAATGCTATTCTACAGATTTTGAACCTACTGTCAGAAACACCACTCCAACTAGTAAGAAGAATAAGACTGCGCTGATTGTTGGGATTGCTGTTGGTGCTGGAGTTTTGATTCTGGTGATGGCAGCTTTCTATATTGTTCAAAGAAGAAAGAGATCCAACTTTGAGAACAACGAAGGTAAACAATACTTCTACTTTTTCTTCAGACTGTCAGAGAAACTTTGCCAGAGAAATACGCTTGGAGATATTTAATGTGTGTTCTATTCAATATGCAGATCTCTTATTAGGGATTGATATTGGACCACTCACTTTCAGTTATTCTGAATTAAAGACAGCTACGAATGACTTTAGTCAGGATAATAAGCTTGGAGAGGGAGGATTCGGACCTGTCTATAAAGTAAGTGGCCATCTAAACAATGAACCGGTAGTGCTGCATACAAGCCAATGCCTGAATATATACTGTGTGATAAACTGTACAACTGCTGCATACACTTCTACTGCATCTGAATGTAAACCATGAGTCCATTACATTTTGAAACCTCACACTCTTAAAAATCCTTTCTAATATTCTATTCTTATGTCCTATGAATGACTGACTATTCCCCTATTATATATATGGTAGCTGTTGTCAGCTTACCCTCAGACTATGCTTTCATAAAGGTGTAATTTTTTTCAATTTTCTAGGAGAGTAGTATGGTAAAGTTAGTTGAAAAATGAATCATTATTGTGTGGTTTTTTAAAGGCGTGAAGCACATGCATCTTTGTGATTGCCTTGTGTAGAACACATCAGTTACTCTGATCTCATTCTCGTAAGGAACTAAGGATATGAGGTACAAGTTTGTGTTAGTTTTGATATAACTATTATTTTTTTTGTTATTGATAGGGAACACTTAATGATGGGAGAGTAATAGCAGTGAAGCAATTGTCTGCAGCATCCCACCAAGGAAAAAATCAGTTTGTAACTGAGATTGCAACTATATCAGCTGTGCAACACAGTAATTTAGTGACTTTGTATGGTTTCTGCACCGAGAAAGTCGAAAGGCTCCTTGTCTATGAGTATCTGGAGAACAATAGTCTTGATCAAGCATTATTTGGTATGATAACAGCATTCTATATTACACTGCATGATTTTTAAAACATTCTAAAGATAACTTATCATCGCTTGTTCAAAGCAGGTAAAAGAAGTTTGAATCTTGATTGGTCAAAACGGTTTGATATATGCTTGGGCGTTGCCAGAGGCCTAACATATCTTCACGAGGAATCAAGACTTCGAATTGTACATAGAGATGTGAAGGCCAGTAATATTCTGCTTGATTCTAATCTCATTCCCAAAATATCAGATTTTGGTCTGGCGAAGCTTTATGATGATAAAAAGACCCACATAAGTACCCGTGTTGCCGGAACAATGTAACATTTTATTTAGTTAAACATTTTTTTTTGTCAAATATTATCGTATGTCATTTTCTTTCTCTTACAAGTTTGATATGTTATTAATTCTCAATGATACAGCGGGTATCTTGCACCGGAATATGCCATGCGTGGACACCTTACAGAGAAGACTGATGTGTTTGCATTTGGCGTTGTAGCTCTAGAAATTGTCAGCGGAAGGCCAAATTGTGACCCAAGTTTGGAAGAAGATAAGATGTACCTTCTAGAATGGGTAAGAACATAACTCTTTCCCTTCTGAAATATATCTCCTAGCTGGTCCGAAAGCTCTTTCGGTTTTCAAATCTTGATATTTATTCTTGTTAATTATTTCCTGCATGTTTCTGTGTATCGATCTGTTTCTTAGGCTTGGCACTTGCATGAGAACAAACGTGAAGTGGAACTTGTTGACTCTAGTTTATCCGAATTCAACGAGGAAGAAGCAATACGAGTAATGAAGATAGGACTATTGTGCACTCAAACATCTTCAATGCTGCGTCCGATAATGTCCACTGTTGTGGGAATGCTTTCGGGAGCTATTGAAGTCACGGCTGTAACTTCAAAACCCGGTTACTTAACTGACTGGAAATTTGATGATGCAAGTAGTGGCAGCAACCTAACATTCCGTATACCAACTCAAGATTCAAGCTTTTACAACTCATCATCAGCAAGTACAAGCTTGGTTGGGGATGCAGGGAAATCACCTGCAACTACTTACACTCATTCCATGCTTGGTGATGCTGCTGTTATCAATGATGATGGACGGTGAGAACCGTGAGATGTTTGAAAGAATTGAATGAAAGCATATATATAGCCCGGATTAGTGGTTGGTTATGTATTATAAGTCTGCTTGATCATAATTATATACAGTATAAACCCAAGTCTGCTCTCTTGCTTTTCAAGTTATAGATAGATATGCAGTTCATGATATGCAGTTCATTTTGGGTGAGTTTGTTTTGGTAGTCATGAAAAGAATCTCTATTGTAAAGGAAAACAAAATCTTGGTTTAAACTTTAAAAAAAAATAAAAAAATACAACCTCTTCCGGAAGAGGAAGTGGTTGTTCACAAGTAGACAGATCATCGATGGAAACAACATCAACCTCTTCCTCTCCGGAGTTTGTTGATGAACCGGAAAGAATACAGGTTTGGTTCGATCACTTGTAAAAATCATCGTCCGTCGTATAATTAATCAGAGCATATGCAACCATGAAATGGATGAAGAATTCTTATTTGAAGAATTTCTCTCCAAAATTCTCGAATAGGAAATTTTATTCCTGTTTTGCGTGTGGCGGTGCTCAAAATAGAACTTCTTATTACTATTTATTATTATTTAAAATTTTGATTTTTTAAATCCTAATAATATTTTTATCCAATAACTAGCCGACACATGTCATTCTCGATCAAATAATTAGTAGCGGATTTCTGATATGATTTTCGACTAGTAATTTAGTGACATGTGTATTTGTCGGCAAAATTATTGATGCAGATTTCCGGTAAGATTACAAACCAATTAGAATGTGACACGTGTACATGACACGTGTCGGTGTCGGAAAAATTATTAATGAAAATATCCAGTAAGATTTTCGACCAATAAGTTTGCGACACGTGGATATGGCACAATTTCGTTATCATCTAAATTATTGATGAAGATTTTCGGTAAGATTTCCAGCCAATCAAGCTGTGACACGTGTCGTTATCTTGAAACATCTGGTAATTCAAAATGGCTATAAAAGCATCATCTACGGCTCCTTGAATACTCACACCAACTACAAATCACTTGTCGTTCTACTCGTAAACAAATTTCTCCAAACACTTCTTCACATTCCGGTTTCATCAAGATAAATCCTATGGATTCGAACAATTTTTTCAGTAGGAGGCGACAACAACGTCAACGAAATGCAGAAATTGTCAATGCATTCATAACTGACGCAGTCTCGGTGGATGCAGCATTTGATGATGAACCACCATGCCGCCGTGCAAATCAACCAAGGATGAGAAAGCCAAGGGAACAAAATCTGATGGAAGATTACTTCATCGAACGCTCGGTGTTCAATGACCACGACTTTCGCCAAATGAATCGGAATTTATTCAACCGTATAATGACGGATCTCTGCAACTACGACCAATTTTGGCATCAACGAGTCGACGCCACTGCAATGCTCAGACTACTTTCCCAACAAAAGATGATTGGTGCTCTACGAATGTTGGCATACGGCTCAGCTGCAGATCAGTGTGCAGAAATTACAAGGATGGGGGAATCAACAACTCTAGAATGCATGAAGAAGTGGTGCACCCAAGTTGTAGAGCTTTATGGTAACCGTTATCTCTGCGCTTCAGATCAGACGGATATCACTCGACTTCTAAAAAGGGCCAGACAGCAAGGATTTCCTGGTATAATCGGAAGCATTGATTACATGCATTGAGAGTGGAAGAACTGCCCAACCGCTTAGTCCGGGTCATACTCAGGGAGAAATGGTCGTCCCACTATCATCTTAGAGGCAGTGGCCTCATATGACACATGAATATGACACAGTTTCTTCAGAGTACCAGGAGCTCAAAATGATATTAACGTGCTCTACCGATCAGATGTCTTTGATGCGTTGCTTGCTAGAAGAAGTCCGACTGCGACTTATAAAGTCAACGGTATGACATACCACAACATTCACTGTCTTGTTTACGGGATATATCCGAGGTACTCCTCGTTTGTCAAAACGATTTCCAATCCTCAGGAGCTACCACAAAATCTTTTTGCGAAGAAACATGAGGCATATTGCAAGGATGTGAAAATGTGCTTTGGCATCTTACAAGCTCGTTGGGGGATTATTTGGCATGCAGCTTGGTGTCACCACCTATCGACATTAAAAAGTATCATGTTGGCTTGCATCATAATGCACAACATTATCGTTGAGGAAAAATTGGTAGATGATGAGTTTGAGGAGAACGAAGAAGAAGATCTCCAAAATCTATCTACTGCTTTCACAGTTTATGATGGCCCAGTGGATTAACAAGGAAATCGGATTCCTTTCGAGCCGGTTGGAAGAGATGGATAGAATGAACAACGGTTTAACGACCGTCTTGTAGATCTCCAATCTGCTTACATCTGTGGAGAGCTTCAGAAGAACTTAATTAAGCACAACTGGTTTCTTGAGACCGGTGAACAACTATGAATATGTTGTATTAATTATGTGTTTGCATTGTTGTGTGTTTCATTCGACCATGTCTTATTGTAATGTGTGTGAACTTGATCTAAATAAAGAAAGTGCATTTTTATTTCTTGAAAAGGAAAACTACATAATACATAATTTAAATGCTTGGAAACTTAAATTACATCAACGATAATTTAAATGCTTGAAAAATTAAACTACATAAGAAAAGATGATGATAACAATTTGAAAAGGCTTCCTCGCTAGCTTCTTCTTCAACCTCATCTACTTGAGTGAGGATTTCGGTTTTCCTCTATGTGAAATATCTCTTTGATTTAGGAGTCATAGTATCGGTATTCACTGACATAAGCCTAGTTTCCTCCGCCAAATCCCTCAATTTGTAGTCTCTCTCTTGAAGGGCGAGTTGATTTTCCATAAAGGCAACCTCAACAGCATCACTTTCTTTTTGATTGTTCATAAAAATTTGTTGATTTGTCGCAATTTTGTTCAAAGCCTCGACTCTCTCATTTGTATGAGTCATGGCATTTTTTCCTTTCTTTTTGGCTTCCTTGGCCGCTTACACTCCCATAGGTCTAACCGGAGAAGAGAGACCTTGGTTATTCATTGGTGTAGCAACCACTTCATCCTCGTCCAAGTCGACGATATGAGGCATTGAGATTGCGGGAGTAGATGATGAGTAAGGCGGAGTAAATGATGAGTAAGGCAGATGTGTACTAGATTCGACTTGGATAAAATAAGGATAATTCTTCACCGCTTCCAAACAATTAAAGTCTCTAAACTCTTTCTTCTTTTGTGCAACATAAAATGATTGAGCATATATGTCTCATCTAACCAAAAATAAAAATAATTAGTTGCTATGACAAAATAATATCAAACAAAATGGCATAAACAACTAGTATTTCATAAAATAAAATTAAATAAAATGGACATATATAATAATATTAAATAACATGGTATAAATAATGCGTATTTCATAAGAACAAAATTTTAAAAAAATTGACATATTAATTTCAAACAATATGGTATAAACAACTTGTATTTAATAAGAACAAAATTTTAAAAAATGGGAGATGACAAACTTACCTCATCTTGTAAGTTTGAGCCGAATGGTGCATTCATTCGTGCGAAACCAAGAGTACTACCCCAAAGTTTCAACTTTGGCTTCAACTTTGCGAAACGAAAGGATAATGCATTTTAGGTCCTAGCATCGATCTGGCCTCGATTCGCCATGACCTAGCTCCAAATTCTCCTTGTAATTGACATAAACCTTTTTCCACAATTTGTCGACCTTTTGTTTGTTTCCAGTGATGGAATCAACGCTAAGACGACAATAAAAGATGCACAATTGTACATCTTCCGAAAGAAGCCAATAGGTAGTCATTTTTTGCAAAAACAATCAAAGGATTGAGGGGAGAGATGAATGGAGAGAGAAAATAAATTTGTTGTGTACAAAATGGTGTGAGAAATTAATGAAATGAAAGTAATATTTATAAAAAAAAGTGTAGGGGGTCATTTTTTTGGGATTTTTTTACAATTTTTTGGATTTTATTTGTAAATATTAAATTTTTGACCAAAGTAGCCGTTTCATTTAAATGAGGGCCGTCGGATAGGTTTTTTAGTTCAAAATGGATGGCCTAGATTGACAGATCCGTTGCCGACAGCCTGGCCACGTGTCGCCATGTGATCGGTTCGATTAATATTTTTTTTTTACGGGGGGCCAGGGTGAAAAAAAATTACGGCTCCCCCTGACGTCACCCACATGAGTAGGGACCGCCAGGGAGAACGTTCTCTTGCTCGATCAATTTGGGGACGCCAACGAGGACGTTCCCTTGATCAACGTCCGGTAGCCACCCTATTTCTTTACCGCTGCACGATTCTTCGACGCCGGATGTCCGATATCGGCGGGCCCCGAGAGAACGTCCCCAAATCTCCCTCCCGCTGCATATGCTCTCATGTAATCGATTTCGTGTTTATATCTGTGGATGATTTACAATGAGGAAGAGAGCGGCTGTGAAGAGATGATTGCGTGGATATTCGATCAGCTTGGTGCAAATACTAGTTTGTTTGGTGATAAAGCTGGCTTCTTTTTCTTCTTTTCTTATTGTCGAGCCAAAAACAACTGAGACTCACTCGGGATTGGGGGTTAATTCGATAAGCAGGGATGGTATCGCAAGATTTTTGCTGATGCATCTTGTGGATAAATTGGATGTAAGTCTCTGTGTGTGTGTGTTTGTGTTTGTATTGATTCTTGAGTTGAATGTGTTAAATTTTATTTACCATGTCGTTTTTTGTTGGGCAGATTCCGTTTATTGCTATGTATCGGAAGGAAGAATGCACAAATTTACTCAAGGATCCGCAGGTTTGGAATCAGAACCAGACAACAACGAATGGGCACCTAAAGCGGCACAAGGTTCACTTACTAGTTTTTTTTGTCATTGAACTCATGTTTGCCAACAAAATCTAGTGTTGAAATATGTTTCATAGCTTGATCTTCTTTTATCTCGTCGCTTTATAGGTTCTTTGGGCCATTCGGGAGTTATACAGGAAATGGCAGATGCTCAAAAAGCGAAAAAGAGCTTTGCTTAATGACTGCTCTGGTGAGCTTGGTGGTGCAGTGCCATCTCCTCCCCCTGATTTTAAGTTTCTTGACTCGATTATGAGTGGACTGGCGGATGCGAAATCAGAGACAGAGGTTGATGATTTTGAAGCCAAGTTTAGATTGCATTTCTCTGAGAGTGTTGAGGTAGACATGGATGAGTTTAGACCATACAAGAGGCTCAGGAGGGTTGAGGCCCTTCGGCAAGCTGCTAGCATATTCGGTTTGAGTTCTGAGAAGTTTGGGTTGAAATCATCGTCGAAAGACAACACCATGGTAATCAACCTTGCTTTTGCATGAATGTACGTTTATTATGTTTAGGCGGAGGACATGAGGTTCACTACTTTTGACGTGACTATTGTAGGGAATGGATCTTGCGTGCGAGGATCCTGTGGAGACACCTGAGGAGATAGCATCCAAATATACGTGTGCAGAGTTTGAGACACCTCAATCTGTTCTCTCAGCAGCTAGGCAGATGGCATATATTTTTAGTTTTTCATACTGGTGGAGATAGCAATTCCTGTTCTAGCATATATGTATTCAAATATAATTTATCACATGAAACAGGCTCGAACCTATCATAAATGGCTTGTTCTTAGCTCTAGATGGTGTTGCCAGTTTTGCTTTCTGTCTGTATGTTATCTTTTGGCTTTTTAGTTATAAACCCCATTTTTATTATGACTTGGGGCTTTGTCACACATCCTGAGGTTTGTTTGCATACTAGCACCTGCAATAAATCATTCATTGTGTGCAAGTTGTCTAACAAATACTTTTTGTTCCTGCAGGCTGCTGTTGAGAGATCAGTTGCGAGTCATACATTAGAAATTATGTTCGAAAGAACTACTTGGATATCTTTGAAATATCTACAAGTCCAAAAACATCTGACATAAATGTTGAATCTGATTATATATTTGAAAGAAAGCCGCTGCAGAGGTTTGACAATGCACAGTGGTTGCTTGTCCAGAAGGCTGAAGAGGAGAATCTTATTGATATTACGTTTGAGCTTCCAGAAGACAAACAAGCCAAGTTGTTAAGCGACCTCAATAAGTTTTATCTTGGAGGTGGTTCCAGTAAATGTGCACTACTGTGGAACGAGCAGCGGAAGTTGATTCTGCAGGATGCTATTGTTAACTTCCTTTCACTGCTAATGGAGAAAGAAGCAAGATCCCAGTTGACCAGTAGAGCCAAAAACTGGCTAGTGATGGAATATGAAAAAGTGTTTTGGAATAAAGTGTCCGTGGCCCTGGTATATCAACTTAAGAAAAGCAATTTTAAGTCAGATGATGAAGCTGCTGGCTTACCGAGGGTCATGGCTTGCTGTTGGAGTGAAGCTGAAATTACATTAGTGATGTTAGGTTCATCTGGGGAGGTTTTGGATGAGCTATGCATAGATTCTTTCTCCTAGGATTCTTTCGAGAATGAAAGCTGCTCCAGTGATGATGTTACTTGGGCGCATAATCGTGATGATGAAAAGCGGGTTTTGAAGTTCGTGACTGATCACCTACCAAGTGTTGCCGTTATTGGAGCTGTTAATGTGTCTTGTACTTACCTAAGACTTCTTCTTCCGCGGGTATGTTATCATTACATATTAATATTGCTGGTGATTTGGCTCGTTCCGGTTATTTATGTCGTACTCAACATGCTAGCTGTTTATAGCTTTATTTGATTACTGTCATTTTCCAGGTAAAAGCAGGCGTAGAAGGAAAAAAGACTGGAGATCTGTGTCTCTCAAGGATTGTTTATGGGGATGAATCTTTGGCTCGCCTGTATGAATGTTCTCAAATTTCTTTTGACCAGCTACCGGGGCGATCAGGTGCATAATATTTTCCCTAGCTTTGGAATCTTAAGTGATAATGTCACATAGATGATCTAATATTCCTTCTTCGATCTGTATTGTCATCAGGTAATGTTAAGCAGGCACTGGCTCTTGGGCGTTATCTTCAAAACCCATTAGCAATGGTTGCAACACTTTGTGGACCGGGAAGAGATATCGTCTCATGGAGATTACTCGATTGACCTTTTGAGGACTTTCTCAGCCCAGACGAGAAGTATTCGATGATTGAACAGATCATGGTAGATGTTACAAACCAAGTGGGCCTTGACATAAACTTGGCTATAAGGCATGAATGGTTATTTGCACCTTTGCAATTCATTTCCGAGCTTGGACCTAGAAAGGCAGAACAATTGAAGCAGTCGTTGGTGAGATCTGGATGCTCAATTTCTAGTCGAATTGATTTTGTTACTCTGCACCTGCTTGGTGAAAGGGTGTATGCCAATGCAGCTGGTGTCTTGCGTGTTAGTCCAGGCAGTAGTGGTGAGTTTGTTGATCTGTTGGGTGATACAAGAATACATCCAGAATCCTATATTCTTGCTCAGGAATTGGCCAAAGATGTTTTAGATGATAAGGATGCAATACGGTGCATTAGGGACGAACCTGGTTACCTTGAGAAGCTTGACATTGATACGTACGCCAAAAGCAAAAATCTTGGGAATAAAATCCTTACCTTGTTCAATATAAAAAAAGAATTAATGCAGGGTTTTCATGATCCGCGGAAACAGTATGAAGAACTAAGTGTTGATGAATGTTTTAAGTTTATCACAGGGTTAGATGATGACAGTATTTATGAGGGAAGAATCGTGCGAGCAAAGGTGCAGAAGGTGCTTCAATGTGGTAAGGTGCAGAAGGTGCTTCAATCTGGTAATGTGCAGAAGGTGCTTCAACCTGGTATAGCGCGTTGTATTACCGAACTTGGATTGGTAGGTTTGCTTGGGCGTGCAGACTATTCAGATGGTGGAAGGCGTACCACTGACTTGTGTAAAAAGCTGAAGGAGGGTGACATTATTAGATGCAAGATCAAAACTGTGAATAAAAGGTGTTTTGCAGTGCGCCTAAGAAGTTTGTAGAGAAGGGACATAAGACAGTGAAACATATACCTGTATCAGAATCTTGGTACCTATTTATTTCTGATGTGCTCATTAGGCTAATTAGAATTACAAGTGCATATGATCTGCGGAATATAAGTATTGTCAATGCCTTAGTTACAGTGAAACTGCTAGATCGATTGAATTTAAATTGCTTAGTTGTTTTTTAAAGTTGTTAATTTTTCTTGCCCGGAGCTAATTAGTTGGATGTTAAATATGTAAAGCTTTCATTACTTATTATTAGCAATGAAATGGTTGTCTCTTGTATAACTGTGGTCTCACCATTTGCCATGGCTTTTACTGCGTGTGTATCCAACTATCCATGCGGTTTTAAAGCTAATTTGATTGGCAAACAGAAATGCTTAATTATCCACTGTTTATAAATATCAATTGTGGCTTTAAAAAAAAATAATTATCAATTGTGAACCAGTATAACGAGTTACTCTCTTTCTTCAAGGAGTTAAATCGACACTAATTGAACTCCTGCTAGTCTTTTTCATCAGGGGAGCTTAATTGCAGAAAACATGGTCTTCTCTAAAAAAAAACTGTATGTTTTCGAATTTTTAGTTTCTCATATTTCGGTGCTTTGATCTCTCTCTCTCTCTCTCTCTCTATGAACAAACGGTCATGTAACTTGAGATAGATAGGATGAAATGTCCATCGAATAGAATAGAATTGCAATTTGCAAGTTGACGATTTGATAATGGCCAAAGGGTTTTAGTTTGACGATTTGACAAGAAATCTGCACGTGATCGACTCATAAACTCTTCATAAATAAATACACAGATTTTGTCACTGACATTGTATATGGTGGGATGCAAGGTTGACCTCTTGACTTACTATACTGAAGAGTTGAATACATGGGGAACCCTAGACTTGGTCACTTGGGAAATTTCTTATCTTGACCGCGGCTAGCTGCTAACTTGTTTAATTAGCATTGTATGTACGTGTTTATGAAAATCGAAATTTCAGTTTCTAATTAAGCTAGCAGTTTTACAGAGATAGAGATCAGACAATCATGTCATCAGCTGGAAGTGGAACCACATTGATACGGGGTTTGCTGTTTTTGTTCATCTCTTGTTCGCTTTCTGTTATAGTTGAAGCTCAGGCTCCTCCTGCCTCTCAACCTCAAACCACCACTGATCCATCTGAAGGTAATTACTTCCTAGTTTGGTAAAGACATAAGATATAATCTTTATCTTTATCTTTATTTTTATAAGAATAATCACTACTTACATAATGAGATTAATGGCATTGAGTATTTAAAACTTTCTCGCTTTTCACTTCCTTACTCATCGTCTTCCTTCCAAATTTATTCCAATCCAACCCAAACATTTTGTGATCAAAAGAAGATGAGCTAGCAGGGAGGCTTCTTGTGTTGTGTGGGTTTGTGTAGATCAATCTCAAAACGTTTGTTTGGTTGGATTAGAATTTATAAACTGATGCACATTTTTCTTTCTGATGCAGTGAAAGCTTTGAATTCAGTCTTTCAGAAATGGTACCTCTCTCCAAAACATGATCAATGGAACATAAGTGGAGACCCATGTACTGGAGCAGCCATAGATGACTCAATTACTGCCAGTAATCAAGCCTATAACTCCTTAATCAAATGTTATTGGCGTTACAATATTGACATTCTCTCAAAAAACATGGATGACATGCATAAGCAACATTAGAAGCTAAGCAATATGGGCATTTCTCTCTTTAACCATTGAGAAAGGTAACAACATGCATCATCCGAAAAAAATCAAGCCTTGCTTGTTCTTTTATCCAAAACTTTTTATAAATGAGTTGTTGAAATCTTAACTTACAAGTTTTGGTCTTCAAAACTTTTTCATCTCTACTTTTCGGTAGGTTTTCAAAAGGTGAAAGAAGTAGATTGTTCCCCCTTGTTTCATGGAGCAATATTGTCTCCAAAATTTATCTTCTTTCTTTGTTGTCCCGGTTGGACATAATCAAAGAAAAACCATACCTTCTCTCTTTTGGGTAGGTTTATAGACATGGGTGAAGTAAGTGTCTATCTTCCTTGTGTCATGGAGTAAGGTTTCTTCTCCAAAGCTTTCTTCCCCTTGCTGTCCCGGTTGGTAAAAATCAGCATGACACTTCCTCTATTTAAGGAGAACCCTTTGATTCATCCTTTTGATGAATGACCAAGATTGATTCTTGAGTCTCCACTTGCAACACCTTGTAGCTATAAATAGCACATCAAATGAAGCCATTCGCTACTTGAAAAATTTAGGAAGAGTTAGAGTGTTGTTCTCTTCATTTCAAGTCATTCTATCTCTTGCATTTGCTAAGAGTCATCTTATTTTCTAAGAGTTTTTCGGTCTACCAAAATTAGCATAAAAACTCTTCATTTCTCCTACACTTTCTAGGAGGTTTATAAAACAAGATTTTTCCTTCTTGAGATTTTACATCTCCATAGGAAAGCACACAAAACCACTTTCAAACTTGCATATTTTCACATTGCATATCATGGGTTGAAATGATGGTGCAATTTCGTCGGAAGCGTTCTTGAGAGAATTAATCGTTCAAGTACTAAGTTCTAGGAGAAGCTTCATTACCACTGGTATTGTAAACACTTGTTCTAGCGAGAAGAGAGTTAGACCTTAGACTACTTGAATGAATACTAGTAAGGATAGAAACGTCTTTGTATCCTGAGAGCTATTGTCTTGTAAAGAAATGTGTTTTTCATAGTAGAAATGCTTGTCCCTCAAGAGTTAGGAGCATGCCGTTTTTTCCCTATTGCAAGGTTTCTGCGTTAAAGAAAAATATCTCTGTGTTATTTATCGCTTTTCTACTTATTGCATTTTATCAACTTCGTTACTGGAAATTCGGGATCACCCCCCCCCCCCTTGGACCTTTAAATGTGTCTGTTCAAACTCTACTTGCCACATTACCGAGTTGTAAGTAATCTTGTTTCTTACTCTCTTGTTTGTTACTGCAATATATATATATATATATATATATATATCTTCAAAATCATAGCTTGGTTTATCTACATAATTTGCAGAATAGTTACAGCCCCCAACGTGTTGGTGAAATCTCGGAAGAGCTTTGGACTTTGACTTTCCTAACCAATCTGTACATGCTCTCTATGCTCTTTTTTCTTAAATTTACTACACATAATCACATGCTGTAGGATATTTTTGTACCTAGTTATGGTGGAGATTACAGAAAATGGCAATGAATTCTATCTAGAGATGTATTAAGATTCCTAACTTATATGTACATCTTGTATTCTCCTATATAAAGAGTTGCTTCTTCATTAATAAAGGGACACAACTTATTGCTTCAACTATTCTCTCTACAATTACATAATTCCTAAAACACGTTATTAGCACGAAGCCCTAAACCAAGCACCGCCGCCGACTCCACCACCGCCGTGATCCTGAAAAGAAAAGAGGAAGAAAAGAATTGTTCTGCAATCAAATAGCAAGTAAGTTTTTATAAACTCAACTTCGTCTTTTCAAAATAACTTACTCTTTTGGGACTTTGAATTGTTCCGTAGGGATTTTGGGATAATAGCTCATTCTTCCTTTCTACACCACACATTTTTTGAAGGTGGGAATTTGGAACAAAGAGAGTTCATAGATGAACTAAGAGCGTTCATCGTGAACAAAGAGAGTTCACAAATCGATTTGAACAAAGAGAGTTCATAAAAAGCATCGATTAACGAACAAAGAGAGTTCGTAAGACCATATACATCAAAGTAAATGTCTAATCTAAATAATATATTTGAAAACAAATTAGTTGTCGAAGAAGTCTTTTACGACTGCAAAACTAATATATCTTCTGTTTTCTCATGATGTTTGATAAGCAAAAAAAAGGCATTGACACCATGCTCCCGGATCTAAAAAAGAAGTGGAATAACGTGTGGTTTTCCGACTTCAAGCATATTGCATCAATAAATAAAGAGATGTTTAAACTTAGATCCATGCTCCAATTATGCGGAAAGCAATTAAAGATCAAAATTTGATCGAGAAAAATCCTCTACATAATCATAATTCAAGGCAAGTTGGAACCAAGAGTGTTCACTATACGAATTATGAAAGCGCATTAAGAGAATGACGCATGGAGCAGAATCCTTAAAGTAAGGACATTTTGGTGAGACGTTTACGTCCACATCACCGCCTTAACAAGGAAGGATGCTACAAGATTGCGCCATGATGGCCATGATATAGGAAGCGCCAACCATGCTGACCAAGGAAGCTATGGAGGCTAAGGTACCAATGTCAAAAGAGACAAGGATAAGACGCATGATATTTCTCGAATCAAAAGAGTTGTTTATTCTCAAGATGTTTAAGAAGATAGATTTTAGAAATTTTGGGTCAATAGGTGTTGAATACAATTGATAGGTAAAATATGTGAGAAATCCATCGATTTCCAAGATCATCAATTTGAACTACCCAATCCAAATCTACTTGATCGTAGAACACATTAGTTTTCAGAACTATTTTCTGTGTACTATTGTACAAATTATTATACCTAGCTACAGGCCTCGAAAAATTATGAAAATTTGCATAACTGTTCATATACGTATCTAGTATGCGTTTGCAAAATTTCGATATATTCTGATACACTAATAATTCGGCAGAAATTCAACTAGCCAGCATGCTCAGTATCTGTGAATTTTATGGATCAAATAAACAAAGAAACAGAAGATGAAGATAAAGCTAATGCAAATCTCAACATAGCACACTTCAAAATTGGCAGAGACTCGATTGAAGAGATACCAAATTTTGATTAGAGTTTTATGTTTTTCATGTAAAAAGTCGTGTGTGCCTAAGTATTATGTTTGACAATGTTGGTCAATTACTTTGGATTAGCAAACTTTGATGTATCATGTTGGCTTATTAAGAAATGCACCATTATATTGGCTTATTAATAACAAGCCCAACTTGTCTACATTTTTCTGTATGATATACATGCTTTGTGGTTGCTATAAATCTATCGTCTACTAAGGCTCACCTTAGTAACTTGTGATGTCTAGAAAAAGAGATTTTCGATAAAGGTATTTGAGCGGACTTTATGTCCCACCTACATTGATCTCTCTTCACCCGGTCATAAGTGACTACCTAAACAACTTTAGATGTCCTAGAAAACTTACAAATTCGTCCATGCATATATCAATTGGGATAGCTAAGAGTGCTCTAAATCCCCGAAAACATAGAAAACAGAATTTACCGCACTAACGGTCAGCTTCGACAACGAACTGGGAATTACCTAGAAATAATCAGCATATAAGTAGTATATGGCTGAAAATATACGGATATCTGGTTTTCAGAACTACCTCCGGATTGTCGATTGCTAATTTCTAAAAAAAGTTGTACCCGTTTTACTAGACAAAGGCCAAAAATAGGGTATAACGAAATCCGCTCCACAGATCAGTCAACTTCGACGACAAACTGGGATTTTTCAGGGATAAACCAACATATGGATGACATATGGTTGAAAAGATACGGACCTCTTGTTTTTAGAACTATATCTGGCTCGTCGATATCTGTTTTCTAGAAAAGGTTATGCTCATTTTACTAGACAGAGGTCAGAAACTGACATAACACAACTGGTTGCACAGATTTTTTAAATTTGACATGAATCTGGGATTGACTCATAATGATCCAGCATATTTGTAATAAATGCTCGGAAAGCTATGGATGTCTAGTTTTTATAATTTCATCCGAAACTTCAAAAGCTATTTTCTAGACAAAGTTATACTTGTTGAGGTAAACGGAGGTCAACTGACCCATGGAAGGCCAAAACCTGAAGAAAATCAGAGGCAACCCTTCAATGGATCAAAAAAGCAACCTGAGGAAACCCTTTGATAGATCGAAGGATCACCTTAATGGATCGAGAGATCTACCCAAGGAGGCACTTCGATGGATTGAAGAAATATCCCTAGAAAACCGAATTTTTGAGTATTTTTCAGTTTTTCCTCATGCAAGACTTGTTCTTTGCAAGTATTCCCCCCCCCCCCCCCCCCCCCCCCCCGCCGGAGAACTTTGAGTGCCTCATTGATATTGGAATTACGTACACATACTATATTATGCCATAGATAACTTATATCGACTTTGTGCCTTGTCGATTATATTTCTATAAGGTGAGAATGGACATAGGTCTTCTCATCATCTATCCTAACAATTTTCACGTGAGAATGGACATGAGCTCCTTTGCATTATCTCTAATGATTCCGGTATGATCCGAATATTAGAGAAAGTTATGTGTCAGCTAAATCGGCTAAATAAGACAACTAAAAGAGAGTTGTAGAATCAAATCATGTCATGAGAGATGACTTATAGGATTCAGACACATATAAGGCTTTAACACGACATGCTGAGATATCCAGGTCGTAATATGATGGTCCAGATTTGGAAAATTCAATTGGGCATCACTTCTTTTGAGTGAAAGGAAGCAAGAACCAAAATTGGTTCATAAGAGAGTGGAGTCGGGCACCATTCAGTGGTAGCACCTTCGTCTACAGCCGACTAGTGACTGGCGCCTCTTCCCCCAAGAAGAGAAAACTAGACACCAAGGATGACGTGCTAGTCTCCTATCATACTTCCCGAGTCCATGGAGACTCCAAGCCTCATCCAAAATCCCCATTGGTTATTTTCAAAGGCTCATCACTCATTATTGCAAAGCTATTCAAGAGATTATGATTGAGACCATCCTATGCAAAGGACATATATGTTCTCACTACATAGAATCTAAGGTGATTCTATAGAACGATTCAACCAACTAGTGTACCACTACGATATTTTGTGGTGTTGGTTTATAATGCAGACACACTGGTAATGTGTTATGCCATCGTCCACTTATAATGTTGCTTACACTTCTAGTTTAGATCATATGATTGCGGGCTCACTATTCGAATCATCCTATTTATAGTCGGTTTGACTTAATAATGATAGATAGTTTACATTGAAGAGTTTTGATGATTAATATTGCACATTATTGAGATTTGATATTGGTATCATACTCTCATGAACAAACTCAAATGGTCTCGTAGAAAACGACTACGATGGTAGCTTGGACATTGGTGATGCGCACCAATATTTTCTGCTTAAGGTTATGCAATATCGCAGTGCAGCTATACTACATCATCTACGATACACCATCACTTAATCTTGTTTTGTGCAGCTAGTGACTGTGTGTGAAAATAATATCTCGCACTTACGCATATATGTGCCAAAATTGCTCTGCCATAGCACATATTGATGGGTCAATCGAGATGAATGAGTATATATGTTGGACATGAGTCTCCAACTATAATCCGCTATGAGAACCTTGACAGACGATCTCTTTACCGCTAATTTTTCGGATGTCACTTTGATGAGACAATCTTCACGTCGTTAGGGGTAGATATGAACAAACATGTTCAATAGGAATGACATGGAGGGTCATGTCCTCACTATGTCTCATCATGATTCCCAAACGATAGAACGTAACATATTCGATGCCTGATACGTTTTCTAGTATCGTTAAAGTGACGAGATCACATATACTTACTGCACACATGCCTATAATGATTTATGTCCCTTTGAGAGGACATGGCGCCACCAAAAAGGAGTTGGTTATGGCGCTGCCACCATGGAATGTGGCATGGTGACGTCACAAAGTGGCATAGTGTCATCACAGGTCATGGGTTCCACTGGAGAGCGTAGGAGACCCAAAGGTTTGATAAATACTCGTCCAAGGAAGGGAACGAGTTTGGCACAATATGATCCATTGATCATTGATACTCAATTCCATCTTATGGCTATCATTGAGGGACGCCTAAATGTTAAAACCAATTACTCATAATATAGAGATCTCTACAATGTACAAATTATACTAATGTACATGAGAGTGAAATTTTGAGACTTATCAAACATATCTACGTTGAAACTCCTGAATGTAGTAGCAATTGGGCTACATGGAAAGAAGTGATCCAGATTGAATTATGTTCACTAACAAAGAGAAAGGTAGTTGGGTTGGTGATGCCGAGACACCCAAGTGTAAAGTTTATCGAAATGGGTCTTTATTAGAAAGCGTGATGAGAATAAATATATTATACTCACCTCATGACAAAAGGCTTCTCACAACGCTCTAGAATCGACTATGATGAGATAAATTCTCTCGTAATGGATGTCATTAAACTCCACTACCTTGTCAGTTTGGTAGTTTCTGAAAAACTTGACATACAGCTTATAATCGTGGTCATGACATATCTCTATGGGGATCTAGAATAAGATATATATATATATATATATATGAGAGTCTCTGATGGATTCAAATTACCCAAGTCAAGAAGCTCTAAACCACGGAGCGCATTCTTTATTAGATTGAGAAGGTTACTGTATGGATTGAAGCAATCCGGGCGTATGTGGTACAACTGCCTAAGTGAATACTTGATTGAATACCCAAGGGATATGTGAATAACGAGCTATGCCCTTGCCTGTTTATTAAAAAAGAACAAGTTCCAAATTTGCAATAGTAGCAGTCTATGTCGATGACATGAATCTCATCAGAACTCTTGATGAGTTAAAAGATATTGCGAAGTACTTGAAATCTGAGTTTGAGATGAAGGACCTTGGGAAGACACAATTTTGTCTAGGCCTTGAGCTAGAACACCGTAGTAGTGGAATACTAGTTCACCAAGAAACTTATGTCCAGAAGATGTTGAGAAGGTTCAACATGGATAAAGTACATCCTGCTAGCACCCCCATGGTAGTCCGCAGCCCAGATCCAGAGAATGATCCGTTCCGTCCAATGGATGAGGACGAGGAACTCTTTGGGGCTGAAGTGTCTTACCTAAGTGCAATAGGTGCATTACTGTACTTAGCTCAATACACAAGACCGGTCATCTCATTTGTTGTGAACTTGTTAGCTAGATTTAGCTCAGCACCCACGCAACGTCATTGGATAGGCATTAAGAATATCTTCAGGTACTTGAAGGGTACAATAGATATGGGCTTGTTTTATCCCTATAGAGAGGAAAGACGGAAAGCCACCGTCTCAAAGGGATGTGCAATTAAAGAGGGTGACTCCATTCCCTTTACCCCCTATACCAACAATCCTTGTGATATGTTGACGGGTTTTGTTGATGCTGGATTTCTCTTTGATCCACATAAAGGTCACTCTCAGACAAGCTATGTCTTTAGTATGAAAAACAACACGATATCTTGGAGGTCTACAAAGTAGACCCTAGCCGCTATACCCACGAATCATTATGAGATTATTGCTCTTCATGAGGTAATAAGGGAGTGTATATGGTTGAGTTCCATCATTACACATATTCGTCAGACTTGTGGATTGGAATCTACTATTGATGAACCTTCATGCATTTATGAGAATAATGCTGCTTGCATCGAGCAAATTACATCAAGGGCGACAACACCAAGCATATATCGCCTAAGTACTTTTACAATCAGCACCAACAAGAGTTTCTCAAGATCCAGATTAACCATGTTCGATCTGAGGGCAATGTGGCAAATTTATTTACTAATTCATTGCCCAAATTCACATTCCAGAAACATATGAAGAGCATAGGGTTGCTCAGCTTATCTAAGCTGTCTTGATTGTTAGTATTAAGGGAAGATGCAAACTTCAAGGGGAGTCTGACATACACATGAGTGTTTCTGAATGTGAATGACACGTTGTACTCTTTTTCCTTGACTAAGGTTGTTTTTATCTCAAAGGACTTTTATTACTTAGCAAGGTTTTAATGAGGCAATATGGTTATGTGTTATATTATCATCTGACGATCTGCACTCTTTTTACTTAGCGAGACCGATTTTCTTCTGCAAAGGTTTTTGGCTCGGCAAGGTTTTTGATGAGGCGTCAATGAAGCAAATGAAGAAACGTCACCACCATACACCAGCACAAGGGGGAGTGTTGTGGAATATTTAATATACCTAGTTATGGTGGAGATTACAGAATATGATAATGAATCCTATCTAGAGATGTACGTATTAGGATTCCTTACTTGTATGTATAACTTGTATTCTCCTATATAAGGAGTTGCTTCTTCATTAATAAAGGGACACAGCTTATTGCTTCAACTATTCTCTCTAGAATTACATAATTCTTAAAACATGTTATCAGCACGAAGCCTTAAACCGAGCACCGCCGCCGACTCCATGCCACCAACTCCACCGCCGCCGTGATCCCGAAGAGAAAAGAGGAAGAAAAGAATTATTCTGTAATCAAACAGCAAGTAAGTTTTTATAAACTCAACTTTGTCTTTTCAAAATAACCTACTCTTTTGGGACTTTGAATTTTTCCGTATGGATTTTGGGATAACATCTCATCCCTCCTTTCTACACCGCACCTTTCTTGAGGTGGAAATTTGAAAGAAAAAAAAAGTTCCTAGATGAACTAACAGCGTTCATCGTGAACAAAGAGGGTTCACAAATCGATTTAAACAAAGAAAGTTCATAAAAAGTATCGATTAATGAACAAAGAGAGTTCGTAATTAAGACCATATACATCAAAGTAAAGTTCTGATCCAAATAATATATTGGAAAACAAAGTAGTTGTCGAAGAAGTCTTTTACGACTGTGAAACTAATATATTTGCTTTTTTCTCATGGTGTTTGATATGCAAAAAAGGCATTGACACCATGCTCTCGGATTTAAAAAAGAAGTGGAATAACGTGTGATTTTTCGACTTCAAGCATATTGCATCAATAAATAAAGAGATGTTTAAGCTTATCAAGATTAACCAGGTTCGATATATGTTTGGTTGGATTAGAATTTATAAACTGATGCACATTTTTCTTTCTGATGCAGTGAAAGCTTTGAATTCAGTCTTTCTGAAATGGAACCTCTCTCCAAAACATGATCAATGGAACATAAGTGGAGACCCCATGTACTGGAGCAGCCATAGATGACTCCATTACTGCCAGTAATCAAGCCTATAACCCCTTAATCAAATGTGTCTGTTCCAACTCCACTTGCCACATTACCGAGTTGTAAGTAATCTTGTTTGTTACTTCAATATATATATATATATATATATATATCTTCAAAATCATAGCTTGGTTTATCTGCATAATTTGCAGAATAGTTACAGCCCTCAACGTTGTTGGTGAAATCCCGGAAGAGCTTTGGAGTTTGACTTTCCTAACCAATTTGTACGTGCTCTCTATGCTCTTTCTTCTTAAATCTTCTACACATAATCACATGCATTCTTGTTCTGATAAAGTTCCCAAGTTTTAGACTTTTTGGTTGTTTGGACAAACCCCAAGTCGTAAAGTTATAAACTTGAACCATTTCTTACAGAAATTTAGGACAAAATTACTTGACAGGACCTCTCTCTTCATCCATCGAGAATCTAACAAGCATGCGGTATTTGTAAGTTACTTGAAAAGCCTATCCACTTAAACAATGATCATGATAAGCAGAATACTGAGTAATATTTTTCTTGATTCAAATTTGTAGGAGCCTTAGTATCAATGCATTATCAGGTGAGGTACCAAAGAAACTGGGGAAGCTCACTGATTTAAGATCATTGTAAGTTCTCTCGTTTCAGAACATTAGAAAGTTCTTTCCTTTAACCACCTAATGTCGTTTTAAATCACTGTATAGTGATGGATTTTCATGTGAATCTGTAAGTTTGGCCCTAATGTCGTTTTAACTGCCTGATGTGTGATTACTGTGATATATACAGGCGTATCAGTGATGTATCTAATGCCAATGGGAGCTCTTCTCTTGGATTTATTAAGAACATGAAGTCCCTAAGTTTCTTGTAAAGAAATCTTTTCCAGTTAAATCTGAATCTAGCACAACATTTCGATTACTCAGTTTCCTTCTTCAATTTTCCTTCTCAAATCGAATCTGGCTATTTGGTTCATGTCATGAAGAATCCTGAGGAACAACAATATTTCTGACTTAATTCCATCCTACATCGGAGAATACCCAAGTTTGTCTCAGCTGTAAGCTTCTCTTTTGGTGATCACCTGGACCCTTTTCCATTTTACTACTATCTGTTTTCAACCTGAAGCATTTTTTTTTTTTTAAATTCTTTTCACCACAGTGATTTGAGCTTTAATGACATAAGTGGACAGATACCAGATTCGCTGTTTAATATGAGTTCGCTCTCCACCCTGTAATATGTCTTTCACTCTTAATTGTTTAAATTCCCCTCCCAAACTTACTATTTAAGTATTGAGCCTTGTCTTTTTGTCATCTTGAATAGGTTTCTTGGAAACAACAGATTGAATGGTACTCTTCCTGAATATAAGAGTTCGTTTCTTAACACTGTGTAAGTATTTCAACATATATGCTTGAAGCATCATAAAATTGCATCGTATCCGGAGCTTACTGATAAATATGTTTTCCATTAAAATGATTTGATCAAGTCGTCTGTGTTAAAGAACTGAATGTTACTCTTTCTGGATCATCCCAGAATGATTCTGAATGCCTCACTATACTAAATGTTATTACTTACTGATTGTTTTGAGCAACCTGGCAGTAGAGTGCCTAGAATTGTTTCAGTTTCCTAATAATTAAACAAATAACTCCTATAAGTGAAACTATTATGCAGCAAGTTATTATCATAGCTGAAAGGTGGATATATACTGAGGTTTTAGATCCAAATCAAAGTGGTACAAAATCTTGTATATATATGACTGCACGTATATGATATTCTGTTTTCATATGTATGCGGAGACCTGACTTACAATAATCTAATGGGGAGCTTTCCTTCTTGGGTCTATGAAGACCAACTACAGCTGTAAGCCTCTTGATGCTATATATTGCCTCTTCTTTTCTATTATTCTTTTCACTTTTTTAAATTACTCAATACTCTATATGTGCTTTTTTTCTAGTTATCAACACTTACATATTTCATAACTGAAAAACGTATCTGGCAATCTGGCATAATAGCTCTGGTCACTCTTATTTGTTATTTCATCAGGACATATTCTCCATTTCTCCTACATTCATCAGACTTTTGTTATGAGGATGAGCATGCACTTCACACTATAAGCTGAAGTAAAATTTTGGATTTCTTTGCAGTAACTTGGTTGCCAACAACTTTACCATTGGAAGTTCAAACAGCAGGTGATTCCTTGCACAGCCTTTAGTTATCTTTAAAGATCGAAGGCGTGCCATTTATTACAAGTATACTATATGAGTACTATATGTGATTGCTTCTTCTTTTTCTCAAGTATGGTAATGGAGATATGAGACTAGTGTTGTAAGCCCTATCTCAGGCTTCATTACTGCTCAATATGCAGCAAATATCTAGCACATTGCTTATCAAGTGTCTTCTCTATTCTCATCTCAGCATTCCGCCTAGAGGGTTGAATTGCCTTCAAAGGAACTTTCCATGCCATCGTGGCCCTGGAATCTGTAAGTATAGCCTAAAGGTCCTAGAGGGGGAGGAGGGGGTGAATAGGCCTTTTACAACTTTTTCGCTCAAACTGTATTCGGGGATAGCAGAATGACAACCTATCCCGAATTACAGGATACGAGTGTTTGAATGTGAAAGCAATAAGTAAAGAATAACACGAGGATGCTTTTGTTTAACGCAGAAACCCTGCAACTAGGGGAAAAACTACGTGTCCCTAACTCTTGAGGGACAAACCTTTCCACTATAAAGTAACACACACAATTGCAAGACTCTTGTACTCTGGGGATACATAGCACGTATGCTATCCTAACTAGTCTGACTACCAGTTCTAAACAGAGCTACACTACTTGACTTATGTGTTTACAACTTGGAAAGTGTCTAGAAGCATCAACTCAGATCTTAACTATTTGTAAGTTAAATCTTCTTCATCTACTTCTTCGGGTTGAGCATCTCCATACTTATCTCAATGGAATGCACTTATGCAATGATGCATATGAGTTTTGAAAACAGTTTTTATGAATGAAAATCTACAGCTTACATGCATAGCAAAGAGTAAGCATAGACACAGAAAGGAAAGAGAAGTGAAGAGAGAAAACTACACAATTTTGTGCTCTCAAAGAATCACCCAAATAATACTCACTCAACCAACCTCTCACTATGGAAGCCCTAGTCCTTATATAGATGGTACAACCATGGAACTAAACCCAGCAGTCATGTTTTGTACATTGGTCACAAGTAGAGGTAAGAGGCTATGGATACACACATGTAGGCTGAAAAGAAACAGTTCAAAACTTAAGGAAAACGTGCACTAGCCGCCCACACAAGTCGAGGTACGAAGTGACAAGCACGTGTGTGGTTGCCGGAAAGGAACCCGTGGGTAAAATTCTGCTTCTCAAGATCCACCGGTCCGAGAGAGAAACCGAGGAGAAAACATGGCTGTCACAACACAAGGAAATGACAACACCATAGAAAAGCAAAGGCTCTTCCCTAGAAACTAAAGAAAATAGCCTAGCCCAGATGTCAACTCAACCACCCAGTTTTTGAGAAAGTTCTTTAACAAAAACCAAGGAGAAATGTCAACGGTTTTGAGTTAACCAACACAGTTTGAGTGACAAGCTATCTAATCCAAGTTTGAGAGGTAAGTCAACGATTACAGCTGTCCTAAAGGGCCTTTATCAAACTGGAGGGAAGTCTACTCTGTTTTCTGGGAAATTTGAAAACAAGTCTCTAACGGCTATTTGTTTTTAGGGCAACTCAGAAATGTCTGGGATATGTGGTAAGGGTGTCATCCTCAGTGAAAAAACCTTATGGTATGCATATGAATGAACTACCTAATTTGCATTGAGATTGGTAGGTTCTTCGAACATTCTTTGTTGATTTAACACAGAGATGTGTTTTGATACTATAATAGTATGCCTTCATAGCCAAAGCCTATGTGTTGTTCATTCTTACTTAAATACCTCTCTGACCATTCTGTTGCATGTGTGTCTTGTGAAACTTTGTGCAGATTATAACTTCACGATTAACTGTGGTGGTCCTCAGGTTAAGTCATCCAATCAGAATGTATATGAGCAGGACAATGAGTCCCTTGGTCCGGCTACATATTTTGTGAACGATACAAACAGATGGGGAGTTAGCAATGCTGGATATCCCACTCGAAGCAATGATCTTCAGTATACAATTGCCTCCACATCACAAATTAAAAGCACTTTAGATTCTGTGCTGTTCCAAACGGCAAGGATATCTGCTTCATCACTTAGATATTACGGCTTGGGGCTTGAGAATGGTAATTACACCGTGAATCTCCGGTTTGCGGAACAAACTATCCTAAATTCTACTACATGGACAAGTCATGGAAGGCGTGTGTTTGATATTTATATTCAGGTCAGTGTCACAGTGAAGAATCTTGTCCTATTAGTATATTTTCATTTCGTGTGAACTTGTGTAATCTTTCATTTCATTTGTATAAATATTCACTGTGCTTTTGCTTTTACTCTTATTTGTTTTTAGGGTATCCTTGTTCTAAAGGATTTTGATATAAGAAAGGAGGCTAGAGGGGCATCTCTCCAAGCTCTTACAAAGAAATACAAGGCTCATGTTACAGAGAACTACCTTGAAATCCATCTGTTTTGGGCTGGACAGGGGACATGCTGTGCACCTGCACCTGGTACTTATGGACCTGCTATTTCGGCCATCAGCGCCACACCAGTGACCAGGTAATGATGCAATGTCGAAATTTCAGACTCAGTTTTGGTTATTTATTAATTACCGGGTGCTGACTTCAAAACTCTACAGATTTTGTACCTTCTGTCAGTAACAACTCACCAACTAACAGCTCTCCGACTCAGAAAAAGTCAAAAAAAAATAGTACTTGGATGATCGTGGGGATTGTTGTTGGTGGTGGAGTTTTGTTTCTGGTGATGTTGGGTTTCTGTAGTATTCAAAGAAGGAAAAGGCGCAACTCCTGTGATGATGACGGTAAAGTGTAATTTTTTTTTTCGGTAATCAAAGAAAATAATGCCAGTAGATATGTGACAATGAAACTAATAGTGTGTTTGAATCAATTGCCAGAGCTTCTCGGAATAGATGTTACACGACTTGCTATCAGTTATTCCTAACTAAAGACAGCTACAAGTGACTTTAATCCAGCTAATAAGCTTGGAGAGGGAGGATTTGGTCCTGTCTATAAAGTTAGTTTTGTTCTAATGAATGAGATGTGGCTGCATAATTTCACTCTTTTGAAGTTCACTGATTGTATATCAGTTTTCGCTAAAGCTCTATGAATTTGCAATTGATAGGGCACACTTAATGATGGTAGAGTCATTGTCGTGAAGCAATTATCTGCAGCATCCAACCAAGGAAAGAACCAGTTCATAACTGAGATTGCTACTATATCTGCAGTGCAACACAATAATCTAGTCACTTTGTATGGTTTCTGCAGAGAGGGAGATAAACGACCCCTGGTCTATGAGTATCTTGGGAACAAAAGTCTTAATCAAGCATTGTTTGGTAAACAAAGACATTGAAATGATGTATAATGTTCTTTGAATGTGATTTTTAGTTTTAAACTGTGGAGTATGTGGTGCAGGTGAAAAAGGTTTGAATCTTGATTGGTCGACACGTTTTGACATATGCTTGGGAGTAGCTAAAGGTTTAAACTATCTACATGAGGAATCAAGGCTTCGAATTGAGCACAGAGATGTGAAGGCCAGTAATATTCTGCTTGATTCTAATCTTATCCCTAAAATATCAGACTTTGGCTTAGCCAAGCTTTATGATGCTAAAAAGACCCACGTGAGTACCCAGGTTGCCGGAACATTGTAAGAACTTAACGATTGTATCAAACATTTCTCGTTCTTCATTTCCTTATCAAATTTGATATGCTCTGCTAAGTGCATAGTGATTTGTCAATGATGCAGTGGGTATCTTGCACCGGAATAAGCCATGCGTGGACATCTTACAGAGAAGACTGATGTATTTGCCTTTGGTGTTGTGGGTCTAGAAATTGTTAGTGGTAGGCCAAATTGTGACTCAAGCTTAGAGGAAGACAAGGTGTATCTTCTTGAAGCTGTAAGTTTTTTATTTTGTTCAGTTTTCTTATATTCTAAGCACTTCTCAGTTTTGGCTCTTGATATGTGCATTGGTGCATTGCTTCATGCTTGTACCACACTCGGTTATCTTCTGCTAAAGATGAGCGTGTAAAAGTCTAGGTTCATGATAACAGGCTTTTTAGTATTCAGTTTATGATACTATCATGTTCTTACTACTTCTTAGGCTTGGGTCTTGCATGAAAAGAGAGCGTGAAGTCAAACTAGTGGACTCCAGATTGTCCGAATTCAATGAGGAACAAGTAAGACGAGTAATCAACATGGAACTTTTGTGCACTCAAACATCACCAGCGCTACGGCCATCAATGTCCCGTGTGCTGGGAATGCTCGCAGGAGACATTGAAGTGACGATTGTAACTTCAAAGCCTGGTTATCTAACAGACTGGAAGTTCAACGATGGAAATGCCGCCTAAAGGAACTGATTCCAGCTTTTACAACTCAACAGCGGGTACAAGCTTGATGGGGGATTCACAGCAATCCCCTGCATATTAATGCCACTAGTCACATGGTACTGTTTATAAGTAACACTAAAGCAAATTGTCACTTCTTATTTTACTTTTCCTACTTTGTATTCTTCGCCTTTTTGTTTTAGATTTTCTGTGAGGTTCTCCAAGCTTCATAACATGGTTGAGCAACACAGCATGATCATGGGATACAAGTGCTAGAAAAGGTTCATTTGTTTTCTCACTTAGACCCATTATATCAATCACAATTATTCGTCATATATACATACAGGTCTCTCTTTTCTTTCTTTTTTGATGAGTAAAGGAAAAAACAACCAACTAACTACAACTGGAAACAACGACTACATCCTGAATTGTTCCAATCGAACCAAAGTGCCTGAGCTGCTGCTGGGGATACATACAGATCTTTGCTGCTGTGGATTCTTCTGTAAACTTTGAATGATGGACTCATTAAAGTTCTGCAGCCAAGTATGAGTTTGCGTTGTCGCGCTGAAATTGTCAACACCCTTCGTAAGCATGAAACTGGTCTCAAATGCCACAGAGAAATGAAACTGGTCTCAAAGCAGCTCACCCCAACAGCAGTAGTCTTGAAGCTTAGTACTGAAGCCAGAACCGTTCAAATCAATCTATAATCCACCCAATTGTACACTAGAACAGAACCAATTTCTTTGATCGATCACCTTGTTCTTCTACAAATCCTTCTCAACAAGCACAATAAACCCTCACAAATTAAGCAACAAACACTGAATAGTTTATAATCGATCGGATGAACTAAATCGAATGCAAATTTAGAGGCATTTAAGAGAGACAGAGAGGCAGAAACAAAGGGAGTATCAAATACATCAAATCATGTCATAAATTAAGCAGAACAAAACATTCTGCAATTTCTTCTTCTTCTCTCCATATAGCTTCAGAACCAAGAATCCGACACAGGCTCGATCAGCAGCCTAATTGCACAAGATTACCCTTGTAATCGCAAGCACGAAGCACGAAACCACAAAGAAGAACAACGTCACAAAGTCCCTAGCTGACCATTTCTTGACCTCCTTGTTCTCCACCCTCATACTCTTAGCCCTCCTCAACGCATCCACCTCCTTAAGCAGATCAAACTCCAAACCCTTCTTCTTCAACTCCTCAATACACTTCCCGAGAAGCTTCTTATCCTCCTTCTCCCTCTCCATGAGCTTCATTAGCAGCGCCTCCGTCTCGCTCTTGTACCGAATCGCCCAGATGATCCCCAAAGAGAAGCAGAGAGAACAGAGAGAGGGGATCCAGGATCGGCGGCACGCGAGAGAGTTTGATGAAGAATTGAAGAGGAGGATGAGGGAGATGGAGTGGAAGAGGAAGAAAAAGACGAAGAGGGATGTGATTTCTTTGCGGACAGAGTCGATTTGATTCTCTTTGAAGGAGACACGGTTGAGGATGAGCTCTTCTTCTTTGAGCCATTGCTTCAGGAGGAGCTTGTGGCTTGGAGTTGAGGCGATTTGGTGAAGTGGGTGAGAGATCTTTGGCTCCATTATGATTGCGGCGTTCTCGTCTGCCATCCTAAGCTTCTTCTTCTTTTGGAGAGAGAGAGAGAGAGAGAGAGAGAGAGAGAGAGACAGAGAGAGACAGAGAGAGAGAGAGACAGAGAGGGTTTGTGAATGAAACGGTCGGCGAGGTTTTAAAAGTCTACGCCCAACGGTCGAATCTGGGAGGATTTGAAAAGGTGGAGTTCCGAGAGTGCCCCTAGAGAAGGAGCGTATTCACGAGATCTCCCCAGCGAGTATTGTAACGTCTAGGAGCAATTTCCACCATTTTCCTTTTCTTTATTAATTTTTCTGTAACGGAGGTTTTCTAGCTTGAACATTTTCTTGCCTTTTGTCCCGAAGTCCCTAAACTGTCTTAACAAATGTTAAAGCATTCCTTGCTTCGTATTGAGAAAATTATAAAAATGTATAAATTTCAAAGCACAATAAATAATAAATAGATCACATGTAAATGTCTCACATGTTCTTCTTTGGACTTAATAACATGAAAAAAAATTAGCGTATGGAATCTGACATCTTTTGGTTATGTCAATATGGTACTTAATCTCTTAAAATTATCAATATGGTACTCGAACTTTTAAATCTCTATCAATGTGATACCTACGTAAATATTTCTGTCAACCGAACGCTTCTTGTTGATGTGGCGTCAATTTTTTTTTCTTATTATTATAAAAAGACGATAGTGCCCTTAATTATTTATCATTCCACTAGAATGATTATTGCCCGATCATTCTAATGGAAGGGTTGGGAAGGGTGATTTCTAACGACGATGAACCAAATCGATGACAACGCCAACGTTGATTCGATGCAGGATGGCGTAGAAGGGTTGGGGAGAGTGATTTCTCTGGAGGAGGGAGTGAAAAGGGTACGACGTCGGTGCCGATGGTGAGTATGATACTAACAATTAGACCGTACAAAGCCAACGCTTCAGTAAAGATGAGAATCAGAATCATTCCCACAAAAAGCTTTGGCTGTTGTGCATTAGCTCTGCACAAAAGAACCATTATCAACATAATGAGGAACAAGCAAGCTGGAATGCAAATAAACTGTGTAGCATAACAGTGCAAGTGAACTCTTAAACACAGACCCAATACACACTACGGCAACGATCAAAATGACAACAAAAAGTCCAAGGGACTGTCAGTATCACTAACTAGTATACTTGTTCGAGCTCATAGACTTTGTGTTATTCATTGCAACGATAAAGTGATGGGTTGTAATCACTAATCACATCTTATCAATAAAGAGCATCACATAAAAAGTTTTAGACCTCAAACGAGACCGGACGAAAGGTGGCGAGCCTAGGCCTTCCCCCCCCCCCCCCCCCCCCCCCCCCCCCCCCCCCCCCCCCCTCCCGAGTTTGTATGTTTCAATTAAGCATCAAGTAAAAGTTTGATTTGGTGGTAAAGTCTTTGATATGTTTCTAGTTGGTCTCAAGTTCAACTCATCAACCCAACAAAGTACCATCTTTTTCAGTTTTTTTCCTTTCTCTTTTCAAAATTTTGGCTTATATACTTTTTGCCCCCTCCCCCCCTCACACTATCAAACCTGGCTCCGCCTCTGAGCATATCCATATAAAAGATAGTAAGACTCGGTCATGGGATTAATACCAGTACTGATAAATATAATCGCAGCTATGACCAAACTGTAAATTGCCAACACTCCTGTCATAACCACCGGCACAATCCACTTCATAACCAACTCCAGCCTCATCACCCCCATCAACGCCACTCTTACGCTGCTCTTCGCCGTCCCGTACGCCGCTCCCATACAGGAGAAGATAAGGCGGCGGCGGTGCCGAGGAAGCAGGAGAACGACGTCGTTTCATCTTCACTGAATGTAGTGGACAACATTCTCCTTTTGCTCTGATCTGCTACGCCATTTGTGATTGGCTCTGTCAGATTAGGCTATGCTGTAGTTGGTGAACATCGATATGACATGCCTAGAAAAATTATGACAAGCCCACGAGATTTTCGTGGGGAAAGCTAAAGAATGTTATTTTTTATTTAAGAGACGGCCCTTGTGCCCCTCAAGCTGAGCTTAAAATGATGCCACGTCAGCAAGAAGACATTCGATTGACGGAAATATTGACGTAGGTATCACATTGATAGGGATTTGAAAGTTTGGGTACTATATTGATAGTTTTGAGAGATTAGAGACCATATTGACATGGTAGAAAGAGATCAGGTACCATACACTTATTTTTTCCCAATAGCATTGTAAATATGTTTCATTTTATTCAAATGTCTCATAACACATAAAAGAAGCTGCAATTCTTGCCACACATTGTTTGCTATAGTTTCATTTAAGATACTATGTCAATTTGCCAAATAATAGACCACATACAAATTGTAAGTTTTGTACGATGGTGTAGTTTATGATATAATTTGGTTGAGTTTGTTAAATGGTGTAGTTTATGATACAATGTAGTTGAGTCACCTGATAGTATTTCAGGTGTTTCTCTTCATTTCGGGTCTAGATTTCATGTCCCCTCCTTGTATTCTACCATTTCATTAATCAAGACTTAAGGATAGCCGCAAACCCTTACTTCAAAAAAAAAAATTTAGATCCAAATGAGTTTGGACCAACCTTATTCGAACTATACCATTTGTGCATATACTAGTTTGTTATTTCAAAATTGAAACCACTCATCTTATAAACTATTGGTTAAAGATCAACTCTATAAAAAATGAATCAAAATAAAGATCATTTGAGTATCCAATCTTATCAAATCAATGAACGGTTAGGGTGAATTTCGGTATTACAATAACAACTGTCAATTTATTTTGTAAGATTAGATGAGCAAACGACCTTCGATTTGATTGAAATTTTGTATGCATGATCCATAAGAAGTAAACTATATACTAAGTGGTTTTGATTATCAAATCACAAATTAAAAGGTATATAAAAAATGAGGAGTTTGGACAAGATTGGTCCAAACTTATTTGGACCCAATTATTTTCCCAAAAAAAAAAACAAATTAGAAGTTTTGTACGATGACGTTCACCATTTAGTTTAATTTTGGGTGATAAAAGTTGTTAAAATATTAAGTATGTTTAGTGAGACAGGAAAGGAAATTAACAATCTCCTATTGTTTTACTAATAAGAAGTCTTATGATACATTCGGTTTCACACAAGATTGAAGGCTTAGAGAAATCCTCATTTTGATAGCTTTTGTCTTCATCGATGATTGGTGGTCGCACACCAACCAAAAATAATACCCTATTCAGTATATACTTAAGATTAATGCAATATAGTGCAGATAGGGATCGATCCACAGGGAAAAGTAGACTCTATACTCTAAACACAAACTAAGACGCGAAAGTCAGAAATCTGACAGACTCGACCACTGGACGAAAACGTAATTAATTAAAATACCTATACTAAACCAAAAATCACGAAATTTATACAGGATAAACTAGACACAGTGACGAACAACCAGACAAAATTTCAATGTAATCGGAGTTGTTTTGAATGTCGAAATAAATTATATAAACTAGACTATGAACTGAAAACAGTACAGTAAAACAACGATTTAATCAAAATAAAGAGATCGTTAGACACTTCTCTCCACCCTAGACAATTCCAATCTACCCCAATCAATTCACATGACCTCAAATGAATGTTTCTTATGCATACGCTGTGATTAAGTCGCATACACCTTACACCCTCGTGCTTGACATGCTAAACCGGTTGATGTACCCTAGCTTAACTTGATCTTAACTTAAGAGATATGGTACTTCTTCGATCGGTCCAAAATCAACTTAAACTAAGTCATTACGATCTGTAGGATGTTTGAGACAACAACAAGACTTCTAGAGCTACTATGGATGAGTGCCCTTGCATCACCTTGGAACTAATTCACACAACGTATTAGGCTGTTCATCTCTACAGAATATGCACTGATTGATCGTCACCTACACATTCAAGATAATAGATCCTAACAAATATGCAAGAAATCATATGGTGATAAAATAGTGAATAGATTCTCATCAAAAAGTTATGTAAATAACTGGGGTTCAAGATCAAAACATGTCTAGGGCTTCGATCAGCCCCTAACAAATAAAGTTTAGCTCCTCATGCTAACCATGGAAGCTAAAGAAAAATATAGAGGAGAGAAATAAATTACAGCCATAAGGTGATGATGATGGAGCCTTTTCTTCCTCTGAAATTTCTCTCCTTCTCTCTTCTTTTTTTTTTTTTTTCTTCTTCTCCCCTCTTCTTCTTTGCCGTGAGCCTCCCTGCTCCTCTTTTTTTCTTCTTCAAAAACTCTCCGTACCTCCCCTTGTTTCAGCTAAATATATATATATATATATATATATATATGCAGCCCCCATTTTTCTCTTTCACGTGATCACCCATCCAAGTCTCCTTCTTTTAATTGATTTCATCTTCCAACTCTTCAAAAACTCCTAGTCCTTGTAAAATTGTTCTTCTTTTATTTAATCCACCAAAGCTGATTTGGTTTGGATAAATAACATTAATTGGGCTGAAACCAATTAACTTAGGGCTTTGGCAAACCATTCCTTATTTGGATATGATCCATTGCTTCTCCTTGTTGACCTAGGAAAGTCCAGTTAATCATCTTTTTCTCATTATTCTCCATAAACCTATAAAAAAATAAACAATATTAAAATGCTGAAAACATAACAAAAGATACTAAATATAAGGTAATATTAGACATAGAAACGTTGCATAAATATGCACCTATCAGAATACCCCACACTTAGCTTTTGCTAGTCCTCAAGCAAAACACTAAACTATGACTCAAAAACACAAACACACTATGTACAGACACAACTCTAATGCCCTCACAAATTTGTCTCAGCAATCTTCCAAATATCACAACAGCAAGATCAAATCTCCTATATTTCACAAAGTTCCAATGGTTAAATTCAATGCATAGTAACTATGTAACATGTAGGACAAAGACATAATCATGGTGAAAAACTGTAGTATGCAACAAACAAATCAAGAACCAACCTCACAAGATACGCTCTCAAAGTGTTTCACTCATATGTATTTAAGGTAAACACTCAATTCAAATGCTTGCCAAATGGACCGAACCATATGCTCAACTCTTATGACTCATCTCCACAGATCACAAACTGTCATCTTAAGAATCAAAAGGGCTTTAAAGGTTGTAATGAGGCTAAGTTTAAGGCAATGGAAATATTTAGGATATGTGATGATGTAATATTCTCCCCATACTAGGCCAAGATCCCCCAACTTCACCAAAGTCACCATGGTTTTTCATCTCCCTGAGCCTTGCAACAGGACAAATGCCAAATTTTTTTTTTGTTGGGCATTCACTTCATATCATACTCCAAATTACAAATATAGGGGACATTAATTCAGAAATCTTTATTGCCTTCGAGAGTACACTGTTTTTTTTCTCTCTCTTTTTTCGAAATGTTTTTTTTTTGATAAGGCACTTGCATCTTATTATGCAGTCTGAACAAGTCTTTCCCTATACAAATACATCAAGCCACCCATATTCCAACTCAACAAACAAAGAAACACATCCCCTTTTATGGACATTACTTCACACAAAGTCATGGCCAGTAACAAAGGGCAAAGAAGTCCTACACTAGGTTAAGTGTTTAGATATCCCTGGGTTATAAAAGAAATGCTAGATGTAGGCTCAAAATGGATACTCTAAAGGGTCTCAACTTGTGAGAACAAATCATAGGGACACATGGCAATATAGCAAAGTGGTGGTACATCCTAAATGCCTTTATCATCTTCTCAATCAGAACAAATAGTGACAATAAGCTTTGACAAGTACAAGAACGAGTTCTAGTAATCTCTAGAGTCCATTAAGTTAATCTGCAGCAAGCACTTGAAACACTAAAGAAAGAAAGTATTCAGTTTAGGCTCAATCGCTCACATGTAAAATGATTCTCAACTTGTTTAAACATGCAAAAAATCTGTACCATGTTAACTTATTTCTATATCCACTACATATTCGCATACTCACCATGCATCAAAATTAACCGAAGAAACTTAAATCATATAGGCACAATTAATCTCTTAGTCACAACATAGGAAAATATAGAATCATTATTGACTTTGTTACGGGCATCCTAAGACTCTTATTTTTGATATTTTCTTGACACTTTTTACTTTTGTATTTTGTTTTATAAAAAAGGACTCAAAAACACACAAAAGACCAAAAGAAAACACTAAAAACTGACAACAGACTTCGATGGATCTAAGGTACCCTACTGAAAATTTATGAAAATAGGTCAAAACCGAGAGATACTGCACACTCTGACTTGCAAATTTTCTATAGAATTAACCACATATCTGATTGATCTGAAATTTTGTGAACATAAACAAGACATATAAACACAAATTCCCTAAAAATTTCAGAATTTTATAAGACCTCTAACTATGTGAAATAATTCACACGAGACAGGATATTGCCCAGTTTCGAAATAACACTAAAAAAACGAAAAATTTATACATAAACGCTAAGGATATGCTATAAACCCTACCCCACACTTGAAATTTGCATTGTCCTCAATGTAAATAACACTTAAGCAAGCAACACATTAGCCAAATATGAAGTAAGACATATAACACATCACGAAACACACTAAATGGAGAAAAAACAAGAAAAAGATAAAAGAGATAAGAGAGAAAGAGATGCAAATCTGGAATCCCGCTCTCCATCCACATGGGTTGCCTCCCAAGTAGCGCTAAGTTTAACGTCTTCAGCCAGACGGTGACATTCAATCTATGTTAAGCTTTGGTTCCATAATGTCAACTTCTTCTACCACGCGCTCACCCACAAGTTCATGAAAATGCTTTAGCCTGTGCCCATTGACTTTGAATGTGCTGCCATTTCTTGGATTGTATATCTCTACTGCACCATGAACAAACACATTAGTCACAGTATAAGGACCATTCCATCTAGACTGAAGTTTACCTGGGAATAATTTGAGACGTGCATTGAATAGCAAAACCTTCTGTCCTACAACAAAAATCTTACTCCTAATTCTTTTATCATAAAAAGCCTTAGACTTTTCCTTGTAAATTCTGCTGGATTCATAAGCATTGTTTTGGATTTCACCCAGCTCATTCAGTTGCAACTTCCTATGCATCCCAGCATTATCTACATTGAAGTTGAACTTTGTTATTGCCCAATAGGCTTTGTGCTCAAGCTCCACAGGTAGGTGACATGCTTTTCCATATATTAGCCTATAGGGAGACATCCCTATCGGAGTTTTGTACACTGTCCGGTATGCTCACAAGGCCTCATCCAATCTCTGACTCCAGTCCTTCCTAGATGGGCTGACAGTTTTCTCTAGAATCTTCTTGATTTCCCTATTAGATACCTCCACTTGCCCACTGGTCTGAGGATGATAAGGTGTTGCCACCTTGTGTTGGACATTATATTTCCTCAGTAGAGCAGCAAAAGTGCGGTTGCAAAAATGTGATCCTCCATCACTGATTATACACCTGGGTGTACCAAATCTTGCAAATATGGACTTTAAGAACTTAAGAACAACAGCAGAATCATTAGTCCTGGTGGCAACTGCCTCCACCCACTTAGAAACATAATCTACTGCTAATAAGATGTACACATTCGAATTAGAGGAGGGATATGGAACCATAAAATCAATGCCCCACACATCAAAGATTTCAACAACCAATATTGGGCGTTGAGGCATTTGATCCATGGGACCGAGATTACCTGTCATTTGACACCGTGGACATGCTTTGTAAAACTCATGAGCATCCCTGAAAATGCTAGGCCAATAGAATCCGCATTCGAGTACCTTCAGTGTTGTTTTCTTCCTTCCAAAATGTCATCCACCTACATGCGAATGACATAAAGAAAGAATAGGATAAAATTTAGATTCGGGCACGCACCTACGAATGATGGAGTCTGGGCAATGTTTCCATAGATATGGATCATCCCACACATAATACCGGGCCTCCTTAATCAGTTTGTACTTTTGAGCTCTGATGATGTCATGAGGTAACTCTTTTGTCACAAGATAGTTCACAATATCCGCATACCATGGCTCCAGATCCTGGATAGCAAAAAGTTGCTCATCCGGAAATCTCTCATTCAATGGGAGGTTGTCTTCCTCCGCCTTTGACCCATGTGTCAATCGACTCAAGTGGTCTGCAACCACATTCTCAGTTCCTTTCTTGTCCTTGATTTCCACATCAAACTCCTGAAGGAGTAATAACCACCTGATTAACCTTGGCTTTGCATCCTGCTTTGTCGTAAGATATCTCAATGCAGCATAGTCAGAGAAAATAATAACTTTAGTACCTAGCAGATATGACCGAAATTTCTCTAAAGCAAATACAACAGCCAAAAGTTCTTTCTCAGTTGTTGAGTAATTTAACTGAGCATCATTTAATGTTCTAGAAGCATAATATATAACATGAGGCAACTTTTCCACCCGCTATCCCAAAACAGCACCTACTGCATATTGTGATGCATCACACATCAACTAAAATGGTAAGTTCCAATCTGGTGCCTGTATGATTGGGGCAGTGATCAATAGCTCCTTGAGCTTCTGAAATGCGATGAGACATTCTTCTGTAAAACTGAAAACTGCATCCTTCTGAAGCAATGCACTGAGTGGTCGGGCTATCTTGGAAAAGTCCTTGATAAACCTGCGATAAAAACCTGCATGTCCAAGAAAAGAGCGCACGCCTCTCACCATGGTGGGAGGTGGTAAGGTACGAATAATATCCACTTTTGCTTTGTCTACCTCTATACCTCTTTCAGAAATTACATGTCCTAATACAATACCTTGTTCTACCATAAAATGACATTTTTCCCAATTTAACACAAGGTTCTTTTCCACACATCTTTCTAAAACTAGGGACAGGTTATTCAAACATGTATCAAAAGAATCACCAAAAACAGAAAAATCATCCATGAATACCTCGATGATCTTCTTCACCATGTCTGAAAAGATGCTCATCATGCATCTCTAGAAGGTTGCCGGTGCATTACACAACCCAAAAGGCATCCTCCTGTAAGCAAACGTGCCAAATGGACACGTGAATGTAGTCTTCTCCTGGTCTTCTCTGTCAATGGCAATCTGGTTGTAGCCAGAATAGCCATCTAAAAAGCAATAATACACATGACCTGCAAGACGTTCCAACATTTGGTCAATAAAAGGAAGGGGAAAATGATCCTTACGGGCTGTGGCATTAAGCATGTGGTAGTCTATACAGACTCTCCATCCGGTTTGTATTCTTTAAGGCACCAGCACATCCTCATCATTTTTAATCACTGTGATTCCTGATTTCTTGGGAACCACCTGCACAGGACTCACCCACTTGCTGTCAGATATTGCATAAATAATACCTGCATCCAATAGTTTGATAACCTCATTCTTGACCACATCCATCATAGGTGGGTTGAGTCTCCTTTGTGCCTCTCTGGTTGGTTTTGCTCCATCTTCAAGGAATATCCTGTGAGTACAAAGTATTGGATCTATTCCTTTGATATCTGCAATTGTCCAACCGATTGCTTCCTTATACTGTCGGAGTACAGTTACTAGTTTTTCTTCCTGTGACAGTGTTAGTTTTGAAGATAAAATAACTGGTAAGGTCTTACCTGCACCGAGGAATGCATACTTCAAATGCTCAGGCAATGGCTTGAGCTCTAGTTCTGGTGCTGTCACAATAGAAGGCAAAAGCTTGTTATTTGAAATAGGAAGAGGGAGAGATTTCGAGTTACCCTTAATATATGGCAATGATTCCAAGGCTTCAACAGCATTATCGTACTCTTCTACCATCACTAAGTCCTCAGACGAGCTGATTCTCAAGGCTTCTTCCTCATCTTGGGATCGAACTTGGGTGATCAATTCCTCAAGTTCATCCCACACTTTCACACCTTGGGAGGTTTTATATTTCCTCCCACCTTCTTCGATTGCTTTCTTCAAAGCATCATCCTTGTCATCCACTGAAAATTGCATAAATTCCTGCATGAAATTATCAAAAGTATCTATCGAAAAACAAGAATGCAAGTCCCTATCACTAGGATGTTTCATAGCATCAAAGATATTAAAACGTATTTTCTCCCCATCCACTTTCATGGAGAGGGTACCACTGTAGTAATCAATTTTGGTCCTTGCTATCCGTAGGAATGAACGACCAAGTATCAATGGTAATTCAGAAGGTTGAGGCTCTGCCTCCATTTCCAGTACAAAGAAATTAGCTGGAAAGATCAATTTGCCCACCTGCACAAGAACATCCTCAACAAAACCTCGAGGGTAGCAGTTAGATCTATCAGCTAATTTAATAGTAACACCAGTTTGCTGAAGTGCACCAATATTTAAAGTTTCATAAACTGAATAAGGCATAAGATTTATTGATGCACCTAAGTCTAATAAAGCTCCTATAAAGTTAGTGTTACCAATTGTACATGGGACGGTGAAACGTCCCGAATCCCCCATTTTGGGTGGTAGCTTCCTTTGTAACACAGCAGATACTTTCTCACTCAGCGCTACCATCTCGGTCCCTGTAAACTTCCTCTTCATGGTACAAAGCTCCTTGAGGAACTTTGCATACTTTGGTACTTGTTTGATTGCATCAAGTAAAGGAATGTTTACTTGGACTTTCCGGAAAGTGTCCAAAATCTCTTGCTCCGCTATGTCATTGTTCTTCTTCCTGAACCTGTTAGGAAAGGGTGCATCAAATGGAATAGAAGAGAAAGGGCTAGAAATTATTTTACCTGATTTTTGTCCTCCGGAATTCTTCTGCCTAGGTGCCCCTTTCGATGGGTCCAAGATTGGCTTCGATCCATCGAAGCCATCCTTCGGGTTTTGCTGTAATGGGGGAAAAGGCAGCATCTGTTCTAAGACTGGTTCATCCTCTTCTAAAGACTTTTTAGTAGGCTTTTCAACCTCTGCAATCACTCTTCCATTCCTCAATGTAATCACATTGGCTTCATGATTGGCCCCTCTTGGATTCTTCACAACTTTACCAGGAAGGATGCCCTGTTCTCTAGTAGACATTTGTTGTTCCATGCTGTTCATCCGTTTCTCTAGTATTTGGAATGCCTTGCTAGAGTCTTTGTTATGAACCTCTATTCCCTCAAGCTTGGCCATGATGGTGGCTAAAGTGGAATCTGGTACTGAGGGTGCTTCCTTTTGTTGTGGCGGCTGGTACTCCTGTCTTACCTTAAAACCTGGGGGTGGATTCAAGATGTTGCTATTGTTTTCATAGCTGAAATTTGGATGATTCCTCCACCCCGGATTGTAAGAATTCGAGTAAGGGTCATTCCTCGCTGCTCTTTGTTGTACAAAGTTCACCTGCTCTTCTTCAGGAATAAATGGACAAGATTCATTAGTGTGATCTGATATAGAGCATACAGAACATACCTGAGCAATGGACGAGGATGACGTTGTTTGGCTTTTGATGGCACTGGCGATGGAGTCTAGCTTCTTCTTCAATGCTTGAATTCTCTTGTCCATACTTGGGTTCGCAGTGACCTCATACACAGCTTGTTGCCTTTTGCTTGCTAGGGTTTTTTCCCTTGTATAGAACTGCTTGGTGTTTTCAGCTAATTTCTCAATAATGTCATGGGCCTGCTGTCCTGTTTGATACATGAACATACCTCCACATGCAGAGTCCACCCTTGTTTTGTTGGCCGGTTCTAGACCTTTATAAAAGAAAGTCATTCTATCTTCAAGATCATACCCATGATGTAGGCATTTCCTTAGCAGTTCTTTGAAATGACTCCATGCTTCATGTAACATGTCTCCATCTTTCTGGATGAAGCTATGGATCTCCTTCTTCATCTGTTTCATCTTCTAGGCATAGAAGTATTCTTTCATAAATGCTACCTTCATCTCTCCCCAAGAGGTGATAGACCTGGAAGTCAAAGAATTGAACCACATCTTTGCTCCATCCTTCACAGAAAACGGAAACAAAATTAGCTTTAACACATTAGTTTCAACATTTTGTAAATTTTGTGTAGAAGCTAAAGCCTCAATTTCAGCCAGATGCTGTTGAGGGTCCTCAGAAAATGTCCCCCTAAAATGTGGGAGAGCTGAAAGTAAAGCAGGGGGTACAGAATAAGTGCCAAGAGCTGGCAGTAAAATAGGTGATGATTTTCCATTTGCACTCGGTACAAAGGAATTCATCAACGTCCTTGGTTGTTGCTCCCCCATTGCAGAAGCTGGTGATGATGGTATATCCTCTTCTGATTCTAAACTTGTCTCTACTGTTATCTCAGGATCCGATAACGTACTTGGACCTCCAATCTCCAGTGCTGCTTGCCTTTGTTGCTTCCGGTTCGCCCTTGCGGAGCGTTCAATCTCAAGATTTGTCTCTAAAAGTTCAGCTTTCTTTGAACGCCTAGTCTGCATGCACTAAGACACGTTAACTAGAAGAAAAATAAAAATGAAATTTAAAGAAAAACCTGAAAATTGAAAACAGTTCTTCGATGGATCGAAGCTGCTCTCAGGACACCTACAAAGCAGAAAACAGAAAAACAAAGTTAGTTTCAGAATATAAAGAACACGTTTTTCCCCGGCAACGGCGCCAAAATTTGATCGGTGGTCGCACACCAACCAAAAATAATATCCTATTCAGTATATACTTAAGATTAATGCAATATAGTGCAGATAAGGATTGACCCACAGGGAAAAGTAGACTCTATACTCTAAACACAAACTAAGACGCGAAAGTCAGAAATCTGACAGACTCGACCACTAGACGAAAACGTAATTAATTAAAATACCTAGACTAAACCAAAAATCACAAAATTTATACAAGACAAACTAGACACAGTGGCGGAAAACCACACAAAATTTCAATGTAATCGGAGTTGTTTTGAATGTCGAAAGAAATTATATAAACTAGACTACGAACTGAAAATAATACAGTAAAACAACGATTTAATCAAAATAAAGAGATCGTTAGACACTTCTCTCCACCCTAGACAATTCCAATCTACCCTAATCAATTCACATGACCTCAAATGAATGTTTCTCATGCATACTCTGTGATTAAGTCGCATACACCTTACACCCTCGTGCTTGACATGCTAAACCGGTTGATGTACCCTAGCTTAACTTGATCTTAACTTAAGAGATATGGTACTTCTTCGATCGGTCCAAAATCAACTTAAACTAAGTCATTACGATCTGTAGGATGTTTGAGACAACAACAAGACTTCTAGAGCTACTATGGATGAGTGCCTTTACATCACCTTGGAACTAATTCACACAACGTATTAGGCTGTTCATCTCTACAGAATATGCACTGATTGATCGTCACCTACACATTCAAAATAATAGATCCTAACAAATATGCAAGAAATCATATGGTGATAAAATAGTGAATAGATTCTCATCAAAAAGTTATGTAAATCACTGGGGTTCAAGATCAAAACATGTCTAGGGCTTCGATCAGCCCTTAACAAATAAAGTTTAGCTCCTCATGCTAACCATGGAAGCTAAAGAAAAATATAGAGGAGAGAAATAAATTATAGCCATAAGGTGATGATGATGGAGCATTTTCTTCCTCTGAAATTTCTCTCCTCCTCTCTTCTTCTTTTTTCTTTTTTTCTTCTTCTCCCCTCTTCTTCTTTGCCGTGAGCCTCCCTGCTCCTCTTTTTTTCTTCTTCAAAAACTCTCCGTACCTCCCCTTGTTTCAGCTATATATATATATATATATATATATATATATATATATATATGCAGCCCCCCTTTTTCTCTTTCACGTGATCACCCATCCAAGTCTCCTTCTTTTAATTGATTTCATCTTCCAACTCTTCAAAAACTCCTACTCCTTGTAAAATTGTTCTTCTTTTATTTAATCCACCAAAGCTGATTTGGTTTGGATAAATAACATTAATTGGGCTGAAACCAATTAACTTAGGGCTTTGGCAAACCATTCCTTGTTTGGATATGATCCATTACTTCTCCTTGTTGATCTAGGAAAGTCCATTTAATCATCTTTTTCTCATTATTCTCCATAAACCTATAAAACAAATAAACAATATTAAAATGCTGAAAACATAATAAAAGATACTAAATATAAGGTAATATTAGACATAGAAACGTTGCATAAATATGTACCTATCAATCAACAACACACATTTGTAATAAAAGAAAAAAAAACTAAATAATTATTTAAAGATTCAATCTTTCTTTTACCTCACCGTGTAAATTAACAATCTTTATTTTAAGCTTAAGAGCAACTCCAATAAAGTTTGCTTATTTTGTTGAAAAATAGAGCTCGAATTTATTTTAGCTAATCATTTGGGTAAATTTACATTAAAAACATTACTTAAAATAAAGTTAAGTCTGAACAAATGTTTAGTTTTGATTAGTTGATAATAAAATATTTATTTATTAATTTAGTTATTGATTGTATTTGCAATCTATAAGGAAAGAAAAGAAAAGTAAACCAAATGAAAAAGATGGCTCTCTCGAAACTTAATTATCCATGGCTTCACCCACCGACTCGTCGCCGACCATCATGGCCAAATGTTTCGATCAATTTCCTCCATTCAACACTAACCCCTTCACCTACTGACCTTAAGCTTCATGTACAGATGTGTTTTTGTCACACACTCAAATTCGGGGCCAATATTGTATTGAAATATGGTTTTAGGTTGTGTGATGTGAATAAGAAACTCAAATAATTTCAAAATTTAAGATGTTTGAATAGTATATTTTATTGAAAAGTGAAAACATTAATATTACAATAATGGAATTTCTGGAAATAAGAGCCATTACATTTCAATTCAAAATGCAAGTAGAAAATAATTCTTTTATTTAGTGAACGGCGGATCTGATCTTCAAGCATCCTACTCGTCATCTGAAAAGAGAAATGTGTAGCATCATGAGTCACATCGACCCAGTAAGTACGGTTTACAAACATATACTTATTTATCTCTAAGAAACATCAAACCGAACAACCAATTCAAAAAGGTGAAATAATCAAAACCAATTTTGTTCTCTCATGCTTATACTTGTGTCTTTATAATATATACATATAGGTATATATAATATACGTACTTGCATAAATGTACATCTACACACAAGCACGCCAATACTTCCAAAGTGAATTCTTTTGGATTAACTGGTAATTATTCAAAAATCATATGCTTAGTCTCACAATACCAACACACATGTAAAGTCACAGCATACTAAGACCACTTGTCAAAGCATGTAGACTCCCGGTTTGACACAATTCATTCCTAAGGGTATAATAATGCACTATCTGTAAGGGACTAGAGCTCTTGACTAACTTCCACAAGCAAAAATAATAATTTACCAGTAATTCAATTAAACACAGGATAATTCATACATTACACCCAACTTCACACCTTAACCATAATAACCACAAATAAGTCTTTAGTTAAACTAAGTATATATAAATCATAGAGTATATATATCATAATCTTGTAATAAAAATATACGTCATAGATTTCATAAAAAAAAAAAGAATGATCAAACTTAATCATATTTAAATAATTAGCAATTTTGGTCCAAAATTTTCATTCAGCGGTAGTCTGCTCAACATCCTCCATCTGTCCCGAATTATACTTTAAAGTAAATAGATAGAGTGATTAAGTAAATAAACTTGAAATGAAAGTGTAAGAAATAAAATTAATTATCATCGGTCCAAAAGTTTCATTCGGCGGTAGTCCGTTAGAAATCTTCCATTAGTCCTAAATCAAACTTAAGAAGTAAATAATGCGAGTAAGTAAATGGAATCAAAGTACAAATGTGAAGAATAAAATTATTAATTCTTAAACCAAAAGTATCATTCGGTGGTAGTCCGCCCAAAATCCTCCAATTTGCCCATTTTAAAATTAATCCAAGTTATGTCTGAATTGGAGAAGTGTGTACACCATCAATCTTGAAGGTATATTGATAGGAATCCAATGGTATTAGTGACAAGGTATAGTTTGAAGTCCTCAAGTCCAAAAACAACGATACTTTAAAACTGTCTTGAAATTGTTACGCTTGATATTAAGCTCATTTGTATAGATTAATTAGTTAGTAAATGTTAACTAATGTCTTTCAAACTTTTCAGATTGATAGTTGAACTACTAAGCTTCGTTTTGATATTAGAACACTGAATTTTGTTAAGAAATGATTGAGATATGATTATGTGATACCCCGACCTTTTTATATAACTTCTATTATTTATGAATAATTCGAATTCGATTTAGTGATCGGGATAAATAATTTTAACATCAGTAAATATTAAGATGTCAAAGATTGACTTTTTTTTATAAAATTGTCAAAGTTGGTTGAGTTTGAATAAAAATTGTAGAATTTGTCGAGACGAGTTCGTAGACACGAGAGATGTCGAATCAGAGTTACGACGATAAAATTATGACTATTGTAAGTTTGTCGTAAATGAATTACCGTAAATGGAAAAGTATAAAAGAGGGTTTCATCATAGTTTTCGGGTGGGTTGACTTTAGGTTAATTCTCCTCCCGCAAGGAGAGAGAGTTCTAGGACGCTCCGGCAGGTGCCGGCAGCGTCATGCCGTCCGACCACCTCCAACCTTGAAATTGGTCGGGTTCGACGTGGGTCGGCCTCCTCTACTCTTTTTCGGCCTCGATTGACAGCTTGGTGGCTGGAGGAAAGTGAATCGATAGGTAAGGTTTTAAGGTTTCGGTGTTATTCTATCGAAGTTGCCGGCGAGGTTTCCGGCGATAATCTATATGTCAATTGATTGGGTTTTGTATGCTGGTTATGTTGTTGTATGTGATTTTGGGTTTGCAGGTGAGTTGGACGGAATTCGAACGAATTTCGTCAAATGTCATTTCGGGCTCTGCCAGACACAGCGATTTTCAGTGATTTGGTCGGCGAGGGTAGAAGTGTTTTGTTCCCCTCTACCTCCTAAGTCGTTTGGGACTTTCCCCTAGCCCATTCGTGGCTCGAGGGCAGAGATTCGTCGCCAGAATCAATTTCCGACGAGTTTAGGTTTTAATGACTTTTGAGCCAGATTCCGGCCGAATTGGAGTTTGTTGTAGTTGAACAGAAGACTTGTCTCCATGAGAGCTTTCTGATGGTGTCATAATCTCTATGGTCACCGGTGGTGGCGCATTGGCGGCACGTGGCCAAAAAATTATTTTTGGAAACTTATCGTGCTTTATACCGTTAGGTTTATATTGATATTGTGAGCGTATTAGTTAGGTTAAAAATGCATTTAGGCTTTGTCGTCCCAGTGGGTGGGCAGTAATGACTAGTGTCACTTTCAGTAGCGGTGCGGGCGACAGAGAAATTAGATGTATCTTATATCGTTACAACTGTTTCGTTGTAATAAGTTTGTCTGATACGCTCCTCGACTAGATTAGTCGAATATGATATTTTGAATTAAGTACTTCCTCGATTTACCTATTTATTTATCATTTTGATGATTTTTGACAAGGGTCAGGTCATCACAGAATATTTCAAATTAAGAACATCTTAAACATTTTCGAACAAGATTAAGGAAAAGATTAGGAAAACTTGTTTTAGCCATAACTTTCTCATTACTTGACCTTTTTAAGTGATTCAAAAGTTAAATTTGAATAAATTTTTGTGTAAAATCTAATTATGTAAAAATATTTGAGTAATTAAGATTTTACCAGAAACAAAAATATTAACCTTGCACTAATGCTCATTATTTTCCTTTTTCGCTTAGCTATGCACTTTGATATAATCCTAAAGATAAAGAAGTATAGGAATGTACTTATGTACTTACTCTAAAACTTCAATAGATAATGGAGGTATTTTATTAACTCAAGTGGCCTTCTTGAGCAAAGGAAATAGTTACTAAAATACGCTTATGATGAAGGTTTTTGGTATAGGACTTTAGGTGTGTTGCAATGCAACTTTAGGAGAGTTTCAATCGATGAAAGCTTGATTAAAATAGTGTGTGATCAATCAGATTGGATTCAAGGGGATGTATATATAGGCCTTGAGAGGAGTCATGAGCAATAAATTTACACCTATTATTATTGACTTTGCAAGACAATTAAGTTGATAAGGAATAGTTGGGCTACTATTTATGGTAAATATTCATTTGTAAAAATAATATTAATGTTGTTAGATATATGAATATGTAATCATGTGAATGCAATACGTATTGCGGTGTATTAATTAGCACCAAATTAGTACCAATTTGATATATAAGCATGATCTCTAAAAGTTTTAATTATAATCTTAAACACAAAGTTCAATTCGAAGAAAAAATACAAACAAGGAGAATTTGGGCATTTCGCTAAAATTTTATTTCCTAAAATTGGCTATTTGAAAGTAGGGTTTCCTACTGTTTCTAGCTCGAGTAAAAATATTTTTATTATTTTTACTACCCTACCGTATGGAATGTTTTTCATATCCAGTTTTGTTATCTCAAACCAAAGATTAGTAAGTACCTGACTTGAATTTGAGTATCCACTGGATTATTTGCATCATTCTGTTAATATTTCTTTAAAACTCGTTTTTATATATTATCTTCGCTAGACAATTTATTATCTAATTTTTAAAGACTCTAAGGTTAAACTAAATTATGGTGATTTCTAAGTTTCATGAGTCATATAATAATCTAAATTATTATACTAATTTTTTAGATATTACAGTTTTGCCCCTAATTTCTCTAGCCCAATTTGCATTTCTCTGTACGCACACCGACTTCCACCATGGCCAATCTTTCTGGAAGAATTCTTGCCTCTTATCCTTCTTTCTGCAAACCGGAGGTCTATTCCCATCGCCCAAAGTCATCCTTTCATGTTGCTTCTCAACACAATGGTCAAGATTGACTATCTTGGTTATGCTATGTGTATATTCTATTCCCCAATTAATTTGGGACGAGATGTCTTAATTTACTGTGAATATCTTGATGCGTGTGTTTATGAAGCTAATATGATCAAGGAAAGAGAAACTGGAGCTTATAATGACCATATACATGACTCGGGTTCTAAGACTTTTGTTCAATGAGTGTTGTTACATGGAATAATAGGGGTTGTTCCAAGAAGGGTTTTCTTAGTTCAACCCTATTCTTAGTTAAGCTGCTTTCAATAGATATCTTTTGTGTTTTAGACACTAAGCGGAATGCTGCAGCTGCTGGTAATTTAGCTACTAAGTTTCATTTTTGCAAATATGAGGCAGTTTCGTCCATAGGACAGTCCGATGGCATGCTTTTGATGTGGAATGACTCTAAGTTTAACGTTAACATTCTTTTCTTCACTATTATATAACCGATCTTCTTGCTTCTAAGTCTTAGTTTATTATTTTTCTCTATATGGACCATCACATAGAGGACCAGTTGGCCCTTTGGCATGAATTAGTTGCACTGAAACCTCTTCAGGACAAATTAAAGAGCCTTGGGTAGTAGTGGGGGATCTCAATTGCAGTTTGACTTTGGATGAAAAGCTGGGTGCTGGGAAAGAGATTCGAGGCGACGAAGATTCATGGTTGCCTCGAATCATTTTCTCGTCGCCTCGATTTTTTGTGACCAAAATTTCGTCGCCTTGTCACGTCGCCTCAGACTCATCCCTTCACCATTGGGGCGACGAAGATTTAAAAACTTCGTCGCTTCATTTTATTTGAAGCGACCAAAACATTTTTCGTCGCCTAGATTTTTAGCCGCGAAGATATAGGTGTTGTCGCTTTAAGTTGAAAATGGGGCGACGAAGATTGGTTAATCTTCGTCGCCTCAATGTTTTTAATTTTTATTTTTTTTTCTATTTGACTCAATGAGGCGACGAAGATTGGTCAATCTTCGTCGCTTCAATATAAATTGAGGCGATGAAGATTGATCAATCTTCGTCGCCTCAATGTTTTTAATTTTTATTTTTTTTCTATTTGACTCAATGAGGCGACGAAGATTGACCAATTTTCGTCGCCTCAATTTATATTGAAGCGACGAAAATTGACCAATCTTCGTCGCCTCATTGAGTCAAATAGAAAAAAAAATAAAAATTAAATATTAATCTACCAAGTCACGACGTATCACAATTTAACAGCACAAGAACTCATTCAACCACAAATCAAGTTATATAATACACATATGCCACAAATCAAAACATATGATGCTGGTATTACATTTCGTAAACAAACTCAGAACTCCTTTTCAATTAACTATTCACATTTGCATAACATGCCTGTTAATTCATTGCTTCATATAATCTCACGAATCAAAATCAAGTGTGACGTTCTCGATCCTTTTAAGGGCTAGCTGAATCTTCTCCTGGATCTTCTCCATAGTGTAAGCACTCGTGCCAAGAAAAACTGTACGCTGCAGTAAGAGAAAATGTGAAAGTTAGTTACACGTTATTGTAGTCATTAACCATATAGCTGTTAGCTTTTCACACAGTTTAAGATCAGAGTAGCATTGAACATGTACTTTATAAGCCATCGAGACAGAAAAACATGCTGACGAACTAATATTGATCAAAGACAAGGATCTAACATAAATATCAACTTCCAGTGCCACATCATCAGGTAGACTTGCTAAAAGGTGTCAAAATCCAAAGTAGGCTCACCGGAACGACATAAACCAATACATTAAATCCCATTCCTAATAACTGAAAACCCATTCCTAATAACTCAGGGGAGAACTCTCTCAAGACACGTGCCTGAAACCCAAATTAGTGAAGAGTTAATAGTAGAACAAGGAAACAATACAAATAAGACATTCTAATAGAAATCCATAAGCACTAGTAATATTGTCATTCATGACACATAACAAATCATACCAAGTTTACACTATTAATGCTATCAGGGTGCCCTTGCATCAGGATCCATGCTCCAGCACATAGATATTGTCGGTGTTGGGGAAAACTATGACTTAATATGCCTGTCTACTTGCATTAATCAAGTGACTTGTATACTGACCGATTAACAATCATGTGTTGTTACATTGATAACCAGTGCTGAACCTGAAAAACAAAGACTTATTTCAAGCAATGTAGACCACCAATTATCGAAGAACACCTCGGTGTTTTCTGCTTATATGTACATGAACAGTTTGGTACTTCATTGCTGGTGATACAACTGGAAAAGTAAACAAGCAATTATCACTACTGGAGGAGGACTTCGGGGCGACGTAGAAAGGTGGTCGCCTCGTTTCAATTTTACGTCGCCTAGATTTCTTGTGACCAAAACGACGTCGCCTCGTTTTGTCGCTTCAGATTCATCACGCCACCATTGGGGCGACGTAGATACAATCTACGTCGCTTAGTTTCATTTCACGTGACGTAAATAATGTTACGTCGCTTCAATTGAAGCGACGTAGATTGATAACGTCGCTTGAACTGAGGCGACGTAGATTGATCAATCTACGTCGCTCAATTTTATTTTTTTTTAATTTATTTTTCTTTTTTTAATCCATTGAGGCGACGTACATTGATCAATATACGTCGCCTCAATTTATTTAATATTTATTTGATTTTAATTTTTAATAAATTAGGCGACGTACATTGATCAATATACGTCGCCTCAATTTATTTAATTTTTATTTTTTTTTATTTTTTAATAAATGAGGCGACGTAGATAGAACATTGTACGTCGCCTCATTTATTTCTAAATAAAAAATAAATAAATATTAAATACATTGAGGCGACGTATATTGATCAATGTACGTCGCCTCATTTATTAAAAATTTTTATTTTTTTTATTTTTGTAATAAATGAGGCGACGTACAATGTTCTATCTACGTCGCCTCATTTATTAAAAAATAAAAAAAAATAAAAATTAAATATTATTGTACCAAGTCACGACCTATCGCAATTTACAAACACAAAAACGCATTCAAATTGCAGATACGCATTCAACCAAAAAAACGCATTCAATCACAAATCAAAACGTTAAAAGTTTATACAAATCAAGTTTACACAAATCAAGTTTATACCAATCCTATATACAGTTTACGAGCCGGGAGGTGGTGGAGGAGCTTGCGGTTGTTGATTCGCAGCCTGGAATGATCGCATCATGGCCTCCATTTCTTGCATCCTTTGGGCGATCGCACTCGCTTCCGCTATGGCCTTCTGCGCCACCTCGCTCGATCTGCGCGCCGCCTCTTTGGCTTCATCGATCTCCTTTTGTATTTGAATTTGGCGTTCCTGGTTTACCCGGGCCCCTCCTCTCGGTTTGGGGTCGCGTGTGAGAGCGCGCCCCACCCCTGTAACGTCGAACAAGAACAAATATTAGTAAACTATATCGTAAACCAAAATGAAGCAAAACGTAAATCGAGATATGCATCGACGGAATCATTTTGGAGATTTATTACCTCTTATAGAGGTCCCGTGCCTTGAACCCACCTCTTCCTCTATGATATTTATTTGTGTATCAAGAGGAAGAGGCTGGGGTTGGGAAACCTCTTCGCCGTCAACTGGGCCCGCAGCACTATCTTGTTGCGACAAGACTTCATCGAGTCGACGCTTCACTGCCGCCTGCTCAATTAAAATAGATAAAATAAATAATATTACAATTTAGTAAACAAACATAATTGAAATAACGTAACGTGAACCTATGTGAGCTTACCACTTTCTCAGCCGCATTCCTCTCCGGCTGGTATACGTTAATCCACGTCTGGACGGCGGGCGCTGGATGACCCTCCTTCTCCAACACCTCGCTTCGGTACGAGAGGGTGAGGGATCCCGAATGGTGGTTGATCTGCTGCTCCTTGTTCTTGTTTCGGTTCCCTCGGTTCCGTTCGCACAATCGCTGCCACACACACACAAAAATCATTTTAAAATAAGAACAGATAAACATGCATATTGTTCGAACGTTTGACCAAAACTGTAGGTTCGTTTATGAAACTCACCAAGTAAGCAGGGTCTTCGAAGTGGGCTTTTAACCACGCCCATTGGTCTTCCCTCCCGAGAAACTCGGCCGGAGTCTCCTGGCTGACGTGGAGATAATGTTGATGGCAATCGTACTTCCAATCCTTATAGATTGTTTGCGCCGTCCTATCAATGAAGTTCCACATCTCCACATCAGTCGCCGGGATGTCGTAGTTCGTCTAGCACAACACATTTAAATTCCGTTATGTAAAAATTATATTTACATTTACTACAGGTATGTAAGTAAGCTCGGAGTCCAGCAAGTATACCTCAAGACTCCGGCCGACGATATCGCGATGCAAATCGCTAAGTCCCAAGAAGCTAGATGCAAGCATTGGAACTTTTCCGCGGATGATGCTACCGATGTCTCGGCACATCAGACTCCGCATTTCCCTCGTCGCCGGCCCCGCATGCCTCGTAGAGTAAGCGACTTGTAGTCGCCTATTGTTGTTCATCCGGACGAGGTACTCCGTCTTCGTCCCGACAACGACTCCGCGCTGTTCCGTCGTCGGGTCTCCGGTTGCCATGTCGACCATGTCGGGGAGTTTGGTCTTCTTGCACCGGATGCTGAGGGCGGGAGGGTGCTGTGACGCCGTAGTGGCGTCGCTGCTGTCATCCGCTCCTTACGGAATCGCATCCTCAAGTGGAGGGGCGGGCGTTAAAATGGGAGCTTCTGCAATCGACGGGGTCGCCGATTGTCCCGTGGGGCAACTAGACCCGGAAGCCCCATCTCGGCTGAATGCTCGCCACCCCGCCTCCACCGCCTCCGCAGCTGCCGCCGCGGCCGCCGCTTCCGCTTCACGACGCTGCATCAACGCTTTCCTCCTCTTGTATGCAGTATCTCCGGGAGCCATTCTATTAAAACTAAACTGTTATTTTTAATTAGATGTTAAAACTAAACTATTCTTTTTGGGATTCAATAGAGTAAACCAGAAGATGATCTTCATATATAGAACTAATTTCACAGGTAAACCAGAAGATGATCTTCATATATAAAACAGATTAGCTACATACGTTTAATGGTTGGATAAGAACACACAAATGTGCATCAATATACATTACACATGTGAAACTATAATCTACAAATGACTATTTATTTAACTAACATTCTTTTATACATGCAGGCAATATTGAACTGTCAAGTACTAGTAACACATGCTCTTTCATCAATCCTAATATCCCAGAAATAGCAGCTAACAAACAAAAGTAAGAATTAGTATAAAACACAAACCCTTAATCATTACGCATATGTTTTCATTTAACCAAACCCTTAATCATTATCACAAAACCCATTCGAAATCATCATCATCACAAAACCCACATATCCTCCATCATCCTTACCCTTCTGTTTTCAACATACAAATCAACAATTAAGAAACTTAGTCTAACAATCATAAAACAACCAAACAACCCCATATAAAAAGTCATCTTCTTCCTCACAAGACAACAATAATATTCTTCAGATGAGTCATAAAGCCAGCTTCTGTATCACATTAAGGACCCGGCAATCATATTAGCTATACATAACAATCTATCTACTGAGAAAAATCACAGGGGGGTATGTACCTGAAATAACTGGCCCAAGAGAGCTTTTCTTTTCTCTTAGGCCTAAACAATGGAGCTAAGCTGCTTTACACAAGCAACACCAGCACAAAATATGAGTGAGCGCCCCTACAAAAGAACCCAATTCCTCATCAACAATTCAACCAATTGGTACAAAGAAACTGACATGGGGAACTTACAAGCAGCCACACACATTTCACATGTGATGAGTTTCAACTTGAGATCCATACCGCATCTGTTTTGTTTTATATTTACAAATGAGAAACGCAAGCGATTTCGTTTTTTGTCTTGTACCAATTACTAGAGCAACAGGTGTGTTAAACAATAAATAGAGAGGACACAGCATTCATCCATATATATATACACACACATTTACCGAACCATAAGAAGATAAACTCAAAATCAGGACCAATGAAAGCCTTCCTTTCTTAACTCAAGATATCTACGATCACAAAAATTACACAAAAACATGAACACACTAACTCATTATATTCATCATCATAAATCGCAATCCCCGAGTCTCTAACTCATTAAGATGAAAACAGATTGATGAAAACAGTCATCTTCAATTCAGTACTGGATTCACCCAATCACTCAAAAAAGTACTACTATACATAAGTCAATAACGAACACAACAGAAAGTCTACTCAAATCTGCAAATCTCATCCAAAACACACAAAGACAGAAGCTTTAAGCAAGCAAAATGAACATAAGGATAAAAAGTACGAAACTTGATAAGGACCCAGAAGAGAAATCTCACCTCAGGTGCTCTCTCATAGACCAGAGTTGATGTTGTCGGCTTGTTCTTGGACAAAGAGAGAACTGTGAATTGGAAATCAGATTATGAGATGATGAGATGCAAGTGAGGATGATGAGATGCAAGAGAGAACTGTGAACTGTGAATTGGAAATCAGATTATGAGATGATGAGATGCAATGGAAATCAGATTATGAGATGATGAGATGCAAGAGAGAACTGTGAACTGTGAATTAGAATATATACACAAGTGAGGATGATGAGATGCAATCAGATTGACATATTACAGCAATGTTGAAAGAAACAAATTGAAAAAAGAAGAAGATCGATCCTACCTTCCGTTTAGGGTTCGGCTTCGAATTCGTATATGGCTTGGAAAGGCTTTTGGTGCAGGGGAGGGAAGGGGTTTAGGGTTTGCGATTCGGTGGAGGGGATTTGGTGGAGATTGATCGGGAAGGGAGGGGGAGGAAGAATCGATATCGACGTTGAGGGAGGAAGAAGATGGTTTCGGCGCTGTAATTCGACGGCGAGTTTCGGGGTGATTGGTTTAGGAATCGAAGAAGGAAACGAAATGAATTAGGAAGAAGGAAACGAAATGAGGAACTGATTCCAGAAACTGTGAATCTGGAATACATATAACCATCGAGGCGACGTAATTTGACTTCTACGTCGCTTACTTTCATTTTATTAATCTAAGCGACGTATATTTCAATATACATCGCCTCCTTATATTTAATTTTTAATTTTTTTAATAAATGAGGCGACGTAGATTGATCACACTACGTCGCCTCATTATATTTAATTTTTAATTTTTTTAATAAATGAGGCGACGTAGTTTGATCAAACTACGTCGCCTCATTATATTTAATTTTTAATTTTTTTAATAAATTAGGCGACGTAGTTTTATCAAATTACGTCGCTTCCTTATATTTAATTTTTAATTTTTTTAATAAATGAGGCGACGTAGTTTTATCAAACTACGTCACCTCATTATATTTAATTTTTAATTTTTTTAATAAATGAGGCAACGTAGTTTTATCAAACTACGTCGCCTCATTATATTTAATTTTTAATTTTTTTAATAAATGAGGCGACGTAGATTGATCAAACTACGTCGCTTCCTTCTATCTAATTTTTGATTTTTTTTTTTAATAAATGAAGTTTATAATTATAAAGTTAGTAATATTTGATCGTATACATAAATTATGCTTTAAAGAAAATACGAATTTAGGTTTCAAATAGATAATAATATTAGTTTAGTCCTCCTCTTCGTCCTCCTCGTCCTCCTCCTCCTCGTCCTCCTCCTCTTCGTCCTCGTCCTCATCCAACTAATATCCAAAATCACACAAGTAAAAAAACTAAAAAAGAACATGAATGACATTCAAAGTACTGAAATCAACCAGGCTGAACCAGGGTGAAATTTACGTACCATGTATAAGAGATTAAGAAGTGAAATTGAAATAGAAATTATGAAAAGTGAAGAGGAGAGTACCTCGACCAGGTGGGGCACTTGGAGACGAGATTATCGCCGGCGGTGAAGAAGTGAAATTTTCTCGTCCTCCTCCTCCTCCTCCTCCTCCTCCTCCTCCTCCTCGTCTTCGTCCTCGTCCTCCTCGTCTTCGTCCTCGTCCTCCTCGTCTTCGTCCTCGTCCTCGTCCTCGTCCTCATCCTCATCCTCGTCTCCTTCTTCGTCCAAAAGTAGTTGAAAATCTGGGTAAAATTGTATCACCGTGGGAGTGTCCTCTTGGTAAGGCTCGAAGATATGATCTCCTGTACGCGATATGTTTTCATCTATGGCCAGAACTTCGGCGCTGTAGACATTGCGGTGCGACATTTCTTGTACTACCTTCCAAGTACCACCAGCCTTTGGATCGTCTATGTAGAATACCTGTTTTGCTTTGGTTGCAATTATGAAGGGTGAATCCTCATAGTAACTGTTGTTTGTATTCACTGATATCAGTCCATGATCTTTTATAAGGGTGTCAAGATCTTCAGGGTCCTCGGAGTTGTGCCATGTGCACTTAAACAACACCACTGGCATACGGCCTGCATATAATACTTCGACCACGTAGTTAACATGGCCGTAGAACTTGGATGAACCCATGTCTATCATGACACCGCTGTTTTGAGTCACGGTTCTTTGATCTCTATCAAACGATGTGAACTTGACACCGTTCACATAACACGACTTATAAACCCGACATTGCTGAGGTCCTTGAGCTAATGACTTTATTCCTGTAACCAAGCTGGGGTCCAAGTTTTTTTCTTTAAGGGACACCTGAGAGATAAGTGTTAAGAGGAGTTAAAGATAAGTGTTATAAACCCTCAAAGAACCTTACAAGAATTAATAGGCATATGTACCCATGTTAAGAACCATCGAAGAAAACTCCTCCTCCGCTGCCGCTCGTCGAAATCTTCACCATTTTTAGCCTCGAACCTTCTGAGATGTTCTTCTAGGTAAGGTTTGACTTCGTCTGTTTCCACCAAGACTTGCCAGTGAGCCTCAGCAGTCTCTGACTCAGTCAACCTGAACTGGCGACGAGTCTCGATAATATCTGGTCTTACTAAGAGTGAAACACAGCTGACATTCCACCCAGATATGGAAGTGTCGATATCTTCGTTGTCCATCCGTCTGAGATAAGCCTTACAATAAGTCACCGACTCATGTACGAGGTACTGTTCAGCAATACTACCTTCCGGGTAACGTGTATTCCTCATTGACTTTTTATATTTTCCTAATTGCCTGCAAAAACACCACTCAAGATTAGTACAATATTTTCCTAATTGCCGACATATTACACAAGATTAGTACAATAATATTAGTACAAACATATTTTCCTAATATTAGCGAGGCTTCAAAAAATTTTACCTTTCAATTGGATACATCCATGTATAGTGGACTGGACCTGTAAGGAATACTTGTTCGGGCAGATGAACCATGAGATGAACCATAGATGTAAAAAAATGTGGAGGAAATATGAGCTCCAAATTGCAGAGAATCATCACTATCTCAGTTTCCATGTCACGCACAACCTCATTCTTAAGCTCCCTACTGCATAGTTGACGAAACCAATTTGACAGTGCTATCAATGGCTTGACAACGTTTTCTGGCAGGAACCCTCTTATAACCACAGGAAGAAGACGTTGAAGCAAGACATGGCAATCATGCGTCTTCAATCCATAAAACTGTGACTGGGAACTTATTTTCACCTTACTTCTCAAACTACCTGCATAACCAAGAGGATACTTAACATCCCTGAACCACTGGAACACATCTTCTAGATCATCCTTTTTAACTAAAAAAGGTGCATGAGGAACTTTCCCCGTAGCCAAGTCACCCGCTCTTTGCCACTGGTTTTTTCGCACATTCCTCTTCTTCAAAGCAGCGCGAGCTTTTGGACCATCCTTAGACTTCGATTCAATCGAAAAAATGGTTCCAAGGATGTTGTCACACACATTTTTTTCAATGTGCATGACATCTAGGCAATGTCTGATCTTCAATGATGACCAATACGGCAGCTTCCAAAATATGCTTTCGTGAGTCCAACACTGTCTGTTATTCGGATTGTACGGCACCTTCAAGTCTTCATGTTGGCTAAGAATAGGGTAAACGTTTGACCTAACGTCCTCCAAAATTTCATCCCCACTCTTACGATAGGGTCTTCCGCCAAACTCCTCCTTCCCGTTAAATGCCTTGCTCAATCTCCAAGGGTGATCCTGGTGGAGCCATTTTCGATGACCTTCATAAACTATCCTCCCACATATATGCTCTGAAGTTAGCTCATCTAGACAGATTGGACATGCCTTGTACCCTTTCACGGTTGACCCCGCAAGCATCCCTAAACCTGGAAAGTCGCTAATAGTCCACATTACCGCTGCCTTCATCAAGAATACCTCATTGTCTACTCGATCAAAAGTATGGACTCCAACGACCCATAAATGTATTAGCTCCTCGATCATCGGCTCAATGAGTACACTAAGGCACTTTCCGGGAGATTTAGGGCCTGGAATCAACACTGATAACATGTTATATTCCTTCTTCATGCACATTGATGGTGGTAGATTGTACGGCATCACAACAACGGGCCATGTACTATGCAAAGTTCCCATTGTTCCGAATGGATTGAAACCGTCTGTTGCTACTCCAAGGCGCACATTCCTGCAGTCCCGTGCAAAACCTGGAAAAGTTCTGTCAAAATGTTGAAACGCTTCTGAGTCAGCTGGGTGGCTGAGGCTACCAGCCACGCATATCCGCTCCCCCAGCCATCGCATATGCTTGGCAGTGTGTGGGGACATAAACAAGCGCTTCAACCTTGGTGTTAGAGGGAAGTTACGAATTATTTTTTTGGGAATATCATTCGTATTTGGCTTATATCTTTCAGAATAACACACTGGACAAATCCTCTCGTTTACGAGCGCCCCCCTGAACAACACACAGTTAAACTCACACGCATGAATTCTTTCGTAACCCAGTGAAAGATCACTCAAGATTTTTTTTATTCTCGAGTATGAACAGGGGAATGTGTGCCCTTTAGGAAGAAGTTTATTAATGTAAATACATAAAGAGTCAACACTTGTGTCCGACCATCCATTTTCATTTTTCATTTCCATTGCATCTAATATGGCACTCAAAACAGTTTCCTCACTGCCTTCATATAATGGGGTCTGTGACTCCTTCAATAATCTATCGTACTTTTCATAATCATCGTCTACCATGTCATTGAAGTTCATGCCCGAATTATCTTCCACAAATTGTTGGGGTGCATCTGCATAGTATCCAGGATAATAGGGATATGCATCATGTAGAATCTCCAACTGCGCGTTCACTGAAGGACTGGCACCACTAGAAGGACCGGCACCACTAGAAGGAAAGACTCTGTCTTGAAGCCACTGTCTTCGTTGACTGAGCATTGCCGGTTCACCAGAAACTTCCCCGTGAAGGTGCCAGACTGTATAAGTAGGACTCATACCACTGTGTGATAAGTGATGATACATCTGATCCATAGTAACCTTGAACGGACCGTTCTTACAACGTTTGCACGGGCAGTAGTGATAATCGGCTCCGTTACTATGTAGCAGGGCAAAATTCATGAACTCGAATATGCCGTTGATGTACCTTGGATCAGCACGATGATATGTCATCCAAGTTTTGTCTGGGAGTCCGTCCATGTTTCCTGTCAACATAAACAATCAATATGAACAAAGTTACCACGCCACAGTTGCGATTCAACCAAAACTCCACACTTCTTCGCCTTATGCCTCCGGGTTGGGTCCTATCCCCTTCAGGGGAACACGACATTTGTCAACGCTTTTGCACCCATGCGTTTCAGCTCCAGTTTAGGGAAATTTCGGCAGCATCTCCCTACAGTTCCCCGAGTGCACACATATCTAAACAACCTAATTTGCACTCGGGGAACATTTAAAGGAGACACTGTCGATACCATATCCCAAAACTGAAACTGAAATCACACGAATAGCAAAAGGATCAACAAAGTCATGTTCACCTAAAGTGTCCAAAAATGGGACAATTCGAGAATCAACAACTCAACTCGATCAACTAGATGAGTTGTTGATTCTCAAACGGGAGTTCTAAGTTGATAAACACCACAATTATATATAGTCATACGCTCGAAATCATGATTAACACTAATAACACTACTAATTAAGGCTCGATTACACATAATCTACACTAATCATCAATTAATTTCACTAAATTTAACCAAATTTCAAACATTAATCATGAACCCATAACATGATTTATCACAATTCAATGCTTAACACACTAAAACTACAACATAACACCAAATTCAATTCAACTTCAAACATTTCACCAAAACTTCAATTTCACTTCTAATCATCAATAAATTTCACTAAACTTAACCAAATTTCAAACATTATTCATGAACCCATAACTTGATTTAACACAATTCAATGATTCAAACACTAAAACTACAACATAACACCAAATTCAATTCAACTTCAAACATTTCACCAAAACTTCAATTTCACTTCTAATTTAACATATTATGGTCATAAAGAGGGTTAAAGAGATACAAATCAAACTAACCTTACTCAAGAATCAAATCAATGGCAAGAACAACCTTCTTTCTCAATTTCCTCTAATTTCTCCCCAAAATCGCCCAAAACAGTTGCAGAGCTCGGGGAAACTGTTTTTGTAAACTTCTCACTTTATGAACGGGTTGACTTTAAGAAGAAGAGTAGATCCAGATTTAAAAAAAACGAGGCGACGTAGATTGATCAATCTACGTCGCCTAGATTTCATTCGAAGCGACTAAACTAATCTACGTCGCTTCGAATAAAATCTTGGCGACGTAGATTGCTCAATCTACGTCGCCTCGTTTTTATTCTAAGCGACGTATATTAGTTTGGTCGCTTCGATTGAAAAACTAGTTGCCTCAGTTTTTTGAAGCCACGTACTTCAATCTATGTCGCCTAAAATTTTTTAAGCGACGTACTTTTTATCAAAGCCAAAGTACGTCGCCTCATCTAAAATCGGAGCGACGTAGAAATATAACTACGTCGCCCCGAAGCCCTCCTCCAGTAGTGTATCGAAGAACACCTCGGTATACACCTATGTATACTGACCAAGCAAATCAAACTGATTCCCGATTCCTAGTTATGGAAGAACCAAGCAACATCTCAACATTCAACAGCTCAACATCTACTACCAGGCAAATCAAACTGTAAGAAAATCAAACTGATAAAGGCTTCCTAGTTATGGAAGAACCAAGCAACAGCTCAACATCTACTACCAAGAAAATCAAACTGTAAAATGGAAGAACCCGAAATGAGAGAGAGAGAGAGAGAGAGAGAGAGAGAGAGAGAGAGAGAGGCATACCTTGAACCCGATTTGGGGATTTAGGGTTTTGGGGAAGTTAGGGATTTAGGGGGTGGGGGATTTGGGGATTTAGGGGAGAGGAGGAGCTTTAGGGTTTAGAGAGAGAGGTGGAGAAGAGCTTTGGGGGTTTTGCACGGTCGCCGGAGAGAAATGAAGGTGAGGAAAGAAGAAGAAGAAAGAAGGTGAAGAAGAATGAAGAAGTTAGGGATCGAATCGAGCAACTGGGCAATTTAAACAATACGAGGCGACGAAGATTGCTTCCTTCGTCGCTTCCATATTCAGGTGATTAATATTCAAACTTCGTCGCCTCGAAGTCTTGAAGTGACCAAGAATGAAACTTCGTCGCTCCAAAATACTGAAGCGACCAAGTCTAATTCTTTGTCGCCTCGAATTTCTCTAGTGACCAAATTCAATCTTCGTCGCTCCAATATACTCAAGCGACCAAGTTTCAATCTTCGTCGCTCCAATATACTGAAGCGACAAAGTTTCAATCTTCGTCGCTCCATTGTACTGAGGCAACCAAGTTTGCATTCACAGGGTTACCTTGGGGATCCAAACTTGGTCGCCTCATAGACCCTAAACCCTAATCGAAGCAACGAATATTGGTATCCAAACTTGGTCGCCTGGATATATTGAAGCGACGTGGTAGAAATGTTCCAACTAGGTATATGATTGATTTTTCACATTTTCTGAACAAATGCTCTTTGTTTTCTCTTCCTGCTCAGGCAACAAGTTCACTTGGTGTAATAATAAAGATCCTCTTACTAGAATTTTTGAAAGGGATGAGTTTATATCCCCAAGTTGTCTTAACTAATTATCCTATGTACCATTCTGATCATGCACCTATTGGTCTCCAGTTAACCTCAAAATTACCTAAGAAAACTAGCGGCTTCAAACTTGAGGCTATGTGGTTGAGGCATTCCGATTTTAAGGAAAGTGGTTCTCACAGCTTCAAAGAATACTTTTAATGCTGACCCTGTGCATCATTTTCTTTCTTTTGCCAATGTTTTCCAGCAATTAGCTAGGGAATGGAATAGACTACTTATGGGAATTTATTTTTGCAAAAACAAAGTCTATTGCAGGACTTGCAATGGCTACTAAACAACTCAGATAATGTCATAGTACTTGGAGTTCGACAGGCAGAAGAGTGCAAAATAAAAACAGTTGGAAGAATTGGCTATAACTGAGGAGTTGTTTTGGAAACAAAGAGCGACTTCAAATTGGAACCTTTTTGGTGACAAAAATACTTCTTATTTCTAGACTCAATCTTTGATTGGGCGTAAAAGGACACAAATCCTTCGACTTAAGGATGAAGCTGGTTTTTGACATGAAAATATCAATGACATTGGGAGTTTACTCACTACTTCCTTTACTAAACGTTTCAGTCCCCTTCCTCTCCTATTAGCCATAGTCATTTAAATAATTTCTTGCATGTTATTAACCATGTTATTACACCTTCAGATAATGATTCTTTATTAAAGTCTATTATTGATTTTGAAGCAGTGTCTCATCTAGGAGCCCTTAATGCCCCGGAACTAGATGGTATACATGCACTGTTTTATCATACCTATTTGGAGGATGTTAAGTACCAGGTATACAACTTAGTTGAAGATGTTTTTATGCATAAAACCCCTCTAAATCTTATCAATAGAATCAATGTTGCACTCATTCCAAAAATTGACTGCCCTATAACTGTTCACCATTTTAGACCAATTAGTTTATGTAATGTTAGCTACAAAATAATCTCAAAGATTATAGTTTACAGGTTAAAGCCCCTTTTGCATAAGTGCATTTCACAGAATCAACGAGCATTTGTTCCAGGTTGGTCTATTTATGAAAATATAGTAATAGCACAAGAATTTTTTCATTCTTTCAACAAGAAGAAAGGTAAACAATGACTCATGGCTTTAAAACTAGACCTAAAGAAGGCCTATAATTTTTTGGAATGGACTTACTTATTTCAATGTCTCTCTAATTATGGCTTCTCTGATATTTGGGTCAATTTGATCAGAAATTATGTGACTTCAGTGAGTTCAGAACTCGTTTTGCCTAAGGAGAGGGATCAGACAAGGTGATCCTCTCTCGCCTTTTCTATTCATCATTTGCATTGAACCCATTATTAGACACTTTAACCCAAATGACTGCTAGAACAATGAACCAAGTTGGTATTTTACCTTCTCCGAAAGGTTTGAGAGTTTTCAATTTATTTTTTGCAGATGCATGTATTATAGCGGAAGCAATTGAATGTAAGAACAAACACAGATTTACGTGGTTCACTAACGTGAGTTAGCTACATCCACGGCAGAAAGAGAACAGATTTATTATCTAGAGGAAACCAGATTACAGAGTATCACACTAGGTTAGCCAAAGGATTACAGAATACAGAATATCTACCACACTAGGTTAAGCCTAACCTACAGGATATAACCAGATTTCATTCACACCTTCTCTCTCTTAGCTAATACCCTTGTATGTGTGTGTATATATATAGCCTAACAGAGTCCTGAATACCAGTGGAATCCCAAACCCAAACGTCAGAGGAAACCTAAACCGGAATGACTGAGGAATCTCTATTCCTTACGGAATCCTGAGTAGAAGTCCTACTCGCCAGAGACTCTAACTCTCCTCGCCAAAGACTGCTCGCCAAAAACTCTCTCGCCAAAGACTCTTACTCGTGAAACCCTCTCGCCAAAGATGTCTGTCTTAGCGAGACCTGCGTATGCTGACGTCATACCTGATTCAACGCACATTCTAACAAATCTCCACCTTAACTTGAATCATCTCCCAGATGACCATATGTACCAAATGCACCACAACAGTGCCGGATGTACCAAAATCTCCTTTTCCCCAGATGTTGCCTTCTCCCAAAGAAGGACCCAGATGTTGTCCCTCCTAAATAAGGACCTAGATGTTTCCCCTCACGGGCAACTAACAACTTCTAACATTCAGCAAGTCCAAACAATGTTGGAACTTGCTATGTTGAACCGGCTTGGTGAACAAGTCTGCTGGATTATCAGTAGTACCCACCTTGTTCACATTAATCCTCTTCTCACTTCTTAGAAAATGATACCTGACATCGATGTGCTTAGTCCTCTCATGATGAACTTGATCTTTGGCTAAATAGATTGCACTCAGACTATCACAATACACTATAGCCTGATCATGATGTAGACCCAAGTCACTAACTAGTCCTTTCAACCAGATTCCCTCCTTGGCTACCTCTGTCAATGTCATGTACTCTGCTTCAATTGTAGACAAAGTCACTGAAGGCTGCAGAGTAGCTTTCTAACTAACAACGGACCCACCAAAAGTGAAAACATAACCAGTCATAGATCTTCCAGTGTCAACATCTCTAGCATAATCTGAATCTGAATAACCAGTTACTAAACACCCTGTATCACCTCCATAAATGAGACCAACATCAGACGTTCCTCTAAGGTAACGAAAGATCCTCTTCACAGCTTACCAATGCTCCTTTTCAGGCTCACCCATAAACTTACTGACAACACTGACAGCATGTGCAAGATCCAGTCTAGTACAGACCATAGCATACATCAAGCTTCCTACTACACTACCATATGGAACTCGAGACATGTACTCCTTCTCCTCAATAGATTTAGGTGCAAACACAGTAGACAAATGAATGTTTACTGTATTTGGAGTATTTAAAGATTTTGCTGTAGACATGCCAAATATTGACAATATCTTCTGAATATAATCCTTCTGTGATAAGAACAGCCTCTTCTGACTCCTATCCCGGTAGATCTCCATTCCCAGAATTTTCCTAGCTGCACCCAAATCCTTCATCTCAAACTCAGCACTGAGAAGACCCTTCAACTTCTGAATCTCTGACTTGTCCTTTGCAGCTATCAACATATTGTCTACATACATGACCAGATAAATGAGAGACTCATTTGAAACCTTGTTGTAGTATACACAACAATCATACGGACTCTTGGTGTAGCCAATCTTCATCATATAGCTGTCAAACCTCTTGTACCACTGCCTCGGTGACTATTTTAGTCCATATAGAGATTTCTTCAACTTACAAACATAATCTTCCTTTCCAGGAACTTGGAAACCCTCTGGCTGAGTCATGTATATCTCTTCCTCCAACTCTCCATGCAGAATAGCTATCTTCACATCTAGTTGCTCAAGTTTCAGATCCTAATATGCAACTATGGCTAGTAGCACCCTGATAGATGTATGTCTGACCACAGGCGAGAAAATCTCATTGTAGTCTACACCTTCTTTCTGATGAAACCCTCTTGCAACTACCCAAGCTTTATACTTGATACCCTCAGCAGGTGACATTCCTTCATTCTTCTTGAAAATCCATTTGCAAGTGATGACCTTTCTCTCCTAAGGTCACTTGGCCAATTCCCAAGTCTGATTCTTGTGAAGTGATTCCATCTTGTCTCCCATTGCAGCAAGTCATTGGGCATACTCAGTACATGCAACAGCTTCCTTGTAGGTGGATGGCTCGCGAGGATCCACCTCTTTAGCAACCTGAAGTGCATAAGCCACCATGTCTTCAAAGCCATACCTTGTAGGAGGCTTCCCAAAGTTTGCTCTCCTCGACCGATTAAGAGACAAACTATGCTGGTTAACTACTAGTGGCTCTGATTCTGAATGTGAGTGTTGATCTCCTTGTTGTGGTTCACTCTCATCTTGAGTGACTTGCTGCTCCATCTGTTTCTCAACACTACCATTCTCTGATACAACACTAGCATTAGAGAGCATGCACCTAGCTCTCTCCAGAAGTATCTGATTCATCCGTTCTACTACACTATTCTGCTGCGGTGTGTCCCTGACTGTATGATGCCTAGCAATCCCTACATTCATGCAGATTTCATTAAAATCAGAACAGCGGAATTCCAGACCATTATCAGTTCTCAGCCTTTTGATCTTCTTCCCTATTTGATTTTCAACCAACGTCTTCCACTGCTTGAAGTTCTTAAAAGCGTCACTTTTATGCTTCATCATAATCACCCAAGTCATTCTTGAGAAATCATCAATCATCGACACAAAAAATCTGTGACCTCATAAAGATTCAACGTGAGACGGACCCCAACAGTCTGAATGGATGTAATCAAGTGTGCCTTTTGTCATGTGAATTACTTTGGGAAACTTGCTGCGGTGTAATTTCCCGAACACACAATGTTCAAAAAATCCAAGGTCATTTATCTTGTAGCCACCAAGAAGATCTGCTTTAGCCAGAACTTGCATCCCTCGTTCACTCATATGGCCGAGTCTCATGTGCCATAGCTTGGTCATATCCTTCTTGTGAACTTCCGAAGATGCAACAGCAGCAGAACCCGACAATATAGAATCTTGTAGAATATCCAAAGTACCCCGCTTGACACCTCTCAGAACCACATTAGAACCCTTGCAGACACGTAGAACACCGCCTTCTCCTTTAAAACTGAATCCCTTATTATCTAAATAATCCAGAGATATCAGACTCTTAGTCATGCGTGGAACATGCCTAACATCGTTCAATGTACAAAATTTACCATCATGTGTTCGTAGTTTAATTGAGCCCATTCCAACCACCTTGCAGGCAATACTATTGGCCATAGAGACATCTCCTCCATTTACCTACTCATAGGTTGAGAACCACTCCCTATGCGGACATATATGATAAGACGCCCCGGAATCTAGAACCCACACATCATTGTGATGTGCATGTTCATTAGCAACTAGGGCAGTATCCTCTTCTGAATTGGTGTCATCTTCTGCTACAGCAGCAGTACCTGATGGTTTATCCTGCTGCTTCCTATTTGGACATTCCATTTTCCAATGCCCCCTTTCTTTACAGTAGTTATAGACATCGTTGGATTTAGGACCCTTGAAACTTGGCTTCTTGAATTTCTTCTTATCCGAGTTTCCATGTCCTTTACTTCCACTAACTACTAACCCAGCAGCCTGATTATCTGAACCTGTACCAGTCACCTTATGGCACAGTTCTCTGGTATGAAGAGACGATCTAACCTCCTCAAGAGTCACCGAATCCCTTCCAACAATAAAGGATTGCACAAAATTCTCATATGATAACGGTAAAGATACCAACAGAATTAGAGCAGCATCCTTATCATCGATTTCAACATCGATATTACGCAATTCTAACATAATTGTGTTCAGCTGATCCAAGTGATCTCTCAAAGGTGCGCCCTCTTGCATACGCAGACCAAACAGATGTTGCTTCAGAAGCAACTTGTTGGTTAAAGACTTCATCATGTATAGACTCTCAAGCTTCAACCACAGATTAGATGCAGTTTCTTCTGCGATTTCGGTGATGATATCATCTGCAAGACACAGCATGATTGTCAAGTGTGCCTTCTTCTCCAGACTGGCCATCTCAACGAATTCAGGACCCATTGTCTTCTTCATCAGCAATGCCCACAACCCTTGTTGTTTTAACAAAGCACGCATCTTGATCTGCCATAAACTAAAACTGTTCCTCCCCGTGAATTTGTCGATCTTCACATTCACCCCAGACATCCTGAGCCTAAGCTCTGATACCAGTTTGTTATAGCATAAGCAATTAAATGTAAGAACAAACAAAAATTTACGTGGTTCACTAATGCAAGTTAGCTACATCCACGGCAGAAGGAGAATATATTTATTATCTAGAGGAAACCAGATTATAGAGTATCACACTAGGTTAGTGATAGTCGCATATTTATGCATCTATTCGGTATTTAATTCATTCCCTATAGTTAGTTTATTGTTATTAATTGAGTGATTTAACTATGTTTATTATTTTAATAGGTTTTATGGAGAAATAAAGAAAAAGGAAATAAAAGAAGGATTCCTAGCTCAATACGGAAAGAAAGAAGGAGTTATGTGCAATTATAGAAGCCTATTCCGACGTGGACTCTAGGAGAGCTTTTGGAGGAAGAATATAAACCTATTTTTAGGTTTTTAGAAGGGAGAATCAGATTATTAGAGAGGAATTTCGTGCAAGGGAGAGAGCAGCCAACAAGAGGAAGCAGCCCGGTCTCATTTCGACGGGTCGAAGATTATTTCGACCAGTCGAAATCTGGCCGTCCAGAATCTCTTCTTCTCCTAGTTTGTCTATTTCAACTCTATGATTTGTTTTCATTATTTCTTTATGTCTTTTAGTAGCTAAACTCATTGTTGAGGGGTTGCTTGAAGTCTTTCTAATTCATACACTTTAACCTAGTTTTGCATATTCTTTGAATGAGGTTTCTTTCTCTGAATGATCACCGTATGAGTTCTTGTATGTTTTCTTTGGTGCGCAACTTAGTATGCATGCTAGGGTTCTAGTTTCATGAGATACGGGCGACTGAAGATAATTTCTTCCACCGGATTCTCTATAGTGATACACTGATTTTACCGTCAGGAGATTGAAGTCCATAGGTCTAGCAGTACACGCCTATAGTGTACATGTGAACCCTTGTAGATTCTTAAACCTTTTCTAGAGTTTAATGATTTCTTTATTGTAAACCTTGGGGTCCATGACTATGGGTTCAATAGAGGGATAGATGTAGGGGAGGTCCATGACAAACCTGCATAGGCATAAGGATTAGGTAATAGGATGTGGTTATAACGATCAACTCTTCCTGGGAACTTTTATTCATTGGATATGTGCATTAGGTTAAGTATGTGTTAGGAAGATGAAATGGCGGTGGTGGATTGCATTCATTTTAACCCATTAATCATATAGTTTTAGAATCATTTGCATTCATTAGCATTTCTTTACTTTCAGTATTTATTTTCTGCAGTAGCTGTAGCTTAGCCGATTTAGTTCGGTACTCAAATCAACTCCGAAAATCCTGAATTTTTGTGTGGTAGTCCACCACTGTGTCTAGTTTTCTGTGTCTAAATTTCGTGTCATTTGAGTCAGTCTAGGTTAGGTTCGTAGTGTCATTAGTGTACTGTAGTCGAGTCTGTCAGCATTGTAGTTTAGTGTTAGGATTTAGTGTCACCAACTCCTCGTGTTCGATAACCCTTATTAGTGACTATTACAGTGATATATCTTAGTTGAAATAAGGTATCTTTGAATATGTGTTTACCCGGCCTATCAGTTAGCCAACCTAGGATTACAGAATACAGAATATCTACCACACTAGGTTAAGCCTAATCTACAGGATAGAACCAGATTTCATTCACACCTTCTCTCTCTTAGTTAATACCCTTGTATATATATAGCCTAACAGAGTCCTGAATACCAGTGGAATCCCAAATCCAAACGTCAGAGGAAACCTAAACCGGAATGACTGAGGAATCCCTATTCCTTACGGAATCCTGAGTAGAAGTCCTGCTCGCCAGAGACTCTAACTCTCCTCGCCAAAAACTGCTCGCCAAAGGCTCTCGCGCCAGAGACTTTTACTCGCGAGACCCTCTCGCCAAAGACGTTTGTCTTATCGAGACCTGCGTATGCCGATGTCATACTTAATTCAAGACATATTCTAACAGAATGTATGATTTTGCTAAGGCTAATAAGTCGGCTGCCAGAAATATTTTGTATGTTCTTAATGATTTTTCGCAAGTTTTAGGTCAACAAATTATTTTTCATAAGTCAACCTTCTATTTTTTCCAAAATGTTGCCGATTCATTGAGGAACCGAATTTCTTAGATGCTCAATATAGACCACAAGACTACTATAGATAAGTACTTGGGTATTAATAACATTATTTGTTGGGAAGATCTAGGTAATTCTCAGAAACTTCTTCTTCGCATGCAACACATGCTTGCTGGTTGGAAGTCTAAGACCTTATCTAAAGGTGGCAGGCTGACTTTGGTTAAAGTGAATATGTCTCGAATGCCAAATCATGTCTTATCATGTTTTAAAGTTCCTAAGAAGACTACTAACAAGCTAGAGCAAGGGTGCAGAAGGCTCTTTTGGGGTAAGGATATGAAGACACCTCCCATTGCTTGGGAAGATGCTTGTGCTCCAAAGTCAGATGATTGTTTAGGAATTAGGCCAATGAATTGTTTTAATGAAGCTGCTTTGGCAAAGTTAGGATGGAAGGTAATTACTAAACCCATAATTGGTGGGTGCAGTTGGTTAGAGCCAAATATCTTAGGAACTCAAGTTTTTTTTATGACAAGAAAAATACAAGGGCTTCTATGGCATAGAAAGACATCTTAGATGCTCAAGGTCTAATTACAGATGGAATGAGATGGTTACCTGCCAACGGAACTAGTATCAAGTTTTGGTTGTATAATTGGGCTTACCCTTTTCCTTTGCTTAATTTTATTCCTGATGTAGCTAGACATAACATTCATATTGATGACACCGTGTCTGACTATATTCTTAATTATTCTTGGAATAGGCAAAAACTGTAGCAGGTTCTACCAGCGGACGTAGTGAACCAAGTTAAGTCCATCCTTTTACCTTATTTTTCTCCTACACAAGACAAATTTGTTTGGGGAGCTACAAGTCATGGTAACTTTACTCTTAAGAGTGCTTCTGACCTTCTTTTGAAAAATAAACTAGTACATTCCAAAGCTAAACTCTTATCAAAAATGTGAAATTTAAAGTTGCCTCCAAAGGTTGAAGTTTTTGCCTGGTAATTAGACAGAGATTAAGAACTCAAGCTCAGATTTATACCAATGTTCATATAGATAGAATATGTCTTTTTGTCAAAATGGCCTAGAATCTAATGACCACATTTTTAGGCTATGCTCTTTTGCCCAACGGGGAATCTAGTCATGTCTTCTTCTAACATTACTACTTGGACATGTTCTTTTTCAAATTGAATAAATACTCTGTTGTAAACTAATGCCTCTGATGATACTTTGAAACAGATTTTTACTATTTCTTATCATTTATGACTTGCTTGAAACAAGCTTTGCTTTAAAAATGTGATACAAACTCCAGCTCAGATCATTTATGCTGCTTCCAATATGACCATGAACTATGATCTATATAATTGTGCTTTTGGTCGATCTCAAACTTCCAGATCAGGCTAACATATTCCATGGTGTCCACCACCTTCACAAGTTATGAAGTTGAATTTGGATGGTTCTGTTAAGAATAATAGATCTGCTGCTGCGGGATTTGTTATCAGGAATGATGAAGGCAATCCAGTTTTGGCATCTTCCAAAAATTTAGGTTTCGCTGAAGTTTTGGTGGCTGAGACGCAAGCATTAAGAGCTGGTTTACTGGCATCCATTCTTCATGGCTACCGCAAAATACAAGTTGAAGGGGACTCCAAAGTTCTTATAGATAGTGTGAACAATAAAATCCAGATGCCATGGAAGATCAAGACTATATTCGAAGATATCCATAAGTTGTTACCTCAATTTGAAGAGTTCACCTTAACACGTGTGGCGTGAAGCAAACTTTCTAGCATATGCAGTTGCTGATATATGACATACTTCATCTTTGGCAAAGACTTGGTATCATCAAGTGTCACTACAGCCTGTCAACGCTCATAGTTTTGATGTTTTCGGGACTGGGTGTTGCAGATGTTTCACTTTGTAACTTCTTTGTTTTGTCAATCAAAAAAAAAATGTACAAGGAAATAATTAATTACAACATTGAATGTTTCGTTACCTATTATTCATGTTTTTGATATAGAAATAAGAGATGAAAACATGAAATATAGGGAATCCTTAAACTGACTAATAAGATAAGGGAGTTGCTGGGATAAATTTTAAGAGAAAATCTTTGTATTTTAGCTAGAAATAATTTATAGGGGATCTGTTAGAGTTGATCTAACTCTCTTTCTAATAAAAAAAAAACTGATTTCAGCGGCGTTGCTAGAATTTCCAGAATTTCTTAGTCATTTTTTCTCGGAACTTAAGCCAGATTTCATGGACATCTTCGCTTGGAATTGTGGGGGCATGAACAAAGATGATTCTGTGCAAGCACGACAGTTGTTGATCACATATAAATTTCTTCAAATATTCTTCTTTGGATTAAATACCATGCATATATATATATATATATATATTGTTCATTTTACTCAAAAATCTCATAGGTGGAACACATTAAAAAGCTTTGTTTCCAGTCACACACTATTTGTTAAAGTTTTATTCAAAGACGGAATTACACATGGACTACTGTGGGCTATAACTCTCCATAAATTTGGAAAAACATTATTAGCAGCTTAATTTTTAGTGTAAAGTTTCAGACTTTGAAACTTAGTCTCCGCTAAACTTGTATATCTAGCTCCTAAATCATTAGTAAACTTATTTGAGAAAAAATGTAGCCTCTCTCATGATAAAATCCTAGTTCCACCCTTGGTTCCATTTAAGATATTATGTTTGCCAAACAATAGATCACATACAAATTGTTAGTATAGCATTAGTTGTCCGATTAAATATACGTATCCACTTAAGCAGGTAATCAACACCTACCAGACCACCCGAAGGACCACCAGGGAGGCTTCAACTTCACTCACAAGACCGACCACATCCGAGCGCGCACGCGCCCGTGGGGCGCACGCCCAAATGCACGGATCACATGACAGCAAGCACACCAGTCCCACATCGAAGAACACAAGCAAACACCAAACTCAACCACATATATATGTAAGGTATTTATTACAGGTAAGAGCATTCAATGGATTATATTCTGAATCCAAGCACTACACTCTACACGTTCGCTTGACTGTTATATCCAATACATCATCTGACTTAGGCATCGAAGCGTTGAAGGCGGGCCACCCCGTCTTGACCCCTGACTGTCTGTTCGTCGTTGTATTCTTCTAACAGCCGCACCCGAACACGCACACCCGCATACCCGAAAGGGGAGGAAGCGCCCGACCATCCGAACAGCCCCAACGTTCGGACGAACGAGAAAGAAGTCTACCCGTACTTGCTTCTGCCAGATTACGCCTCGCAAAGACTTGGTGTTTCTACCGAATTACACGCGGGGCGTAATCTGGCAGAAGCAGTTGGCGCCGTCTGTGGGAAGCTTACAAATTGCAAACCTCGTATAAACACCACTACCCAAAAGACTCGTGTTCCATCTGTTGCTGCTAAGGTCGACCCGATCCCGCGCGATCATCCTGATCCCACACGATCATCCCGAGCAACATCTTGGCACCCGTCACTCCAAAAGATAAGTGTTCTTAAGTCTCACACCACTCTTATGCTCAAAGTGTATTCGTACTCCACCCGCAAGGCCGTTCTGAGGCCTATTCTTGGCGGACTCCGAACAGCAAGATCCGTTCGGGAGTCGCGCGCAAGCGGCTCGGAACCATTCATACATCATCCGCAAGTCCGTTCCGAATCCCTGGCGGCTCCGAACAGCAACATTCGTTCGGAGGCCCGTCGCATGTGGCTCGGAACCATTCATGCATCATTTACAAGACCGTTCCGGGGCTTAACGGCTCCAAATAGCAACATTCGTTTGGGAGTCGGGGTCAGCGCTCGGAACCATTCATGCATCATTCGCACGACCGTTCCGAGGCTTAACGGCTCCGAACAGCAAGATTCGTTTGGGAGTCGGGGTCAGTGCTCGGAACCGTTCATGCATCATTCGCAAGGCCACATTCGCTCATTCGCATAGCACGATCATGCAAGTCAGGCATAACATGCAACACTCGTCAAGTACACGATCAGGCGCGGGCGCACAGGTACACGATCATGCGCGGGTGCACAGGCACCTGACCGGGCGCACAGGTACCCGATCAGGCGCAGACTCGCACGTACCCGATCAGGCGCGGGCGCACAGGTACACGATCATGCGCGGGTGCACAGGCACCCGACCGGGCGCACAGGCATCCGACCGGGCGCACAGGTACCCGATCAGGCGCAGACTCGCACGTACCCGATCAGGCACGGGCGCACAGGTACACGATCATGCGCGGGTGTACAAGCACCCGACCAGGTGCACAGGAACCCGATCAGGCGCAGACACGCAACTCCACGGGCGGGCGTACAGGACCACGCACCACTGCTCAATCGGATAAGTATTTTTGTTTAATCGCACGAACTCTTTTTCAACTCCCCAGTCAAGAAAGGTCTCTTTGACTTGGGGACTTGGGGGACTTGTTAGTATAGCATTAGTTGTCCGATTAAATATACTTATCCACTTAAGCAGGTAATCAACACCTACCAGACCACCCGAAGGACCACCAGGGAGGCTTCAACTTCACTCACAAGACCGACCCCATCCGAGCGCGCACGCGCCCGTGGGGCGCACGCCCAAATGCACGGATCACATGACAGCAAGCACACCAGTCCCACATCGAAGAACACAAGCAAACACCAAACTCAACCACCTATATATGTAAGGTATTTATTACAGGTAAGGGCATTCAATGGATTATATTCTGAATCCAAGCACTACACTCTACACGTTCGCTTGGCTGTTATATCCAATACATCATCTGACATAGGCATCGAAGCTTTAAAGGCGGGCCACCCCGTCTTGACCCCTGACTGTCTGTTCGTCGTTGTATTCTTCTAACAGTCGCACCCGAACACGCACACCCGCATACCCGAAAGGGGAGGAAGCGCCCGACCATCCGAACAGCCCCAACGTTCGGACGAACGAGAAAGAAGTCTACCCGTACTTGCTTCTGCCAGATTACGCCCCGCGCGTAATTCGGTAGAAACACAAATCAATTCCAAGTTTTGAACGAGGTTCACTATTCGAATTTTGGATGATTAAAGTTGTTAAAATATTAGGTATGTTTAGAGAGATGGGGGAGGGAATTAATCATCTCTCATTTCTAAGAGAAGTCTTTATGGTATTTGGTTTAAGCCGCTACTTTTATATTCGAAGCCAATATGAGATTACACACTTATATGATGGAGTTTCATGCACCGGAATAAATCTGTGGTGTTTTCATTACAAACTTGGTAGTTAGGCCGCACTTGTAGATCATTTGTCACTTGTTTATATCCAACAGAGTAATGTACTCCGATTTAAGTGACATTAATTGTGTGCTAAAGCGTGTATGAATATAGCTGATCGTTGATGTTAATAATGACCTTCAAATCCAACTAATGATAATCACGATCACATGCTTGAATTTGATGACGAGGTTATCATGATCCATATGCTCTTGGAACGGTAATTAAATTAAACCAAATTCCTGCCTTATTGGCGAGCCAAATTTAGTTGCCCCCTTTCTAGCACTAACATTCTATTATAGTCTCGTATTACATGTCTGACATTGAAGAATGTCGTGTCCAAAGTGTCACGTAGCGTGTCTAAAAATATTCGTTTTTGGACACTTAGGGACGCTCCGTAGACGTTCCAGGACATTCAGGATACATTTTAGCGTATTAATAATATATGTTTGTTTATATATTTTTTAACATAAATAAATAACAATCTTATTCACTATAGGATTATGAGATGTTCTTGAGGTTGAATTTATTTCTCTACACGAACCAACAATAGATGGTGTATTATTTGGAACCTTAGAATGATGGCAACGAGCGTGCAATTTATCATCACATCATAAAGTTACATGATCTTTATGTCTTATTTAAATTTTTAGTATTTTTTTTATGACATGTGGATTTTTAAGTTTGGTGTGGATTTTTAAGTTATATGATTTTATATTTATGAATAATTTTGATTTTTTTATATTTATTAAATATTTAAATTTAAATTAAATTAAATTGTCGTGTCTCAGTCGTGTCCGTATCCTATTTTTTAAGATTTGGCCGTGTCCCGAAGTGTCAGTGCTCTTGTCCATCCAACATAGGTTGCCCCTATTCATGATCTTCTTCCCAAAGACTAAAAAGGCATAACCTGAATTCTGATATCGAAACCAACTTGTGCATCGAAGAAACTGATCAACCATACTTTCATAATCATCTTTCGCACGGAGGAATCGAAATGCAGTAGAGTATTGTAACGAATGAAACTCCTTTTAGAAGTTACAGCAATAGCTAGCTTATCTTAAAGAAGAACACACAAAATTAAAGAATCACAAAGAGACAGAGGAAACACAGAATACAAATTTAGAATATATATATATATAAATTTAGGGAGCTAGACATATTCATGACTAATAAATTCATAGCAGAAGGCCCCGAAGAAATGTTTGTACTAGCTAGGCGTGTTCTCTCAAGATGGCTGGGCAGTTGGTATGAAGCTCACAAGTTTCCATTTCTGTTAATAAGGTCATGATCACCTTCACCATGCTCGATCCCGAAAGCAATTCCGGTTTGATGCGTTTGAGTAAGCTACGGCCCCCTGAAACTGCAAATAAACCAGCTGGTTGCTGCCATCTCGGTTACATGACACAGCTGCTAAGCCATGGAAATGCTTATTTCTTTCTGTGACTAGAAAAGCATAGAATGAAATGAATAGAAGCAGAAACAGTATGTATAAAACTCTGGATGCATTGAAGAAAATGCTATAGGCAACCACAGATAAGTAATGCATCGCCCCTTTTGTCTTCAGACTGGAGGCAGTCTGAGGCTAAGCTTAGGCTTAAATAATTGAACATAAAATACTCGAAAGAGTATGATAACCCCACAAGAAAGAGGCAACACAATTGTAATGATGGTGTCTGTTAGGGAGGGATTTCTGGTCACACAATTGAGTGATCACTAGTCAGTTTTTTTTTTTTTTTTTTTTGAGATGTCCAAAATTGCATTCAAAAGTGATTGTAGTACAGAGTTTCACCGGATTATCTGGCCCGATAAATTAAAACTTCTAATGTAATACAATGCTAAGACAGTTCAAACTTATAAACCTAGACAAATGAACTAGAGTAGTATGGAAACTATCAAAAAATCCAAGGTGCACCACTCCTTATTTATCTAGGCACCATCTCTATTGTATTGCATTCAGGCACAGTTCTTCTTCTATCATATCTAGTGGAAGGAGAACCGCCCTCTTCTGAGGTGATTCTCTCTTGATCATTGATCCTACCGGGCCAAGTCTAGATTTGGCAGTCTTGTCCTCCAATCAACGACGCTTGCCACCCTTATCCCCTGACGAACTAGGAGGCTTCTCCCCAACTTGCTGAGATCCTCCATCAACAGTTTCCATAGATTCTGCTTGCTGCCGACTTGCTAGTATCAGTATACCTTGACCCGATTTCGGTTCCATGGACCCCCTTAGCGGTTCAAGAACCGAAACGGACCAAATTAGTAGGTCCTACCGACACAAGTACAGTGTCTACATGTGTCATCATAGTTAAATCGAAAACGTCCATGGCGACCTCATGTTGTGCCGCTGGTTTCTTTCATGAATAAAGAAGGTCATGAGCCTCCCACTCCTACCTTCTGAGGTGGAAGGCTGCCTAGGACACCACCAAGTCCAGTTGGGACCCTAGGAGCCCTGAGTTCCAACCGCTACCCGAAGTTGCCACCACTGAATCATGGCCCTGAAACGGGTTACTCATTCCATCCACCGCTGGATTATCTCTCGCCACTAGTTTCTAACATGTTTTCTTTCAAAAAACACAACCTTTTGTACCATGCATGAAGGATCCACAATCTCCAGTAATGTCACATCCATAGCATAATTCTCAGAGAATCAAAATTTGGTTCTTACCACAAGAGACCTGCTAAAATCAAGCTCCACTTGGATCCTCACTTTGACTGGTGGTTTAAAGCGTGTCGATCGAACTCATTGTACATGCCAACCGCATTGCCAATACAACGACACCAACACTCTTGAAGGACACCTACGACAAACAGACCTAAAATGGGCCGCACCACCACCCATGCATGGCCTCGCTATACCAGAACCAGAAAGGATCATCCAAGCCATCCAGAGCCTCGAAAACAACCGTAGTCGAGTGAAAATACCATGGTCCGCTCACAATTGCCCAACGCCGATCGGAAAAGGACCAAAACTTACAAACAAATCGGTCATCAAAAATCTTGGTGAAGCCCATGATATCTAAGCCGGTGGCATGACGCCAAAGTCCGATCATCCTGAAAGTAGAGAGAAGAGTCGTGCATCTGCCTAGAACCAATCCTCATCAACTTCATCATTGGAGTGTGCGAGGTCTACCTCACCTAGGGCTTCCACAAGGAATTGTGGTTTCGGCGATTGTTCGAGAGCCGGGTTGGGGTTATTTGGCGCAAGGCCTCTTCCTCTAACCGGAACCGACATGCAATAGGTGATTTGGATTTAAGGGAAGGCAGAGAAAAGGAAGGTGAGATCAGATTTTGGGTCGGGGGATAACAAAGGAGATCTGTGGCCTTTGGAGGTTGGCTATGCTAAGGTTTGAGAAGGAGAGGCGAGATAAAAGAGAGAGAAAAAAAAACACAAGGGGCATGTCATTTTTCCAGGGTTGTACACTTGTTAGTTTGATCACTAGTCAGTTTTTCCTTCTTTTCTTTTTTTAAGATAGTGATAAAATTCATTGAATGATAACAACAATACAGAGCTTCACCAGATTATCCGGCCTGATAAAAAGAAACTTTATAGCATCACTATTGTTAATAATAGACAAACAAACCAGAATGGCACTAGACTAAAAAAAAAATTGAGTGCACCACTCTTTAGCTGTCTAGGCACCATCTCTAGGCAAACACACTCGCCTGCATTTTCCAGATCTTCCACGTGAGTAGTCCCGGGTTGACAATACGGGTCGGCCCATCTTGAAACGATCCTCCTTTACCAACAAAAATGAACCAACATGCCCAAACTATGTGATCATCTAGTCAAAGATAAACTGCTCTTGATTATTATTTATGTGGAGGAGTACATACTGTTGTTAGTGCTTCCTATTCTAGCTTTCCTAATATCAAACAATCTGCACCATGTACTTGGCTAACTTATTTTCTCCTCAAGGCCGAGTGGTCCCTGATTAAGAAGAAGATTTGACAAAGGGATCGATATATATACTTCAAGCTATAGTTAAACCTGATAAAGCATTCCCACTTCAATGAGTGAGGTATGAGGAATCCCGAGGGAGATTGCTGGACGCCTGCAATTGCGTCGCAGAAAACTATAGACAAAGTCAATTGCAAACTTCTTAAGTAAAGGTGACACGTCACTCGCCACAACATGAGCATTTCCCATCATGTAGGCCACACCGGCTTCCCTAGCCTCCTTGAGCTTATTCACCTCCTGATAGTCGGCGTTGTCATCTTTAATCTCGTTTATCCACTGCTCGGAACTGGCAATGCTAACCTCGTTGCCTTCTACAGAAGACATAAGGATCGGTGACTGCTCTCTAACTACCATCTCTTTGCTTTGAGCCTCCTGTTTCAGAAACTCAGCCACCTGTTCAATCAGTTGGGTTTCAAATTCGTAACAATCTCTCACATCCTTATATCCATACCTGAATATTAAAACAAGGACCCTAGCATCAAAACTAATAAAACAATTAAACATGTAAGACTTCCAAATCAAGTTTGATGCATAAAAAAATTGAAATGAGCTTCATGCAAGAGAAACTATTCAGAAAGTACCTTACTATACATCGAAAAATCAGCAATTCTGGGGGGCCAACCCGGTGAACAACAAAACGCTCATCCACTGGGACTTTTGGAACCATCAAAGACTTGAGGGTCACAAATATGAGAGTATGATGAAATGCTGGGAAGTTTGTGACGAAATGTGCAAACATTGGAGGGAGACCAGAGGCAACTTTAGAATAAACTAGGCAGATTCCAGGGACCCTTGCAATACCAAGGCTTGGCCCAGAGTCAAGGAGCCTGTCCATGGATACCTTGTTCTCCAGCTCAAATGCATCTTTCTTTAGAGTCCCATAATTCCAGATAAACATCAAAGACAACATTATTACAGCGAATAAAAGAGGAAGCCAGCCTCCTTTATGTACTTTACTGAGGCATGCAGATACATACAGCAGCTCAATTGATCCAAAGATTACAACAAACAAGAATGCCACAAGAACGTTTTGCTTCCACACAGTACTAATAATCAAGAACATCAAGCAGGTGGTGATGAACATTACCGTCACTGCAGCAAGCCCTGTAAAAAAAGCAACATGGTATTGTGTGTGTTTGAGATTGCTTTTAGAATGGCTAAAAGCGCTTTTGGATTACTAAAAATAATTAATTAAAAATAGAAAAAAATCAGAAAAATAAGAAAATGGTTTGATGGAGTTCTGGAAGCACTTTGAAGTATTTCCGAAGCACGTGATAGGTGCTTTCTGATTTTAAAAGCACTTTTGAAATTTTTTAGAAGTTCTAGAGCTCTAGGAAGCAATCCCAAACAGGCCTATTATAATCTTACTTCAAAAACACATGAAAGCATACAGAGAGACAGAGAAAGAAAACGGACCATATGCATTGCCTATCATATCGGTGTCTCTAAATCCAATGACAACAGCAAGACACAATACCATCAAAGTCCAATTCGCCTCAGGAATGTATATCTGCCCATGTATCTGATTTGATGTATGTTTTATTTTCACACGTGGGAAGTACCGCAGGGCCCTGCACTGACCGACTATTGAGAAGGTAGCTGAAATTATTGCTTGACTTCCCACCACAGATGCAAGAGTAGCAATGATGAAAACCGGCCAAAATACAACCTCTAGATGGAAAGCACAAAAAATAAAATAAAAATTAGATGCTATATATCTATGGTAAGCACAATATATTATGCTTCTATATAGGTTTAAGCATTCTAAAATATAATAGACTACTAGTAGAAAACTTTAAAGACTGTTATCGTAAAGCTAATAATATCAGGACCATTAAGCATATGACCTTATTCATTAAAATCTGTAATCTGAAGTAAACTGTTCAATTTCTAGCTGATGAAGTGGTGTCTCATCAGATTAGTCTTATTCAAACTAACCGGGGACGGCCATGTAAAAGCTGCTATGGAGATGCATTTTGTTCTTGGAGAGATAAGCTGCTTCTCCCATGTATGCCAGAACCAAACAAGGATACACAAGTCCTGTGAACGCAACCTGCCAAGAAGTAAACACGAATCCATAAATAAATATCTCTAAGACCCAAAATGAGACAGCAACATTTTTTGCCCACAAAAGTATTACAAAGTCATGGTTTTCTTCTTTTCGGCCAAAAAAAAACACGGTTAAGTTATGTTTCTTAATCATAAGTTAGGAGTACTAAGGACTAAATGCAAGAGAAAAATGTTCGCCAGTGAAATTCCATGTTTTAGTAGATTAATACTTCAAAGATCAAATCAAAGGATAAAATTTGAATACCCTGATAGATAGTTTGGAAAAATGCCCAAGATCGGCAAACATTGCTTCAGTACCTGTAATAGAGAAAACAATGACTTAGCCATGGTTCAGACCAATGGTGCTAATACAGAAGACATTTGAATTTTTTTCCTACGAACCAACCTGTTAGACAAAGAACAACTCCTCCAAGGGAACTCCACCCAACTTTTCCAGTTTCTTTAAAGAAGATGTAGATGTAGTGTGGCGACAGAGCACGTATAACACCAGGGTTCCAACGAAATATATTGTAAAGGCCAACTCCACTAATTGATAGCAGCCATGCTGTCATGATTGGAGCAAAAAGAAACCCAACTCTGTGTGTTCCATAATGCTGAAGAGCAAAAAGACCCACCAAGATGATGCATGCTAGGAGCACAGTATAATCTGCCAAGTATAAAGGTAACATAAAACAAGTGGAGTAAGTTTGTCGGGTCAACATTTCCATTGACGAAATGAGAAATTTTCATGTAAAGTTTCATACATTCATCTCAACACTTCTCATCACTATAATCACAACAGTATAAATATTCTAATTCATTGACTTACTCTCATGTAACTCTGGGACCTTGACTCTAATTCCATAGACTGCAGAAAGAACTGCCAACATATAAAACAAAGTCCCATTAAACCTCAGTGACTGCAGAACGAACCATAAACAGGAATACACTCCGAAGTTCAACTGAGTAAAGGGTTAGTAAGAAAGCCAAGAGAGATCATTATAGAATCTTACCAGACATTGTTGGAGTGAGGATACCATCACCAATTATCATGCCAGTCCCCAGAAAAACTACAAGCAGCAACACTACTTGAGAACTCTTATGCTTCTCAAAAAATTGTTTTATGAGTAAGCTCATTCTCGTATCCCTGGATATTTCAGATCTACTGGAAGATATGTGCTCATGAGCAGGATCTAGTGTGTTCAAAAGACCCATCCTTGAGTGTCGGCACAATGATGAATACAAAGCAAAGGTTCCACCTGTAAACCAGAAGTAATTCTCCAATTTTTAACAACTGTAAACTATATACTGTTTCAAATAGTGGAATGCTGTATCATAATTTTAAGTTACAGTAAGCACCTTCGCCATTGTCATCTGCTGCTAACACAAATATAATGTATTTGCATAGTGGAATAAGAGTCAAAGTCCAAAAAACCATGGAAAGCACCCCAAGTATCTCATGATCCTCCTCATAAAGTCGCAAACCACCGGAGAATGTACTTTTGTAGACGTATATGGGAGATATGCTAAGATCCCCATAAACAACACCAAGACTTTGATAAGCAAGGCAGAGAGTGGTAGTGTAAAAATTCTGCAGATAAAACAAGAAAGAGAAGCTTTACTATGTTTACAAACCTTTCAAGGAAACAGAAAGCAATTACTAGATAAACTAACAAAACAATGGCAAAGAACAAACATGCAGCATAGTTAAGACCAAATGTGCCTAGAGTAATGAGTTAAACAAGTCAACCAGCATAATTAAAATAAATTATCAAAGGCCACAGTTTTCGGAAACTCTGAATACCCATGAAGAGCATATCTTCTGTTGGCCTTTTATGAGAAGCTAGCTTATCCTCAATCAGCTAAAGTGCCCAGATAATTGGAATCATTGGAATCCCAGAAAAACTTTAAATCAATACCAGAATAACAATGAAAGAAGAAGATACTAGTCATAATGCGACAAACACACAAATATAAATACCAAGTCAAATTCTTCTAAGTTCCAACGATACACCCAAAAAAAGACATGAGATATTAGAGACCAAATGAAAGTGCACCTGCTTGTTTGATTACCAGTGACAAATGGTAAAACTTTACACATACAGACTTTGATACCATAAAGACTCAAACTTTCAATCTATTTCCATTTTAAAGTGACTAAATTTCCATTAAACAAAGACCAAAAGATATAAACAGAACATGACTAAATTGGAAACGAAGAGCAAACAGATGAATAAGTACACTCACTGTGCGCAATACCGAAGCAGATTCTGGGTCCATTTGCCTTGCCATTGGGGACCCAAAAGCTCACAATCAATGCTAAAGAGCTTGTAGTTTGTTTGTACCACTAGAACACTGTGCACTATGTGCTGCCAAAACTGGCATGGGTTTGTGCCAAATGGTGATGATCAAGGAGAGGAGAGGGCCCAAAAGAAGTCGGAGGTCTCCAATTGTGTAGATTCAGTTGGAGTTTTCGTTTGTGAACAAAGACAGTGTTGGCAGATAAAAAGAGAGAGAAAGAAACAGAGAGAAACTGTAAGGAGAGAATGAGGGAGTGGGAGGGAACCGAAGGAAAGCAGTTAAAGACTGCAAGCTTTGAAGCAAACAACAACGTGTCAAGATGGGACTAGAATAGTCCTCAAAACGGTGGCCCTATGACTCTTTCTGTTTTGCCAAGTAGAAAGATGATCAAGTTTTTTATATTTAAATAATATCTTGCCAATAATTTTTACTTCCTCGTGAAAATATCAAGGGAAAAAGTCAATCTTGGTTGGTGTTTTACAGGAAGGAAAAAATCTCTTACCCTTGGCAAGAAAAAAATTGGTTGGTGTTTTGGATTGCTAACTAGCAGACCTAAAGAACAAATCTTAGATCATTGAATTTCTTGCACATTTACGGGAAATGTATGTTTACATAAATATAGATTGATAAGTTATTTTAAGACGAATATGTCGTTTTTAAAGGTGATCTCGTCTAAAATTTTATTTCGCGAGACTTAATTAACTAATTATATAAGGTTTGGAAAGACATTGAAAAACCAAAGGCAAGTGAATTCCTGGCGCTATTAAGCAGTCCACATCCATGCAAAATCGATATTATCGGCGATATTTCGCCGATATTTTGAACTTACCTGAAAAATCCGTAAATATATCTCCAAATTTTCCGAAATTTTCCGAAACTTTCCGATATTTCCGATATATCCCCGATATTTCCGATATTTTCCGATATTTACCGAAATTTTTGAAATTTTTACATAAGGTAGGTAATTGATCATATAACAACCTCCAAAAGTTTCATTACAAATTTCCATATATTTTTATTAGTTTCCGTCATTTCCGTCAGAATTTTCAGTAGATCGATATTTCGTCGATATTTCCGTCGATATATCCAAATTTTAGACTGTCGATATATTCTCGATACCCGATATTTTACTCTTTGTCCACATCTGACTGATCGTGAACATCAACTATTCAAATGCGACTATTTAGAATATCCTGGCTAGGAAAGCGGCTAAGCATATTATAAGTGTAACCTGAGATTCTCAAGGCGCCAGAATAGTTTTCTACAGAGCCTATAATATACAGCAGCAAAACAAATATGGAGCTGTAGATATTATCCACAGTAAATAATTGTTTTTGTACGTAAAAATATGGAAGAAGCTAGGGTTGTTTAATTTGTCTTTAATAATCAGTTACGTATGAGTTCTCTCTATATATAGGTGTGTGTGTATTAGGCCGATTTACGTACGTTTGTCACTTCCAGAATGAGTGAATGTATGAAGAATTTGGAGAACTTCCTTAACTAGGATTTTCACCTTACCATCACACATTGCACACGGAAAGGACTAACGAATGAGTCTAATTTTGTAACTCGCATACGGTTAAGTGTCACAATATTAAGTTGATGATGATGATGTTGGAGAATGTTACAATTCAGGATGAACCTCTTTCCTAATGTTTGTGCCAAACAATTTTAATGCAACAAATCATGTGAAGCATTCAGACCAAGAATAAATAAGAATCATGTGAAGCTACAAATTGTTTGTCGATCCGCTCCTTATTGACCTAGTTAATTAAGTAAACCTAGCAAATTCCACATCGAGTAAAACTGTCAAAGGTCTTATATATCCAACGAACTTGATTTGATCTAGTTCATATTTAGGATCTACTCGATCATCTTATACAAGCTAGTCACTCAAAAACCACTTGTATTTACATCCCATGTGACTCTCACTTGATGTGTATATCTTCTTGAAAAGGAACACGAATCTAGCCAAGTCAAAGTACTACGTACGAGTTGATCGATCAATCGATCAATTATATCGATCAGAACTCACTACTGGTCCACTTTGATCGATCAATTCAACCCTCCTCATTCGATATTTTTCCAAGAAGGGACCAGATTATAAGATCTTTACATCACAAAATGTGACACTGTAAGTCATTGCTTTGAATATGTATATCTAGCTATGGTGGCCGCGCCGGATGCAAATTAAATCCGTCACATTCTGGGTTGGCAATTTTCGTGGTGAAAGTTGAGAACTTGGAGGGTTGTACGTTGTAGACCTCAGAATGGTTAAAGACTTCAAGGTTTGACTTAACAAAATGTAGGACAAGCAATTTGGGAGTACATGTTTTGATTTGTTGCAAGAAAATGTGACCTAGCCTCTCGATCCATCCAATGCAGTTAGTTTCACATTGTACGTACAGTCGCCGAGTCGCGTAAGTTTAGCGGACTTATAAGAAATGTTAACAAAATTTCATACGTAAGGTACGGTTATATATATATATATAGTTATATATATATATGAAGTGGGAACAAAGGAAAGAAAACTGATGTGGTTTGAATTTGGTTGCCCACAGCTAGCTAGATCGAGTCTGGTGATCGATCAGGTTTTGATCGAAGAAACTGCATTAACTGAAAAACTGGGCAAGTTAAGCTAGACTTTCGTACATTGACCGCACGACTAGATTGTTCATCTCTTCCATCTCTAATATTGCTGGTGCCCTCGTTGACTTAGAAAATATAGAATGGATGGCGCGCAGGATGAGACATGCCACGTACATTGCCACTTGGGTTCATATATACAGAGATAGCAGATCGATAATATGACACTTCAAGGAATTGCAGCCTAGGAAACCAAATGCATGTTCGATCATAACCATCATCTTTTCTCTTCGGCTAATCCCGAAAGCTTTTTGAGAGGAATAATTTTCCATTGACACGAGTTGATTGACAAAGTTTCAATTGAAACAGAGATCGTCCAAGTTTCAATCTTCAACGATATTCTTGATCTCATAGGTCTTCCTCTGAATGACTTGGTTGAGGTATAATTGAGAATATTAGCCCTATTTTGAAATTGCTATCGACTCAACACCTTGGTTTTTTTCCTTCTTCTAAACTATAGAAGCTTAAAAGCGATATTTTGATTGATAGCATAGTTCTTACGTACCAGTTTTTATCTGATTTGTTGCTTTAAACAGTGGTTTGTCAATAGACATTTTAAGATTTTGTTTAGGGGATTATTTCGAAAATAAAGTTTTTGAGTTTTGATGAATGAATAAGATGTAGTACGTAAGAGTTAGCTTATGAAAATGGTCAGAGTGAAAGTGATGAATTGAGAAATTAATTTAATTCAATTAGACTTTTATGAGTGTGCTTTTGTTACTATAGTTGGAAACAATGATGAATTAAGGCTCTTGGATGTGAAATTTTTTAAGTCTTAGCATATAAAGATGAGTCTTAACTGTAGATAAGTTCATGATTTGTTGGAATGTTTAAGAATGTGGTTTGAGGATTTCTCAACAATTTTAACTAATCATACAGTGATACAGATGAATTAGCATGGTCAGAAACTGTCCACTTCCTTGCACGTTACACTTTGGTTCAGGATGAGCATCAGTCTTATAAGAGGCCACAATGGGTAAAATCAATATTATTAGTTGTTTACTGTGATGAAATTAAGTATATGAATTGAAGTGTCGCATCAGTACTTTCAATCAGTAGTGGGTTTTCTTTTCTGTCTGGGCAGGTAATAATTTAAAGTTCTCTTTTCAATGAAACACACACAGAACGAGTTTCTTTTTCAACTTATGCACTATTTATGAACTTTCTTTTAATGTGTGTAGCTCACCACCAATGTGAATAGTAGAGTTTTATGTTCGCAGGTGAATCTCAAATTGGAATTAGAGTTTATCTTCCTTGATAGTATTTGCACCTTGAATTATAAAATAATGGCTGCTTAGAAAGTGTCTCAGCTACGATTTGCTTGATCTCCTGGAAACTTTCATACAATTATACTGGTATCTGTTCATGACTTAGTTTTATCATAGAATATGGACAAAAAGTGGAGCACAAATGTCAATGGTAAAGGTCCTAGAGGAGGGGTGAATAGGCCTTTACCACTTTTTCGTTTAGTCTGTTATCGGGATAGCAAGATATTGTCCTATCCCGAACCACAGGATACGAGTAATATAGAGAAAAGCAGTAAGGAAAGAATGACACCAGATGTTTTTGGTGACGCAGAAATCCTACAACCAGGATCAAAACTGCGTGCCCCTAACTCTTGAGGGACAAACATTTCCACTAAATGGTAACTCACACAATTACAAGTTTCTGGCACTATGGGGATACATAACCCTTATACTATCCTGACTAGTCTACCCACTAGTACAAAACAGAGCTACACTACTTTAATCTATGTGCTTACACTTGGAAAGAGAAATTGAAGTATCAAAACAGATCTTTAACTACTCTTCAAGTTAAAACCTTCTTGATCAACTTCATGGGTTGGGCATCTCCACACATTATCTCTATGGAATGCACAATGCAATGATGCATATGAGTTTTGAAAAACAGTTTTTATATTTTAGAAACCATGTCTATTATGCACTAAACAGAGCAACCAAAAGACATGGAAGAGGGGAGAAGACAGAAGAGAAACTACACTCGAAAGTGCTCTCAAAGAATGACCCGAAACGAAAAACCAGAGCCTCAAATATTTCACCCAGCCAAAAACCTGAACAGGCTTAGACACAGTATATATATATATATATATATATATATGCAGTTGAGTACAGCAGCTAGTGAACAGAACAAAACAGAGTTCAACGATCACAGCAAGGCACGTGAAATGACAGCATGAGCAGCAGCTCTATTGCAGCCCTAAAAGCTGTCCAAGATATTGACACAACACTTCACAGTTTGTAAGACAAACACATGCTCAAAGCGACACCATACAAGGTCAACATCTAATTCCATTTTAAGCAATGAGTGTTTTAGGAGGGAAACAAGACTTTCCAAAACATATGCTAGAAATGGTAAGCACAGCTTTCAGCAAGCACGCGAAAAGCAGATTTGAAACAGGCAAAATGCTGTCCAGGCTGTAAAGCAATAATACACATTCCCAAAAGTCACATGTGAGCTTAAGGCACCTTAATTCAACCAAAGTCAACTATCATATACAAAAGCATTTGTATTCTGAATTAAGGAAGATCTAAACCTTAGAAGGTCACAAACATACAAACTCAGAAATCACCTAGGCGACTCAAATTGTGTATGGACAGAAAACCAGAATACCAGCAGATCAACAGGGATATGAGCAACAGTTGCTATCATAAATGAAAACCATGTCATGGGATGCATGAACTACCTGATATCCCAAAGAGATAAGTAAGAGATGCCAACATCTTCAATCTCTTTTCTTGATGATCTTCCGGGCAATTGTGTTTTGACGATTGTCAAGGGATAGCCAATATCACATATGCCTTCAATCTCCCCCTTTGACATTCCTTGACAAAACACAATCGTCAAAGAGTACCTGCATGGAGATAACACAATACAAACAGCAAAAGGGTGTCCATACACAGAATATTTCAGCACTCCCCCTGACTGGTGTAACAGGATAGGAAGACAACTACCTATCCCAGCCAAGTGATTTATCCTATCCATAACTGCCTGCACAGTTAGAGAGTTCTCCCCCTTTTTGTCTAGGAAGGACAAAGGGTAAAAACCACACATAAGATAACCACAGACAAAATGTTCAACATCCAATCACAAAACCAAAAACCAAAGAAGGTTAGGGAATAACAGGAAGGGAACAAACAAGAGTACGTAGAAAGCAAAGGAAACACAGAAGATATGATCAGCAGTCTTCATCATCCTCATCAATCCCAATCTCCTGACCAGACTCCCCCTCAGAAGGTGCAGCAGAACTGCTTGAAGACTTAGTAGCAGAGCCGGGAGGAGTAGATGGGTTGGTAGCCCGAACGCCAGGAGAGGGAGCATCATGATTAGTAACCACCAAGAGAAGCTGGGTCATAATCGCATCCAAACGAGCATCCAGGTAACCTTTGAGATCAGAGATGGCAGCGGAGATCATAGCCTGGAGATCCCGTTTGAGGAAGGTGTGCTCCATGGATTCAACATATCCCTGGGATTGATTTGCAGATTTAGCAATCGTAAGAACATCCACAGTGGCTAGGTCTGGACCCATAACATCATGTTCCCAGAGAGGGACACCAGCATCCGAACATAGCAGAGTGATCAAGGAAGGAAAGACTAAGGACTTTGTGAGAAACTCCCGATGCTTCACGCCAGCAGTCCAGATGGCTTGGTAGATGAAGTATTCAGCTGGGAACAGAGGCATGAGAGGATGGTGGCTTAGGTAGGCGATAAGAGCAACCTGCTTTTTAGGAATCTTGCTGGTTTGAGTGGCTAGGACGAGGAGAGAGCGGACCAGAAAACCAAGCGCCTTGAACCACTCAGTCATGCAGCGACTGGTGAGAAAGGAGGTGCCAATGGGTTCAGAAGGAGCCGAGGTGTATAGACGGGTAGTTAAATCATCGATTGAGGTAGTAGAGATAAAATCCCGAACTTGGACTAGACCAGCATCCTGAGTAATGGGGAGAGATAATAGGGATCGAATCCTGGAAGGAGAGATGTTCACCGGGATCCCACGAACAGTAACGAGAATCGCATCCTTAGACCGGATCTTCACCTTGTCGGAGGTTGCCGGAGGGAAATTCGCGTAGAACTCCTGAACAAGAGTGTGGTTGGATCGTGGCAGAGAGGTGAGAGCGGATTCCCATCCCAGATCAGAGACCAGAGCAAGAAACTGGGGGTGCAAGGTGTCGAAAGCAAATGGTCGTTCACCAACAATAGGCCGATTCATTGTCACATAGCCGAATAGGTCAAAAGCAGCGTCGGAGATGAAGTGAGTACGAGGAGGCAAGAGAGAGGTTTGACTGGGACGATTGACGGGAGCCTTGCCTTTGAGCCGAGAACCGGAAACAGAGGTTTTGCCTTTGATGGTAGAACCCTGAGGAGCCTTGGAGGAGGAAGGAGTCCGGGCTCGAGAAGGCACAGAGGACTGCGTAACACGCTTGGAAGGTGGAGAGTATGCCCTGTCAGATGAAGACCCAGAAGGAGAGGAGGCAGACGCCACCGTTCGAGGCACGGAACTCGAGACCTTGCGCTTTCCCAGAACTGCAGTGTGCAGTGGAGAAGAAGGAACGGGTGACAAAGGGCAGTGAAAACCGGATCCGGACTGGGTACAGAAGTCAGAGTAACCGGAGGGTCTTGAGATGAACCAGAGGGATTGCAGACAGATTTGGCTTTGGGTTTGGGTATGGAGGCCCGTTTGCGATGGTAGGTGGAGGCTGGGACTCGAGAAGAAGAATTTCTCGGTGGAGAAACAGGTGGAAAACTGGTGGAGAAGGGACGCTCAGAAGCGGTTACAGTATTAGGTGGAGATGGAGATACTGGTGCTGGAGCAGTAGCAAGAGGTTGCGCCATGAGATCCATGAACGCAACAATGGCTGTTTCTGTTTGGTCTAAGGGTGATGGAGAAGATGGTTCAGAAGTCATGATGAAAGGGAACTGTTAGAAACTGAGGGGAGTCTGAGAGATTTTTGATAATAAAGGGGATGGCATGCAGATTATGAAAGGGAAGATGAGAAGATCTAGGGGAGCATTCCCACCCAAAAGGAGTTAATGATTTTAAAAACTGGGAAAGTGAACCGTGCCAAAAGAGACGTTTTGATTGAGTGAGGGGAAGAGACAGCTGTTGAGCTAGGGAATACAATGAACAACACAAAGCCACATGATTGAGAAGACAGCCACCAACAATCCTTGTCTTAAAGAAGCAAGTCATAATTAGTCCAAAGAAGACACTCAAAATAATATCAAGATGTTCAGATATCACGCATGAGCAGGATACCAGTGTATGTAACACAATCAGAGCTTCTTCTCCTCACGTGGTACAAAAAGATTTATGTCAGGTTTTTTGTACAAACTTGTCAACAAACACACAGGGATGGAAACAGTCAGTGAAATCCCAGCAAGTCAGGAAAAAATTTAAGCATGACTTTAAAAAATGTGACAACTAACTTCCATATGTCTTGATGGCTCAAATTTTTCACATGAGTATATGACTATAAAGTAACATCAATGCAATGATCTTCCAAATCAATCCTTGGAACCATAAGAGTGTGTGTGTGTGTGTGTGTGTAAAGATCACCTGAGGGGGGTACATGCTTGGAGCATCAAATGATATGAGGACCATAAGAGTTACTAAGTGACTTTGTCACTTCCTTTGGGAGAGTTCTGGAAGTTCATCATAACACAGACTTTGTCCCAACTTAGCCTTTGGCCGTTCACATTTAAGTTCAAGGCATTTTTGCCATTCTCTTCAATTTGTCCAAGAGCTCATCTGAGAAAAACGTCCTCATAGATTCATGTAACAGAGTAGTTATCATTATGTCCTGAGCGCAATGCTCGAAAGAATAATGTGTGTTTCAAGGACACTCAGTGGATAACTAATCTGAACCCATCAAAGGATAGATAACATCTCAGGGATCCCCACTGGTTCCGGTTAAGGTGCACCCAGCAAAAGACTAGCCCATTCCTTTACTTTAATCATTTAACAATAAGCACCAGATTTTTACACTTGTTCTTCAGTGATTAGTTCAACTCACTCAGTTTTCTAGCTCAAACTTTGTATTCCCCACAAGAGTAACCTTTGTGCTCAAAAGTTCTTTTTAGTTTCAAGAATGATTCAGACCACATGCACTAACATCCTTAAAGGCATAGATGCATATACACATATGAAGAATGCAGCAAAAGACTATCAAGATACATGAAATAAGAACACAACATTTTTAGATCAAGTTCAGAAATATTTCCTGGGATGTGACCACAGACTCGTATCCCAGCATGAGCCAACAATTATTTTCAGAAAAAATGAAAAGACTTGAAAGATAAATTTAGACCAGTGAGGAAGATATCTCAGATAATGTTGCATACACCAATGGCATTCCTAAGACTTTCAAACCTCATATTATCCAAAGGCTTAGTGAACAAGTCTGCCAATTGTTGCTCTGTTGGAATAAATGTCATCTCAAGCTGATTATCTTCAACCAAATTTCTAATGAAATGATATCTAATCTCTATATGCTTGGTCCTAGAGTGCAACACAGGGTTCTTTGAGATATTGATAGCAGAAGTGTTATCACAGAATAGGGATAGGATACCTTGCTCAAATCCGTAGTCGTTCAGCATGTGTTTCATCCAAAGGAGTTGTGTGCAGCAACTTCCAGCAGCTATATATTCGGCTTAGGCAGTAGACAGGGATACGCAGTTCTGCTTCTTGCTATGCCACGATACCAAGTTGTTCCCAACAAAGAAGCAACCTCCCGAGGTGCTCTTCCTATCCGTGGCATCTCCCGCTCAATCCGAATCCAAATATCCTGCAATCTTAGTGTTAGTATCCGTGGTATACAGAATTCCAAAGGCACACGTACCTGAAACGTATCGAATGATGTGTTTGACAGCCTTCACGTGGGATTCCTTGGGGTTGGCTTGATACCTAGCACAAACACCCATACTAAAGGAGATGTCAGGTCTGCTGGCTGTGAGATAGAGCAGGCTTCCAATCATGCTTCTGTAGAGGGTTTGATCAGCACTGGTTCCCTCCAGATCTGCACTGTTCTGCATGAAGTCCCCATTGGGTTACGGATGGGAGAGGCTCATTCCATCCCAAACTTCTTCACAAGTTCCCTCGCATACTTTTCCTACGAAATGAACAAACCATCTTTCCTTTGCTGAACTTGTAGTCCAAGGAAGAAGTTTAGCTTACCACACAAGCTCATTTCAAATTCTTGTTTCATTAGAGTGACAAACTCCTCAACAAGGTTTTTAGAGGTAGAACCAAACACCACATCATCCACATAGATTTGAGCAATTATCATATGATGTGAAACATTCTTGACAAACATGGTTTTATCAATGGAACCTCTCACGTACCCATGGTCAATCAGGTGTGTAGACAATTTCTCATACCAAGCTCTAGGAGCTTGCTTCAAACCATAAAGGGCTTTGTCTAACCTGTAAACGTGATCGGGATAGGAAGAGCTCTGAAATCCCGGGGGCTGTTCCACATACACTTCTTCTTTCAAAATTCCATTTAAAAATGCACTTTTCACATCCATTTGAAAGAGGTCAAATTTCAGAAAACTGGCAATAGCTAAGAGCAACCTAACAGACTCAAGTCTTGCTACGGGAGCAAAGGTTTCATCAAAATCTAGGCCTTCAATTTGGGAATATCCTTGTACTACCAACCTAGCCTTGTTTCTAGTAATGACTCCCTTTTCATCAGTTTTGTTCTTGAACACCCATTTTGTTCCTATGACATTTTTATCCTTAGGCCTAGGAACTAAATGCCAAACACTACTTTTCTCAAACTAATTTAGCTCATCCTGCATGGCAACAATCCACTCTGGATCTTTCAAGGCGTCTCTAATAGTCTTAGGCTCAACACTAGACACAAAGCCATAGCAAGCAATTCTATTTATAGCTAACCTATGCATCGTAAGAAAGCTCTTGAGATTTACCAGATTACTCACATACACTTTGGACTTACTTCGGGTCTGTCTTGGCTCGTCCACCATGCCAATCAAATCAGAGGGAGAATGATCTTTTTGCACTTGACGTTTCCCAACACGATGTGACTTCTGGATAGTCAATGTCTGATCTATCCCGGCGCCTTCCGTATCAGATTCTGCATCCTGGGATACATCATCAGAGATAGGATTATGTTCATCAATGGGAGTCTCAGCATCTTTGGGAGATGTCTCAGTGCTCACATCCTCAACCTGCGCATTTCTAGAAGAATGGTTGTGAGAGCATACAAGAGCATCATTGATAGCCACATTCACCGTTTCTACAACTTTACAAGTTCTCTTGTTGTAGATACGGTAAGCACGGCTATTCAATGCATACCCTAGGAAGACACCCCTATCACATTTAGCATCAAATTTCGTCAAATACTCACGATCCCTATAGATAAAACAAGGACTTCCAAAAGCTTTTAGATGTGAGATATTTGGTTTTTTGCCTTTCCAAAGCTCATAAGGTGTTTTACTAGTACCTAGTCTAAAGATCACACGGTTAAAGGTATAACAAGCATTAAAGATCGCTTCGGCCCAAAACATGTGAGGCAAATCTGCAGAACTCAACATAACCCTCCCCATCTCAACCAACACCCTATTCTTCCTCTAAACAATCCCATTTTGTTGGGGTGTGATGGGGGCTGAAAACTCACGGTGCACACCATTTTCCTCACAATACTCAGCAAACAAAGAGTTTTCAAACTCGGTTCCATGATCCGACCTAATCCTCAAAATGCATTTGTTTTCGGAAAGCTTTTCTTTTGAAATACGTTTTGCTAGCTCAAAAAACTTCCCAAAGGTTTGAGTTTTGTCACCTAGAAAAATGATCCAAGTAAATCTAGAGAAGTCATCTACCACAACAAGTACATATTTCTTTTTCGCAAGACTTTCAGTTTCAACAGGGCCTACAAGATCTAAGTGAAGTAACTCAAGAATATTAGAGGTTGGCCTAGCATTTAGAACAGGATGGGAGGTTCGGGATAGCTTACCCATTTTGCAGTCTCCACACATACCTGCAGCTTTCCCGGACAGTTTGGGCAAACCACGAGCTCCATCCTTTGAAGACAACTTCACCACATCTTGGTGGTTGAGATGACACATCCTTCTATGCCACAGATCTAGCAAGCTTTCTTGAGTTTGGGATAGGAAGCACATCTCAGGTTTCAATCTTTTGTTCGCACGAACACAGTAACAGTGATCTCTGGACCTCTCCCCTTTCATCACACATCTCCCTTTTCCATCAAGGACAATGCACTGAGATGTGTCAAAGGTTACTGTTTCATATTCGTCAACTATCTGGCTCACGCTTAGCAAGCACACTTCTAAACTTGCTACCAACAGAATGTTCTTCAGGGCTGGGAGACCTGGAGTATCAACTGTCCCGCTTCCAATGATCTCTGCCTTGGCACCATCACCAAACATGACATCACCAACTGGGTGAGTGTCATCCATAGATGAAAACCATTTTCGTTCTCCTGTCATGTGCTTCGAACAGCCGCTGTCCATATACCAAGAGTCGGACTTTCTGGTGGAAAGGGCAGTCAAAGCAACGTTGCACACAGCTACAACATTTCTTGCAGCAACAGGTGAGGTCTTCACACTTGAGAGAAAACAGATAACTTCTTCCTGTTTCTTCTTGACACCAGGGGCTTTGGGAGACATGACCCTTCTGGTATCCCGGGTTCTAGGAACAGTTTTTCCGATCCAGTTTGCAGAGGCATGCTTATTCTTCTGCTTCGGGATGGCAAGAGACTGTGTAATCCTTGTCAGTTCATTGAGGGATTTCTGAAAGTGAGCGAGCAGATTGTTGTTTTGTGAGGTCTTTGCAGGTACAGGGTTTCCTCTCAGCTTGTAGCAGAACCGACGGATATGTCCACTGTTACCACAGTGAAAGCACCTGATTTGCGAGCCTTTCTTGGGCTTCGACACCTTGGAGGTTTTAGGAGCATCGATCTTCAGCTGAGGCGGAGGCTTTCCCAACACCGAGCTGGTTCCTTTCACAAACGTGGTCTTCTCCGAGCCTTTAGGTTTGTCAAAACCTTCAAACCCCAACCCCTTATTGCTGCCATCTAGCCTTCCCATCCCACAGATTTGGGATAGCTTTTCCGAGCCAATGGAGAACTTGGTGAACTGGTTCCGGGCGTCCAGCAGGGCATCTTCGAGCTTCAGCTTCTCAGTAGTCAGCAGGGTTATGGTAGACGACTGACGGTCCAGCTCTTCTTTGAGAAAAGTCACTTGCTCTTCAAGTTGGGTCTTGGTTGAATCCCATCCTGCTTTCTGGGATAGAAACTCTCCTTGTATCCTGGACTGTGTCTCCTTACTCAATGAAAGCTCATTAGTTAGAGCTTCATTTTTAGCAAGCATAGACTTAGAGGCTTTACATAAACACACATACATATCATGCCCTTCATCATCGGAATCCTTGTCCTCAAGAGACTCATCCAATGTAACATGAGAGACAAAAACAACCTTTTCATCTTCTTCTAAATCAGATTCAGAATTTTCATTTGACTCACTGTCACTCCAAGTTGCTTTTAGTACTTTGTGGGACTTATTTCTTCTGTTAGCACAGTCCACAGCCTTATGTCCTATTCCATTGCATTCAAAACATTTCATATCCGTCTTCGGGATAGAAGAGGGCCTGATATCCCGACCTTTCTGTGAGACCTTATTTCTAAAGGGCTTAGAACTAGATCCTTTTGAGAAGTTCCGATTAGAGTTGAACGTTTTCCTTTTCCTTAAAAATTTCTCAAATTGTTTGGTTAGAAAAGCAAATTCATCATTATCATCATCTTCATTTTCATGCAGCTTTTCAACCTTAATTTTAACCGAACTTAAGGCAATAGATTTCTCATGCATGGGCCTCTTCTTTAGAGTCTCATAAGTTTTCAGATTTCCAACAAGTTCTTCTAAAGGATAAGTATCAAGATCATGAGCTTCCTCAATAGCATTCATTTTCGAGTCAAAGAAAGAAGGTAAAGCAGTTAAGAATTTCCTAACAATTTTCTTTGATTCTATAGCCTCACCTAAGCTACGGCATTGATTCGTGATATTAAGTACACGACCATAAAAGTCATCAATAGACTCTTTGTCACTCATGCTTAGACCTTTAAACTCAAAAATAAGACGTTGAAGTTTTTGTTGTTTAACACGAGAGTTACCTTCATGAGTGTTGATGAGCACTTCCCATGCCTCCTTAGCAGTAGAGCAATGAATAATCCTTTGGCGCTCTGCTTCGGAAACGGCATTGAATAGACAACTAAGAGCCTTGATGTTTGCTCTAGCCAAATCCTTGTCCGCTTTCTCCCATTCGGACCTAGGCTTTGAAATCCTTTCGGTTGATTCAGCGCCTATTGGTTTTGTGGGATGTGTCCATCCTTCCTCTACAATTTGCCACAGCATACCATCATCTTGGTAGGAGAGGAAGGCACTCATCATGATTTTCCATTGAGAGAAATCATGTCCATCGAAAAAAGGTGGAACATTTATGGAAGAACCTTTTTCCCGATCCATAACGAACCCCTCAGAGGATCTCACTAGCAAGGGCTAGTGGCTACTCTGATACCACTTAAAGGTCCTAGAGGGGGGTGAATAGGCCTTTACCACTTTTTCGTTTAGTCTGTTATCGGGATAGCAAGATATTGTCCTATCCCGAACCACAGGATACGAGTAATATAGAGAAAAGCAGTAAGGAAAGAATGACACCAGATGTTTTTGGTGACGCAGAAATCCTACAACCAGGATCAAAACTGTGTGCCCCTAACTCTTGAGGGACAAACATTTCCACTAAATGGTAACTCACACAATTACAAGTTTCTGGCACTCTGAGGATACATAACCCTTATGCTATCCTGACTAGTCTACCCACTAGTACAAAACAGAGCTACACTACTTTAATCTATGTGCTTACACTTGGAAAGAGAAACTGAAGTATCAAAACAGATCTTTAACTACTCTTCAAGTTAAAACCTTCTTGATCAACTTCATGGGTTGGGCATCTCCACACATTATCTCTATGGAATGCACAATGCAATGATGCATATGAGTTTTGAAAAACAGTTTTTATATTTTAGAAACCATGTCTATTATGCACTAAACAGAGCAACCAAAAGACATGGAAGAGGGGAGAAGACAGAAGAGAAACTACACTCGAAAGTGCTCTCAAAGAATGACCCGAAACGAAAAACCAGAGCCTCAAATATTTCACCCAGCCAACAACCTGAACAGCCTTAGACACAGTATATATATATATATATATATATATATATATATATATATATATATGCAGTTGAGTACATCAGCTAGTGAACAGAACAAAACAGAGTTCAACGATCACAGCAAGGCACGTGAAATGACAGCATGAGCAGCAGCTCTATTGCAGCCCTAAAAGCTGTCCAAGATATTGACACAACACTTCACAGTTTGTAAGACAAACACATGCTCAAAGCGACACCATACAAGGTCAACATCTAATTCCATTTTAAGCAAGGAGTGTTTTAGGAGGGAAACAAGACTTTCCAAAACATATGCTAGAAATGGTAAGCACAGCTTTCAGCAAGCATGCGAAAAGCAGATTTGAAACAGGCAAAAGGCTGTCCGGCCAGGCTGTAAAGCAATAATACACATTCCCAAAAGTCACATGTGAGCTTAAGGCACCTTAATTCAACCAAAGTCAACTATCATATACAAAAGCATTTGTATTCTGAATTAAGGAAGATCTAAACCTTAGAAGGTCACAAACATACAAACTCAGAAATCACCTAGGCGACTCAAATTGTGTATGGACAGAAAACCAGAATACCAGCAGATCAACAGGGATATGAGCAACAGTTGCTATCCTAAATGAAAACCATGTCATGGGATGCATGAACTACCTGATATCCCAAAGAGATAAGTAAGAGATGCCAACATCTTCAATCTCTTTTCTTGATGATCTTCCGGGCAATTGTGTTTTGACGATTGTCAAGGGATAGCCAATGTCACATATGCCTTCAAATGGTTGTGCGGCAAATGATAGAAAGGTCATGTTGCTTGCTATGCAGTGCACAGGAAGTGTCTTACTCTAATGTATACAGGATTTAGCAGCTTAGAGCTAGCTCATATAGCAAATATAGCAAGAGTGATCATCTTGGTACTATTTCATATTGGGAGATAGTCAATACCTTCCGTCTGTAACTGATGTTCTCCAATGAGACTAACGTGTAATTTAATAATTTTTCCTTTTTTTTTTCTTTGGTCCAATCATTCCCCTTCTATATCAGATGTGAACCTTATTTGAGTTATATTTCCCGCAGCTTAGCGCGGCTACAAATACTAGTATATATATAATGACACGGCTAGTGATCAACAAGCATGATCGATCGAATATTGTGTCATATATCAGTAATATCACATGTCACCAAATAAGCAAAAGCATGTGGTTTATATATGTAACGAATGTGTAACATTGCGATGCAGCTAACAGGTAGAAGACTTACGTACATTGCAAGTAATAGTCAAATTTAAGGATACACTTAATTAGGATGACCTTAATATCACTTATTTATGGTGGCAGAGAGATTCACACGCACATCCAACTCATGACCATATATATTGTTGCAAATGGAGCATTTCTTAGCAGTAATTCCAGTAAACAAATCTGGTTTCAGAAAGAAACAAATACCGACTCACACGTTTACCTTGCACAGTATAAACTATCTTCAACTTCTCATGGTTTCTGCTAGTATCATTAATTTGTTTCCATTGAAAGAGAATGAGTAAACTTGTGTACAACAATTCATGTGAAATGAGTCTATGACAGCAAAGATTCAAGAGAAATCGTTTGAGTATCCGTTTCAACCGTTTTAGTTATCTGTATGACTATCCCTCTACTACGAAACTACGCACAATATATTCACATGTAGAACCAAAGAAATCGATAATGGCTTCTTATTTCGCATGTGTTCTTCTTGTTCTTGCTATATTCCCTTTCCTACTCGTCACTTCAGACGAGCAACTCATCCAGATGGAGTGTCACAACCCTGAAGTGCCAACAACTTGCATAGAGTGCTGAAATCCGACCGACGCTCCGAGACGATTGACAAAGTTGGGATTGCGGTCATCATCATAAGCTGGCTAAGCAATAATGCAGAGAATTTGGCAAATAACATGTCAATGATTTCATACGGCAACAAAGTCGAAAACACCACAAAGATTTTGAGAAAATGTAGCAAATGGTTGCACTCCGCCGCAACAAAAGACTTGGGTTCGGCAACTCTCAGTTTGAAGAGTGGCAGGTATGCTGGTGCCGAACGTTCTGTGAGTCGAGCTGTTGTGTATGCGGCTTATTGTCGTCAAGTGATTGAGGGTATTTACAAAGGGAAAGTAGTTGCTAGAGATATGATAAATGAAATTATTATGTATGAAGAGCTATCTGAGGGTGCTAATAGAATTATGGGGAAATGAGAAAAAAATTTAGTTTAGACTTTCTCTTTCTTCAAAAATCTATCATAAGTTATTCATCCCAAAAAAGTCAATTTTGTTTTTAAGTTTCTAACATACCAGAGTATTCTACATATTTACGTTATTTGTCACTCTATCTTCCGCGTATTACATAACTCATGTCATTTTTCTTTCATATATCTTTCTCTCTCTTAGTTTGAAAATCGTCGTCGTCGTGTTACTTCTCGCCGTCGTCGTTTTCGCGTCTCGACGAGCTGTTCGGTCTCTCTGTTGCCTTCACAGTCTTCGTCAGCGTTCATATTGTTCTTTGTAAGTAGGGAAATCTTCATTTAGAAACCCTAAGTTTTTGTTTTTCTCTGCTTTAAGCAGTTTACATGCTCCTTTTCGTGATTCATATCTATGCTTTCTGTATTTTCGGTTGTTGTTGTTGTTGTTGACATTTTTCTATTGTTTTCAATTTGATTTTTGGTAATTTTTCATGATTTTTTGTAGAATGTATGTGATGTAGTGTGTTTCAAAAGGTTATTTGTTTATTGTATTAGTTGCTATTGTTGTTGTGTTTGTGATAAAAGTCATTTTTTCTGAATATATTTTGAAGTATCTGTATGAGTATCTATCTCTGTATCTGTTGAATTATCTGTGTTGATATCCTTTCAAAAAAATTGAAATAAATGTTGTTGTTGTTGACATTTTTCTAAGGTTTTCAGTTTGATTTTTGGTCGTTGTACTAGTTTGTTGTTGTTATTGTATTAGTTTGATTTTTAAGTATCTGTCTGAGTATATGTCTGGGTATCGAACTTTATGTGTGTTGATCATTTGCAATTATTCTATATTTAATGGAGAAACACAATAGAACACACCAAGATTCAGACATTAAATCTAAAAGAAGATAATCTAGGAAGAAATCAAAACGTTATGTTGAATAGTATGTTGAATCTTCATAATCTGATGGTCTTGCTTCTTCATCTTCCTCTTCTTCCAAGGAAGAGCAGGTTGTTTATAAAAAAAAAAGAGCAAGGGAAGAAGAGTGGCTTTCTTTTCATCTGGACCTGCTGTTTTCGATGATCGTCTTATGAAGATTGTCAGGGAAGCTCTAAAGAAGGAAGAGCAGATGATGATGATGATGATGATGATGATGGTCAAGGGCAAGAAGAAACTTGAGTCTTATGAATCAACTTCTGATAGTGATTCAGAGAGTACGAGTCATGACGAAGTAGCTGTTAGACAATAGGAGCAAGTAGTGGATGAGCCGGAAGTTTTTCATGTGGTGGAAAGGACCTGGAAGTGTCAGTTCCGATGCTATTTGCAATTTTTCCAGAAGTTCATTGTTAAAATTAAACTAGACTAAAATCAGCGATGATGTGAAGAACAGGCTAAAGGATACACCCTTCAATAAGCTAATTCTTGCATTCATTGGTGGTGATATTGATCAACGGGACCGCTTGAAGTTGGATGATTCTATTACTGTTATGACTTACGCATACAGAAAGGATAATAGGAAGTTTCGGTTCCATCTTACGCGTGTTCACCATATCACTCTTGCTTTTGTCAGATCTGTGTTGGGTTTGAGCACGATTGGAAAATCAATTCCATTGAACGATAAGACTGTGAAGATTACAGAGTGGCTGCATATGTCATTTGGGGGCAAGGCAATTAGCAAGACCAATATCAGTAGTATGTTAGAGAAAATCATTTATGACAAAGATAGGGTTGACGAATGTGTTCGTCTTTTGGTTTTGCTTCTTTTGGCCTCTGTTCTGCTGCCTAATTCCAAAGAAACTTTGGTTATTGTCTTTGCAAACTATGTGTCCAGCATTAAAAGAATGAAGGATTATGCGTGAGCAACTGTTATCTATGACGACCTGTTCAGTGCATTGGACATTTATGCAAAGAACTTTGTTCCAGAAGTAGCCATAAAGAATGAGGAAGCACAAAAGTTGAAGAAGGAGACGGCAGAGAAGATGAAGGAGCAGAAGGCGGTGAATGATGATGATGAGGATGAGAAAAAAGTCTGATAAAATCAATGCGATCAATATTGATGGTTGCACCATTATTATTTCGGTAAATTTTCTTGAGTATTTTTCTGTATTTCTGTCTGAGTATCTGTCTTTTTATCTGTCCCTTATTATTTCATTATTGTTTTTTGTATCAATTTTTTCTTGCTTCAATCCTTAACATTGTGAAGCCAAGAGCTGGCAAGGAGGATTCAAAGATTGACATGGTCAAGTACAGCCTCGGTGATATTATGGATAATTTCAGAAACATCAAAAGCTTGAAAATGTTGAAGGTGAATATCTAACTGTTGTTGTTGTTGTTGTTGTTGTTGTTGTTGTTGTTGTTGTTGTTGTTGTTGTTGTTGTTAATAGTTGTCTTCTGGATAGCTGTCTTCTGGTTATGTCTAAATAGCTGTTTGAGTATCTGTCTAAATAGTTGTCTAGGTATCTGCCTAAATAGCTGTCTACATCTCTTTTTCACAGGCCAATTATTTTTTGCATTTGAGGACCAAGAAAACTAAAGCTGATGGTGATATAGTTCTTGTCTTGGAAAATATCAATGATATGGTCCAGGATGACTATGTCAAGTTTAAAGCCGAGTTGTATGCCAGAGATGTTCAGTTGAATGAGAGTGAAGAATTTGGTGAGCAGTTGCAAGAAATTATCATGCAGAAGGATCAGTAGATCTCAATCAAGGATTCTCAATAAGAGGAATTCTAGAAATTCAATGTAATCTTTGGGCATGTAGTTAGTGTTTTGAAGAAAGATTTCATTTCTTTGAAGTAAGAAAATGCGGATTTGAAAGCAAATCAATCTGCTTCCAACAATAAGGAACTTATTAAGCTGTGAACTGAGCTTGCTAGTCAAAAGACGGATAATGAATACTTTGAGTTTAGATTGGGAGTTATGGAACGGGAGAATAAGTCTCTTAAGAATCAATTATCAACAACTGATGATTCTACGAATATAATGGCATTATTGAAGGCAGAGAATATGGATGCCCAGAACAAACTTGTTGCAGCTGTGTAAGAGAAAAATGTGCTTGAGACAAGATTAATAGAGATGAAGGATGTTTCTAGAGAAAATATGATGTTGAAGAAGAAACTTAAGGAAGCACAATTGCGACTCAAGGAAGCTCAAGGAAGATACAAATTGTTGTTGAAGAAAATAGTAAGTTACAGAAGCAAGTTGAAGATAGTGTTGAAGCACTTAAATCATCTCAAGTAGAGAATGAGGAGTTTCAGAGGAGATTGAATGTTTTGCAAAGTCAAAAGGAGGAGCTTAGGAAGGAAAAGAAAGAAGTTGAAGATGCAAAGCAGAAGCTTGGGGTCATCAATCAGCAGCTTGTTAAAGACAATCAGAAGATGAAAAATGTTGCTGCATTTACAAAAGCACTAGCTGATACTCATTCTGACATTTGAAAAGAATAGATCTCAGTCATTTAATTTTGTATAATTATCCTAATTTTAAGTAACAGAACACAAGCCCCTACTTTTTGTGGGGTGATTTTCCTTTGAAGAAAACTTAAATATCTATCTATCTATCTGAGTATCTGTCTTATAATATGTCTATCTATCTGTGTCTTTCTGGATATCTATTTGAAAATATTTGTATTTTTTCTCTGGACATATAGTGTATCTGTCTTTTGTAACTTTTGTCTTTCACTGAATCCTTTTTTATTTTGTATCTATGTTAGGGAATTTTTCGGAAACTAAGAAGATTTTCCAACGAGTATATTCTATACCATCTTTCAATATAGAGATTACCCCTTCTCCTAGTCCATTAGCATTGCCTGTTACTATAGTTTTGTCTCCAGAGGTAGTGAAAACCCTGGTAACTCCTCCTCCTCTTGTTGGTGATTCATCTTCTCCTTCAGTCCGTACAGATTTGATTTTCAAGAAATTTGTGGGCCTAGTGTGAGACTCAACAGATAAAATATGTATCTCTGCTCGTATGTTAAGAGTTTAAATGATAAGGCCAGGAAGCCCCTGAAGATGGATAAGATCTACTGGTGTGTGCCCTACGATGAAGTCAATGGAAAGTGTCAGACTACAAGACGGAACAAAAATGTTGACGTGGCGGAGGTAGTGCCGAGTGGAGAGTTTGTAATTGTCGAAGTATCTTCACCCTTGATAGTGAAATCTCTCAAGGAGAACAGGGGCAAATCGGGAAAAATCTGTGCGAGTTTGACTGATGAACAGAAGCGTGCCATACCGTTTGTTGATTGTGATGTTTTCAAGTACTTGGGAAAGAACTACCAGAGTGAGTTGGTGAGGTACTGGACGAAAAATGAAGGTGTGTTATCCGGTCAGTTTTCTTTTGATTTGTCTATACCTTCATTTCTGCACCAAAATGGTCTTGAGTATGTGGTAGCCAACTTGCCATCAGTTTCACTGTTATTGATCCTTTTGATAATGATGATTATGGCTTCAAGCACCAGCCAATGTGTGCAATGTGCAATATTATATTTCCTGTTTGAAGTTCTTGGTATCATCTATATGATTATATCTCTCTAGTACTACATGTTACATTATACCAGGCTGAGTTTAACATCCTGCTATATGGACTATAGTTCTCTAAATGATAGAATAATCCCTTCAGATGTGTAAAGACAGTATCTTGGCATTTAAAATTGTTCTGAACGAGAACTTGAATTTGTATTAAGCGAGCTAAGCGGAAAGATTCAAGTAAATAAATTCGCTGCTATATAATGAGTGTGTTTTAAAGTAACTATATCTGTGCTTTCAACCGGCCACATTACTTGTTTACATTGTTAACTCTCTTGTTATGTAGGTTCAATGTGGTTTAGGCCGAGCTGGGTTTTTGTGGGCGCATGAGGCATTTGGTGTATTCCCAGATATAATGACACTTGCTAAGCCTCTTGCTGGAGGCCTGCCAATTGGAGCTGCATTGGTGACTGAGAGAGTTGCTTCTGCAATAGCTTTCGGTGACCATGGAAGTACTTTCGCCGGTGCACCTCTGATCTGCAATGCAGCCTTTGCCGTTCTCAACAAGATATCAAATCCCAGTTTTCTTGACAGTGTCTCTAAGAAAGGTTTATACTTTAAACATATCTTAAATCAGAAGCTGGGAGGAAACCCTCATGTGAAAGAAATTCGTGGCTTCGGGCTTATTATTGGAGTTGAATTGGATGTCCCTGCCTCACAACTTGTGGATGCCTGTAGAAATTCCGGCCTTCTAGTATTGACTGCTGGAAAAGGCAATGTTGTGAGGTTAGTGCCTCCGTTGATCATAAGTGAGCAAGAGCTTGGTCTTGCAGCTGAGTTTTTGTACCAAGCCTTGCCTGCACTTAACGAGAAAAACTCGAAGTAGAAGGGAAAACAATTGAATTATACACTGTAGATGTTGCTTCTTAGCTCTTACAGTTGTTTTCTACATTTTAAAACATGGAGTTATAACTACTATTGTTACGTTTGATTTGAATTTGCTGGTTGGTTTTCGATGCTAACATACGAGTAAGAGGAACTTGAGTGCTTAGAGAAAAAGAAGAATAATATGAACACATCTTCTTTTTTTATGGTAATAATATGAACACATCTACGATTGGTGTCTCACATACTTAATTATTTGTCTTCCATGTACAGGGAAGTGGAATATTCTACACCCAAAAATACACTAAAAATAAGTCAAATATTGAAAATTTGTATCATCAGTCTGGTATCATCCAAAATTTCATGCTTTTCAAACTAGCATCAGAGACATTTACCTCCGCACATAATTACATGAATAGTAACAATGATTGCCCACGCTCATTATTGCATAAGCATGATCCATCGGTGAAGCCACAATTTCAATTGTTTGCAGACCAAGCTTTCCCCAAGTTCTGTGCTGCAGCATGTAGTATTTGAAACCGGCAGAGAGTAATATACAACTGCACAGTGCACAGATTCGACAGGTCCATCTGAACAGCTAAGCTGCAAAACTCTGATTTTTAAGACAATGGAACTTTGAAGCTCGCTAACATCAGTAACATGTCATGTCAAAGCTTGATTCTCATAGCTTTAAAAATCTCAGCACATGAAACTACCAGATCTTCTCGATCTTGAATTCATTATGATCATGATGACAGTCTGGCGTGAGTACCGAGTATATTTTACCTTTACTTGACTGGCCGAACACCAACAGTTTTAACACGAAATCGATATTGTGGTTGAGACTCTTCCTCATCATCATCGTCATCATCTTCACTAGAGTCATCTTCCACACTGTCCCACCGTCCATAGTCCAGAGATGAGTGTCCCTTTGGTTTTGGGATTGATTGCCACCCCTTTTCCTTTTCAAGTGATACTTTGATGCTCTCCGGTGTAACGACTTCAGCCGGAGTAGTTATCTTTAGAGAGGTTTCTGTTCGATCCCTTCCGTGTTCAGAGGAGTCCCTACTTGTTGGTTTCTTAAGTGGGATAACAACACCAGCAACAATAGTCTTATTAGCCTCAGCAAGCTGATCCCTTCCTGCCCCTGAAGGTACTATATCTTCGTTTCCTATGTATTGCTCTTCTTTCTCTCCATATCTATCTGGCTCTGCCTCATCCTCATCCTCATCCTCTTCCTCTTCTTCTAGCTCTGCTTCGGACTCGGGTATTGGAGCCAGTGACTTTCCTCAAGCAGAAAAAATAACTTCTTACTCACAGCCAGCAAATTGACATGTGCAAATTATGATTTCAACACCTGCTGCACTGCTGCTAGTGATGATGTTTATAATTGTAAATTGATTGCATTGAATGATGTTTACAGGCATCAGAAGTTATTGAGAGAGTATAAGTGTTGGGGAAAGCAACTTCTGGTTCCTGTTCTTTTTGTATACAACACTTCAGCAACTTCTGGTTCCTGTTCTTTTTGTATACAACACTTCTTCTTCCTCTCTCAAGCTCGTTTGAGGACACAAGTGATGATGATGACTATAAGTGTTGTATACAAAAAGAACAGGAACCAGAAGTTGTTGAGAGAGGACAAATCATCTCTATCTGATTTTAGATTCTAAATGCAAACTATTCAACAGGAGCTGGTCACTTAACTAACGCATTGACATTAAACGGTCCCTAATCTTCAATTATCGGAGAGTAATATAGCAAACATTTATGTGGAATGACGAAAATTTGACAGATATAACAAGAGATTATACCACTTGTGTCCTCAAACGAGCTTCAAGGTTTTGATAAACTTCGGATGATGGATTTAATTCTATGAGCCTATTAACATCAAAGAGTGCAGAGCGGTACTCCCTGAGTGTCACCAGGGTCTGAGCCCGCAACATCAGCGCTCCAGTGTGATTGTAATCGAGGTCAAGCACTGAGGTACATTCCTCCGCAGCCTAAGACAGTCAGAATGACGATATGTAAGAAATCAACCAATATAAAAGGTTCAAAAGACAAAACCTTGGCTAGAGCACAATTACCACAAATAAGTGTCTAAGGACTAAAAATCATGCATGTACACATTGGATAGGAACAATAAACCATAAAACCAAATCAGAAATGTTCGCTACGAAACAAAATTGTCAAGCTCTTTATATGTATGTAATGTAATTTGATAATAACAAGAGTGAGTGAACACCTTTTTGAAATCGTTGAGCTTGAGGAAGCAGGCAGCTCTGTTGCTGTGTAGAGCAATCTTCTGAGGCTTGGTCTTGGCCGCCGACAAGGCCTCGGTGTAGAATTCCAGCGCCGCGTCGTATCTACCTTCCCGATACATGAGGTGGGCCCGCTCGATCTTGTTCGCCGGCGCTGACGCCATCATCCCCACGAGCACAAATCTCAGCCGTACACCTGGCTGTTCAGACTTGATGAGTTGCTGTCGGAGTTGGTTTGTGTGTGAGAGAGCGAGAGCGGGAGAGACGGAGCCACGGAGGTCGTTTGGGTTGGACTGAATGATTGTGTTCGATTTTTACACATTTATGGACAAGAAACACAGACATTTTGATTTTTTTTAATTATTATTTACTTTATTTCTGAAAATTTCCTCAAAAAACACGGACATCACCACTGGGTCCACACCACCAGAATCACCACCGTCGTCCACCCACCGCCGTTAGATTTCTCACCGTCGTTGACCATCATCGCCGACATCTTCCTTCTTGTTCCAAGTTTTTCATACCGAGCATAATACTCTCGAGGTAATTTTTCTAACTAACTTGGAGTTAGAAATTATGTTGCAAAACTTAATTATCGCAACACCCTAGATCTAGAATTAGATTTAGGTTTATTATTACCGTGATTTCAATTATATGTCCTAGTTCCGATGGATTAATACATGTTTAGACAAAGTTTGATATTAGTGATGGTCCTTGGCTGGGGATTCACGGTTATTAGTGAATATCATGGTTATTTGTGAATTCACATTGGAAAAAAAGAAATCGATATTTGTGACGGATTTTGACAATCACAGTTTGTGGGTATGGTATGAAGTCCCCGTTTATCGAGCATCGATTTTCATGACCAAACATCATTGATCATGGTCATATTCCTTAAACTTGATATTAGTTATCGTAATTTTTTTATCGATACTAATTACATCTCTTGTCTCTTCTTGTAGATGACATCAATGGAGTCAGCTAGGCTCGAATTCAACATCCTTGATGCCGATGAAAAAGAGTTCATCGATGAGTTTCTGATGTTAAGAATACAGTCATCGAAAAAGATCTCACCGATACAATTGACCCATCAACTAAAGCTCCTGGTGAGAATGTAATTCCACTATCTGCAGCCCGCAAAACTCAAGCCCTCATATTTTTAAGGCGGCATATCCATCCAATTCTAAAAAAATAATACTTACAGAAGGATGATCCCAATGATTTATGGAACGTGTTAAAGTATCGCTTCAATAATGTGTATGACACACAACTTCCAGAGTTACAGGCAAGATGGAATGATATCTGATTATTGGATTATCCTAAGGTTGTGCAATACAACCAAGCTATATTAGAGCTATAATCGGATCTGAGCTTCTACGACGTTTTCAAGACTGATCAAGATATGATCGAAAAGTTTTTTTAGCACTTTCCCTTCTTTCATGAGTTTATTGGATCTTCAGTACCGGATGGAGTACGAGCAAGAAAGAATAACCACATTTAGTGATCTCATGAATGTTCTGGTTAAAAAGGAACGGTATCATGAGATAATTCTCAACAATAATGCAAGGCCCACTGGGATCAAGAAAACTCCTAAAATTTACGACACTGGCGAGAAGGTACGTAAGGGAAAAAAATGGTTGTTCTGCACCTTACAACAACCTTGGTGGGAAAGGAGGACGAGACAAAGGCCGTTGTAGAAAACATAATCAAAATTTGACTTGGACTCGCCAAGACACAAGCCAAAGTCACTCCAACAAGAATCACTCTAATTCCGGTCCTAGGAATGATGGAAACTCTTCTCGCTCTGCTCTTTCTGGCTTGTCACCTTGTTATAAGTGTGGTTCTACAAAGAATATGCACAAACAATGTCATGCGAACAATGATATCCAGAATGCCTACAAGAAGTGGAAGCAATACTTAACACAAGAGACTCCTTTTGCTGGAGACTATGAGATGAAAGATGATGGAGAAACTAATCTTAATATAGCAAACAACAAGAGAGCAAGTCTTGAGACTTCGGATTTTTGATTAACTATGTATTGGCGAGGCTATCTCTGTTATGTAAAGTTTAGTTTATTTAGGATTTTTTTTAGTCATGGTTTGAGACTTTGTTTTTAGTTAGTTTTTAGTATAAGACATCTTTGATGTAAGTTGTGTGTTGGAAAATTAATAAAATTTTATTCTTTCGGCATATGACAGTATTGAGAATGATATTTTACTATATAATACTTGAATGGATCAAATTATACAATGTTACATGGCAATATGACATAAAAACACTAGAAAGGCGAGAAGAAGAAAAAAAGACGTTCTTATCGCATAAGTTTCGACCCATCAAGATACCCTCTCGACCCGTCGAAATATAGCCCCTACCTAGTTTTTGGCATGTTTTCGACCAGTCGAAAGTTTTTGAATGATTTTCTTCGACCTGTTGAAGATTGTCCTCTGATTCCGTAATAGCACCTTCGACCCATCGAAGGATTGTCTCAACTCGTCGAGACATAGCTACTTCCTCGTTTTTGCACCATTTTTGACCGGTCGAGATATATGTTTGACCCGTCAAAATGAAACCCAAAATGCGTTATCGGTTTTTAATATTTTTTGACTCATCGAGAGTCACTCCTTGAACCGTGAACAAGTTATCTTGGATATGTATTGAACCAATTTTTGACTTGTCGAGAGTTTTCTCTCAACCCGTCGAGGTTTGGTACCATAGTTGGTGTTAGTTTGATGTTATTTTCTACATCGGTTTTGTCATGTAATATCAACACTCTACAAGGGTCACAACCCTAAGAAAATCTTTAAGTATTGGCCATGTCTTGAGTTCAAAGACATATTGATTTACATTCTTTTGTAAATGTTTGAAAGCGAAATTGAGTGTTTAGAAAATAGTGGTACTGCTTACATAATTATGCGGAATAAGCAATTGTTTATGGATCTTATGTCATATAGTTCTTCAATGACAACCATGATTGGTTCAACACCAGTTATAGAAGGGCATGGTTCAGCACAATGTTTTCTACCACATGGTACAAGAATTTATGTCACTGATGCCTTATACGTGCCTAAGGCCAATCGAACCTTGCTAAGTTTTAAGAACATTAGATCTAACGGTTTACACTTGGAAACCCATTGTGAGAATGGAAAAAAATTCTTATGTGTTACCTCCGAAAATTGCAATAGAAAGAGCATATTGGAGAAGTTAGTTGTCATTCTTAGTGGTTTATATCTTACTACGGTTTAAATTATTGAATCTAATGCAGTCACTCACACTATTACGCTTGACTCAGAGTTATATAAGCTTTGGCATTTTCAACTGGGACATTCAAGTCGGGATATGATGATCAAAATATCGAAAAAATTCTCATGGTCATTCATTCTTTAGAGCAAAGAAACATGTGAGAATACCCAAAACCATCGGTTATGATGGGTGACTGAGATTATTCCTCTCAGTCCGGTCTCGGTCTCTAAGACGAGTGCAGAATAACCCCAACACAATACTGCTAAGGCATCATGTGTTATTCCACCAGATTCTTTTGTGGAAATCAGTCATTTTGCAAAGCTTATTCAATAGCAAAGTTACAGACAACACTAGAAACATACCATTCTTACACAGGATCCATGGTGATATTTGTGGACTTATCAAACCAGAATGGAACCAATTAAATTTTTTATGATTTTAGTCGATACATCAACGTGTTGGTCATACATTACTTTACTATCCATAAGGATTGTTGCATTTGTAAAACTCATAGCACAAATTATTAAGTTTCGGGCTCACCACCCAAACAATCCAATTAGGTCTATTAGATTGGATAATGCTGGAGAGTTTACATCAATTTTTTTTATGATTACTGCATGTCAGTAGGGATTGACGTTGAACATCCAGTTTTCCATGTTTATTTACAGAACGGTCTTACAGAGACACAAATCAAGCGGTTACAGCATGTGGCCAGAGCTTTGGTAATGCTTACTAATTTTCCAGTATTTGCTTGGGGTATGAAGTGTTACATATAGAGATGCTTCTTTGCTTGAGATCCGTAGCACACCAACCATTTAGTGCGTACCAGTTGGTAACTGGATATGAGTCTGACATTTCACATTTAAGCATATTTGATTGCGCGGTATATGTGCTTATTACACCTCCGATGCGTACAAAAATAGGTCCTCAACAACAATTAAGAATTTATGTTGGTTATAAATCTCTAACAATTGTTCAATATCTAGAACATTTGATAAGAGATATCTTTACTACTAAAGTTGCAGATTTTTGCTTTGATGAGACATACTGTCCGCCGTTATAAGGAGATAGGAATGATTCTATTCCGATTGAATGTCAAGAATTGACATGGCCTAACCTCACTATGTTTCATCATGATCCCCTCACATCTCAGAGTGAGATTGAAGCGTGACATATTCTCGATCTTCAGAAAGTAGCAGATTTGATGCCTGACTTTTTTACTGATATTGCAAAAGTGACAAGATTGGATATACTTGCTGCAAACGTTCCTACAAGGTTGGAAGTCCCCAGAAAAGGGAAAGTTAACGCCACTCCTAGCCTTGGACACGTTCCTCCTGCTCATGTGGAGGGTGTGGCATCAGCCTCAGCTCCCACCAGGAAAATGGGAAGATTAAGAAAATCCACTTATGAGAAACCGGTGAAAATGCAGGTCATCCAAACACAAAATGATTATTTCATCATCAACATTGTGAATCCTTCACATGAGATTATTCCTGACTATAGTTATGTCCTACAATCACAATTGGCATCACTGGGGGGATGCCTTAGAGTCATTTATGATTTCAGATAACGATGAAATCTCACTAAGTAACAATAATGCACGTAATATTATGGATAGATCTTCCATGTTAGTTGATGATGCATTTGTTTATTCCGTCGCTCAGGAGATTATTAGCGATGATGAAGTGGAACCTCGGTCCGTTGAGGATTGTCAATGTAGAGCATATTGGATTAAATGAAAAGATTCTCTGAAGAAAAGACTAAGTTTTCGGTCTGATAGTGCTAGTCCACCGAATGTTAAGCCGATTGGACATAAATGGGTCTTTAATCGGAAGCATAATGAGAAAAATGAAGTCATGCGGTATAAAGCTAGACTTGTGGTGCAAGAATTTTCTCAACGCCTTGGAATTGATTATGAGGAGACGTATTCTACGGTTATGGACATCATTACTTTCTGCTACCTTGTCAGTTTGGTAGTGTCTGAAAACTAAATATGTAACTAATGGATGTGGTGACTGCATATCTCTATGATGATCTTGATTTAGAGATATACATGAGAGTGTCGAAAGGAATAGTTGTACCCAATTCAAATAACTATACACCACGGAGTGCTCAAGTGATTAGATTGAGACGTTCACTATATGGATTGAAGCAATCCGGTAAGATGTGGTATATACGTCTAAGTGACTACTTGATTGGGAAGGGATACAAGAACAATAACGTATGCCCTTGTGTGTTCATTAAGAAAACAAGTTTATTACTTGTCATTGTAGCGATTTATGTAGATGATATGAACATCATCAGATCTCTTAATGAAATTAATGAGACGCTTAGCTACTTGAAATCCGAGTTTAAGAAGAAAAACCTTTGTAGGACTCAATTTTGTCTTGGTTTAGAGCTGGAACATCGAGTTGGTAGAATTCTTATTCACCAGTCTGCTTATGTCCAAAAGATGCTCAGGCGATTTAACATGGACAAAGCATCGCCTCTTAGCACACCAATGGTTGTTTGCAGTCTGGATCCCAAGAAAGATTTGTTTCGTCTAAAAGATGATAATGAGGAACTCTTGGGAGCTGAGGTTCCATATCTCAGTGCTATTTGATCTTTGTTGTATTTAACTCAATGCACAAGACTAGACATTGCCTTCTCGGTAAACTTGTTAGCTAGGTTTTGCACTGCGTCAACACAACGTCATTGGAATGGAGTAAAGCATATCTTCAGGTATTTAAAGGGTTCCATTGACTTAGGTTTGTTCTTCTCCTACAAAGAAACCAAGGAGAAATTTAAACTTTTAGTAAATGGAATGGTTGAAACGCAGCTTTCAGATTCTGAGATTATTGACCCTTCGAATGGTTCTCTAAACCTGTCGAATAGATTTCCCTGGATCGACTAGAGCATATCTCTCGACCCGTCGAAGGCTTCTCCGGCTGCAAGCACTGGACCTCATAGTTATGATAATTAAGTATAATCAAACAAATAGACGAGTGTGGTGTTAAATTTTTAATGATAATTATATTTCTCTATATCGTACGATTAAACAAACGAAAGTTGGCCTTTACGCAAATCACAAACTCTTAATAAGTTTGGATAACGATGTAGCTTTGTTTTAATGTTGAGAACGATGTATTATGTTTGGTGGATACTTAATACATTATAAAGTTATTATAAACATGATCAGTTACTGTGTTGCAATACACAGTTAGACTATTTCATATGAGCCGGGAGATTTATCCTGAGTCTAAAAAGTCTTTAGGTTATCCTTAACAAGTTAAAAAAAATCCATTATAAAGTTTTTCTTTTTCTTCTTGTCAATTTGATGCAAAAATTTATACATGAAATTAACTTTCACGAGCAAAGAGTTCCATAAAATTCTTTGTTGGCAAACATATAATGGATCTAATGATCATACCCAAATACATTAGGTATACCAATAACTTTCATCAACTCTCTCAATCCTAGACCAAATCTGAAAAACCATAATAAGATAAGAAGGCTTTCTAATCCTCCAATCTCCCATTATATGCTAAGAAACTTGTCCGTGAATCCAATCCTACTAAATGCAACATCATCATCCTCCAATTCTAATTTGAACTTAATTGTCATCGATAGAACATTTTTTTTTTGAGAAGGTCGATAAGAATCCATTAAAATGTGATAACACTATAAAGACTTCACTAGATTATCCGGCCTGATAAAGCGAAGCTATATATATACTATACTAAACAACATTGTTTAGCCTCAAGACTAGACTAGCAAACCAGGATAGTACTAGGTATCATCAAAATTTTGGTTGCACCATCCCTCAACTAGTTAGGCACCTCCTTTACTAGCAGTCCATTTTCGGGTCTGAAGCATCCCCTCCAGTCTTGCTCTCTGAAGTCTGGTCCCACTCGACCATGTTGTGTTGCACAAATATCTCCATCATATGGTCTCAAGTTGCATCTTGGGCATATTGCCCCATGCCCCAATCCTCCAGCTAGTTTCTATTTGTCGGCCTAAAACCACCTAGTTTCTGAAGGTTTTTGTCATTAGACCTTTTCCTTCAACCTTCTTCGGACTTAATTGTCTTCTACGTTTCCTAGGTCTTCCAGGAAACTGCATCATTTTCAGTTCTCTCGGCTCCTCTTTGGCAGCTCCATCCATTCTAAATTCCAAAGTCCAATTGTCAACCATCGACTCCTTACAGTTGCCAGCCCCACCACCTGTACATGACATCACCACTGTATCCTCACCCCAACCCCAAACGGACGATTTCGCTTAAGCTTCCTCCTCAACCCAAATTTCCTCTTGCAACTTCAATTCTTTCTCTACCTCCAGCTTGCCACATTGAATCGGGTAACCATCAAAGATATGATTGAAGCTACCACACCCTCATACTGTAGCCCCTTAACTTAATATTCAATGTCACAGACCACCCAATTAGTAGGTCCAAGAGCCAAACATACATTTGTTTCCAGCAGATGACAAATATCAACCTCAACAAGCAACCAAATTTTTTTTCCCTCTTCCAGCCGAACCATATCATAGTCGATAAACCTCCTTATATAACTCCCCAGAAGACTCCACCAATATTTAATCTCTACCCCTCCAGTGAGATCACCATTGATTACCTTCATGCCATTGGGACGGTGGGATGGTGAGTCTATCCCAAGTGGTCTCGGCCCTTGCCGTGGCCGGATTCCGGCGAACGGAGGAAATGAAATCCAGGTGGGTTATTTTGTTTTCTGGCAAATTCGAAGTTTTCCGGTTAGTTTTTGGGTTTGTCACAACTATGAAAGTTGTTGGTCTTGTTTTGAGCTTTCCATTGATGTATCAATTGCAGATTTTGGTGCCGATGAGTTTCAGCGGCGGTCAGCGGCCCACGAGCTGCCTTGCACAGCAGAGCTCCGATGATGTGGAATTTTCGATGAAGTTTTATGTCATTTCACTCATTTTCACGTGATGGACGCAATGGTGAGGTTTATATTTGGATTTGAGTTTGATAAATTTGGGCGAGTATTTAATCAGACAAGTGTCAGTTTAATTCACGACAAAATTAAAGGACGCTTTGATTATCATTTTAATTGCGCGTCGTTTGATATTCGAGATTTGTTTGCGACTCTTTAAAAGTGAAGGATTATAGAGAATTGAATTCAGAATTTAGTTGAGTAATTAATTTAACAGAAATTACGTTATTCGAATATACGAGATTCTCGATGTTTTTACTCAACAGATTGCGATCTTAGTTATGCAGTATAAACCCCGATGATTAGATATTATTTTTAATCATGATTTCAGGATCTTGAGTTAGCGGGCGTATTAGATGATGAATTGTGCCGTTTGGCAGGTTTCAGCTTTGTAATTATCCCGACAAAATGCTGTGATTGAACATTTTATTTTCACTATCGATTTGCGAGTCTATGTTATGCATTTTACGATTATGCATTTTACAATTATGCATTTACGTTTATGCATTTGTATTTGGAGGCATATATGATTTATTTTACACAGAGCATAGTCACAGTTGTTGCATCGATGCACTGCCTCTCGACTGATCCCCGAGATGTTCCGGGAGGGTCAAAGACCTGACCCGAGGATTTATCGAGCACCCAGGAAGGCCAGGAACCTGACCTGGGTTGTATTAGGACTTGAGGTCGGGTGTCCCGAGTCATAGCCTCCACATATTTTACAGTACCCAGGTGTACCTGGATGTTTATTTTCATACTTGCATTATTTTTATGTACATTATTTATGAAGACATATTATTTACAGTTTCAGTTAAAAAGTGAAATATTATTTTTGTCCACTCACTTTAACAATTTTTACGATTTTATGTGCCTTTTTCCTGGGCTTTTCGGTTTTATTTGCCCAGATTCCAGTGTGTATCATGGGGGTGCTGGATGTCGTCGAGGGCATCGAGTCCACCAGTCAATTCCTTCAACAGTAGGTTTCAGCTCACTGTTAGTATGCTTCTTGTGTTATTGAAGTCACCCTAGACATTGGTTCAGTAGTATTGTCTTAGTGAGACTCTTGTGAATAGGTTGTCACTCGTATAGTAGTCGAGTTGGATTTTCTTTGTATGTGAATCAGTGTATTTACTAGAAGTATGTTTTCCAATTCTAAATATTGTATAAGGTTTGATTCCAGTTTTATGTTGAGAAATCCGGATGGACATCGGTGATCCATGATATTGTTTGTGGGTTTATCTACGGAGTGTCAGTTTTTCTAGCAGGTTTATGGGTGCCTCTTTTATAAGAAAAGTCATGTCAAAAGTTTCACAAAAACTCGTAGATTAGGGTCAGTCGTTAGGGCTTGATTCTAGATTACTAGTTAATTTAGAGTCGGGTCCTCTCAGTATATTTTTCGTTTTTTTTTATTAGAGGGCACTAGTTTTAATTTTCACCTCAAGTCTCAAATTCTCAAGTCCGGCCTTGATCTTCACGATTCGGTTGACGCAAAACGAACTCAGCTCCTAGCTTCAAATCTGCCGAGGTAACATAAGTGTTTCTACCGAATTACGCACGGGGACGTAATCTGGCAGAAGCAAGTACGAGCTAGACTTCTTTCTCCTTCTTCTTCGTCCGAACGTTCGGGCTGTTTAGATGTCGGGCGCTCTTCTATCTCTTCGGGCGTACGGGCTCTTTCTTCCGACGGTTGACTCTTCTTTCGGACGCTTCCTCTCCTTTCGGGTGATCAGGTGCGCGTGCTCGCGCACGGCTGTTAGAAGAATACAACAACAAACGGGCGGTCAGGGGTCAAGACGGGGTGGCCCGCCTTCAACGCTCCGATGCCTAAGTCAGATGATATATTGGATATAACAGTCAAACGAACGTGCGTGTGAATAATGTTCGGGTGGAGTGAATTGAATGCTATTGGATGATATTACCTGCCATAACTGCCTTACCTATATAGGTCTTCGATGTGGGACTGGTGTGCACTTGCTGATGTGTGATCCGCATATTCAGGCGTGCGCCCCACGGGTGCGTGCGCGCTCGGATGAGGTGGGTCTTGCGGGTGAAGTTGGAGCCTCCTTGGTGGTCGTTCGGGTGGTCTGGTAGGTGTTGATTTCCTGCTTAAGTGGATAAGTATATTAATCGGACAACTAATGCTATACAAACAATAAGCGCTCTCTCTCTACCAATCATGTTCTTAGATCTGATCTAAGAAGTAAGAAATGTGAGTTATAACGTCATAGTTAATTAGTAGAGTAAAACTAATCCAGTTCAAACAGTAATTGCAATGTTAATTAGTCCTGCAACGCCGTTTGATGATGTTCAACTTATGTTTGAAACTTAGTTGGGTCCAGGTGTTGGTGAAGTGTTTAAGAGATTCGATCTGGATCATATTGGCTCTGCGAGCTTTGATTGCACAGGTATTCCTGCTTAATGCATTTAAAAATTTAATGATTTAGTAACTTGTAAGAGATATTACCACTAATTAAGCACCCTTCAGAATGCTTCAAAGTTTCTTTACTGGTTCTGAGTGGGAGGGATTCATACTGGAAATAAACATCTCTTATTTCATAGCTTGGAGATGACTACAGCTTAGGGAAACAACATTGGGGGTGGCACTGTCCTTTATAGTTCTCAGCAGACCTCTTGTCCTACCTTTTCTGTGAAATCTATATATACATCTTATAGTTTGTACGTGTTCTCATACGATATGATATTGTACGTGTTCTGTGAAAAAGCCGTACTTTGCTCATGAAACTTTTCTGGACGCAAACCTATCTATTGGCATTAAAAGCATATAAATTTGGTATTTATGAGTGACGAAAGAAGAAGACCATGAAATCTGAGCCTAGAAGAATACCAGAAGTAAGAGAACTGAAAACCCCGAAAGTTACAAGCTTTGATGAATTAAATGACATTTGGTTCAGCACATACTCACCAGAAATGTCGGTGAAGCGGGCTGCCTAAGAAGAAAGAGCCAAAAGTCCCCTCGAGTAATAAATGGAATCTCTTCATGCACTCTCTTCAGAGGCCTTAGAGCATCTGCACCGGCGAGCAGTCGGGCAGATCGTGATCGAGCAAGTGGTGGGGCACGGCCGTTTTGCTCGAGCAAACCGGAAATCTTCCTCGCACCGGTGAGCTGCTACTCGCCCAGTCAACGGCAAAATGGTGCTCGTCCAAACGCTCGAGCTCGTTTTGCTCCGGCGTCTGCTCGACCGCCTGGCGGACCCCACGCCACGTGGGTGACGTCAGGCGCGTTGAGTTTTTTTTTAAGGCTGGCGCGTGTAACACACGCGCCAGTAAAAAGTGAAAAAAAAAATAACGGACCAATCAGCTCAAGCCACGTGGCTTACCGAGCTGTAGAATCTGAAACCAACGGCTAAATCAATCCAAGCCATCCATTTTGAAACTGAAGCCTGATCCAATGGCCAGAATTTGAACCCAACGGCTACCTGTTTCAGCAGACTATCAGAACGGAAATAAATCAAAACAATACCTAAAAAAATTCCAAAAAATCTCAAACTCTCACAAATCTTTGCCTATAAATACTACTTCAAGTTTTGCTCAACTCACACCAATTTGAGCATACCATTACACTTCTCCTCCATCTCCTCTATCATTTCGTTAAGCTTTTTTTCGTAAACAATGGGCACACATTGGCTTCCTTCCGAAGATTTGCAAATGTGTATTTCTTTTGTGCGTCATAGCGTTGATGAATACGACGGCAACAAACAAAAGAGGGAGAAATTGTGGGAGACAATTCATGCGGATTATGTCAAAAATTGGGAGCCAGCACCCGGTGATCCTCCGAAAGAGCCGAGGACCCGAATCGCGCTTTCGTCTCACTACAACAAATTCAAGCGACTCTTGCAAAAATGGGGCGAATGTTTGTACGCGTCACAACAACGTATAGCTAGCGGCACTTCGCTAATGGATGAGGTAAGTGTATTTATTTGTAACATAATGATGAGTTATATTATAATTTAAATTATGTAGCATACATTATATAAATTTGTATGCGTAGCAAATTTAATGTATAAAAATTTAAATAATGTATACAATTTATATATACAATATTGTGCTTCAATTTAAATATATACAATATTTAACTTCAATTTATATATACAATTTAAATAATGTATCGTATTTAAATTATGTAGCATATATTATTATTGTTGTAGCATAATTTTGTAGCCATATGTAGCATAATTTTGTAGCATAATTTATATATGTACTTTATTTTTGTAGCATAATTTTGTAGCTAATATAATTATTTTATTAGGTCAAGCAAGCTCAATCATGTTACTATAAGGATATGAAGAAAGTGTTTACCCACTTTGAATGTTGGGAAGTGATTAAGAATCATCCTTCTTTCATTTCGGTGCTACCAAGTACTCCATCTCCATATACAAGTAGTGACCAACCTACTCCTTCCGCCGTCGAATCATCTCCAGCCATTAATTTGGATGACGAAGAAGTGAATGAGACACCTCAAAGTCACGTGCCCGCTCCCGCTCCCTCTAGTCCGCCTAGACCAATGGGAACGAAGGCGGCAAAGGAAGCAAGGCGACAAAAGAAACAAGGTAAGACTCCTATTGAGCAACGAGTTGAGGTTTTGCATACCATTGCAAGTGACCAAGCTTCGTGGCAATCCAAGAGGATAGCGCATAATGAGAGTGAGCTTAATTATTACGCGGAGTACATAGAAATTCAAAGGCGGAATGAAGCAAGGGCGGATGAAGAGTTACGATTGAAGAAACTTGAGGAGGAAACGAGGATCATGACAATGGATTTGGAGGCAATGACCCCAATCTCAAAAAGATATTTTACAAAGAGGAAATTATCCATCCTTAATGCCGGAGAACCTAGTCAAGATCAACATACCGATGAAACATACTCTGATTGTTATCACCCAAGTCGCGTGCTCTTTCCGTAGAAGTTATAGTATTGTACTAAGAATAAATCTGGGCTTGGCTCGTCATTTTCTGTAATTTAAATTTTATGTAATTTAAATTTTCAAGAAATAAAGATGCAATTTATTCATTAAGATGAAATTAAAATACACTTGAAATAAAAACGGAAGCTTCATAATTAAACACACATACAGAAATTAAACACACGTACAGAAATTGAACACACATACAGAAATTGAACACACATACAGAAATTAAACACAACTTAAATATTTAGAGTATCTCGCCGGTTTCCAACCTCCAATTGTGCTTCACCAAGTCCTTCTGAAGCTCTGTATGGATGTAACCAGATTCAAGATCGGCAACACGGTCGTGAAACCTATGTATATTTGCTCCATCTCTACTAATTGACTCAAAAGGAATTCGATTCCCTTGTTGATCCACCGGCCCATCATAAACCTGGAAAGCTCTCGATGGATTTTGCACGTCTTCTTCTTCCTCATTCTCATCCTCATCCTCCACGTACTCTTCTTCAACAATCATGTTATGTAATATGATGCAAGCTAACATGATGGTAGTCATTACCGATTTGTGGTGCAATGTACAACTATGACGAATAATTGCCCATCGAGATTGTAAGATGCCAAAGGCCCTCTCCACATCTTTCCGGTATGCCTCTTGTTTCTTTGCGAACAGTTTATCTTGCGGCGTCTGGGGATTAGAAATAGTCTTGACGAATGTAGAGTACCTTGGATATATTCCGTCAGCCAAATAATAAGCGTGGTTGTACCTCTCTATGGACTTCATAGACGGCAGTTGGGCCTCTTCCTGAAAGGACCTCTGAAAACACATCCGATAGGTGGAGCACATTAATGTCATTTTTGGCTCCAGGACACCCGAAGAAGCTGTGCCATATCCACGTATCATACGAGGCCACTGCCTCCAAAATAATAATTGGGCGACCCTTTCGACCTGAGTACGCCCCTTGATAGGCGGTTGGGCAGTTCTTCTACTCCCAGTGCATGCAGTCAATACTTCCGATCATGCCAGGAAAGCCTCGGCGTTGGCCTTTAGCTAGGAGTCGCGTGAGGTCTGCCGATGTTGGACTGCGGAGGTACCTTGGACCATAGATTTCATACACTTGGCTGCAAAAATCCTTCATGCATGCCAGAGTAGTCGATTCCCCCATCCTTGTAATTTCTGTGCACTGATCCGCGGCCGCCTCATACGCTAACATTCGCAGAGCACCGGTCAGCTTTTGTTCAGGAAGAAGCCCTAGCATTCCAGTCGCGTCTGGTCTTTGATGCCAAGATTGGTCGTGGTTGCAGAGATCCATCATGATAATGTTGAATCGGTTTCTGCTCATCCTATACCGCCGACGAAATTCTGCCGCCTCGAAGTTGGGACGTTCGATGAAGTAATCATCCATGAGATTGCGTCCCCTAGATAGCCTCTGTCGATCACGATTCGGTTTTTTACCGCGACGTGAACCGCTCGGTCGTGAGGGTTCATCGTCGTCTTGTGCTTCCGCCATGACCACCTGATTGATGAATGATTGCTCCATATAGTCATCCTCTTCTTGTTGACGTTGTCTCCTCCTGAAAAAATGGGGGAAGCTGAAAGGATCCATCAGAGTGATGAACAAGGAAATGTTGCTAAGTGTTGATAGAGATGAGGTATCTACTCGGATTCTTGTACATGGTGTGAGGCAACTATGAAAGAAAGATGAGCGTTTTATAGGCAATTGTAGATAATCCGATCGTCAAATATGGACACACGTGTCGCATCGTAATTGGTCGAAAATCTTACCGGAAATCTCCAGCAATTATTTTGTCGACGACGCTATCTCGCAGTAACACGTGGCGCAGCGTAATTGGTCGAAAATCTAACCGGATATCTGGTTCAATTATTTTGTCGACGACGCTATCTCGTAGTGACACGTGTCACATCGGAATTGGTCAAAAATCTTACCGGATATCTAGTCCAATTATTTTACCGACAATGACACATGGCGGTGACACGTGTCAATTTTTAATTAGTCGGAAATCTTACCGGAAATCTTGTATAATTATTACCGATCAAGACAAGTGTCACATTATTATTGGTGGTAAATCTATCCGGTAATTCATTTTTAAACATTTCACTACATGACAAAACTGATTTGCTTGAAGCAAATAGTGAATGGGTGTGTGCAAAACTTGATTTGCTTGAGCAAATCTTGGATACATCTTGCTTGAAGCAAGATTTGCTCTTGCTCTGCTTCTTGCTTCAATCATGGGTGCGGATGCTCTTAGAGGCTTACGTGTCTAACGGCTGCCAACGAGCACAATTTTCCCAGCAAGCCGCTCAAAACTTGAAGTTTGTTCCACCCATTCCGTTTTAACGAGGTCTTATCATGTTTAATAATGTTATATTTATTTTTGGAGAAAAATAAATAAAATAATTTTAAACGATATCTTTATTTATTCATAAATAACTCTAAATATATGTATTATAATCAATCAGTATTCCTATAAATTAGGGATTGATAGAATATTTATTTTTATTTTAATTAGGATAAGACACACGTTGTGATACTAATATATTTTTTTCTTAAACAAACACTCCCGCTTGTGTTGAGCTCCTAATATATGATGCATAATCTGTTGCCTCACTAAAAACCTTGTCAAGCAAACAAAAATCTCATGGATAAAACAAAAACTTGGTCAATAAAAAAAATACAACACATCAACTACAAGAGCTATTACATATAATATAGACTTCCCCTGATGTCTACCAAATGTAACTCTCCTTGGTCGGTAGCTCAATCTCGAAGTTCAGATAATGTTCGCATACCAATGCGTCTCACATGTTTCACAAATATAGATTTTGGAAGTGACTTGATGAACAAATCCACAACATTATTCGCCGAACCAATCCGGTTCACATGAATATTCAATAACCGTTGTTGTTACTGATTGAAGAAGTACTTTGGCAAAATGTGTTTAGTATGACCACCCTTAATATAACCCAACTTCATTTGTTCAATGTAAGCCGCATTATTCTCAAAGATACAAGTTGGTGTTGTCGTAGTAGATGGTAATTCACTAGACCCTCGAATGTGGTGTATAACTGACATAAGTCAGACACATTCCTTAACCACTTCATGTAAAGCTATGATCTTATAATGATTTGAGGAAGTAGCAACAAGGGTTTGCTTTGTTGATCTCAAAGAAATCATTGTATTCCCTATGGTGAATACATAACCTGCTTGGGAACGTCCTCTATATGGGTTAGAGAGATACCCATCATCAGCAAATTCAACCAACACATCACATAGTATCTCGGAATAGGAGACTGCATTGAATTGTAGTTCAATGCGTGCAGCTACAGCATCCTTCGACGGGTCAAATGTATCTCTCGACGCGTTGAGAGATGTGTTCTGGTTGATTCAGGGACTTCTATTCGATGGGTCAAGAGAAGCATTTTATTGGTCGAAAATCCATGAATTTGAAAGCTGCGTTTCAACCATTCAATTTACCGAAATTTCAAGTTTCTCTCTCGTTTCTTTGTAGGGGAAGAATAGGCTCAAGTCAGTGGATCACTTCAAGTGCCTGAAGTTATGTTTTATTCTATTCCAATGACATTGCATATGCGCAAACAAAGAAGACAATGTCTGGATGTATGCACCGAGCTACATATAACAAAGCTCTAACCGTACTAAGATATGGAATCTCAGCTCCAAAAGTTCTTCATCATCATCTTTTTAGATGAAATAAATCATTTTGAATTCCAGAATGTAAAGAACCATTGGTGTACTAAGAGGGTGTGATTTGTTCATTACCTGATTTAGACATAAGTATACTGGTGAATAAGAATTCCACCAACTTAATGTTCCAGCTTTAAATCGAGACAAAATTAAGTCTTAGCAGAAAACCACCTATCAAAGATAGTCCCTACTAACTATCCAAGAATGTTCAAAATATGTTAATGTAGTTAAATGGAAGTAGTGGTCATTCCCACAGATGACTGAGAAGACCTAAATGCTTAAATACCATTTAAATACAAATGTCAGAAAGCTGACAGATTCGACCACTAGACACTAATGAAATTACAAACTATACCTATAGTATTCTAAATGCCACGAAATTTATAAGCATGCAACTATACTCAGTGATGGACTACCACGCAAAAATGCAAAGGTTTTCGATAAGATTTGATTACTGAACTTAATCGGTGAACTACAACTAAATGCAGAAAAGTAAATACTAAAAAGTAGAAGTGAACCAACAATGATAGACAAGCTAAGGGAAACTACCATCCACCCCAACACGAGTAAGAATACGAGACACATTCAACCTAACACAAATAATCTTGAATGAAAATTCTCAGGAAGAGCCAATCGTTATAACCACATCATATTACCTAATCCTTATGCATATGTTAGTTTGTCATGGACCTCCCCTACATCTATGCCTGTATGAACCCATATTCATGGATCCCAATGTTTACAAAGAAGAAAATATTACGATCTAGAAAATGTTTGATAAGCTATAAGGGTTCACAAGTACACTATGAGCGTGTCTTATTAGACCTAGGGTTCAATTACCCGGCGACCTCATCAATCTGGTGTTTCACTATGGGAATCTGGTGGAGGAAGTTATCCTCAGTCACCCATATCCCTTGACAGTAGAATTTCTAGCATGCATACTAAGTTACGTACCAAAATAAACAAACAAGAAACTCATCGTTAAACCACATAGTAATCTATAGCTCATTCAATGAAATAAGAAAATTAGGTCAAAATATGCATATTATATAAATCCCATGTATGAGGTTTCAAGGAAGCCCCTTAACTAAATAATTAGCCCCTCATAGATAAGGAAGTTAAAATACAAGAATTCATAAGAAAAAGAACAACAAAACAGATGAAGAAGAGAGTTTCGTTCGCTTCTTCTCGCGGCTCCTTGCACTCTCTTTCCCTAGTTATTCTTCCTCCCAATGTTGATTAACCTTTCCAAAAATTCAAAAAAGAGTATTTATAGAGGCTTGATTGGGCATCTCCTTGTTCACTTGGGTTTTGGGCTATCTTTTTTGACAAGTCAAACTTCTTTAATCCTTTTAGCTTTTGACTTCTTTTCCATAAGCTACATCAATAATTAATTGGATTTTAGAGCACGAATTCGCCCTTGGATTTTTGGTGTGATTTGGGTCTCCAAACACAACTTTATCATCAAAGTCAGATTTTCGAGCAGACTCACCTCCGTAGACTAAATCAGTCATAACTTTCTCTAGACACATGATAATCACATTTTGGAAGAAGCTATGGAAACTAGATATCTGTACCTTTCCACACATATAAAGATAATCTCTAGTTTATTTTGAGATACTCACAGTTCTCTGTCGAAGTTGACTGACATACATAGATAGATTTCCCAAATTAAGCTTTAAATCCCATTCTTACTTCTTTTCTCCCTTATTGACTCAAATTTCCTATAAAACAATCAAGAAAACTAATATTGCTGAATAAATAACAAAAGAATAAGTATGTGAATATCAATAAATAGTATAGAGGTGCATATTTATGCACCGATCACTTACCAAGGTCTATCATCTCAAACAACTAGTTCGTTTATTGAACACAAATGAGCATAACTTATCATTCTTGTATTCCTTCCTAATCAAGTAGTCATTTAAAGTAGTGAACATCTCAATTTGAACACATGGGCACTTCGTGATTTAGAATTACTTAAATTGGGTATACCCATGCCAATCAGAACTCTCATGTAAATCTCTTAATCAAGATCTGCATAGAAATATGCGATAACCATATGCATAAGCTGCATACTCAGTATTTTTGGACACTACCAAACTGATAAGGTAGCGGAAAGTAATGATGTCCATATTCAAAGAATACATCTCCTTATAATCAATACCAGGCATTGAGAAAATCTTGCGCCACAAGTTCTTCTCATTATACTTCCAAACAAAGACTCATTTATGTCCAACCAGCTTAACATTTGGTGGTCATAACACTATAGGACCGAAAACTTGTCTTTTATAAGAGAGTCTAGTTCAGCCTGGATTGTAACTTTTCAAATCGGTCAATCTGCTCTATGTTGACAATCCGTAATAGAGTGAGATTTCACTTCATCGTCGTCAATTCCTGAGTGACGGAATAAGTAAATACATCATCAACGAACATGGAAGAACTATCCATAAAACCGCTAGCATTTGTTTAACTTTGTGAGATTTCTTTGTTTACTAACATCAACATTGACTTTGGAGCGTCCCCTAATGTTTTTCATTGTCAACTTTTTGGACTTAATTGTTGTCAGAAATAATCTCATGTATTGATGATGAATGAATCATTTTGTACCTTGATGACTTGCCTTTTCACTGACAGCTCATCAATGGATTTTGACTAACGCTACACCCCCTACTATAGGCAGGAAAAATGCTACCTTGCCGGGGTGTTGCGTTAACTTGCCCAATTTCAGAGACTTTCAACCTTGCAAGATTGTTTGCAGCTGGTATAACCGATTTCGTCAGTTTCATGATATCAGTGAAGGATTCAGGCATCAAATCTACTACTTTATGAAGATCAAGAATACATTACATTTCAATATCACATTGAGATGTGTGGAGATCATGATGAGACATAGTGGAGATATACCACGTCAATTCCTAACGTTTAATCGAAATAGAACTATTCCCATCTCCCCTAACGAATGGAAGTATGTTTCATCAAAGTGACAATTTGCAAATCTAGTTGTAAAGAGATATTCTATCAAAGGTTCTAGATAGCGGAAAATTGTTCGAGATTCATAACCAATATAAATGCATAATCGTCATATAAGCACCCATTTTTTGTACGTAGTGTAGGCGTAATATACACATATACTGCGCAACCATAGATGCGTAGATGTGAAATGTCATACTCACTGATACAGGTCTAACTGATACGCACTGTGGTTAGCATGGTACAGGTCTCAAACGAATAAGTATAGTTGCATGTAACATTGCATATCCCCAAGCAGATACTAGTAAATTAGTATGCATTACCAAAGCTTTGACCACAAGCTGTAACTGCTTGGTTTGTGCCTATGCAAGACCGTTCTGAGAATGAACATGGGGAATAGGATGTTCAACTTCAATCCCAAATGACATGCAGTAATCATTAAAAGACTTCGATGTAAACTCTCCTGCATTATCTAATCTAATAGACCTGATTAGATTATCCAGGTGGTGAGCCCGAAGTTGAATAATATGTGCTATGTGTTTTACAAATGCACAATACCATGTGGATAACAAAGCGACATGAAATCAATGTGTTGATGCAGCAACCAAAACTATAACATATTAAAGCAGTCTACATACAGGTTTGATTGATCCATAAATATATCATTAGAATTTGTGGGGAATGGAAGATGTGTCTACAGTAAAAGAAGGTCATGCCTATAACTTTGCTAATAAAAAGGCTTTACAAAATGAGCGATATGCATTTGATATTGCCATAAAGGCATCCGGTGGGAAAAACGCAATGTGTCTCAGCAGTATGTCATCGGGATTATGCTCCACTCATCTTGGAGACCGAGCCTAGACCAAGTGGAGTAATCCCAGTCCCTCCATCTAAACCGATGGTATCAAATATTCCTACATGCTTTTTTTTCCTCTAGAGAATAGATGACCATGAAAAGTTCTCAATATCTTGATCATCATAATGCAAAAACTTATATGAGGTCAAGTCACACATAGTAATAGGAGTAACTGCATTAGATTCACTAATCCAAACTGTAGTAATAAATCACTACAAATCCTCATAAACGTATCCATTATGCGGTTTTTACCACAATTTTTGGAGGTAATACACAAATATTCTTTTCCATTCTCACCATATGTTTCCAGGTAAAGACCGTTGGCACGAATGTGTCCAAAACTTAGCAAATGTTCGATTAAAATGTGGACCATGACAACAACTAAAAAACGATGTAAAACATCTGACTGGTCGAAATGACCCTTGTATATTGCGTCACATGACATGGCAAAACTGTTGTAAAACAACATCGAGAAAACAAAACTGGTGTATAACAACATTTGATACCAGAGAATCAGGCTAAGAAGTAAGAGAGGGTCTGAAAGGTATTCTTGACAAAACCGATGTACAAGCAACATCACAATAACACCAAATCTAGTAACGAACCTCGACAGGTCAAAAGCTGGTTCAATATGTGTCCAGAATAACCATTTCAAAAGTTCGAGAAATACCTCTCGATGGGTCGAATAAAACCCAAAAATTGAAACGATTTTCGTTATTGATGTTCTACGGGTCGAAGCAAAAACCTCGATGGGTCGAAAATATGTCAAATTTGAGACGGTAGCTATCCTTTGATGGGTCAAATATGTTGTTATGTGACCGGAGGACATGTTTCGACGGGTCGAAGGAAACCAGGAAAAAATTTGACGGGTTGAAAATGTGCCAAAAGCGATCCAAAAGATCATCGTCGACAAGTCGAGAGAGAATCTCGACAAGTTCTACAATTGTCTGGGATCAAAACGTCCTCTATTTTTATCTCTTTTTTTGGTATTTTTGTTGTCATATTGCCATGTAAATTTGTATAATTCGAATCAATAATGCATAATGAAGTAAAATATCATTCTCAACACTTTCATATACCGAAAGAAAGAAACTTTTTTACTTAGCCAATACAAAACTTACATCAAACATGTCTTATTCCAAAATTGATTAAAATTAAAGTCTCAAACCATGACTAAGACCAAGCCAAAAATAAAGCTAAATTTGATTACAAAGAAGAAAATTGAGTCTAATACATAGACTACTCAAAATCTGGAGTCTCCAGACTTGCTTTTGTATCATCTGCTACAATAAGATTGACTTCACTGCAATCTTCCATCTCATCGTCTTCAGTGAAGTTAGTCTCATGTGCTAAATATTGCATACACTTCTTGTAGTGTGATATCCCGTTCCTTTCACATAATTTGAAGTATTTTTGCGATATTTTCAATTTCGATTTACCAGACCTAGTTAATGATTTTACAGTTAGTAATAACCGAGCGGTATTAGTTGACTTTTTATAAGATTGAGTATGTTGGCTGACTTTAGGTAGAAGTCATAGTATTCGTTGAGACAAGTTCATCGATGCGCAAAATGATGTAATAAGAGTGACGACAAAAAAGTTATGGTTAACAGAAGTTTCACGAGAATTATGATATCGAAATAGGCAAATTACGGAGTATAAATAGGACTTTCCATTTTTGGAAAGTCAGATTTACCATTTTTGGGTAATTGGGCTTGTTAACCCGCATTGACCAGCTTTGGCGACCAAAATCGCCACCGAGCTGCCAGCCGGCGATGCGACGACGCCGACCACCGTTTGGGGCCATTTTCTGGTAAAAATTGAAGTCCTCGACGTCTGGATCCTTTCTATGCATTCAATTCGTCGAATTAAAGCCTAAATTGAGAGAATCAACGAGCGTAAGTTTTAGGGTTTTGGTTTAGTCTGTCACCAATGTTTTCTCTGATTGATTCAGGTATGGTTCAAGACCTCAATGTCTCCTTGTTCTAGTAGTGTATTGGTGTTTGTACTTGCAGGTTTATAGAGAGAATCAAATCGATATCTCTTGATTTCGGTGCTCAATCATTATCATTAGTTGTGGCGACGACGGACAACGTTAATCTACGTTGATATTTGAGGGTTTTGGTTAGCCTCCTCTTCCTGGTTTGAACGTGATTGGTTTGGAGTTTTGTGGTGGTTCGCCGACATCGTTTCGATGTTGTTTAGTTTTCCAGCGAAAATTGATTTGCCGCCTTTATAGGCGTTTTTTTACGAGTTCCTGGCCGAATTTGCCTTAGACATAGTTGGATAGTTTGATGGGCTAGGCGAGAGCTTTCAATTGGTGTGTGAATCGCCACCATAGGCGGTGGCGCGTAGGCTACACTCGCCGCCGTCTGTGGCGGCGCGTCTAGCCAAAAAATTATTCTAAAATGTGTCAAGTTTTATATTGTTGGATTTGTATCGACGTTGCGAACATATTTGTGAGGTTAATAATGCGTTTAGGCTTCATTATTACAGTGGGTGGACGGCAGTGACTAGTGTTGCTGCAAGTGGAGGTGTGGGCGACAAAGAACTAAATATACCTTCTATCATTATGATTGTATTATCGTATTGAGTTTACTGATAAGATTTTCTATCTGTTTCAATTGAGTTTAATTTTAGTCGAGCATTTGCTAGATTTATTTGAATAATTTATCATTTTGACGTTTATCGACAAGGGTCGGGTGGTCACAAGTAGGCATTCTGGATATCTTTGGGGTGCATCACATTTTTTGTGTATATACTTTGTAGAACCACACTTATAACAAAGTGACAAGCCAGAATGAGCATATCGAGAAGAATTTCCATCATTTCTAGGACCAGAATTGAAGTGATTCTTGTTGGAGTGGCTTTGGCTTGTGTTTTAGCGAGTCCAAGTCAAATTCTGACTATGTCCTTTACCACGACCTCTGCCCCATTGTAATAGCCCGAACCTCAATTACCCCACTAATCCTTGTTCGTCAAGCTATTAACGAGTCGATCCAGTTTTGTCGCGTTTATCGAGAATATTAATATAGTTGTAATTTAAAAATTGACATTTTGTAGTTGTAATTCTGGATTCACTTTCTTCACGAAAGTTATAGAGGGAATTATTATGAACTCTTCTGTATTTTTATTTTATTTTTCAGGAGATCCGAGCTAATCGTGACGAATTTTAGAAGTTTGGAGTATTTATGTGAATATTTAGAAATCTACCGTTGGTCAATTTATCCGGACTGTTAGATCTTCAGTTGATTAGATCTCATCCCATGATCTTAGTTTTACAATGGATATAAATTCAAAATTTTCCACTTTCGCGCGACCCAGATTCACTGACCCAGCGTCGAACCTGACCCAAATTGCTTTCCAGGTCGGATCCTCGCCGTCCGGCCACTCGGGCTTCCCGCGCCACCTCAAATCAAGAGCTCTCTCTCCCCTCGACCCTTCGACAACCTCAAAACAAGCATGCATCACTCATGGATTTCGAATTGAAGCCGAGAGGATTTTGGTTTCGGCCAAAATTTTGTTGTCATCGATCACGACGTTCTGGTCGGAATTGGGTGGCGATGCCTTAGGGGCTTTGAAGGCCGTTGTTCCAAGAGTCAAATACCACCAATCACTGAACCCATCTTGGCATGAGCACGGCATATGAGCTTCACCAAATTCCGGTGAGTTTTTCGAGTTTTCGAGGTAGTCTCGGACGGGTTTTAGCCAACTTCCAATGAAGTTGGGCTTGACACAATCTTTCAATTGACATATGAATTGTAGGCTTTAGAGGCGGCCGATTGTGGTGACGTATAGGATCCATGTGACGCCATCTGTAGCGGCACGTAGGCTGTGCACAGTTGCCTCATTTCAGACAGAGTTCCTCTTTTGATGAGTGAAGATCGAGAATCCAATTTAGTCCGTTTTAGGTAGCTTTTCTCACGTTAAACTCATAAATTAACATTTGGCATTCGAATAGGAAATCAAAATAAATTTATCAAGCATCGCCCAGTGATTCAAACCACGAAAAATGTGATTTTGGGGTGCAAGGAGATTTATGAGTGCAGTTTTGGGCAAGGAATTTAGCCGAGGAGTCAACCTAGCCGTAATCGGTGAGGGGACTCTTTCTCTTTTCATAGAATGTGTATGCGAGTTTTTAAATATTAATTATAGTTATCAATACTAGTTCTCTAAGTAGTTATGCATAATGATTCTCGTTAAAGCTAGCTCGAAAACTTCTCAGCGTTAACTTTTGTTTTACATTTTTCGTTAACTTATTTACATTGAAATTCTACTCTGCAAGTTTCTAAGCTTTTACGTTTTCAGCTAAAGTCGTTAGATATGATTTACAACTTAAAATGTGTTCACGATGTGACGTTTTAGTTCAGTTAACACCTGTGTGGATGAAGCAGTTCAGCCCAGTTTGATGGCAAGACCAGCCCCAGATTACCGTAGTAATCCAGGATAAGTCTTGCGGGACCCGTATTAGAGTATCTAGCGCTGCCTAATCGACACCAATTACCCTAGCACAAGTAACCAAAATCTTCAACTGAGAACCTACATTGAGAAGATGGAAGTTGTGGACTGTCATGCCTCGCACTCTTGACGATCACGACTTCAATCGATTAACCTGCAATTTGGGCAATTTAAAAAAAAAAAGCACATGGAAAGGCATAAAAACATAAAACGTTAGAGTGAGTGACCATAAATTGTAATCATACTATATACATAAAACTGTAAAAGTCTAACTGTATGCTTTTCCACAGTTTCTACTAAAACTGATACTAGTTCAAATATCGTAGTACTGAAATAAAATAGAGGTGATCGTTCAGGGTCTTTGTCCTAACCCGGAATGACTATTACTATGAAAAGTATAGGTGATGGGATCATATAGGGTATTTTTCCTAATCCGAGATAATCTGGATCGGGCAAGGTGTTTGTCCTAACCCGGTCTGACCGGCTATTCGGTGATCAACCGAATAGTTAAAGCATCGATGCGACTAAATAAATCATCTCAAAATAACTCCAAATAAGTGGACTTTTAATATACCGTAAAGCATAATGCATAAAACATGAACTCGTTATCGACTGAAAAATAAAGGGTCTACTCACAGTACTGTGCCATGATTTCCATCAAGCCAAAACATGTCAGTTGGCACAACTATGCATCTATCACTGGTTGCGAACATGCCACCTTGAAACAATGATTATTACTTAATAACTAATTCGTCGAAAATCAAAATGAATAGCTTAGTAAGTTCACTTACGAGTATTATCGTCGAGAACCTCGCATTCTCGAATAACATACTTTTTGAACTAATGACGTGCATAAATCTAATTTCAAATTCTAATTCCTGAATCCTTCTTAAAGTGGCAACATATATCTCAAACGTTACTCGACTCGAAGTTGAATTAACTATCGACTCAACCGTTCGATATACTCATAAAATCGTTTAATTAATATTCGATTAACCACACGTCTTAATCAACAATGTCAAATTCAATTCAATAACCTCTTCATTACAACCGGTACAAAATTACGAGCAAAACAACATAAAATTTACATCAAAATACCCTTCGTTGGAGATCTGCTATGAACCAATGCCGCCGCCGCCGACGGCGACCTTTTTCAGCGAACCAAAACTCAACCAGTTCAAAATCAACCCAACAACAACTTTCATAACTACAACAAAATCTAATTCTAATCATAACTCACCGAATTTAGTTTTGAACCGAAAGCCCCAAAAAACTTCAATCGATCGATTCTTCCTCCTCGGTTAGAATTGGAGAGCCATTCATATATGGTTAGCTTCGTGGTGAGGAGAGTTTTAAAGCCCAATAGTTTTTGCCGGTCGATTTGGCCGGAAAAAACATCGACCCGAAACCTAAATTCTCTTGGTTTTTCTTATTAAAATTATAGCCATCTCCGGTCGAATTGGTGGTGGAGACCATAGGGAGAATAAAGAGGGAGGAGAGACAAACGTTTTGACACTAAGACCGCCAGGTTTGGTGGCTGGCCGGTGAATGTTGCTGGCGAAGCTGACGAGGAGAAAAAGAGACTGCGGGAGAGAGGATAGAGAAAGGGAAGAAGAAGAAAAAAAGAAAGTTTGACCCAAAATGGACTTTCCATTTTGGGTAAGTCATATTTATATTCGCGACTAATTAACTTCGTAAATTCGTTTAAAACTTTTGATGACCACAATTTCTTCATCGTAACTTCGGTTTTAACACTTGACATGGTAATGAACTAGTCTCGATAAACTCTACAAATTTCCTCAATAAAATTTTCCAAAATAGAAAGTCTTATTTATACTTGTCCATTTATGACTATTATATTTCCGATAAACTACCGCTAATCATAACTTTCTTGTCGTGGCTCCGTTTTTAGCATTCCTCGCGTCTACGGACTCATTTCGACAATTTCTACGTCTTCCATCTGAAGTCAACCAACTTCAACAATTTAATAAAAAGTCAACTAAAAAGCTCTAAATACTTACCGAAAGTGACAAAACTAACTACCTAACTTGATTAACCTTAAATAAATCATAAAAAGAAATTTCTCGGGATGGGATATTACATTTTTTTTATAAGTCTTGTCACGTTTATGTTTACGTTTTCAAATCAGTTTGACTTTTAAGTCCCTTTAGTGCCTACATTTCAAGATTTCAGTCCAACTAGTCTGATTTTGATTTTAGTTGTTCTAGAACATGACACGTTCATATTTACGTCTAGTTCAGATGTGTCTTAGTGTATGACGCATTCAGTTAAGCGTCCAGTTAAGATAGATATCAGTTTATAATATTTCAGTTATGGCTCTTACAACCGTTACCCTGGAGGCTTAGTTTAGATCAGTTTTCGTATGCACATACGCGTCACTCGACTAATCATCGAGTGACTTATGTCATCTAGGCTAGCTAGACCGTAGACAACATTAGGTGATAGAAGTTAGCTAGACTGCTTGATCACCGCCTCCCCTCATCTAAGCTAGCTAGACCCTAGACAACATTAGGTGACAGAAGCTAGCTCGACTGCTTGATCACCGCCTCCCCTAGATACACCTATATTGTTTGAGATATCAGTTACTAGAGTGTCAACTTGATCTCACAGTTATTCTAGATGTTTTAGTATGTCACGTTAGTCATATGTCTCCATGGATGCTAGGCTCCTAACCAACATTGAATGACCCGTGATGTTAGGTCCCTAGGTTCTTACCATAGTTGATATATTTCAGTTTCAAATCTTTAATTTTTAGATTTAGTACTCTTCAGTTGGATTTCAATTTTTCTGTCAGTTTTGTCGTATTTAAAGCCAGTCGTGGTTTTCATTTCCTTGTTGAGTAAAACATGAAATTTTACATCACTCGCATACAGATTTTTACATAAATTTCAGTGGAATGACATAACTTTATTTTTACTTGTTTTCTTACATTATATTATTTTTATCCTCTCACTCTAATAATTTTATGTTTTTGAAATGTCCTTCCCTGAGCCCTTTGGTTTCAAATGCCAGAGTTGCAGAGCGTCAGCGGAGGTCAAACGCACACGAAGTTTGAGCCATAACAGTTCCATTCAGTGAGATCCACAGTTGATCCTACGAGTGGTAGCTAGTTAGTTGAGATGTTTTAGAGGTATTTAGTCGCTCTGATATTATTAAATTGATTTACCCTTTATGAGCATATTATTGGTTATAGATTAAAGGATTTTTGAGACTTGTGAATTTCGATATCGAGATTTTCTTTTATATTTATTAGTAAACACCTGAATTAGTAGCGTCGTTAGGATTTAATCTTGATTTAGACTGTTAAATCGGAGTCACGTCCTTTCACCCAACCTTCTTTTTCTCCATGTTTGTTGTAAGGCTCATAACAACTGTCCTTCTTATCCTTCATACCTTCCTACTAGTATTATAATTCTCATGTATTTTCTTAATCCTAGCGAGCCTTGCATTGATGTTGAGAATTATCTCATGATACCGTTCCTTTTTGGCTAGAACATTCATGATATCATTGAATGCAGATTCTTTCTTACTCGTACTCAATCCGGTACTGGTGAGCCAATAAACTCATGGAAGAAGGGAATGTACTCAAAGACTTCTCGACCATATCCTGATTAGTCTTGACAACACCGCAGAAGCTCAGATCTGATTGTAGCTCTAACATAGCTTGGTTGTATTGTGCAATCTTTGGATAATCTAATAAATGGATATCGTTCCATCTTTCCTGCAATTTTAGAAGCTGTGCGTCATATACAATGCTTTAAAACGTCTCATAAATTCTTAGAATCACCCTTTTGTAAATATTGCTTCTTCATAATTGGATGGATATGCCGCCTAAAAAATATGAGGGTTTGAACTTTGCATGTTGCTGATGGTGGAACTACAATCTCACCAGGGGTAGCAGTTGGTGGGTCAATTTTATATGTGAAATATTTTCCGATAAATGTATTCTAAACATCGGAAACCCATTTATGATACTCTTTTCCATCAGCATCAAGGATGTCGAATTCGGGCATAGCCGGCTTCATTGATGCCATCTACAAGAAGAGACAAGAGATATAATTAGTATCAATCACAAAATCCACGATTATTAATACCAAGTTTAGGGCATAAGACCGTGATCAATGATGTATAGTCACAAAAATTGATGCTCGATAAACGGTGACTTCATACCACAAATAGAAACCGTGATTGTCAGAATCCGTCGTAGATATCAATTTTTTTTCAATGTAAAATCACAAATAACCGTGATATTCACTAATAACTATGACTCCCCAGGACCGTCACTAATATTAAACTTTTGATAACATGTATTAATCCATAAGAATTAGGGCATATAATAAAATCACGGTAATAATCAACCTAAATCTAATTCTAGATCTATGATACGGTAATTTTAAGTTTTGCAATCTAATTTCTAAATTCAAGTTAGTGAGAAAATTTACCTCGAGGATGTTGTGCTCGGTATGAAAAACTTGGAATGAGGAGGAAGATCGTTGAATGGATGAGGCCGACGACGGTGAGGAATTCCGGCGATGATGATGGTTGTCGACGGTGGTGGTGATGGTGTTTAGGAATTTTTCTAGGGTTTGAGGTGATGATTATCAACTCACACTACCACATTTTTTAGTATTGCCGGCGAAACGGAAAACTAAAGCCGGCGATTTTTCCTCCAAGTCGCCGGCAATAATACGCCGGAAATAGCCACACAAAAAAAGTATTGCCGGCGACTTGGGGAAAATCGCCGGCAATACTCTTTTTTTTTAAAGTATTGCCGGCAACTTGAGGGAAAGTCGCCGGCAATACTTTTTTTTTTGGCTATTTCCGGCGCATTATTGCCGGCGATTTTTCCTCCAAGTCGCCGGTAATAATGAAAACTATTGCCGGCGAAAAAAAAATCGCTGGCCTTAGTTTTCCGTTTCGCCGGCAATACTAAAAAATGTGGTAGTGTCAGGAGTTATTGATAACGTGTTGAAAGAAAAAATAAAATAGAATAATTGTAGACTAAAACTGCATATTTATATATTGATAGATGACTTTAAATACTGACACTACAATCAATTACAATTCATATCCCTATAAATTAAAGATTGATAAAATATTTACTTCTACTCTAATTAAGATAAGAAACACACTAAGATACTAAGAATATATCTTCTTGAACAATAATATCAATTTCTTTCCATTTCGAGTTTTGTATCACCCTAGCCATCCAACATCTCACACGTGCATCGCGCACACAAACAGCGCAGACGCAGAAGAAAAAAAATGAAAAAAGGTAATAGTAGCTCTCTTTTAAAAAAAAAAAAATGTATAAGAAAATCGGGGCTCAACCCCAAACCGCGACTCTTCTCCTCTCTCTTTCCAGAGTCTCCCGCAGCATAAACCCTAAAATCCAAACCGGGTAAGATTTGGGGGTCATTTCGAGCCCTAGCTACTGTTGTATTCGTCGATTCCAGGTAACACTATCTTCTCCCAACTTTAGTTTGTCGCAGTTTCTTTTCTCATTCAATTTTATGCAATCTCGTTCGATTTCGCGGGCCCTGCATCATGTGAATTTGACCACATTCGCTGTCGGAAATGTGAAATGGAAAGAAGGTTTTTGTCTTTTGGGTTCTTTTAGTTAGTTTCTATATAGCTGAAGATTGGAGCTTCAGGGTAAAGTGTTTGTTTCGATTGCAATTTGTGAAATTAGGTTTTCGAAAAGGGGTTGCGCGCATGGTCGCGAAAAAAATTAGATTTGTTTGTTAAAATTTCAAGTATTTGTGTGTATTTTTCGTACTTCTGCTAACTGCAGTCACCAAAGTCGTATAAAAATTGAATCTTTGTTTGAATTCGGAATTTGGTGCATGACAGTAAGATTTGATACTACTTTCTGCAATGAAAGTATGGTTTTTTTTTAGGATGGATGGAAGTTGTAAGTGGTTAGTCTGTAGATGAAATTCATGACTAGGGCAGCTTTGGATGAAGTGCTCAACATTGTTGTGCACTAGAGTGTATAGAGATTGGGTAGTTATAGAAAGACTTGTTAAAGACTGGGAGAAATAACACTATTGTAGCATTTGAATTGTCGAGTTTATTTTAGTTTATATGAGCTTCTGTGATGCTGGCACCATCAAGTAGTTAGATTGGGAGATCCGTTTATCTCAATCACATCATGATTTGAATAAGCTTGACACTTGACTAGAAAATACCAGCTTTGACTCATTTGCACCATGACGCAAGAGTATCGCTGACATATGAAGATATGTGTTTGGTCTTATGTGAAGATGAAGATGCAGATGCATGTTCTTACATTAACTAGGGAAATCTCAGAGGTGGAAATAGAAATAGAAAACCTTAATCCATGTACAGTACTGTAATAAAACAAAAGCATTGTGCAACTCTGTTGTACTGAATATAACAGTTTCGTAAACGATTGCATGCTTAGTTTCTGTTTTTGTTTTTGGATAGAGGACAACTATTTTCTTGTATTTCAGATCTAATAAGCTGTGACCAGCCCTTTCTTATAAAGCTTGGTAATCTATTGACATGAACTGACTGGAGTTTTTCGCTTTACAACTTTCACCATATCAGATCTATTGTAAATTCGTGAGCAGATATATATGGCTGGTTTGTTGCCTTCTGAATCCTCTCATAGTGGAATTACTGGAATGTATGATGGTGGGTCCTCCAACGCTCAGGAGAGGCTGGAGGAAGGATCTTGTTGGTACTTTCACAGAAAGGAAGTTGAAGAAAATTCTCCATCTAGACTAGATGGCATCGACTTGAAGAAGGAGACATATCTATGCAAGTCATATTGCACCTATCTACAAGATTTGGGGATGAGACTTAAAGTGTGAGTCTCTCTCTCTCTCTCTCTCTCTCTCTCTCTCTCTCTCTCTCCCGTTGACCATTCATCTTGAAATGATTTTTATCTGTTTAGGTTGTCACTCATCTTATAATGTGTCTATGTCTTAAATTTTTTGCCTCAGCCTAATTATTTTAATAGCTTGTTATATCATTTGTTGGTGCCATTTTATTTTCTGAAACCTAAACTTTTAGATATTCTTAGCTTGAACCTTCGTCTTAGCAGACACTTGGCTTGTGGATAAGTTTCTATTCCATAAAGTAATTTTTTTTCCTTAACTCAACTAATGACGAAATAAATTAGCCTTGATTTTATCAAAAACAAGTCAAAGCGAAAAGACCTCTTTCTGTCAGTCATTTGTCTCCACTATCACTCTTTTTTCCAAAAATTATTCGGAAATTCAGTATGTTGATTGTATACGCCTTAGTATGAAAGAGTTCCCCTTCATATTGGTGCCTGTTTGGAATTTTATTGTACAGTTTAAATAGTGTCAAATATTACTCCCCTGTTATTTCGAATCCTGTTTTCCAAAGTAGCTTGTTTTTGGATCCTACTTTGTGTTGTTGTGTTCAATTCTTTGTTTTGTAAAAAGCAACTGTGTATCATTTATTCTTATCACCTTTTTTTAGGTTTGATTCGAAAATATATGAAACTATGAGTGAATTAGGTTTGATTTGAATCTTGGTTGCCACTTGTCACCTTCTGACAGGTTTTGAAGGCTCATGTTAAAGATTGCAATTTGACATTGTAACTCTTTCTCTGTTTGCATATGATTTTTAACCTTGTCTGTTGTCATTGATTCAGCATGATAACTGTCTTGAATGTTATGTTATGCAGGCCCCAGGTAACAATTGCAACAGCCATAATATTCTGTCACCGATTTTTTCTTCGGCAATCACATGCAAGGAATGATAGAAGGGTGAGCACTGTAATCTTGAATGCCCGCAACTCCTTTGTCCTTGTTTTGATTATCGTTTATTTATTTATATTATTTGAAGAATATCTGACTTTGTTTACACAATTATTCTTTCTACCCTTGGTGGTAGTTAATATGTGGGGTTGCCTTTTCTGGGCAAATGTTTGTATTCTAGTTTAAATGAACATATATGAACAGCTGAGATAATTGGCTTTCTAAAATTTATAGCAAATCAAATGCTTAGTGGGGACTTATAGTGGTGCATGTGTATATTTGTATTTGTGTATATGATGAAGGGCTTTATTAATGAGAGATAAGTGATCAATCTTTATTAAATGTTCTGCAGACCATTGCAACAGTTTGTATGTTTCTTGCTGGCAAGGTTGAAGAAACTCCACGGCCACTGAAAGATGTTATTCTCGTTTCTTATGAAATTATTCATAAGAAGGATCCTGCAGCTATTCAGAAGATCAAGCAAAAGGTGGTTTTTACTAGAATGCTTTTACAGAACTCATTGCTGTAGCTCAGTGATCATTCATGATAATTGTTTGCTCTCTATTTTACCTCAAGATTTCAATGCCAAATTCTTTGCCCTGGAATATTTTTATTCATTGTGTTATAATACAATGTGAAATACTGCAGGAGGTATATGAACAGCAGAAAGAATTAATTCTAAGTGGGGAGAGGGTTGTTCTTGCAACTCTTGGTTTTGATCTTAATTTGTTGCATCCTTATAAACCCCTTGTCGAGGCAATAAAGAAATTCGATGTAGCTAAAAATTCCCTGGCTCAAGTTGCATGGAATTTCGTCAATGATGGGTAGGCTTGATTGCAGTTTGTATGTTCTGCTTGTCTTTGCCCTTTGTTCGTTTACTTCTTGAAATTGGAATGTGGCATGCAGACTTCGGACATCTCTATGCTTGCAATTTAAACCCCACCACATTGCAGCTGGTGCCATTTTCCTCGCTGCCAAGTTCCTCAAAGTAAAGCTCCCGTCAGATGGCGAGAAGGTGTGGTGGCAAGAGTTTGATGTCACCCCACGCCAATTGGAGGGTGGGTGTCCTCATTTTAATTCAGTAGGTGATGCTACAGAGCAGTCAACATTGTCCGTATCCCACCCTTTCTCTCTCCATCAGTCCAGACTTTTCCTCTTTGTTTTATTTTATTTTATTCTCCCATCCTTCTATCTCCTTTTCCTTACTCATCATAAGTATATTAGGTATAGTGCAATACTAGGTAGTTTAAGGTTATACCTAGTTACATTAGTGTTGCTGCGAAGAATTAATACTAATTGGATCATGTGTAACTCTTTATTAAGCTTTATGAATGGGTCTCAGCTTTAATGTACACAATTGCTTTGTTTTCTGCAGAAATTAGCAATCAAATGTTGGAACTGTATGAACAAAATAAAGGTCCAGTTTCGAACGACATTGAAGGAAATACTGCCAGTGGTGCTAGTCACCGGGGCCTGACAAAAGGTACAGCTAACAGTGATGAACATGCTACAAGACCAGTAAGCTTGAAGTCTTCATCATCTAGACCAGCATCTGACCAATCAGGTGTCGACAATGGCGATGGACTTCCTAAAACCACCCAAAGTCGAAATAATGATCACAGAAGTACAGAAAGGAGAAATGCATCTGACCAGAATGCGGATGTTGATATCAAAGATAATCAACACTCCAGACTAATGTCGTCCCACCAGGAAAAAGGAGGCGAATCTCAAAATGTATCAAATTTTGAGGGATGTAGTGAAGGTCAAGAAAATAATGGGAAATTTGAAACCAGAGAAGGAGAACTGCGTGACAAACAATTAGATCGAGCTGTGGAGAGCAGACAAGGGACACTTGGGCAGTCCCCTCAGGATGTCATAACTAAGATTGACAGAAACAAGCTGAAGGCGAAGTTGGAGAAACGTAGGAAGTTGCAGGCTGATATGACTCGGAAAAAAGATTTGATGGATGAGGATGATCTAATTGAGAGGGAACTGGAAGATGGTATTGAACTTGGTGCTGGGAGTCAAAGCTGGTCTAAGCCTTCAAATGGACCAGAACATGACAACCTACATGAAGGGAAACATCAAAACATTGTTGGCCATGGTGGAACTGATACAAATAACGTGGAAGAAGGTGAGGTCTCAGCACATGATGATGGTGGGCAGAGGTACCAATCACCCAAACGCAAGTCAGAAAGCCCTACCCTCGATGCTGTAGAGAAGAAGCAGCGTCGTGATTATGAGCCTGGAACTTCTTACCATAATGGGTTTGATTATACAGAAGATCACAGCAGGAGGATTGGACACACAGAAAGGGATCACAAAAGGCAAGCACAGGAAAATTTAGTCTGATATAAATCCACTTGCAGGTTCCCTTCATGCACAATTGCACACTGAATTTTTTGCTGACCGTTCTCTGTGTGCTCATCTGATCCCTGTTCTTATGTTTCCAAAGGACCAAAGGCTCCTTCTCATGTTTTGGATGCTGTATCTTGATTGATGGTTAAATAGAGAAGAAACATCCAATACTTGATGAATCCATCAATTATTATATATGAAGTTGTTGCAATTTTTGGAGGGTATAATGCATTTCTTGGCCATAGTCGGTCGTGATGGACTTGGTTGACACTTGACAAAGGAATTGAAGCGGCATAAATTCTTGCTTTGAACTATCTCCCATGTGTCTTTTATTTCCATCTTCATGAATGGAGCTCTAAGCAATCTGTACTACTTTTGGTTCTAGTTTCTAGCTTTATTATCCTTTCTTTTACATAAATTTTCCATTTCAACTTGGGCTGGTCAAGAATAAAGAGACGCTGCTGGCATGGATTGATACAAAGAGAGCAATCGTACTAGAATATATATAGAAAAAAGAGAGAAGAAAACAAATCTCGTTCTTCATTAAGTCAGGCATCACCTCAACAAGACTATCTTTCACATTTTCGCGGTTCAGTAACCAGTGAATTTGCGAGAAATAGTTTTGAATTTGACTAAAAAAAATTATACATATGATTATCTCAAAGAAGAAACTATATGCAGAATATGAGGATTGTCAGGATCTTATAAACAAAAATTGAATACAAAAATTTATTTGGCTATTCTTTTAGGAGGAAAGTTGAGTGGGGAAAGCCGACAAAAAGAAGACGTTTTTGATCGTGAAGAGAGAAAAAGATCTAAATAAGGAAGGAAATGACAATATTAAAGAAGCGAACACACACAGTAATAATAATAATAAAGGAAAGCTAAATGGCTCCCTGGTCCTCAAAGCAGCGATCTTTGTTCCTCTTTAGCTACAGCCACTCACTCTCTCTCAAAACCTAACCTTCCTTTCCGATTTGGGCCACCTTCGCCGTATACCATATCCAGGTAAACCCATCACTTCTTTAACTCTTTTTTTTTTCTTTCCTTTTCCTGATTTTGTTTTCAATTTTTGAGCTGAATCTATCGAATTTGAGCTTATGTTTGGAAATTAAAACTTGGGTCTTGCGGTTCCGATTGAAAGAAATAATGGGTTCCTGTAATTTTCTCTGAAGATATTGAGTGTTGGGATTTTCTTTTGCTATAGTAGCTAAGTTTTCGATATTCGCTGTTTGTGGTGTATGGTGTGTAGTGATTGGATATGGTTTTGAATTTAATATAGGAGTTGTGAGCATCCGTTAGCTAGTTGTAGTGGTTTGCACACTTCTGAAGTCTGGTGATTGAGCTCGGGTAACATGAAACAATGCGCTTGGCATTTGTAATGGCTCTCGTATAACGTGTCTTTTGATATTGAAAGTTGTTGCATTCAGTTGCCGAGTGATGTGTGATGCCACAGGCTTATGCCCAATAGAAGTTTCGGATTTCCGCACTAGTTGGAAGTTAATACAGAAAACATAGAATTGGGGGATCCGGCAGTATATTCGTTTTCAAGGAAGGGTGATGATATTTTTTGAAGGTGCCCAAAGAAAAGTCGCCACTGCTTGCAGTTTTGTTCCACCACCTGTCTTAGTAACCGTACATGATTGTCGTAAGAGTATAGCGTAACGCTTTTATTCCGCGGAGTCGTTGTAAAGAATCTGATGATTAGTTTCTAAATAAAGTAATAACTGGGTGCAAATGAGGAAACAGTATGTGACTGAGGGATGGGTGGGTAAATAATTTTTTACCAACAATGTGGAAGTTTGGAAGGCTTACTTTCTCAACCTGAGGACATTTTGCTGGTACCACCTAGACAAGATACTAGAAGCTGAATATTACAAGCATACGGTGAATTTCTTGCATATATTACTCTAACCACCCTTGTTTCGCTTATTTTTCTTGGTCCATTCCCTTCTAAAGTTTCGAAGGTTATGTTCACTTTTAAAGTTTGGGTGGTAGTTTGGATTCCGCAGCCTAAACTAAATTTGTATATCATTTTTTGTACACTGTCCAACATCTTAAGCTTTTGAAGAAGAATGTTTAGGGTTGGTTCTGGGAGATGTGCTAAAATGGAAGAGTTACGTTAAGGCAGCATTTGCTAATTTTGTTACTTTTGTGCTTGGTGTTTCTTTCGGTTCTTCGGTGTTCTAGAGCTTTTCTCTGTAGATGAATTATTTATTTCCACTCTGGAAAACATATCTTATATAGCAGGCTGAAAGTACAACTTGCTGACCTGTTGGGTTCATCAACGCTAGTTTCTATTGTTTCTTATTCTTTCTTGTATTCTCGTTTATGTTGCTCGTAAGGTTTCTGACCGATCTTGGTTACCATTGGGCAGAACATTGCTGGAATTCGGTTACTTATTTCTTACAGCGATGCGCCGATGAGCCGTCAATGTCAGATTAGGTGTAATTGGTAAAAAGAGATACATATGGCGTCGTTTTTGTCTGGTGACTCTTCTAACTTTGCTGTGAGTGACGGTAGTTGCTATAAACAGACCGAGGATAAAGAGGAAGGAGGTAATTGGTACTTCTCCCGGAAGGAAATAGAAGAAAATTCTCCATCTAAAGTAGATGGCATCGACTTAAAGAAAGAGGCATATCTACGCAAGTCGTACTGTACTTTTCTGCAGGATTTGGGGATGAGACTCAAAGTGTGAGATTCAAAACCGACATGACAGTACTATTTGAATTTCTTACATATACATGACTTTTTTCTTTACCACTTAGCTTCAAATGAGTAGTTTATATGGTTTTTTATATTGTTTTTGGGATGATTATAGTAACATACATGTATATATAAAATCATGTTTAAGATTGCAATGACTAGTGATCTGGACTGAAGATATGTTTAAATTGTCCTAGTTGTGGTACTTGGCTTCTCAAAGAAATTTATAGTGCCTACAACTTACACTAGTGAAATATTGAGGTTTGAGCTTTTTAGGTTCATGCTAGAGGATTAAGCCTATTATCTTGTGTTTTGAATCACATTTTTCTATTTGGTGACTCAATTGTACCAAACAACTTTGATCAACAAGCTGAAAATTTTGTTATATTATGCAGACCCCAGGTAACAATTGCAACGGCCATAATTTTCTGTCATCGATTCTATGTTTGCCAATCACATGTGAAGAATGATAGAAGGGTGAGTATTATCAACCTAAAATGGCATCAGTCCCCTATTTTTCTTGCTCTGTTTGATATAAATCCGACTTAGCTCAAATTTCCTATCTGAGGTGAAAGGAAATGCATTTGTTTGGCTGTTGACATCTCCATTTTCTCTCTTTCTACCCTCGTAAATTAATCTTTTTTCATGCTCTGTAAGGGAAGCAACAAATGAAAAATGTTTTACTCTTTTACGGTTCACTGCATTCTTTTCCCTACAAGTCTGATATATGATTAAAGTGTGCATACATTTGATCGGAAAATGATTTACCTTATTGACTAAAGTCCTTTTAAAAAAAAATTGTAGACCATTGCAACAGTGTGTATGTTTCTTGCTGGTAAGGTTGAAGAAACTCCCCGGCCGCTCAAAGATGTTATCCTTGTTTCTTATGAAATTATTCATAAAAAGGATCCAGCGGCAATTCAGAGAATCAAGCAAAAGGTAATTTATTAACTTACCTCTTTGGTGATTGTGAAGGCATTCCTCTCCTTGTCATTCCACTGAGTTCTTTTCTATTAGTGATGCCTTCAACTTGCTTCATTTTTATATTTTGATGGTTCAAATGCTTATTGTATGTCTTCTTATCCAATCTGAAAATTTTAGTAATTGTCTACATTAAGATGAGAACACAGTGCATACCTGTATTGCAATACCTTATCTACATACTTATGCCTTCTCTGCAGCGGCAAAATTCTCTACACTGAAAATCAGAACATTCATTGCTGAACTGTTTCTCTCATGTGCCCATTTTCATTCTACTTTGGTGTTATCAATTTTACTGTTCAAAGATAGTCAGATTTGTACACTATTTTGATGTGATATTTTCTTTTTTGTTAGTGTCAGCGCTATGAAGTATATTTTGTTTATCTTCATGTTTAGTCTATTCACATATTTGCAACAATCACACAGGAGGTATATGAACAGCAGAAGGAATTGATCTTAACTGGTGAGAGGGTTGTTCTCGGAACTCTTGCTTTTGATTTCAATGTACACCATCCTTATAAACCCTTGGTGGAGGCTATAAAGAAATTCAAAGTAGCTCAAAATGCCCTTGCGCAAGTTGCATGGAATTTTGTTAATGATGGGTATGCTTTATCTTAGTTCATATCTGTTACTCGTTTTTGGCCTTCATTTCTTCTTGAACATGGAATGTGGTATGCAGACTTCGGACTTCTCTTTGCTTGCAATTTAAACCCCACCACATTGCAGCTGGTGCGATTTTTCTTGCTGCTAAGTTCCTCAAAGTAAAACTTCCGTCAGATGGCGAGAAGGTCTGGTGGCAAGAGTTTGATGTCACCCCACGCCAATTGGAGGGTGGGTCTCCTTGATTTATTACAATATGTGATTGTACCAAGCAATCAATAATGCCCTTTACCATCCTCATTCTCATCTGATGAATTTCTTCATCATTCTTCAGTCTCTACTTTGGATCCTTTGAAATATATCATGAGTGTCATATGGGTTAGGAGAAGTGTTCAAACTAATCATACTCAGAGGATAGAGTTAGTCTCTATCTCTCTTTCGTCTGACTCCCACCCTCCGCCATCCCTCCCTACAGTCCTGTGTCACCTTGTTTAAGTGTTACTTAAGATTCTTTTACATGTACTTGGTATTTGGTTTCAGTTTACTACTTTTTCTGCAGAAGTTAGCAACCAAATGTTGGAACTGTATGAACAAAATATATTCCCATCTTCCGATGAAGTTGAAGGAACTGTAGCAACTGCTGCGAAGACTAAATCCAAGGGGGATCAGGAAGACATTGATCATGGATCATCAGTTAGCATTCCAGCCTCATATGAGGCAACAAATAACAGTCATTTGCAGGCTGGAGTTACAAGACCTGGAACCTCAAGGCCAGCATCTAGGTCTGCATCACAGCAGACATATATTGAGAATAGTGGTCCTGCCAGAAGTACCCAGAGTCAAAGTAATGATTACAGAAGCTCTGGAATTACAGGTCCTTTGGATCCTAATATGGAAGTCAAAGATACCGAACACCCTGATGCAGTGTTACTCCACAAGGAAAAGGCTGGGGAAGCTCATAATGTATCAAGATTTGTCTCCGATGGACGTAGTGAAGATGACCAAGAAAGAGAGAGTCACAGCAGGAAAGGTGAAATAAGGGAAGCAGGGGAGCTAAAGGACAAACAGTTTGGACGAAATGTTGAGAATAGACCAAGTGCCCTTGGCCGATCACCTCAGGAAGCTATTACAAAAATTGACAAGGACAAAGTGAGGGCGGCACTCGAGAAACGACGGAAAGCCACTGCCGATGTAACTAGGAAAAAAGATGTACTGGATGAGGATGATCTGATTGAGAGGGAACTGGAAGATGGTATTGAACTAGCTGGTGGGAGTGAGAAAAACAAAAAAGACAGGAGGCAAAGCTGGTCCAAGTCCTCAAATAGACAAGAATATGAGGGCCTTCATCACGGAAAACATCGAGAGGGTGTTGGAGATGGTGGACCACGCTTCAGTAATATTGAAGAGGGTGAGGTATCAGCATTTGAAGCTGGACATGAACTTACGTCACCCAAATCAAGTAGTCGCAAGAGAAAAGAAGGAAGCCCCTCAGAAATTGTTGCAGAGAAGAAGCAGCGACATGATCATCGCCATAATCACTTTGATCATTCTGAAAATCACAGCAGGGTAGGCCGAGTTGGCCACAGCGAAAGGGAAAACAAAAGGCCTGTGGAGGAGAACCATGCTTGAGCAGAGATGCAGTGGCACTTGTATTGTTATTTATTTGCCGAGGATTTTGGGTGACACTGCCCTTTCCTTTTCCAGCCATGCCAATTGTTACTTTTTCCATTGCATGTATACTTCTCTCCTCTCCCTTATTATGCTCAGAATCATTCTTAATGGTCTATAATGTTTCCATGTAACCCGGTACTATAGTTTAAATGATAATTGGATTGTAGAATGTTATAATAGTTAAATTGAGAAGAAATCCTTGATGACAATGAGTATAGATGAGTCGATTTTCTTTCTCCATATATCAAATTTGTTCACATAAGATCATTTATCCACATATAAGAATGTGCAGAATTTAAAAAGAATATTGGGGGTGTATGAAAGAGATTAATCTCCAGAAAAGCAGTGTGGTTTTCAATCTAGGTGTTTATTATGTGTCCTTTTCAATTCAAAGAGTGGATGATGGAACAAGCCGTGAACATGTCGGGATATCGTTTTGATGTTTATCTTGGGATTGTGGCTTAATAGGAGGGAATGACAAACTTTGGAACAACAAGTTCAAAGAAGCAAAGGATCGATGTTGCCTCGGCATCAATGGCCAGGTGAGTTTGTGGCGGATTTTTCCTCCCCTATTCATGCTGAGCTCTTGGTATTGAGACTTGACAGATGGCCTTGATTTTCTGTCGAGTCTTTGGCATTCGACAAGATACTTAGAGCAACTCCAACAAAGTAATTCAGAATTTTCAACAATTATATAGCCGGAACTTATTTTATCTATGTAATTTTAAAATTTTCCTCTAACAATGTTACTTACAATTTAACTATATGTAAATGTATGATTAATTTTGATTGGTTGATGAAAATTAATTAATTTAGTTATTAATTGGTTTTGTAACTTAGAAGGAAATGATTTAATGACAATAATGACTTTTATATTACCTATAATTCATGTTTTCAGTATAAGAATAAGGGATGAAAACGTGAATATAAGAATTCTTTATTCAAGTTGATGTGGTGGGAGATCTGCTGCAGTTGATTTTGAAGAAACAATTTCATATTTCTACTGAAAATGAAATATAAGGTAACTGTTGGAGTTGCTCTTAGATACTATTGAATCTGTTTAGGTGTTTGCAAGTCATTCAAATGTGTGAAAATTTGGAAGAGGATTTATCAAACCTGGGCAATGTGGTGGAAGATGTTAAAAGGTTATCCTAAATCATAATCCTTCTATTTACGTAGTCTTTGCAAATAGAACTTGTTAGGCGGTGGCACATCGATTTGCCAATGCATATAATTCGACCGTTCACCATGAATGCACCGGAGTTTGATCTGGATGCTATTGAGCTTAGTCATATTATTTAATATAATTATCTCCAAGAAAAAAAAACACGAACATTTGTTCATGCAATTTTTTGTATAGATCCTAGGCTTTGAATTTGATCACATTGCCTATTTGTATCTGATCCGTCCATTTCAACACGAGTTCTCGTTGTGGTGAGCCACAATGGGGATGAATAATCAAAATGAATACACATTAGGTCTTCCTGGGAAATAAACTAAACTAGTTTCAGTTCTGTATCTCACCAAAATTAACAGTACAAAAGTCTAGTAAAAAACCTAGGGTAAAAGTAATACAATCACACATACTTCATCTCCTTTGAGATCAGTTCCATGTCACTCAGCACCTATATTCTCTATCTTCCTTCCCTGCACTTTTCTTATGAACTGGCTCATCTCTCTTGTCCCTTCTGTCATCATCAACAGATCTCTTCTTGTAGTCTCTACCATCCCTCCTCTCTGCATGCTGCTTATCAAGCTCTGCACTTCTCCTTTTATAATATTCTTCATCTCTCTTTCCTGTAGGGGTACCATCAGCTGAACTTTTCTTTCTGTAATCTCTTTCACTACTCCGTGCGGCATGAGTTCGTTCATCTGCATATCTCTTTCCACTCTCCCGCTGGTCAGTCTTATCATCTCTGTCTCTACGTCCCTCCTTATGCTTCTCTCTGTCAATATCTTCACTCCTCTTTCTGTAGTCTCTATCATGTCTTCTCTCTCCCTGGACATATTTCTTTCCACTCTCACGTTGATCCAGTTTATCATCTGTGTCTCTTTCTCTCACCTTCGGCTTTTCAGCATCCCTTCTCCTTTCAAGATAATCCTGATGACCTCTTCCACCAGATCGACTTGCTTTACTGTCTTGATTTGATTCCTCTCTGTATCCTCGACTTCTGCCACTGTGCCGGTCCCTATCATTCGAGTGCTTATTTTCTTGATCCTTATGCCTACGGTCTTCAGAACTCTGCCTGTTCATCTTGAGGTCCTCAGCTCGGTCATTTGGACCATGGCCTTCACGTCTTTTTTCTTTTCTTGGACTTTCTGGAGTGTCTCCATCAAATACCATTTCATATCTGCAACGTTCATAAAAACACCAGTTGGGACACATATATTCATACAACACACACACACAAAAACAAACACATAAAGATACATGCAGAACCATAAATACCTAGCATTCTTGCCTCCACCATGCTGTACATTGTCATCCTTCAATATGTACTTCTGAGATTGCTGTTGGCTGGCAGAATCACCAGTGCAATCCTTCGCAATGTGATCAAGCGAACCACATTTGAAGCAGCCTTTGCCTACCGTTTCAAAGAAAAGAAAGAATTAATGTGATTCCGTTTCAATATACCTAGTAAGATAGGTGATACAAAAATCTCTTTAAACTCCATTACCTTTGCCTGCCTCTTTGCGCCTGTATTGGGACCACAACTTTGCAACACTCTGACTAAAATCCACATGTATTCTTCGATCATCAATCAAAGCATTGTCCATCTATACCATAAAACATTGAATGAAACAGAAAAGTTCAAATGGGTTCTGATAACATATAAACATAATATGTTCCAGTCATTATCTGAATACAAGAAACAAGTGACTTCATTTTTCAACACACCTTGAAATATGCTTGCTCACATGCCTCTTTGGCCTCAAATTCTGGCATTACAGTGTCAGAGCGATTAGCATATATAATCTCAATTTGAATACACCAACAAAATTAAAATAAATGTAGAAAGAGAACAGAATAGATAAAGGATACAGATTACAGAACATGATGGTACTTAAAGCCAAATACTACGATCATATCCCAAGAATCACAATTTTGAAGTTTATAATGTGAAACATCAGAATAGAATGTAAACCAACATAAATCTACTCACCAATGAACGCATAGCATAAACTGTCTCCAGTCTTATAATCACGTATTATATCAGCCCTGCAATTTGTTACATAGCATCACATGAGATCATCTTAGTCTTTAACTTGCCAACTCCAAGAGCATGTTTGTTACACCTCCTTATATTAGAATTTTTAGCTTATGATAAAAAAATAGTAAAATTTTATGTTTGGTATCACAAGAGACTATTTTAAATGAGCTTATGTAAGTCTTTAGTCACGTTTGTTATATCTTCTTATTCTTAGATTATTTTAACAATAGTCCAATTTCATGTTTGGTGCCACAAAAGACTTTTAAATGACTTATGTAAGCCCTTGAGGTGATGAAAACACCATTTTTACCTTCTTATACAAGGAGCCTAAAAACTTGCTTCTTATATAACACCCCTTAATATAAGAAATATAGTATCTCTTATATAATTAGTCCAAGTATATAAGGAGCTCAAATACTTGCTCCTTGTTTAACAGACCTTAATATAAGAAATAGTTCTTATATAAGCAATATAAGAGGGTGTAACAAACATGTACTAACAGTTATAAATAGCAACAAACATGAACATTTCTTACGCTTGCACAGTTCCAAATCGTGAAAATATTGTGTACAAGTCCTCATCCTGCATCAAGAGCCAAAAACTACTCAGCAGATTTTTACAACAAATGTAGTAACAAGGCAAAATTTGTAGGCAACACAAGGTTCATAAAGGGAAGAAACCAAGGATAAGAAGAGCTACATACTTCAGTGACTGGATTCAGTTTACAAACAAAAAGCACATTGTCAGGCGGCTTTATTTCAACATCAGGAATATCCCCAATCTGTTACATGAGACATAGCATGAAAAGTGAGAAAGGAAGATTGAACTTTAAATAAACATCTCTTCCTGAAACCAAGATTAAAAGTATGTAAAATGTGCTTACACTCTCAAGTACAACTGCACTGGAATGTGCATCTTTGGCCCGAAGACGCTCCTCAAGCTCTCCCGGAGCCAATTGCTCATCCATAGGAACCCAGTCATCTTCAAGACGCACATTATCATCAACCTATTCGGTAATCATTACAAAGATAAATCAACACATCAAATACTTTAGACTAAAACTTACGATTAGCTAACAATCTATACAACCATAAAACTTGAGCTTTTTTCAAAATAGGACTTAAACATATCGAAGAACCAGACCTTGAAATTTACAATAGGAACTATCTCATTTAAGGTATTAGTTCCTAGGTTGGACTGACAGTAACCGAGAGACTCACATGTAAATGTATAATATGGAATCATTGGCCCACAACCAACCATCCTGACTCTTGGCATGTAATCAGAAGACAATTACCAAAAACTAGTATCACTATGGTTATACAGAATAAAATTTTAATTTTATTTTAGCTTGGACATCCACACCACATATAGCTGTAGAATACAGAAAATATCAGTAATTACCTCATCCTTTGGCTTGCCTTCTGGGGAGGCTCCAGGAATCAACTCAGAAAGTTGGGACGGATCATCAAAAGGATCATCCAATATGTAAGTATGCTTAATTCTGTTCACATAAATAGAATAAAATGAAGTTAATCTAGCTGACTAGCTACACATAAATAAAGAAAAAGAATATATACAGGTAAATCAAGTAAAATGGGGACCAACCTAATATTTTTGTAGGGTCTGTTGCTCTCGTCCACATAAGCCTCATTGATTCTTGTCAATGTCTCCAAACCCTCTGCAATCTCTCCAAAAACCTGCAATACAGAGTCACAGACATCACTTTAGTGATGGAAGCTACACCCAACCAATCAAACAAATTCTCATTTAATAGAAGTTAAGAGAATAGACATAGCCAAAGTTCTATTTGAAGACTACCAGGGATCTATCTCTAGGGGTCGACAAACCTGAACAATAGCCAGGCATGCGCATGCTATCTACTATCTTAAAATGAATTTATTGCATGAGACTATGTAGTAGCACATCAAAAAGCCGACCTAACAAACTAAACTAAACCCTGAGCAATGATACATAGGAAGAGATATCCCACAAAATCTTCCACATATCAAGTTGGTCCACAGGTAGGTTGGCCTCTCTCTCATGCTCACTATACAGCATCTTCTAGCAGATGTTCCAATTTAAACAACCCCCACCACCCAATTGCTGGTCCTATGATAAGTGGCATAATTCTATGAAACGATCCACCCAAAAAAATAAAACTAAAAGAAATAAACAAAGCTTACTGAAAGATGATTAAATCGGATAAGTGACAGGAATTCCAAATGAAACAGTAAGAAAGATGGGCGGGCATGGAGACTTACTGTATGCTTCCCATCGAGATAGTCTAGATCATCACGTAATGTAAAGTAGAACTGCAAAAAAAATAAAGTCAATATATTACAAAAATGTGATTTAAAACCAAAAAGATGCCCCTCGAAATTGAACACCAAAGCTTATGCCAAAATAGCAGTAATTTTATACCTGAGAGGCATTGAGATTCTCTCCAGCACTAGCCATGGCAATTGTCCCTGTTTTAGCATGCTTCAAATCAAGATGAATCTCATCACCGAAAAAGCGAGCCTGATCTCCATACAAAAACCTGACAGTAGAGAAAATTGTCACAGATTGAATATATGGAATATATAAAACAAAATAGTCACTTCTCCCAGAACTAAGTAACCCAACTGATATATACAGAACATATTCAAACATGCAGTATGAGATGTTCATGTGAGGAAAAGAATGAAACAGGGGTGCTACAAGTGTAAAAAGAAGTATTTTTTTTACATTGAGGGAGAACCATGTTTAAACAATGCAGCTGAAATAAGGTTCCTCTACTGAGTAGTGAATAATATATAAAGTGTTCCTTACTTGTATATTGAATCACCACCAGAACCCGTTCCAGTTGGGTCGCCAGTCTGTGCAGTAAAATCCTTCTGAACCGTGTGAAAGAGACACCCATTGTAATACTTTATCCTGAAGTTATATTACATTAAACAAGGAGGAAGATTATTTCCAACCTATGAGTTAAGTAAATAAACAATACCAAAATGCAAATTACCAACTATGACATTCCCAGACATATCCTGTAAACAACTGACAAATAACCAAGTAGGTATACAAGCCAGACATCTCAAGATTCAAATGATGCGAAATCCACTATAATCCCAACAAGTTAACCAAATAACAAAAGTACCCAATATCGTTCTTCGCAGAGATAACACATGTAAGACTTTCAGCTAAAGGTTAGTGAAAACAGACTTACTTGCAGAGCTTTAAGAAGTTCTTGGTAGTAAGAGGACACCTGTCTGTGTACAAATCCACCACTATATCACCTAAACTCGTCACTATAAGCACCGACATGGTTCCTCTCTTCCTGCATTCAAAACCAACATTATTTAGTTTTCATTAACCTGAAACCTACCTATATAAATCACAACATACATAGGTACGTACTTCCAGCTCAAAAAAGCCAAATTTGAACCCGTTTGGCAAATATCAATCAAAATTCGATCTTTTACTGTTGAAACATAAAAACCCAATACAGCCTAAAACATAAATTAAATACAAAACCCAACAAATTTTTTTGCCTAAACCTCTCAAGAACACAGCTTTTTGTAAAATCGAACAACAGCCCAGAAATAGTGGTCGGTTACTTATTACTAATCGAAACCCAAACAGTTTAACTAACCTCTGGATTTTCGCTTTTGAACCTGACTCAAGAGCTCTGGGTTTAATTTACTTTCTACGACGAACGGAGACGAGACGAGAGAGAGAGAGAGAGAGAGAGAGAGAGCGCTCTTGAGAATGTAGAAACTCGGAGCGTATATTTTGTGTTGCTTCGGGTCGGGTCAAAACTCATAAATGGGCTTTATTTTAAGCCCGTGTTCTGTTGGGCCGTGGGCCGTTAATGAACACGTTTCCTTTTTAAATTTGGAGGGAAAATCCGCTCGTAAAGTTAAGGAAACAAAAACAAATTATAGAATAAATAAAAAACGAAAAAGAAAAAGAAAAACAATAAAATATTAAAGAGTGGGAATTTTATTCAAAATGAATGAATATAAAGAGCTATTTAAAAACCCTCCGGACGCTTCGTTGTGCCCAAAGCGATTTACAGACAGACGACGACGACCAACAGCTCCAACAACCACCGCCACGTCATCACTATCGGCGATGTCGCAGCAGAACGGCGAAGGAGGAGGAGGGCCGGACTTCGAGCTGCCGGACGAGATCCTCTCGGTGATTCCGAGCGACCCGTATGAGCAGCTGGATCTGGCTCGAAAGATAGCGTCGATGGCGATAGCGGCTAGGGTTTCGAATCTGGAGGCGGAGGTGGGGCGGCTCAGGCTTCTTCTTCGGGAGAAAGATATGGTTATATATGACCTCGAGGAAAAAGCTTCGCGACTCCAAATTGGGAACCAGGAGGCTGAGTCTCGTCTCAGAATTGCCCTTGAGGACAATGTAACACCTCAATCTCCTCTTAATTTGTGGTTTTTCTGATTCGAAAACGTTGCTTCAATTTGATAGTAGGTAATTTTGGGGTGTAGTGGTTCAGTTTGAGGTATTGGATTGTTGATGTAGATGATGACTTGTTTAGATGTGATGGCTTTGGATTGTCTGTGAAGATGAATGAGCTTGATACAAAGTGCTTGCTGGAAATGAAACGAAAGCGAAATTAAGTTGCCGCTTGAGTGATCTTATATTAGTCTTTGATTTCTGCTACATTCACTTAAGTTTTCTGAGTCTGATTCACTAGATGACAACTAGAAGAAGCAGTACTGAAGATTCCTTTGATGTTTATTTTTCTTTATTATGTTTATATCTCCTCTTCAATACTTGGTGGTGCTTCATGCTTGGTGTGACTTCTTCTGAAACAATTTAGCAATTTCTGTGGCTTACTTGTGTTCTTGTCATTGTGAAGATGAGGCTTTCCAAAGAACGAGATTCAGTGGCATCGACTGCAAAGAAGCTCAGCCGTGACTTGGCAAAGGTGCTTTATATCATGAGAGTTTCTTCTTTTTCTATTATCTAAACTTCTGTGTATCTAATTATGTGTCCTATCTATGTTGCAACCTTTTCTTTCGAGTTTGACTCTCAAAAAGTACTAGCTTTGGGGATGGCCACTGTCGACTCATTTGATCATTTTCAACTGTATTTCATGGATGACATTATAGAGTGCTGACATCGATTATTTATATGATTGCAAATCATTCAATTTAATTGTGACTGTTGAGTGAAATCTTATTCGTCTCTTTCTGGTTTCAGGAATCATCGTGCTAGTTGCTGTGCCCTAGAATTCTAACGAACAAATTTCATAACCCCACTTCCTGTTTTGTTTTCCTCCTTTAGTTGTTCATTTTCTTTGTCTTCTTATGTACCATTTTGACTTTTGAGTCATATCGATCTTCTTAATATATGAATCAGAACCTTAACTTTTCCAACTTCCTTCTTTTCTTTTAGTATGTTGACCTCAGGGCTAACATTTTTTTTTTTTTTGAAAGGGCAGGGCTAACATTTTCTGTTTTCTTTTCTCAGTTGGAAACATTTAAGAGACAACTGATGCAGTCTCTAAATGATGATAACTCATCTGTAAGTAATTTCCAGCTGTGGTTTTTTATTATATTTAGCAATGTCAGTTTCCTATTGTTTTTCCTCACATGGAACTGATGGAAGCTTATCTCTTATAAGTTTGTATTCTTTATGTTATTCCTTTCTATGGAGTTCACTAGCTAAATTATACTTCTTACAGCCAGCCAAAACTGTTGACATTGGAACCTGTGATCTATCAGTTCCCAAGGCGTATCCAGATAAGGGTATTGTTATTTCACTTTATTCCTTCAGTGATCAGTTAAACCATTGCTGACTGATGGAAGCCAAAAATTTATGGTGCCTTACTTTTTCTTTGTTCCTCTGATGGCCAATGTGCTATATTTCTCTGTCCTGCCAGATGAGGAGACAAATGGCTACTCAGCACAATATTCCTCAACCGGTTCTACTGATATGGGGAATGTAACTGATGAAGGTATTTCAACTGATATTATTGTTTGTGGATATGTATTTGTAGGGTGTGGTACGCTTATAATAAGTAACAAACAATTGTATCACATATTTCACTAAAGTATGTTTTAGTGTTTTACAAACATTTTTCAAGTTATTCAATTATATTTATGGGTGCATGCATGTATTTACTTTTATTCACAAATTGGGTCATAACACGGTAGTGAAGGTGTTTTGATGTTGCACCACAAATGTTTGATGCTTAAAACTGATATTTGGTCAACAGCTTCGAGGAATGCCGGGCAAAATTTTTTGTTGACTCCCTATATCATACCACGGCTTACTCCAACTGGAACTCCAAAGGTCTATTCCACTAGTGGGTCACCTAGAGCATATTCTATGGTCCCATCCCCTCAACAGACATCTGGTGCCACATCTCCTACAAAGTCCTCGCGGAATTCAGCGTCTTCTTGGTATCCATCAAGCCAGCAGTCATCAGCAGCAAACTCTCCACCACGTGGACGTCCACTGTCAGGTTGGAATAATTATGGTGAAGTCTTTGCAGTATATGTATTAACAACAGATTCCTATATTTCTATGGAACTCTTTGTTCCCTTATAGACATATATCCATTGCTTCAATTTTTCAATTTTCTATCTTACTCCAAAATATGGTTTGTCTGTGCCACTCAATACAACAGTCAATTGTAGTCGGTAGCAGTCTATGAACTATGTTAAATTACTTTTAACATATTCTGCATTGTAAATTGGGTAGGGCATGCTCCTCGAATTGATGGAAAGGAGTTCTTTCGTCAGGCCAGGTAGGGTGTAATTATTTCAAGTCTAATTTCTGTAATAGTAATGATACCTTTCAAAGACTAACTTAAATATATTATAATATAGGAGTCGCCTATCATATGAACAGTTCAGTGCATTTCTGGCTAACATCAAGGAGCTAAATGCTCAAAAGCAAACACGCGAGGTAATGCTATGTTTTGACTCTTGGCTAGATTAATGCAACTGAATATCTAGCAGATCCTAATGTACATAATTTATGAACGGTTTTGTACACATTTTCTTCCAGGAAACTCTGAGGAAAGCAGAAGAGATCTTTGGGACAGATAACAAAGATCTGTATTTATCATTTCAAGGATTGCTTAGCCGCAACATACACTAGCGTCCATCACACAGTTGACGAGAAAAGTTAGAATAAATGGTAAGTTAGCCTTATCTTCTCTCCTATTATGTATTTATGCTTCCCTTATCCCTGCATTCATATGTGTGGATGGACACACCTTCATGCAAAACTCAAATTATTAGGCTACAAGGACCACTCCTATTATGCTGATTGAATGTTTTTAATCTTAATTGGCTGGCAACAATCAACTGAGGTTCTCAGTCAAGTTTAGACTGTTTACACGGCGCTTTATAAAGCATAATCTCTCTAAACTTGACTGTGTGCTTGCATTGTGGCCTGGTTTACATGTCTTGTTTCCTTCCTCTTCATTCTGTTTAGCTTTTGAGCCTCTTTGCATCACTATTCATGGACCCCATTCACAGCTTGAAAAGCCTCAACTATTCACGTATAAGCTCTAAAATACATACTTAAACTCAAGAATTTACGTTTGGTTTTGCAGTCAAGACAGTGGTACTCAGAAGATTAAGTTTGATGACCATAACTTCCACTGTAATTCAGAAATTATCTTTTCTTTGGCAGGTCAAGCAGTCCTTGCAGACTGTGGATTGAACTTATTTCCAGCTGCTATAAATGTAAGGTTCATGGCTCTTTCTGTGTCATATCAATTGTTTCAGATGTATTCGACATCAAGAAATTTGCCGAGTTGTATTCAACCTCAAAAAACTTGTTGAGATGTAATCAACATCGAGTTGAGTTGCAGCAAGCTAGATTAGGGTTTTGTAGGCTTCGGCTTGTATTAGAATAGAATGCAGTTATGTCTGTATATATATATATGTGTGTGTGTGCGCGCGCGCGCGCTTTGTCTTCTGGATTACCTGCCCGGCTAATAAAACTAGAACTAATCGACAGTACTATCTTGAGTAGGTCAGTTCTTGACACTTGACATGTCAAAGAGGATCCGCCTCAGTGTCAGTGATTGGTAAATGTTTCAAGTTGAAAACAACACCAAAAATTCATGAAACCAAATACCTGAAAAGTAAAATAACAAAGAATCCTCCATTTATTCTCGTTGTTTCGGGTATCGACCAGCTTGGTGTTACAGTAATTAAGCCAGCTAGTTAGCTAGCTTGATTTGCAATGACAAGGTTGTGGTAAATCGAGTTGGCGAAATAATCCTCTGGATCCAATATCCAAATATGGTATAGTTACTCTCATTTGTTATATACTGAGGTACTTGGTACATGTTTAAGTACTTGGCTTAAGTCATTATATGATCAAGACAGATGGAATAAAGTGGCTTCCACTGTCTGTGCCAGTGCACATTCTGGTGTTTGGGAGATTTGGCTTGTTTTGTGCATGGAAATTACTGCATGCAAATGCTATTGAAATTTATGGATATGATAGAATATATAGAAGAAGAAAACAAGCTACACAATGTGGTCGAGTAGATAGCAAAACTGGTTTGTTTTTCCATCTAATTTGATTTGGCTATACTAATATCTATCTTAATTTCAATAGATTGATTTCCCACAGCAGAATTTAGATTTTCGATAAGGATTTCTTCTCGAATGACTCCTCTCCATCCCTTCTTCTTTTACTGATATCGATCCTCTGGTATTCAAACAAATCTTCCAAACGAATATAAACCAGAAAAAAGCAGTAAAACGGCATTTTCTTTTGCTTAGCCTGGAAGAGACTTAGTGTACGGTAAAGTGATGACAATATCTTATGCAGGAGGATCTGTATTGGAAAATGGATGCAAAATAGGTTGTACATGGAACCAAGAATAATATTTGACTGGTAAAATGATCGGAAACACAAAAGATTTCGCTGATGATCTTATGCCTTCATATATCAATCTATATTATAGCTAGATTCAGTTCCAGACGAAATTCCAATCGACATGCACGTTGTACCAACATGAACATGTTGGCAATGGTAAACAAAGATAATTAGGGATAGAAGTTATCATGATCGACCATCGATCCCTACCTCGTACAACTTTGAAGAGAAAAATTTGAATCCTTTCTCGGGATTTTTATATGCATGTCATCTTTGCATAGCGATTATCTAGATGAACCTTATCCTTAGTTTCATAGTTTACTAGCTACTTACTTTCTTTATAAAGTTAAAAAAATCAGGAAATTACTAGTAAACTACCCATATATATTCCTAAAGTTAATCAACTTTTCTAACGCAAGAACGTTTTTAATTTGTTTCATATCCGATCTTTAGGCGTGTGCCAAGTCTAGAAGCATGAACATTTTAACTGTTGAAAAAGAACACCTTCATGGTCTTTATTTATTTTCGATATGAAAGACAAAAAAAGGGTAAAATTATGTTTGCCCATCTGTAGTTTGAGTCAAACATCAGTTAACTATTTTATTTTTTCACTACCTATAATTTTAGTCAAATATCATTTTATTACTTAACTTATTAAAATTGATCATTTCACTACCTAAATTTATCAAAAATTGATCATTGTACTACCTGACTTTTCAATTTTAAATATAACATATAAATTAAAGGGAGGTTAAAAGTGATGAAAAATATTGAGTTGAAGTAGTAAATGATTACAATATAATCAAAAAGTTAAGGTAGTACAATGAATAAAAACGAAAAATCTGGTAGCAAAATGAAATTGATGGTAAATCACAGATAGTGAAATGATCAAATTCAAAAAATCAGATAATCAAATAAAGTTAATGGTAAACCAAAAATAGGTAAACAAAAATTTGCCAAAAAAAAATTACATATTAACTAAACCTCTTTGACATCTAGATCCGGAACATATGCGATGAAACATCTGAACTCTTCCAAGGCTATGAAGAATAAGTCGAGAAGTTGGCTTCCTTGAAGACATGGGGTGAAAGAAATGCACGTACGTATATCTTGGTGGTACATAGGACAAACAAACGAGCACTGTACTTAATAATAAAAATTGTTCGTGTGGATCAAGGCTGGCCCCGGCTATAAGCCATATAGGCCTAGAGCTCCCAATACATGTATTTGTTTAAACTTTATGTTAATTACATACTTATGTATTAAAAAATGAAAATTGCTAATTTGAAAAAAATATTATACTTCATTTGAAAGGATTAAAATATCTTAGCTCATCAGTTAGGGTGTTCTCTCAATATGATCCAAATATGTAAATTTTTATATTTTTGTATTCTCCAATTACTATAGATCGATATACTTCCTTTTTATTTTGTATTCTTTGATCTCTATTTGCGAATTATGTGGTTTCACTAAAATCATCTGACTCTAAATAAAATTAATTTTGTGATGAAATTTCCAAAAATTTAGATATAAAAGATCGTTGTCGGTAAGAAACCCCACTTTTTATTTTGTCTATAGCCCCCTAAATCTCAGGGCCGACCTGATGTGAATCATTGGAATTTCGCAAAGCTTAAACCAACCATTTTCAAGTAACCAAGAGGCTAGGCAAATTTCATCCTTACTAGGTGGGATACATTATAGTCCAATTATTAGTGATATGATACCCGAGAGTTGGCATGGCTTAAGATCACGTAAATCTCTCAGATTGCAGACAATGTTTCTGTGAGGATTTCATACTTTGCTTAGATTTCAAAGATAGAGATCGAGCGAGTTACTTTTATTAGGATCAGTAATCTGCAAAAGCAAGTGCATATATGTTAAGCTGGCTAGGGTTGATGGGATATAAAAGTTTTAACAGAGGACCTGATACTATATATGTACGAACTACTGTTGCGCGCCTACAACATAATCTTTCAGTTCTATCTCATATATGTTTTTATGTGGATAATAGCTGGGCAGAAAGATAAAACTTCAAGCATAAGGGTACCCTAAGAAACATGCTACTCGATCATTCACTTAGCTTCGTGACATAACAGGCCCCCAACTTGTGCCAATTGAATTCTCCAAATATATTAATTGATACTAGAAGTTGGTATGACAGGATAGCCAGGAATCTTTCAAAGATAACCTAAAGATTATGGAAACTCTTTAACAGACCTTTTGAGCCAGATGCCCCTTAGCTCCCCAGCGACCCCTTCAAAATCGATCTGGAACTCAGAAAAATATAAAACAAATTAGAAGAAGTGAAAACTCGCAGCTCGTTGGATCTGCAAACTGCTTCATAGCTAGTCCTATTGAATGGATGATGCATGAAGACTAGAACAGGTGAATGAGTGAATCACATATTAAAAGTAATGTTTCGAATTCAAAACTTTCTATCTCTCTATATGATCCATTTTTTCATTTGAAGCAGTCTTATGGAAATGGTTTTACCAATTTCAAAAGCAATACCAAACTCGGTTAACGTTTCTCGATCAAGCCTGTGTCCTAGCTACTGTAGTTAAAACCTAAAGTATTCACATAATTAGCTAGGATTGGTAAATTGTATGATCTAGTTCCCCTCAAGATAATTAAACAAACAAAAGATCAAAAGAATCAATCCAAAGATCCAAACCAATGTGATAATGTCGGTTTTGATGGTGATCAGCATCCTAATTAAGGAAGTAAACTTAGCTTTTGAACTCTCAACAAAAGAATCCACCATCTGATCATGATATCAATAAGCCTAACCAACTTAACGCCAATGAGCGCAGGAACTTAGTGATGATTATGCAAACCATGCATGGGTAACAATCAAGTCAATATATATGAGCTCGATCTCAAAATCATACATCCTAGCTACCTAAACTAATAGCAGACAGATTTATGCAATATATCCCTTATAAATTTAGGATATCTATTAATTAGCATGAATCTGCATGCTGGGAATGGTTTGGGTGGATTTTTATTATCAAAACCTTAAAATCAACCAACAACAATGTATCTTTATGAAATTCCCAAAGTATATATCTTTACATAGCAGTTGGGAGATTGATATATTCCTTCAGACCTTCAATCAGAAAAATGAGCTTCTAGCTGTACGATTTTTTCTCACGCACATAATAAGGGACAAGCTATGGTAGCATGGGGTATGTTATACCATTATTTATCATTTTGAAAATCAAAATTACAATATACATGAGCAAAAATTTACAACATTTATGACAATATCACCACAATGACCACATTTTTTAAAGATTATTTATAATGTGTACAACTAATTAGATCAAATTTATAACTTTAAAAACAATTGGTTCAAAAGTTATAAATAAATCTCTAAATAAAGTAATTATCTCAAATACAATTAAATAACCTAAAAAATAACTCATTTTACTACAATGACCATCAAATTTGCTTTGAAGTAATAAAATAAAATTATCACACTCTTGATACCTAAGAATGATCCCATAATAAGAATAGCAATATAGCTTCCTAACAAGGTATAAGTTCCAATATCAAATCACATTTCAAGTATTCTTATATGCAATGTTGAGAAACCATGTTTAGTTGTTTACCCCCAAATAGAAAAAGCGGGAAGATGCATGCAATAGCTAGGAACCTTTCCTTCAATATGTGTGTGTGTGTGTATATATATATATATATATATATATATATGACTAGCAGAACAAGTTCCGTGCTCATTCATATTAAGCTAAGCAGCTTTCTTACTACGAAGGAGCATTTGTCCCAACATATATGTATCAAACATAGATCCCATAGCTACTTGAAGCATGAGGATGATTTTACTTGCATGCATGAACAATATATATAGGTGATGGCACTGCAAAATCAATGTTAACTAGGGAAATGCTGAAGCTTAATTAGGGCATATATGTTGATATCTTGTACTTGATTTGTTCATGGAAAATCATACAAGGCCATGTGTTAGATTCTTGATCTATTAGTAGGCCAGGTCTTTAGTAGTACTTTGTGGGCGAACAGCTTTAAACAGTAGGGAGAATAGTATTGATCACATGAGGCCCTCTAGCTATTTCTCTCTTTATCAATTGGTCTCTTTAACTTGTATTGCTTAGATTCATTCATTCATTCATGTTTTGTTTATTTCTATGAATTGCTTAGATTCATTCATGTTTTGTTCATGGAAATCATACAATTCCACATATATTCTTTGCTTTGAGACCAAATAATGTACAATAACGTGACAAAATTGGATATATGGACTAAAATTTTAAGAGCACTATTTTGAAAAGATTTTAACAATCCTTTGACATACTCTTATGGAACTCAATGGCCATAACTATTTTGATGACTTTTCTACGTACTACAGTTATTGAAAATGCAAAAAATTTATACCGAATAAATTAAGATTGTTACCTGAATATTATAATTATTGAATTACTTAGACAAAATAAGATATAAATTATAGACAAAAAGTCATCTATATGCCGAAAAAGTCAGCCATAGCATTTACACAGAATAAAAGTTTAAACTTCAGCAAGTGACACAGTTGATGAAATTAGCTAGAACAACACTGTTCAACTGCCCCGCGAAAGTTCGGGCAGAACAACTTGCCCCGGCCCTAGCTGTAGCCAGAGTGCACTACCACCATATTGCTATTTATACAATTCACAACAAAGGCTAGCTAAGCTCATCAGTAACCAGTAACCACAAAGCTAGCTAAATCCTCAACTGACCCACAATCAGTTGCTTAATTAGCTTTCTGTTTGCTCTTCTTCTCCATGGCTTCTCAGTTCTACGATGACTATTCTCTCCCCTCTGAGTTCTGCAGCTACCCAACTCCGGCTGTGGTCACCGATTGCGGTCCAGTTCTAGGTGGTGGAGCAATGTGGGGTACTAGTACTGAAGAAAACTTGGTACCAATATTCTGTGACAACAATGGTGCAGCTAGTTTTGATGTCGTGTCACCGGAGTCTGACATGTCCTCTTGTGCTATGGTGGCGGCAGCAGCAGCGTTCCCGGAGCTATTCGGATTTGAGGAAGACGCTGTGGCGCCTGTTGCATTTTCTGAGTATAGTAATCTGGGGTTGAATGGAGTTGAAGGGTTTAATCACAATTTTGGTGCAGCTGGAGATTCTTATATCCAACTATACAATAAAGGAAACAGTATGCAGCGTGATCAGTTTGGGGACCAGGATTGCTGTAATGGATTCATTCCTGCTGATTCTAAGCCTCTTGGCCTTCCTCTTCAAGAAAACTGGGTATGCATTTTAAGAAATATGTGCATGGTGCATATATAAATTTTAAGTAATATATGCTTATTGTACCCTTGTACTGTGTATATATAGGGATTCAACCAAGGAATACAGGTGCCTACAATGGAAGATCAGGCGACAAATATGAAGGTCGGGCGGTATTCGGAAGAAGAAAGGAAAGAAAGGATTGAGAGGTACTTGAAGAAGAGAAACCAAAGGAACTTCAACAAAACCATTAAGGTCTAGACCCTACGTACAGTTCCTGCACCATATGTATGTTTATATTAGAAATATATATATATATAATATATGTAATGATCGAGCAAATGTTTTATATTTGTTACAGTATGCTTGTCGCAAAACCCTAGCTGATAGAAGAGTCCGAGTTCGTGGGAGATTTGCCAGGAACAGTAGTACTGAACAACTAAGTGGTGATGATCAAAATCATCAAGATATGGCATCGGAGAAGATCGACGCCAATTGCAATGACAGATTTGATCAGATGTACTGTAGTGGTGGCGCTGTCCAGGTGTGTGTGTATATATATATATATGTGCATACTGATTATGATCACTAATTTGTGTCCTTTATTTTCCTCACTAGCTAGAACTTAACATTTATTTGAAAGAAAACATTGACCCTTGCATGACTCCATTTTCGGAGCTAGTAGCCTAGTGGTACCTAGTGTTACAACTAGTGGTGCCATTTGAGTTATAGATTAGGAAGACTCTAGCTCAGTGGAAAAGTACTCGTACAAAATTCTTAGATGTATAGGATTCTAATTAACCTTTGCACTAAGTTCTTAATTTTTTAAAAGTTAGATGTGTTTCTAATTAGTGGCTCACTTATCCCTGAATTTAATTACAGGTCAAATATGACGAGGAGGAGTGGCTGCAGGAGGCCATGGCAAGTCTGGTGTACTTACCCTATGTCACCGCTGGCTGAGATTAATTTGATGTACCTATGTATATATAGTACTTGCAGCAAGCTTTTGATTTATATTAATCAATTATGTCTACCAAGCTAATTGGTCTAATGTAATGAGGAGGCTGATGTTTGAAGAGGGCATCATATCGTCCCGGTTGTAGAAGTTGCTAGCTAGCTACCATCTAACAAGCTAGTTACTTAATTAGTACGTTCCGGTTTGTAAACAAGGAGTACGGGTGTCAATTTTAATCCCTTGAATGAATTGATTTAACGATCGATCAGTTTATACAGTACGTAGTTCATCATTTCTTACTATCTAGCTAGGTTTAGATTCATAATCTAAAATATTCTACCAACGAAATTTTAATTATTTCAAAATTAATATATAGTTCAAAGCTTGTGGAGAAGCATATATAGTTGAATTTGAGAACCATATATTGCATGATTTGATTGATTTCAGAGGCTAGCTTGTGCATGATTTGATTGATTTGAATCAAAGTGATGATTAAGGTTTCTATTCCACTCAGACTACAAAAGTATTGTATGGGGTATGTGTTTACGTGCATGGATATATGATTAGCGTGATAATTAAGGATTCTAATTCTACATTTGCACTTTACAGTAATTGACGTACATACTGTACAGTGAAGACTGAAGAGGTATAGCAACTTCTTCTTTCCCCTACTAAACCGATCATCTAACACACATAAAGATCTACTGTTTGAGTTGCGGCTGAAATGTGCATGCACAAGTTGTTCTTACATACTTGCTCAGAAAAATATGGTATCAACATGTTGAGAATAACATGCCTGTTAAATTAGACCATATAATTGATCGCAAAAATAAAATAAAAAAATTGTATATCCATACATACTCCACTTAAGTGACCTAATATATAATATCGATATCTTGTCAGAAATGTACTGAGGCGCAGAGTCCTCGATCGATCACCAGAGAATATACGGCTTGAAGCCAGCCATATATCGACCTATATATTTATGAAAGAAAACAACCTCATTAATAAAAATTCAATTTATCACTAAATTAGTAAATTATATTACATTCTAATTGGTAAAAGGTTTCAGTTTAATTGTTCAATCTAGCTATGATCAGCTCTTGTACGTTTATGTAGTACTATATATGATAGTAGTCGATCTGATGGGGATATATAGGAATGGAAAAGAAATGTGAACGGCATTCCTACTCTAGTACGTCGACCAAATATCCGCCAATGAAATGTTCTAATTTGATATTGGTGGGAGAAAGCAATGATTAATTAGTGTCATGCATTAGATTCAAGTAGCATAGAACGCAGTCAATACACTTAGCTAGCTAACCAGCCTCACATGCAAATGATGCAATTAGGAGATCCGATCGGGAAGTTTTTGATGTAGCGCTTCGATTAATCACTTTCTTAATCATAACTATATATATATATATATATATATATATCAACTTCACCAAGCTAGATAGTGTTCGATCAAGCTCTATCTAGTGGTGTACGTTGTTTTCACAGATTAGATTCCCCACCAGAACTCATAATGGGTTTCTGGTGTTCCATCAATCACAAGCTTTCTAATCGATCTTGAAGGTAAGGAAGAAAACGAAGTTAATACTAGCTCGCATGGTACTTTGCTAGGTCAACTTTCCTTGCACGGTACTATATATACGATTTGAAGACTTATTACGTACGTTCAGATGCATCCGTAAGCTCGGAGGTCACATATCTGATGATCAACATAGCTAGTTTCTGATCGGATAATCAAATCAATTACTTTGAGTTGATACTTACATCACTTAAGTGGCATAGTTTACAAGTTGATATATGCCATGTAGTATCTTTGTTGAAAATGAACAAGTTTTCATCAGATGTATACCAGCTGATCGATTTATAACACTATATATATATATATATAGTATATATCGATCTTGAATCTGGAAACTTTTGGCAGGGGATAGTACTGTACAAAAGCCTTCCACCAAAAGAAAAAACAACACTACCTAAATGAAGAAGCCTTTATAGATACGATCGAGTTGACTTGAAAGTCGACCAAGATCTGGCATCTAACAATGGCCAAGTCAAACAAGAGAAGCAAATCAAAGTAGCTAGATCGAGGCTAGCTAACTTAATTATTGCAAGAAATTAAACCAGTGGCTCGTTTTTCACTATACATTGAGTTCTGTACATGAAAATGACAAAGCTAGCGATAAATAGTAGAAGGTCGAATATATATGAGTCTTTTCCCGCCAGCTATATATCAACTTTGTTCACACAATCACACAAAACAACTTTCTGAATCTCCAAGACGAAGTGGCACAATAAGTAGAGAAGAAAAAACGAGAGGAAATTAAATGGGTGTCACAAGCAAGCATTCTATCAATCGTAAGAAAGCACTAGTTAGCTATCCGTCTCCAAAGTCACAGAAACACCAGCATCTCGATCATCTTCATAATATTAGGTGACCCCATTCCTATATATGTGACCAAGCTGATATATATGATTCTTATGGGTACCTAGCTAATTCATGATTCCCCAAAGTGTGTGTGTGTATATATATATGTGCACGGTAGTCACTTTTTCTACGCGTTCTAATATATCGATCGCTGGCTAATAGCTATACATACTAGCTACTCTCCCAGTCCCAGACCTACAGATCGAGATGTACGTACAGCCTCTCATAGTCTCATTTGCATGCATATCCTAGCTACCGGGTGGGTTTCTAGAACTGGCCTGGTGTGTCATAATCATATGCTGCAAACTATATATATATTGTTGCACGGGAGTAGTTTCAGCTACAGTAGTATAATATGTAGCTGATATATAAATTGTTTACTGTTGTGTAGAGTTTAACCGCAGCAAAACGGATAGAAGGAACTTGGTTCACCGTGAATCAGTTTCAATCTTATTCTCCAAATTACATGGCCAGTTGGCACGAAAACTTCCCTGATAAAACAAATGAAATTGTAAAAGTTGATATATAATCTGTTGATGTGGGGATTTGAAACTCAAGTACAGACTTTAAGCTCAATCACAATATGATCAAGAAAGATATGCCGGTGATCATGGGCAACCAGTCCCAGCCCACCATGGATGGATGACCCACAGGAATAGTAAGAGGCCACACACAGCACCTGCAAGCTTATCGATCGGATTTTGTAGAAAACAATCAACAATGTATTCCTGATCGATCGAGGAGGCCGGATATTAATGTGTAATTACGTTGACCAATTTTTAGCTGCAGAATCGGATTTGAGATCACAAATTCATTTGCACATATATAGAAGTTGTAATTTGGAGCCAAATGATATATATGTATTGTGAGCTACAGATCATATCATATATTATATGGAATCCTAATTAAGGATATGACTTTTGATGTCCCAATAATTCTATCAGTACGTGTAACACAAAGTCCAGCACTAGCTAGATAGGAAATAAGAGATTAATTATTGCACTAGGTAGGGTGGTGATAACTAAAAAAGCCAATTAATGCGCATACTTGTTTTTTAGTAAAGAAGTCTATGGAAGGACGTCTTGTCTTGGTAAAACTTTTCCATATCTGTCATGATTTTGTTCCCTCAATTCCAACTTCCTAACCATCAGTTGTGGAGTTGCACACACATTTGTATTTAGTAGCTAGGTCTTGACTATTGACGTGGTCTAGCTAGGGTTTATGGGTACGTTTTATATATACTTTAATTATATGCATGCATGTGAAATTATAGATATCGAAATTTATTTGATAAAAACCTCAATCCCAGTTGTTTTAAGAATATATAGTTCAACCAGGCACGACTTTAACGTACGTACTTTTGTGGTAACTTCTTCATAAGAAAACAAAACAAATTGACAAATTCTTGTAGTTACTAGATATTACATTCAACGAGAGAGTTAGAGGTTCGAATCACCCCAAAATTAATGCATGCATTAATAGGTGTAGCCGGTGCATTAATTTACAACATTTTAAACTTATGTATATCTATTAATCAATCTTTGCGTCAAGGACTCGAGCTAGGAGGAACGCACCTCACGCGCGATAGAAATGTTTACCTCTCACGAAATTTCGTGTCTCGTCCGCTTACCTGTGACTGGCGCTGGTTTCGGCCTCGTCGGTGTCTACGAGTGCAGCCGGATGGGGCTGGTGGACTTGTGTCCAATGGAGAGGCCTAGTGGCGATGAAGGTTACCTCGATCCAGAGGTTGGGGATCTGAGGTGCTGGGCAATTGATGGACGTTCGGTTGTTGATATCAAGGTCAAGGATGACGTTTGGGTTCTGTTAGGGCGGCGGTTCTGACGATGGTGATCGATGGGGGTAGAGGCGTGGGCGGCGGAGCATTTTGGATGGAGTTTCTAAATCGATCTTTTGATCTGGGTGATGAGTTTTTGCGGGTTATGTGGGACGGGCACTTCATCTCTGATCGACCTCTCCTTTTGGGTTTGAATAGATTCACTCCATCTAAACAAAGTGTAATTGGTGGGCGATGGTGAAACGATCGGTTGCGATAGGGACGACGGCACTGTGGCAGCTGTTTCAGTCATAGTTGGGCCTGGTATCTGAGCCGAGTTTTTCTCTGGTTTGCTCTAACAATGGTTTGGGTTTGGGCTCCTGTTTTCGGCCAAACCAAAACCCTTTTTAATAAATTAAAGTTTAGTTACTTTTATTTTATCTTTTTTTGTTTTATCGAAAATAAACCTATATCTGTATGTGGTAGGCAGAAGTGGGTTTCGTCCCTGATTGTGCACCTTTGGTGCCTTGTATACTCTAGGTCAGGACGTTCGTTGGTTTATCGTATGGGCGCACTCTTCTAGTAGCAGGATGAGATGTAGTGTCGACAATATATTTTATTGGCAGCATAGTTGGAAAGTTATTATAAGTGAATTGATCCGTCGTTTTAGTCACGTTGTCTTTCCAGTACTATGTCACCTTTATTGTAAAGCAAATGGAGTACCCAATGTTGCACTCTTTGCTAAATAGTGCAGTTTAAGATACAATGTATTAGTCCAGTCTCCTGATATTATTTCGGGTAATCTTCTTCTTATGGGGTTTAGGCTTTATGTCCCTCCCTTGTATTCTACAATTTCATCAATCAAGGCTTAAGGGTAGCCGCAAGCCCTTACTTCAAAAAATAAAAATAAAAACTTGGAAAAATTCTCATCAGCTCTAATATTGGGGAAGTATTTTTCACTAACCATGAAGAGTTTGGAATATTCTCATTAGCCAACTACTAAGAGAATCTTTCTTATCCACCAAGTTCACCTTATCTTTTTTTTTCTTTTCGTTTCATACATTGGTATCTGTTTATGGATCTCTTCTAAGTATATACCAATGTGTTTCTTTTGTTCAATTAAGATGAGTAAAAATATAAGTCCAGCATCTCTCACTTGATGTTAAACTGACACTCAGTTGATGTAAAACTGACACTTGGAAAGAATAAAAAACTTACTACGAATTCCACTTTTTTGTGGTACTTGTGGCTAGGTTTGTACTTATTTAAGGGACTTTTGAGTGAGTTGAAGTGGAAGATGCGTATCCATTTGTTGTCAATCACCATCAAGGAGAAGTGATTATGTTTAGAATGGTTGACTGGAATGAAGATGAGGTCATGAGAAAATATTTCCAGTAGCTTCATATTGAATTAAAGATAGATCGGATTCTGGAACCCTTTGAAATCTGGGTCAGAGATACTCTTCCCTTTTTGTTTGAACTTCAGTACCTCATTTTCATGGTCAATGATGAAACCTTGTAAAAACTATATTTTACGAATGAATGAGAAAACTGAAGAGCTTTTCAACAAATTTTGATTGTTACTTAATGTGGCGTAGATGCTAAGCATTGAGTATTTAAAGTTAAGATCAGTTTCTATCTTCTCCTTGTAAGCATCCATTACATACGATAGTAAGACACATACAGATTTCAATAACAACAAAGAAACATACAACAGCTTCAATACAATTCTCATTGATGAGGTCTATGATATCCTGAATACTGACAGAGAATCCATCATTAGTAGTCGAGCACCAGTATGAGAAGCTGCAGAAACGTAAAACATAATTTAGTAATTGAGAATGACTAATTATCAGTTGACCTTAAACTAACACTCAGTTGACCCTCAACTGAGTATTAGTAGGCACTCAACTGACACTCAGGTGAGAGTCAACTGCGTATCAGTTTAGGGTCAATAGAAACTCTGAGTAATCTGAATTGAATTAGTAAGGTGAGTAACTTACTCTTGGTTTATATCTTTGTTTGTCTCAAAGAAAACCTTGATTTAGTGTTGCTCTTCTTCAGTCAGAAGTATCCATGTGGTTGTTTTTTGATTTATAGTATCATATGTGCATACATTGGAAATCATTTTCACCTCTTCCTTCGCTTTCACGACTGGTTTTTTTTTTCATGTCTGGTCTAATCTTCACTTCCTCAGAGGTGTCGTAGAAGTAGTTGGTGTCATCATGGAATTTTTTGGTGCCGATTCTCTTATACTACTTGACACCTCTCTCTATTGAACCAACATCAGTATGCAGAGGCTTTTCATCTATTTTATTGACAATTTCATCCCTTTGATCCATTGTCTATTGTGTCAGAATTAGAGTGATATTCATCTTCTCAATCACCGAGGAATGCCCTTCATCTCCATTCCCTATGTCCTCCATACTCGGTGACTGACCATCATCTTCATTCTGCTCCATTTCTAGCCCAGGGATATATATTATCCACCACATCATCCCTTTCAACCACTGTCTTCTCTATTACCTTATCCTTTTCAGGCACGGTCTTCTCTATTTGTTCCTGGTTGATCTTCTTTTGTTCATCGTTGTATGTTTGACCTTCATCTTTATCTACGTTGTTCACGTCCTTTGATGATTGACAAGCATCTTTGCTCTGCTGTTGGTGGAGTATTTCCGTTGCTAATTCACCTCCCACTTTCTTCGCATCCACATTTTTCAACTGCCTTTTGAGCGTAGTGACTTGATTCCTAAGTGACCTATTTTATTTATCCTTTCAATCCATCTTAGTTGCCATTTTTAAGATCTGCTCATTGGTTTGGTCAAGCTTGCTCCAAAGTTCTGTTAAATGCTTCATAAGAGTGTTTGCAGTTTTGAGCAAATTCTCATACTTGTTTTGGATCTGTTCTTGGTCATCATTCTTGCTCAACTAATCGATTAGATTTTGAAGTTTTCTAGTCAGCTCATTGCTCAATTTTTTCACCTCCTGGCTTGCTTGTGGGACCTGTAATCAGGAAGGCAACAATATAGCAATAAATTTCTAAAATACAACAAAAAACAACTAAAAGAGTAACCTCAATTTAATATCAATTCATCTTTAATTGAGTATCAGTTTAGCTTGAGCTGACACTCAGCTGAACATCAACTGAGTATTAGTTGATGCTTAACTGACACTCAGTTGACCTTCAACTGAGTATCAGTTTAGGTTCAACTAAGTATCATTTTAGCCTTAATTGAGTATTAGTTTACTTTCTGTTGTGCCTAAACTGAGACTCTGATAGAAATTAAACATCAATTGAACATCATATGAGTACCAGAAACTTACCCATATGTTCAATGTAGTTTCTTATTGGTCAGTCACATCTTCATATTTATCATCGAACAAGTTGATGACTTGATCTTCCTATGATCAACCTTTATGGATAAGATCCTATACAAGTATTGAGTTTTTGGCCGCCTCTTTCCAGTTAATTTTTTTTGTCTCTTTATCGCTGATCATCTTCTTGGCAGCGGTGTTCTCCAAGAACCAGTACTACAAACACAAATGATATTGATGTTATTAATTAGTCAGTATATAATGTCAAGTAATTATGGAATAAGTGATTAGAAAAGTAAACAAAACAGATGTGTACTTACGTAGATGAGAAGCAAGCATCCCTGATATGTTGATGGTTCACCTTCTTTTTTTCTTCATCTTTAGGCCACCATACAAGAAATTTCATAGTGGATGTGCACCAATTATAGTTGTTGATGGTGTTAAGGTCTTCGCATATTTCTACTTCATTTAAACTGATTCTCAGCGTCGATCTTGGGAAGAAGAATGTAACACACAAATACATGCGGAGCAAAGATGCTATATTTTTTTGGATCTGCCTTGTTTCCTCTTTTCAACTCTCTATTTAGAGCTTTATCTATGTCTTTTTTCTCCAAACTCTCTTTCTTCCCGATGTTAGTAAAGATGGAAGAATTTAATTTCTTGTCTTTTTTCCTAAGCTCTGCATCAAAGACGACCCCTTCAGTTGGCAAACGAATGAGCAGTTGCACAGACTCTTCTGTCATCTTCATTTTCTTAGTACCGAAGATGAACTGTTTCCTTTCATTGCTGTAGTAGTTGAGAATAATCTCCAAATATAATTCATTCTTCATTAGTTGGTCTAATGTTACTGCCCGATTTTGAAACGGCTCCAACATTGGCCTGAATATCTTGTGAGTTCACAACTGTGTTGCATGTATCTAATTGTTGGTTCTCCTCTTCTGTTTCCTTTTCTTTTTTCTGCTTTCCTTCTGCGCTCAACTTCTTCACTGTCTTCTTCTCCTTCTGCACAGGGGTGCTCTCCTTTATGGGCTTATTTTGCTTCCCAACGTATTTCCTTTTCTTGTCCATTGGTTTCAAGTTTTCACTCACAATTAGATCTATTATAGTTCAATCTATTCTGATGCTATCCACATCAGACATTTCATCAACTTTCATTTCTTTATCATTGAGAGTTCTATCGAATGACGATGACAACATTCTAGTTATTAACAAAAAATAAAAATAAGTCAAATATAATTTTTGAAATCCAATTGAGGTCCAAACTAAGTGTTAAAACTCACCCTAATTTGATACTCAGTTTACCCTAATTTGATACTCATTTTACCCTAAACTGATACTCAGTTTACCTTCAATTGACACTTAGTTTACCTCAACTGAGTATCAGTTGAGATCAAATCCTATCAAACCCAGAACAAACAAGAGCCTCAACTGATACTCAGTTTACCCTCAAATCACATCAAATCCAGAACAAACAAACTCAAAATCATAACACACTCAAATCATATCATACCCTGAACAATTTCAAATACTATCAAACACAACATAACCTCAAATTTTATCGAAACCCTAAACTGAAGTTGCATAAACAAGTTTACACTTACAAACATAAACATTATAAACTTGAAATAAAAGCCCGTAGTCCTAATTGAAAGAGAAAAGTGATTGTGAAAACTTACTTCGAGATTGAGAAGTTGTTCGAATGAGTTGATTTTCCCTTTCTGTCGAAATTGAGTATATCAACGAGCTGGAGAGTAGATCGACGATGAAGTAACGGCGAGTTGATTGACAGTGACCGGAACGAGAGTGAGAACGATGAGTTGAGAGAGAGAGAGAGAGAGAGAGAGAGAGAGAGAGAGAGAATTGAGACACACGGGGAGGTGGGAGTGAGGGGTTAGGTTAGGAGGGTATTTTAGTATTTTCACATGATTAATTGACTAGAGAAAATTTCTCATCTGTTGGTGGGTTAATGGAAATTTTACACTTTTTTTTAGGCTCTTGGAAAAATCCCTTCAAACTTATATATATTGGTCTATTTCAGTATAAGAAAGCATGTGAACTGTTCGAGTTTGATTATCTACTACTCACGATATCAATCAAAATAAGTACTTTTGATCAAATTTGAGAACACAATTCCAAAGTAGAATCAATTTGCGCCATGAGAATATTTCACCCTAAACTATTATCTGCATGCACGAAACAAAAATATCCTACAGAAAAATTAAGTCCCCAAATATACACACTCAGTTGACTGGCGCGGCCCATTGGAGCCTTCCTTTCAATTGGGCCGCAGGCTATGGATCAGTACGTGTATATATGACGACTCTTTTTCTAGGTTCCAGCTGGCTGCGATTTTTATTCATGTAATTCTCTTCTTTTTGTTTGGACATGATCAATAAATTTTCCTTCGATTGCCTACATAGTTTATTAATCTTTTTAAAAATATGCATGGATCTCTATCTTATATAAATCCACTTCTTATAAGTTTGGTTAGAGTGTTTGATCGAGTCTAAATCTTTGTTAAAATAGTATATATATGCATGAATCTCTAGGAAAATTCTGGAATGTACCCATGGGCTAAACATCCTATTACTTTAGTTTTGTGAAATGTGTCATCATCTCATTGATTGATTTTGTTAAATTTACCTAAAGTTGACTGAACTTACATAAGCTCAGCATATGTAATCCTCTATTCTGCCCCAATGAACAGCCGTCCTCCGCCGCCCTCCGTCGACGGGCTATCGCCGCCACCACAGTGAAAATCATTCTCCGGCGCCAACCTCTCTCTCTCTCTCTCTGTAGCAGCACCCAAGCTCGGCCTCGTCGTTGTAGCCTCCAGAGCTTCGAACGGCGGCGTCGCATCATCCGCCTCCTCTCTCTCGCGCGAACGACGGCGTCGCATCCTCTGCTCGGCCTCGAGCCGTCGCGCCGAGCCACTCCTCCACGACATGCCAAGCTCGATCTCAGCGAGGTCGATTTTGCCGGCGGTGTAACTCCTCGATCTTCTCCGGTAGCTGATCAACGATGAAGTGGATGAGGGTTTTTGCGGTGGTCGGCGGCGATGAACCGGACGACGAAGGTGTATCGAGGAAGATGATTTTCTGGGAAGGAGATGGTATCCCCTGTACTGAGCATATAGTAAACTCAGTCAACTCTGTAAAATGTTGACAAAAGTAACCAATTAGATTATGACACGTAGACTTTTTAAAAAGTTAAATCCAGAATACTTAACCTTGGGTGCATAGCAGATCTTTATCATATATACTTTTTGCAAGTTCGTCTATACATAATATAGATTGTCTCGTCTGAGTCTCATTCAATAAGATTGTACATGCAGCATGCAAGATTCCAAGATCGAGCCATCTTTTGATTTCCGAAGCGTATACGGAGATGTAATTATTGTGATATATGTTTTTCTTTAGAAGATATATGTTATTTATGGTCACACTGATGTGGATATATATAAATTGAAGAGAGTGGAACAACTGAGGTGAGTCGCTTAACTAACATACAATAAGGTTAATTAATTTGGCCAGTACGTAAAATGCACAAAGGGCTGTAGTTATCTTCTATATATAGCTTTCATTCATTCATATAGTTAAAGGGGAGGATGCGTACAACAATGAGTCCTCGAATACAAACCATCTATATCTATTAAATAAAAGGTAACTAGAAAATTAAAGAAGATATGAAAGAGAGGCAGACATTAACTAAAAAGCAATCCCAAATGATACTAGTTAATCAATGGATTAATAAGAGAGTATATATCAATATAAAATAGAGAAAGCAAAGAGCAGGCATGCGAAAGGTAGCTAGCATGACCACAAAGAATTGGCTTGATCTACCACCATGTCCATTGTAAAAAAAGATTTGGTGGTCTGGTGATGAGGATGATAATGATGGTGATGTTGCTGAGAACTATTGTTATTATTATGAGACACTATTTGCTTGACTGAGATGGGAGAGGTGGTTTCTGTTGTTGCTGCCGGAGATGATGATTGACCCATCTTCATGTGCACCACCTCAGCTCGTGCAATAGCCAACTGCGTTTGGAGGGCATCGATTTGTTGCTGCAGAGATGAGATTGCACCAACACAGCCGTACACAGGATCTCTCACTCTAGCGTTTGCTTCGTACACCATGGAACTCACAGCATCACTGCGCTGGTGCTCTGGTAATTCCTGACACATGTATCAAAACAAATTAATGAACCATATGCATATCATTCTCATTTTTTTGGGAAATTAAAGTTGACAATAAGAAAAGAGAATGTCTTGACATTTCATGAAATTGTTAGAACCAATTTCTCGTGTTATACATTTTACACTAACTTTTTCTTTTGTAATCTTAAACCCTAAACTTTTCAGTAAGCTATTTCTCACCAATTCTAAATTTCCAAACTTCATAAGTTCAGTAGTATCACGTACGTACTAGTCAAGGCGGAGCTAGGATCTCAAGATGAGGAGGGCTAATTGGAATTTCAAGATGAGGGGGGCTATACTACTCGATCAAGTGTTTGCTAGCTACGCATAAAAATCAAATGATATTTTTAGGGATATGTTAGCACACTCAAGCCGTATACACTAATGACCATGTAACTACGTACAATTCCTTTAATTTTTTCTTCAAATATTATTAAGCAACATTAGTTGAAGAGCTTTAGTTATTATCTCACTTGGGATCAACATGTTTTTGGATTTATTATATGCAAACGTGTTTATCAACGTTTGCAACCCATAATCATAAAGCAAAAGGCAAAAGAAATTTACAGAAGCACACAACAGACACCAAACTGACCAAGGTATACACACCATGACGTACTGATGAAAACCTTCGACTAACCCCTCAGCTGCAGAATAGTGCAATTCAGAAAAGGTGAGGATGATAAACACTCAGAAACTAGAACCAAGTTTCTCCAACTATGCACGTATAACCTCCTTTGTTTTACACACATGCACTTCAAATTACTTGACCAAGAAGCAACTGAAAGCCTGCAGTGGATTTTTCCAAACCTTTAATTTCTTTCGAGTACGAATACAGTCATTAGTTTGAGAAATGTTGCCTATCAGGACTTTGGTAGTCTTCAAGGGGAATTCTTTATCGAGGACTTGTAGTTTTCAACTCAATAACCACTATAACCGAAATAATCGAGGTGAAGATCAAAGGAAATGGAAGCATGCAGACTTTTCATGGAAAAAGAAAAAGATTAAAGAGAAGAAATAGTGATGGAAAATATCTCTTCTTGTTTTTTATTTTTGGAAAATGGATTCAATTGCATGTTTGTAAGAGTGACTTTGGCTTTTAGGTTACTTAATTTTATGATCATGTGTAGGGAAAACTAAGGCTAACCTAGTCTATAATGAGATCATGGGATTTCATCATTATGAGTTCTACCAAAGAGATCGAAAGTTGATAAAACATATATATATGCTCCATTAAAAAAAACACAAGTGTAGTAATCTTTAATTCCTTTTTGGATTTACTATATCATCAATATACAACATCATCCATGCCCGGCCTTCAATCCAAACCAGATGCAACAACACTTCTGATGTCAAGAACAAGAAATGAACCAGGAAAAAGACAGCAATATCTCTCTCAAGTACCTCATCTTACTTCAATTCTTTTAAATTTCTGAGTTGACAGGGCAAGAAAACTACAAATTTGACCTTGAAAGTATATTCAATAGTGTATAATTAAGTACGTTAGAGTACTTAATTAGCTGCCAACTATGGTTGGTTAGAAGTTAGAACTACCCCTCCAGTACGTGTAAGAATAAATATAGATTATGGCTTCATATACTTTGTTGACCACAATCGATTCTCGACTAGCCATAATAATTGACCACAATCGATTCTCGACTAGCCATAATAATTAATGGTAATTGTTCTGAAATACACTGTTGGTGCACTTTTTGGAGGACATGGATAAGCTGATTGTCCAATTTGGTAATCTTAACCTCTCGATCATTCTGGTGTAAACAGGAGGCAGTTACACTTGAGAAGTAAATTAAGCTGTCTGCCCTAATTTTGTTTCAAGTTTTTGAGTAATAAAAACAGAAAGTACCCCCATCGTCTTGAAAATGACCTCAATGGAGGGAGAGAGAGAGATGAACCTGTAGCATCTTGTTGACATTGCTAGCACCAAAAACCTTGTGCACACTTGCAAACTTGTGAGGCTCATCAGCTGGAAAATATGGAGCAAAGACACAATCCTGCGCACACCTCCTTCTCAGAAGCTTGCATGCTGCGCATGGAGACAATCCACCTTGTTTGCGACCACTGATCTCCTTCATTTTCTCAGCTGGGGACATCAAATACTATTCCAAATACCAAGGGACTAATTACTTTAGTGAAAAGCAATCTGATATATATGTATATGCTTCTAGGACTTGATGACCAGAGAGATCGAGAGGGGAGGGCTTAGGAGGTTTTATAGTGAATTGCATTGCGTGTAGTACATACGTTTATGAAAGCAATGAAATCTTCCAGGGTCCCATAAAAGAAGACGCCTAAGATCTTGTTGGACAAAACATCGTTTTTGATAAGATCTTTTAGCCCCGCCATCAATGATATAATTTGCACCCTTTTTCATTATAAAGTTTTTTTTCCTCCTTTGATCAATATGTTTACGAAAAATTATTTAAAAACTCAAAATCAGATAAGATTTTCAAAAAACTCAACTTATGACATCAAGGTAAAAAATGTCTAACTTATGACCATTTTTTTCTTTTCAAAAAAGTTCAGTTGACGTCATTTTTTTCCCAAAAAACCATAAATACTATAAAACACAGTTTTTTCATTCGAATTTTTCCCCTAAAGAAGGGGTTGTTGGTTAGTCAATTCACCCCCTTCTATTTTAGTCTCTCTATCTCTCCTGACCTTCTCTCTCTTCCTCGACTCTCTCTCTCTCTCTCCCGCGATGAAATTGCTGACGACCGACCAAGGTTGTCCGGCCACCAAAACCTTCGAGTAAGGTACCAAAATGACCATCTTGACGTCTTCTTTCTCTTTCCCTCAACTCCTACTTTTATCTTTGGTCGAATCACGCAAAATAGTGAAGAGAAAGTCCGAGAAAATCCAAAATCCTATAAATTAGGGGTTGATCGATTTTAAGCCGAATCAGACAGCAAGACTCACTAGGCTTTGTAGCCCTTACCTCCACGAATCTAGCCATAGCTTGGTTGTTTCCTAATTCAATCGGTATTCGCCAAATCGAAGAATTGAAGATTTTTGGATTTTAATATTCAAAGGTAAATTCGATGTTTTGTACTTAGATTTAGAGGATATTGTAGAAGAGAAAGTTGTTTGATTTTTAGCAGAAGATGTCTCAGGTATCTGAAAAGTGGATGAACAAATTGAAAGTTAAACAGCTCTTCATGAATGAGTGAATCAATGGATTAAGCATATGAATTTTTTTTATTTTTTTTGCAATTTATGCGTACAACACAAAAACGACTCAAAGTTGGGTGTATAGTTAGTGCTAAAATGCAATTCATAAATCAAAGGTAGTTCTCCATACAGTTACCTAGACAACTCTCTAGACAACTATCCAGACAGCTACCTAGACAACTCGTTGAACAGCTATCCAGACAGCTACCTAGACAACTCGTTGAACAACTATCCAGAAAGCTACATAGACAACTCTCTAGACATCTATTCAAATAACTACTTAGATAGCTCTCTAGACACTATCCATGAATGAGTGAATCAATGGATTAAGCCTATGAAATAAAATGTTTGTTTTTAAACTTTATGATGTATTTTACAACACAAAAACAACTCAAAATTGGGTATATATATATATATATATATGAAATGACATATATATGAGTAAGCTAAGGTAGTCTCCAACCATAAATCATGGAAAAAAATGATGTGGTGTAGGAATATATTGAATAAAAAATCCATAATTAGATTCAACATTACTTTCTCATCATATATAATTTCTCAAGAAAAAATGCTCCATATAACTTGTATATATATGCATGTGAACCATGAAGAAGAAAAGATAAAGAGAGAAATAATCTGATTAATTGATTAAATTATAGAGTCAATTAAGTGAAGCGTAGGGTAGAATATGATGCCATTAATTCAAATAGAATTGATTTTTGAGACAAAGAAAACTAACCAGACAGCTCGTTGGACAACTATCCAGACAGCTCGTTGGACAACTATCCAGACAGCTCGTTGGACAGCTATTCAGACAGCTACTTAGACAACTATCCAGACAGCTCATTGGACAACTATCCATGGTTGTACTTTCCCTGCATCTTATCAAAAGCCCTTCTAACATACATCAAACTCCCACATTCCTACCACCTCTTAGAAGAACTTAAACTACTACACGTCTACACATATCATATTTGGCCTACTTCGTCGTCGCTCTCTTACTCATCCGCTTCCCTCTCTTCACATTTCTCTTCTCATTGTCTTGCCGGTGACAACGGCGCCGTTTTGAGGATGAGCGGTCATCGGAGGAGGAGGAAGTTGAAGGAGAAGACCACGGTGAGTCATCATCGCTCGTGTCTTGCACGTGCTTTCTTTTCTTGCTTTTACTACCCATTTTTTTATTTGTGTGGGAAGGAATCAAAGGATTGCAGAAACTCAAAGGATTTGAGCTCCGTGTGATTGGAGTCGGGGAGGAGTAGTGCTCTGCTACAGTATTTTTAGAGAGAGAGAGAGAGAGAGAGAGCGAGAGAGAGATAGAGAGAGAGAGAGAGAGACGATTTCTCCGAAAGAGGAAGGGGTTTCACAAATCGGTGACATCTATAGTAAATATGAGAAAAATATTTGGTTGTTACATACTTAAAAATAAAATAATTTTTTTTTGGAATTAAAACTTATGGTGAATTTTGAGGAAAGAGAGTGGTGAAACCGGTTTTCTCATTTGTTTATTAGTATTACAATATCTATTTTTTTTCTTTAAAAATAGATATAAAAGTTTGATTTACTGGATCCCAGTAGAATCCATCTATATTAAAACAAAGTTGATGAAAACAATGACTAGCATCTCTAGCTTTCACTACTACAATTTAACATTCTGACAGTTTTAATTTAAGAGCTTGATACCAAACATCTTCCAAAAATGAATTAATATTCTAAAGAAAATGATCGATTCATTGGTTAATTCTAGCTGATTTCATGTAGTAAAGTACATGGCAAGGTATATCGTGTACTATATATTTGTTTGGGTCCAAAATAATCATTATTTATTTATTAGGGCTTTCAAGTATATTGGACCGATGACTGCGGCCTGCATGAGTAAGGCTTTCCTTCAGAGGGAATGAATTTTAGATGATCTTAACAATCTTAGATTAATTAGGAGAATTATGGATTCAGGATTCCTGACAATTAGAGTCATTTAGTGATATTAATTGCTAAAATATTTGTTAACTATGACAACTAATTGTATGATGCCTATATATAGTGAAAAATTTTGTATAATTCACACCTCTACATCTCATACACAACTTTTGATTTTGGTAAACTCTTCTCTTCTTGAAAAACCCTAGAAACTGGCGATTTGAAGGTTTTAACAAGATAAGGCGTGAACAATCCGACGATTCAAGAACGGGACAACTTGTGTTCTCAACACGCACCAAGGTAATTGCTCTACTCTGCATCGGATAGGGTGTGTGGAGTATCGATTTCCGTGGCTCGACAGAGAGACACGAAAACTCAAGTCCTAAGTCACTTAGGCAAAAATAATTCATCAGGTCTTTAATCGCTTCTCAGAAGTTCAGTAACGGTGAATCAGCGTTCCATGTTTTGCCCCAGGACAATGGCATACCTAGCACGCACACACGCAAGAAAAGAGACAGTTTGAGGCTTCTCAGGCTCATAGGAAATCTAGTGCGAAACATTTTGGCATGTCTAGTGGGACCTATTTTCGTGTCTCGATGTAACACTAGGGAATCCTTATCAAAAGGAGTACCCTAGTTGCCGCAAGCACCCACAACCAGCTTTCCGAGAGTATAATTCTACAGCTTGCTGCAGACTCACAGCAAAAGAGGTAGAAGCACAGTTTGGAAGCAGGCACTGCTCAATAATGGCATTTGAGTTCCAGACTTCTGATGAGATCAATTAGATGACGTTTGATCCATACCGACCGTATGTCGCCCAACATGATTAGCATTAGGCGGAGCTACTCGGTCTAATCACTCAGCTGTTGAATGAACAAGCACCCTTACTAACGGTGGTCGATGAAAGGTCTGAGAAAGTGGCCAGTGACTTGCTGGGCTTAAAGGCGGACCTTGCAAAAATATTGGTGGACCAAGAGGCTTACATAGTCTAGCTTGCAAGCTTGGTAGGGGGCCAGGACAAGTTGTGGGTGGAACTTGTATGGACGATAGAAGCTGCGATGAAGTTGCACAAGGATTCCACGACCGACTTGTGGAGAAGGCCGGACAAAGACCTTGCTCAGCTCTCCAAGATGGTGTCAGATCTAGTCTGTGAGCACCATCAAGCAAAAAATTTCCCGACAGCCTGGAAAGAAGAGTTCTAGAGGTTCATGGAGCAGTGTAACTTACAGGTTGCGCGGAAGTTCCAGCCTTATGAGACTTCCTTCCCAGAGCTTAACAGAGAGGATAACAACGCTTGGAAGTGGCCAAAGGCCTACAAGCCAATTAGCTTCCAAATGTTCAGCGAGAAACGGGGGCGAGACTGCAGCTACACATTTGGCTCGTTTTACTCTGCAACTCGGACTATGAGGGGATGACCCGGATCTCAAATTGAGAGTTTTTGGATCCTCGCTTACAAGGTCGACTCTTATATGGTATATAGGCATGGATCCGAGTCCAGTGTCAGAGTGGTCGGCTATGAAGATACTATTCACCAACCATTTTGGGACGGTCATGCCAGAGGTGAGCATAGTAAAGCTATGTTCAATGAACCAAGCACCTTCAGAGAGCCCGGTAGCTTTCTTGCATCGCATTAGGGCTGAATACAATATCTGTAAGATGCTGCTCCACAAGGATGCTGTTATCGACATGGCCATCAATGACTTAGAGGACCGGCTCTATACTATGTTTCTAAACAGGAAGCATGCCTCGTTGGATGAATTCATCACTTCGGTGACAAAGGCTCATAGTGCTATGCAAGAGAGGGACAACATGCGAAACGCTTCAAAAGGGATATACGTGCCCAGACCAACATATATGCCAGATAGAAGTAAGCCGGTGGAAGCGGCTTATCTCGGAGAGTCTGGCAATTAGGATTATGATTCTGACGATGAGCGTGTCCATGCTGTTGAGTTAATGTTCAAGACTATTTTGAATCCCAAGAAGTTGTAGCAGAGCAAGGGGCCTCTTAAGCTCTCAACAGTAGCCTTCACTAAGCCTGAGTTCGAGTCTTACACGTATAACACTAGTCTTACCCATGACATATTGGATGAGCTGGTTAGCCAACGATAGGCGAAGATGGATTACAGCCCGATTCCTAGTCCGAAGTAGTTGAAGGGTAAGAAGTATTACAAGTTTCATGGTATGTGGAACCATTCTACTAAAAACTGCATGAAGCTGAATGATCAAATTCAAAAGTGGATCAATAAGGACAAGCTCGCCTTAGAAGCTCCCACCAAGACAGTATCTTTGGTGGACACTCAACCATTCCCAGACTCCCACGTCAACATGATAGAGTTGTATAAAGCGCCTTTCAGGCAGCGACAAGAGAGGGCACCCCAAGCAGGATGCAGGGTGGTAAGACCAGTTTGGTGTCACCATCACTACATTTTTAAGGAGGATAGGGTCCATGACATATTAGACGAGCTTGTTAAAGGAGGATTCGAGTCATATAGGCATGTTTGGAGGCTTGAAGATTTGGCCTATGTGAGGCCTGATGATTTTTTTTCTTCTGCAAGTACCATAACAAGTTTGGCCATGCTACCTTAGCATGCAAGGGTTTGAAAGAGAAAATCTAAGACTAGATCGATGCCGGGAAGATTGCATTTGGACCTTCGGAGGTGCAGGCAAGCAGCTCATCGCCAAGTGGGAGCTCCTGGCCAAAGAAGGCCAAACAACAAATCATTTACGATGTGTCAAAGATGGCTTAGATCTTGGATAACCTGATCACAACAAGAATAGCTCGAGTACCTTTTAAACATTCCCCCAACCCAGAATAGTAGGTGGGGGACCCTACTGTCGCTTTCACCATGTGAGGAATCACCCCACTGAGCTATGTACCAGTCTAAAGTATCGTATCCAACAGTGGATTAATGAGGGTGAGATCACGGTGCATCAACCTGGCGAGGAAACTGAGTAACAAGCCAAGGCTGAGGATGGCGTCGTTGTAAGGATGCTCGACCTCCAATGGAATAGCTCACATAAGAAGAAACAAATGGTGGACATCCACACATCTGGAGAAGGTGCAGTGAGTAGCCGACAAGAACCTTCCTTAAAAGGTAAAGAAAATGTCGATGTGCAAGAGCTTTTGCCAATGGCACTGTGCTTTCGCTGCAAAGTCCATTGTCATTTAAAGATCACATAAGAGTCGATGGAGGCAGCCAAAGTGTGTCCTCAATTAGTGTCACCATTAGAGAATTACCAGGCGGTGAGCCCAAAGGAAGTGAATACTCGTGATTCACAAGCATACAATAGGATGTAGGCAACCAAGAAGTTTCTGAAGCTAAGTGGCAGCACTTCTTAGGTGTTAGACTAGGCATCCAAGCCTTATATTCCTTCAGCTTCTAGGTCAGTGATTAAAGAAGATGTCTGATATGTCAAGAAGAAAGGAAAGAGTGTGGAGATAACACCCAACAAAAAGAGAAAATTGCAGCGGTAGTATGGTGCTACAAAAAGGGCCTTGGAGGCTCTGGACAGGGGCATAATCAAACTAGATCAGTTGATTTAGACTCTAGAGCAATTGCAAAAGAAAATGAATAGGTTGTCTGCCAATCCAATTATTGCCTTCGGCAAGTGAGCAGACAAACCGAAAGTCAGAGTAGCTCGACCTAGTGTATTCTCAAGGATATCCCCAAGCAAGCCTATACCTGAGGTTCAGCAGGTCGCCTAGAGGCCTATAAACTATAAGGAATCAAGAGAAGAAAGGTGACTCACTGAGCCTTTAGTATTGAAAAGTCTCCAGCAAGCGTCCGAGTTTGATTCAACTTGCATCACGTCTAGTGAGTCCAAGGGTCTCTGTTGGCAACCAAAGTCAGTGGTGGTGAAAGAACAAGGCAGGACAGTCACCACTATGATAACAGCGATCAAGGCAGTAGACATAACTTAGTAAGGGGCATCCTCGTCAGCTGGCGATAAATAATCTTCTTCTGTTCGAGCAAGTATTGAACCTATACATGAGGTTTCATTCGAGGAGAAATTGACAAAATCTATGAAGGCATTAGTGCCTAGTGACCAGGTTATGGTGGACGCTTTACCTTTTGTTGATGAACAACTCGATAACGACATCGAGGAAGATGAGGAAGAGCTGGTGGACTATGGTGACGAGGAAGATACTAGCAACATAGGTGGCGAAGAGCTCACAGTCAACATTGTGTTTGTGCTTCCTGCCAAGTTCATGGTTCCTACATTGCCATCTCCCAAGCTACAAGAATCAAGGGCGATAATGCTCACTCATCCTGGGCACATTAATACTCTTGCTTTGGTACCAAGGGATGAAATGACAAAGATTTAACCAGCCATTGACGTGTCAATGAAGAAGGCCTATATGTTGTTCAGGAAACCTACCTTGAACATGGCCATGCACACGAGGCCTCTTTACATTACTGCCAATGTACAAGACATACAACTCAACAAGATGCTCGTGGATTCTGGGGTAGCAGTGAACATCATCACAGTGCGCACGATGGATTTATAAGGCATCCCCAAGTTCGCCATACAGGACACATCTTTGAATTTCCAGAATTTCCAGGGATCTATCTCTAAGACATTATGCATTGTTTTTCTGCATGTGCAGGTTGGTCCAACTGTAGGAACTCGCACCTTCTTTGTGGTAGAATGCACCGCTCTATATAGTGACATCTTAGGCAGAGACTGGATACATAGGAGTTATTGTGTTCCATCCTCACTTCACCAACAACTGATTCTTTGGAACATAGAAACTGAGAAAGCAGAGATCATCGATGTTGATCCTCGTCCATACTTTGTTTCTGCTAACACATTAAAGGCCAATTACTACAATGGATACATGCGTCCATTAGAGGTTTATGGCATCGATATCAAGGGCTATCTCGTGTGGGTGACAACCTATGAATTAGCTCAATAGGAGATCATGCAAGCCAGTGAGGATACCAGATGCCCTTACATCGTTGAGCTACCATTCACACCTCGTAAATGTTAGAACCTTTATCCAGCCTGGAGGCAAAGGCTTGTTTTTCTCTCTATGACCGTTTACATAATTACATAATGGAGAAGCATGCCTATGAGCATGTTGTGATCGTTGCAGCATTAGAATAGATGGACGACGACGTGTTGCAAGAATCTGACAAGGAAGAGGTAATCTAACTGGCTCCAGCAACTTTGGATGACACCCCACCTAAAGTAAGGATCCCATCGGGAAGATAAATTTGGGGACCACAGAAGAGCCAATGCATATGGCCATTAGTACTTTCTTGGAGCATGAGGAACGTCAGAGGCTCATTGGATTATTGTAAGAGGTCAAAGATTGTTTTGCTAAGAAATATGAGGACATGCCTGGTCATTCACCAGACTTGTAAAGTCACGAGTTTCCAATCTTGCTAGTAAAGCAGGAGATGAGACGGATGAACACAGAAACAACAATTCTAGTCAAGGAGGAAGTCGAGAAGATGCTTAAGTCAGGCATCATTAACGTGGCTAAGTATAATGAGTGGCTATCGAACATCCTCCCAATCAAGAACAAGAATGGGAAGATGAGGGTCTGCATGGACTATAGAGACCTCAACAATGAGATGCCAAAAGACACATACATGATGCCAATTACAGACTTGCTAGTCGATTCTATGGCTCGCCATGAAATGTTTTCTTTCATGGACGGCATAGCAGGGTACCATCAAATTTCGGTCGCTGAGGAAGACAGACACAAGACTGTTTTCTGGTGCCCAGGTTTTGCAGGAGCCTTTGAGTATGCAGACATGCCATTTCTCCTAAAGAATGCAGGGGCCACCTCCCAAAGAGCGATGCTTCTTATATTCCATGATCTCTTGGGGAAAAGCATGGATGTGTACATCGATGATGTGGTGGTTAAGTCCAAACGAAGGCAAGACCAAGTGGATGATCTAAGACAAGTCTTTGAGTGGATGAGGAAACATCAGTTACGTATGAATCCCTCCAAGTGTGTATTTGGCGTCCATGCAGGGATTTTTTTTTAGGGTTTTCGGTCCATCAAAGAGGGATAGAAGTGCCTAAGACAAGAAAGAGGTTGTGATTAACGTTAGTCCTCCAAGGAATAAGAAGGAGTTGTAGCGGTTGTTGGGAAATATCAACTTACGCCGGTTTATTGCCAATGCTGCCAATAAGACTTAGCCACTCTCATTGTTGCTCAAGCTCCAAAACCAAAAAGACTTTGTTTAGGAGCTTATACATTAAGAGGCTTTCGATACTATTAAATGGTACCTCGCCAATACACTAGTACTGGTGCCTCCACGGCCAGGGGTACCTCTCAAGTTATACATCACAACGGTGGATGAATCAATAGATAGCTTGCTAGCATAAGAGGACATCACTAGCACCGAGCGAGCCATCTTTTACCTCAGTCGTACTCTCACAAATTGTGAAACAAGAATGGAGAAACTCTGCTTTGCTCTTTACTTCTCGGTGTGTAAGCTACGACATTACATGTTGTCCTTCACTACTTGTGTCGTTGCTCAAACAGACCTTATGAAGTATATGTTGGCTAGGCCTATTGTCAGAGGCTGGATTGGGAAGTGGATCCTCACTTTATCAGAGTTCTCGTTGCAGTATGTTCTACAAAAGGTAGTAAAAGGTCAGGCAGTGGCAGACTTTCTAGTTCATCACCCCATGTTGGAGTCCCAGGAGGTCAAAGACTTGATGGTTCCAGTACCAATACTCTCGCTAAGGCAGACATAATTATAGTCAATCCAAAAGGTACTACCTTTGCTTATATATTTCGTCTGGATTTTCATTGCACCAACAACCAGGCAGAGTACAAGGCGTTTATCATAGAGCTGGAAATACTGCTGGATTTGGAGGTAACCGACGTCCACATATTAGGGGATTTGTTGTTGATCATTCGCCAGCTCAAGACTAAATATAAAGTCGGTATTTTTCTTGAGCCATACACTAAGCGGGCAGGAGAGTTGCTGGAACTATTCACAAAAGTCACCTTGGAGCACATCCCTCACGAGAAAAATCAGGTTGCCAATGAGCTAGCTCAGTTAGGTACTGGCATTAATCTACGCGATGGCATCCGAGTACGTATTTTGAAGGTCGAGCGATGGATTTTACCTTCATTCATAGTCAAGAAAGAGGAGAACGGTGAATGGTATGGGGTAGCACTTGACCACATCGATATGGATTGGAGGCAACCTCTTACCGCCAACATGCAGGATCCCAACACAGCGTCCGACAAGCAGACACGTTTTCTTGTCATCAACTACATACTTAGGAATGGTGAGCTCCTCATGTGAGGTGAGGAAGGTGTGTATCTATATTGTATGTATGGTTATTGAGAAAGAATTGTACCCCTACACTTGTGAACTATGAACTAGCCTATAAGTGCAAAGAATTCCCCTACCCACGAGTATACGGGGTCAAATTATAGTATTTGAAAGAAAGTCGAGTGTCAAACCCACGAGGATTGACCACTTAAACTCCTTAGCTTGACACGATTAAGCATTTTAAATCATGGATTAACTAGACACAAGACATGACACTAAAACTAAAGCAAGATGTGAAAAAGTATCTCATAAGACTAAGTCCTTTGGAGACTTAGCATTGCAACGGATGGTTGAACTACAATGAGTGGTTAAATGAAAGGTTGATTGATTGTTTACTACTAACTAAATTAAGTGAAAACATAAAGTAAGATCAAAACAAAATGTAAATGTTTGGTTGACTAGAGATGTCGCCACTATCCAACTCAATGTATACCAACACTGTCCAAGTTATGAGTTTAGTCCGATTCACATGTGTTTGTCAATTTTGTGATCCTTTCGAGTAACCATTGGTTGTGAACCGAATCTCCTAGGCCATTAGGGCACTAGAAGTGTTCCGGTCCAACATTCAAATATAAATCAAACCGAAACTAGAATGCAACTCAATTATGAATTGTATCCTAATCATACTACATGCTTAATGAGTTCATTATGTGTTCACTTATGATGAATATGAATGGTTTTCCTTCCTGAGTCCCTATTATAGGACATGAAAGTAGGTTCTAATAACTTTCCTAATCCACACCTTTTAAAACATGAATTAGAAGAAGTAAGGATTAGCTACAAAGCATCTTCGAGTCAATGTAAGATTGACCAAAGCTCATTCAGTCATTTGAACTTCAAGAAGGCTTTGGTCCATGCTCAAGCCCAATTAAAATCAAACCTTAAGCCCATTTTCTCAAATGCAAACTAAGTCATGTTTACATGCTTATCTTCATTAAGTGAGTGGCTAGTTTACTTAGGTTCAGTTTTAGCTTTCCTAAACATATCTCAACTTAATCTTGGCTAAGACATGAATATAAAAACATTGAATCAAACTCAACATGCAAACATATCACAATCACATCACAAGCTATCAAACTCATTCACAACATGTAGTACACTAAACCAAATTCAATTTCATAACTCAAAACATAGTTATATGTACATCAAATTTCAAAAGGTAAGTACTCACTGAGCATAATGTAAAACAAGTTTAAATACATAATTGAAGAGATATAGAGATATAGAGATAACCCAACAACTCTCAAGCAAGCTAAGTCATCCTTGGTCTTCAAGCTCCATCTTCTAGGCTCCCAAATGCATCGAACTTGAGGTAAATGTGAGATAAAAGGGGGAAAAGCTTAATTGCACAAAGGAGGGTGTACAATAAAGTAAGGAGGATGAGAAAACAAAGAGGGACCTTAAGGGAAGCAAGGTAGCTCCACCGTAAATGGCTGATTTGGTGGTGATGAAGATGGTATTTAAGGTGGAGAAGAGAGCTAAAGGGATAAGGGAATGTTGAGAGCTAAAAAAAGATGTTAAAACTATGAGAAAAGTGTAAATGAGGTGAGATATTTGTGTGGATAGAGAGGAGCTCGACCCTATAGGTTCCAAGGAGATATTTTGGGTGTTTAAAACTCAAAATAAGATGCTTAGATATGATACTAAACTTTACACTTTTAGGTGGTCTTAATGTATGACTTACCTTAAGTCATATGACTTGTATATGCATCCATCTCTCAAAATATCTTCCTTGTGAGCTTGGAATCTTGGGCCTTGGCCCAATTCGACTTGACTCTTGCCATTGACTGATGATGACTTGTTGGAGTTTGACCGTTGACCATCCGGAGTTGACCGTTGATCGACGTTGACTTTTTGTTCTTTTCCCGGTTTTGTTCCATCTTCTCCAAAGGCCTCGGAAATGTGCTCGGCTTCTCCTAAAAGTGAAAAAATTCCACCTCTTAGAGCGTTTCGGTACCAACTCCCACTTTCCTAGCATAACAAGGAAACATTATAAAAGTAATACTTTATTGATAAAAGACAACCAATAAGCATAGTGTTAGGGACATAATTAACACATAATTATGGGCCTAACAATGGTAGGGAAGCTAAACGATTGATATGGAAAGTACATTTAGGGGCAGCTGGGGCACATTAAGCAGGTCTTAAGATGAGATGGTTGTTACGACGACATGGTTACTATTGGCCCTCCATCTTGAAGGTCTGTATTGCTTTCGCCAAGGGTTGTGAAGATTGCCAAGCTCACGGTCCAGTCAGTCACATCCCTAATATTCCTGTGCAGCCTATCATCAAACTCTGGCATGCTTGAGGCTGGGCACTTGACTTGATTGGAATGATCCATCCCCATTCCTCAGAAGACCATAAGTTCATTATGGTGGCTACAGATTTCTTTACTAAGTGGGTGGAAGCTAGGCCATTAAAAGTGGTTTCCGCCAAAGCAATCAAATCGTTCCTATTTGAGGATGTAATTTGTAGGTTTGGTATTCTAGAGTGCTTTGTTTCAGACAGATGGGCAATGTTTATGTCAAGCGAGGTCGAGCAATTGATGACTGATATGAACATTCAATTCCTTTATTCTTCTCCTTACTATGCTCAATCTTATGGTCAGGCGGATGTTAGCAATAAGCTCATCCTGCATATTCTGAGGAGGATGCTCGCCGCCAATGCCATACTTTGGCGTGAAGAGTTGTTCAACACACTGTGGGCATACCAGACGACCAAACACAACTCAATTTCCACCATATTTTATGCTATCATGTTTTGGCCATGATGTTGTTTTGCCTATGGAGATAAATGTCCAGTCTCTTAGAGTCATGGATCAGCACAACTTGGTAGATGAAGACTATGTTCAAGCTATGTGGCAAGAGCATGAAGATCTAGATGGCCATACAACTTCGCGAAAGACTACTTGGGAAATGAGCCATATGGCTTCGCGACAAGGATGGTACGGTTCATAGGAATCCCATCAATGGTCGTTTCTTTAAGAAGTACATCCCGGCGGTGTGGGAATTCGATGACCCGCCAAGCTCGGTATAATTGAGTTTGCTCATGCTCACTCGCCAGCATTCCAGAGGCTTGTCTCTCACTCGCTTGATCAAACTCAAGGGGCATCCCATATACTATATTGTTCTCGCTTAGAGCCAATCTTTGTGGCCAAGGTTTAAGAATTTTTTTAATGTTCTGCCTAAGTTTCAGATTTGAGGTTGTACGTCTGTTTCACCCAATTCTTGTGGCCAAATCTTTTGATTTTCTATTTGTTATGATTATCTTTGCTTTGAACATTTGTCATACTCGTTAGAGCCAATCTCTGTGGCCAAGTTATTATGTTTACCAATCTCATAATTATTCAAATTGTGTCCGAATTTATCTTGATTATTTAAGTGTTTGTCTATGGATTAAACGTATACAAAGAACATATGCATAGATAAGACATATAAAAGAAAAATACATGGAATCAAGTTTAATATAGAGGCTTTACGGCATTGAGCTCTGATATTATGTACAATTAAACAATGAAGTGGCCTAAGCTAACGGCCTAAGAAGAAGAGACGGACAACAACAAGCAAAGAGTGAGACCTGGAACAACATGTCAAAGACCTTCAAGCGAAATAGAGGGCATAAGACAACCTCTTGGTCTTACATCATTGGGGCTGATGAGGCAACTTCAGCCTTGGCGTTTGCCTTGAAGAGGCCTGGATGTCGTCAACTTCTTACTCGCTGCCCCTCGAGACTCACCATATGTATAATAGGGAGTGTTAGAACAACAACTATGTGCTTTTTTCACAAGATAAGCTTCCAAGGTTGAGCGAATGCAAGGCTGCTGCTAGCGAGGCAGAAGATAGGTCGTCCTCCCAGACGTATAGACTCGGTTTCTCCCAAGAGTTTAGGAGAAACCTTACCAAGGTTGAACCTGGGTGTAGATATTACTATCTAGTCCAGGTTTGGGCATGAATATCACTATCTAAGAGCTGGAAGAAATGGGAAAGGGACTGTTGTGGAAAAGCTATTAGGAAAAACCAAAGAAAGTAACCCAAGAAAAACATCTTTGTTGTGCTAAAGGGAAAAGATGGGTGTTATTCTTTAGTGTTAAGGAGAGGTATTTATAGGGGCCTAACCCTGAAGGCTTGTGAAAACCAGACCCCAATTTAGCTGGCTAAATTGAGATTAGGCTCTAACGACGCTACTAATTGAGGTATTTACTAATAATTATAAGAAAATCTAAACACTGAATTTCTCAAGTCACAAAATCATTTAATGTATAACCAAAACTATACTCTTAAAGGATATAATAAAGTTCTGACATCAGAGCGACTAAACGCTACCAAAATAGCTAACCTAACTAGCTACTACTTGGAGGATTAGCTGTGGATTCCCCCGAAGGAAACTGCTATGCCTCGAACTCTGTGTACACCCAACCTTCATTGAAACTCTACAACCTAGGCATTTGAAACCAAAGGTCCCAGGGCAGGACATTTCAAAAATATAAAACTGTTAGACTGAGTGGATAGAAACGATAAAACATAAGAAAACATGTAAAATTATAGTTATGTCTTTCCACTGAATTTTCTGTGAAAAAATGTATGCGAGTGATGTAAAATCCCATGTTGTTCTCCACACGTAAACAAAATCACGACTAGCTTAAAGATGGCAAGACTGACACGAAAACTAAAATGCAACTAAGAGTGCTGAATCTAAAAACTAAAGACTTGAAAATGAGATAAATCACTAGAGGTAAGGATCCAGGGATCTAACAACATGGGTTGTCTAATGTCGGTTAGGAGCCTAGCATCCATGCTGACATATGACTACTGTGATACCCTAAATCATCTGGAATAACTGTGTGATCAAGCTGGCCCTCTGGGAACTGAAAACTCAATAATATGGGTGTACCTTACGGAGACGGTGATCAAGTGGTCTAGCTAGCTCCAATCACCTAATGTTGTCTAGGTTCTAGCTAGCCTAGACGACATAAGTCACTCGATGATCAGTCGAGTGACTCGTATACGCATACGTAACTAATCTGAATAGCCTCAAAGGTAACGACTTTAAGAGCCACAAACTGAAATATTGTAAACTAAGATCTATCTGAGCTGGATGCTTAACTGAGAGTGTCATACACTGAGACACATCTAAACTAGACGATTATCTGAAATCGTCATGTGTTAGAATAAATTAAAATCAAAATCGGACTAGTTGGACTGAAATCGTGAAATATGGCCACTTCAAAGATTTAAGATTTATAACTAAGCTAAATTGAAACCAAAATGCATAAAGAGTTAGCTGAACTGAAATCATAAATGCCAAACATATCTAGAAACCAAAATGCATAAAGAGTTAGCTAAACTGAATACATACAACGTAAAGAATTAGTAGAACTGGAAACTAAATGCTAAATAATTCGATCGTAATTGATTGACATTGATAAATGTAAGGCAACACTTATTAAGTTTCGAGCTAGCTTAACGAGAACCATCGTGCGTAACTGTTTAAGGAACCAAAAGTGACCATTATGATTAACAAATGAAACTCACATACATGTTTGGTGAAAAGAGAAACAATCCACTCTAGGGCTGTTAATACCGAATCGAAAACCGAAAAAAAAATCGAATCGAAAACGAACCGTAACCGAAAAAACCGAAATCGAATAAATACTGAACCGAAAAACAAAAAAACCGAACCGAACCGAAAAATTCGGTTCGGTTTCGGTTTTCGTCTCTAAAAAAATCAAAAAAACCGAACCGAATCGTTTGAACTGAAATGAATAAAACGACGTTGTTTTACAAGTGTCAATCAAGTTTGATGTTGTTGGGTATGTTGTTGAATATCTCTTTTTTTCCCATATGAAAGTAGTATTTGGTATGAGCCATAGTTTGATACTTAACAATGATTATTGGGGTTCTTGTGGGTTTAAGAAAAAGAATGCTAAGTTGCCAAAGGAAAACTCCCTAGCTGAGAAAGTGAGAATGGTGGACAAGTTGAGTATACTTTGAGAATGGATTCAATTGAGTGTTTTTATGTGATATTTGTATTGTATTTTTATTTGGATGGACTATAGATTGTTTTAAACTTGGACTATGGAGTGTGGACTTTGGTTTGGTTTATGTTTGTTGATGTTTGAAATTTTGAATTTGTGATGTAAAATTTCGATAAACATTTGGCCATTTGCTATGGTTTGAAACTTTGAATGTGTGATTTGTGACTAATTATATTTGTTGTAGTTTGATTTGACATAAACTATGTTTCACACTTTCACAAAGTGATTGAAAAAAGTAGCTAATGAAGATCTTCGAGTTTTCGAAACTAATAGAAAGAAATAGTATTTTTTTTAGAAAGTTTTTTTTATTTAAAAAAAACTGAAAAAAAAAAAACCGAAAAAACCGGAAAAAAAACCGAACCGAACCGAACCGAACCATTCGGTTTTTTGTAAAAAAATTAAGAAAACCGAATCGAACCGAACCGACTAAAAAATACGATTCGATTTTCGGTTCGGCCTAATAACCGAATCGTTTGTACCGATTAACAGCCCTAATCCACTCACCTCGATTGCTAGATATGTTACTCGTCGATCACTTGGCTTGAAATTACTTCCACGATGATCCAATGACACTGCATGTTGCAAAACAATTTATCTAAATACAACAATTTTACGACTAACATAGAAAAAGGAAATCGATACCAAAAGTCGATCAAGAATACCCGCAATCAATATCGATTATCGTAAGAAATCTAAATAATCGTTGGATTCAAAAAGTCACGTGCTGGAGACTATACTTTGCACTCTACTGTCCAACTCAACCCACGGTAATACCCGACTTGACATACGACGATCGCCTACGTCAAAGTATTGAGCCTCTGTGATTCCTATGCAACCTATATATGTTACGATAACTCCAAAAGTACATGATAATACTTAAAATTGACAAAACAATCATTAGGAAAACTTCCCTTCGAAAAAGGGACATTCTGTCACCGGGGCTCCGCGGCACACGGCGACGCGTGGGCCCATGCTCCACCACAGGCGGCGGCTGGAAATCCGACAGGCCCAGATTTCATCAACTTGCATACCAAAACATACATCAAGACAAACCCAAAAGCATTACATAACAACTCGAGGTCAAAAACTTGTTAGAAGTCATCGAATCTATCCTTTGAAATTTGAATCCACGCCGGAAATTCAAGACGTTCGGCCAGCGCCGACAGAACATGGCGAGGTCTCAAATTGGTCGCGTTTGATTCCTTGGACGGTGGCCTTCAAAACCCCCATGGAAGAGCCACCCATCGCTGGCCGTAATGTCGTCCCCGTTACTGACTGAAACTCCCCTAAAAATCTCACCCTTTCACATCGATTCAATCCGATTTAGAGATGCATGGCCGATATCAAGATATGGGGAGGATGAGGAGAGAGAGAAAGAGAACAATTTTGGGGCCAGAATGACAGCCGGAGGTGGGTTGCCGGTGACAAACTCATAAAAAAAAACCACGGGGGCGATTCGGCTCAAGAGAGAGAAAGAGGAGGAAATTTAATTTCTTAATACCACAAAACTTCCAAAATTCGTAAAAATTACCTCGAACCTCCGAAAAATAAAATAAAAATATGCACGAACTCGTATTAATTTCCTCTACAACTTTCGTGACTAACTTAAATCTAAATTCACAACTTAAAAATAATCAAATTCCAAGTTGCGATGAATGATCAAATCTCGATAATCGCGACGTATGATGATTGACTCGCGAATTAAATACGAGTAACGATGATTAATTCATTAATCAAGGTTCAGGTCATTACAAAGCTCCTCACTGATTAAAATGGAGCAATGTTTATCGATTCAACGCACCCAATAAATGGGGGGAGACACGTTTTTCACTGATATGCTAACCAAATTTAATCACACTTCAACTTTTCCAAGAAAAGCAGTTGAATGTCATTTATTCCTAGATGGTTGGCATGATTCTTGCAATCAGAGAGACATGGTTACATGGGATTACATGTCAGTAAATTCAAAATTCAAATCTGGGCACACCTTTAGTGGGCTTGGCTAAATAACTTAGTGATTTCATTAAGATTGCTTACAAAAAAAGACCTAAACCTGAGGCCCATAATTTATATATAGGGCCACATTAAGTTACAACTCATGCTTAAAGCTAAATGTGATGGGCCTTCTGTTGAACTTCAACCTTGGTATGTTCATACCAGGCGCATGCTTCAGCTGACGACGTTTGAAATAGGGTCACTTCTTCCTATGTGGCCCGAAGGCCATCAGTGTGATCAACGCTTTCTTGCAATAGTTATACAACGGCATCTTAAGTAGGTGTGAATTCCTCTCATATCCTTGTCACAATGGCCTTCAGTTTGGTAAGTTATGCTTCTTTTGCGGTGATCTCAGCTTCTTTTTCCTCGAGGGAGTTATTTTAGTCAACGACTCTTTTGAAGAAGGCCATCAGATCAGCATGGTTGGTCTGCATAATTTTTACCATTTCTTGCCAATAACTCTGGCGCAGGCGAAGCTATCTGAGCAACCAGTCATTTCGTTCTTGCAATTTCTTGAGATTTGCAAGATTTCCCGCGAAAAGATGAAGAGTAGGAACTAGTGCTTCCTGAGCACATTTTTGCAAGTCTTCTATCTCCTTCAAGGCTACCGCTAAGACAAAAAGGGTGTCAAGGTTTACCTCATAGAGAACCTGGATCGCTGCTCAGGTGCGACCGAAGCAACTTTGTCGAATTAGGCTTTTAACTTGGCAACCTTGGGAGAAGAAGCGGTGGCTGAAGAGTTGGGTCCGACTGCAGTAGAGGCTGATGGATCTGGGAAACCAAGTGAAAAGGTCTGTTTGACGCCACGGTCGAAGTCAACAATGACTTCGCGCACAACAGCTGCAACAACGTCCCATTCGGCAGTTGACGGAAGAGTAGTGCCCTGCATAAAGAGTTTCACTGAGCTCATTACTTTAATTGGTACAAAAGCTATTAAAGAAGGGTGGTTAAAGCACCTGGGAGAGACCAAATGGGGGATTAGCATGCTCGGTATCAATCCTCGCCATGGATGGTTCTTCAAGAATGATGGCGAGAGTGGCTTCGACGTGACCCAAAGGCTCTAGAAGTTCAGCTTCTTGGGTCTGAGGGTTGGCCACCTACAAAAGGTGATTGATTAGATAAGGGAATCAATGTGCGGGCAACAAACTATTAGAGTACTTGTACTATAACATCCAGTCGCGAGAATTTTCTTTTTAAGATTTGTTTAAGGTTAATCAAAGAAGGTAGTTAATTTTTACCGTTGGTAATTATTGATGACCCTTTTTATCAAAATTTTGTCGATCAAGTGTTTTGAGAAATTTGCTTGGGGAAAGTCGTAGAGTTTATCGGAACGAGTTCGTAGACACATCAAGTTTTTAAATTGGAGTTACAACAAAGAAGTTATGGTTAACGAAAGTTTTTAACAATTTACGTTTTTGGTCAGTCGTGAAAATAAATAGGAGTTACCAGAAATGGAAAGTCAAAGCTTTCCATCTCCGATCAATTTTTTTCTTCTCTTTTCTCTCTCTTCCTCTCGCACCTCTCCTCCTCCCCGTCGGCTTCGCCGGTGATGGATCACTGGTTGGCCACCAAACCAGCCATCCAAGGTGTCAAAATCTTCCTCTCATTCTCTTTGATCATTTTCCAATAACCCTAACACCCATCTCTCCTTGTGTTTGCTCGAATTTGGAGAAGAAAGTTCGAAAACCTTATGAACCCTAGAATTTAAGGTTGATTGATTCAGCTTTAATTCAATCATGGAGATCTATTGGGTTTTGTAGACCTCTTCATTGTGAGTCTTTTGATACCAAGGACGAGTCTTGATTCAACCCAAGGAGGGAGAATCGAAGATTTAAAGGTTTTGAGATTTTTGGGTGTTCTTGACTTCAAAGGTGAATTCGATGATTTCTATGATGAATTGAAATTAGATGTAGTTGAGAAAGTTATTGTTGGGTTGATTTTTCACATGTTAGTGTTTAGGTCGCCGGAAAAAGTCACTGCCGCCGCCGCCGACGGAGGAAATTTTGATGTAAATTTTATACCTTTTTGTTCGTAATTACGTACCGAATTCAATGAAGAGGTTATTGAATTGATTTGGACATAGATGATTATGACGTGTGTTTAATCAGATATTAATTAAACAATTTTACGATTATATTGAATGATTGATTCTTTAGTCGATTCAACTTCGAGTCGCGTAACATTTGATGAATGTGTAGTGACTTTAAAAATGATTCAGGAATTAGAATTTGGATTAAATTAAAACACGTCATTAATTCGGAAAACACGTTATTCGAAAATTTGAGGTTCTCGTTGGTATACAAGCTTAAATATTCATTAAAATTTTCGACGATTAATTATTAAATAATAATTGTTGTTTCAGAACGACGTGTTAGAAGCCAGTAACAAACAGATAGAAATGTCAACATACAGGTTTTGGCTTGGTGGAAATCATGGCACAGTACAGTGAACATACCTTTTATTTTCACAATTGTAACGAGTTCATATTTTATCAATATGCTTTACAGTATATTTCAAAGCATTTAAATTTGGAGGTTTATTTTGTGATGGAATTAGTTAGTTACATCGATGCACTGACTGTTTGGCTGATCACCACATAGTTCGGTCAAGGGAGATTAGGACAAATACTTCGTTTGACCGGTCATGGGAGGTAAGGACAAATACCTCGTCTAACCCATCACTTATATTTTCATACAGATAGTCGACTCAGGTTAGGTGGCCTGGGCGATCACCTCCATTTTTATTTTAGTTATACGATTTTGAACTCGCATTATTTTAGAAATCAGCAGAAAGACATATAGTTATAGTTTTACAGATCTTCATAGTTTATGATTTTTGTCCACTCATTCTAACGTTTTATTTTTTTTTATGTCTTTCCATGGGCTCTTTGTTTTAAATTGTCCAGTTTTCAAGTTTGCCAGCTGAAGTCGTGACCATCAAGAGTACGAGGCATGCCGGTCCACAACTTCTATTTTCTGAGCGTAGGTTCTTAGTTGAAGTTCTAGGTTGCTCTTGTTAGGGTAGCTAGTACGAATTAGTCAGTGCCAGATACTCTTGTACGGATCCCGTAAGACTTACCTTGGATTACTGTGGTAATCTGGGGCGGGTCTTGTCATTTACATAACTCATAGATAGTTCAAGTCCCATCTCTTGCCTGGTGTTGGTTGTTAGGAATGTTCCTCGCCAGAGGCTCCTGTTGTTCATAAGTAGCTTATGTGCTCATCTGAATACATCCAACAAGAACCGCTTCCTCCTGACTTTCCTCTACGATGAGCGTATCAACCACTTCTTCTTCAACATTGGGAGTGGTTGAAGTCTATTTAAATTAGAAGGAGTTTAATTTTAATCCTAGGAAGGTTAAGGGGCGAAAGGGAGAATGAGGATTACCTCAAGTAGAGTGCTGGGTAGGTCTCTCACCTGGGTGATCTCGAGCTCTGCCATTAGTATCTCGTCTCTCACAAGAGGAGTGCTCATCAGAGTCTCATCCGTTTGAGGCTCGCATGTGAAGTTACCCCAGGATTGAGCAGTTTCAATAAAATCTTTAGTATGCCCTCTAGGGGCATATTCATTATCTATTGAGGGGAGAGGCTTCGTGCTAACAAGTTCCTCATTTGCATCAACTATCCCTTTAAGGGGTACGTTGGCCGTAGAGTTAGCCTCAGGTTGAAACTCTTCGAGGATTATTGCCTGCAAATAGAAGAAATCTAGCTGAAGGAAAAACACACAACCATCATGCAAGTTCTCAAGGCGGGTTGGAAGTTACCTCGAGCTCGTTCTCCAGGGGAGAGTCTGGTGGTTGTGATGATGGTTGGATAAGACTAAGAATCACACATCTGGTTAAATCTTCATGCTCCTCGCTAAGCACTAGAGAGTGAGGAATGAAGGGTGGGTTGTTCCCAAAGGGAATTGACCCTTGGAACTGGTAAGCTCAATGTGGCTTTCACTTGGATAAGAGCGGTGCTTCTTCTTGTTCTTCTTCTTCTTCCTCCTCCTCATCCATTAGTGGGCGGAAGGGTTGGCGAGAAGAGCTCGTTGTAGTGTAAGGGCGGAGGTGGCTTTCTATGTGCCACTGGTCGATGGGGATATCCTTATCTTCCTCAGGAATAACGGTTTGTCGCCATTTGTGGGGTGGCTAGAGGGAACAGAAGTTAGAATTATTATCTATTTAATAAATTGATTTAGTCAATGGATGGTTAGATGGTGGCTTACTTAGTGAGCTTCTTCTCCTTCTCCGTTCCTGCTTTCCGCGTCAAGATCATAATCTGTTATAGAGCTTCACCTAGTAGGGCGAGGTCGACGTCTGTTGCTAGAAGGACCCATATAAGAGCTCTCAGCAGTGTTGCCCACTAGCAGAGGAGGTACCTAAATCCATTGTTGGGTAAGACATTACAGCCAATTAATTTGTCATAATCAATTCATCATTAAGGGAGAAAAGCTTTTACCTCTGGCCAACGAGGGGGTGAGTCTAGAGATTAGGCTTCTTCATATTGAAGGGCTTCTCTGTCGATTAGAGTAGTGAAGAGGTGCAAGAAGTCTTTAAAGATCCTAGCGAAGAGGGTGACATGTTTAATAGGGCAGATTATGTCCCAGTGATGAGCTCACAAGAGGATATAGTTGTGAGTCACCCCAGAGGCTGGTCATAAAGTACGAAAGGCATCAGCTGGAACTCTTACACCGGGAAATCCAAAGTGACAATCCTCAGCTGCATCAGCACTGGGATAGTCATGGGATCTCCAAGAGGTGTAGACAAGAAGAAGTGAGGCGCCTTGAGTTGTGCCAAGTTGCCTAGTGAAGTGATTAGGAGTGTAGAGATCGTGGGCTACACTTGGTTCAGGAATCTGCAGGTTTGCATAAGTGTTGCTCTGGATGAACATAAGCATTGCAGAAGCTTCTTGATCAGGTGAGGGGAAAAAATCGATGCCTAAGTCTTCAAGACATCTCCGATCTAAGACAAAGAGTGTTGTCTCTTCTAAAAACTTGTTAAGCGAGCAGAAGAAGGTGAAGCTTTTAAGGTAGGTGAGTGGATAATCGTGGAGAGGCCCCATGGGAGTTTTACCTAGCAATTCGTTTTCCCTGAATGACCTCATTCGCGAATGATGAAAGATTGGGAAATAGACCTGAAACCAAAGGTCTAGCATCCATAGTCGCCCAGCGAAGTCAAACTAAGGGGATCTAGTGAAATCCATCCTAAGCTACAGTAAAGATAGGTGAGGACAGGCTAGACAAGTTCGACTTTGTGACCTTCATACAGTGCCTCGGCGATGCAAGTCCAGCTTCCTATGATCTTAGCAGAGGAGGTGCAAAAGACAAATTTACAAAGCCAGTATTTATGGAAAGCAATACCTTCTTGAGCGCCTGATATGACCTTGTAATGGTTCCGCCATGCGGTGTAGGATCAAGTAAAGTGCACACGACCAGGGCAAGCTGTGGTCTTGGGCAGTAGGGTTCAATAAACCATGAGTGTATGACTTCTCAGCAATTGGGACTCCAAATATGGCCACCATGTCAAGCAAGGTGATGCTCATATCGCCGCAGGAAAATCGAAAAGCGTTGCAGTTTGGATCCCATAAACACATTACGATGGCAAACAATGCTCGATTGCCTCCTTGAGGTAGAGCAACGCCTAATTCCATAAAGCGAGAGATTTTGATCATTTCCCAGAGCAAGAAATCAGTTTTTGCCTGAGCTTTATACCGATTCCTATCATCCTTGGTGACAGAGGGCCACTTGCCTAGTTTGCATTCGACGTCTTTTCTGTCCCATTATTGCGGTGATGCTTTCTCATTTCGGAAGATGAGCGTGAGACGACAGATGAAATAGCGCAGGGTTTGGAAAAGTGTTGGGTTCAGTGGTGATTTGAGGAATGATCCTAAACACGTCGTATCATAATTGGCCAGGAGGAGAGTGAGAGCGCGACCGAATTTCTTGTGCGACGCAACATAGCAGATGGTGGTAGAGAAGGTTTCGGCGGCATCCTCGTTAAGGAATGGGTTGGGTTTAACTTGATGGGGAGGTATGATTTTGGTTAAAGTTGGTCAAAAATTTGATCGAAATTGGCAAAGCTTCATAGAGAAGTTTTGGGTGCTTTGGATAGTGAGATCAGAAGGCAGAAGAGTGTTTGGGTAACTTTGCACTACTGACAGTCGTGCGGGCTTAAGTAAGCGTTATATCATAGGGCGCGACTTTTCAAAGGAAGTGCAATGAAGTGGCATCGTGAAAGGAAAGTTATTGATTAGCCCAAGTGGCATGTCGTGATTACAAACCTCTTCAATTACACCTGGACTTTATGTCGAGGCTTGAGGGGCAATGTTTGAGTTTAAAATAAACATTCTTTACTTTTTAGGTTTTTTTTAGTATATTGGACTGATGACTGCGGCCTGCATGGCTTTCCTTCAGAGGGAAGGAATCCTAGATGATCTTAACAATCTTAGATTGATTAGGAGAATTATGGATTCGGATTCTTTGCAATTAGGGTTATTTAATGATATTAATTGCTAAAATCTTTGTTAACTACGATAAGTAATTGTATGATGCTTATGTATAGAGGAAATCTTTGTACAATTCACACATCTACATCTCGAACACAACTTTTGCTCTAGGCAAACTCTTCTCATCTTGAGAAACCCTAACAACCGGCGATCTAAAGGTTTTCACCAGATAGGGCGTGAACAGTCCGATGATTCAAGGATACAACAACCTGTGCTCTCAACACTCGCCAAGGTAATTGCTCTGCTTTGTACCTGATAGGGTGTGTGGAGTATCGATTTTCGTGGCTCGGCAGAGAGACACGAAAACTCAAGTCCTAAGTCACTTAGGCGAAAAGAATTTATTGGGTGGGGTTGGTGCGCTCCTCATCTTCAATCGCTTCTTAGAAATTCAATAGCGACGAACCAGCGTTCAACGTTCTTCCTTACGGCAGTGACACGTCTAGCATGCACACGAGAAAGAAAAACGACAGTTTAAGGCATCTTAGGCTCCTGAAAAATCTGGTGCCAAATATTATATATATCTAGCATATGTACTAGATTGTCTCATTAATCACCAATCAGATTGCAAACTCTTATAGAATCATATGACTACAATTTCGATCTAAGGGAAAAAACTAGGTGAGCCAATTAAGTTCGAACGAGTTCGTAAGATTCAGTTCGTGTATGTTGTCATTCGATCTAAAACTTATAAAAAAGAATTGATGGTGAAGTTGTAGAGATCGAAAGCTATATATGACTCCTTACCAAATTTTCGGTGGAATATCAATCAATCAATATTGCAGCTTAATCAAAGTGATTTAATATTGACACGGCTGAAAGCTAGAAAATGACCCAAATATACTGGTAACCAATTTGAAGACAGGCTACTGTACTCAAGGTTGAATAATTCATAAGGTTGTTATCATGGCCGGTGGAGAAGGGGAAAATAATGTGCGTAGGTCGAAGCTTGTAAACGTAACTCCAACAAATTTAGGTGTTAGCTAGGTTTCTGCTTTGTTGTTATTTTCTTTTTCCTATGGTTTTCTATATGTTTTCAAGCAGCGCATGCGGAGTACGACGTAAGAGTACATGGATACAGTGGCGGATGCAGCATTAAGCCAGAAAATGTCAATGCTATCCCTAAAATTTTGGGAAAGGATAAAATTCTATATATGTGTAACACTATTTACATGTATCCATTAATACCGAGATTTTTTTTATTAAATCGTTCAAAACACTATATTCACGTTCTCCATTAAAACTTTCTAGTTATTTTTTCTTGAAAACAACTTTATCTCTCTGTCTACTTCAACTCGTCACTTTCTCTTTGCATTTTTTCTTTCATCACCTCTCTCTCGTAATTAGTCTCTATACTCATATTTTACATAATGATCATTCTTTGAAAAGAATTTGGATAGGATTGAGGCTTGCTAGAATTTGGATGATGCCAAGGCCGCTCCATTGGATCATCTTTAAAGTCCCGGTGATAGACATGGGGTTCCGGTGAGGTGGTCGGCAAGAGAATAGAGCTATTGTGGCGGCGCGTCTTCACCTAAAATGCAGTGCTTGGATGCTAGAATAAACATTCAAATTCTCCCCAAACCTCTTCAATTACATATCGATATTTTCTTTATTAAATCGTTCAAAACACTATATTCACGTTCTCCATTAAAACTTTCTAGTTATTTTTTCTTGAAAACAACTCTATCTCTCTGTCTACTTCAACTCGTCACTTTCTCTTTGCATTTTTTCCTTCATCACCTCTCTCTCGTAATTAGTCTCTATACTCATATTTTACATAATGATCATTATTTGAAAAGAATTTGGATAGGACTGGGGCTTGCTAGAATTTGGATGATGTCAAGGCTACTCCATTGGATCATCTTTAAAGTCTCGGTGATAGACATGGGGTTCCGGTGAGGTGGTCGGCAAGAGAATAGAGCTATTGTGGCGGCGCGTCTTTACCTAAAATGCAGTGCTTAGATGCAAGAGAATAGAGCTATTGTCATTCGTGCGTGGAGATAGGATTGGGGCTTGCTAGAATTTGGATGATGCCAAGGCCGCTCCATTGGATCATCTTTAAAGTCCCGGTGATAGACATGGGGTTCCGGTGAAGTGGTCGGCAAGAGAATAGAGCTATTGTGGTGGCGCGTCTTCACCTAAAATGCAATGCTTGGATGCTACGGAAACTCTACTAGGCTCTCTATCTGAAAATGAGTGGGATGATGGGCTATCCAATACAACAGAGAATTAGGTCTTGGAGTGGTCTTTTGGATTTTTGGATTGGTTTAGGTGAGTTTTGTGGACGTTTCTGGTACAGAAGTTAAGACCCGGGAGAAGTGAAATATGTTTTCCAAATAAGGAGGTCTCAGTCCATCACACTTAGTTATCATATTTTCTTACGACACATGTTTGGACTACGGTAGGGATGGAAGTACGTACCATATTCGGATACCAGCTAAGAATGCTCATCCTGAAAAATGTTAACAAGCAAGACACCGAACATCCTAAAGTTCAACTAGCAAAACAGTCACCGAGACACGACCGTCTACAGTGACTGAAGTTTTGTTAAAGTTTAGCTCAGCTCCTACTTTAGCAAATATTGTCTTCATGTCTTTGAGTTCCATGTTTTCGATTTCTTGTAATATTATTTTTCCGTCTATTATAATTATTAGTCTAAGTAGGTTGTTTCAAAAGGCCTTACATAATGTAAGAGGTCTTTATATCTTATTCAGCATTAAAATAAATGACTAACTTGATTATAATCGTCGAATACAATTTCTATCGTTCACCTATAAAATATAAAAAAATAATGACCGCATGTGTTTTCATAATAGTTTAAATCACTAAATGCCTCAACGTCTAATAGTCTAATATATCGGTGTCGTAGTCCTGTGTTCTCTGAAAACAGAAACGTCTAATTCATCTATTATCACAAGTCTCATCAATCGTCGATTAGATAAGACGACTTTCCCACTAAATATTGAGTGATGCATGTCTACGCCATTAGCTAGCCATGGAAAACTAGATAAATTAAATCACTTTGTGTCCTCTCAATGATGTTTCTTGCCCGCAACAAAAGCATTCCATCCATAACAAATATACATATATATATATATGGACCTTATTTATTCACGTATATCACTTACGTACCGAGCATAGATAAGATTATCTTTGGCAACGCAATTTTCCACTAATCAAAAGTACGTGTTAATTAGCTAGTTACATTTGCATAATTTGATTCCCGCATCGATCTTGTCGTCCATTTCTTATCATTTGGAATTAAGTTTTGCGTCTTTTAGCTTTATGGTTCTCACCATATGCATAAATCACACTATCAATGTGTATGTATGTAATGTTTCTCGCAGGATCGATGCTTAATTACAAGAAGATACAATACAAGAATATTCAAACCCTATTTTTTTAAAACGGAAATCAAGTACAATCGGAATTGAAACTAGAAAAAATAAAAAATAAAGAGATTATAAAAAGACTAAACAAATGACTCTAAACTAGCATTGAACATCGACAATCGCTGGAGACATCAATGCAATCAAATACTAGATCACTGATGAAACGCTAGCATTTAGGATGACCAGGACTGTTACTATCGTCAATGGAGGTCGTGAGTCTAGCACTCTTCCAACTGCATATGCATACTTCCATAACCGTTACGGTCTCATCTTGGGGCGCTAAAAATCCCCAATAATGAGCGTGCCGTCTTGTTACGAATTTTCTCGTCCAATTTTGACACATAAAATAAACTCTCGGAAGCCAAACCCTACGGAATGAAATATTAGACAGTTACAAAAGGGCCCAAAATTCAGGAGAGACAACTCAATTGTGTCAAACCCTAAGCCCACAAAGAACCCATTTGGATTGTGGCACCCGTGAGGACCCGACAAAACCCTTGCTGACTGGTACATGTCGGCCGTTCGTCCTCCTCTTCCCAGTCAAAATCCAACTTCCAAGATCCCAAATCTGGATCCATTCACCCCTAGGCTACTCTCGCTCTCGCGTCAAATCCTCTGCCCTCCTCCAACGATGCCCACACACCACAGCCGTCGTCGCCCTCCAACATCGCGTAGCAACACCGTCTACTCAGGCTACGCTGTTCTCTCCTCTTACAGAGGGGAACAACACAATCTCCTTCTCCCTCTCCCTCCGTGAGCAGAAGTCATCAATGGTTTCCATGAATAGAAAACATGCAGGGAAGAAGAGGAAGGAGAAAAATCATAGGGGTACATCGTCGTGAAGAATCGTGTCAGGCGATCGCTAGCAGCGGCTAGGATCAGTCATCTCCGACAAAGACAGAGCTAGGATTTTTTTGTGAATCGAATTCGTGTTCCAAACCCTAAACTTTTTTGAACTATATATATGATGTAGTGTTTTTGCATATGGCATATGATGCATATCATAACGATCATATGTATGTTTACCAATTTCTAACAACGAGTGGGGAATGAGCCTTCAAAGTAACTAGCCATTGATCGAACTAGATCGACCGTATCGGTTCCAAGCCCTTTTAAAGAATTCAAAAAAATAACCATTAAATTCAAAAAGAGTTGTCGATCGACCATGAGATTTTAAAATTACATAGCAATGAAATGATATGTGTTTTAGCTTTTTCTTATGTTCGTTCTCTTTTCCTTAAAAATAATTAAAGCTATCCATGCAGTAGCAAAGTTAGGAATTGTGTTTAGGTATGACGAACTCTTCTTGCCATTCTTCTAACTTCTAATTAGCGGAGCCAATTTTTTTTCTTTTTCTTTTCTAAAGCAAAACAAGAGAGTTTGATAATATATACTTTTACTTTTTGTAAGTAAAATAATTCATTCTTTTCAAAGAATGATCATTATGTAAAATAATTCATTTCTATCTCCACGCACGTCCGCCATCGCTCTTTCTCCCTGGCCGACGTCGCCATCATCCATCATTCACTCTTCTTAGTCTTGAGGCGAACTTGAGGTGGTCTCTGTCCTCTAGCCTTCTCAAAGGCTATCTGACTATGAAAGGGACCATGAATCAGACTCCATTGTGGGGAGTCGACATCCTTTGCTTTGAAAGCCAGCACAAGGGGAACTAGACTTGTCGTCCCCTATGAGTGAGGTATAGATCCCATCAAGGAACCAAGTGAGGCGAGGCCTGACCTTGGTGAAAGCCACACCAGTTGGATTCCATGCAGTACTGATCGAAAAAAACTCTTGCTCACAATCATATTGCTACACACCTCGAACACCTTAACACCACAAACTTCTCAATGCACCAACGGTCGACAAGGTCGCCGCTGTACCAACCCTAGCGTTAGACTAGGTCACCCGGCCGCTCCATAAAACTCGGAGCAGTCATAAGGGTCCTCCACAAACAAACATTATACATAAAACAAACTATAACATCCCGTCACGAAGTTTTTCTTTTTAATATTTGATTAAGGTTAATCAAGAAAGGTAGTTAGTTTTTACTGTTGATAATTATCGATAACCTTTCTATCAGAATTTAGTAAGTTTTCGAAAAACTTATTTGGGGAAAGTCATAGAGTTTATCGAGACGAGTTCATTGCCACGTCAAGTGTTGAAAACAGAGTTACGATGAATAAATTATAATCAACGAAAGTCTTATACGTTTTTACGATTTCAGTTAGTTGCGAGTATAAATACCACTTTTCGAAAGTCGAAAGTAAAACATTTCCATTTCAGTCAATTTTTTTCCTCCTTTCTCTCCCCTCTCTCTCGTGCTCTTTCTCTCTTCCCGTTGGTCTTGCCGGTGACAGACCACCGGTTGGCCACCAAATTCGGTGGTCTTGGTGTCAAAATGACCACCACGACCTCCTCTACATTTTCTCCAACACCTTCAACCCTCTTACGTGTTGTAGCAGCGGTGAATTAGAAGAATCCGACTCAAAATGGCCAAACCCTTGAATTTGGGGAAAATTGGTCAGTGAGAAGCACTGGACTTTGAAGCTCTCATCACCATGAGTCTGACCACACCAAGAACTCATTCAAATTCACACAAAGGAGGAAGAATCGATGATTTGAAGATTTTGGTGTTCTTGGTTTTAAAACCAAATTCGGTGAGTTAATGATAGAATTGGACTTTGTTGTAGTTATGAAAGTTGTTATTGGGTTAATTTTGAACATGTGGAGCTTCGGTTCGCCGAAAAATTTCATCGCCGCCGGTGACGGCAGTGGTTCACTGCAGCGCTTCGACGGAGAAAATTTTGATGCAAATTTTATACCATTTTGCTCATAATTACATACATATTGTAATGAAGAGGTTATTAAATTTATTTGGACATAGTTGATTAAAACGTGTGATTAATCAGATATTAATTATGATAATATTGAACAGTTGAGTCGATCGTCAATTCGACCTCGAGTCGTATAACGTTTGAGGCCGAGAATGCGTTGCGACTTTAAAAAAGCTTCAAGAATTAGAATTTGGAATTTGATTAAAGCTCGTCATTAGTTCGGAAAGCATGTTATTTGAGAATGCAGGATTCTCAACAATAATGCTCATTGGTTAACGAGACTAGCTATTCATTATGACTTTCTTCGATTAGTTATTAAGTAATAATTGTTGTTTCAGGACGACGTGTTAGCAGCCATTGACAGATGTTTAGAAATTCCAACATACAGACTTTGGCTGGATGGAAATCACGGCACGATACTGTGAGTGAACTTTTGTTTTCAAAGTCGTTTGCGAGTTCATTGATTTTATGTTTCTGCAGTATGTTTATGGTTATGCTTTACGGACTTTATGTTTTGGAGGTTTGGTTTGTGATGGTCATATTAGTTGCATCGATGCTCTGACTATTCGGCTGATCACCGTATAGTCGATCAGACTGAGTAAGGACAAATACTCAGCCTGACCTAGATCGTCTCGGGTTAGGATAAACACCCTAGACGCTCCCATCATCTGTACTTTTCATATATACAGTCGTTCTGGGTTAAGACAAACACCCTGAACTACCACCTCCATTTGCAGTTCAGTTTATGATATTTGAACTCGCATTATTTCATAGAGATCTGCGGAAATGCATACATTTATAGTTTTACATATTTACACAGGTTATGATTTTTGTCCACTCACTCTAACGTTTTATGTTTTATGCCTTTCATTGGGCTCTTTGTTTAAAATTTTTCAGATTACAGGTTAGTTGGTTGAAGTCGTGACCGTCTAGAGTTCGAGGTATGATTCCATAGCTTCTGTCTTCTAATTGTAGGTTCTAAGTTGAAGTTCAGGGTTACTCATGCTAGGGTAGTTAGTACCGATTAGTCAATGCTAGATACTCTAATACGAGTCCCGCAAGACTTAACCTGGATAACTATGGTAATCTTAGGCAGATCTTGTAACAAACATTACAAAAAAAAACATAAGCCCATTTTTCATCAAAGGCTCTAATTTAATGAAGTTTCAATGAAAAGTTTTATTTTTATTTTTTAAAGTTGGACGAGGGACGTCAGTTATATTTAGAAAAAGTAGATACGTATACAGCCTTAACTGCCCATTTAAGAACGACAACAGACAATAAAGCCAAAGCCTATGTAACCTAAGTGACTAAGTCACCTAACCTACATAAATATAGTTATCCTAACAATAAGCACCATAACAAGTAACCAGCGACGTTGCTGAAAATGGGACAATAAGAAATACATACCCCAAATTCAACTTATTGTTGCATAAAATAAATGAAAAAATTTAAAATTAAAACCCTAATCGAAAGAAATAGAATTACCCTCTATAGCCTGAACATCTGGATCGATCTCCATCAATCTTCACGGATAGGCCCAACAATCGTCACCACCAGGATCCCAAATTCGATATCCAACTTGCCCATAAACACACGTGAGTGCCCATAAGCACAAGGAGGCCCAAACCCTAATTATACTAGGGTTAATTGATAGGTTGTATAATTAGACCCACCCAACCCTGCCAATAACTTCAGCTGGCTTCCATAGTGAAACCAAGCCAGGCGCCAAGGGCAAACCTTCACTGTAAGGGACCTCCGGCCAAAAGACAACCCACTAGTCTGATCACCCACTTGAACCCATAACATAATTTGTGCCCTTGTGAGGAGGAGGACCACGGTCTTGAGTTAAGGTTGACGTGGTCTACGAAATCTCACCAAGTCGAAAGATCCACAGCCAACCAGAGTCGAGACACCAGGCGTCTTAACTCGGACCGCCACCCTCTTCGTAGATCCATGATCCTTTTTCCCAGGATGCCACCCACTCTTGATGAAAGAGAGTGGGTGATGGAGAAGCTCTGTTGAAGAGCCAACCAGAGATGTCTGAAGTCGGGGAAGACGCCGTTGTGATTGCCGATCGAAACAAACAAATTGATTTTGAGATGGAACCATGGAGGAGGTTGCTGCTCTCAAAACTTAGGAGAGCAAACGAAGTCATTTCATTTTGATTGCTTTAGATTTAAAATTCTTAGTTTGACGTAAAAAAAAATTCCTCTGGTAAATGATCAAATTAATGTGTCATATTATAAACCCTAACTTCAGTTTAGTACTTGATCATAGGCAGTGGCGTAGCCACCATATGATAAGGGGTGTCAAATGACACTTCTGAAGTTTTGAATTAATGTTAATCAATGACATAATTTCACTTAGTTATTAGAAATTCAATACAGTAGAACTTATTTTGACACTGCTGAATATATGAAAATAAAATAAAATTTTAAGTTTGTTTTAAGTTTTAATTTAGCAAGTCGAATATATTCGTTAACTCTTTATGGGAAAAAGTCTATTATATATTAAATCAATGAATTATTATCATTCATTGACGTTTTGAATTTACAACAATTTATTATTTGATTAGTATGTAACAATAATTTATCGTTTCAGATTGTCTTTTTGTTTAGTAAATTCATTAATCAAAATAAAATATATTTCTATACTAAATTCAAGGTATGAATTCTCAATTTTTTTTTCTCATGTATGAATTTTACGTCGTTTAAATAAATTAACATGACTAAGTTAAAATTCTGGCTATGCCACTGATCATAGGAGCCGCCGGCCAATATTTTGTGCTACGACTCCCCTTTTTTCAGGTTATCCAGGGTGACACTTCTAGAGATCGACGTAAACCTTATAAGTACCTCCTCTATCTAATTCTAGTTGTATGTTTACTGTGTTATGAAAAGTTGATTAGTAGGGACCCGATTAGTAGCATATTTTTTGTTGAAATTAATATGTAATAAATTTACATGTACGTGTTATTAATCGATATATCTTTTACCTGCATTGATATAATTTACAAACAATTATAAATACATATACATGTAATAATTTTCATTGATTGATGCACCTCTCTAGCATGCAATCTCACTATAAAAATCTAAAGGTCGGCCCAGGAGTGCTTGCCTGATCGATATTAGTGATACTACAATCAGAATTATAATGATCGAAGTGGATCAAGAGCAACAGTACTCGTATTGTTTTCTTTGTTACAGTGACACTTTGTGTCGTGGGCGCAGAGTTGAGCATTGCTCCAACGCCCGATGGAGATGAAGGAATATGGATTCCCACACCCGAAAAAATATTTTAGTTCTGTTGGTTTGGTTTTGAGTTGGGGAAAACTGGGAAGTGATGCTAATGTACGTGATGTGGTTATTTGGTTTTGGTTATTGATTGTGTTTGGATTTGGCCCATTTGTGGAAATGTAGGTAAAGTGTACTTGGATCATGCTGGGGCTACTTTGTACTCTGAGTTGCAGCTAGAAGCAATCTTCAAGGATATGAATGCCAATGTGTATGGGAACCCACGTATCCTATTCCATGTAAAGTTAATGACTTCTTTCTGTTATATTGTTATGATATTGCTGGAATAAAATTTTGGAATTTTAAAGCTTTATGCTTGGTGTATGTGTCATCTGCAAGTAAAGGATCATGGCTTCTTTTGAAAAGTTCCTTAATTTAAGTTTAGATAGTCCGAGTGATACCAGTTCTGCCACAAGTGACATTGTAAGGGAAGCCCGCCAACAGGTATAATATGTGTTATCTGTTGCTTCTTTTGATTCTAAGGCATTCAATCTTGTGTGTATTTAAATAGATGAGTGAACCTATAGATACGGTGCAAATTGTTATATGCTAGTAATCTTCATTGTGAAGATTTTTTCTTGTTTTTGGTTTTTGCGTGGTTTATGCAAAACAAATGTTGTGTCTGTAGTGATATGTTAAATAGTCTCCTGTGCAATACTCATATAGGTCCTTGACTATTGTAAAGCATCCCCTAAAGAGTATAGCTGCATATTCACATCTGGAAAGCTAGTAGGGGAAGCCTTTCCTTGGAGCTGTCAGAGCTGTTTTGCATACACGATGGAGAATCACAATAGTGTCCTTGGGATTAGAGAGTATCCTACCGTGCTTCATTCCATAATCATCTTCTTAAGATAGAATCATGCTAGGGTTGTTTAATGTTTTCATTTTGATGCTTCATAAACTGCCTCCCAATTTATTATATTAGCTAGAACAAATGTGAGAGCTGTCTTTTTTGTGATTGGTGTTTATCTATATAAATATGAACCTCATTGAAGTAAAAGCTAGGACACTGGTCAGACTAAAATCTCTAATGAACTAAGCTGTATATCCTCACGTTACTCGAATATTAGCATTGTTGAAGTGGAGTTTTAAAGAGAGAAGGAGAAGGCAAAAGGTTGTTTTTGCCATGTTAACTCTGGGTTCAGGTCGTCTGCATTTCCACTTGCAGTAGAGAGGACCTGAAAATATCAGAGTGCATATTTATATCTTATTGCTGAGTCTGGCATGTCCCAGAGCTACTGGAACAAGATATGCAGTCGCCATCATCAAACCCCCGGACCATTCCATTTCAAATTGTAATGGAGAAGATCCTTTTCATTAAACTCATAAACAACTTAGTTTCATGGTTGATATATTGAAAAACAAAATAGTTTTGTTGACTTGTTGCACAATTAACACCAATGCTGTTGCCCATGTATTGGTACAATCGATGTTTCCGTCATGGAAAATCTTTTTGTTGTCTAAATCTCTTTGAAATAAAGTGGAAAAACCTTGGGCCTATTCCTTATGTATGAAGTGTTTGTATTGTACTCATTTATTCTTCGTTTGTGATGTCAATATTCTTTATTCGTCTCAATCACAAACCCTTAACTCTGTTTAGATATGCTCTTGGTCAAGGAGCTGCAGCCTTTGCAGTAGATATTGAGCAGTGTGCGTCATGGAGTATCTAGTGAACCATCCATGAGAGTATTGCATCACGAAGTACAGCGAAGAGATAAAGCTGGATCCCTGAAGGGGGGACCGACGGGTAATTTTTTAATGGAAAAATTAGATATTAAGTAGAAAATCTTGTAAGAGTCATATCTCATGACATTTCTTGGCATTCTTAGGTGATTGTGTCAAATTTGATGTACTTATGGCACAATGATATTTGAGTTTAGTGACGGAAGAGGGTTAAGATACATGCTTCTAAGTAAGAGATGGATACTGATCTTTTACCTGTTACAGGTGGGACATGTAACTTATTTGCTTTCCCCTCAGAGTGCAATTTCTCAGGATCGCGGTTCAGCCTTGACTTGGTAAAAATAATCAAAGAAGATCCAAAAAGAATTTTGGAAGGCTCTCCATTTTGCAAGTATGATAACCATACTATTGTTCCAGAATCTCTCTAATTTTGTAGTCAAAGAAGATCCAAAAAGAATCATACTATTGTTCAGCCTTGACTTGGTAAAAATAATCAAAGAAGATCCAAAAAGAATTTTGGAAGGCTCTCCATTTTGCAAGTATGATAACCATACTATTGTTCCAGAATCTCTCTAATTTTGTAATCAATATCTCATAAATCCATATTCTCTGCTGATGATCAATCTTTATATGGTTATGTAAGATACATAGCAGTCTTACTGTGCTTTATGGTTTTATGGGTTTATAGTGATGTATCTGGGTGGTAAAAGAAGTTTTATATTTAAAAATCTGCATTTATTTGAAGGTATTTTTAATGGTTTTCTGATATTTATTTGTCTAATTAATAAGTGGCCGCTGGATGGTCTTGATTGATGCTGCAAAAGGATGTATCACAGAACCACCAGATTTATCATTGGATCCAGCAGACTTTGTTGTTATGTCTTTCTATAAGGTTGGTATTGTAAGTTAGCAAATTTACGATTTTCTTTTCTATGATCTGTGCAGGTCTGCGTCATGATCGGGAATGGGTTCTTACAAGCCTAAGTGGTGAAATTCTTACGCAAAAGAAGGTGAACTGCCACTTTAGTAGTTTTTTAGGGCAGAACTAGAATCGCCCACACAAACAGATTGACGAACCAATGGAGACACCATGGTGGTCGATCCATTAAGTTTCATGTACCTGTTTCCAACTCAAATTTTTATGAACATTATGAAACGACTACCATGTTTAGTGATTTGGTCCATCCATGCATTCTATTGCGTTGTTCTAGTTCAGATTACAATCCTTGGTTGAATAAGAGCAACAGTACGGACGCATGCAGAATGGTGGAGACCATGTGGAATTTTTCTAATGAAGCTCAGTTCTTGGTAATTTCGGAGGAAAGCGTATCTGACCTCAACAACAGAATAAAAACAAGTATGTTCTTCATTTGTAATTTTGTACTGATGCCAAATAACAAGTCATATATAGCACTCTGATATAGAACATCGAACCAACCTTCATGAGTTAATAAAATTTGGGTGATTTTTGATTCTGAATGGAAATGTACAAATGTCCATCGGAGACCTACATGTGCCACATCCTTTTCCATTTTCTTTTTCTTTTTCAACTTGATACATATTTTTTACCAGTCCAGTACACTAATCTATGTAACCAGTTGTTGAACGCTTTGCTTTGTGGTTAGACATGAATCCCAGCCAAGTGATAGATGACATTCCAATCTAATCAAAGTCTCAAATTAGCTACATGAATCAAAATTAAGAAAAGAATGATGTGTGTTTCCAGTTCATTTGTATGGAACACTTGATGCCTATGCTCCTTCAGATTGAATTTACATTTTTGATATAAGAATAGTTGTACCTGGTATCTATGGATCGGAAGTTATACAAAGTTAATAATTGATTGTATCAGATGTACAGAAGGGTGTTCAAACACGAGGTCAGATAGATCCAAAGAGATTTCGGCCCAACCTCGTTGTATCTGGTGGTGTACCATATGCTGTAGATGGATGGAGAAACCTTAAAATTGGGAACAAGTATTTTACAGCAAGTTCATGAACTGAGATTGAAACACTGTTTACCCTTAACAGCTAGTTCCTACTTTTACTTGTTGCTGACTCTAGTAGTATGGCTACTTCTAGACTAGAACATGTAGTGATGCGAGTTTGTAGTGATGCGAGTTTGTAGTTCATTACTTCTGTTATTTAAACTTTTGAAGAGAAAATTAAAGATTAAGTTACATGTCATATTACCTTCTCTAAACTCTCTGTGCCTGTGTAAGCATTTTTTACTTTCCCCTGATTTCAATAATGTGATTTTTTTTTATCTTTCAATTGCCTAGCTAGTCTTTGGGTGGATGCAACCGTTGTCAGATGATCAACATCGTTCCGGAAGTTGGACGAGTGCAGAAGTCAAATGAGCCTTTGGCTACTCTAGCATCATATAGGAGAGAAAAGGTTAGCATCATATGCAAAGCTTATGTTTTTCCGATAATTGATTTCAATGTTAGAAAGACCGAAGGATTAACTTTTCAAGAATTGCAGGGAAAGATCTTGTTTGGGATACTACTGAAATATGAAAAAACCATCCGAGAGTTGGGCAGCGAAAACTGTGGCGAGTCCTGGCTTCACATGGGTCAAGACATACATCCAAATATGTCATGACATGTGAACTGGGAGCAGCCTCTGCAGAATCTACTAACAAAGTAAGAAAGAGTTCTATAATCACAGGAAGTTATAGAAGGATTTGGATTCATACAAACATACAGTGTACAGACCTCTCAAAGAACTTGAAAAATATACGAGGTACATATTAGTTAATTGATCCAATATACATGCAGCATGTGTGTGCATCATTTTCAATAATGTGATGGCTGATAAAGTCAAAATTCAGCTTTATTTTGGCTATCCGTCAATTTTTCTTCTTCTACCAAAGAGCAGCCTTTGATTATTTAATTGGGGAGTCAGACAAAATAAGCATTGATGTTATTATAGTTTTAATGTTGTGTAAGGGTGTAAGCTAATCTTTCCCAACAATGTCTGCGTTCGAGTGAATAAGAACCTACCTGTGTTGTATCCATAATCTGATATCGACTAGTTTAATGAGTAAATTAAACAAGCTCATGTTCTCGGCACTATCCCAACAGTGCTTGGAAATTGGAAAATGGAAAATGGAAAATATACGTACAACAAATTCTGGTCAAGTCTTGGTTGATAATACTTAATAGTAGGTTGTTCATGAATGGTGTGCGACCTTACCAACCAATACGTAGTGCTGCTGTTAAGTGCTAAAAATCACTCTTTGGACTGGCAATGCTGACTGGTGTTTCTGATGGACTGACCGATAGGGGGTATTTAGGGTTTAGGGTTTTTGCCTTTGAATCTGAGAGTACAAAGAGCTCAAGTTCTCAACATTCACCACGCATTACTAGACATTTCCTGTCTCCTCTTTGCTAAATCCTTAACCAAGAAACAATATAGAAAGGAATGTCTCAATTGTCTCCAAAGCAGCCGAAGTCTCTGACCAGATGAAGGATTTGAGTGGGTCTCTCTTTCTTTACGTGGACTGAAAATATATGGTTGATGACCAAACCTGAAGATGCATTGTTTCCACAATTCCATGGTCGATTTTCATGCATGCAATTTCTAACATGGTCGATCATGATCGATCAATTATCCATCTCTGTCAAACTTGTTGACAATACAACCCAAGTAGATAGAGGGTAATTTTCTCTTTGTCGATAGATATACGTACTCCAACGACTTGCTTGCCTAGCTAGCGCCGCTCTGTGGCTCTGCATGTGTTTTGTCTACAATCGTGGACTTGTTCATCTTGAATTTGTTGCTTCCCATTTCTTTTTCCTTCATAGTTAATTCAGGTGTACTTGTAATTTTTTTCTTTCGATACAGGTACGGTGTACTTATAGTTTGTGTTGGAGTATTGTACTTCTGCTAAAGATAATTGTGTTGATCATATGTTTGGACACAAGCGGTGAAGGGCATATCCAATCTTTTTGCTGCCCTTTTGTATAAATTATTATACATACGTTCATCACCTGGAGTTTTTTTCAGTCTTCACTATTTTAAACTTACACCATGAAGTATGGAGACTTGGAGAGTATGGATGACAACATGACGGGTCAAAAATGGTATCACAAAGATTCACGTTCATTAGGAAAATTCTAGTATATGGTTAAAACGTACATGAGATGAAATAGTCCTCAAAATAGTAAAATGAGTTTTTTAACTTTATAATTTGTCCTATAAATTGTAAAAATATATTTGATTGAGGGGACAGACTATGGTATCCAAAGAGTATGTCATATCTTTATTTATCATTTTGAGAATCAAAATTACAATATACATGAAGAAAAAAAATTACAACATTTAAGACAATATTACAATAATGACCATATTTTTTAAGATTATTTATAATGTTTATAACTAATTAGATCAAATATACAACTTTAGGAATAACTGTTTCAAAAATTATAACTAAGTCTCTAAATAAGTAATTATCTCAAATACAACTAAATAACATAAAAAAATAACTCATATTATCACAATGACCACCAAATTTGCTCTCAAGTGATAAAATAAAATTATCAAACCCCTTGGGTACCTAAGAATGATAATTTGATTGAGTAATTACAAATAATAAACTAAAATTATAAGAAAAAAAGGCTCATCGATCTTACAGCTTTTTGGATTAATTTACAAGTTAACGCATAATATGTATTAATTCATTTTAGCATTCTTTCAGGTTAATTGCGTTCACTCGTCACTTCTAGGTTGAATTTAAATATATGTTGTTATTAGTTACTAGCCTTCCTGCACGCGTATAAGCATGTGCGAATTGTCATATATACTCATTAAGCGTGTGCTGATATTTTTTTTTATGTATCAAATCGTTAAATCTGTATTAATTTTTCAAATAATTTGAGTTTGAATATGAGTACTTAGGTTGAATTTGAGTTTTGTTGAGATCAATGAATAATTTAACTATTTCACTATCTTGACTAACGGTGTCTAGATTTTGTAAGTTAAATTTATAAATTAATCTTAATTAAGATAACAAATTGATATTAAGATATTAAGTGGTACATACTGCAGCGATTAATTTAACCTGCACGCACTAATTTTATGAATTCCATCGTCATGGTCGATTAATTAGTCATTAATCACAAATTTGATCGGTAAAAACTGTACAAAATCTAATAGATAGAATAATATATCCATTACTTCTGGTGGCTTGATTTATTAATTAGCTGTAGAGCTTCTAGATTTATTCTTCCATTCCAGAATATATGTAATAATTCATATGTCAAATCTCAAGGGTTTTACCGTTTGAAACTTTGAAGTCTGACGAAGGCTAGGTCATCAGACATTCATATATATATAGGCAAAGTCAGAAGAGTACTCACTAACCCTGTTATTTTCAAATTAAATTCGTCGTATGACTCGTATCTTGTCTGTGGAATACGTACAGAATACTATTCTTGCATTCATTATATCAATTCAATTTCTCAATTTATATATACAGGTTAATTATGATGATGTTAAGGTATCTATAGGACGGCTTTCATTTAAAATTGTATTTCTAAAAGATACTACTATAGTACTACGTTATGTGCTCTTATAATAATATGCAAAAAAACACATGCCAAAACAAGAGCATTGAAAACAGTAGTATTGACATTTTTTTTAAAGAAAAAAAAAAGCTTTGAAATTAAACAATCCTTGAATAGAAGAGAATCGGACTTCGATCATTTCTTGAACGAAAGCCTTTTCTAAAAGTGATCGAACTTAGATATATATATGAGCGGTAAAGCCGGTAATTGTTTTGTTTTTCTATATACGCTTATGTAGATTACCATCTAAGCATCATGCTTGCAAATATCTTAAATGTCTAAATTGTCTCTAATTAGTTGAGGTTTTACCAAAATGGTGCTTGGATGGTAATTTAATTAAACATTGAGTACGTGATTTTAATGATCGAATAATTTTGTCAATTTTGTGAAAAATAAAGTTTTGTTTTATCTTTAAAATTTTTTAAAGTGAAACTCCGATTTGGATAGGAATTGACGTATGTATTTATGGTACGTATGTATATATATAGTATATAAAATATTTATGGTACATATGTATATAGTATATAAAATATATTAGTATCAGTTGTGTATGTGCTCACAATAATATGTAATTTGCGTATATATCACTTTCCATTTCGAAATAGCCATAGAGGGTCAAAGAAGTTTCTGTCGTTAATTAAGTTTAAGCATGATGATGAGTCGCAGATGTTGAACGTATCCTAATTATTGGCATCAGATTTTCTTAACCAGGCGGCCTAAGCACACTTAAAAATTAAAGATTCAAGTTTTTGTTGTAGAGAAATAATTGAAACTGTAACTCTTTCATATATTTAAAATATAGGCTAATATAATCTGTTATAATAACTGTTCCGATAAAACAGAGATTCTCTGTATCTATTTATATTAAATTTTATCTAACTAAGACACAACACATACCAGAAATTACGGAAGATAAATCTCCTTAAACTGTTCTTAATTTTATTAGTCAAAAGATATTAGGAGTTGACCACGAATGAATTAATAGAAAACATAGAGCATGCATCGTGGTAGCTATATTCTTATCTTATTAGCTCTCTACTTACACTACTAACTTTTTCAAGTTGTTTGCATTAATAGATAGCTCTTTAGTAAATTGTTCGACCAAAAGTTTATAAAACACTAGACACCGACACTCACACGATATGAATGTGTAATTTATTTTGTATATATTTAAATGTAATAAAGCACTACAAGAAAAACGTTCTTAGACGACAGAACTTTTACAGTTTCGTCGTCTAACTGTAACTTAGATGACGAAAAAAATGTGCGTCATCTAAGTCACACTTAGACGACAGAAATATTGTTTCTGTCGTCCAAGTGATCAAATAGACGACGCACCGACACGTCGTCGTCTGTGTGGCCACTTGGACGACGGCATCTAGGTCCGTCATCTATATGGTCACTTGGACGATGGAAACTAGCTTAGTTCATCGTCGAAGTGAAGCATTATATAATGTCCATGCCGAACTCTCTTCCTCTCCGCTCGCTCGTCTCAACTTCATCGTCATATTGATCATTCTTTCTATTGATCAGATACTCTCCTCACACGTACAACTAGCTAGCTAGCTCTGTGTGTGTGTGTGTGTGTGTGTGTGTGTGTGTGTGTGTGTGTGTGTGTGTGTGTGTGTGTGTGTGTGTGTGTGGCTCCGACCATTGATTCTTCATATATCGAAGAAGGCTAGGTACGTACGTACACAGTTAATTTCCGACAATCTTAACATTTATATATATAATTAATTGTACGTTTAATTGATTACATTGTTAGTACGTACGTCTAATATTTATAATTAATTTATTTAATTGATGATATATGTATATATTAGTTAATTAATATAGACCCGTAGTACGTATATATGCATGGATGTTTAAAAATTTAATTAATATTTAGTTAAAACGTACATGCATTTTAGACATATTAAAGTAATTGATGTATAGTGTATTGACAAATAATTAATAAAGGTAATTAATAAATATTTTAATTAATTATACGTTAATAATTAAGGTAGTTGAAAATTTGTATATATAATAGTTTAATAATTATTTGAAAGTCTGTATATATATAATAGTTGACTAATATGATAATTAATTATTAAATTTCGTAGAAGTATGGGCAAGAGTTGGATGAAGTTGCGGAATAGAAGTGATATCTGGTATATGGATGGAATTAGAGAATTTGTGAATTTTGCGATAGAACATGGTCAGGGAAAGAAGCATATTAGGTGTCCATGCAAAAAATGTTTTAACTAGAGGTTAATGTTATGATGCAACACCTGTACGAAAATGGTATGGTGTGGAGTTACACTACGTGGAGCGAGCATGGTGAAGTAGTAGACTTCAGCTCAGCAGACTTCAGCTTAGGGTACAGTTACCATGGTGCCTCATCCAGCGACAGTGGTGCCGGCCCCCCTGTTGCTTGGAACCTAACTGCGGATTTGGTCCATGATGCGTTTTCAAAATTTAGTCATGGTGGACACCAACACCAAGAGAGAGGTTACAATACCACTCATGGGCATGATGACACATTCCCCGCTGCTAGTTTGGCCACAGACACTAGTGAGATGGATAAGTACAATAGGATGCTACTTGAAGCGCAGACCCCGGTGTACCCTGGATGTCGAGAGAATGTGTTGCAATATGTGATTGAGCAAATGAAGATAAAAGTGAAGCATAAAATGTTAGTCAGTTCTTTTGACAAAATTTAAGAGCAAATATGTAAGTTGCTTCCTGATGATCACAACCTTCCTAAATCCCATTATAAGCTTAGAAATATCTTGAGCAGCCTCGGCCTAAAGTACAAGATAATTGACGCATGTCCAAATGATTGTGTGTTGTTTTACAAAGAGTATAAAGATTTGGACTATTGTCCCGTATGTGGCCAGTGCATATATGAGTTGAATAGGAAGAGTTCGAAAAGGAAAATTCTTGTGAAGGTTCTTCGATATTTTTCATTGATTCCCAGATTGCAGTGTTTGTGCATGTCTCTATACACAACAGAGGCGATGCGATGGTACGCAGAAAAGTGAATAGATGACGATGTGCTGAGACACACCGCGGATGGGGATGCTTTCAAACATTTCAACAGAGAATTTAGAGACTTTTCCGCTGAGGTTAGAAATGTTAGACTCGAACTATCTACAGACGGATTCAATCCTTGGGGTAGTAATAGTTCTGCCGTTAGCACTTGGCCAGTTATTCTGATGTCGTACAACCTGCCTCCATGGATGTGCATGAACAAGGAATTTAATTTCCTTACTCAGCTAATTTCAGGTCCTAAATCTCCGGGGAAATGCTTAGATGTCTACCTCAGACCTTTGATCGACGAGCTGAAACTGTTGTGGAAAAATGGAGTCCCAACTTATGAAAAATTCACTGACACGATGTTCATGATGAAGGCTGCCGTAATGTGGACGATTAGCGATTTTCTAGCGTATGAGATGTTGGCAGCCTGCAAGACGAAAGGATATCATGGATGTCCAATATGTTTGGACAACGTGAACTCTAGTTGGCACACGGGAAATGTGTATTACTTGGGTCACCGTAGATGGCTTCCTTACGACCACCCGTGGCGATAAAATAAAGCTAATTTCGATGGGACGGTAGAGAATAATCATAAACCTTGTAGTTGGTCGGGAGAAGAGATTTTAGAGAGGTTGAGCTATTTCGACTTTGGTGTGTTGACCAATGATAAGGATGTACAGAAATGCAATATAATACCTCCACATGATCTCAGCTATTGGTATCACAAGAGTATATTCTTTAAACTCCCATATTGGTCGAAGTTGAAGCTGAGTAACAACTTGGACGCGATGCACATAGAAAAGAATGTGTGCGTCAGCGTGGTGGGAAATTTTCTCGGTATTAAGTTCAAAACTAAAGATACTCCCAAAGCGCGCAAAGATCTAGAATCTATGAATCTACATCGTCCCTTGTGGCTGAGGAGGGATATGAGAGGAGTGTACAACAAGATGGCAGCTGCACCTTACACAGTGAAGCCGACACTTAGAGATTATGTATTTCATTGGTTTAAGAGCGTTCATTATCTGGCTACGTATGCAACTACTATAATTGGAGTAGTGGACGAGGTACAACACAAGTTTGTTGGTCTAAAAACACATGACTATCACGTTATGCTGCAATGTCTGATTTTAGTGGTAATTCGGCCATATTTGCCTCGTGACATTGTAGAACCAATTGTGGTATTGTGCACATGGTGGCAAAGGTTATGCGCCAAAGAATTAAAGAAGACAGATGTGGTGGAACTGCAACAACAAATTGTGCACATCATTTTCAAACTAGAGAGGATTTTTTCCTCTGCTTTCTTTGACATCATGATTCACCTAATGATCCAGCTGCCCGAGCAGGTGCTCATTTCTGGTCTGGTCCAATACACTTGGATGTATCCTCAAGAAATGTACGTACAACTAATTAATTATACAGGTTTTTCGATCCATTATTTGTTCCACAGGAGATTACTAGCTATATGTACTTATTCTACAATTAATTAATTGAACGTTTGATTTTGTTGACAGCTTGGACAGTATAAATGATTCATGAAAAACAGGTCGGCCCCGGATGACTCTATAGCAGAGACATACCTAATATATGAGTGTGTTACTTACTGCAACAGGTACCTCAAGAATCCACCACCTCCTACCGCCTCCGATCCCAGTGCCCACATCAATCTTTCTGTCATCACAAATGTCATACGACCGTTTAGAGAAGTATTAAAGGAATTATTAACACAAGGAGAACATATTGAGGCACATTGGGTAGTCTTGCGAGACTGTGACGAAGTTGAGCCGTACATGATTGGGTACAGGGAGAGGCTTCAAGCGTTAAATCCAGACAAGAGTTCGGCGTGGTTTGAGAAAATGGTTAAGAAGAAGTTCCCCGATTATTTCTTCCAATGGGTACGTATGTTTAATTATTTAGTTTATATAAATGTTTGTAGAAAGTAAACCCTTTATTTATATATATTTCCCATTTTTCCAGATGATTTATCTACAAAAATCCAAAAACCATGGGGGGTAATGCTCCTGGCCAAATCACTTTCTAGCAGGGAAGACGATTAAAGACTATATTTACCCATGATGTTTTGTAAACGGTGTAAAGTTTCATTCATTGGCCCGAGATGAAGAAGAACACAAAACAGTGGGGTAGCAGTTGGGAAAGACAATGATCTATATTACGAGGCTATTGTATATGTCGTTCAGCTATGTTACGGGAATGATGTCAACGTTTTCCTATTCAAGTGCAAATAGTTCAAGCGTACAAAGGAAGACCTGAGACTTTTATCAGTCGATACAAACTCAAGCTGGTATGAGGATAAGCCTTTCGCTCTCGCCACATTAGTTAGGTAGGTGTTTTATCTTGATGATCCGAAAGCTGGTGAAGGGTAGAAAATAGTGAACCATATCTCTCATCGAGGAATCTGGCATACCACGACAACTGAAGGGATGCCAGAGACTGAAGATGCTAAACCAAAAAGAGACATTCCTGCATATCAAGAGTCTAATATTTCTGTCATTCGCTCCGACATAATGGATCTGGTTCAAGCTGGTGAACGCTTACCCATGTCTGATGGTTGTACGGATCTAACTGAATATGAGATTACTAATGCAATTAATAAGATAGATGAAGAAGATGCGCATGATGAGGATGAGGACGAGAACTCAGGAGATTCATCAAATGATGTTGAGTATGATGAGGAGGATGAGCAATCGAATAACAGTGGTGAGGATAATGGCGATTATGATGAAGAGTACATTATAACGACGAAGAACATTAATTGGTAATTAAATATTGTAATTAAACTTTTTTGACGAATGGCGTATGATTAATTATATATATTATGAGGAGGAGTAGGTACAATTAATTATTAATTCTGTACTTACTTAATTAATTAATTAATTTTAACTTTTTCGAATAATTAACTTCAAATTAATTAAAGAGCGAGCTCGCTTCGACAGACGGAAATATAAATATAAACTAATTAATTAATCCGGAGGATCACCGGATCAAGAATCACATTTTTTCCCTAAATCCTACAACTTTAAATTAATTAATCCAAAAATTTTACTTAGACGACGGAAACGTGTAATACCGTCGTCTAAATATACCTTAAACCCTAAAACCCAAAATCCTAAACCCTGAAATGTTCACTTAGACGACACAAACGTGTATTTGCGTCGTCCAAGTGAATACTTGGACGACGCAAATGTGTTATTGCATCGTCCAAATGCATACTTGAATGACGCAAATACACGTTTGCGTCGTCTAAGTGAACATTTCGTAATTTCACATCTAAGACAATGACCATGTAGACCATGTCCCAATGCATATTCTTTTCGTCGAGACCATAGAGTAAACAATTTTTGGAGTGTGAGCATCGACGATTCCAAAATAGGACTTACGGATTTTCGTGTATCCACATTTCCGGTTTGTAAAAATTTCGGTTTTGCGGTTAACTATGCCGATAAAACCCTTAACGAACTTACTATTTAATAAAAATTATTCTACTTATATATTGTCTTATGGAGAATGTTTCCAACGGTTGTTTTGTCCAAATTCAATTTCGTTAATATCGATGTGCAATGAGCCTATACTTAATAACACTTAAGTTATACAGATTAGTAGATACTTAACAAGTTTAAAGACGTAAGATTATTCGTCGTCTTAAATTCTATTTTTTATATATACGATTCTTCAATCGATATTTTACGACTATTTTCATTCGAATGACAGATCGGAAACTTCCTTACAAATTTTGTTTTAAAATTTTTTTTACGGAAATTTCATCTGGACGACGGAGATGGTCTATCTTCGTCGTCTAGGCTCAAAATTTTGGCGGTACAAGTTCCACCGCCATTTTTTTGGGGAACGGTTCAAATTTCACCTGGACGATGGAGATGGGTATTTCCGTCGTCTAAGTGAAATTTGAAACGTTCCCCAAAATTAAGGCGGCTGACTCCCACCCGCCAAATTTATTGGGTGCCGTTTTCAAAATTTGAGTCGGTTCACCTAGACGACGGAAATGAGTGTTTCCGTTGTCTAGGTGCACTTAGACGATAGAAATGGATGTTTCCGTCGTCTAAGTGAAACTTTATATAAAGGCACCATCTGATCATTTTTCCTCATCTCATTCTCAATTCTCCTCTCCTCTCTTTCGCTCTCTCACTCTCTCTAAAAATCCGGCGACTCAAAATCCAGCGACTCCCTCCCTCCGGTAACTCCGCTCTCCCGCGACTCCTCTCTCAGGTAAGTTTTTAAATTTTTAACGTAATTATGATTTAATTTGTGTTTAATAATAAATTAGTAAATTAGTAAAAATAATAAATTAGTAAACACTACAAGAAAACTGCACTTAGACCACGGACCATTTCCGTCGTCTAAGTGCCGTTTTCCGTCGTCTAAGTACTTGGACGACGGAAACTCCGTCGTCCAAGGTCCGTGCTCCAAGTGCTGTCGTCCAAGCACCTGGACGACGGAGATTTAGTGATCCGTCGTCCAAGTTCACTTGGACCTCGGACATTATCCGTGGCCCATGTACACACTTTGACGACGGAAACACTAAGTCTCCGTCGTCCAGGTGAACACCTGGGCCACGGACATTGCTCGTCTGTCCGTGGCCCAGGTTTTCACCTGGACGACGAAGACTTAGTGTTTCCGTCGTCCAAGTGTGTACATGGGCCACGGATAATGGTAGCTTATCCGTGGCCTAGGTGTTCACCTGGACGACGGAAACACTAAGTCTCCGTCGTCCAGGTGAAAACCTGGGCCACGGAGAACGACAGGGTTTAGGGTTTAGGGGTTAGGGGTTAGGGGTTTAGGGTTCTGCACCTGGACGACGGAGAACATAATCTCCGTCGTCCAAGTGAATATTTAATTTTTTAAAATAAATAAATTGAAATTAAAAATTATTAATTTAAATTATTATTATTTTAATTTAAATAATGAAAAATGCTAAAATTAAATAAATAAACTAAATTTTGAATATTAAAATTAATAACTTAATTATTAAATAATCAAAGTAAATTAATTTGTACATACGAAAAAACTCATAAATTAAAAATTAATATATTGTTCGGAATGCGGAAAGAAACGAGATAATATACTACGTGCTAGCTAATACACTGGAGGAGCAGATGCGGGGCCGAGTCCTCCGCCTCCAGCCGGGTCGTTGTCGTCAGGGTGTGGGTTCGGAAGAGGTTGACATACTTCTCGATTTTGGTTCATGAGCGCGATGAGTTGGGCTATTTGTGCTTGTTGTTCGTCAAGTCTTTGCCGCATTGACTCATTCTGCTCTTGTGTCCGTCGATTCTCCTCTCGTGCCAGTCGAGCCTCTTGAATGGCTGCTTCGACGGCCGCTGCCTGACTCTTTCTCCGCTGCCCCGAACTTCCCGTAGATGATGAGCCGGAGGTCGTCGACAAATCTCGTACCACCCTAGGCCCAAAGTGCCTAACCTCCTTGCCAGCTCTACGACCGTAGACCTCATCCGCGATTGCAATTTGGCTCTCTAAGGATAGAGGAGGCAGGTCTTCCGGCGGCACATCTGGGAACGCAAGCTGAGTGTTGGCCAACTCTTCATGCGCACGCTCTATCGCCCTTGCCTACAAAATTATAATTAATTTATTATAATTTTGTAATCATATTTAAATAATAATTACTATAATTAAAAGCACATATATATATATATCACTTACCCCGCATTGACTCGCTTCATTATCGAGCCCTGGCGTCACGTACGCGCTTACGCTTGCATCAATAAAAGGGTGTTTGGAACCCTTATCCTTGTGCTCCTTGGCAATTTGAATGAACTGCTTGGCGCCGGTAGTATGGTGTTTCTCCTTCTTCCCCCGGTTGGCTTTGTTGACACCGGAGAATTTCTGTTACACAAGATAATTAAATCATTAAAAAATGAATAACTACAATTTAAATAATTCAATTATTTTAATTGAAATAAAAAAATTAAATTAATACCTTAAATTGTTCATCGGCAAAGTGGTTACACAACCACTCCCACTCATCTTCTCTCTCCCCTTGCAGCTCTACCGGGGGAGGCACGGGACCGACATCTTTGAAGTACTTATGGAGCCTGTACTTCCAATCTTTGTAGATGGAGTTGGCGGTTTGATTGATATGCCTCAACATAGCCGGTGTCGGATCCACGTCAAATTGTTCCTATGAAAAATAAATAGAAAATTATAATCGTATATATTATGAAATTTTAGGCCGAGATTAACAATATTATATAATAACTAAATTTAACGTATTACTTACCGAAAGATCTTTGAAGACTTTCGCCTTCTCATGATCCGGCGCCTCCTTCCAAGTAGGGGCAGTGATACGAACCCGGTTACGGATGATTGACCATATCCAATGCGCCGAGAGACTTGCTAGTTGAGCTGTGGGAGGGCCACCGGTGAATTCGTCGTACGGCAAGTCGATCTTTTTACCGGTCGCCTTGCAAATACGCTCCGCTTTCCCCCCTTTAACGAGACCCCAAGTCCTTTTCGGTTCCGGGTCAGTGGGGGCCCTCCTTTGCCTACGGCGGGCGCTGTACATGATTGATTCGGCGGTGGAGGAAGTCTGAGTACTTCCCGTTGAATGGGTACCGGGCGTCGGAGATTGGAAGGGGTCGATGTCATCACCGCTCGAGATGAATGGGGGAGCGGGAATTTCCCCAGAGGGCTCTACGGACGGACCAGATGATCCGTCCGGATTGAGAGCGTCGTTGCCCTCCTGTTGAACCCAACCGACTTGGGCCGCCAACATTCGGAGCATCTCATCTTCAGCCTCCAGTTGGGCTTTCTTCTTGCCGGATGTGGTCTTTGGCGGAGCCATTTAAACCTAAGAGTACGGTGTTAAAATACCTACTTACCATAATAATTACAACTTAAAAATTAACGCTAATTAATTAAATACGTTTAAGATTTAAATAGAGTACACTAGCTTGGCATTTTTGGTCGTTCAATGGACGTGCGACCCGCGCGATAAAGTGTAAATTTTCAATTAATCAGCCTTGGTTAAATCGAAAAACATGGCCAGTTAGGGATAGAGATAACGCGAGAGGCAGGACTAATTTCGACAAAAGTCTTTCTTAGTCCAAATCCTGTCACCAGTCATAACCCGTTTCTAGACACCATGTCCGACATTCGGCCAATTTTTCGAAAATTTACACTCCCTCAAGTCCTTTGCAAACTCCGCCCTCAACCTCGTGTCCATAACTTCACTTAGGTTATGGTGTGCGGTGATGAAATCCACACATCACGAGGGGTTAAGGAGATAAGCAAGGAAAAGAGGCGCCATCTATTCCAAAGAGTGCGACTTAATAATTACCAAGCCTATGTACTAAATTTAAATCGAACACGTACTACTAATTAATTTACTAGAAAATAAACGTAAATATTAATTAATATTTCCTTTAATTAGATGCAATAATTTATATTTATTTATCATGCAACTAATAATAAATAATTTAATAGTCAATTCATTTAATCATGCAACTAATAATATATAAATAATTACAATAATTACAATAATTATGATTTAATTAATTAATAACAATAATTAATCATTTATTAAATATTTAAACTAATTATTCAATTAAATTCTACTAATTAATTATATTTAGAATTAAATTAATTAAATAAATAAAATTATTTTAATAAGAGAAAAATAGAAATTTACCGAACCGGAGTTTGCGGGAATATCGGCGGAGTTGAGTCGTCGGAGAAGAGGAACCACGGCGGAAATAATGTCGTCGGAGCGTCGCCGGAGGAGGATCGCCGGAGGAGAGGAGAGGAGAGGAGAGGGAGAGGAGGAGATGGAATGATGAGAAAATGAGGGGGGGGGGGTGCTGTTCTATTTATAGTGTTTGACTTAGACGACGGAGCACTATTCTCCGTCGTCTAAGTGAACCTGGACGACGGAAACAGTGTTTTCCGTCGTCTATGTGGCGGTTTAAAAATTTTCAATCGGCGCGTAATTAATCGGCGGGACGTTTTGAACCGCCATGGAATTGGACTTAGACGACGGAGAATGAATTCTCCGTCGTCTAAGTGAAAATTCAAGCGGTGCCGAAAACGGAAGCGGTAAATTGAACCGCCATAATTTTGGACTTGGACGACGGAGATGGTAAGTTTCCGTCGTCCAAGTTAAAATTACATGAAAAAATTAAACAAAAAATTATTTGAACCGCCATGATTTTGAACCTGGACGACGGAGATGGTCATTCTCCGTCGTTCAGGTGAACACCTGGACGACGGAAAATGACCATCTCCGTCGTCCAGGTTCAAATTACGTAAAAAAAATTTAAAAAAATAATTCCCTAGGAATTTAGCGATCTGTCATTCAAGTGAAATAGTCGTATAATATCGATGAACGCATCGTATATATTAACAGTTAAACTTGAACCGACGATTAATTTTACGTATTGAAACATGTTAAGTATCGACTAATCTTTATGACTTAAGTGTTCATGAGTAGACGCTCATTTGCAGCAGAGTATTAACGAAATTGAATTTGAACAAAACAACCGTTGGATATGTTCGTCGTAACATAATATATAATTGTCTTCAAAGGACCATAAAATAATAAGTTCGGGAAGGGTTTGATCGGCACAGTTAACCGCAAAACCGATAATTTCACAAACCGGAAACGTGGATACAAGGCATTTCGCAACTCCGATTTTCGAACCGTCGAAGCTCACACACCAAGAATTGTTTACTCTAAAGTCTTGATGAAAAGAAAATGCATTGGAAGAAGGTCTAGAGGGTCGTTGTCTTAGAAAAAATTACGATATCTGCACCTGGACGACGGATATGAAGTTATCCGTCGTCGAGGTCCTAACCTGGACGACGGAATGACGTTCTCCGTCGTCCAGGTGTATAGACCCTGAATTCAGGGGTTAGGGCCTTACTGTTTAGGGTTTAGGGTTTGTGAACTTGGACGACGGAAAATTACCATCTCCGTCGTCCTAGTGTGCACCTGGACGACGGAGAAGACTCCGAACGACGCAGATGACTCCGACGGAGATTGTATTCTCCGTCGTCCAGGTGATCACCTGAACGACGCAGATGACTCCGAGGTCCAGGTGGTACTTGGACCACGGAGTTTTCTCCGTCGTCTAGGTGTCACTTGGACGACGGAGACTTAGTGTTTCCGTGGTCTAAGTGCTGTTTTCTTGTAGTGAAATTATTGGTAATTATAGTAAATTTTTGTAATTATGACAATTATGGTTATTTAGTAATTATGGTACTTAGTGTAATTATTGTAATTATGGTAAATTATTGAATTATTAAAAATTATAAATTGGTAATTATGGTAATTATTGTAATTATGATAAATTAATAATACATAAAAATAATAAATTGGTAATTATTTAATTATTGTAATAATTATAAATTATTAATTATGGTAAATTATTATAATTATGATAATTAATTATATATTGTACTTAGTATGAATTATGGTAAATTATGGTACTTAATATTAATAAATGATCAATATCAAAAAAAGTTTATATATGGTAAATTTTTGTAATTATGATAAATATGAAAAATATAGAAAAAATAATTAGTAAATTTTTACAAATAATAAATGGTAAAGTAGTTATAATTAATGATAAAATAAGTTTAATAGTTTATTTTTACACCTCCTAGGTTAAAATGACCTCGTGAGGTAAAAAAAAAGGCCAAAAAAGAGGCTGAAGATGCTCAACTCCGACGCTTCGCAGAGCAAGTCGGTTGACAGAGCCAAGAGGACAATGTCGCGCCTCCTCCGGACCCTTCAGCTGATCCCTCGGCATGCGGCAGGAGGACAATGTTTATTTCCGTCGTCCAAGTGCTTAGACGACGGCACTTGGACGACGGACCAAAAACAATGGAGATTCCGTAGTCTAAGTACTTAGACTACGGAAAAACGCACCTAAACCACGGAAATAGTCTGTGGTTTAGGTGTGTTTTTCTTGTAGTGAAGATATATTAAAAACATAAAACATTTAAAAAGAAATAAACATTGTAAAATTCATGTGTGCATATGCCGTGCATAACCACATGTGGTTAAAGTTCAATTTTGGAAGAGAAGTTACTTCAATTCCCTATATTTCAGCGTCTTTTATCTTCTTCTTCTTTTTTTGCTGTTTTTTTGCATTTTTACATTCTTAACTCTGAAAATAAATAATTTTTAAAAAAAAAAAATTTAAGGGCCGTGCGGTAACCCTCAAATCTTGATTAATGAGAGTATTGAATACATAGGTCGGGACATAAACTAGAACTCCATATTACAATGAGCTCACATAGAACATCTTAAATAATAACAAGACACCCTAAGATAACTATGTAGACAAACACGCACTAAATAACAAAGAATAGCTCATTTATGACCATTCTATCTATTTCTGAGTAATGGAGACAGAAAAGAAAGATCGAACAGGTTTTCCGGCAATCCAATAAACAACCTCTCTAGCGAAAGCAGTGCATCAATACTCGGTCTGGAACAACTTTTCCAACCTGTTGCCGACAAACATCGACGCTTTATCTCATCCGAACACTAGGTGAGAGCGACAATTTGAACAAAGCTTGCCACCAACCTAGGCTCGACTTGGCACTTAGGGTGTACACACGAACAGACTGACTTAATCGCCCGACTGATCCCTCAAACTTGGGATTTATTTTTGACACTAACAAAATAAACAAACAACAAAAACTAACAAATAAAACATAAAAACACATAACCCAACACAGGCCCAAGACCCAACTACGAATTGGCCTAGTAACTACATTGATCTTCCATCTCCAAGCCCACCGACGTTGACCCATATTCTTCAACCATCTGCCCGTCATCGGCACCCTCCTTGGACCGCCATCGTGGCTTGCAAAAGCCTCCCTGGACCTCCTACCAAGAACCTCCTAATGAAAGCAACCATACTCGAAAAACCCAGATCTGAACAACCTAGATCTAAGCATCTAGATCCGATAGCTACCAACCCCTGCCCATCGACTCCAGCAAGCAAACCAGCGACCCCTCAGGAACACCACGACGTCAAACTCCACAGACATCCACCGACGTCGAACCGAAATCAGAGAGAGATTAAGAAAACTCGGCACCATTGTTACGAGAACAAAAAACCACCGTGGCCAACCAAAGCCTGATCGAAAAAACCTGAACACAATAGCATGTCGGGACAAAGCCTGTCCGGCTGAACTCGCACCACAGCGCCACGGCCATAGACCAACGACACTGAGCCGCCGGACAAGCTTAAATCGAAAACCCTACCCCAAAGTTTAGGCGCGTAGTAGAAATTAACCCCAAACTTTTCTTTTGAAAAATAAATAGTTTATCATAAGAATCTTTCGAGGGTTTTTTGGTAAAAAAAAAATTAATTTTGGTTGACAAACACCTCTTTTTTAAATATTTTGTAGTATAGATTTGTCCAAAAAAATATTTGAAAATTGATATTATTCCGGGTTTAATTAGGTGTACGTTTAGAAACTTCTTTTTAAGTTTAACTCGATATTTAGTTTGGATCGGAGATCCCATATAATAACTACCGCAGAGTTGATATCCCTCCGGTAACTGAAATCGGAGAAGACGACAATGAGCCTTGGATAAAGTGCTAATAGAAGAGTTCAGATGGTGGTGGGAGATCAACTCTCTCTCTCTCAGATTGGCACTTTATTAATTTGTTCTTCGATTCTCTTTGTGACGATCGAGCTCCGTCACGAGCTGGCCCTCAACTATTAACTGCATATATAAGGGAACCTCTTAATTAGGTTGTTATAATCGAGCTACAAGATTGAAAAAAAATTTCAATCTTGTAGCTAGCATTTACTCGTTCAATCTCTTATATATGCCGGCCGGCTCCTTAATTTATCGTGATATTCATATATATATATATATATATAGTTGCCGCAAAATGAGCTGAAAGAAGCAGCTTTGCTAACAGCACGTACTGACCAAAACATTCCCTCTAATTAATTAATTAATTAATTAGTATACATCGATCGAAGATGAAGTCTCGATTGGTTGCTTCCAAAACTAAATGGATGGGAGCAAAGACTTGGCCAATCGATCTGAAGCTGAGGTCAAATCTCATGACTTGACTTTGATGGATATCATTTTAAGCCATATGCATGGACTTTCTCTTCTCTTTATAAATACTAGAACTACCAGCGTATGACTCTTCATCGATCTTAGCTAGGTACCGAAGCTTCTGCTACTTCTAATTCCATTAATTTTCTTATTTCAACCTGTTTTATCTTTCTCGCGATCACTTCCTCCACTAGCTAGCACTGACCTGGGAAGAGAGTCGACGAAGATCTACAAGTCTTTCTTACTGATTAATCGACCGACTAGAGGATATTCCATAGCTCAATTACGATTAATCCACTGTTCGAAGATGGATGGAAATTTTGCTGGCAATATTGGTCATCATGAGATTGATGATGAGGATGTTCCACTTCCTGGATTTAGGTTTCACCCAACAGATGAAGAACTTATTCGTTTCTATCTCCGCCGGAAGATCGAGAAGAAATCCATCAGCTTAGAGCTTATCAAGTCAATTGATATCTACAAGCATGACCCTTGGGATCTTACAAGTATGCATAAACCCTAGTTATCTTTACTATATAATTTCTTACTTTAATTTCCCTTTTGATTTGGTGAAAACTAACCCATTAACGTACTATTTCAAATGAAATGAACTGTTCAACTCGATTCTAATATATATGTTTTTGTTCAATTTATATAGAAGCAACAACTACCGCTGGAGACAAAGAGTGGTACTTTTTCTGCAGAAGAGGCAGGAAATACAAGAATAGTATTAGACCTAATAGAGTAACCGGGTCAGGGTTTTGGAAAGCAACTGGGATAGATAAGCCAGTTCATGATTCCCTCGTCCACTGCATAGGGCTAAAGAAAACTCTTGTTTACTACCGGGGAAGTGCCGGAAAAGGCACCAAAACTGATTGGATGATGCACGAGTTTCGCCTTCCCTCCACCAATAATGACAACAACATTGTTCTCACTAGTCGCAGAAACTCCTGCAGTAACGTCACTGATCCTCAAGAAGCTGTAAGTAACGAAATTTGTACTCGCATAAGAAATAAAATATCAGTCACGTACTTATCATAAATTGAATAATGCTAGCTCGTCCATGACATACCACTCCTGATCGATATATATACGTACTCTCTAACTGAAAATTAATATAGTTCGAATTTCAGTCATTTACATACATGAATCAGAATCGAACCTAAATTTCATCGAGTTGAAGTTTACATAGAAATGTGATCAATCATGATAGTTTCCGTTAATTTTCCATGCCAATTGCAAATTAAGGGGTTGTTATATATTTACGTATTAACTTACTTTGCTGTTGGTATCTGCAGGAAATGTGGACATTGTGTCGGATATTCAAGAGGAATGTCTCACAGAGAAAGTACACACCAGACTGGAGAGACTTATCTACCAAACAATCCAACTCAAAGAAATGCAATGGAACTACTGATCAATATCATCATCTAGAGCCTTCAACTAATCGAGAGGCTTATATCGATTTCGGTGCTTCAAACATTTGCTACGAAGAGAAGAAGCCGAATGTTCTGAATCATACTAGTTATAACAACGGAACAAACGATAACCCGACGTTGCAGAATGCAGGGCAGTTGAGCTTTGGAAATATGGGCAATGCTATGCAGCCGTACAACATGGATTCATTGTTGACGTCGAGCTTTTCGTATGCAGATATTGAGAATCATGACTTTCTTAACGAGAACTGGGAGGAGTTTAGATCAGTTGTACAGCTTGCCCTTGATCCATTGTTTCTGTAAAGTTCACACTTTAAAGTATTTACCTTTGCAATTCCAATACCAGTGTGGAGACACTGTTGCTAGCTAGCTAGTTCATTAGTGACGACACTGCGACAGTAGCTAGCATATATACGATCTAATTGAATGTTAAAATGGCCAAGGGATTCTCGTTCTTTTGACTTTGTAGGAGTTCTTTAAACATAGAAGATACTATACAGAAATTACACTACTACAATATGTATCAATAGGTAGACACTCAAAGTTGTAGGACTTCTTTAAACATAGAAGATACTATACAGAAATTATATTACTACAATATGGATCAATAGGCACACACTCAAAGGTGGTCAATAGGCGGGTAACAAATAAATACTGTTCACATTATTGGCGGTAAAAATGAATATATTGATGGCAAGAATAAATATATTAATAGAAAAAATGAGTATATTGGTGACAATGTAAATTGACCCCACTATTTCATTATTGATGGAAAAATTGTGGGTGATTTTTGCATATTTTTGTAGTAGTGTTAATATTCTACATCACGATTCACGACATTAACATTAGAGAAATGATCGACTCAAATTAAAGAGATATATAGCCAATTAATTAAGTGTCACGATGCAACTATTTTTCTTTGGCAAAATCATGATGCAACAAATGGACAGAACTGTAGGAAAAGTCAAATTTTGGACCCAACAGAAATAAAAAGTCAAATTATTAGAAAAAGAAAGAAAAAAATAGAAAAGAGGAAAAATAAATACATTCTAGAATGTGGTCCGGGTCTGAAACTCTGAATTTTTTGTTCAAACTTCAAACAAAAGCCAAAACCAGGCTTTCCGTTTCAGAACCCAAATCTCGAACCCGACCCGAAACTCAAATAGAGCTTCTGACTTGGAAGCAGCTCACTCTGGGAAGAAGGGTCAGACTCTCACTGTTGCGAAGAGGAAGAAGAAAAGAGACAGAGGCTCCCGGTGTGTTCCTAACCCAGATCTAAAGCGATGTTTTTTTTAGTCCTGCTACAATTTCCATATGATTTGTTATGGTCGAACTGTATCACTATGATTTTGGGTTTTAAATGTGAACATTAGTTAATTGAAGTCACCACCATTAAACCATCCTCCAATGGATTGCGTATTCGATAAGTTAACTGAAGCTGTTTTGAGTTTAGATGGATGAATGTGTCAATCATTGTGATGCAGTTGTGTTCAAGAAAGACTAGATCTTGTGTGGATGTTGAAATTTTGAGAGGTTTTTGTTGATTTATTGAATTTGTTGTTCAGATATTGAAGCACTGGCACCGAAATTGAATTTTTTGGGCTGCTTTGCTTGTGGTGGTTTCATGGGTTGCCAGATTCAGAGCCATAGATGCCAGTGTTGGTGATGTTGATCCCCACTGTAGGTATATGTTTTGTAAACTCTTAGCAGGTTTCTTTAGTTTTTTATTGTAGCTTTAGTCATCTGTTTTTGGCTTTTCTGTGATTAATGTATATTGTATCGACTTTTGAGGGTTTTGTGTAAAGTCCTCATTGTCTTGCTTTGAAGACTACATACCATTTAGAGCACAATGTGGCTTAGTGAAGTTTTCTTAGCCTGGAATAGTAACCATTAAGCTTATTGTTTGGCAATAAAGATCAAGCCTGGTCTTCAAAAACCAGAAAATAAAATAAAATAAAACCACTGTTGTTCATTACTTATGTGTTTAATCTGCCTCCCATCTCTTCTTGTCTGGTGGCTAGCTAATAAGCGCTCACCTTTTATAACTGAATTTGGATATGTGGAGAAGCTTTTTTTGCTTTCCCTCACCTATATTCAAGTCTGATGCCCAGCATTGTTTATTTTGGTAAAAGCAGTTAAATATAATAACTGTTATAAACTTGAAGTTGAAGAAATACCCCTGAATTAGTCTGTAGTTTTTGGCCTCTGAAATAAATTGTACAAAGCACATTTGTGTTGTTTCTGTTTTCATTTGTTGATATCAACAAGCTAGATTATTTGTGCCCCTATCACCTACCTTTCTAATCTGTCATGTGGATTAACACTGTCACATTGACTTGGAATTGTAGAGCCTATCTGCAACAATGTGAAGAAACTGGATGTGTAGGTCAGAGATGCTTTCCACATTGCAACATCTCTTCAGGTGGAATCTATGCTGATGGGCCATGGTTCCTGCAGGAACCTCTTTATTTGTAGTGGAAACAGTGGGGCTGTCTGGGTGATTGTCGTTACTATTGTATGGTTGACATAGAGAAAGAAAGAGAAGCATCTGGTTATGCCCCAGTCAAATATCATGGTAAATGGCCCTTCAAGCGTGTTTATGGGATCTAGGTTTGCATTTTAACAGGCTATATGACTTGGCACCATTTTTGCTCATCACAATTTCATGGTTTGTGCCTATTTGACATGTTCGTTTTCTCAGGAGCCTGCCTCTATAGCTTTCTCTGCGCTCAACCTAGCCATTCATTTTCATGGTCGGGTATCATTAATTATTCTTTTATTCTATAAGTTACCGATGAGACGAGATAAGAAGGCGTACTATGACTATGCCAGTTTGTGGCATATATATATGGTTTGTTATCCTTGACCAGCTGGTTCTGGAGTGCTGTTTTCCATAGTAGGTGAGCCTCTCTTTCTTTTTGGAGTCAATCAGATCACGATGTGTGGGAATATATGCATGCTGTTTTCAGTTCTTGATTAGCTCTTTATTTCTATGCATTTTAACTGCATTGCAAGAATGTGTATGCATCTATGGTGCTTTCAAACTTTCAGCCTAGGTCAAAGTGCTAGCTGTCTCATTCACACCAAAATAAAAAGAGGATATTGTAATCCTGTGTATCTAGAATAGTCTGGTCTAACAACTATAAAGTATTATGTTCTAACCTGTGCCGACCATTTCAAAATAGTTTTAAGATTTTCTTTTCCTTACATTCATGTAGTGCAAGTATAAGGGCTAGTGTCAGGTAAAATTACTCGAGGAATCTCAAGTATGTTAGTGTTATGTTTTCCTATTTTTAAGAGGGTTTAACTTGGTATGAATCTCTCTGGAAAGAAAAGTCATGAATGAAGGGTTCATAGTGAAAGGGTTGTGTGCTTATACAGAGATAGAACCCCATCTGTGTACTTGTTCGGATAATAACCAACCAACCTAGGTAACCTAGCCCTCCTTGAAACTGTTCCACCTGCTCCCGCTCCCAACCTATTGACAAACCCAAAAGATAGTGATATATTCGTGGCAACTAAACTATGTCTTGTGCATCTTATTATGTGTTTATTGATTTTGATTCTTCTGGGCACACATGTGACTGGGTGTTTAACACTTTTCTTGATCATTACCATGTCTTATTGAACTACAGAGATGTGGATTTAACTGAAAAATTAGACTACTCATCTACCGTGGCAATCCTTGGGTACTTGCTCATTCTGGCAATAATCAGAAGTTTTGACGTGAAGGATGATGCTATCAGAGTTATGGTTGCTACTCCGCTGCTTGCATTTGTAACAACCCACATATTGTACCTCAACTTTTATAAGTTGGATTATGGTTTGTATACTATCCCTTTCCATCTTTTCATGCTATTTGTCTCAGAAATGAAAGAAGGATGATGCCAGTAATGTTCTTAAAATATACTCATGGCCCTTGCCATAGACAGGATATTGATCAGTTATGGTTCATTTGATCATTAATAATTGGTCACATAGTTACTAGATTTCATAGCAGCAACTTTGTTTCCATAGCAGTTTGGTATTAGGAAGTTCTGAATGTTATCGATTTCAACAATTCTGACATGTAGGCCTGAACAGTCGCACAAGTAGACGACATAAATATTGTTTATCGTTTCTACTAAGTGGAAAAGTCAATCTTTTAGAATGGAATGTCTTGCTTTGTGATCGCTATAGATCAAAGTCTGATAAGTTACTTTTACGCTGTGCAGGGTGGAACATAAAAGTTTGTGTTGTCATGGGAGTGGCTCAACTTCTTATATGGGTGATTTGGGCAGGTGTCAAATGCCGCCCATCTCGTTGGAAATTGTGGGTGGTCGTAGTTGGAGGTGGTCTTGCAATGTTTCTAGAAATTTATGACTTTCCATCATATGAAGGATTTCTGGATGCTCATGCTGTCTGGTATGCCACCACCGTTCCCCTAACATACATTTGGTGGAGTTTCATCAGAGATGATACTGAGTTGGTAACATCTAAACAAATAAAGAAGTTGTCAAAGAAAGCAAAATAGACTTGTCCTGAAATGATACATTATGCTTGAGCACGTAGCCGTCGTCTCCATTTATGTATTGCAAAATGCATTTTGCCCTTTGTTTCATCCAATTTGTATTGAAAATTAGAGGATTATTGTAGGATACTAATTCCAGTTGTCTTTGGTGATAATCTTGGATGCATAACATGACTATGAGAAAGAAAAGCTTCACAGAATTTTTCACTTTTATTTTATTCAAGTTGTATGGGAGTTATAGAAGAACTTTCCGACACTCCAGTTCTTAAGTTGTGACTTGTTTCTTCCTAATTGGTACTTAAATTCTTGTTTTAAGAACATGTTTCTAGGATTCATTTGGAAAGTGTAGTGTTTTTCAGTGAAGTGTGGAAATCCAGCATATGTTTCTCGATTGATCATATGTACTCATTTTTTTCAAAATCACATTAGGCTTGTAGACTGCCCAACACTCCCAGATGGAAACGTAGATGAGGCAACACACTTTTATTTACAAATCCCTAGAGATGTTTCACCACCAATCTACACAAGATATAACACTTGAATAAAAGGAAAAAGCCCAGCCCAATTAATTGCCAAACCCTAAGGCCAGAGATAACGAAGACTCTCGGCTCCTTTTATATATAAAGTCTCTCTAACCCTAGATCGCATGCCCCGTTCTCTCTCTACTCTGCCGCCTCTCTCGTCTCGTCACCTGGTTCGCTCTCTCTCTCTCAACGCTCCCTCGATCTGAGTCTCCATAGCTGAAGCATACTGTATAAACTTTACTTAACCTGCTGCTTGTTTGCTCTACCTGAATGAGTTTTCACTGCTTGCTGTTGCTTTCTTGCACGATATCTGTAAATAGACGGTAGAAGAGGTTTGATGTTTGCTGCTTTACTGTTGAAATGATCGGATTGAAGTTTCTTTGTGCTTGGATGCTTCTGTTTGTGTAGATATGGATGCAGCTGACTTTTTTACTTCAACTTGCTTGGGTGAAAAATGAGTCGGTTTCAGGGTTTTGAGCTTCTTTTTAAGTGAAGTCTGTGTTAAGCTTTCCAAGTGTATCGATTAGATTTGCTGTTTATTCAGATTTAAACACATATTGAACTTCTTTTTATGGCTGAGAAATGGTTTATGAATACGTAACTGTAAGCAGAGTACATGTTTTTATAGTCTACTGCTGTTCTTTGCTTATGAAGGTACTTTGATGATGCTATAATTTATGGTTCATTTAGTTATTGATTGGATGATGTGGTGCAGGTGCTACTTAAAATCTTGTGAGTGGTGACATTTAACAGCTGTCAAGATGGTAAGTAGCTTGTTTCCGACTTTTGCTTTGTTGTTGTCCGCCACAGATAATTGTGCGTATTTTTAACCGAGATATATCTTATGTACGAGCAGGTGAAGTTTACAGCAGAGGAGTTGCGGAGGATTATGGACTACAAGCATAATATCCGTAACATGTCCGTTATTGCTCATGTGGATCATGGTAAGTATAATATGGAGCATTATTATGGGAATAGGAATTATATGAGAGTTGGTTGATTAGGAGCAAATTTCAACCTTTAAGAATGGGAGATAATGTGATTTTAAGTGCTTTTGGTGCTTAATTGTAGTGTGACTGCTGAGAAACTGATGATGGTTGCTTGTTTATCCTCTCAGGGAAGTCGACCCTTACTGACTCTCTCGTGGCTGCTGCTGGTATCATTGCCCAAGAGGTAGCTGGTGATGTTCGGATGACTGATACCCGTGCCGATGAGGCTGAGCGTGGTATCACAATCAAATCTACCGGTATCTCCCTCTACTATGAGATGACCGATGAGTCACTGAAGATGTTCAAAGGAGAAAGAAACGGAAATGAGTACCTTATCAACCTCATCGATTCACCTGGGCACGTTGACTTTTCATCTGAGGTTACAGCTGCTCTTCGTATTACTGATGGTGCGCTTGTGGTGGTTGATTGTATTGAAGGTGTGTGTGTCCAAACAGAGACTGTGCTTCGTCAAGCTTTGGGAGAGAGGATCAGGCCTGTTCTGACCGTGAACAAGATGGACAGGTGTTTCCTTGAGCTCCAAGTCGATGGTGAGGAGGCTTACCAGACTTTCCAAAGGGTTATTGAGAATGCCAATGTCATCATGGCTACTTATGAAGACCCTCTTCTGGGTGATGTCCAAGTCTACCCCGAGAAAGGAACAGTTGCTTTTTCAGCTGGTTTGCATGGTTGGGCTTTTACTCTAACCAACTTTGCCAAGATGTATGCTGATAAGTTTAAAGTTGACGAGGCAAAGATGATGGAAAGGCTCTGGGGTGAAAACTTCTTCGACCCAGCTACCAAGAAATGGACAAGCAAGAACACTGGTTCTCCTAGCTGCAAACGTGGTTTTGTTCAGTTCTGTTATGAACCCATCAAGCAGGTTATTGCGACCTGCATGAACGACCAGAAAGATAAGTTGTGGCCCATGTTGACAAAGCTTGGAATCACCATGAAGGGCGAGGAGAAAGATCTTATGGGGAAGGCATTGATGAAGCGTGTTATGCAGACCTGGTTGCCTGCCAGTAGTGCCCTATTGGAGATGATGATATTTCACCTTCCATCTCCACATACAGCTCAGAGGTATCGTGTGGAGAACTTGTATGAGGGTCCACTTGATGACCAATATGCCAATGCTATCAGGAACTGTGATCCTGATGGTCCGCTTATGCTGTATGTTTCTAAGATGATTCCCGCATCTGACAAGGGTAGGTTCTTTGCTTTTGGCCGTGTCTTTGCTGGGAAGGTCCAGACTGGTTTGAAGGTGAGAATCATGGGTCCAAACTATGTTCCTGGTGAAAAGAAGGATCTGTACGTTAAGAATGTTCAGAGGACTGTTATCTGGATGGGAAAGAGACAAGAAACTGTTGAAGATGTGCCCTGCGGTAACACAGTTGCCTTGGTTGGTCTGGATCAATATATTACCAAAAATGCTACCTTGACCAATGAAAAGGAGACTGATGCTCACCCCATTCGTGCTATGAAGTTCTCTGTCTCACCTGTTGTGCGTGTTGCTGTTCAGTGCAAGGTTGCTTCTGACCTTCCAAAGCTTGTTGAAGGTCTCAAGCGTCTGGCCAAGTCCGATCCTATGGTTGTCTGTTCCATTGAGGAGTCTGGGGAGCACATCATTGCTGGAGCTGGTGAACTTCATCTTGAAATCTGTTTGAAGGATCTTCAGGATGATTTCATGGGTGGAGCAGAAATCATAAAGTCTGATCCTGTTGTGTCCTTCCGTGAGACAGTCCTAGAGAAGTCTTCCCGTACTGTGATGAGCAAGTCCCCTAACAAACATAACCGTCTGTACATGGAAGCACGTCCATTGGAAGAAGGTCTCCCAGAGGCCATTGATGATGGTCGTATTGGTCCAAGAGATGATCCTAAGATTCGTTCCAAAATCCTCGCCGAGGAATTTGGTTGGGACAAGGATCTTGCCAAGAAGATCTGGTGTTTTGGCCCTGAGACCACTGGTCCTAACATGGTGGTGGACATGTGTAAGGGAGTTCAGTACCTTAATGAAATCAAGGATTCTGTTGTTGCCGGGTTCCAGTGGGCTTCAAAGGAAGGTGCATTGGCTGAGGAGAACATGAGGGGTATCTGTTTCGAAGTCTGTGATGTTGTTCTTCATGCTGATGCTATCCACAGAGGAGGTGGTCAGGTCATTCCAACTGCCAGGAGGGTCATCTATGCGTCTCAGCTTACAGCTAAGCCAAGGCTCCTTGAACCCGTGTATCTTGTTGAGATTCAAGCACCAGAGGGTGCTCTTGGTGGTATCTACAGTGTGCTCAATCAGAAGCGTGGACACGTGTTCGAGGAAATGCAGAGGCAAGGTACCCCGCTGTACAACATCAAGGCATACCTCCCTGTCATTGAGTCTTTCGGTTTCTCTGGTCAGCTTAGAGCTGCAACATCCGGTCAGGCTTTCCCACAGTGTGTGTTTGATCATTGGGAGATGATGTCTTCTGATCCATTGGAAGCTGGTTCCCAGGCTTCAGTGCTTGTTGAAGACATCCGTAAGAGAAAGGGTTTGAAGGTGCAGATGACCCCGCTTTCAGATTTCGAGGACAAGCTTTGAGAGTCCATTGGATGAGCAAGGCTTACATTGAGCAAGTAATATTGCTCCCTGCCCATTTTTTGTTTCAGTCTTTACTTTCCTTGTTTCAAGTTACCTTCTTGTTGTTGTTGTAGTCAGCATTCTGTTGAAGCAGTTACATTTTGCGTCTGCATGACAAAGATTATGTTGATGTGATGCTAATGTTGGTACATTATAATTTGATTTGAGCTTTCACAATTTAACTTTAAGCATTTGTATCATTCAAGTTTCTTCACCTGTGGATTGCTTGGCAGGTATAAAATGATTTTGTATTATGCTTTAGTTTGGTTATGAGAATGCGGACAGTTGAAAGTTGAAACCGGGATTGCTCATTCTGTTATTACCGCGATCTTTTACTCGACCAATTGGGAGTTGCTTGTGTGCTTAATGAGCTTGTTGTCTTTGACTCACTCCGAGGAGATAATCTGTGTACTTCTTACCGAAGATGGTGCATCAAAACCTCTTTGTTCAAATTTAGTGGCCTATGCAGTCACTCCCTCACTCGGGCTCCCTCTCGGTTCATCATTGGATTCTGACTGATATGGACCCCTGTTTTGTTCTAATTGAAGTCCATGTGTCCACTTGGCCGTAATTATGGCCAATTATAGCGCTTAGATTGAATGAAACAAGTCATCTCTAATTCTCAATGTTTTAAAACATTTATATATATGTGGTTGTGACGCCGAAAATTGATAGCTTCACATACGAAAAAAATGTGGCGTGACACGTGTAAATTTTTTGAAAAAAAATCTCATCAGAAGACTTCATCAGATTGCTCATCAATTTAAGAGGCCCAGCATCCCATCATGGTGATAGTGGCCTAGTAGAGAGTTGACCCAAAGTCCATTTGGGATCCTAATCTCCCACAACTTTGGAGACCGCACTCCCAAGTCTCGAGTCCTCGCCATCGTCGTCTTCTAGTCTCCGTCGACTCAAGTCCGTCGACGCTAGCAGAGTCCATCTTCCACCTTCAACGTCTATTTTCCCTTGAATCGGCCCACACATCCTTTGATCTCTTTTCGGGCGCACCCTAAGGTCTTGGAAGCGGCCTCGTCTCGGCCGACCCTCGCCTGCGTTCTCCTGATCGTGGTCATCTCTGCCCGAACCTGCATCTCACCTGTCGTTCGCCCTTTTCTTAGACCCGCCACAATCTCGTTCCATCAAGACGTCGTCTCCGCCTGCCCACAATCTCAACCATCTAAACACCGTCTCCGGCATCCATAACTCCCAGCCGCTCCTAGTTCAGAGCCATCGCAGGGGGAGTCTAGGGTTTCTATGCCGAGGGAACTTGAAAACTGTACTTAGTTTCTGACTCAAATTCTCAAACCTAAACATTCAAAGTTCCTAAGTCTTAACCATAAACCTTCAAAGATAAACATTCAAAGTACCAAACATAAACATAAACATGAAATCAACTTCAGGCTTCAAATTCGTCTTCTTCATAAAGTAGAATGTCACCATCTAGGCTATCACCACCATCGCTATCATCACCATTTTCACAATCTCAATCATTATCACTACAGTGATAAAGTTCATTCAACAATGGATTATTCTCCTCCATTGGATTGTATCTCTCAAAGTCTTCATCTACATTGTCATTCAAAAACATGAGTGAGAGAGCCGCGCTTGAGTAAGAGGAGAAAAAAAAAGATAAAGAGAAATTAATCAATTATATAATGCTAAAATCAGAGAGTGAGAGTGGAGGGAGAGCTATGGCGTCTTTTCTTCTTTTCTTTTTGAGAGCTTGAGTGAGAATGAAGGTGATTTTGTGAGAGAGCCGCGCTTGAGTGAGAGGAGAGGTGGGTTTCTAATTTAGGAGGAGGTGGCTGTGAAGTTAAAATGAGATAAACCCTGCCATTTTTTTAAAATTTAGGCTCAAAACAACGTAATTTTGAAACATGGTATCAAAATGACGTCATTTTGATCCTGAGCTAAATAAATAAATAAAAAAATATCAGAAAACGGGACACCTTTTTCGCGTTTTTTACATATAATGATGCGATTTCTTTCCGCGTCGCGCTGAGACGTGTTTCAAGGCGCATTATGCACCGCGTTTTAAAACACTGCTAATTCTTCTCCCGTTGGAATCCAGTCGTGTATCGTTTCAAGATGAGTCGTAAAATTAGATATGCTAGAGAAAGACTAGTTGAGCTACAGAACGAAAAGAGAGAATTTTCTTTCAACACTAGTTGAGAAAGACTAGGTGCTAAACTTGATGAAGAACATGATCTGTCCCTGGAGGGTGCATTATAATGTAAGGGAGACCGACTCCTTGCCAGATGATCACCCATCTCTTGGATGACACTTGCTCTTTTGGTAATGCGAATGTCTCGGTTATAATCCATTATCAGGTTAGGTGGGTTGGGAAAGACTACACTTGAATGGTTTATAATAATAAGGTGGTGGAAGATAACATCCACATGAGACTGTAGAATATATGTATCAGAAAATTTTGATATTCATACATTATTAGTTAAAGGCATCATATATTGCTGTAACTAAAAAACGATGTGACGAAATCAAGAAAACACACCCCAAAAAAAATGCACTGTATTTATTGTAGAAATCAATCAAGAAAACACAATGTAGATAAATTTTTATTAGAAAACATATGCATAATACATGGCACGCGTTTTATTCTTGGCCAGCAGCCTATGCTGGACCGTACTAACAATGCAAGGCAACAAAATGTATGCCTTCAAATTATTGAACTTGGCAGCCAAAAGAAAAAGGAGGAAGAACATAAGTTGAAAAGACAAGGCACACACACACACGAACGATCGACATGCATGGAACGCCTGACAGGCCTATCGATCGATCTATTCGGCAGCTGCAGGAACGGGATCGGCCTGAGGTACTATTCGAGAAGTGTGGGGAGCAATTCGATATTCCCGTGCCTCACCAGCTGGTTGTCCCGGTTGTGCTACGACTGCGTCAGTAGTTGATGATGCCAAGGATTCCACTTTGACCTGGTAGAAGAAGTCAAAGTTATTACTTCCAACGGCAAGGCCATCCTGCTTTTGATAGACGGCTATTCCTCCTTTCGCAAGAATGTCCTACTGAGTGTAGGAGAAGGGAATGTCATATGAGCCTCGTGTCTGATGCATTGACACGGAGACTCTAGACATTGGCGGCACATGGAGAACCATCATATCCTCCATGGTGGTCTTCGTGGTAATATCTCTACCCTACTCAATCTGTGAAATTACCGGAGAAATATAGATCACTCCCCCAGCCAGAAATTGAACCGCCGCTGTGACAGTGGCGGGCACGCCAAGCTGGGGGCCTGATGAGCCAATGGCATTCTAATTAGTAGTAATGGTCTTTCTATATGTGAAATAGCACTCAATGTTGTGTGGTTCTGAGCTCTGGTTGGTTATGGTTTGGGTCGACACTATTTCTGGGTTCCTGATTACAACCTTGGCACACAACAACAAAACAGAGCAAATACAACGCTGCTTTATAGCGTTTACTTGCAAAACGTTGCAATAAGTTACGTTTTTTTTTCGAATTACATTCACAACGTTTTAGTACTGCTGCAAAATTTCTATTCGAGCAGCATGAAACAAACACTGCATATGAAAGTGAGAAGCGCGAAAACGTGAAGGGCGCGAAATCTCTCAGCTCTTTTACGCGCGTGGATTCGTTCTTTTCTTCACTTAATCAAATTTCATCCCCAAATTTAGCTCCAAATAGAACTTAAGCCAAACAAAACCATTCGGTCCCAAATTTCAGAAGAAACATGGTGAGCTCAAACCTAGATCTTGACCCCAACTCCTTCATTGGCAGCAACCTTAACGGCGTTGAATCCTCCCGCTCCTCCAAGCTCGAATCGATTGTAAACGACGACAATTCCAGCATTGTCATCAATGACTGGTACAAACTCTCTCTCTCTCTCTCTCTCTCTCTCTCTCTCTCGTTCATGATCAAGCTTTCTGATGACAATACATTTTTAATTTCGTATAGGTATACTGATTTTGAGAGATTGTACTCAATTGATGCAGTTTGAGGTTTTGATTTTAATTTTTTCATCCGCTCCCTCCGCTTCAATTCACTCTAAATCGAACAGTTGTCGATCAACTCCAAGTTCTTTTCCGACATTCTCCAATGGTGGTGTCTCACAAAGAGATGACCTGGAACACCGAGCGTAGAATCCATGCAACTTAGTTTTTCTCTACATTTGTTCGATTTTGTTTTGTCTATGTTGATTTCTGAATTCTGATTAATTAGTAAAGACTAGAGATTCTGATATTTATGAAGCTACTGCTATAAAAAGTGTTTCAGCAATTTGTAATTAAATTCTCTAAAGTTGTAGTTAGGTATAGATGCATTGTTTCTACATTTTGTAATTGTATTCGTAGAAATAGCATTGTAGTGGTTCGCTAGGGATCGTGAATGTTTGTGTTGATTAGTTTATTTTGAACAGGGACATCTGGATGCTGAATTGAATGATGCAGGGAGGCAGCAAGCAGCTGCGGTGAGTTACTAGTTATATATCTGAGAAACACATGTAAAGTCCTCGAGTTTGTATTTTGTTAATCTTGACATCTAGTAATTTGTTGGTTACTATTGGAAGGTGCAAAATATTAAGCTATAATCCAATGAGCTTCGGAGGACCCCCTGTGATAGACGAGGCTGTTGAAGAAGCAAATGAGCTCCCGCGTAACGATGAAAAGGAATCTACAATAGTTATATGTATATATATGCATATGTGAAAGTTCAAACTACATATTACTTGCTTTCAGTATTACTTCACCATTCAGCTACAGTGTATTGGATTTAGGTTGGTGGTTCAGATTCATGTGTTTTACTGGAGTTGCAATCAAAGTTTTTGCATGTGATATGTTGATTTTATTACAAAATGGAACTTCGGATAGATCAAGAACAGTAGCTTAGTATAGTGTACATGCATCTTATATATATGTAGCTTAATATACAGATAGATCTATACGTAGGGTTATCCTTGATCAAGCTTGGTGAATTCACAAAGTTTTCATACTTCGGCTTTTTATTTTTTTGATAAAATTCATACTTCCTTTTCAACAGGGCATGCATTGTTCTTATGTCTATCATCTCTAACGTGTCTTTCTAATGAAAATTATGTATTGCTTGTATGATCTACAAGATTTTTTCAGTTCGCTAGAACTTTATATACAATTATTTTACATCATGGTATACTGGTTATCACTCGGTATTTTTTATCCTTTGAGATTTCTGTCACTGCTCAATAATATCTATTTTGTTTCCATCTCAAATATGGAAGTTCTCACAGCTCCTCCAAAGTTGCTATACAACAAAGTGATTTTAAGGTAAACCTTCTAGGTAAATCAATCCAAATTCACTATGTATCGATTCGTAACCATTGTTTTAACCAATGCAATGGGAGTCACCAACTATGTCTTCCTTTTTGTTCCAAATTTGCAAGAAAACTTTTGGTTGCGGTCATGAATAAGTGGGACAATCATGTGCTTGTCAATGATAGAGTTCCCCCTTCAAATCGGAAGGTCTGTCCACGGTTTAGAGTTTAGCTCTTATTTTGTACACTTTACTTACACATATTTGCAGTTCAAAAGTTGCTTACTTCTGTGTGCTTGTTGTTATCGTATGTGTGTGCATTATTTTTCTATGTTTAGAGTGCTTTATCCTTGCAAGATGTGGGGTCACATCAATAAGTAATGTGTGCACACTCTTAACTGGCTCAAAGTTTTCCTGCAGAACTTGTTAGTTCTGTTGTCAAAGGTCAATACTAACTTGGAGGCAGCTATAAAATCTTGGCATGAAACTTCAAAAGTGGAGGCCAACATATACTTTCTCCTTGATGAGGAAAAAACACACTGAAAAATATGCTCCAGCTGTAATATTGATAAGGTATTGTCTTTCTCCTCTTTTTTTGTTCTATTGAAAGCTACTTATATGTGCTTATAATCACTAGATATATATGTATATGCATTATTTTGGAGATTTCAGGTACTGCTTTACACTATGTCGAGTTGTCGACCTTCTTATGGCTGTTTCATTTCTCATTAGCGCATTTACTCTTTTTACTGTGTTGGCCATTTAAATTCACTATGTTTGTCACAAGTTAGTGAAAGACTTGGACTATCTTGTATCTCAAAGTTAGTCCTATAGTAGTTTGTTAAGGTAGCAAAATCTTTAGTAGAGATGTAAGTTACCTGTGAAAGTGCGTCTGGCCAAATTATATGATGGAAACTTCATTTATGAAAGTTTGTTTTGCAGGTAGTTATAAGCTGAAACTTATCATAGACTCTGAAAGGTACAATTGGGCAGTAACCAGAGGAGTAACAAAAGAAATGCTTTTGGAGAGAGGTGACCTTTGATTCAATCTTCATTGAAAAATTAGTATGTATGCTGATATGCTAGTTGTACTCTCAATTCTTCACATTACCATGATATAGCTCTGAAGATCAAAGTATTTTATTGGAATACTTCCTATCTTCCCAAGATATATAATACTTGCATAATTTTCAGTCTAGTGAGCTGACAATAGTTGTAGATTGTACATGTATGTCACTTATTGCCAATTTGGCAGCTGCTAACTGCTACAAAGTTGAGCATTTGAAAAAGCTAGAAAGTTGGGCATTGGGTGGGTACCCTTGCAGATTTGTGTTTTAGGTTTCTATTTCATTAATCCACATAACACATTTTTCTGAATTGTTTTGCTTGTAAATCCTGTTTATGTAGTTGAGAAGGCCAAGTACATCTATATTGTTGGGTTTTTTTTAACTGAAGGAGATGTTTGTGGTGAGGAACTACTCTCATGGTGTAATAAGTATTGTAAACAAATGTATTAGTTTGATTTTTTCAAGGTCTAGCCAGTGGCAGTTTTAATCCCAATAGTATATGATAGTAGATATATGAATAGCTAGCTAGCATAACTATCTTCTTCTTGACTTTGGAAGTTACATTACATTACATTTCAGGTATGAGTCACATTACTTGAGAGGCATAGCTTGCAGCAAGATGCATTCAAGTTGCGTGAAGATACAAAAGAAAACACCTTCAACATGCAAACACTAGCAAGTAACAACGCTTGCTCCCTTCAATGGCTATAGCATTCCAGTTTTGATTATTTAGTATTTATGAGCTAAATGAAGCAACAATATGAACTAAACTAGCTAGCATATTGTAGTTTTGTAACACCCATTATTTGCAGCGTTTATTTTATGTTGTACACCCATTATTTGCAACGTTTCATTCTTGCTACGTATTTGGTTATAAGCAGCGTTTTTTAGCCTTGTTATTTGTTCATTGACAGCATTTGTAAACTGATGTAAACACTTTTGGCAGCATTTATGAAATCTTGCAAATAGATTTTGCAGCATTTCTTTGCCACATGAGAAAAGTATTGCAAATGGTTTAAATACCTTTTAGTGCAGTTCGATATACAGCACGGTGAAAAACGTTGCAAATGCATATTTGCAGCGTTTTCAAACGGCTGCCATAACTGATATGTCTTGTAGTGGCAGCAGGGATGTTGTATGTGACATTGCACCACTACTGGAGGAGAGATTTGAGGCGACGAAGATTGGTGGTCGCCTCGTCTCGATTTTACGTCGCCTAGATTTCTTGTGACCAAAACTACGTCGCCTCGTCTTGTCGCTTCAGATTGATCACTCCAACATTGAGGAGACAAAAAACCATTCTTCGTCGCTTCATTTGATTTCACGCGACGTGACAAATTTTACGTTGCTTCATCGTATCGCCCCCTGAAGCGACGTGGATTGATCAATCTACGTCGCTTCATTTTATTTATTTTTAATTTTTTTTTCTTTTTGGCTCAATGAGGCGACGTAGATTGATCAATCTACGTCGCCTTAGTGTATTTAATATTTAATATTTTTTTTAAATAAACAAAGCGGCGTAGATTGCGCAATTTACGTCGCCTCAGTGTATTTAATATTTAATTTTATTTTTTTTAAAATAAACAAAGCGACGTAGATTGCGCAATATACGTCGCCTCAGTTTATTTAATATTTAATTTTTTTTTCTTTTTGGCTCAATGAGGCGACGTAGATTGCGCAATCTACGTCGCTTAAATGTATTTAATGTTAATTTTTTTTTCTTTTCGAATAAAGGAGGCGACGTAGATTGCTCAATCTACGTCGCGTAATTGTATTTAATTTTTATTTTTTTTATTTTTGAATAAAGGAGGCGGCGTAGATTGCGCAATCTACGTCGCCTCAATGTATTTAATTTTTTTTTTCATTATTTAGACAATGAGGCGACGTAGATTGAGCAATCTACGTCGCCTCCTTTATTCAAAAATAAAAAAAATAAAAATTAAATATTATTGTACCAAGTCACGACCTATCGCAATTTACAAACACAAAAACCCATTTAAACACAAAAACGCATTCAACCACAAATCAAGATATACAGAAAAAATTGGCACAAATCAAAACGTTAAAAGTTTATACAAATCAAGTTTACACAAATCAAGTTTATACAAAGCCTAGATACAGTTTACGAGCCAGGAGGTGGTGGAGGAGCTTGAGGTTGTTGACTCGCAGCGTGGAATGATCGCATCATGGCCTCCATCTCTTGCATCCTTTGGGCGAGCGCATTAAATTTCGCTATGGCCTTCTGCACCACCTCGCTCGATCTGCGCGCCTCCTCTTTGGCTTCATCGATCTCCCTTTGCATTCGAGTTTGGGTTTCCTGTACTCGGGCCCCTCCTCTCGGTTTGGGGTCGCGTGTGAGAGCGCGCCCCACCCCTGTAACGTCGAACAAGAACAAATATTAGTATACTCTATGGTAAAGCAAAACGTAAATCGACGAAGAACGACGGTGGTTTAGGAGATTTATTACCTCTTATAGAGGTCCCGGGCCTTGAACCCACATCTTCCTCTATGATATTTATTTGTGTATCAAGAGGAAGAGGCTGGGGTTGGGAAACCTCATCGCTGTCAATTGGGCCCGCAACACTATCTTGTTGCGACAAGACTTCATCGAGTCGACGCTTCACTGCCGCCTGCTCAATTAAAATAGATCAAATAAATAATATTACAATATAGTAAACAAAAATAATTGAAATAACGTAACGTGAACCTATTTGTCTTACCACTTTCTCAGCCGCATTCTTGTCCGGCTGGTATACGTTAATCCACGTCTAGACGGCGGGCGCTCTATGACCCTCCTTCTCCAACACCTCGCTTCGGTACGAGAGGGCGAGGGATCCCGAATGGTGGTTGAGCTGCTGCTCCTTGTTCTTGTTTCGGTTTCCTCGGTTCCGTTCGCACAATCGCTGCCACACACACACAAAAATCATTTTAAAATAAGAACAGATAAACATGCATATTGTTCGAATGTTGGCTACCAAAACTGTGCGGATAGTTTATGAAACTCACCAAGTAAGCAGGGTCTTCGAAGTGGGCTTTTAACCACGCCCATTGGTCTTCCCTCCCGAGAAACTCGGCCGAAGTCTCCTGACTGACGTGGAGATAATGTTGATGGCAATCGTACTTCCAATCCTTATAGATTTTTTGCGCTGTCGCATCAATGAAGTTCCACATCTCCACATCAGTCGCCGGGATGTCGTAGTTCGTCTAGCACAACACATTTAAATTCCGTTATGTAAAAGTTATATTTACATTTACTACAAGTAGGTAAGTAAGCTAAGGCCAGTAAGTATACCTCAAGACTTCTACTGACGATATCGCGATGCAAATCGCTAAGTCCCAAAAAGCTAGATGCAAGCATTGGAACTTTTCCGCGGATGATGCTACCGATGTCTCTGCACATCAGACTCCTCATTTCCCTCGTCGAAGGCCCCCCATGCCTCGTAGAGTAAGCGACTTGTAGTCGCCTATTGTTGTTCATCCGGACGAGGTACTCCGTCTTCGTCCCGACAACGACTCCGCGTTGTTGCGTCGTCAGATCTCCAGTTGCCATGTCGACCATGTCGGGGAGTTTGGTCTTCTTGCACCGGATGCTGAGGGCGGGAGGGTGCTGTGACGCCGTAGTGGCGTCGCTGTCATCCACTTGAGGAATCGCATCCTCAAGGTTTGGGGCGGGCGTTAACATGGGAGCTTCTGGAATCGTCGGGGTCGCCGATTGTCCCGTGGGGCAACCCGACCCGGAAGCCCCATCTCTGCTAAATGCTCGCCACGCCGCCTCCGTAGCCTCCGCAACTGCCGCCTCCGCAGCTGCTGCCGCGGCCGCCGCGGCCGCTTCCTGACGCTGGATCGCCGCTTTACTCCTCTTGTATCCAGTATCTCCGGGAGCCATTCTATTAAAACTATTCTATTAAGATTTAACTACTTCAATATACCAAGGAGTTTTAAGATTGAACTATTAAGATTGAACTACTTCAATAATCACATAAGATTAACCAAACTTCAATATACCAAGGAGTTTTACCAAACAATCATATACCATCAATTTTAGCCACATTACGCATATGTTTTCATTTGACAAAACCCTTAATCCTTAATCCCGAGAATACTACAATCATTACGCATATGTTTTCATTTAACCAAACCCTTAATCATTACGCATATGTTTTCATTTAACCAAACCCTTAATCCTTAATCCCGAGAGTACTACATATTCGGTGAACCAAACTCAATTTTCAATATATCCTTATCATAACAAAACACAATACACATTCGGAATCATCATCATCATTTTCAATCACATTCGGAATCATCATTATCACAAAACAAATTCGGAATCATTATCACAAAACACATTCAGAATCACATTCAAAACAGATTGGAAACATTTCATACCTAACCATCCCTAACCATCCAACATATGCAAATACATAACCATCCAATATTTCATACCAACATTACATAACCATTCAAACCATCTCCAATACATAACCGGCAACTCAATGTTTGACACTAATTCATACTCAACTCAAACCATCTTCGAAAATGAACCATACAGTGTGATCAAAACAACATAAAACATGGTCAATTTGACACTAATTCATCAACCCCAGTTTTCTTTCTTAAAACTCAATCCTCTGCATAAATCAAACTAAACCCTCAACCCTCACAGATTGGAAACACATAAATCAAACTAAACCCTCACAGATTGGAAACACATTCAAAACAAATTACCAAAACAGATTTCAATGAAAACCACAAAAGCCTACTACTTACCTTTCTCACTGGGATTTGAGGACAGCCCTTCTCGACGGAGTCTACCACAAAAGCCTCACGTTCTACATATCACAGTACAAAAACAGATCAATGAAATTTTAGCCGGAAAACAAAACACTTACCTATATGAAGATTGAAGAAGATGAAAACAAAACACTTACCTATATGAAGATTGAAGAAGAATAACAAAATGTTGAGCAGAGGAGATTGGTTGAGGGTCTGAAATTCTGAGAGTGTGAACAACAGATTGGAAATTGGGAGAGAAATGGTAAGTGTTTAGGTCGATTAGGGTAGGTCGATTAGGTTAGGGATTTGGGGGCGAGGAAGAAGAAGAAGTTTGGGTTAGGGAAGTTTGGGGGCGCGAGGAAGAAGAAGAAGTTTGGGGGCGCTGTGATTTAGTTTCAGTTGTGCTGTGATTCTGGGATTATAAAGCCAACGAGGCGACGTACATTGGAATATACGTCGCCTCGACTAATTAAAGCGACAAAGAACTCAATCTTTGTCGCCTCGTATGCTTTCTTAATACGTTCACGCGACCAAGATTGAGTTCTTAGTCGCTTCCTTTCATTTGACGCGACGTATATTTCAATATACGTCGCTTGGATATAATTTTTATTTTTTTGTTTTTGAATAAATGAGGCGACGTAGATTGCCCAATCTACGTCGCTTATTTGTATTTAATATTTAATTTTATTTTTTTTGAATAAACGAGGCGACGTAGATTGATCAATCTACGTCGCTTATTTGTATTTAATTTTTAATTTTGTTTTTTTTTTTGAATAAACGAGGCGACGTAGATTGATCAATCTACGTCGCTTCATTGTATTTAATATTTAATTTTATTTTTTAGAATAAATGAAGTTTATAATTATAAAGTTAGTAATATTTTCTCGAATACATAAAGTTAGTAATGCTTTAAAGAAAATACGAATTTAGGTTTCAAATTCATAATAATATTAGTTTAGTCCTCGTCTTCGTCTTCGTCCTCGTCCTCATCCTCGTCCTCGTCCTCGTCCTCGTCCTCATCGTCGTCCTCGTCCTCGTCTTCGTCCTCGTCCTTGTCCTCGTCCTCGTCCTCGTCCTCGTCCTCGTCCTCGTCTCCTTCTTCGTCCAAAAGTAGTTGAAAATCTGGGTAAAATTGTATCACCGTGGGAGTGTCCTCTTGGTAAGGCTCGAATATATGATCTCATGTACGCGATATGTTTTCATCTATGGCCAATACTTCGACGCTGTAGACATTGCGGTGCGACATTTCTTGTACTACCTTCCGAGTACCACCAGCCTTTGGATCGTCTATGTAGAATACCTGTTTTGCTTTGGTTGCAATTATGAAGGGTGAATCCTCATAGTAACTGTTGTTTGTATTCACTGATATCAGTCCATGATCTTTTATAAGGGTGTCAAGATCTTCAGGGTCCTCGGAGTTGTGCCATGTGCACTTAAACAACACCACTGGCATACGGCCTGCATATAATACTTCGACCACGTAGTTAACATGGCCGAAGAACTTGGATGAACCCATGTCTATCATGACACCGCTGTTTTGAGTCACGGTTCTTTGATCTCTATCAAACGATGTGAACTTGATACCGTTCACATAACACGACTTATAAACCCGACATTGCTGAGGTCCTTGAGCTAATGACTTTATTCCTGCAACCAAGCTCGGGTCCGAGTTTTTTTCTTTAAGGGACACCTGAGAGATAAGTGTTATAAACAAGTTAGTTATAAGTGTTATAAACCCTCAAAGAACCTTACAATAATTAATAGGCATATGTACCCATGTTAAGAACTATCGAAGAAAACTCCTCCTCCGACGAAGCTCGTCGAAATCTTCACCATTTTTAGCCTCGAACCTTCTGAGATGTTCTTCTAGGTAAGGTTTGACTTCGTCTGTTTCCACCAAGACTTGCCAGTGAGCCTCAGCAGTCTCTGCCTCAGTCAACCTGAACTGGCGACGAGTCTCGATAATATCTGATCTTACTAAGAGTGAAACACAGCTGACATTCCACCCAGCTATGGAAGTGTCGATATCTTCGTTGTCCATCCGTCTGAGATAAGACTTACAATACGTCACCGACTCATGTACGAGGTACTGTTCAGCAATACTACCTTCCGGGTAACGTGTATTCCTCATTGACTTTTTATATTTTCCTAATTGCCTGCAAAAACACCACTCAAGATTAGTACAATATTTTCCTAATTGCCGACATATTACACAACGAACATAATATTAGCAATAACAAAACATTTTACCTTTCAATTGGATACATCCATGTATAGTGTACTTGACCTGTAAGGAATACTTGTTCGGGCAGATGAACCATGAGATGAACCATAGATGTAAAAAAATGTGGAGGAAATATGAGCTCCAAATTGCAGAGAATCATCACTATCTCAGTTTCCATGTCACGCACAACCTCCTTCTTAAGCTCCCTACTGCATAGTTGACGAAACCAATTTGACAGTGCTATCAATGGCTTCACAACGTTTTCTGGCAGGAACCCTTTGATAACCACAGGAAGAAGACGTTAGTAAGACATGGCAATCATGCGTCTTCAATCCATAAAACTGTGACGGGGAACTTACTTTCACCTTACTTCTCAAACTACCTGCATAACCAAGAGGATACTTAACATCCCTGAACCACTGGAACACATCTTCTAGATCATCATTTTTAACTAAAAAGGGTGCATGAGGAACTTTCCCCGTACCCAAGTCACCTGCTCTTTGCCACTGGTTTTTTCGCACATTCCTCTTCTTCAAAGCAGCGCGAGCTTTTGGACCATCCTTAGACTTCGATTCAATCGAAAAAATGGTTCCAAGGATGTTGTCACACACATTTTTTTCAATGTGCATGACATCTAGGCAATGTCTAATCTTCAATGATGACCAATACGGCAGCTTCCAAAATATGCTTTCGTGAGTCCAACACTGTCTGTTATTCGGATTGTACGGCACCTTCAAGTCTTCATGTTGGCTAAGAATAGGGTAACCGTGTGACCTAACGTCCTCCAAAATTTCATCTCCACTCTTACGATAGGGTCTTCCGCCAAACTCCTCCTTCCCGTTAAATGCCTTGCTCAATCTCCAAGGGTGATCTTGGTGGAGCCATTTTCGATGACCTTCATAAACTATCCTCCCACATATATGCTCTGAAGTTAGCTCATCTAGACAGATTGGACATGCCTTGTACCCTTTCACAGTTGACCCCGCAAGCATCCCTAAACCTGGAAAGTCGCTAATAGTCCACATTACCGCTGCCTTCATCAAGAATACCTCATTGTCTACTCGATCAAAAGTATGGACTCCAACGACCCATAAATGTATTAGCTCCTCGATCATCGGCTCAATGAGTACAGTAAGGCACTTTCCGGGAGATTTAGGGCCTGGAATCAACACTGACAACATGTTATATTCCTTCTTCATGCACATTGATGGTGGTAGATTGTACGGCATCACAACAACGGGCCATGTACTATGCAAAGTTCCCATTGTTCCGAATGGATTGAAACCGTCTGTTGCTACTCCAAGGCGCACATTCCTGCAGTCCCGTGCAAAACCTGGAAAAGTTCTGTCAAAATGTTGAAATGCTTCTCCGTCAGCTGGGTGGCTGAGGCTACCAGCCACGCATATCCGCTCCCCCAGCCATCGCATATGCTTCGCAGTGTGTGGGGACATAAACAAGTGCTTCAACCTTGGTGTTAGAGGGAAGTTACGAATTATTTTTTTGGGAATATCATTCGTATTTGGCTTATATCTTTCAGAATAACACACTGGACAAATCCTCTCGTTTACAAGTGCCCCCCTGAACAACACACAGTTAAACTCACACGCATCAATTCTTTCGTAACCCAGTGAAAGATCACTCAAGATTTTTTTTATTCTCGAGTATGAACAGGGGAATGTGTGCCCTTTAGGAAGAAGTTTATTAATGTAAATACATAAAGAGTCAACACTTGTGTCCGACCATCCATTTTCATTTTTCATTTCCATTGCATCTAATATGGCACTCAAAACAGTTTCCTCACTGCCTTCATATAATGGGGTCTGTGACTCCTTCAATAATCTATCGTACTTTTCATAATCATCGTCTACCATGTCATTGAAGTTCATGCCCGAATTATCTTCCACTAATTGTTGGGGTGCATCTACATGGTATCCAGAATAATAGGGATATGCATCATGTAGAATCTCCAACTGCGGGTTCACTGAAGGACCGGCACCACTAGAAGGACCGACTCTGTCTTGAAGCCACTGTCTTCGTTGACTGAGCATTGCCGGTTCACCAGAAACTTCCCTGTGAAGGTGCCAGACTGTATAAGTAGGACTCAAACCATTGTGTGATAAGTGATGATACATGACATCCATAGTAACCTTGAACGGACCGTTCTTACAACGTTTGCACGGGCAGAAGTAATAATCGGCTCCGTTACTATGTAGCCGGGCAAAATTCATGAACTCGAATATGCCTGTGATGTACCTTGGATCAGCACGATGATATGTTATCCAAGTTTTGTCTGGGAGTCCGTCCATGTTTCCTGTCAACATAAACAATCAATATGAACAAAGTTACCACGCCACAGTTGCGATTCAACCAAAACCCCACACTTCTTCGCCTTATGCCTCCGGGTTGGGTCCTATCCCCTTCAGGGGAACACGACATTTGTCAACGCTTTTGCACCCATGCGTTTCAGCTCCAGTTTAGGGAAATTTCGGCAGCATCTCCCTAAAGTTCCCCGAGTGCACACATATCTAAACAACCTAATTTGCACTCGGGGAACATTTAAAGGAGACACTGTCGAAACCATATCCCAAAACTGAAACTGAAATCACATGAATAGCAAAAAGATCAACAAAGTCATGTTCACCTAAAGTGTCCAAAAATGGGACAATTCGAGAATCAACAACTCAACTCGATCAACTAGATGAGTTGTTCATTCTCAAACGGGAGTTCTAAGTTGATAAACACCACAATTATATATAGCCATACGCTCGATTTCATGATTAACACTAATAACACTACTAATTAAGGCTCGAATACACATAATCTACACTAATCATCAATTAATTTCACTAAATTTAACCAAATTTCAAACATTAATCATGAACCCATAACATGATTTATCACAATTCAATGATTAAAACACTAAAACTACAACATAACACCAAATTCAATTCAACTTCAAACATTTCACCAAAACTTCAATTTCACTTCTAATCATCAATAAATTTCACTAAACTTAACCAAATTTCAAACATTATTCATGAACCCATAACATGATTTAACACAATTCAATGATTCAAACACTAAAACTACAACATAACACCAAATTCAATTCAACTTCAAACATTTCACCAAAACTTCAATTTCACTTCTAATTTAACATATTATGGTCATAAAGAGGGTTAAAGAGATACAAATCAAACTAACCTTACTCAAGAATCAAATCAATGGCAAGAACAACCTTCTTTCTCAATTTCCTCTAATTTCTCCCAAAATCGCCCAAAACAGCTGCAGAACGACGGGGAACTGTTTTTCTAAAATTCTAACTTTATGAACGGGTTGACTTTAAGAAGAAGAGTAGATCCAGATTTAAAAAAAACGAGGCGACGTAGATTGCTCAATCTACGTCGCCTCGTTTTGATTCGAAGCGACCAAACTAATCTACGTCGCTTCGAATAAAATCTAGGCGATGTAGATTGCTCAATCTACGTCGCCTAGTTTTTATTCGAAGCGACGTAGATTAGTTTGGTCGCTTTGAATGAAAAAGTAGTCGCCTCAGTTTGTTGAAGCGACAAGTATTAATCTACGTCGCCTTAGTTTTTTGAAGCGACGTACTTTTTATCAAGGGCAATGTACGTCGCCTCATCTAAAATCGGAGCGACGTAGAAATATAACTACGTCGCCCGATTCTCTCCTCCAGTAGTGCACATTCTCTGGGATACGTGCCTCGATCTGGGAATGAGAAATATGAGAGATGGTTGGTTAACCTGGCTTGGATGGTTGAGTTGGATATGGAATGGTTTGCTGAACTAGTCCTATCTCCTATATATATATACACAGAATCAAACCTGTAGCAGCTAGCTAGCTATCTATCGATTCATGTTTCCCCTGCATTATGTTCCTGCACAACAAGTTATCTAATTAGCACATGTGATGCATGCATAATTAATATCTCTCATTATTCATGCGTGCACGACAGCATACACTTAGGCAGGGACGTCGGTCGTCAGCTTTTCTCGATTGATCTATGCCGGCCACATTCGATTCGTGAACTCGATCAGTGCTGAGTTTTGGAACGACTCCAAACTCGTGTTTCACATGTACGTACTGAACATCACATGCACAAGAAAAACAACAAATTGAGTTATTTATAGGGTAGAGCATTGCACTAATTATTTCATAACATTTTTACATCTTCTTTGTTCAGATTTTAGTCCTAGTCTGTAAATTTTTTATGTATATTTTTAGCTATAATGATGATTACTTTAAACATGTTATTCTATAAAATTTAAGTCTAATGAGAGTCAAATTTGAAAATTTGAAAATGTTAATCTTAATTAAGAACGGTGGATTAATTGATATGAAAAATTAAAAATGAAAATGACACGTACACGATATTACAAGCTATAAACAGTTAGTTACTCGGAGTTGTCGGTAGTGTCTTTGATCAAATCCAAGAATGCAAAATAACACACCATATATATATATATTTATATATGTAAGGACGCATGTATGTACGGTAAAGATTTAATTATTTTGATAATTTTATATTTGATTTCAACAATTTAAATTGTTAATGTTAGTCTTATAGATATCTCTTTAAATAATAGATCTATAAAATTTCAGTCAATTTAGTGATCGTTTGGTCATCTAAAATAGTGAAACATTACAAACAAATAACGAGCGTCAGATAAATACTGATGATATATAAATAGTAAATCAGATGGCTAAATAATTTTTGATTGGACTCAAATTTCGTAGGTGACATAGTTTAAATAATATATATAACATAAGTGATCTTAATTGTCACAATTTGATGTCTAAGTGAGATAAAACGAAAAAATTCGCACCAATATATCCTTAGCCAAAGAGGACTGTATATATATGGACAAATTGAGATCGACCGATATGTTTGTGGATGATGCCTTTGATTCCCAATTGTATTGTGCAAGTGTAGGAGTGGTTGTTGGACGTTGGAACGCCAGTGTGTTTTTCCCTTTGCGCGTATAGTGGAGCAAATCCATTCGGCATTTGACAGTGGAGATTACGGCGGCCTGGGAAGCCTGCAAGCTTGTCTTAGATCGTGGTCGATCTGTCACCTATACGCTTATGTTCTAATTGTGGTTAATTAAACTAAGCAATCAGAGATTTGTACGTATACTTTTAGTGCTACTTTGTGTCGAGATGTTCAGGAGGTTTACCGGCCATCAGATTCTGAGTGCTTCTTTCCTTCATCTAAGAGAAAGAACCATGCCGCTTATACTATGGCGACGTAGGTTTTATGCAGTGTAATGACCCCTTTTATTTTTCTTTATGCCCTACTTTTTGGTCTGATGTACTTATGAAAGATTGTACTTCTTGATATCCATCAATGATAGAATCTCTATCGATTATCTCAAAAACAAATTGAGATCGATATATAATAAATGTTTGTGGTATTCAATATTCTTCACATATACAGTTTTCGTAGCTCCTGAACTTTTCATATGTTCTTAGGGTCAAATTGAATGACATTAAAGATTACAACAAATGTAAGCCCCATTTGATTTAATGATATTCAATGGTTGAGATTAATTGAGAAGCATATTTATATTTTTATTTACTTTTTTTTTAAAGTCGCTTATCACAATAAATGATAATAAATCAATAGAGTATTATCTCTCTCTTCCCTCTTTTCTTGCGAATGCTGTCTTTGTTGCAGGGGAAATATTCTTAGTATTTCAGTGTATGTCTTGTCCTAATTAGAGTAGAAATAGATATTCTCTTAATCCTTGACGTATAGAGATATTGATTATAACATATTATAATGCATATATTTACGGTCATCTATCAATGAATAAAATACAGTTTCAGATCTATCTCTTGCATATCTATTTTTTCTTTCAACACGTTATCAGTAGTTCTTGAGTTGATAGTCATCACCCCAAACTCTAAATAGAAAAATACCACTAACCCCTAAACACTAAAATCTCCACCGCCGACCTCCCTCCTCGACGGAATCTCTCCACCTCCGACCACTAATCACCGTTGGATTCTTCGTCACTATTGAAGCACCGCTGCCAGAGCACCATCACCTTCGCCGAAAGCTTTTCGAGTCCTCTGATTTTGCTTTTTGCTTTAAACTTCTTTCAGCGAAGTTGTCATACCGAACATAACACCCTCAAGGTAAATCAACTAACCTTCTTCGATTTAGAAATTATGTTCAAAAACTTAATTACCGCAACATCCTAGATCTAGGTCTAGATTTAAGTTTATTATACCGTGATTTACTTTTTATGCCCTAGTTTCTATGGATTAATAAATGTTGATAATTAGTTATTGTTAATGACGGTCCAGGGGGAGTCACAGTAATTAGTGAATATCACGGTTAATTATGATTTCACATTGGAAAAAAAGGGAAGTCGATATTTGTGATTATTTGACGGTCACGAAGTGGTATGAAGCCATCGATTTTTGTGACCATACATCATTGATCATGTTTCTTATTCCCTAAACTTAATAATAGTAATCGTGGTTCTTTCAATCGGATACTAATTACGTCTCTAATCTTTTGTAGATAACTAAGTCGACAAAGCCTGAATTTGATATCCTTGATATTCATGGATCAGAATACCATAGATGACTATCTAACTTTAGAAATACTCTTTTTGGTAAATGTCTCACTGATATCATCCAACCACTACCACTTGGCATTGAAGACAACGAGGACACCCTAGCTCGAAAAGCTTAAGTTATCATATTTCTCAAGAGACATATTCATCATGCTCTGAAGAAACAATGCTTGTTAAAGGATGACCCCGTAGATTTTTGGGTAACTTTGTAAGAAGGGTTCAACAATATGCATGACACACAACTTATAGAGCTACAAGAAAAGTTTTCAAAACTTAGCATGGTGTCTAACCGGCTTACGCATATTTAGTTGCGCGGTACATGCGCCTACTACACATCCACTGCGTACAAAAATGGGTCATCAACGATAATTAGACATTTATGTTTATTATGATCCTCCAACGATTTTCCGCTATATAAAACCTTTGATCGAAGATCTCTTTACTGCTAATTTTTCATAATGTCACTTTGATGAGACATACTTCCCGCCGTTAGGAAATTGACGTGGTATTTCCCCACTATGTCTCATCATGATCCCCGCACATCTCAGTGTGAGATTGAAGTGCAATGTATTCTTGATCTTCATAAAATAACAGATTTGATACCTGACTCCTTTACTGATATCATAAAAGTGACGAGATCGGTTTACTTGCTGTAAATCCTACAAGGTTGAAAGTCCCTAGAATTTGGCAAGTTAACGCAACACTCGGGAAAAGTATTGTTTCTCATGTCCATTGTGGGGGTGTAGTGTTAGTCAAAATTCATTGATGAGTTGTCGGTGAAAAAGCAAGCCATCAAGACACAACCTATCATCGACACATGAGATTGTTTCGGGCTATAATTATGTATAGAAGTCGACATTGAAAAATACTGGAGGACGCCTCAGAGTCAATAACGATGTCAGTAGACAAAGAAATCTCACCAAGTAAAACAAATTCTAGCAGTATTATGGATGGTTCTTCTAGGTTCGTAGATGATGCATTTAATTATTCCGTCGCTCAGGAATTGACGACGATGAAGTGGAATCTTGCTTAGTTATGGATTGTCAACGTAGAACAGATTGACCGATATAGAAAGTTGCAATCTAGGCTGAACTAGCTCTTACAAAAGGTAAGTTTTTGGTATGGTAGTGCTATAACCACTGAATGGTAAGCCAGTTAGACACAAATGAGTCTTTGTTTGGAAGCACAGTGAAAAGAACTTGTGGCGCAAGGATTTTCTCAACACCCTAGTATCGATTATAAGGAGATGTATTATTTGGTTATATACATCATTACTTTCCGCTACCTTATCAATTTGGTAGTGTCCTAAAAACTGAGTTTGTAGCTAATGAATGTGGTTATTGCATGTCTCTATAAGGATCTTGATTCAGAGATATACATGAGAGTGTTGGTCAACATGGTTATACCAAATACAAGTAACTCTAAACCACGGTTAGATCTATCTCTTACGTATTTATTTTCTTCTTCAACACTGTTAATGTATCTATCTCTTTCTTCTTCTCTTCCAATCCTCTTCTTCTTCTATCATATTTCTTACTAGCCAATTCATCATTGAGATTATGTAATACACATATTGACATTATTCCCTCTTACCATATATAAACTAGATTTTTTTGGCCATAACTAGCTATTTAGATCAAATATCTTCTCTACCAAATTTGATCAACTCTTGATTTTTCATCTACGACCTAATTCCAATGAGGTTAGGCATTTTTCCTCTTACAATAACATCTAGATACATAATATATATGCATATGTGGTTGTTTGCTACAAGATTAGGCATACCTAGCCTCATGGAGAAATCTATAACTTTGTCTTAATTGGATTGTGAATAATAAAAGTTTCACGTATGAAGATTCCTTCCCTAGCTATACTACATGCACTGTCGTTAAAAAAAATGAAGATTTTCTGGAGAAAAATAGTACATAACCGACCTTCACATCGATATGGATACAGAAGGAGGAAGACGGAGAAGAAGAATGAGAAGAAGATGAAGAAGATGAAGAAGAAGAAAGAAGAAGAAAAAACAGATCGATTGAACGTACGCCAGAAAATGTGAATAGAGAAAATAAAAAGATTTATTGTGGTGTATTTAATAAAAGATAAAAAAAATATAGATATGTCTCAATTAATTTGAATCATTGAATTTCTTTAAATCTAATTCAGTGTAACATTTTGTGTAAAATCTTTGATATAATTAAACTTGACTCATATTCTTATTTTACTTTTTTTTACTTTTCATTACAATTTTGATGGTTCAATCATTAAGCTTATCCAACTTATTCCAAAGTTTTCAGAATTTCAAATTCAACTAATCGAATTAATAAGACGTAATTTTTCCTAGAATTAGGAACATGGTGCTTGAGCCGTGAACTCCTCTTATTATTATTTCATGTTTATTTTCCTGTATGGTCGTACATTTACATACTAACTTACAAACATGTCTGTTATCATTGTAAATAGTCTAATACTTATGCCTTTTATGACTTTAGGTGTGGAAGTCCTTCACCCGAGTACAAATCACAGAGCAATTAAAGTGGCCAAAAACTATGTGCATTATGTGGAGTATTTTACATGCACCGAGAAATTTATGCATGACTTAAAAACCTTTTGAATTACGCTCGATAAAGTCCAAAAGAGAGAAATATCACCGATGTCTATATTAATAAATATACTCAAAATTGTTGTACGTGTACTCATAAGAGTAAACTTGTAATTTTGAAAGCTTGCCTGTTACATACGGCTTAGTTGGCAATTTGCTACATTAGGGATCAGCTTAGTACGTTACAATTTGTTACTCCCATGAATTTTCATGTTAATCTGCTCTTCGAAGATTTATAAATTAAGCTTACGTCTGGATCCGGCTAAGAGATGCGCCTAGGGCCAAATCAGTATGTTTCATTAGGCGGCCGCCCAAATCCCATTTTTGAATATTGGTACGTGTAGCTAATTAAGGTGATTTTTAATTATTGACTAACCCGCGGCCTTGACAAATTAAAATGCAAGAAACAGAAAGAGTGCATGTATTGATCGAAGGTAGCACAATGTAAACGTATTTATTTCATTAATAAGAAAGGACCCATAAGAAAACACATCCAATACGTACATGGCAAGCTTTTTATTCCTAGCTAGTAACAGCTGATTGGCCGTACTAACATTAAGCAAGGCAACAACGTCTTGGTCTCGGCGTCTCGTGGTTGTGCATGGGTGGTGCTACGACCGACCTCGCGCCGCTTTGTGATTAGTGTGTTACAGGAGAAATGGTGCCGGCATATTAATAATACAATTGGCGTCTATATATAAAGAATATGATAGGCATGCTTTGCACTATCAATCAGAGATGCGGATCTGAGTGGAGTAGGACTTTAGTTGGCCTATTGGGGTAAGGTCTAAATTCTAATTTATTGAGACTTATGCTATATGTGGTCTTGTTGTACCAGCGAATTAAAGATTTTTGTGGAGATTGTGGTGCCTTCATGCATGGTGTTGAAGGTTGCATTATTAGGAAGTCACTTGGGCAGGATCTTGCAAGTGTGGACGTTCTGGGATCGGTCGAACCTAGTCAGATTGGGCATGGGTTTGCCTTGGTTGTGGCGCTTTGAGTAGTGGTTGGAATATGAGGCCATTCTTGGAGGCCCACGCGCACCAGTAGGCTGTAGTGGTGATTGAGGTGTGATTAGCAGTCACCTATATCAGCATGCGCTACTAGAAAAAGTCTTATAGGATACTGCTACATTTATGTATCAATTGATTCTTATACACATTGAAAACAATATTCAACAATTACAGGGTACGGTGTTGTGATATTCTGTGCATTTCGTATAATTAGAAGTATTTTTGCGATATTTCGATATTGAGTTATTCGGCGCGGTAAATGATATTTATTGATGATAAATATTGAAGATTTTTGGTTGAATTTTTAATAATTTGACGAATGTGGTTGAACTCGGGTGAAAATCATAGAATTTTTCTAGACAAGCTCGTTGACACGCGGAATGCTATAATCGGAGTGATATCATTTGGATTTTCTATCCGTTTTGATTTTCTATCTGGTACTATTCGGATACCCGTATCGGTACTGATAAGATTTTCTATCCGTTTCGATTGAGTTTAATTTTAGTCGAGCATTTACTAGAATTATCCGAATAATTTATTATTTTGACGATATTCGACAAGGGTCGGGTTGTCACAAATAGTATCAGAGCGCGGTTCAACACTCGGACTAAGCTCTCGTTGTGTACTCTGTATTCACAATTGTTTCGTATAGTGTTAATAAAATCGTATCGATATTTGAATCGATGATTATGATTTATTTAATATTAATTACTGGTGATTTCTTTTTGTCTTTGTCGGTAAACTTGTGAACTTATACTCTGCGATCATCGTGAGCACGGAGGATCGAGATGGTCCACAGTGAGTCGAGTAAAAGAAGGAAATCAAATGTATTGATCAGAATTAATGATTTTAGCGACAATAAGGTACACAAATGGTGGATAAATTGGGGGGGGGGGGAACAACTGAAAACAATAATTGAAATTGAATATGACCAAATCAAAGAGATAAAAGTCTGGTGGATATGTGGCATTCTACCTGTTATGTACGAGAGATGACTAAGCTAAAACAAAAACAAAAACAAAAAAAGAAGGGGAAGGTGATGTATGCATTTTAGGCATTTAATTAAGGTATTTTCTCTACATTTTTATTTTGTTAATTACTTAGTATTATTAGTTTTGACTTATTTTGTTATTTTTAGATGTATGACAAAAGACACGGAGTAAAAGAGTTTACAAGCATACAAAACCCCGCAAATATGGAGAGGAAGGAATTCGGCTGAAAATCTCAAGGAATAAAGAAGAAAAATGAAGAAAAAGAAGTCATTTTGTTGACTAAGAAAAATATTTTCTATGTTGACTAGGGAAAAAAAGTTTCAATAAGAAACTTGGAAGAAGAACAAAAAAAATGGGTCAAATTAATTAAAAGATCATTTGATGGCCCAAAAATGAAGATCAAGTCAACTAATTTCATGGAGATCAAGTTTTGGCAAGAAAATGATTCCCAAGTTGTGTTGAAGAAGGAAAAGCATACAAAATAAGGAAAGAAGAATCTGGCTGTGTAGATCAGCCAATTTCAAACGAAGAATGAGAACATCTCAAGAGAAGTTAGACAATGACCAACCTATGGTTAGAAATATATTTGAGTCTTCTTTCCAACGAGCCAAAAATCATAATTTGTGGAGGTCTACAACTTCGAGAAAGTGCGATTATTTGCAGACTGCCAGATCTACCCGAGTAGAGTAGGAAAACCTTGTTTTGGGAGAAAAACTATTTTGTAATGCCTATATATACAAGAGGCTCATCCCTAAATTGTATCATCTCTTATTTTATCAAAAGATCTGCCCAAATTGTGACGACCCGGAACAGAATCAGTAGAGTAATCGGCTTAATTCACGAGTTAGCGCGTAATCATAGTTTTACGTAAATTGATTAATTTGCCGGTTTTGATCACGACTTAATTATCGGCCGAAAATTTGAGTTGAGTCTCTTCTCGAGAGTTGTTGTACGCGTTATTTCGAGTTCGTGAGCGGTTTCTGATTATTATTTCGACGACCGAGGAATATAATATGAATATTTGAAATTACGGAATTTCGTCGAGTTTATCCATTCGTATTGAGTTTATCCGAATCGTAATGGTTACCCGTTTTGGACCGTCGATCATCCCGAGCCGCGAGTATAAATATCGAAAATAGTTGAAAAATTGTCGAAAACACTGTTCGGGAAGTTTGAACGGCGTTGACCGAGTTTGGAGCGTTGACCACAGTTGACCCGTGGAGAAATTTTGACCGTGTGAATTCCTTCGGTGGACTGGCTGATTCCAGCCGTTTCAGGCCACGACCTTGGAAGGTAAATTGTTCTCCTCGTGATTCTAAGCAGTTTAGAACTTGGTTTTGCTTGAATTGATGTCGAATTGAGGGAGAAATGTTAAGTTGAAATTTGGGGATTTTTGCCGGAACCGGGTTTTGTGGATGGTGGTGACCGGGGAGTTGGGGGATTCTGACCGTGGGGCCACGGAGGAGCTTTTGGGAGGGGTCTCGAAGGCTGCCGTGCGCCGTGGACAGAGGATAGACGGCGAACAGTTTCGTCGGCGGTGGAGTTTCCCCGTGACTTTTGAGGTGATTTTCGGCGTGTGTGGCCGGAATTGGACTTAGCCACAGTTGAGAGATGTGTTGGGCTCGTTGAGGAGAAGCTTCGGTGAGCTTGGCCGCCGGAAAATCTCTTCGGTTAACAGCGGAGCTCCGACGACCCGTTGACTTTTTAGAATTTGATGATTTTAATGTCGTTTTGCTCGTATTCGCGCCCCGATCATCGCCTTGAGGTTTTCAAGTTAATTTGGGTACCGGATTTTCAGTCGAGGGTTTGAGTGGAGATTTCGGGAGATTTCGTCGATTATTTTGTATCGCGTTATATATTTCTGGGAACGGTTGGTTTCCGAAATGTGGTACAGTGTTGTGAATTGTGATTTTGATCATATATATTTTGTGATTATTCAGGGGATCGAGATCGTGTTTCATGCGAGGGATCTTCCGTTGGACCACGTGATTGGCGCGAGTGCGCGTTTTGCTCACCTATGAGTGGACAATTTCTTTTCACTGATTAGTCGCGAGTCTTTAATACACGTTTTACGAGCATGAGCATGCATATGAGATTATGATTTATATGAGCATGTGTTATACGATTATACATTTGCAAATACGCACCGACGATTATGCTTAAACAATTATGTATTACGTATATGCATTTATATTATGCTTTATACACTTGCATAGAACTATTTATGATTTGGTTTACACAAAGTACAGTCACAGTATATATTGTTGTATCGATAAACTTACATTCCGGCTGATCCCCAAGGATGTTTATCGGGGGAGGCTGTGACCCCTGACCCGAGGCCTTTTCCGGGGGGACGTTTGATGGATTATTTCGTTATGTTATGCATATTCTCTCTTATTCTGAGTTAGAATTGTGTGTATATGTGAGTTGGGGTATATGGTATGCTAGAAATCAATGGATAATGTGAGGTGCTTCTTCACCTGTCCAAATAGCTTATATTTTACCGGAGGAATTTTAAAAAGCAAATAGTTATGTTGGGGATTCAAATTGCATCTAATGTTATACGTCTTGGAGTTCATCTGAAATGGTCCAGGTCATCCTTCCCTTTTGTAAAAATTAATGTTGATGGTGCAGTTCAGATCAGAAGCGGGTGATGAGGCTTGGGTGTGGTAATACGTTGATGGGACGGGTATGTGTTAACTATTGCGAAGAAAGGATTATTTGAGCTTTTTTCTCCACGAGCCACATAATTGTATGTTGATGTGTTGGGTTTGCAACTGGCCAAAAATAGCAAGTATTCTCAATATTGTGCTTGAAATGGATGTAAAAGAGGTTATTACTATGCTCACTTCTCCAAAAAAAAAAAATTGGGCAAATGATGGCTCGTTGATAGAAGGTGTTAAAGCTTTATTTCCTAGTTTTTCGAGAATATCTTTTACTCAGCCCGTGATTATAATCAGACAGAATATATAGTAGCTAATAATGCACTTATGTATCCTGAATTTCACGTTTGGGTTTGTTCTTGCCCTACTTGATTGAACAATGTAATAGCTAGAGAGGATTAATACCTCTTGCTTTAATAAAGCTATCTATTCTAACAAAAAAAATTGAAAAAGATAACATGGGCTTGTTACTCTCTTGACATCTCGGCCCATAACAACAGAAACACCCTAGACCCAGCCCACTTAAGCGGAAACCCTGGGCATATATAACACTCACACACTGGCTCCCCAACCCTCACATCTCTTCAGTCACACAATCTTTTGCTGCTGGTGGCTGCCGAGAGTCCTCCTCACGCTCTCTCTCTCTCACTCTCTTCAGGTTATTCTAATTCAGCTCTCCGATTATTATATTCGATTCTATGAATCACCCAGCTACTTGTTGTTTGTATTATATACGATTATTTCGTTTTCCGCTTTTATGAATGTTTGATTTCGTCTCTGTGATTCGCTCTGCTTGTATATGCATGCGTTTTGCTTTTGATGCACTGTTTTTTAATTTAAATTTTGGTTTTTTTTTTGTAGATGTAATTTCGATTTTGATCTGCGTTAGATCTTTGTGTAATTGTATCGATCTCAGTGGTGAATCTGTAATTTTTTAATACCTAGGGATTATCTGATGTTTGAGTGATTTGTGTTTCAGTGGACGGCTCTGTTTTTTGATCGCGGGAAAAAATTTAAGTTCAGCAGCGATAATTTATAGAAATTTTTGCTGATGATTTGTTTCAATTAGTCGAAATTGTATTTTGCATTTGTGTGTGACACTCGATATCTTGCTGTTTATACCTTGTCATCTGTGAAAAATTTTACGAAAGGTGGCCAACATTTTTAGTGAAGTTTTTGTTTCTGCGTAAATTGTTGGTGATCAGATCATCTTCGGGCTATATTGAAAATCTGAGGTTGGATAATATAGAAATATTTTTGTTTTTAATGATCATAGCATAAATTGCGGTTTTTGTTTGATATTTTTTTCTGAAAGACTATTTTCAGTTTCATTTGATCAAGTTGAATTTTGTAATTTGGTTCTCTTTATAATGGATTGGAGTCTCTGTTAAATTTTTGTTGATCTCCTTGGAACGTGAAACCTTAAACCTGTCATTTTAAGCAGAGTTGTTGGAATGGAATGGTTACAGTGCTTTAATATCTTTGCTGTGTTGATTTGTAGATTAATGATTAATTGTGTTTGTAAAATTCTTGTTGGTAGTGTATAAGTTTCCAAGTGTGGTGTAGTTAAGATGTTGATTTGTAAAAAGGATACTGAGTTCATCATTTTCTTGTTTTGATGTTCAGGTATCTTATAGTTCGGTGACCCCTAAAGAGTAGTCAAGATGGTGAGTTTTCTATTAATCTATAGTTTTAATGTCTTCTTCTCTACAATTGTGGTTAGTTGTTAAGGGTGAGTTATTTTTGATATGTGAGTGTTCTCTACGATTGTGGTTAGTCGTTAATGGTGAGTTATTTTTGATATGTGCAGGTGAAGTTTACTGCTGAAGAGCTCCGTAGGATCATGGACTACAAGCATAACATCCGTAATATGTCTGTTATTGCCCATGTTGATCATGGTGAGTAGACATCTTGTTGCTGATTTTGCTTATAAGTATCTAGTATAAAATATCTGTACAAACTTTCAGTTCTGTAATGGTGGTTTTTGAACTTAAAATCTCTCTTAAAATTGAATTTAAATGTTAAATCTTGCTGGAGTTTTGTTGGGCCAGGTTGAGTTGGATCATGGAAATTTTACAGTTCTATTAGTATGTTATATCTGTGAATATATTGAGCTAATTCTGTTTTCTTTTTGTATTTTCTCTCAGGAAAGTCGACCCTCACAGACTCCCTTGTTGCTGCTGCTGGTATCATTGCACAAGAAGTTGCTGGTGATGTCCGGATGACTGATACCAGGGCTGATGAGGCAGAGCGTGGTATTACAATCAAGTCTACTGGTATATCCCTCTACTATGAGATGTCTGATGAATCTTTGAAGAGCTACAAGGGAGAGAGGAATGGAAATGAGTATCTTATCAACCTCATCGATTCACCTGGGCACGTTGACTTTTCATCTGAGGTCACAGCTGCTCTTCGTATTACTGATGGTGCACTAGTGGTGGTTGATTGCATTGAAGGTGTGTGTGTCCAAACAGAGACTGTGCTTCGTCAAGCCTTGGGAGAGAGAATAAGGCCTGTTTTGACTGTGAACAAGATGGACAGGTGTTTTCTTGAGCTCCAAGTTGATGGGGAGGAGGCCTACCAGAATTTCCAAAGGGTTATTGAGAATGCCAATGTCATCATGGCTACATATGAAGACCCTCTTCTGGGTGATGTCCAGGTCTACCCCGAGAAAGGAACAGTTGCTTTTTCAGCTGGTTTGCATGGTTGGGCGTTTACTCTAACCAACTTTGCCAAGATGTATGCCGATAAGTTTAAAGTTGACGAGGCAAAGATGATGGAACGGCTCTGGGGTGAAAACTTCTTTGACCCAGCTACCAAGAAATGGACAAACAAGAACACTGGGTCTCCTAGCTGCAAGCGTGGTTTTGTTCAGTTCTGTTATGAACCCATCAAGCAGGTTATTGCTACCTGCATGAACGACCAGAAGGATAAGTTGTGGCCCATGCTGGCAAAGCTTGGAATCACCATGAAGGGTGAGGAGAAGGATCTGATGGGGAAACCATTGATGAAGAGGGTCATGCAGAACTGGCTTCCAGCTAGCACCGCTCTATTGGAAATGATGATCTTTCACCTGCCTTCTCCAGCAACTGCTCAAAAGTACCGTGTCGAGAATTTGTACGAGGGTCCCCTTGATGATCAGTATGCTAATGCTATTAGGAATTGTGATCCTGATGGTCCCCTTATGCTCTATGTGTCAAAGATGATTCCCGCATCTGACAAGGGTAGGTTCTTTGCTTTTGGCCGTGTCTTTGCTGGGAAAGTCCAGACTGGTTTGAAGGTTAGAATCATGGGTCCAAACTTTGTTCCCGGTGAAAAGAAGGATCTCTATGTCAAGAATGTCCAGAGGACAGTTATCTGGATGGGAAAGAAACAAGAAACTGTTGAGGATGTGCCCTGCGGTAACACTGTTGCTCTGGTTGGTTTGGATCAGTTTATCACCAAGAATGCTACCTTGACCAATGAAAAGGAAACTGATGCACACCCCATTCGTGCTATGAAGTTCTCTGTTTCTCCTGTTGTTCGTGTTGCTGTGCAATGCAAAGTTGCTTCTGACCTGCCCAAGCTTGTTGAAGGTCTCAAGCGTCTGGCCAAGTCCGATCCTATGGTTGTCTGTTCCATTGAGGAGTCTGGGGAGCACATCATTGCTGGAGCTGGTGAACTTCATCTTGAAATCTGTTTGAAGGATCTTCAGGATGATTTCATGGGTGGAGCAGAAATCATTAAGTCTGATCCTGTTGTGTCCTTCCGTGAGACAGTCCTAGAGAAGTCTTCCCGTACTGTGATGAGCAAGTCCCCAAACAAACACAATCGTCTGTACATGGAAGCACGCCCATTGGAGGAAGGTCTCCCAGAGGCCATTGATGATGGTCGTATTGGTCCAAGAGATGATCCTAAACTTCGTTCTAAAATCCTCTCTGAGGAATTTGGATGGGACAAGGATATTTCCAAGAAGATCTGGTGTTTTGGCCCTGAGACCACTGGTCCTAACATGGTGGTGGACATGTGTAAGGGAGTTCAGTACCTTAATGAAATCAAGGATTCTGTTGTTGCCGGGTTCCAGTGGGCTTCAAAAGAAGGTGCATTGGCTGAGGAGAACATGAGGGGTATCTGTTTCGAAGTCTGTGATGTTGTTCTTCATGCCGATGCTATCCACAGAGGAGGTGGCCAGGTCATTCCAACTGCCAGGAGGGTCATCTATGCGTCTCAGCTTACAGCCAAGCCAAGGCTCCTTGAACCTGTCTATCTTGTTGAGATTCAAGCACCGGAGGGTGCTCTTGGTGGTATCTACAGCGTGCTCAATCAGAAGCGTGGACACGTGTTTGAGGAAATGCAGAGGCCTGGTACCCCACTTTACAATATCAAGGCATACCTCCCTGTCATTGAGTCTTTCGGATTCTCTGGTCAGCTGAGGGCTGCAACTTCCGGCCAGGCTTTCCCACAGTGCGTGTTTGATCATTGGGAGATGATGTCTTCTGATCCATTGGAATCTGGCTCCCAGGCTGCTCAACTTGTTGAAGACATCCGTAAGAGAAAGGGTTTGAAGGTGCAGATGACTCCGCTTTCCGAGTTTGAGGACAAGCTCTAAACCTTTTCTTATCTATCTGCTCACTAGCCCTATAGGCAGACATATTTGGAGGACTTAAGTTTTGATCTATTCTTTCTTTGATTACTATCTGTTTATCTTCTGTAGTGTTTAGTAATGGTCCTATGTGTTATTACCGTTCTGGAACAATTACTTCTGTTATGTTTGGTAATATGGATTTGTATTAGTCATCGTTTCTGTATTTCAATTTCTCTTCTACATTTGTGGTTTGGTTTCAATTTCTCTTCATTATTGCTCGCTCACCTTGTCTAAATTGTCACACTCTTTGATACGTGTTTTGAGCTTTTTTGACATCCTTTCACTTCTCTCTCCTGAGATCACACATCTGATTAAAGACCAAAGTCCATCCACTGTGTAGTGTTGTACACTTGCCAAATTCCGTCAGATGAGTTACACTAAGATTAGAGAATGTTCGAGAAGAAATTATATGGAAAAATGTTACCTTTACTCATTTAATTGAAGTTTCTTGTATGCGTGTATTTCATCAAATTTGAAGCGTGAGTAGAAATGATTTTTATATTTCTATGTTGTCAGGAAAAACAAAATAGGCTGAATAATCAGGCGGGTGTCAATCTATTTATAGTAGTAGTAACTAGTGAGTAACAAATTCAAACTGCCCAAATGGACCGGAAAGACAATCAGTCTCCTCAAGGTTGGTTTTTGCTTACACTTCTGAAATTGGTTTTGCTTTCGTTGTTCATTTATATTTCAAATCGATTTTTTTTGCAGATGGCAATCACTTCAATTGTTTACCTCAAAGGAATTTACCGGCCAGGTTTGTTTCCCCTTAAAGCTCACTCAATCTCACAAAGCCCATTTCTTGTTTGTGGTTTCTGGGAAAGTATATGACTTTTTGGTATGGGATTTGTGTTTTGATCAATTCATCTGAAAGCGAAACCCATGATGTTAACTGAAACTCTGAAAGCCCAAGACTTTTACAAATTTGAATTTGCTATTGGTGATGTGGTTTTGTGTTGTTGATTGAAGGTGCTTTTGAGAGAAGGAAGTATATGATTTTGGTGGTTCATAGAGCTAGACACCCTGAGCTCAGGGGCTATATCCATTCTGCTGTCTCTGCACTACTTCCATTCATCAAAAAGGTTGGTTTTTACGTAAACTTTCTATTAGTTTGGTAGAATATTTGCAAGAATTGGAGTGTGTGTGCAAGTGTTACATAAAGAGTACCGGCATGTTTGTTGGAATCATTACATAGTGATAGTATAGGAGTGTGGTTTGAAGTTTTGTGCTAGCAACTTGGGGGATTTGGTTGTGTGAAGTTCTTATTAGCATATGCTCGAGTTCACTATCATATGTATTATCATTATCATCATTTCTGTATTGGTTCTCTTCAACTGAATCGATGATATAAACGAGTGGATATACCAAGGAGGTAGCTATGCATCAAGCAGCCTTCTGTAGATTTGAGCTTGCCGTAGCATTGCATTGTTATGCCTGAACAGAACTTCAATGAATTTTATGAGAACAGAAATTAAAGTTCATAATGTGATGATAGAAAGTGGAAAATGAAATAAGGCTTCAGTGACTCTCATGTTTCTGATGCGAGTCATATCGACACTTTTATCCCCTGTGACGATAGATTAACATGGTCTTGCTTCCTGGTCATGTGATTTCCTTGTTTCCCGTTAGAAAAGTGTCTTGTACTGAAACAGATTTGCATTTTACAAAATAGGAACTGGTGGATTGGTAGCTGTTATTTTCTTTGACAGTGACAGCAACCCTGCGGAACGATTTATGTTTAAGCTCACTGTGGATCAGTCTTATGGCTCCAAGGTTGAAGAAGCTGATTTGGAGTTCTCACTTGGGTCATTTTTCGTAAAGCTTCCTGTCACAGAACCCCGTTACTGGGGTTCTTCACCAGAGTAAGTCCTACATTTCTAAGTTGTGAATCATATTCAGCTTCATGCTTCAGTGTTATGCTTTGTCATAGATACCAATTAATCTTTGCTTGATTAATGTCTTTTTACTTTTGACTAAATGCTTGGGTTTTGAACTAGTAGTGGCCCTTCCAGGTTTTCATGTTTCCTTTTAGAGATTGTAGCTAAATGGTTAAGGCCTTCCCTCTAAACAGATTGCAGGTGGGAGATAACTGCATACTTTCGGTCCCTTCCTCAAGCAAGTACAAGTAAGGGTGACGAAATGTGGATTCCAACAGACTCAAAGCAATGGCAACAACCTCCCTTAATAACTCCTATCAAGTCAATGAGTAGCCAACCTCTCTTTGTGCAGTTATATCTAGAACATCCAAGTTTATCTGAACCAAGGACTTGAAAGGAGACTTGCAACCGTTCAAATTTCGGATGTTAATTTTCGTCATCTCTGATGAAGTTGTTTGTACGAAGGAGTCTGAAATTGAGAGAATCAAGCAAAAGCGAAAGATGGTTTATGGAGGACTCAGGAAGTGAAGTAGCGAAAGCTGAGCAGTTGTATACTCTGAGTCCCATGATCTTAGGAGCACGGGAGTGATCCCGGCGACAAGTTTTGTTCTTTGATCTTGCAAACATTATTCATGAAAAGATGAACCTGATCACCTATCCCAACTCTCAACACCAAGCAAGAGAACCGCAACAAGTTATTTGATCGATTCCGCAGCAAAAGAAAAAAGACGAATATAATTATGTTAAACACTTGAAACCTCTTTCCGTCATGCATGTAAGCCTGATTTGAAGCCCACCTTATTTTTCTTCATTATGGACTTATGGTAGAGCATTGGTGATCGTTAACCCCAATTTTTGAAAAAGCTTCGATCAGTGATGAAGCCCGATTTGGTTAAAAATCCGAGGAAATTGTTAACGTTGTCAATATATAGATTAGGGTTCGCTGGGAAACACTGAGAAGTGGGACTCTTCCGCTAGCCAGGTTGTCACAGCACTAGAGAAGTTTTAGAGTATCAAAAGATAGTAACTTTCGAGGTCCAAATGCTTTTTTGGACGAGTTTTCCTGCTGATTTTAGGACAAAATGCACTTCCCCCTATTTGAATGCAGGGAAGTTCGACATTTCACTACCTTTTAATATTGCTGCTTTGTTTGAATAAGGCATCATGGAGCAGGTCTATATACATCTTAAATAACAAAAGGTGTTGCTACAAAAAGTACTGTTTTTCTTGTAAGCTTATGATGTGTCACATTTTTGGGAACAAGGGTTCCCTCTTCTTATGCAATGATAAATTTTAAGAACTTAGTGGTAGATTTTTCTTCGAATTGTGTAGATTTGGTCGCTGTTAGTTCCATTTGTGTAATGCGATTGCATTGCTTATAGATACACTGGTCTGAAAATGTGGAAATTTACAGTGAACTACTTAATTCTTTCATGGTAAGACTTGGAATTTAACCAATTTATTACATGCCATCCTATTGATCGATGTTGCTAAACGCCTAAACTTGACCGAGAAGAACATATATGCAGAGTTTAATTCTATTGAACAGAAACGTTTTGGGCTGTGCTATAGTCGAGCTCTAAAATTAGTAGTTCTATGATCAATACATCCTATAATCTTATGACCCTGACAATATCCTTTTGACAGTTTTAGATTTTGGTTTCCATTGCAGAACAAATCAGATGCTCTAAAATCCAAGAGAGCTTTGTTCATCAGCTAGTATTCTTGGATGTAAACATTGGCAAACTGCAAGGCTGTAACTCAGAGCCCTTCAGATATAAGTCAGTACACTTCCTAATTCAAACTTTATTTAGATGTTTTTGGTCCTAGTCTTTTTAAGATTCACTTCTGAATATCTGTAATAGATAACACCTCAGGCCGGCCATCACACAGCCCATTATCTTCATAGATGTCAAAGTTACATAAATACTATTGTAACAACGCTTAAAGATGGATCGATTTGGGTTTCAGTAATGTAAATAATCTTTTAGTACATCCAAATCAACAATGTACTTATAGTCAATCACTTTGTATTAATATAAGAACTTTCGAATCTGAATGTATCAGATGGGAACATGTTATCATCTGTTCTGTCATACTTGTATTTTGTTAGTCCAATTAACAGACATGGGAGTCTTTGGTTTCCATATCTTTTCTTAGTAGTTCAGGCTTTTGAGTGGTTGCTCATCTACCCAAATAGGGCTTGACTTTGGTGTTGATGATTCAAGGAAATTGTTGAGCCTGATGGCTGGACTTTGTTCAGATTCCGCTTACATGCATTATCAGGTTGTGGATATATATATATATATATATATATATATATATGCAGTTTTAGATGTTTGTATAGATATTTAAGACGGTTAAATACACTGAACTAATGCATATTGCTACTGATTTACCCCACGCTCGATGCAAAACCTGATAATGCTGGTCGATATATGTGATTAAAAGTTGAGATTAAGCATATTGATATATGAAAACCGTGAGATGTGTGGTGTTTGCTTGTTCAATCTTAAGTGAGCCTTTTTTTTTCTTTTCTAAATGTATAGCACAGTGTTGCCCCGCACCGTATCAGCAATTCCTTTTCTGGAAAGTGGACTGTTTCATACTGTAGTTTGTGATGAGAATTTGCTTTCCGACGAGGATCCATTTCGAGTGGTCATTCTTGAAGTTTGAAAGAACATGATGACTTAAAATTGAAAAATTGTAGAAATGGTGTTATGGTGACTCAATAAGATGGATTTGCTAAACGTTAACGATAATTATTATTTAATCCGCATCTCCAAAATGAAAGCAAAGTTCACTTTCAATTATGGATTTATGGTGAGTATTCAAGGACTTTTGTGATTATTAATTTGGCGAGTTCAAAATTTAAATCATAGCTCACGGAATTGGTTTTCCTCAATGTTTCTGTCCATTGTCCAATATCAGTTTGCAAAAAGCTAAAGGCACCAGTAAGAAAAGAACACCGTACCCTTATTTTCCTCAATCTCATTCTCATTTTGTTGTCTAGAATGGTGAAGGTGAGGCAACCATTTCTGGGTTGCCTAGTTGATGGATCTTACCATTTCTTCTCATTTTTCTCCAGTGGACCTTACAGTAGGCCGGTCATCAAGCTATGATTGAACGTGCTTTGATTATGGACAGACGGGTATGTTTCTTATCATGACTTTCAGGGTTTATGGTACGTGTAGTTTAAACTTTTTACTTTAAGTTAGTTTACCATACGCATGCATTTGCTTTCCTCTCAAGTCACTGCTACTACAGTTTCTCCCCTGAAGACCAATGAGAGCAGCAGAACAAAGATTTTGTACTTTTAATCATGCAACTAATATATCGCAGGGAAAAAAATCATACGAGAAAAACAAGTGTGCCGACAGATTGCCAAGTTTACTTTGGTCTTATATATCTGGCCTCTTTAGTTTTCACATGTTCGGATATTCTTCACCTTGTTGAATTGAAAAGGCTAAACAATATCCCTGAGCATAATGTGCCTTACTGCATTATCATCTGTGTCGACTAGTGTGAGAATGAATGCATTGTGCAAGAAGGGAAAAGGATCATCCATGTTGCGTTTGGTATATGATAAGTTGCTGGTGGAACATGTCTTGCCTGTCAAGTCACTTTCCATTCTTTTTGAGCTTCAAGAGGAAACAGATTTGATTGATATATAAGGTCAAATTTAGATCGAGTAGTAGTAGTAGTACGTAGCATTGTTCCTTGTGGAACCCAGTCCCATAGCTAGGCCCAGCATACTAATACAGTCTCTTTGATCTGTTGTTTCTTATGGCCCATTCTGTTCTTGATATTAAGGCAACCTTCCAAACCATAAAGAAAGGTTGGCAGCTAGTAATGCTTGTTTGTTACTTTTGTGGAAATGCCGGATCTTCACTTCATCTCGTAAATACAGATGGCATTTACAATGCATTACAGCACTTGAGGATTTCTGATTAATGCAGTTCATATTCTAACCAAACTTTAGAATTATACAAAAATGGAATCACGGATCTTCTTCATATCTTTCCAGTTCCATAATAATCATGCATCAAATTGGAGCTGCAACTCCTTGTGAGAGAATTATCTTCATGATCAATGTGTGGCCCGATTCTCCCCTCCCATGCATTGTCGACAACTCGATGCGGTGCACCAACTAGGCACTACCATATTGATGAGAGTGTCAAATATCTTCTCCTCCACCTCCTCCTTAAAGTGATAGCTCATTCTCTCTCTAGTGTCACATTCATTTCCAAGTTCCTGTCTATTTCACACAGTTAAATTATGTTTGTCCAGACTTTCAGAAAGTGGGAAAGGAAAGATTAAAAAACATAGCACGTTCATTTCCCTCAAATCTTAATCAACCCCTTGGTTCTTTCTTTTCTTGACAGAGATCATTTCATCAGAATCAACTTTTTATGTATTTCAATTTTCAAGCCAACACCTATCCTATGATCACTGTCATATTTCATTACAAAAATGATCTAATCCATTACCCTCGTTTCTCTACCTTTACTTATTGGTTTGGTGTGTGCCCACTCACATCAATTCCCAAACAACATGAAGGATTTCACTGTGTTAATCTTTTGCAATGGTGCCCTCTTGTAGACAACAAAGAATTACATGCTTACTTTGTCTAAAGTAGCCACTATGATGAGGAGAAAGAGGAAAAGATAAAAAAGTAAATTATTTTGTCCCAAGACGGAGAGTTGAGTCTTTGGTAGAGCCGCCATTGCGCCTCGTGGATGGCATCACTAACCAATTACAGGCAAACCAAATGTCACGAGGATTCCAATCGACAAGCAAAAGAGTCGAGACTTTCTCCGGAGGAAAGGAGAGGGGGTTATGGATTTGCAACTTGCAACAAGGACCGATCCATGGGAATGAGTATGATGAATTCAGTCTTTGGCACGTGGTTATTCTTGTGTTAGTGGAAGAGGCTGATAATTGAAGATATCGATCTGTCAAAAATCCAGAAAAGGAAAATAAAGAATAGTTTTTATATATGCTTCTTGTAACACCCTGTGTTTCCATGTTTGTTTCTGCATATCCATAGTGGGATGCTCTGGATTCAAATGTGCAGTTAAACAACAATGCCCCTCTCCATCTTTAGCCTTGCTCCATCCAATCCATCACCACCAAATCCAACCTCATAAACTGGTGCAGGTCTAAGTCATTGAAATTCCCACATAAAAAAGAAGAAGAGAGAAAGTAAAAGAAATCCGTTGTTGAGATCTGATTTCTAGGTCACTCACTGATTTGTTATGCTTTCCATCTTTGATGGAATCTTATCGTGAGCTCCCTTTCAATAGATAACGTACAAACCCCTCTAGCACAGTAAAATGAGAATGTGATTCAGAAAAGTGAAAAGCACCAAATCAGAACAGGCCTGCCAACACCCATTAGAGGTATTCAATGTCACTAACTAAACCATGGACCCTTTGGCTGATTTCCTTTTTTTACCAACTGGGTATTTACTTCCACATGCAGAGAGTGGGATTGAACTACTATTTTCAGGCTTGTTTGATCCAATGCCATTCAGGAAATGCTATCAAGCTACGCAACTCCAACATCTAACACGAAGTTCTGTCGTGCTGAAGAACACTGAAACTCTACAAACCTGAACCTAACAGTTTAGCTTTATAACAGTTTCCACTATTAACATGACAAATTCACCCAAGTCTTGCCAATATTTTTCCTCAACTGGGTTTATGATGGATATGACATGGGAGTGTTAGCTAGGGACCATTACATATGTTGGGGGTCCAATGTCGTAAAGAAAGAGAACAAATTAAAAGCTACATAATTGTTAGATGATGGAGGGTACTGGTACTACTATACACAATTACACATGCAACTACTTAGTCCAGTATTACATGATTGAGTGACCCTTTTCACAAGCAAAGAAAGTTTTAGGGTCCCCCATCACTATAACCTTGGCCCTCCATGCCCGTTTTCTATGAATTGAGGGAGATCCATATTCTTCTGCATAATATTTATATCCCTTGTATTCTTTGTTCTGTCCAATTACAAAACTATGCAGCCCCACGATTTCTTCAACTGAAAATTGGAATACGGTTTATACCACCAAAGTGGGCAACTTATGTACTTGACACACATCTCCATCCCTTTACACCAAGTCGCATACCTAAAAGCTAAAAAGAAGGGAACAAAGGAGAGCACAAGGCATGGGCGGAAGATACTTGGGAGAAGATTTTTATCTTTTATTTTCTTTTGTTAGGCCCTTTGATTAACAAATTTCATTGGCTCACGTGTCAACGTCTTGGTAGTGAGGCATTTTTGCTTGGCTTTGTGGGTTTCATGAGTTGAGCAGATGAGCTTTGCAAGGAGAAGAAGATTGTCGACCTTAGATCATTATTCAATTTGCTCTAATAGTGTCGATGAATGGAGAAGAGGAACTAGGTGATGATGGATCATGAAGTTGATGTGTGATTCTATTTCCATAGCAAAGGGGACCAAGGCAATGAGTGCAATTAGGTTTACTAGCTTTATTCACACATCTTTTTCAATGTGGAGGAAGAAGTTAATGGCACCAGATGGGGCTGAGTGTGATTAATTGTACCCTCTCCTTTGGCATTTACAATGAGTGTGCTAACTACATTGATGATTTGGGCATAACCACTTCTCTTCACGAGGGAGGTGCATTGGGGAAGCCTGCAATGAAACAAGTTTAAAGAAAACCAAAAAACAGGCCGTATCGATTTCGAATATTAATTTTAAGTGAATCTTGTCTATGAAAGGGAGATGGAGCCTTGTACAATACCAATGTGCAAGGAAGCACTCAAGCAAACTATGCCATTTTCATATTTAGTTTTCCTTTTGACAATCCCAAATGTATTATGCTACGAAACCTCTTTTCCAAATGGAATAGAATCTTATTGAATGGAAAATCATAGTAGTGTTAGAACATGGTCGTTAGTCACTTGGTCACTTTCGAATAAATCGAAACATGATGGATTCTAGAACACAAGGAACGTGGTCTCACATGATCATGAGTAATTTTGCCGTGATGCTTAATCTGCGTGTAATCCATAAAAATAATCTTTAATAAACACAAAGTAGCCGATGAATCATATTTTTATTGGAAGCTGTCAAACCATTGTATAATTATACATATGTCATACATGATCATGCTAAGCTCCATTGAAGGATTACAAAGTTTGTTAATTGACTGTGAAATCTTGTGGTCAAATCAATTTCACAGAGATATTCAACATTTATGTTGACGTAAGTTTTAGAGTTCGAGTTTGAATTAATATACACCTGATCGTTGATGAGGCTAAGCCATTTTCGCGATATTATGACACATAAATTGACAACAAAAACGCACTAACTTTAGTGTTGCACCTCTTGAGTTGATTGAGATTTTTCCTATATAAATTATATATAACTCATAGTTGACACGTATTTATTCTAATGACTTTCCAACACTTTTGTTTGCCATATATTTCCAACACCTTCATTATTGGTTGAAGTAACATGGCTAAATTGATTAAACTTGAACCAAACACATGATATCAGCTGAGAGATAATCTCTACTTTCAATACACTTCTCATTCTTCCTTACCAATATTTCTGCTCGACCTATATACCTAAATATTTCTAAGAGAAAAGAAAAAGAAAAAAATGTGAACCTACTCTGCATGCATCCTGGATTCTCTCCCACTTCTGCAGTACTTTACCACAAGTTAGAATAAAATTAGCTGAACCCTCTTTGTTCTTGTCGACATTGTTAGATGCCCACCAGCTATCTCCCATCATGATTCAAGCACAGCCAACCTCCCCTCTTTTTTTTCTTCTTTTTTTTAAAAACAAAGCTTTCTCCGACCCTTTTTGTTTGTCTTCCCAAATATAATGAATGGTACGAAGCATCATACACTAGCAGGGGTTGAGAGTGACCTATTATGTTTTTTCTAATTCATGGAAAACCCAACTGGCATTTCCGAGTTGCCATCCAAGTTTCACTAAAATTTAATTCAATATTATCAAAGATTCTTTTTAATTAGAAAACAATAGATATATATATATATGCTCAAAAACAAACTAATAAACTTTTCTAAACCCTTATCTTAATCAGGACAAAAGCTCACTTACATCAAACTTATAAATCAATTTCTAAACTTCAATTACACACGCAACGATCACACTCAAGTATCATGAATGTTTATATGCTATGTATGCAAGTACAACTATATTTTTGTTTGATTAGACAATTCAAGGTATCCACTACATGGTGACCTGAATTCGAATGTCATGGAGATTAGTCTAGGGTTTTATAGGTGTCAGCAAATTTGTTCACGAGTTATCACGTCTAGCTTCCCAAACTTTTGAAAGGCTAGTTCGATTCCAACTTGAGTGTGAAAACAAATAGAGAATAAACTTTCTTCACATTTTTCCATTAGGTCGGCATTATTGTCATTGAGCTAAATGTTGCATTCAAACTTGTAGCAAGTACACAATGACATTAGATAAATGGCACAAAAATATTGATTTCTCTTTAAATATATCAGTGGACCGAATACTTTTATTTAATCGTGAATTAATTCGGGACACATTTTTTTTTTGAGGTGTACAATAATTATGTTTGAGTAATAATAGTTTACAACTCTCAACCACATTATTCATTAACATGAAAGAAACCCTTGATATAAACCACTTTGGACACTTTTGAACATGGATTTGGGGCATTTACGTTGAGCTTCTTCTAGGCTTATGTGGACTATAATGGTTAAAAATATTTTTTGGTGTACTTGGACGGAACAAAATCGGTTACGTCGTGGAAATATAATTTTTCATGAGCAACGATTTAGAATTTTTGTTTGGACATCAATACGTGAATCGGCCTCTCTTACTTTTTCACCTTCTACTTTTGTTACTAGAGATGCCAATATCTTCTCTGTGCTCGGGTTGTCTTCTCTTAGAGCTAATGCACAAGATTTTGTTCGAGTAGTTTGGAAGCCGCCTCTTGTTGGTTGGACAAAGATTAATACAGATGGGTCGTTTGTGAGTCCCGATGTTGCTGGATTTGGCAGAGTGATAAGGGATGAGGAAGGGAGGTTTTTGGTAGGTTTTGCTTACCACGTGCAAGTCTAGTCTGCTTTCGAAGCCGAGATTGTTGGAGCCATTGAAGCTATTGAATTAGCTCATGTGCATGGCTATACGAAGATTTGGTTAGAGGTTGATTCAATGCTTGTTATTCACCTTTTTTGCCGGCCTGATAATATCTCATGGAGATTTAAATAAAAGTGGTTGTGGTGCATGCATTTCACTACTATTATTGGTTTTAAAGTGAGTCATATTTACGGAGAGGGAAATGTCCTTGTTAATGCATTGACAAACTATGGAGCAATGAATGAAGGGGCAATTTGGTAGTGAGGAGTCCCTGGATTTTTTTCTTTGGCATATGGTAGAGATCAAGGAGCTTGGGCTTCTTATAAACCTTATAAAACTTCGTGAATTATTCTGCTATGCCTGTTTTTTGATTTGTTTGAGTTTCTTTCTCTTATGAGGTTTTCTTTTTTAGTTTCATTTTTTCTTTTAACTATGACTTTGGTATAGCCCTCCATAGTTGTATTTGCTTCATTCATTAAAAAGAAAGGTCGAATCTACAAAAAAAAAAATTACTTTGGACATGAATGTGCTCACCACACATTGCTCACAATCATGAGTAAAGCAGGGATCATTAAAAAAAAGCACCTAATTGAGTCCGAAGCATCTTCACTACATTAAAGTAAGATGTGCTTGTTATGTTGTCATCTCCGCTAAAACTGCACGCTTCTTTGGAAGACTTCTTCTTCGTCACCCATTTATGAACATTAATGATTGACAAGAGTGTCAGCTGCTTGTCCACATTGATAACTAAGGCAAATAATTTAGGAAGGTGAAATTGACACTCATATTTTATAAATTATATTTTATTTTATTGATTTTTGTGTGTATATTCTAAACACTTTTGTTAGAAAATATGGAGAATGAAGTGTAATTTATAAAAATTGGGGTGCCAATTTAACTGCCCATAATTTATAGAGAATTATCCTAATCCCAAAACATAAGCAAAATAGTATTACTTATGTTCAAGGGCAGGCCAAAGAAGGATCACGTCAAAACCTTCCCCATCAATAACTCAGTTGTCCACTACAAAGAGAGATCATCTTCTTCGGAAATAAACAACACCCAAAATTGGCATAATCTCTCTCTCCCTCTATTTAGGCACAATTTTCCCCAACTTGTGATTAGATTCCTAGGCAGAAACACCCTTTAATTTTGAAAACAAGAAAAAGAAACCAATTCCTATTACACCAAGCACGGCTCTATTCCATTAATAAATTATTACTGACGGATTATTAAAGTAATACCTCATTATCGCCAAAATTTTCCACCTATAAAATATTACAGAAAATCCAATACGGGGAAATCATCGCACACTAAACTAGTGTTTACTCAACTAAGCAAGATTCTAAAAATAAGATTAGCCAAAAGGATAATAATAGAAAATTACTTTTTACTCGAGTGGGAAAGGGAAATTAAGATTCGCGTGTGGTCATAAAGGGACAGATGGTCCTTGATCCGGTGGTAGCCCATCCGTGGGCCCACTCCAGAAGATCCAAAAACTCTCTCTCTCCTGCTCTTTACCTTTATCATGTCTCTTGTTTTCACCTCTCTCCTCCTCGTTAGGTGCTAATTTTGGCGGTTTGTACGTATCTGGATACTAGGTGGGCCCGAGCTGGATTTTTTTATAATATATAGTTATATGGTAGTGTACCCCTAATGGGACAGATTGTTCCTTGATTGGTACATGGACTCATGAATGAAGACTAAAAAGGACAAAGCTCTGAGTTTTGATTTGCCTCTGTTCGGAACATTATTTTATTTATTTATCTCTTTAATGAAGGTTGGATGAACAGAAGGACTGGGATAGGGAGCGTGATTCACACGTGATGGACCACATGGAGAGTAGAGATAGGATTCATGGTTCTTCATAAGGAATAAAAAATCAAAAAAATTGCCGATATTTCAGCAAAATTTTCGTTTCTGAGTCTCCGATAGTCAGCTATCATCACAAAAAGAAAGAAATAAAAGCCTTAACTCTATACACTACACCTCTACTGTCAGCCTTCATCATTATCAGCTTGGATTCTTCATCCTTACTTCCAACGTTTTCCCTCCTTCGTTAAAATTGCTCGACTTCTAAAGAACCGCTACAAGCAAGCTCTTACTCTATTAGTGTGTGATCCCGTAACACACAATTACCGCACTTTTAGTCACTGAAAATGGGTCAACACAGCTTAGACCAAATGCAAGATAGCAATACAGGCTTCAACTTTAACCAAGGAAACAATACCATCTGAACGTCTACACGTTCGGTACGGCAAAACGCAAAGTACCAGGGAAGGCCATGTACCAGATAGGCAAGATCCCACATCAAAGGACAACAACAAATTCCACACTCAACCACCAATATAAGCAACACATTTATGACAGATACAAGGTACGCCCGTTACTCTACCAAAACTACTGTTACACGTCATACGTTCTAACTAGAGCGTCGGAGAGTCGAAGGGGGGAACACCCCGTCAAGACTCTTAACGCCCGTTTGGCGTATTGTTCTTAACAGCAGGTAAATAACGACATACGCGCGATAGGCCAGGTCAGCTCGAAATAGCTCAACCCGCTCTTCCGCTAAAGACCCTCTCGGAATTTGGTAGAAACAATTGGCACCGTCTGTGGGAAGCGAGCAATCGTAAACCACGTACAGAAACCCCGCAAAAAAAAGGGAGCCCGAAAGCCAAAACTAGCAGCAAAAATGACGACAGACCACATCACACCCGAAAGCAGGAAGACAAAAGACACACTCGTAGACGCAATCAGCAACATCAACGACCTAACGGAGGATGAAGCGGCAGCCCATCTCGTGAAGAAACTCCAATCGACCAGAACCAAAAGAGATCAGGAACGCCAGACTCGACAGCGATTGGAGGGACGACTTGATGCGTACATCCGGAGCCCGGAGACCTAACGCGAGAAGCCAGGACCAACAGAGGAACCAAGGGCGGGCAGGTAGGTCATCAGATTCAACCCACCATGGGGACTGTGAAACAACCAACTTCCAGGACACCCCCACCGCCCGAAAGAATACAGGAATATGACGACGAGGAACCAACTGCGACAATCGAGGATGTCATAGTCCGACGGATGGAAGAGATGGAGACTGAAATCACATCACTAAAGAAAAACACGCACACGGGGCCAAAGGGGATGTACAGCCCCGTGTAAGCCCATTATCGGATGTCATCATGGCACAAGGCAGAGACCTATATTTTAAAACCGTCAAGATTAGCATATTCAATGGGAAGGGAGATCCACGAACACACATCGACGAGTATCAATCCGCCACCGCAGGTACCCGGTACTCGGACGCAACCCTCTGCTTCATGTTCCAAGAGACGTTAACGGAAGAAGCGCGAAATTGGTTCTACGAGGTGCCTACTGGATCCATACACTCGTTCGATGAGCTAACAGAGTATTTCCTCAAACGATATTGGCTGCAGGGCAAGTACAACACCTCCAGCACACTCCTCAAGATCCGTTAGGGAGACACCGAAAACTTGTCTAGCTTCATCAATCGATGGAGAGCTCTTGCGAACACATGCAAGAACCTTGACAAAAATGTGGCAAAAACGGCGTTACTGGAAAATCTGACAGGAACCCCATTTGTAGAGAAGTTGGTCAAGAAGGACCACCTCGGGTACGACGAGGTCATCGACCTGATCGTACAGAAGACACTGGTGGAAACCCGTGTATACGGGGCACAAGGTCCAAACGCAACTCTACCCTTGAAAGCACCCAACTACATACAAAACCACCCACCATCCCCCCACATAGCTAAAAGCCCACCACCAAAAACACAGCTCGAATTAACCTCCCGCAAAAGCGAGAGCCACTACTGCGAACACAAAAGCAACAAACAATATTGGCAAGCGCATCACGGACGCGAACTCCCAGCCCGACTGAACCTACCACCACCCAGAGATCTCCACCCACACCGCGAAATCTTCTCGATCGCCCAGGCCTCGAACGAGGAGGTGATCAAGCAAAATAAAAGTCAGATCCGCCCACCAATGCCGAGAACACCCAGTATCTCCCTCATGCGGAATAACAGGGGAATGTGGTGCATATACTATGATTCGAACACCCACAACACCAACGACTGCGAAATCATGGCGAGGGAAATCGAGCGGCTGCACAACGAGGGAACGTTAATCTTCCAGAGGCCGAACACCGAACGACAGGTTGCAAACATACGAACGAAGGGTACAATCAACAACATCTCGGGAGGGAAGCGGAAGCCCGAATGCCCACAAGAGCGGGAAGAGCCCAGCCCAAGGGACGTATTCATAGTACACCCCGGGAATCCACCAAAGACAGGCAGAAAGGATTGGCCTCCAATCACTTTCTCTTGCAGCGAAGAGGAGGGCAACCGGAACAGCACACTCCCATTCGTTATTGACCTAATGGTGGATCGATATCTTGTCAAGCGTATTCTCATCGACAACAGGGCATCCGTTAACATCATCTTCCAGGAAGCATACGAGGGGCTCAAGAGCCCGAGGTACAAGATGACACAGGACCACGAAAGCATTGTCAGCTTCTCGGGAGAAACCACATACCTTCTCGGGAGCGACTATATGCGATTTTGCGTCGAAACACCAGGCACCCCCCAGAACGAGATCAGAACGGACTTCATCATTGTAGACATTCGCACGTCCTACAACATGATCCTGGGACGACCCGGCATCTCGAAGCTAAAGCTTATTGTCGCAAGCCACATGCTCTTGGCCAAGTTTCCAACAGATTAAGGAATCGTCACAATCAAAGGATACAATTTCATGGAAAAGGTTGCACGACCGGATGAAGACAACACACGATTGAAGGTAATCGCAGTGGCAGAAGGCTCCCCCAAAGAATAGCACCCCGATGACCTAAGAGATGGGCTAAACGCCATCCAGTCGGCCACGAAACAAGAAAACCTACACACGATACATCTGTCTAGCGAACACCCAGAGTGCACGATCTGCATCGATGCCCAGCTAGAGCCGGACATAGCAGCTAGACTAGTTCAGATCCCTATCAAATTGCCTGCAGGTGTTCGCATGGTCTTACGTGGACATGCCCGGAATCGCCCCAAGCATCATCTCCCACAAACTCAGCATCCATCCAATTCTGACCGGCATATGAACAGGAACGATACACGGCCTTGCACGCGGAGGTGGACAGACTACAGAAAATCGGTTTCATCCAAAAGGTTGACTACCCGTAATGGATCTCCAATGTTGTTATGGTCAAGAAGAACAACTTGTCATGGCGCATGTGCGTAGATTACAACAATTTGAACAAGGTCTGCCTTAAAGATAGCTTCCCACTGCCCAGGATCGATCAGCTAGTGGACGCCACTGCAGGACACGAACTATTGTCCATGATGGACACATATTCGGGGTACAACCAAATCCTCATGAACCACAGAGACCAGGAAGCCACTTGCTTCACTATAGACAAGGGACTATATTATTATGTAGTGATGTCGTTCGGCCTCAAGAACACAGGCTCCACGTCGTTCAACTTTTGTATCGGTTATACCGAGCATAACACCCATCAAGGTAAAATATAGATCTAGGATTAAAACTTACTTTCTATAAAACCCTAGATCTAAGATTGTGATATTGTTGTGATTATTACAGATACCCTAGCTCCTATGGACTTGTATCCATAGAAGATAACTGACGGTCCTAGGGGAGTCACAGTTTAAAAAAGAAAAAGAAAGAAAGGAAAATCGAGCTTATGTGATGGACAATCACAGTTTCTGGGTATGGTTTTTGAGCCACCGTTTATTATCGAATTTGTGACCATACATCATAGATCACGTTCTTATTATGTAAAACTTGATGTTAGTGATCGTGGTTTATTTTTCGATCAATACTAATATAATCTCTTTGTATTTAGTAGATGAGTTCGAACGAGCCAGTTAGGCTAGAATTCGACAACCTTGCTATTCAAGGTAATTAATGCCACCGCTGGAGCTCTGATGTGGTTAATACATTCATCGAAAAGAGACTCAGCCACACCATTCAACCTGTTGGGCCAAACGTCATTCCACCAACAGCATAATCAAAAGCTCAAGCCCTCATATTTTTGAGGCGTCATATTCACACACCTCTCAAGAAGTAATACTTAAAGAAAACAGATCCCCTGGATTTGCAGGATGCTTTGAAACAACTCTTCGACAATGTGCATGATGCACGACTTCCAGAGTTGAATGCAAAATGGGAAGCTCTTTGGCTTCTGGATTTTCCAAAGATCCAATATTATAATCAAGCAGCTTTGGATTTGCAGTCTGATTTGAGCTTCTATGGGGGTAGACAAGACTGAATAAGACATGATTGAAAAGTCTTTGAACACCTTCCCGATCTCTCTGAGCGAGCTTGCTCATCAGTATCAGATCGAAGTTGAACAAGGAAGGATCATTACCTTAAGTGATCTCATAAATAGTCTAGCCAAAAAGGAGAGACATCATGAAGTTATCCTCAATAATAATGCTAGACCGGCTGGTACTATAAAGCATAAGAGCTATCAAACTAGAGGAAAGGCCAGTAAGGACAAAAGAACGGTACTTCAAAACCTTACAATTGTGGTGAAAAAGCTTCACGTGGCGGGAGAGGAAGGCGGGGTATGGTCGAGGCCGCAGCCAAAATCTGACCTGGCATAGAGATCAGAATGCCAACTCCAACAAGAACCAATCTGGTTCAGGTAACGATAGGGCAAATGCATTCCAATTATGGGCCATTCATTTGTTATTGGTGTGGATCAACAAAGCATATGCATAAACAGTGTCGTGCTAGGAAAGAAATCCAGAACATCTATAAGAAGCACAAATAATACTTGACTCAAGAGTCCAACTTTGCTGGAGATTTTGAGATGGAGGTAGGTACCAATCTCGCAGTTGCAGAGGACAAGAAGACGACCATTGTTACTCTGGATTTTGAATAGCCTATGCAAAAGGCGTTATCTTTGTAATAGACTCGAGTTTTTGGTTTATTTTTGACCTATTTAAATGCCATTTTTCTTAAGACTATTGTCTTGGTTTTGATTTGATTTTTGAATAAGAACATCTATGATGTAATCTTGAATTGTTGGCAAGCAATGAAATTTTCTCTATTTTTTGGTTTATGAAAGTGTTGAGAATGTTATTTTACTACTTATGTAGAGTATGGTTCAATATTTACAATTTTATATGGCATAACGACACAATGATACAGTAAAACTGATACACGAAAAAACGGATATTTTGATCCCCAAAAATTTTCGACCCGTCGAATGTTCCAATCTTGATTGGTTTTAAACACTTTTCGACTCATCAAAATTTTTACTCAACTTGTCGAATGTTTGCTTCTGTCTCGGACTATGTCCAATTTCGATATGTCAAAAAATAGATATCGAAAAATCGATATTGGTTTTAGGTTTTCTTCGACCCGTCGAGATTCTCCTCGACCCTTCAAATGTATGCCTCTGGACACACCTTCAACCCATCGAAAAATGTGTTCGACTCGTCGAATAATAGATATCAAAAAATTGATATTGGTTTTCAGTTCTTTTCGACCCGTCGAAACTTTGTTCGACCCGTCGAATGTATGCCCATGGACAACCCTTGACCCGTCGAAAAAATCATTTGACCAATCGTAAACTTGGTATCAGAAAATTAAAAATCTATTTTAGGTTTCTTCAACGCGTCGAGAGGTTTACTCGACCCGTCAAAGGCTATATCCGGTTTTGTGGTGTTTTGATGTATCTTACATCAGTTTTCTTGGAAAATGATCAGAAAAATATCGACCAACTTGAAATTCAACACCAGATGTGGTTTTACATCGGTTCATGTCATACCATATCAGCAATCAACAAGGGTCACATCCCTATTCAAAATCTTTAAGTGTCTACTTAAAGTGTCCGTCTGGTCTTTAATTCAAAAGACTAATTTATTTACATTGATTTTGTAGATGTCTCAAGGCGAAATTGAGTGTCTTGTAAATAGTGGTACTACCCAGACAATTTAGCAAAATATGCAATTGTTTGTGGATCTTTTCTCATACAACTCCTCAGTGACTACCATGATAGGTGCAACGCCGATTATTACGGGGCGTGGTTCAGCAAAATTTCTGCTACCTCATGGTACAAGAATATTTATCACTGATGCCTTATATGCGCGAAAGGCCAATCAAACCTTGCTAAGTTTCAAAGATATTCGTTCCAACAGTCTCCACTTGGAAACATATTGTGAGAATGGACAAGAATTATTGTGTATTACCTCTGTTTAATGCGGTCGCAAACGTATTCTAGAGAAGTTTCCGGCTATTTGCAGTAGTCTATACCTAACTACGATTCGAATCATGAATCCAATACCATGACTCACACGACTTTGTGTAACTCGGAAACTTATAAGCTTTGGCATTTTTGACTGTGACATCCAGGTTGTGATATGATGATCAAAATATTGAAAAATACTCATGGTCATCCATTCTTCATAGTGAAGAAGCATGTTGGAATACCTAAATCCATCGGTTTTGATTTGGGGTGGGGGGGGGGGGGTGGAATGAGACTACTCCTCTCAATCCTGCCTTAGTCTCCAAGACGAGTGCAGCACAATCCCGACAAAGTACCGCTGTGGTGTAGTGCGTTATCCCACCAGATTCATATGTTGCCATCTCTGATGCACATGGTTCGTTTTGCAAAGCTTGTTCTTTAACAAAGTTACAATCACGTTCTTCTTTTGCTGTTAACAATATCAAAAATATTTCATTCTTACAAAGAATCCAAGGTAATATTTGTGGACCTATCAAACCAGAATGCGAACCATTTAAATATTTCATGGTTTTGACAGATGCATCAACGCGATGGTCACACGTTGCTTTGTTATCTACAAGGAATGTTGCGTTTGCAAAACTCCTTGCACAAATTATTAAGCTCCGGGATCACCACCCACCATCCATTCAGGTCTATTAGATTGGACAACGTAGGAGAGTTTACATCAAAATCTTTTGATGATTAATGCATATCTCTTAGGATTGAAGTTAAACATCATGTTCCTCATGTTCACTCTCAGAACGGTTTAGCAGGGGCTCACATCAAGCGGTTACAGCTTGTGTCTCACGTATTGGTAATGAATACAAACTTACCAGTATCTGCGTAGGGTTATGCAGTGTTACACTCAGCAATGTTTCTTCATTTTCGACCTGTAGGATGCCAAACATTTAGTGCACACTAGTGGGTAACTAGATACAAGCCTGACATTTCAGATCTACACATTTTTGGTTGTGCGGTATATGTGCCTATGGCGCCTCCACAATGCACCAAAATGGGTCATCAACGAAGATTAGGCATTTATGTTGGCTATGAAGCTCCAACGATAGTCTGCTATCTTGAACCTTCAACAAGAAATCTCTTTACTGCAAGATTTCCATATTATCACCTCGATGAGACATGCTTCCCGACGTTAGAGGGAGGAAGGAATGTAACTAATCCAGTTCACCATCAGGAATTAACGTGGTCTAATCTCACTATGTCTCATCATGATCCTCGCATATCTCAGAGTGAGATAGAAGTGCAAAGAATACTTGATCTTCAGAAAGTAGCAGACTTTATGCCTGCCTCCTTTGCTGATATTGCTAAAGTGATAAGATCTGATATACCTGCTGCAAACGTTCCTACAAGGTTAGAAATCCTGAAAAGACGATTGGTTAGTACCAAGACTAGGCAAGGAAATTTCATGTTTCCCATGTGGATGGTGTTGCATTGGCCTCACCTCTCACCAGGAAGAGAAGGAGATCAAGAAAATCCATTGATGAGTCGCCGGTTAAAAGGCAGGTCATCGAGGCACAAAATGATCAATTCATCATCAACATTGTGAATCCTTTACATGAGATTGTCTCTGACTACAATTATGTCCTTGAATCACAATTAGCATGTCTGGGGGACGCCTTAGAACTTCTTGTGATGTTAGAAAACAAAGAAATCTCGCATAGAGAAAATGATGTGCGCGTTCTTATGGATTGATCTTCCATGTTAGTTGATGATGTATTTACTTATTCCATCACTCAAGAGATCATAGACAACGATGAAGTGGAACCTCGCTCTGTGGTGGATTGCCAACAAAGAGCAGATTGGCTGAAATGGAAGGTTGCAATCCAGGCCAAATTAGACTCTCTGAATAAAAAGCAAGTTTTCAGTCCGGTAGTGCTATGCCCACTGAATGTTAAGTCGGTAGGACATAAATGGGTCTTTTCTCGGAAGCGTAATGAGAAGAATGAGGTCTTGTGCTATAAAGCTAGACTGATAGCGTAGGGTTTCTCTCAACGCCCTGGGATTTATTATGAGGAGACGTATTCTCCGGTCATGGACATTATCACCTTCCGCTACCTAATTAGTTTGGTAGTGTCTGAGAAACTAAACATACAGCTTATGGATGTGGTTACTGCATATCTCTATGGGGATCTTGATTCGGAGATATACATGAAAATTCCAGATGGCATTGCTTTGCCTAAATCAAATAACTCTAAACCACGGAGTGCTCATGTGATAAAATTGAGGCGTTCACTATATGGATTGAAGCAATCCGGTAGGATGTGGTACACACATCTTAGTGACTACTTGATTGAGAAGGGATACAATAATGGTGATTTATGCTCTTGCATGTTCATTAAAACGAAAACTTCAGGATTTTTCGTAGTAGCTGTCTATATAGATGATATGAACATCATCGGAACTCTTAATGAGATGAATGAGATGGTTGGCTACTTGAAATCTGAATTTGAGATGAAAGACCTTAGTAGGACTCGATTTTGTCTCGGCTGGAACATTGAGTTGGTGGAATTCTTATTCACTAGTCTGCTAATGTCCAAAAGACGCTCAGGCGATTTAACATGGACAAAGCACACCCTTAAAGGTGTCCATTGACTTGGGTTTATTCTTCCTTTACAAAGAGTATAAAGAGAAATTGGAAAATCCCGGAAAATGGATGGTTGAGTCACAGCATACAACTTCTGACGCTTTTGACCCGTTAAAGGCAGCAAACTGTGATAACCCGAGGGCATCTTTTGACCCGTCGAGGAAAGGTTTCGACCCGTCTAAACTTGTACACTGGATCGAACAGAACCGTTCATTCGACCCGTCGTGAGCAGTTTTACTACAGTCCCCTATTCTGAAACACCGGTTGATGTGTTTGTTGGATTTGCTGATGCTAGGTACCTCTCTGACCCACACAAAGGTCGTTTACAGACCGGTTATGTTTTTACTATAAGAAACACGACAATTTCTTGGATATTAACTAAGCAAACCCTTGTTGCTACTTCCTCGAACCATTCAGAAATTATTCCTTTGCATGAAGCGGTTAGAGAATGTGTCTGGCTTAGGTCAGTCATTCATCATATTCGAGGGTCTAGTGGATTTCCATTTACTAAGACAACTGTCACTTGTATCTATGAGGATAATGCGACATGCATTGAACAGATGAAATTGGGTTACATTAAGGGTGACAATACAAAGCATATATCACCAAAATTCTTTTTTAATCAGCAATAACAACAGCTGTTGAATATTCATGTGAACCAGGTGTGTTCGGTGGATGATGATACAGACTTGTTTACCAAGTCACTACCTAAATCTACATTTGTAAAACATGTGAGACGCATTGGTATGCACAGGTTATTTGAACTCCATAACTAAGTTTACAGTCATGGGGAGTTACATTTCTGTAGACATCAGGAGGAGTCTACGACACATATAGTAGTGTTTTTAGTTGATGTATTGTACCTTTTTTTCCGTAGATCAAGCTTTTGGTTTATCCATGAGGTTTTTGTTTTCTTGGAAAGGTTTAACGAGGTAACAAGTTATGCATCATTCATTTGGTCATCGACACAAGAGGGAGTGTTTAAGGAGATTTATTCTCCGTAACTTCCAGAGTGTGTCTTGTCCTAATTAGATATAGACTAGATTTGATATAGATTCAGAGAATCCCTATTATATCGGGACATTGATTGTAACAGATTGTATAAGCCTTTATTTAAGGCATTCTATCAATGAAAGAGTTACAGTTTTCAGTCTATCAGTTTATTCCCCTCAAACAAAGATCAAGTATTAATAGTCAAATTTGCAGAATTATCAACACTCAATACGTAGTAATTCACCTTATATTATAACAAATTGACATGCACTAATAATGTTTATGCAACACCATATTTTCAAATAATGTAGATTATTGGTCATATAGGTAGCTCATAAATTTTCAATATAAATTTTCATGTTTTTTTTTTAATTTTCATCACTTATTTCAAAATTTGTTGCCTTCTTGATATTTTTGTTGTAATATTCATATTTCGAAACATCGATATATACTCGATATTCGATATTTTATTTCTTAGTCCTTCACGTGCAGTTAGTTGGAGGGGAGACTTGGAAAAGGGTGACTTTGCTTTGTATGCACTACAAGAAAAGGAGTCATTACCGGCGAGATTCCGGCCAACAAGGCCGGCGACCGGAAAAGTCGCCGGTAATGTCCATCATTACCGGCGACTTACCCCGTCGCCGGTAATGTCGCCGGAATCTCGCCGGCAATGTCTAGGGAGACATTTCCGGCGACGGTTGGAGTCGCCGGTAATGTTTTACAACATTACCGGCGAGATTCCGACGTAAAGTCGCCGGTAATGTCTTCATTTCCGGCGACTTACTCCGTCGCCGGCAATGTGTCTTATATTAGATGCCGGATGGGGCAGCTCGATCATTCAATCATTTTGAGCGAAAAAAATCCAGAGAAATCGAAAGAAGGAAAACGTACGCTCTGAAATCGATCATTCGGTATATTGTCAAAATTAAGGCGCGCGTCGAAAACTCGATCACTCGGGAAGCTATATATATAGGTACGTAGGTGTATATATACGTATATGTGGTATATATATATATATATATGTCTGTGTGTTGATCAAATCCAATTCGTGAGATATATATATATATGAAATGTTGTTGATGTACGGTCACCGAAACGAGAAAACAACTTGTACTTAATCTTGTGTCTGAATCAATGACTGGTATTATCGTATTGTTATCGGAGCCAGGCTTAACAGAGCCTCCTCCTACCCAGTCAAATACGTTTTGAATTGAAAAAATGAGAATACTATCATCGAGTACTGAATCGAATTCAGAGATTAGATCGATATATATATATACATATGCATGCATGTGTTGATTTAATTAGAGTTGAATTGAGAGATCACGTCGATTATTAGTAGTGAATGTGTGTATATATATATAATTAATACATAAAATTGTTAGAATTTTCAGGATGGACAAGAGTTGGATGAGCCTCGAAAGATGGGATGTCAGATATCACCAGGGAATTAGGAGTTTTGTGGATTTTGTGAAGGCTAATTGTGGAGACACTACACTTCATTATTGCCCATGTAAAGAATGTAAGTGTTTCAGCGATCGATTTCGATTTCCCATTGATAAAGTCCAGAGGCACCTGAGTAAATACGGGTTTTGGGAAAAGTACACTTGTTGGATTTATCACGGTGAAACATCGGTAGCGGGTCCGCATGATCATGGACAATTTGGTGAGAGGGCCAGTCCACGCTATGATCATGGACATTTTGCTGAGAGGGACAGTTCATCCTATGATCCAACATCGATGTTAATCAATGATATGTTTCCTCATGAGAGCGGTGTATTTGCTGATGAAGCACCAAATGTCCCTCCCGTCGTTGAGGGTTTCCCCCATATCGAGCCAGTCGAACCATTACCTGGAGGTCATGTAAACACAAGCGGTATAGACAAGTACAACAACCTGATTGCATTGCAACAGACTCCGTTGTACGACGGTTGTAGTAAGACTGTTCTTGAAAGTGTGATGGGAGTGATGCAGCTAAAAATGGAGAACAAAATGTCTGTCAAAGCTGTTGATTCTTGGTTGAAGTGGACTGCTTCGATACTGCCACCCGGTCATCGTCTTCCTACCGATCATCATAAGGTGCGACATATCCTGAAAGATCTTGGGCTTTCCTACATCAAAATTCATGCATGCAGATATGATTGTATTCTCTTCTGGGGAAAAGATCTCGAAGACCTTGAAGCCTGCCCGGTATGTTTTACAGAAAGGTATAAGTTGACTCCTGCAGGCAACAAGAAAGCTGTGAAGATACTTCGATATTTCCCGCTTATTGATAGGCTGGAGCGGTTGTTCATGTGTGCTTTCACGGCCGAGGCAATGAGATGGTGGGCTGAGAGGAACTTGCCTGACGATGACACCCTTATACACCCTTCCGACGGAGAGGCTTGGAAGCACATGGTCAGGGAGTTTGATCATTTTGCAGCAGAGGTCCGAAATGTTTGGCTAGGGCTCTCATCTGACGGATTCAACCCTTTTGGCAACATGAGTCTTCAATACAGTATATGGCCAGTTATTTTGGTACCGTACAACCTTCCACCATGGATGTGCATGAAGAAGGAATACAATATGCTCACTCTGTTAATTCCGGGCCCGGGTTATCCAGGAAAGTGTCTCGATGTGTATTTGAGGCCTTTGATTGAGGAGCTTAAGTACCTGAGTGAGTGTGGCCACCCTACTTACGATAGGTTCAAAAAGGAGATGTTCCAGATGCATGCCATGCTTGTTGGCACCATCAGTGATTTTCCTGCCCGCGGTATATTGTCGGGCAACGTTACCAGGGGTTACAGGGCTTGTTCAGAGTGCATGACGGTTGATTGTTGCAGTCCTCATTGCAGTAAAATTGTCTCGATGCGTCACCGTTGTTGGCTTCCATATGATCACCCATTTAGGCAGGATCCAGACGCGTTTGATGGGACTGTTGAAACAGGTGTGGCACCCAGGCGATGAACAGGGGAAAAGATTTTGGAAGTGTTGAATGAATACGATTTTGGCCAGCTGAGCAATCATCCTGACATAGTGGCGTCAATTCCAGACAAGCCCGAAAGGTATAAGTTTTGGACACACAAGAGCATATTCTGGGAACTCTCCTACTGGCCCAGGTTGCCTATCAGACATTACCTAGATGTCATGCACATAGAGAAGAATGTGTGTGAAAGTGTGGTGGGCACAGTTCTTAACTTGGAGGGGAAAACAAAAGACATCCCTAAGGCACGCATTGATCTTAAAGCAATGGGTGTGCGGAAACATTTGTGGTTAAGAGATGGTAAGAGAAAAATGCCGCAAGCTCCGTACACCGTAAAGCCGAAGCATAAGCATGAAATTTTTCGGTGGCTGAGTAATGTCAGGTATATATTCTTATGGCTATGTAGGAATTTGTCCTTAAATTTTTAGCGGAGTATATATGGTTATATGCGAGAAATATAATTGGTCCATATATATGGCTTTATCTATATATATGCAGGTATCCTTATGGCTATGCAGGAAATATAAGCAGGTGTGTTAACTTCCGGGACAATAAGATGTACGGATTAAAGAGTCATGACTGCCATGTACTGCTTCAACGCCTTTTCCCTATTTTCATTCGAGGGTACATGCCCAAAGAGGTGGTGGAGCCGTTGGTGGCCTTGTCAAGATTCTTTCAGAAGTTATGCACCAGGGAAGTTAAAAAAGCAGACCTCAGGGAGATGCAAGATGACATCATTTTTATCATGTGCAAGCTTGAGAGGATATTTCCCCCAAATTTTTTCGACATAATGCCGCACCTGATGATCCATCTTCCCGAACAATTGTTGCTTACCGGTCCCGTACACTACACTTGGATGTATCCCATGGAAAGGTACAAATGATTCATAAATTTGGTTTGCCTATGTTTTTATATGTAATGACTTGTGGTTAAGTAATTTAACATGTACTTGTTAACTTGTAGACAATTGGGAGCCTACAAGGACTATGTGAAGAATAAATATGCACCTGAAGGGTGTATCGCTGAAGCATATCTTGCGCACGAGTGTGTAACGTACACCAAAGTGTACCTGGAAAATGTAGAGGACCCCCAACAACATATGCCGATAGATGAACCCCAGTTCAACCTTTCTATCATCTCCAGTGACGTGGTAGTACAGGGAAGCTTGCCAAAGTCGTACAAGTTGGATGGAAATGAGGTAGCCATTGCCCACTGGTCGGTACTGATTAACTGTCAAGAAGTACAATATTGGAAAAACTATCATCTTCACTGCCCTGCTATTGCCGGAAATGTTGATTACCACAACAAGACGTTTGCAAACTACTTTGGTCAATGGGTAAGTATATGTGATTTATATATCTTTATATAGCATGTATGTATGTATGTACGTGCTTTTGTGGTTTCAAGATGACATAATTTCTTCTGTACGTATTAATATATGGACGTTTTCAGATGAACCATGTAGCAGATGATGGTTGCCCAGAGTGGTCAAACGAATTGAGGGTCCTGGCGATGAAACCGATTGCTTCAAAAGTTTACTCGATGTGTCAGGTCAATGGCGTGAAATTTATATGTGAAAATCGAGACGACCGACTGAAAACACAGAATTATGGGGTGATGGTCCATGGTGGGCAGGATGGCGTTGACTATTACGGTGTCCTTCATTCAGTTGTTGAACTAATTTATGGGAACCGCATGAAAGTGCACTTGTTCAAGTGTAGATGGTTTGATACTAGCCCGGAGAACACAAGGACCGATCAGTACGGAACATTTTCGGTGAATACTGCTACTACCTGGTATGAAGATGACCCTTTCGTTCTTGCCTCATCAGTAAAACAAGTGTTTTACCTGGACGATCTTCTTAACAAAGTCCCGTGGAAGGTGGTTAACCATGTTGCTCATAGAAACATATACAGTGCTGCCACACTTGGTGATACCGCAGATGATGAGGAAGTTACTGCATACCAAGAGCCGAACGCTTTTGACATTCCGGAATCATCTACGATTCGCCTTAATAATGTGAGACCTGGGAGTGTGGTTCGAATTACTGGAGCAGAACTTCTCGATGTTAATCCATATGAAGTTGACGCTGATTCAGATGACGAGGAGAGGCACATATTGCCAGAGGTTACCTATGAAACCGAGTCAAACTCAAGTGATGACGATGATTACGATTATCATCCTTAGTACGTTAATGATGTAGTCGGAAATTGTTGTCGGAAATATGATGTAGTCGGAAAATGTAGTCGAAATTGTAGACGGAAATTGTAGTCGTTAATCGTACGTAGACGGAAATTGATAATCGAAATTGTAGTCAGAAAATGTAGCCGGAAATCGTACGTATACAGAAATCGTAGACGGAAAATGTAGTCGTTAATCGTACGTATACAGAAATCGTAGTCGTTAATCGTACGTATACGGAAATCATTAATCTAAATTGTAGTCGGAAAATGTAGTCGTTAATCGTACGTATACGGAAATTGATAATCGAAATTGTAGTCGGAAAATGTAGCCGGAAATCGTAGACGGAAAATGTAGTCGTTAATCGTACGTATACAGAAATCGATAATCGAAATTGTAGTCGGAAAATGTAGCCGGAAATCGTAGACGGAAAATGTTGTCCGATATTCTTCGGGAAATAATGACATTACCAACGAGTTATAAGCAACTCGTTGGTAATGACATTACCCACGAGTTAACTCGTCGTTGGTAATGTCATTACCAACGAGTTGCTTATAACTAGTTGGTAATGTCATTACCAACGAGTTAACTCGTTGGTAATGTCATTACCAACGAGTTGAAGTCGTTGGTAATGACATTACCAACGAGTTATAAGAAACTCGCCGGCAATGTTTTCTGGATAGATGCATGATAGCCCGAGCCTTTCATTTCTCCTCCTCTCCCTCTCATCCTCCTCTCCCTCTCCTCTCCCTCTCCTCCTCCCAAATCGGTCCGGTGAGTTCACCTCCTCCTCCTCCTCTCCCACTCCTCCTCCTTATCCTCTACTCCTCCTCTCCCTCTCCTCCTCTCCACCGATCCCCTCTCCTCTCCTCCTCCGAAAATCTCCTCCTCCTCTCCTCCCCTCCTCTCCTCCCCTCACCATTGTAGTCGATCGACAAAGCATTGTAGGTGGAAATCCATGGCAGGTCTGATCCTCTCTCTCTCCCTCTCTCTCTCTCTCAATTTTTAATTATTTTTTTGCATGTGTATGTGTATGTGTATGTGTATGTGTATGTGTATGTGTATGTGTAAATTAATTAGGGTGCTAAGTTGGAAATTAGGGTGATAAGTTCTAAATTTATATGCAATGTATATATATGTGATGTATATATATATTTAGGTATGTGAAAATGAAGTGATGTATATATATATGTGAAAATTATGTATAAATGTGGTTTGGATGAATGTGTGATGTATATATATGTGGAAATTAAACCTAATTAAGATGCATGATATATATATGTGTGATAAATGTGGAAAATTAATTAGGGTTTGTGATTTGGATGAATATGTGATGGATAAATTTAATTAAGATGCATGATGTATATATATATACACATCGAATATGTATAGTTCTTAATTTAGGTGATATAGTTGTTAATTAATCGTATAAATGAAGGTGGAAATCGGGATCGGAACGGTTTAGAACCAGAACGGTTTTAAACCGGAACGGTTTGGAACCGGAACCGTTTGAAACCGGAACTGTTTGTAACCGGAACCGTTATGTTACAAATGTTTCCGGTTATAAACAGTTCCGGTTTCTAACGGTTCCGGTTCCAAACCGTTCCGGTTCCGATTTGGTATAGAACCGAAACGGTTTGGAACCGGAACGGTTTGGAACCGGAACGGTTTGGAACCGGAACTGTTTGTAACTGGAACCGTTATGTTACAAACGGTTCCGGTTCCAAACAGTTCCGGTTTCAAACCGTTCCGGTTCCGATTTGTTATAGAAGCGAAACGGTTTGGAACCGGAACTGTTTGTAACTGGAACCGTTATGTTACAAACGGTTCCGGTTCCAAACAGTTCCGGTTTCAAACGGTTCCGGTTCCAAACCGTTCCGGTTCCGATTTGCTATAGAACCGAAACGGTTTGGAACCGGAACTGTTTGTAACTGGAACCGTTATGTTACAAACGGTTCCGGTTCCAAACAGTTCCGGTTTCAAACGGTTCCGGTTCCAAACCGTTTCGGTTAATTACCGAATCCATGACTATTACGATGTCCAGGAGGTTTTGCGGCTAATTGGCTTCGGAGAGGTTCCCGAAATAGTGGAGGGAACAGTAGTCAAGCTTCCTCCTCGCCCGCAGTTAGCAACACGCCCAGTGGGCCAATGATGAGTGCTCGCACGAGAGCCTTGCTAGAGGCGCGAGCTGAGGAGGAAGCTGCACGATCAAGAGCCGTGCAACCGGAAGTTGAGCCTCGAGCCTCAGTCTCTAGACGCTCAATCAGCAGACGTCCCTCCGGTGGCAGAGCCTCAGACGAGCGACAGTCAACGAGGGCATCAGAAACTCCCTCAATCCGAATGCCCCATATTCGGATGGTGCCTACTCCCATTTCACGGGAATCATCTGAGACACATGGTGGTGCTGGCGCCTCATCGTCCAGGCCTCGTCTATCTCCGCCGTCCGGTCTCTTCCTACCCGACGAGATTCCTGTCATCCCTGAATTCGATGATAGGGGGATGCCTGTTTATATTGAAGGACGGCCGGAGTTCCTGAGCGTGGAGGAAGCGTATAACTTCCTCCCGTTCGACCCCGTGTATCTTTGGAGTGTGAGGTGCACCAACCAACAAACGGACGATGCAGGTAAATTTTATTTAACAGCAAATTGATTACTTAATTATTACTTAAGACTTGCGATAGGTTCAATTAATGATATCAATTTGTTGACATTGTATTATTAGGCAATTTCGTTAATGGGACTGGAAAACGGAAAGGGGCTAGAGGCACCTGCACCGGGAAGAGACTTGAGCAGGCCACCGGCGGAAGGAAAACGCCCATAAAGGCCAATGAGGATGGCGAGGTGATCGAGGCATTCGACACCACGCGCAAATATGTCAGCATGGCCGGTGCGATCGTGCTGGACAAGGTCCCAATGCTTTGGCCAGATTGGGAATCTGTGCCTATCTACGTGAAGATGCAAGTGCATAATGCACTCAGTGTGAGTAAAATCGTATTTTCATTACGTAAATTTTACATTTATTAATTAAGTCCGAATAAATATATAATTTTACCTTTTATATATTCATATTGCAGGTGTGGTTTGACGTGGATGAAGTTCTTATTCACACGTGGGTAGAGCGTCAACTACATATGAGGTGATGTGCTTCGACTTATTTGAATATATATCGAGTTAGATTTTTGTTTATCAAGTGTTTTAATATCTCTAACTTTTTTTCCTTGTTTTAAAATAGGTATAAAGAGTGGAAGAACGAGCTTTCTTCCCATTACACTGTATACAAGGAGCTAGGCCGAGGTTCCACCCCTAGCGAATTCCGGTTTAGGGAGTACGAGTGGCTGTGGCTGATAGCCCACTTCGAGCACCCCAAAGCTCGGGTATGCATCCTTAATATATCTTTCAAGCATAATGTATCGTATCAGATTGAAATAGTTGGTTACTAATTTTTTTTCATATGTTTATCAAACAAGGCGATTTCAAAGACGAACCGGGCGAATAGATTGAAAAACACCAGGGCCCATCATGCAGGTTCACTCAACTACATGGGTTGGTCGACTAAGGCGCAGCAACAACAAGAGCTGAACCCGTTGGTGTATATTCATCAGAAGTTCTACCCGCAGTGCCCTGAAGAAGCGGTAAGTCTTTCGCCTCTCCATGTGTTAATAAAACTATTTTTCAAGATGGAAATAGATTTTTTTAGCTAATACGTTGTTCATTTTCCCTTTTCAATTAGTCGAGAGTGGAGGAGGCGACCGCAGAAGTGACCATGAGTATAGCTCGGACTAACCATCCTGACTGCTCCGAGGAAGAAGTCACCCAGTATGCCTCTCAGATCGATCCGCTTGATCCTCCGATAGCGGCTCGGATCATGGCAAAAGCGTGCGGGACTGGAAAGAATACCTACTACTGTAGGGGAATGGGCACGGCGGGCGAAGGACTATTGAAGAACACTTCAGAATACTCTACCGGGTCAAGAAGTTCAACTTCTAGTCGTAACCTCGCGGCGGAGCTTCATAGGACGCAGAGGGACTTGGAGGAGCAAAAGAGGCAGATGGCCGAGTACCAAATGCAGCAGACACAGGTGCAGGCTCAGATGTACACATGGATGCGGACGATGTACGAGGCTCAGACTACCGGACAACCCTTCCCCACACCTCCCCCGGTCCCGGTCCCTCCGTTCCCTAGCTATCCACCACCACCACCGCACCAGTCAACGCCAGAGCAAGACCAAGGAAGCCACCGGAATTCAAATGAGTACATGGATTACTTCGACCCTGACCCGCAAGTTCCTGGACCCTGACCTGTAGTTGTAGTTAATTTTCGTATCGTCGTTGCTATTTGTACTGTACGTTGGACATTTATGTGTACTGTTGAACTTGTATGATTGTACGGTTTATGTCTTTCAATGCAGGTTCTGGAATTGGGCCCAATCCAGAACCGCGTTTTTTTTTCAAAATTTTTTCACACATTGCCGGCGACATGGACCTCAGTCGCCGGCAATGTCACAAATTCCGGCCACGGCGGCGCTACCATTGCCGGCGACGCTACAAATTTTATCATTAAGTTTAATTTTAAATAGAAATAGAAGATGTTATTACTCTAACGATTTGTAGATAACGATAGAATCGAAGAGATACATCATATAACTAAAAAAGGAAACTTCAATCTAAACATATGATATTTACCGCAAATTTGGGAATAGGAAAATTGAGACTTTTCAAAATAGCCAAAAGATTTCGTAGACATGTCAAAAGAAGAAGATGATGATTGAAAGATTGTATCTTTCTGGTTATTTTCCAATAGACATGCCTGTTCATTAAAATTTACATCCATTTAGATCATTTCCAATGGATATGTCTCTCCATTAAGAGTTGCAACCATTGATTTTTCATTGGACATGTTTGTTAATTTCTAACAGACAAACTTCTTGCTCTCTTTATTTTATATTGTTGAAAATTATTCCAACAATCCTCCCCACCAATTTTAAAATATAAAAATACTTTTAAAACAAAATTTATTTATATCATGCTTATTAAGAGTTTCAATTATAACTCAACCTCTATCATTCATTACATGTACACAAGCACTTTAATCTTTGGATGGATATAAACATATAATTTTATTAAAATTATATGTTTGTTAATTTACTTAAGTGCTTACAATCACTACATATGATGTACTTTGCTCATTGAACTCAAAGACAAGATGTTTCAAGCGTTGAGTTGAGTTTCCATCATTGGTGATTAAAAGTTTGGACTACCCCATCCCATTTGATGTACCACCCATCATATTCAAGTGTTTTGTTAATTATTTATCAAAGTTACTATTCCATAACTTTTGATATTCAATGGCTTATATCACACCGTCACTTTGAAATTGTCTTACATAACTATATCCCAAACCGGTATATCCTTCTTACCAAAATATGTCGAGTAAAAAGCCTTTGATAGTTACGACTTCCACAGAAGTAAATATAAATCATATCCTTTCACTTAGGATCCATCTATTTCTATGACACGTGGATTAATTTTTGTTCGACATTAACTAGTATTCCGTCAAACTCATCTCTTCTAGATGATATAAATACTCATTATTTAACCTGAGTATTTCATAATCCACAAACTGTAGACGTCATTAAACTTGATGCTTGTTTATTAATGAATATCATGCAATAAACTCAAGTTCATATAACTTTTTATCAAGCTTGCATTTCCCAATATTCATAAAATAACTAGCTAGTGGGAATATCTTAATTAAATTCTATTTTAAATATCCAATTAATTTTTCAATTGATAACATGCATAAAAGAAATTTCAATGAAGTACATATATATAAAACCATATCACTCATGTATATACATAAGTCATACATACAAATTTGAACTTGATATAAGCATACACGACATTAATTATAATATAAATGCATTTAAAAACAGCATATTGATCTAGAGCAGTCATTTAACTAAGAGATAACATATATTCTTTAAATTGAAATAAGAAACACATCGATAATCAAACCAAACAAATGTAGCAAATGAATATGTAAAATATATTAAAATATATGTAGCATTTAATACAATATATAATACATATCAAGGTATCATTCTTAGTCACCGAAATGTTTGTAAAGTTCATGTAAGAACTTTATTGTCTTCTCGAAATACATTCACCACTTCAGAGACTATTGCCACTAGTTTCTCCTTAGAGTTAAAACCGCTTTGATGATTCTTGAGAATACGACAATATCCCATTATGTAACCACGTTTCTTGTAACCACGTTTCATGATTATTTTTGAATTGATATGATCCATTAACAATCAAATTAGTATTAATAGAAAAAGAATCATTGATTTTCTCATCATTCTCATCCTCAATTCTTATATGAAGAAAATTGTTCAACCTTTTATAGGTAATTCTATATTCTTCTTCGGACTGAAGTTGGTGACCCAATTATTCTATAGTCAAACCTTCCAACTATATCATACTATATGATATAATTGGTGACCCAATTATTCTATAGAAGTTGGTAATTCTATATCATACTTCTTTTAAAATCTTTCCATGAAGATAGAAGCTTTTTTTATAATAACAGAAAATACTGATGATTGAATCTATATGCATACCATGTTGAGTGAGTAAGTGAAGTATATGAATGATTTCACGATATTGCACAACGGCGGATATTGTGTCTACCATTTCATATTTGAAAAATTTAGAAATTAGAAAGGTCTTACTTGTAGGATCCGTAGAAATGTATTGCTCCTCCAATGTATCCCTCATTTCTTTTGAGGTCTCATTGTCTTTGAAGTGAGAAACTAATTCATCACTTAGAGAATTGTATATATAGTACTTACATTGTTCGTCATCCTGATCTCATTTATCTCGTATTTGCTTCATGGATAAGATCTCATCTTCAATTTCTTCGGGTCTTGGTGCTGTATGCACATACACTATTTTGAGGCATGTAAGAATGAGGTGAGTCTTCTTTTGCCATTTTTGGAAATATTCTCCATCAAATCGATCAAGCTTCATTGTGGGAAATTCGTTTTCGCTTTCATTCGAAGTTGCCATTGCAAAAATAAAAGTGTAAAGATTTTGTTGGATATTTTGTGTTATTGGGTATGACAAGAGAACAAAAAACGCTTAAAAGGCACGTAAATGTTTACACTTTCCTTTAGAATTTATTTGCCCCACTACTTAGTGTGCAAGGGGAATGATCAAATAAGCCTTTAGAATACAATGAAGCCTTACAATTTACTAATGTTGATTGTCGGTTTGCACTAACGAAGATCAACCCAATACTCGATCGAAAGTTTTACAAGAGACTCAAGGTTACTAGAAACTATTTCTGTAGAATAATAGTTTCTAGATTTTCTAATTTAAAAAATAGAGAATGATGGAGAACTTGAGAGAAGAGAATGAACTTTTGATGATTTAAATCTGCAGAGAATTACTCCCACGTATAGAAGTGATTATACATTTTACTATTAAAATATTGTATCTTTCTGGTTATTTTCCAATAGACATATCTCTTCATTAAGAGTTGCATCTATTTAGATTATTTTTAATGGATATGTCTCTCCACTAAAAGTTACATCCATTGATTTTTTATTAGACATGTCTGTTAATTTATAATAGACAAATATCTTTCTCTTTTTATTTTATATTGTTAAAAATTTGTGTACGCAACTTTTATTTGTGTACGTAACTTGTATAATCAAATAAACTCCAAGTCTGAAAAGAAAAAAATTCATGACGAAGCCTAACTTTCGTATTTGTATTTGTTTAGCTCTAAAAGCACCAATAATTTATCCCTAGCTTTGAATTTTGAAATATTCTTCTATGAATATGAAATGAAATCGCCAATGTTGAGACATATCAAGTTAGAAACACTTTCTACTAGGGTTTCGTATCATCTTATGTTCTTCTTCATATATAGAATCGATAACCAAGCATTTCTCTGCTTCCTTCGATCTCTCTAAAGAGGGGACAACAAAATTCATGGACCGGAAAACAATGTCTACTATAGCCAATAATACGGAAATGAAGCAGTTTTTAACTTTTTTATTTTCTCCACCATTAAAGACTGCTATGTTTTTTTTTTAACAAAAAAAAAGAAAAAAGTTACAAAGAGGCTCCTCTGGAGCAATCAGTCTGAAAGAGTTACATTTCTATAATTAACGAGATCATTGGTCATACACCTTACAGACCGCTATGTTATGTCTCATAATTAACGAGGTCATTGGTCATACATATTTTATTAACGAAAATACATAATTAGAAGACTCACTGATGCTTATGATTTCAACTACGTCTCTTTCATCCACCTAATCACACCGTTCACATAGACAACAAATGAGAAAACTATCCTCCAAAGTACGTTGATCAACCATGTCATTTAAGTTCAAACAAACATTGAATTGGTTCATTAGATCGATGATTGAAACTTGCATGTCATTGTTGGCTCCACATCTTCAAAATAGTGGAAATACATTGGATTAATTAAAAGGTTCTTTCATTTGTTGTCTTTTCCTTGACTAAGCTTCCTTATTCTCTTATGAGGCCGAGTAGCCATATGAAATGCATGATGTTCATTGTCTTCCAAAAATATTAAATGACAGTATGACACTACCATAACACAGTAGTTAGCAGAAATGTCGATCTCAGGGGTTTAAATATTGGTTGCATATGCAATCGGGGTGTGGTCCAATTTATGCATCTTGGTAATGAAATCTATAAACACAATATATATATATATATATATATTTATATTTTAGATAACGATAGAATTAATATCGTAATAAAGGACAATGAGGTCACCGGAATCTCCGGACTATTACAATTTTACACAGATACTTACATAACTAGACCGATATGTGTGGAGAAATACTAAATTAATTCGGAATCTCACACCATATCTAACTATGTACCTCAAACTATAATAAAGTGAATCGTCGTTCCTCCGTCTCAGCCCTAACCTTAACCGCCTTGTCCACTGCCACCTCCTTTGTTGGAGGTTCCTGTTTCAAGATTCCCTGCTGTCAGTTGGTCTCAGTCATCTCTCCTTGAGACACCGAACTTAGAAGCCCAATCTCACCAACCTCAGGTTTTGGGCTTGAAGATAGCCCAAAAAGTTCCAAGCCTACACTGAGGAAATGGACTCCCCGTTGTACCAGATCCCAACCCGTATCTCCTTGCCCGCCGAACTGCACCATCGCCGCCAACCGTGCAACGAGCCGCTGGTGGCAAACCATCCGAGCAATCGTCGGCCTAGTGTGAGGAGAGGCACTGGCAGTGGCCGATTTGCCATAACCTGGAGATCCGCCTCCGCCTCTTCTCCGAACAGATTCAACGCGGCCTCTTCTCAACAACACCACCAATCGGTCAGCCGAAGGCACAGGTGCCGACCACGATCCAAACGACGCTCCGAGGAACGCTCGACTGAATCCCTACGCGGCCAGAGGCACCTCGACGCCGAGTGAGATCTCCTCGCCTCGTCTCCTTACAAAACCCGAATCCAAGAACACGGGCGTCGATCGCCTCCAGAGAACACAACGACGAAAGACCAGAAGAAACGGCGCCATTCTCCGACGCTAGGGGCGGCGGCGAAAGGCCAAAAGCAAACCTAGAGAATCTAGGTTTCAACGCGCTCCGAAGATCGCGGAGAGTCATTCTAAAATTTTTAAACACGAATTGGTTTAGATTGCAACAAATACAAATTATACAATACAATGTCGCAAGCGAAGTTTTATTTACCTCTTTAAAAAAAGATAATTTTTCGCCAAAAAGAAAACGAAAATAATCTGATGCGAGAGGTAATAATGTTGACAACCGGAAAGTTCCACACAGTGGTGGACTGGAGGTGAATGAAGGGGAATAAGTTCACATTTCAAAAAAAACCATATTCATTTTGGCAAATGAGATCACCACACTGCTTATCTTATCATTGACTTTGTTCTTTCCCACATCTTGAAAAGGAAAACACAACTACATATCACGTGTCCCTCACGTTCATCAGAACTCCCAATGTTTTTCTTTCTATGTTTTTTTGTTTCAATTTTTTCATTTACACGGTTACACCTATACAATTACAATTATTTGTCAACAAGCTAATATCATAAGTTTAAAAATAATTGGAATGAAAGCCCTAGCAGCTCTAGATTTCCCGGAGTCTCTTTCTCAATCGCATTGTCCTAGGACGACGTTGATCCTTGTCGTTGTCCACCTCCAGTCGTCAATCATGACAAGACAGAATGTCGTCTTGGCGTCACAAACTTGATCAACGGTGTCAGGCGCCTCACTTTCTAAGGTAAGAGAACAACTCTTGTTGCCGCATACGGAATTTGATGTCAGCACTACTCCACTGGATCTCACAGTTGAGGTGGGAGTCGGCAGATTGTGGCACGAGAAGCCAGCATGGGATCACAGGCGAGTCGGGTCGTTTTTTTGACATAGGGTGTCAGCAGGCGTGGATGCAGTGGGGGGCTAGGGTGTGCTACAGCACCCCCCATTTTTTTGTCAACAAAATATTAATGCATATATACTAATATATATATATATAAACCTCATATCAAACATCGAATTTAATTTTTTTTGTTCGATTTTATCTTAGTTCGGCAATCTCTCCCTTCCCAATTTTCGTAGTTCTTCTTGTGCATCTCCGTTCAGAAGTTGCTCTCTAGTCTACACCGTTTTTCTTCATGTCTCCAACTCTTTAGGTCAGATGTTTCTATCAAAATAATGTAAACTCTATAGGTTTTTCTGAAGAAATTTTTTTTTCTTCCTAACAAAGGAAATTTAGCACACCCAAGATTTAATTCATGGCTCCGTGCCTGGGCGTCAGCATCTTCTTTGGGGACAAGTTGGGAGTGACCCAAGTTTGATAGGCAAGAGCACCAGAAGATACCGTCGGTAGTGATGGAGGTCATGTCTGACCTTCGTCAAGTTTGGAGGCCGAGTGTGGTATGGCACCCGTCAATGGAGGCATTTGGGCTTGATCGGATCGAGTGGGGGTCGAGTCATGGTCGGTTTCTGACGTCAACGCCTTGGGCTGATAGTGCGTGACAAGATTAAAGTTTGGCAGTGCCGATTTTGCATGCCGGATCCGGTGCAGCAAAGTACTGCTTTCCTAGGACTTTAGGCTCTTCTGGGCCTATGTTTTTGGGCGTTTGACTTTTTGGGCTGAGCCTCTGGTTGCTTGGACTGGGCTGGTGGCTTTTGGGCCAGCTAAGGTTCCATTATCTTGATTGGAGCTGCTACTGGATCCATTAGATGAAAACGAAGACTTCTTGCCCATCTATTTTGGGCAATGAGAAGGTTATTTATGCATTTATGTTGTGTCGGCTTACTTGCATCTTTTGTGGATGACGGGATTAATGGGGTGATGATATACCTGTCACAATTGTCTGTTTAGAAGTATGTCATCTTCATCTCTCATATGTCTTTCGTTAATCCGTTTAAGATGCAAATAAGCTCAACATCAATTGAGTTTAGCCATAGTATCTACTTTGATTAGTTTCGTCTGCTTTTATTAGAGTAGAGTTGTTTTTCAAGCCATATTTGTACTATTCAAGTCGAGAAAGTCGTTCAATGATATCTTCTTTCGTAAAAAAAATATCGTTGAAAGGAGAGAAGATTCAAATTTCTTATTTTGAAAAATGATAAATCAAACTCAACTATTACATTTAGATACTCTTTATTTGTTGCTTATATTATTTGATATATAGATCGGTCGTAGGTAACTGGTGAATTTTTGAAGGCTCATTGATATTAATGATCAAAAAGGTCATCGAGTCATTTGTGTGATCATGTCGTTATTAGTGTTTAACCATATCTGTCTATGGTTCATTTAAAATTTAGAATTTGTAATCGTATATGTTCTTAAATTGTTGATAATGTCTATACTGATGATGACGTAAATTTAATTGATATTGCATTTATACATGCATGTTTAATTGCAGATTTTCGAGTTTTATTTGACTTTATTATCGTCGTCACGAAATATTTTCTTTTATGACGTCCTTCTCGATCGTAAAAGATGTCGTTGACGAGTTTTACTCTCGACGATAAGTTTATATGCGTGTTAGTGTGCATGTGACTGAGCTCATTTAACATCTTTTATCAAGGAGCGTTGTTCTTCATTGTTGCTCGAGTCCACACAAAAATGTAAACCGGCATTATTGTTGGATCGTGGTTATGTGCCCGTTAATATCCATGTATCGCCCTAGTATTCAACTCCATCCCCCCAATTATCTTCCCGACCAAACCATTACGGCATTAATCCATAACTCCATGTACGCTCAACGTCATTAGTGCTGGCCACACTAGTGAGCGTAGGTAGGGATCGGATCGGATCATGGCCAGGACTACACCAACTTACACACATTGGGGGGTTACAATCCCCATTTACCCAAAGCCCCAACTCGCATCACCCACCCATTCCCCTCCAACTTGAGGCCAACCAGCCACAGGCCAAAGTACCGCCACAGTTCCAGTACCCTCCACCCACCTAGCTCTGTACCCGTAGACTGTAGTAGCTCTTACACAAAAACAAAGAGAAAATAAATAAAAACAATTACCGCCAATAAAACGAAAACGAACAAACAGTAACATAATGATGCCTCCCTAGTCCCTACTAGTCCCTCTGCCGCTCGTTGTCCCTCATTCGAAAACGACCATAGAGAAAGCGTCGTAGTAACGTGCGTAGGACACGCTTTGGGAATCTCCCCGTAAACGTCGTCGTCTCATTCACGAAACAAATATATGCCTTACAGTGAATCGGAGGTGCCGTTGGCCCTGGACTAGACGGGCCACAGTAGACTAGGACTTTTTCGTACTCTTCCCAGATTAAACTCTTTTTTTATTTTTTAATAAATAAAAAACTATACGGATATAGTGGCCGTTGCGCCCAGCAGCAACATTTGCGCGCGCGTCCTACGTGTCGGCTTTTCCCACACCCACCCGTCGCTTTCCGTCCCATCCCCCACGACGTTGACACCACGCGCATAGGAAAGCGCGCGTCGTACTTACGCCCCGCCATTCGTGTTACCTAGTAAGCTTAGCACTGGAGTTTAAGGGAGGGAGCTAGGAAGGTAGATGCGGTGTGGAGGACCCCACACTCGGGAATACGACGCATCACTTCACGTCTTTTGTCACCAGTACACACACAAACACTGATCCTCCTTCCCACCGCCAACCTACGCACGCCGTATCTTGCTAACCTGCGCCTCCTGTCCCTTGCCAAAACAGTTCACTTTCTACGTTTGGATAAAACAAACAACTCATAAAACAAAGACTTCGAAATGGGTTCAGAGCACGGAATATGCAAAATCGATATTTTCAACAATATTTTGTTAATATTTTGATTTTTTTAATCACCTAAAAAGTCTTTCACTATATTTTAAAATTTTCGAATTTTTTTATTTTTATTGATATTTTTTCGACCATATTTTCTAAAATTTTTAAAATTTTCAAAAAAAATTCGAACTTCATGGGTCCTCTACGTGATTTTGAAGTATTTGTATATTTGATTTTGAAGTATTTGTATATTTGATTTTGTGATGTGTAATATATTGTACAAAATGCGTGATGGTCTATTTGTTTTAGCCATAAAAAAAAAATAAATGTATTAAATTATATTTTAATAATTATCAGCACTTAACACGTTCTAATTCATATCTAATTCATATAGTAATATAACAAATTCATATATCTTGATGTTTGATCAATATTTTCTTTCCACATAAGGTAGTTAATTGATCATATAACAACCTCCGAAAATTTCATTACAAATTTTCATGTATTTTTATTAGTTTCCGTCTTTTCTGTCAGAATTTTCACTTGATCGATATTTCCGTCGATATATCCAAATTTTAGACCGCCAATATATCCTCGATATCTAATATTTTAACTCTTTGGTTCAGAGCAGTGAGGTAGTCAGAATTCTAGCTCAACCGTGTCAATTTATTTAAACTACGTAAAAGTCATACATGAGGAAAAACTTGAGAATTCATAACCCGAATTTAGTATAAAAATATATTTTATTTTGATCAATGGATTTACTAAACAAAAAGAAATTCGGAAACGATAAATTATAGTTACTAATCAAATAATAAATGGTTGTAAAGTTAAAACATCAATGAATGTTAATAATTCATTGATTTAACATATGGTAGTCTCTTTTTTTATAAAGAGTTAACGAAAATATTCAACTCGTTAAGACGAAATAATTAAAACGTAAAAAATACTTAATTTTTTTTTTTAAAACTAATATTTTCTTTTCTTTTCATATATTAAACAGTGTCAGAAATCTCAAAATGAGTTATATTGTATTAAATTTTTAATAAGTGAAATTATATCATTAATTAACACTAATTCAAAATTTGAGGAGTGTCATTTGACACCCTCATCATAAGGTGACTACGCCACTGGTTCGGAGATATGTTTTCCGATCCGTTTTACCGGAATTCATGATGATATGGTTCAAAACAGATCGAAAAATAATCGGTCTCCCTTAGCCGCTTTGGGTGGTTTCGATTGCAATAGTGACAGTTAAAGTAATGTGCCTTTAACGCAAAGGCATTAAACCACAAGATGACCAGTAGAACAATATAACAAAATTTACTCACAATAATGAAAAAATTAAAGAAAGATTACTACGCTGTAAATTTTGGAGGGTGAAAATTTGTTTCTTCTGTACTGATTGATTGACTGAGTTTAAGTTCTAGTTGGAGGACATGTTAACATGCACACTAGCGTTCTTGCTGGATTTACAGACTGGGCAAGTGTGGAGGGATGACCCACATACCGTACACAAGCAAAGGTGCCTACACGGCAGAAGCAACACACACGATTCCTCCTTCCCGCAATTCCTGCACCACCTACTACTATTAGGACTACTACTCCAACTCACCGTACCCGACCCGCTAGTACCTTCGTTTTGATTATTCACTGCGCGCCACTCCGCCGCCGCCACTTCGCCGCCGGTGCTGCCGCAGCACGACTGCGCGTCGTCCGCAAGCGCCGCCGAGTCGCCTCGGTTGTTGGGCTGGTCGTCTCTGACTTGGGCTAGGACTTGTTCGAGATTGGTCCGGAGAGCATTTGCGGTGGCCTCATTGGTCTGAGCTAGGTCGCGCCATATCTGATTCTCTATGCAGAGAGACTTGGCTTTCTCTTCTAAATCCCAATTGATCTTGGCGATCTTCTCGATCTCGACCTCCTTGGCTCTCAGCCTCTTCATCATTCCGACCTCTATCGACTCCATTACTCTACTCGCCTGCCTCTTCCGCCTTTCCTCCATCTCCGCCCTCACTTTCTCCATCTGTGTTAAATCAAAGAAAGTTAGTTAAATGTAAAATTACAAAACTACCCATGCCGGAATACTTGACGTATATCGGGTTTCGAAAGACTTACGTGTTGAGAAATGAAGTGGTCGACGTCTAACTGCTGCTGATGGATTTGGTGGGAGAAATCCTCGCCGATGAAGGAGAAGCAGTTATTGTTGTTGTTGGTGTTGTTCTTGAAATGGGTCGGGTACGAGAAGAAGTTCGGGTCGTCGTCGACCCGGGAACGCTTACGTGGCAGAGGCGTGACGTTGTAGGTGAGGCCGCTGTCCGACTGCATCGCCGCCGCGGTTTTCGGAAGAAGCATCATCGAGTTTATTATACCATCGTGATTGTTGATGATGTCGGAGTTGTTGTTGTTGGTGCTGGTGAGCAGAGCCTCCATCGCCACCGCGCTTCCGGCGGTCATGAATGGCATGACACCGCCGTAACTGCCCATCGGAGCGCCGTAAAGGCTCGCGTTTCCGTGAACCGGGTTCATGATTTCGCTGATCACAAGAATCAGAACCCGACCAACCCAGTTGAGAAAAAAGATCCAGATGGGAAATAGGAAGAGAGAGAGAGAGAGAGCAGTACCTGTTGTTGCAGACGAGTTGCTGAGAGGGAAAGAGATTGAGATGCCGAGCTTCAACGGCCATTGAAAGGCCTCGTTTCCTCTGTTTTTATAAAAGGCTCTCTCTGGTTTTTGGGTTTTTGTTCGTCGATTAGCTCGTTTCGGGTGTTGTTGTGGGATGTAATCTGCGTGTTTATCTTATATATGTGATATGATGGCGTTTTTGAGGGGTTGTTTTTTTTGGGATAGATAGGAAGGAAGAGAACAAGTGTGAGGAGTCGAAATGAAAACAAAGGCATGCAATAGAGGTGGCAAGGCTGGATGGTGAGGTTTATTTAGGGTTTGGTTCGGATTAGAAAGACAAAACAAATCTGTAATTTTATTTAATGAAATTAATTCCATCCCAAGAAAACAAAATATTTACCACGCTAAAGGGAGAAAAAAGGGTAAAGGTAATGGATTTTTGACCGTTTTGTCTACTTATGGGACGCGGTTACCCGAACGACCCTTCCTTCCTTTCCTTGCTTCACCATTCTCGGTTTTATTTTTTTCTTTTTAAATATTCTTTTTGAACGACGAGAGCCATTATATTTCACTGAAATTGAAATTAAATTGTACACCTTATATGGCCACAATAGCCTTTAATGCTTGTGATAAGTCACCAACCCATGCCCGACTATTTGGAAAGTAAATTTTCTTAAGTCATTTTTAATTTTTTTAGAGCAATTTCAACTATTTCACTGAAATTTGTTTATTTTGTTTAAAAATAGAGATAAAATCTATTTTATCTTATTATTTGTATAAATTTACTCTAACAACATCATTTAAAATGTAGTTATATCTAAATAAATGTTTAATTTTGATTGGTTGATAATAAAATAGTTATTTATTACTATAGTTATTGATTACATTTGTAATTTATAAGGAAAAAATTAATTACAGTATTTAATGTTTCGTTACCTATAATTTATGTTTTCGGTATAAAAATAAGGGATGAAAATATAAAATATAAAAAATCTCTAAATTACCTAATAAGATATAAAAGTTAAATTAAATTTTAAAAAAAATCTTTATATTTTAACTACCCTCATGACTTATGAAACAAAAGTTTCGGTCCGTACGTAATTTCAGCGTTCCTCCAGGGGCATAACCGGAATCGTTGCTGTAGATTAATGTTTTGGTCTCAGCTTAATTAACTGACACAAGAGTTTTGATAACTGACACTGTTGGCATCCGCAACGGCAGCGGTTCTCCGACTGGGCCTGCCACAGTTTGCCACGTCGGCACGAATGCAGTTCAAAAAGGCCAAAACAGCATTCGTTTAATTAAGCCGTGAGGATAACTAACTAGTTTAATTAAGACTAATTACAAAGCGATGACTAGCAGCACGTGTGGGGAATGCTGGGCAGGGAACACCACGAGGGACGAGGAGCCTGCGTGGACCGAGTGGGGCCCACTTATTAGCTGAGTGGGGATAGAGTAGAGTAGAGTGGCCGTTGGGTTCGGGTCGGGTCGTGGGTACTGTGTACTTTTGGCAGTTTGTATGGTTTTAAGCATCGAGGGGGAAGACACTCATGCTTCGCGCATGGATACGTTCATACGTTTCGTCTTATTTGGTTCAGCTTTGGATTGTTCTCGGCGTTCTACCCTGTTCTGGAGTATTAAAAATTGTCAGCGTTAAAAATTTTCAGCGTTAAATTACTATATATTTTACGATGATTATGACTGCAAAACTGATCAAACGTCCCAAAATTACGAAGCACTACAGAATTTTCTGACTGTTCTCTCCAATTGTCCCCTGACCTCCTTTTTTTACTTTCTTTTCCTGTAGGGTAAATTACTCTTTAATTTTCTTCAAAATTCTTGATTACGAATTTAGGGTACTCTTTCGTTCTTTATTGTTTCAAATATTTAATTGTTGATCATATTGCTACATAGATCCATCATCGGGAATGAATAAATTTTATATTTTATGTAACTGATCGATATTTGCACTCAAAAATAGTCCCTAACTGATCATATCGTCATAATTTGACCGAATATATTCTATCTTATTTTGAAATTTGTAACTGTAGAGGTTCTGAAATCATCGGTTATGTCAGTATTAAAGATATAACTTAATTTGCTATTGTCTTTATACATGCGTGTTTTATGTGCATGTTTTCGGGTTTCGTTTCGCCTTTATTGTTGTATTCATCATGAAACGTTTTCTTTTAAGGTGACTTTTTCGTGCCTAGATGATGACAAATTTTACTCTCGATCGTCAGTTTATATGTGTGTTAATGTGCATGCGACTAGTGGCAGATTTAGAATTTTTTTGACGTAGGGCAAGATATTTTATTTTTAAAGACGATCCAAAACTAGATGACTCAGGTTTCATTAAGGTAATATGAATTAAATATTAATAGATTGAAAATAATTTTTATGAAAAGTTATGAAGGAAAAAGTTATCTGATTATTGGGAAAGCCATTATAATCATGAAAATAAATATATTTTGATGTCATTTCGGTTGATTATCATTGAATGGAAACTATAAACGTTGATGTTGCCTTCTTAATTGCAATTTTTCATTATTCTGCCCTATATTTGGTCCATTTTTTGCTCTAATTACATAACAAAATTATCCTAAATCCTCTAATTTAAGGTTAAATTACAAATCCTAGGTTGGGCACTTGCTTAGGCTGGGTTGTATGTAAATCTGCCATTGCATGCGATTGAGCTCATTTAACATTTTTTTTATCATGGAGCGTTGATCATCACTGTTAATCGAGTTCATACAAAATGTCAATCGGCTTTATTGTTGGATCGTCTTTATGTGTGTATGTTAGTATGCATGTAATTGCCTCAATATTACGACGATGATGTGTAAATACTATATTTCAACTAACGATCAATCACATGTATATTAGTTGAGGGATGACGAGTTCATTCATGTACAATGAACGAAAATTGATGATCCATTTACATGATTATGTATTTTGTGTAAAATTTAAAAATAATAGACTTCAGACGCATCGTTAAATGTTGCTAGCTCGTTATAATTGATGGTGCGACTGTGTGATGGTTAGCTTATAAGTTTGAAACTGATCTAACTCATAGCTTAACTCAGAAAAATCATATCTACATCTATTAGTCTATCTGTAACGATCCGAACAAAAATTACGCACAAATCGGCACAAATTAGGTTTACCGTGAATTAGTCGCATCGTATGATTTATTAACGAATTTTTCACTGAGCGAGAGTTAGACTTTATTTTCTTCACATAAGTCATAGAGTATTTTATTTCGAGCTCGTAGGAAGTTTAGGAAAAATTTTCGGATAAACGAGCTATTTTTTTTAAATAATTTTTACAAGTTTGCATGAAGAAAATATTAAAAAGTAATTTTTTTATGTCGGTTTGTTCTGGAACATTGGATCTTGATCAGATCAAATTGTAGTCATTGATATGATCAACTGCTAAGGGGTTTAAATAGAGATTTTTTTTCAAAAAAGAAGAAGAAAAAATCAAAATAAAAAACCTTTTTGGCTCGACCCATTTCGCAGGCGACGACCTGATATCAAACCCGTCGAATTTCGGGTTTAACACCACTGTTGTCGTTCTTTGTATGGTTTTGAAGCTCTCCACTTTATCTTTTGATTCCTGTATGTATTGTTGGATTTTGGGTTGTTTTAGGGTGCGAATCAACGAGGTAAACCCGTCGAATTTCGGGTTTAATCGACAGCGGTGCTTTGGCCGTTTTTCGGCGACGGGGTGGGGTGGAATCGGTTGAGTTTCACGCTTGGAAGACCGAGGAGCGACGTCGGCGTTGATTTTGGCAGGAAATAATTTCTTGTAATTTTCGGGCCGTGAGGTTTCGGGAAATTTTTCGGCCAAACGACGGCGAGTTAGGGGTAGGTCTAGTTGGTAAAGTTGTAGGGCATGTTGAGATCTTTCCAACCATAAGTCAAACACTCCCAACGGAGCTGTTGCTGCCGAAGACGCGTGTGACTCACTAGCCGTCGTCCACGGCGGGGCTTCCGCAAGGCAAAAATTCAAAATTGACTGGGGGATTTTTGGGGTAGTTTTTGAGTTGATTTTTGGCACTGTTTATCAAAATTTTATATTAATTGACTATATGATTTATGTAGAAGACCGTGATCGAGATTGTGGCAAGAGAACTTTCGCCGGACCACAGAGCTAGCTGTGTAGTGTGAGTGGACACTTTATCTTCACTATTGTTTTGCGAGTCTATATTTATGCATTTACAATTATGCATTTTTCAGTTATGCATTATTACAGTTATGAATTTGCATGGAGGCACATATAATTTTGTTTTACAAATAGTATAGTCACAGTTGTTGTATTGATGCACTGACTTCTTGGCTGATCCCTAAGATGCTCTGAGAGGGCTAGGGATCTGACCCAAGGATTTACATAGTACCCAGGAGGGTCAGGAACTTGACTTGGGCAGTCTTAGGGCTTGAGGTCGTTTGACCCAAGTCCACATATCACATAGTACTAAGTAGTCCTAGGAATCTGACCTAGACGTTTACATTTTTAGACTCACATCATTTCTCATATATTTTATAGTGAAAGGCATCATAATTATATTTTCAATTTAAAACGAAACATTATTTTCATCCACTCGCACTGATATTTTTATTATTTTATATGTATTTTCTAGGCTTTTCAGTTTCCTATTGTCCAGTTTGCAGTTTCTATTATGTGGTTGCACGTTATCGTCGGAGACCTAGAGTTTGAGTCACACTTCTCTTTTAGTAAGTTCCTAGCTTAGCCTGCTAGTTTTGTATATTATATAAATTAGAAGTCGCTATGAATACTATGTTTAGTTTGCTTCTGTTTGTGTTGTATTTCTAAATAATCACCGATTTCCTTGTAATCTTTTGAATTCAGTACATTTGTTGTTTGTACAGTAGTTGGTTGAATTGAGAAATCTGAATGAGAATCGGTGCCCCATGGTTTGTGGACTATTTTAGAAGTATGGTTTCTTTTAAGGTTTTGGGTTTCTAGAATTTAAGGGAAACTATGAATTTTTTTTGTAGGTTCTGTTGTCGTTAGGGCCTAATTCCGGTTTATGCAACTAAATGGAGGTCGGGTCCTTTCACTATCACTCTCTGTGATATAATTTTTTTGCACCGTGTGATCAACAATATGAGCTACAACCTAGGTTGCATGGAACCTTCAAAGTGAAGGCGCTTCCCACTTCGGAAGCGTAAGCTTGTTGGAAGCTCACCAGAAACTCTCGGAAACATGATTTAAAAAATATTTCTTTTGGAAGCATTTTAGAAGCACGATTCTAAAAATATATTCTTTTTGAAAACTTGATATTTCATATTAGAAGCTCTAAATCGTATTTCACAAAGAATCATGAGAGAAACTTAGTATTTTTAATATTTGAATTATATTATTATGCATGTAATTATTTTAAAAAAAATTAAATTTAAATTAAATTATAATCGTGTTTTACGTTACTTATCAAATTATATTTTTCTATGTGTATATAATTAATTTTCTATTACATATTAGATGCTTCTTTTGCGTACCCGCTTTCACTATTTTTTTTAAAAACAATTGTTTCATTTCCTCACACTTCGTTTCCTTACACATCATTTCGATCTATACATCTGTACCTGCTTCCATGCAACCTAGGCTACCACATCATTGTGATACCGTTCAAGCTAGCTGTTTGGTGGTGGTCTCATCTATTATATCTAATTTTGGTATGAATTAATTCGTAGTTAGTAAATATATAGAAGTCCAAGCCTACATATATTGTAGATAATCAATTTCATCATATTTAGTAACGTCTTCATTGAACATTTTATGGTACCACATCAGCATTATAATTAATTATACCTAATATATATCATTCGTCTCTGTTTAACATCATATCATAGTCTCAATCTACACACACATATATATAGGAATTCCCCTTATAATAGCTGCTCATTATTGACCTTTCAGATGTTTAAGAAATATTGGTATTATTGGTCTTCAAATGGTCCTTATTAACTGATACGAGTGCTAGCTAGCTACTGTAATTTAATTACTTGCATCAGTTGCATGTAATTAGTGGTCGCAAAACCTTGTACGAATCGATTCCTATCCGGCTATCCCATATTTTTCCTGCTTAAATTAGATTTTTTTTAATAAGGACAGTGCCACCATCCTCAATCCTTCATATTTTTTTTTTCTGCTTAAATTAGGCTTTTGCATGACGATAATTGGTCTTTAGCTCTTAATTGGAGTCCCGCATTTATGTGTGCTCTAATTTCTTGCAGATTAATTTTCCTAGCTCCCCATTTGACCACCCAATCAAAATATGACAGCATGCCTATGGATTGATCCGAACTATTTAGTAGGTGCGTTTCAGAACTGGCCGAGAGACCGAAGACATAGTGGATCTAATTTGAATTATTAATCTGTCTTATCCCATGTCCTTAATTGACGTTGCTTTGGTTGGATCACCATCTTCCGCATCAATTAGGTGTTCTTGGTCAGGTTTTGGTAGCTTAGGAAAAGCTTGGGTGCTAAGTTTGGGATGAAGTTTTGTTGTTAGTCACGATGTTGATCCGATTGGAGTGATGGAAATCAACAAACGAGGTTTTTTATTTCTTCCTCCGGCCTTTGAGAGACCGACTTTGATGATAAGGGAGAAATAGAGGGTTAGGACTTCCGATCTTATATTTGAACTCTTTTTACGTAGGAGTTTGTCAATATTTTCTAATTGTGTATCACAATTGCGTGTTGACAGTTTCATTCGAGTTCGGTATATCCCGCTTCTTGAGTTATGTATAATCTCATATTTCAACGAGCTTAAATATATATATATATATATGCACGTAAATGATAGTATATTTTTGGCGCTTATGCTTGCCGAGCAAGTGGAGTTTTTTTCGGTAATATATGTGCTACTCCGACTATACGATGATCGAATGAGATCCGTCTTTTACCCTAGTATTAAATTAAAAGATATTAACAAAATCTAAAGTCATAAAATTTTGGGATGCAAGATGAACCCAAAAAATCACTCAATAAAAATCGATGGCTTTTATAATTGGCCTTGATTCCCAATATTCTGTCTCACCTCCATTCATTTCCCCATATGAACATATAATCTACATCTCGCTACCTCTCTAGCTAGCTAGGGCAGGAAAAATAATGTTACAAATGTCTCCAACATAGCATGCTCACATTAGTCATATATTCACTAAGAACTACGTACCTAGCTCGATCGCTCTACAATATAGGAAATAGTTAGCTAGCTAGACCAATTTGCATAAAGAAAACTTGGGTAGTCCGGTGGCCATTGAAATGTTTTGTCACCAAGCATTCACCTTCTTTTTCTTTCTAGCCCATCCGACGATCCGGTCATTCTAATATATCTATCATCGTACCAAGACATGAATATGCAGCATGTACCTTTCCCAAGAAACATGTACTTAGATTAATTAGTTTAATGATGCCACTGATGCGGTGCATATAGACAATAGGGTAACAAATCAATAGCATTCATCACATATTAAAGTCAATCTGAACGATATTCTCAATGGAGGGTGCATTCCGATCGAGCAAAACTCTTAAGAAACAGCTAGTTTAGATTTATGACATTTTTCTAAGCAAAAGGGTTGGAAAAGTAGCTCCAATTAAGTAGACAAAATGACAAATGGATCTGTCATTTTGAGTCGATTAGTTATAATATATATACACTAGGGTTCCACAATACGATCCTACACGATGATATATATATATATATATATACACACACACTAGGGTTCCACAATACGATCCACAATACGATCCTACACGATGATATATATATATATATCTAGTTTCGCGCGGAAGATTGAGGAGCTAGTCGTAACCTGACATTATTAACCACTTTCTCCTCTTTTTTTAACAAATTACACCTAAAGACACAATGAAGAAGATAAATATACATTAAGACAAAATTTTACAAATAAAGATAGTTTGATATGGCGTTGACACGTGTCATTTGCGTCATTTATCAATTTATCCTCATATATCCCATATATAAAGTTTTGTTTCAAAAAAAAACTCAATAACAAACAGAACGGCTATAACAAATCAAGCTTTCGATCGCTGTTTGTGATCAATCTTTGAGACTTCAATATCAGTTTGTTTCTTAGATTGTACTTGCGATCGATATTTGAATTCAGTATCGGTTTGTACGTCTCGAAGCTTGTTTCTTCACAATCCTCGACTTCAGTATCGGATTTTCAGTATCAATCGCATGATTTTCAAGCTATCGATATTTGAAGCTGAAATCATCAATCTCTCGGTCAGTTTTCATGACGTTTTGATGTTGCAGTTGCTATGTTTTATTTTATTGTGATATTTTTGTACAGAGTTCAGTAGCAGGTTATTTGGTTGTTGTTGTTGTTATAATGGGATGATGTATTATGTGTTTGATCGATGTTTAGGTTCTTTCTACATAAGAGTTTTTACATGTACATAATCAAAACCATTTACATGTCTTGAATCATACATATTACAGTAGCGCCTATTTCCATGCCTCATGTACTTCTTCACATAACTTTCCTTATTACACGAGTATCTTTTCAGTATCATCAATTTAAATACAATATTAAAAAAAATCAACAAAGCTCAGTAACAGAGCAACAATAAAACATCACAGTAACAGTGAAATTGTGAAACAAAAATCATTGAAACTTTGCATTGATTCACAACATAAAATGATAGGAAGCCAAAAATAAACACACAAAATTCAGAATCAGTGCAAACAACAACTTCTACACAACAACAAACACAATATCAATCTAACAATTGCATGTGTTGCATATATTCCAAAAAATTTCATCACGAAATTAAATACTGTATCATCTCAAAATCAAGCAGTAGTGAAAAAAAGCAGTAGCAGTAAAAATCTTCGTGAATCGAGCCTGGAACTGCTATCAAAACTGTCACTAGAAGCGTTCCTGATACTGCGTTTGAGCCTAAGCCCCGAATTTGTGATTCGAGCCTGAAATTAAACACAATATCATCTCAATTTCAACGAAACAAGCCATACCATTTTTTTTCAGTATCAGAGCAAACAACAAAAAACAAAGTATCAGTCGAATCATTGCATGTGTTGTCGAAGATTTTCATCATGAACTTAAACACAGTATCATTTCGAAAACCACTACAACATTTTTGCCCATTACCGGCGAGATCACCGGAGACAAGGCCGGCGACCGAAAAAGTCGCCGGTAATGTTCAACATTACCGGCGACTTAGCCCGTCGCCGGCAATGTCTAGGGAAACATTTCCGGCGATTTTCCGGCGGGAATTTCGCCGGAAATGTCTCCCTAGACATTGCCGGCGACGGTTTGCGTCGCCGGTAATGTTTTGCAACATTACCGGCGAGATTCCGGCGTAAAGTCGCCGGTAATGTCTTCATTTCCGGCGACTTACTCCGTCGCCGGCAATGTGTCTTATATTAGATGCCGGATCGGGCAGCTCGATCATTCAATCATTTTGAGCGAAAAAAATCCAGAGAAATCGAAAGAAGGAAAACGTACGCTCTGAAATCGATCATTCGGTATATTGTCAAAATTAAGGCGCGCGTCGAAAACTCGATCACTCGGGAAGCTATATATATAGGTACGTAGGTGTATATATACGTATATGTGGTATATATATATATATATATATATATATGTCTGTGTGTTGATCAAATCCAATTCGTGAGATATATATATATATGAAATGTTGTTGATGTACGGTCACCGAAACGAGAAAACAGCTTGTAGTTAATCTTGTGTCTGAATCAATGACTGGTATTATCGTATTGTTATCGGAGCCAGGCTTAACAGAGCCTCCTCCTATATACCCAGTCAAATACGTTTTGAATTGAAAAAAGGAGAATACTATCATCGAGTACTGAATCGAATTCAGAGATTAGATCGATATATATACATATGCATGCATGTGTTGATTTAATTAGAGTTGAATTGAGAGATCACGTCGATTATTAGTAGTGAATGTGTGTATATATATATAATTAATACGTAAAATTGTTAGAATTTTCAGGATGGACAAGAGTTGGATGAGCCTCGAAAGATGGGATGTCAGATATCACGAGGGAATTAGGAGTTTTGTGGATTTTGTGAAGGCTAATTGTGGAGACACTACACTTCATTATTGCCCGTGTAAAGAATGTAAGTGTTTCAGCGATCGATTTCGATTTCCCATTGATAAAGTGCAGAGGAACCTGAGTAAATACGGGTTTTGGGATAAGTACACTTGTTGGATTTATCACGGTGAAACATCGGTAGCGGGTCCGCATGATCATGGACAATTTGGTGAGAGGGCCAGTCCACGCTATGAGTATGGAGATTTTGCTGAGAGGGGCAGTTCATCCTATGATCTAACATCGATGTTAATCAATGATATGTTTCCTCATGAGAGCGGTGTATTTGCTGATGAAGCACCAAATGTCCCTCCCGTCGTTGAGGGTTTCCCCCATATCGAGCCAGTCGAACCATTACCTGGAGGTCATGCCAACACAAGCGGTATGGACAAGTACAACAACCTGATTGCATTGCAACAGACTCCGTTGTACGACGGTTGTAGTAAGACTGTTCTTGAAAGTGTGATGGGAGTGATGCAGCTAAAAATGGAGAACAAAATGTCTGTCAAAGCTGTTGATTCTTGGTTGAAGTGGACTGCTTCGCTACTGCCACCCGGTCATCGTCTTCCTACCACTCATCATAAGGTGCGACATATCCTGAAAGATCTTGGGCTTTCCTACATCAAAATCCATGCATGCAGATATGATTGTATTCTCTTCTGGGGAAAAGATCTCGAAGACCTTGAAGCCTGCCCGGTATGTTTTACAGAAAGGTATAAGTTGACTCCTGCAGGCAACAAGAAAGCTGTGAAGATACTTCGATATTTCCCGCTTATTGATAGGCTGGAGCGGTTGTTCATGTGTGCTTTCACGGCCGAGGCAATGAGATGGTGGGCTGAGAGGAACTTGCCTGACGATGACACCCTTATACACCCTTCCGACGAAGAGGCTTGGAAGCACATGGTCAGGGAGTTTGATCATTTTGCAGCAGAGGTCCGAAATGTTTGGCTAGGGCTCTCATCTGACGGATTCAACCCTTTTGGCAACATGAGTCTTCAATACAGTATATGGCCAGTTATTTTGGTACCGTACAACCTTCCACCATGGATGTGCATGAAGAAGGAATACAATATGCTCACTCTGTTAATTCCGGGCCCGGGTTATCCAGGAAAGTGTCTCGATGTGTATTTGAGGCCTTTGATTGAGGAGCTTAAGTACCTGAGTGAGTGTGGCCACCCCACTTACGATAGGTTCAAAAAGGAGATGTTCCAGATGCATGCCATGCTTGTTGGCACCATCAGTGATTTTCCTGCCCGCGGTATGTTGTCGGGCAACGTTACCAGGGGTTACAGGGCTTGTTCAGAGTGCATGACGGTTGATTGCTGCAGTCCTCATTGCAGTAAAATTGTCTCGATGCGTCACCGTTGTTGGCTTCCATATGATCACCCATTTAGGCAGGATCAAGACGCGTTTGATGGGACTGTTGAAACTGGTGTGGCACCCAGGCGATGGACAGGGGACGAAATTTTGGAAGTGTTGAATGAATACGATTTTGGCCAGCTGAGCAATCATCCTGACATAGTGGCGTCAATTCCAGAAAAGCCCGAAAGGTATAAGTTTTGGACACACAAGAGCATATTCTGGGAACTCTCCTACTGGCCCAGGTTGCCTATCAGACATTACTTAGATGTCATGCACATAGAGAAGAATGTGTGTGAAAGTGTGGTGGGCACAGTTCTTAACTTGGAGGGGAAAACAAAAGACATCCCTAAGGCACACATTGATCTTAAAGCAATGGGTGTGCGGAAACATTTGTGGTTAAGAGATGGTAAGAGAAAAATGCCGCAAGCTCCGTACACCGTAAATCCGAAGCATAAGCATGAAATTTTTCGGTGGCTGAGTAATGTCAGGTATATATTCTTATGGCTATGTATGAATTTGTCCTTAAATTTTTAGCGGAGTATATATGGTTATATGCGAGAAATATAATTGGTCCATATATATGGCTTCATCTATATATATATGCAGGTATCCTTATGGCTATGCAGGAAATATAAGCAGGTGTGTTAACTTCCGGGACAATAAGATGTACGGATTAAAGAGTCATGACTGCCATGTACTGCTTCAACGCCTTTTCCCTATTTTCATTCGAGGGTACATGCCCAAAGAGGTGGTGGAGCCGTTGGTGGCCTTGTCAAGATTCTTTCAGAAGTTATGCACCAGGGAAGTTAAAAAAGCAGACCTGAGGGAGATGCAAGATGACATCATTTTTATCATGTGCAAGCTTGAGAGGATATTTCCCCCAAATTTTTTCGACATAATGCCGCACCTGATGATCCATCTTCCCGAACAATTGTTGCTTACCGGTCCCGTACACTACACTTGGATGTATCCCATGGAAAGGTACAAATGATTCATAAATTTGGTTTGCCTATGGTTTTTATATGTAATGACTTCTGGTTAAGTAAGTTAACATGTACTTGTTAACTTGTAGACAATTGGGAGCCTACAAGGACTATGTGAAGAATAAATATGCACCTGAAGGGTGTATCGCTGAAGCATATCTTGCGCACGAGTGTGTAACGTACACCAAAGTGTACCTCGAAAATGTAGAGGACCCCCAACAACATATGCCGATAGATGAACCCCAGTTCAACCTTTCTATCATCTCCAGTGACGTGGTAGTACAGGGAAGCTTGCCAAAGTCGTACAAGTTGGATGGAAATGAGGTAGCCATTGCCCACTGGTCGGTACTGATTAACTGTCAAGAAGTACAATATTGGAAAAACTATCATCTTCACTGCCCTGCTATTGCCGGAAATGTTGATTACCACAACAAGACGTTTGCAAACTACTTTGGTCAATGAGTAAGTATATGTGTATATGTCTATTTTTATATATATATATCCTTACATAGCATGTATGTATGTACGTGCTTTTGTGGTTTCAAGATGACATAATTTCTTCTGTACGTATTAATATATGGACGTTTTCAGATGAACCATGTAGCAGATGATGGTTGCCCAGAGTGGTCAAACGAATTGAGGGTCCTGGCGATGAAACCGATTGCTTCAAAAGTTTACTCGATGTGTCAGGTCAATGGCGTGAAATTTATATGTGAAAATCGAGACGACCGACTGAAAACACAGAATTGTGGGGTGATGGTCCATGGTGGGCAGGATGGCGTTGACTATTACGGTGTCCTTCATTCAGTTGTTGAACTAATTTATGGGAACCGCATGAAAGTGCACTTGTTCAGGTGTAGATGGTTTGATACTAGCCCGGAGAACACAAGGACCGATCAGTACGGAACATTTTCGGTGAATACTGCTACTACCTGGTATGAAGATGACCCTTTCGTTCTTGCCTCATCAGTAAAACAAGTGTTTTACCTGGACGATCTTCTTAACAAAGTCCCGTGGAAGGTGGTTAACCATGTTGCTCATAGAAACATATACAGTGCTGCCACACTTGGTGATACCGCAGATGATGAGGAAGTTACTGCATACCAAGAGCCGAACGCTTTTGACATTCCGGAATCATCTACGATTCGCCTTAATAATGTGAGATCTGGGAGTGTGGTTCGAATTACTGGAGCAGAACTTCTCGATGTTAATCCATATGAAGTTGACGCTGATTCAGATGACGAGGAGCGGCACATATTGCCAGAGGTTACCTATGAAACCGAGTCAGACTCAAGTGATGAAGATGATTACGATTATCATCCTTAGTACGTTGGAAATTGTAGTCGGAAATTGTAGTCGGAAATCGTACGTAGTCGGAAAATGTAGTCGAAATTGTAGTCGAAAATTGTAGTCGTTAATCGTACGTATACGGAAATTGATAATCGAAATTTTAGTCGGAAAATGTAGCCGGAAATCGTAGACGGAAATTGTAGTCGTTAATCGTAGACGGAAATTGATAATGGAAATTGTAGTCGGAAAATGTGCATAGCTGGAAATGGTACGTACGTATACGGAAAATGTAGTCGTTAATCGTACGTATACGAAAATTGATAATCGAAAATGTAGTCGGAAAATGTAGTCGTTAATCGTACGTATACGGAAATTGATAATCAAAACTTTAGTCGGAAAATTTAGCCGGAAATCGTAGACGGAAAATGTAGTCGTTAATCGTACGTATACGGAAATCGTAGTCGTTAATCGTACGTATACGGAAATCGTAGTCGTTAATCGTACGTATACGGAAAATGTAGTCGTTAATCATACGTATACGGAAAATGTAGTCGTTAATCGTACGTATACGGAAATCATTAATCGAAAATGTAGACGGAAAATGTAGTCATTAATCGTACGGATACGGAAATTGATAATCGAAATTGTAGTCGGAAAATGTAGCCGGAAATCGTAGACGGAAAATGTTGTCGGATATTCTTCGGGAAATAATGACATTACCAACGAGTTATAAGCAACTCGCCGGTAATGTTTTCTGGTTTCCCCCATATCGAGCCAGAGCCTTTCATTTCTCCTCCTCTCCCTCTCCTCCTCCTCTCCCTCTCCTCTCCCTCTCCTCCTCCCAAATCGGTCCGGTGAGTGTATGTGCTCCTCCTCCTCCTCTCCCACTCCTCCTCCTTATCCTCTACTCCTCCTCTCCCTCTCCTCCTCTCCACCGATCCCCTCTCCTCTCCTCCTCCGAAAATCTCCTCCTCCCCTCCTCTCCTCCCCTCACCATTGTAGGTGGAAATTCATGGCAGGTCCGATCCTCTCTCTCTCCCTCTCTCTCTCTCTCTCTCAATTTTTAATTATTTTTTTGCATGTGTATGTGTATGTGTATGTGTATGTGTATGTGCATGTGTATGTGTATGTGTATGTGTAAATTAATTAGGGTGCTAAGTTGGAAATTAGGGTGATAAGTTCTAAATTAGCATGTATGTATATATGTGATGTATATATATATTTAGGTATGTGAATATGAAGTGATGTATATATATATGTGAAAATTATGTATAAATGTGGTTTGGATGAATATGTGATGTATATATATGTGGAAATTAAACCTAATTAAGATGCATGATATATATATGTGTGAAAAATGTGGAAAATTAATTAGGGTTTGTGATTTGGATGAATATGTGATGGATAAATTTAATTAAGATGCATGATGTATATATATATACACATCGAATATGTATAGTCGTTAATTTAGGTGATATAGTTGTTAATTAATCGTATAAATGAAGGTGGAAATCGGGATCGGGAGGGTTTAGAACCAGAACGGTTTTAAACCGGAACGGTTTGGAACCGGAACGGTTTGGAACCGGAACTTATTGTAACTGGAACCGTTATGTTACAAACGGTTCCGGTTACAAACAGTTCCGGTTTCAAACGGTTCCGGTTCCAAATCGTTCCGGTTCCCATTTGTTATAGAACCGAAACGGTTTGGAACCGGAACGGTTTGGAACCGGAACTGTTTGTAACCGGAACCGTTATGTTAGAAACGGTTCCGGTTAGAAACGGTTCCGGTTTCAAACGGTTCCGGTTCCAAACCGTTCCGGTTCCGATTTGTTATAGAACCGAAACGGTTTGGAACCGGAACTTATTGTAACTGGAACCGTTATGTTACAAACGGTTCCGGTTCCAAACAGTTCCGGTTTTAAACGGTTCCGGTTCCAAACCGTTCCGGTTCCGATTTGTTATAGAACCGAAACGGTGTGGAACCGGAACGGTTTGGAACCGGAACTGTTTGTAACCGGAACCGTTATGTTACAAACAGTTCCGGTTACAAACGGTTCCGGTTACAAACAGTTCCGGTTTCAAACGGTTCCGGTTCCACACCGTTCCGGTTCCGATTTGTTATTGAACCGAATCCATGACTATTACGATGTCCAGGAGGTTTTGCGGCTAATTGGCTTCGGAGAGGTTCCCGAAATAGTGGAGGGAACAGTAGTCAAGCTTCCTCCTCGCCCGCAGTTAGCAACACGCCCAGTGGGCCAATGATGACTGCTCGCACGAGAGCCTTGCTAGAGGCGCGAGCTGAGGAGGAAGCTGCACGATCAAGAGCCGTGGAACCGGAATTCGAGGCTCGAGCCTCAGTCTCTAGACGCTCAATCAGCAGACGTCCCTCCGGTGGCAGAGCCTCAGACGAGCGACAGTCAACGGGGGCATCAGAAACTCCCTCAATCCGAATGCCCCATATTCGGATGGTGCCTACTCCCGTTTCACGGGAATCATCTGAGGCACATGGTGGTGCTGGCGCCTCATCGTCCAGGCCTCGTCTATCTCCGCCGTCCGGTCTCTTCCTACCCGACGAGATTCCTGTCATCCCTGAATTCAATGATAGGGGGATGCCTGTTTATATTGAAGGACGGCCGGATTTCCTGACCGTGGAGGAAGCGTATAACTTCCTCCCGTTCGACCCCGTGTATCTTTGGAGTGTGAGGTGCACCAACCAACAAACGGACGATGCAGGTAAATTTTATTTAACATCAGATTGATTACTTAATTATTACTTAAGACTTGCGATTGGTTCAATTAATGATATCAATTTGTTGACATTGTTTTATTAGGCAATTTCGTTAATGGGACTGGAAAACGGAAAGGGGCTAGAGGCACCTGCACCGGGAAGAGACTTGAGCAGGCCACCGGCGGAAGGAAAACGCCCATAAGGGCCAATGAGGATGGCGAGGTGATCGAGGCATTCGACACCACGCGCAAATATGTCAGCATGGCCGGTGCGATCGTGCGGGACAAGGTCTCAATGCTTTGGCCAGATTGAGAATCTGTGCCTATCTACGTGAAGATGCAAGTGCATAATGCACTCAGTGTGAGTAAAATCGTATTTTCATTACGTAAATTTTACATTTATTAATTAAGTCCACTTAAATATATAATTTTACCTTTTATATATTCATATTGCAGGTGTGGTTTGACGTGGATGAAGTTCTTATTCACACGTGGGTAGAGCGTCAACTACATAATCGGTGATGTGCTTCGACTTATTTGAATATATATCGAGTTAGATTTTTGTTTATCAACTGTTTTAATATCTCTAACTTTTTTTCCTTGTTTTAATATAGGTATAAAGAGTGGAAGAACGAGCTTTCTTCCCATTACACTGTATACAAGGAGCTAGGCCGAGGTTCTACCCCTAGCGAATTCCGGTTTAGGGAGTACGAGTGGCTGTGGCTGATAGCCCACTTCGAGCACCACAAAGCTCAGGTATGCATCCTTAATATATCTTACAAGCTTAATGTCCCGTATCAGATTGAAATAGTGTGAGATCTAATTTTTTTCCATATGTTTATCAAACAAGGCGATTTCGAAGACGAACCGGGCGAATAGATTGAAAAACACCAGGGCCCATCATGCAGGTTCACTCAACTACATGGGTTGGTCGACTAAGGCGCAGCAACAACAAGAAGTGAACCCCTTGGTGTATATTCATCAGAAGTTCTATCCGCAGTGCCCTGACGAAGCGGTAAGTCTTTCGCCTCTCCATGTGTTAATAAAACTATTTTTCGATATTAATAGATGTTGTTAGTTAATACGTTGTTCATTTTCGCTTTTCAATTAGGCGAGAGTGGAGGAGGCGACCGCAGAAGTGACCATGAGTATAGCTCGGACTAACCATCCTGACTGCTCCGAGGAAGAAGTCACCCAGTATGCCTCTCAGATCGATCCGCTCGATCCCCCGATAGCGGCTCAGATCATGGCAAAAGCGTGCGGGACTGGAAAGAATACCTACTACTGTAGGGGAATGGGCTCGGCGGGCGAAGGAGTATTGAAAACCACTTCACAATACTCTACCGGGTCAAGAAGTTCAAATTCTAGTCGTAACCTCGCATCGGAGCTTCAGAGGACGCAGAGAGAGTTGGAGGAGCAAAAGAGGCAGATGGCCGAGTACCAAATGCAGCAGACACAGGTGCAGGCTCAGATGTACACATGGATGCGGACGATGTACGAGGCTCACACTACCGGACAACCGTTCCCCACACCTCCACCGGTCCCGGTCCCTCCGTTCCCTAGCTATCCACCACCACCACCGCACCAGTCAACGCCAGAGCAAGACCAAGGAAGCCACCGGAATTCAAATGAGTACATGGATTACTTCGACCCTGACCCGCAAGTTCCTCGACCCTGACCTGTAGTTGTAGTTAATTTTCGTATCGTCGTTGCTATTTGTACTGTACGTTGGACATTTATGTGTACTGTTGAACTTGTATGATTGTACGGTTTATGTCTTTCAATGCAGGTTCTGGAATTGGGCCCAATCCAGAACCGCGTTTTTTTTTCAAAATTTTTTCAGACATTGCCGGCGACATGGACCTCAGTCGCCGGCAATGTCACAAATTCTGGCCACGGCGGCGGAACCATTGCCGGCGACGGCGTCGCCGGTAATGTCGGAGACATCACCGGCGACTTGAGTCGCCGGTAATGTCTTGGCATTGCCGGCGACGCCGTTTCCCGTCGCCGGCAATGGTAACACCGGCGGGAGATTTCCGGCGAAAAAAAAAGACAAGGCCGGCGACCTCCCGTCGCCGGTAATGTCTCCTTTTCTTGTAGTGAACAATGAAAACAAAGCCAAAACGCAAAGAATTTCAAAAATCTAAAGGTAGAAGCATCGTGAAACAAAATCTATAGCTAATTGAATAAATCGATTTCTTAGTTAAAGAAAGCAGTAGTGCAGTGCAAACCTTCGTAGATCGAGCTTGGAACTGCGATCGAAACTACGATATGAAGCGAACCTAATACTGCATCTGAAGCTGAAGCAAAATAGAGTAGATGTTTCGAGCCTAATCGTGGGTTTGATACTTTGATCGGAGAGGAGAAATGTTGAATGAAGAATATAAGAGATGAATAATTTTTTTTAACAATATTAGATGAAAAGAAGAAATGAAGCGAATGCGCGATCCGAAGCAGATTTCAATATATATATTGTTAACGGGTTGAGCCTGTGATATTATATTTTGGGCTCTAGGCCTGTGTCCTTGCTTGTGTAAATATTGCTGTGATTGGTTTATCTGTAATTTTTGTACTTGCTTTATCCTTCTATATCGTTTTCTATTTTTTCTTCTATACGTTAAAAATGATCGAACATAAACTATAATTAAACATGCAATGTTGTTCATATGCAAACTAACATGATTAGTAGCTTAGTTTAATACACCCATATGATGAAGAAAGATTATAGTAAATAGAGGATGGCATTTTCATAAGACATAATGGTTTCGTGACCTAGCTAGCAGGCCGTACAGACAGAGTCACAAGGGGAGTATTATATAGATCGATGGAAGAATAAGATAGATGGAGAAGGAGAGGCCGGTCATGATGAGGAAGTCCCGGCCTCCATCTTCGACCTTTCCAAGTTTTACTTTGGCATCATAGCACGCTGTGTTAAGCGCTATACTAGAGTAATCAACTGGCAAAGCTTTCAAAAACGCTGGCATGGACTTGGAATAAACCCATGTTGGTTTGTTACCAATGATCGTGAAGATAACGAAAGCCTAGCTAGCTAGCTATTAGCATATTATAAATACTTGCTAGATTTGTTAGAGGGTCATCTTTTTCCTTGGTTAATTATCTGTCCGTTTGATAGCTAGCATCGAACTGCAATATGCCGATCGAATAATGCTAGAGTAAGCAGTTGTTTGATCAATTTTAATTATTTGATATCATATACCCATATATATACGTACAAGGTGAATTCCCTATAAGCTAGAGTCCTTCTCACTTTGTTCATGAAAAGCCATTCTAACCGTTTGGACATGAAGGTTAATTGTGATTCTATACAAAACTAATTACGTCTAACGTACCCTATTTCATTTGGTTAGTTAAAATATAGTACATGTACTCTCCAGTCCTTCAAATTCAAGATTAAGATGACACAATGATCGTCTTTAATTATAAATCTATGCGCTATATAATGTTTGAGTAATTATTCATATTATGCTTACCTGGATAGGTTTAAAGTTCGGCACGCAATATATAGTACTTAGCGGGTACTCACTACTCAATTAGCTTAGCGTACGTATAGGAGCCATCGAAGAATTGAATACTTGGCTTCCAAACTTAATCAAAGAGATAGAGGAACATGCCACTTTATGACCAAAGAGATCGATGGAGTGGGAAAAAGAGAGTAATGCGTAGATGTGGGAGTGTGACTATCGATCGATCTGCATCGATCTTGCACCTTCTTAGCTTCCTTCAACTTTCTCTTACATTATACTCTATTATTGCTCACACATGTACAACAAACTCATTTCCATCGACCATGCTTTGAATTTTAACGACTGCTCAATAATCTAGAAAGCATGTATACACCAAAAGCAATAAAAAGTCGAACATGAAAAAAGAGAAGACGCATTATCTATATACTACATTTTGATTGCTTTCTTGCAAAAAAAAGATACTAATTCCAATGGCCAAGACTAGTTGGGAGGCATACGTACGGTCATGATAAATAAGAACTTGATCTTGCTATAGATTCCCCAGTTGGACTAAAAGAGAAACTAAAAGATCGAAATATTAAACAAAAAAGATGCATTGGCTTGGGAATCATGTGTGTTTGTGCTTTCACCTGCCTTGACTTATGGAGATTGATATATACAATGAGGGTTCTTCCTTCTTTATCTTTTTCTTCCATCCAACTCAAAGGTTCTGGTGCCCTAATTAGCTAGTCTGCTTAATTTTAATCTGTATTATACAATCTTCATGTGATATTCTTGAGTACCCCATTCCCTTTCTTATTAACCCACATCGATCACAGTGTGAGAATCTCCTTCTTCGATCATCATTCTCTCCCCCCCTCGCCATCTTTACAGGTTTGGATTTTTTTTTTCTTTTGGAGATTCTCATTCATCAGTCATCACCTCCAACTAAACTCCAAGGACCGAACCCTAGCTTAATTAGCTTTGAATAATACGTTAATTTCCTTCATGCACTTGAGAGAGAGAGAGAGTAGTTCATGCATGTTCTATCTCGAGCATTAATGCTAGGTATAGCTTGGCCATTTTTGCTGTGAATTCGAAGACTAGGAGCGGCAAATGATGACTAGTTAGGCTAACTGGGGTCTGCGCTGGGGAGAGGGGTATCGATCTATCATTATATCTTGAATTGGAAACATACCTTCCTTGTGCTCAGGAAGTCAGGATGGCTAGAAAGATATGTCAGCCTTAAATATCTCTCTCTCTGCCAAACCTAGACCATAAATTTTGACCGTTTAGTTGGGAAAGTGAATTAGATCGATCGGAGGCATTCATTTCATGGTCCTGCTTCAAATTGGTCCCATGATACTTGATTCTATAATCTATTTGTAGTTGCTGCACCAGTACGAAAGTACCATGCTACTCACGAGTTTTCAATTGTGTCCTACGAACTATTTGCTTTTATCTTTGCAGTATAAATACTGAAATTTTTACTACTAAAATTCCAAACGGTTCAGCATTATCGGTCTGACACGACACTTTCCTGCCTTTTGATTCTGCTAAAATCAGAATTATTAGCCATGTTAACTAAGAATCCTATATAGTCTCAATGAAGTTTCAAACAACCCATGATACATTTGCAAGGAAACAAATTGACAAGTGGGAATTGGAAATGGGTCTGGTCCTTTTAGCTTGGGATATGATCATATATCATATGGCAAAGTCATGATGCTTGGGATTTCAATTAAAGATTGTGCTGCTTCAGAAAAGTGCATGTCCCAATGTATGTGTATTTTTCTCACTGAATTTTTGCTCATGGTGTTTGGCAGGATTAAATGTCTCCATGTGCATTTCAAGACTTTAGGACAAGTCAATTTTCTCATGTATTTATTTATGATAATGCATTCAACAATTGAATTATTCAATAGAGAGAGATACTTGTCCCAAAGGGAACTGGGTCATAATGTTGCTAGCCTAGCTAGGCCTGAACCAACCACCATATATAGAACAACACCACACTGCACTTGTCAGGTTACAAAGAAAGTACATTAATTTCTTCCATTGTTTTGGTCTGCTAAGTTATGGGTTCCTATTGCTTTAGGTGCTATATGGGTTTGATTTGGATGCCTTGAAGATTAAGGTAGTTCCAATGGGTGAAATAAATCATGATATTATTAATGTTCTGTTCTGTTGTGAAGATATAGCCCTCGACTCCTAGCCCAGCAGATGCCAATTGGTCTCATTCACCAAATTCCCACCCCTATTGGGCCTTGATCTCTCTCAAATCCGGAATAAGAGACCCATCAATTGATATTCGTTTACGAGGCCATCAAAGTCAAAGAAAAAACGCTTCATCACCTAACACTTAAACTACCTTCAGTGTCCTCAAGAAGTGAAGTTTGTACAATTCGATAGGCCAAGAACTGAGCACAAAATTATAAACAGAAGGCCAAAAGGAAACTAGAGACGGCAAAGAAGAACAGCACCAGCAACAACTGTACTCGTCCAACTTGGAACCTTGCGGAAAGCAGTACTTTGCTTAACCGCGAGACTACAAAGTGACAAGTGTTAAATAAATTTGAACCATTTTATAAATTCACACGACCTTCCAAGGGCATCAATTCAGGTGATTTCGGAATCCCCCAATTCCATCTAAGAAATTGACTTGGGTCAACGCCAGCATAAAGGGTCCTTGATTAAAATCTGCAGCGAACCAGGGTTTATAGCTAAGCTAGGAAACAGTAATCGAAAGCAGGAAAGCAAGGAAGCAAGTAAAGAGATAAAATGAGGCAAGCAATTGCTGTAAACTAGGGTTCTAAGCTAGGAAAAACAACACTAGAATGAAAGAAGACAGATAATGAAATAGATAAAAGTAGACAGCATAGTCTTCGACATTCATCTCGGCCCTCAAATGGGGTTTATGTACAAAGTACAATGGTAAAATGGAGATCAGAAGTTTGACAAGAGACGTTGGGCCTGGTAGTTGGGTTCCAGTGGTCCTAAGCAGTTGGGTTTGCAGCAAAATCACCAGTATTGGCACTGTGAGTTCGCACTATTTCTCAGTACTGTTTTCTGGGTTTTTATGAGGTTTTCTTCACAAAGTACATAATTTTATGCATGCCCTTTGTTTAATGCATTGTATTTTGTTGGTTATATATGTCTTGCAAGACTTGGATTATATATATGTATATATATTCAATGATTCATATGCATCATTGCACCACCCAAATCTGAATAATTTATGGAATTTAACATAATAAATCAAATCTGCGGTTTGAAGTCTTCCCCTGATTGTTTTGAATATTGCCACTGACTTAATAAGAATAGGATAGGATTTGACAATAAGAATAATGACAAGGAGAACCCAAATCAGAAATATGCAGTTTTGTCTCAGTTGAGGGATTTGTCCTTTGCAAATTTTCTATTGGATGAATGTGCCGTCTTGGTGGACTGGATTTGGGACATTAGCTCTACTCCAACAGGAATAATGCTGATTGGGATCTGATTTCGCATTCTGAATTGCCATACAAAAGACAACAATGCTAATTTATTGGAAGTAAGCACTCTACTTTCTGTTTAATAGAATTTTGGCAATGATGTTTAGTTGAAACTTGAAAGCTGTTCTTATGCTTCTTATCAAATGCAGTTCTAGTCTTTCATGTTTCATTTGATATTTGTAATAAATTATCATGCGGCTCACACCTGTAGTCTAAACAATTGGGAATATTTGTAACTGGATGTATTGACTTATCTTAAGTTAGTTATTTAACTTCTCTGCCAGTCCAAATTCTTCAGGAAGCACTAAATTATATTAAGAGTGTAATATTTAGTTCTTTACAGTGTAAAATATTGAAGAAATTAGAACATGATGTATTGGATATTAAAGTTTATATGAAAGCAGAATTTTCTTTGTTTGACAAGGGAGAATGAATAATACACGAAATCAGTTTGTCAATAATCATACGTCTCCCACAGTCTAAACAATTGGAGAAAATTTTCTTGCAACTGTTCATAGTGCATTTATCTGACTTATTTTGAGTCAAGAGTTTCTTCTCCCTCTAACTGCCATGAAGTAGACTAATAGAAAGGAAATTAAAATTGATTATTTGCTTCTAATAGTCTATACGTATGGGCACCAAACTTATCGAAATTAAGTAATTTTACAGCGTTTTGACTATGTCAGTCATAGAGGTAGAGCTTGCTGTGTTTTTGAATTATTATAGCAAGGGACTAGGGGGATAATGTGTCTTAAACTAGAATGGAAACTATATGTTCAATCATTAGTCATGAGAAATCCGTTGAAGGTCTTAATTAGGATATGCATGCATCCTGCTTGCTCTTTTCCGTTAATCATCATAGCGCTTGTTTTCACAGCAGGGGAGCACCACAAGTACATTTCAGTCCATTAGAGATGGCCAGACTATAGTTTCAAGTACTGGGATCTTTTAGTCCTTCAACTGCTTCTGGTAACCGATATGTTGGGATTTGGTACAAGAAGATATCGACTATTGTTGTATGGGTTGCAAACAGAGAAACGCCCCTTACTGATTCATCAGGTGTGCTTCAGGTCAATAACTCTGGAATCCTTGTCCTCCTCAACCATGACAACAGCACAGTTTGGTCCTCCAACACTTCAAGATCTGCAGAGTCCAGTGGCCCAGCTCTTGGATTCAGGAAACCTTGTTGTGACTGAGAGCGGTGATACTGACCCGGAGAACTTTTTGTGGCAAAGTTTTGATTACCCAACTGATACTCTCCTACCAGGTATGAAGCTTGGATGGAACAAAATTACAGGCTTCAGCAGGTATATTACATCATGGAAAAGTCCACAGGATCCTTCCCTAGGGAAATATAAATATGAGCTTGATCGCGGAGGATATGCGGAAGATATTTTGAAGCTGGGTTCAGTCATGATATGGCGGACTGGACCATGGAATGGAGTACGATTCAGTGGCACGCCTCATCTAAGCCCAAACTCCGTGTTCACATATAATCTTGTTTTTGATGATCATGATGAAGAATATTATATTTTCGAGCTGGTTAACAGTTCAACTTATTCCAGAGTGATTCTCACTCAAGATGGGCGTGTGCAGCGCTACTCATGGATTGATACGACCCAAACTTGGGGGTTCCTTTATCAAACGGCACTAATTGATAACTGTGCTAACTATGCATTCTGTGGTCCAAATGGTGCACGCAGTATTGACAGTTCCCCAGTCTGGCTGCTTGAAAGGATTTGTAACCAAATCTCCAAAAGACTGGGATGGTCAGGTGGCTGTGTGAGAAGGACTCCACTAAATTGCAGCGTGAGAAGTACTCGGGGGTGAAACTGCCTAGTACAGAGAAGTCCTGGTTCAACAGAAGTATGAGTCTCATGGAATGCAAGATGGTGCGCCTGACGAATTGTTCCTGCACGGCTTATGCAAATTTGGATACAAGGGATGGAGGATCTGGCTGCTTGCTATGGTTTGACTACCTAATTGATATGAGAAATTTATCTGTAAATGGGCAAGATATTTATATACGGATGGCTGCTTCAGAACTAGGTACTGATTCATTTTCACCTTCAGTATCGAACTGCCAATTTTGTATTCATCGCATCTGCTTTGTGTTGTTTTCTAACTACTAACTTTTTTGGCTTTCAAATTCTATTTTATGCTTAGGTCATAAGGACATTGCAATTGTCGATGGTAAAGCCTCTGAATCTAACAAACTTAGAACCATACTATGGGGCATATTGGTGCCTACTGCACTGCTGATCCTAGGCATAGCCCTGGTCTTTTATTGTCGGAAGAAGCAACACAAAACATATGGTAATTATACCTTTTCTTTTCTCTATTTTTTGGTACAGTTAGTTTCCATTAAATTTATTAAACGAAGATAATAATTTATCATGGTTACTGTACTTTATTGGTCCAGATTATATAGCTTATACAGGAACACCTTAGGGCAACTCATCTTTTTCTAAAACATTGTATCTTGCCTGAGAATGCTAATAAGTCACGAATATTTTCTGAATTGGTCTCGAAACCCATTTGTAATTTGCAGGGAACATGCATAGCAGAAAAAAAAGATGATTTGGAACTTTCCCCCAAAGAAGAAGATCCCTCAAGAAAAGAAGATTTTGAACTACCATCATTTGACTTGGCTAGTCATTTGTGCAACTAATAACTTATCAGAGAACAGGAAACTTGGAGAAGGTGGTTTTGGATCTGTCTTTAAGGTGAAATTTGGTAGTTTTACACAGTAAATTGACACTCTAAATTTCAAGTTGTATGGTATCAGTGTAGTTCTCTGGTATTGGTACATTTTTTATATGATTTTAGGGTATATTGAAAAATGGTCAGGAAATAGCTGTGAAGAGGCTCTCGAAGCATTCTACTCAAGGACTGTTATAGCGGAAGCAATTGAATGTAAGAACAAACACAAATTTACGTGGTTCACTAACGTGAGTTAGCTATATCCACGGCAGAAGAAGAACATATTTATTATCTTGAGGATACCAGATTACAGAGTATCACACTAAGTTAGTCAACCTAGAATTACAGAATACAGAATATCTACCACACTAGATTAAGCCTAATCTACAGGATAAAACCAGATTTCATTCACCTTCTCTCTCTTATAGCTAATACCCTTATATATATATATATATATATATATATATATATAGCCTAACAGAGTCCTGAATCTCAGAGGAATCCCAAACTCAAACGTCTGAGGAAACCTAAACCAGAATGACTGAGGAATCCCTATTCCTTACGGAAACCTGAGTAGTAGTCTTGCTCGCCAGAGACTTTAATTCTCCTCGCCAAAGACTGCTCGCCAAAGACTCTCTCGCCAGAGATTCTTCCTTGCGACCCTCTCGCCAAAGACATCTGTCTTAGCGAGATCTGCGTACGCTGACGCCATACCAGATTCAAGGCATATTCTAATAGACTGGATGAGTTCAAGAATGAGGTTTCACATTTTGTCAAACTTCAGCACAGGAATATAGTGAAGCTTCTAGGATCAAGCAGATTGAGTTTGTGGCCTTGATGGAAGAATTCTCTGTTCCTCTTCCCACTTATTATCTCCAGAATCAAAACACCAAAACTAAAGACGTCCTACTTTAATGAATAGAATCCGTCAATTGCATATTCTGGGGACATGTAACCGCTGCAAATTGCAAACCATTAAATCAAAAACCAAATTCTACAATATTACTTGATTTGAGCAACTTGCTATGTCCCGACCACTTTATTGGTTTCTGCATTAATCTCATTTTCTCCAAAACTTCTAGCTAGGCCAAAGTCTGAGATCTTTGGATTGAAGTCACTGTCTAGTAATGTGTTGCTTGCTTTGAGATCTCTATGAATAACCTTAGTCTAGAATCTTGATGAAGATAAAGGATCCCCCGAGCAATACCATTAATTATGTCAATCTAGTAATAATCTTCTTCTTTCATCTGCAAAATTGCATCAAAGCGAGCAGCATTAGGTGATTGGAAACTTCACCGGGATAATGAGACTAGTTAAAGTTTCTGAGTGATCAATTGGGACACAATGGATTGGTCTAATGGCTGTGTGAGAGAGACTCCGCTAGATTGCAATGGCAGCAACAAGTTTCTGAAGTACTCCGGGGTTAAATTTCCAAACACAGAACAATCCAGGTTTAACAAAAGTATGAGCCTCGAGGAATGCAAGATGGAGTGCACGAATAACTGTTCGTGCACAGCTTATTCAAATTTGTACATCAGCCAAGGAGGAACTGGATGCTTGATGTGGTTTGGCGACCTGAATGACATAAGAAATTGCACCGAAAATGGGCAAGATATTTTCACAAGGATGGCAGCATCAGAACAAGGTACGTACTACAACTTAAAAATCAGTGTTCAGTTACTACAACAGTAAGCTTGTCTCAGATACTATGTAACATTCTTCGTTGAATGATATACACTGGTCATATTAGTCGTTTTCTTATATCTTCCATTTTTGTGTGTGTGTGCTTTCAGACGATGCTGAAGATCATACAACGGTCATTGGTAAACCTGCGCTATATCTCATATGAAGAAAAAATGGATCATTGTAAGCTGTATTATACCTTCTACTGGATTTCTGGTACTTGGCCTAGCCTTATGCTTATGGGAGAGACGACATTGAAAAGATGGTAAGCTGTTTTTCTCGTCATGATATCTTCAAGACATATGTAATAATTAAAAGCTCAACTTCTCATTTGGGAATCTAAGGTGTAGAATAATTTCATAACTCTGCAGAAAAACTAAGGTATAGTAAGAAGGAAAATCTGGAATTACCATTATTTGACTTGGCTACTATAGTTTGTGCGACCAACAACTTTTCAAACGACAAGAAGCTTGGAGAAGGTGGTTTTGGATGTGTCTTTAAGGTACTGCTAGCTATATCCTTGTACACATTTTCTGATAATTTCCAAGTTACAAGTATGTAATGTAGGATTGTAGGGCATAAATCATAATATAGACTTTGGTTATAATCAAGTAGATTGTTTGGGATTTCAGGGAATGTTGAGAAATGGACAAGAAATAGCTGTCAAAAGGCTCTCGAAAGATTCTACGCAAGGAACCAATGAGTTCAAAAATAAGGTTACACATATTGCCAATCTTCAGCACAGGAATCTAGTGAAGCTCCTTGGATGCTGCATTCAAGCAGATGACCTGATGCTGATATACGAATGCATGCCCAACAAAAGCTTGGACGTATTTATTTTTGGTTCGTTCCACCACGAACAAATTAAATTAGTCCATTTCCTTAGTTTTCTATAACATTTTATGATGTTCCATTTGTCATGTAACTGTGCACATCAAAGTAAAAGCATGCTACTAGATTGGCCTAAGCGCTTTGACATCATCAATGGTATTGCAAGAGGGATTCTCTATCTTCATGAAGATAATAGACTAAGAATTATTCATAGAGATCTGAAAGCAAGCAATATATTGTTAGACAATGATTTTAACCCAAAATTCTCAGACTTTGGTTTGGCTAGAAGTTTCGGAGGAAATGAAACTGTTGCAGAAACGACGAGAGTTGTTGGAACATCTGGTTATATACCCCCAGAATATGCAAGAGATGGATTCTACTCTACCAAATCCGACTCTTTAGCTTTGGTGTTTCGGTTTTAAAGATTACAAGTGGGAAGAGAAATAGAGGATTCTCTCATCCAGGCCATGACCTCAACCTTCTAGGACATGTACGTGTAAACTTTCTGGTTCTGCTTCTGTTACAACTTCAAAGAAAAGGTAGACTGATTTTTTTTTTCCCTTTCAGGCATGGAATTTATATACAAAAGGCAGGGCCACATAACTTCTTCATCCATCAGTAGGGAATTCACATACTAATCCACCGGAGGAAATTCTGAGAGTGCTCATAGGGACAAATCGCCTTGACTGCCTGACATTCCTCGCTACATGAGGAATTATTTGCAACATTAAATAAACAAACAAAAAATAAATACTACATAAACAGAAAGGACATGGGTCATGAGCCCAAACAAGCCCACAATTCATGTCGGTCTTTTGTGTGTGCAGCAGGATCCAGAAGACAGGCCATGCATGTCAGCTGTTGTTCTAATGTTGAGTGGTGAAGGTGCATTGCCTCAACCTGAGAAACCTGATTTCTATAGGGCTGAAAACAAAGTCCTCCCTTTATATAGGGCATGTTCAGCTAATGACATCAGTTTAACACTACCTGAGGCAGTGAGGCTCGATGAATGATCTCCCATCTTAGCTAGCTAGAGATAAACATATATAGGTTATAGAGTCACTAGTCACTTTGCTCAGTTGATTTGTATAGCTTTCCTATACTGGTGTGGAGTCCCATTAATTTTTGTTAGTACGTTACGTTATATCCATTCTTTTAGCCGAATATTGGATTTATTCTTTATTATCTTGGACTTACACCCTTTTAGAGTTTTAGGCCGGTTTGACCTATTGGATCAAAAAAATTGTTTGGGTGATCGCTCATACATGACATGTTCTAAACTTCACATGATCAAGACATCAATGATCTCTTCATTGACTTGGTTGGAGCTGATATTCCTGTTGCTCTCCCAAACTAATTTGTTGCTCATGTGATAGTTGCTCGCCCTCCTAACGCCAATATTGTGATTCATATCCTTACTCGTCCTTGGGAAGGTTTCGGTGATGTTATAATCGAGAGACTTCACAACAACAACACCTATGGAGTTATTGTTGATGCCGCTACTGAAGCTGCCATTCGATACAGCACACCCTTGGTCGGTCATGGGGTGGATTCTCAGTGACTACCCACCATTGATTGGCCGGCAGCCGAGTGTATCATCGATATCCCCCTTTACCTCATGGCGGTTTGGGTTCAAGTCCATTTTATTCCTAGGGGCTAAATGACCATCGAAAATGCTCATCAGATTGGTGTTCAAGCCGACCAATTCTTGGCCATTGAGGACCTGGAGCATCTTGTACAATGGAGATCCTTTCTTCGTGTCCGTGTGCACTTTGATACTAGGAATCCGATCATCCCCAGATTCTGGTTTCAGAGGTCGGCGGTTTGGGCAGAATTCCGTTACGAAAGGGTCTCTTCCTTTTGTATCCATTGTGGCCGCCTCGGTCACTTGGAAAGAGCATGTAGGCTCTCGGCTTTTCCTAGACGTAATCAGTTGGGTCCTAACCTTTTAAATCGTTCGGCTAGGGTCCTTGATCCTCCTCTTAACATCTGAGGAATTTGAGTGGGAAGATATTTTACCTCTAGCATTTCTGCCAGCTGCTGCTGAAGAAGATGTTGTGGTGAACTTTATGGAAGTTCAAGTTGTTCCAAATTTGCTAATACCGACCCCTCCAAACTCTCCGACTCATCCCCTTCAAATTTAGGCTGATTTGAACTTGTTCCCGGCCTCTGATGCAGTTGATGGTACGCTCTATTCTGTTATTCAACACGATTTTCCGTTTGACAAAAATTTAGGAGATGGTGTTGTTCCGCGATCAACTATGCATACAACCCTAGAGGAAATCAATTTACCTGACCAATCTTTGACGCCCATGCAAGTCAACAAAAGTCCATCAGTGCCGGCCCAAAATCAGTGGGTGTTTAGGGCCCATAATACTCCTGCTGAATCTTCAAATGTGGATAGGCCTGATTCCATCAAAGGCAAAAGCCCAATGATTTCGGAGCCCATTCCTCTCTTGGGTAGTGCTTCTTCTTCCAAAACCAATCTGATAAATGAAGAGGTTATCCCTTTTTACTGTTTTTAGCTGATTAGGGAAGCTGCTTTTCGTGAGCATGTTGCTGCGGCGGCAACTCCGGTGGCTCTACCACCTGCGGAGGAAGCCGGAATCTCAACTTACCTGGAACGCCTGTGTTTGAAGAGGTCTATGGTGGATTCGGTCTTGGCTTCAAATCCTGAGCTGATGATTACTCTAAAGAGGCAGCACCGTTCTTTGACACCGTTTGATCCCTCTGATTTAGTTGTCCAGGCTTCTGCGCCTATTTTCCCTTCAAAATCTCTTTTGAGAGTGAACTCGGCAAAAACAAAATGGAAAAAGGGATCCCGTAGCCAGTGGAAGATGGGGTAGTATCATCCCGATCTTGGAGCAGGAAGTCCATGATCAGATTCTGGTCATCCTCGAATCTATTGAGGGCTACGTCCCTGATACTAATTTTGTGCATTCAGGGGGTAACTTCGTGCATCCAGAAGGTAATTTTTCGGTCACGATTCCTATCAATCCTTCCTTTGAGGACAATTATAAGCTTTGGGCCGAGATTACTCATTTCATGGAATTTCATCCCATTCTTGAAGACTTGAGGAAACCTCTTCTGGTCCCTCAAGTTGTTGTACCCTTGGTTGTGAACCCGGAAGAATCAGCTACCGTGGGAGACCCACAAGTTTTTGATAACGGTGTGCGTGACTAGCCGGAAGCTGTCACCGAGCCAGAATGAGGCTCATCTCTTGGAATTGTCAGGGGCTAGTACACTCCCAGACAAGAAGTTTACTCGAGCATTTTTGTAAGAGTAATCGGCCTAACATTCTTTTTCTGATGGAAATTCGGCGACGAGAGAAAGTTTTGTTAAATTGAAAGAAAACACTTCGCTTTGATTACATTTTCACCGTGGAACCTGTCCACACCGGTAGTGGTCTCGCAATTTTGTGGAATTCTCCGATTAGTATTTTCTTTGTTTCTAATTCTGTCAATTTTATTCATACGCACCGTGTTTTTCTTGTGAATTAATCTCCTATAATATCTCTTGGATGTACGGTACCCCACATATTAATGAAAAAACTGCCTTTTGGCGTTCGATTTACTCCCAGTGTGTTCCCACAAATTTGTCGTGGCTTTTTTTAGGTGATTTCAATGTATTACTTTGGCAATCTGAAAAATGGGGAGGTAATCCTCATCCGCATCCGCATTGGCGCCTAAATCTCTTCAGAGAATTTTTTTACTTAATTCTAATCTCCAAGATCTTGGTTTTAATGACCTAGCTTTTACTTGGTTCTGTTACAACCATGGCTCTTTGTGAAAAAAAGAAAGACTTGATAGGGCTCTTGGTAACCCTATGTGGTTGACTATTTTTACTCACTCTCAGGTTTTCCACCTTGATCGAATGGTTCAGATCATTGTCCAATTATGCTTGATACTACTCCCGAATAAACTAAATCCCCTCGGTCATTTAAATTTGAACATATGTGGATTTCTAAGCCTGAATGTGAGGATATCATTAAAAATAGTTGGAATTATTTTTCGGGCCCCTCCCCTGTGTCTCAACTTATGAGTAACCTTTAAAGGTGGGATCGGTTTGGAATGGCTCGGTTTTGGGTCTGACTCAAAACCGAATCCAAAATAGTAACTCGGTTCGGGTCGGGTTGGATTCTTGTTTATGGAAACTCAAAACCGAACAGATTTATTCGGTTCGGTTTAGCCCACTTTGGATCTAGACACTTACAGATTCGTCATACATGCAAATCTGGGAATTTTCACGCCATTCTACATCATAACCAGCCAAACGAATTTGATTCAATATAGTCATACTATAACATCAATTCATTACAATCTAGAAAAGGAAAGAAAAAAGAAAATAATGGATTTACAATAAGATGTTCTCTTCATTGAGCTCGTCGTATTACATATCTCAAACACACCTGAATCTGAGTTCTAAACATTCGATTTGGATCTTGTGAAGGAATTGAGTGAACTGAAGCTTGGGTTTATTGATAGCTTTGATATGAATTCGTAGATTTGATTTATTGAGGGAATTCTGGGTTTAAAAAATGACTAGGCGAGGAGGTGAGGAGGAGCAAAATGAGAGGGAGAAGGAGGCGATGATAGAGAGAAATGTGAAATTGGGGATCTTGTTCGACTGAGGGAAGTGAGAGAGATGAGAGGAATTAGAGAGAGAGAGAGAGAGAGAGAGAGAGAGAGAGAGAGAGAGAGAGAGAGAGAGAGAGAGAGAGAGAGAGAGAGAGAGAGAGAGAGAGAGAGAGAGAGAGAGAGAGGCTGTTCTAAAAACTAGGGTAAATTGTTTTGCTTATATTTTAGAGAGGCATAAAGTGTGAGCAGATGCATGATTGTAAAGTTAGAACACAACTGAAAACATGACCCGTGTCCATTTCGGTTTTCGGGACCAATCGGTTCATGCTCAAGACAGAACCGAACCGTACCGAATCATTACCTTCGATTTCAGGCCCAAAATATAACTAACCCATTTTATTTGGGCCAATCAGTTTCAGTTTGATATTTCGGGCCATTCGATTAGGTATTTCGGGCCAAAAGCCCAGTCCTAGTAACCTTTACTCATGTCGCTTTGTCCTTTTAAACTAGGCAAAATTTGCTTTCCTAAATACAGGGAAACAATTATCCGCTTTAAAAATTTATTTATGCTCCCTGGAAAATTGTACGGACCCTAATTCTATTGGAAATATTTCGGATGTTACGGATAAAATTGCCTCCCTCTGGAAGCTTGAAGAGATGTTCTCGCAGCAACGGTCAAGGGTTAATTGACTTTCTTTGGGTGATGATAATATGACTTTCTTTCATCATTCAGCTCTCCAAAGGTGACAACACAACAAGATTCTCCGTCTCTCAAAAACTATAATGGTGGTTGGTTAGAGAAAGAAGCTGATATCATTGTGCATCTTAATTCTCATTTACAATCCGCCTTCATGGTAGAACCCTGTTTTGGAGTGTCGGATGCTCTTGGTTTTGTTGATAAGCTGGTTACCCCGGAGATGAATAGCTCTCTTCTAAGCCCTGTTGAGATGACAAAAATTAAATCGGCTATTTTTTTTATCTTGGTGGTCTCCAAGCTCCTGGTCCCGATTATTTTTCGGGTATCTTTTACCAACATTTTTGGAATATCATTAATGACGTTATTCTTGGTACGATTTCTAATAGCATAACCTTCTATTCCATCTTAGCTTAGATGAACCATACTCATATTGTTCTTATTCCAAAAATCCCTATCTCAGAGTTAGCGGTTGATTTTTGTCCGATTGCCTTTACTTTTACAAAATCCTTTCTAAAGTTATTGCCAATGGCTTAAAACCTTTCATGCCTGATCTTATCTCTAAAAATCAATCAGCCTTTTTCGGGGGTTGCTAAATTCAAGACAACCTTATTATTGCCCATGAAATGTTCCATTTGTTAAAACATCAAAAATCAGGGAATGATGGAAAGCCTATGATAGAGTTTCCTAGCCCTTCCTGGATGTTGTCCTTCTTAAATTAGGTTTCGAGCCAAAGTGGGTTAATCTAATTATGATTTGTGTCCGCTCTATCTCTCTTTTTGTTCTTGTTAATTGGAAGCCAGGGACTTTCTTTTATCTGTCAAGAGGTATTCACTACAGGGACCTTATTTCCCTGGGTAGCTTTTTCTTTTTGTTCATGAGGTCATGTCGTCTATGACTAAGAAGATGTGTAATTCTAATATTTTGCATGGAATCCATGTTGGCTTAAATGGTCCAATTATTCATCATCTTCACTTTGCTGATGACTCCATTTTCTTCCTTTAAGCTAATCTTGCAAATTGTGAAAAAAAATTCAATATGATTGAAACTTACTATCTTGCCTCTAGTCAACAAATCAAACACCAGAAATCTTCCCTTTTCACTAGCCCCAGTGTTCATCCCATTGTATCTCACCTTCTTAGTGTCGTTCTTCAAATGAAGGTGGTTTAGGATCCGGATAAATATCTTGGCCTCCCCATTGTTTAGGGTTAGTCGAAGGTAGCTACTCTGGGCTACATTAAGGATCAAGTCCTCAATAAGTTGGCTAATTAGAAATCCTCCGCCTTGTCTTATGCAGGCAGAAACGTTCTCATCAAATCTGTGGTTGCTGCTTTCACAACTTATCATATGTCTTCCTATAAATTCCATAAATCACTATGCACTCAACTTAATTAATTCCTTAATGCCAAGTTTTGGTGGGGCTCTACTATTTCGTCACCCATTCACTGGAAAAATTGGGAATCTCTTTATAACTCCAAAGAGGCGGGAGGCTTGGGGTTCCGATCCCTTGAAAATTTTAACGATGCATTGCCTGCAAAGCAATGTTGGAGATTAATTAAAATTCAACATAATCTTTGGGTTAAGGTGCTTAAAGCTAGGTATTTTCCTGACAAGTCTTTCTCCAAGGCTATAAAAGGTTCTTCCCCTTCCTGGATTTGGTCCAATCTTATTGGGGCAAGACATATTATTATCAATGAAGCTATCTGGCAAATTGGGGATGGCAAAAGTGTTAACTTGTTGACTGATAATTGGCTTCCTTCCATTGATTTTAAGCACCTTTCTGACTCTTCGCATCTCCTTAATCTGAAAGTTGCCGAGTTTATTGACTTCGAGCATCAACAGTGCAATTTGAGAGGAATTTCTCCCCATATCTCCAATTTCCAATGCAATGTCATTCAGGCTATTCCAATTATCTATTCCCCCCCCCCCCCCACCACCATTCGGATAAGCTTATTTGGCTTGCGAAAAAATATGGGAATTACACTGTCAGATCTAGATACCATTATCTTCGCAGTCTTAATGCCTAGATCCCTAGCTCGCACCCTCATAACTCTCACTTTATCCAACCATCCTTATGGAAGGTAGTTCCGAAAGTTAAGTGCCTTCTAAAAATTCACTTTTTCCTCTGGAGAGCTCTTACTAATTGTATTTCCACTAAGGCGAATCTTTTTCGGAGACATCAGTAGGACTAATATTTTCCCGATTGGCCTTGAGGCCCTAGAAACTATTGAGCATGTTTTGCTTGCCTTCCCTTGGACTAAGAGTGTGTGGTTTGGTCATCCTCTTGGTATCCGTTTTAATTTGAGAGATATCACCTCTATAGATAAATGAATGGAACCTTTCTTAACCTCTATTCGTTCTGGTTTGAAGGCATCTTATTTCTTTTTTACTAACATTATTTTTATCGTCTGGCATATTTGGAAGCATAGGTGTTCTTACATGTTCAATCAGGTGATCCCGAATCCGACATTAGTTATTAACCAAGCGGCTTCTTCTGCTCGGGAATATCTTTATCGTTCTTCCAAAAATAGGAATCATTCCAGTATCACTACCTCAGTTCCTCTCTCTTCTGTTTATACCCCTCCTCCAGATGGCTTTCTCAAATTTAATACGGATGGGGCTTGGAACTCCTCAACCTTGTTTGGTGGTACTGTGGTTATTGTTCGTGACTCCCATGGAGTCCTTATTTCTGGTGATGTTAGCTCTATCCATGTGCTTTCTGCCGTGGCTATGGAAGCTTTGGCTATCATTGAGGGGCTTAAGCTAGCCAGATCATTTCGGCTATCAAGAATCCCTGAACTTCTCCTCTTTTCTACCCCTCCTCCATATGGCTTTTAGGATCCCTGAACATCTCCTATTTTCTTGTGGAATCTGATTCTCTCCAAATTATTTCGGCTATCAAGAATCCTAAAATTGGTGACGGACTGGACTATTGCGCCTTTGATTGCTCAAATTATTACCATTGTCCCTTTCTTTACTATAATTAACTAGTCCTGGACCAGTAGAAATGACAACATGGTCGCTGATTATATTCGGCTTTGGCATACAAGAGGATGTGTCCATCCGATTGGCTTGTCAATCTTCCTTCCTCTTTCCTAAGTTTTCTTTTTTCTGATTCTCCCCATCACTTAACCCAAGAATTTTTTCTTGACATTCATGATGATGGTGGCTAGCTTGTTCTTTCCCTTAATCGAATTCCCTTTTGTCAAAAAAAAATTGCTCACTCATGTATGAAAAATATCACTAATATCACTATCGAATTACACCGTTAGTCACTTTGATCACTCCGTCTTTAATAGAAGTTAGAAAGAACATAAAGATTGGAAGAAGTTGATGAGTTTGACTATGAACTTAGATTGTGTTTATGGATAACAAGATTAAAGGAAATAAGATCTGGGTATTTGAGATCAAAATGAGAAACAGAGAGGTAAGTAAAGTACAGGAAAACAAGGACCTGTCAGTGGCAAATTCGTTATTTTAAAGAAATTTGTGATAATGACACTTTTATAAATAATAAGAAGTTTGGGATAAAAATACATATTTACCCCTCACATATCAAAACTTTAATGTATAAAATTAACAGAGTGACCAAAGTGATACACAGAATCAAAGTTGAGTGACTAAAGTGATATTTTAGAAAATAGAATGACTAAAGTGTCGAACGTGACAAAGATGAGTGATCATTTCAATAATTTTCTCATAAAGTCTTTATGAATTGCACATGAATGGCATCTGCCTTTGTTTTTTAACGACCGTTTGAGACGAAGTGATCAAAGTGAATAACGGCGTAGTTCCATAGTGACCTTAATGATATTTGTCTTACATAGGTGAGTAAAGTTTAAAACGTATCATACACATGAGTGATCATCCAAAAATTTTTCCCTATTAGAGTTATTGTTTGTTTAGATAATTGGTAAAATTGTCTAAATTAAGTAACACAAAGTTTGTTTTATGTTTTTTTTAAAAGTTTGTTTAATGCAACGTATCTTTATTTTTTAGATAAATAAATCAATAAATTCCAATGTCATAATAACTCAATAACACATAGGGTGAAAAATTAGAAAGCGTTGCACACGAATTTTTTTAGACCCAAACTTTATCAGTTTACATACATTGGTCATGGATTAAGCTTTACAAATAAGTTATGGGGCCGACTACAGTTAACACGAAGGCTTAAAAAGCCTACGGTTGGACAATTTTGTATATGAGCAACATAGGACATGTCCATTGCCCATGATTACGTTTATGCTAAAACAAAATATCACCTCAGAGCTAAAGAACAACTCTAACAGATCCTCTATATGTTTTTTTAGAGGAAAACGTGAGACGTCAATTCTCATTGATAATCAAAGATGAGGACATATTACACCTTGCGGCTACCCTTAACAAGGAAAAACGTCAGAGGCCAAGAAGCCGTAGTCTAGAGTAGTCTAACAAACTGTCAAACTAGTCCAAATAATCCTACCAACAATAAGCTAAAAAAAAGTAAGTAGAGTTCGCAACCATGACGTAGCGCGAAACGGGATGATAAACAATACATATCCCACCCGAACTTATTAAACTGTTGCACCGTTCACGAGAGCCTCGGTGCCATCAGTAGCAGCCTCAGTCAAGTCCATTTGCTCAGCACCAACGATATTTTCTTCCTCCATGACCCAAGGATCCCCAAACACAGTCGAGTTCCTTTTCCACTCTTTCTCCTGCATATCAAGGTTCCAAGGGAAGATGATCATCTCTGTGTGACCACTATCTTGCATTATAGAACCTATCTCCATACCATTCATGGCAGTTGTCTTCGCTTGTTTTCTTTGCTTTGAAATAGTTAGCTTGCAGCGTGGAATAGTCCCATTAACTTCGCCATGCTCTTCTACAATTGATAGGCGGGAAAACACCTATTCAAAGATACCTTATTTTCAACCAAGATATATTCATTGTAATAGTTAATTATAAGGGTTATCGAACACAAGGAGTTAATGAAACTAAATTCTAACACTAGACTACAATGCTGATAGACCTGACTACAGTACACTAACGACACTACGAATCTAAGCTAGACTACTCTAAATCATACAAAAATTTGATACAATATACTAGACTCAATGGCAGACTACCACACCAAAATTGAGGGTATTCGGAGTTGTTTTGGTTGCCTAAATAATTTGGCCAAACTACAGCTAATGCAGAAAATAAATGCTGAATGTAAATATGATTATGTATGCAAGAGGTTTAAACTATATGATGAAAGAGTTGAGAAACATGTAATCTACCATCGCCATTCCATATTTCTAACACATACTTAACCTAATGCACATATTCAATGATTGAAAGTTTCCAGGAAGAGTTGATCGTTATAACCACATCCTATTACTTAATCCTTATGCATATGCAGATTTGTCATGGACCTCCCCTACATCTATCCCTCTATGAACCCATAGTCATGGACCCTATGGTTTACAAAGAAGAAAACATTAAATTCTAAAAAATGTTTGAGAAGCTATAAGGATTCACAAGTACACTATGGACGTGTCTTGTTAGACCTATGAATTTCAATCTCCTGACTGTAAAATCAGTGTATCACTATAGAGAGTTCGGTGGAAGAAATTATCTTCAGTCGCCCGTATCTCATGAAAATAGAATCATAGCATACATACTAAGTTATTCACCAAAACAAACATACAAGAATTCATACGGTGAGTCATTTAGAGAAAGAAACATCATTCAAAGAATATGCAAAACTAGGTTAAAGTGTATGCATTAAAATGACTTCATGCATGGGGCTTCAAGTAGCCCATTAACAATGAGTTTAGATACTAAAAGTCATAGGAAAAGAATCAAAACAATTCATGGAGTTAATACAAAAAACAAGATGAAGAAGAACTCTAGTCCAGAATTCGATGGGTCGAGAATATCTTCGACCGGTTGAAACTAGACGGGATGATCTCCTTTGCGGCTTGCTCTCTCCTTGCTCGAAGTTATGCTCCCCAAAATGCTAATTAGCCTTCTCCAAAACCCTAAGATGAGTTTATATACTTCTTGGTTTGATTTTTCTCAATCCTCATTGGTTCAGGATTCTTTATTTGCACATAACTCCTCCTTCTCTATGTATTGAGCTAGGAATCCTTTTTTTATTTCCTTTTCCTTTATTTCTCCACAAAACCTATTAAAACAATAAACATAATTAAATCACTCAATTAATAACAATAAACTAAATATAGAGAATGAATTAAATACCGAATAGATACATAAATATGCGACTATCAACAATCATAACCAGTTTCTTTGGCTTGTTTTTTGATCTTGGAGGGCGGCCAAGCCTAGATTTCTTGGCCGAAGACTCAAGCAGCAACCCATTCATCTCCGGTATTGCAATCTCAGTGCACTTTCCTATGTTAAGTGTGGCTTTCTTCTTCATTGTTCAATGTTTTTTGATCATCGTCTTCACGTCCTCTATTTCCTTCCTCTTTGGAATGGTATCCCGCTCCGGTTCGGATATCACAAGTTGCCGGAGGTCAGCATTCTCTGTTACAAACAGTTTTAGCATCATTCCCGAGACCTTAAACATCAAAGGCTGCGACACCACATGAGACCCCTCAACCTGTGACACATGACATTCAACGTTAGTGTTAGGGTTATGGTTTACTTGTAAAACCCTAGGTTGATGAGTTGTCTCTACCACACGTGGTGCTTCCACAGGTTCACCAAAGAAACTCGTTGTCAACTCCAATACAATGCTTTTTGATAGATCTGGACTACCTATACAACCGATCTTGGCATTTTCAAACATTCCACAGGTAGTACTAAATCCTTGCGGCCTCTCATATTGGAACTTCAACTTGGTTGTGACATAGGGTTCAAACTCAAAGGTCTGCACCACAAACGGCTACCAAACCCTAGATGAGATAGGATGTCAGATACGGACCCGAGCCACTCCTCGACGAAATCGTGGCTCATCAATCTTAAGGAATATCCCTAGCGCATTTGCCACCATGCTTATAGCTTTTTTTGTATACACGATCTGATCTAGACCCAAAATCTCCACCCATACCGGCATAGAGAGAAGAAGAACTTGTACAGGGTCACCACGACCACTAAACCTCGCCGAGATAAGTGAAGCCCGACCATAAAACCACGGCCCTCATTCCAGTACATGCTTAGCTTCGTGGTTTATCAATAATTTGAAGATTCTACATAAATATCACATCTGGCAGATCCTTTATATCATTTCTCATCATAGGGATTCTCTAAATTTTTCATTTTCATCTCCTATTCTTATACTGAAAAAAAATATTATAGATAATGGGATGGGATCAACTATCCCTGTTTCTCTATGCCAAACCTATCCCAAGGCTAAGAGTTTGACACCTGTTATTTTTGTTAACTCTGTCAAATAGACTTTTATTATTTTGTTATCTGAAATTATTAATTACTTAAATTACAACCCAGATTATGAACTCCAAGAGTCCAGGTAATCACCAAACACTACTGGAGGAGAGCTTTGGAGCGACGAAGTTAAGTTTCTTCGTCGCCCCATTTTCAACTGAGGCGACGAAGAATGGAATGGCTGCCTCAGATATTAGTTACATTGCCTCAATTAGTTGAAGCGACGAATATTGATCTTGGTCGCTTCAATTAGATGATGCGACCACTTTTTACAATCTAAGCGACGAAGATTTTTTGGTCGCCTCGAAGAAAATTGGGGCGACGAAGATTGATCAATCTTCGTCGCCTCATTTTTTAAAAATCTGAATCTACTCTTGTGTAGATTTAGTGAAATTTAGGTGATGATTAGTGTAGATTAGGTGTATTCGAGCCTTAATTAGTAGTGTTATTAGTGTTAATCATTAAATCGAGCGTATGGTTATATATAATTGTGGTGTTTATCAACTTAGAACTCCCGTTTGAGAATCAACAACTCATCTAGTTGATCGAGTTGAGTTGTTGATTCTCGAATTGTCCCATTTTTGGACACTTTATGTGAACATGACTTTGTTGTTCCTTTTGCTATTAATGTGATTTCAGTTTCGGTTTGGGGATATGGTTTCGACAGTGTCTCCTTTCAATGTTCCCCGAGTGCACACATATCGTTGTTTAGATATGTGTGCACTCGGGGAACTGTAGGGAGATGCTGCCGATTGTTTATGTTGATAGGAAACATGGACGGACACCCAGACAAAACTTGGATGACATATCATCATGCTGATCCAAGGTACATCACAGGCATAGTAACGGAGCCGATTATCACTATTGCCCGTACATTATACATTATGTAAAAATTATAGAGGTGGGTTCCAATATTACTATGAATATTGTTTAAAGCGTACATTATACATTATGTAAAAATTATAGAGGTGGGTTCCAATATTACTATGAATATTGTTTAAAGCGTACATTATACATTATGTAAAAATTATTGATATTTACTTTAAACCTTACATTATACATTATGTATTTGAGAAATTAATAGATATTTTATGAATTTCTAAAAATAACACAAAATGAGGCGACGAAGATATCAATCTTCGTCGCTTCAATATATCCAGGCGACCAAGTTTGGATACCAATATTTGTCGCTTCGATTAGGGTTTAGGGTCTATGAGGCGACCAAGTTTGGATCCCCAAGGTAACCCTGTGAATGTAAACTTGGTCGCCTCAGTACAATGGAGCGACAAAGATTGAAACTTTGTCGCTTCAGTATATTGGAGCGACGAAGATTGAAACTTGGTCGCTTGAGTATATTGGAGTGACGAATATTGAAACTTGGTCACTTCAGAAATTCGAGGCGACAAAAAATGAAACTTGGTCGCTTCAGTATATTGGAGCGACGAAGATTGAAACTTGGTCACTTCAGAAATTCAAGGCGACGTAGATGTAAAACTTAGTCACCTGAATATGAAAGTGACGAAGGCAGCAATCTTCGTAGCCTCATATTGTTTAAATAGCCACAGTTGCTCAATTCGATCTGATTTCTTCTTCATTCTTCTTCACCTTCTTTCTTCTTCTTTCTTCATCTTCATTTCTCTCCAGAAAGTGCAAAACCCCCAAATCTATTCTTAAAACTGCAAAACTCTCTTCTCCACCTCTCTCTCTAAACCCTAAAGCTCCTCCTCTCCCCTAAATCCCCAAATCCCCCACCCCCTAAATCACTAACTTCCCCAAAACCCTAAATCCCCAAATCGGGTTCAAGGTATGCCTCTCTCTCTCTCTCTCTCTCTCTCTCTCTCTCTCTCTCGGGACCTCTCTCTCTCTCTCATTAGCTTCAATTCAAGCTTACAAGTGCCTTACTGCAATTTCGGGTTCTTCCATTTTACAGTTTGATCTGCTTGAACGATTTTCTATTATGAGGTTCTTCCATTTTACAGTTTGCCATAAGATTTTCGTGATACTGCAATTTCGGGTTCAAGGTATACTGTAATAACTAGGAATCGGGAATCAGTTTTGTAAGTTAAAATGTTGAGCTGTTGGTAGTAGATCTTTGGATGCTTTTGTAGGTTTTGTACATTTATAGGCCAGTTGATGTTGGAATGTTGGATGCTCTTGGTGTGTGCGTGTGATCTCTTTCCTTTGATACTAAGCTAGTCATCACACAAGCTAGTCATATAGCTTTGATACTTGGACAGTGGGGTATTAGTCAGAGACGAATTTTCAGGTCACATTCTTCATCACCCTACATGTGCAAGCTAGTCATTTATAAGCAGAGATGAGTTTACCCACGTTTTGTTGCTAAGTAACCAATGGCTTTAGGGTGTTACAGTTTACAAGTGACAATGTAAATGTTAGTTGTCTATATGTTACGTAAAACGGTCACCAAAGGTTTGATGAAATGTCTCAATGCATATTAAGCTCCATGCATGCATTGAGTTGTACACTTTGTAAGTTAAAATGTTGAGCTGTTGGTAGTAGATCTTTGGATGCTTTTGTAGGTTTTGTACATGTATAGGCCAGTTGATGTTGGAATGTTGGATGCTTTTGGATGCATATTAAGCTCCATGCATATACTGCTCAAGTTATAAAGAGGGGAAGTGTTTTGCTTAGAGATGTTCAGGTTTTGTTTTTGGTTGCTAGATATTATATATGCATCACTTAAATATACAAGTTCTTAGGACAAAAACTCTCTCTCATCACAGATTCAACGATGAATATCACTTGTTTGTAGTTAGGACAGTTACAATTCAACAATGAATCTTGCTTTTATATATGAGATTTTTACTTCAATAGTAACGGGCCCGAGTGAGATGAATATGGCATTTAGTAATTGATCTCTTGATGACTACATTCCGAGTATGTTGTCACTTGGTATATAGCCGATTGAATGTTTGGTTTTGTTTTTACAGAATGGCTCCCGGAACTACAAGTCAACAAAAGAGAAAAGCGGCGATCCAGCGTCGTGAAGCGGTGGCGGCAGAGGCGTGGCGACGTTGGAGCAGCGGCGAGGGGCCTTCCGGGTCGGGCTGCCCCACGGGACAATCCGGGAACCCGACGACGATATAGCGCGGGGTCGTTGTCGGGACGAAGACTGAGTACCTCGTACGGATGAACAACAATAAGCGACTACAAGTGCCTTACTCTACGAGGCATCGGGGGCCTGCGACGAGGGAGTTTAGAAGTCTGATGTCCAGAGACATTGGTAGCATCATACGCGGAAAAGTTCCAATGCTTGCGCCTAACTTTTTGGGACTTAGCCAGCAGCACCGCGATATCGTCAATACAAGTATTGAGGTATACTTACTGCGCTTAGCTTACTTTGTTACTTTACAGTTTATGTAAATATGACTTTTACATAACGGATTTTATATGTTTTGTGCTAGACGAACTATGACATCCCGGCGACCGATGTGGAGATGTGGAACTTTATTGATGCGACAGCACAAATAATCTACAAGGATTGGAAGCATGATTGCCATCAACATTATCTCCAGGTCTGCCAGGAGACTCCGGCCGAGTTCCTAGGGAGGGAAGAGGAATGGGCGTGGTTAAAAGGCCACTTCGAAGGCCCTGCTTACGTGGTAAGCTTCATAAACTATTTATTCAGTTTTGGTAGCCAACGATTTAAAAATATACATGTTTATCTATTCTTATTTTAAATGATTATTTTGTGTGGCAGAAATTGTGCGAACGGAATCGAGGAAACCGAAACAAGAACAAGGAGCAGCAGCTCAACCACCATTCGGGATCCCTCGCCCTCTCATACCGAAGCGAGGTGTTGGAGAAGGAGGGTCATAGAGTGCCGGCCGTCCAGACTTGGATTGACGTATACCAGCCAGACAAGAATGCGGCTGAGAAAGTGGTAAGCGAAAATATGTTACGTTACGTTACGTTATTACAATTATTTTTGTTTACCATTCAGTAATATTATTTATTTAATATATTTTAATTGAGCAGGCGGCAGTGAAGCGAAGACTCGACGAAGTCTTGTCCCAACAAGATAGTGCATCAGGTGACATTGACGGCGATGCGGTTTTCCGAGACCATCCTCTTCCTCTTGATACACAAATAAATATCATAGAGGAAGAGGTGGGTTCAAGGCCCGGGACCTCTATAAGAGGTAATACTATAAAATCTGTTTGTCGTTTATCTCGATTTACATTTTGCTCCATTTTTGTGTACTATTCAAACATATTTATTTGTTCTTGTTCGACGTGGCAGGGGTGGGGCGTGCTCTCATACGCGACCCCAAACCGAGAGGAGGGGTCCGACTAGAGGAAACCCAATCCTTGAAAAGGGAGGTCGCTGAAGCGAGAGAGGAGGAGCGCAGATCGAGTGAAGAGGCACGCAGATCGAGTGAGGAGGCGCGCAGATCGAGTGAGGAGGCACAGATCGAGTGAGGCGGCGTGTAAAGCCAGAGAGGATTATAATGACCTCGCCCAAAGGGTCCAACAAATGGAGGGCTTAATGCTATCATTCCAAGCTCAAGCTCCTCCACCACCTCCTGGCACGTAATCGAGCTGCATCAACGTCCCCGAGCATGAGTCTACTGTGTGAATCGAACAATAGTATCTAGGCTTTGTATAAACTGTGTACGTTTTGATTTGTGGCATATTTTTCTATATAACTTGATTTGTGGTTGAATGAGTTCTTGTGCTTTTAAATTGTGATACGTCGTGACTTTGTACGTTAATATTTAATTTTTATTTTTTTTTCTCTTTCACTCAATGAGGCGACGAAGATTGGCCAATCTTCGTCGCTTCAATATAAATTGAGGCGACGAAGATTGACCAATCTTCGTCGCCTCATTGAGTGAAAGAGAAAAAAAAAAATTAAAAACATTGAAGCGACGAAGATTGACCAATCTTTGTCGCTTCAATTTATATTGAAGCGACGAAGATTGGTCAATCTTCGTCACCTCAATTCAGATTGAAGCGACGAAGATTGGTCAATCTTCGTCGCCTCAATTTTCAACTGAAGCGACAACAACTATATCTTCGCGGCGAAAAATTGAAGCGACGAATATTGTTTTTGTCGCTTCAAAAAAAATGTAGCGACGAAGTTTTTCAATCTTCGTCGCCCCAATGGTGAAGGGATGAATCTCAAGCGACGTGGCGAGGTGACGAAGTTTTGGTCACATAAAATCGAGGCGACGAGAAAATGATCCGAGGCGACCATGAAGCTTCGTCGCCTCGAATCTCTTCCCCAATAGTGAAACGTCTCACTGAAATACTGTCAAATCCATTTCTCTTCTTAGAGTCTCAAGCAGCCAACAATAGCATATCTATGATATTGTGAATCAAGATCGATTAGCAAAGTATTCACTCAATGTAGTGCTCTGGGTCATTGTCTCGTCGACCATAAACATGGTTTTATTTCTGCTTGGGTTCTGATTTCTGAACTAAATATGCATTTCTTCGATATGGGTTCTCAACTAAATCATGGGTTTTAAGATTGGCTCAATGGCTTTTGGGTTTTTGACATGGTAAAAGCATCTCGAACAGTAAAGTTATATCTATAATTATTTTTAACTAAAAAGCTAAATGTAGTTCACATATTTTTTACTTCAATTTTTGTAGTTATAGCTAAAGCTAAGTCATTTTAAATACTTGAACCATTAAATCAATTGTTGGATAATGTGACAACTTTTTGGATGGTGAGAGATATAGATCTTAAGCTATTTTCTCTCACATTTGTGACTAAATATAGTTACTCAAAATAGTTCAAAGTCAAATGTAGTTTAGTTTTTAGCTACTCTGTTAGAAATGCCCTAAGTCAGTAAAAAATTGGAGACGAGCATCTACTATGCTTGGTAGATGTGTAATCTTGTCCACATCTAATTCATTTGGTTGTTTTCTTATTTATATATGAAAATTAATTCATCTATTGTTCGACATGATTCCAGTGCAATAAGGGGATCTTGTTCATCGTTGATTCATTGCCATCTTCTTCTTTCTGGGTTTTTTCAGCAAGTCCCCAACTGGTTTGAAATTTTGTGTCATTTTCCAGAAATTTTGATTAATTTGTGAGCTTCTTGGTCATGAAACAAATCGTTGGCTGATGTTATGGTGAGCTGATACAAAAAATTATGAAAGAACACGTTGGAAAATTATTTTCTGCACTCTAACGTTGGGAAAAATATGGTCCTCATTTTATTTTCAGTGTAAAAGTTTAATTGATCAAGAAAATATAGAAATAAGTTAACAGTGTTAGTACTAGCTGGTAAGTTAACTGGACAAGTGTCGGGATTCTAGGCTTGTCAATTTTGATACGACCCATGAATTCGACTCGAAACCCGCATGAAATATAGTAGTTGAACCCTCATGATTAAAAAGAGGGTTAAGCGCGGGTTAACCGCCATATATAACCCGTTTAATAAATGGGTCAACCATAGATCAACCCGCTAACACGATAAATACATGTGTAAGTCGTTTGTTAATTGAGTTTGAGTCGACTTATACAAGACTCGCATACATGACTCATTTAATAGTAAATTATATTAGTTATAAATAAAAGTTATTTAAGTCTTTCTTATAAGATTAACCGATCATTTAATTTGTTTTTTAATATTTTTATTGTTTTTTATGTGAATATTGAAGTTGTTTGAATTTTTAACCTGTTTAATTTAACTGGATTACACAATTTAACACGGCTTATTTATTAAATGGGTTATAAACAAGTTACGCGGGCTGACCCGACACGATTATTAAATGGGTTGAGTTTGCATTTTCGACACGATTATTAAATGGGTTGGGTTTGAGTTTACTTTTTCGACACAAATAACTATATGACCCGACACGACACGACCTACTGACAGACCTACTGGATTCTAAGCCACTATATATAACTTAACAATGTTCTCGTTCATGACCTGATGAGACATGTCAGAGATTCCCCGACACGACACGACCCATGAGAAAAATTAACAGTGTTCCCATTCATGACCTGATGAGGCACAGTGTTCCTAGGGAACCTCTCTATAATGTTCTTTCTTTTCTCATCAAAAAAAGAAAAAAGAAAAAAATTAACAGTGTTCATGGGAAGAAGTATTGACAGTTACATAATACACAGTTTAGCCTCCTGACGATCAACGCAACACTTATGAGTTATGACACTTATACAGTACACCAAACAGCCACCGCCACCTGCTGAGATGGCATTTTCTAACACACACAGACAGTCTCTCTCTCTTTCAAAATCCAGACTTCCATCTCACCCATAACTGAACCTCTCTTCCTTTTGTAACTAAAACCCTAATCGTTTTTGTGCTGCAATGTCTAGGTACGGTTCTGCAACATTTCAATTGAACTACGTCACCTCTTTCTCTCTCTCTTTGGTAATGTCTCATGGCCTTAAAGGCTTAAAGTCTTTTGGGATTTCTGTATATATAACTTTGAATAAAGGAGACAACTTTGCCCATTTTGTTCTCAGTTTGAGATTGAAACAGTTATGAAGCTATAATGCTTGTGAATTCGTCTATTGGGCTTTTGTTACTGGTAAAAATTATGTCTTTTCTTATGAAACCAACAATGCAACAATTGGATAAAGCATAATGGAGAGGTCAACGTTGCCCGTGAGTTTTTCTATGTGTTCACTTTGATAGATAAGAAAAAGATTACTTGTTAATATATTATGAGTTCATGCCTAAAGGAATGAAGCTGTTATAGTACTTGAAAGGCTGTTCTAGATACTGGTGAACATTGCATTTCAATTACGTTCACCACTAACATGTATGTATCAAGTTCAGATTATTAGATGACATTGTGGCATATTGGATATCAGTTGAAATTTTCTGACTGTTGAGCTTATTGTTGTCTTTACAAACTTAACATATATAAAGATAGATGCTTTGATAACTCAAAGAAAAGAAAAAGGTATTTTGGTTTCTTATAGTACCAAGTACCGGCTGAACTTTATTAATCTTCTTAGTTTTGATGATTTACGTTTTCTGCAAATTGAATAGCTCGCTCAATAGGAATAATTCTTCCTTGTTCTATTTCTTGACCGAGGAATCTAATTTTTGTCTGAAAAATAGACATCTTTTTAGCAGATACTACTAGTCCTGCTCTTTTGATAAGATTAATAAATATATTTAAGTGCTTGAAGTGTTGGTCAAGCGATTGGGAGAAGATGAGAATATCATCTATGTAAACAATAGAGAATGAAGAATAAGGTGTAAAAATATCATTCATAATATTTTGGAATTCTGAAGGAGCGTTCTTGAGCCCAAAAGGCATTACGTTCCATTCATAATGTCCAAATGGGACAGTAAAAGCTGTCTTATATCTGTCGTCTTCTGCAATCTGGATTTGCCAATACCCAGATTTTAAATCAAATTTTGAAAATATTGAAGCTTCTTGGAGTCTTGCCAAGAGATCTTTTTTATTGGGTAATGGATATCTAATCCATTTAAGAACCTTATTTAAAGGTTTATAATTAATAACTAATCGAGGAGTTCCTCTTTCAATTTCAGCATTTTTGTTAACATAAAAAGCTGTACAACTCCAAGGGGAATAAGACTTTCTTATTAATTTCTTCTGCAGAAGAGAGTTTATTTCTGCTTTGCAATACTCAATGAGTTCAGCATTCATTTGAGCTGGCCTAGCTTTAGTAGGAATGTTTTGTTCCTTAAAGTCAAGCTCATAAGGGAGAGTGATAATATGCTTTTTCCTTTCCCAAAAAGCATTAGGAAGGTCACTGCAAATTTCTCTTTTAATATTCTCAGATAATGTTTTAATCTGATTTTGGCGGGAATTAATTTGAGTTGTTATATTCATAATTTTTAAATCAGATTGGATATAATTTATCTGATTCTCTTTGAAAATAAGAGTATTTTTTATCATGTCAATTTGACGAGTTTGGGGCTGAGTAATGAAGCCAAAGATTATTTTTTGGCCATCAATCTCACAAATAATACCTTCACTTGTCTTTGTAAAAGGTTCTAAAAGACTAAGAAAAGGGGTTCCCAATATGATTTGTTGGGTTAGACCTTTGACCATAACAAATGGTGTTTTAAAACATATGCCTGAATTACAAATATAGGCATTGGATAGTTTATATCTAATTTTTAGTTTTGAACCATCAGCAGTGTTTAAAGCCTGTGATGATTTGTCATAATATCGTGTAGGGATTATTCCTTCACAAATACAATTTAAATCTGCTCCACTATCAATAAGAGCGATTCCTTTTAAGACATAATCTTTGTCTATAACAATAGTTACATTAGAATACCATTTTTGGTACGTAACTTGGTTAATAATATTAAGAAAGTTTTCTTCCTTTGAATTAGAAGATTCTCCTTGTTCAAGGGTTATCTTACTGATAAATTCTTTGAGAAACTTGGTTTCTGTTTTTAAAATATTTATTTCTGTCTTTAAGTCAGAAATAGAGATTTCTCTTTCTTTTATAATATTTACCTCCATTTTTATGGAGTTAATTTCTTCTTGTAAATCAGAAATAGATAATTTCTTGGAGGAGTGGGTTTTCAAACCATCAAATACTTCTTTTAAGGAATATGATTCCTTTGGGATATAAGGAGAGTCTCGAGGTTTATTTTCTCTCTTTATTGTTTCTAAATAATGTTCAATCATATTTTTCTTGGTTTCAGGATCTTGGATCCCATTAATGAGGTCAAGAATAAATTTTTCTTGGGATGTAAGCACATTTATACTTAACCCATTCATCTCTAGAATAGCTTTGTAATGATTGGCATTACAACCACAGTCTGACGAAGAGGGAGAAGACTCAGAGTCAGAGCTGCTAGTTTCTTGGTTAATAATATTAACCTGTTCTTCTGGCTCACTGTCAGAAGGATTTAGAAGAATTGCTAATAATTGCTTTTTTAGACCTTCATCAGAAATTTCATTAATTTTCTTCTTGGTCCAGCATCTGTTAGCATAGTGGCCTGTTTTTCCACATTTTCTGCAAATAACGTTGGAAGAGTTCTGGGAATAATTCTTCTTATAGTATGGTTTTGAGTTTCGCTTTTTCTTTTCCTGGGGAGGAGAAGATTTTTTAATAAAGCGTTTCTTTTTCTTATAATAAGATTTTGAATCTGATCTTTTTTGTTTATTTGGAATTTGGAGATCAAAACCAAATTGGTCACAAAATTCACCAATTTCTTTTTTGCCAGTTAAATGTTGGCGTTTCAATTGAGCTTTTAATTTTATATCATTGCAGAGAGATAATCCTTCAGCAACGCACTCACTAATGAGTTGACCATAAGTATATTCATAATAGGGAATGGAGTTTCCTCCATGTTTTCTTAGAATACGATCTCTGACCTTTTGGGCAAAGAGAGTAGGAAGACCTGCTATAAACTTCTCTTTCCAGAAGTCAGCATTGGCGTCTGTCCTGATCATTACTTTGGACAAGAATACATCCTTATACCACCTAAACTGGGTTAGAGTGGGACATTTTAGATTGACTAATAAATCCTTATTTCTTTCAAATGAGACTGGGTTAGATCCCACGAAAGCTAATAAAATTGAGGTTAGCAGTGTATAGACTGCATTGGAAATATGGGTTTCAGTATATATAATACTGTCTTGACCTTGTTCATCTTTCATGGTCATTGGTGTTTGAACAATTTTTGTTGCATTTAATATTTGTTGTTGCTGTTCTGAGGTAATAATGTTATCCCACCAACCACGAAGTTGGCCAGCAAAACCTGCAACAATGTATTCTGCAATCTGTTTATCAGTATTATGGGCTGATATACAAACAGTAGAATACATAGTCATACGGTGTAATAATGTGAGAATCTGGTATTCAGATAGACCATCAATATTCCATTCATAAATGGTTCTAGCACTAAAGCTAGCAGTAATATTTGAATTTTCTTCTTCAAATAATAAGTCCTGAGGAGTAGGACGAGTATAATAATGTCTAGTTGAAGCAGTAGGAACTGATTTTCTGCCAAAAGCAGTGCTTCTTCCAAAAATATTTTGGTTTATGCTAGGAGTCTGATCTTTTCTAAGATCATCTTCCATTGCCAGAATTTGTTTTTCAAATTCATTTATATCTGAATCATTATCTGAACCAGAGAATGCTTCTGAAATAGTAGCTATTTGAGCTTTTTTCTCATTAGATTTATGACCATTAATTTGTAATGATTCTAACTGTTGGGTTAGAATTGAAACAATATCAATATCTTTTTTACTATGCATAGTAATATTGATGCTTGGCTTCAGAATAGAAGGTTCTACTATTTTTGGAGTAGAAATAATGGGTGAGGATAAACTTGATTTAGTTTCTTTTAGAACTAGAGGTGTTGTAATTTTTTCTAATTTTTCCTCCATTCTCCCAATTTGAGAACACATAGTTTGGAGAGTCAGGTTTGTATAATTATGTTGTTTTTCATGACTGAAAGCAACTGACTCAATAATTGTTTCACCTGCTTTAATCTTCAGATGTTCTGAAGGTGGATGAATAGAAGTAATGATTTTACCTTTTGCTGTAGTCCAATCTTTTTCTAAGGACTTAAGCATGTTTACACAAGGATAATTTTGGTTAGTAGCATAATCTAAAAACCAAATAGGGAAAGATATAACTTTCTCCTGTGATTTAATAGTTTCATGAAAAAGGAACTTATAATTTTGTTGTTCTTCTTCTTTGTATGTAGAGAAGAACCATTTTCTGAATGATTTATATTTTTCTTGCATAAGATCTTTACTGCAAGCTTGACGATCATAAGTAAAAGGAATAGAAATGACATTTATTGATGCAATGTCATTAAATTCTGATAATGTTTCAGGTTCCTCATGATATATTCCTTGAGGAATCTATTGAGAATTTGTACAAACTCCATCAAATATAAGATTAGGAGTTTTTATGCCTGATGACGAGGCTTTCATAGTTTGGTTTGGAGTATAAAACCTTTGAGACTGAATATGCTCATTTTTTGATGAAATAGAAGATCTACTGTCCTCAGATAATGATAATCGAGTGGATCTTCTGCTATTATCAAATTTAATAATAACATCTCCATCATCATATTGAAGAATTTCTTCAACTCTTTTGTTTTTTAGAGGTTTGGATGGAGTGGCAGATTCTAACATCCATTCATCAGGAGTTTTAATATCTTGCCATTGGATGGTCTGAGGAATAGACACATCTGATTTTAATAAATTAGTCTCGATTAAGACTGTCTTTCCTTTTGTATCATAATTCTTTGCCTTTGGGCTAAGGGTATTCATTGCTTTATAATAAACCCTGTATGTTATGTTTAGAGGTTCCGATCTCTCTTTTAAATTATAACCACTGGTCTTAATGTTTAATGTTAAGACATCTAGAATATTTCTGTCTGTTAATGAAACACAGAAATTGGGGAAACAGTTAAAATAAACTGGTCTGTTGCATAAACTAGTTTGAATGATTCCTAATAAGGAGTCATTGAAATTGAGGTGCCTGCAATCTCTTAAGGCAACTAATAAAGAGGCATTTAAGCCTTCTCTTGATAGTGGTCGAATAGCCACTTGTACCATACCAAGATGGAAATATTTATATTTATCCTTATATCTTCTAATTTCTTCAGGATGGAACAACTGAATAGTTTCATGTTCCTTTCCTATTGGAATAGTTTGTTCAATCGTCTTTATGGTCAAAGCCATATTCAGATTGAACATATTCATCGAATAAATCATTGAAGGTTTAACCTTCGGGAGGCTCCAGCTGTGAAGCTGATTCTCAATATTTGAGAATTCAATATCCTCCTCATTCTTTATATGATCAATAATAGTTTGGGGAATATAATTCCTCGAAGATGAAGATGAAGCTTTAGAAGATGTCCTGGATAATTTGGAAAGCATTTTAAAAGATTATATATATATATATATTTTTTTTAAGTAAATAAAATAAGCATGAACAGACTGAAAGAAGTATAAAAGTCGTTGCCTTATACGGCTGTCAACCACTTACGAAGACTTACCCTGTACTGCTTTCTTCTCGCAATTGGGGCTTCAAGGCGACTTGGGTGCCGTGCGATAAGGGTTGGCTCTGATACCAACTTCTAGTACCGGATCGGATGCTTACTTTATAAACTTGAATAATAATTTATTGATAATCAGAGATAAGTACAACTGTTTGAAGATAGAGAGAGAGGGTAGAGAGAAGGTAGAGCTATAAGAAGAGAAAAACTAAAACTTTAGACTTCTGAGGGAGAGAGGTTCCCTTTTAAAGGCTCTAAAAGTAAAGCTACCGGCTACCGGCTGCTAAAAGCAAAAGAAAAAGACAAAGGCCTAAACAATTGGCCGACAAACAAAAAGCTAAAGTTTAAAGAAAGCAAAGCTATTCCGTAAATCACGCTGGGTGCTCCTTGGGCCCCATCGAACACGTGAAAAAAGGATAGATGCTTCTTTTAACTTTTACAAGGGAAAATATCCCTGAATTCTGACTACTTCGTCTCCATCTTGGCTTTGGCCTTCTTGTTCTGGGAGACCTTAGGTAGATCTTCATTAAGGGAGCTTAATAACTCTTTTGAAGGATTAGAAAAGGGAACAGCTCCCAAATAGTCATCCATGTCTTCATTTTGCTGAATACCATCATCTTCAGCTTCTAGATCAATGTCAGCATCTTCTTCTTCTTCCATTGAGGCCGAGTTTGAAGAGGCTTTGGATGAAGAGCCCTTGAAAAGGACTGCCACATTATTGTCTATTTGAGACGCCAGATTTTGCAATAATATTTTCTTAAGCTCTTTGGGAGAAGCTAAAGGGAAGGCAGCCTTTAAACCTGCTAAAGAAGGGATAACAAAATCCTTCTTTGAATCATCATTCTGAGGAGTATATTCCTGTTTCATTTTCTTGAATTCTTCAATACATTCATTTATTTTTAATAAATGAGGATTATAATCAAACTTGGACCACCATTTATAAAAGAATTGGCGGTTAAGGGAAAGAACCCCAATATCTAACTGGCAAACAGAAAAAGTCCATTGCCAGATCCAGGGAAGACTGAATCTTGCCAGAAATCGAAGAAAATTGCTTCCACTGATAACCCTTACATCTTGCTGTTTTGGGTCACTTAAAATATAGCTTTTGTAGGAATTAAAAAGCTCTTCTGGGAGGAAGTCTTCATTTGGTCCCATCTTGTCGAACCAATTATAAAACCAGAATGGTAATTCTTGTTTGAAAATAGCTGGTTCTATCCTAATGAACCAAGTATGCTTTTCAGCTTTGTTTTGATAATAAAAAGCTTTATTCCATGCTTCGATGTAATCCCAATAATTGAAACTGGCATGAATAAATTTCAAATCCATAGATTTGTTGGGGTTTAAACCCCATTCGGAGATATGAATTACGCGTTGAATAAACGCTTTGCTGAAGGAAATGTCTTCAATATGTTTATTTTGAATCTTCTTAGTTTTGATGATTTACGTCAAGGGATTCCTTTCATTAAGATACATTTGATGATTAATGCTGCTTCGTTTATTTTGATTTAACTATATGACTACTGAAGGCATACTTGTTATTGGCAACTCCTTGACAATAGACAAAACACAATGGACTGAAGATCATCAAGGAAAGAGATTGAAGATGTTGGCATCTCTTACTTATCTCTTTGGGATATCAGGTAGATCATGCATTCCATAACATGGTTTTCATTTAGGATAGCAACTGTTGCACATATCCCTGCTGTTCTGCTGTGGTTCTGGAAACATGTTCATAACTGGTTTCTGTTGCCTAGGTTATTCTTGATTCTGTATGCACGTGATTTACAGCTGCCTAGGTCATTCTTAATTCAGAATACATGTGCTTTGTTTCATGATAGTTGACTTTACAAAAGGTGTGTTTGAATTAAGTGTCTTAAGCCAACATGTGACTTTTAGGATGGTGTGTTGCTTTTGTATTGCTTTACAGCCTGGACATCTTTCTGGTCTTCTCTTTCTCTTCTGTCCTTCACGTGTTTGCTGTGTCTATTTTGCCATTTATGGTACTAGGTTGAGAAATGCTTTTTCCCTCCTAAAAGACTCCTTGCCCAAAATGTATAGCTGATGTTGACATTACATTTTGCCTCTTAGCATGCTGATTACTTTGTAATTTGTGTTCAAAGTGTTGTGTCAAATCTGGACAGTTCTAGGTCTGCTATAGGGTGACTCTTTTGTTGGTTTTTCACGTGCCTTCTTGTGGTCCTTAACCCCTGTGTTGCCTTGCTTACTTGCTGCACTTTGCTGCTGTATTGTATTGCATATATAAGCAGCTTAAGGCTGTTGTGAAGGTTGGTTGGTTGAGTGAAACACTTGGGGGTTTTGGTTATTCTGTTTTGGTACTCTTTGAGAGCACTTTCGAGTGTAGTTTCTCTTATCTCTTCTCTTCCCCTTCCATGTCTTTTGGTTGCTCTTTATAGTGCATAATAGACATGGTTTCTCAAGCTTGAAACTGTTTTTCAAAACTCATATGCATTTGTGCATTGTGCATTCCATAGAGATAAAGTGTGGAGATGCCCAACCCAAGAAGTTGATCAAGATGATTTAACTTAAGTGTAGTTAAGATCTGAGTTGATACTTCTGTATATTTTCCAAGTGTAAGCACATAGATTAAAGTAGTGTAGCTCTGTTTGTACTAGTGGGTAGACTAGTCAGGATAGCATAAGGGTTATGTATCCCCAGAGTGCCAGAAACTTGTCATTGTGTGAGTTACAAATTAGTGGAAAGGTTTGTCCCTCAGAGTTAGGGGCACGCAGTTTTGATCCTGGTTGTAGGATTTCTGCGTCACCAAAAACATCTGGTGTCATTCTTTCCTTACTGCTTTTATTTTTATTACTCGTATCCTGCGTTTCGGGATAGGACAATATATTGCTATCCCGGGAACAGATTAAACGAAAAAGTGGTAAAGGCCTATTCACCCCCCCTCTAGGACCTTTAAGTGGTATCAGAGCGGCCACTAGCCTTTGCTAGTGAGATCCTCTGAGGGGTTCGTTATGGATCGGGAAAAAGGTTCTTCCATAAATGTTCCACCTTTTTTCGATGGACATGATTTCTCTCAATGGAAAATCATGATGAGTGCCTTCCTCTCCTACCAAGATGATGGTATGCTGTGGCAAAGTGTAGAGGAAGGCTGGACACATCCCACAAAACCAAAAGGCGATGAATCAACCGAAATAATTTCAAAGCCTAGGTCCGAATGGGTAAAAGACGACAAGGATTCGGCTAGAGCAAATATCAAGGCCCTTAGCTGTCTATTCAATGCTGTCTCCGAGGCAGAGCGCCAAAGAATCATTCATTGCTCCACTGCTAAGGAGGCATGGGAGGTGCTCATCAACACTCATGAAGGTAACTCTCGTGTTAAACAACAAAAACTTCAACGTCTTATTTTTGAGTTTGAAGGTCTAAGCATGAGTGACAAAGAGTCTATTGATGATTTTTATGGTCGTGTACTTAATATCACAAATCAATGTCGTAGCTTAGGAGAGGCTATTGAATCAAAGAAAATTGTTAGGAAGTTCTTAACTGCTTTACCTCCCTTCTTTGACTCTAAAATGAATGCTATTGAAGAAGCTCATGATCTTGATACTTATCCTCTAGAAGAACTTGTTGGAAATCTGAAAACTTATGAAACTCTTAAGAAAAGACCCATGCATGAGAAAACCATTGCCTTAAGTTCGGTTAAAATTGAGGTTGAAAAGTTGCATGAAAATGAAGATGATGAAAATGATGAATTCGCTTTTCTAACCAAACAATTTGAGAAATTCTTAAGGAAAAGGAAAACGTTCAATTCTAATCGGAACTTTTCAAAAGGATCTAGTTCTAAGCTCTTTAGAAATAAGGTCTCACAGAAAGGTCGGGATATCAGGCCCTCTCCTATCCCGAAAACGGACATGAAATTTTTTGAATGCAATGGAATAGGACATAAGGCTGTGGATTGTGCTAACATGTTAAATAGGTCTCATAAAGTACTAAAAGCAACTTGGAGTGATAGTGATTCTAATGAAAATTCTGAAACCGAGTTAGATGAAGATGAGAAGGTTGCCTTTGTCTCTCATGTCATATTGGATGAGTCCCTTGAGGACAAGGATTCCGATGATGAAGGGCATGATATGTATGTGCGTTTATGTAAAGCCTCAAAGTCTATGCTTGCTAAAAATGAAGTTCTATCTAATGAGCTTTCATTGAGTAAGGAGACACATTCCAGGATACAAGGAAAGTTCCTATCCCAGAAGACAGAATGGATTTCAATCAAAACCCAACTTGAAGAGCAAGTGACTTTTCTCAAAGAGGAGCTGGACCGTCGGTCCTCTACTATAAGCTTGCTGACTACTGAGAAGCTGAAGCTCGAAGAAGCCCTGCTGGACGCCCGAAACCAGTTCGCCAAATTCTCCATTGGCTCGGAGAAGCTATCCCAAATCTGTGGGATGGGAAGACTAGATGGCAGCAAGAAGGGGTTGGGATTTGAAGGTGTTGACAAATCCAAAGGCTCAGAGAAGACTACGTTCGTAAAAGGAACCAGCTCTGTGTTGGGAAAGCCTCCTCCACAACTGAAGACCAATGCTCCTGAAATCCCCAAGGCGTCAAAGCTCAAGAAAGGCTCGCAAATCAGATGCTTTCACTGTGGGAACAGTGGACACATTCGTCGGTACTGTTACAAGCTGAGAGGAAATTTTGTACCTGCCAAGACCTCACAAAACGTCAATTTGCTCGCCCACTTTCAGAAATCTCTCATTGAACTGACAAGGATAGCACAGTCCATTGGCATCCCGGAGCAGAAGAATAAGCCTGCTTCTGCAAATTGGGTCAGGAAGTCTGTTCACAGAACCCGGGATACCAGAAGGGTCATGTCTCCCAAAGCCCCTGATGTCAAGAAGAAACAAGAAGAAGTCATCTGCTTTCTTTCAAGAGTAAAGACCTCACCCACTGTTGCAAGAGATGTTGTAGCTGTTTGCAACGTTGCCTTGACTGCTCTTTCCACCAGGAAATCCGATTCTTGGTACATGGACAGCGGCTGCTCGAAGCATATGACCGGAGAACGGAAATGGTTCACCTCCATGGATGATACTCACCCTGTTGGTGATGTTATGTTCGGTGATGGAGCCAAAGCTGAGATCATTGGAAGCAGGATGGTTGACACTCCTGGTCTCCCGGGCTTGAAGAACGTTCTGTTGGTGGCAGGATTAGAAGTTTGCCTGCTGAGTGTGAGTCAGATCGTCGATGAGTATGAGACTGTGACATTTGACAGGTCTCAATGCACTGTCCTTGATAGGAAAGGAAGATGTGTGATGAAAGGGGAAAGATCTAGGGATCATTGCTATTGTGTTCGAGCTAACAAGAAGTTGGAATCTGATATATGCTTCCTATCCTCAACTCAAGAAAGCTTGCTAGATCTGTGGCATAGAAGGATGTGTCATCTCAACCATCAAGATGTGGTGAAGTTGTCCTCGAAGGATGGAGTTCGTGGCCTGCCCAAACTATCCGGGAGAGCTGCAGGTATGTGTGGAGACTGCAAAATGGGTAAGCTATCCTGAACCTCTCATCCTGTTCTAAATGCTAGGCCAACCTCTAATATTCTTGAGTTACTTCACTTAGATCTTGTAGGCCCTGTAGAAACTGAAAGTCTTGCGAAAAAGAAATATGTACTTGTTGTGGTAGATGACTTTTCTAGATTTACTTGGGTCATTTTTCTAGGTGACAAAACTCAAACTTTTGGGAAGTTTTTTGAACTAGCAAAACAAATTTCAAATGAAAAGCTCTCCGAAAACAAATGCATTTTGAGGATTAGATCAGATCATGGTACCGAGTTTGAAAACTCTTTGTTTGCTGAGTATTGTGAGGAAAATGGTATGCACCATGAGTTTTCAGCCCCCATTACACCCCAACAAAATGGGATTGTTGAGAGGAAGAATAGGGTGTTGGTAGAAATGGGGAGGGTTATGTTGAGTTCTGCAGATTTGCCTCACATGTTTTGGGCCGAAGCAATCTTTAATGCGTGTTACACTCTTAATCGTGTAATTTTCAGACCGGGTACTTGTAAAACTCCCTACGAACTTTGGAAAGGCAAGAAACCAAATATCTCACACCTAAAAGCTTTTGGAAGCCCTTGTTTTATTTATAGAGACCGTGAGTATTTGACAAAGTTTGATGCTAAATGTGATAGGGGTGTTTTTCTAGGCTATGCATTGAATAGCCGTGCTTACCGGGTCTACAACAAGAGAACATGCAAGGTTGTAGAAACGGTGAACGTGGCTATCAATGATTCTCTTGTATGCTCTCACAACCATTCTTCTAGAAATGTGCAGATTGAGGATGTGAGCACTGAGACATCTCCCAAAGATCCTGAGACTCCCATTGACGAACAGAATCCTATCCCTGATGACGTATCCCAGGATGCAGAATCTGATAAGGAAGGTGCCGGGATAGATCAGACCCTAACTATCCAGAAGCCACATCGCATTGGGAAACGTCAAGTGCAAAAAGACCATTCTCCTTCGGATGTGATTGGCATGGTGGATGAACCAATGCAGACCCGAAGTAGGTCCAAAGCGGTTGTAAGTAATCTCGTTAGCCTCATGAGCTTTCTTACCTTGCATAGGTTAGCTATCAATCGAATTGCTTGCTATGGTTTTGTTTCTAGTATTGAGCCTAAGAATGTTAAAGATGCTTTAAAGGATTCAGAATGGATTGGGGCTATGCAAGAGGAATTAAATCAGTTTGAGAAAAGCAATGTTTGGCACTTAGTTCCTAGACCTAGGGATAAGAATGTTATTGGAACAAAATGGGTGTTCAAAAATAAAACGGATGAGAAGGGAATTATTACAAGAAACAAAGCTAGGTTGGTTGTGCAAGGTTATTCACAAATAGAAGGCCTAGATTTTGATGAAACCTTTGCCCCCGTAGCTAGACTTGAGTCCGTTAGGTTACTCTTGGCCATTGCTTGTTTCCTGAAATTTGATCTCTTTCAAATGGATGTGAAAAGTGCCTTTTTAAATGGAGTTTTGAAAGAAGAAGTGTATGTTGAACAGCCCCCGGGATTTCAGAGCTCTTCCCATCCCGACTATGTTTACAGATTAGACAAAGCCCTTTATGGTTTGAAACAAGCTCCTAGAGCTTGGTATAAAAAATTGTCTACACATTTGATTGACCATGGGTATGTGCGTGGCTCTATTGATAAGACCATGTTTGTTAAAAATGTTTCACATCATATGATAATTGCTCAAATCTATGTGGATGATGTGGTGTTTGGTTCTACCTCCCAAAAACTTGTTGAGGAGTTTGTTAGTCTAATGAAGCAAGAGTTTGAAATGAGCCTTTGTGGTAAGCTAAACTTCTTCCTTGGACTACAAGTTCAGCAAAGGAAAGATGGTTTGTTCATTTCGCAGGAAAAGTATGCGAAGGAACTTGTGAAGAAGTTTGGGATGGAAGGAGCCTCTCCCATCCGGAACCCAATGGGAACTTCTTGCAGAATCAGTGCTGATTTGGAGGGCATCAATGCTGATCAAACCCTCTACAGAAGCATGATTGGAAGCCTGCTTTACCTCACAGCCAGCAGACCCGATATCTCTTTTAGTGTGGGTGTTTGTGCTAGGTATCAAGCCAATCCCAAGGAATCCCACGTGAAGGCTGTCAAACGTATCATTCGATATGTTTCAGGTACGTGTGCTTTTGGAATTCTGTATACAACGGATACTAACACTGAGATTGCAGGGTATTCGGACTCGGATTGGGCTGGAGATGCCACGGATAGGAAGAGCACCTCGGGTGGCTGCTTCTTTGTTGGGAACAACCTAGTATCGTGGCATAGCAAGAAGCAGAACTGCGTATCACTGTCCACTGCTCAAGCGGAGTATATAGCTGCTGGAAGCTGCTGTACACAACTCCTTTGGATGAAGCATATGCTAAGCGACTACGGATTTGAGCAAGGTATCCTATCCCTGTTTTGTGATAACACCTCGGCAATCAATATTTCAAAAAATCCTGTGTTGCATTCTAGGACCAAGCATATAAAGATTAGATATCATTTCATTCGAAACTTGGTTGAAGACAAACAGCTTGAAATGACATTTATTCCAACTGAACAACAATTGGCTGATTTGTTCACTAAGCCCTTGGACAATCTGAGATTTGAAAGTCTTAGGAAGGCTATTGGTGTATGCACCATTACTTGAGATATCTCCCTCACTGGTCTAAATTTATCTTTCAAGTCTTTTTATTTTCTGAAAATAAATGTTGGCTCATGCTGGGATACGAGTCAGTGGTCAAATCCCGGGAAATATTTCTGAACTTGATCTAAAATGTTGTGTTCTTATTTCATGTATCTTGATAGACATTGCTGCATCTTTCTCTTGTGTATATGCATCTATGCCTTTAAGAATGTTAGTGCATGTGGTCTAAATCATTCTTGGAACTAGAAAGAACTCTTGAGCACAAAGGTTACTCTTGTGGGGTGTACACCGTTTAAGCTAGAAAATTGAGTGAGTTGAACTAGTTACTGAATAACAATTGTGAAATTCTGGTGCTTATTGTTAAATGAATTAAGTAAAGGAATGGGCTAGTCTTTTGCTGGGTGCACCTTAACCGGAACCAGTGGGGATCCCTGAGATGTTATCTATCCTTCGATGGGTTCGGACTAGTTATCCACTGAGTGTCCTTGAAACACACATTATTCTTTCGAGCATTGCGCTCAGGACATAATGATAACTACTCTGTTATATGGACCTATGAGGACGTATTTCTCAGATGAGCTCTTGGACAAAAGTTAAAGAAAATGGAGAAATTGCCTTGAACTTAAATGAGAACGGCCAAAGGCCAAGTTGGGACAAAGTCCTTGATATGCTGAATTTCCAGAACTCTCAAATGGTTGTGACAAAGTCACTTGGTTACTCTTGATGTCCTCATGTCATTTGATGCTCTAAACTTGTACTCCCTTAGATGAACCTTTCACACACACACTCTTATGGTTCCAAGGATTGATTTGTGAAGAACATGGCATTGATGTTACTTTATAGTCATATATTCATGTGAAAAATTTGAGCCATCAAGACATATGAAAATTAGTTGTCACATTTTTGTGAGTCATGCTTAAACTTTTCTGATGTCTGGGATTTCACTGACTGTTTCCATCCCAGGGTTCATGCTGACAGGTTGTAAATCTTTCTGAAATCAATCTCTTTGTGTTTTCTTATGCACCATTTGAGGGGGAGTTATCAATGTGTTGGTAGATACATCGGTACCTTCTATTATTCAGGGTGTCCCAAATATCCCAGTGGATATTAGAAGTATACATGCATGGTGGTCCTTGTGTTTACCTTTGAGGAATCTTTCTTGGATGCTAGCTTGTGTACCTTTCCTAGGGATAGGACACTGTTACTCTTTATTGCTGACTTGACTACACAGGAATTTAAAAGTGGAGATTGTGTGTTTAAGAAGAGGAAACTCTTAGTTCAAAGACTCTTGAGTAGAGTTGGTCTTGTTTCCGCTGCCCTTTTCTCTCAAGGAGCACCTTGTGGAGCAGTTCAGAGGTTCAAGTCTGAAATCTCTATCATCATCTCAAGTCAGGCCGGCTCAGTTCCAGCTCAGGAGCCCACTGCCTCCTCCTCTCCCGAGGATAGAACTGCGGTTTCCTCTCCTTCCGACTCTGGTTGCACCAATCCTCTTGGGGAAGATTGGTGCTGAGGATGAGGACGCTCTTGGTGATGATGCTTAATCAACTGCCTAATAATCTGTGTTGTTTCTGATCTGTGTGTTGTTCTTTTCGGTTCCTTTTCTGTTTCTCCCTAACCAGCTTGGGTTTTTGGTTTTGTGATCTGTCCCTAAACAATGTTACTTTTATCTGCGGTTTTAAATCATCTGTGGTTTTACCCTTTGTCTTTCCTAGACAAAAAGGGGGAGAACTAGCTAATCTATGCAGGTACTTTTGGATGGGGAGAACTACCTGGATGGGATAGGTACTTGTGTTCCTATCATGGTAAACCAGTCAGGGGGAGTACTGAACTATTTGGTTTAAGTACTTTGGATACTTTTTGGATGCATGTGTTTTTTGTGTTATACTATTCTCATGCAGGTACTCTTTGAAGATTGTGTTTTGTCAAGGAATGCCAAAGGGGGAGATTGAAGGCATACTTGTTATTGGCAACTCCTTGACAATAGACAAAACACAATGGACTGAAGATCATCAAGGAAAGAGATTGAAGATGTTGGCATCTCTTACTTATCTCTTTGGGATATCAGGTAGATCATGCATTCCATAACATGGTTTTCATTTAGGATAGCAACTGTTGCACATATCCCTGCTGTTCTGCTGTGGTTCTGGAAACATGTTCATAACTGGTTTCTGTTGCCTAGGTTATTCTTGATTCTGTATGCACGTGATTTACAGCTGCCTAGGTCATTCTTAATTCAGAATACATGTGCTTTGTTTCATGATAGTTGACTTTACAAAAGGTGTGTTTGAATTAAGTGTCTTAAGCCAACATGTGACTTTTAGGATGGTGTGTTGCTTTTGTATTGCTTTACAGCCTGGACATCTTTCTGGTCTTCTCTTTCTCTTCTGTCCTTCACGTGTTTGCTGTGTCTATTTTGCCATTTATGGTACTAGGTTGAGAAATGCTTTTTCCCTCCTAAAAGACTCCTTGCCCAAAATGTATAGCTGATGTTGACATTACATTTTGCCTCTTAGCATGCTGATTACTTTGTAATTTGTGTTCAAAGTGTTGTGTCAAATCTGGACAGTTCTAGGTCTGCTATAGGGTGACTCTTTTGTTGGTTTTTCACGTGCCTTCTTGTGGTCCTTAACCCCTGTGTTGCCTTGCTTACTTGCTGCACTTTGCTGCTGTATTGTATTGCATATATAAGCAGCTTAAGGCTGTTGTGAAGGTTGGTTGGTTGAGTGAAACACTTGGGGGTTTTGGTTATTCTGTTTTGGTACTCTTTGAGAGCACTTTCGAGTGTAGTTTCTCTTATCTCTTCTCTTCCCCTTCCATGTCTTTTGGTTGCTCTTTATAGTGCATAATAGACATGGTTTCTCAAGCTTGAAACTGTTTTTCAAAACTCATATGCATTTGTGCATTGTGCATTCCATAGAGATAAAGTGTGGAGATGCCCAACCCAAGAAGTTGATCAAGATGATTTAACTTAAGTGTAGTTAAGATCTGAGTTGATACTTCTGTATATTTTCCAAGTGTAAGCACATAGATTAAAGTAGTGTAGCTCTGTTTGTACTAGTGGGTAGACTAGTCAGGATAGCATAAGGGTTATGTATCCCCAGAGTGCCAGAAACTTGTAATTGTGTGAGTTACAAATTAGTGGAAAGGTTTGTCCCTCAAGAGTTAGGGGCACGCAGTTTTGATCCTGGTTGTAGGATTTCTGCGTCACCAAAAACATCTGGTGTCATTCTTTCCTTACTGCTTTTATTTTTATTACTCGTATCCTGCGTTTCGGGATAGGACAATATATTGCTATCCCGGGAACAGATTAAACGAAAAAGTGGTAAAGGCCTATTCACCCCCCCTCTAGGACCTTTAACTACCTATGTCATTTTGTAACCAACGCAGTTGATTGGATTATACCTCTGATCAAGATCGGGTAGGAAGTATTCCAAAGGACTTTATGGCAGGTACTGGCCAGCCATCTCTTGGTCGTGCGAAGCTAGCTGATCTCGTACCTTCTGAAGGTTTTCCGTCAGATTCTTACAAACTATCTATTTCAACTCTGTCACAATCATTGGCCCAATATTCCGCAGCCATCATTCAATTTTCAGTGAGTGACGGGGCACTATTAAGGTCCGGTTCAGAATCTGCTCGCCTCTACTTCCATCAAAGAGCGTCATACCCTGCTCCAGACATTATTCATACAAATGACCCCCATGAATGGTGCAAGACTTCCGGTTACAATGCAGACCCTCAGTTATGGGTAGAAACATATGATTACAGACCTGGAATAACTCCTTTAGAGCCCAACATCATGATGGAATTTCCTCCAGCAGGTTTACCAGATATGTTTTCCGTACTCGGAAAGGCAGCTCGGGACATATTGGATGCTATCTGCTTCTATTTGAACTTGCGTAGCTCACCATTTACTGATGTACTTGATAATGTTCTGTTAAGAAATCGGGAAGTATGAAGGCATACAAGTGTTGGCTCTTCCTTGTAATTGGACAAAACATAATAGATGAAGGATCATCAATGAAGATGTTGACATAGCCTACTTATCTCAATGAAAAACAGGTTGATCATTCATATTGCATAACATGTTTTCATTTAGAATAGCACTCTAGACATGCATCCTTGTTAATCTATAACGTTTTCATGTGTGATATTTAACGGCTAAGGTTGTCTCTAATTCCAGATTATATATGCTCAGTATGCATGAAAGTTGACATTGAAAAAGCTGTTTTGAATTATGGAAGATTTCTTAGATAAAGTTGTTTTTTGGTTCACATGTGACTTCTTAGGTTTAGTGTTCTAGAAATCTGTTTTGCTTTATAGCTGGGTTGGCTTTTGGCCATCTTAAAAAACTGTCTTTGTGTGCAAAACGTGCTCACCTCTGACCACTGCTTGGTTATTTCTGGGATGACAGTTTGAAATGCTTTTGCCTCCTTTAACACACTTTGCCTAAAATAAAAACCCTAGAGTTGACTTTGTGTGTTTGTCTCTTGAGCATGCTTTTGTCCTTCAAACTGATAACTGTTGGTTTAGGTCTGCTATAGGTTGACTTTTGGGATGTTCAGCACGTTTCCTTGCTGTCAAAAGTAACTGGGTTGTTCTATCTATACAAGGGATCTCAAGGCAGCTTTGGCTCCTTGGTTGAGTGATATTATTTTTGGGGTGATTCTTTGAGAGCACAAAATTATGTAGTTTTCTCTCTTCTCTTCTCTTCCCCTTCTGTGTCTTTACTTGCTCTTTGCTGTGCATGTAAGTCATAGATTCTCAATCATAAAAACTGTTTTCAAAACTCATATGCATCATTGCATAAGTGCATTCCATTGAGATAGGTATGGAGATGCTCAACCCGAAGAAGTAGATCAAGAAGATTTAACTTACAAATAGTTAAGATCTGAGTTGATGCTTCTAGATACTTTCCAAGTTGTAAACATATAAGTCAAGTAGTGTAACTCTGTTTAGAACTGGTAGTCAGACTAGTTAGGATAGCATACGGGCTATGTATCCCCAGAGTACAAGAGTCTTGTAATTGTGTGTGTTATTTGATAGTGGAAAAGTTTATTCTTCAAGAGTTAGGGGCACGCAGTTTTAACCCTGATTGTAGGGTTTCTACGTTAACAAAAACATTCTCGTGTTATTCTTTACTTATTGTTTTTACAGTTTAAACACTCGTATCCTGAAATTCGGAATATGTTATCATTCTGTTATTCCCGAGTACAATTTAAGAGAAAAAATTGTAAAATGTCAATTCACCCCCCATAGTTTTACGACGCAAGAGGATGGCCAGTTGGTTATGTTTTCTGATCACGACCATCAGGTTGACAAAACCTTGATATCTGTTGTCAAGTCAGATAAGCCAGGCCTGCACATAAAGGACTTTCAGGGTCGTTGGGTTCTTGTAGATGAAGACGTCGGTCCTCAAGAAGCTATTGTATACCCTGGACTTGCACTGTATCAGGCAACTGCGGGATTTGTTAACCCCGCACTTCAAAGAACTTAGATCACTAGTATGCAGAATAACTTGTTTGGGCGATGTTCTTTTGCTTTTAAATTAATGCCTAAATCCATGACCAGTCTCAGTTGTTCTGAGATGAGAGCTGCTGGTCATGGGGTGGAACCTCAGTTTCAGCTTCCGATATACCGGTTGATGACTTCATGCAAAGGTCTCACCCGATCGATCAACTTTAAAGCAGACAGAGTGTTCAAAGCTTTAATTTCCAAGCAACCCCAGATGGTATGTTGCATTTAAGTTCTCCTAGCATCAATTACAATAATGTCGTGCTAATGTACTGTCTGTTACAATCATTTTATTGTTTATATATATACAGCACTTTCCTTGATGGTCTAGTCTGCTTTATTCAGCATTGTCATGTATGCTGTCCTCACTCAAAGAGAAGCACATGCACACACCTACTAAAACAATAGCCTGAGCTATGTATTTGGCAGCTAATTTCAGAGGAGGATTTTCTGTTATTGATACACTACAGTGATAGATTGGGATTCAATTATATTGGCTTTGTGATCGTTTTGATTGAATTATCATGGAGCTGTTACCATCAATCTTTGATGCTACTTTATTTTGGTGAAAGGGAAAAAGGAGAATATATGCCTACTTAATATTTTGTGAAGTCTTGGTATCTGAAATCTTCAACCTAGTATAACTGCAAACCATTCCATCTGATGAAGTCTTGTATGTTTTGAGTAGTTGAATTTCATTATGTTATTTGTGTGGGTATAGGGTCTATGAAGCATATGATGATGAGGAGGAGGAAGAATGATTCAAAATTCAAACCTCTGCCACAATCCAAGAGATTACTGCTGGAGGCCCAGCGAGTTCTCAAGTAAAGGGTTCAGAACATTGCACACACGAAGGGCATCAAGCTGAGGTTTTGTCCTCTGAAGGATTGCGAGAGTCATATTCAGACAGTTGATAGCCCATGTGCCAATACTAGTAATAAGGCCCGCGCTACGCTGCGGGGGTGTTAGGAAAATATATAGTAATATATGTTACTCATGTAAAGTTTTTGTAAAACAACATTACCGATATACATTCGATTTGTTATAGACTCTGGTACAGTACGAAAAATTGTCATTTCATGGAGCAAAGCATATACTTGGTACAACCTGGATGAAGCTGTATAAGCTTTGTTGCTGGACTTCTTCAATTCCATTAGTACAAAGTAGATGACCAAAGCCATTACAATGCATTAGTCCATGCGAAAGAGATCGGTCTTTCTATAGCGCAGATAGAACACTCTTTCCATATGCTACAGATACAAATGTAAGCTTACTACTCCATATGTTGCGCTCAGTCTTTCTCACGACCTAAACAAAGTTGAAAGCCTGCACAATTGAATGATTTATCAAATTAATAAAAACAGATTAATAAATTAAGAAAAAAATAGATACCCAAAATGAATAATTAGATAGAAATTATAAAGATCAAAATAAAGCTCTGAACCTCCTAAACCATAATTTCATGTTCGTCTAACTATGATATATTGAACAAAGTGAAGAAAGGGATTGGAAACGCACCAATGACAAAATGAATAGTTTCCAACGATTGATAGAAGAAAATAAAAATTGGTGGGAAAAGAGAAGCCTATTCCATTCCGGCGAAAGAACTAACAACTAACAACCCCTCTCCTTGTAATCGAAAAGACTCCAACTTAAATCAATCAGCATCTCCTTATAAGATCCCCTTATTTCAAATCAAAACCAAACAGACCTATAATACCAATATTACAAACTGATGATTAAAATGGCACAATTCAATCCAATCAGCAATACCCAAATCCAAAAACTCATAAATCAAGCTACACACAACTACATATTATTCAGATTTAACCAAAAATCAAAAGCATCAGTAATGGGAACAGATCAGTGAAGGATATAGATAACAAATCTCAAATCACCTCTTTTAGAAGAAATTATATCCAAGCTAAGTTTGATTAGGTTTCAGACTTCTTGGTCAACTCAAAACATAAAAGATTAAAAAAAAACAGCCTTGTCATTTTTTTTGCACTTACAAAAGAGCTTTGCTTTACTTTCTTAGCTTCCAAACTTAAACTGAACCAAACTGATTTAAAGAGCAACACAAAAGATCACAAATTTACAATACAACAAATTAAGTTGACCGTTCACTTGAGCATTATAGTGTGTTGTTTAATGAAGGATTAGGTTTTAAGTTACCGTTTTAGTATATGGTAGGACAATTAATTATCGATATTGAACTAAGCTGATTACTTTAACTGTTAATACTATTGTAGACAGAAAGACTGAACCAAGGTATTTGACTTCCAAGTTCCAACAGTAAAATTGTACAATACAAAAGATCACATGGCTGAAGTTTCTAATTCAAAGCTCTAAGGCATACAAAGCAACTGCACCTCAATTACAGACCATAAGTTAATATAGACAATAAGGTTCAAGTTTATTTTTCTTTCTTTAATAAAGTACAAACTCAACTTGTTCATTCAAGCTAATCAACACTACTATATCATAAGGAATTATAGCTCCAGATATTTGAAGTAAAAAATAGAAAATGAATTCAAGTTCATAGCAAAAGAAGTAAACTTGCCGTAAATCTTACACAATCATCACTGTTCAGTAAAATTTCAATAAGAGAGTTAAGATCAAATACATGCAAAGCCAATTAGATGCTGTAAAGTTAAGTAAAGCTTGAAGTCATGACATTCAGAGTCTATTTTCTCACTGAACAAATCAGAGCTTTACGCCGTAATAAAACTTATGGAAAGTACGATGAGAGCAGAACAACCTATATAGAGTCGTTTGATCAATTTCTCAATGTCATCAAACACACTATCCCTTTAAATTGCATAGCTATAAACAAACAACCTATTTGAATGACCAAATTCAAGTTCCATTTAAACTTTTACCATTATGGAGCTCAAAAGCTTGCGGGAAAGAATGAAGTACTGCATTATATAAGTATAGCAATATCATATCAACTGGGCATGAAATCCAGTTAAAAAATAGCTACCCCCACTCATATTCTTACTGTTATCAGCCCATCAAATCCAACTCGATCAAGAGGAAAAAGTTAGCAGCTGAACAACCATAATTGCCAAAATAGCAATCACTTAATCAAGTGAAAAAAGTAAGGAAACAAATAATGCCAGAATAGGATTAATACATAGAAACCCAAAATGCATAGACTTTTTAGCATGATCTTTGTTATAAGGACAACCACCTATCTATAAACTCTACACCAGATTCTGGAAATTTACCCATCTTCAACCACATACGTGTATAACAAAATGCACCACACTACAGCATCATGCATACAAATTAGGAATACCGGGACCAAACAGAATTTCAATCAATAACTTATAAGTTGTCAACAGTGTGTTTCAAAACTATAAATCTATATAGGTAGAACTGAACAGATTAGAGACTGCCTCCAAGTTTCACACAAAGAAGAGAAATAATAACAGCAACAGACAGATCAAAAGAGATCATTTGAGGATAGAAACATCCTTACATCTTCTAACATAAACATATCACACCAAAAAATAGCTGATGTCAGACACCAGTCTAAAGTGATAGGAGGTCTGGAGAGTTCATGAACTAAACAGTAACTATACTCTTTAATTAGTCATTTTTCTGTGTTATATATCAGCAACCAGCTGATTGCCCCTGAATACTCTATACGCCTGAACCCAAGCACATCCATCAGAAAAGAACTTACCTTAACCAAAAACGTTACAGTGGGAAACCAAAGCACAGAGGAGAGAAGAGAGCTGATTTTGGAAATCGAGGTCGAGAAAATGAAATCGGAGAGCAGATCAGCGACTAAACGGGGAGGAACGAAACTGAGATAGGAGAGGATAGAGTGTTTACCTTCAGATTGGAAAAACTTAGGAAGAAAAGTGAGGTAGGAACGAAAGAGAGAGGAGAGCGATCTGTGTGAGATAGAGGAGAGCGACCAAATTCTGGGTATGAGAGAGAGAGGAGAGCGATTTGTGTGAGATAGAGGAGAGCGAGAGTGGTGAGGCTGAGAGAGGAGAGCAACCAAATTCTGGGTATGAGAGAGAGAGGAGAGCGATCTGTGTGAGATAGAGGAGAGGGAGGGTGTGGGTGTGAGAGGGAGGAGAGAGCCGCATGCTTGGCATGCGCGTGAACAGTTCGAGAAAATATGAACAGAAACTGTGAACAGGGATTGTGAATAGGATGCTTCACGTCTGTTATATAGGTATATTAGAATGGAGATTGGGTGGCCTCACGGAGTGCCGCCATTTGTTCATCCACATGATCTTCCCAATATGGCGAAAATTGGTTTCCTCGAAGCATATGAACCTGGTTGGTCAGCTATAAATGATATGGAATTAGGCCTAACTGAATCTGGACAAGCCGGCCAGTCAGCACTCGGCTAATTACACCTGGGTTGCATCCAAGGTATCAAGTTCTGAATTATCAGGTAATTTTATGCATTATATATTAATATTTAGATGCCACTTTTGGTTCTCTGCCTTTCCGAAAAAGAAAATGCCTATATATCCTAGGTATTAGATGGTGAAATATGAACACGCGTTTATACAATGTGTTCATGAAATATGATGTCTGAAGACTTGTGACTTATTTTTAGGACTTTATTTTGACACTATTTATTTAGGACTTCAATCATCTCTAATGGTTAAGGTCCTATATGAAGTCCTAAACCTATTTTCATGATATTTCACATGTGTCAACGCACAATTAGATGTCGAGATTGTGTTATCTACCGCATGTAAGTTCTTATCGTCGAACTAGATGTCGCAATAAATTTTTTTTCTATTTTTTTCGGACTATTGTATGAAAAATGAGAGTTGGATCGAATTATAATCGTTGGATCGATTTCGGGATATATTCTTTGCCGTTGGATCAGAATCAGAAATTCAAAAAAAAAACAAATTTAACTGTGATTTAAATCTGGCCCTTGATTTCAAGTAAGAATCAAATATGGCCGTCCATTTTTGGACTGTTTGTGGAGCAATTCAAGGCCTGAAGCCTTCACGTGCAGGCGGGTCCCAAGCTGGTGTCGCTGTCGGCTACGCCCCGCCACTTCCAGCGCGTCCCTTCTGGTGTCGCTGTCGGCTACGCCCCGCCACTTCCAGCGCGTCCCTTCTCTCTCTCTCTCTCTCTCTCTCTCTCTCTCTCTCTCTCCTCCAGCGATCGCGTGCTGCGCACTGCCCCTTCCAGGCGCGTCAGCTACTTCTCCCGCCTCTCTCTTACGTCATCTGGGTCCCAGGCTGGGTTGGTTAGTTTGGTTTGGGACGGGATCTAAACGAGGTGCTATGTTAGCACTTCATATAACACCCCATGCTAGATTTTTAGGGTTTAGTACCCCAAAATTTTACCATTGGAGAGCTCTTTAGGGATGGGGATCTATATATATAGGGTTTAGCACCTCCCATTGGAGATGCCCTTAGATGGTGATATTTGTTTCTACAAGACTTCACACTGCTGAATCTTTTATTTGCAGGAGTCCATGTACTAGGTTTTGATCGATCAACACCGTTTCTCCTGTAAATTAACACCTTTTACAGGGTCCCCATCCCCTTCCAACATTCGATTATCACAAGCTTGACACCCATAATCCAGCTTCCGGTGCTTGAGTACCATGTCAAGTGCTTCCACCGTGATTAACTGAAGCTTAGTTCGCTGTCGTTATCAGAATATACTAAACTCTGAAAGGTGCGCGCAATCAGTTCAGGAGGTTCAAAGAAGATCCGAAGAAGTAAAATAGCAAAGAGGATTGTCTCATCTGGGTTATATTGGACTGTGGATTTTGGGAATTTATTTGCCCAAAATGCTATAGGGTCTGTGAGACAGTGGGATACTGGTGATTTTGTATCTCTGATGCATTTCATAGAAGGAATAAAGGATACCGGCAGAGCCTATGTTGATGACGTTTCTTCTTCTCTGACTTGCACGTCATCATTTTCGACTAATTTGCTTGATCTCAATGATTATTTGGGTTGCTTTAGGCCAGAAGATCTAATTCCTCATTTGACTAGTGAGTGGAGAACTTATATAAGTCATGTGAATCAAAAGTTTGAAGGTGGTGTCGTGGAATTTAGGGAGAAGTTGAATAAGTATGTATTTGAGTTTGGTTTCACCTTTGAATACTTCAGAAATCACAAGGACATAATTATGGCACATTGTTCCAAATAGGAAGAAGGTTGTCCTTGGAAAATTCATGCTTTTAGGTGCAAGGCCAACAACTTTTTTATCATCCGGAAGCTGAATAACACTCACACGTGGGCCGATCGTATTTGCGAGCGAAAGATCAAGTATCTTGGTTCTCATACCATCAAGTCCATTGTTTGTTCTGAATTGAATGCCAATCCTTCCGTAAAGCCGAAACAAATCATGTCAACATTGCAAAATTCTTATGGTTTGCATGTGCCTGTATCGTACTACTTGGTATGCAAGAGAGTTGGCTGCGCATTCAGTATAGGGCAACGAAGGTGACTCCTACTCGCAGTTGCCTTGGTATCGTGACCAGGTGTTGGCTACCAACCCTTGTTCTCATTGCATCTTGGAGGTGAATCCGCTCACCAAGCTTTTTAAGCGCTTCTTCTTATGTTTTGGTGGATGGATCAAGGGGTTCATGTCATGCATGCCTATTTTGTTTGTCGATGTTGATCATCTGAAGGGCAAGTACAAATGATACATGCTCTGTGCCACCGGAATGAACGGGAATGAATGCGTGTTTTTCAGTTACTGGTAGTGTGTAAAACTAGTTACAGTAGTACTATCCAACAACTAGATAGTACACTCATCAAGCTGTTAGGTTAGAGGTCATCAAGTTCCAGCAAAGTAGTGTTTTAAACAACTTATGGTAGTTTGCCAAGTACACTGCGATAGTACTATAATGAAACTGTTATGTCATGTCTTTGTTGAATCTTGTTAGTATCTTCAAGTTCTAGCAGATTAGTACTTTCAACAACCTGTGGTAGTATGTTGACTCAACTGTGACAACATTATGATAAAACTGTTATGTCATTTTTTTTGACTTGTTGGTGTCTTCAAGTTCCAGCAGAGTAGTACTTTCAACGACCTGTGGTAGCATATTGAGTCAACTGTGATACGGTTATCCATGTGTGTTGTAACTCTCTTGTTTTATAATTTGCAGAATTCTACACTTTTGATTTTGCAGTTGTGGATTCTGAAAATAAAGTCAATTGGAAATGGTTTTTCGATCATCTCTACACTCTTTTGCTGGCACAAGGAAGAACCATCACTTTCTTCACGGATCAACATGATGGGTTATTGGATGTTGTGGTTACGGTGTTCCTTGACTCTCCTCATTCATATTGCTATTATCACTTAAAAAAGAATGTGGAAAAACTTTATGAGAAGAAAATGGATATTTATGATGTGAAAACCATTGTTCATTATTTCATGGCTGTGGCATACTCGCCAACAGTAGCAAGCTATCAATTCAACCTTCAAAAGTTGTTGAGTTCAGGCCAAGATTTTATGAAGAACTTTTTGAATAATCTAGTTTTGGAGAAGTTGTGCAATGCTTTCTTCAAAGGTAATCGATATGGCGAAATGTCCAACAGCGTGGCAGAGTCGTTCAACAATTAGACCTGTAAATTGTGTGGTCTTCCTATTTTTGAGATGTTTGAGGGGTTGAGGCTGAAGTTGATGGAGAACATGGAAGACAGGAAGATGGCATCGGAAATGTGGAGCTCTATCTTGTGTTCTAAAGCAGAGCAGATTTTCAAGGCTAGGATGGATGCTAGGAGGCATTAGATGGATAAGACGTCTAGTGCTATTGTGTATGAAGTTGATGCAACAAAGACCGTGACAGTTGATCTTGGAGCATTCACTTGCAACTGCCGGCACTGGGAGATTGATTCTTTTCCTTGTCCCCATGCCTTTGTTGTTATACAACAAGCTGGCAGTGATCTGATTTATGCTTACATTGAGCATTTTTACGATCTTGGAAGTTACAGGGCTGCCTATGAGTACGGTATTCAGCTGATACCCAACATTGAGAAGTTTTACCATGATGCATTTAATGAACCTCCCATTGTAAAGCCTCAATTGACGAGAATCTCATCTAGTCGTCCAAAGAATACTTGTATGAAGTCTTCAGTTGAAGGTGGGAAGACGAGGCCCATTAGATGCAGTCAGTGTGGCGAAATTGGAAGACACAACAGAAAGACTTGTATTAAAGTCATCAGCAGCTGAAACCTGAGTATGTAATGTATATATTGGTCACAGGTAGTATGTTTACCAGTCATAGACAGTACACTTTGCCTGAATAGCTATAATTTTCCTGGGATATATTTAGTTTCTTTACATAAACTACATTTTCTTTGTCAAGCTGAAAATTGAAAGTGTAGTATATTAACAAGTCATACAGTATAGTTAGTATGTTTACGAGTCAAAGGTTGTACACATAATGTGAATCCCTTTCATTAAGTGTTCTTTGATAAACATTCAATGTAATTCTTCATTGTTTAACATACTACTTCTGCTTCTATTGCAAACTACTGCATCACAACGAAAAACACTACTTCTATATGACAATTACACTATGATCTTTGAGCACACTAGATCACTCACTACTTCAACACACTAAAATTCCTTATTGTTAAGTGCACTAAAGTCGTCGCTCGTACACACTACTACTACATCACAACAGAAATACTACTATTTGATAAACACTAAAAATGAACACTACTGTTGTTTCTCACATACACTACTGTGTCACAACAGAAAATAGTACTACATTGTTTCAGCACACTGGATCACTACTTTCAAAATATTCAATGTAATTCCTCAATGTTAAACAAACTACTACTGTTTCCAGTACACACTACTATATCATAGTAGAAAGCACTACTTCTATTTGATAAATCACAGATCAATACTTCAAAACATACTACTACTATTTCAAGTTCACACTACTACATCATAATGGAAACACTAACACTACACTACTTGGACTTTGAAGCTTTTAGTTGTCTTCTTCTAGTTGTGTAGTCAAATTGCACGTCCTTGGTTGTCATTTTCCTCTGTTTGTTCTACACAAATTTGATCAAGGAAGGAGGTGACTTCATTTTTATTGTCTCGGCCTTCTTATCCTTAGTTTGGGACTCAGTTGACGTTTGACAGGTTCTGCCACCCTATCGTTTTTAAACTTTTGACTACATCTCATATCTGATATCGTTGTTGTCCTGCATGTCATCACATTCATAAAAAAGAAATAAGAATCTTTGGAATACACTTCAGCGGGTTGCTAAGAATACTAGAGATGACTATTGAATACACTAAGGCAAAATATACCAGACTGATTTCGTCTTCTTCAGCTTCTCCTCCTCCTCCTCCTCCTCATCCTCTTTCTCCTCCTTCTCCTTCTCCGTTTTCAGCTTCTTCTTCTTCTGTTTCTTATTCGACTTCTTCTTCTTGTGATTCTTCTTCTGTTTGGATTCAAAGTTGGTGTTAATGAGTATAAATTGACTTATTATACTCCGGACTATGAAACCAAAGATACTGACATCTTGGCAGTATTTTGAGTAACTCTTGTAATCTTATTGGAAACCAACCATGCTTACAACAAACAAATACACTTCAATAGACAAAAAAATACACTTCCATAGGCAAACAAATACACTTCCGTAGGCAATTAGAGAGAGACAGTTACCTCCATTTCCTCATATTCGTTGTCCTCCGAAATTGGAACCTTATAATCCAAAAGCTTATTTTTGTCTAGCTCGCGTTGAAGCTCCTCGTTCCTCGACTGCAAGGAAGCAATCTTCAATTGTGCTTCTCCTAGCAGCTTGAAAGCATGGTCTCGTTCCTTCATGAAGTTCTCTGAATTACAGATCTTGCCCCTCATCTTTGACTTCATATTCTCTACATTTCTCTCGCATTCCTCATTTTCTCACAGAAACTTGTCGACCATTCCCATCCAGAACTCATTTATTCTTCCATCTTCTGTTTTTACTCAATGAGTTTCTTGATTAGTAGTTAGGCGTCCATATACTTATTTCTGAGATGGACATGGTTGTGATGCTTCCATCTCTCGGAGAGACTCGATGATCTCAACTATGTTCTCCTGTGCTTTCTTCTCTCTCTATCAATTCTTCTCGGATTCTTCCTCATACACAATTAGAATAGGAAACACTAGTTAGACAAAAGAACACATTACTAGTGCTCAATAAATATACTAGTAACAAATAGTAAAGACTTACCCAGATGTTGAATGATGGGGTGTCCGTGCTCTCTTCAAAGTAGACAAAGTTGCCATCCCTAACCAGTTCCCTGGATGAACTTAGCTGATCCTTAATCTGCATCTTCTGATCTAGCTCCTCGTCAAAGAGATTTCTGAACTCAGTGTGTACATCTTCCAGTGAGCAAATCTGAGAGGATATCTCTTTCTCGCTGCAACTCTTTCGCATATCTGTGTCCTTTCTACGACCCAATATTGTTCCACTATAAGTACACTATTAGAGAGCAATAAATACACTATCAGAGACCAATATAGATACTATCAGATACCAATAAAGGTGCTACCATTAACATATACAATAAGGAAAGAAGGGCGTACCATTATCAGCGGGAAACAGCTAGTGAGATTAGTGAGTTTCTCTTTTGACTTGTTGCTCAGCCCTTTCTCTAAATGTTTCAAAAGCATCTTTGACCTAGCATAATTCTTGAGGCCGTCAATATCTTGAGCCAAATTGATTACATTCCACGACATTGGCGAAGACGAATTTGCAAAGAAGAACGCTGATAGCAGGTAAAAGACCAACCAAATCGTGACATCCTTCCTTTTGACAGCTTTCGCTACAGCATCATCAAGTTTTGAAATTGGCATACCTTCAAAAATCTTGTATATGTCCAAGAAGCTTGACTCATGTCTTCTTTCGTGCTTTGAATCCATATCATGAATGATCCCTGGAGCATCAAGAGAAGAAATAGTACACGGGTAAATATACTTCTATAGGCAATCGAACATACTACCACTTAAAGTCAAATGTACTAACACACTAAAGTAGCAGAATTATACAATCAACAAGAAGACCAAAGAGCTTATTTACATCATCTGGTATGAGAAAATGTGCTCTGCCACAAATCATAAATGCCTTCTTTTCAACATCCCAGAAGCTCACCATTTGTACAATGTCATCTACAGCCTTGTTGGAATCGTCTAAAGTCATTGAGCCTTGTGTAAAGAGCCATATGACGCTGCCAAATGGTGTCAGCTGCAGTATTTTCATTATTTTTGGAGGCAATGCTTTTCGATGTCACTCCATGATGTTGAAGAAGCCTTTGAATGTATATCAAATTTGTATTTTGATTTTTTTTTCGTTTCTTCCATTTCTACCAAACAACAAAATGGACCATAAAAATACTACTTCAGACAACTTAACATACTACCACAGACCATTAAACATACTACTCAATCATACTTCCAAAAAGATACAAACATCATGCCACAGACCATCACACATTCTGCAAAATCATCAAACACTACTCAGTTCTACAATTACACCAAAAACCATTTTAAACATTACTCAGTTCATCAAATCAAAAAAGATACAGATCTTTGAAAATACTACTACTGACCAGGAAACATACTACTATAGATTAACAAAAATACTACTGCAGCTCAACCAAACATATTATTGACATCAACACATCTGACATACTACACTCTTCAAACAAAAACACTACTGCAACTCAACCAAACACACTACTAACATCAATACATCTAACATACTACTATCTTCAAACAAAAACACTACTGCAGCTCAACCAAACACACTATTGACATCAGCACATCTAACATACTACTCTCTTCAAAAAAAATATTACTACATCTCAACCAAACACACTACTAATATTAATACATCTATTGAAAAAACCTAACCCCGATTCAGTTGCCTAATCCGGAATTAGATCCTAACAACACTACAACCTTTTAATTTTTTTTGCCAAGTTTACTTTATAAAATGAGTCAACCAAAAACTTGCAATGAAAACACACTTCCAAATAGTCCACAAAAGCCAAACCGTGGGACGCCAATTCCCATCCGGATTTCTCAAATTCACAAACTACTGAATAATAGTAAAAGTATTTCTTTACACTTATTATTCAAAATCCAGTAAGTACTCAAAATGCATTACAAAGGAAAATAAACTAACATAGTACTCTGAGCGACTTCTAATTTACAAATATACAAAGCTAGTAGGTTAAACCAAGAACCTTCTAGAAAAGAACGGTGACCTGAACTCTGGGTCTCCGATGACAACGCACAACCACAGAATAGAAACTGCAAACTGGGCAAGAAGGAAACCGAAAAACCCAGGGAAAGACATTTAAAATAATAAAAACTATTAGAGTGAGTGGACGAAAATAAACTTTCATTTTTAAACTGATAGCAACAAATATAACATGCCTTTCACAATATATAAGCAAATAAACATGATGTGAGTCTAAAAACCGGCGGGTCCCTCTCTCGGACACCTCTGCCTCAGTACAGCCTAAATCACGGGATTCCAAACTCACACGTGATTATATAGTCCGAAAGACCTCGGGTCAAGATATCTGTCCCCCCCCCGGAGCATCTCGGGGATCAGCCGAGCATGTCAATCCATCGATGCCATTACTATCTCTGAGATTGTACTCTGTGTAAATTTCCATGCACATGCATAATCGTAAATGCATACTCGTACGTGCATAATCATAAAATGCATAATCAAGACTCGCATGTCAATCAGTGAAAATAAAATGTCCACTCACAGTATACAGCTAGCTTGAAGGTCCGGCAGAAGTTCCCTCACCAAAATCTCTCTCGCGGTTTCCTGAATAAATAACAGATTCATTTGATATCAGAAACCACTAAAACATACGAAAATTAGCACAGAAACCTTCCCGGAAACCCCTCGGAAAAGTTCACTTTTCTATCTCACCGAAGCTCCGCCGCGGGCGGCGGCACGTGGCCGTCACTCGCCACCACCGACGGTGGTGCGTGAACCACACGCGCCTCCGGCGCAGACAACTCTGATGAGGGTGAATGACCCCTCGTTGGACATATCTCAACTAGCCCAACAACTTTCCTAACTGGACCGATCGAGACCGAATTGGCGATTGGCCGAAATTTGCCCCGAAACCCACGGTGGCCGAAATCGCCGGAAATTTTCTCCGGTCGATTTTGTCACTAGTTATGCACCTCTGTCCCCCAAACCATAGGGGTTTTGATCCTTGGTTCAAACCCAGTCAAACCCACCTAAAAACCACGTCGGAAAACTATCGGAACGTCGCCATCGAATTCACCAGGATTCCGACAGGTTCCCGGCCATTTTTCGGCCTCAAAACATATCCAAATCTCACAAATAAATACATGAATGGAAAGAGGAGAGGAAGAGCTTCAAATCCATACCAAATATGTCGGCAACCGTGGCGTTTTCCGGTGGGTCGAATTCAAATATCCAAACGGGTCAAAATGGTTATACGGGTCGATACGTACACAATTCGTATTTTCTTGATTTTCTCCATATTTCCACTATAAATACCAAAATTTCTGATCAGATCAACGGTCACAATTCGATCAGATCAAGATCCAACGGTTGCGATTAAACCGACAAGAAAATACATTAAAAAATACATATTTTAACCAAACGAACTTCTAAAAATCAAAAGTAATAGCTCGTAAGTCCGAAAAATTCTCCGAGAATGAAACTAAAAACTCTACGACTTTCGCAAAGAAAGTCGGATCAAATTCTCACCCGAAGAAAAAGTCATTAACAAAATTTCACGAGTTGCATAATTCGCAGAAAACCTAAATCGTAAAAGTTAGCGTAACTTTTTCTTTGAATCGTTACATCTATACTACTCTCTTCAAACAAAAACACTACTGCAGCTCAACCAAATACATTATTGACATCAACACAAAATCATAATAACAATAATAACATCATGACATCTAAAAGTACTAAGTCCTTGCAACAAAAATACTAATATTGATTCATATTAGCATTACTTGTCCAGTTTTTAATAGATTCTGAAAACATAGATTCTACAAATACCAAATCCTTTATAATTTACATATTTGTGCAGCGATTTGCGGTGCGAGGCGCAGTCGACAGAGTCTAGGGTTTGCAGCTCTGGAAGGGGTGACAATTAGAGCTAGTTAGAGAGAATCAGATGAGTGTGTGTGTGTGTGTGTGTGAGAGAGAGAGAGAGAGAGAGAGAGAGCTTCGTGATGAGGAAAGGAGTTGCAATGACGGCATGGAGAGGCGGTGGGGTGACGACGACGTCGTTAAGCGAAGCGAAGTGTGTGGTGAGGGCTGTGAATGAAGAGGAGAGAGAAAGAGATTGCTCTGCTAGGGTTTTGGGTACGGAAATGAGAGAGGTAAAAATGTCAATTTGTGACTGATTATTCTATTTATAAATGGTGGCATGGATGTTAATATTATGAAATTTAAGGGTATCTCTGTTTTCAGATTTATAGAATGTGACCTTATTTGAGATAAAATTTTAGAGTGACCTTATCTAGTATAAATCTTATGTATATGACCTTATATGTAATTGGCCATTTTTTTTGTTGGTTGTAATCCTTCTACTATTTGTCTATTTGTCCTTGTATACACTTTTGTATGCCGTGAGATGAGAAAAACAGTAGGGGACGGTCAGGGTCATTCACGAATCATGATGCGAAAAACCCCAAAATTATATGTATTTCTTCTTTGCTATAACCTTATTATTTCTGAATCAAATGTGTCACATTTTGAAGACTTATTCCCTTTTGTAGGTATAAATGACCGCTTAGGTTGATCATGCGGATTGAGATCATAAACAATATATTTTAATAAATCTATTGTGCAATGTGATCAATGAACTATCATAATAGTGTGGTTAAAATTTAGCTGATTTCGTCATGATTGGGGTCTCGATCCGTTTGGCCAAACATGACAGTCGTTTATGTCCCTATTTTTTATTTTTGTTAATTTAGTCTTATCAGCGACTTCGACAATTCAATCCTCGCGTCCACGACATCGTAAGGGGTAATTTTGTGTGTAGGTATGATATTTCACTTTTCCAAATGGATGTGTGATAGTGTTTCCCTTTGAGACTCATATATAATGAAAATATGGGTATAAATGATTGTCGGGGTTAACTGTCCGGATCGAGGTCCAAACGATGACCAAACCGACTCAAATTTTTACACTATGTATGCAATAGTTCTATGTTCCCATCCTACAATCCATTTTTCATATTCGAATTTTTTCTAATCGTTTTACTTTCGAAGAGTCATATTAGTTCAAAACTTCAAACAATCTATACAACACTAGTGGGCACATCATCACTTCGTTCATCCATCGATACAAAATTAGTGAATTTTGTAATATAAGACATTCTAAGTGAAAATAGTCACTATAAGATGACCGCACAAAATTTTAATTTTTTTTTAACATCCGAGCTATTTATTTTTTATTTTTAAGAGTATCAAATCTACAATTTCATTCAAAAATAACAATCGAGTATGTCGATCGAGCTCAAAAAAGTTACCAAAACTGCTCAATTTTTTAGGGCGGATCAAAATAATCCATAGGTCTAATCGTACGATCCCTTTTTTGAATTTTATTTTTTTAACTATTAGATTTTTAAAACAGTTATGATTCATTATAATTAATGAATGATAATCGAAACAGGCATTTGGTCTTGAAATTTTTTTTCATGTTCGATAATTTTAGCATAACATAGACGCCAAAATGGATCCATGAAAATTTTCGTAATTTTTTTTGGAATATTAGCAAATTTTGTTTCAATTTTTAGAAAGTTATGGAATTAAAGATATTAAAATTATTTTGGTGCATCTGACAGATCTGAGTCATCCATTGATTTATTTTTTCCCCAAATAATTTGGGCTATCCATTTTCCAATCCACAAACGCGTTGTCATTGTCCTTAGTATCGGCGTCGACAAACCGACGAGGGACGACAGATGAGGCCGAGGACTAAGTGAGGTTCAGGAACCGAGGATTCAGTGAATCTCTTCGCGGCCAGGCAAGAGGTGGACTGCGATGGAGAGAGGAGAAGGCATAGAAGAGGCCGACGAGGCAAGGTCGTTGACGTCAATCTCTCTGGGTTTCTAGAGAAGATGCCAATGATGAAGGGGAGAGGCCGACCGAACAGACCGATCCCACTATAGCTAAGAAGAGGTTGACGGTGATGGTGTTTGAGAGAGAGAGAGAGAGAGAGAGAGAGAGAGAGAGAGAGAGAGAGTCATGGCAAGCTCAATCAAAAACACATCCAATGGTCAAAAATGTGACACGTGTGTACTTGTTTTTATAAGAGAGAAAGACTTATGGTAAGCTCAATCAAAAACACATACAATGGTCGAAAATGTGACACGTGTATACTTGTTTTTCTAAACTGAACACATTTCATAATTCTGAAAGGAGACAACTTTTTTTTTCGACGTTCACCACAGAAACCGGGTGAGATAGATCTCATTATAGAATTACAGGCCTAAATAGTACAAATAGAACTTGTAAAAATCAGCAACTATCACTACTCTTTAAGAACGCTAAACTCGACAATAGTCAAGCTTACTTACATGTTAAGAAGATCACGAGAAGAATCATAAATGGAAATGACATGCCCCTGAGCACTCAATTATGGTAGGTAAATTAAGTCTGATAAATCACGCAATCTAAACAAGATGCAAATAAATCGACGATATCAATGGTACCTAACTAAGATCCTAAAATAAATAGGATATTTATTGTAATAGAGAAAATCTAAAGCCTAAAAAATTAAAACCCAGACCACAGCCCACAAAGAGAAAACATGATGTATTAATGTATTTTGGGACATTTGAATAAATGAATTCAATGTTTGCATACACACAAGTTATGTTATTGTGGTCAATAAATTATGTGTTCAGTTGTGTTTAATTGTTGTTAGATCTGTATTCAACGGTAAGTAATTTAAAAACAGTTGAAAGATAATTTAACATCATATTTTAGATGCAGATCTAACAGTAATTGATCACGACTGACCACAAACTCGTTGACCATCAAAACACGACTGCAGGACGGTAAAGTTTTATTTCAACAATATGGAGTCCAACAAAGTATAACTGAGTTAAAACAGTAAAAAATATCTAGCCATTCAGTCAATTTTTATTTCATGACCGTGACTTGCAAGCGGATGCACGTGATGAATTTTTGTTTTCTTGACATCTCAATAAAGAATAGATCGCTCACATCAACCTCCTTGGCATCTCAATAAAGAAGCGGGTATTGATGATTGAATTGTCGACCTAATATGATCTAAAAGTTATAGAACAACAAATCTGTTTTTTTTTCAACGAATTCTTCAAAGTTCAAAAATTTGTGGCATCTTTTTTTTCTACAATGTTGAAAATTCAAATTTCATGGCATGGATAATTTGTTGCATCAAAGTTCAAAAATTTGTGGCATGGATAATTTTAATTTTAAAATTTGGAGTTATTGTCTTACGACATAAGTAAATCCTTGAAACATGTTATTCACATGACAATTTAATCAAGAAACATTGAAGTTTAATGATCGTTAGAAGAATGAATAGGTTGTGAATTGTGAAGCTTTCATAATTTTTAATTTTTTTTTGCCAAGTCATTCTTAGAGCATTTTCAACAGAGTAACTAAACGTTATAATTTTTAAAATTATAGCTAAAAACCCTTCTAACAGAGTAACTAAAACTAAATTACATTTATCTTTAAGCTATTTTAAGTAGTTATATTTAGTTACAAAGTAGAAAGAAAATACTTCAAAAACTATATCTCTCACCATCTAAAAAGTGGTCTCACTATCTAACAATTGATCAAATAATTCAAGTATATAAAATGACTTAACTTTAACTACAGCTACGATTAAAATTAAAGTAAAAAATATATAAATTATATTTAAATTTTTAATTAAAAATAGTTATAAATATAACTCTCTTGCTCTTAAATCATGAGTGATAAAATCAAATAACTATACACCAATTCACTTTTCTACATCATAATTTATTATTGAATCGGATGTCACGTACGTTCTATAGCCTCTAACTTCTTTTACATTCTGATGCAATATGCCAAACTTCATTCTACCAGCCTAGTAGTGATAAAAACAGACATAATCTTTTCACTTGTATTTGAGGTAACCTAGGATGACAGACTCGTCACCAAAAGTAAAACAAACTTAATTAACAGTTTTGATAAAAAAAAAAAAGAGAGAGAGAGGGTAAATTAAAGACTCGGTCTTGATTAATAGAGGGCGAGGTCCTTGGAATCCGCACATTGTGTGGCTGGACGTGTCATGAGTGTCATCCACCAACGTTTGTTTGCCATAATATTTCACTCTTGTCTAATAATTATCTACGTCTCTCTCTCTACATAAACCCTAGCTACTTGCTTCTATATAAATAGGTACGCTCTCATGAGGGCATACATAGGTAGCCTCCATATATCAGTGTGACTTGAGAGTAAAGAACAGCCTCGTCCTCGAAGTATTGACGTGCTGCACCACAACTTCCCTCGTCCCAGTTAAACCAAAGTGACATGGGTTTGTACTTTGATGAATCTAATCTTAATTTGTTTCAACTGGGACTTAGCGAATTGTGGTCCGCTTACGTTGTCATCTTAGACTTCGCTTTTCATGCTCGCTCTAACTAATCTTTTTCTCCTTGGATCAAGTATCTCTCTCTTTTTATCAGGGTTAAATTGTTTGTGTTTCTACCATTTAAACATGCTGGTGGTTGATTTGATTTCTCTGGTATATATGGTTGAGTTGAGTTGACATGGTTTTGTTCAGTTGTTCAGTCTATTTGTGGTTTTTGTATATTTGATATACTGAGTACTGTGTATGATATACGATACTGAGTGATACCGAGTACCATGTGTGAAATATGATTTTCGTGAATTAGGATTACTATTGGCTTATTGCAGCCCTAAATTCCCAGAACATGATGGGATGATGATGTACATTAACCTCTAACACAGTGCCCCATATTTATGAGCTTCCACCAACCGGAGGTTGTTTGTTCACTCTAATATCTAGGTTAGTTCACTCCAATATCTAATAGAAGATTATAACGCTTAAATTGTTGTGTGAGCATGAAAGTAGATGTAGATTTTTGAAGAGCGATCATTTCTGCCCCTATATTAAATCTTTCCAAACATGTTATTTGCATGACAAATTTATCAGGAAACATTGAAGTTTTATGAGATATAAGTTTTACATGCTGAAATAGATCGAAGAATGTATAGGTTGTAATAGTATTAATTTGAAATTTAGATTTTAAAAGATAAACTGATAAAAAATGATATAAAACTTTGATGCATGAGGCATAATTGCATAAATGACTGATTGATATAAGAGCAGCATAGCTGTTGTGAACGTGTGAATACCGCTATGCGATGGCCAATCTGTCTTGCTGTTCTACCTCTATGTTTATGTGATTACCGCTATGCTTAGGGTTAGCAATCAGTCGGTTTTGGTAGCAGTTTCTAGCTAGTGTAGTGGTATAACCAACACTTCATACACTACATGAAAATGCAACTTCATTTCTCAATTAGTAAACATAAACCATAGTGTTTCAGGATTCCTACGTACCATAACAGCTCATGGAATCTACATATAGTCCTCTCAACATAACACATGTTAATGACCTTATGGAGGACTACCGTACGTATTCCTTAGAGCACTAACGAAAAATGAAAAGTTGCAATCATTCTCACACAGTTGCACCATGCCTACTACTGCTGCATCATTCTTACACAGTCGTCCCATATAACCAGGTTGTGGCCAGAGATTTCCTTCTGTTATGTACTGTCAGTTTCCAAGTAGGATAATAGATATCAAGAATCTGAAAGGTGTACTGGCAGAGGTTGAAGGAAGCGCATAAGCTATCCGATGAATGCATTCATCAGCACTCGGTTTGATTTTCCTTAGCCTCGCATTGGTGGCTGATTTTCAAAAGGAAGTTCAACGAGCGTAGCATTACCATAGAATTCTTCCAAGTTGTAGAAATCTCGCTGTGGCGGAAGAAATATATGGATTACAACATCACCTGGAATTAAGACGCAAGGGGGAAAAGATTAGCATGCAGGATTTACATTTTCTACAAAAATGCTCCAACCACACCATCGAGTTTTTTTTCAATAGACAGCTACATTACCAGAGCCCAATGAATGGTTCCATAAACATGCACACCAGAAACAACGAATGGTGTAGAATACACAGTAAATCGTGACTGACACATAGAGAATCATATGCACGTGTGTTTGTGCAAATGTGGGTGAGAAAGAGATGATTTAACTGCATCCATTGTAGCACATTATATAAGAGCTTGAACCTAACAAAGTCTATACAATAGCATTTTGAACGTACTTTCGGAATCATGATGACATGTAATATAATTTTGTAAGAACGAAAAAGAAAATAATAAGAAGTGCACACAGTATAGTTGGATATACCAGTAAACCGTAAAACACAGTACAGTTAGATACATGATAAAGCTCCTGCTATTCACGACTGTCACTTTCAAATGACAGTATTGTTTGAAATTAGTTATTTGACAGTATTGTTCAAGTGACATTAGTTATTCGGAAGAAATATTTTCAGAAAAAACCTTAAGTTCCTTTAAGTTTGTAATCTACAGAGAATGTTTTGACCGGCTAGGAATGTTCAGTAGTCATGTATTTGTATCAGGAAGACTAGCTAGCTTGCATACTTTCATATGATATGAGTTAGCTAACCCATTTGGTAATCAAATAATATAAGATTATTCTAGCTTGCTGGTAGCATGTTAGCACCATGAACAGTAATTTCGGATCAGATGCCAGCATTTAAGATGATAAATAACCATGGAAAGAAGAAGCACAAGGCCTGGTAATATTCCCAATTAATGTAAATGTACCAAAGCCAGAAACTAGAACACATGCACAAAAGTAACCAATTGTTCGAAGTACAATGCAAGGAATAACACTTACCAAAATCCAATAGGGTCCATGAGTTGGGTTTTGTGTCCCCAGTTGGAACTTTTCCGTACTTTTTCTCGGCCATATCTCTCATCTTGTTCCTAAATCACAGCATAAAGAGTGGATCAATAATCCTGCTAAGTGTAACTCATAATAGCTTGCAAATCAGACAGAAAATCATAAGATGATTTGAAGCCCATACCCAATTGCATTAACTTGTGGACGAGAAAATGCTGTGACGATGATGAAAAACCGAGTCCAATATACAAGAGGCTTCACGAAAAGCACCTTTATATCTCCTGCCTTTACCTCATTAGCAACTTTGGCCAATTCTACAGCAACTAAAGAGATTGAAGGAAATGATTAACCATTTCTAACACTACTCTAACCAGCATTTTGAAGAACAGAATTGCTTAAAATATGGACACTGCAAAAGAACCATAACAGACACAGACCAATTTAAGACAATACATTTTTTGAAGCAGTATTCATCTTTATTAACTGCTTTGCACATATTTAACATTGTAGATTGATTCGGTCTAAAGATTATGCGGCAAATGCTAATTTCATGAGAAACTTCCTTCTGTGAAATTTGCTCAAGTAAACTTCATTGTACAGGCCTATCATACTACTATAATGCTAAAACTGAGAGGAATATCATAATCCAGATCAACATGAATCACACACCAAGGAATCATATTGAGTGATTATGATATGAGCTTACATGATAAGCTTTCAGCATCGTCATCAAGCTCTGCGGTAGGAGGCTTCTTGTCATGTCTACTATATACAACCTTTCCGTATCTATCAAACAAGTCATCAAACATATCGTCTGTATCTTCACTTACATTCTGCAACATGATTCAACACACAATTCACAATCACACAATGTATTTAAACAAGAATTGAAAAGATAAAAGTTAAAAACTTGCTTAGCTCTCTCTTCATAAGCACACTAAGTAAAAAGCTATACTCTTTACCCAGAACTCGATTCATTACCACGTACAACATTTAGCCATAGCTTTCCGACTAGTATATATTCAAAACCAAAGTAGCCTTCTATTATAGCACCAACAAGATAAAGCTTCAAACTTTTACTCTACACAGTTCAAAACTCTCATGAAATGAGAAACCCAAGAACAAAATGAGTTAAGGGAACACAATACCGGAACGAAACTATCTTCAGCTTCGTTCCCCTGAGCGAAACGCAACGTAAGCAATTGTCTGGAAATGTGTGTGTTTCTGGGTAGCTGCCAAAAGCAGTTGCAGGGACTAGTTTGAGAGAGCTTGCTGCGACGGAGATGATGACCCAGTTCCAGTTTGTGGGTGTCTCTGAATAAACGATTTCCGGCGCCTGCTGCCTGGAAAGACAGAGTGACGGGGACCGCCATTGTTCTTAGTAGATTTCTTTTGAAGATAGAAAATGTAGAATGTACTAATTAGATAGATAGATGAGAGTAGCAATCCACAAAGTATATGGGTTTCACTGGGTTTGGGCTCGGGTCGGGTACGCTACAATTATGCACAGTCGGATTTTCATTCTTCTTCTCTAGTTTTGCTGTCAATTTGACCAAGTTCATAAGTTATAGTGAAATCATCGGAGATTTATCTTATGGTCGAGATTTGAGAGAATATGTGTCACTGAGAAAAATTTGATACTGGGAGTTTTGTGTGAAGTTTGAGGAAACCATAAACGATTATCACGCATTCACCATCCACAAAGTTTCGATTAGACCACAAAAGATCATCAGCATCCACAAACTGCACTTCATCATGGTTTGTGGATGGCCTTTTGATTTGGAACTCGATACTGCTCTGTGTGGGCACACTTCATAGACATACGAAAATGTAAGAATCTCAAAAGATAGCCAAACTATGAAAAGTTGATTAACTGATTTGTAATTCTTGATCCGCTATTAGAGTTGTGTTGTTATTATATTGACCATGTAAAGGTACACATCTTTCTGTGACCAAGAGATTTGATTTACTCGGTGTAGGTAAAGAGCGTTTATTTTGTGGCATCGGCTCCCTTTGGAAAGTTCACGATGCTAGAAAGAATTTGATATGCCAATGACAATCACAAAATCCACCACGAACTTGAAAACGAACATTGCTGTTTACAATAGGTTCACCAATATTCTGTCGAGCAAGATTTTCATACCCACAGTCATACAAGGAAAACAGCAAAAGTAAAGCAAATTGCACCTCAAGTTAAACCAGTTGGCTCGGCTCATAAACAACCCAAATTGAATGTCACTCCTGACAGTGCTGTAGTACATTTTCATGGCTACTTGGTACAAGGGAAGAAACGGAGGGAGAGAAAGCGGGAAAAAAAGAAGGGGAGGAGAAGAAGAGAGAGCAGGTATTACCTATGGATTACGAGGGGGTGATCTGCTCTACCACATTTTCCTCAAAAAGCCTACAAAAAGTAACCTCACATGAGAAAAAATCCAAATTATCCAGATGGGAATTTACTGAGTTGATGAAAACATTTTGGTATGATTAATCATACAAATAAACCCTTTGTAAAGATTCTCACACACCATTCACCATCAGCAATCTATGGGTTATGTCTAGCCCGAACAAGCATAACTCTAACTTCAATTTATTGGTGCAGGTATGATAGACGCAAGTCTTACCTACGGCTTACGAGGAGGAGGAGATGAACTGCTTCTGCTGCTGTTGCTACTGCTTCTTCCCCTTGCAGACCTACATAAAACATCAGAGCAAGCTGTAAAAAAAGAAGTAAAACTGCAATTATTTGTGGCCATAAGGGTTTAGTGTTCTTGCCCTAATAGCCCATAATCAATTTATGTCCAGGCTGATTGTGTTCTATATCTTTCCTTCATAGAGAACTTTCAATAATCTCTATTAATTAAAAAAACAGCGTTTATGAAGTTACAAGGTAGAACTTTGAAAAATTCAAAAAATACTCTTCCTTTTTTATAATTTTAAAATAATATAAAATAAATAACAAAGAATAAAAATATTAGAGAAAAATTAACAAAACAGTTACCCAAGTGTGAGTTTCTGCTAGTAAAAAATTAAATGACAGAGGAGAAAAAACTACAGCATTCCAATCACAAGAGATTGATAGGAAGGGAATATTGACCAAACACAGGTGATAAAGACACCCAAACAGAGGTCCACAAAGGTACTTTATCCCCATAAAATCCACCTTTTAATCCCTTCCTCCCCGAAATAATAATAATAATAATAATAATAATAATCTAACCATATAAACATCTCAGCATTCCCGCAAGAAATTATGGCAAATGAATGCCCAAACCAATTCATGAGCATCTATCAGCTAATATGAATCACCAGTATGAAAACCATTGACACGAATTTGCATAGTATTATAAAAATAAGAACTACCAAAGAAATATACCTTCTTGGACTACGAGATATCCTCCGGACTCCCTATTAGAATAAGTAAAGATCAGGCATCCTACAACCAAAGTCTCAAATCTAAGTAACTAACAAAAACAGATAGACAAACCTTGCGTGGACTAGGTGATCCAGAGGATGATGATGACCTTCCACGTCTTAATGCTGGACCTCGACCTCCTCTGTTGAAGAAAACAAAATGTGTAGCTTAGTTTCAGTAATTAGCAAGATTCAACAGTGCATGTTCAATCAAATCAGGTAAGGCTGATGGGAAGTTTGACAATGCTCCCTTCTCTCACAGAACAAGAGAGATTTCAATACAAAGGCCCAAAAAAGATTATTGCAAAATTGGGCAGCATCAACTGATTATTTCAACCACGACTTGCTCTTTCTTCAAGCATAGATATCAACTACCATAACATCGTCGGATATATAGACATCACTTGAAACCAAAGCATTGATTGTAATAAAAAAAATGTCATTCTTATTAGATGAATCATCTGCAATGCTGGTTGAAAAGATCTATTTTATGAAAATAAACTCTCAATGAGAAAGGAGAATACAAGGCACGTAGATACCCTAAAAAATATCCAACAAAAGCCACAGACAAATATAAGCAACAGTAAAATAGCTGCTTTAAAACAGAAGTCCATTCACTGAAAAGAGCATCAACCCAGCCTAAAACTCGTAAGACAGTAAGCCTCTGAATTCATTCAAAAGTTACCTCCGTGGTGAGATTGATCTTGAGCGTGACCGAGCAGGCCTACGAATAGGAGAACGGCTACGCCTACGATTGATTGGAGACCTTCTGGGGGGACTACGAGCCCTTCTAGGAGGTGATCTGAACACAATAAAATCCATTAGATGAACAGAAGATTAGAAGTACAGTCAAAGTTGAGCAATAGAACAGAAATAGACTCAAAGTAGCTTAACAAACTCGCGCTGCAAGTGCACTGTTTTACAGCAATTCATGAATTGTGAGTTTGTGACTATGTCCATCCATTAAATAGATATGGATACAGTGATGCAACCACAGACATCAAATTACTTATCCAAAACAAAAAATCATACACATGATACTTATATCATATATTTTACATTCATGAAAAACGACTCCAATATAGAAACATAATAGCCTGACCCCATTCTCTTGCAACAATTATATGAAAATGTACGTGGTGATTAAGTGCTTATTTGAGATTGATTTCTAAAGTGATTTTCAGTATTAGAGCCAAGAGGAAGCATCTCTCATGTGCTTCCTAGAAAACTACTTTTAGGTCTTGTAAGTGATTCCCTAAAATTTCTCATAGTACTTTCAATTATAACCAAACATTCTGAAATTGATAAAAGTGCTTTTTCAATTTCGGAAGTGCTTTCAAAAGCCATACCAAATAGGCCCTAAAAGTCATCAAACTTGTCAGAAGAAATGATTTTGCTGTTGTCATAATGTGTCCTCACATGAACAACACATTTACCACCAGTAAATCATGAGGAACCATACAGAATTTAATTTAACTCCATAAAAGTTGAGGTATGCCAAAAGACAAACTATTATAAGCATTCTGAGTGAGAAAAGTTTAAGTAATTGCTCTGAAATTGATAGTTACCGGCGTCTTGGAGAAAAGCCGCGTCTGCGAACGGGTGAACTACCACGTGCCCTTCTTGGAGAAAGCCTATCAATTAAAGATAATTAATCAAAGGCCACTTCCTAAAAGCACAAATACAACAATTACTTGGATACAATAATGCGTACCTAACAGGGGATCGACGCCTTGGTGGCGGAGATCCAGAGCGGCCTCTGGACGGAGATGCAGCAGGCCTCTTTCTTGGAGATGGATCACCACGGCGGTATGGTGAACCTACCCGACGACGAGGGGGTGGAGAATCTATTGGTCTTCGTGGAGATCCACCTCTACGAGCTATGGGAGATCTCCTTCGTGGTGAAGGTGGTCTTCGACGAGGAGAAGCTGAAATCATTCAATCAAAGTTTAATCACTATGTATCTCAAATTCACAAATATGTAATGTACCGAATAAGTATAATATATAATTGAGATTATACCTTCCCGCATTCGCTTTGGTCCATCCTTTTCAGCACTTACGCCATCAGCTCTCACAACATCTCTCTTTGGAGCAGTCACAACGGCCTTTGGAGGTGGCGACTTCTGACGTTGGGGTAAGGTAAACTTTGCCTGAACTACATTACCATCAATTTGAGCCTGCAACAGGTAATTTAAAACAATATTACTCAAGATATGCTCCTTTCGTATTAACTAAACTGTTTCTACTCTCACTTAACAAAAACTTACGCCATCCATATATAATAGTGCTTTTTCAGCATCTGCTCTAATCTTGAACTCAACGTATCCAAATCCTTTAGGAAGATTAACCTGAAAATTAAGATTGTTTTGGTATATGTACTTGTACCAATATAAATCTTTTAGGTATAAACTCATTCTAGCATGACTTACACTACGATCCATTGCCAGCTCCACATGTACAACTTCGCCGAAGTTACCTGCAAAATTATATTTAACTTAAGTTGACTAACTTTCTACTTCATATCAAACAAAGTTAACTATGGATGTCAGAACATTTTATACATAGTTTATGAAATAGAAAGTAGAGCCATCACTGAAAAGAAGATGCACTTTTGTGGTAGATGACTACGCAAACTTACAGTTGCAAGAAATAATTCTTTGAAAGACAAACTGATATTTAGAAAAAATAGAGCACTAAAAACACTGTTGATTAGGCTAATCAGAAGTTACTAATAAAAGTTTCAGAGTAGAGAGACAATCAATAAGAATTTATTAATAACATGTTAAAGTACTACTGTCATCGTTAGGAATAAAACCATCCACCATTTTCTAATATAATGCAATATGTGATAACTTTTCTGCGACAAAACCTGTCAAAATCATCAAAATATTTTTTTTGGCCATAACTCAAGAATTAAAAGATAAATACAAGAGCAACATACCAAATATTTCTCTTAAATGGCCTTCATTCACATTCCTTGTAAGTTTATCAATGTGAAGAACAAGTGACTCATTTGCAGGAGACTTCCTGAGATGTGTAGCACATGCAAAACATTCTCAGTGTTAGGTATGGATCGAGAAGGGCAAATATGGTGGAGCTACTCCAGGCTTAAGTTTAATATCAACTTAAAAGGAGAAAAAGAAAAAGAAAATACCCACAATAATGAGTTACTAATGTACAAATAAAAGCATGCATGGCAGAAGTGAAATGATGTTTCAACAACTTGTAAAACAAAGCATAGGTTTCGAGAATTCGAAAGAGCACTATAGAGGGAAGGCCTGAAGATTCTATAAACACCTAAACATACAAATAATGTTGACACTTATAACTTTCCTCATGTTGTCGAGGCAGTAATTATACCCCTTTTCAATTTTAACATAGCATATGTTTACACTTGACGAAATTTCTAGACCCAATACAAATATTTTCAACTTTGAGCCTTCAGAATATAAAGAGAGAAAGCGTGCAGACCAAGGGGTTGACTAATGTGTGTCTTTCCTACTACCCACCCAAAATCAGCACAATACAAAATTCACTTTTAGAAGCCAAAAATTACTGAAGGAAACAAAACCAATCAGATGAACCATCATTACCTTGGAGGTGGTGACGCCCTTTTAGTTTGTGGTGGCGGTGTTCGACCTCGTCTAGCTCCAGGACTGTAAAGTCAAAAACAAAAACAATCAGTAAATGCAACGCCCACAGTTTCGCTATAACCACGGCAAAGACTAAACAAACAAAGCAATTCCAATTACAGGTTTCGATACAATGCTGATTAGCTAAGATCGAATTTCTCACTGCCCCGCCACAAAAATCAACGCAAACAAAGACACTGATTCAATTAGAGTACTCAATAACACAAATTGCTCAAACGAAAAGGATCCAATCTTTGAACAAACGCACCAGTGAACTTAAGTCCAAAACAGGAATCAATGTCTCTAATTAACAGAAGCCAATACACATGAGCCAAAACAGCAATTCTGAAAACCCTAGAATGTTCGAAACTCAAAAAATCGAACCTTCGTCGGGAGGGACGGGGACTCCGGCTGCGGGAGCTGCCGCTCCGGGACGGGGAGGATGACGTGGCGGAGGACTTGGAAGGAGATCGAGAGCGCGAGGAGGATGAGCGGGAGGAAGAGCCTGAGAGCGAGCGCGAAAGCGAGCCTGATGAGGAGCCGGACGACGGCGACCGACGACCGCGGATTGGCTTCTTCGCCATGGTTGACGGAGAGTAACAGCGACGAATCGAAACCCTAGATAAACCCCAGAACAACTAACTCTCACGGCCGAGAGTGGCTACACATCTTCACACTGGAAAAAACTGAGCGCGCACTTTTATGGGCTATCTTTGGCTCACCCAGTAAATAACAACGACCCCTTTTATTACCGAGTAAAAAACAGAGAAAAATAAAATAATCAAACTAATTTACCTTTCTTTTCTCATTTTTAATCAATTAATTGTCTTCCTCTTTTAGGTTGGGTGTGATGTATTTATAAAATCAAAAATCAAAAAAATTATTTAAAATCAGAATTTGTTAAATTTGATAAATTCAATTCTTCGTGATCAGATGTTTTTGTATACTTCTATACCTTGTACTCTTTGTACACCAAAGTCAATTTCGATGGTTCAATTCTTGCTATGGAATTAGGAAATGCGGCCGAATGATTCATCATCAGAGATAGTAATGGCTCCCCTATTGTTGTTGGGGCAAGAGCCTTTGAAAAAACAACCATCTCCCTTGCTGAAGGTCTTGCTCTAAAGGACAACCTCATCCAAGCAAGACGTAAAGGCCTTGACAATATCCTAGTGAAAAGAGACTCACAACTCATCATTCGGTGCATAAATGGTGAAGTTTCTATCCCTTCGAGAATCAAGAGCACCATTGAGGACATCATCAGCATTGTCGATTCCTTCAATGTCATTTAATTTGGCCACATCTACAAGGAAGCCAATTTTGTGGCGGATAGTCTAGCCAACCTCGGCCACAAATCCAACAATCTCCACATATAGGAATGATCCATTACAAGTGCTGCTTGTTTGGCTCTTAACTTCGACTTGTCTGGTCAGGGCTGCCCTCGTGGCGCCTCATTGTAATTTTATTTCTTATAAAAAAAATTGTGATAATGCAATTCAATTTTCTCAAAAAAATATATATATATATATTTATATATAAAAGTCCAAGTAAGAATTATCCCTTGGGAAGAAAGGAAAATGATGCTTGCTACATTTAGGCTAAGGAACGTTATTATTTGAATGTAGCAAGTCGGAGGATCATGAGCGATAAGAAGACACATAAAGAAGGTTGTGGAATTTCGGAAAAATATGCTTTTAAGTTTTTAACTTGGGGATTCCGAGTGTACTTGAGAATATTCAGTCTTAAATCCGAAAGAAAGACCAGACTCGGCAGCTATATGCCTAAATTACAATTGCTCTATAACAATAGTACAAATAAATACTAAGCTTGGAGCCAACTTCAATAAGCATCATAGTAGCTCAATAACAAACTAATAGCTACTACCTTAGGCAGCTTGGGTTGGCTCTCCAAGCTTCGAAGCCAGGTATCTCAAAGCAGGTTCACTTTGGTTCTACAGTGCTCGTTGAAGTATCCGAACGTCTTCTCTTGGCTTCATTGTCGCCCAACTGCAGCGAAACGCAGATATCTTCATCGCAGCCATTTCTTAAAGAGGATAGATTCTCAGAAACTGATCTATCCATCTGATTCATTTTATGCAGTGGTGACCCTCTGACGAAGCTCGGTATGAACTGATGCTCAACACTAGGAACCGCCTGGACCCCATCTTCTAGATGGAACTCAGCTTCCACTAATGATGGACTCATAGGTTGGCTTCCGGGTTCAACATCTAAAGGGATACGCTGAATTTGGAGACCCAGTGACTCGAACTTATCCTCAGTCCCTTCTTTTGGATGCAACCCATCAGGCGGTGATGAGTCACCCACAGTGGATCCAATTGCTGTTGCTGAGACGCTCCGTTGTTCTTGTACAGCTACTGCATGAAGCATTTACACAGAAATGTAATGAAGTTGAGGACATTCTCGTTCTGGATGCAGATCATGAGTGGAAAATAATAATAACAGAAACAAAAAAAAGAACACAAAAACATGCAGACACTAATAATGAGTTTGAAGATACAGAAGTTAATGCAATTCGAGGTGAATGAGCTTCACAGACCTTTGAGTCCGTCATCAGTTGTAATGAGGTCAAGTTCAAGGAGACCAAGAAGACGCCCAAGATCAACTCCGCTAGTCCAATTCTCAGGAGGTTGACCAATTTTTAGTTTAAGACGACCTCGGTTTGCGGTACCACCCCATATGATCCCAATCGGCCATGGTTTCTCACCGTTCTCACCTTTTAGTGTGATGAGGCTTCCACTGTCTCCTTCAAGGTCAAACGTCTGTTGGTTCTCCCCAACAACAAGAAAATCAGTTAAGAAGCATATGCCTTTCTCATCATTGTACTCGAGGGCATAGGCCAATACAGTTCCAGCTGTCAAGCCAGAACTTCTTCCGACCTTCATCACATGCTTTCCAATAAGGGTACTGATCGGAGACTGCAAGTCTATTATCTTAACATGCCCAATCTCTCCTACACCTTTTACGGATGTAGTAACAGTAGACATGTCAAAATCATCAGAAAAAGGAATGAACGCTCCATCCGCTCTCACAAATGTCTCTGCAATATTGTAAATGAAAACAATAAATATGCCATTCTTTCTTTTGGAGGAGGTGATATTATAGTAATCGTAAGGAGGATGAAATCATAAAAATGACAATTACACTGGCAAGGTATGCTAAAACCCCTCATATTGTGTCATACAATAACATAATCCACTGATATTAATAAGCTGAGGGAAAGATGACCATAGTAGCTAGTAGCTGCTATTAAATCGTAGACATGGAATAGAGGAAAGGTTAGTACAAGTGTTTCTGTTTAACATGTGCCTGTTTAGTTATAGTGATGTGATCTATACATGTCGTGAAACTGAAGTTTCATTATGAGAGAGTTTGTTCAATTTAGCTAAGTAGGTACCCATCAAAAGAAAGGTCTAAGAAATAAGTCAAACTCCTAAAGCAAACCACATTATGGGACAACTTTTGAATCCTCATTACCTGGGTTAATTCCAGCAAATATGCCATACCAGAGCTCATCTGTGATGAATGAGGTAGCTCTCTCCACTGCACCAAGATATACCCCAGGTCCAAGTGAAGGGGGCAGGGGATGAAACATCTTCTGATTTGGGTAATCTAAGTCAACTGCAACATGGCGATTCGTGAGAAAACCAACTTGTCTATTGCCTGTTTGGCTCCTTACTATAGCACCCAACGTTCCGTATGTCTCTTGACTCGCCACCTGAATACAAGAAAAACAAACGTTGTGCTTACCAGCATTCAGATATTATATAGCTTGAACAGGACAGGACATCCGTGACAGTAAACAGATGCACACATAAAGTATCAACCAATGTACCAGTTTTAGCAGTGTGTCACTTCTAGCTTACAGACAGCTAGTTAATGGTTAATTGGTGGTGGTTGCAATCAATGTAACAATGTCTCTTGCATTAATAGTCTTTGACTTATCACACTACGCCATTGACTTTGGTTTAAAAGACTCGAGCCAATCACATATAAGATGGAACATTGAGATAGAGGGACATGATCCGGCTGGAAATGGTCAACTATATACTGAACAGTAATTAACTGTCATTCCTTTTAGCAATTTAACAGCACAGCTAGTGCACACTTCCCATTACATACTTCTTTCACAGCAAAAAAGTAAGGTGGAGAGTAACCTAAAAATACCTGAGAACCTGAGCCAATGCATGGATCACCTCCACGCAAATCATCTACAATTTCGGTGTACAATTGTTCCTTGGGAGCAGGCTCGGGTGCACCAAAATATGAGAACTCGACAACATCCACATCACACCATACACCTCCAGGTCCCTGATATAGTTAATGAGAGAAATTCAGATGGAACTGGCATCAGTAACCGGACATCACAAAGCTTCAATGGGGATTGAATGTTAAATAAATAACTACTATCATTTTTGCTGACCTCTAGAGCAGTGGGTAGACACTGTATGGGACTCAGCCATTGCTTGTGAACTTTTCTTGCAACAAAAACAAGAATAGCTGGTATATCTGTTAGCACACCTCGTCTAATACGAAAACCAATTGCTGTTCCAAGACTATAACACCGCAATATCTTGCTGTGAAATGCCCTTATAGTCATCAATTCAAGCAATGTAGTTGCTTGCTGCCCTTTTGGCAACTGACCAAGAGTTTCAGGCAGCACACCTTTCTGTAGATTAGTAAAATACTTTGCCCTCTCTTCAGCGGCATCATTCAATCGACTTGAAGTGGGCCAGGAGAAGTAAGCAGCACTAGTCTCACAATGCTGTCCAGCTGATGCAAAAGGTTGAAGTGTTGGTGGACTTAAAGAAGGCAAATTAGAATGACTACAGCAGGTTCTCTCAAGATCCAAAGCTGACTCCTCTGATGGTGTTGAACCAGAAAAACGCATCCTCATATTAAACCTGCTCCTGTCCATCTTTATAATTCACCTACATAGAAGCATACTGAAAAAGCTGAAGGTAACAAATACAAAAGTATTGAAATTAACTCAAATACAAGGAAAAAAACGGTTGTTAAGCTTCCGAAATTGCAGCAAACAGCAGTAGCAATGGCCCTAAGCCCCTAACTTGATACAACAGAAAATAAAAAGGGAGTAGAATGAAACTGATCATAAATTCATAGTACACCAATGATTTGTGAAGTAGTTAATTGTGCAAGTTAACTGTAGATGATCAGGAGCTTCTCATACCAGATAATTCAATCTCAAGTAAAACAACTAAGCTAACTGAAATACAATATATTACTCTTGTTGTCAGATAAGAACTGAGTCAATATAAGACACGTCTCAGACATGATGATCAACGAGGTAGACCCACATACTCCCAATAGTGAGTACACATCATGGAGTAATACTCCCGAAAAATAAGACAAGAAAGAAAGTGAAAGATGAAACCAGAAAAAAGTGTAAAGAAATAAAGAAACATCAGCAAGAGCAGTAATCATAATCTTAACATAATTTAGAGTCATGATGTTTTCCACTGCACATAAAAAAAAGGCTTCATATACAGCACTAACACAACTTTTAGACATCTAATATAGTCGTGATATTTGAACAAGGAATTATTATTGTCCCTAATTATGTCTGGCTGCTGGAAAATTGAGTAGAAAAACAATCCAAAGGCTTCAACTTTGTCTAGAGAACAATCTTCACTGAGATTCACTGTTACAGTTACTGTTGAAAGTCATGAAGCTATGGCAATTGGTAAGAAAACTTGCCTGATGATCAAAGCATCAGTTTCCAAAATGGCTAGAGAATCTAATTTACAGAAAGTTTTCAGTAAGTTTTGTCAAAATCACAATCACAATCTCAGGAGCAATCTTTAACAAGTAAATCATGCATACAAGAAATGAAAACAAACCCAGTAGAAACCAAGAGAAGCAAACTCAGATAAGAGAAATACAATCATAACATCTTGCACAGAATAACTTATAGAACAAAAACCAAACACTTGCGAACTAAAAGAAGATAACTCACTGATCAATAATGGTGGAAGTGGGGTAGAACAAAGTATAGTTATATTGGGTTGTTTTTGCAAGAACCTCACAGGCAGTCACTGACCACCTGAATTCAAACCTACCCAGATAGCAATTGAGCTAAACTGGTCCAAGAATCTGCAGAAAAGCTCAACTGGATTGCCACTGCAGAGTGGTGCTTAAAAACCCATGAATTGAAAACACTCATCCAACTAAAGTAAGTAGCTTTATTGTGAGCGCTTATTTTAATGAGCTTTATTGTGTTTGTGGGGAAAAGAGTCTAGTGGGAAATACTGTATTCTGTAGGGGTATATTAGCTAGCCTAGGATGTAATAACCAAAAAGGTAAAAGAACAAAGCTTTTTGAATTGATTTTTGAAAGCTACTTAACCAAAATGATTTGCTGTATCAATTTGGTTTCTTGAACTTGACCCAGATAAAGAAAAAGAAGGATGTTGATTTGATTCTATTGTTGCCGATGAGCTGTTCCATGAGGTTTTAGAGACAGAAAAAATGGAGCAGGTACCTTGTAGCATCTACACATTTGAAGTAAGACAGAATGTTTGTCTGAGTCACGTCAGAATATAAATGTCAGTTGTCATATAGGACCTGGTTTTTAATGAGAATCTGGGCTTGGATTGGTTTCTTAATACAATTTAAGTATCTCTTATCCAGGAACAATACCAAAAATAAGGTCTCACATAACGGAAATATTTTCATTCACCATAGATTATAAACATATCTGAGTTCAGTACTGAAAATACCTACTTCTTACACATTAAAATGAAATCTAAACATTGGCCCAAGCATGATGATTAGTCCTGTAAAGAGTTTGGAGAAACCAGGCTCTCCACCTACACATCCACACTGAAAGGAACCTGGAGGCCATTTGCCAATAAATTTTTGCACGTTCCATCCTTGGGATTGTACACAAGTACTTGACTCCGATTTTTTGCCACTAGGATCTTGGTATTCTTCCAGTAGCATAATCGCTGCAAAAAATAAAAAAATGACTCCTTTATCAGAATCTTGGTCCATGACTCCTTCGCACCGTTTCATAATCCAGAATATATGATGCCGCTGACTATTAGGATCATAGTGTAGTAAACATAGAGACTCTTAAAACTCCAGTTGAACATCTCTGAGAAAATCCGATAGGTTCAGGTGGGGGTACTGAGAACTTTTCTTCAGCTAAATCAAAAGCAGCAATAACGGGGAGTTGATCTCCAACGCCAGGACAGAACCAGTGGACATCTCCATTGAGAGGCATCCCTGGATCTTTGGGAAATATTTCATAAGGGAAGTCTTGAACCCTTTTCCATGACTTCTTTTTAAATGAAAAGATGAGTACAATGCGGTCATAATTAATCTTGACCAATAGGTAATCTCTAACGGTAACCAAAACCATGTACATGAAGGCCCAATGCCTGTGAAGGACGGTTTAGGGAGGAATCTGGTACTCTCATGGACTCTTGAGTCGACGGATTGAATACAAAGAGTTCTCTTGGTTGAGGCATGATGCAAACCAAACCATTACAGGAACCAAACATTGGAATGCACTGACTGTTGTTCTCACCCTTAAGAGGAAACTCGAGCTCTGAAGGCAACATATCATCATCGATAGGTGCTTCTTGATCCAAAGAGAAGAGAGACTTGCTGAAACTGAGAATGAGTTTCAGCTTCTGGTGTCGGCTGAGGTGGGTCGCAATGAAATGGGGTTCATGGGAAAGACGGAGCCACATCTTTGACACACACCTGAACCAACACAGTGTCTTGACAGGAAGTCGAGTCAATATATCTATGATAATATCCTGCGAAAATTCAGACATGCCTACTTCACTTGACACTGGTATGAACAACTTGCTTCCAACACAATCTGCTCTGCACCACACCACCAAGATTAAGAAAATTCATTAATTGCAGAAACATCATTCCAAGGTTAAATTAAATAATCACATCATCACAAAGCAATGTTCATTATTCTATATAAATGAGGAATCAAACATTAATGGTGAAAAGTTACCCAAGACAGAGTTTTTATCACAAATCAACTGGGCCATGTTAACAATCGCCAATAATGACATTCCAAAAATGCAAATACCAAACAAAATTATCCCCAAAATCAGAAACGAAACATGGGCCTGTAACTTTCTGCCACAAATTAGAAACCTTCACATTCACACAATTAGAAGGTGCAATCCACACAAAACCCAAATTGAGATCAAACCGTTGACAAAGAAAGTAAACAAATTAGGGGAAAACCAACAAGGAGTGTCGAAATTTGAATGAACTGAAACAACAGCAAGTACCCAGAAAGGAAGGAGTCGGATGAAAAAGGTAGAGAATTAAACCAGGTTGAGCAAGCCCTCTTACAGAGACAGTCTCTTTCTTCTTCTCCTTCTTTACTCGGTCATAGTGATTACTCAGAACGAGGAACCAAGGCGAGTCCGATCAACTAAAATCACTGTTCTAAATTTTAACCTCAATTAGTACGTTTTTCTTTTTTCTTTTTTCGAAACAGTCAGTAGCACTCCAAGTTGTGATAAAACTTAAAATGTCAAGCTTTAATGATCGCTTTATCGGGTAATATTTATGATCAATTGAAAAGTTGATCAGTGGTATTTACTGGTATATAATTATAAACTAGCAGAGACGCCCAATGGGTGTGTGTATATTTAAGAGTAGTTTTTTTTAATGTAAAAGTATTTATTTATCGTTAAATAGTTTTTGTGTAGAAAAAATTATGGGAAAGTATTTTTATGGTTTCTCTCTTATGTATAGGGAATTTGTACGTTGAACACATGGACTCTTCTCTTTATTTTTTTATTTTTTTTATTTCTTTAATTAATTAATTTTTTTTATCTATAATATATCAAATTCTTTTTCTTAAGGATTAATTTAATAAAAGGGTAAAACATACTATTTAGAATGTTTGACGTTAATTGTCTAAATAATTTTTAAAAGTCTCGTCTCTTTTAATATATAGAGACAAGTGAAAATACAATCAAACATTTTGGATTGGTATAACTGTTTAAGTGGTCAAGACAATAAGCATCCCGTTCAATGCAGCGTAGATGTAACAAAAACTACTGACACCATAAATATGACTGTGTTAAAAATAGCACATTTTTTTCAAGTGTACGTAAAACTTCAATTTTATTTTGGGACGAAATGGTCAAATATATGTAAAAACTTTGTCAATCTATCTCCTGTAGAGGTATTCTCTATGAAAGCGCTTGAGAAAGAGAGGTCCACTCATAAGATAAAATGGCCTGAATAATCATATAGTAATCTGTAAATTCCTATTGAGATGAAGATGATTACTAAGTTCAATTTTCATGGCCATCGGTTAGGGATGGGTACAATACAGGTCGGATCAATTTTTGATCATTCATATTCTTATCCTGAACTAGATGGAACGAGATGGAGTATTTTAAAAATCCGTCCTAATTATCCTCAAATTTGAACGGGATGAGATAAGTCTAATTTCGAGTCCTAGAATGAACATTTAATAGAATATTTAACAACAAAAATCTAAATGAGACGAGTAAACCTAATGTTAAATTAAAAGCATTATTACAACTACAAACAATTTTATTTACATTTAGTTCATATTATAAGCAGTGTAATACTTTGATCGAGTAATTTTTTTTGTTGAATATTGCTAATTGTTTGATAATTTAATATGTCAATTCTTTGTAAAAATAAATGATAATATAGACAAAATATACTATGCGGGACGAACGAATCTATCGGGATTTCAAGATCTGATTATGTCCCCAAAAAACTGGATAGATCGGAACGGAACAGAATAGTAAATATTTAATTTTCGTCTCGTCCAATCCCGAGTGAGATCGGATCGAATTCAAAATTTGTGGGATCCGTGTCCACCCCTACCACCCATCATGAAATTATCCAACACAATATATTCATGATGAAACTCATTCACAAACTACCGTTTCTCTTGTGGCTCAAGTCTACGTTATATCGTTGGTAGGGAAAAAGTGTGCAACTGTGTATGTAAAGCATTTATCTCTAATTTAAAAACAAGATGAGCAATGGCGGAAAATAATTTGGTTGAGATAAGGGGAAATATCAAATTCAACTTTTTTCTTTTGTTAATTAACAACAAAGTAAGCAACCCTAACAAATTATAGACTTAGTAGTTAGTACGTAATAACATCATCATCATGATCATGATAAGAAACCAAACTAAACCAAAACAGGTTTCAACAACTGACGCAGTTTCAAACCTAACTAACTTGATCAACTCAATCCAATCTCACATTAGAGCACATAGAGTGCAGCCAATTCCTCCAATGACTCTGCAGTACCTCCAAAGCTTAATGGATCTCCATTCTCTAGCATCCATAACAAGTGATCAAACAGAACCACCTCACACTTGACGACCAAAATATCTTCCTCCTGATTATCTTCTCCTTGCTTCTTCATCTTTCCTTTAATGGATGACTTGTCGATCAATGTATTCAACAAAGGATGGTTCAGGTACTTGGAGCTGATCACGTAACGCTTTCTCGTGCTTCCGACGAATATAGTAATCTGGCGATGATCATTCTTCTGCTCATGCATGAGGATGTTCTCGTCGTACAAAGCTTCTCTAGTCGATTCAGATCGGAGGCTATGATACAAGGAAGATCTTCCCAGTGGACTTGATAAGCTCTTACACTTCCTTAATAGCAAACTGATCTTCTTCATGTTTTAGTTACCACTGTATTGATTTCCTGAGAATGTAATACGTACGTACGGCAGAAAAAAGCTCAAGGGAAAAGCAGTTAGAGAGGGAGATGATCGTAGCTAGCTAGGTTTGATTTTAGAATGCAGAGAATCCAAGATGGTTGAGATGTATAGGAGGCTTAAGAATTGAGATAGGACAGATTAATGGGACATTGTTTAAGGGTGTTTTAATTTGGAAGCCGCCTGTGAGGGTTTTGTTGGTTTTGTTGGTGAGAAGTCCCTGTTTTCCGGTGCCACAAAATTTTGCGGGGTCTGTAAAGAGCCAGCTTTTAAACGTATCTCAGTGACAAATAATGAAGGGCATATTGATTAATTGATATTTTTTAGTGTTAACAAAACACAGGAGATTAACTAAGAAGATTGAAGATATTGAACTACCAATCTTAATAACAATCAACTAGTCTCATACATTTGCATATCATGTTTTTGACTAAGGATGACATTTTTGCCACCTATCCCACAACAGTCTGGTTTGCCCTAAGATATTTACATCTGTTTGTAATCCGTTTTTCAAATCTCCCTACCTGTTGAAAAAGGCTCAATTTAGGACAACTATGTTTATTGACTTGTTACTCAAGATATTTAGATAGTTTATCTCGCAAATCGTGACTTTGTCTTCTAGTGTTGCATAGTAACTATCAGACTAGTCTGTCTCGTGATACTCATCCATGTGCAGCTGATTACATTTGTCATTGAAAAGAGTTTCTTATTGTTTCTTCTGTCATGCTCCATTTAGGGTATGTGGAAGAAATTTTTTCTGTCTCATTTTGAAACTTAGACTTGGTTAAGAAAAGTTTCGGTTTGTCCTTTTCTATTGGCATATGTTATGCACTTGTTACATCACACAAATTGCCAACTGACAAACATCCAAAATCTGGCTTATGTCTTTATCTATGTGGCTTATCACTTTGTTGATCTCTCAGCCAATATATATGGACAGTAGTTTAGCCATTGCTTTTTGGTTGAGTCAAAGAGTTTCTTGTGCATCTTTCTAAAATGTGTTAGACTCTTCTAGGTTTCTCTAAGATTTCCCTTCTACTGCATGTAAGTCTTAGAGTTATATGAAATATAATTTATTTTTATTTACATATATGAAATATTTTCAATCTAAAACTCTCCTTTTAAGAAATAAAATATAAATATCTTTAGCAAAGTTATAAAATTATTTATAAAATTAAAATATTAAAAACCCAAAATGATTTGTTTCTTGTCAAGTTCATCGATGTGAGTGGATATTTTTTATTTTGGTCTCTCTAGTTTGTTTTAATGAAATATTTTGGTTATGTAAAGAGGTCACGTGACATATTTGTAATAATTAACATATTGATAAAAGAAATAAATTTAGCAATTAGCACATTGAAAAATGGGTCTGGATCCGCTCCGTTGACCCATTGATCCGCTGGATCCGAATCTGGATTTGATTATTAAAGATATGCCAGATAAACAGGGCGGATCGGGTCTGATATTTTCTCTCTTTAAACAGATCCGGGTCTAGGTTGATCCGGTCTAGATCCTCCCTATTGACAGGCCTACTTACAAATAGTTAAATCCTTGGATGAGGCTTTTGAAAACCTTTCATTTGTAAACACTTAGACACAAGAAAGAGTGTAGCTCTGTAGAACTAGTAGAGAGATTAGTTTGGATAGCATACGGGTTATGTATCTCCAGAGTACAAGAGTCTTGTAAAGAAGTGTTGTTCATAATAAAAAAGTTTGTCCCTCAAAAGTTTTTCTCCTTGATTGTAGAGTTTCTGAATTAAAAAAAAAACCTTAGTGTTATTCTCTACTTATCGCTTTTATATTTTAAATACTCGAATATCTGTGATTCGGGATAGTTTACTACCCTGCTATCCTTAAAAATAGTTTTGAGCGAAAAAATTAAAATGACATATTCACCCTCCTTTAGAACCTTTAAATAATTTTCAAAAGTACACTATATGTATATTTAGTCTTGTGACTCTTATTAAATCGAGTTGAATATTAAATCGAGCATGGTAATGTGAACAAATCAACTAATTAAGCTATTTACCCTACAAGCAAAATATGTGGTACGTTTCTCCGGCTAATGACAAAAGAACACTCCTTTTCCGGGCTTCAAGGACTTGCACCTTGGAACTTGCTCAAATCACAAATCATATCTCCATTGTATAAACTGAGCTACATCCAATTGCTCACCAAATATGAGAAGCTCGCCAGAGCTATCATACATTAAACCGAAACAGCATCACATCACCTTCTTGTACGATGTATTCTTTACCCTCAGATCTCAACTGCAAACATCAAAGTAGATTAAGTGAATAAATATTATTAAATGATATGGGACTGACATACAGTACTTCTCTACGTATTTGATCTGAGGAAGGGTGTAGATGTAACTGCCACATTTTCTGTGTTTTTGTTCTGTAGAATTACAGTTTCTTTTTGGGATAAGAAACTCCAAAAAAGCATTCTCAGGCCTCCACTGTGATGCCTTTACTTCAAGAATCAAAACAGAGAATCACAAGAACTCAAGCCGTGGACAGTTAAGAAGTTGACTGAAAAATGCCTATAGAATTAGTTTTGCCAGTGAGGCAGTGATTTTACAAAACAAGAGCAGTGGTTCACTGCAAGATGTTCAAGAAAATTAAACAAGTTAACTCATATGATCATTGAATTCTTTGGGCAAAGCAAATTGGAGAAGATACACTATACTGTGATGCATCTAACTTAACCGTAACCTCAAATCTATCATAACTAGACATATGATTTAACAATGAAAGACTCGTCACTTCCTCATATGTAGCTCATAGTTTCATTCTCAGCTTTTAAAAGACCAGAAATGAACCAGTGATAGTGAAACAGAAAACTGATAAAAGTTTGACAAAATTGTGTAAGACAATTATCGAGGAAATAGTAAAAAACAGCTAACTTACAACTCCTTTCTCCCTTGCTGCCGCAAGTGAACCAGCGGCAACAAAATCAACGTAAGACACCTGAAAATGGAGGGAAAAAGAGATTTTATTAACTTCTTTATGTTTCAGGTAATCCTTCTATGTCAGTAGTGACTTGAAAGTTACAACTCAAGGAAAAATAGAGTAAAAGCAGCGGACTTAAATATTATAAGTAGGATGATGATTATAACAACTGATATAGAAGTTGTAAAGGAGCTTCATGTTTCACCCCAACAGTCGAACCCCTTTGGGTTTGGGAAACGAGGAGTGACGACGGCGTCAAAATCGACCGGAAACAATTTCTGGCGATTTTCGGGCAGTGGGTTTCGGGCCGATTTCCGGCCAAATGGCTGCGAGTTGGGTTTTGGGCTAGTTAGGAAAGTTGTTGGCCTCGTTAAGATCTTTTCAACGAGGGGTCGAACGCTCATTTTGGAGTAGTTTGCACTAGAGGCACGTGTGGCTCACGCACCGCTGTCCACGGCGGGGATCCGGCGAGACGAAAATTCAAAATTGACCGAGATTTTCCAGGATAGTTTCTGAGTTGATTTTTGCATGTTTTATCGAATTTCAGTATTAAATGAATATGTTATTTATTCAAGAGACTGTGATCGAAATTTTGGCAAGGAGACTTCCGCCAGACCATGGAGCTAGTTGTGTACTGTGAGTGGACACTTTATTTTCACTGTCGATTTGCAAGTCTATGATTATACATTTTATGATTATGTATTTTACGAGTATGCATTTGCATAGAGGCACATATGATTTGGTTTTACACAGAGCATAATACAGTTGATGCATCGACGTATTTGTTTCTCGGCTGATCCCTGAGACGCTCCGGGAGGAATAGGACAAACACCTGACCTGAGCTAATACCTTTTTAGACTCGCATCATTTTTATTTACATTTATAGTGAAAGACATTATTTTTAGTTTTTAGTTTAAAGTGAAACTTTATTTTCGTTCATTCACTCTAACAGTTTATTATTTTATATGTTTTTTCCTGGACTTTTTGGTTTACTCCACCCAGTTTGCAGTTTGTATCTTGAGATTACACGTTAGCGACGAAGGCATAGAGTTCATGTCACTGTACTTATCTAGTATGTTTCTAGTTTAACCTGCTAGTTCTGTATATTATGTAAATTAGAAGTCAGCTCTGAATACTATATAGAGTTTACATCTGTTATGTTGTATTTTCTCATTCAGTCTTCGGATTTCTTATCACCTTTTATAAACAGTTTATATTTCTAGTGGATTCAGTATTTGCTTGATTTGAGAAATTCGGATGAGATTTGGTGCATACAATTTGTTTTTGTGGACATTTTAGAAGTGTGTTTTCTTTAAAGATTTTTGGGTTTCTTGAATTTCAGTGGAAACTCTAGCAAAATTTTTGTAGTTTCGATTGTCGTTAGGGCTTAATTCTGATTTAGGCAACTAAATCGGGATTGGGTCCTTTTAGTTGGTATGAGTATATTCTAAAAAACATGATCAAACTTTCTTTCTTTTTAAAAGGAGTTAAATCAAGCACAAGATTATAATAGCCATCAACACACTCCATTATTCTCACTCTCATATTAGATTGCACATCAAAATATATTAACTTACTGATGCTCATCGAAGTTTGATGAGGTGTGATGCATACATAACCCGTACTCTTTTTCAAAACTAAATATAAATGTCTGTTCGTGATGCTTACTGTTTCAGCTCGAATGAAACCTTTCTCGAAGTCAGAGTGGATGACCCCAGCTGCTTGAGGTGCAGTCATTCCTAAATCAACAAAGAACAAATCAGATATATATGAACATGTTGCCTAGCATACTTCTTAATCTATCTAAGTACAAGTGACGACAGCAAGAGAATGAAAAACAGATGGCAAAGAAAATTAATAATAGAAACTTTTCTTGCGCACACGCATCACCGAAATGAATTATGAGTTGTCAGGTATGATATAAAGAATAAGATGGCAGATGTCAGCATTTGCTCGAAGAATTTCAAAGGTCCAGCCACCCTATCTGTATAATACACCTTTGAAATTTAGCATATCCAAAGCTCACCAGCAAGTATTGTCCATGCTTTTGTTTCCTGTGTACAACATCAAAACAATCTTCTTAACACCAACGGAATTCACACATCACATTTTAAAAAATCAAATACTCTTCCTTCTCACCTTCTCTCCTGAAGTAAAGTAAGTACGGAGCCCCAAAACGCCATATGTTTCTCTAATAAGGTTTCCCAAACCACTTTCACTAACACCAAGAGAATCCAAAAATTCTGTTCTTTCTTCAGATGGTAGTTCAGTAAGTTCAGACTCAACCTGCAAATGCAAAGTTCCTAGTTCACATGCTTATGAGAAGAGTAAGAAGAAAATTGCTACTCTAAAGCAAGGCAAGACAACAGACAGACCCATGCTGTGATAAATTTTTCAGGTTTGCACTAAAATTAACATACCTGCGCTGAAATTGTTACTAGTCCACATTGCAACTCAGTAGACAGATTCATCACTTCTTTGACATGTGGGTTCTCCCCAGGTTCAGCTAGATCAGATTCTGCAACATTAGCTACAAAGATAACAGGTTTCATTGTAAGCAAGCACAGATGCTTTATGGACTCTTTCTCTGTATCTGTTAAAGCCACTGATCGTGCTGGTTTTCCATCCAAGAGTGCATGCTGAATTTTCTCCAAGCCAGATCTTTCTGATTCCTCCTGAAACGTAAAAAAAATATTGGTGGTCACTAAATTAATCAATGGTGACAAGGGGAGATGATGACACATACTTTGTATACTGTACAGAAAGTTCAGAGTCTGTGAGATACTATACCTTCTGTTTGATTTGTGAATCTTTTGTCTTGCTTTTCTTGAGCTTCTCTATTCTTTTCTCAATCTGCATTTCTTGTAAATTAATTTAATTCTATCAGCTTATCTCATCCTAACAAGCTAGTACTACATGTTAAATATAAATAAAAACATCTTCAAGAGTCAGGACAAGGAATTTTCTTGACCACGGAAGTAAGGAAAATTAAAATCATAAGGATGTTTTTGAAAGGAGCTATGCAAAACAGGAATGGCTAAGCAGTTGATATATCTTGACAGTGTTAGTTTGGTGGTGTGAAATCAATCAGCACTCTTAAAGCGGACTGCAAATCAGACTGGATCAAATAAGTAGAAAGATCGCTAAAGTTAATAAGCAGACCTGGTCCAGATCTGAGAATATAAGCTCTAAGTTGATAACATCAATATCAGCCTTCGGATCAACTTTCCCATTCACATGAACAACATCATTATCTTCGAAACAGCGGACGACCTGATAAAACAATTAATGAAGGATTCAAACACATGATCATGCAGACTTGTAATAGATATTACAATCTTGACTGCCAGTTCACCCAGGGAAAAAGATGGTTCTTAATTTTATATGAAATTTGTTTAACAAGTCAACGCTAATTGGACTGGGAAGAGAGAACCCTCAAACAGTTACCTAGAGAATGAGTAATAGCTACCCTACTCAACACATAAAGATCAAGTAGAAGCTATTAATCTATTTGTCTATCTGTCTTGTATATGTAACGCTACCAGTTTGGTAATAAATTATTTTTGTTTCTCCTCAAGTACAAAACCAAAAAAATCCTTCACCAAAATAAAGACACAAAACAGAAAACAGGATTTTCAGGAATGAGGGAAAGATGGTAACCACAAGGGAAGGGCCCCAAGAAGTAAGAAGATAAACCTGAAGTATGGAGTCCACTTCACGGATATTTGATAAAAACTTATTCCCTAACCCCTGCAAGAAATGAAAATAATAATCTCAAGCTGATGCCTCAATCCTAAAATAATTAAAAAAATTAAGCCGATACATTCCAACACATACACAACAGGACTTGCAAGAACAAAAACTTAAAAGAGGACGCCATGAAAAATCACCTCTCCTTGACTGGCACCCTTCACAAGGCCAGCAATATCCACAAGCTCTAAAGACGCCGGGACTACACGCTGAGATTTGCTGAGATCAGATAGTACATTCAGCCTGGGATCAGGAACCGCTACAATCCCTACATTTGGCTCTATGGTACAAAATGGGAAATTCGCCGCTTGAGCCTTCCCATTCTCAACCTGCGGTCATTACAACCAATATCCATCACGCAAATGACTTACAACACTATACGAGGACTGCAACACCGAATCACAATACAAATTCCATCCAACATTATGGCCAATGAAGTTAATAAAAAATAAAACGAAAAGGGTCAACAAATAACTGTTGTTTCACACTAAAAGTACAATCTTTAATCCCTAAACCACTCAAGATTGTCCTTTTTTTTTCATATAAAAGCAACACAGAATCCAATCCAGAGCTAACTAAAATGCTACTTTGGAATCAAAAATAGACTCAATGATGCACATACAATGAGTCAAAGATGTCAAAATCCAATAGCAGTGATGAAACAGAGAGATGGGTTTGTGAGGGGCATACGACGGCGTTGAAAAGCGTGGACTTTCCGACATTAGGGAGGCCAACGATGCCGGCTTTGAGGCTCATGCTAATCTTGGGTGAGGAAGATGCAGAGAATCGGCGGCCAGTAGTGCCTATGACTCCTCCCAAGAGATGATAGTGAGTCCTGTGCTTCATTGGGACAAGCAGAGATGGGATGAGCTGGTTGCAAAGTGATATTCGAGCCATTGGAGGCGTGTGGAGAGAAAGACAGAGGCTCGAGAGAGTGAGCGCGCCGAGTTCAATTTATCTGTTTGCGAAACTATTTTTGAAGAAAACAAAATACAAAAAATATATATATATATATATTCTCTCTATAAAAATAGGAAATTATTTATATAAAGGACACCACATTCCATTGAACACTTGATTAGTGTGGGAGCTCTATGGAGCTTGTCACTAGTCGAAGAGGTCGTAGGGCAGTTAAGTTTGATCTTTGCTTTGGCTCTACCGGAGGAGGGAGTTGTGGTTGTGAACATGACTCCTCCGAGGAAGAGGAGCAGGTTCTTCTCGAAGTTCCAATACAATAATAAGTATAAGATCGAGGAAGTGTCATTGTTTCTCGAAATTAGGTTAAACACTTGAATCTGGAGAAGAATAGGTTCCTTTGGCACCGGAAAGATGATTTAGAAAGAGAAAAAATAGTTAGTTTGGTTACTCATGTTTAACAATTAAGATAGATTGGTCACTCATGTTTGACAAATAACAGATTGGTCACTCATGTTTTACCTTATCATTCAGATTGATCACTTTTTCTATTGTAGACGTTAAAAAAGTAAATTTATTTATTTGTAAAATGTAAATAAGTAAGTTTATTAGTTTGATAATGAAAAAATATTAATTTAAATAAAGCACGTGAGTGTCAAATATGTAATTTTTAATATCTAAAATGGATAAAGTGACCAATCTAAATGACAAAGTAAAACATGAATGACCAAATCGATATTTGTCAAACATGAGACTACAACAAAAAATCTAGTTTGCTTCACTTTTTACTACGGCATCAGATGCCATAGCAAATGCTACCAATGGCGATGGAAAATAAGCCGTCGCGAATGTAAAACACCTTTTACAACGGTATTCGCCTGCTATGGCAACTATTTTAAGCATTTGCGACGAAAATTTAGTTGTCGTCGCAAAATTTTAAGTTATAACCCTAAATCTTCACTGCCTCTCTCATATCTCAATCTCTCTCGACTTTGGACTCTCCCTCTAGCCTCTCTCTCTCTCTCCCTTATCCTCAGAACTCGATTAATCACCCATCTCTCTCTAAGCACGAGCCTATGCTCACCGCATCGCCGCTCCTGCACGGCCTCCACCATCACTCGCTCGGCCTCTGCTCCTACACTGCTATGTTTGGCTGAATCTGAGTGGAAACAGGAGAGACGAGGGGTCGCTCGTCATAAAAAACACGAACGTGTTCGCGACACTGAAGACTCTAAGGAAGAAGAAGAAGAAGAAGACCGATAAGAAGACCAAAGAGACCTCCGAAGCCTCCAAGGCGGTGGCGGCACCAGAGCCTCAGGTGTTTTGGGCTCTTGCTCCGTTGAATGCAAAATCGTGGGCTGACATAGAGGATGAAGATGACAACGACTATTATGCCACCACCGCGTCAATTCAGCCAGTTTGGGGATCGTTTGAGCCTCAATCGAGTAAGCACAAGGCTAGCCATGTAGAGATTTGTCTCAATTTCTTTTGGTTTTCGACGATTCAATAAGTATTCGTCTATGTTATTTGTTCGGCTGTTATTTGATGACTAATGTTTGCTCTAGGACTTTAGGAACTGTAAAATACTAAGGTTTGAGATATTTTGGCCCGAAGAAACTGACATAGGTGTAGCTATGGGAAGTAGAAATTGAATTAGCTATTTAAAGAATGGTTTAGTTTTATGAGTAAGATTCTGAATAATGTAGCTCATTGCAGTATTTTGATATGAAGTGTAGAATCGTGTGCGGTACCATTGAATTGGCTTCTTATATTTCAGTCTTAACGTCTAGCGATAGTTTCAGAGAGATAGTACCCAGAAATGGAGATGATGATGTCCCGTTGAAAGAAATATGTGTGAAGCTAATGAGAGACACAATTAAAGATGACAAATTTGTTACCTTGCATTTATCATACGAATTAAGTTCCATATTTATCGACAACATCCCTTTGTTGATAATGTCAGTGTTACTTCTGCTTTAACAAAATTTCTCATGGTTTTCTTTGTGTTTTTCATATGGACGTTATGGTACTAGAATGCAAGACCTTCATTTTCTCTTACGGACTCTGTTACAGGAACTACTAGATCCCCATAGATCTCTTCCCCTTTGTTATAAGGGCAGAGCTCTAGAGGCTTCTGAATCCTAGACAATGATACACCAGACGAGGTTGCAGACTAAGTACTAAGCTGGTAATCACCTCTTCTTTAGTTTTGTTTATGACCTAGCTTATTCATCTTCTTCTTGTTCTTTTTATTTTTTTGTATGGGTGTTTTTTTTCCTTAACTGTGATCGATTTTCATCATGGCTAGCTAGTTTGGTAGATATCCAAAGTATTAGATTTTGTGCTAAATATGATTTAAGTAATTAGAAAAGCTGATTGTATTTGTAATGTGGATGCAAGCTAGCTGGGAGATGATGGTTTAAGTATTTGATTTGATATAAAGTAGGAATCCAGTTATAAATTAGCCAAAAAAATATTTGTGTTTGAGATAAGTTTTTCATCGGCAATTTCAAGCATGACCTGGTTTTGGGATGATGTGCAATTTCATGTAGATAAGTGTACCAATTAACTAGTATAGCATTTTGTATAGATAAGATGTAAAATATCTTTTATTGAAGTGATTTACAACTTCAATGAGGTGTTGACATGATTTATTAATAATATAATTTATGCTTGTATGATTAACTTGATTTAGTAGGTACTGCAAATTTCTAGCATTCTTGCAGATATTGGTTAAATATATACTTGATTTATTTACATATATGTTGATGATGCTCTGCTATGGCTTAGCAACATGTACTTAAACGTTGTGAGAGGTTCTCGTATGGAGAGAGACCTAATGAAACCTGACTTCGAGAAGAGGTTTGTAATTTTGGATCAATTGTATATGCAATTTATTTTGAATGGTGTAGTTTAGCTTAGTATGAAAACTAGGGTTATAAAGTAATGGTTTATGAAATTCTCGATTGTGTTCATTAGGTTTGGTTCATACCTCATGCAGCCTATGCTTGCTGGATTGGGAGATAGAGAGTTGGTGATAAGCCATACATCTGCACCACGGATTCCATTGGAGCCAAGTAAGTTCATTTTTAGGTCTTTTAATTTCAATGATTCTAAATATGAGAAAGAAGTATGCTTTTAGGTACTTTAAGTGTGTATGCAAACATGTGTGCAACTGCTTCAAATAGTAATGTCATTGTGTTTTTGGCTTGTGTTAGATTTTTTTTCTTTATAAATCTCTATTTGATTTTTGTCAATTTGAATCAGTGGTTATGGCCAGTGAGCTTTAAGTTATTGATTTATGTAGTTGGGTTTTGTGTTTGTATCGTGTGTGGCCTCTGACTTTTATGCAAACCCGATCAATTCAAGCTCAAATTGAGATGAAATGTCATAATTTTTGTTATCATTATCTGTCGTTTAGACTTATCAACTTAAAAAGTTTTCATGCTTATTGCAGAGTGCAACATAAAAGTTCTTGTCAACATCTGAGGTAATCATAATGTACTATTGTTTATGACTTGAGTAATGTTTTGGTCACAGTCCAGTGGCTCCAGACCTTAGAATACAATACTGACGACAATCACTGTTATGTTAAGAAACACATTACCTACATAAAACGTCTGGTGAAATCTTATGGCACTTTTTACAGTTGAATGTTATGTCATACGACATAACAGATTTATCTAGGCAAAGAAGTTGTCATCCTACTCAAGTTTTATGTGTCAAACAAGAAATTGGTAGTCCAATGAGATTGATAGACGGGTATGTCACATATCCATTACATCTTTTCTCTTTCATTTTTGTTAATTCTCATATTGATATGTGTACTCAGTTCACCTATAAGATCCAAGATAGCATATGCTAGCTTAAGCATTGACATAATTAGAGCTCAAGATGCTTGAATTTTCGTCATTTTAGATGTAAAAACATAGCTAGACAAATAAACAGATTAGAGTTGCAAATAGAAATTCTAGCAACCATTCAGTTGCGCATTTCTTGAAGCTTTTTAGTTCTTATGTTGTTGTGCAGGTATAAGCTATTGCTCATTCACTTATTTTTCTCACTTATTTTCCACGAGCATCTCTGGATTCATTGGATACATTTTCTGAAAGGAGAAATGCTAGGGCGGTGAGGCAACCATGTTACCATTCTATATCAAAAGCATGACACTGATTTTTATATTTCGTTAATTTCACCATTGCAAATACTTTTATGAATGATTTCATGATTGATAGTACTTGCAGTGGCTAATGGTTATGTACAAGTTATTATGGCAAAAAAAAGTAAAAAGCAAGCAAAAAGGAAAACTGATGTATTCCAAGCAATAAGGAAACAAATGTGTAGCTAGGTAGAACTATTTCTATTTGGTTTTCATAGCTAGTTTGTATTGAGAAAATTTGATGTAGATTTCAATTAGACACTTTTGTTAAGGATATATATGTAGTTTGTAGGAGACAATTTGAACTTGTATGAGATGTTGAATGTTATGAATCACTATTAGAAAAAGTATTTCAGACATCGGTTCAGAACCGATGTAAAAAATCATACCAAACCGATGTCTTAGTGGGTGATGTAAAAGATCGGAAAAATGGGACATCGGTTAAGAACCGATGTCAAAGGTTACAATAGACATCGGTTGCTTATGTACATCTCACTATTCCAGTGTGTGTAGGTACTTTCAAACATTCATATTTAGAGTGAAAGACCCAATGAAATCGAAGTCTACATTACAATTTATTACCTTTACATCAATATTCCATTTATAACCGATGTAAGATGTATGTTTTTACATCAAATTTTGTTTTTGTACCTGATGTTAAATATCGTTTTTGACATCAGATGTTGAGTTTGTACCTGATGTTAAAAACTATATTTGACATCAGATTTTGGGTTTTTTTTGTTCTAGTTCGTATCTTATACATCAGTCCAAAATGTAGATTTCATTTTCCCAAAGCAGAGTCAGTATCCAATGTTCCCTACATAATTAACCAGTTTGATTATATAACCACATGGGAGAAGGAAACTTAGAAGCATGATATACAGCCACAGCAACCCTTGTTCATTTATAGCCCGAAGTTGCAGCCTTGAACAAACTCTAAATCATAATCAACGTGTTTTTCCCAGATTGGCTTGAACTGGTTCATGGCAATATCAAGCCAAGGCTTCATATTCCCATTGAAGTGAACCACTGCAGCATTGCGGATCTCATCCATACTGATGCTTGGATTATAGCCAAGTCCCAGAACATGCCATGACTTGTCCAGTGGCTTTGTTGTTGAGTAAAATGTGATCAAACCTGGTGGCAAAGTCCCCAATTTCCACAAGGTACGATTCTCATTCTGCAAGGGAATCAACATCCATAGTTAGTGCTACTCAATCCAGCACCGTCAATGAAAGATTAAAGCAAATAGAAGAAAGTCGATACACAGATATCATGGAACAGAAAGACGTTCCGCTATGATATATAACATCTATGAAGTATATTGTACCTTTATCTGCTGTTTCCATTAGATTCAGTGACACATTAGTTATCATTTCTAAAGAAAACAAAACAAACGCATACTTCTAAAGCAACAAAACACAACAAATGCCCCACAATTAGCAGAAATGACCAAGATATTGCATTTGTACATTGAATCGAATATGCAATTGCACTAAACAGAATAGAGAAAAATATAGCATCCCTTACCAGCTATAGCACAAGACATGTACCGGATCAGATCAACTAGTTTTGACCGTGAAATCTTAAAACCTGCACTAGCTATAGCATCAATCCTCGCTGAAGCTTCTATGGTTTTGAATGACTTGGTACTGCAAAGAGAAATGTATTAAGCTGCTAACTGAAGCTACATAATCAGTAGAATGCAGAATGAAGAAAGGATGATAACAAAGTCAAAAAATAGACCTTGGTGGTTCATAATCAACGGAGATCAATGGTATCTTAGTAAGAGATACTGGAACATTACCAACCTTCAAGAGAAAAGTCTCTTTACAAACGTGAAATGTATGTGCTAAATAGAATCAATAACATAGCACTCTTGACCTATGAAATAAAATGCTTCTCTATTGATACTGACTAATATTCTTTCTTACATTTGTCCATTTGACATTGTTTCATCTCCCAATGTACAATTGCAATGACCACTTAAACTTTAACAAATGCCAAATTTATTTTCCCTGATGTTATTGCTAATAATGGCCAAGACGTAACTCATTTACTCATACAAATGTGCACCATATGCAATATTAATATTACCATAGATTATCTAAAATGTAAAATATGAGATACATAGATACCCCATTTATTCATGTCAGTAAGGAACAAAAAAAGTTTCAAGAGAAACATTGACTCAATATACCTTGTCGAGTGATGTCATAAGAAAGTCAATGAGTTCTGGAACAATAATTACTTGAGCCCCCTTCTTCTCCCCCTAGCGGCATACCAAAAAAAGAGTTATATACAAACTCACCCACCAAAACAAGCCATAATCCGCTGTATGCACTTACTGAAACTTGTAGGTCTGAACTTGTAATGGGAAATCAATAAGATCATAGGTACTTGCTCCAAAAAATTTAGGTCTAAACGTGCAATGGGAAATCAATAGATCATGGCAGACAATAAGTTCAAATCAAATGAATAAAGTGGTACTCAAGATGACATCTCTTTTTAAAGAATACTGTAACTTGAGAGATAATATTTCAAAGATACCTCTATATACGCTATACAGTTATAAACAAACATAGTCCTGCTATAGAAGGACTGCAATAGAAATGCACACTGTGTTGGAGTTTTCACACCCGGGTATAGACACAGGAACGAGCTCCTCATATTGCCAATTCTTATCAATTCAGTACTTTACGCCAAGGCGATACTCTCTAGACCGAAAATTTTACCATAGTTTACATTTTAACAAAGTAAGTTTGCTCTAGTTGCACGAATTGACCAAGTAATTTTGAGATTTGTAGTCTTCATTTTGAGACCTAACCAAAAAATATTTAATGACATTAACATAGGACTAGCAGCAACAATAAGGATATGTAGGATACCTGTAAGATAACATCTCCAACCTTCTCTCTAGCAATCCCTGTACCAAGAATCGCTCATAGAAAGTCTCCATGAGAACAAGGTTGGAACCCAAAGTTTCCTGTGATACTGAAAGAATTAACCATCAGAGAACAAAGAAGAAAAATGATCCGCATCGATCAAACATGGCTGCTTCTACAATATGAAATTGGTAAATACTAGAGAGATACTTACGACACTGCTGCAATTATATCAGGATCACTAGTCAATACTTCTGGATGTCCCAGAGAAATCCGACACTGCTCAGCCTAAAAGCTTGAAAAAGCACTACTTCCATTAATAATCAATGACTGATACGCAGCTGTCATAAATAGAACTGAAACTATCTATTTTTACCTGCTTTCAGATCAGCTAGCCTCTCCAATGCTTGCATTGACTCCTTCATCACCGGAGGGGTGAGAAAATTTGAACGGAGAACTTCTATCCTGGTTGATGCATGTCTAACCAAAACACAAAGACGGAGATATTTTAAACATACTTTCATCTTCAAGAAACAGAAAGAGCAAAACCACATCCTACAATCACCCATCTTTCAACTTTAAAGTAACAAGCATACCCATCTCTCATACCGAAAGGTACAAAAATCTTGACTTGATTATTCTGTCCTAAATGAGAAAAATGGTGGGAATAAAATAGGGAAAATGTAGCTAGCAGCTAGATATTTCAGAAAATATACACAAGTACCATCTCAAGAATACGCTTTACTTCTTCAATAACAGTTGTGTCTCCCACACCCTTGAGTAACTCAGCAATATCTCCCTTTACAGCTTGCGCTAAGTGGCATAGTCTTGAAGCTGTTTCAAACAAAAGAAGTAACACATTAAATCACATAAAAGTTTTAGTAAATCAAAACTTATGAAAGAATCAAACTTGCTTATATTGTCACAAATACCTACGCGCCCATTTCATCGTTGAAGCTAAAGTACTGGTCTTTGTCTCTTTTTTCTAATTCCATAGTCAAATCAATAACTATATATCATCTACACCTATAATTCAGCAGAATGGGTATTCAAATTTACAGAAGTTAACCAATGCCATTGAGTGGAAGGCTCATTTGTTCATTGTTTAAGCTTGAGAATCAAGTAAACGCAACACAATCGTACCTGAAGAAGTCAAAGGAGCAGTGAGAGGAAAAGAGACGAGGGTGCTGTGGTGAGAGAGGTTGTTGTTTCTCAGAGAATGAGAGAGAGCGAAACCCAGAGATGCTCTTCGGAGAAGTGACGCTGCTACGAACCTGGTGGCGCTAGGATTCGATGATCCTCCGCCTGCTTCCGGATCTGGTCCAGCCGAGGCTTTAGCGGGTCGGATTTCAGAGCCAGCACCGACCTTCTCGTCGATCCCAATCCAAACGACGCTGAATCGAAACCCTAACCCCAAATCAACAACAAAATCAATCAATGAGAATTTCGGTTAACATTCAGTTCCGGCCGCCGGTACCGGTAACAAAATCAGATCAGGAAATGCAAATCAGAGAACTGAAAACACTATTATTATATGATCCTGAAACTTGAATTTGGAGTAATAAAAGCTTACCAAGGTGTCGAGATCAGACGAGTCGGTTGTGGAAGTGGCGAGGAACGAGAGTGAGAAGAAGTAGAAGACGACGATGGAGGCCGTAGCGACGAGCGCCAATACTCGGAGAGACGAGCTTCGCATGGCTCCTCCTGCTCCGCCTCTGACGGTGGCCCCGGAGAGTAGTAGGTTGGGCATTTAAGGTGGTCTCTCTCACACACACTCAGACTCGGACTCAGACTCGTACTGAAACTAACATCATCTATCTTTCTATCTAACATTGAAAATTTTGTTTCCCTCCAACATAACCCGCCCGGCACTTAGGTTTTTTTTTTCGCGCTTTCAAAAATCAATAATGGGATACCTAACATCAGTCTGACTTAAAACCGATGTAAATTATACAAATGATATCGGTTTTTAAAAATCTGATGTCTAAAAACTTTTTTACATCAGGGGTTTTTCCAACCGATGTTAAAGGTGCGATGTCTAAAATACTTTTTCTAGTAGTGAATGAGAATGTAAAGTTTGAGATGTGCAGATTTCAATTGTTTTGATTCAGAACTGAGAATTCTAGAACCTAAATATATTTCTTTTTTTGGACGGAAAATTGACCAGTTACCACGGCAAAGTGACCAGTTAGCGACGGTAAGTTTACATGTTTACGACGGCAAACTAATGCATTTGCCACGGTAAATACACCTTTTAGCGATGTCAAACTAATTCCATTTGTCGTAGAAAATAAATTTACTATGGCATGAGATGTATCTTGCCGTCGCAAAAAGTGCAATTACTACGGCATGGACTGTATTAATTTGTCGTCGCCAATATCAACTCAAACACCATGGCACAAACTACCGTAGCAAAACACTTTTGCGACGGTATTTTTCATAGTCATTAACAATTGCAATGCCACCTAAAGTGACAAAAAAAATTCCATAGTAAAATGTTGTTTTGCCATCGCGAAAGCCTTTTGCTATGATATATTTTTTTGCCACGACATTTTACTGTAGCTAAATTGATTTTTTCTTGTAGTGAGTGACCATTCTGTCTCATCTGTCAAATATGAATGACCAAACCAGCAATTTTCCCTTTAAAAGATGAAAAAATCTAGAATGCATCTTAAGGGCCGAGGCTATTCACCCAATAGGTTAATTTGAACTTTGACACATGTCAGAATATGATTGGTTCTTTTTGTCAAATGTTTTCAAAGCTAACTGAGCTTATCATAAGCTCAGCCTATAGAACTGTTTTCTCTCTCTTTCTCTGTAACGACCTGAATCAAAGTTACCGACTTAATCTTCGTTAGTTGAGTTATTTATCGAACTAATCTCTATATGTTACGTTTATCGAGATTTGTCGTCATTAAAATCAATTTTTATAAGCTTTAGTTTTTGGACTCGTATTATTTTTGGAAGTTGTGAAGGAAATTATTTTTGAGCCGAGAACGTGGACATGATAAATGTTAAATTTGAAATTACGACAAGAAAGCTATGGTCAATCAGAGTTTGTCGGGAATCTTTTTTACGTTTTGGTAAGTTTCGAGATATAAATACACAATTTCCGATTTTGGAAAGTCAGCAACTTTCCTTTTTGGTGAAGGCAAAGTCAACACATGGTCAACCCGCCTTGATTCTCTTTCCCCGACCCGTTTCTCGCTATGAGGGATGAAGCCGGTGAACCACCACCGGTCGGCCACTAAATTGGTCGGCCTTGGTGTCAAAATGTTCATCTTGACCTCCTATTCCTTTTTCCCAACATATTAACCTCCAATTCCTCGTCGATTGAGCCCAAAATTCAAGGCAAAAATCAAAGGTTTCGGTTTATTTTTGTCGACGACGGCAGGAGCGCTACGACCGGAGTTAGGTGGCGCAAGGCTAGGGGTTTTGAAGCCCACAATGCCACAAGTTGAACCTAACTAGTTTTAGGTCACACCGTGGTCTGACGCCGGTAATTGGTCGACTTGATTTTCAGGTAAGGGTTCAGGATTTCAAAGGTGATTTTAGACGTTTTCCAGGTTGATTTTGACTTAGTGTTGTGCATGAATGTTGTTGGGCTTGGAATGAGATTTTATTTATTTATTATTTGCAGGCATCCCTGATAGTTAGATTCTGGTCGCCACCTGCAGTGGCGCATGGTGCACGGCGGAGCTCCGACGACCCTGAAGAGCTATATTTCACGGGAAGTTTCGCTAGTCAATTAGTACTAGTTTTTGAGTAATTTCATAGATTTTGGGAAACTTGCATAATATTTTATGTATGTTTAGGATTCGGGTGTGACTTGACACATTCAACGTGATCTTTCATCGTGTGTCAAGTCGATGTCCACCTTGCTATGGAGCTTGGGATCATAGCACGATGATTATGTTTGTTATCGCGATGTGGCGGAGTAGTGACGCTTAGAGAATCAAAAAGGGAAAGTGAGTATTTGTGATACAATTTGTATCAAATTCCTGGTATGCTCTAGTTGTAGTTGATTAGAATATATACTATATTAATTTAACTAGACCTTTGATTGGTTTAGGAACGCTATGTTCGAATTAAAAGTTTATGGATCAACTATTTGTTTTCCTACGATCCAGGCGAGTGAACATTTTATTTTCACTATCAATTTGAGAGTCTATGATTATGCATTTACGATTATGTATTTGCATGGAGGTACATATGATTTGGTTTTACACGGAGCATAGTACAATTAATGCATCGATGCACTGGCTTCTCGGCTGATCCCCGAGACCCTACGGGAAGGATATGACAAATACATGACCCATGTTTTCTACAGTACCCAGGAGAGTTATGACAAACACTTGACCTGGGCGTTCTTATGGCTTGAGGGTGATTAACTCAAGTTACTGCCTCCACACATTACACAGTACCCAGGAGGGTTAGGACAAACACATGACCTGGACTTGTATATTTTTAGACTCACATCATTTCTATGTACATTTATAGTGAAAGGCATATTATCTATAGTTTTTAGTTTAAAGTGAAATATTATTTTCGTCCACTCACTCTAACAGTTTTATTATTTTATATGTTTTCCCTGGGTCTTTCGTTTTCAACTGCCTAGGTTGCAAAGTTTCAGCTAAGGTCAGACATGCACGCAGTTCATGGCATAACAGTATTCTCCATAGGATCTAAGGTTGATTCTGCGAGTTAGTATTTAATTTTTGTAGTCAGCTTAAATTTTCTAGCTGCTCTGATGTCAAAAGCAGTTGTCTATCTTTTATATTTTTGTAATGAATCATTTTGTAGAAAATTTCTTTATTTCGTGACTTTTGAGTTTTGGATCCCCACTTGGATTTTCAAATTTTTGAATAGTAACTCAAGTTAGTAGGGTCGTTACGGCTTAATTCCGGTTTAGCCAACTCTCTCTCTCTCTCTCTCTCTCTCTCTCTCGTAGACGCCGTGCCTCTCGCTGGATTTCACCTCGCGTCATCGTGCCTTCGTCGATGTCATCCCCATCATCGTGCCTCGTTGTTGACCTCAACCGCTTTGCAGCTTGTCCTCAACTTTATTGGCTAATTTTTGATGCCTTTGGCGGCAGCTCCACCCATATACATTGTTGTGGTTGTAGAAGCCGCTCCCCAAGCCAAGACGTCGGTTATGTAGCTCCGATCCATAGAGATTTTCCCGGACGAGTATATGTTTCCGGCGAGGAGCACTACAGAGTAGATAAGCAGGTGGGCCAACTCGGATGAATTGGATCTAGCATGACTCGACTTAGAGCTGGCTTGGGTGTTTCTAGCGGTGGGGCTACTCTCGCTGGAGTCGGAAGTTCGTCATAGTGGTTGTTATTGTTGTCGAAACTAGACTTCTTGGCAACTATTTTTTTTTTTGCCCGTTCCGACCCGAGACCAACCCGCATGAGCCAGAGCGCTGCTACTGGTGGTAGTGGCGAGCCCGCCACCACTAGTTTGGGTTCGGAGCAATGCCGAGTTCTTAGAAATCAGGCTTGTTGGCCTTGTCGGAGCAACTTAGTGAGTCACAGAGGCAATTGTTGAGCGAGTCGAGGCCTGGCTTAGTCACAACGAAGTGCGAGTATTTTTTTATATTTTTTTTAAGATAAGTGAGGAGGTTCATATAGACTAAGGTCAATCAAAACTCAAGAAAGTTGAAATATCTTATCGATCATGTTGTGACACGTGTCATTTAGACTTGGGGTGCTTTGTCTTGGGATGCATACTAGCATGATCCTAAGGGTTATATTTAGCTCTTCATTTAGTGCTTTTTGCTTAAATATAATCCTACAACCCTTTAGCCCTTTTTACATGAGATTGTCTTCCTGCATTGATGCATCAGTGACGCTTCAGAAGTAGGAGGCAGAGGGACTACTCTCTCATCTCAGTAATGTAGCTTCAATCTATTTGTGTTTGGTTGTGGTTTTTTGTCGTTTGATTTGCTTACTTACTAGAGTATTGTTTCTTTTCGTTGTTCGCTTCCATTGGGTGGGTCTATTTTTGTCTACCTCAATTTAGTGGTTTGAAGTTCACAAAATATAGTGTGATGGTCACACCATTATATCAGTCAGTGCGACGCGATCAGTTTCTTAAGATCAAGTGCAATGGTCATTTCTATCTCGTATATAATATTTGTTTCCATCCATATTAATAGAAGACATTTGATATGAGATATTCAATTCTATTTGAGCAAAATCTCCCATTTTTATTCTAGTGTAAAATAATTTAGAATTTCATTAGATTTACAAGCATTTACAGCTATTCGAATTTAGAAGTATTGCATGTCCTCAGATCTTTCAGTTTGGTTGGAAAGATTGGATGTTTGCTCAACTATATAGTTTTGTGTTGGTGCAGAACATCAAATGGAACATTTTATTCATCAATGTGTGTTGGCAGTTATGGAAATGGAGAAACAAGGTTGTCTTTGAAGTGAATTTTCGGATGCCTGCTCATCTTGCCAAAATTATCCTTGATTCTGCTGCTGAATTGAGTTTTGCTAATCAATAGGGCATTGAGGATAGCTTGTTCCAGACTATTCTTTATTCTTGGACTAAACCTCCTCCCCAGTGGTGTAAATCGAATATGGATGAGACTATGTCTCGATCTGATTGCATTGTGCGGGTGGTGTGTTAAGAGATCATCATGGAGATTGGATGTGTGGTTTTCAGGTGAATATGAGAGTTGGCAGTATCTTAGCTGCAGAAACCTAGAGTCTATTTTTTGGTTTGCAGATGTCCTTGGAAAAAGGTCGTAAGAATGTGGTGGTTGAATCAGATTCTAAGGTTTTTGTGAGGTTTTGGTCAATTTGTGCAAGCAAAGAGATACTCAGAATCATCCTTTGGACTCTCTCATTGATGGTTGCAAGTTGTTGTTACAACGGTATGACAATTTTCTGATTAATCACATTTTCAGGGAGAAGAACATGACTGTGGAAGCCTTGGCAAAATGTAGCATTGATCATGATGTGGATCCTTGTCTTCAGCAGTTCAAAATCATCACAATCATAATCCCATGTTCCTCTGTCTGGTTCAAGGTTGCACTGAAATGGATACAGAAACGGGGATTCGAAACGATACGATGCGCCGAAATGGCAAAATCAAAAAATCCAAGGATACGATACGAGTAGGATACGAAAATCAAATTATCCATTACAAGACTTTTTGGTATTCTGATTCAAACTAACCCAATTCTGTTTCAACCCAATTAACCCAATTCTGTTTCAAGACTTTCAACCCAATTAACCCAATTCTGTTTCAACCCAATTAAGCCCAAATTAACCCAATTCTGTTTCAACTTTCAACCCAATTAACCCAACTTGACTAAACCCAATTAACCCATTGATTTGTGAGAGTTGTACCGTGAATTTACAAGGCTACAACCTATAACTATTAGAGTTGTTCCCTCTCTCCTACAACATTGTAAACATACGAAAGACAAAAAGTCAAAAACTTTCACCACGTACGAGGCGGAGGAGACCGAGTCGAGGCAGAGGCGACCGAGGCGAGGCAGAGGTGAGGCGGAAGGGAAGCTAATCGTTATTCATGTACGAGCTGGATCGAGTCGAGGCGGAGGAGACCGAGTCGAGGCAGAGGCGACCGAGGCAAGCCACGTACAAGCTGGATCGAGACTGAAACGCGTGAGCAACGATGAACGGCAAGGCGACCGAGGCAAGGCAGAGGAGACCGAGCTGGATCGATACCGTATCCAAACATATCCGGGCGTATCCGACGCGTATCGTACCGGTATCGGTATCCGATACGCGATACTCCTCATCTTTGCCGTTTCTATGCTTCTGAGGTCCGGTTCCGTCAAAATTTTAATCATCACTTTCGTCTCTTTGTGTAGTGATTGAGGGCGTGTTGGTTGGCTTTGGTTGTTTTATTGGATTGATTTTGAGATTGTTGCTTTTGTTCATTGATTATTTGCTTTGTTATGTACCTGTGCGGTTTTTTCATTGGCTATGTCCGATTATTGGCCGATTTCTCTTGTGTTTTGCTTGTAAGATTTCGAGTTTTTTTAGATTCGGTTCACCAGAAGATTATGGTGACATCGTCACCTCCATCGCCGGCAGTGGTTCACGTTGACTTTTCCCGTTTACTGATTCACCGATTCTTCCTCGGCTCTGCACCATCCAAATTTTGTCGTTTCCCTCTTATGTCTCTTCATGTATTATTTTCCTCATTTATTCTACTTACTAATTCATTTTGTTTGTTTGGTTTTTATGAGGTTGTTGTGGGTGGTTCTGCTTCCATATGATGGTTGTCGCCTATTTCACAATTTCATTTCTTTACTAGGTTGCATCTTTTAGCGGCTGCTCCCCAGTTACTAGCCTCATTACTCATTGATGGGTTGTCTCCAACGAAAGTTGTTTCCTTTTTTTGGATAGTTCTTCCTCAACATGCGGGTTTCTCCTCTGCCGCTTTTTACGATCTACACAAAATATTTTGTGTTGTAGATCGGCCTACATGCGATTTTATTGTGATTAATGTTTATATTACAAACTTTAGTGACCTTGAATTTTTGCATGGTGATACTCTTTCCTCAGTGAGGACTTTTATCCCAATGAGTTCTCTCCGGACAAGATTTTAACGAGGCCATTTTATTTGTGTTTCTCATCGTTTTCGGCTGTAGGTTCGATTGTTTTAGTCGGGCTCCATTATTGGTGTTGTCGTTATGAAGTCACTATTCTAGTATTCCTCCCTTGTGTTAATTTCAGGTTACGGAACTAGTTAGTAAACGTTGGCTTAAGTCCTAGCTTTCACCCTAGGCGGGGAAGGGAGCCCATTTTACTCTACTTGTACTTAATACTTTTGTCACTCTTGTATTTTGTACTCTGTAATCTGTCAGTTGCGTTAATGGAATTTTGAGTTTTTGACCCTCCTAAAAAAAATTGTCTCACAACGTATAGGTACAATAAGTGCTTCCAAAAATGTCACTATTTTGGCTCAAAATAAACATTACACTTATTTTAATACTTTTGGGCCTCAGAGACAGGGCGGTCCGATTGGAGCTACGAATCAAAAAAGGATATGTGTCTATGTGATCCCTAAGTGATTTAGGGAAACCCAGAAGTAAGATAATATCTCTTTCTTTCCTAGTCAATAATGTTACATTGTCAAGCCAGGAAGATTAGAGAGCCAACCTCTATAAATAAAGGAACCGAAGAAGATTTGGGGACATACATATGTACAAATTTGCGCACAAGCAAGTACTTACTCCTTCAGCGAGTAAACAACCAGCGATGGTAAATTCAGGATCTAGGGCCACCCGAAAGAGCGTGGGGATTCGAAGATCCACTCAAGCTACACCACCGACGACGGCAATCAGAAGAGTCCAGGCTACCCGACAAAGCATGGGGATTCTAAAGATCTACAAAGTCAACTTATCCACACCACCGACGATGACAATCGGAGGAGTCCATGCCACCCGACGGAACGTGGGGATTCTAAAGATCTACGAAGTCAACTTGTCCATTGTGCTCAACACTTTGTCTTTAGGATTACTCTGCTTTGTATTCACACAAAATATAAGGTATCAATTCTTTGTGGCTCGGTAGAGAGACATGAATCTTACGTCTTGCAATACATCAGCAGATCAAAAGAGACAGTGGCACACCACACACACAGCACTACATCAGTGGATCAAAAGAGATAGTTTGCGGTACTCTCACTCGCAGCAACCTGACTGGAGTAAAACCAATGCCGAACATTTTGGCACGCCCAGTGGGACTCAGATTTAGTGTCTTACAACCATTGATCCATATAAAAGAACCTTCGACAGTTGCCTCAAGCATCCGATACTGGAGTTCCAAGTTCACAACTCAGCTCATTGTAGAGCTTTAGGAAAGGAAGAAGTGCTACGAAAGATTTGGAGCAATGATGCCTCCTAAATCCACATCATCATCCAAACCTAAGTCAATAGACGAGATTAAGGCCATGGACTTTGCGGCCTATCGAGATTACTCACTTCAAACCATCGAACGAGTGTTAAATACAATGGAAGAAAGTGAGAAAACAGTAACGAAGGTCAATCAAAGATTGGAAAGCTTTCATGGGAAAAGGGAAATCGACCGCTTTGCCAATGATAATAAATTCAATGATCTCACAACAGTTATTGCGAATATGACTAACACTATAGCAACGAGTTTTGCGAGCATCAAAGAGAGATTGGCAGAGGTAGTCCCCAGTTTCATGACGACGAAGAGATGAAGGACGACGACGTTCTAAATCATCCTCCACCTCCACCTAACCCTGAATGGGAGTTGGAAGAAAAGATCAATCACATTATCAATCAAAGGTTACCAGGTACATTTGGAACTCCAGTAACCTACAACGAGCCATTTCCACCATCACTACTAGGATGGAAGTGGCCAAAGGGATATCGTCATATTTCCTTCACTCGCTTCAGCGGGAATGGTACAGAACTAGGATCCACTCATCTTGCACGATTTAGAGTAGAATATGTGGACCATAAGGAAGGCTAAGTGTGATGACCCGGAACAGAATCAGTAGTGTAATCGGCTTAATCCACGAGCTTGCGCGTAATCGCAGTTCTCCGATAATTAATTGAATCGCCGGTCTTGATCACGACTTAATTATTGGCTGAGAATTTGAGTTGAGTCTCTTCTCTAGAGTTGTTGTACGTGTGATTTCGAGTTCGTGGGCGGTTACAGATTATTATTTCGACGACCTAGGAATATAATATGAATATTTGAAATTTCAGAATATTGTCGAGTTTATCCGTTCGTATTCGAGTCTATCCGAATCGTAATTGTGATCCGTTTTGGACCGTTGATCGACCCGAACTGTAAATGGAATGGTTATCGACTTGATTTGCGAATTTCGCGATTAGTCGCGATTTCGACGTAATTGGTTAATATGGCGGCTTCGTTAACGACTAAATTATCGGGCAAGAATTTGATTTGGGATTCTTCACGGAAGTTGTAGAGAATTTAATTTCGAGCTCGTGGGAACTTTCGGAGGATTATTCCGAGTTACGAGGAATAAGTTGTGAATATTTTCGACCGTTGATTGTTTTATCGGATAAGCTTGTGTTGAATTGAGCCGTTGACTTTTTGTCGGATTTGTCGAAGTTGGTTGACTTCAGGTGGAAATTGAAGAATTTGTCGAGATCAGTTCGTAGACGCGAGAATCGTTGAAAACGGAGTTACGATGCAAAAGTTACGTTCAATCAAAGTTTGTCCTAAAATAAATACGGAAGTTATCAAAAATGGAAAGTATAAATAGTTGGTTTCCTTTTTGGGTAAGTCAGAATTGGGTGTTGACCGAGTCAACTCGGGTTGACCAGCCATTATTCTCCATTCCAGGCCGATTTTTGTTTGCGTTCTTTGAGCTTGATTCCGGTCTCTTTTGGCCGTGGTGTCTTCATGAAAGTTGTTGGGCTTGAGCTCCTCTTTCTTTTGATAGGTCATTCGTTCAATTTGGTTGCCGGATGAAGAAGTTATGACGTTTTGAAGTTTGTGATTTTCCGGCGAATTCGGCGGTGGTCGGAGGTGATTTTTCCGGCCGATTTGGTGGCTCCTCTTTTGAGGGTTTTGTTAGCCATAAGTAAAGGAAGCTATTGCAAGTGGTTTGGGAGGTTGCCGTGGCCGGAGAGAGAGATCGATCGGTTTGAAATTTCGGTAAGGGTTTGGAACTTTGAGTTGAATTTTGGAGGTTTTCCGGTCAAAATTGGCCTTAACTTTGAACTGGAAAGTTGTTGGAAATGTCGAGATCTTCAAATCCATGTCTAGAATGAATTTTTCTGGGTAGGTTTGAATTTCCGGCGGCCGGCGGCACCGGCGACTTTTCGCCCGACGTGTTTTTCGACGAGTTATATGTCGTTTCTCTCGAAATCGCGCCCTGATCGCAGTGGTGATGTTTGTTTTTTGAATTGAGCATCGGAAATTATAGCGAGGTTTTGTGGTGTGATTATCGGATTTTCACAATTTCGTCGTTATTGAATTATATGTTTCCGGGAACGGTTGTTTCTCGTGATATGATTTGAGGTTTCGAGTTATGATTTTGAGCGGTGGATTTTATGATTTTTCAGGGGTTCGTGATCATTCGTTTGGCGAGGTATTTTCCGCCGGATCACGGGATTAACGCGTATTGCGTTACGCTCATCTGTGAGTGGACCTTTCTTTTCACTGATCGATTGCGAGTCTTTATATTATATTTTACGAGCATGAGCATACGTTTGTGATTATGACTTATACGAGCATGTGTTTTACGATTATACATTTACATTATGCTTTATACGTATGCATGAAACTATTTATGAGACATAGTTTGTCAAAATTTTAAAACTTTTGATAAAAATCCAAGTTTTGTGGTTCAATAAATATTAAGAGTTTTGCTTTGCGACCGATCTCTGTGGTCCACGAATCGCTGGAGATAGTATTTTCGCTGTACACATACAAAATGGTGGAAAATAAACAAGACTCATTTGAACAAAATAAAGAGTACAATTTATTATGAGGCTTTGCGGCTTCTAGCTCTGATACCATACAATCAAATGAACAGTATCCTGCTAAAAAACCATCCATTTGGAAGTGGTTTGAATCTATCCCAACCAGCTCTAACAAGCCCCTGTCTTACGCCGGTGGGCAATCATTAAGTAAAGGGTAGATCTACATTCGGTTCAGGAAGACTTTGGGATACTTGCACTAGCCCAACATTTTCCAAGACACAAAACCTTTCCTCTGATCATGATCTTAGACGTTCCACTCAAAGGGCTAGAAGAAATTTAGTGGGAGTGAGTTGGAGCATGTACCAAACCAGGATGATCAGGTTCAGGGAGGGCGCGAGCCAGTTCTCATGTCAACCATTATCTGCTAATTCTCAAAGGCTTGAAAACTAGCACAGAACCGAAGGACCTAAGCTTAGATACTTTGACCTAAGCCAGGCTTGAGCTTGGATACTTCGACTTAAAAAAAACCGCTACCAAAAGAGAAAATCTGGGGGTTTTGCCTTGAAGCAGGGAAGGGAATAATAGGCTAAAGGCATCATCTTGGCTATCTCTACAGAAAAATGGAAGAGGTGACAAGCAATTTATAGCAGCCTAACCCTAAGAGGCTCCAAACGAAGAGGCGGGGAGCGTTGTATCGATTCAATACGGTAATTAAGGAAGTTCAACGTTCCACGCCGATTTGCGTATCTCTTGAAAGCTGAAAAATTACCATTTTGAGGAGAGAAATTATGGAGCAATAAAAGCGGACAGTTACTTTGAACGTAGCATAACTTTTGGAGGCGCAAAGCAATTCAGTGGTAGAGATTCGTAGGAATTTATCGAGGCCATGGGCCACTTGTTGAAAAGCTAAGTTAAATAAGGTTTTACAAAATAAATAAAAAGCCCAAACCAGGGGCTAGGTCCATGAAAGACTAAACATCTAAGGATATTTCAAGACAGAGCTACCAAGAGCTTGCAGGTTAGTTTTTGCTTGAAGAGATCGGGCCTTTGCAGCGGCCCAGCCCTCTCAGCATCCGCAACTACGCCGCGAGTTTGCTGAACACTTTCGGAAAGAGCTTTCCCAGCATTAAGAATAGCGATAACAGCTTGTCCTTTTCCAAAGTAATCTTCCTCTTGCTGACGCAACTTGGACTGGAGTTTTGCAATTTCTGCAAGTGTTGCCAGAATGTCTACCCACTCATCTTCATAATTCTTCCCCATTGTGGTGATTTTTTCCAAATCATGCTTCCACCTACGATTATGGTCTATGCGATTGGAGATAGCTTTGTCTCGCTCTTAGGTAACGAGACCACGATGTTTCGAAGGTTGGGGAGTTCCCGCAGTATCCTTTCCATTTGATCTAAGACGACATGATCTACTCCTTCCATAGCAAAATGAGTCGTTTGAATATGAACGGCCAGTTCTTGACGAACAGTTTCGTTCTCAGAATTCAGGATCTAGAGATCACGTAGATAGGCAATGGTAAGCTGGACTTTAGAAGGACCCATTTCAGAGTGAGATAAGTCTTTGTAGATTTGCACTACCTTTTGCATGGTCTTTTTCATTCCCTCGTTACCCCTGGCAGAAGCTGGAAATGTTGGTAGGATGGGAATAGCAGACTGGGGGGCAGCAGTCTCGCTGTAGCTACGAATGACGTTAGAAAATTTCCCAAGGGACCCTCAGTAAGAGATAACTCCTGAGTATCTTGATCTTTCTGCAGAAAAACCTTTATCTAGAGAGTTATGAGATGACCAAAACACTTACACCAGAGAATCATACACAAGTAAAGTCAGACTATACCTGGGATAGATGAGGGGGAGATTGATTATCGTACAAGGAAACAATAATGTGAGGAGGAGAGGACACATCAGCAGTGAACTGCGAAGAACAAATAAAGGTTAAAATCTGCCTAAAAATATCAAACTAGATTTAGGAATTCAAGAGAAGTGTGGTACGGTTGACTCCACGTGGTTAGTCTTAGAGGCCAGAATGCTGGAAGGAACATCCAAAACATGGGGCTGTTATTCACCACCTTCATTTGCAGCAACAGGAACCAAGTTTGCAGCAGTGGAAGTGTGTACTTGAGATTCATGGGCAGTTTTCTGGGGTTATACAACCAAAAACAGTGGTTAGAGAGACACCGTATTCCAGAAAGCGACAAAGTCAAAACAATAAATACCTTAGTAGCAGTAGTAATAGTCTGCGGAACCGTAGCATCAAGAACCTCGACACCTCCTGGGGCCTCAGTAGTCCCTCCCAGAGGCTTCTCGCCAACCGCGATGGCAGCTACTCCTTCCACAATGTCATTCAGAAACCAATTGATGAAAAGGTTGTCCATAAACATGCTCAAGGATCTGTTGATCTTCCAAACGCAGACGTGTCTCTTCATCCACAGCATTGGAAGGACCCGTACCCAGGGGCCTAGAGGAAGGGGGTTCCTCAGCTTCATTTGCAGTACTTGAAGAAGATTTAGGAGTAGCGATTGGTTGAGATTGCTTCCCTTTGTTTCGCATTGCTTGAATGGCTAGATTATTGCTAGAGGCCTTGCTGTCAGGGACTTGCTCAACAGAATGAGAATTCCCACTCAATTCATCTTCAACCCGTTGTCTTCGTGACCTAGCAGCTTGACGGCGAAAGCAATGGGACTAAATCATAAGAGCACGGGTAGGATCGTAAAATATTGAAAGAGTTAAAAGCAAGCTGAGAAAAATAAAGCTCCTAAAAGAATTACCAAATGAGCCTGTTCATTTGAGTCCCCATCTTCCTGATCCCAAGCCACAATGTTCTTCTTCTTCGTAGCAGCAGCAACATTCTTCGCAGCCTCCTTTGCAGCGGGAGATGCAGCAGCCAAACTCACACCCAAAAGCTTATTGCATTTTGAAGCAGAGACCAGTTAAGTACTAATCTCTCGTTGTTTCCTCTTTTGGCCCTTGTCCCCTTGTTTTTTGACCCCACCGCCTGTCTATCCATAGACCTTTGAGTTTTGGATCCCCACTTGGATTTTTAAATTTTTGAGTAGTAACTAAAGTTAGCAGGATCGTTAGAGCTTAATTCCAGTTTAGGCAACTAAATCGGGTTGGGTCATCTCTCTCTCTCTCTCTCTCTCTCTCTCTCTCTCGTAGACGCCATGCCTCTCGTTGGATTTCACCTCGCGTCGTCGTGCCTTCATCGATGTCATCCTCACCGTCGTGCCTCGGTGTTGACCTCAGCCGCTCTACAACTTGTCCTTGACTTTATTGGCTAATCTTCAACGCCTTTGGTGGCAGATCCGCCCGTATACATTATTGTGGCTGTAGAAGCCGCTCCCCAAGCCAAGACGTCGGTTATGTAGCTCCGATTAGGCATCATAGAGATTTTCCCGGACGAGTATATGTTTCCGGCGAGGAGCACTGACAGAGTAGATAAGTAAGTGGGCCAACTCGGATGAATTGGATCTAGCGTGACTCGGCTTGGAGCTGGCTCAGGTGTTTCCAGCAGTGGGGCTACTCTTGCTAGAGTCGGAAGTTCGTCAGAGTGGCTGCTGTTGCTGTCGAAACCAGACTTTTTGGCAACTATTTTTTTTTTGCCCGTTCCGACCCGAGACCAACCCGGATGAGCTAGAGCTACTACTGGTGGCAATGGCGAGCCCGCCACCACTAGTTTGGGATCGAGCAACGTCGAGTTCTCAGAAATTAGGCTTGTTGGCCTTGTCGGAGCAACTTAGTGAGTTGCGGAGGCAATTGTTGAGCGAGTCGGAGCCTGGCTCAGTCACAACGAAGTGCGAGTATTTTTTTAATTTTTTTACAGATAAGTGAGGAGGTTCATATAGACTGAGGTCAATCAAAATTCAAGAAAATTGAAATATCTAATCGATCATGTTGTGACACGTGTCATTTAGACTTGGACTGTGACCGGTAGACAATTTAGTAGGGAATCTTCGTGTTACCACAAACTCAGCCATATCCCTGGGAAAAAGCTTATGTCCCCAGAGATAGTTGAAACACTGCAAATAGCTCAGGGCTTCAGTTTCTCCTGCACGTACCAAAGACCTACCCAATAGCTCTTCAAAATCAAAATCTTTGTGGTGAGGGCTACAAACTTCGGGAAAGTAAACCTACAACCATAAAGACAAGATCCAAATGAGGCCTGCAAACTTAAACTTAAAGGGATTCAATGAAATCCTACCCACTCCACGGTACAGTGCTCCTAGCGTAGATTGAGCAAGGCCAAGACAGTGGCCATTATACAGTGTCTCAACTGTCCTAGCAAAAGTATTGGTAATCTAGTCCGCAGCAATGCAGAATACATATCAGCAAAGCGAAAACTCCCAGAAAGCAATTCCACCACATGCATTCCTTACTCGCTGATCGTCAGACACAGAAATGGTCTGAAATTCTGCTGTATTATAGTGTTTGTGCCAGTTGGAATATGCAGTGCTTATAGTCGAACGTGTAGCATCCGACGAAAGAGGGAAAGACATGTTATCTAAAGCACTAGGCACAAAGGGCTCACTCGCAGTAGGTAAACCAGTAATAGTGACAATATCAAGCAGGGTTATTCCTAGATGACCGAACGGAAGAACAAAGTTATTACTACTGGTCTCCCAATAACACAATGCAGCAACTGCAGCAACACGGTCCCCACCGTGGGGATGATGAAAACATGAATCCAGTGCATGCGAAATACCAACATTTTGCCAGAGTTCTTCATCAAGATATTTTCGCTCCTGGTACCATTAAAGTTCTTCAGCTTTGGTACTTGGCCATTTCCCTAATTTCACTTCAGGCTCCTTCTGATCTCATTGAAGAGGAGCCACGGCTTCACCACGCGCTATCAATGGAGGGCGACGTGATCTACGCATTTTATGCTTGATTATTAATGTCTTTCTCTCTATATTTAACTTTGTTTTGTGCTTAGTAAATATGTTTTTAACTTACTTTATGTTTGTAGGTAGAAATAAAGGAGGAATCCGTAAAGGAGGCAGAAATGAGCTCAAAACCTACTAAGGAGGAAGTTCCTAAAATGAGGAGGAAAGATGAAGAAGAATGGGCCACGATTTATAAAGAATGGATCAAAGATCACTAAGATGGGTCAAGACCATGCTCATGTGTCCAAGAATGTCCAAGATCATGTCAAGATTCACCCACAAAGAAGCCCAAAAGAAGAAAATGGATCAAAAGCTAGAAATCAGGAAATCTGCCTGTGCAGATCAGCCCACTTCAAAAGGCCACTGTGAACAAATACGGATGAATCTAGACGCGATTAGCATATGGTTGGAAATATCTAGAAGTCTAGTTTCCAACGCAACTGGAATCAAGCGATTTGGAGTCCTAGAACGAGAGAAACTCCTATTTTAGTAGAGAAGGGTCAGGTTACCCGGGTGGAGTAATTAGAGTTCTAAAAGGAGTCGAACTAGGCTTTGCTTGGCCTATATAAATGAGGGCTCGACTAGGGTTTCATCATCACACATTCTAGGAGCCGAATCTCTGTCCAAACACTACCTCCTTTCACACAAAGTCGAAGAACTCTTCTCCTTAGCCAAAACACCACCATCACCACCTCAAAAACATCCCTCCTTCACCCATAAGTGTTCTTATGCTAGATTTGGCTTTGAACACTTGTGTCCTCCCTCACGCCAACAAGGGGATGCTATACTTGGAGCTTGCGGAGAGACGAATTCCTCGGAGCAAAAAGTGTAACATGACATCTTGTATCAAATTTCGGTTATGTATTGGTTTTCTTTACTTTTTGTAGAAAGACAACATGTTTTAGTGTAAAGATGATTGTTTTGGATTTTTATGAGTTCTTCCATGTGTTCTTAGTATGAATTCGAATATGTATGCTAGCTTACTATGATCTTAATGCTTTGAAACTTGTTTAGGATGACACTAGATGATTTGGTTCACCCTAGCATGTTCCACCGAATTAATCAAGATAAAATTGAGTTAGGAAGTTAACTAGATGATTTGGTTGCTCTCTAATTCGATGTAAGCATGTGTATGTGTTTTAATGTGTGCTATGAATTTCGTAGAACTTGTTTAAAGAAGAAGTAATCGGCTTAGGTAATTAGTATGTGATGATCACTTGTAAATAACTAGTTTAGTTTTTTTCGGCAATGATGCATGTTTAGGGTTTCTAGGGTTCTTGATTGTTTGCTTGTCTATGAGTGAAGCATATTAGAGTCCTAGGGTTTCTCTATGTGTATGATTGCCACGTTTTTGTCTTTAATTTTGTAGTTATAGAAAACAAACCAACTTTGCACCCCCCTATATAACCTAGCATAGTTATACATGCACCCTCAATCCCCGGTTAAGAACGATCCCTACTTATCAATGCTACATCAACAAAGAAGGGTTTTAATTGTATTCGTGTTTGATTAAGTGTTTAATTAAATGCTTGAAAAGATGTGAATCAATTTTGGCGCCGTTGCCGGGGATTGAAAAGAATTGTGTGATTATGCTTGTACATTATGTTAATAGTTTTCTGTTTTTCGGAGCTGTGCACTGCCCGGTTTTGTGCAAATTATTTAACATAGCTAGAGGACTCACAAAAATCTGAAATTTTGTAGGAATGTTTGGTTTTGTGTCTAGTTGGTGCCTGAAAAATTTCAGCCCAGTCGACCGAGCCAATAATTCTAAAAACATTCGACAAGCTGCTGTGCTCATGTTTGGCAGAATCTGGAATTGCATGTGTTTTTTTTTTTTTTTTTTTTTTTTTTTGTAAATATGTGAAATTTTGTGCATATATACTTGTAAATTTTCGAGTTTTATACTAACACTTGTTCATATTGTATTTTTACAGCCATGTGTACACCTTAAAGGTAGTATTTGATTTAAATTTAGTACATGAGTTTGGTTGATTAAGTCGCACTCTTTGGAATAGATGGCGCCTCTTTTCCTTGTTTATCTCCTTAACCCCTCATGATGTGTGGATTTCATCACCGCACACCATAACCTAAGTGAAGTTATGGACATGAGGTTGAGGGCGGAGTCTACAAAGGACTTGAGGGAGTGTAAATTTTCGAAAGATTGGCTGAATGTCGGACATGGTGTCTAGAATGGGTTATGACTGGTGACAGGTTCTGGATCTAAGAAAGACTTACACCAATAGAGTATATACCATTGGCCCGGTTAGCCTCGGGGTGTATTGTCGAAATTAGTCCTGCCTCTCGCGTTATCTCTATCCCTAACTGGCCATGTTTTTCGATTGAACCAAGGCCATTCGATTGAAAGTGTACACTTTATCGCGCGGGTCGCACGTCCATTGAACGACCTAAAGATTAATTTTGTGTACTCTCTTTAAATCTTAGGCGCACTCAATTTGGACATGCTTGGACATAATACTATGTTGAAATTGTGTGTTTGTGCATATAAACTTGTAAAGGATTAATCACATATACTTGTTCATAAAATTTTCGAGACTTATCATTCTTCTGTTTTGTAAAAATTGTTTGACATAGCTGCAGGTGTCGGAAAAATCTGAAAATTTACGGAATATTGTATATATGTGTCTAGTTCTTGCTCGTAAAATTTCAATGCATTTTGACATGTTAATAATTCTATATAAATTGTTCTTGCAGGTGTGCTCATTTTCTGCGATTTCTAACTTGTAACATGAATTTACTAACTTGTGCACATTCTTTTTGAGAGAGGTTCAACCACATCTTCGGTTGAAAATGTGGCACCTAGGGCCACAATGGCACATTCGTTTGAACAACTTGCCCCAACAAAAGGTAATGACCCTATTCCTTCAAATTCGGTTGTTGCTAATTCTACGTTTGCTCGTGAACGGTTTTCAGGTAGGTCTGACGAGTCCAACTTGGAGAAATTTCTTATGCCCTTGAGTGCATCAAACAAGTGCCAAAATATGAAAAGTTATGCACAACAAGGAGGCAAACGCAAGAGAAGGAGGTTGTTTAGATGAACAAAACCGACGCGGTAATTATGGATGGCTACCCCTAAATTGAAGGACCTAAACGTGGAGGAGATGCCCTCAAAATTCAGGCCATTCTTAGAGCAAAATTGAAGCATCACGTCTAGGCTGTAAGACTTTAAAAAAACAAGCGCTTGTTGGGAGGCAACCCAATGGAGGAGTCTACAAACCAGATTTGCATTCTCTTCCCTCTCTTTTTTATTTTTGTCGTTGCTTTTTAATTCTCTTAGATAGAATTTTCGTAGATCTCTCTTTCATGCTTGAATTCTATGACTTTACTTTCGTACATTGAGGACAATGTAGAGTTTAAGTGTGGGGGAAGGGGTTTACAACTTATTTGAGTCATTAAAAAATAAAAATAAATTTTTTTTTTGTTTTGAGTCATACTTAGTGTATTTTGAGTCTTTTTGTTTAACTTAGTGTTTTAAAGAGTCTTAGGATGCCCTTAGTTAGTCTATGATGAAAATGGACTGAATTTGAACATACATATGGCACTGCATTCATGATTTCTTGTGTTAATTGAGTTATTTTGAGTGTCATGACATGTAGTAGATATGGATAGTTAAACATGGTACAGATTTCGCATGTGAGAATAAGTTTAAGTCATATGAACCCTAAACGTGAGTTTTGAGCCTATACATTTCTTTTGAGTGAATTTTATGCATATTAGTCTCAAAACTATGCATGTGCATCATTTGGTTACTTGCCATAGATTTTAATGAACTAGAGATTACTAGAACTTACTCATGTCGAATTTGCAAAGCTTATAGTTGACATATACTCTGATTTTGGATATGATAAGAGGCACTTAGGTTTACCACCACTAGCCAAATTGCCATGAGTCCCTTATGTGCGCACGAGTTGCGACACCCTTAGATAAACCATTTGAGCCCACATTAAGCTTTCTTTCGTCACCCGTAATACCTAAACACTTTGCCTAGTGTAGGACTTCTTTACCCTATGTTCTGCAGACTTAGTGTGAAGTAATGTCGACAAGAGCTGAAGATGGAGATTTTTTGTGATGCTCCTTGATTGGTATAATGTGTGTATGGGGATAGACTTGTCCAAATAGCTTAAAAAGTGTGTTATTGCAAAAAAAAAATCCGAGAGAATGAAAAGTAAAAAAAAATTGTGATCTCTCATGGCAATGTGTTCTGTTTTGTAAATGTTTGGATTAATGTTCCCCATACTTGTGAATTTGGAGTATGCTACGAATTGAAGGCCCAAAAAAAAAAAAAATATGGCCTTTGTCCTGTTCACAAAGCTCAATGGGAGTTTAGAATGAAGTTAGGGTCCAACAAAATGAAATTTGGCCCTTGTTTATAGAAGATTGACCATGGAGGCGTGGAAAAGATGAAGGAGTCTGGTTTTACAAAGTTTGTGATATTTCGACTAAGTCTTTGGAACGTTTTTAACCACCACTTATCTAAATTTTCGATTGCCTTAGCCTTGCCCCATTACAACCCTTCGAAAGTCCTTTTTGATCCTTAAGATGAGTAGCAGTTAATCTGTTGAGTAAGTTGCATGAGTAAGCATATGGTTTGGTTCATTTGTGCAAGTATTTCATTCATGAGGTTTTCAATTATTTCTATCCATTTTTGAGTGAAAATATGATGAGTGCATCCATGTGAGTTGATTTGAACTTTATTCGAAACATGCACAGCTTTAACATCACCATTGTTTACACCACGTCTTACTTGTTCATTGCATGAATCATATCTTGGTTATCATTTGAAGTTATGTAATTCCATTGCCATATACATTAAGAAATTTCGGAGACAAATTTTGACTAAGGGCTTAGTGTTGTTTTACTTAGTATCTCTTACGTTTTCAAACATGATAACATGAAAATTTGCGGCTTTGAAACATTGAGACTTCTAAGTGTTTTGTACATATAAGTGTGACGTTTTTCCCATTGTTATTTTTTCCCTTTATTTTTCTTTTATCGAGTTCGTTGCTTTGATTTGTATTTGCTAGGGACTAGCAAAGTCTAAGTGTGGGCGAATTTGATCTACGCATTTTATGCTTGATTATTAATGTCTTTCTCTCTATATTTAACTTTGTTTTGTGCTTAGTAAATATGTTTTTAACTTACTTTATGTTTGTAGGTAGAAATAAAGGAGGAATCCGTAAAGGAGGCAGAAATGAGCTCAAAACCTACTAAGGAGGAAGTTCCTAAAATGAGGAGGAAAGATGAAGAAGAATGGGCCACGATTTATAAAGAATGGATCAAAGATCACTAAGATGGGTCAAGACCATGCTCATGTGTCCAAGAATGTCCAAGATCATGTCAAGATTCACCCACAAAGAAGCCCAAAAGAAGAAAATGGATCAAAAGCTAGAAATCAGGAAATCTGCCTGTGCAGATCAGCCCACTTCAAAAGACCACTGTGAACAAATACGGATGAATCTAGACGCGATTAGCATATGGTTGGAAATATCTAGAAGTCTAGTTTCCAACGCAACTGGAATCAAGCGATTTGGAGTCCTAGAACGAGAGAAACTCCTATTTTAGTAGAGAAGGGTCAGGTTACCCGGGTGGAGTAATTAGAGTTCTAAAAGGAGTCGAACTAGACTTTGCTTGGCCTATATAAATGAGGGCTCGACTAGGGTTTCATCATCACACATTCTAGGAGCCGAATCTCTGTCCAAACACTACCTCCTTTCACACAAAGTCGAAGAACTCTTCTCCTTAGCCGAAACACCACCATCACCACCTCAAAAACATCCCTCCTTCACCCATAAGTGTTCTTATGCTAGATTTGGCTTTGAACACTTGTGTCCTCCCTCACGCCAACAAGGGGATGCTATACTTGGAGCTTGCGGAGAGACGAATTCCTCGGAGCAAAAAGTGTAACATGACATCTTGTATCAAATTTCGGTTATGTATTGGTTTTCTTTACTTTTTGTAGAAAGACAACATGTTTTAGTGTAAAGATGATTGTTTTGGATTTTTATGAGTTCTTCCATGTGTTCTTAGTATGAATTCGAATATGTATGCTAGCTTACTATGATCTTAATGCTTTGAAACTTGTTTAGGATGACACTAGATGATTTGGTTCACCCTAGCATGTTCCACCGAATTAATCAAGATAAAATTGAGTTAGGAAGTTAACTAGATGATTTGGTTGCTCTCTAATTCGATGTAAGCATGTGTATGTGTTTTAATGTGTGCTATGAATTTCGTAGAACTTGTTTAAAGAAGAAGTAATCGGTTTAGGTAATTAGTATGTGATGATCACTTGTAAATAACTAGTTTAGTTTTTTTCGGCAATGATGCATGTTTAGGGTTTCTAGGGTTCTTGATTGTTTGCTTGTCTATGAGTGAAGCATATTAGAGTCCTAGGGTTTCTCTATGTGTATGATTGCCACGTTTTTGTCTTTAATTTTGTAGTTATAGAAAACAAACCAACTTTGCACCCCCCTATATAACCTAGCATAGTTATACATGCACCCTCAATCCCCGGTTAAGAACGATCCCTACTTATCAATGCTACATCAACAAAGAAGGGTTTTAATTGTATTCGTGTTTGATTAAGTGTTTAATTAAATGCTTGAAAAGATGAGAATCACGACGCACGACCAAGCCAAGTGCAGACGACACTTTAGTAGTATTGGTGGCTGGGCCCATAATGGCCTTATCTCCCTTAGTAAGATCGAGCCTTTCGTAGGGGAGGTCTTGATCCTGATGAAAGACGATAGTCCATATGAGCGTGGAAAGCTTCCACATCCTTCTCAGAGACATCTGGGCAGAACTTTTGATAAAGGGTCATTTTCGAAAAAAGGAGGGAAAAGGAAAGTATGGTTCTTGAGAATGTTTTGTGAAATCAAAATCTTTTTCTATGAAGCTTCTGAAGGAAAGAAAAATAAAAAAGTTTAAGACGACCGAAGAATATAAAGGGATGGAAATAGGAGACGCGACTCTTTAGCCTATGCGAGGCTATTTAAGCTGTTTCTTAGAAAGCAACACGTCGCATCCAAGCGCTTCTAAAAAGACCTCTTCAATTGACCGTGGGTTAATCTCGAGGTCTGGGGGGCAATGTTTGGGCTCAAAATAAACATTACATTTATTTTAATACTTTTGGGCCTCAGAGATAGAGCGGCCCGACCACATGCGGCCCGATTGGAGCTGCGAATCAGGAAAGGATATGTGTCTATGCGATTCCTAAGTGATTTAGGGAAACCCAGAAGTAAGATAATATCTCTTTCTTTCCTAGTCGATAATGTTACCTTATCAAGCCAGGAAGAGTAGAGTATCAACCTCTATAAATAAAGGAACCGAAGAAGATTTAGGGATAGACATACGTACAAATTTACGCACAAGCAAGTACTTGCTCCCTTAGCGAGTAAACAACCAACGATAGCGATTTCAAGATCTAGGCCACTCGACAGAGCGTGGGGATTCAAAGATTCACTCAAACTACACCACCGACTACGACAATTGGAGGAGTCCAGGCCACCCGACAGAGCGTTGAGATTCTAAAGATCTACGAATTCAACTTATCCATTGTGCTCGACACTCTGTCCTTAGGATTACTCTGCTTTGTATTCACACAGAATATAAGTTATCGATTCTCTATGGCTCGGAAGAGAGACACGAAGCTTACATCTTGCAATACATTAAGACAAGTAGGACTCAACGAACAAAGTTAGTGCTCTCCTCGCTCCAATCGTTTGACCAAGAAGTAAGATACAGACGCAGCGCTTTTCACAACAATATTCTGCCCTTGGCAGTGATACGTCACGCACACAGCACATCAAAAGAGATAGTTTGCAGTACTTTCACTCGCAACAACCTGATTAGAGTAAAACCGACGCCAACAAGTCACTAGCTAGTTTCTTACCACATTTCAATTCTCCATGCCCTAACCGGAAGGGCACGTCTCTTTTTCATGATACATCTTTCCTCTCATGATTCTCCTCACAACCACAATCCAATTAAAATAAGAACACACAACACCAATCAACAAAAGAATAAGGGTAACCCAAAAATGATCCAGACGCTTCCCTTCTCATGTTCAACCCTAACGTCTTTTCAATTTTCTTTGTCAGAAGAAAAAATTATCACCACCTAACTATCTGTCTAACCTTTTCAACCATTTTATCAGAAAATTAAAAATATAAAGAAATAGTCACACCACCGTCCCCTCCTTTTATTTTATCAAATGGATCGATCCTAACTCCTGTCATTACAATTTTGTTTCAAAAAAACAAAAACAAAAAATCTCCGATCTTTATCCCCAATCTAGGGTTCTCTCTCGTCTTTCCAAAATCTCAGCTCTTAAAAATCAAACCTTTACCAGAAAACCATGAACAGCTCTGCCCAAACCACCAGTCAGATCCTCTCAGCAGTTTCTATGTTGCCCCCTTAGCCCAAAACCCTTCAAAGATTTCACTTTTAAGGGTTTTTGGCTTCGTTTTCTATTAGATTCAAATCTTGGTTAGCTAGTTTTTTGGGGAATTTTAGTTATAATTTACTGGGTTGTGCTCTGTTTTCAACTTTTCATTAATAGAAAAGTGAGTAGAGGATTATGGAGCGATTTGAGAGTGGGAGTAGTAATATTCAGGATGCTTCCTGTTCTATTCCTCAGGATGTTGACCAATTTGGAGTTAGTTCTACTACAGGTTTGTTTTTATTCTCTCATCTCTTTTCGGATTCTTGAATTTTGTGTTTCGAGATTTGATATGTTTTATGTTTGGATCGGGGCGTGTTTTGTTGCTGAGAGAACAAGTAGTGTGAAAGTTTGAACATTGAATTGGGTTTTGGGGAGTTTTGATGGTTATTGATAGAATCCAAATGGAACAGTGTGGAATCGTTGGATGTTATGGGTTTTTCTTTGTGGGTTTTGTGGCCATTTTTGATGTTTGGTGTAGTTATTTAACACAGTTCTCTGCTTAACTTTGTTTCAATATACTTCAAACCATTAGATTTCAGGGTAACTCAGTCTCAGTCTCAGTCTCCATACTTCACAGAACATTGACTTTTGATTAGTTCAATGATGGGGTGCAAGTAGTTATATGCTTAAATTTGTGTTATGTAGCTGTAAGTATTGCACGGAGTGGTTTGGCTTCTTACTTCTGTAGTTGCACGGTGCTTTACATGAACTGTAATTCTTTTCTCCCTTGTGGCAATTAGTTGGAGCATTCATTCGTTCTTTTGACTCGAGTTCTTTCTTTAAGCTGCAGGCGAGGTCTTTGATGCAACGCAATATGCGTTTTTCGGTCAAGATTCTGTTGGACTTGAAGTTGAGCTAGGAGGTTTAGATGAAGAAGAAGATGCTGCAGTTGGGCTTGAAGAGGAGGAGTTTTTATATAACAAAGAAGAGGTTAAACCTCTTTCTTTCTTGCTTTCTATTTCATTAACTTTTGGCCTTTAGCATGCTTTTAGTGGTTATCAATTTTGGAATACAAATAAATTGTAGGGAAAAGATCATGATTGTATGTATGCATATTCCCATTGGCTTGTTGCCGTTCAAGTTATAAACAAGTTATGTGGCATTATGGCTGGTCTCTTGATATTGACAAGTTAATAAACAAGCTTGATACCAGTATCTCTATCTTCTTGATAATTGTTTAACTTTGGGGAAGGTTTGGGGCAGTCAGCAGACCCTGCCAATGCTTCTCTTTTTCATCTTCATTTTAATGATTTAATAAGCAGACTAGTTGGTAAGGCCAAAGAGAACCACCATTTGGCTAGGTGTCGGTCCTGGGAAGGAGTAGGCATAAGTCTTCGGGATTTGTTGCCCCTATTAAAAGTATCTAATTCAAAAATTGTGGGGGGCTTCTCCTCCATGTGGTCTATAGGTCCTGACATCACAACGTTGAAATTTTGATACTCCTTTGGTCATTCAATTGAAATGTGAAAATGGCCACATCTAAAGAGAAGAGGGCTGTAAATATAACTTTGATTCAATGGTAGTAACCGTGATTTTGAATTTAAGTATTGTTTAAGAACACAAGTGCAAAAAGGTTAAATGGCATGACTGATTGTTTGTCTCTTATTGGCAGGGTGATGTCTCTCTCTCTGATATTGATGATCTGTCTTTGACTTTTGAAAAGGTTAGTTCACAGATTTGAAGTGCTGGTTGTAACCATACATTTACTTATTCCGCCTGATGCTTTTATAATATGAGAAAATTGTCAAATTTCCATTCTGCATTCATTGACTTGGTGAAGACTGAAGGGAGGGTGTTGGTGCGGGTAGGCCTTGGGGTTAGTCTGACTATTTAGAAGTACTTGTGACACATCTTATCTTCTGAATCATTTCTTACAGTTGATTTTGTTATTGGATTTTTCGCTACTGTTTCCAGATTACCATATCTTGACATACTGCTACTTATCTACCTGGTACTAGAAACTGACAAGTCTGTGCTCTTGATTGGTTGTACCTGTTATCAATAGTGGAGTTCTTTTTTTGGTTTTTCTAAGTCGCTGATCTTGTTACAGTTGAACAAGGATGTAAATGGAACAAGGAGCACGGGAATAATTGGTGATAGAGGTTCCAGAGAAAGTGAGTCCCATGTTGTGTATATCTTTTTGTGATGTTTCTGTAGTCGTTGAATGTTGTCCAAGACCTGCTCTTTCCCGAGTCATTGCTTTTCACTTGTTTGTTAAATCTTATGGATGCTCTGAACCTATAGGGTTGACAAGGCCATTTGATTCTTGGCTCTTGTTTGAGTTTATGTCATGAAGTTTCTGGTTATTCCCTCCCAATATGTTACTCTTCAGCATCAACTTCCAGGATTGACTCATGCATGGTTTGTCTTTCGCTTCTGGTTTGACTTTATGCTAAACTGGCCACATTTTTGCTTATTCATTCTAACCTATTCCTCTTAGCTAAATTTTTATTGTGCTATTTTAGTGTCTTGCTTATAACATACGTGTTTGTAACATAAGTTTTAAAGTAAAGTGTAGGTAAATATTCCTTTTGCGATAGATCGTTGCACATAATTCATTCTTAGAGAAAAGTTTCCAATGTGCACATTAGCTCTGTCCTCTGTAAAGTTCAGTAAAAAGCTATAAGATAATGAAGCTAGAGGGGTATTCTGTTTAGAATTTTTTGTAGTCCTAGTGTTTATTTGATGGTTTTTATTTTAAGATACTAATTGATCATCTTTTATTGTACCAAATTCTAAATCATATAGAGTTATAAGCAGTACTAGTCTTTTCCTCCAATATGCATAATGATGCTCCTAATTAGAGGGTTAGGACGTTTTAATGATAGGTTTCATATTGTAATATGTTGGGGCGTGACGTAAGTGGTATGGTTAAAAAATCTACAGAAAATTATAAGGAAATAATATCCGCCAAGACTTGTTAGAAAGGTTACTCTTACCTTTGTCATTCTTTGTTATGCTCTGATATGTTAGTAATTTGTTACACAAGTCTATTAGAAGTTTCAACTGTTGCAGATAAGTGGCAAATAAACATCTATGTGGCTACTATACTTTCTTATTGGTATTATTTAGTTTCTCTATCCATGATATGGTTTGTCTCAGGTTCATCTGCAGCTGAATGGGTGCAGGAAAGTTATCCAATCTGGATTGATGAAGAAATATTTGATGAAAGCCTTCAAGATGGGAAAAGATGGTCTTCAGGACCATTTTCTTCTATTCGTCCAGCAGAAGCAAAGCCTTTGTACAGAGCTTCTTCATATCCTGAGCCCCCACAGCCGCCACAACAGCAGCTGCAACAGCAGCATCAGCAATATTTTTCTAGTGAACCGATTTTGGTTCCGAAAGCTTCTTTCACTTCCTTTCCACATCCAGATGGTAGATCTCAGCAGGGTTCGCCTAACCTCCAGTCAGGCCACATGAATATTCCTTTTTCTGCTGGTGGGCCGCATCGGGGATTATCATCACCAAACCTTTCTCCTTTCTCCAACTCTCCTCTTCAAATGACTGGGCTACCTCACGGGTCTCCTTATGGTGGGAATATGCCTCATTTGACTCCTGGTCTTCCAGTCAATAGTCGTCCTGTCAATCAATGGGCCAACCAAAGTGGTGGATATGGAGACCATCCTAATCAGTATAACAATCTATTGCAGCAACAGTTATCTCACCAGAATGGTTTGTTACCTCCACAGTTGATGCATCAGCCACAGCAGACGCATCCTAGAATGCACCATCCAGCTCAGCAGTTTAGCCATTTGCCAGGAATGCAGTCTCAACTATTTAACCCCCACCTTTCTGCATCCCCACCCTTGATGAACAAGTTTGATGCAATGTTCGGGATGAGTGATATTAGGGATGAAAGGTCAAGATTAGCTCAGAATGGTAGACAGAATATGCGTTTTTCTCAGCATGGCTTTGATACAGGTAGGTACAGGAGTGGTGGTGGGTGGCCTCAATATAGGTCCAAGTATATGACAGCTGATGAAATTGAAGGAATACTAAGAATGCAGCTTGCTGCAACACACAGCAATGACCCGTATGTAGATGATTATTACCACCAGTATTGCCTTACAAGAAAGTCTGCTGGGGCTAAGATGAAACATCATTTCTGTCCAACTCAATTAAGGGATCTTCCTCCTCGTGCACGAGCTAATGCTGAACCACATGCTTTCCTCCAGGTTGATGCTCTTGGGAGGGTTCCATTCTCTTCAATACGCAGGCCTCGTCCCCTTTTAGAAGTTGAGCCGCCAAAGTCAACTAGTCCAGGCAACACCGAACAGAAGGTTTCTGAGAAGCCTCTAGAACAGGAGCCAATGCTTGCTGCTAGGGTTACAATTGAGGATGGTCTTTGTCTTCTCCTGGATGTAGATGACATCGATCGCTTTTTACAGTTCAATCAGCTCCAAGATGGTGGAGCCCATTTGAGGCGCAGACGACAGAGTTTGCTTGAAGAACTTGCAGCATCTCTTCAATTGGTTGACCCACTTGGGAAAAATGACCAGACAGACGGGCTTATTCACAAGGATGATTTTGTGTTTCTGAGGTTAGTCTCTCTACCTAAGGGCAGAAAGCTTCTTGCCAAGTACCTCCAGCTCCTCTTTCCAGGTGGTGAGCTAATGCGAATAGTATGTATGGCCATTTTCCGCCACCTAAGGTTCTTGTTTGGTGTCCTCCCTCCTGATGCGAGGGCTGCAGAAACTACAAATAATATTGCTAGGGTTATCTCATTATGTGTACGAGGGATGGACCTTGGTGCACTGAGTGCTTGTCTGGCAGCAGTGGTTTGTTCCTTGGAGCAACCCCCGCTTCGTCCCATTGGAAGCTCTGCTGGTGATGGGGCTTCCATTATTCTGAATGCAGTTCTTGAGAGGGCTACTGAACTTTTAACTGATCCTAATGCTGCTAGCAACTACAATATGACCCATCGAGCACTGTGGCAAGCCTCCTTTGATGAGTTCTTTGGCCTTCTGACCAAGTATTGTGTAAACAAGTATGATACCATAATGCAGACGCTGCTAATGCAGTCCCCCACAAATATGGCTGTTATTGGGTCAGATGCAGCCAGAGCAATTAGTCGTGAAATGCCAGTTGAGCTATTGCGAGCAAGTCTTCCTCACACTGATGAACACCAGAGACAGCTGCTCTTGAATTTCACGCAGCGGTCCATGGCTGTAGGAGGATCGAACAGTCATGATGGGGGAAATGGTGCTCACATGAATTCAGAGTCTGTACTAAGTTGATGCTAAACCCATGTGAAGAAATTTCTGGCAGCTAAGTTTGAGGAGGAAATGGATTCTGAGCCAGCAGTCAATTGGATTGCAAGATTATTGGGTTTTTGTCTACTTGTGCTCTATCTTGAGCAAATAAATTGGTGGATTTTAAGGGCATAGATGTGATTCAGGTAAGTTTAGTAGGTTAGGTTTTATGTTCTTACTTACTTTGATGCTTTGCCCGGGAAAACTTGTAAGCGAGCTTCTCTTTGTAATCCTTTAAATCCGATGGTACAGGTTCCCCTTTTATATGTTTTAGAGAGAAATATGGGGGTAGATTACTTTCCTCAACTTTGGAGCTTATTTTGATGCTCAGTTGTGGAATTCTTAAGATAGAGAGATGTTGGACGGCTTATTTTGACGCTCTGTTGTGGAACTCGTAAAGTAGAGTTGTAGTAGCTATGTACAGTATTCAGTGCAGTTGATCCCACATTCTTGTAAACACAAGGAAGGTGGAAGGCAGTGCATGGGACTCGTGGTGTTCTGGTAAGGCAGTGCAATATCTGGGATGCTTTTTTTTATGCCGGTTTTGGGCTAGTCTTCACATTGAGAAGGCACTCGTTGAGTCGTTGCATACCCATCCCTATTATTTTTTCCCAAGGATGTTGGATATATTGGATGGCTGATGGTCCGGTTATGCATACATATCAAGTTTTTAGTCACGTGGACATGTAGCGCTATATTCTTTCTGTTGTAGCTGAATATTTTGCTTATGTTTAAGACGTCATTTGCTCTCGTTTTGTTCCATTTCAGTAGTAGTAGTAGTAGTAGTATGTGGGTTCACTTCGGAGTTTCCTTATGCCACTTTATTACCATTCTGATACTTAAACATCAGCCTCGGCCATTTATATTACTATGAAATGTGTTGTTTTTCAACAACTTTGTATGAGTTTGTATGCAGGAGGTACCTCTTTCTAGAACATCGTCTCTAACTTCTTACTACCCTGTGAAATCCCGAGGCACACTAATTGGGTACAACTTCTTTTCTTTTGTTTATATGGAACAAAACTACGGAATCATACCAATTACCTTGTATGTGGATTCCATGAGTTCTATGTAGGGGATTTAAAAAAAGTTGCATGAAGCTTCATCGTACAAATTTACAACTTCCGTTGTCTTACGCACTGCTTTCTCAAGAGTCCTGGCGGGCCTGAAGCTTAATTATATTCTGCTATGCACTAGAAGTTATACTAGATACTAGAAACAGTTGAGACTACGTGTATCTCGTGTCCTTTAGTGCCGGCCACTTTTGGTAAGCAAGCTTGGAAATTATGCAAAGAATACTTGCGGTTCAAAACCACCCTTTTGTGTTTGTCTCTTTCACTTCTCTTGGGTATCAATTCCAAGCATATATACTAGAGGAGAACTGGTGCGCGCTTTGTGGGAAGAAGGTGCATTCTTTCTCTAGGACTTTTGTAGTTTAACTAGCATGAGCGTAGCTGCGTAGTTAGGTAACTTCATGGATACATCTTCATAAGTCATGTGAAGAAGCTAGCAGCCTGGCATTGGTTAAAATGTTTGTGTTTCTGGTGACATATTGAACTCATTTGCTTCTTCTATGCTTCTCCATGCGCTTGTTGAACGCAACTACTTATATATGCCTAAAGTGCTCAACACATCACCAAGAAGCTGCCATGAAGATTGAGCATAGCTAGAGTACCAAAAAGGCAAAAGAAGCAAGGATAGAAGTCATAGAACTGCATTGCATTTATAAGCTCCATGTGCAAGTCGCCCTAGGCAATGCAAACAATTACATGAAAATGCACAAAGCAAGGTATATGGCATCTCTCTTAGTTCAGCTAAGATTTATATATAGAATGGCCCATGCCCCCAAGGAACAAGAAAATTAATGGGAAGAAACCAAGTCCATCCTTCTAGGCTCACAGATTTTAGGATCTCGAGCACTATGATTTTTAATACCTCAAACACCAATCACATTGTGCAAGCAATTAACTTGAAGCAATGCATAAACTTTAAGACAGATAAAGCCGCATCAAGATGTTTCAGCAATCCGTCCAATAAAACCCTGCCAACACTACGAGCTTAAAATGGGAAGAGAAGAGCGACTAAACTAACAAAAGGTCTATTGGTTAATCGATGAATTGATTGATTAAGCTCCGCATCATGATTTTCAACTTTACCAAAAAGCTAAATTCATAACTGCTTGGAAAATGTTGGACCCAAAACTAAATGCATTTTATTCATAATCTTTGACTCTTCTTAGACTGAGAAAATAAAATTTGCAGAAGTGCAGGCTATTTTGTTCAGCTTCTTATGATTTACATGTGATATAAGAGTATCTTTATTGGAGCTCCTATCAGAATTCCTTAGCCAAATTTTAGAGAACTAAAATTTTTCACTCCACACTCCATATTATGCTTCTAAGATAAGGAGTGTGTTAGAAGCTCCTAAATTTAGAGAGCTCTTAGATCTTAAAGAGTAGAGATTTCTAATGCATTAACTAAACTTATATTATAGTTTGTTTTGTAATAAACGTACCATCATTATGACATTCATACTCTCTATTTCACTAATATAGTTGAAGTACAAATACCCTAAACCCTAAAAATTAAAATTTTAACTATATTTTTAACAAATCTATTGAAAATCTAAATTATATAACCAACATATCATATTTTAAATTTTTTTTTTTGTAACAATCAATAACACAAAATTATAAATAAATGCTCTTAGTATGACGTGAGACCATCAAATGCTATCGTATAGAGTGGTTTCAATTATTTTCAAAATAATATATGTATGTTAGCGATCAATATTCCATGTAAAGTATTGATCTTGTTTGGGTTTGTATAAATTTGAAATGGAGATCACTTGACATCGACAAATTAAGACTTTAAACATTTATTCTTTAGCCATCAATATTAGACTGTGAATCAAAAAATATCTTCTTTCTTTATGAAATACACCCTATAATTTTCACACCACAAGTCAAGATTTGACAACTTAATTTTGATTTAATTCTCAAAGGTCCTCAATTTAGAAGACTAGTAAATGGAAAACAAAGGTCAATGAAAGGAAAAGAAAATATCTTTAACGTATCAAATCTATCCAAATTAATGGTAATAATTAAAAGAGAAAAAGACGGTCAAGGATAATTATAGTATCAATAATAAAGGTCAATGAAAGGAAAAGAAAATATCTTTAACGTATCAAATCTATCCAAATTAATGGTAATAATTAAAAGAGAAAAAGACGGTCAAGGATAATTATAGTATCAATAATACAAAAACCTCAACCACCACAAGATTTAGATAACTGAAAGATGGAGTAGCAAAGTAGATCGACGCCTCTTCCCTAACTACTCTGCCGCGGCTTAGTCTCTAGCACCACCGCCTCTAGCCTCACACATCTTCCATCTCCGCCTCGCAAACTATGGCAGGGCCGTGTGGCCTCAACCTTGCGAGTCTCCGAGTGACCACACCTCCGCCTCACACCGAAGCACAACAGTGCTCCTTTCCGCCTCTTGAGATAGCATAGACGCCGCTTCACATGTTCTTCCCCCACCGGCAATGCCGCGTCACACCTTCTCTGATCCGCGGCATCGAGTAGTAGCAGAACACAAATGTCGCCGCCCCAAGCAGCACATTAAAACTTTTCGATCATTTCTGTTCAGATCCCCGATTTTTCTTTCTCATAGATCTTTACGGATTGAAATGGTAAGAATCAATTATGTTTGTTTTGCTTATACGAATTTTTTTATTTGATCAAAATGCTTGGGACTTGATTTTTGTTTTATGTTGTATTTGTAGTCGGCTCTATTCAATTTCAATTCGTTCTTGATGGTGGTACTGCTCGTGACTTGCACGTGCACGTTCTTGAAGATGCAATTTCTAGAACTGTTGGAACAGAAGACTAGGATAGTCTCTCAGCTCTCAATGCTTCTCTGATTACTATGTTGGTACTATGTTTTTCTTTAGACTACTATTGTGTTTTGAAATTTTCAATGAATTTTTTAATGTGCTACTGCATTTTACAAAAGCTGTTACTAAAACTTAGATGTAAATTGCTACTATGTTTTTGCTAATGAAATTTGATTTTAGAATTGCTGCTCATTTTTTAGGCGGTTATTACATTTTTCGAAGTTGTTATCGTATAATTTAGAGTTGGTATTGCAATAATCATTTACGTATTTGCTATTGTGTTTTTTTTTCATATTTTTTTGATACTCTGCTACTAAAACTTTTTTTTTTCCAAATTTGAATTAGAACTGTTATTGATGCAGAGTACTATTGTTGGTTTGGTCATGTTATAAAGTCGGTGATACTATGTGTCGGTTGTTTTTGAAAATGGAATACTGTTGCTAGTGTGTAATATTATTTTTAAAATTTTGGTCATGGATCGAGTATTGTTGTTTCTAGTTGGTGTTTAGTAGTTTTGGTGCACTTCTGTCAGTTTTTCACTATTGATAATGTTTATCGTGGATGTTTTGACTACTGCTACCATTTTTTTGTGAGAATAATTGTGTTTTTCAAACCAATACATGTTTTTCAAGCTATTTTGCGCCGCTGCCGTTTACTTGAAACTCTTGCTACTGCATTTTTCAAAGTATTGTTGCCGTTTTTGGGAATGCTACTGACTTTTTGAATTTTTGGTTCAAGGACTGCTACTGCATTTTTGAGGATGCTACTGCATTTTCAGATTTTCTATTCAAGGACTGCTACTGCGTTTTTAGGACTGTTACTGCATTTTCAGATTTTCGGGTTGAGGATTGCTACTACGATTTTATGACTGCTACTGCATTTTTGTATTTTCGGTTCGAGAATTGCTACTGCGTTTTTAGGACTGCTACTGCATTTTCAGATTTTTTGTTCAATGACTGCTACTGCGTTTTAAGGAATGCTACTGTGTTTTTGGTTCGATGACTGCTACTATGTTATCAGGTTGGAAAATGTTATGGAATGCGTATCAAAATTGCTACCAAATTTGTATCGAAATTGTTCCTCAATTTGTATCGGAATCTCTAGTAACTTTTATCAAAATTACTATTAGATTTTTGATTTAATTGATATTAAATATTTATTGATAGCGCATACATATGAATAAGATATAAACTGAAGGAATTGTACATACATATTAAAGTAGTTCCATGAAGATATTAATACTGTCTATATAGCCAGCTGGTTATTGCTGGAAAAGGTACAAAATGGTTGTCGAATGCAAATTGCAGCGAGTTCTGTAACATGTTTCGAACCACAAAGTAGCTATCTCGCTAACAATTTAGGAACAACTTGAAAAATATAGTAGCAACAACTTGAATAATGCAATCATAACGATTTGAAGAATGGAGTACGACAGTGATAAATGATACTGCACATTTAAAAATACTACAACATTTTTTAGTATTGCCGGCGATTTTAGTTTTTCAAGTATTGCCGGCAATTTCCCCCCAAAAATCGCCGGCAATACTTTTTTTTTATTATTATTGCAGGCGATTTTTCCGGAAAATCGCCGGCAATAGTTGGCCGGTAATAAAAAAAAAAAACTATTGCCGGCGACTTTCATGCAAGTCGCCGGCAATACTTTTTTTTATTTATTTTTTTATTATTGTCGGCGACTTGCATGGAAGTCGCCGGCAATAGTTTTATTTTTTATTACCGGCGATTTTTGGGGAAAAAATCGCTGGCAATACTTGAAAAACTATTGCCGGCGATTTTAAATCGCCGGTAATAATTAAAAATGTAGTAGTGAAAATGCTATTGTATTTCATAAAAAAAAAATTCCAAAAGTACAGTTGCAACTTGCCATTTCATATCAGAAGATACAGTAGCAACAACAAAATGTTATGGAAAACCTTTTCAAATCCTTGTAATTTTGGTAGCAGTAATAATATCAAACTCAGAAAAACAAACATCAACTCCAACAAAAGTAGAAGCAACAACTTTGCACTCTTCTTCGACCATTATCTCCTCCCCAATCTCGATAACCGTCTTTGGATTCACCTATCAAGAAGATAAAATTGATCAACATATGTGCTTAATCTTCTTCATGAAGTAATAAAGGATCAAGAGCTTACCCCATGACTAGCACACATGTCTTAAGCTCTTTCCAATTGTGCCACTGTCAGCTTCCTTTGATTATCCTGGTAAGAGTTGGTGAACTCCGTAGCTGCATTACACAACATATGTAGACAACTAGTGAGAAAGATAAATCAAACTCAGACTTCCCCGCATACTAAAACATACATACCAACATGAAGTCTGTACCAAGCAGAAGACCTTAACTGGCAGGGCAATACATGCGACCACTATCTTCTCCACTTTTGTCTATTACTAAAATCATCCAAGCACCATTACTGAGTACGAGATCTAAAGTAACTTTGACACAGCTACAAAATCATCAAAATCAAATAAATTATGTGATAGTTTGATTCAAAATCATCAAAATCAAAAGAGTGAAAAAGATGTGTAAACCACCATCCGCATGATTACATTCGAATCAAACTATCACATAATAATTTCATAACAAGAATACGATATAACTCCAACAATTACACACATACAGTAGCAATTCCATGGTCTCTTCGGGAGTTCTTGAGTCGGTGTGCCTGCTGCCGTATACGATGGAGTGAAACTAAGGTCCAGAAGAGTCGTGCTCTTGCGATATCCGGTAGGTGCTACTGGAAGCCAAGACCTGTTTGGTGGTGGAGCTTGAGGTCGAATCAAGTGGTTTTGCAATACAACGAGAAGCGACGAGCTAACGTGTGAGCGATGGTTTCAATCACGGTGAGGATCAAGATGTATAGGCGCGAGGCGTGCATGCCTCGACCGCGAGCTGGAGGGCACGCAAAGCGTGGTCCAACCAAAAAAGGTGGCGCGAGTCAAGCTGAAGCTTGAGGAGGCGCGACTACTACTAGGCAAGCATGCTCAAGATGGAGGGAAGAATGGGTCGAGGTCGACGAAGGCTCGGCACGGGATGCACGGTGAGGTTGAGTGGAGGAATTGCGCGATAGTGAGGCGAGATGGGAGGGAGAGACGCAATGAGTACTCAGATGAGTTCTGTTCGATCCAGTTTTTTTCTTTTAATTTTATTTTTTCCTGAAAAAATATATACTGGGAAAATAAGAAGAATATAATTGTAAAAAATACGTCTAACACATGTGAGCACCGTGTCTCCCGATTTATAAGATATTGTCCTTAATTGTTCAAATTAAGAAGTAAAATGACTCCTTCTATTTGTCTTCTAGTATAATTTGCTGCGATTAAAAATTAAGATACCAAAATAAGAAGAGTCAGAAACACAAAGTACCACCCACAATTTCTGCCAGGATTAAAGACTAGTACTTTGACAATCCAACAAACGAGGTTCTTGGCATTAACGCCTGTCAGTTATCTTCTCCGGCTTCTTCTTCTTCCCAAGTACAAAGTACTTGAACTTCAACAAAGAAAACACCATAGCCACATCCATCACTTCACAGCCCTCAAAAATGGGCTCACCGGAATATTCTCTCTTCCAAACCTCCCCTAACAAACGCTCAGTCCTCCACAGAGCCCCATCTCTCATAGCCGACGGGTTCCTCTTCGTTGGCGGAGCCTCCATGGCCCTCTCTCTCATCTGGGCACTACTCTCCTTCATCAACCCCACTTCAACCTTCGACACCATCATCACCTGGAACACAGCCACACCACAAGGCCAAGACTTGGGCCACGACCCGCCCGAACCTACCTTCTACGACGACCCGACTCTCAGCTACTCCGTATTGGACCCCATGCACGACTGGGACGACAAACGCCGCGACTGGCTTAAGCTCCACGCTTCTTTCGTCGAGGAAGACAAGATACTCGTCGTTACAGGGTCGCAGCCTTCGGTGTGTAAAAATAGAGTCGGAGACTATTTGCAGCTGAGGCTGTTCAAGAACAAAGTCGACTACTGTCGGATACATAACTGTGATGTCTTCTACAACAATATTTTGTTGGATCCGAAAGGAACCGGGTTCTGGGCCAAGTACCCGATTTTAAGGGCGGCGATGGTGGCCCACCCGGAGGCCGAGTGGCTCTACTGGGTCGACTCCGACGCCGTCTTCACCGACATGGAGTTTAAGTTACCGATGGAGAGGTACAAAGACTTTAACTTGGTCGCTCACGGCTGGTGGCACAGTGTTGAGAACCAGAGCTGGTACAGTGTCAATGCCGGTGTGTTTCTCATCAGGAACTGCCAGTGGTCCATGGACTTCATGGAAGAATGGGCCGGAATGGGCCCGCAAGGCCCGGCCCAGGAGAAGTGGGGAGAGACACAGAAGGAGATGTTCAAGGACAAGCTTTACCCCGGATCAGATGATCAGTCTGCTTTGATATACATGCTTTTGAAGCAGAAGGAGAGATGGGGTGGGAAGGTGTACTTGGAGAGTGAGTACAATTTTCAAAGCTATTGGCTTGGAGTAGTGGGTGGGTTTGATAACATTACAAAAGGGTATGTGGAGGTTGATAGGGAGATGGGGAATAAGGTCTTGAGGATGAGACATGCTGAGAAGGTGAGTGAGTATTATGGAGGAGTGAGAGAGAAGTACATGAAGCAGAAAGGGATGTGGAGAGAGTATGTGAGGAGACCATTTGTGACACATTTTGCAGGGTGTGAGCCTTGTAGTGGGGATTATAATCCCGAGTATACTTGGGAGGCTTGTTGGAATGGGATGCAGAAGGCTTTGAATTTTGCGGATAACCAAGTGCTGAGGAAGTATGGATATGTGCATCCAGACTTACTCGACTCTGCTTTGGTTACTCCTCTACCATTTGATTATCCTGCTTGAGTTTTGCTCTTTTTCACTGTCTGGTTTTGTCATTTTACTTTTGGGTTTAGAGATATATGAAAGAGTGTAGATATGCATGAAAACTTGAGCAAAATTTGCAAGTTTGATTGCATTCCCTGATTGACATGATAGAAAACTTTGCAAGTTCGTTTATATATGCATCTTCCTTTTCTTTTATCTAGCTTATAGATAGTTTTTAATTAGAGACAAAATCCAAATAGTAGTCAACAATGTCGGTGACTGCAAGCACGCTTAGACTCTGAAGGTCTGGGAAAGCAACCCCCATACGAATTATGGGCCGTTAGCTAGCAAACAGTTGGGAAAAATAGAGCTCTGGAAATCATGTGTTTGTCTTCATTGCTGGTAAACATATAACACTGATGTCTTTTCTAGTATGTTCTCTCTTTATTAATTTCACTGCATCATAAGTTCTGCTCTGTGAAATTTATACCCTTTATCTAGTCCTCTACTTTGAAGTTTGATTGATTGAAACAAGGTGAAAATGTAGAGAATATGTTGGGAATCTCGGGTTATCATAACATGTTTGTATGGGCTGTCTGTGAATGTGATAAACTACGGTTGATGTGGAATCTCAAAACTTCATCAATATCCAGCCACTGTGGAAAGCTGTAGCATGTGTCTTTCTTGGTAGATATTCTGATATACATCCTTGTCTCTTTGTTGGTATGTCATGCACACATGTACACGTTGAGTGAAAAGGAGAAGTTTGTACTGATGCTTTTGGCAGTAACACAATTGTTCTCTTCTAGCTATCTGTTTTGAGCATCCCATCTGTTTGTCCCTAAAATACTAAAATTCCTATCCAAGAAGTACGTGTAAATATCATTTAGTGCTGTGCACCGCTCCAAACAATAATCACAATAAGCATCACGATACGGAAAAATATCATTTAGTGCTGTGCACCGCTCCAAACAATAATCACAATAAGCATCACGATACGGAAAAATATATACATCACACACAATGCTATAAAACCCAATTGAGTAGAGAAATGAAACACTACCAATTTTGTCTTTCATCTTTACTTTATGGCTTTGGGGACCATACGTTTCCACTTTTTTGGTCATATACCCGTGGATTCGTGGAAGATGATTTTTCGATCGATCGCCTTAATTAGTGGGGCTTGAGCTTGACCCAAAACTCGTTAGTTATTCTGCTCGAGAGAGGTTCTTTGTGTTTCGGGACAATCGTCAATGCATATACCCAGTCTGATCTCTTCCGAGGTTCTGTCAAGTACAACGTCATTTGCTTCTATATCTTAGTGTCTTCTATTCTTCTACTCTGTTCGGATTGAAGATCACATGTCTGTACACGCACCTCATGTGCGTCGCCATCTATTTCTGGAATATGTTGTTCTACAGTGCCATCACACTCATCGACTCCAATGACCTCGGTCCAGTTAGTCTCTGGGATTTCAGATCGATGCATGCACACTCGTACCAGGTGAAGAAGGCGACTCCCTCGAGCATCAAAATTTTGAAGCCCAATTTTGATTTTAAATATACATATTTTAATTTTAAGAAAAAAATATTCATATAAAAAATATTTAAACAAAAAATTATAAGACGGTAATGTTTAAATAACTTTGTGATCCTTTGAGAAAATAAATTATAACTTGAGTACCGTTATCTTTTTTTATTTATTAGTATCGTTATGAATATTAGTTCTCTTTATATGTACTAGACAAAGTACAAACACTATGTATGTGCCTATTATATATATATTTTAGGTAATCAACCAAACATAAAAGAAAAAGAAATTATAATTGTGCTTAATTATTATAGAAATTAAAAGTTAATTTACGGTAAATAGGTACTTATTGGAAAAGTTGGAAATGTTCAAGTAGAAATATAGATACGCAGAAAATATGATCTGAAACTGTACTTTATTCATTAAATAATCATTACAATATGTTATAATCAATATTCTTATAAATCAAAAATTGAGAGAATATCTACTTCTATGCTAATTAGAACAAGACACACATCTAGATACCAGGAGTATAATATCCTTAAATACTCCCCCTTGTATCGCAATCCTAATAGATGATGCATAACTTGTTACCTCATTAAAAACCTTGTCAAGCAAACAAAAAACTTCTTGGGTAAAAATAAAAGCTTGGCCTAAGAGAAAAAGAGTACAACACATAAACTACATAAGCGATCACATATGATGTAGACTCCCCCTGATGTCTACGAAATTAACTCCCACTGTTGATGTTGCTGATTGTAGAAGTACTTCGGTGAAATGAGTTAAGTATGACTACCCTTAATGTAACCCAACTTCATTTGTTCAATGCAAGCCACATTATCCTCAAATATGCAAGTTGGGGTTGTCATAGTAGATGGTAATCCACTAGATCCTCGAATATGGTATATTACAGACCTAAATCAGACACACACATGAACTACTTTATGCGAATCTATAATCTCAAAATAGTTCGAGGAAGTAGCAACAAGGGTTTGCTTTGTTGATCTCTAAGAAATCGTCGTGTTCCTCATGGTGAATAAATAACCTATTTGGGAACGTCCTTTGTGTGGGTTAGAGAGAAATTCAACATCAGCAAAACCAAACAAGACATCACATAGTGTCTCTGAGTACGGGACCACATTGAATAGAGGTATAATGCTTGCAGCCTGAACAACCTTTGACCGGTCGAATGACATGTTCTGATCCATCCAGGAGCTACCATTTGATGAGTCGAGATATCCACTCGACAGGCAAAAAATTTCAGAATCTGACAGCTACTTTTCAACCATTTTTATTTCCCAAAATTTCAAGTTTCTCCCTTGCTTCTTTGCAAGGGAAGAAAAATCCCAAGTCAATAGATCCCTTCAAGTATCTGAAGATGTGCTTTACTCTATTCTAATGAATTTACATTAGTGCAGATTGAGAATGCAGTGTCTGGATCTATGCACCAAACTATATATAACCAAGCTCCGACCGAACTAAGATATGAAATCTCAGCTCCAAAAGTTCATCGCCATCATCTTTTCAGATGAAATGGATCATTTCGGGTTCTAAATAGCAAAAAACCATTGGTGTGCTAAGATGAGATGCTTTGTCCATTGCCTGATTAGACATAAGCATACTGGTGAATAAGAATTCAACCAACTCGATATTCCAACTCTAAACCAAGATAAAATCGAGTCCTACCAAGGTCTATCATCTCAAACAACTTTTTCATATAATGAACACGCATGGACATAACTTATCATTCTTGTATCTCTTTTCAATCAAGTAGTCACTTAGAATAGTGAATGTCTAAATTTGAACACATGATCACTTCGTGAGTTAGAGTTACTTGAATTGGGTATAATTATGCCAATTGACACTCTCATGTATATATCTGAATCAAGATCCTCATAGAGATATGTTTTAACCCCATCTATTAGATGCATACTTAGTTTTTCGGACACTACCAAATTCCTAAGGTAGCAAAAAGTAATGATGTCCATAACTAGAGAATACATCTCCACATAATAAATACTAGGGTGTTGAGAAAATCTTTGTGCCTTAAGTTCTTCTCATTGTGCTTCTAAACTAAGACTCATTTGTGTCTAATTGGCTTACCATTTAGTGGTCATAACCCTACCAGACCAAAACTTGCCATTTGTAAGAAAGTCTAGTTCATCCTAGATTACAACTTTCCACATCAGTCAATTTGCTCTATGTTAACCGTTGACAATCCGCAACAGAGCAATGTTCCACTTCCTCATTGTCAATTCTTAAGTGGCAAAATAAGTAAATGCATCATCAACGAACCTGGAAGAACCATCCATAATACCGCAAGCATTTGTTTAACTTAGTGAGAATGCTTTGTTTATTGACATTTTTAATGACTCTGAGGCGTTTCCTAGTGTTTGTCAGTGCCGACTTTTAGACATAATTGCAGTAAGAAACAATCTCATGTGTTGATGATGAACCGTTGTGCCTTAATGGCTTGCCATTTCATCGGCAACTCATTAATGAATTTTGACCAATGCTACATGTTACGACTCGAACCAAAATTACACACTTATCGAATCGTATTAAGCTTTATTGCGGATTAATTGCCCTAATTAGATTATTGACGACTTTTTCACTAGGCGAGAATTGGACTTGACCTTTTTCACGTGAGTTGTATATTATTTTATTTTGAGACCGTAGGAATTTTTGGGGAATTTTTCGGATAAGCGAACTATTTCTATTGATTATCGTAAGTTGGCGTGAGAAATTATTTAAAAAATAATTATTTCTGGTCAGTTTAATCTCGACCGTTAGATCGTGATAAGATTGATTTTGGGCCATTGATCTAGTCAACTGCTTAAGGGTATAAATAGAAATTTTTTCCAGAAAAATCATTATTTCTGTTTCGGGCTCGAATTGTTTTGGATCATGTACGACCCGACAAAATTTGCCATTTTTCGGTCATCTAATCCATCGAGAAAGGTAGGGTTTGGAAGCTGGAGGCTTCTATGATGTTTTGTTGGGATTATTTGTGAGTTTATGCAGGTTATTAAGGTGACCCGATTCGCGTTTTAACCGTGAAGTTGTCACCAGCGGCGACGGCTCTCTGACAAGTTTTGGAGGTCGGAATTTGAGGGTTATTGAAGCCCTCCACCCCCTGAGTCATTTTGGGTAGGTTTTGTGGTCCGTCGAGGCACCACGACAGTGATTCGATGATGGGGTGTTCGACTAGCGGTTTTAAGGCCGACGTCTTTCGATTGATTTTACGACCATTCTACGTCGAATTGGTGTAGGGTATAGTCAAGAAAGTTAATAGGCTTAGAGAGAGGAAGAGATTGAGGTATATGGCACCAACGTTGGTGGCGGTTTTCAGTGAGGAGGACGTCGTCTGTGGTGGAAATTTGGGCCTCAATGTCGTCGATTTTGGACTCGGTCAAGTTATATATGTTGTAGGGATTGGTACGAGCTTTCCAATGAGGTATCAAACACCCCCATCAAAACACTTTTTCCATAGGCGTGTGGGTCGCCGTCGTCTACGACAGAGTTTTAGAAATGCAGAGGGTTTATCGACGTGGTCTTCAGTAGGGGTGAGATTCGGGCGGTTTGGTTCGGTTTTTGCTAAAAACCATAACCAAACCGTAATATTTTTTTTGTTTCGGTTCGGTTCGATTTTTCAATTTTTTTTAAAAAAACCGTGACTATTCGGTTCGGTTTGGTTCGGTTTTTTCTTTCGGATTTTTTCGGTTTCTTTCGGTTTTTTACATAATGTATAAAAAATAACTTTTGAATAAATAACTAAAAAATTGTCTATAAAATTTCTTTTTCTGAGTTGTCTAACATTTTAGTTAGATTCTATGAGAGAAATTGAGAAGAATTGTGCATAAAGAAATTAGGATTTTAGGAGTTTAATGTTTTTGTTTTGCATATATTTATATAATATATTACAAAATTTCTAAAATGATATCTATTTATACATACTTCGGTTTTTCGGTTCGGTTCGGTTTTTATAAATTAAAAACCATAACCGAACCAAATATTTTGGTTTTTTTCGGGTACGGTTTTTTTAGGTCGCGGCTCGGTTTGGATCGGTTTTTTTTTTGGTTTTCGGTTCGAATGTCCCACCCCTAGTCTTCAGGGTTGTTTTTAGAGCTGATTTCCACTGTTTTGCACGTTTTGATATTATATGATCCATATTGACAGAACATCGATATCACAACCTCAGAGAAGGGAATTCCGTTGGACCCTAGCAGTAGTCACAGACTTATGAGTGGACTTTTTATTTTGACAGTCGCTTACAAGTTCGTATATTTTTATGCATTATATTTTATGGTATGTTTTAGTGGTTTTAAATTTGGAGGTTCACTTTGTGATGATATTATTTAGTTGCATTGATGCTCTGACTATTCGGTTGATTACCGAAGGGTCCGTCCAAGGAAAGTTAGGACAAACACCACGTCTGACCCTGAATCGTCTAAGGTTAGGACAAACACCTTGGACGATCCCATCACCTTTTTTATTTAATTTATTGTCGACTCAGGTTAGGGCAAACACCTGGGCGACCACCTCCATTTGTATTTCAATTATACGATATTTGAACTCACGTTATTTTTAGGAAAATCAGCAAAAAAGCATGAAACTTCAGTTTATTGATTTACACAGATTATATGTTATTTTTGTCCACTCATGCTAACATTTTATATTTTAATACCTTTCCTTGGGCTCTTCGGTTTCCGCTGCCCAGGTTGCAGTGTTTATCCTGAGAGTTCTTGGTTTCTTCGAAGGTTTTGAGTCCACCAGTCATCTCTTCATCAGTAGGTTCTAGTTCACTGCCAGTAAGTTTCATATGTATCATATGTTTGTAGGAGTCGCTATGAATACCAGTTGAATTATGGTTTTTTTTCCAGTGGTGCTCATGTAAATAGTCAGCTACTCATATAGTTGTTGAGTTTACTTTTCCTTGTCTTTAGAACCAGTACTTTATAGATATGCCTTAAAATTCCTGAGTTGAGTTTCTGGTTTTGTTTATGACATTTTTTGAGAAATTCAGATAGACATCAGTGGTCCACAGTCTATCTTTGAGATTTGTTTTATTTGAAGCGTTATCTTCATGCAAGTTTTTTGGGTTGTTCTAATTTCAAGATAGGTTATGTTAAAAATTTTGTAGAATTTCTTAGATTATGGTCAGTCATTAGGACTTAATCTTAGTTCACTAGCTAATCAGTTTGGTATCAGATCATTAGATCACAGATCATGTGGACTCTTTTGGTCATGTCAGTGTAGGCGTTTAGGAATGTACAACACTCTCGGGAGGATGGCCCGACCGGACGGTGGATCTTCATCATAACTCCAAGTGTTGTGCATTTTTAGATGTCTAAAGTCTTATGGTTGAGTCAGTTATGACTTCTTCCAGTGAGCTAATCTTTTTTTGAACTTGTAGGTCATTATGTCTAGACAACCAGCCCAATAGGAGATGATACGCAGTCCTTGACTCAACAGATGCGTGAGTTAATTTCACGTATGATGCTAGAACTACGAGAGGATCGTGAGGACTTAGTTATTATGGCTAAAAAGGTAGGAGTAGTTCCTTTTGTTGGCCATCATGATCCAGAGACTAGTGACATCTAGCTTATTGAGATTGGTCGAGTTTGCGATCATTTGCATAGCTGACCCATGAGCAAAAGACTGAGGTAGCTACAAGTGTTTTGTAGGACCATGCTTATCGTTGGTGGTAGGGTACTGAGAGGAATGCAGGTATCACTCTGTGGGCAGAGTTCATAAAATTGTTCATGAGTCACTTCTTCAGCGAGGCATCGAAGCAGCGAAAATATGAGGAGTTTATGAATCTTCGTCAGGGAGACATGATCGACTGTGATGGAGTATTGAGATCGTTTCACTCGCTTGGCCTAATTTACGCCAAATTCAGTCAGGTTAGTGAACGAGAAGTGTTGGAGGTTTGAATAGGGTTTGCGGTCATAAATTGTCTCATACTTATCAGGTGTGCCACGTGCTAATTTTGATGAGTTTGTTAGTTCTACTATAAGATGCCAGGATAGGCTTCAATCTGAGCGGGACCAGACTCGATGATTTGAGGAAGGTGGGTCTAGTCAAGATCCTTCAAAGAAGGGAAGCTCAAACACTTCAGGTTCCACTTCATCTTCAAGTGAGGGATCTCACACTAATGCTCTTCTTGCACGTCGTCTGAGTCATTTTTTGAGAAGAAGGAGGAGTCGACCTTAAAGGCAGGGGTCTGGGGTGAGTTCTAGTAGATATCGACCTACTCCACCAACGTCCAAAGATTTTCCTTTATGCAGCAATTGTCACAAACATCATCTCAGACAGTGTCAGTTTGGACCTCAGCATGTTACCGTTGTGGCTAGACTGGCCACTTTTTGAGGGAGTGTCCACATAGGGACACCTCATGTGAATTTTCAGAGCCACTTCAGGGGTTAGAACCACATCGCCACCCAGACAGCTAGCTTATTAGAATCGGAGCCAGAATGGGTGACTGGTTGGGCATACTAAACAGGCCCGAATACACCGGATGACTCTTTATGAGGGTAGAACATCTCTGGAGGTGATCATTGGTACGTTACATATTTTTGGTTATGATGTTTATAATTTAATATATTTGGGGGCGACACACTATTTTATATCCGATTAGCATCAATAATTAATGTAATGTTAACTACCACTCCCTTATCGGTTATGTGACGAGTGATATATTTCTTCGGTGTGGTGATTTTAGTTGGGTTAGTTTATAGAGACTGTAGTGTTATGGTTGGAGGTTTTGGGTTGTCTGCCGACTTAATACATCTTGATATCGTGAACTTTGATTTGATTTTGGATATGGACTTTCTGAGCAATCACCAAGCTCTAATTGATTGTCATTGGAAAAAAGTGGTGTTTAGAGGTTCAGGTTTGCCTGAGATTTTATTATGTGGAGAAATAAATGCTCTTTTATCGTGCCTTATTTCATCTGTGAAGACCGAGAAAATGTTGCGGAAGGGGTGTACTGTATATTTAGCACATGTTGTGAACACTTGTGTTCCCACCCCAAACCTTGAGAAGATTGTTGTGGTTAGGAAATACCCTGATGTTTTTCCTGAGGAATTATCAGGTCTTCCTCTAGTGAGGGAAATAGATTTCATGATTCAGCTACTTCTGGGTACAGGTCCTATAGCTCAAGCCCCATATAAAATGACTCCAGCTGAGTTGAAAGAATTGTAGGTTCAGCTTTAGGAATTGATTGATAAGGGCTTCATCCGTCCTAGACTATCACCGTGGAGAGATCATGTTCTATTTATGAACAAGAATGATGAGTCTATGAGATTATGTGTCGACTATCAGAGATTGAATCAAGTTACAATGAAGAACAAGTATCCACTGCCTTGTATTGATGATTTGTTTGATCAGTTGAAGGGAGCTACGGTGTTCTCTAAAATTGATCTTCGATCGGGATACCATCAATTGCGGATTAGAGAGTCAGATGTCTCTAAGACCGCGTTTCGATTGCGTTATGGGCACTACAAGTTTCTTGTAATGCCGTCCAGTTTGACGAATACTCCTGCCATTCTGACGTTTAACCAGAATGAAACTATTCTTATCTCCCTCTAACGGCGGAAAGTATGTCTTATCAAAGTAACATTATGCAAAACAAGCAGACCGTTTTATGAATGAGAACATGGGGAACTCTTGCATTATCCAATCTAATAGACCTGATTGAATTGTTCGGGTGGTGATCCCGAAGCTTAATAAGTTGTGCTAGGAGTTTTAAAAATGCAATGTAATATGTGAATTGCAAAGATGTGTGATCTATGCGTCGAAGTAGCAATCAAAATCATATATAAATAGTCCGTATCCGGTTTGACTGGTCCACAAATATATTTGATGGGCAGAAAATCACCTATCAAAGATAGTCCCTACTTTGTACCTAAAAATGTCAATGTCATATAATGGAAGTAGGGGTCATTACCCACAGAGGACTGATGAGACTAAAAGATTTACAAGACTCGATTACACTAATACCAGAAATCTGACAGACTCGACCTATAGATGAAGAATTCATATATTAAAATACCTAGACTCGACCTAAAATTATAAGCAAACAGACACTATAAATAGACACAGTATTGGAAAACCACATAAATTTACAAGATTTTTGGGTTTTGTTTGAGTGGTGAACTAAATTCTACAATACAGAAAAGTAAACTAAAACAGAAAAATAACAAAGTAAAGAAAAAAAAGAAATCAATAGAGAAGAAAGCTATGAACCTCACTCCACCCTAAATATGGTCGATCTACCCAAAACCTAACTTGAATAACAATGGATAAATAATTCCCATGCATGAGTTATGATTAAGTCACATACATATTACACTCTCTTACTTGACATGTTAGTCAGATTGATTATCTGGCTTAACATGATCTTAAACTAAGAGACAAGGTACTATGATGAGTCCAAATCTACCTAACCAAAGTCATTAAGATTCGTAGAGTATCTGAGAAACAACAAGACTTCAAGAGCTACTATGATGGGTGCTCCTTCATCACCAAGGATTACTTCACACAGGAGCCTGTTTTATCTCTATAGAATATGCAATGATATGATGACCATGTACACATCCAACACAATAGATCCTACCACATGTATCTAAGTTTGTAACCAAAGAAACATGAAATATAAATCATCACTGAAGCTATAGTAAAGTAAATCTAATCCAAATAGTTACTAAAATCAAAAGGGATTCAAAATCGAAATATATCTAGGGCTTTAATCAGCCCCTAACTAATGAAAAACTAACTATACATGTAGAGAAGAAGAGACGAGATGGGGAAGAGAAAGAAGAAGAAAAAGAAAAAAGATCTTTCATAGGTTTTTATATTGCTCATTGAATCTTTTTTTCTTGTAGGTTTGAGAATCCTTGTCTTGGAAGAAAAATCATCTTCTTGATTCTTCTATTAGCTCATGACTTCTTTTCCATAAGCCACATCATTATTAAATGGGAGTATTTAGCACAAATTCATCCATGGGATTCTTGGTGTGATTTGGGCCTTCAAACACAACTTTCTCATCAAAGTCAGATTTCCGAGCAGACTAACCCTTGTGGACTAAATTGATCATAACTTTCTCTAGAGACATGATAATCATGTTTTGGAATAAGTTATGGAAACTAGACATCTGTGGCTTTCCAAGAATATAAAAATTATTTCCTAGTACATCCTGAGCTACTCCTAGTTCTCTGTCTAAGTTGCCTGACCTACATAAATAGATTTCCCAAATTAAGCTTGAAGTCCATCTTTTTCCTTCTGTTCTCCTTATTGACTCAAAATACCTATAAAATAATAAAGTAAACTAATATTGCTGAATAAATATCATAAGAATAAATATGAGAACATCAATAAATAGTTAGAGGTGCATATTTATGCACCGATCAATATTCTTTAGAGTCTGTGGAGAAATGTAAGTCATATCTACAACAAAAGATTGTCATGCATGCAAACAGCATTACAGATACGAACAAACTTTACAAACTAAGCGATATGCATTGGATTTTTTCATAAAGATATCTGGTGAGAAAAATGCACAGGATTATGCTGCACTCGTCTTAGAGACCGAGTGGAGTAATCTCACTTCCCTCATCTAAACGATTGGTTTACGTATTCTCACATGCTTTTGTACTCTTAAGAACCGATTACCATGAAAATTTCTCAATATTTTGATCATCATACTGCAAAAGCTTATATGAGGCAAAGTCACATACAGTAGAATGAATGACTACATTGGATTAAATGATCAGAATCGTAGTAAAATATAAATCACTATAAATCCTCATAAACCTCTCTAGATTGCGCCATTGGTAGTATTCTATGGAGATTAGATACAAAATTATTTTCCATTCTCACAATATTGTTCCAAGTGAAAACCATTGGCACAAATATTTTCAAAACTTAACATGGTTTGGTTAGAGTGTTGATCATAGTAACATCCAAAAACTGATGTTAAACAGCATTGGACCAGTCAAAATGACCCATGTAGATTGTGTTTCATGGCATGATAAAACCAATGGGTGCAATAGTAGGTAGTGGTGGTAAATTTTTCTAAACCTTTATTTTTTTGACAAAACCGATGTACAAACACATCAAAAATACTAATTTTGGGTAAGATTTTCGACTGGTTGAAATAATCCCAAAAACCAATATAAATTTCCGATACCGATGTTTGACCGGTTGAAGATAATTTTCGAAGGGTTGAAAATCAAGAAATTTATGTCTAGAGGGACCTCTTTGACTGGGCGAGAAAATGGCTTTACTAGCCTGAAGAATAACTTAAAATCGATATCGATTTTCTGATATCTTTTTCGACGGGTTGAAAATTAGACATTCTGGACACAGTAGCTATCCTTCGACGGGTCGAAGAGCAAAAGAGGTGACCAATGATCATCTTTTGATGGGTCGAAAGAATTAGTGCAAATATTTTCGACGGATCGAAATAGTGCAAAAAATTATCCTGAAGGTGTTTCTTGATGGGTTGAGGGATAATCTCGACGAGTCGAAAAATCCCAGGATCAAAACCATCCTCTTATGTTTATCTCGTTTTTATGATATTTTGGTGTCACAGTGCCATAGAGCTATGTATAATTCAAACAATTCAAGCAATATGAAGTTTAATAACCATTATTAACACTTTCAAATACTGAAAGGAAGAAATTTTATTACTTTGTTAACATCAAAACTTACATCAAAAGATTATTCTTGTTCAATAACAAGGACTAAAAATAGAGTCAAATACAAAACTTAACTTGATTACATAGTAAAGACATGAGTCCAATACATAGACTAACTAAAATCTGAAGTCTCAAGACTTGCTTTGGGGTTATCTGCTATAATAAGATTAGTTTCACCGCAATCATCCATCTCTTGGTATTCAGTATAGTGGGTCTCATCCTCCAAATACATCTTACATCTTGTAGGCATTCTGGACATCCTTAGGTGCACGACATTGTTTATGCATGTGCTTGGTAGAACCACATCTATAGCAAAGTGCCAAGCTAGAAGTAAAAGCAGAGTTTGAAGAATTTTCTCCATTCCTGGGACCAGATTGATTCTTGTTAAAGTTTTGGCTATTGTCATAGCGAGTCCATGTAAAATTTTGACTATTTCCTCTATTATGACCTCTGTCATTCTCTCTTCTACCACCACGATTGTTGTTGTAAGGCTCAGAATGACTGTTCTTCTTGTCCTTGTATGTTTTCTCACCAGTGTTGTATGTCTCATGTGCTTTCTTTGTACCGGATGACCTAACATTATTATTAAGAAGGATCTCACGATACCTCTTTTTCTTGGTCAACACATTCACCTCACTGATGATCTAATTCTTCATTGCTCGTAATCCGACCAATATTGGTGCGTGAACGTATCCATGGAAGTAGGAAATGTGCTTAAAGACTTCTCGACCATAGCTTGGTTAGTCTTTACCATGCCACATATGGCCAACTCATATTGTAGCTCTAACATTGCTTGATTAAAGTCATTTCCTTTGGGATAATCCAATAACTGGATTGAGTTTCATCTTTTGGTAAGTTTTGGGAGCTGTGCGTCATTTACATTATTGAACCGCTCTCTTAAAGTCACCCACAAATTCGCGAGGTCATTCTTTAATAGATATTGTTTTCATAGTGTTGGATGAATATGTCACCTCAAGAACATGATGGCTTATGTTTTGCGACTCAAATTAAGTCTAAGCTGATTTGGAGTTGCTTCCATGACATTTTCACCAGGTGGTGATGGTGATGGTGATGGTGGTGGTTGGATATTATCAGAGATATTTTTACCGAGAAGAGTATTCTCAACATCTGATACTCAATGATGATATTCTGCTCTTTGTGTGTCAAGAATATCAAATTCAGGCCTTACCAGTTCGGTCACTACAAAAGATAAGAGATGTACTTAGTATCCAATTGAAGAACTACGATCACTATTATCAAGTTTAGGAAATAAGAACTGTGATTAATGATGTATGGTCACAAAAAACAATGCAAAATGGTGGCTTCATAACACTCACCAGAAGATCGTGACTGTCAAATAGTCACAAATATCGACTTTTTTTTTTCAATGTGAAATCATAATTAACAGTAATATTCACTAATAATCGTGACTACCCCAGGACCATCACTAATATTCAACCTTTGAGAAAGACGTGATAAAATCTCCTTCTCTCATAACATGTATTTATCCATAAGAACTAGGGTAAAATTTACGGTATAATAAACTTAAATCTAGATATAGATCTAGGGTGTTACAGTAATTAAGTTTTGCAATATAATTCTAAATTGAAGATGGTTAGTCAACTTACCTTCAGGGTTTCATGCTCGGTATGTAAACTTTGCTGAAAAGAAGTTTAAAGCAAAAACGAAGTCCGGCGACGGGAAAGACTTTCAGCGTCAGTGATGGTGCTCCGGTGGTGATGGAGAATTCGGTGGCGGAAGCTGTAGTGTTTAGGTGTTTAGGGTATTTTTCTATTTAGGGTTTGGGTTGGCTATTGATCAACTCATGAGTCGTTGATAATGTGTTCAAGGAGAAATATATATATATATATACACACACACACACACACACACAAAATATATGATCCAAAACTATACTTTCTTCATTGATAGATGACCTTAAATATGCATTACAATCAGTTACAATCAATATCTCTATAAATCAGAATTAAAAGAATATCTACTTCTATGCTAATTAGGACAAGACACATATCTAGATACTAGAAGTATAATATCCTTATATATGAAAGAAATTTTCTGGAGAAAATGATGGAACTAGATTCAATTAAACGGAAATTATTCTCGGTAATAGGCAGTTATATATGGAGAGGTAGTTTATTTTTTTAAGGATATACACAGAGGTAGTAGCCAAAAAAAATTGGACAGAATTATGGATATATTTATTTTTTATTTTTATTTCAATTTACAGTTTACGATTATACCCTATATATTTGGTTGAACCTAAACAAAAATGGCAAAATGGGAAGTTTTTGACAATGTCGGGAAACGAAGGCACTTGCCTTAAAAGATAGTATAGATAGATAGTGCTAGAATATTGTAATTTTTTTTTATGTACCATGTCAGATTTAGTTTATAAATATTTGGCTATAAGTTTGTATTTGGCTTGTGATTAATAAATAACACTTAGTTTTATTTTTCTATGTACTATGTCAGAATATCTATTTATTTATATTGGTTTAGTTTATAAGTAATTGATTATAAGTTTGTATTTTACGTGTCATTAACAAATCAAATATAAATGTTGGTTATATATGATTTTGATTTGTTCTTGTAGAAACGAGAATAACGTGATAGTAGATTGGTTTACGTACATGTGACATAATTTTGTATTTTTGTCGGTTTTTCTTCATCAAAGGGCACCATTTTTTATTCTTGACTCAGGTTTCAAATTCTTAGGTAGCTAAAAAAAGCGTAAGTATTTGGTAATTAATAATATAAAAAGTCTTTTGAGCAAAAAAAATAAATATAAGAAGTCTTTCTGCAAATAGAACCAGTTTGGAAAAATTCAGATCTCATATTCCTTTTCATTTTCCCAAACCACGCATTCGATCAAGTGATCCACACTTGGAAAAATTTCTGAAATATCTTCTAAATTTGGCTGTAATTGTCAATTTATACCCTAAACTCTTAATTACGAACTTTTACTTCCTCAATTTGGAAACAACTGCAGATTTGTATCATCTCTGATCCGTCAATTTTGACGGATTCCATCTAAATGAGATCATGTGCCATTGTGTCATGCACATGATGATCATAATTGTATTTTTTATATTTGAATTTTAATATTATTTATTAAAATAAAATCCAATAGTTACAAACCAATATTTTAAAGTTATATATTTCAAGACGGGAAAAAAAAACTAAATGTAGAACACAGTACAGTAAAATTTCGATAATTTAATACCCGATTAATTAATAACCCCGTTAAAATAATATTTTTTGTCAGTCCCAACTTGGGGACTTGAGTATTAATTTAATACTCAATGAATTAATAACCTCACTAAATTAATAAATTTTATCATTCCCGAGGTTATTAATTTATCAAAATTTTACTGTATTATTTATTATCCCACGACTATTCAATATATTAGTGATCGTCGGCTCACTATGCCTATTCAACATATTAGTGCTTGTTGACTCACTATGCCTGAAACAACAAAAACCTTAAAATATTCAAAGCAAAGATTTGGAGCACAAAAAATAAAGAAAATAGAAATATTAAAAAATTATTTTTAAAAATATATAAAATACAATTTAAAAATATGAAAAAATAGATTTATACCTAACACATGCATGACACATGATTACATTTGGATGAAATCCATCAAAATTTACAAAAAAGTACAAATCGGAAATTATTTCTAAATTGAGGTGACAAAAGATCACAATTAATAATGGAGAATACTTCAGTGTGTTAACACAAGTTACAATAAAACACATGTTTATAAGTTTACCATAAAATGGTAAACTAAGTTACTTTTTTAAGGTTGAAAATTCTAGTTTAGTTTTTTTCTAAGGAATAGTACTAAACCTAAAAAGGTAAATTTTTATTTTAAATTTATAATTTATTCTTGACCATTCATATTTTTTTAATTCGATCTAACGGTTGTGTTATATTTAAAAATTCTACCTGCTACCTGTTAAAGATGTTTCAGGAGGCCACCATTCATGCCCCATATATTATCTTTCAAACATCTTTGAACAGCCCAATGAAAAATTCAAAGGCATCTTTCTGTTGAAGATCAATCGAATCACTTTCTAATTGTGAGACGATTGGTTGCAATAACGATAGACCCCATGGTGCCTGGCTTAGACGACCTTCAATCAAGCTAGGAATGAAAGTCATGGAAATTGTTGAGTCGACATTCTTCTACGAACGCTTCGAAAGATAACTTTTGAGTTTCTTCTTCAATCTCACACCGCTTGACCTCTTGCATATGAACGCCGCGTCACAGGGAGATGGAGGAGGAGAGCTTTGCAGTGGGGAAGGATCTGCGAGAGGTTGAAGACGAGGTTAAGATGCTCGAGGAGGAGAAGCTTGCATTATTGGATCAGCTTGTCGTGTTAGAAGGCCTTCTGGATCCTTCTGTGTTACATTCGTCATAGGGATTTTCCTTTTCTTTATATCATCAGTATGTGTGATTAGTTTGCACATCTGTATATTGTCATTATACACCGTCTCTCGAATATAAGGGAATGATTGTTTTTAAAATATGAAAATATAGATGATGCAGAATTGCAGATAGCAACTCAGTTAAGTATTTCAGGTTGGATGTTTGATTTGAAATATTGTTCATTGGTTCTTTTGTTTAGACATGCATATGCATATGTTTCATTGAAGCAAAGAAAGAATCAGGAGGAAGCAACAAACAGAATACACAAAACTACTCGGGTGCATTCAACTAATCAAAGTTTAGTGCTATACATATAACTTGAACCACAAGGCAGGAAATAAACTTTCTTTAATTTTCTCATATCGGCCAAAAGAAGAAACAAATAATCTGATCACTCGTAGAAACTGTAGGTAACTTGGAAATTGGAACATAGATCTATACTTGGTTCTGCGTTGCCCTCTTTAGTGTGTGTAAGGTTTTAGTATCAGTGAGAACTAGGGATATCAACGTCCTAAAGCTAACTGAACTTCTCCTTGGCTGTTATCTCATCAGTCCTGAGTTTGCATGTGCAACTTGGACAACTAAAGGACTGGTAACCCTCGATCTTCCTCTCATCCACGACAAGAACCCAAATGTATAGCCCTTCGATGGAGCAACCACCTTGAAAGTGACAGTGAAGCTTATCTTCTGACCATATCTGGTGAAGACTAGCCGATTTGGGACAATAGAAACATTGATTCCTTTGGGTGAGGACACAGCAGCTTTGTAGATATTCCTCGGCTGCCCAACATTGGTCACTGTTCTAGTTACTGAGATATTCCCCTCGAGATTTGGTACTGTGATGGATGGATAGTTGAGGTCGGATGGAGTCTTGAATCCCTGAGAACATGTACTGTTGTCTAGTGTGATTTGATGCAATGACTTCTCATCATACCCAACTGAACAAAGGAATGCTATATAATCTGCTGGTTTTGCATCATAAACAAGATCCGGATTCAGCGCTCTTGTTGGGTTCAGGAAGCCTGAGCCATAATCAAATGCATTACCCTTTTTGCCTTCAGGGTCCACTATAATCGGTTTGTGTTTCTTGTCCAGAAGAGTAGCTGTATGTTCATTTGCTGTCAGACTTCAATACAATATATGACATAAAACTACTTATTCGGAAACTTCATCACATCAAGAATTGGGATCTATGTACCGGTACGAGAATGAAGAATAAAATATCAGGCTACAAAAGCAGAAATTTTTATGTAAGTTATCAAGGTGATCATACAAAACGTGGGAAAAAACAATTGGAAAAGTTTAAAAGCACACTGTTTTATCGGATCATTAGATGAGGTTTACCTTCAAAATTCCTGGTGTCAACGCATTGGGACCTTTTGCAGAAAATGCTGTAACACGAGGTGCAGGCTTTGATCCCAGTATTGTCTTTGCAGGGAGAATTTTAGCTATTGGTTGGCTGTGGGGAAGTGAATTAGATCAGTTAAACACAAAAACTAAGACACTGCAAACTCAAACTCCATGCTTTAGTTCATAAAACTAGCCGTGTGTGATTAATATAAGAGAGGATATGTTTTCCTGTCCTCAGTCCAACAATTGCTGAAGGGATAACAAATGGGACAGCAACACTCATATCTGCCTCATCAATGAGAATCATCCCAATACCACCAGCGTCTTTAACTACAACACTTTTTGCTACCTTTGACTCTGTTGAACTTTCAGCGTGACGGCAGACTAGAACCTTCCCTCTGGCCTTGGTCTTATTCAAGGAACTTTCTAAACAGTAACTGCAGGTAAAAGGTAGCATAGAAAATGTTACTTAAGGTTTCCAAATGTATTCACATCTAAATAGGATTCACTTCCAAGTACCTTCTGATCACCTGGATTGATAAGGAGTGAAGTACCCTGCATAAACTTCAGAGGCAGAAATGATACTTGCTGAGGTTTTCATTCCAATAACGCTGAGACTTTCACCCTAAAAATTATTGAGAACTTATAAGGCTTCAGCAAAAGTCAGAAATTCATATACGATTCTTCAACAGAAACTAGCTAGTAAACAGCATTACCGAGACATTAACACCATTTCCTAGAATGATATCAGAAGTGAATTCCCTATCAATTGAACTTGCAGAAATAGTGATCATCCATGGGGCAAGATTTGTCGCAGAACCCGGGTTTCCTGCATTTCCAGCAGATGAAACCACTAGAATTCCATGCCTAGCAGCATGGAATGATCCCACGGAAATGGCATCAGTGAAATAGTCTCCCTGAGGCGCATCAGGGCCAAGGGACAGTGACAGAATGGCAACCCCGTCTCTAATTGCAGCATCAAAAGCCGCTAGTAGGTCAGCATCATAACAACCTGTGTCCCAACAAGTCTTGTATACTGCAATCCTAGCCATCGGTGCACCTCCTCTAGCTCCTCCAGATGCCAACCCATTATAAGTCATGTTTGAGACATAACGACCAGTAGCTATAGAGGCTGTGTGGCTTCCATGACCCACACTATCCCTCGGTGAGGTAAATGCCACTGTGTCTGCCGAATCTTCCTCAGCTTCATAGCCAGACTTATAGTATCTGGCCCCAATCACTTTTCTATTCACAAAGGTTTATGATCAGTTTGGGGTCACCAGTAAATAATTGAGACCCTTCACATAAACAAAATACTCAAACACAAAGGCATAATGTGAACCTGTTGCAAGTTGAAGTATTGAATGCTTCTCCAGATTCACAATGCCCCTTCCATCTAGCTGGCACCGGAGGCATGTTGGCATCATTAAAACTTGGAGATTCAGGCCAAATTCTTGTATTGATTAGGCAGTCAACACTGTTCAGGAAGCAATATTTTTTCTTTTGGTTTTAAACAATAGTCTAATAACTAGTCCATATCAAAACCAGAGGCTAGCACATGTTGAAGCATACATAAAGCAACAATTTATGGCATATTCATGTGAATACAGAATTACAGATAGCAAACAACTTCTGGCATGTTCTTAACTTAATATAGTATATAACAATTCCCCCAAACAAATTGCACAGTGGAAACAACAGGGTCTGAGTGCTCAATGCTTACCAGTATCAATGAAACCGATGATGACATTAACTTGGTTCTTTATGTAAAAGCCGGAAACCTGTAAGGTCTGTTCACCCAAAAGACCCATGAAATCCCAGGAATGAGTGGTGTGCAGACTCCTTTTTGTATTGGGAAAAACCGAAACCACTCCAGGCATCTCTGTAAAATTCCCAAAATCACTCACAAACTCATGAATCTGTTGAAATCAAAATTCTTACAAATGGATATAGGAACTTACTTGAAATTTCCAAAGCTTGGTGGTCAGTCAACCTGGCAGCAAAGCCTTTGAAACCGTGTCGGTAACTATGAATGTGAGAAGCCTGAGCTTGCTCTAAGCTGTTAAACATGGATGACAATTCCCAATGCAATAAGAGATTGGCCAGAAAAGCCCATAGAGATAAAAGAACAAACTTTTTTATTATAATGAAGAACCATAGCAAAAACTGACCTTCCTGTATGAACTGAAGCAAGTATCTGATGATTTTGCGCCAAAATCTCATCTGGGTCTTCACCATTCTTGCTTCCCATATAAATCACATACACCTAAACACCCCAACACAAAGTAGTGTTAGAAAACAGAATTCTGCAGAAAACTGCTATGAGGAACATTCTTTGGAAAATCATAACAAATCTATTAGAACTCCAATTGTCATGAAACTAGTTTCTAAATGATCATTAAAGAGTCTACTTTCATGCTGAAAAAGGATAGATCAAATTGAAAAGTAAAGGTGACTCGAAATTCACATAAAATCCACTGATCTATGTAGCCATTCCTTTGAGGCATTTTCTCAAATACTTGATGTGCAACAAATAAAACATCAGGAAATCTACTTCTAATTGTTCTAGCAGTAGCTTCATAATTTTCAGAATCTCTAGTCTTCACTGAGTAATCAGACTTCAGAAGTTAACATAGGCAAACCAGAATCGAACAAATGTAGTAGATAATTAAGTTACCTAGATTTTACACTCGGTGTTCCAGGCCATCTCCCTATGACGCACCACCATTGAAGAATGTCGGAGAAGAACTAGGAACTGCAACAACAGAACTGAAATCTTAGGCCATTTCATAACAACTTCTAATCCTAAACCGGAGCTATATTCATTAACATGGACCTTAAACATGAACCTTAACGGGTATTCCTAACAAAATCACAGAGTTGCTTGCACAGCTAATGACCAACTCAATCATACCCTTTAAACTTTAACTGCTTATTCTTTCAAAATCACTGGAAAAGATTTAGTAAATAAATACCTGACCCAGTACGGCTGTATGTGCACCCCCCCTTCCCGAGCGAAGGCCTGCCGGCTTTTGGAAGAGGAATGGAACCGGAGTAGTCGATTTTTGTAGCCGATCAGAGCCACCGATGTCGGGCCCTCCATCGCCACGATCATTACCATGCCACTTCATGCATGGATCGTCGATTGGATTGGATTGGCTCCTCGTCAATCAATCGACTTCCTAATTCCCAAAAATTCTACAAAATCACAAAAATACCAAAACTTTACAGAAACCCAGTTCAGAAACAGCCCAAAACGCAAGAAGAAGACGATTTCAAGAAGGGCAATGACGAAGACACGGACACGGTCGATGGAAGGTGGAGACGAAGAAGAAGAAACTGATTTCAGGAAGGGCAATGACGAAGAAGCTGTGGATCAGGAGATATTGGATAGAGGAATTGACATGGGTTTTTAGTCGTGTAGAGTTTGTATACGGTAGATTTACAAAAGTACTGTTGTTGTAGTTACCTTTTAAGATGTTTATTGAACCATAAAACTACAAATTTGATTTTTATGTTGTAAATTTCTTGTTTAGGTTCATTCTCAACCTTAAACTTGTAATTTTAACAAGTTACCAAAATATGGTCTCACATTTACTTATTTAGGTTTACATACAACCTTAACTTAAAACATATGTTTACCGATTAATGGTTAACCTGTAATATCAGGTCACTTTTATAACATGTGTTTTAATGCATACTACGTTAACACACTGAAGTACACCCCATTAATAATTTATGATATAAATTAACAATTGCAGCCACACTCCATAGCAAACGCTTCTAATGAGGTCCATTTCCAACCTCAGTCACACTCCATGTTCCACCATGCGGGGCGAGCATTGCTAATAACAATTACACAACTCAGCCCATCCCATCATTGTCTCCTAGTGATAACGCGTAAAACATGCATTAAATATTAACACAAAGTAGACACTCAACACATATATCACACGTATGCAATTTAAAACCTTTCTTTGTAGATGTAGTATTGATAAGTAGCGATCGTTCTTAACCGGGGATTGAGGGTACTAATGCATGACAACGTTTATAAACACAAAAGTAAATACATGGGGGGTTTATAAGTTGGTTTTTAATTACCTAATTTATTTACTAAAAACGTCTCAAACATAGCACATAATCCTAGGACCCTAACATACATTGACTCATAGACAAGCAAACACATAGAAGACCCTAAAACACATACCATGTTTTGAAACAAAAAGAAAACCTAATTAATTATATACAAGTGATCAACTTAATCCATAATCTAACTCATTTATTAACACATGCAAATAACAACACTACCGAAATCCCATAACCCCAAATTTCGATTAAACATGCATAATTCATATTTTGTGCTAGGCATCCCCTAAACACCATTGATCTAGACTAGGAATCCCCTAAATTAAAAGCAAAGCATTAAGAACCAATTATATTCATGCAAATTGAAATCTAGAATAAGGAACACATGGAAAAGTTATTGAAATTTACTCATGTAATAAAACCGAAATACATTCATCCAAAACACACAAACAAGTTTCATAAACAAAAAGGGACTACGGAGTAAAGAGGTCATTGTTACACTTTTATATCTTCGGAATTCCCTATGGATACTCAAGAGAACTAGACTTCTTGGTGGATGACATTCGGAATCCCCTATGCGTCGGTGGAAGTGAAGGTGCGGTGGTTTGATGGCATAGTCGACTCCTTGAGGATGTCGGCTTAATTTATGGGGAGGAGGAGAGTATTTGGCAGAGCATAGGCTATAGAATAAGTGATGATCTACTTTGAGGCCAAGCTCCCCAATTTATAGAAGAAGATTAGGTCTTTTCCTACCAAAACAAGACTTTCCTTGTGTACCTGGGCAAATCTGACAGTCTGTCTTCAAATGCAATTTTCCAGGGTTATACATATCCGAATTACGTGATTCTTGCGGCATTGGAAAGATCTTTCCGAGGGATATAAAATATATTCATTAATCACCTCAATCTGAGTTGATATGCAATTTCTACAACTTGTCGAAGTCTGCTTTCCTGTAACTTCAGATTTCCTTCCTTTTTAAGTATTAGGAATCTCAATCTCATCAAATCTTGGATTTCTTGCTCTCAAATTCTTCTTGTCCGAAAATACCATTTAATTGCACATATTTTGGGCCTCAAATCATATCCATATCATCTTGGAATATTTTCCAAAAATTTGGCCCAATGGTCCTTTATTAATTCGGCAAGGTTGTGCTTTCCTAGATCGCGCAGGAGAAATGTCTTCTTCTTTATTTGCATCATTTTCATTTGTTCTTCTTCAATATCCATGGAATTTTGGCAACATTTATTTACTCCTCTTTTTGCTCCATTTTACCACGCCTCAAATGCTTCTAGACCTCTTTACTCCGTCTCTTTTGACAAAAACCTAAAAACAACAAAATGAATCAAAACTAATAAAACTAAGCAATTAACAAAGTAAAAATGTAGAGAAAATATATTAATTAATACGCCTAAAATGCGTAGATCACCTAGCTGCATCAAGGACATCAACTTTTCACTGTTCCAACGTTTGGTGTTATCTACTAGAAGTCGAATCAACCTTGAAGTTTGCACGTTTGTGCCTGTTGACCTGACTATCAGCATTTCACTTGAGGCGACATTTTTGGATGCAAGACTGGTTTTATGTTATTACTAGTTTGGGCAACATGAATGAACAAGATTGCAACTCAATATGGTTTCTGTTTTATGAAGTTAAGGTTGCATAAACTACCAATATTGAATCAGCAGCAGATGTACCAACCCTTAGTATTAACAAAACCCATTTCACCTGGTGTGAGAAATGTAGTGGAGAGAAGACCCTAAATTACAATGAAGAAGCTGTAATGAAATGCAAAAAATAATAACTTTTGTTGGTAATGAAGTGCTTTGTACATCCAGATATATAAACTCAACTCCTTCAGTGGTGTCACCCTTTCCATTTCATATTCTTGCTCAAGCGACTGGTTAAAAACCTGTACAATTCTCCATATTGAGGCTGGTTGAACCCAACCTCTTCCTCTTTGCTACTCATTTCTTCTTCAGGCATTAAGGTTGAGTCTACAGTATACTTCCCTGAGTTTTTGTTGGGTAAAAACAGTAGAATGAAATAGTAATAATTCAAACCACAAAATAAAAATATGCAATAAAATAAAAGAGTAGGAGGTAGAGAACACCGAATATAACGTGGTTCAATGAGTTGTCTACGTCCACGGGGCAGCAACAACAAGAACCTCAACTATCAAAGTTATGGGTACAAAAGATACACAACTTCAAGAGCACCTCTTGAAGGAAACCCTCTCTCACACACTTGTTTTCCTCCCTAACTATTACAACACTCTCAACTAGGAGTGGGAACGTACTCTCTACTTCTTAGAGTAAGATGATCTTTCTTTGATGAGATGATGGAATGAGCCAATGACCTCTCCTTATATAGGCTAAAGAGGAATCCTCTATATCTTCATTAATGTCTTCCACCATAAATGTGGATTCATGAACCTTCCATGTTCAAGAAACCTTCTAGGACTCTCCACCATTCATGGGAAACTTAAGAGCCCTCTACAATTTATTTTTCTTTAATAATTAATCAACTTATTTTGGTTTGGAAATTCTAACAATCTCCCCCTCCAAACCAACCGTGGTGGTGGATGACTTCTACTTGGAGTCCATCCCAACGGACTTGCTGCAGTACTCCAACTTCTGTTGCGTAACAACTTTTGTCAACATGTCTAATGAGTTCTTGCTGGTGTGAATTTTTCTCAACTGGAAAAGCTTCTTCGAAACTGTATCTCGGATCCAATGACACCAGAGATCAATGTGCTTAGTGCGGGGATGATACACTAAATTCTTATTTTAGTGAATCGCACTCTGACTATCACAATGCACTACATATGCATCTTGCTTCACACCCAATTGTTTGACAAATCTTTGTAGCCATATCATCTCTTTTCCGGCTTCATTTGCTGCTATATACTCGGCTTCTGTGTTGGATAAGGAAACACACTTCTATAACTTGGACTGCCATGCCACAGCTCCCCCAGAAAAAGTGAATAAGTATCCAGAAGTGGACTTTCTATTATCAAGGTCTCCTGCTAAGTCAGCATTTGTGAAACCTTCTAGAGTCGACTTTCCTCAACCAAAACATAAACACAACTTTGAGATACCCATCAAATATCTGAGTATCCACTTAACAGCGTCCCAATGCTCCCCGCCAAGGTTAGAGAGATATCTACTAACAATACCAATAGTATGTGCTATGTCTGGGTGAGTGTATACCATAGCATACATGAGACTACCAACAATAGATGAGTATGGAATACCGGCCATCTTGTCTTTCTCCTCTTGTGTGGTTAGGCATAGCTTTCGGCTTAGCTGGAAGTGGTTACCTAGAGGTGAGCTCACTAGTTTAGCTCCTTTCATGTTGAACCTTTCAATCACCCGTTCAACATACCTCTCCTATGACAGCCATATCTTCTTCGCCTTCATGTCACGAGTAATCTTCATGCCCAAAATTTTCTTGGCTTGTCCTAAGTCTTTCATGTCAAATGACTTTGAAAAATCTACCTTCAAATTGCGAGTCATAGAAGCATCTTGGCCAATAATCACATATCATCAACATACAGTAACAAAATTATGAAGTTACCTCTAATGAACTGTTGGATGTACACACAAGGATCTGCATCGATTCTCTTGTACCCATGAATGAGTCAAACGTCTTGTACCATTGCATTGGTGCTTGTTTTAGCCCGTATAAGATTTTCTTCAACTTGCAGACCATGTGCTCTTTTCCTTCAATCTCGAAACCTTCTGGTTACTCCATATATATCTCTTCTTCTAAACTACCATGGAGAAATATAGTCTTCACATATAATTACTCCACCTCAAGATTCATGCTAGCTTTCATGCCTAGAATAACTGTAGTAGAAGTCATTTTGACGACTGGTGAGAAGATCTCGTCAAAATCTACTCCTTGCTTTTGCCCAAAGCCTTTGACAACCAGACGAGCCTTGAACTTTGTCATATGTTCATTCTCGTCTCTCTTTAACTTGAACACCTATTTATTTTTGAGTGCTTCTCTGCTTTTTGGAAGTTCCACCAAGTCGTAGGTGCCATTCGTGAATAAGGACTCCATCTCTGATTTCTTTGCCAACATCCACTTATCTACATCGGCATGAGTCTTTGCCTCCCCAAAGCTTTCAGGTTCTCCATCGCCAGTCAACAAAATATATCTGGAAAATGGATTGTCTCCATCACTGGTCACCAAAATATACTGCGATGAAGGATACTTAGTACTTGACTTTGGTACTCTATTCGATCTTCTAACTGGTTCTTGGGCATTCTCTGGCTGTAATTGAGCATTCTCCATATGGTCCCCTTGATTTGGCTCATCTTGGTCATTATCTTCAAGATTTAATTTTGCATTAGATGCTCCAGCCGCCTCAGGTGCTTCAGCCATCTCAGGTGCAGCTTCATTCACAATTTCTTGAGATCTGCCACTCATTGCAATGGTGATGACTCATAGGTGAGATCTTCTGCATTATCAACTACCTCTTTGTCAAGATCTGCAACAATTTGATCTTCATGGAACACCACATTTCTGCTTCTGAATAAATTTTTAGTCTTTAGATTCCACAACCGATTGCCCATCTCCTCGTTGCCATATCCAAGAAAGATGCACAGCGTAGCCTTGTCATCTAGCTTCGATCTTTTCTCCTTGGGTATATGTGCAAAAACTTTGCACCTAAACACTCTTAGGTGAGAGTATGAAACATTCTTACTGGTCCATATGCCTTCAGGAGTCTCAAAACCCAACGGTAGACATGGTATTCGATTAATGAGATAACAAGCAACTGTCACAGCTTCGCCCCAGAACTTCTTTGACATGTTCGCAGTCTTTAACATGCATCTCATATTCTCCAAAATGGTGCGGTTCAGCCTCTTAGCTACACCATTATGTTACAGAGTGTTAGGAATAGTCTTTTCATGTCGGATGCCTTGATTTCGGCAATAGTCCCTAAACTTGTGCGAGGTGTATTCTCCTCCATTGTCACTTCGGATGCCCTTGAGAGTTTCCTCAGTCTCCCTCTCCACCATGGCATGAAACTCCTTAAAGGTTTCAAACACCTGGTCTTTTGATTTCAACAAATAAACCCAAACTTTATGTGAAGTATCATCGATATAAGTAACAAAATATTTATTATTGCCAAGTGATTCAACTTCTATGGGGCCACATACATCCGAATGCACAAGATCTAAAACATTTTGTTTTTGTTGTGAATGTGCTTGCAAAACTAACTTTGTGTTATTTACCGACTACACAATAATCATAAGCATCAAGTGAGGTACCACGTTCATAAGGGATCAACGACTTCTTTGCCAAGACTTGTAGTCCCTTCTCACTCATGTGGCCAAGTCTCTTGTGCCATAGATTCGGTGAATCATCTACTATCTTTAGCTCGCCGTCATTGAGAATCTTGCCATAGGTCTTGTAGAGGGTGCAACACATCTTCCCTCTTGCAACTACTAGCGATTCCTTGGTAAGCCTCCACTTTCGATCACCATCGTGATGATGAAATCCTTGTAAGTCAAGCACACCGATTGACATTAGATTAAGATGTAGACCTGAAACATGTCTCACATCCTTCAACCACAACTTGTAACCTAAATCGGTCTCAAAACAAACATCACCGATTCCTGAAATCGTCAAGTAACTATCATTGCCCATCTTCATCGTCCCAAAGTCTCCAGCTTTGTATGTGGTAAAGAACTCTGAGTGTGCCGTGACATGGAAAAATGCTCCAGAATCAACTACCCATTGAACTCCTTTATCTTCATCAATATGTAGGCATTTATCATTAAGACAAAGAAACTCACATTCTTGATGAGTTACAACAACGGTAATACTGGTAGTGTCTTCCTTCTTTTGGTTTGCATGGCCATCTTTCCATTCCTTCTTGTCATTCTTCAATTTGTTGCAATTTTTCTTCATGTGGCCGTAGATACCACAATGATGACATTTTCCATTGAATATTGTCTTGGAACGTCTAGCACTCCTTCCACGATCTCGGTTGGGATCTTTGCTTTTGCTCATTCCTCTATTTTCAGCAACAAATACTTGGCTATTGTCGGAACTTGATGACATCCTCCTTGTTTCTTCATTCATCATATTATCTTTAACATTATCCATAGACAATACACCATTAGGAGCAGAGTTACTTACAGTGATCACAAAGGTCTCCCAACTATCTGACAATGAACCAAGAAGCAACAACGCTTGCATCTCATCAACAATCTTCATATCCATCGTAGCCAATTGATTATTGATGCTTTGGAACTTGTTGAGATGCTCGATCACCTTCACACCGTCTCGATACTTCATGTTAACAAGCTCCTTCATAAGAAATGCTTTCTTGGAGGAGGTCTTTTGCTCCAACAACGACTCCAACTTCAACCAAAGGGAATGAGCATCGGTTTCGTTAGACACATGGTGGAACACACTATCATCCACCCATTCTCGAATATGACCGATGGCCTTTCGATTCAACTTCTTCTATTCCGCATCATTTATAGTCTCTGGCTTGACTTTCGCTCCTTCAATAGGCTTATGCAAATCCTTGCAATAGAGTATATCCTCCATTCTCGGCTTCCATGTAATCCACGGGGCAGCAACAACAAGATTCTCAACTATCAAAGTTATGGGTACAAGAGATATATAACTTCAAGAGCACCTCTTAGAAGGAAACCCTCTCTTTCACACTTGTTTTCCTCCCTAACTATTACAACACTTTCAACTAGGAGTGGGAACGTACTCTCAACTTCTTAGAGTAATATGATCTTTCTTTGATGAGACGATGAAATGAGCTAATGACCTCTCCTTATATAGGCTAAAGAAGAACCCTTTAGATCTTCACTAGTGTCTTCCACCATAATTGTGGATTCATGAACCTTCCATGTTCAAGTAACCTTCTAAGACTCTCCACCATTTTTGGAAAACTTAAGAGCCATTTATAATTTATTTTCCTTTAATAAACTTATTTTAGTTTGGAAATTCTAACCGTTTTGGCATCATGCTCTGTTCGGTGTACAGTATCAGTTCTTCATTTTCACCTGGATAACTATACCTGCAGGAAAGGAGGATGGAATATATTACAAATTTCTTAATTACTGTGCTACAAATTTCAGAAGGGAAACAACATAGTGCTCCCAGTTCAGCAAACCAAATAATCAAGCCTCAACATGGATAAGCCTAGAAGGAGAGGTGCAAAGATTATGCATTTGGTTTCTTCTCTGCTCACCTGCTCGAGACACCCATGGTCATACAGATGAGCATTATATATTGAGTAAATTAAACAAATGAGCATGGAACAAACTCACCCCTAAAGGAAAGTATTACCCATCTCAGGCAATCCCCTCGTATGGGTTCAGGTCAGCAAAAGATGTGGCCGTAAACTAACTCTACAAACAGTCTCCCAGAAAAGAAGATGAGCAAACTCCTTCGAACCACAAACTCCGGGTTAAAATTGTCGTCTTCACAGTTTCAGATCTGTAAGAGAACGTCCTCACTGAAACTCATTCACACCTTGTTGGGAGAATCGAACAGATGCAATTCGAACCATTTCAGCCAGCACTTCATCAAGTGTCTCAATTTCACCAGAATCACATAACTGACGATATAAGGGGCCCATATAAATCGCTGCAACTTCAGCCAAGTTCCATAGAGAAAAATTTGCAGCAATTTGCAGAATTTTAATAGCCAACTCTCTGGCAGAACCAAGAAATGATATGATCACATCCGAGCATGCTTCCTGAACATCTTCCACCATCCAAAACTCGGACAACCAGCAGAGCTCTACATATCTAACTTCTCTTCTGTATCCATATTATTCCAGATACATCCAGATGGAGGCTTTGGCAGGTTACCAGAATAGAAGTAGTTGACAGTTTAACCATTGCTTCAAAACTAATAGGAATCTCTATGGATTGTGAATTGCTGCAGATATTAAAAAACTATTCATAGACTTAGATGCACACATATCAATGATCACATAAAACAGATGAGAATATGAAATGTATACTTGTTGTAATCAAAAAACTATTCAAGGACCGTATGCTAATTGGAATCTCTATGGTCACCTGCAGGTATCAAAAAACAGATGAGATTATGAAATGTGCATACATTTTACATGTGTTAGCGTTATAGTGCTCCAAAGAACTGTATATGCTTGTACCAATTACAGTAACTAATTAATGGACGCATTTTTTCCTTAAGCCAAACATTAAGAACATCTTTTAAAGAACTTGGGTAAGCAGTGCCCCACTTTGGACGTTTCCTAGAAAGCATCAGCAACAGAGGTTGTAAATCACAACGTCTGGCAAGAGGTCTCAACTTTTTTGCAAGTTCTTCTCCTGCTTGTATATATCCCGAGTAGACATACTCTAACAACATCATCAACATCTGGTGATCAACATGAGCAGATAATTTTATATCTTTCTGGCACATCCTATGAATCTTCATACAGCTTGTTCCTGATGAATCATCAGATGTTACCTCACTAGCTTGAGGAGGTAGTAACGAAGGACATTGGATTGCAAGCACAACACCATGAACACTCGAACACCCTCCATCTGTGAGGATGAACTGTAAATCAGCCAATCCTTATCATCGTTTGCTTTACTAATCCTTTTCATTAGTTTACTTGGAAAACCATAAAGTCCAAAATGACTAACAACATATGCTGAGTACCATTTCACCCCAGGGATACAATTCTTGTAACAGATATCCTGAAGTTTGTCAACTAGTTCAGCTTCAATATGTGCCAATGTCCTCTTGCCGGCAATCCCGTCTAGTTCATTTCCTACACATCCAGAATGCTTAATCAGCTCAGCCAGTCCCCACAAACTATAAAACAAAAAGATATCTTTGCCTTCCCAGTCTTCTGCAGAAACCCAACAACAAATCTTCTCATGTAACGTATTTTGCAAACGGGAAGCAAAGCTCAACGTTTCAAGTTGGACATGATTACTTAAGCACCATTTCATCAAAGCAAAAAGTGCTTTCACCCCTTTATGTTTGATAATCCAGACTTGATAATCTTCCAAACATGAATACCATATAAATGCCATTAAATAAATGATAATTTGGAGTCTATCTGGCATTCCTAATTTCCCGCACAACAGATTATTAAGAAAATGTGAAGGCATATATGTTGTTGGCAACTCCTTGACAATAGACAAAACACAATTACCCAGAAGATCATCAAGGCAAGAGATTGAAGATATTGACATCTCTTACTTATCTCTTTGGGATATCAGGTAGATCATGCATCCCATAACATGGTTTTCATTTAGGATAGCAACTGTTGCATGTATCCCTGCTGTTCTGCTGTGATTCTGGAAACATGTTCATTACTGGTTTTTGTTGCCTAGGTTATTCTTGATTCTGTATGCACGTGATTTACAGCTGCCTAGGTCATTCTTAATTCAGAATACATGTGCTTTGTTTCATGATAGTTGACTTTACAAAAGGTGTGTTTGAATTAAGATGTGTGTTGCTTTATACATGTGTTGTACAGGCTGGATAAGCTGTTTTTCTTTTCTCAAATCTGTTCTTCACGTGCTTGCTGTAGTTGACTTTGCCATTTCTGGTTTTAGGCTGTTTCTCTCTCAAAACACTTCTTGCCAAAAATAGAAACTGATGTTGACTCTACACTGTGTCACTAAGCATGCTGCTGCCTTGCAAACCGTTTCGATGTGTTGTGTCAAATCTGGACAGTTCTATGTCTGCTATAGGGTGACCTCATAGTTGATTTTCACGTGCCCTCTTTGTGGTCTTTGACCTCTTTTTTGCCTTGCTTACTTGCTGCATTTTGCTGCTGTATTGTATTGCCTATATAAGGTGTCTAAGGCTGTGTTGAAGGTTGGTTGGTTGAGTGAAACACTTGGGGGTTTTGGTTATTCTGTTTTGGTACTCTTTGAGAGCACTTTCGAGTGTAGTTTCTCTTATATCTTCTCTTCCCCTTCCATGTCTTTTGGTTGCTCTTTATAGTGCATAATAGACATGGTTTCTCAAGCATAAAAACTGTTTTCAAAACTCATATGCATCATTGCATTGTGCATTCCATTGAGATAAAGTATGGAGATGCCCAACCCAAGAAGTTGATCAAGAAGATTTAACTTGAGAGTAGTTAAGATCTGAGTTGATACTTCTGTATATTTTCCAAAGTGTAAACACATAGATTAAAGTAGTGTAGCTCTGTTTGTACTGGTGGGTAGACTAGTCAGGATAGCATACGGGTTATGTATCCCCAGAGTGCCAGAAACTTGTAATTGTGTGTGTTACCAATTAGTGGAAATGTTTGTCCCTCAAGAGTTAGGGGCACGCAGTTTTGATCCTGGTTGTAGGATTTCTGCGTCACCAAAAACATCTGGTGTCATTCTTTCCTTACTGCTTTTACTCTTTATTACTCGTATCCTGTGTTTCGGGATAGGACAATATCTTGCTATCCCGAGAACAGTCTAAACGAAAAAGTGGTAAAGACCTATTCACCCCCCTTTTAGGACCTTTAAAATGCAGCAACATATTTAAGAGACTCCAAGCCTACAGGCTTTAGTAATCCAGACAATATGAATCTGACTTTTGATGCAATATACTTGCAGGGAGAATAAATCATCATCAGAACTGCCCTTGTTGCCGATTCACTTCTGAATGTACCAGCACTATCATTTTCATATATTTTATGCCATTTTGAATCGCATCAACAAAGGTCAAGCTGTCAAGAAAAAATAAAGTAGCAACCATCAGAGATACATTAAGCAAAATGACACATGTATGATGATGGAGTCATATAATATAGAATTAGACAAATACTACATTTCCAAGCATGAAGCCTTACCATGCACAGACAATAAGGAAATCAAAGTAAAATTCATTTTCAGGGTTGAAGTCCTCCCGACACTATGTTACATGCCATCTAAGAATATCCCATACATAATTCCTCAGATCACGAAGATAATTAGCATCGAGACCTTCCTTAGCAATAGCTATCTGCTCATCCAATGACATCGAGAGTTGCTTCGACTGGCCTTGAAATTTTTCAAAGAGAAGATCAAGAAGGATTTTATCAATTCCCTATTTCCTGAAATATATGTGATGCTCCCCTGCCCATCGAGTAATCAGAGCCAAGCGACATGCCTCCACTAGCAAGCCCATCTGGTTATGGGTTACCTTTCTAGACTGTGGTCTCCACTCACTCATTCCAGATGTACTATGGCTTCAATAATAGGTTCGTGACATAAACTCATCATTTGAAACCAATTTTCTTCAGTAATCGGCAACAAAAACCAGGAATGAAATTGTTTAACTCCTGATTATCATAACGGGGTAGATTAAGAAGAGTAAAACAGAATTGTTACCGCTAAATGCTGTGCTAGCTTGAATGCTTCAACTTTTACAGAATAAGGATATGACTTGTCCATGTACTGGACCATTTGTTCTAAAAGAGCTTCTCCACTTTCTAATACTTTTTTGGCCCCAATACCACACAAATCTGGTACATGTAAAATCAAATTTAAATATCATATCATTATAGAATGTAAGCCAACTAATAGGTATTCAATACAATAATGATGTATTTCACCTATTCATGTTATTACGTATAGCAGAATACTTCTTCAGAACTGCACCTTTGTGATATACATCTAACTTTATAAGCATATCTCTTAAATCTTTCATCAGTATAGCCTCGCTCCAAACAGAAAACCACCACCATAGTATTGTACTCAAAAGTAATGCCATCTTTTGGATATATTCAAAAGGCTTTGTACATTCGAAGAAAGGTGTAAGTTAACGATAACTTGGGATACAGTTTCTTTTTTCTTAACCATATACCAAGCTTCTTTCTCATTCTTGGTATTGAGATTTGAAAGAATAAGATTTAATGACACAGCACACGAAATAGCAAGTTCTGTCTGATGGGAAGATAACAAAGGCGACAGAGGATTGACAAGATCAAGAAGATCTAACGTATCAAGCAGCAAGATTGATCTGGGTAAGATGCTGATCAACTTTACAGTCACATTTGCTGCCATGCTCCACATATTTCGGTTGTTAGATTGAAGAATACAAACCAATGCCCCACTGATATCAGCAACTGAAGCCAGAAATATATATCAAATATGACAACAAAAGTTTAAGGTGGAATCGGACGAAGCTCAGAACCGACTAATAGTACAGACATTATAGACTTGAAACCTCACAGTCTGTCCAAAATGCAATTAGGAAATATTAGCTTATGCTTTTAGATAGTAGGTGAACCTCATACAGAGTGGAACTCCATACATGTACAAGAGAAATAGAGGTGACAACGCAAGATATGGTACATATAGTTCAATGAACTAGATGCACAAGTCGATGGGACTTGATGCATCTTGTGAAGTACATCTTTTACCAAGAGATAACTGAGTTAAAGCCGTGGTAATACGTGGTACAGATGGTCTAACAAGACATATGGATGTGACTGACATAGGAGAACCGCCTCAGAAGATATTTCTTTGTATAAACCATTTTTACCATAACTTAACATGATCTTTGACTTAATAAGTAACTAAAATTAATGATACCTAGATATGATGTGCTGCAAAATCAACTACAACAGGTAACTTTCTATCATACGTGTGGGGCGTGGAAGGCACTACAACTACACTACCGTTCACTAAACTTCTTTGTTTTCTTAAAAATGATTTACGAGGGAATTTAAGTATGTCACATCAAACCAAGTTAAATGAAAAGAATTGCTAATCAACAAAGTTACAATAGTTTGTGTGCAGGTACTGAATCAAGATTGAATTGTTATTTGGGTTAATTGTAACTCGATAATATTCTGTGCCGCGCATGATTTTTTTTAAAAGTTTTTGTCACTTCACCATGACAGTTGAATTTTAACATAATAAACTAAGAAAAAATAATAAAATCTTACAAACTCACAATAAACCAAAGTTCTAAACTTTAAACTTGAATGGACTAGAATTAGTAAAACAAATACCTAAAACAGGATAAAAAATCAAAGATAAATATTTTAGACAAGTATTGAATATTTAATTTTACGATAAACTCGTGTATTTTTATGAGTGAGAAAAAATACACAATGACTTAAGGAGAACAAATATTACGAAAACACAAAAATAGACGACTTGAATTAATGAATAAAATTCTCTCATGAATTTATTTTAACTTAAAATAGATATTTTTTTGCTTCTAAAAACTTATAAGCCGGTAGCCGGCTCCGCCAGTGGCCCGATGTGGCAAAGCTCAACTGGAAAAATAAAAAGGCTACAGTGTTTGGCTCTTCTTTTTTTTGGTCTGAAGAACATCATATTGAAAGGGCAAAAACACCCACAGAGAACAGGGAAAACCGAAAACCTGTCTCAAGAACAACAAGAAGACATATAAAACTAATCTTCTCCAGGAAAGCACAACCTAACCAAACGAGGAAAGGAGAGTATGCTTCCTAGAGGTACAAATACAGCAGTAATAAAAGAGCTAAGCTTGGGGACAAGGGCATCCATCATTCCGCAACACTCCAACTAAACATGGTGGTGGCCGCGAGGCCCATCGGTTAAGATCCACCGCCCTCTCACCAAGCGAAGCTACAATGGGCAGCTGTATTCGCTTCACAAGGAATCCACCTCCATCTCACTTGCTCAAAGCTCCGACACTTTCTTCGAACAGCACATAAGATGGGGAAGATTCTCCTATCACTTTGAGTACTCACATCCTTTATTGCGTTGATGATTTGTTGCGAGTCAGACTCCACAACAATACACTTGAGATTCAGGTCCATAGCTAGGTCCATCCCTAGCTCAATAGCAGTAATTTCTGCTGTAGTAACTGCAGCACAGCTCACACTCATATTTATGCCAGCAACAGAGAGACCATTATGATCTCGAATCACCATTCCCAGACCTGAAGAAAGACGCTCACAATCCCAGCTTGCATCACAACAAACTGATACAAAGCCAGCAGGGGGACGCTGCCATACAATAGCATCATGGTTTTCAATGCTATCAATACTAGCAGACTACTCATCTCTCCACACTTCCTTCATTTAGATACATGGCTGCACAAATGACTCTAGAGGTAGATGGAATGTGCTGGAAAATAAACTTGCATCTTGCCTTCCATATTTCCCAGCACAAAAAGAATACCATAGCTAAGGCCTCTTCCATCTCATTTTTGTTGTTGGTCCCCATAATGAACTGATTAATCCAGTTTGCCACCGTAGTAACACTCTGTCTATTCACTCTAATCCCCAATGGTGAACCAAACCAAACATACTCCACCCACGGACATAAGAGCAAGATGTGCTCCATGGATTCATCATTTTCACTACACAGTCGACATAATGGAGACTGATTTAGTTTCCTCCGAAAAAGGTTAGCAGCACATGAAATTGAGTTTGTCACACACTTCCACATGAAACAACGGATCTGCCTACCCCAAATGCTCTTCCATATTGCACTATCAATCAAGACAGAATTGTTATTGTGCAAAGGCAAATTTTTACTGACCCTGTTGTATAACCGGTGATAGCCCGATTTAACACTATAAATCCCATTTTTATTCCAAGGCCAAACACGTCTATCCTCCATATCAGCACTGCCCATTGGAATCCTCTTAATGCACTCTACCTCCTCCTCAGTGATTAAGTGGCGAATGGCATCCAAAATCCAATGTCTAGCCTCAAAATGAATTATTTCATTGAAAGTATTCGGGACATTACCTCGAGCCTCATCATCAACATCAAGCTTCAAGTCAAGGATCCAATTATCACTCCCAGGCACGGAGGTATTAGGGGGCAGGGTGAGCCTGGGTCCCCTTGAGTTAATGTAAAAAAAAAATATTAGTATATTATTATTATATAATATAAATATTATAATTTATTTAAAGTATATCTAAACTTCAATTACTGACAATTCAATTCAACAACTTTGTAAGAATATTATTATATTATATTTCAATAATAAAATCCAAATACTAGGTCAATTAAGATTCAATCTGTTACCAGGTTTAGGATTTTATGGTTTTTTCTTTATAAAAGCTCTACCGTACCTGAAATTAAAATACATTCATTTTTATTAAGTTTATTAGATATGGAGAGATACTTCAAAAGAAAAGAAAAACCCTCTTCTTCTACTCCAACATCAGATGAGCAACCACCCATGAAAATTCAAAAGAAGAATAGTAACAATCTGAAAAAGTCTCGTGCTGAAGATATTACAAAAAAGTATCCATCAGATCCCGCTAAACGCCCGCCAATTTCAAGTTATCATCCTAACATTCAAGAAGAAGTTCGAAGATATTATCTATAACAAGGCCCTTGTCGACCTAAAAATCATACTTTTCCTTTCACGGAATTTGGAGGACAAAAGAAGAAAAGAAGGTTTATTCGTGATTGGTTTATTGAATTTCCATATTGGTTAGAGTACAGTATTAAAGAGGATGCTGCATTTTGTTTATGTTGTTATCTTTTCAAACCAGTTGTTGGAGAACAAAGCGGTGGTAAAACTTTTGTTGGTGCTGGTCATGGATTCAGTAATTGGAAGAAGAAGCAAACACTGATATCACATTTTGGAGGATCAAATATTACTCATAATCAGGCTGCGAGCAATTTTGATGCTTTATCAAACCAAAAACAACACATTGAGATTGTTTTGGCAAAATATATAGATCAAGATCGAATTGACTACCGTACTCGCCTAAGTGCATCGATTGGTGTTGTAAGAATTCTTCTAAAACAAGGGCTTCCATTTCGTGGTAATGATGAGTCAGAAAGTTCTTATAATCGAGGAAACTTTTTAGAAATTTTGGAATGGTTGTGTGGTTATAATGAGGATTTCAAAGTCGTTACATTCAAGAATGCTCCAGAAAATTTGAAGTTGACATCACCTGACATTCAAAAGGATATTGCATGTAAGTGCTATTTCAGCTGAAATATCCACTACTATTGCTAGTGAAATTGGTGATTCTTTCTTTGCCCTTCTCGTTGATGAATCTCGAGATATGTCTTCAAATGAGCAAATGGCCATTATACTTCGTTATGTGAATGATGGTAAAGTAATTGAGCGTTTTGTGGGGATTGAACATATTATTAATACCATGCTACAACTCTCAAAGAAGTTATTGATGATTTTCTTTGTAGACATGGATTAAGCATTTCTAGATTGCGGGGTCGAGGTTATGATGGAGCAAGTAATATGCGAGGCGAGTTAAATGGTTTGAAAGCACTTATTTTGAAGGAGAATGAATCTGCATTTTATGTTCATTGTTTTGCTCATCAGCTGCAACTAGCTTTTGTTGGCGTGGCAAAGAATCACACAGATATTTTAGACTTTTTTGAATTAGTTGCTAACATGGTAAATGTTGTTGGAGTATCGACCAAAAGACGAGATATTCTTAGAGAAAAACATGGCGATGACATTCTAGAGGCCTTAAATAATCATGAGCTTTCAAGTGGACAAGGCTTAAACCAGGAAAGTAGTCTTAAACGAACTAGTGATACACGATGTAGCTCTCATTATGATACATTATCTAGAATGTTCAAATCTGTGATCGCAGTATTGGAAGTTATAAGGATTGATGGGGGAGCAAGTTCTGTTCAGAAACTAGAAGCAAGGGTCCTGATGGATTATATGCAATCATATGATTTCATATTTAGCCTATACCTGGTGAGAAAAATACTCGAAATTACAAATGATTTGTCAAAAGCATTGCAGAGAAAAGATCAAGATATTGTGAATGCTATGAACTTAGTTAATGTATGCAACGAACGATTACAGACGTTGAGGGAGAACGAATGTGATGAATTACTCATACAAGTTTCTTCTTTTTGTGAGAAGCATCAAATAAGAGTTATAAGCATGGAGGATAGATTTGAACCTACAGGAAAATCAAAGCGAAATGCTCAGGTGATAACAAACTTGCATCATTATCGTGTTGATTTATTCTATGCTGTCATAGATAAACAACTTCAAGAGTTAGGTGATCGATTCAACGAGAAGAACACAAAACTTCTTATTTGTATGTCAAGTTTGAGCCCAAGTAACTCATTCTCGGATTTTGATAAAGAAAAGTTACAACATTTTGCCCAGTGTTATTCACGAGATTTTTCTGAACATGAGATAGAGGTACTAGATGATCAACTTGAAAACTATATAGTAGACATGCGTTCCAACGTTGAGTTTTCCGATTTGAAAGGAATTACTAAGCTTGCAGAGAAAATGGTTCATCGAAGGAAAGATAGAACATATCCGCTAGTTTACCGGCTTGTGACATTGGCAAGCGTGGAGAGAGTATTTTCTGCAATGAATATTGTGAAGAATCGATTACGCAGCAGAATGAGTGACGAGTTGATGAATGATTGTTTGATTTCTTATATTGAGAAAGACATTTTTTTTACTATTGACGATGAAATTATTATGAAACGTTTTCAGGATATGAAACATCGTCGAGGACAATTACCCTTGTAATAGATAGTATTTTACAAGCACTATTTTAATATTTTGAATTATTTAAATTAATATTATTTTTATTTTTTAATCTTTTCATTTAGGCCCCCTCACCGAGAATCTGGCTCCGTCCCTGATCACTCCAGATACTAATACTTTTCCCATTCATAACCTGCCATTCATAACACGTTTGGCTTGTTATTAGAGATTGTGATGAAGAGTATGTGTATTACCTTGAGAAGTGGATGGTGGTTCTTATCTCCCGAAACAGAATCAAGAGATGCATCTATGCATTGGAGCACATGCCTTTGTATCTCAATATCCATACACTGCCATTTCCTTCTTTTCTCACCATAAGATCTGCAAGACATAAGGTAGTTACGGGTATGGCATAATTCAAGCCCACAACTTTAACACAACACCTAACTTTGATCAACTACGCCTTGGTGTGATTGGCTTATAATCAGGTTTATTCCTTCACTAACTGATCCATCTTAAGACCTTAACTAATGGTATTTCAATGTTTTCGCTAGAAGCAGAACGTAAAATGGACTCCAGGAAGGCCTCCAGAGATTTCAAAATTTACAGTTCAGCTACAGCGCATTGCATTTAGTGCAAGCATCCCTGAACACTATTCGATCCAACTACGCAACCTCGCATTTACTGAAAAAGCAAGTATTTAATCCAAGTAGCTTCGGTAGCCTCCAGCATTACTTTTCTTTGCAAATTCCTATCAGACTAAACCTCAATGGAAAAAATCAATTTACTAAAAACAAGCTCAATTCCAACATATTGGAGCAGGTGAGCTAAAGAATTAAGCTAAATATTCAAACCAGGTGGCGCGTGCTTATATGCGCACTAATATTCCGATTGTGCTCCGCTGCGTGTTTCGTAGCTCTCATATTTATCTTCTCTTCTCTTCTCCTCTCCTCTGCTGCTATTTTTTTTTCAGAAGGTGAAGGTGGTGAGGTGGCCAGCTTAGATCGTTTAGTTGTCTAATGTGAACTCGCCGAAGCGATGCAGGAATTACAGTCGTGTTTTACCAAAGATACTCATTTGTTATGGTTGGAAGCCATATGAGCGGTATTAGTCTTTCACAACGACCTGTTCGTCGGTAAAGAGTATTTCTCATTTTTCGAAAGACCTCAACTATATGACTGGCACTTGTGCACAAGTAGTTCCAAAATCATTTTAAGCACACAATATAGATTCCGTCTTATATTTGTTATCACCAAACATGACTTACATGACTAGAACCATAAAAAAAGAGGAGCTCTTACAGCTGAGAGCGTACAAGGAAAGCCTTCACTAAGCACTAGGAAACATAGTTCTACTTGGTATTTAGAGACGGTGCAGTCTTCTTTGGAAACCTAGCACTATTGGTGTTGGATTCTTGACCAGCTCGTATATTATCGGCAGGTTCATGTTGCATCTGGGACTGGTTAGAGTCTTCACGACCATGAGTCGACTCATCACTACCGCTCTTAGAAATGCTATGAGCAGCATGAAATAGATCAACAGGTTCAGACTCGGCTATCTTTCCTCCTTCAAGAGGTGTGCCATGCTTGTAGGCAACCCTCACTCCTTCATCTTCGTTCAGCCTCGCTTGCGCGGTCGCGTACTTCATGTCACTCTTACTCTCTGCCATTGTCACGGACCGTTTTAGGAGATCAGATCAGCTCTGGCTCTCATTTTATAGGGGACCGGACCTTTCTATCTAAACGGTGGCAGAAAGACTTTGATTCGAGAGCAACATGTATCTCAAATTTACACCTGGTCTTATTCTGGGCCTCCATTTGTTGAACCAATGAAGATACTGGTGTTATATTTTGTCAATAAGCTAGTACAACCATCACAGCTGTCCTCTGATCATAATCCTATAACACAGCTGTCCTCTGTTTAACGAACAAATCATAATCCTATATCACAGCTGAAGTTTCTTGAAACACTAAAACACTGTAAAAGTACGAGCACAAAAAGCCGACGATAGTTAAAAAGAGAATGCCTAGCCTACACAAGACTTGAGTGATCGTCAATTGTTCATACAAAGAGTAACTCGGTCTTCTAAACACCTTGTTCCATCTATGCTTAAGCCACCAAAGAAAATCAAAGTACTACATAGATGGATGACAAGACAAACTTACTAGCATCTCTATCAAAACCTCTATTTCTTCCCAACTGGCAGACTGAGAAAGAGAGATGAAGAAGAAAAGAAATAAAGACGCACACGCCCCCAATACTTGGGGGCATTAAAACCCTACATGACACCTCCTCAAAATCATATCGTTCACTTGAGTTCTATGGCACGGTGACTAGAGCATTCGGCGATCATTCGGGAATTATTTGCTCATTATCTGCATCTCCTTCTGTCTCAACTTGAGGCTGTTTAGGAGCTTTGCTTCCAGGAGCCTGCTTCTTCTTTATCCCACTCACAATGTCATCAATTCTGAGAAGTAGGCAGGCACTTTCTATGGCCGTCTTAAAGGTCTGTGCCTTCACATTGTAGGCATCCCAGATCTGAAATCAGAACATAAGAAATTAACAAAGTTACAGACAGAAATTTGGACTTTGTCATGCTCAGTTATTTTAAGATGTAGAAGGAGAAAAGGAAGAAAGAAACAATAGTAATTTGGCACCAAGATTACGAAAAAATACAAAGGATATCCCATACCTTTTTTTCTTTCACATCAGTTAGCTCACCAGTGTTTCCATCTATGCCGATCCATGCATTTTCACCACTTGCATGCTATGGAATAGAATGTGGTTAGAATACATATAAGGATTTAGTACAAACATAGAACATGATATACAGTATAAAATGAAATAACCTAAAGTGGAGAGACAAACCTTTCCTTGCAGTGCCGTCATCGTTCTAAGGACATGAACCCCACAGTTCTGAGCCAGCGTTCTCGGTATAACCTCAAAAGCTTTAGCAGCAGCTTCATATGGCCACTGCTCCACCATAAAAACACAAATTTAACTACTACTTTAAATAGCAACTGAAATGAGCTTGACTACAAGGTGTTCAGAAATCCATTTCCATAACTTTGGCTACTTTCATTTGTAGATTTCTGGATAAGGAAGGAGATTTACCTTTTCTATGCCTTCAATAGATGAGCTCTTTTGCTTCAGATGAGCAGCTACAGTCAACTCTGCTGCACCGCCACCAGGAACAAGTTTTGGATTCTTGAGAATATTCCTTGCTACTTGCATGGCATCCTACAAACATAGCATACTTAAATAAGACACTTCAGCATGCTATGATCTAAGTCTATGAAATCACTAGCAAAAACCATTTCATACCTGCAAATTTCTTTCCACTTCATTCAACAGATCCTTACTAGGACCTCTTAAGAGTACAGTGCAGGCCTTTGGGTCTTTGCAGTCGACAATGAATGTGAAAAACTCATCTCCAATCTTCTTTACCTCAAATAAACCAGCCCCAGTACCAATATCAGATTCTTGCAATTCATCTGGTCTGTTAACAATAACAGCCCCACAGGCCTTGGCAATTCTGTTGTTATCTGTTTTCCTCAACCTCCTGATTGCAGTGACACCAGCCTTGCTCAGATAATGGCAAGCCAAGTCACTAAGCCCCTTTTCGGTAATAACAACATCTGGTTTGAACTTCAATATCTGCACGCAGAGGCCCTCAATGTATTCTTCTTCCAACTTAAGTAGGACTCCCCAGTCTTCTTCTTTAAGCAATTCAGCATTTGTTTGGTTCTCACCTTTCTTATACTCAAGAGGACAATCCAGAAGCATGATACGAGGATTAACAATCTTTCTTCTCATTTTTCCAGGGGAAATGACATCCTTATTAAACATTACTCCTTTGAGAACAACAGAATCTTCCAACTGGCCACCAGGAAGCTTCTCAACCTTGATGTACTTCTTAATATCCACTTCTCGCAGACCCTGGCCGAGGTCCACTCCAACTATTTTAGTGGCATCAAGAGCTAGATCCTAAGTCCACCAAAAAAGAAGAGAACATAATCCATCATCTTAAGAACACCAATTTACAGTTTTCCCAGATGAAAAGATTTTTGTACTTGGAAATTGATAAACAACTACCAAGAAACAGAACTTACAGCAATTAAATCCCCAAATTGACTGGTGAATTTTGTGCCTATACAGCTTTTAATCAGTCCCAACATTGTTGCACCTGCCATGAAATGTGTAAATAAGCTACTTACCAACCAAAATATAATTATTGTGACTAAAATTTTGATTGAGACTATGTTCTACAAATACAAATCCACAGTCCAAAGAACTTGACTAGAAAGAAGCTAAAGAAACTTACGATCAGTCACGTCAATGTTCATTGCTATTTTGTCAAGCACAGCAATAGCATCTTCCAGAGCTTTATTGTAAGCTACAATCAAAATAATAGAAAGAAATCACTTAGATTTTAATTCAATAAAGCACCAAAATCATACAACAATCCATAGCTGTGGTCGAAAGAAAAAATTGAAAACAAATATCATTCAACTAACCACGGCAAATAACAGTAGGATGATAATGCTTGTCAATATATTCTTCGGCAACATGTAGCATCTCACCAGCTTCAAAAAAGATCATAACAAATATAAGACAAAGAACAGGCTATACATAACAACAATTATATTAATGCAATAGCTTGCCTAGTGTATAGCAAGTTACAGAATTCATGATACCAAGCAAACTAAGTCACATGCTCTCTCACTGCAAGCATACTCGGTCACCCAGTAGATCATTTTATAAGCAAAAAACAAATAACTTGAACTCACTTGTCTACTTAAGTAACTTGACTAGCAAAACATACTCCCCCGAAAGAGTTTGCCAAGTATTTATCAATAACGACGGGATTTCTTGTTAGCCATATCTTAAACAAAACAATGAGAAATATATACTACTACACATGCACCATGTTGCTTTAAGGTTATTAATGCTCAAACGTACCAAGAATAATGACAGATGTTGTTCCATCACCAACTTCTTCATCTTGTGAGCGACTTAATTCAATCATTGACTGTAATCACAAATTCAGATGAGAATTAAGTTATAAGGAGAAACAGAAAATAATAAATATCACGCAACTTTAAAATACAACAGTTCATTTCAGAAATGTAGTAGTTAAAGATGAACATCATGCCTTTGCTGCTGGATGTGCAAGATCCAATTCTCGCAGAATAGCATTTCCATCATTGGTCACTACAATACCTATTTACAACCAGGAAGACAACTTTGTTAGAATAATGCAGAAACATCAAGCTGAAAATAGAATTTGCCAACATAGCATTCGTAGATATGTAAAACTTATGAGGCTAATCACAGATGAACACAGTAAAATTATTCCGCAGACGGAAAGAAAATTACCCCCACTAGCATCAAGCAGCATCTTTAACATGGATCTAGGGCCCAAGGTTGTCCTGATAATGTCAGCAACAGCCTGAAATTACCGAACTTATCAAAATCTGTATTGCTAGGAGACCACCATGTACTAAAAACACCAACACTAAGTCGTGCACAACTGAAACCTTAACTTCCCAAATTTTGAATCGGGACATGCTTAACATTTTCTCTAAGAGAACTATTCCATTTTGGATATCAATCCAATTTAGATCAAAATTGCTCCAATATTTACATGTTGGAGCATAAAAATGTTTGAGGATGACACCCTAACATACTAAAGTTTCATAGTCACAAGGCTAACACTCATCACAACTCATCTTCTGTCTGGAAATTCCAGAAACTAGATTACAATGACAGACATACAAACACAAAATGTCAGTCTGCATTTGATTTGACTCGGCTTTATTTATCTGTATTCTTAAGCTTGTTAATTCAGTAAATCCTTCCCCCAATACTGATCTAGGTAACACATACAACACAGAGCTCACAAATTTAGCAGATTATTGAATAAGTTAATACAAATTATTATACGAAAAAAAATATAAAACATGTGGATCCATAAACCTAATAGTCGTTTTCACTCACCTTGGCGGCCTGGATATTAGCATGGTGAACTTTAGTCCCAGACTCCCGCTTCAGAGAGTCCTCTACTCAAATCAATCAAAAACAAACAAGATCAGTGAAACCGATCCAAACAAAATACTCAGCAGAGCTCGAAACGACGCAGTTTAAGCTTTTCGGATGCGCAAAAAATGAAGGAAAATAGTAACGAGAAGCGAAGTTCGAAGTAAGAGAAGAAGAGAATACGAAGCTTACTGAGAACGAGTACTTGCGATTGCATGGTGGGAGGTGAGAGATCTGTCTAGCCCTAATGACTGTGAAGAAGAAGAGAGAAGTGAGAAATAGGTTTTAGGCTTGTGCAGAGGGGCTTTGCGAGGGAAAGGGAAAGAGAGAAATTGTAGAAACCCTGGTTCCTTCTGGAGCGATTGAGATGAAATGGGTCGAGGCAGAGATGGGCTCAAAAGGCCAGAGAAGGTTTGGGCCTCCGAGGTCTATTGCTACAGATCCACTCAGCCCATTTAATCACTTTTTAAAGCAAGTGTGTGGAGTTTTTTTTTTGGACAAACTTCAATTTAAGAAAAAAATGAGTATATATATTACCTGAATTCTCATAGACATGTCAATATATTATTTGATCTCTCAAAATTATTAATATGATACTTGACCTCTCAAATCTCTATGAATGTGATACTTACGTCAATTTTTCTGTTTATAAGCCGTTTGAATGCTGACGTGGATTTTTTTTGCCCAAAAATATCGTGAAATTACCAAACCACCCTTCTAACGTTTCATTCCAACTTTGGACCAGACCCTCTCCGAACCTATCTTTCCTAACTATTTGCCTAAGTCTAATATGAGTCGTCCATTGTATATGGAAGGCCACAATTGTGTTTCAGTTTTTTTTTTCTTTCAGTGTCGAACTACACAGAATCTTCCCTCTCTATCTCTCTTTTACTCGGTTCACCCGCCCAGGCTTTTCGTCATCCTCCGACGACCCTCACATAATCGAAGCCCTTTTTTCGACTCTCTTTGCAGTTTATATATGCATGTTATATATGCGAGTGCACCTACAGTGCTCCGCACAGTGGTGTGCGGGGTACTGTTTTCCATCACTTTTCCAAAAATACCCCTTTCATCATTTTTACTTCTTTTTGCATTTTTGAAAGCATAGTAGACGCATAATTTATCTGTTCAAACACATACAGCTGAAAATCTATCATCGACACTCAAAGGTAAATAGTTATTTTTTATCATAGAAAATTATTCACTGTCAAAAAACACGTGATTTAAGTGCTAAACTTAAAATTTTAAGAGATTTTATTACTAATACAAAAGAGAGAATTAAATTATTCGAAAGATCAAGAGCAGCTCATCCACGTCCTTTAGAACAAGCAATTCATAATCTTAAAATTGCTAGAGAACAATTTTTTCTTGAAAATTTGTTAAGAGACAAAGCAAGGATACAAAATCTCTTGCACCGTTTATCTATCTAACGGTTTATTTGAGCATTGGTTAGATTCGAGACCAACTGGTATCAGAGCTTGCAATAGCTCAAAATCCCAACAATGGGATCAGCAACTAAGAAGATAATAGGGAAACTAGATTCTCTATTTGAAGCATCAGATGCAAGGCAACAAGAAATCTTATCAGAAAATTTTAGATGCAGAGAGTATCTAAAAGTTCTTCCAGCCAAATATAAAAATTGGAAGCTAAGGTGGATTACATCCAGAGGCAGCCGGAGGAAAAACAAGAACTATTAACAAGAGTTGATAGTAAGATCGAGAGACTAGATCTTCAACAGATGAAGATCCTTGACTATGTCCAGAAGAAAGCTCAAGAACATCAAAGGTCAAGCACTAGTCCACCTCAAACTATCATTAGAAAGACTAATGATTTCAAACCACAAAAAGTTCCAAAAGGGAACCCAATGCCAAAGTCATTTTTTCAGGATTCTTCATCAAATCCTTCAGCATTCAAGTTGAAAGAACCCAAAACAGAAGACATGCGCAACATAAATATGTTGAGCATTTTCAAGAAAAAATCAATGCAGCTGGTGAACTCAGAAGAATTTGAATTCAACGAGATCAAGAACAACGTTCGAAATGCTTCAATTTTGAAGTTCGAATTCAAACAAATCTACAAGAGAGGACATTTTGATATTATGGATAGCCATCAATTCAAAATCCTTGAATTCACCACTCCGGCAACAACAGGAGAAACAGATTTCCTTCTGGTCACATCCGAAGAAGTTTCTAAAGCTAGAAAAAGAACCTTCAAGTTCATGCATATTGGAGCAGTCCAAGTTGGCATAAAGCTACTGGCCAAAGAATGCCTAAATTGTTCAGTTCTATGCATCCTACAAGACAATAGGGTGATCAATTTCCAGAAAAGTCTACTGGGAACACTTTAAGCATCACTATGCAATCAGGTTGCATATTTCAACTGCTTCCCAAACTTTTCAACCAGCTGAACAGATGCTGCTCACTTCCTATGTCTAAGAGTTAAAATAGACGGCACATCCATGAAAGACGGCATGCAAGAACTAGCAATAGTTTATAGAATCTAATATAAACTAATGAGCACAACAGTAGAGCCATAGACCAGGATATCAAACATCCCAGGTCTTACCATTGGTTTCCTTACAAATCCCAAAAACCATAATCAAGAGATTCACAAAGTAGCATGGGATGAAGTAACATTCCCACTAGAGTGGAAATTATCCGGTCTAAAGGAGAAACCAGAAAGCACGAAGGCAGCGGTATATGAGAACAGAAAGACCGAAGATGTCAACCTCAAGTTCGAAGGACACCAAAACAGTGAGGTATCCCTCGAAAGCTTCAGAGGAGAAAGCTTTAGACCCCTTAGAAGATGCAACTCTACCAGAGAGAGTGGTGCTAGAAGTACCAGAATCTCGATAAAAGCCAATCCAATAATGGAAGAAGATTTAGATGCTGAGTTAGAAAGAAACATCAGCATGCTAAGAACAGGAAAGTCCAAATCAAAACTCTTCAAACTTTATAAGGAAGCAGAAGAATGTGAAGATCCCTTGCAGTTAGAACAATTGATCAAATAGATCGAGAGTTTCACCTTCAAAAAGGAAAGAAAAGTCTTTCCTCTTCTATATGAAGAAGTAGAAGAAACGGAAGGAACAGAAGACGAAGACATGGAAGAAGAAGAATCTTCACAACCGTCATCTTCACAGACCACCATATTCAGGATTGGTGGAAAACTCAAACTTCCGCACGGAAGAAGTCCTAGTGGAAAAAAGGGAGAAAGAAGCTCCCACACATTCATTCCACAAGAAAATAGTCCTAAGGTGCCAATCACTCAACTAGGAGTATGGCTTGATCTAGACAAAGCTTTAGACAAGAAAAAAGCCATCGACGAATGGGCAGCTAGTCTATTCATGGCATCATGTTCAACCTACGGAAGATTTGAAGCACAAGACCTGCACACATTCTATGAGTCAACCCTTCTAGGAATGGCAAATAAGTATTACTTTCCCTTCAAGGAAACGATCAGAGGAAAGCAATGGTTGGAAGATATAAAGACAAGCAGAAATCCCTATACTTTTGCAACTCCGCTCTATGATCAATTATGTGGAGACATCTCATATGTTGGAGAAAAACATAAAGAGATAGCAAAATCCAACATATATGCTTTCAAGATTTGCGACATGAAGTACTTCGAAGAATATCTGAATGAATTCCAAGAGTACTACTGCACAATATGAGAGTTTGAAAATACCGACAAGGTACACCTCTTACACAGGAAGCTCCCTAAACCATGGAGGACAACCATGAGAGAAAGCATAGAAAAAAATCCTTTAAAGAGATTTTCGGTGGGAGGAGTTGCATAAAGAATCAGGCAACTAATGCACGATCAGTGCAAAGCCAACACTAGAGAAAAAAGCCGCCAAGAAGCAGCTCAAGGGAACAAGTGACTTTTGTTCCAGAATTATAGATATACCAACAAATTGGGGGTGTGAAGAAAAGAGGCAAAAGAAGAAGCACTTCCAAAAACGTTCCAAGAGAAACGGAAAGAAGAGCTAGAGGTTCAAGAAAAGCTACAATTACAGAAGAGAAAAATAGAATCCCAAAAAGATATTTTTCAAGAAGACAAGATCTTATCAAGAACCTCAAAAGAAGAGATCTTGTAGATGTTGGTTGTGCATGACCGAATGACACTATGCTAACAAATGTCCCGAGAAAGAGAAGAGAAGTTTGAAAGCTCTTCTTAAGAAATATGAAGGAGTCATAGAGACGACAAACCTGAAAGGCTACGAAGTAGTCTATTCATCAGAAGAAGATGAAAAAAAATATCTGTCTATTCAGTCTGTTCAGAAGATGAATCGTCAGAAGAATCAAATTCAGAATCTGGAGAAGAAGAACCTAGAGAGGTTTATCTTCTTGAGATAAAGAATTGGGAAGAAAGCACAGAGGAAGAAAAGATTTCTTCCTACAAAGTCAACAAGGGAACATTCATTTGTGACTTCTGTCAATGCAAGGAGAAGAGAGGATTTCCCATGTTCTGTGAAGCAACAGGGAAAATTTATCACAAAGAATGCTTCATAGCTGAAACAAGGAGAAAACAAAGAAGAATTCAATAAACCAGATTATTGAACAAGAGTACGAAGATTACTTATGAGAAAGAAGAGAAACGGAAAATTCTAGAAAAAGATCTAGAAAGAGCAGAGGCAGATACTACTATAAAGAAAAGAGTAGTACATGCAGAAGATCCAGTCCATGATACGAAAAGAGAAGTAGTATCTAACTGTGAGGAAGAATAGTGCAATCCTTTTACAGAAGAGAAAACAAGTTCTTCAAAACAGAACCTATGCAATGTAGCAATTGTTTCTACAAGTAGATTCAGTAACTACATGGAGATTGGATTAAAACTTCTAGGATACAAGAAGAATCATCTACATGCCTTTGTAGATAACGATTCCGGCTTCATTCTAGCAAAAAAGTTTGCTATATCAGAAGAGTTGTGGATAATGTTTCTACCAGATTCCGTAAGGATTCCAGCAGAGGTACGGATGGGGTCAACTCTGGTGATCCGAGCTGTCGCGCGTATATCGTCTTTTACCTGCTGTTAAGAGTAATACACCAAACGGTCGTTAGAAGCCTTGACGGGTTGTTCCCGCCTTCGACTCTCCGATGCTCAAGTTAGTGTATGAAGCGTAACAAACAGTATTTGGTTGAGTAACGGGCATACCTTGTAACTGTCATAAATGTGTTGTATATATTAGCGGTTGATTATGGGGCCTTTTGTTGTTCTTCGATGTGGGATCTTGCTTGTTTGGTCATGTTCTGTCCTGGTGCCTTCCGTTTGTTGTTCCGAGCGCGTGGGCTATCAGATGGTGTTGCTTCTTTGTTTAAAGCGGAAGCCTTTGTTGCTATCTTGCATTTGGTCTGAGCTGTGTCAATCCGTTTGGAGTGACTAAGTGTGCGATAATTGTGTTTATGGGATCACATAGGGAAGCAGATAGGTACAGGTAGAGGGCTTCTCCCTTCACGGGTCTGGAAAAGAGGGGGATTGAGGCGAGGTACTGCTTGATTGATGCGAATGCTGCTTCACAGTCGGTTGTCCAGACGACGCTTCGCTTATTTGCCGTTTGGAGGGCTTTGAAGAACGGTGCGCACTTGTCGGAATAACGGGAGATTAAGCGATTGAGGGATGCTAGTTTTCTCGTGAGGCTTTGGAGTTTGACCTTGGTCATGGGGGGTTGCATGTCTAGTATTACCTTGACCTTTATTGTTGATGCCTCAATGCCCTCTTTGCTGATGATGTACCCTAGAAACTTGCTTGTTGTTACGCCGAATGTGCATTTGGCCGGATTCAATCGCATGCCGTTTTTGATTAAGAGTTCGAGCATGGTTTGTAGGTGTTTGGGGTGATCTGCTGCCTTGGTGTTCTTGACCAGTATGTCATCGATGTAGGCCTCTACAATTTTGCCCGTCAGCCGGTCAAATATGATGTTCATCAATCTTTGGTATGTGGAGCCCGCATTCTTCAGACCAAACAGCATGACTACGTAACGTAAAGCCCCTTATCCGTAGTGAAGCATGTTGCCTCCTGGTCTTCGGGGTTCATGAGGATCTGGTTGTATCCTGAGTATGCGTCCCTCATGGACAGTAGCTCGTGCCCGGCAGTGGCGTCTACGAGCTGATCGATCCGGGGTAACGGGAAGCTATCTTTCGGACAGGCCTTGTTCAAATTGCTGTAATCTATGCACATGCGCCAAGATTTGTTTTGCTTCTTGACCATAACGACGTTGGAGATCCATTTCGGATAGTCAACCTTTCGGATGAAACTGATTTTTTGTAGTCTGTCGACCTCCGCGTGCATAGCCGCATACCGTACCTGGTCATATGCGCGTCGTTTCTGCTTTAAGGGCTTTGCAAGTGAGCTAATGCTGAGTTTGTGGGAGATGATGCTTGGGTCGATTATGGGCATGTCTGTGTAGGACCATGCGAATACCTGTTGGCAGTCCGTCAGGACCTGGGTTAGCTGAGCTGCCATATCGAGCTCCAATTGCGCGCCGATGCGGATCGTGCGCTCTGGGTGTTCACTTGATAGTTGTATCGTGCGTTGCCCCTCCCGCTCTTCAGTGGGTCGGATAGCGTTCAATCCATCACGCGGGTCATCAGGTTGCTGCTCTTCAGGGGAACACTCCGCCACTGCGAGCACCTCCAACCGTGTGTTGTCTTTGTCTGGTCGAACAGTTTTTTCCATGAAATCATACCCTCTGATTGTGCCGATTTCGTGGTCTGTCAGGAACTTTGCCATGAGCATGTGGCCTACGATGATCAGCCTCAGCTTCGAGATACCCGGTCGTCCGAGGATCATGTTGTAGGACGTGTGGAGGTCTATGATAACGAAGTCTGTTCTGATTTCGCTCTGGAGGGTTCCTGGTGCACCGATGCCGAATCGCATATAGTCGCTACCGAGAAGGTATGTGGTCTCACCAGAGAAGCTGGCGATGCTCTCGTGGTCCTGCGTCATCTTGCATTTCGGGCGCTTGAGGCCTTTGTATGCCTCTCAAAAGATGATGTTGACGGAGGCTCCGTTATCGATGAGGATGCGCCTGACTAAGTATCGATCCATCATTCCGTCAATGATGAACGAGAGCGTGTTGTTCTGGTTGGCTTCTTCCTCGTAGGTGAAGGTGATTAGGGGTCAATCCCTCTTGACTGCCTTGGGTGGATTTCCGGGATGTACTGCAAACACGTCCCTAGGTCGGGGTTCTTCCCGTTCCCGGGGGTATTCGACCTTCCGCTTTCCGCCCGTGATGTTGTTGATGGTGCCCCTTGTTCGTATGCCCGTAGCAGGGCGTTCCGCGTTTGTCGTTCGGAAGATCAATGTTCCCTCCGTGTGCAATCGTTCGATTTCGTTGGCTAAGATTTCGCAGTCATTAGTGTTGTGAGTATTCGAATCGTGGTGCATGCACCACGTTCCTCTGTTGTTCCGCATTGGGGCGATACCGGGCGCCCTAGGCATGGGCGAGCAAATTTGGCGTTTGTTCTGCTTGAGCACTTCCTCGTCTGTGTGATGGAGAAGACTGCGCGTCGCTGGTATTGATCTCTAGGTGGTGGGTTTCGCGGCGGTGAGCGCTCGCGGTGCGTTTGCTAATATTTCTTGTGGTTCTTATGTTCGCGATAGTGGTCTTCGTGCTTGTGGGACGCGGTGGGCTGTGCTTTCAGATGCGGGTTCTTGGCTGTATGGGGGGATGACGGGCGATCTTGCGTGTAACCTTGCGTCTTCAGGGTCTGCGTCGTGCTCGGGCCTTACGCTCCGTATACTTGGGTTTCTACCAGTGCCTTCTGGATGATTAGGTCGATGATCTCGTCGTACCCAAGGTACCCAAGGTAGTCTTTCCTGACCATCTTCTCTACGAATAGGGTTCCTATCAGGTTCTCTAGCAACGCCGTTTTTGCTATGTTCTTGTCGAGGTTCCTGCACGTGTTCGCAAGGGCCCTCCACCGGTTGATGAAGCCAGATAGATTTTCGTTGTCCCCCTGACGGACCTTTAGTAGCGTGCTGGCGGTGTTGTACTTGCCTTGTAGCCGGTATCGCTTGAGGAAGCACTTTGTGAGTTCATCAAAAGAGCGGATGGATCCCGTTGGCACCTCGTAGAACCAGTTTCGTGCCTCTTCCGACAGTGTCTCCTGAAACAGGAAGCAGAGGATTGCATCCGAGTATCGGGTACATGCGGTGGTGGATTGATACTCGTCAATGTGTGTTCGCGGGTCTCCCTTCCCGTTGAACCTGCTGATCTTTATGGTTTTGGAATATGGATCCCTGCCTTGCGCCAGGATGTCGTTCGATAAGGGGCTTACGCGGGGAGTGTACATTCCTTTTGGCTCGATGTGCGTGCTCTTCTTGAGTGACATGATTTCAGCCTCCATCTCCGCCATCCGCCGGAGCATGGCACTCCCAATCGTCGTGGGTTCCTCGTCGTCATACCCCTGTATCCTTTCGGGCGGCGGTGGAGGTTCTGGGAGCCGGTTGTTTCACTGTCCCCACGGTGGGTCTACCCTGATGGCTTGCCCGCTCGTTCCTGGCTCCTCCGTTGGTCCGGATTCTTCTTGTTGGGTCTCTTGGCTTCGAATGAATGCGTCAAGCCGATCCTCCAAGTGCTATCGGGCTTGGCGTTCCTAGTCTCTCTCGGCTTGGGCAATTTGGAGTTCTTTCACAAGGTGGGCTGCTGCTTCGTTCTCCGTTAGGTCGTTGATGCTGCTGATCGCGTCGACGGGCGCGTCTCTCGTCTTTCGGCTTTCAGGTGTAACATGGTCTGTTGCCATCTTCGCTACTATGGTTACGAGTGGTTTACGATTGCTTGATTCCTACAGACGGCGCCAATTATTTCTACCAGATTCCGTAAGGATTCCATCAGAGGTATGGATGGGGTCAACTCTGGTGATTCGAGCTGTCGCGCGTATATCGTCTTTTACCTGCTGTTAAGAGTAATACACCAAACGGTCGTTAGAAGCCTTGACGGGTTGTTCCCGCCTTCGACTCTCCGACGCTCAAGTTAGTGTATGAAACGTAACAAACAGTATTTGGTTGAGTAACGGGCGTACCTTGTAACTGTCATAAATGTGTTGTATATATTGGCGGTTGAGTATGGGACCTTTTGTTGTTCTTCGATGTGGGATCTTGCTTGTTTGGTCATGTTCTGTCCTGGTGCCTTCCGTTTGTTGTTCCGAACGCGTGGGTTATCAGATGGTGTTGCTTCTTTGTTTAAAGCTGAAGCCTTTGTGGCTGTCTTGCGTTTGGTCTGAGCTGTGTCGATCCGTTTGGAGTGACTAAGTGTGCGATAATTGTGTTTACGGGATCACGTACCAACATATAACATATCCAAAAAGAAATGCAACCGGAATGCCCGTAGAAGGAAGAAGAATCTTCATGAATACTTTTGCCAAAAAGGTTCATGTCTCGATAGGAAGAGGAACCTTTGTCATTGAAAATATCTGGCAATCAGAAGGCCAAGACTTAGATGTCTTAATTGGCAATGATTTCCTGCTACAACAAACTTTCATCCAGAAGCCAGAAGTGAACTTATTAGGCTTCGAGAAGAATCAAAAAAAATTCTGGACAGAAGGGCTTAAAGAAGCTAAAAGTATTATTGGACCAGGATTCACAGAGTAATATCAGAGATCGTAGCAAAATAGTGGTGAATACAAACCACGATTCGAAACAATTCTGCAATACAAGCACCAAGAAGAGTTGCTTGTCGAAGAATCATCATCATCAGAAGAAGATTATGATGAAATGAAATTCTGTAGGTTTCACGACAATAGAGAATTCAAACATCCAGATGCTCCACCTCATGCCCCTACCAGAATCCAACTCAAAGAACATACTGCCCACAACATTCTCAAGAGAGAATGTGACAAGTGTGAACAAGAGAAAATCCTCAAAAAGAAAGTAAGGAACTCCAAGAAACCCAGCATGAAGACTAGATTCGAGAACAGAGATCCTACTATTGCGCCGCTTCATGATCAAGACAAGTATCATTACTATGTGTCTTATAAAGCTCCTAATAACCAACACACGCAAGAAGAAGAGTTGCCTATTGAAGAGTCATCAAGAGACGAAGATGGAACAGTTGAAGCCACGTTTATAAAAGAGCATAATCTCAAGCACTTCAATGCTAAACTCGAGAAACAGAAGAGACATACCATTGGACAAATCAAAGAAATACTCAGACAAAATATCGATATAAATCCTTTGAATTTTTGGGAAAAAGACCCAGTGGTCTATGAGCTCAAGTTACATGACATGAATTCAATCTGTCACGTAAAAGCCATTCCTCAATACAAAGAAGAAGATCAAAAGGAGTTTAGAAAAGATATAGCTGAACTCTTGCAGAAAGGATTGATCAAACCATCAAAAAGTCATCATCATGCTCCAGCTTTCTATGTCAGAAATCATGCAGAAGAAGTTCGTGGGAAAGCGAGAATGGTGATAGACTACAGAGATGTCAACAAGAAAACCGTAAAAGATGATTATCAGATAGCACAAGCAAGAGTGCTAATCAACAGGCTCAGAAGAGCCAAGGTGTTTTCAACATTCGACGCTAAATCAGGATTCTGGCAAGTCAAAATGCATCCTGACAGCATTCCACTCACAGCCTTCGGAACTCCACAGGGACATTACGAATGGCTAGTAATGTGTTTCGGGTTAAAACAAGTTCCATCCATTTTCCAGAGAAAAATGGACAATATATTCAAACAAGTGGCAAACTTTTGTGTTGTCTACATAGACTACATTCTTGTGTTCTCAAAGAACAAAAAAGAACACATAAATCATCTCTTTGAAGTAGTCAAGCTCATCGTCCAACATAGGATCATCTTAGGAGAGAAGAAATTCTTTCTCGTCCTAGACCAAATTGATTTCTTAGGAATCAACATAAAGAACAGAGTCATCAAGCTTCAGCCCCATATCCTAGAGAAGGTTTGGAAATTTTCAGACATAATTCCTGACGCTAAAAGTCAACAGAGACTTTTAGAAGTCATAAATAATAGAAGAAACTTCCTTCATAAAATTGCAAGACTAACAACAATCCTGTCACCCAAAATAATCTCAAAGAGAGCTTGGAAGTTCACAGAAGATGATGAAAAGATCGTCAAGAAAATCAAAGACCTATGCAAACATTTGCCGCCACTACATCAACCTGAAGAAAATGAAGAAATCATCCTTCAGACTTATGCTAGTGACAACTTCTGGGCATGTGTGGTACTAGCAAGAGAGCCAGGCACTAACACTGAGAAGATTTTGAAATTTTTCAGTGGCAAGTTCAACACTACAGAGAAAAATTATCCCACAGGGGAAAAAGAAATTCTGGCCATAAAAAAGACAATCAAGAATTCTCCCGCATTTTTAGGAAAACCCTTCACCGTGAGAACAGATTGCGCCAGAGTGAAAAATTTCAAAAACTTCAAACTTGATAAAGCTGCAGATAAGGGAAGATTAGCTAACTGGCAATTATTTATTAACCAATATGATTATGATGTGGAATTAATTACAGGAAACAGGAACTATCTCCCATACGCTTTAACCAGAGAAATGACCATGTATAAGAGAAGTGATAATGAAGGACGCAACCCAAGAAGTAGAAGGCCAGAAAAGGAGCTAACCAACAAGAAGAACCAGTTGAAAAACTCCTCAACAATTTTTTGCTGTGTCCCAAAAGACCAGCCTTAACTGATCAATCCCAGGAGAAAGGATTAGCTAGCCCGTCTCAAACGGCAGACGGTAAAGGCAAATCAAGACCGTTAATGGCTGCTGCTTTGCCAAAAAGCAGAATTTTTCCTACAGGTTTTGTAAACATCTTCAAATATAAGCTAAACACCTTTTCAGAAGCAGTCTTCCAAACTGACCAGAATCTAGCATCCCACCAGAGGGCACTGTTGGATAATTTAACGTTTGCTTTCCAGGAGAATGACAAAATGCTCATGATAGAGACCATGGACACCTTGGTAATAGAACTAAGTCAGAAGAAGAAACCGCCAAGCGTGGTTAATGAACCAGCAACGTTGTACATTAGAACTCCAGAGAGTGCTAAAGTTCCTATTCAAGCCCTAAAAGAATCAGAATGGTTCAAGTTCCATAGACATATTGGCAAGCATAAACTTGATGAAGATCTCCTAAACACTCTCTTCGTTGTCCCAGGACCCTTCCTAGGAAGATATTTAGTAAACGTTCAGAGTGAGCATCCGCAGGAGCACAAGTTGTGGTTAATAGAAAATGGATTTATCCATAATCTATGGACAAAGACAAATGAAGATCTCAAAGGATTGCCAACAATTATCTACAATACAATCAAGAATGTCAGGAAGAGCAACCGCATTCTCAGACTGAAGTTCAGGTCTACACCTCCAGAATGGATACAAAAGTCTAACGGAGAAAATGAATACATTCCTCCATATCATTACGTCAGAATCATCCAAGGACAGTATCTTGAGCCAGCATGCGACGAATACAATGGAAACCCAAATTCAAGCATTCCATGGATGAAGACTATGGCGTTAGAATACATCAAGAAAGTAATCGAAGAAGATCAAGAGATTACGTTTCTTGCATCAGGAGACAAGATAATAGTCACCACGTACGACCATCCAGAGGCCGTTATGAGCGATATATTCACAGCCCTGAAACGGAGAGAAATAGATTCCTCCCTCGCCTGTACTCAATGGCTCGACAAGATCGAGAGTGACAAAAGCTACCAGATGTATACAGATACAGATATAGAGGAAAACGAGAACAAAAGAAAAATAACAGAAGAAGACCCCTACATGGGGGATAACTCAGAAGATTACGATGACCTGTAAATACGGGCAAAATCATATTGTCTTCTTCTCTAAGTGGGAGACATCCTTATCCCAAATAATCTGCTTTCCAAAAGAAGACAATAAAGAAAAGCAGATGCCTTGTCTGCATCAAAGCACTATCACTGGTGGAGTTACTGTTTGTAGTTTGTGTTTCAATTTCGTTTTGAAATCAACTCTCTATATAAGGAGCTTTGAGTCTTAGTATAGAGGCATCGAAAATCAGAATCATAAAAATCCATCTGAGAATAGAAAAGCCTAAGATTTTTAGAGTCGAAGCAACTATTCAAGCTTCTACATCCTCAAGTAAGTATGTCTATGAGTGATTAAGCAACTTATAGCTGTTTACCAAAGAGTGGGGCTTTGGATCTGCAATTTGTAAGTTTGTTTGAATAAATAAAGCTATGATTTCCCACTGCATACCTTTCAATTTGTTTTCATGTGTGTTCATAAAAACTCATTAAACTCCCCTGAGAGGCGGACTACCGCCCAGAAGGAGGAAAAAAATGAGTGATTTGTATTTATTCATACTCAGTTGATCCCTTAGGAGGCGGACTACTGCCCAGAAAGTGGAAAATTGAGATAATTTAAGCATGTTTTTTTAATAAATTATACTGGAAAAAATTAATCAAAAGAGAAATCATTCTAAAAACAAGAGTTTTTCAGCAGTGAGTTTATTTGCAGGAGTAGCCTGGTAAGAAACCATATGTGAAACAGTGATTTAATGAAGGCCAGTTTAAATTTTTTAAATTGAGTAATTTTTCTTCTTAATCAAATTTTCCATACTTATATTCACTATTTACTGTTAATATGAACGGCGCACTGTTCACTGTCACTATTCACTATTACTATTCACTATTCATTAAGAGCAAGGTTCTAAAAAATGTTAGGCGACCCTAGACGGTGAACATACCTTCGAGCGCCTAGGCGGCTAGACGTGGATTAATCAGAATTAGACGTTTTCTAGGCGACTTAAATGCGGTATTAATTCAATACATATATATATGTGAAATAATGAATATTTAAAACACTTATATAATAAAATTAGCTATAAATATAGTTTAAATTGTCATAATCTTCATACAAAAATATATAATATAGAGTAATAATCTCAAATATCAAATTATTTGGGTTTTAAATTATTATTATTTTCACGCCTAGCATCGCCTAGGCTCCCCCAGGAGCGCCTGAGAGCGTCTATCCCGCCCAAGAGCGCCTAGTCCGCCTAGAGAGCTTATTCCCTCATTTAACTTCTCCTAGTGCCTAGGTCGCCTTTTAGAACAGTGATTAAAAATATAATTATCATTTTATATATCCGCATATTACTGTTCCCGAACATCGCATAACAACTCTTATATATGCATAAACAATGTTATATATGCAAGTCTATGGGTTGTTGTAATTGTGTTTGGGTGTGTTGTGATGAATATGATCCATGGTTATGTGATTGGCTTTGGCGGTGGGATTGTCGGCCGGTGTTATAGTCTGGGATTTGAAAAGGGAAATGGGTTTCATGGGCTTTGTAATTGGCATTGGCTGTTGATTTTAGTTTATTTTTTATTTTTAGTGGTCCGTGTTCTTCAATTTCAGCCTTATCAATCTCCATGAATGCATATCCCAGTGAAAGTTGGATTTGGATCCTACCAAAACGTATGGTTTTCCACCCCACTTTCCGGTGCTTGTTTTCTTGTTTCTTTACCAATCATCTTGTGGAAATCACGAACCATCATAGGGTATGGATGAGGGAATATAATGTGAGGTCTCTACATTAGTCACCCAGAACCTGATGTTAACTAAGGGTAGATATGAAATTTAACACTTTAGTTTATATCTTATTATATAACCTCTTATGTACTGTTCACAATTAACCAAGAAATACAAAATGTAATCCATTACAGCTTCTTCGGTTTCCTTTTGTTTTTCTTTAGTTTTCAGCTCTTGTTCTTCAATAAACCATGAATCTTAACATGGTATCAGAGCCCATGGTATCAGATTCTGGTGCTTGTGGCTTCTGTATCCTATCGATTTTGCTTCCGCTTAGTTATTTTTAGTCTTAATTTTAGTTTTTCTCAACTTTCTCCAATTCAAAACCCTAAATCCAATTTACTGTGCTTGTTCGATTTGGAGTGGTATCGTTCAAATTTTGCGACATGGTGTTGGCGACACATATATGTAACGGCGGAGGCGAGTCGACTCCGACCGATTTCGACCAGATCGAAAACCACAACAACTCAAGATCTGGCAGTAGAGTATCGGTGGCACAGTGCACTAGACCTTGTCATCTTCACTATCTTCGGTTCTCAGATTTGGTTCCGGTGCCAGATCTAGCAAATCGAGCAGTAAAGCACTGGTCCAGAAAACTATGGTCACTCGGCATCCTCACTCATTCGTCATTGCTGAAGATTCGACACTCAGCAACTCGGTTTAGTCTGAGTCAACTCGACTTGGTCTGAGTCAATTCCAAGCTCGATAGTTTATGGCTTCTCCAATGCCGTTTCTGTCATCTCGTTCCATCTTCTCGTAGAGCAGTAAGGGTCATCGCAGTCGTCATATGTTGGTGTGTGACATCACAGTGACAGATGATGAGATTTTTGTTCTGCTCATGAAGAAATTGTTATGCTACTTTGCTTCTGTAGTCTACTGCTCCTCTGCATCTCACTTTGGTACAGCAAATTTGGTACTCTCTCTGACCATCATCCTTGGTTAGAATCTGTGGTTGTTTTTGTATCTGAGGCTCTACTTGTGACTGAGATTTGTGTATCAATGGTGTGCTACATGGTAGATTGTCGTAGCTTAATATTGGTGAAAAACATTGTTGTCGTCTCTCAAAATTTGTCAAAAACTATTGTCTCAAAACTTGTCAAAAATATTGTCTCAAAATTGGTGAAAAACTATTGTCGTTGTATCTCAAAAAAAAACTAGTGAAAAACTTGTTGTCGTCACCCAAAATTGGTGAAAACAGTTGCTGTCGTAGCTCAAAATTGGTGAAAATTGGAGTCGTAGAGTGAAGTCTTGGAACCAAATCAACCTACTGTGGTTGAGGGTGGGAATAGAGTGAAGTCGTAGAGATATATTGATGAGCAGAGATGTATTACAAGGTATGATGGTTCGACTGGTGAATTGGCTTAATATGATGGTTCGACTGTATTAATCATGTCCTACCTATTTGGGAAGGTGATCTCCACTGTTAGTATTATGTTATTGCTGGATATTTGGTGAGTTTGTTGTGGTGGTACTGCAAATGTGATATTGTGAGTTACTAAGAGTTCATGCCTGTTATATTGTTGCTGGGTTGATTATGTTGCTGTTGGTTTGACTCCAAAATTGAGTTGTTATGTGCAACGAAGATATGAGTAAAACAAAGATATGAGTTGATTGATTTGTCTTCAGAATGTGGAGGGTATGCAGTCTTAGTTTGAGGGCGAAGGTGCCGGAGAGGAAACTGTTGGATAGAAAGGTTGATATACTCTATGGATCAAACAGATTTACAACTTTACGGACTGGTGGAATTGGTTAGCAAGTTAGGATTACTGTTATGCCTATTGAATATTGGATTGGGGGTTGTGATATATACTCTGGAAGGTGTGTCCATATGTCTGATGTATTAGAAAGAAATTGAGCAATTGGGCAGATGAAACAAAGCTGGTGTTTACACATCGATTAATTAGGCAGGGTTTGTAGGCAGTATACAAAGTTTTGGATGATTGGTGGATGCGTTTGTGTACAAAGTTTTTACAGGATTCTGGATATTCAGGTCATGCATACCTTTAATTTGTTGCCTTGTTACTACTGGTTTGCCTATATGCAATTGGACTTATTGAGACTCAATGCTGGTTTGCTGCAATGCTGTGATCATTGTCTTCTGCTGCATATCATGCTCTACCACAACCAAGGATGTCTTAGGTGTTTTGAATTGGGATGATATTCCTGCATGCATTTGGTTGTAATTTGGTTATAATTGTGTACTCTGTTCCAACCATTATGCTTGTTACCTAGCATATGCAAGGATAGATATGAAATTTAGCACTCTAGTTTACCTTATTATATAATCTCTTATATACTGTTCACAATTAACCAAGAAATACAAAATGTAATCCATTACAGCTTCTCCAGTTTCCTTTAGTATTCAGCTCTTGTTCTTCAATAAACGAATCTTAAGAGCATCCGCATGGGTAAAATCGAATAGGAGGAGCAATTTGAGGAGGAGCAGGCACTGTTTGAGGTGGAGCAGTCACTGTTCATCGAATAGGAGGTGCAGAAGCTGTTTTTCGCGCAGCGGTGTCAAAAAATAGCACGTGCTATTACTGTTCATAAACAAAATTTGATTTTTTTTTCAACCAATCCATAAACTTGTCGTGTATGAAAATTAAATTAAATTAAATTTTATTTTTTTTTAAAATTTGACATAAATTAAATTTGTCGTGTATAAATAATTGAATAAGATTTCGGGTAAGATTTTCGACGAATGACGAGTTGACACGTGTCACGCCGACAGATGGTTATCGGGTAAATAATTGTACAAAATTTCCGATAAGATTTTCAACCAATCACGAGGCAACACGTGTCATGTCAACTGTTCATGATCGGCTCTAATAATTGTATAAGATTCTCGGAGAGATTTCCGACCAATTGAAAGCCGACACGTGTCATCAGTTTATCTAATCACTTCATCTACCCTCGGCTATATATTTGTTGATCGGTGCTCATCGTTCATTCACACCAAAACCAACCATATATTCCACATTCCGATAAGATGAATCCTTTTAGTTTTGAGAATTTTTTCCGGAGGAGGCGACAGCAACGTCGGCGAAATGCCGAAATTGCTAACAATTTCATCACTGAAGCGGTCGTGGTCGATGCAATGTTCGATGACGAACCACCTCGCCGCCGACCAAATGAAGAAAGAATGAGGGAGTCGAGGGGACATAATCTGATGGAGGATTACTTCATCGAACGCCCCGTCTTCAACGAACAAGCCTTTCGTCGAAGGTATCGAATGAGTACCAATTTATTCAACCGTATAATGACGGATCTTTGCAACCACGACCAATTTTGGCACCAAAGAGCTGACGCCGTCGGATTGGTTGGACTTCTTCCACAACAAAAGATGACAGGCGCTCTTCGTATGTTGGCGTACGGCGCAGCCGCAGATCAGTGTGCTGAAATAACAAGGACGAGTGAATCCACAACACTACAATGCATGAAGAAGTGGTGTATGCATATCTACGAGCTTTACGGTGACCTCTATCTCCGCGCTCCAAATGCCGCAGACTTATCCCGACTTCTAAAGAGAGCAAGACATCGCGGATTTTCTGGTATGATCGGAAGCATTGACTGCATGCACTGGGAGTGGAAGAACTGCCCCACAGCTTGGCAAGGAGCATTCTCTGGCCGAAAGAAGCGTCCAACTATTATTTTAGAGGCGGTGACCTCATATGACACGTGGATATGGCACAACTTCTTTGGGGTACCCGGATCACAAAATGACATCAACGTGCTCCACCAATCGGACATATTTGATTCGCTCCTTGCCGGAAACAGTCCGAGTGCGACCTATAAAGTCAACGGTATGACTTACCACAATACTTACTATCTAGCTGACGGTATATATCCCAGGTACTCCTCGTTTGTGAAAACAATCTCCAATCCCCAAGAGCTTCCACAGAAACTGTTTGCCAAGAAACAAGAGGCGTACCGCAAAGATGTAGAGAGGTGCTTTGGAATTTTGCAATCTCGTTGGGGAATTATTCGGCATGCAGCTAGGTGTCATCACCAATCGACATTGAAGAGCATCATGTTGGCTTGCATTATAATGCATAACATGATTGTCGAAGAAGAATTTGTGGAGGAGGAGTTCGAGGAGTTGGAAGAAGAAGATCTTCAAAACCCATCAACTGCTTTCAATGTTTATGATGGGCCAGTAGATGAACAAGGTAATCGTATTCCTTTTGAGCCTGTTGGAAGGGATGCACAAAATGAATAACGATTTGCCGACCGTGTTGTAGATCTTCAATCTGCGTACATCCATGGAGAGTTGCAAAAAGACTTAGTTAAGCACAACTGGTATCTAGAGACCGGCGAACGACTTTAAATGATGTGGGTGTGTAATTTTAATTAACCTGGTTTGCAACATGTTTGCTTTATTTATTTTTCCTTTTAGTTGTTTGAGCTTTGTGTGTTTGATTTTAAGTCATTATGTGTTGTTGTACTGTGCGTGAGCTTTGATGGAATAAGAAAAGTGCGTTTTTATTACTTGGAAATTTAAAGTACATAATTTCAATCAAACCCTAGAATTATTGGAAATTTAAAGTACATAATTTCATAATGGAAAAACAAATACCAAACTACTGAAACAGTGGGCGATAACAATTTGAAAATGTTTCATCGCTACCATCTCCTTCATCTTCATCCATTCTCTTTAGGATACTCTCTTTTTTCTTCGAAAAATACCTCTTCGATTTTGGGGTCATAGCATCCGTATCCATTGCCATTATCCTTGAATCCTCCGCTTCGGCCCTCAATTTGTAGTCCTTCTCCTTAAGGGCGAGTTGTTTTTGGTACAAAGTTAGTTCAGTGGCATCACTTTCTTTTTGCCCGGCGAGATGCATTCTTTGATTTTCCATCATGCTTTTCAAAACCTCATCTCTTACCTCATTTGAAGATGAGCATGCTCTTTTCCCCTTTCTTTTGGCTTCCTTGGCCGCCTTCACTCCGATTGGTCTAACCGGACTAGAGTACACTTCTTCTTCATTGCTTTGTGGTGTTGGAATGACTTCATCATCCTCCACGTCGACGGGGGGAGGCATTGAGGTAAAAGGAGGAGTAGAATAGGAGTTGGAATATGAAGGAGGTGGTATAGTAGGTTCGACGGCCCGAAAATTTGGATGGTTTTTCATCACTTCCCAACAATCAAACTTGGTAAACTGTTTCTTTTTTTGTGCCACGTACCATGATTGAGCTTTTCTTATCTAAGGTGCCAAAAATTTGTATGTAAAAATAATATCTAGGAAATGGAGATGTCAACATTGATTAAAATAAATGTAATAGATGAGCTTTACGACAAAATTATTAACACTTACCTCATCTTGCAAATTTTCCCCGGATTGTACATTCCTTCGTGCATATGCAAGAGCGGCACCCCAAGTTCTAAAACTCGGCTTCAACTTTGTAAAACAAGAAGAAACCGCAGTTTGGGTCCTAGGCTCCGGCCTTGATTCACCATGCGCAAGCTCCCAATTTTCCTTATAATCGGCATAGACTTTTTCCCACAATTTGTCGGACTTTTGCGAGTTGCCGGTAATTGGGCAAACGCTAATGCGACAATAAGAAATACAAAGTTGCAAATCTTCGGAAGCAAGCCAATTGGACATTTTGTGAGGAGGATGAAGGAGAAGAGGAAGGAGAGGATGAATTTGTGAGGAGGAAGAAGGAGAAGAGGAAGGAGAGGATAAATTTGTGTGAGATGTGAATGAAATTGATGTAGTATTTATAGAAAAATACTAGGGTGTTATTTGCAATTTTTTAGAATTTTTAGGGATTTTTTTGCAATTTTTTAGGGGTTATTTTGCAAAATGGCAGAAAAATCAGAAAAATCAGAAAAAAAATCAGGTTACCGTTTCGGTTGAATCTGGACCGTCCGATCAGATTTTTTGATTTAAAATGGACGATCCAGATCAATCTGACCGTTACTTTTTTTAATCCGGGCTGCCACGTGTCATCACCCAATTGGCTGGTAAATTTTTTTTTAAAACTTTTACCGGCGCGTGTCATCCACGTGCCTGGTAGAAAAAAATAACCTTACTGACGTCACCCACGTGCGTGGATGACGTCAGCAACAGAACGAGCAGGAGGACGAGCAGCTGCTCGAGCCTCCGGTCAATGAGCGGTCAGCTCGATCGAACTCCCCCGCTGCACGTCCATTCTGACCTGCTCGTGCTACCGCCGGCTGGGGTCCACCGTCGGAGCAGCTGCTCCACCTGCTCGAGCAGCTCGCGCTGCAGGTGCTCTAACACCTGATAGCTTTTGAATTAGCGTCCTTCAATGTCGGTGTTCCCGAATGAACTCCTCTGACCTGCAGTTCACATAAGGGAGTACAACTCCAGTTTATAAAGCTAGGATTGATAAGATCACCGTAAATAAAGTAACTACTCGGTTAAAAAGAGTAAAGGCCTTCAAATTCAATATTCAAAATGTAACAAAAAGTGATGAAGTATATCTTGAGTGATAGATCAAGTAGAGAAATTTGTTTAGTTGCAGGAAAATGGAAGAAGAAGAACTGGGAAAGTGGAAGAAAGAGAGACGAAAAAAATAAGATATATATATTAATATAAAAATAAAGTGATATTAATGTGGATAGAAAATAACTAATATACCCTTAAATTCAAATCAACGACTAAGTCATATCATTTACGAGACGGTAATATGACAGGTTTTCTAACAGAGGTAGAAGATGCCACAGCTTCTTCCACAAGTGAATTTTTATTTTCTGTTAAAAGTAGAAGATGCCACAGCTTCTTCCACGCCATTGTTAGACCAGCAGAACTACTAGGTTGCTCTACCAAGGACAACAACTCCTTCGCAACCACTCGATACGCCCTGGAAGTAAACCTTCCATACGACATAAAATACCAAACCATCATATCTTGCCTTGCCCGAAAACTCAACGACATCGACAAAATCATCATCGCCTACTCTTCATTAAAAGCTTCATCCACTAAGGTTTTATTCCACTCCCCCGAAGATGTCAAAATGTCATTTACCTCTTCAGTCAATGCCACAACAGTAGAGCTAGGTACAAATCAGCCTACTCGTGGTAACCATGGATCTTAATAAAACTTAAAAATAATAATTAATTAATTAATTTTAAAATATGAAGTACTATAAGGGTAAAGTCTTCGTCGAGATTTTATATCGTGAAAATATTTCATAATAACTTCATTGTCAAAAATAATGAATATGACTTACGCAAATTATTACTCCGATAATTCTGATACTAAATTTTAAAAAGACGATTATTTGATTTGAGAATTTACAAGTTTATTTTTCTTTTAAAATATCTCCATACTAAAAATAGTATTTCAATATAAACAAGGGCCTTAGAGAAACTAATCAATGAGCAAATTTAAATTGGCTTGATGGCCTATTCATAAGAAAAATTAATATTTAAATTAGATACGATCCGTAATTCCTAATTGGTACATAGCATAATGTATTAATCATTATGTGTCAGTTAGCTACTAAAGATGAGAGTTAAACACCGAAAACTTGAACAACTCTAACAAAAATGGTTTAATTGCAAAGTACTAACTGTCAATATTGGGTTGTTTCTCTCAAAGTCAAGGGGGCATGGCCTGGGCTCGTCCCAGTGTACCTCCATCAGTATATATATATCAATGTAAAAAAGGCTTTGGTATATATCAATGTAACTCAAAATTAATATCAATGTATTTTAGTATTTAAGGTTAAAAATTTTAATATATGAGGATCACTGAGACTTACTGTGAAGTCTGGGTAACAATCGAAATTGATTGGACCATTGAATAAGCTTGACTCAATTATGTCAAGAGTGCTATCGTTGAAGTCGGTAAACTTTTTTTAAGGCTCTAGTATCCATACTCCATTCCATACTCAAAATTAATATCAATGTACCTATATATATATCTGATCCAAAGCGGAGCTCTGCTTTGAAAAAAATGAGCAAAGTTTTGATCTCCACAAAATTGAAAAAATTATTTGATCATTAAAACTACTTATTCTTTAGATTATCATTAGAGGATCACCTTTATAAAAAATTAGCCTAGTCGGAGATGATTTAACCATTTGATCATCACATTCAACTTTTGATAAATACAGTTCATCCAATATAACGTAAAAGTTTGATGTAGCAGTCAAATAGTCAAATCATCTCAGATTGACCTGATTTTTAGTAAGGATGATCGCTTAATAGTAATCTAAAGAATGAGTGATTTTATTCGTCGAGCAACATTGTCAATCTTGTAAAAATCAAAACTTAGCTCCGTGTTTTCAAAACGAAGCTCCACTCTGGATAGAAACTGTATATATATATTACCAAACAATATGCATCCATAATTGTAATGCCAATATCCAAAGCACTAGAGTACAACTTCATTTTAACTCCGCCTGCTAATTTCGGGAGCAGATCAGCTGTTCCTAAAACTTTTGTCCCTATTATGTCCCGTCATTATAATGTTGTCATTTGTCACTCTATTCATAGAGACTTGACACCGTTTACCTTCAATAAAGTAATTATTTTCTCAAATTCTTTCCTCAAATACAATGCAACTATCAGCCATGGAAGTCCGAAAGTATCCAAGGAAAGTTTCATCGCATTCCCTCTCAGCATGCCAAATATCTCAAATTTTCAACATTTATCACTTAGTTTGACAAAGGTCTCATTTCTTCCTGATATGCCATGTGCGCCCTTTTTTCTTATGGGTTGGTACTGGGTTTCGTCTTGGAGTCTTCATTTTTCAGAAACCAATTATGCTTATCTCACTTTATAGTCTCTCACTCTTTCTTTTTATTGTTTGAATTTAGCGTCCTTGATTATAGATCTATGTAACCAGTTGAACCCATATCATGCATAATTCAATCCAAGTGATTACCCAGGTGATAGCTATACACCCGATTGAACCGATAGGAGAGGAACCAAAATCTGATCTTCAGTATTCAAATCAATACTCCTATCAAGTCATCATGTCTTGAGGCTTGAGGGAAGCGGATCAAATCTTAATTTTTTCTATTTTCTTCGACTTTTTTACTCAAGGAAATATTACATTACAGTGGTGTTATAAATTTTATCCAAAATTATTTAAAAAATTATTTTAATTTTTTTCTTTTCAAAAAAAGAAATTTATCCAAAATTTTCTTAATTTTTTAAAAATACTTTTTAGTCCGATTATTTCATTAAAATTTTTTCTGTATTCCATTTTTTTTAACTTGAATTGATTATTAAATTTATTAATACTATCAATAAACATTCAATATCAATTCAATCACAAATTTATTAGTAATTTTAATACAAATTCACTAGAGGTTCCAATACAAATTGAGTAACAATTTTAATATAAATTTAGTAGCAATTTTGATACACATTCCGTAATATTTTCCAACTCGATAACAGAGTAGCAGTCATCATATCGAACCGAAAATGCAGTAGCAGTCCCAAAAATGCAGTAGTAGTTCTCGAACCGAAAATCCAAAAATGCTGTAGCAGTCTTAAAAATACAATAGCAGACCCAAAAATACAGTAGTAGTCCTCGAACCAAAAAATCAAAATAACACCAAACAATACCGCTACAGTTAAATATGACACTGCTACTGAAAAATCAAATAATACTGCTACTGTAGAATATGACACTGCTATCGAAAAATCAAAATAACACCAAACAATATTGCTACTGTAAAATATGACACTGCTACTGAAAAATCAAAATAACACCAAACAATACTGCCATTGTAAAATATGACACTGTTACTGAAAAATCAAAATAACACCAAATAATACTGCTACTGTTAAATATGATACTGCTATTGAAAAATTAAATAATACTACTACTGTAAAATATGACACTGCTACTGAAAAATCAAAATATCACTAGCTACTGAAAAATTAAATAATACTGCTACTGAAAAAATCAAATAATACTCCCATGAAACTGCAAAACAGCATACAAAGTCATAATTCCAACTTCATGCATGTTGGCATATTGCATAATTACCTCCGTCTCCACAATCAATAATGCCAAGAGGCCAATCATGTGATAGGAAAATATCGATAGCCTCCTCAACTTGCATGAGTTTGTGCATCATACTCGTGAGCATGATAAACAAACTTGACGGTATTCTTATCATATGGAGGCCTCTCATGGTGTCTCGCTTAGGAGGAAGAGACACCAGATTCTGATATATGGAGGCGGAAATGGAAGACGAGCTTTTTGTAGACGGCGGAATCTCTTCGACTACGGATTTGGCGATGATGGAGATGTCACGGTGCAACATGCACGACGAGGTCGAGCGGAGGATATGCGCGGCGTGGAAGAGACACTACAAGAAAATGAGTCATCACCGGCGAGATTCCGGCCAACAAGGCCGGCGACCGGAAAAGTCGCCGGTAATGTCCATCATTACCGGCGACTTACTCCGTCGCCGGTAATGTTGCCGGAATCTCGCCGGTAATGTGGCCTAGACATTGCCGGCGACTCCAACCGTCGCCGGCAATGTCTAGGCACACATTACCGGCGAGATTCCGGCCGGAAAATCGCCGGTAATGTGCCCTAGACATTACCGGCGACTCCAACCGTCGCCGGCAATGTCTAGGGCACATTTCCGGCGAGATTCCGGCGTAAAGTCGCCGGTAATGTGTTCATTTCCGGCGACTTACTCCGTCGCCGGCAATGTGTCTTATATTAGATGCCGGATCGGGCAGCTCGATCATTCAATCATTTTGAGCGAAAAAAATCCAGAGAAATCGAAAGAAGGAAAACGTACGCTCTGAAATCGATCATTATTCGGTATATTGTCAAAATTAAGGCGGGCGTCGAAAACTCGATCAGTCGGGAAGCTATTTATATAGGTACGTAGGTGTATATATACGTATATGTGGTATATATATATGTGTGTGTGTGTGTGTGTTGATCAAATCCAATTCGTGAGATATATATATATATATATATATATATATATGAAATGTTGTTGATGTACGGTCACCGAAACGAGAAAACAGCTTGTAGTTAATCTTGTGTCTGAATCAATGACTGGTATTATCATATTGTTATCGGAGCCAGACTTAACAGAGATTAGATCGATATATCATTGAGTACTATCATCGAGTACTGAATACGTACTATCATCGAGTACTGAATCGAATTCAGAGATTAGATCGATATATATACATATGCATGTGTTGATTTAATTAGAGTTGAATTGAGAGATCACGTCGATTATTAGTAGTGAATGTGTGTGTATATATATAATTAATACGTAAAATTGTTAGAATTTTCAGGATGGACAAGAGTTGGATGAGCCTCGAAAGATGGGATGTCAGATATCACGAGGGAATTAGGAGTTTTGTGGATTTTGTGAAGGCTAATTGTGGAGACACTACACTTCATTATTGCCCGTGTAAAGAATGTAAGTGTTTCAGCGATCGATTTCGATTTCCCATTGATAAAGTGCAGAGGCACCTGAGTAAATACGGGTTTTGGGATAAGTACACTTGTTGGATTTATCACGGTGAAACATCGGTAGCGGGTCCGCATGATCATGGACAATTTGGTGAGAGGGCCAGTCCACGCTATGATTATGGACATTTTGCTGAGAGGGGCAGTTCATCCTATGATCCAACATCGATGTTAATCAATGATATGTTTCCTCACGAGAGCGGTGTATTTGCTGATGAAGCACCAAATGTCCCTCCCGTCGTTGAGGGTTTCCCCCATATCGAGCCAGTCGAACCATTACCTGGAGGTCATGCCAACACAAGCGGTATGGACAAGTACAACAACCTGATTGCATTGCAACAGACTCCGTTGTACGACGGTTGTAGTAAGACTGTTCTTGAAAGTGTGATGGGAGTGATGCAGCTAAAAATGGAGAACAAAATGTCTGTCAAAGCTGTTGATTCTTGGTTGAAGTGGACTGCTTCGCTACTGCCACCCCGGTCATCGTCTTCCTACCACTCATCATAAGGTGCGACATATCCTGAAAGATCTTGGGCTTTCCTACATCAAAATCCATGCATGCAGATATGATTGTATTCTCTTCTGGGGAAAAGATCTCGAAGACCTTGAAGCCTGCCCGGTATGTTTTACAGAAAGGTATAAGTTGACTCCTGCAGGCAACAAGAAAGCTGTGAAGATACTTCGATATTTCCCGCTTATTGATAGGCTGGAGCGGTTGTTCATGTGTGCTTTCACGGCCGAGGCAATGAGATGGTGGGCTGAGAGGAACTTGCCTGACGATGACACCCTTATACACCCTTCCGACGGAGAGGCTTGGAAGCACATGGTCAGGGAGTTTGATCATTTTGCAGCAGAGGTCCGAAATGTTTGGCTAGGGCTCTCATCTGACGGATTCAACCCTTTTGGCAACATGAGTCTTCAATACAGTATATGGCCAGTTATTTTGGTACCGTACAACCTTCCACCATGGATGTGCATGAAGAAGGAATACAATATGCTCACTCTGTTAATTCCGGGCCCGGGTTATCCAGGAAAGTGTCTCGATGTGTATTTGAGGCCTTTGATTGAGGAGCTTAAGTACCTGAGTGAGTGTGGCCACCCCACTTACGATAGGTTCAAAAAGGAGATGTTCCAGATGCATGCCATGCTTGTTGGCACCATCAGTGATTTTCCTGCCCGCGGTATGTTGTCGGGCAACGTTACCAGGGGTTACAGGGCTTGTTCAGAGTGCATGACGGTTGATTGTTGCAGTCCTCATTGCAGTAAAATTGTCTCGATGCGTCACCGTTGTTGGCTTCCATATGATCACCCATTTAGGCAGGATCCAGACGCGTTTGATGGGACTGTTGAAACTGGTGTGGCACCCAGGCGATGGACAGGGGACGAAATTTTGGAAGTGTTGAATGAATACGATTTTGGCCAGCTGAGCAATCATCCTGACATAGTGGCGTCAATTCCAGAAAAGCCCGAAAGGTATAAGTTTTGGACACACAAGAGCATATTCTGGGAACTCTCCTACTGGCCCAGGTTGCCTATCAGACATTACCTAGATGTCATGCACATAGAGAAGAATGTGTGTGAAAGTGTGGTGGGCACAGTTCTTAACTTGGAGGGGAAAACAAAAGACATCCCTAAGGCACGCATTGATCTTAAAGCAATGGGTGTGCGGAAACATTTGTGGTTAAGAGATGGTAAGAGAAAAATGCCGCAAGCTCCGTACACCGTAAAGCCGAAGCATAAGCATGAAATTTTTCGGTGGCTGAGTAATGTCAGGTATATATTCGATCTTATGGCTATGTATGAATTTGTCCTTAAATTTTTAGCGGAGTATATATGGTTATATGCGAGAAATATAATTGGTCCATATATATGGCTTCATCTATATATATATGCAGGTATCCTTATGGCTATGCAGGAAATATAAGCAGGTGTGTTAACTTCCGGGACAATAAGATGTACGGATTAAAGAGTCATGACTGCCATGTACTGCTTCAACGCCTTTTCCCTATTTTCATTCGAGGGTACATGCCCAAAGAGGTGGTGGAGCCGTTGGTGGCCTTGTCAAGATTCTTTCAGAAGTTATGCACCAGGGAAGTTAAAAAAGCAGACCTCAGGGAGATGCAAGATGACATCATTTTTATCATGTGCAAGCTTGAGAGGATATTTCCCCCAAATTTTTTCGACATAATGCCGCACCTGATGATCCATCTTCCCGAACAATTGTTGCTTACCGGTCCCGTACACTACACTTGGATGTATCCCATGGAAAGGTACAAATGATTCATAAATTTGGTTTGCCTATGGTTTTTATATGTAATGACTTCTGGTTAAGTAAGTTAACATGTACTTGTTAACTTGTAGACAATTGGGAGCCTACAAGGACTATGTGAAGAATAAATATGCACCTGAAGGGTGTATCGCTGAAGCATATCTTGCGCACGAGTGTGTAACGTACACCAAAGTGTACCTCGAAAATGTAGAGGACCCCCAACAACATATGCCGATAGATGAACCCCAGTTCAACCTTTCTATCATCTCCAGTGACGTGGTAGTACAGGGAAGCTTGCCAAAGTCGTACAAGTTGGATGGAAATGAGGTAGCCATTGCCCACTGGTCGGTACTGATTAACTGTCAAGAAGTACAATATTGGAAAAACTATCATCTTCACTGCCCTGCTATTGCCGGAAATGTTGATTACCACAACAAGACGTTTGCAAACTACTTTGGTCAATGGGTAAGTATATGTGTATATGTCTATTTTTATATATATATCCTTACATAGCATGTATGTATGTACGTGCTTTTGTGGTTTCAAGATGACATAATTTCTTCTGTACGTATTAATATATGGACGTTTTCAGATGAACCATGTAGCAGATGATGGTTGCCCAGAGTGGTCAAACGAATTGAGGGTCCTGGCGATGAAACCGATAGCTTCAAAAGTTTACTCGATGTGTCAGGTCAATGGCGTGAAATTTATATGTGAAAATCGAGACGACCGACTGAAAACACAGAATTGTGGGGTGATGGTCCATGGTGGGCAGGATGGCGTTGACTATTACGGTGTCCTTCATTCAGTTGTTGAACTAATTTATGGGAACCGCATGAAAGTGCACTTGTTCAAATGTAGATGGTTTGATACTAGCCCGGAGAACACAAGGACCGATCAGTACGGAACATTTTCGGTGAATACTGCTACTACCTGGTATGAAGATGACCCTTTCGTTCTTGCCTCATCAGTAAAACAAGTGTTTTACCTGGACGATCTTCTTAACAAAGTCCCGTGGAAGGTGGTTAACCATGTTGCTCATAGAAACATATACAGTGCTGCCACACTTGGTGATACCGCAGATGATGAGGAAGTTACTGCATACCAAGAGCCGAACGCTTTTGACATTCCGGAATCATCTACGATTCGCCTTAATAATGTGAGATCTGGGAGTGTGGTTCGAATTACTGGAGCAGAACTTCTCGATGTTAATCTATATGAAGTTGACGCTGATTCAGATGACGAGGAGCGGCACATATTGCCAGAGGTTACCTATGAAACCGAGTCAGACTCAAGTGATGAAGATGATTACGATTATCATCCTTAGTACGTTGGAAATTGTAGTCGGAAAATGTGCATAGCTGGAAATGGTACGTACGTATACGGAAAATGTAGTCGTTAATCGTACGTATACGAAAATTGATAATCGAAAATGTAGTCGAAAAATGTAGTCGTTAATCGTACGTATACGGAAATTGATAATCGAAATTGTAGTCGGAAAATGTAGCCGGATATCGTAGACGGAAAATGTAGTCGTTAATCGTACGTATACGGAAATCATTAATCGTACGTATACGGAAATCATAGTCGTTAATCGTACGTATACGGAAATCGTAGTCGTTAATCGTACGTATACGGAAATCATTAATCGTTAATCGGACGTATACGGAAAATGTAGTCGTTAATCGGACGTATACGGAAAATGTAGTCGTTAATCGTACGTATACGGAAATCATTAATCGAAAATGTAGACGGAAAATGTAGTCATTAATCGTACGTATACGGAAATTGATAATCGAAATTGTAGTCGGAAAATGTAGTCGTTAATCGTACGTATACGGAAAATGTAGTCGTTAATCGGACGTATACGGAAAATGTAGTCGTTAATCGTACGTATACGGAAATCATTAATCGAAAATGTAGACGGAAAATGTAGTCATTAATCGTACGTATACGGAAATTGATAATCGAAATTGTAGTCGGAAAATGTAGCCGGATATCGTAGACGGAAAATGTAGTCGTTAATCGGACGTATACGGAAAATGTAGTCGTTAATCATACGTATACGGAAATCGTAGTCGTTAATCGTAGTCGTTAATCGTACGTATACGGAAAATGTAGTCGTTAATCGGACGTATACGGAAAATGTAGTCGTTAATCGGACGTATACGGAAAATGTAGTCGTTAATCGTACGTATACGGAAATCATTAATCGAAAATGTAGACGGAAAATGTAGTCATTAATCGTACGGATACGGAAATTGATAATCGAAAATGTAGTCGGAAAATGTAGCCGGAAATCGTAGACGGAAAATGTTGTCGGATATTCTTCGGGAAATAATGACATTACCAACGAGTTGACTCGTCGTTGGTAATGACATTACCAACGAGTTATAAGCAACTCGTTGGTAATGACATTACCCACGAGTTAACTCGTCGTTGGTAATGTCATTACCAACGAGTTGCTTATAACTCGTTGGTAATGTCATTACCAACGAGTTAACTCGTTGGTAATGTCATTACCAACGAGTTGAAGTCGTTGGTAATGACATTACCAACGAGTTATAAGCAACTCGCCGGTAATGTCTTCTGGTTTGTGATTTTATCCAGCCCGAGCCTTTCATTTCTCCTCCTCTCCCTCTCCTCCTCCTCTCCCTCTCCTCTCCCTCTCCTCCTCCCAAATCGGTCCGGTGAGTGTCCTCCTCCTCCTCTCCCACTCCTCCTCCTTATCCTCTACTCCTCCTCTCCCTCTCCTCCTCTCCACCGATCCCCTCTCCTCTCCTCCTCCGAAAATCTCCTCCTCCCCTCCTCCCCTCCTCCCCTCCTCTCCTCCCCTCACCATTGTAGGTGGAAGAAAATGGCAGGTCCGATCCTCTCTCTCTCCCTCTCTCTCTCTCTCTCAATTTTTAATTATTTTTTTGCATGTGCATGTGTATGTGTATGTGTATGTGTATGTGTATGTGTATGTGTATGTGTATGTGTATGTGTATGTGTATGTGTATGTGTATGTGTAAATTAATTAGGGTGCTAAGTTGGAAATTAGGGTGATAAGATCTAAATTAGCATGTATGTATATATGTGATGTATATATATATTTAGGTATGTGAATATGAAGTGATGTATATATATATGTGAAAATTATGTATAAATGTGGTTTGGATGAATATGTGATGTATATATATATACGGAAATTAAACCTAATTAAGATGCATGATATATATATGTGTGAAAAATGTGGAAAATTAATTAGGGTTTGTGATTTGGATGAATATGTGATGGATAAATTTAATTAAGATGCATGATGTATATATATATACACATCGAATATGTATAGTCGTTAATTTAGGTGATATAGTTGTTAATTAATCGTATAAATGAAGGTGGAAATCGGGATCGGGACGGTTTGGAACCGGAACGGTTTGGAACCGGAACGGTTTGGAACCGGAACTTATTGTAACTGGAACCGTTATGTTACAAACGGTTCCGGTTACAAACAGTTCCGGTTTCAAACGGTTCCGGTTCCACACCGTTCCGGTTCCGATTTGTTATAGAACCGGAACGGTGTGGAACCGAAACTGTTTGTAACCGGAACCGTTATGTTACAAACGGTTCCGGTTACAAACAGTTCCGGTTTCAAACGGTTCCGATTCCACACCGTTCCGGTTCCGATTTGTTATAGAACCGGAACGGTTTGGAACCGGAACTGTTTGTAACCGGAACCGTTATGTTACAAACGGTTCCGGTTACAAACAGTTTCGGTTTCAAACGGTTCCGGTTCCACACCGTTCAAAAGGTTCCGATTTGTTATTGAACCGAATCCATGACTATTACGATGTCCAGGAGGTTTTGCGGCTAATTGGCTTCGGAGAGGTTCCCGAAATAGTGGAGGGAACAGTAGTCAAGCTTCCTCCTCGGCCGCAGTTAGCAACACGCCCAGTGGGCCAATGATGACTGCTCGCACGAGAGCCTTGCTAGAGGCGCGAGCTGAGGAGGAAGCTGCACGATCAAGAGCCGTCGAATCGGAATTCGAGGCTCGAGCCTCAGTCTCTAGACGCTCAATCAGCAGACGTCCCTCCGGTGGCAGAGCCTCAGACGAGCGACAGTCAACGGGGGCATCAGAAACTCCCTCAATCCGAATGCCCCATATTCGGATGGTGCCTACTCCCGTTTCACGGGAATCATCTGAGGCACATGGTGGTGCTGGCGCCTCATCGTCCAGGCCTCGTCTATCTCCGCCGTCCGGTCTCTTCCTACCCGACGAGATTCCTGTCATCCCTGAATTCGATGATAGGGGGATGCCTGTTTATATTGAAGGACGGCCGGATTTCCTGACCGTGGAGGAAGCGTATAACTTCCTCCCGTTCGACCCCGTGTATCTTTGGAGTGTGAGGTGCACCAACCAACAAACGGACGATGCAGGTAAATTTTATTTAACATCAGATTGATTACTTAATTATTACTTAAGACTTGCGATTGGTTCAATTAATGATATCAATTTGTTGACATTGTTTTATTAGGCAATTTCGTTAATGGGACTGGAAAACGGAAAGGGGCTAGAGGCACCTGCACCGGGAAGAGACTTGAGCAGGCCACCGGCGGAAGGAAAACGCCCATAAGGGCCAATGAGGATGGCGAGGTGATCGAGGCATTCGACACCACGCGCAAATATGTCAGCATGGCCGGTGCGATCGTGCGGGACAAGGTCCCAATGCTTTGGCCAGATTGGGAATCTGTGCCTATCTACGTGAAGATGCAAGTGCATAATGCACTCAGTGTGAGTAAAATCGTATTTTCATTACGTAAATTTTACATTTATTAATTAAGTCCACTTAAATATATAATTTTACCTTTTATATATTCATATTGCAGGTGTGGTTTGACGTGGATGAAGTTCTTATTCACACGTGGGTAGAGCGTCAACTACATAATCGGTGATGTGCTTCCACTTATTTGAATATATATCGAGTTAGATTTTTGTTTATCAACTGTTTTAATATCTCTAACTTTTTTTCCTTGTTTTAATATAGGTATAAAGAGTGGAAGAACGAGCTTTCTTCCCATTACACTGTATACAAGGAGCTAGGCCGAGGTTCTACTCCTAGCGAATTCCGGTTTAGGGAGTACGAGTGGCTGTGGCTGATAGCCCACTTCGAGCACCCCAAAGCTCAGGTATGCATCCTTAATATATCTTACAAGCCTAATGTATCGTATCAGATTGAAATAGTTAGTTACTAATTTTTTTCCATATGTTTATCAAACAAGGCGATTTCGAAGACGAACCGGGCGAATAGATTGAAAAACACCAGGGCCCATCATGCAGGTTCACTCAACTACATGGGTTGGTCGACTAAGGCGCAGCAACAACAAGAAGTGAACCCCTTGGTGTATATTCATCAGAAGTTCTATCCGCAATGCCCTGAAGAAGCGGTAAGTCTTTCGCCTCTCCATGTGTTAATAAAACTATTTTTCGATATTAATAGATGTTGTTAGTTAATACGTTGTTCATTTTCGCTTTTCAATTAGGCGAGAGTGGAGGAGGCGACGACAGAAGTGACCATGAGTATAGCTCGGACTAACCATCCTGACTGCTCCGAGGAAGAAGTCACCCAGTATGCCTCTCAGATCGATCCGCTTGATCCCCCGATAGCGGCTCAGATCATGGCAAAAGCGTGCGGGACTGGAAAGAATACCTACTACTGTAGGGGAATGGGCTCGGCGGGCGAAGGAGTATTGAAAACCACTTCACAATACTCTACCGGGTCAAGAAGTTCAACTTCTAGTCGTAACCTCGCAGCGGAGCTTCATAGGACGCAGAGGGAGTTGGAGGAGCAAAAGAGGCAGATGGCCGAGTACCAAATGCAGCAGACACAGGTGCAGGCTCAGATGTACACATGGATGCGGACGATGTACGAGGCTCAGACTACCGGACAACCGTTCCCCACACCTCCCCCAGACCCGGTCCCTCCGTTCCCTAGCTATCCACCACCACCACCGCACCAGTCAACGCCAGAGCAAGACCAAGGTAGCCACCGGAATTCAAATGAGTACTTTGATTACTTCGACCCTGACCCGCAAGTTCCTCGACCCTGACCTGTAGTTGTAGTTAATTTTCGTATCGTCGTTGCTATTTGTACTGTACGTTGGACATTTATGTGTACTGTTGAACTTGTATGATTGTACGGTTTATGTCTTTCAATGCAGGTTCTGGAATTGGGCCCAATCCAGAACCGCGTTTTTTTTTCAAAATTTTTTCTGACATTGCCGGCGACATGGACCTCAGTCGCCGGCAATGTCACAAATTCCGGCCACGGCGGCGGAACCATTGCCGGCGACTCAAGTCGCCGGTGATGTCTCCGACATTGCCGGCGACTCAAGTCGCCGGTAATGTCGGAGACATTGCCGGCGACTTGAGTCGCCGGTAATGTCTCCGACATTGCCGGCGACACCGTTTCCCGTCGCCGGCAATGTTAACACCGGCGGGAGATTTCCGGCGACGTCATTGCCGGCGACTCGTCGCCGGGAATGACATTTCCGGCGAAAAAAATAGACAAGGCCGGCGACCTCCCGTCGCCGGTAATGTCTCCTTTTCTTGTAGTGAGATCGAAGGGCGATGACATGGAGGCGGTGTATTGCGGCGATGCGGGGCGGAAGTTGACGTAGGCAGAGGAAGCGACGATCTCTTCGACGACGGATTTGGCGATGACGAATATGTCGCGGCACAACGTGCACGGCGAGATCAAGCGGAGGGTATGAGCGGCGTGAAAGAGATCAAAGGGCGACGAAGCGAGGCCGAAGTCGACAGCAAGGTCTTAGACGCTGCATTTTGGAATTTCTGATTTTTTTTTGGCAGAGAGAGAGAGAGGTAATGCAGTTGTGTAGGTTTTTTAAAATATAAAAGAGGGTAAAAGACGTAATTGCAATCCTTTTAATGGGCTGGGTCTATGTTATTTTGTTTTGGACATGTGGCTCGTATTTTTTATTGTCTAAATCCTAATTAGGTCATGAGTAATATTGTTTTTTATCTTATCTTTGATTGTCATTCTCCTATTAAACTAATCAAAAATATTCGTGCTATCGGCGGTCAATGTCACTTGCTGTATTATTGGTTTTTCTCTTATTGAGAAATATATATATATATATATTCTTTGAAGGTAGCTAGCCTCGGCAGTCGGCACTCAGTCTCACCTAATATATCAACTCGATCGGTAAGTACTGTACTCTTGCATTGCTTCCTCCATCAGTCTTTGAGTTTAACAACGAGCTAGCTAGCTAAACCCCAAAGATCGATCGAGTCAGTGTTATTGTACGTGTCAATGGCGGATGAGGTCCTTCTCTTGGGTTTCTGGGCGAGCATGTTTTCCATGAGGCCCCAGATTGCTCTAGCCGAGAAAGGTGTCAAGTATGAGTACAGAGAGGAGGAGCTTCCCAGTACTAACAAATCCCCACTGCTTCTGGAGATGAACCCGATCCACAAACAGATCCCGGTTTTCATCCACAACGGCAAACCCGTCTGTGAGTCGGCCAACATCGTCCAGTACATCGACGAAGCGTGGAAGGAAAAAGGTCCTAGTTTGCTTCCGTCTGATCCTTACCAGAAAGCTCAGGCAAGGTTCTGGTCTGATTACATCGACAAAAAGGTCAACTAGCTTCTAACTTGTGCCCTTTCACTATATATCTTTTTTCTGTACGTGCGCATAAGGTAGTTGTTATCACCCTCAAATACATATAGGGAAACTAGAATTATTTCACCAAACCAATGAGATCTCGAATCTCAATCTCGTTATTCATATATGTCAAACTAGCTTTATGAAAAAAAAGATCTAAGAAAGGCTAACGTACGTACTCTTCATCATGCTCTACGTCTATGAATGGCAGTTATATGTTGGTGGGAAGAAGATTTGGAGTACCAAGGGAGAAGAACGAGAAGTAGCCAAGAAGGAGTTTATGGAAGTGTTGAAGGTGTTGGAAGGAGAGCTTGGGGAGAAGACGTATTTTGCGGGAGAGAGCTTCGGGTTCGTGGACGTCAATCTTATCACCTATACCTGCTGGTTTTCGTCCTATGAGATCATCGGAAACTTCAGCATAGAAGCCGAGTGCCCAAAACTCATGGCATGGGCAAACAAGTGTATGCAGAGGGAGAGCGTCTCAAAGACTCTTGCAGACCCAAACAAGGTCTATCAGTTTTGCCTTTTCTTGCAAAAGTATCATGGCGTGCCATAGTCAGCCACCATAGTGCATGTTATGCCGTGGATGTGCACTGGATACGTGGCACAACAGTTAGAAAAATAAATTGAAAAAAATAATAAAAGTCTAAAATGTCTGTTTTATCCTCATGTGGACTTAGATCCGGCATGAACCAGTTTTGGTCCCCGCCGTACTTGCACCGTCGTATCTCGCACGCACGAGAGAGAGAGAGTGGCGGTGGCAATTTTCTAGAGACGGTGGTAAATATCTGTCAGATACCCTTTGGACATGAAGGAGCATCACATAGACTGAGTTTATCATAGACTGAGTTTATGATAAACTCAATCAACTTTAAAAAATAAAATTAATCAAATTGTTACACGTGACATAAATAAAAAAATTTAATATGTACTTTAATTTGGGGTGTATTTTGTGTCACTTGTTCTTCTTCGATCATGATTGAACATCCGAATAAGTAATTTTATTTTCAATTGCTAGTCTCCCACTAGCCTCGTTTGATTGCGATTACCACGACCCAAAACTCAATTTCAAGAGCAAGAAAAGGGGAGTCAACATAACACTGAGTTACAATATGTTTGATGTGATTGGTGAAAGAGGTTTGTGCTATTTGATAGATGAAGAAGTGATCAATTGCAAATAATACTGAACTTTAGTCTTGAGTCACCAAACACGACACAAAGTTAGTGCAACTTAAATGAGGTACACATGAGTGTAGGAAAATATTAAAATTTTAGGAGATGCTCATTAGTCCTACATAACAAATGACCCCGTAATGTCACACAATGGCAAAGAGTTAGAGAATTAATTAAAACGAGAACGGCATTAGTCAAACAATCATACATAATTCATCACTATCGATATTGAGTCCAAAATTACGTCAACTCAAGGTATGTAAAATCGATATTATCGTAATATTTCGCCGACATTTCGATTTTTTGGAATTACTTGAAAAATCTTCAAATATATCCTTAAATTTTTCGAAATTTCTCGATTTTTATCGATATTTCCGATATATCCCCAATATTTCCCGATATTTTCCAAAATTTATAACGACCCGAACCGGAAAATTGTATGTTAATTAGCTTGATTTGCACATTTCACGATTAGTTGTGGTTTTGTCGTAATTGGTCGATATGACGGGTTTGTTCACGACTTAATTATCGGGCACAAATTTGGTTTGAGTTCCTTCGCGAAAATTGTAGAGGATTTGATTTCAAGTCCGTATGAGGTTTCAGAAGATTTTTCGGATAATCGGAGAATATAAAATAGATATTTAAAATTATCATCGAGTTAGTCGTACTTATCCGTTTGAGTTTGAGTTATCCGAATCGTGGATTTGGTCGGTTCGCGACGTATAAATATCGAATAGTCGTAAAATTGTCGAAAAATCACATTTGGACCGAGTTTGACCGAGTTGGGGACTGAGTTAACCGAGTTGGGCGATTTGACCCGTTTTCTTCCCGTCGTCGGACCCGCCGATTTTGGCCACCTCCAGCCACGTTGTCGGTATGGTTGGAAAGCTCTTGACTTGTACTATTGATTTGTGTATTCATTTGTTGAAATTGGTTGAGAATTGAGGGTGAACAAAGTCGTTTAATTTTGGGAATTTCGCCAGAATCGGGTGGCGGATTCCGGCGAGTTTTGGTGTCGGGTTTGCTTCCCCTCAACCCTTGATGAATTTTGGGCACTTTGATTTAGAATTGGTGGAGGTTTGTGGCGGTTCGGGGTGGTGACCGGAGTGGAATTTCGGAGAGACTTTCGGCCAAAATTCCAGCCGGTGTGAGTTGAATCGGCGTTAGTGGTAGAAGGAAAATATGTTGGGCTTGAAGAGAGAAAGATTTTGGGGTATGGATCGCCGGAGTTGGTCACTGTTGGCGCCTTGCCGGCGCCGGCGCCAACGGTCAACGGTGGAGCTTTGACGAGGTTGACTTTCTGGGATTTTGGAGATTTTTATACCGTTTTACTCGTAATCGCGTCCCGATCGTAGTCTTGAGGTTTTTGAGTTGAATTGAGTATTCTATTCTGGGACGGGGGTTGTTTGGGTATATTTTGAGAATTTTGTTATCCTCGTCGATATTTCGAGCGATACGTCTTTCGAGAACGCGGGGTTCTTGATGTATTAGCTTCGTATGTTTTGTTTCAATATGTATTGATCGTATCCCTGTTATTCAAGTGACCGTGATCGAGTGTTTGACGAAGGATCTTCCGCCGGACCTCAGAGTTAGCCTCGTACTGTGAGTGGACACTTTATTTTCACTGTCGAGTTGGGAGTCTGGGTTATGCATTTTATGTTATGGATTTTACGAGTTTGCAATTATGTTATGGATTTTTACTCTCTCAATCTCATTCCTGCGTCACTCTTAAAATACTTACTGTAGTGACCATCATCTTCTATCAATCTATCAAATGCTTTCCGAAACTTCAAGGCAGACTACAACATCAAAAATGTAGAATTCCACCTAGTTGCAACATCCAATATCACCAACCCTTTACTCTCTAATTTCACACTCTCAACACACTTCTTAAACATGTCCAACCTTTGTGGAGAAGATCTCACATATCTAACAGCATTACGAATGCTTAAGATGGAACTATTCATTAAAGTCAACCCATCATTCACAACTAAATTCAAAATATGGGCAACACATCTCATATGCAAATTCTTTCCATCACCCACCAGTGCATCCGCACATTTCCATTCACTAATTCTCTTCACAATATCTTTCAAGGCAACATCATTTGCCGAAGCACTATCAACTGTTATTGTTAAAACCCTATCAATTTTCCACTCTAACATACAATCTTCTAAGAGCTTAACAATGGAATCTCCCTTATGGTTTGGAATCACACAAAAATTTAAAACTTTTTTGTGTAAGACCCAATCATCATCCACAAAATGACCCGTAAGCACCATATAATTTATATTCTGAACAGATGTCCAAGTATCTGTTGTTAGGCTCACCCTCTTTCCCCTTAAACATTGCTTTAGCGTATTCTTTTCAAACTCATGAAGACCATACAATTTCTTTGCAATGGTTTGCCGACATGGAATTTTCCAATCAGGGCAAGCAACTTCACAAAATCCCTTAAACCCAATCCCATCAACAATCCTAAATGGCAACTCATCAATGACTACCATCCTAACACAAGCCATAGTGATTTCATGTTGAGTACTCGCTACAGCACACAAACGACCTTGCTCTCTAAAAACTAAAAACTTCTGATTTTTCATCTTGTTAACTTCAATATTAGAGCCATACTTTTTACAGCGAGAGAGGTGATTTCTAAGTGCAGATGTACCAGTTGATCCATCAGCAATAATTTTTCTTTGACAGTAATTACACACCCCCTTAAATTTATCATTCTCAATAATTGTATCATAATGATCCCAAGCATCTGACCTTTGTTTCTCCTTCTTGGCTAACAGTTTTTGTTCTGCGGTCATTTGTACAATTTCAACATCATCTCCCGATTCTCCTCTGTCTTTCTCTAAATCAACAACAGGAGGAGCTGCACTAGAACAATCTGTTGGCACCTGAGTTGACGTTGGTGTGGATGAGTCATTAGTTGTGGGCTGCATAGAGAAAAAAAAGAATAAAAAGATTAGTATTCTCTTTTTGAAAGCAGGATGCATATTAGTAACTACATGTTGAAGTCATTGAACAAACCTATGATTGAGATTGAGATGATGAAGTTTCCACATTCTGAACTTTACCACGTTTAGCTGCTAGTTGCAAAGAACCCCGTATTCTCTTCATATTTTTCTTCTGTAAATCACAGTCACAAACATTTCAATCACAAAATGAGAAACATTGCAATCACAGTATCACAAATTCATAGTATCACTCATCGTTCAATCACAGTATCACTATCACATATTCACATAATCACACACACCAAAGTTTGTTATCTTTCTGTACATTGTAGAAATTTGTTGTCATTCTCTACATTGTGGAAATTCATATGAGCATCCTTGTGGTTTCATATAAAGCTTTGTATCAAATGATACATTTGAATAATACATAACATCCACTTTTTCTGTTTGTTCTAGTCCAATATAGACGCCATTTAAAAGCTGTTTATAGTCTCCATAACAGCAAATGCTCCATCTGTTTATATTGCTAAACCTGTAAGTTAATTTCCTCCTTGACTATATTTACATTAAAACCTCTACCACTGACTTATGTAGGCAGTTTTTTATACTCTTACATTATCTAAAAAAGTCTGTATAAGTGTATATACCGTACCCATCAACTGAGTATGATTAACAACAATTAATCCACCATCTACAGACGGTTATGAAATCATTAACTTATACAACGAAACCATAATGAAACCAAACACGGTCTACAATGGACTTCAAGTTTTCTGGGGGGGGGGGGGGGGGGAAATACCATTTACTTTGACCAAGATCATGCATGAATTGATGAACATGAATATAACAAGTAAACTTATTTCTTCTAAGTATGTTCTACAAGAACAACATGGCTCTGATGTATAGTCATGATTGAGTAATGGGTTTCTTGCCTTTTACTTTTCTCCACTGATGGAATCACTCTCCAAGCTAATAGTTTAATGGAACATAATAAAATGCTCTTCAGAAATAGCAACTTGCTAGCTAGAGACTAAGGTTTTGTTAATGATTTCAGTCTAAATAAAAGCTCTAGCTAGCCCAGGTGAAGTCTCTCCTCAGGTTCAATCTGACGGATCATATTAGCCCCCATCTTATAATCTTATATGGTACATTTCAACGAAATCCAGTTAATCCACACAGAGAAAAGTCAGAAAACTACAGATTCAAAGACACCCTCCTACTCCTACCCCTCAAATATTAGAAGACTTGATTATATGTCATATATATATATATGTCGATCTGTTAAATTACAATTTACACAGACTGATCAATTTTTAACAACTTAGCTTATCAAATCAATCTCACAGTAAATGAACTTTTCAATCACACTCACAGTAAACCAAATCGTTCGATTACCTATCACAATATACCCAACAGTCCAACACTATCACAGTATACCAACTTACATCTTACTCGATTACCTGAAGAAGTGAAGATCAGTCCGTAGCTTGGAAACGAGATTCTGTGAAAGAATGAAGTCTGGTCGAGTGAAAACGATGGTGACTTTGAGAGGCTGCGAGCCTGTGAAGACGGTGAAGTGGGGCTGTTACGGTGAAGCTGCGACGGTGATTCGGTGAAGTGGGGCTGTGACGGTGTGACCCGTGACTTTGTGAGGTGTGTGAGAGACTGAGTCTGAGAGTGAGACCGTGAGAGTGAGAGGAGGAGACTGTGAGTGAGAGTGAGATTGCTGAAGTGTAGAGTGCGACTGGCCGACTGCGAAGAGAGGACCTGAGGAGAGACTTCACTGAGGACTGAGGAGGGGCTGGAGGGCTGCGCACCAAAAGTCCAAAATGTATTAGCTACTAGCTAGCCTATTAGGGATTTTCTGATTTACCAAAAGGCAAAAACGGTGTCGTTTACTCATTTTCAATCGGTTCGGTTCGGTTTTTCCGAATCGAAAAACCGAAATCGAACCGATTTTATTCGGTTCGGTTCGGTTTTTTCTTTTTCGGTTCGATTTTTTTTCGGTTTCGGTTTTTTTTCGGTTACGAGTCGGTTTCGATTCGGGTTTTTTTCGATTTTCGGTTCGGAAGTAACAACCCTCATATATAGTAAATATTAGCATCTCTATACATGTTATACATAAATCTGTCATAATCGTACAATTTGAATCATTGATCAACCGGAACACAAGGAAAAGATTGCCTTTTTCTATGAACATATTGCAAAATTGTACATGGCATTTCATGTGACCAATGTGAGCCTTTATATGGTAAGAAGATGTTTGTGAGGAAACTCGATCAGAGTGTGAAGGATGAACATGGGTACAGAGTTCAAGGTAGAGTATCATAGTCGTTGTAGTAGCCCGACCTCAACTTTAGTAAGCATCATGGTCAACTACTCAACATAATATAGTTCTTATTACGTCTTCATCTTCATCTTCTTCTTCATCTTAAAGAATGCTAAAGAACAATTACTACATAAACAATCATTCAATATAGTCAATAACCGTGTCTAAAGAAACCTCAAAACTAATCTACTACACTCAAATCTAAAAGGAAAATACATTTGTAGTGGGTTAGTAAGATCACTAAGATTGTGATCCACCAAGTAAACATGTCTTATTCAAAGTGATGAGGTTAGTACAAGTTTGAATAGGCTTGACGCATTTGACAATGTTTTTTCCACAACTGGAGAAGGAGAACCATAAAGTTCAAGTTTAAGAAATTGGACAACATGCTAGCTAGGCTCCAGCTAACATGTAGACTGAGACCAAAGAGATGAGTAAAAAGCGACAACAAAAAAAATTTAGGAGGTATAGATTTGGCGTACACTGCAGATGAGTTTCCATCTGTGTATTCATCTGGAGGGTTTCTGTTGTTAAACTCAGTGTAGAAGTGGTAGAACAAGATGGCTTCAGAGATTAAGATTGAAGTCCCACACAAAGAAACAGTCACACCATCCTCTCCAACTCTTCCTCACCTTAGGTCTTTGAGCCTCTCTGTTTTTGATCAGCTTCAACCTGAATGTTATGTCCCACTACTTCTCTTTTACCCCAGCACTAAGGATGATGAGGTCAATGCTGATCACCATTCTTCGGCAGCTCGAAGATCCAACCTTCTAAAAGCATCATTGTCTAGAGCCCTCACCCACTTCTACCCCTTTGCAGGAACATTTGAATACAATATTTCAATCTGTTGCAATGATCATGGGGCTGCATTTCATCAAGCTCAAGTGAACTGTCCCATATCCAGAGTTTAGGAAAACCCTGACCATGGAGTTTTAAAGCAACTTCTTCCAGCTGATATGGCATCAACACAAGATCTTTGAATGCGGTGGGATGGCCATCGGAGTCAACATCTCACATAAGGTTGGTGATGCTTGTACATTTAGTATTGTGTTTAGGCTTCACACTTGCTCGCGTTCTCTCGCTCACTTGACCCATGTGATGTGCACGTGAGGTGCATGAGTCATATGTTAGAAGTTTGGATTTGTTTCAAAGTGTACGTAAGAAGCTTGGTGGTCTTTGGTGAGAAATAGTGTTCTTGACGAGTAAGTTGGGTGTTAGTGAGAGAGTTGTATAAAACAGAGTATTAAAAGCTTTTGTGTATCCCTCTTATGTGAGAGAGCAAACAGTGGGTAGTTTTAGGGCTTTGTTTGTAACCCTATTCTCTCTCTTTACAACCTCCATTGATAGTGAAAAAATTTCCCGTTGCTTAGTAGACGTAGGTTATTGCCGAACCACGTATATCTTGTGTTCTTGTTTTTGTCCTCTCATCTTCTTTGTGTTGCTCGGGATGTTTGCTGTTTCGATTCGATTCTGTTGGTATTGTGTTCATCTATCTATTTGGTGCACTCTAAGCACAACATTCAGCACATTCATTAATAGTTGGGCTGTAGTTGTTGGAAAAATTTGTGTTTGTGGGTATGACAAGAGAAGGAAAAACGCTTCAAAAACATGTAAAAGTTTATGTTTTTCTTTAGACTTTATTTGCCTCACTACTTAGTGTGTAAAGAGAAATAATCAAATAAGCCTTTAGGATACAATGAAGCCTAGCAACTTGCTAATGTTGATCGTCGGTTTGCACTAACGAAGATTAACCTAACACTTGATCAAAAGTTTTGCAAGAGATTCAAAATTACTAGAAGTTATTCCTGCAGAATAATAATTTCTAGATTTTATTGGTTTAAAACTAAGAAAACTAATGAAAGATTGCTAGAATATATATTATGGGAAAAGTGATATAAAAATCTGAATTCTGAATGTCTTCAAAGCAGCCGTGCAACACTCATATTTATAAGAGCATATATGGCTTTTGAATTCAAAGGATGCATCCCTTTGGTCAGTTGCAATTGTTCCATTCAAAAGTCATGATGTTCGTTGATTAACAGCTATATCGATTTGTTGATCGCACCCAACCCTTTCAATATACCAACTGATATACCTCTTCATATATATCCTACATATTTTGAAAATTCTTTCAACAGCAGCTGCCCTTAGCTCCAGTACTAGGGATCATATAGAGCTTCCAGCAGCAGAATTTGGTGTTGTGGGTTCTCATTGTCCACCATTAAATTTGTTCAACTCACCACAACCTATTGTCGAATTTGCCAAAGAAAAGTCTGTCACAAGCTTAAAAACAAATAAAAGTATAAAATGTATCCCTCTTAAGTCTTAATCTACTTCGATGAATGCTGGACCTTTGATTCCTTATTGCTTAATGCTTGTAATAATGTTTGAAAACTAAAGTTTTTTTTTGTATGCTTAATTTGAATTTAGTGCCGCTGTTACATTGTCTTGATCATGTTTTTGACGAAATTCTAGTGCAAGTTGTTGATGAAAACAAAGAAAAGCTATGCATAATCTCTGCAACAAATAAGAAAAGACCCAATTCTGATTCTGATTCTGATTCTATCTTTTGTCATTGATTGACTAGTTTGGATTGTAAATGTAGACGTGATTGATACATGCTTGATATACACTGATTCCTTTTGATTCCTTTTCCTATTCTATTACCTCAACGATGGTAAGCAATTGAAATCTAATGAAGACATAATATCTACATTCCTAATTCACACAGGACATTTCCTATATAACAGATTTGGTACAACTGTTCACATTTATTGTTGCTGGAACAGTATGACCAGTAACTCACGTGTGAGTTTTCATGTGCGAGCCTTCTCTCTCTCCCATTTTTCTTAGAGTGCCATCGCTTCTCTTTCTCTCCCATATCTAATCTCTCTTTTATCTTTCTCTCTGCTCAACCGACATCTCTCGATCGACAATGCCAGACTCTCCGACTCTCCGACGATCTCGCAGAAATCTTGGGGCTTACGTGCAAGAGAAACATAAAAGGAATCTACCAAAACCTAATTTTCTTACGCTCAACCTCGCATCCTCACTCACTCTCCGATATCGCATTGCATAGTTTCGTGACTTTTGCCAATTGTTTTTGCAGGTTTCGTGGTGGCCTCTTGCATTTCTTTGTCTATCCCAGAGACACTAAGGTATCATATTTACAATGTCACGTATTAAATATTGCATTAATGTATAGGTTGTGACGACCCAGAACAGAATCAGCAGTGGAATCAGCTCAATTCGCGAGTTAGTGTATCATCGTGGATTTCTGATAATGGAATTTACTCGCCAGATTTGATAACGACTTAATTATTGGCCGAGAATTGGAGCTGGGTCTCTTCTCGAGAGTCGTTGTACGTGTGATTTCGAGTTCGTGGGCATTTCCGAATTGTCATTTGGACGACCGAAGAATTAATTATGAATATTTGAAGTTTCGACGGAATCGGATTATAATGGCGAGTTACTTAACGACTAAATTATCGGACGAGAATTTGGCTTCGGATTCTTCACGGAAGTTGTTCAGAATTTAATTTCGAGCTCGTGGGAACTTCCGGAGCATTGTTCTGAGTTACGAAGATTAAGTTGTGATTATTTCCGATTATTGATTATTTAGTCGATTAAAGAGTGTGTTTGGTTGAACAGTTGACTTTTTGTTGGTTTGGCCGATGTGTTTGACTTCGGGTGATAATTGAAGAACATGTCGAGATGAGTTTGTTGCCGCGAGAATTATCGGAATCGGAATTACGACGAGGAGATTACGCGTATTCAAAGTTCGTCGAAATGGATAATTACAAGTTTCTTTTTTGGGAAAGATAAAAATAGTAACTTGCCTTAATGGGAAAGTCAAAGGGAAGCATTGATGAGTTGACTTGGTTGACTGGTTTGACCGAGCTGGAATGGAGGAGGTGCGACGGTGGCGACTTGCTCACGGCTCGCCGGCGGCGAGGTGGATTCCGACCACCACCGAGCCCGAGACCGGACCCAATCGACGCGTCTCGGTGTCCCGAGCATGTTTCCGGCCACCCCTCACGGCGAGGGTGGCTGTGGAGAGGAGAATTTCCGGCAAGAAAAGGGGGAAAAACTTGTGAATTCGGGTTCCCTGTTTTTGGCCGAATTGAGCTATATCAAGCACTGGGTTTTGTAGCCCTCCTCTTAAGGATTCTAACCATATAGGTATGGTGTTCTAATTCGATGTGTGCTTGGAGAATTTTGGGTTTGAATTTTGTGTACCAATTCGGTTTTGCTTGAAATTGGATGAGTTAGAGTAAGAATTGGCCTTCGTTGCAGTTGACAAAGTTGCTCAGTGGGTGATTTTGCATGGAATAGGGGTTGCTCCGCCGGAAGATTTTCATTTTGGCAGCAGCGCTGCCGTGGGCGGCGGTCAATGTTGACTTTTTGGGATTTTTGACAAGTTGCATGTCATTTGACTCGAAATCGCGCCCCGATCGCAGTGGGAAGGTTTGTTTCTCGATTTGAGCATCCGAAAATACAGCGAGGTATTGAGGTGTGATTTCCGGATTTCCGACAGTTTGTTGTGATCAGATTATGTGTTTCCGAGAATGGTGGTTTCTCGTGATTTGTCTTGTATTGTCGAGTTATGACTTTGAGAAATGGATTTTGTGAATATTCAGGTGTTCGTGATCGTTTGTTTGGCGAGGGACTTTCCGCCGGATCACGGGTTAACGCATATCGCGTTACGCTAGTATTTGAGTGGACAATTTCTTTTCGCGGATTGTTTGCGAGTCTTTTATATGATTTTCGAACTTGAGCATGCGTATGAGATTTCGGATTACATGAGCATGCGTTTTACGATTATACGATTATACTTATACGAATATACGTATACGAGTATACATACCCTTATATGTTGTTTCATGCATTTGCATCGAACTGTTTATGATTTGATTTACACAGAGTACAGTCTCAGTTATGTTGTTGTATCGATACACTAGCCTCTCGGCTGATCCCCGATGGTAGGCATCCCAGGCGGGGCGTTACCCCGACCTGACCGGCGAGGGGCGTTTTCCCGGAACCGAGGCCTTTCTGGCTTAGAATCACGTGTGGGTCCGGGATCCCGTTATTCGGACTGTACTAGCACGGACGTGTCCATGAGTGACCCCGTGGGATTTATACTTGCATGCTCAGTACGCTGGAGGATTATGGTTTTACCTCGTGTACTTGCTGATTTTATTTACCTGGACTCGCATATGTTATTTTAAACACATATATTAACTGGTGAAAGACATTTATTTTCGTCTACTCACTCTAACGTGTTTCATGTCTTTCCCTTGGGCTTTTCGTTTTCCGTGCCCAGTTTGCAGTTCAGGCTCTGGTGTCGCACGTCGTGGTCGGAGGCATAGTGCTCGAGCTACCTTGTTTCTTCCAGTAGGTTTATTGTTCTACCTACTGTGGTATACGTATATGTTATACATTAGAGGTCGCTCTGAGTAATCTGTTGATTATGTTATACGATTTTACTCCGGATTTCAGTAAAGTACTATTATATTTATCGTTTTTTTTTACTGTGATATATTGAGAAATCCGGATGGAATTGGTGCCCACGGTTTGCTTTTTGTGGCATATGATGAAGTGTATTTTCCGCGTGCAGGTAATGGTAATTCCACGTTAGTAACGAAACTCTGCCAAAATTTCTACGGTTTTTGTTGGTTCGTGTTTTCGAAAGGGTTTGATTCCGGTTTAGGGAGCTAAATCGGGGTTGGGTCCTTTTAGCTTGGTTCATATCCACTATGAGACCGCTTGATGACTATACCTAAATTGATGATTATTCTTCACTAACTATTGTCATTGATTAAAGTTATACATAGTAGTCATTGATTAAAGTTATCAAGCGGTTAGTCATTGATGATTATACAGTAGTCATCAAGTGGTTAGTCATTGACTTCACAACAGTAGTCATTTATTCGTCACTGACCGCTTGATGACTAAGGAATAGTTTTTGATGAAAGTTATCTCCTTCCGCGATTTTTGGCTCCATATTTCTGATCATTGATTCCAGGCTCAGTTATACCTAAATTAATCACAACAGTATATCCCCACTCTACAATGTCATGGATAATCGATGATTATTCTTCACTAACCGCCGCCACCCCCCCCCCCAACTCTAATGCGTAAAATTGGTTTATTCTGTTCTCTCTCGGTTATCCAATTCTCAAGCTTCCCTCTTTGATCATTGTCTCTGATCTTCTCTTTCGCTCATTGTTCATTGGGCTCTCCACACCTGCATCGTCTTCTCTACCACCTAGAAGCGGTTGCTTCAGCCTCCTATCGAACGACCTCCTTACCCTGCAACGGTTTCACATATCTCGACGGTTCCAAATACTTTGGCTCTTCTGTAAGATTTTGGCTTCTTTCCATGCATCTCAATTATAAAAAAGCAACATGTTTAGGCTATATGTGCCAACAATGTAATTGTTTTTGTTGTTGTAAGGATTTCATTGGAACTTGGAGAAGGAGCTTATGTTTAGAGGCTAGAGCTTACTTTTAGAGGCTGGAACTTACATTTGGAGGAAAATGTATGTTGATCAATTCTTTTGATGTGTTGTAAACTGAAGTATTTGTAATGTTGTGAGCAAGTGAAATGGACATATGATGTGATGATTTGAATCAGTGATGATGTGAAATGATCAGTAATCATTGATTCCAGGCTCAGTTATATTGTTGTGAGATTGTTATATATACTATGAGACCACATGAATTACTTCAACTAATTTGTCATCTACTTTACTAACAAGTTGTTATGTTAGTCGCATTCATATCGAGCTTTGGTCCTCGTATACTTTTAAAAGATTTGCCTCTTAATCTTTTTTCTTTATCTTGGTTTTTATTTGATTTGTTGCGTATAGGTTTTTGTCCTTAACATGTAATTTTTTATCATGTTTTGTTTCTTATCATGTTTTGTTTTTGCGCGCTCATGAGTTTTTCTGTAGTTTTTCTGTTTCAAATCCTTATCCATCTTTAGAATCTCTATGGATTATTTTTGGACCATCAAAACCACTCATACTTTTCAGTTCCCGTTTTTTTATACTAAATTGAATTCCCGTTTAGTTGCTTCAACTTACCCAAGTGCTCTTTCAATGTTAGCCTTTAGTTTGACACAAACTCAATGAATGCTATTATGTGCTTCAAAATCTCAGGCGAGTGTTGTTGAGCTTCACTCCTTGCGGATAAGTTTTTCTGTAACATGTGATTTTTATAAGTGAATCTTGATGTAATTGTTTCGGAGGAATTCTTCATCTATTTGTTTCTGTTATCATATTTCTAAATTTTTCATATATTTCGATCATGATTATGATACATTTATCTATATTTGTTAACTAATATTTCTTCTGATGCATCAATTCAATTGATGTAGGTATTTGGTTACAAAAGCTTCAAAGTGTGTTGCAAACTTGCATGTATGCAAAATTCTATGAGACCTTTGAAAAGGCAGTTAAATGGTTTTGCGCTGCTTAATTTTATATGGGGTTTTCTTGGCTTAGATTCCTATTACTAGAGACTAAGGGTTGAGACTAAAATTAGAAGGGTACTGAAATATGATTAGAGTTGTACTGGTCTAGGTCATCAGGGTGAGGGGAATGTAATTTTGGATGCTTTATGCTTTATTTTAGTTGAACTGTCATTGTTGGATGGTGCTGAAAGTTTGTATTAATGGTTTGAATTATGTGAAATATTCGTTGAATTGCAAAACAGGGTTTACTGGTTTGGATTTTTATCCGATGGCATAAATTGATCTTCTCGGTGTATTCTGAAATTTTTTGTTGGTCATTGTAATTTTATTTTTTTAAGTCACTTATTAAATCTTTCTTTATCTTTGCTTTCAGCTCCAACTTTCTTCATTGTGTGTGGCTTTTTTTCCCGAGTTTGTTTTCAGGTATAGTTATCCTTATTTTTGGTGCTGTTATTTTTTCGGGTGGGTTAATTGAAATTATTAATATTGTCTACGTGTTTTGTAGGGTGTGTACATTGTATATAAAAAAAATCCTTACGTGCTTTGTTGTGCTGTTGTTTGTCTTGCAATTATTGTGCTTACTTTCACCTTTTCATCGGTGTTCAGGTATGTATGGTGTGTGATTGCGTGCTTGATTATTCAAATGTCATATTAATAGTTAGCTTATTGTCTTTTACTATTATTTTTATAATTAATTATTAAAAATTGCTTATTTTTGTTTTCAGCCATGAGGCGAAGAAAAAATAGACTGTAGGAGTAAAGAAACCTCAATGTGCGTTGACATAACGGCGATAGTATCTAGTAGTTTCTTGCATATTATGTTCATTTTAGTGGTGTCGGCGTTCGTATTTGTTTGTCCCTGATACATAATTCATATATGGTAATTCATATTCCTGTAGAAGGTAATTCGTATTGTGCGTTGGAAATTTTTTGCAGGAATTCACCAAAACGGGATGTCTTCAACAAGCAAAAGACGAAGCTTCTTTGAACCTTTTTATGATGAATCTTTGGTAGAGACAACAACACACAACAGTGACAACGATGCAGATTTTCATCAAACTATTGCATGTATTGTAATACTGCCCAAGTTCTTCGTTTCAATTTTACGATGCCCGGACTTAATATTATTTTGTTTGTTGTATTAAAACTTTGTTTATATGTTCTTCATAAAGATATCTCATGTGGTATAAACATAAAGTGCCCTATGAGAAATAGTGTAGATGTATATATGTTCTACGTTTTGATTTTATAATGCAAGGGGTTATTATTATTTTATTTGTCATGTCAAATTTTTGTTTTCATATGATCTTGATGAAGTTATCACGTGTTGTAGACATAAAGTGCCCTATGAGGAATATTGTTGATATATATTATTGTTTGTTGCTTTTATTTAATAGAATTAGTTTTTGTTCCGCAAATTGTTTTTTCAGATATCATGTGCAAAACTTTTGTATTTGTTTGTCTCGGATACATAATGTCTTTTGGTGTACTGAAAATGTTTTGTAGAAATTCACCAAGACAAGAGGTCTTTATGCAAAAGATGAGGTTTCTTTGAACCTTTCCTGATGAATCTTTGGTAGGAACAACAACAAACAATAGTGACAACAATGCAGATCTCAATGAAACTATTGCAACTATTGTAATGCTGCTAAAGTTCTTCGTTTCAATTTTACGATGCCCGGATTGTTTGTCGCTTTTGTTGAATGGAATTGGTTTTCGTCACTTAAATTGATTTTTCAGATATCATGTGCAAAAGAAAGCATGACTCTGCTGAAAAAGGGATAATGTTACATCAAGCGAAACCTTCTTTCTCCAAGACATCATGCTTATCTGAGGGTACTTCTCAACAATGTTTGCCATCTTATGAGACAGAGACAAGCCAAGGAGAGCAACAACGATGAAACACAGGAGGATAACGACGATGAAGATTTTCGTAGAATTGTATCAGATATTGGAGTACATATCTGTGACGACCCAGAACTGAATCAGCAGTGTGATCAGCTTAATCTACGAGCTTGCGCGTAGTCGCAGATTTCCGACAATTGTTAGAATTGCCAGACTTGATAACGACTAAATTATTGGCCTGGAATTGGAGCTAAGTCTCTTCCGAGAGTCATTGTACGTGTGATTTTGAGTTCGTGAGCTGTTCCGGATCGTTATTTGGACGACCGAGGAATAAGTTATGAATATTTGAAGTTTGGACGTAATCGGGTTTAAAAGGCAGTCTTCTTAACGACTAAATTACCGGACGAGAATTTCATTTTGGCTTCTTCACGGAAGTTGTGGAGAATTTAATTTCGAGTTCGTGAGAACTTCCGGAGCATTATTCTGAGTTACGAGGATTATGTTGTGAATATTTACGATTGTTGATTATTTAGTCGGTTAAAGTATGTGTTTGGGTGAACCGTTGACTTTTTATCGGTTTGGTCGATGTGTTTGACTTCGGGTGATAATTGAAGAATACATCGAGTCGAGTTTGTTTCCGCGAGAATTATTGGAATCAGAATTTCGACGAGGAAGTTACGTGTGTTTGAAGTTTGTCGAAAAGATAATTACGGAAGTTTCTATTTTGGGAAGGTATAAATAGTGGGTTACCATATCAGGAAAGTCAAAAGGGAAGCATTAATGTGTTGACCGAGTTGACCGAGTCAACTCGGTGGAGAGAAGAGGGTGGCGCGTCCTCCACGGCTCGCCGACGGTGGTCCTTCATCCGGCCACCTCCGAGTCCGACTCCGGTCCCAAACGACTCGCCCCGGCCACCATCCACGGCGTGGGTCACCGGAGAGTGAGTATTTTCCGGCCAAAAATGGAGGAATTTTGGGGATTTCGGGTTGTAATTTTCCGGCCGAGTTGAGCTGAAACAAGGAGTGGGCTTTGAAGCTCTCATCACCTAGAAGCTACCATGTAAGTTTGGTGATCTAATTTCGCTTGTACATGAAGAATTTTGGATTTGAAAGTTTGGTTCCAATTCGGTTTTTCATGAAATTGGACGAGTTAGAGTGAGAATTAGCCTTTGTTGCAGTTGTGAAAGTTGCTCAGTGGGTGATTTGGAGTGGAATAATGGTTGCCCCGTCGAGAAATTTTCAGTTCGGGTTGCGCCGCCGGCGGTGGTCAACGGCGGTCAACTTTGACTTTTCGGGGTTTTCGACAAGTTGCATGTTGTTTCACTCGAAATCGCACTCCGATCGCAGTGGGGAGGTTCGTTTTTTGAATTGAGTATCCGAAAGTACAGCGAGGTATTGGGGTGTGAATATCGGATTTCCGACAGTTCGTTGTAATTGAATCGTGTGTTTCCGAGAATGGTGGTTTCTCGTGATTTGTTTTGAATTGTCGAGTTATGACTTTGAGAAATGAACTTTGTGATTATTCAAGGGTTCGTGATCGTTCTTTTGGCGAGAGACTTTCCGCCGGAACACGGGTTAACGCGAACTGCGTTACGCTAGTCTGTGAGTGGACAATTTCTTTTCACGGATTGATTGCGAGTCTTTTATATACGTTTTACGAATTTTAGCATGCAGTATGATCATGGTTTTACGAGCATGAGATTGCATATGAGATTATGTTTATCATGAGCATGTGTTATACGATTAAGCCTATACCAGTATATATTACGTATATACATTTATATATTGTTTTATGCATTTGCATCGAACTGTTTATGATTTGATTTACACAGAGTACAGTCTCAGTTAAATTGTTGTATCGATAAACTTGCCTCTCGGCTGATCCCCGATGGAGGCCTACCAGGAGGGGCAGTACCCCGACCTGACCGGCGAGGGGCAGTTCCCCGGAACCGAGGCCTTTCTGGCTAGAATCACGTGTGGGCTAGAGACCTCGTGATTCTGACTGTACTAGCACGGATGTGTCCACGAGTGACCCCGTGAGATTTTTATGCATGCTCTGTACGCGTGAGAAGTTAGAGTCTCCCTCGTGTACCATTTGATTATTTATGCATTTCGACTCGCATATGTTTTATAACATATATTAATTGGCGAAAGACATTTATTTTCGTCCACTCACTCTAACGATTTTCATGTCTTTCCCCTGGGCTTTTCGGTTTCCGTGCCCAGTTTGCAGTTCGGACTCTGGTGTTGCACGTCGTGGTCAGAGGCATAGTGCTCGGGCTACCTTGTTTCTTCCAGTAGGTTTATTGTTCTACCTACTGTGGTATACTTATATGATTATACATTAGAGGTCGCTCTGAGTATTCTGTTGTATATATTATACGATTTTACTCCGGATTTTAGTAAAGTACAGATATATTTACTACTTTACATTATTGTTGATATATTGAGAAATCAGGATGGGTTTGGTGCCCACGGTTTGATTTTTGTGGCATAGGATGAAGTGTATTTTCCGCGTGTAGGTAATGGTAATTCTACTTTAGTAATGAAACTCTGCCAAAATTTCTATGGTTTTTGTTGGTTCTCATTTTCAGAAGGGGTTCGATTCCGATTTGGGCAACTAAATCGAGGTTGGGTCCTTTCAGCTTGGTATCAGAGCATTAGGTTATAGGTTCTGTAGACTTCTGTAGTCGTATTTACTAAGGATATTTGAGAATGTACAGCATGTCTGGAATGGTGACCCGACCGGCCGGCGGATGCTCATCAATACTCCGGGTGTTGTATACTTTCAAATATTTAAAGTTCCATGATTACGTTCTACTTGTTGTGAATGATGTTTTATTCATTAGGGTGCCTCCTTGACGTGCCTTCCGTGTCGGTACGGTTGTGGATCCTATTGAGGACCAATCGACGCGTGATTTACCAGTGAATTGTGGGTTTGGATGAGTATTCTGAGTTCAGAGAATTGTGTGGCACGGTTTGCCTGTTTGTGCATGTATGAGCGTCTACATGTTGCCTCAGAGCTGAGAATTGTGGCAGTTGATGTTTGTGTGACGACCCGGATCTGAATCAGCGGTATGTTTAGCTTGATCGATGAGTTACTGCGTAGTCGCAGTTGTCCGACGGATATTGGAATCGCCGAGCTTGTTAACGACTTAATTATTGGCCGAGAATTGGAGCTGGGTCTCTTCTCGAGAGTCGTTGTATGTGTGATTACGAGTTCGTGGGCGGTTCCGGATCGTTATTTGGACGACCGATGAATTAGTTATGAATATTTGAAGTTTCGACGGAAACGGATTTAAATGGCAGTTTTGTTCGCGACTAAATTACCGGACGAGAATTTGGTTTCGGCTTCTTCACGGAAGTTGTTCAGAATTTAATTTCGAGTTTGTGGGAACTTCCGGAGCATGATTTGGAGTTACGAGGAATTAGTTGCGAATTTTGCCGATTGTTGATTGTTTGGTTGATTTAATTATATGTTGATCGGAACAGTTGACTTTTTATCCGATTGGCTGATGTGTTTGACTTTGAGTGATTATTGAAGAGTATGTCGAGACGAGTTTGTGGCCGCGAGAATTATCGGAATCGGAGTTACGACGCGGAAGTTACGGGTATTTGAAGTTTGTCGAAAAGGATAAGTATGAGTTTCTATTTTGGGAAGCTATAAATAGGGGGTTTCCAAAAAGGGAAAGTCAAAGATGAGCAATTAATGGTTTGACTGGTGCTTTGACCGAGTCAAGCTCGGTGGAGAAGGGTGGCGCGACGTCCTCCACGGTCACCGACGGTGATCCTCCGTCCGGTCACCTCCGAACAAGATCTTGGTGTCCTTCTACTCGGCTCAACCTCCTCATCCTCGTGCCGGCCACCGTTCACGGCGAGGTGGACGGTGGAGAGTGAATTTTCCGATCAAAGATGGAGGAAATTGAGGTAATTCGGGTTTGTGATCTTTGGCCGAGTTGAACTATAAAATTGATTGGGCTTTGTAGCTCTTCCCTCCACGAATCTAACCACGTTGGTTTGGAGTTTCAATTTGATGTGTGTAGGGAGAATTCTTGATTTGAAATTTGTGAAACAATTCGGTTTTTCGTGAAATTGGGTGAGTTAGAGTTTGAATTGGACTTCGGTGCAGTTATGGAAGTTGCTCAGTGGACGATTTTGAGTGGAATTGGTGAAGCTCCGCTGTGAAACTCTCCGGTCAACAGTGGCGCCGCCGTGGACGGCGGTCAACGGCGGCGGTCAACGGTCAGAGTTGACTTTCGGCAAGTCGCATGTCATTTGACTCGAAATCGCGCCCTGATCGCAGTGGGGAGGTTCGTTTTTCGAGTTGAGCGTCCGAACGTAAAGCGAGGTATTGAGGTGGTATATACGGATTTTCGACGATTCGTCGACTTTGAATTGTGTATTTCCGAGAACGGTGGTTTCTCGTGGTTTGATTTATATTGTCGGATTATGACTTTGAATATTGGACATTGTGGATATTCAGGGGTTCGTGATCGTTTGTTTGGCGAGGGACATTTCGCCGGATCACGGGTTAACGCGATACGCGTTACGCCAGTCTGTGAGTGGACATTTATTTTCACGGAATGATTGCGAGTCTTTTATAAATGATTTACGAACTTGAGCATGCGGATTGATTATGATTTTACGAGCATGTGTTTACGATTATGCTTATACGAATATACGTATACGAATATATACATATACGTACATAATATGATTTAAGCATGTGCATAGAAAAGATTTATGATTTGGTTTACACAGAGTACAGTGTCAGTATATGTTGTGGTATCGATACACATTGGCTTCTCGGCTGATCCCTGAGTACGCTCCGGTAAGGACAGATATCCTGACCTGAGGCCTTTCTGGCTAGGAATCACGTGTGGGTCTGGGATCCCGTGGTTCAGACTGTGCTATCGCGTGGAAGCCCACGAGAGTCTCCGCGATATGTTTTACGTTGCATGCTCTGTACGTGAGTGGTAGCCAGAGTCTCCTCACGTAGCATTTGATTTTCACGCATTTGACTCGCATATGATTTTATATGTATATATTACTTGGTGAAAGACATTTATTTTCGTCCACTCACTCTAACGTGTTTATTGTCTTTCCCCTGGGCTTTTCGGTTTCCGTGCCCAGTTTGCAGTTCAGGCTCTGGTGTCGCACGTCGTGGTCGGAGGCATAGTGCTCGAGCTACTTTGTTTCATCCAGTAGGTTTATTGTTCTACCTACTGTGGTATGCGTATACGATTATGTATTAGATGTCGCTCTGAGCTTCCTATTGAATATGTTATACGATTTTACACTGGATTTTAGTAAAGTGTATATATATTTACTACTTTACGTTATTGTTGATATATTGAGAAATCCGGATGGGGTTGGTGCCCACGGTTTGCTTTTTGTGGCATAGGATGAAGTGTATTTAACGCGTGCAGGTAATGGTAATTCCACGCTAGTAACGAAACTCTGCCCAAATTTCGAAAAGTTTTTGTTGGTTCGTGTTTTCGAAGGGGTTTGATTCCGATTTAGGAAGCTAAATCGGGGTTGGGTCCTTTCAGTTTGGTATCAGAGCATTAGGTTATAGGTTCTGTAGACTTCTGTAGTCGTGTTTACTAAGGGTATTTGAGAATGTACAGCATGTCTGGAACGGTGACCCGACCGGCCGGCGGATAATCATCAAATTCCGGGTGTTGTATGCTCTCAAATATTTGAAGTTCCATGATTACGTTCCACTTGTTGTGAACGATATTGTATTCATTAGGATGCCTCCTGACGTGCTTTTCGTGTCGTTTCGGTTGTGGATCCTATTGAGGATCAATCGACGCGTGATTTGCCAGTGAACTGTGGATTTGGATGAGTATTCAGAGTTCAGTGAATTGTGTGGCACGGATTGCCTGGTTGTGTGTGTAAGAGTATACATGTTGCCTCAGAGCTGAGATTTATGGCAGTTGATGTATGCCTGAGTCAGATCTGTGTATTTTGTGGGCTGTTATTGTGTGAGTACCGGTTGCGACTCCAAGGCCTACATTCAGAGTGATGTTTACACTGTAATGGTGTTATCAGGCTATCCAGCAATCGAATGTGGAGTGCTTACCCACCTAAGGCAGAGATGCATTGTTCCTATGTTATTTCGGTTTGCACGAGTTATGTGGCTTCAGAGGAAGCAGTGTACGAGGTTCGAGATGAGTTTGAACCTGAGCATCAGAGAGATTCTGATTGATGTGCCTCGAGTTATCCGTGAGGAGCTTAGTGTGCTGCACTCAGGGGCGAGGCTATTGCGAAGGAATGTTGTATGTGGTTTTCGATGTGATGGTTTGAGGAAAGTGGACTTAGTCGAGATTTTGATGAGGTTGAGTTCCGATACTTCGGGATCAGTGACTTCATCAGGCTGTGGCCTTTTCGATTATGTTGAGGACCCTCTGCTGATTCATTTGGCGATGGCAGAGATCACAGAGTAGCAGATTTGCTCCTGTGGCATGAGTTTGGGCGATCGTTGGTGATCCTTTCACGCAGCAGGTGTTGCGGTGACTTGTGTTTGTGGTACACTCTCTGTTGCCATTGTGGTGGCCAGGAGGATCACGTTACGAGGGAGCGCCCTTGGTCAGCTGTTGTAGCGGTTCGGCAGCTCAGAGTTTATGAGGAGATCCTCATGTTGTTCCTGCGGTCTGACTAATGCACCCCGTTGACGAGTTAGTCAGAAGTCACAGTTGATGTGTGTGGCCAGTTGGGCATGTTGGAGTTCGTGCCATGACCTTGTTTGAGGACAGACTTTTCTCTGAGGTTACTATTGCTTCATGTCCATGGCGATTGTACCTGCATCTCCACTTCCGAGGTCTTGGAGAGTGTTGTATCCATCCGGAGGTCGCGAGATCCTTGTTTGAGGTTATGGGTTAGCCGTGGATTTGTTGTAGCTGGACATCGTGGTTTTGGTATGTTTGTGAGTACGGACTTAATGACGATGCATTTGGTTGTGTTCGAGTGCTTCGAGAAGGGGGTTGTGTTTCGACGACCAGATTTCCCCGAGATACTGTTTCGCGGTGATGGTCGAGCGGATGATGGAGACGGGTGGTGTTGTTTGATTAGTTCATGTTGTGGATACTACGGTTGCTGTACCTGACATTGGCGTCATTGAGGTGGTTCCCGAGTTTCAGATGTGTTCTGGAGGAGTTATCAGGTGTTCCTCCAGTTCGAGAGACTGACTACACCATTGAGCTTGTACCAGGTGCTGGACTCATTTTACCGGCATTTTGTCGTTTGGAGCCAGCGGAGCTGATGGAGCTACAGTTTTGACTCCAGGAGTTGCTGGAGGAGGTTTCAGTAGATTTCATGCGACTCCGCGTATTTGCGTGGTGTGCTCTTGCATTGTTTGTGCAGACGTTAGAGGGTTCGTTGTGGTGGCGCATTGACTATCGGAAGCCTGATTCGCTTCAGAGGAGAGTGAGTATCCTCCGCTTCAGATCGTCGATTGATTTGATCAGCTTGTGAAAGATTTAATCTTTTCGTAGATCGATTTCGGATCCGGTTACCATCAGTGGAGGTTTGATGAGTCAGATGTGACTATGTTAGCTTTCGGATCTCGGTGTATGCATCTGGAGTTCTTGGTCACTTCATTGGTTGACCAATGCTCCGTAGATCGTGTAGACTTGGTGGACCATGTGTTCAGACGGTTTCTGGACGAGTTGCGGTCATGTTTGTTGGCAATGTCCTGATGTACTCCGAGAGTGTGGACCAGTACCTGGAGCAGTTGCGAGCAGTTTTGTGGACTTCACGAGACGATTAGCTGTTGTAAGTTCAGCCAGTGTGAGTTTTGGTCGATTAGCGTGAAGATGTTGGGCTATGTGATGCTAGCCGAGGGAGTCGGCGTGGATCCTGACCGGTTCGAAGCCGTGATAATTCGGAGTTTGCCCTACCATTGCACCAGATATCGGGAGTCTCTTGAGTTTGACAGGCTTCTACCGGCGGCTTTGTGCAGGATTTTCCTGGATTGCCCCTCTACCTTTCGGATTGACGAAGAAGGTGTCAAGTTCGAGTGGTTCGATGCACGCGAGGAGAGTTACTCACTCCTGAGGATGGTTGACCGTTGCTTCGGTTTTGACCCTACCTGATAATTACGACGAGTTCGTGAGTTATGGCGATGCATCGAGGTCTGGATTTGCACATGATTTGATGCTGTGTAGCAGAGCAGTGGCTCGTGGTTACGGGCAGTGGAGATATTATGTGGCTACGTATCCTATGTATGATTTGGGTGTAGCTGTCCGTATGTTAGCGTTGATGAGTTCGAGACACTACAGCTATGATGTACAGCGCGGTGTAGGACGTACACTGATCATTTGAGTTTCATCCACTTGCATTTTCGGCCAGATTTGGGCTTGAGGCAGTGTCGATGGATGGAGTCGACTGACGACTATGGCTGCACATTAGAGTTTGTTCGAGGAAGGTTAATGGTTGTACTTTGACCATCCGTTTGGGATGATGTTGCTGTTGATGCATTCAGTCGAGAGTTAGGAGCTTCAGTATTGCATGTGTGTATGTGTGGCTCGAGTTTCCGTATTAGCCGAGTTATGGGCTACGAGAGCTGAATTTGAGTATGATGATGTGGGGGCTTGTGATTTTGCGCGTGTTTGGCGCTAGTGACGCGGAGAAGTATCAGATACTCCAAGTTTACTACTCGTGACGCAACATGAAGAGCAATATAGCAGCTTGTGTGTACTGATGCCACATTCGTCGACTGGCGATGGCTAGGAGGCAGAGACGTGCCGAGATGTGTCAGCCACTTAAGATTTCTGGTTCGACGTGGCGGTTGCTGTTGTGTTTGTGTATGTTTGTACGCACTTTGGTTGTGATACCAATTGTTAGGTTTTTGTGGATCGCTTGACGAACTCAGTACAGTACTTTGTACCTTTCGGAGATGATTCCAGTGGTTGGCTGGTATAGCTGTGTTTGATGGAGGTTGTCCATCTACGTGGTGTACCTGTGTCCCAGTTCGCCGATCGAGGTGATCAGCTACGACTAAGTGTTGGCGAGCTTTGCAGCGAGCATTAGGGACCAGATTACGAGTTAGTACCGGTCCTTGTCCTCGGATTGACGAGCGATCTTTGAGGATTATTCAGGCCTTGGAGGGCATGCTGTGGACCTCGGTATTGCAGTTCCGGAGGATTCGGGACCAGCAGTTTCAGCGGTTTGAGTTTGCTTGCAGTACCAGTTTGTGAACCACTATGGTTTTGAGGTTGTTTGATGTTGATTTGAGGTATGTTGTTGTACTTCACTGTGCTGGAGCGAGTTTGGTTTGAGTTTGAGTTGATGTTTGATTCTGATTTTGTGGAGTGTGTTACCACAGATTGTCAGATTAGCGGAAATGGGGTTGATTGTTGCTTGAGTTTGATGCTTAAGTTATGTGGATGTGTGTGGACTGAGTTGTGTTGGCCACGTTGTTTTGATCCATATGTGGTCATAGGCGAGTTTGTGTTGTGCCGTGTGGTTCGGCATCGCCTATAGCGTTGGCTTTTATGTGTGTTGTGTTCCGTGTGGCGGAACTACGTTTCAGGTTTGTTACGTGTTGTGTACCCTACTTGTTCCTTATGTAGGAACATTTGGCTATTGTGTGGAGCCAGTTCAGATTCGAGATTTGAGGGTACAGGGATTTCGGCACGGCATTATCTCCTATTGTGGAGTTTGTGATTAGAGTTGTTCAGTTGATGTAGCCACTGGGCAGTTGAGCAGTATGCAGAGGCAGTGTTCCTACTTTTAGCCAGCAGACTTGGAAATTTCGAGGTCGAAATTTTTCTAAGGGGGGTGGATTTGTGACGACCCGGATCTGAATCAGCGGTATGTTTAGCTTGATCGATGAGTTACTGCGTAGTCGCAGTTGTCCGACGGATATTGGAATCGCCGAGCTTGTTAACGACTTAATTATTGGCCGAGAATTGGAGCTGGGTCTCTTCTCGAGAGTCGTTGTATGTGTGATTACGAGTTCGTGGGCGGTTCCGGATCGTTATTTGGACGACCGATGAATTAGTTATGAATATTTGAAGTTTCGACGGAAACGGATTTAAATGGCAGTTTTGTTCGCGACTAAATTACCGGACGAGAATTTGGTTTCGGCTTCTTCACGGAAGTTGTTCAGAATTTAATTTCGAGTTTGTGGGAACTTCCGGAGCATGATTTGGAGTTACGAGGAATTAGTTGCGAATTTTGCCGATTGTTGATTGTTTGGTTGATTTAATTATATGTTGATCGGAACAGTTGACTTTTTATCCGATTGGCCGATGTGTTTGACTTTGAGTGATTATTGAAGAGTATGTCGAGACGAGTTTGTGGCCGCGAGAATTATCGGAATCGGAGTTACGACGCGGAAGTTACGGGTATTTGAAGTTTGTCGAAAAGGATAAGTATGAGTTTCTATTTTGGGAAGCTATAAATAGGGGGTTTCCAAAAAGGGAAAGTCAAAGATGAGCAATTAATGGTTTGACTGGTGCTTTGACCGAGTCAAGCTCGGTGGAGAAGGGTGGCGCGACGTCCTCCACGGTCACCGACGGTGATCCTCCGTCCGGTCACCTCCGAACAAGATCTTGGTGTCCTTCTACTCGGCTCAACCTCCTCATCCTCGTGCCGGCCACCGTTCACGGCGAGGTGGACGGTGGAGAGTGAATTTTCCGATCAAAGATGGAGGAAATTGAGGTAATTCGGGTTTGTGATCTTTGGCCGAGTTGAACTATAAAATTGATTGGGCTTTGTAGCTCTTCCCTCCACGAATCTAACCACGTTGGTTTGGAGTTTCAATTTGATGTGTGTAGGGAGAATTCTTGATTTGAAATTTGTGGAACAATTCGGTTTTTCGTGAAATTGGGTGAGTTAGAGTTTGAATTGGACTTCGGTGCAGTTATGGAAGTTGCTCAGTGGACGATTTTGAGTGGAATTGGTGAAGCTCCGCCGTGAAACTCTCCGGTCAACAGTGGCGCCGCCGTGGACGGCGGTCAACGGCGGCGGTCAGCGGTCAGAGTTGACTTTCGGCAAGTCGCATGTCATTTGACTCGAAATCGCGCCCTGATCGCAGTGGGGAGGTTCGTTTTTCGAGTTGAGCGTCCGAACGTAAAGCGAGGTATTGAGGTGGTATATACGGATTTTCGACGATTCGTCGACTTTGAATTGTGTATTTCCGAGAACGGTGGTTTCTCGTGGTTTGATTTATATTGTCGGATTATGACTTTGAATATTGGACATTGTGGATATTCAGGGGTTCGTGATCGTTTGTTTGGCGAGGGACATTCCGCCGGATCACGGGTTAACGCGATACGCGTTACGCCAGTCTGTGAGTGGACATTTATTTTCACGGAATGATTGCGAGTCTTTTATAAATGATTTACGAACTTGAGCATGCGGATTGATTATGATTTTACGAGCATGTGTTTACGATTATGCTTATACGAATATACGTATACGAATATATACATATACGTACATAATATGATTTAAGCATGTGCATAGAAAAGATTTATGATTTGGTTTACACAGAGTACAGTGTCAGTATATGTTGTGGTATCGATACACATTGGCTTCTCGGCTGATCCCCGAGTACGCTCCGGGAAGGACAGATATCCTGACCCGAGGCCTTTCTGGCTAGGAATCACGTGTGGGTCTGGGATCCCGTGGTTCAGACTGTGCTATCGCGTGGAAGCCCACGAGAGTCTCCGCGATATGTTTTACGTTGCATGCTCTGTACGTGAGTGGTAGCCAGAGTCTCCTCACGTAGCATTTGATTTTCACGCATTTGACTCGCATATGATTTTATATGTATATATTACTTGGTGAAAGACATTTATTTTCGTCCACTCACTCTAACGTGTTTATTGTCTTTCCCCTGGGCTTTTCGGTTTCCGTGCCCAGTTTGCAGTTCAGGCTCTGGTGTCGCACGTCGTGGTCGGAGGCATAGTGCTCGAGCTACTTTGTTTCATCCAGTAGGTTTATTGTTCTACCTACTGTGGTATGCGTATACGATTATGTATTAGATGTCGCTCTGAGCTTCCTATTGAATATGTTATACGATTTTACACTGGATTTTAGTAAAGTGTATATATATTTACTACTTTACGTTATTGTTGATATATTGAGAAATCCGGATGGGGTTGGTGCCCACGGTTTGCTTTTTGTGGCATAGGATGAAGTGTATTTAACGCGTGCAGGTAATGGTAATTCCACGCTAGTAACGAAACTCTGCCCAAATTTCGAAAAGTTTTTGTTGGTTCGTGTTTTCGAAGGGGTTTGATTCCGATTTAGGAAGCTAAATCGGGGTTGGGTCCTTTCAGTTTGCCTGAGTCAGATCATTGTATTTGGTGGGCTGATATTGTGTGAGTTCCTGTTGCGACTCCATGGCCTACATTCAGGGTGTTGTTTATACGGTAATGGTTTTATTAGGCTACCCAGCATTCGAATGAGGAGTGTTTACCCACCTGAGGCAGAGATGAACTGTTCATATGTTTGTCCCTGTTTGCACGTGTTATGTGGCTTTAGAGGAAGTAATGCACAAGGTTCGAGATGAGTTTGAACCTGAGCATCAGAGAGAGTCTGATTGATGTGCCTCGAGATAACCGTGAGGAGCTTAGTGTGTTGCACTCAGTGGCGAGGCTATTGAGAAGGAATAATGTAAGCGGTTTTTGATGTGATGGTTTGAGAAAAGTGGACTTAGTCAAGATTTTGATGAGGTTGAGTTCCGACACTTCGGGATCAGTGACTTCATCAGGCTGTGGTCTTTTTGATTATATTGAGGGTCATCAGATCAAGCAGAGGATCCGTTTTGTGGTAATGGAGATCACAGAGTAGCGGACTTGTTCCTGTGGCATGAGTTTGGGTGATCGTTGGTGATCCTTTATCGCAGCAGGTGTCGATGTGACTTGTGTTCGTGGAGCACTATCAGTTGCTATTGTGGTGGCCAGGATGGTCACGTTACGAGGGAGCGCCCTCAGCCAGCTGTGTTTGCGGTTCGACAGCTCAGAGTTCAGGAGGAGACCATGATGCTATTCTTGAAGTTTGACCAATGTACCCATTTGATGAGTTATTCAGCAAGTCGCAATTGACGTGGGTGGCTAGTTGGGCATGTTGGAGTTCGTGCCATGACCTTGCTTGAGGACAGACTTTTCTCCGAGGTTACTGTTGTTTGACATCCATGGCTATTGTACCTGAATCTCCACTTCCGAGGTTTTGGAGAGTGTTGCATCCATCCGGAGGTTGCGAGATCTTTGTTAGAGGTTATGTGTTAGCCGCTGAGCTGTATTGCTAGATACCGTTGACTTTAGTGTGATTGTGAGTATGGACTTACTGACGATGCATTTGGCTGTGTTCGAGTGCCTTGAGAAGGTGGTTGTGTTTCGACGACCAGACTTTCCCTGAGATACTGTCTCAGCGGTGATGGTCGAGCGGATGGTTTAGACGAGTTGTGTTGTTTTCTTAGCTCATGTTGTGTATACTACGGTTGCTGTGCCCGACATTGGTGACATTGAGGTGGTTCTCGAGTTTCCAGGTGTGTTCCGGAGGAGTTACCAGGTGTTCCTCCAGTTCGAGAGACCGACTACACCCTTGAGATTTTAGCAGGCACAAGATTCATATCACTGGCATTATGTCATTCGGTACCAGCGGAGCTGATGGAGCTACATGTTCAGGAGTTGCTGGAGGAGATTTCATGCGACCCAGCGTATTTGCGTGGTGTGCTCTTGCATTGTTTGTACTGATGTTGGATGGTTCGATGTGGTGGTGCATTGACTACCGGAAGCTTGATTCGCTTTAGAGGAGAGTGAGTATCCTCCGCTTCGGATTGACGAGTGGTTTGATCAGCTTGCGAGAGCTTCAGTCTTTTCGAAGATTGATTTTGGGTTCGGATACCATCAGTTGAGGTTGATGAGTCAGATGTGGTTTGGACAGCTTTCGGATCTCGGTGCGGACATCAGGAGTTTTTGGTCACGCTGTTTGGTTGACCAATGCCCCCGTAGATCGTGTGAACTTGATGGACCATGTGTTCAGACGATTCTGGACGAGTTGCAGTCATGTTCGTCAGCAACATCCTGATGTATTCCAGGAGTGTGGGCCAGTACCTGAAGCAATTGTGAGCGGTTTTGCGGACTTCGCAAGGTGATTAGCTGTTTGTGAAGTTCAGCCAGTGTGAATTTTGGTTGATTAGAGTGAAGATTTTGGACTGTGTGATGTTATCCGAGGGAGTCAGCGTGGATCCTGACCAGATAGAAGCCGTGTTGATTTGGGGTTGACCTACCATTGTACCAGAGATCGGGAGTCTCTTGAGTTTGGCAGGCTATTACCGACGGCTTGTGCAGGATTTTCCCGGATTACCACTTCATTTTCCGGATTGACAAAGAAGGCGTCAAGTTCGAATGGTTCGATGCACGCGAGGAGAGTTACTGACTCCTGCAGGATGGTTGACCTTTGCTTCGGTTTTGACCTTACCTGATGATCGTGATGAGTTCGTGGGTTATGGCGATGCATCAAGATTTGGATTTGGTTATGTTTTGATGTTGTGTAGCAGAGCGGTGGCTCATGGTTTCAGGCAGTGGAAACTTTATGAGGCTACGTATCCTGTGCATGGTATTGGGTGTAGCTATCTTTATGTTAGCATTGAAGAGTTCGAGACACTACAGCTATGGCGTGCAGCGCGGTGTAGGACGTACACTAATCACTTGAGTTTCATCCACTTGCATTTTCGGCCAGATTTGGGCTTGAGACAGTGTAGATGTATGGGGTCGATTAACGACTATGGCTGCACCTTTGAGTTTGTTCGAGGAAGGCTAGTGGTTGAACTTTGACTATCCATCTGGGATGTTGTTGCTGATGCATTCAATTGGAAGTCGGAAGCTTCGGTGTTTCATGTGTGTGTGTAGCTCGAGTTTCCGTGTTAGCCGAGTTGTGAGCTATGGGAGCTGAGTTCGAGTGTGATAATGTTGAGGCTCGTGGTTTTGCGCGCGTTTGGCGCTAGTGGTACGGGGATGTGTCTGATACTTCGAGTTTATTACTCGTGACGCAACATGAAGAGCAATGTAGCAGCATGTGCGTGCAGATGCCACATTTGTCGACAGGCGATGGCAGCGAGGCAGAGACTTGCCGAGAAGTATCAGCCATTGGAGATTTTTGGTTAGACGTGGCATTTTTCATTGTGATCTTGTGTGCCAATACGTACTTTGGTTTGTGATACCAGTTGTCAGGCTATTGTGGACCATTTGATGAACTTAGTACGTTTCCTTGTACTTTTCGGGAAAAGATTTCAGTGGCAGGCTGGCATAGCTGTGTTTGACGGAGGTTGTCCATTCATGTGGTGTGCCTATCTCCCAGTTCGCTGACCGAGATAATCAGCTACGACTGTGTGTTGGCAAGCTTTGCAGCGAGCATTGGGGACCAGATTATAAGTTAGTATCGGTTCTTATCCTCAGATTGGCGGGCGATCTTTGAGGACTATTCAGACTTTGGAAGGCATATTGTGGACCTTGGTATTGCAGTTCCGAGGGATTTGAGACCAGCAGTTTCACTTGTTCGACATTGCTTGCAGTACCAGTTTGTGGACCACTATGGTTTTGATGTTGCATGATGTAGTTTTGAGGATGATGTTATACTCCATTGTGCTGGAGTGAGTTTGGTTTGAGTTGACATTTGGTCCTGATTTTGTGGAATGTGCTACCACAGACTGTCAGATTAGCGGAAATGGGTTGATAATTGCCCGAGTCCGATATTTGAGCTATGTTGAGGTAAGCAGGTTGAGTTGTGAATTGCCACGTTGTTTTGATCCGTATGTGGTCATAGGCGAGTTTGTGTTGTGCCGTATAGTTCGGCGTCACCTATATCGTTGGCTTTTGTGTGTGTTGTGTTCCGTATGGCGGAACTATGTTTCAGGTTTGTTATGTGTTATGTACCCTATCTGTTCCTTATGCAGGAACACTTGGCGATTGTGTAGAGTCAATTCAGATTCGAGATTATGGGTACAGAGATTTCAACACGGAGCTATCTCCTATTGTGGAGTCTGTTATCAGAGTTGTTCAGTTGACGTTGTCACTGAAGAGTTGAGCAGTATACAGAGGCAGTGCTCCTACTTTTAGTCAGCAGACTCGGAAATTTCGAGGTCAAATTTTTTTATGGGGGGTGGATTTTTGACGACCCAGAACTGAATCAGCAGTGTGATCAGCTTAATCTACGAGCTTGCGCATAGTCGCAGATTTCCGACAGTTGTTAGAATCGCCAGACTTGATAACGACTAAATTATTGGCCGGGAATTGGAGCTAAGTCTCTTCTCGAGAGTCGTTGTACGTGTGATTTCGAGTTCGTGGACGGTTCCGGATTGTTATTTGGACGACTGAGGAGGAAGTTATCGGTTTGGTCGATGTGTTTCGAGTTCGTGGACGGTTCCGGATTGTTATTTCGAGTTCGTGGACGGTTCCGGATTGTTATCGGTTTGGTCGATGTGTTTGACTTTTGATATGACGGAAACATGCATTTAAATTAAACACATAAATCAACCATAAACAATTTAAAACCCTATAGATGTAGTATAATATAAGCAAGTAGGGATCGTTCTAAACCGGGGATTGAAGGGTGCATGCAATTCTTGTGTAGTAAAAGGGGGTATAAAGAGTTGTTTTTAATTACCTAATTTATTTACTAGAAACGTCTCAAACATAGCACATAATCCTATGACTCTAACATGCATTGACTCATAGACAAGCAAACACATATGAGACCCAAAAACACATACCACGTTTGAAACAAAAAGAAAACCTAATTAATTATATACAAGTGATCAACTTAATCCATAATCTAACTCATTTATTAACACATGCAAATAACAACACTACCGAAATCCCATAACCCTAAATTTCGATTAAACATGCATAATTCATATTTTGTGCTAGGCATCCCCTAAACACCATTGATCTAGACTAGGAATCCCCTAAATCAAAACCAAAGCATTAAGAACCAATTAACTTCATGCAAATTGAAATCTAAAATAAGGAACACATGGAAAAGTTATTGAAATTTACGTATGTAATAAAACCGAAATACAATCATCCAAAACACACAAACAAGTTTCATGAACAAAAAGAGACTACGGAGTAAAGAGGTCATTGTTACACTTTTATATCTTCGGAATCCCCTATGGATACTCAAGAGAACTAGACTTCTTTGGTGGATGACGTTCGGAATCCCCTATGCGTCGGTGGAAGAAGAGATGTGGCGGTTTGATGGCGTAGTTGGCTTCTTGAGGATGTCGGCTTAATTTGTGGGGAGGAGGAGAGTATTTGGCAGAGCATAGGCTATAGAATAAGTGATGATTTGCTTTGAGGCCGAGCTCTTGTATTTATAGGTGAAGAATTCCAACTTTCCTCTCCAAACTAGGTTTTCCTAGTGTACTCGGGTAGAACTGCCAGCCTGTCTTGAAACGTCTTTTCCGGGAGTTTTAGAGCTCAGAAAATTCCGATTCTTGTTTCATTGGAAAGCTTATTCAAAGGGCTATAAAATCCATATAATGAACGCCATATTTGGAGTTGAATTGAATTTACTACGGATTTTAGAAGTTGAGTGACCTGACTGCCCAGTTTTCTTCTTCTTCAAGGAAAAGGAAATCTTTATATCTTCAAATCTTGCATTCCTTATTCCCCAATACTTCTTGGCCGAATATACCATATTCTTGCACATATTTTGGCCCTTAAATAAGGTATTTTTCTTCATGGAATATCCTTCAAAAATTCGTCCATTATATGCTCCATATATTCCGCCATATTTGCTCTTTCCTGGGTCGCGCAGGAGAAATGTCTTCATCTTTTTGTCCACCATTTTGGTATCCATTTTATTTGGCATTTGGTTTCCAATTCTTGACACCATATGGGAATGTATTTTAGTAACCATTTGAAGACCATTCCTCGGACTATTTCTTCTCCGGATTTATTGCGTTTTGCGTGCATGTAGACTCCTTTACTCCGTCTCTTTTGGTCAACACCTGAAATTAACAAAATAAGTTAAAACTAATAAAACTAAGCAATTATCAAAGTAAAAATGTAGAGAAAACACATTAATTAATACGCCTAAAATGCGTAGATCAACTTTGGGTGATAATTGAAGAATACATCGAGTCGAGTTTGTTGCCGCGAGAATTATTGAAACGGAATTTCGATGAGGAAGTTACGTGTGTTTGAAGTTTGTCGAAAAGATAATTACGGAAGTTTCTATTTTGGGAAGGTATAAATAGTGGGTTACCATATCAGGAAAGTCAAAAAGGAAGCATTAATGTGTTGACCGAGTCAACTCGGTGGAGAGAAGAGGGTGGCGCGTCCCCCACGGCTCGCCGGCGGTGGTCTTTCATTCGGCCACCTCCGAGTCCGACTCCGGTCCCAAACGACTCGCCCCGGCCACCCCATTCCATCCCCGGCCACCATCCACGGCGTGGGTCACCGGAGAGTGAGTATTTTCCGGCCAAAAATGGAGGAATTTTGGGGATTTCGGGTTGTAATTTTCCGGCCGAGTTGAGCTGAAACAAGGAGTGGGCTTTGAAGCTCTCATTACCTAGAAGCTACCATGTAAGTGTGGTGATCTAATTTTGCTTGTCCATGAAGAATTTTGGATTTGAAAGTTTGGTTCCAATTCGGTTTTTCATGAAATTGGACGAGTTAGAGTGAGAATTGGCCTTTGTTGCAGTTGTGAAAGTTGCTCAGTGGGTGATTTGGAGTGGAATAATGGTTGCTCCGCCGACAAATTTTCAGTTCGGGTTGCGCCGCCGCCGCCGGCGGTGGTCAACGGTGGTCAACTTTGACATTTCGGGGTTTTCGACAAGTTGCATGTCGTTTCACTCGAAATCGCGCTCCGATCGCAGTGGGGAGGTTCGTTTTTTGAATTGAGCGTCCGAAAGTACAGCGAGGTATTGGGGTGTGAATATCGGATTTCCGACAGTTTGTTGTAATTGAATCGTGTGTTTCCGAGAATGGTGGTTTCTCGTGATTTGTTTTGAATTGTCGAGTTATGACTTTGAGAAATGAACTTTGTGATTATTCAGGGGTTCGTGATCGTTCTTTTGGCGAGGGACTTTCCGCCGGATCACGGGTTAACGCGAACTGGGTTACGCAAATCTGTGAGTGGACAATTTCTTTTCACGGATTGATTGCGAGTCTTTTATATACGTTTTACGAATTTGAGCATGCAGTATGATCATGGTTTTACGAGCATGAGATTGCATATGAGATTATGTTTATCATGAGCATGTGTTATACGATTATGCCTATACCAGTATATATTACGTATATACATTTATATGTTGCTTTATGCATTTGCATCGAACTGTTTATGATTTGATTTACACAGAGTACAGTCTCAGTTAAGTTGTTGTATCGATACACTTGCCTCTCGGCTGATCCCCGATGGAGGCCTACCAGGAGGGGCAGTACCCCGGAATCGAGGCCTTTCTGGCTAGAATCACGTGTGGGCTAGGGACCCCGTGATTCTGACTGTACTAGCACGGATGTGTTCACGAGTGACCCCGTGAGATTTTTATGCATGCTCTGTATGCGTGAGGAGTTAGAGTCTCCCTCGTGTACCATTTGATTATTTATGCATTTCGACTCGCATATGTTTTATAACATATATTAATTGGCGAAAGACATTTATTTTCGTCCACTCACTCTAACGATTTTCATGTCTTTCCCCTGGGCTTTTCGGTTTCCGTGCCCAGTTTGCAGTTCGGACTCTGGTGTTGCACGTCGTGGTCAGAGGCATAGTGCTCGGGCTACCTTGTTTCTTCCAGTAGGTTTATTGTTCTACCTACTGTGGTATACTTATATGATTATACATTAGAGGTCGCTCTGAGTATTCTGTTGTATATATTATACGATTTTACTCCGGATTTTAGTAAAGTACAGATATATTTACTACTTTACATTATTGTTGATATATTGAGAAATCAGGATGGGTTTGGTGCCCACGGTTTGATTTTTGTGGCATAGGATGAAGTGTATTTTCCACGTGCAGGTAATGGTAATTCTACTTTAGTAATGAAACTCTGCCAAAATTTCTATGGTTTTTGTTGGTTCTCATTTTCAGAAGGGGTTCGATTCCGATTTGGGCAACTAAATCGAGGTTGAGTCCTTTCAGCTTGGTATCAGAGCATTAGGTTATAGGTTCTGTAGACTTCTGTAGTCGTATTTACTAAGGATATTTGAGAATGTACAGCATGTCTGGAATGGTGACCCGACCGGCCGGCGGATGCTCATCAATACTCCGGGTGTTGTATACTTTCAAATATTTAAAGTTCCATGATTACGTTCTACTTGTTGTGAATGATGTTTTATTCATTAGGGTGCCTCCTTGACGTGCTTTCCGTGTCGGTACGGTTGTGGATCCTATTGAGGACCAATCGACGCGTGATTTACCAGTGAATTGTGGGTTTGGATGAGTATTCTGAGTTCAGAGAATTGTGTGGCACGGTTTGCTTGTTTGTGCATGTATGAGCGTCTACATGTTGCCTCAGAGCTGAGAATTGTGGCAGTTGATGTTTCCCTGAGTCAGATCATTGTATTTGGTGGGCTGATATTGTGTGAGTTCCTGTTGCGACTCCATGGCCTACATTCAGGGTGTTGTTTATACGGTAATGGTTTTATCAGGCTACCCAGCATTCGAATGAGGAGTGTTTACCCAATTACAAGCAATAGTGACAATAATGATAGAAAATTAACAATGAACAAATTTATATGTTATCAAATTCATGATAGAGCAAACCAATCGAGTACTTTGTTAAAAAGTGGAAGATTATTTCAACAATATTTGGTCGATACACATGCAACTATCGAAGAAAATCGTTTAGATTATAGACATCAACAACCAAAATTAAGATGTAAAACATGAAATAATACATTTACATTTATTTTTGGTAGAATTGTCCAAGGTTCTGATGTCGAAAAAAAAATTCTTCCTGGTTCTCACACTGGCCGCCCATGAATTGAAAGCAGCTTCAATCTTTTGCATTCGTACTATAAATAGATGTTACTTTTCATATATCCACAAGTCTCTCTTTCCCTCTTTTATCTTATTTATTGTCTGCATTTTAGTACTAATATTTGTCAAAATAATTGTGAACAATTATGGTAGCACCGCCCCAACGGGGCGAGCAGCCACCTAGTTAATAACATTTCACGTCTATAGACTAATTTCCTTAACACTCTTCCTCAAGATGGAGAGTGAATATCTCTAACTCCTAACTTGCGAATGAAATGTGCAAAATCATCTCCCCCCCAAAGCTTTTGCAAAGACATCTTCTAATTGAGAAGATGAACTCACATGTTTTGTCGCCATTGAACCATCTTGAATCTTATCTCTGATAAAATGGCAATCCATCTCTATGTGCCTAGTTCCCTCATGGAATACATGATTAGCCACAATATGCAAAGCTGCCCTATTATAACAATATAACAAAGCTGGTTCTCGGTAAAGTATATTCAAGTCTCTAAGAAGAAAACTCAACCATGTCAATTCACAACATGCTTAGGCCATAGCTCTATACTTTGCCTCTGTCGAAGAAAGAGAGACGGTCTTTTGTCTCTTTGACCTCCAAGAAATTAATGAAGAACCAAAGAATACACGATATCCCATGGTAGACTTTCTAGTCAAGGGACAACCAACCCAATCAGAGTCACAATAAACCCGCAATCTAAAGTCACTTTGTGAAGAAAAAAAACCTTGACCAAGTCCTTTTTTTAGATAATGAACAACTCTTAATGCTGCATCCATATAAGGTTTCCGCGGGGCATGCATAAATCTACTCAAAACATGAACAAAGTACGTAATATCTGGTCTTGAGATAGTAAGGTGAATCAACTTACTAACCAATCTCTTATAACGTGTAGCATCTTTGAGAAGATCCCCCTTTTTAGATAATTTGAGATCACACTCCATTGGAGTGTTGGCAAGAGCTGTTCCTAACAAACGTGCGTCACTAATAATCTCCAATGCATACTTCCACTGGAAAATATAAATTTCACTTTGGAACAAGACATTTCTATGCCAAGATTGTATTTCAAATCTCTAAGATCTTTGATACGGAAGTGGCAGCTAAGAAATGTCTTTAAAGCATAAATAGCCACATGATCATTACTAGTAATTAAAATATCATCAACATAGATCGACAAAGCAGTGAATAATTTTTTCCTTTTTCCTGGTAAATAAAGAATAATCTACCTTGGACTGAACATAATCAGTTGAACGAATTGCATCAGAAAATTTGGCAAACCATTGTCGAGAAGCTTGTTTCAAATCAGACAATGACTTGTTGAGGCGATAAACTAAATTCTCCCCTGTCGTTGAAGACCATGAGAAGGAGACATGTAAATTTCCTTATCAAGATCATCATGTAAAAAGGCATTATAGACATCTAATTGCTAAATTGACCAATTCTGAGCAACAACTAAAGATAACAAACATCGACCAGTAATAATCTTGGTAGTAGGAGAGAAAATGTCATGATAATCAATACATTCCATTTGAGTGAAGTCATTAGCTACCAATCAAGCTTTGTACCTTTCAATAGAACCATTGGAGTGGTGTTTGATCTTGTAAACCCATCGTCAATCTATAGTAGTCTTTCCCGGCGCTAAATGAGTAAGTGTTAAGGTATTGTTGTCCAAAAATGCTTGCAATTCCAAATGCATGGCTTCTTGCCATTCTGATGAAGAGGCAACCTCTGCATAGCTACGTGGCTCAACTGTCTCAGAAATGTGAGCAACAAAATACCGATATCCAGATTTATATCGACGATATGATAGGGAATTACAAAACTAACACTTGGTACCTTTCACCTTCGCCTGAGTAGAATATGGAGACGAAGGAGACGACGAGTTGGGTCCCGTGATCTGCGAACAACCAAAATCACAGAGGAGCACTGATGGAATGGATAGATGAGTCGAGCGACGGAGAGGCTGAGGGATAGGATCAATTGGTTGTGGAGCAAATTGGGGAGATTGAGGCGATGTTTTAGGTCTAGATAGGGTGGACTCAGCAAGATGGTACGGTGGGGATGAATCACGATGAGGCAATAATGACGTGAGAGGGATTGAGGGCTGAGGTGGAATGGGTTGACTTGGAAGGGACAAGGACGACGGAGACGCTGGATGGGATGCCAGATTGGAATCGTTGACAAGATGGGATGGTCAAGGAGGTGGAGATGACGACTGAGATAGGGATTGGGAGATGACAGAATGGGATTGGTATTAGAGCATCCGCACCCATGAAATGGAGAGGAAGTCCTATTTTGAGGAATTCCTCACCCATTTGAGGAATTCCTCTTCAATAGGAAGTCCTATTCCTGGTTTTCGTGCAGCGGTGCTAAAAATAGAACTTCCTATTACTATTCATTATTATTTAAAATTTTAATTTTTTATTTTCGGGTAATATTTTCAACCAATTTCCAAGTAATAGGAAGTCCTATTTAGACGCGCGTTAATATGCTTTAAATCAATTTTGTATGTCGGTAGCATACGGGGGTCTCGCTGACTGGACTTAGGTTTTTTGTTGAGCATACATTCGTTATAACAACGTGTTTATTATGATTCTTTATTTCGTCACGATTCAAAATTGACATTTTTTTTAAGTTATGATTTTTGACTCATTTTCTTCATGAAAGTTATAGAGGACATTAATATGAACTTGTATGTATTTTTATTGAATTTTTCAGAAGTCCGAGCTATTTATTATGATTTTTTTAAGTTTCAGAGTAAATAATTTATTTAAAATATTACAAATGATCAATTTTTCTCAGCCGTCGGATCGCTTAGATCTTTTTGAAATGGACGGCCCAGATCAACTCAGCCGTTGATTTGTCCATGGCCCAGGAGCTGCCACGTGTCCCGTTCTGATTCGTCCGTAATTTTTTTTAAACTTTTTTCCGGCACGTGTAGTACATGCATCAGATTAAAAAAAAAAGACGTCAGCCTGGCGTCACCCACGTGCGTGGGGCCTACCAGGCGGACGACCTCGGCCTCGTGCTCAACAGAGGACGCCGGGGAGGACGACCTCCCGGTCAACGTCCGGTCTACTCCATTTTTTCCTCCCGCTGCACGTCTTCCCTCTGCCGGACGTCCTCGCCGTCCCTCACCGTTGCAGGTGCTCTTAGATTGGGGGAAGGGGGGTGGGTCAAACGGAATCACCTTCAGTTCTGACGGAATCGACGTCAGATGGAGCTGGGTCGTCAGTTGGCTAAGCGAGGTCGGTGGTTAGGTTGGTGGCTTAGGAATTTCTGGTGGTTTCTGTGTCGAGGAGGATGGACAGTAAGAAAGAGGGAGATTGAGCTGGGTGATGGTGCGTGAAGAGGTATGGGCTGGACAATTGGGCCTCGACTTGACATTGACCAGATTGATCATAATTAGGTTCAACAGTGTTAGGATCATATGGAAAGATATTTCCATGAAAAATTACTATCACAACCAGTAAAAAATTTATGAGTTAAGAGATCATAGAGCTTATATGCTTTTTAACCAACAAGATAGCCATTAAAAATGCATTTGACTACTCTAGGTGCTAATTTATGTGGAACATTGACATGTAGCATAAGCTAGACACAAAAAATACGAAGATGATGGAAAAGAGGAATTTTAGAATAGAGACATTCAAAAGGTGTTTGAAAAGAGAGAAGTGGAGTGGGAGCACACATTCTCCCCAAAATTTAAGAGGAAGATTAGCTTGAAAGCGGAAAGCACGTGCAACCTGTAGAATATGACGATGTTTGTGTTCCACTACCTCATTTTCTTGAGGTGTGTAAACACAAGAACCTTGAAAAACAACTCTGATATCTTTCAATTTTTTTTTTAAAGAGAAACAAATTCTAGCACATTATCACTACAAACACTTTTAATCTTAGAAGCGAATTGTGTGGATGCAAAAGAGAAAAACTCCTTTATCAAAGATTGAGTTTCATGTTTATGTTTCATTAAGAACACTCAAGTAAAATGAGAATAATTATCCACAGTGGTAAGGAAATAATGGGCACCAGTAAGAGAAGACTGTTTAAAAGGACCCTAAATATCACAGTGAATTAGGTGAAAAGGTAAAACTGACGAAATAGAACTAGGTCTAAAAGAGAGACTATTTTACTTTGCTAGTGGAGAAACTTCGCAAGCATGATCAGACTTAACGGAAATGTTTAAAAAATATTTAGCAATGTTGTAACAACCCGAAACAAAATGACGTACTTAACGACTTGGATTAACTTTATCGTGAATTAGTCGTGAGTGTTAGATCAATAAACGATTTTTTAATCAATTTAGAATTTGACTTAAGTTTATTCTAGAGAGTTGTAGAGAATATTATTTTGAGCTCATAGAAATTTTTGGGAAATTTTTCGGATAAGCGAGTTATTTCTTATGATTATCGAAAGTCGGTGTGAGAAATTATTAAAAAAGAATTTATTTTTGGTCGGTTGAATCTGAACCGTTCGATCTTGATCAGTTCAAACCTTAGCTATAGATCTAATCAGGAGTTTAGTGGTATATAAGGGAATTTGGGCTGAAACCCTAACCCATAACTCATCTCGGGCTTGACCCAAATTCTTTGGCGACGATCCGCATCGCGACCTGCCGACCTGACCCGCCAGAATCTCCGCCGATCGTCCACCAATTTCGATACCCTAGTTATGAAATTGAAGCCCTTGATCTCCTTATTGTGTTTCTGCATTTATTATTGAATTTGGGTTTGTGTGATGCGTGAATTGACGAGTTGAACTTCGTCGGTGTGCTGCCGCCGGACATGGTGGTGCTCCGACTTTTTTGGTCGACCCATTTGTAGGTGTTTGGTAGCTTATCATCTAAGGAGTGTAACACATATGATATTGAGTCACGGTGTGACTCTTCGGCACCAAAATCAGTGTTGAAAGTTTCACAGCGATTTCAAACTGTCGATTTTCAAGCCAAATTTTGGCCAGGTTAGGAGTCGTTAGGTGATGATGCTTTAGGATAAGTTATTGGGCTTAGAGAGAGGAACCGTTTGGGGGGGTTGGTGGCGGTTGCCAGAGGTGGTGGTTCGCAGTTTTGGCGGTGGTTTTGACCACAACACTGCTTAATCGATCTCACTTCGGCGAAGAAGGAAAAGTTGTTGGGTTTATCGGGAGAAAGCTAGATATATGAGCTTTGGGGTCATCAGAAAATTCGCTAGACATGGTGTGTGACTGCCACGCGCCGATGTCCATGGTGAAACTTCGGGGTGGTAGAATCTCAATTTTGTCCAGTAGATTATCGGGGTAGTTTCTAAGCTAGTTTCACGTACTTTATCGAATTACTATATTGAATTTGTTCGTTATTGTTGATTCAGGAGATCATGATGGAGATTTGGGCAAGAGAACTTCTACCGGATCTTAGAGCTAGTTGTGTACTGTGAGTGGACACTTTTATTTTTCATTGTCGATTAGCGAGTCTTTATTATTTGTACTCAGTTCAGTTTGAGATTTCAGTATTTAGCATATATTTTAGAGGCTAGTTTCAGTTTCAGTTTGTTTTGCATCGATGCATTGGTTACTTGATTGATGCCCTAGTGGCTCTAGGGAAGGAACAACGCTTCCCCCCTAGAATTCACGTCATCTTGGTGTCAGGAGTCAATGGACGACTTTAGGTGGCCAGAGGTCCAAGAACTCTGGTCATCGCCTCCACTAGCTCATGATACTTGAGAAGGGTCAGGTGTCCCCCTTGATGTATCTTTTATTACTTTTACAGTATCTTTGACTCACTATTTTTTTTTTATCTTTATCAACGGAAAGTCATATTGTATATTTTTCTCTTCACGTACTCGATTAATAGATTCTGTCCACTCACTTGAATGGTTTTCCTGTTTTATATGTCTTTCCCTAGACCTTTCGGTTTCTCGTTGCCCAATTTGCGCTTTCTATCATGTAGTTGCACGTCAGCATCAGAGGCTTAGATTTCGTGTCACACACCTTCCCTAGTAGGCTCCTGACTTAGCCTACTAGTCTATATATTATGTAAATTAGTAGTCGCTTTGAATACCATGTATTAATTTGCTTCTACTTGTGTTGTATACCTAAATGGTCATCAAATTTCATGTATATTTCTGTATTCAGTGTGTTTATAGTAAAATATGTAGGTTGCTAAGTTGAGAAATTCGGATGAGCATCGGTGGTTCACGGTATTGTTTGTGAGACTTGTTTTAGAAGTGTTCTTTTCTTGCAGGTTTTTGGTATCCTTCAGTTTATGTGGAAGTTATGCCAAAGTTTGAGTAGAATTTTTTTTATTTATGAATCTATGATCTTGGTTTACTACTTAAATTGGGATTGGGCTCTTTTAATAGGGCTGAAGATCAGGATGAGGACTGTCGAAAGCGAGACTTACTTAGGCGAGTTTTACGGTTTGACGGGCATTTTGATTGATTAGTAAAGGCAAAGAAAGTTGGAGCAGCCTCATCCCTGGTTACACTGATTCTGAAGCATGTAAGGCTTAGATAGTTCAGACTGAGTGAGTATGTGAGCGTCTGCACTTCACTCCAGTGTAGTGTACTGTAGTAACTTTTTGGTTACTTGAGTCAGATTCTTATTTCTGGTGGGATAGTACCGAGAGACTTGTTGTTGACACCTTATGGCCTACATTCAAGGAATTATTTATGCGCCGATATTTCAATGAAGCTACTCAGTAACAAAAATATGAGGAGTTCACCAACTTGAGGCAAGAGGGGATGTCATTGCTTGAGTATCGAGACAAGTTCACCCATTTGTCTCGATTTGCACATGATATGGTTGCGTCTAAAGAGGTCAAATGCAGGAGGTTTGAATTTGACTTGAATCTGAACATCAATGGGACCTTGACAACCATGCCTCAGAATAATTTTGATGAGTTTGTTAGCGAAGCAATCAGGGGCGTGTATGTAAAAAGGGAGAGGCAGTTGTAGTTTCAGACTCGCCATTTTAAGGAAGGTGGACCAAGCCAGGGTCCTTCAAAGAGGCTGAGCTCAGGTACTTTGAGGTCAAGGTGCTACTTCTGGAGCTTATACGACACCACTTGCAGGACAGACTACTCAGCAGAATCGTAACCAGTGTGGACGACCGAATGTACATGCATATGTGCATGCCATAACCCTACATGAGGGAAAATCTTCTCTTGAGGTTATCATCGGTACGCTATATATTTTTCGTTATCCAATTCTTACATTACTTGATCCCGAGGCTACACATTCATTTATGTCGTATAGATTGACATCTTTGGCCACTATATCAGCCTCTCCCCCTTTTGGGAATGTGGCGTGTGACATATCCATCCGGTGAGGTGGTGTGTGTCGGATGGGTATATAAGGATTGTGAGATATTTATAGGAGGTTATGGGTTGGCCACAGATTTGATGCTACTAGACATTGTAGACTTTGACGTAATTTTAGGGATGGACTTCTTGGAGACTCATTGGGCAGTCTTTGATTGTCATAAGAAGGATGTAGTCTTTAGGGATGGTCTTCTTTGATTTTTTGCTGATTGCAGCTCCACTTATCCGATTGACAAAAAAGAGGGTCAAATTTGAGTTGTCTGATGCTTGTGAAGAGAGTTTCCTGATGTTAAAGGAGAGACTAACCATGACACATGTCGTGACATTAGCTTACGACAGTGGAGAATATACCATCTATAGTGATGCTTCGAAGGTCTTGGCTGTGTCTTGATGCAATAGGATAAAGTTGTTGCGTATGGTTCTAGGCAATTGAAGCCATATGAAGCAAAATATCCTACGCATGATCTTGAGCTAACAACAATTGTGTTTGCGTTGAAGAGTTGGAGGCATTACTTATACGGAACGCAGTGCAAGATTTATACCAATCATAAAAGTCTCACTTATCTGCATACTCAACCGAACTTGAATCTGAGGCAACGAAGGTGGATGGAGTTAATTAATGATTAGGTGTTCTAACCCAACATGTCAGAGAGGTGATGGTCTACACTCTAACGTTTTATGATTTTTGTCTAATCACTCTAACATTTTATGTTTTTATGCTTTTCCCTGGGCCCTTTGTTTTAAATTTCCCAAATTCCAGGTTAGCCAGTTGAAGTCGTGACCATCCAGAGTTCGAGGCATAATAGTCTACAGCTTCTGTTATCTCAGTGTAGGTTCTCAGTTGAAGTTCAAGGTTACTCGTGCTAGGGTAGCTGGTACCGAATAGTTGGTGCTAGATACTGTAATACAGGTCTCGCAAGACTTATCCTGGATTACTACGATAATCTGTGGTGGTTCTTGTCACATGCCCCAATAAGAAGTCTACATATGTGGTTTCATCAATCGAGGTAGAGGGTTAAGCCGTGGAAAAATCAGACGTCACCAAGGTTGGAATGACTATACCCGTCACTGGGGACTCGACAACTATACTGAAGGAATTTGGGTAATCGACATATGTCATCTCGAGCGAAGAATGCCCAGACGGAACATGGTCTTTCCCCTTCAATTTGTGCTCCGCTATAATACGCCCTTCCTTAGTATGCACCTCCACCCTCTGAGACAAACGCACCTCATAGTCATGAAGTCCGACACCCTCTGATTTCTCCACGGCTTAACCATCTACCTCGATTGACGAAACCACATCTGCAGACTTCTTATTAGGGCATGCGACAAGAACCACCCCAGATTACCGTAGTAATCCAGGATAAGTCTTACGGGACCCGTATTAGAGTATCTAGCACCGACTATTCGGTACCAGCTATCCTAGCACAAGTAACCTTGAACTTCAACTGAGAACCTACACTGAGATAACAGAAGCTGTAGACTATTATGCCTCGAACTCTGGATGGTCACGACTTCAACTGGCTAACCTGGAATTTGGGAAATTTAAAACAAAAGACCCAGAGAAAAACATAAAAACATAAAACATTAGAGTGATTAGACAAAAATCATAAACTATGTAAATCTATAAAACTATAATTGTATGAATTTCCACTGATTTCTGTAAAATAATGCGAGTTCAAATATCATAAATTGAGCTACAAATGGAGGTGGTCGTTTAGGGTGTTTTCCCTAACCCAAAATGATTGTATATATGAATAGTATAGGTGATGGAAGCGTTTAGAGTGTTTATCCTAACCCGAGACAATTTGGGTCGGGCAAAGTGTTTGTCATAACTCGGTTCGACCGACTATCTGGTGATCAGCTGAATAATCAGAGCATCAATGCAACTAAATAAACCATCATAAAGTAAACCTCCAATTTAAATACTCTAAAACATACCACAATGTGTAATGCATAAAACATATGAACTCGCAAGCAACTGTGAAAATAAAAGGTCCACTCACAGTACTATGTCGTGATTTCCATCCAGCCAAAACCCGTATGTTATCATTTTTATACATCTGTCACTGGTTGCTATCACGTCATCCTGAAACAACGATTATTATTTAATAACTAATCATAAAAAATCATAATGAATAGATAAGCTTGTTTACCAACGAGCATTATCGTCAAGAACCATGAATCCAAATTCTAATTCTTGAATTCTTTTTAAAGTCATAACACTTTCATCAATTGTTACACCACTCGAGGTCGAATCGACGATCAACTCAACCGTTCAATACTATCATAAAATAATTTAATTAATATCTGATTAATCACACGTCTTAATCAACTAAGTTCAAATCAATTCAATAACCTCTTCAATACAATCGGTACAATATTACGAGCAAAACGGTATAAAATTTACATAAAAAATTCTCTGTCGAAATCTCCGCCGTGAACCATAGCCTGCGGTGGCAGCGCCGACAGCTTTTTTCGGTGGACCACGGCCTAACATGCTCAAAATCAACCCAACAACAAAATTTTCTTCTACCACAAAGTCCAATTTGAATCATAAACAACCCAATTTTACCTTTGAAAATTGGATCCCAAAATTCCTCAAGAACTTCATTTCTTCGATTATTCCTCCAAAAATGGAATTAGGACTTGATCTTGGTATGGTTAGCTTCGTGGTGATGAGAGTTTCAAAGCCCAATAGGTTACATCGGCCAAATCATCTCAAAATCGATCAACCACAAATTATAGGTTTTCACTTCATCGGTGGCCCTTCACAAGAACATCAAGGCCAAGGCTTCTCGAATTGGAGGCGGAGACTAGGGAGAAGAGACGAAGAATTTGGGATCAGCCTCGCCGGTTTTGGTGGTCAACCGACAGTTCATGCTTGCGGGAGAGAGGGAAAACGAGGGGAGGGAGAGGGGGAAGGAGAGAAAAAAGATGACTAAAATAGAAACTTTTAACTTTTAACTTTCTACTTTCAGAAAGTGGTATTTATACTAGCGACTAACTGAAATTGTAAGAATGTACAAAACTTTCGCTGATCATAATTTCTTCGTCATAACTCCGATTGTAACACTTAACGATTTTCCCCAAAGAAACCCAACGATTTTCCCCAACGATTTTCCCCAAAGAAATTCCTCGAAAAACTTAACGAATAAAATTTTGAAAGGAAGATCATCGATAATTACCGGCGGTAAAAAATCATTACCTTTCTCGGTTAACTTTAAACAAATCTTAAAAAAAAAAAAATTCTCGTGACATGATTTTACAATCTACCCCCTTTTGTCCTTGAAATTTATGCATATACTAGTAAAACACCAACAGATACTACTCCTGTACGTATGAGTTTCTTCGGCTCATAAGTAACATCAACAACTAAGAAGGGGTTATCCGTAATACCTTAAACATGTATCGCTTTATTACTAAGCTTTATTCTTCTGATCGAGAGTGTCAAACAACTACTCACTATAAGCCTGGTACATGAAAGGGTATTGATGTAAACTCGGTACTATAAACACTTAAAACATCTGATATCCATGCCAACTCTTGGCAAGTACTATTGATGATGTTTGCATGTTTGGTCAGTCTAGCCTTCAGTTGCGGTCCTGATATGCCAGTTGTGTAGATGGCAATACAGCTCTACCTTCTGAAGTGGCTCCACAAGCCTACCAGATGTGTCCCTCAGCAGACACTCTCACAAAAGTGACCTTCGTGGCCACAAAGGTAACAAACTGGAGATCCAAACTGACCATTCTAAAGTTGTAACATAAGTGGGCATCTGATCGATCTGAAGGAAAATTTTGACCTTACTCAATTCTCATATTCTTGAAAATTCTACTAAAATTTTTGCATAGTTCCCCCCCTAAAATTCAAGGTAGCCCAAAAACTTGCATAAGGAGAACACTTCGAGTTACCAAATCCCAAAAACAAACCGTGGGCACTGAATCCCATCCGGATTTCTCATAATCCAACTGAGCAACAATATGATCATAAATCACTAATACTCATCTGAATTTATGAATCACAATGATCGTAATATCAAATATCTCAAAAAAATAAAATAACTTCCCTTCAATATACTAATCTAACTCAAATATCAAAATTGATAACAATAATGTAGCGAGACTCAAAACAAATCACTGAGATTTGCCTCAAATACGCCCAAAACTATGAGAAAACTCCAAATAGTCAAACTATGATCTTCAATCTCACTCTAATCTGGAGATAACAACTTTACATTTCCTCCAAAGTCTGACTAATCATGTTAGCTTTGCATCTATTAGTAATGAAATAGAATAATGTTGGTGCGTAACTTGACCCTCGTAACCCATTAACACTAGTTTAATGACTCACGTACTACAATCTGCATAGCGAACATCACACCCATAATTGAGCATCAATAGTTTACACACAGAGAGCTCACATATAAACTTATCTATTACCGTCCAACGCTGAAACATTCGTTGAACAATATACATAAGTCTCCGCTTGCACATAAATATATGCCTACTAATACTTGCTAAGACCCATTATCAGATTGATTAACTGAATTGCTACAACTTCCTTTGAAAGGACTCGATCCCGATTTAATACACCGAAATTAATCCCTAACGACAATTGAAACTACAAAAAAAATGCCAGAGTTTCCATTGAAATTCAAGAAACCCACAAATCTGCAAAGAAAATACACTTCTATAATGTCCACAAAAATAAATCGTAGGCACCAAATCCCATCCGAATTTCTCAAACTAACCAGACACTGAATCCACTAGAAATATAAACTATTTACAGAAGGTGATAAGAAATCTGAAAACTAAATGGGAAAATACAACACACCGGAAGTAAACTCTATACAGTATTTAGAGCGACTTCTAATTTACATAATACACAGGAGTAGCAGGTTAAACTAGGAACCTACTAGATAAGTACAGTGACACGAACTCTATGCCTCCGTCACTGACATGCAATCTCAGGATACAAACTGCAAACTGGACGGAGAAAACCGAAAAGCCTAGGGAAAGGCATATAAAATAATAAAATTGTTAGAATGAGTGGAAAAAAAATAAACTTTCACTTTAAACTAAAAGCTATAAATAATATATCTTTCACTATAAATGTACATAAAAAAGATGCGAGTCTAAAAATAGGATCATCTAGGTACTCCTGGGTACTATAAAATATGTGGAGGCTACGACTTGGGTCACTCGGCCTCAAGTCCTAATATTGCCCAGGTCAGGTCCATGTCTCTCATAGGTGCTCTATAAATCCTCGGGTAAGGTCTCTGGCTCTTCCGGAGTGTCTCGGAGATCAACCGAGAAGCAGCGCATCGATGCATCAACTATACTATATTCTGTGTAAAACAAATCATATGTGCCTCCATGCAAATGCATAATAGTAAATGCATAATCTTAAAATACATAATCATAAAATGCATAATCATAGACTCGCAAATCGACAGTAAAAATAAAGTATCCACTCAAAGTACACAACTATCTCCGTGGTTCAGCGGAAGTCCCATCGCCAAAATGTCGATCCTGGTCTCCTGAATAAATAACATAATCATTTAATACTGAAATTCGATAAAACGTTCAAAAATTAAATCAGAAACTATCTCGGAAACCCCCCGGTCAATTTTGAATTTTGGCCTCGCCAAAGCCCCATCGTGGCCGGCGGCGCGTGGCTCTCACGCACCTCCACAGGCGGCAGCGCGTGAGTACCACACGCCTATGGTGAAAACTACTCCAATGGGAGCGTTTGACACCTTGTTGGAAAGATCTCAACGAGGCCATCAATTCTTCTAACTGGCTAAACCCCTAATTTGGCCAGAATCGGTCAAAAATCACCCTGAAAGCCAGCGGCACGAAAAACCCTAAAAACCTCTCCGGTGTCGCAGCACCGTCGTCAAGTCTCCACGAAGTTCGAGGCTGATCGCAAACGATGTAGGAGGAGGGCTTCAAAAACCCCCAACTCCTGACATCCCAAACCAGCCGGAGCACCGTCGACCACGGTGCCCGAAATCCGGCGAGAGAAACCTCGTCGATTCATTCAACTACCTCACCTACAATCCAAAATATTCCCAAAAACACAACAACCACATGAATAGCTTCAATTTCATACCTAGGTCGTCAAAATTAGTGGTCGGCCGACGAAGATTCTGGCGGATCAAGCAAACGGGTCGTCGCCAAGAAAAACGGGTCAAGCCCGATCTAATTTTTCTGATTTTCTCTTCTTCTTTTAAAAAAAATTCCCAATTTATACCCCAAAGCTCCTGATCAGATCAACGGTCCAAATTTGATCTGATCAGGAACCAATGGTCCAGATCAAACAGCCTCAATTAAATCACTTTTTAATATTTTCTTCACCCAGACTTCCAAAAATCATAAAAAAAATAGCTCGCTTACTCAAAAAAATCTCCGAAAATTCATACGAGTTCAAAATAAAATACTCTACAACTTTTATGAAGAAAATAAAGTCTAATTTTTTCTCGATGAAAAAGTCGTTAACAAACCACACGATACGATTAATTCGCGATAAACCTAATTCGCGCCGATTTGTGCGTAATTTTTTGTTCGGGTTGTTACATCCCTTATTGTACTATTATAAGATATTCTTGATTCTGTTAACACTAATGCTTATCTAACGATAACTAACCAGAGGAACAAAAAGTTGTGATGTTCAGGGAACGGAACAATTCCTTACACAAATCAATGATAAGATTTTGTATCTCATCCGAGGTCTGAGTAATCCTGAAAAACTATGCATCTGGATGCGATGCATAGGTTGAGTCCCAGAACTCACTGTGACTATTTGCACAACTGAAGTACCTCAATCTAAAACTATTAATACCGTACTAAATCTGAGCACCACATAGTGCTCTACAGTTGATTTTGCTACTTTTATATATGATAATCTAAGCAAAAATTGCTTTCATTGTCTAAATGATACTCTTTCCTCTATTCAGGAAAAGGATCCTACAATCCTGCATCACCTTCTAAATCAAGTGACACATTTCCCTCTACTCTTAAGTGTACTCATAAACAATCTTACTTCTCAACGATTATCGCGCTTTAAAATTTTCTCTTTAAGGAATGTAGTATGCACAACTACGGCCCACACATAAACGTATTCTCTCTAATTAGTTCTTGTGATTCCTAACTGACTGAAGAAATTATTATCTTAGGCTAGTTGTTCCATACTTCTTACATCCTGCAAGTGGGGAGAAAGTTAGCGATATACAACAAGCAATGACTAACTCATGTGACAAAAAGAAGTTGGCGTCCAAATCTAAGAGTCATTTTCTTAGAAAACAAACTAAATAGGTTGACTTACAAGTGGGTGGATGAACTTAAATCGGCGCAGTAGATTGAAATTTACCAAAAGTCAAAGAACCTACATTGTCAATCTTATAAAAATTCATGATGTGTTAGATAAAGAGCAATGCAAATCGACTACTATGTACCCACTCCATATAATAAAGTCAAACAAACTGATTGAATTCCGGGAATGAAATAAGATGCACTCACTAGAATAGTATATCAGGCTCAGATCCAAATATGGGCCTCACCATTGCGTTCAGCACGAGAAAATGACCAAAATGACATATAAATTTTTTGAAATCTGGAACCTCATCGGAGCTCTGTCATGCACGGCGGCGTGTGGGGCCCACGCCCCACCACCACTGGCGGCACGCGCTGCCAGAATCAACCGGCCCAAAACCTGCAAATGATACACCATTCAAAAGCTCATAACAAGCCCAATAACTTACACAACTGGGACAAACCCAAAAACTAACTGGAGGTGCACTACCACATTATGCACTATTGCCGGCGACAAGGGAAAAAAAAAGGCCGGCGACGGAGCAAGTCGCCGGCAATAATGAGCATTGCTGGCGATATGGACCATCGCCGGCAATGAGTCCCAAAAGTCACCGGAAATGGTCCAAATTATTGCCGACGACCTTCTCCGTCGCCGGTAATAATCTCTCCACCATTGCCGGCGATATTCCGGCCCAAATATCGCCGACAATGGTGAAAAATTATTGCCGGCGACGGAGAAAGTCGCCGGCAATAAGGTCCCACAATTTTTGGCGATTTTTTTGAAAGGACCCAATCCCAATTCAGTTACCTAAACCGGAATCAAACCCTTTCGAAAATACGAACCAACAAAAAATTTTCAAAATTTCGGCAGAGTTTCGTTACTAGCGTGGAATTACCATAACCTGCACCCAGAATATAGCATTTCATCCTATGCCACAAAAGCCAAACCGTGGGCACCAATCCCATCCGGATTTCTCAACATCAATATAATCAACAACATTAAATAAACTGTACTATGTATATATGTATATCCGTGAAAATCCGCACATGTATCAGAATGTATCAGAGCGACCTCTAGAGTAAAACATATACAATATGTATATCAGTAGGCGAAACAAGATCCTACTGGAAAACACAGGTGACTCTGATCACTAGCCTCCAAACCGCGACGTGAAACACCAAACCTGAACTGCAAACTGGGCACGGAAACCGAAAAGCCCAGGGGAAAGACAATAAACACGTTAGAGTGAGTGGACGAAAATAAATGTCTTTCACCAGTTAATATATATTTAAAATAACATATGCGAGTCCAGGTAAATAAAAACAATAAGTACACGAGGTAAAACCATAGTCCTCCAGCGTACAGAGCATGCAAGTAAATCCCATGGGGTCACTCATGGACACACACCGTGCTAGTACAGTCCGAATCACGAGGTCCTTAGTCCCCGTGACTCTAAGCCAGAAATGGCCTCGGTTCCGGGGAAACGCCCCTCACCGGTCAGGTAGGGATAACGACGCCCCTCCTGGATGGCCTACCATCGGGGATCAACCGAGAGGCAAAGTATATCGATACAACAACGTAACCAAGACTGTACTCTGTGAAAACCAAATCACAAATATCTCGATGCAATTGCATGAAACAATATATAAGTGTATGCATATTCGTATACGTATATTCGTATAAATATAATCGTATAATCGTAAACACATGCTCATGTAATCCGAAATCTCTTACGCATGCTCAAGTTCATAAATCAAATGAAAGACTCGCAAGATTTCCGTGAAAAGAAATTGTCCACTCACAGACACGTGAAATGCGCACTCGCGCTAAACTCGTGGTCCGGCGGAAGATCCCTCGTCTGAAGCACGATCACGATCCAGATCTCGATCTCCTGAATGTTCACAAAACATAACTGATCAATATCGTAATCCACAACACTGTACTGATGCACGGAAACCAACCGTTCCCGGAAATGTGAAATGCAGTACAAAACGAACTACGGAAATCCCGAAATCCCTACTCGAAACCTCGACTGAAAATCGGCTAATCAAATTGACCCAAAAACCTCTGGACGACGATCAGAGCGCGATTACGAGAAAAATGACATTAAAAACGTCAAAATCTGAAAAGTTGACTTTTTCCCGCCGTTGACCGCCGCCGCCGCCGGCGGCGCGCCGTCAACGGCGGCGCGCCGTCAATGGTGGAATTTCTCGGCGAAACTTTCCAGATTAGACCATCTCGACCATACGAACCACTTTCCCTTCTACCTCATAGGCCAAAACTCAACGGAAGTCCTCCAATTTCCCCCGAAACCGATCGGAAAACCAACTCCGGTGACCCAATCGGGTTCACCGGAAAACCCATTTTTAGCTCAATTAAAACACATGAGGAGCAACCTAGAGGCAAGGGGAAGCAAAGCCCTCACACCCCGACCACCGAAACTTGTCGGAACACCAAGAACCGTCACCGGCGAAATCCAAGAACATAACCCGATTCGGGTTCAACCAAAACAGCCTCAATTTCACTCAAACCAATTACCAACCAACTCGAAATCACTCAAGGATGCAAACCATACCTGTCCCGTGGTCGGAGGTGGCCGGAAAGTTGGTCGTCGGACAGCAATTCCCAAACGGGAAACTTCCCTTATCGGTCAAACTGGTCAACTTTCCCGAAATAGTAAGTCAACGATGGTCAACTCAAAACAGTGATTTTACGACAAATTCTCGACTATTCCGCTATTTATACTCGAGCCTCGGGTCGATCGACGGTCCAAAACGAATATACGAAATGATTCGGATAAACACGAAACAATCGGATAAACTCGTCGGAACCCGAAACTTCAAATAATCATAAAATATTCCTCGGTTATCGGAAAAATCTTCCGGAACCACCCACGAGTTCGAAATCATGTACTCTACAATTTCCGTGAAGTCACCCAACTTAAATTGTCGACTGAAAACATAGTCGCGAATCGAATCGACAAACCACACAATATCGTAAAACTGCGACTATAACCAAATCTCGAGAATCGTGCCAAACACACATCTGATTCTGGTTCGGGTCGTCACATTTTGGCCAGAATTTCGTCGAGAATAACTCCATTTCTGACGATTTAATGAATCGCCGACAATACCTCTTATATCAGATCCAGATCGCAGCAGCTCATTCATTTGGATCTAGATAAATCCGGTGAAATTAAAAGAAGGAAAACGCTCTGAAATCCTTGGGTATTGTCATAAGGCGTCGAAAACCCGCTCGGGAAGCTATATACGTAGCTATATATAGGTACGTATATACGTATGTATATATATGTGTGTTGATTTAATTAGATCGATATATATATGCATGCATTTGTTGATTTAGAGTTGAGATATCGAATATTGGTTTGATATGCAAATAGAGGGGATATATTGTTGATTTTGAGTGATTGACTGTTGATTTTGAATTGATTTGAGATTATTTCGATGAAAATATGTTAATTTGTGTATATATATATGTATGTATATAAAATTATTTTGTGAATATTAATTGTTAATATGTCTATATATATATACAGGCACTCCTAATTTGTAATTGTTAATTGTTGGTATATATATATATATTTTTTAATTTATATGCATGCATGGGTCAACTTTTGTTAATTAATCGGATGAATTCGAATGTAATTAATATGATTTATTAATTAATTAGTAGTGAATGTGTGTGTATATATATATATATATATAGTACGTAATGTTAGAATTTTCAGGATGGACAAGAGTTGGATGAGCCTCGAAAGATGGGATGTGAGATATCACCATGGAATTAGAAGTTTTGTGGATTTTGTGAAGGCTAATTGTGGAGACACTACACTTCATTATTGCCTGTGTAAAGAATGTAAGTGTCGCAGTGATCGATTTCGTTTTCCCATTGATAAAGTCCAGAAGCACCTGAGTAAATACGGGTTTTGGGATAAGTACACTTGTTAGATTTATCACGGTGAAACATCGTTAGCGGGTCCGCATGATCATGGACAATTTGGTGAGAGGGCCAGTCCATCCTATGATCATGGACATTTTGCTGAGAGGGCCAGTCCATCCTATGATCCAACATCGATGTTAATCAATGATATGTTTCCTCATGAGAGCGGTGTATTTGCTGATCAAGCACCAAATGTCCCTCCCGTCGTGCAGGATTTCCCCGATTTTGAGCAAGTCGAGCCATTACCTGGAGCTCATGTCAACACAAGTGGTATAGACAAGTACAACAACCTGATTGCATTGCAACAGACTCCGTTGTACGACGGTTGTAGTAAGAATGTTCTTGAAAGTGTCATGGGAGTGATGCAGCTCAAAATGGAGAACAAAATGTCTGTCAAAGCTGTTGATACATGGCTGAAGTGGACTGCTTCGCTACTGCCACCCGGTCATCGTCTTCCTACCACTCATCATAAGGTGTGACATATCCTGAAAGATCTTGGGCTTTCCTACATCAAAATCCATGCATGCAGATATGATTGTATTCTCTTCTGGGGAAAATATCTTGAAGACCTTGAATCCTGCCCGGTATGTTTTACAGAAAGGTATAAGTTGATCATGCAGGCAATAAGAAAGCTGTGAAGATACTTCGATATTTCCCGCCTATTGATAGGCTGGAGCGGTTGTTCATGTGTGCTTTCACGGCCGAAGCTATGAGATGGTGGGCTGAGAGGAATTTGTCTGACAATGACACCCTTATACACCCTTCCGACGGAGAGGCTTGGAAGCACATGGTCAGGGAGTTTGATCATTTTGCAGCAGAGGTCCGAAATGTTTGGCTAGGGCTCTCATCTGACGGATTCAACCAGTTTGGCAACATGAGTCTTTAATACAGTATATGGCCAGTTATTTTGGTACCGTACAACCTTCCACCAAGGATGTGCATGAAGAAGGAATACAATATGCTGATTCTGTTAATTTTGGGCCCGGGTTATCCAGGAAAGTGTCTCGATGTGTATTTGAAGCCTTTGATTGAGGAGCTTAAGTACCTGAGTGAATGTGGCCACCCCACTTACGATAGGTTCAAAAAGGAGATGTTCCAGATGCATGCCATGCTTGTTGGCACCATCAGTGATTTTCCTGCCCGCGGTATGTTGTCGGGCAATGTTACCAGGGGTTACAGGGCTTGTTCAGAGTGCATGACTGTTGATTGTTGCAGTCCTCATTGCAGTAAAATTGTTCAGATGTGTCATCGTTGTTGACTTCCATATGATCACCCATTTAGGCAGGATCAAGACGCTTTTGATGGGACTGTGGAAATAGGTGTGGCACCCAGGCGATGGACAGGGGATGAAATTTTGGAAGTGTTGAATGAATATGATTTTGGCCAGCTGAGCAATCATCCTAAGATAGTGGCATCAATTCCAGACAAGCCCGAAAGGTATAAGTTTTGGACACACAAGAGCATATTCTGGGAACTCCCCTACTGGCCCAGGTTGCCTATCAGACACTACCTAGATGTCATGCACATAGAGAAGAATGTGTGTGAAAGTGTGGTAGGCACAGTTCTTAATTTGGAGGGGAAAACAAAAGCATCCCTAAGGCACGCATTGATCTGAAAGCTATGGGACTGCGGAAACATTTGTGGTTAAGAGATGGTAAGAAAAAAATGCCCCAAGCTCCTTACACCGTCAAGCCGAAGCATAAGCATGAAATTTTTGGGTGGTTGAGTAATGTCAGGTATATATTCTTATGGGTATGCAGGAAATTAATATAATTTTTACTTATATATGGTTATATGCAAGAAATATAATTGTTGCTTATGGCTATATATACATGTATCCTTATGGCTATGCAGGAAATATAAGCAGGTGTGTTAACTTCCGGGACAATAAGATGTACGGATTAAAGAGTCATGACTGCCATGTACTGCTTCAACGCCTTTTCCCTATTTTCATTCGAGGGTACCTGCCCAAAGAGGTGGTGGAGCCGTTGGTGGCTTTGTCAAGATTCTTTCAGAAGTTATGCACCAGTGAAGTTAAAAAATCAGATCTCAGGGGGATGCAAGATGACATCATTTTTATCATGTGCAAGCTTGAGATGATATTTCCCCCAAATTTTTTCGACATCATGCCTCACCTGATGATCCATCTTCCCGAACAATTGTTGCTTACCGGTCCCGTACACTACACTTGGATGTATCCCATGGAAAGGTACAAATGATTCATACATTTGGTTTGCCTCTGTTTTTATATGTAAATTCTTATTTTTTAAGTAAGTTATCATGCACTTGTTAACTTGTAGACAATTGGGAGCCTACAAGGACTATGTGAAGAATAAATATGCACCTGAAGGGTGTATCGCTGAAGCATATGTTGCGCACGAGTGTGTAACCTACACCAAAGTGTATTTGGGAGCACTTGAGGACCCCCAACAACAGATGCCGATAGATGAACCCCAGTTCAACATTTCTATCATCTCCAATGACGTGGTAGTACAGGGAAGCTTGCCAAAGTCGTACAAGTTGGATGGAAATGAGGTAGCCATTGCCCACTGGTCGGTACTGATTAACTGTCAAGAAGTACAATATTGGAAAAACTATCATCTTCACTGCCCTGCTATTGCCGGAAATGTTGATTACCACAACAGGACGTTTGCAAACTACTTTGGTCAATGGGTAAGGGGATATGTGTATATGTCTATTTTTTATATATATCCTTATATAGCATGTGTGTACGTACGTGGTTTTGTGGTTTCTATGTTCATAATTTCTTGTGTACGTATTTCTTATCGTTTTCAGATGAACCATGTAGCAAATAATGGTTGCCCAGAGTGGTCAAACGAATTGAGGGTTCTGGCGATGAAACTGATAGCTTCAAAAGTTTACTCGATGTGTCAGGTCAATGGCGTGAAATTTATATGTGAAAATCGAGACGACCGACTGAAAACACAGAATTGTGGGGTGATGGTCCATAGTGGGCAAGATGGCGTTGACTATTACGGTGTCCTTCATTCAGTTGTTGAACTAATTTATGGGAACCGCATGAAAGTGCACTTGTTCAAGTGTAGATGGTTTGATACTAGCCCGGAGAATACAAGGACCGATCAGTACGGAATATTTTCGGTGAATACTGCTACAAGCTGGTATAAAGAAGACCCTTTCGTTCTTGCCACATCAGTAAAACAAGTGTTTTACCTTGACGATCTTCTGAACAAAGTCCCGTGGAAGGTGGTTAACCATGTTGCTCATAGAAACTTATACAGTGCTGCAACACTTGGTGAGACCGCAGATGATGAAGAAGTTACTGCATACCCCCAAGAGCCGAACGCTTTTGACATTCCGGAATAATCTACGATTCGCCTTAATAATGTGAGATCTGGGAGTATGGTTCGAATTACTGGAGCAGAACTTCTCGATGTTAATCCAAATGAAGTTGACGCTGATTCAGATGACGAGGAGCAGCATATATTGCCAGAGGTTACCTATGAAACCGAGTCAGACTCAAGTGATGAAGATGATTATGATTATCATCCTTAGTACGTTAATGATGTAGTATTTTAGTATATATAAACGTGCATGTATGTTTGTTATATAAATGTGCATGTACGTATTTATAGTCGGAAATTCTAGTCGGAAATTCTAGTCGAAAATTATAGTCGTAAATTATAGTCGGAAATTCTAGTCGAAAATTATAGTCGTAATTTATAGTCGTACATTATAGTCGGAAATTATAGTCGTACATTATAGTCGGAAATTCTAGTCGTAAATTATAGTCGGAAATTATAAAAAAATTTGGTCATGCCAACGTCATATCGATAAGTGTTATTTATGAATTAATACTTGCCGGAAATTCTTGTCGTAAATTATAGACGTCGGAAATTATAGTTGTAAATTATAGTCGTAAATTATAGTTGGAAATTATAGTCGGAAATTATAGTCGCGCGTACATTATAGTCGTATTTATAGTCCGAAATTATAGTCGTAAATTATAGTCGGAAATTATAAAAATTTGGCCATGCCAACGTCATATCGATCGGTGTTATTTATGAATTAATACTTGCCGGAAATTCTTGGTCGGGAATCACTATCATTACCAATGAGTTGAAACAACTCGTTGGTAATACTATTACCCACGAGTTATCAACTCGTTGGTAATAGTATTGCCGGCGAGTTGCTTATCAACTCGTGGGCAATACTATTACCCACGAGTTAACTCGCTGATAATAGTATTGTCGGCGAGTTGATAAGTAACTCGCCAGCAATACTCCCTTAAATTCCAGATCCAGCAGCTCGACCCTCCTTCCTCATTTCTTCACCTTGTTTCTCCTCAAACCCTAAAATCTCCCCAATTCTTCCTCACCTCGCCGCCCACAATTCCTCTCCTCAAATCTCTCCTCCCCTCCTCCCCTCTCCCCTCTCCACACAAAAACCCAAAAACCCCAAATCTCCCCTACCTCTCCTCCCCTCCTCCTTTCCTCCTCCCCTCCTCCTCTACCTCCTCCCCTCACCTCTGCCGCCGGAATCCGAGCTCGACCATGACAAGTCCTCTCTCTCTCTCTCTCTCTCTCTCTCTCTCTCCCATTTTTTTTTATAATTATGTATATATATATACATTTTAATTATATTTGCATGCATTTTATTTAACTTGATTAATTAAGTTTTGGGTGATGTTATAATTTTTGATAATTATTAGGCAAGTGTATGTATGTATATATGTAGAAAATATTTAGGTAATTTAAGGTGATTTAATTGGATTAATTGATATAGGTGATAATTATATTGTATTTTTAAGGTGTTTCATGGGCAATTAAGGTGATTTGGATTAATTGATATAGGTAAATTAAGGTAATTTAAGGTGTTGGGCAAATTAAGGTGATTTGGATTAATTGATATAGTTGATAATTTAAGGTATATTTGTTAACTTAATTAATTGGTTAAATAAGCATTTGGGTAATATTTAATTGATATTTTGATAATTATATTCGTAATAATCGATATGATATGATGCAATTTAATTTCATGTTTTATATGATATCATAAGCATTTGGCCTATGAAATTTAATTTAATGTTTGATATGATGCAAATATGATCTTGATGAATGACATTGTTAATTTTTCGATTTACCTTTTCAAATGGATCTTCTACGAGAACCGGAACCGAAACCGTTCGGAACCGGAACCGTTTGGAACCGGAACCGTTCGGTTCCGGTTCCGGTTCTAGTGGTTATCGGTTCCAAACGGTTCTGGTTCCGAACGGTTCCGGTTCCAAACGGTTCCGGTTCAAAACGGTTCCGGTTTCGGTTTTTCATAGAACCGAATCCAGGACTAATTGTTGGAACGGATAACCGTTTAGAACCGGAACCGTTTGGAACCGGAACTGTTTAGTTCCAGTTTCGGTTCTAGCAGTTATCGGTTCCAAACGGTTCCGGTTCCAAACGGTTCCGGTTCTAAATGGTTCCGGTTCCAAACGGTTCCGGTTTTTCATAGAACCGAATCCAGGACTAATTGTTGGATGTGCAGGAGGTTTTGCAGGAAATTGGCTTGGAGGCATCAAACGGAGAGGGACTAGAAACAGTGGATGGAGCAGCAGTCAAGGTTCCTCAGCCACAGTCAGCAACACGCACAGTGGCCCAATTATGAATGCTCGCACACAAATGTTGCTAGCTGCGTGAGGAGAGGAGGAAGCTGCACGATCTGGATCCGTGCAACCCCCAGTCCAGCCTCGAGCCTCAGTCAGCAGACGCTCAGTTAGCACACCCTCAGTCAGCAGACCCACAGACGAGCGACACTCAATGGGGGCATCGAAAACTCCCTTCATCCGAATGCCCCCTATTGGCCTGGTGCCTACTCCCGTTTCACGGGAATCATCTGAGGCAGATGGTGCTGGCGCCTCATCGTCCAGGCCTCTATCTCCGTCGTCCGGTCTCTTCCTGCCCGACGAGATTCCTGTAATCCCTGAATTCAATGATACGGGAAGGCCTATTTATATTGAAGGACGGCCGGAGTTCCTGAGCGTTGAGGAAGCGTACAACTTCATCACGTTCGACCCCGTGTATCTTTGGAGTGCGAGGTGCAACAACCAGCAAACGGACGATGCAGGTAAATTTTATTTAACAAGATTGATTACTTAATTATTACTTAAGACTTACGATATGTTCAATTAATAATATCAATTTGTTGACATTGTATTATTAGGCAATTTCGTTAATGGCACTGGAAAACGAAAGACTAGAGGCTCCTGCACCGGGAAGAATCTTGAGCAGGCCACCAGGGGAAGGAAAACGCTCATTAGGGCCAATGAGCATGGTGAGGTGATCGAGACATTTGACACCACGTGAAAGTATGCCAGCATGGCCGGGGCCGTCGTGCGGAACAAGGTCCCAATGCTGTGGCCAGATTGGGGTGCTGTGCCTCGCTACGTGAAGTTGCAAGTGTATAATGCACTGAGTGTGAGTTAAATCGTATTTTCATTACGTAAATTTTACATTTCTTAATTAAGTCCGAAGAAATATATAATTTTACCATTTATATATTCATCTTGCAGCTGTGGTTTGACGTGGATGAATGCCTTATTGAGACGTGGGCAGAGCATCAACTACATATCAGGTGATGTGATTCGAGTTATTTGAGCATATATCGAGTTAGATTTTCACTTTATCAAGTGTGTTAATATCTCTAACATTTGTTTCTGGTGTTAATATAGGTATAAAGAGTGGAAGAACGAGCTTTCAAAACATTACACACAGTACAAGGAGCTAGGCCGAATTTCTACTCCTAGCGAATTCCGGTTTAGGGAGTACGAGTGGCTATGGCTGGTAGCCCACTTCGAGCACCCCAAAGCGAAGGTATGCATCCTGAATATATTTTACAACCCTAATGTATCATATCACATTGAAATAGTTAGTTACTAATTTTTTTACATATGTTTATCAAACAAGGCGATTTCCGAGACGAACATGGAGAACAGATTGAAAAATACCAAGGCCCATCATGCAGGTTCACTCAACTATTTGGGTTGGTCGAGTAAGGCGCAGCAACAACAAGAAGTCAACCCTTTGGTGTTTGTTCATCAGAAGTTCTATCCGCAGTGCGCTGAAAAAGCGGTAAGTCTTTAGCCTCATTATTTTGTAGTTCACATATACATGTGTTAATAAAACTATTTTTCTCTATTAATTTATTTTGTTTAATAATACGTTATTCATATTCGCTTTTCAATTAGGCGAGAGTGGAGGAAACGATCACAGAAGTCACCATGAATATAGCTCGAAACAACCATCCTGACTGCTCAGAGGAAGAAGTGACCCAGTATGCCTCTCAGATCGATCCGCTTGATCGCCCTATAGCGGCTCAGATCATGGCAAAAGCGTGCGAGACTGGAAAGAATACCTACTACTGCAGGGGAATGGGCTCGGCGAGCGAAGGAGTATTGAAGAACACTTCGGAATACTCTAGCGGGTCAAGAACTTCTTCTATGAACTCTAACCTAGCAGCGGAGCTTCAGAGGACGCAGAGGGAGTTAGAGGAGCAAATGAGGCAGATGGAGGAGATGCGGCAATTAGCCGAGCAGCAGGCAGTCAGAGATGCCGAGTACCGGGTGATGGCTGAGCAACACCGAATTATGGTCCAGCAGCAGACCCAAATGTTCACATGGATGCAGACGATGTACGCGTGCCAGACTACCGGACAACTGCTCCCTACACCTCCCCCTGTCCCTGTGTTCCACAGTGATCCACCACCGCAGCAGTCACCGCCACAACAAGACCAGGGTAGCCACCGGAGTTCAAATGATTACGTCAACATGGATTTCCTCGACCCTTAGTGTAGTTGTAGTTTATTTTCGTATTGTTGATATTTGTATTGTACGTTGGACAATTATGTGTGTACTGTTGAACTTGTATTTGTACGGTTTCTGTTTTTCAGTGCAGATTCTGGAATTGGGCCCAATCCAGAACCGGCTTTTTTTTGACAAATTTCTCCGGGTATTGCCGGCGACTTGGACCAAAGTCGCCGGCAATACCCCTCATTTTCCGGCCACTGCGGAGCAACATTGCCGGTGACTTGAAAAATAAGTCACCGGTAATACTTTCACCGGCGCCAAATTTCCGGCGAGAGTATTACCGGCGACTTAAAAAGAATGGCCGGCGACTTTAAGTCGCCGGCAATACCCTCAAATGTTGTAGTGGTGGTCGGAAAACACCTCAAAAGTCGATGGAATTCTGCCAAAAATTCCCTTCGGCCTCTGGCCATGGCGTGGCTCGAGACTGGTGGCAATTGATTCCTAGCAGTGAGAGGGAGTAAAACCCCCAACCTTCCGCCGTCTAACGTTGGCCAGAGTGTCGCCGTTTGTCAAACCCGAAACCCGGCCGGAAAACCTCAACGATTCGCATCCAAAACGCAAACAAAACTTATCACCACCTATACCACTCGATAGAGGAAGGGAAGATCTTTTGAACGGTACCTGTAACATCGTCGCAGGTGGCTAGAATCGTCAGGTCGGACGGCCAAAAATCGATGGGTCGAGGAGGTACGGGTCAGTTCGTATACGTACATATTTTCTTCCCAAAATGGAAACTTTCCATTAAAAACCCACCCGTATATATACTCATATACATACATAACTCAAATCAACGGCTCAGATCTAATCTGGTCAAGATCGGACGATCACAATTAAATCAGTAATTAAATTAATACATTTTAAATATTTTCATCTACCGACTTCAAAATTTCGTTAAAAATAGCTCGCTTATCCAAAAAATTACCCGAAAAATTCTCACGAGCCTGAAATAAAATATTCTACAACTCCCGCAAAGGAAGTCAAATCAAATTCTCGCCTGGTGAAAAAGTCGTTAACAACCCCAATTATGCGACTAATCCATAATAATGCGTAACACAATATGATAAACGCATGATTACGATTCAGGTTGTAACATCGCTTCTGTGCCCATCATGACTGATGCAGCAGGATTTTGCTTGCTGGACGACACCACAATCTTTGCAACCAGAGCATTTTGGAAGAAAGAGTTCATTAACACTCTGGCCTTTTCCATCTTCTTTGAAGTCTTGGTATTTGGAAGTTTAACTACGATCACAAAAAAATATATAGTTAGTAAACGCAAGTTCAACACAAACAGGATAAGCTATTAACACAAGACGCATCGGGCAAAGTTGAGAGTCATGTAGTAGAAATCACGTCACAATGAGTAGCAACCCAGATGTCACGAAGCTTATTTTCCTTTTAGAAGATATAACGGATCCTATTCAATCGACCTGCCTCGATGGAAGTCAAAGGAAACTCCAATTTCCTGTCACAACCAATACACATTGTTAAAAAAGAGAGGAGAAAACGGAAGAGACACACATCCATATGTACAACCTACAAATATATGGTTAGACGTACTTATGGCACAAAATCTTGACGGAACACGATCCCCCCTAAGATCCAAGCTTGTCGGTTCCCTCCCAAATTCTTAATACCCGTCATCCATGAAAACTCATTTCTGCCAGTCTGTCGTGGACGTGGGCATCCCCGTTAGCCATTAAGGCTGTTTGTTCCCTCTCAACGTGATGGTACCCATATCCCTTTCCCAGTAGGAATACCCAATATGGTAGAAATAATATATCTCTCCTAACTTGGGATACCCACACCCTAACAGATTGAATATGTTGTACATAAGGCCCAATACTTTGCACATTATGGGGGTGCACTGTCCCAGGGTAATGCCAAAACGGGAAAGGACATACTGGAACCAGAGGTAAAAAGGAAAATGGGTACTTGTCCTCAGTTGGACCTCCGAGACGCATATCTCCCCATTATGCGGACACGTGCAAGGAAACCTCAAACCCTGATGAGGAGGAAATAATGTGACGGAGGGGGAATATTGTAGTTCCACCTTAGTGCATCAATCTCATTCGGTGTTATAATCGACTTTAACTCTTCAATGGGCTGGTCAGCTGCCAAAAGCCATAACCCCCCACCTCAAAACTCTGGTGGTGGAGATGGAGGTCTAACAAGTGTCATCACCGTGGACCCTGACAGACCCCCATACGCATCCTCGGATAACAAGATAATCCTTCTCTATCTATGATGCTCGTTTGCGTTTAGTTGATTCAAGTATTGATCTATGATTTCGCCTGACATGGCCAACTCTAACGAATGCCTGCTAAAAATGAAAAATCTTCCATCAAGCTACAGGCACTCAATTAGAGTCACTACCCAGATAAAAAACACCTAAAAGAAATAGGGACTGATGCACTATGCCTACAGACACAGAAAGGCAAAAGCGAGAGAACTCAAGCGAGGTGTCAGGACTTACCAGAAATAAAGCGAAAACAGTGGTCTGAAGAGAAATGACGACAAGCAAGCTACCAGAAGGCGAGAGCACAATTTGGCAGAGCTTTGGGAGTGAAAGTGAAGAATGTGAAAAATGATTCTCACCTCACCCCTATTTATAGGAAAGAGGATTTCACCTTAGCAAATGTCAGTCGTTCATGCTAACCGGTGCAAACCACAGGATGACGTCACGTGGCGAACGATTAACTAAGTGAAGAGATGCCTTGGTTAACAAAGAAGCATCATTATTAACCTATCTAATCATAATGATGTCATCCACCGTTTCACAATTTAAAATTCAAATCCAGAGACACGTGTCGCACATGCAACGGTCTTCTAAACGGTCAAGTGACACGTTTACAATTCAACGCATATGAACACATATATTATCTGACAGTCGAACGGTACTTATATAGGTCGCGGGCTAATGGGACTAAATTCCTGATATGCCAAATACACTAGAGTTTAGTCCATCTTCAGTCTCTTAATGTCTGATGCATCGTCCCAACATTAATACTGATAAATTAATCTCCTGACGCAAATCACACCAGAGATTAATCTCACCTAATGGATGATGCATCGCCCCACCATTGGGGTAACGAGACTAAACTCTTGATATGTCAAATACACCATAGATTAGTCCACCTGCAGTCACTTAATGAATGGCGCATCGTCCAAGCATTAATACTGATGATCTACGCATCTTAGGCATATTAATTAATATATTTTCTCTACATTTTTACTTTTTTAATTACTTAGTATTATCAGTTTTGACTTATTTTTGTTATTTTTAGATGTAGGACAAAAGAGACGAAGTAAAGGAGTCTACGAGCATGCAAAACGCAACAAAAATGGAGAGGGAAGAATTTGGCTGAAATTCCAAAGGAAGAAAAAAGAAAAATGGAAGAAACAAAAAAGAACTCATTTGTTTACTAAGAAAATATTTCCTATGTTGACTAGAAATTGGAAGCTTCCGGAAGAAACTTGGAAGAAGAACAAATGCAAATTGACCAAATTAATTAGAAGACCATTTGAAAAGTCCACATATGAACACCAAATCAGCAAATGTCGTGGAAAGCAAGTTTTGGCAAAAAAAGAATTCTCAAGTTAAGTTAGAGAAGGAAATCATGAAGAATAAGGAAAGATGAATCTGCTTGTACAGGTCAACCAACTTTAAACGACGACTGGGAGCAATTCAGGAACAGTTAAATGGCGATTGACCTATGGTTGAAAATCACTTCGAGTCTTCTTTCCAACGAGAAAAAATTCATAATTTTTTGAGGTCTACATGTGACAACCCGAACCGAAAATGGTAGTTAATCGGCTTAATTCGCGAGTTTCACGTATAATCATAGTTTGTCATAATTAATCGAATTGGCGATCTAGTTCACAACTTAATTATCAGGCGAGAATTTGAGATGATTCTCTTCACGAGAATTGTAGTATGCATGATTTTGAGCTCGTAAGCGGTTTCGGATAATTGTTTCGATAACCGAGGAATATGTTATGAATATTTGAAGTAGCATGATTTAGTCGTGTTTATCCGATTAAGTTTGAGTTATCCAAAACGTGGATGTGATTTGATTTGGACCGTCAATCGTATCGAGCCGCGAGTATAAATATCGGAATAGTCGTAAAATTGTCAAAATCACTGTTTGGAAGTTTGACCGCCGTTAACTGGAGCTGACCCGTGTTGACCGAGAAGGAAGAGCACCGTCGTTGACTCGTCGTGGACTTTCTGATTCCGGCCACCTCCTCGTGATTTGATGAGGTTTTGGGGGAGAACGAGTTCGAAGAAAATTAGGGATTTTGCCAGATTCAAGTGGGGTGCTCCGGCGACGTTTCGGGTCAGGGTTGTGGGGGGAAATGTTCCCCTCAACCCCTTGATGCTTTTGGGTGGAAGGAATTTTGGTTTGGACGTCGTTTGGGACTCGCCGGAATCAATGGATTCCGTGAGGTTTCGGGCTCGATTCCGGCCGATGGCTTGGAATTGAAGCTTGGTGTAGAAGAGGAATGTGTTGGGCTTAAGGTGTAGACCATTTCCGGAAAGTTTGGCCGGAATCCGCCACTGTTGACGCCGCGCCGCCGCCGCTGGTGGCGCTCCGGGTAAGGGTTGACTTTTTGGATTTTTGTCAAGTTTTATACCATTTTGCTTGTAATCGCGCCCTGATCGTAGCTTTGAGGTGTTTGAGTTGATTTGAGTAGTGGATTTTAAGTCGAGGGTTTAGGTGGAGTATTTTGGGATTTTCAGCGATTCTTTTGTTATCCGAGTTATATATTTCCGGAAATTGTTGGTTTCTGAGGTGTGGTGCAGAGTATCAAATTGTTATTTTGATCAGTGATATTTTGTGATTATTCAGGGGATCGAGATCGTATCTTTGGCGAGGGATCTTCCGTCGGATCTCAGGATTAGCGCGTCTGCGCGCTGTATTTATCTGTGAGTAGACATTTATTTACACTGTCGTAACGAGTTCTTGGTTTCAATATTTATTTCCACTACAGTATTGAGATTATTTATTGTTTTGGAGGTATTGTTTTATGTTTTATTGGTGATGACATTTACTTAGCATCGATTCATTGACTACTCGGCTGATCACCGGTAGTCTAGTTCCAGGCTTGAGAGATTCGCCTAGTCTATCACTGCCGGGCTTGAGAGATTCGCCTGACACCTCCATTTATTTTAAGAACTCGCATTATTTTTATGTTTGAAAGGACTCAACCCCGATTTAGTTTCCTAACTCAGAATCAAACCCCTTCTGAAAACACGAACCAACAAAAACCATAAAAATTTCGGCAGAGTAACGTCACTAACGCGGAATTGTCATTAACCTGCACCCGGAAAATACACTTCATCCTATGCCACAAAAGCCAAACCGTGGGCACCAATCCCATCTGGATTTCTCAATATCATATCAATAACATAAAGCAGTAAATATAACTGTACTTTATAGAAAATCCAGGGAAAAACCACATAAAAACATATATCAGTATCGTATCAAAGCGACATCTAGTGTATATATACAAAAATATATAGCAGTAGGAAAAACAAGAAACCTACTGGAAAAGAAAGGTAGCTCGAATGACTAGCCTCCGATTGCGAAGTAAGACACCAGAATCTGAACTGCAAACTGGGCACGGAAACCGAAAAGCCCAGGGGAAAGACATAAAAACTGTTAGAGTGAGTGGACGAAAATAAATATCTTTCGCCGAATAATATATGTTATAAAAATATATGCGAGTCTAAATTAATGAATATGACATAGTACACGAGGGAGACTCTAACTCCTCACGCGTATGGAGCATGCAGCGTAAAACTCTGCGGGGTCACTCATGGACACGTCCGCGCTAGTACAGTCAGAATCATGGGATCCCAGATCCACACGTGATTCTAGCCAGAAAGGCCTCAGGTCAGAGGTCTGCCCCCCCCCCCCCCCCCCCCCCCCGATAAAGGCCTCGGGTCAGGGGTCACAGCCTCCCCCGGTAAACATCATCGGGGATCAGGTAGGATGCAAGTGTATTGATACAACAATATATACTGTGACTGTACTCTGTGTAAACCAAATCATAAATAGTTTTATGCAAGTGTATAAAGCATAATGTAAATGCAAATACATAATATATAATTGTATAAGCATATTCGTCGATGCGTATTCGCAAATATATAATCGTATAACACATGCTCATATAAATCATAATCTCATATGCATGCTCATGCTCGTAAAACGCATAATAAAGACTCGCGACTAATCAGTGAAAAGAAATTGTCCACTCACAGATGAGCACAGCGCGCACACGCGCTAATTACGTGGTCTGGCGGAAGATCCCTAGCCCGAAGCACGATCTCGATCCCCTGAATAATCACAAAATATATCTGATCAAAATCACAATTCACAAGACTGTACCACACCTCGGAAACCAACCGTTCCCGAAAACATATAACGCGGTACAAAATAATCGACGAAATCTCAACTCAAACCCTCGACTAAAAATCTGGTACTCAAATCAACACGAAATCCTCAAGGCGATGATCGGGGCATGAATACGAGCAAAACGACATTAAAATCATCAAATTCTAAAAAGTCAACGGGTCGCCGGAGCTCCGCCGTTGACCGCCTCCGCCGGCGGCGGCGCGCCGTCAACCGGAGAGATTTTCCTGCGGCCAAGCCCCCACAAGGTTCTCCTCAACAAGCCCAACAACTCTCTCAACTGTGTCTAAGTCCAATTCCGGCGAGATTGGCCGGAAAACAGCTCGAAAACTCAATGGTCACAACCGGCCGGAAAACTTCCCGGTCCGATTCTAGCGCCGTTGCGCCACCTCAACCCTCCAAACCAAAGGGGAAATGATCTCCAACCAAAATCCAACAAAACCCACCAAAAATCCACACCGGAAAGTCGCCGGAGCTCCGTCCCCAAGCAAGGCCGATTCCGGCGAAAATCCGTGAACTTCAACCCCTCCATTCTCACTCAAATCAACACTAAATCAAGCAATTCCAAGTTCTAATCAACTAGAAATCGAGAGAGGAATCGAAATATACCAAGGTCTAAGCCGGAGGTGGCCGGAAACGTCGAACCCGACGGCGGCAGCGCGTTTCGCGCGGAGGAGACTTCGGTCAACAGAAAGTCAACGGTCCAAGGCTGGTCAACGCCGGTCAAACTTCCCAAACAGTGTTTTCGACTATTTCCGATATTTATACTCGCGACTCGGGACGATCGTTGGTCCAAAACGGATCACAATCACGATTCGGATCAACTCGAATACGAACGGATAAACTCGGCGAGATTCTGCGATTTCAAATATTCATAAGATATTCCTCGGTCGTCGAAATAATAATCCAGAACTACCCACAAACTCGAAACCACGCGTACAACATCTCTCGAGAAGAGAGTCAACTCAAATTCTTGGCCAATAATTAAGTCGTAATCAAAACCGGCAAATCAATTAATTTACGGAAAACGGTGATTACACGCTAACTCGTGGATTAAGTCGATTACACTACTGATTCTGTTCCGGGTCGTCACAATGTTATGTAAATGGTGAAAGGCATATGTTTATTTTCGTCCACTCACTCTAACGATTTTATTTGCCTTTCCCCTGGGCTTTTCGGTTTCTGTGCCCAGTTTGCAGTTCGGATTCTGGTGTCGCACGTCGTAGTCGGAGGCTTAGTATTCGAGCTACCTTTCTTTTTCAGTAGGTCTCTTGTTTAGCCTACTGTTGTATATGTATGTGTATATATATACTAGAGGTTGCTCTGAATACTCTGATGTTTATATTTTCACATGATTTTCCCATGATTTCTGTAAAGTTACAGTTTTACTTATTACTTTATATTATGATGATATGATTTTGAGAAATCTGGATGGGATTGGTGCCCACGGTTTGGCTTTTGTGGCATAGGATGAAGTGTGTTTTCGAGTGCAGGTTAATGGTAATTCCGCGATATAGTGAAACTCTTCCGAAATTTATATGGGTTTTGCAAGTTCGTGTTTTCAGAAGGGGTTCGATTCCGGTTTAGGAAACTAAATTGGGGTTGGATCATTTCACTACAACTCTGGGAAAGTGTGATTCTTTGAAGGCTACCAAATCTACCCGGGTAAAGTAGGAAAACCTTGTTTTGGGAGGAAAATTATTTTGTAATGCCTATATATACAAGAGGCTCGTCCCAAATTTGTATCATCTCTTTTCTAAGCTCCTAACCTACCAAAAATACTCTCCAAATCTCTCTAAGTGCCAAGATTCACATAAGTGCCGATTTAAGACTAGTCCATCACCACCGAAAATTTCCTTCCCATCCTTAGCCTTTGTAAACCTTTAGTCCATTCATTGGCTATTGTATCATAGGTCTTCATAGTTCATTCTTGGCATATGCAGCGTTTAGCGAATCATCAAAAGTGTAACCATGAAACCTTTACTCCATAGTCTCAATTTAATCTTGTTTGATCTATGTGCTTGTTTTGTCTTTGTTTTGTTTATTTGAATTTTTAATACTCTTTCTAATATATTTTTCATGTGTTTATGTTCTTGATTTTGTTGGAAGCATGCTATGTTATGTACTTAATGCGTTAGGTAGTCTTGGATGATTGTGTTTAGTATCTCGCCTCGTAGTTAATCCAATGAATTTTAGAATTAAGGTATTGTCACTTTAAATCACATGGCATGTTAATAATAGAATCTTGAATATGAATTTCGTAGGTAATTAGGATGAGTATGAAAATTGGCTAGGGTAAAAAAAAAAGATGATCACTTGTAAATAATTAGTTAGGTTTTATTTTTGTCTTAAACATGGTAAGGGTTTGGGGTTCTTTTTATGTGTTTGCTTGTCTATGAGTCAATGCATGTTAGGGTCCTAGAATTTATTGCTATGTTTGTGACATTTTTAGGTAGAAAATTAGGTAATTAATCAACTCTTTTTATACCCCCCCCCCCTTTTTTACACAATTATTGCATGCACCCTTCAATCCCCGGTTTAGAACGATCCCTACTTGCTTAAAATACTACATCTATAGGATTTTGTTAAATTTTTTGTGTTATTGTTAAGTATTTAATCTAACGCTTAGTTTTAGAGATATCAACTGAAAATTAATCTCCTAACATAAATCATACCAAATATTAATCCCACCCAATGGATGATGCATCACCCCACCATTGGGGTAATAGGACTAAACTTCTGATATGCCAAATACACTATAGTTTAGTCCACCTTCGGTCACTTAATGTCTAACACATCATCCCGGTATTAATACTGACGGATTAATCTCTTGACGCAAATCACACTAGAGATTATTCTCACAATAGATGATATATCGTACCACCATTGGGCTAACGGGACTAAACTCCTGATATGCCAAATACACCAGAGTTTAGTCTTGCTTCAGTCACTTAATGTCTAACGCATCATCCCAGCATTAATACTGACAATTAATCTCCTGAAGCAAATCACACCAGAGATTAATCTCATCCAATGAATTATGCATCGTCCCACCATTGGGCTAACGGGACTAAACTCCTAATATGTCAAATACATTAGAGTTTAGTCCAGCTTCGGTCACTCATCACTTAACATATCATACCAACATTGGAACTGATGGACTAAGACCGACTTACACACTCGGGGACTTCACAACTAATGCTACATTTCATTTGTATTTTAGGCAGGCCATGTCACGCCAAAGACAACAGATCTTAATCGAGAAGTAGGGGGACTATGAGGTTGGATAGACGGATCATCAAGCATTAAGCAAGCTTAATCAGACAGTTACAAAGACAGCTCCTCAACCAAGATCAGTATCTTTAGCTCGAGGAGTTGGGGGACTTGTTAGTACATCATATTGTACACTCCTAATTAAGCATACTTAATGCTAAACGTCTATCAACACCTCATAGCCCAAATAAAGGAATGCCCATAAAGGAAGAACTTCACTAACCACGTTGACCTGATCCGAGAATGTCCTAACGGAACACGCACTGGACGAACTTGACTAATCAGGATGGATTACGGGCAGCATAATGAATGTTATTCCCACATCGAATAGTAAATGCTCAACCAACTGCCAACCACCTATTTAATACCTCATTTATGGCGGGAAAGAGGTGATGCATCTCACGCTAGTATTTTGCTATTACACTTCTGATTCACTGACTTAAGCATCGGAGTATCAAAGGCGGGCCACCCCATCTCGACTTCTGACGCACTTTGTGAATTGTGGTTTGATAGGTGCAGTGTAGAGGAAATAGAGATCCTTCAAGAGTGATCTATTTAATCATCTTACTGTCAATTATCATATTCCCTTATAACTAAGGCGAGCCACCCCGTCTCAACTTCTGACGCATTCTGTGAATTGTGGTTTAATAGGTGCAGTGCAGAGGAAAAAGAGATCCGTCAAGAACAATCCATTTAATCATCTCACTATCAATTATCATATTTCCTCACGGAGACCAGTTAAAACAATTAGCATCTATGTTGCAAAGTTCAACAGTCTAGTCGTATCTTTCTATACATGTTATACATAAATTTGTTATACTCGTACAATTTGAATCATTGATCAGCCGGGCCATATGGTCTGTGATCGATTACAATTACAAGCAAAATATTGCTTTTATCTATGAAATTATTGCAAATTATAAATCAATATCATTTACCTCAATAAGAATTACATCACAATTACGGTAATTGCTGAACATAAGCATAGATCAATAATAATAACTTGAAGGGATTTCATGTGACCAATCTGAGCCTTTATATGGTAAGAAGGTGTTTGTAAGAAAACTCGATCAAAGTGTGAAGGATGAACATGGGTACAGAGTATCATAGTCGTTGTAGTAAGCCTTCTGCAACTTTAATAAGCATCTTGGTCATCATTATTAAAGTTCTTATTACGTCTTCATCTTCATCTTAAAGCATGCTACATGGCAATCAATTCAATGTAGTCAATAAAAGTGTAAAGAAACCTGAAAACTAATCCACTAGACTCAGATCTAAAAGGGAAAAACATAAGTTTAAGAAATTGGACAGCGTGCAATTTAGGGTTTAGACTCCAGCAATTTAGGGACAACGTGCAAACATGAAGACTGAGACCAGCTAGGCTCCAGCAAAGACCAGCTAGGCTCCAGCAAACATGTAGACTGAGACCAACGAGATAACATAAATAATTAAAAGAAGTAAAAAGGTTTAGGAGGTATAGAGTTGGCGTACACTGCAGATGAGTTTCCATCTGTGTGTTTATATGGAGGGTTTCTGTTGTTAAACTCAGTTTCTCAGAGTGACAGTGTAGAACAAGATGGCTTCAGAGATTACGGTTGAAGTCACTCACAAAGAAACAGTCGCACCATCCTCTCCAACTCCTCCTCACCTTAGGACTTTGAGCCTCTCTGTTTTTGATCAGTTTCAACCTGAATGTTATGTCCCACTACTTCTCTTTTACCCCAGCACCAAGGATGATGAGGTCAATGCTGATCACCATTCTTTGGCAGCTGAAAGATCCAACCTTCTAAAAGTATCATTGTCTAGAGCCCTCGCCCACTTCTACCCCTTTGCAGGAACATTTGAATACAATATGTCAATCTGTTGCAATGATCATGGGGCTGCATTTCATCAAGCCCGAGTGAACTGTCCCATATCCAAAGTTTTGGAAAACCCTGACCATGGAGTTTTAAAGCAACTGCTTCCAGCTGATGTGGCATCAACACAAGAAGTCACAGGCCACCTTCTACTTATCCAGGCCAATTTCTTTGAATGTGGTGGGATGGCAATCGGAGTCAACATCTCACATAAGGTTGGTGATGCTTTTACATTCAGCACATTCATTAATAGCTGGGCTGCAGCTGCCCTTAGCTCCAGTTCTAGGGATCATACAGTGCTCTCAGCCGCAGAATTTGGTATTCTGGCTACTCTCTGTCCACCACTAGATTTTTTCAACTCACCACAACCTTTTGTCGAATTTCCCAAAGAAAATTCTGTCACAAGAAGATTTGTGTTTGAAGCCTCAATGATTGACGCTCTCAAGTGTAAAGCCGCCAGCTCCACAGTGCAAAATCCCACCCGCGTTGAAGTAGTCTCTGCACTCATTTGGAAGTGTGCCACAGAAGCATCAAGAACAAACTCGAATTCTGTAAAGCCATCTGTATGGTGTCAAGTGGTCAACATGCGGAAAAGATCAGGGCAGCCCTTGGCAGAAAACTATATGGGGAATTTTGTTTGGTTCTTTGCATCAATGACAATGGAAAGTGAAGTGGATCTTCATAGCTTGGTTGCTAAGTACAGAAAATGCATTGAGGAATTCAAAGACAAATATCCTAACGGAGTTAGTCCGCAGGATGTATGTCAAACCCTACAAGAATCTGGAAACCTCATGACAAAAGATGGTATAGACAACTACAGTTGCAGCAGCTGGTGCAGATTTCCCTTCTATGAAGCCGATTTTGGGTGGGGAAAGCCGTCATGGGTGAGTATCCAAACTATGGTAGCCAAGAACACAATCCTATTGATGGATACAAAAGACGGTAAAGGTATAGAAGTGTCCTTGTCTTTCAAGGAAGAAGATATGGCCATAATTGAGACTAATGAGGAGATCCTTGCATATGCATCTCTGAATCCGGCTGCTATTTAGCTAATACGAAATAAGCCATAAAATTATAAAAAAGTATCCCTCTCAATCTACTTCGATGAATGCAGGACCTTTGGTATCTTCGATCTATTGCTTTAAGCTTGTATTAATGTTTGAAAAGTTAAGGGTTTTTTTTTTTGATGCGCTCCGGCCTGGTTTTAGTGGAGCTGTTACGCTATTACTTTGATGAAAGCAAATAAAAGATATGCATTTACAATGTCCGGCCAAGTCTGACTCCGCTTCTCAAACAGGAGCTATGGCTGCCTCAACTACATTTACAATCCAGACTATCCAAATCAATGTCCAAAATTAGAACTTTTTGAGCTATTTATAGAATATAAGTGCACCAATATATGCATGATAATATGAGCGAGTGTAAGAACCCGAATCTAACCTTAATATGTCCCAGAATAGAGCACAAACGTACTCCTGCAAACCAGCTTCTACGAAATGGACAAAGCATCTGAACGACCATGAAGAAAAAGAACACTTTGTTCAAGGAGAAATAAAAATATGCAAGTGATAGAATCAGAAACTGTCATTTATTCATTGATAGATAGCCTTAAATAGGCATTACAGTTTGATATGATCAATATCCTTGTAAATCAAGGATTGAGAGAATATCTACTTCTATGCTAAATAGGACAAGATACACACCGGAATACCAGAAATATTATTTTCTTAAACACTCCCCCTTGTGTCGCAATCCTAATTAATAATGCATAACATGTGCATGCCTTACTAAAAACTTTCCCACGCAAACAAAAAAACCTCTTGGGTAAAAACAAAAAATTGGTCTAAGGAAAAAAGAGTACAACACATCAACTACATAAGCGACCAAATATGATGTAGACTCCCCCTGATATCTACGAAATGAACTCCTCCAAGATCAATAACTTGATCTAGGAGTTTAGCCAATCTTCGCATTCTAATGCGTCTCACATGCTTTACAAATGTAGATATTGGAAGTGCCTTGGTAAACAAATCTGCAACATTATCTGCCGAACAAACTTGATTCATATAAATGTTCAATAGCTGTTGTTGTTGCTGATTAAAGGAGTACTTCGGCTAAATGAGCTAAGTATGACCACCATTAATGTAACCCAACTTCATTTATTCAATACAAGCCGCATTGTCCTCAAATATGCAAGTTGGTGTTGTCGTAGTATATGACCATTTACTAGACCATCGAATATAGTGTATAACAGACATAAGTCAGACACACACATTAACCGCTTCATGCAAAGCTATAATCTCATAATAGTTCGAGAAAGTAGCAATAAGAGTTTTCTTTGTTGATCTCCAAGAAATTGTCGTGTTCCTCTTGGTAAATACATAACCTGTCTGAGAACGTCCTTTATGTGGGTCAGAGAGATACACAGCATTAACAAAACCTACCAACCAAGACATTACATGGTGTCTCTGAGTAGGGGACTGCAGTGAATTGAGGAACAATGCTCGCAGCTAGAGAAGTCTTCGACGGGTCAAAGGGAAGCTTCAGGTCGATCCAGGGGACTTCTTTCGACAGGTTAAGAAATCCAATCGACAGGTCGAAGGCTTACTTTGGGTTCTTCTAGAACATTACCTTCGACGAGTCGAGAGATCCACTCGACGGGTCGAAAATCCCAGAACCTGCATGTTGCGATTCAACCATCCATTTTTTGGGAATTTCAAGCTTCTCTCTGTATACTTTGTAGGGAAAGAATATGCCAAAGTCAATGGATCACTTCAAGTATTTAAAGATGTGCTTTACACCTCATTACAATGACTTTGTGTAGGCACAGACCGAGAAGATAATGTTTGGATGTGTGCACTGAGCTAAATTCAAACAAGCTCCAACCGTACTAAGATATGGATTCTCAGCTCCAAAAGTTCCTCGTCATCATCTTTTCAGATGAAATTTATTCTTTTGGATTCCAGGCTGCAAACAACGTACCATTGGTGTGCTGAAAGAGTGTGCTTTGTCCCTTGCCTGATTTAGACATAAGCAGACTGGTGAATAAGAATTCAACAAACTCGATGTTCCATATCTAAACCAAGACAAAATCGAGTCTTATCAAGGTCTATCAATTCAAACAACTTGTTCATCTAATGAACACGCATGGGCATAACTCATCATTCTTGTTTCTCTTCCCAATCAAGTAGTCACTTTAGAGTAGTGAACATCTCAATCTTATCTCATGGGCACTCTACGGTTTAGAATTACTTGAATTGGGTATAATCATACCAACCGGCACTTTCTTTTTTATCTCTGAAACCAGCTCCTCATAGAGATATATAACCACATCCATTAGTTGCATACTCAATTTTTCGGACTCTACCATCCTCATAATCAATATTAAGGCGTTGAGAAAATTCTTAGGCCATAAGTTCCTCATTGTGCTTCTAAACAAAGACTCATTTGTGTCTAACTGGCTTACCATTCGGTGGCTATAGTACTACCATACCGAAAATATATTATTTGTAATAGAGTTTAATTCAACCTAGATTGCAACTTTCTATATTAGTCAATATACTCTATATTGACAATCCGCAACTAAGCAAGGTTCCACTTCATCGTTGTCAATTTCTGAGAGGCGGAATAAGTAAATGCATCATCAACGAACCTAAAAAAACCATCCATAATACCGCTAGAATTTGTTTAATCGTGGTGCGATTTTTTTGTTTACTGACATCGTCATTTACTCTGAGGCGTCCCGCAGTGTTTGTCAATATCGACTTTTAGACACATTTACAGTCATAAACAATCTCATATGTTGATGATGAACAGCTGTGCCTTGATGGCTTGCCTTTTCATCGGAAACTCATTAGTGAATTTTGGCTGACACTACACCCTCATTATGGGCAAGAGAAATGCTACATTGCCCGGGTGTTACTTTAACTTGCACAATTCTAAAGACTTTCAATGTTACAGGATTTGCAGCAAGTAAACCGATCTCGTCACTTTCATGATATCAGTGAAGGAGTCAGGCATTGAATCTGCTACTTTCTGAAGATCTAGAATACATTACACTTCAATCTCACATTGAGATGTGCGGGGATCATGATGAGACATAGTGGAGGCATACCAAGTCAATTTCTGAAATTTAACCAGAATAAAATTATTCCTGTCTCCCCATAATTGTGGGAAATATGTCTCATCACAATGACTATGTACAAAATTACCAGTAAAGAGATCGCATGTCAAAGGTTCTAAATATTGAACAACTGTTGGAAATTCACAACCAACATAAATGCTTAAAGGTCGTTGAGAACCTATTTTAGTACGCAGTGGAAGCATAGTAGGCACACGTACCACACAACCAAAGATGTATAGATGTGAATATCAAGCTCACATCTAGTTACCAACTGGTACGCATTAAATGGTTGGCGGTTTATGGGTCTCAAGAAAATAAGCATAGCTACATGTAACATTACATATCCTCAAGCAGATATCGGTAAATTTGTATGCATTACCAAATTTTTGGTCACAAGCTGTAACCGCTTGATTTGTACCTCTGCAAGACTGTTCTGTGAATGAACATAGGGAACTCCTGCATTATCCAATCTAATAGACCAAATTGGATTTTTCGGGTGGTGAGCCTGAAGCTTAATAATTTGTGCTAGCTATGAGTTTTGCAAATGTAGTGTACCATGTGAATTGCAAAGACGTGTGACTTATGCGTCATTGCAGCAATCAAAACTATATATATATAAATAATTCGCATACCGGTTTGATTGATCTACAAATATATTCTAGGAGTCTGTGGAGGAATGAAAGTTGTATCTATAACAAAAGACCGTCTTGCATATAAACAACATTACAGACATGAACAAGGTTTGCAAACCGAGCTATGTGCAGTGGATTTTGCCATAAAAGCATCTGATGAGAAACACAACCGAAATTGTGTTATGCTCGTCTTCGAGACCAAGCCTAAACCGAGTGGATTAATCTCACTCCCCCCATGTAAAGCGATGGTTGTAGATATTTCCACATGCTTATTTTCTCTTAAAAATCGATGACTATGAGAATTTCTCATATCTTGATCATCATAATGCAAAATCTCATATCAGGCCAAGTCACACATAGTAATATAAGTGACTGTATGTAAACAACATTACAGAGATGAAGAAGATATGCAAACCAAACGATGTGCATTGGATTTTTCCATAAAAGCATCCGATGAGAAAAATTGATAGGTAGAAAACTACCTATCAAAGATAGTCCTTACTTTGTATCTAAAATGTCAATGTCATATAATGGAAGTATGAGTCATTACCCATAGAGGACTGATGAGACTAAAAGCTTTAAAAGACTAAATTATACTAATACCAGAAATCTGACAGACTCGACTTACAAACGAAGAATTAATAAATTAAAATATTTGACTAGACCTAAATTCACAAGAAAACATACACTATAAATAGACACAGTAACAGAAAACCAAGTACATTTAAAGAAGTTTTGGGTTTCTGTTAGATGTCGAAATAAATTATACAAGATAGAAAAGTAAACAAAAATAACAAAATAACAAAATAAAGATTAAGAAGAAACCAATGGAAAAGATAGCTAGAAACTTCTCCGCACCCTAGATAGTCTCAATTTATCCTAATTCTAATCTAAATAACCATGGATGAATGAATCCCACAATCGGGCCAATGTCGGTAGGACACCGATTGTATTACACTTTCTTATTGGTCGTACTAAGAAGAATGTCGATATTGTCTTCGCTTGATCTCTAATTGGTAAATTGGTACATGTCGGTGTCCTAATCTAGTCAACTAGAGTTATTATGATCTAAGAGTGTTTGAGAAACAACATAGCTTCTAAGGTCAATATAGCGGTCACTTTAACATCACTAAGAAATTATTTCACATAAGAGCTTATTTTGTCTCTAATGAATATGCATTGATATAGCGGTCAATCATACATCTGATAACTAAATCATGCATCTAAGCGTGCACTCAAAGAAACATGAACATAGAAATCATTAATGATATAAAAGTGAAATAAAACTCATCCAAATAGTCAAATAAATCAAAAGGGGTTCAAAATTAAAGACATATCTAGAGCTTTGATATGCTCCTAACTAAAGAAAAACTAACTAAACATGAAGAGAAGAAGAAGAGAGAAGAAAAGAGAAGAGACAGGACAAAGAAAACAAAGGAGGCCAGAGAAAAGATCTTTCATAGGTTTTTATATTGCTCATTCAATCTTCTTTCCTTGTAGGTTTGAGACTTCTTGTCTTGGAAGAAAAGTCATCTCTTTGATTCTTCTATTGGCTCTTGACTTTTATGAATTGTTTTCACCAGCCACATCCATATTAAATGGTAATATTAAGCACAAATTCGTCAATGGGCTTCTCGGTGAGATATGTGCCTTAAAATATGAATTCTCGTCTAAAGTCGGATTCCCAAGAAGATTGACTTCCATGTACTAAATTAGTCATAACTTATTCTAGAGACATCCAAATCACGATCCAGAAGATGTTCTGGAAACTATACATCCAAGGTTTTCCATGCATGCAAAGATCATCATCTGATTCCTACCAAGCTGTTCCCAGTTTTCTATCGAAGTTAACTGACCTGCACATGCAGATTTCACAATTAAGCTTGAAATCCTTCTTTTATCTTTATTCACTCAAATACCTATAAAATCATAAAGTAAGTAAATATTGCTGAGACTAACACAATTGAAGTAAATAATGAATATAAATTTATGCACAATAAAGTTGCATAAATATGCAACAATCAAACATGCACGAAATTGTTATGCGCTCGTCTTGGAGGCCGAGCCTAAACCGAGTAGATTAATCTCATTGCCCCCCCCTCCATCTAAACCGATAGTTACAGATGTTCTCACATGCTTCTTTGCTCTTAAGAACCGATGACCATGAGAATTTCTCATATCTTGATCATCATAATGCAAAAGCTCATATGAGGCCAAGTCACACATAGTAATATAAATGATTGCATTAGATTCAATGATCCATACCATAGTAAGATAGAAACAACTATAAATCCTCATAAACCTCTCCAGATTGCGTCGTTGGCAGCATTCTATGAAGATTGGATACAATACTCTTTTTTATTCTCACAATACTGTTCCAAGCGTAGACCGTTGACACAAATTATTTTCAAAACTTAACAAGGTTCAATTGGCTATTAGGCGCGTATAACACTCAATCTCGTGATCATATATGAACAAAAAAATGTCAATCAATCCGTCTTTGAACCCAAGACATGGTGAAAACTTTAAGTGAATAATTAAAGATTTCAAAGGGTGTAACTCTTATAAAGTGCTGATATGATATGACAATAGCTAAAAAACCACTGATGTACAATAACATATGACCGGTCAAAATGACCCTTGTTGATTAAAAGTTCCAAGGCATGAAAAAAAAACGATGTAAAATCACATTTGGTGCAGAATTTTATCTGAACATTTATTTGTCAATAAAAATTGATGTAAAACGCATCAAAAACACCAATTCTGAGTTAGATTTTTTACGGATCGAGCACACCACTCGACGAGTGAAAGTAAACCCAAAAACTAATATGAATTTTTGATACCGATTTTCGATAAGTCGAAGATAATTTTCGACGGGTCAAAAATTAGGAAATTTATGTCCAGGGGGACCACTTGGACGGGTCGAAAAAATGGCTCAAAGGGTCGAAGAAAAAACCTAAAACTGATATCAATTTTCTGGCATCTTTTTCGACGAGTTGAAGAAAAATTTCGACAGGTTAAAAATTGGACATTTTAGAGACAGTAGCTATCCTTCGATGGGTCGAAGGTGAAAATATATGACCGGAGGAAAAATTCGATGGGTGAATGAAACCAGGCATAAATTTTCGACGGGTCAAAAAAGTGTCAAAACCGATCCAGAAGGTAGTCTTCGACTGGTCGAGAGAAAATCTTGACGGGTCAAAAATGTCCTAGATCAAACAATCCTCTCTTTTGTCTCATTTTTATGGTATTTGGGTGTCATAGTGCCATATATAGAATATTGTATAAATCAAACCATTCAATTGATATGAAATTATATAACCATTCTTAACACTTTCAAATACCGAAAGGAAGAAAAAATTTATTACTTTGCCAATATCAAAATATCGTTCTTATTCAAAACAAAAACTGACTACAGCAAGTCTCAAACCATGGCTAAAACCAAGCTAAAAAACAGTAAAGCTAAACTTGATTACGTAGCATAAACATGAGCTTAATACATAGACTATTCAAAAACTGTAGTCTTCAGACTTACTTTTGTATTGTTTGCTATTATAAAATTGGCTTCTCTGCCATCTTCTATCTCATAGTCCGCATAGTGTGTCTGCTTGCTTTGCTTGGTATTGTTAACACATCTTGTAGGCATTTTGAATATTCTTTAGAGCTCTGAATTGCTAGTGCATATGATTTGTTGCACCACACCTATAACAAGGTGCCAAGCGAGTAGTAGAAGCAGAATGTGAAGAACTCCCACCATTCCTATAACCGAAATTTGTATTCTTGTTAGAGTTGTTATGGTCATTGTCTTAGTGAGTCCAAGTCAAGTTTCGACTATATCTTCTACCATGACCTCTGTCATTACCTCGTCTACTACCACTATATGGATAAGGTTCTGAACAATTGTTCATTTTATCCTTTCGTGCTTTCCCACCAATATTATAAGTTTCATAGGCTTTCGTTGTACCAAATGGCCTAGCATTGTTGTTGAGAAGTATCTCGCGATATCTCTCTTTTTTGGCCAGCACATTCATGAGATCACTAAAGGATCTGAGTCTTCCTTGCTCATAATCTATGTGATATTGATTAGCAAGTGTGTCCATAAAAGTAGGGAATGTACTCAAAGACTTCTCAACCATACCTTGGTCAGTCTTTCCAATGCCATAAACACTCAATTCCGCTTGTAGCTCTAACATAGCTTGATTGAATGCATCAATCTTTGGATAATCCAATAACTGGATTGAACATCATCTTTCTTGCAATTCAAGAAGTTGTGCATTATGCACATTATTAAACCTTTCTTGTATAGTCACCCACAAAACTGTGGGGTCATTTTTTAGCCAATATTGTTTCTTTAGAACTAGATGTATATGCCACCTGAAAAACATGAGGGCTTGAGTTTTGCGAGCTAGAGTTAGTGACTCAGTACCAGGTGGTGGTGGTGGTTGGATTGTTTCTGTCATATTCATACCAAGAAGCATGTTCTCAACATCTGACACCCAACGATGGTATTATGCTCCTTGAGGATCAAGGATATCAAACTCAAGTCTTTCTGACTCTATTGATGTCATCTACAAGAGAGACAAAAGATGTAATTAGTTTACCGATCGAAAGAATCACGATCACTAATATCAAGTTTAAGGAATAAGAAATATGATCCATGATGCATGGTCATAAAAATCGATGCAAAATCGGTGGCTTCATACCACTCCCCATATAATCGTGACTAACACAGAAACACAAAAGATCGACTTCCTCTTTTTTTCATATACCATGACTCCCTTAGGACCATCATTTATACTCAACTTTGAACACAAACAAAATGATATATGTCCATAGGAACTAGGGCATAAACCTGAAAATAAATTGCACAGTATGAAAAATTTATCCTAAATCTAGTCTTAGATTTAGGGTGTTGCGAAAATTAAGTTTTGCAACCTAATTCTAAATCGAAGAAGGATAGAAAATTTACTTTGATGGGTGTTATGGTCGATATGACCACAACTATAGTTTGTTGAAAATTGGAGAAGATGCTCGTCGCGTAAGAATAACAAGCTCCACGAACCGATGAACGATGATGACGTAGGAGACCAATTTTGATCGGTGATGGTGTCGACGGTGGTGAATTTGGTGATTTGGGATTTTTTTTGTTTTAGGGTTTGGGTTGAGGACTATCAACTCAAGAACTACTGATAACGTGTTCAAGGAGAAGTAAAGATACGCAAGTGATAGATCAGAAACTATCCTTTATTCATTGATAGATGACCTTAAATAGACATTACAATATGATACAATCAATATCCCTATAAATCAAGGATTAAGAAAATATTTACTTATATGCTAATTAGTACAAGACACATACCGGGATACCAGAAATATTTCCTTAAACACACTTCTTTTTTTAAAATGGAACACTTCTTTGTGAGTGAAGGAGTCGAGGACAAGTGGAGAACTAAGAGAAAGGGAGGTGGCATGATTTATAAGGCTAGGCCGACTATAATTTTTGGGCTTTAGGGCATCGAGATCGCAGATTAAATATTTTGGGCCTTTATTTCAAAGGATCGATGGGTAACAACACAAAACTATCAATTAAATAAGGGGGGTAAAATTGGCACTCCCCCCCCTTTTACATTCCACACCCCCCTCTCTTTTTCTGATAATTTTTATTGTCAAAATAATTTGAATCTTCATATTCTACCATTCCTTAATTCACTTTTTTTCTTTTATTTTTCTTTTCTTATGAGTTTAACTCAATCTCTTAAACCTTGATAATCTCCTCAAAGAACGTTTCGGGTTTGCGGTGCTATTTTGAAAGAAGACTACAGAAGACTACAAGCTAGAGATTGAATCCATTAGAATGGCGCAAATAAGGAAGATGAGAGGAGGTTGAAACGGTTGGTTTTGTCATAGTAGGCTTGCTGTCCTTTTTGGGGTTGAGGTACTCTTTCTTGGCTTTGAATCCATTCTGTATTTTGCTACAAATATTGACTAGGATTGTTTTTCTTGTTTTGTCACTAAAATCTTCAGCTTCTTGAATGGTTAATTGTATATAAGTAATGGGTTTAGCTATTGTTATTAGTTAGGTAAATGCTCGCTGATGTTCGTTAGGAATTAGGGCATAATCGATTCAATTAGTTCTTATGTTATATTAGTTTATTGTCCTTGGTCCATAGAAGAAATTGATGGTGCTTTAGGAAGCAAAATAACAAGAAAGAGCACATGGGTTTGTATGTAGTACGTGCCTAGTTTGGTTGGATATGAATATTGAAGGGAGGTGTTGTCTTTTTGGAGGATCTCATCTCTCTTAAATACTAGTTTCCTTCCAAACCCAAATAATGCACTACCATCCTCCTTAAAATACGATCAAGGAAATCTACAACATGGAATAAAATATTGTAGGAATATGCTAATTGTGGGTGGAAGTCTGGGTATGTTGGATTTCCATTAACATATACTACCAAATAATGATTTGCATTAACATATACTCATGGAATGCTTCCGTTTTAAAGCCTGAACTCAGAGAAATAATTGGCTCAACATTAATTTTAAACAGAAAATAGAAAACTTGGATAATGCAACAGAATAGGATGATCATGTTTCAGGGAATATGTATTGTTTACACAGATTATGAAATATAAGCTTGCTCATAATCTTGCTCTTTTGCATAGAAAGATGAGGAAGTGCGGGTGAATGAGGGGTACCATTTTTTCAAGGGTATATTTGTACACAATAGTGCAATGAGTTATAGTTACCACTCTATAAACATTTAGTTACCTCTCTGAATAAAAATAATAAACACAACAGAGCATACAATTACCACTCTATATACATGTAGTGATGGAACCAGAGAGAGGAGATTTCTCCGTATCTTTTTCTATAAACTTATGGCCTTTATATGCAAGTTAATTCCTCTTCTAACAATAAATACAGAGGTAATTATGGATCTTGTGCTTCAACAAATTTTGGATATCGTACACTCAAATGATATTGAAGCAATGTTAGAACTCCATCATTCATCAGCAACAACTTTTAACGATGGTTAGCTTTTTATTCATACTTATATTTTAAATGATACTAAGGATGACTTTTACTAGATATAAACAAAAGAAATGGCCAGTAGATTAAATACTCATTTAAATGAAACAGTTAGTTAGTAAGTACTCCATACCAATATTTATTTGTTATAAACTGTTTTATGCTTTAGGAAGTCTTCAAGATGAACATGAAAAATTCCTCTCTTTGTCGAATGAAAGCTTTCAAAATCGAGAAGACCTTCTTAGTATTACTCGGAAGATTGGAATAGAACAAGGATATGTTATGGTTATCAAAAGATCTAGAGGTGATAAAAATGTGGTTATCGGTTGTGATAGAGGTGGTGCTTATCGAGATACTGGAATTCGACAAGAGAATAGAAAAAAGAGATAGTCATCTCGGCTCATTAGTTGCCCTTTTGAGATTGTAGGGAGAAGGAAACCTGAAGGAGTCTGGAATGGATATTAAAAATTTGTCTCACAATCATGTACCTTCAAATGACATGTCAGGACATCCTTATTGTCGAAGGTTTTCAGAGGAAGAAGTTGAACAAGTAAGACAAATGCATAAGGCAGGTATAACACCACGTCAAATTCTGTCTTCACTTCGACAAAGTAATCCTCATATTCTAGCTGTTTCCAGGAATATATATAGTATGACATCAACCTTTAAGAAAGAAATATTAGCGGGGCGTTCAGTTATTCAAGCCTTATTGGATGAGTTAGGTGATGCTGGTTTTTCGCATAATATTGAGTATAATGAGGAGGGTCATATGACTCATTTGTTCTTTGCTCATCCCATTTCAATCCAGTTGACTAGAAGTTACCCATATGTCTTTGTGATGGACTGTACTTACAAGACGAATAAGTATAAGATGCCATTGCTGGAAATCGTAAGAATGTCAAGCTTCAACAAGTCATTCTACTCTAGTTTGTGTTCTTACAAAAAGAAAAAACTGAAGATTATGTCTGGGCTCTAAATATGTTTAGCAAATTGTTGGGAGATATCCAACCCTTAGCTATCATAATTGACCGGGAGTTGGCGTTGATGAATGCTATAAAGATAGTTTTTCCAAGGACCTCGAACCTTTTGTGTGTATGGCACATTGAAAAGAACATCTTATCCAATTGTAAGCGTTATATCGAGGAAGAGAATGTTTGGGTTGCTTTCTTGTCATCATGGACTAATGTCATCGACTCTTCTGATGAGTTGACTTTTAACGAACGTTGGAAGAACTTTAAAATTGAGTACAAAGACTATGGATGTGTCTTGAACTATATTAGAGAGACATGGCTTATTTGGAAAGAAAGATTTGTCAAAGTATGGACTGGACAAGTAACACATTTTGGCAATCATGTCACTTCAAGAGCTGAAGGTGCTCATAGAACATTGAAAGCATACCTTCAAGTTTCTACTGGTGATCTTCACATGGTAAAAGACAGAATATGTCTTGCCATTCAAAACCAACTTCAAGAGATCAAGACTCAACTCTCAAGTGAAAAAATTCGAGTTCCTCGTAGCTTATGCATTCCTTTCTTCAAGGAAGTTGTTGATCATGTCTCTATCAATGCCTTGTATAAGGTACATAAGCAATGTGTACTTGCAAACACCAAAAGTTATTCATCAGAATGTAAGGGTCACTTTATCAAAACCATGGGTCTTCCATGTGTGCATATGATCAGGGAGAAGAAAATGAATATACTGGCACTTGATGATGTTCATAGCCAATAGAGAATTGACACTAAAGCATTTGGTAATGATCATGAAGCCATGGAGGATGATGAAGACCTAGTGGATTGTCTATCTCAACTTAAAGACAAGTACAAGAAACTTCCTCTTGAGCAAAAAGAAGTGACGAAATGATGGATATGTCAAATTCTTGATCAACATCTTCTATTTATTTTTGAACCTAATGTTCAACCTCACAAGGTTCGTCCAATAGGGTCAAAGAAGAGAAAGAATTTAAGTAGTACAACACGTGAACCTTCATTGTTTGAGCTGGTAGGAAAAACAGCTCGGGAGTGTAGTCTTTGCAAGAAACGTAGGCATAATAGCCATACTTGTCATTTGAAGAACTAACCTACTGAATGAAGCCATGAGAAATATGTAAGTATATTTTCTCTTAATCTTTGTTATTGTAAACATTGCCTTTCTAAATCCTCTGTGTAAATCTTGTAGAAGTAGGTTTTTATTGTATTTTGATTTGGTCCACTTGTTTTGTTATACAGATATGCATTATGTCTTTTTGCTATTCTCATATCCTTCGATCAAGCTATTAAGTTTGCCGAAAAGAACTCCATGAACGAAGATCATCAATCACTATTTATTTTTGTATGTTTTGAAATCATTCGTTCTTTTGGATATGGATTTGTTTGCTGCAAATGAACCACTTGAAATGATTCCAAGTGCTTGGAATATTGTATTTGTAATCTTAATATTGCTCTAGATAAACCAGTTTGAATGATTCTAGTTTTTTTATCTACTTACATTTTCTCTACATGGATTGATCGAACTGACTGAAGTTCTCAAAACTCAGTTCGAATGTTTGATACTTAAAGAAACTACTTGGGCTCATTTGTCATCACTTATCATATAGGCAGGGGAATTGAATGTGAAATGTGAATTACTCAACAAAATACTTGTCAGGAAAAAATGAACTTAGGAACAATTAAGGAGTGAGCAGGAACTAGCTAGACCCAAAATCTTCTACCACGTCAAGATCTCCTTGTGCAATTGAAATAATAAGAAAAGAAAAATAAAAGAAAATAGGTGAATTAAGGAAGGGTAGAATAGGAAGATTCAAATTATTTTGACATTAAAAATTATCAAAAAACAGAGGGGGGTGCATTTTATCTAGATCGAGGGATGTATATACCGATTTCAGAGTGGCACTGGATCAATAAACAGTGAAGTAACCATATCTTTCATCAATTTCCCACCATGAGTGAAGCCGTCTCCCCTTTTGAAAAGCAAATCAACGGTCCGGGTTTGGTTAAGAATAATATTAAGCACAGCCCTCGGCACAACAGTGGGTCTTAAAATCTCTTCGTTTATATCCTTCCAAAAATTCACAATTTGCTTGTTAAAGACATCAAATGTTTCCTGCTTTGAGACTCCATGTTGCTTCATGTAACAATCAACACTGGAAACAATATGCCCTCTCTCTTTGTCAAACTGCAAAACCAAATATCAAACGTACACTAACTCAAACACGTGTTCAATTTAGAGGTGAATGAATTGTAGCTAAGTCAGAGCGCATTGGCTGACATAGTGAGGCATACCTTGTGCCCAGCAATGTCATCTTTGAGCCTAAATATGGTATTTGAAGCTCTGAGAATTCTAGGGTTTTGGTTCACCCACTCAAATGTCTTCTTTGTTACAATGTCTCCCATGCCTAACAGACCCATGATAAAAACCAAGGTGTTACCGATAGAATCGACTGCAACGCTTAGATACTCATCAATCTTTGGGGTGTATGCTTCATGCAACCATGTGGTTTCTGCAAAGTATAACTGAGATTGCATTTTCATCTGCACATCAATTAATTAGCATATGAATTAGTTCTAGATTAGAGCAAGATAATTTACAACATATTATAAGAAGCTTGTTGTAAATCTTAGTTTTCTTGTAAATTTGTATATATACAGTTTGTTTTGCGTAGGGAACTCGATAGGATCTTCCTTGCTTTATCATCTCCTCGTTAATTTCATCTAGAGCATCCAAATATGACTGATAAAATGGTTTGATATAGTCCGGTAGTTGATCCATGCAACTGCCATCCCACCTGAAAATTGTTCAAAATTTAGATATGCGCATATATATATTATATAATATATATATATATATATATTTCAATGTGCAGAATAATCATCGAGTCCTGCGTAATTACTTAGTTATTAGAAAGATAAAATGATCAACGTGTTCGTTTCAATCAGACCTTTGAATTGCTTCAGCTAAGACCACGATTTCTTCGTATGTACCATATGCATCATAGATATCATCCAAAACTGTTACGAGCTCAATCAGCTTCGCTACGATGTTTCTACCATACACATACTGTGGTTCCCAACATACTGCTGCTATCCAAAAACTCTCCACCATTCGATCTCTCACAAATGGAAACTTCCTTTCAAAGTCCACTTCCTTGTACCATCTGATTTTATAGGCAATTCAAGAAGGTTAATTATACCAATATCTAGTACTAATTGTTGACTACCTTTTCTCTTTGTAATTCAGTTTGTTAATAAATAAATAAATTTAAAAAAATGCAGACACTTACGGCAAAGTTGTTTGATTACCTTATAAGTTCACTGAGCTCCTTTTTGTGTGAGCACTGAACAAGATTGAAATCTAGCTTTGCAAATTTTAGCAGATCTTTATTACGAGAAGATTGAGCTTGGTATGTTGACATGTAACGCGGGGCACCCATCCTCTCTAGAGTTCTTATTATTGGTTGCTCTAGGGCATCAGTAATTTGTGCTTTCAGCCGAGAGCTTGTACTGGTTAAAGTTGCTATAGCCTCGAGATGGGTAGTGGTAAAAACGAGAGCCTCTTCTAGTAATTCTTCTCCATGCACCCTCAGATGGGCTGCTTCATAAAAGCTTAGCATACCAGCAACATCACTAGCTAAACTTTCCTTGAAGTGGCCACTTGCATCTTTGTACTGGTTGAATATATCTGCTGCATACCAAAAAAATGTATTACTGATCGAGTGTTGATCGACATATAGCTATGTAGCAGTAGAAGAGTTGTACGTAATGCATGTAGAGCGTACGTACCGCAAGATATATTGTATCCATGTTGTCTAAGTAATCGAAAACGAAGAGCAACGTTGTACAAATCACCACCATCATCATCAAGGATCTCATGATTAGTAGCATAAACACGTTCCAGGGCTTGTTCAATTTCTTCTTCGAAATGATAAGCCACACCAAGGCGCTGGACTGCATCAATTAGCCGCAGTTGATGTGAAAAACCACTAGCAGCTGCAGAAGTAGTGAATACTTCCCTCCTCACTATAACTTTCAGCTCCTCAACTTGCTCCTGCATGGCTCGTGTTATCTATGAAATGGAAATATCAAATAATCGATCAGCCAAATTTGTGCGTAACACTATAGCTATATATCATGCACATACATAGATTATATAAAACATTGCACATATCATGAAGCGCACATGTCAGTATATTAATTCACACTTACAGAGTCGTCAGCAGCTTCATAATTTGCGAAGCGATCACCCCAAACGCTGGGTTTAAAGTGTGCTATTGGCCGAAAAATTTCCGACCTGGCTCTGATCTGAGATTCAGCGGATGGAGTCGGCGACATGATGATAGGTCGACGTACGTCACGTACAGGTTTGTTGTTTTCGACCAATTCGAGGCTAGCCTTTGATTCTGTGGAGCACTTTTGCTGCTAGCTGCCGTTACCAGTTTCTATTTATAGCTAGGCCGGACTAGATCGATCGATCGACAAAGTATCGACTAATCAAATGGGACATAAGAATTGTTATGGTGAGCGCTCAACTTGATCAGAGCATTAACTTGATGGATTGGAGGCTGGGAGTCTCGGGGCAATATATGCTAATTCCTGGACAATTGGTCAATAAGGGTCGGCGCTTGCTAGCTCGCTACACGTTGTTATGGTGAGCGCTCAACTTGATCAGAGCATTAACTTGATGGATTGGAGGCTGGGAGTCTCGGGGCAATATATGCTAATACATTCCTGGACAATTGGTCAATAAGGGTCGGCGCTTGCTAGCTCGCTGTTTTAATTAATTAATTAACTAAGAGCAGCTGCACCGGCAGCATCCTCACCGAGGACGTCCTCCAAAAAATCGTCGGACCCGCTAGAAAATAAGACGTCCGGGGCTGGGGGCATGCAGCAAGGAGGATGGGCGGCGTTGACCGCACGTGGACCTCGAGGACGTCCTCCCAGCCGTGCCACAATCGATCGCCGGAGAGGACTTCCCCCTGGCGGATCCCACGCTCGTGGGTGACGTCAGGCGGCAAGTTGAAACGGATTTTTTTTTTTACAAATCAACCGAGCCAATGACAGCCCGCCACGTGGCAGGCTGTCGGCTCACTAAAAAGGCAACGGTATAATCAATCTGGGCCGTCCAATTCAAACTTGATTTCCAATCCAGCGGCTAAAATTCAAACCAAACGGCTAGCTACTGACTTTTCTGATACACATACGGCTACCACATAAATACCCAGAAAAAAATTCAAAAAAATCCCAAAAAATTCCAAAAAAATTTCTAAAAACCCCATACTATTTTTCTATAAATACTACCTTCATTTTCTCAAATACTTCACACCAATTTGTACAAAACAAATTCTCTTCCTCCTCTCTCTCTACTCTCTCTATCTCACAATCTCTTTATTTTTTTAGGCGAAAAATGTCCACCAATTGGCTCATGTCAGAAGATGTACAACTATGCATATCATATTGTCGTCATAGTGTATGCCCTATCTCCGGCAACAAACAAAAGGTCGACAAATTGTGGGAAAAAATTCACGGCGATTTCTAACAAAATTGGGTGATGGGTCAAGGTGAAGCGAGGGCAGAACCTAGGTCCCAAAATGCATTTGCCTCCCGTTTTGCTAAGTTGAAGCCAAATTTGTCACAATGGAAAGCAGCTCTTGCATATGCGAGAAGGAATCCGGAATCCGGCGGAAATGTGTATGATGAGGTAATGATTTTTTTTTATGTTGGTCCTTTCGATTTTAATTAATATTAATTCGTAACTTGTAATTTTTTTTTTGTAATTATATGTTTTTGTTGGTCCTTTCAATTGATACCAAAATGAACACTTAATTCGTAACTTGTGATTTTTTTTTTGTAACTTGTAATTATATTTTTTTGTTGGTCCTTTCAATTGATGCCAAAATGAACACTTAATTCGTAACTTGTATTTTTTTTTGTAACTTGTAATTATATTTTTTTGTTGGTCCTTTCAATTGATGCCAAAATGAAATATTAATTCGTAACTTGTATTTTTTTTTTGGTGTTAAGGAAAGCCCAAACGTTTTATGTGGGGGAAAAAAAGGAGTTTGCTCACTTTGCGTGTTGGGAAGAGGTCAAAAATCATCCTACCTTTAGAGTCGTCGAAACTACCACTCAACCTTCTTACAATTCATACTTCGAAGAAACACCTACCGTTAATGAAGTATCTCCTATCGTCAACTTGGATGAAGATGAAGTGATGCCAACATCACAAATCAACCTTGGAGGAACCTCAAGCCCGCCTAGACCTCAAGGAGTGAAGGCGGCCAAGGAAGCAAAAAGAAGGGGAAAGAAGGCCATGACACCATCGAATGAAGTTAGAGATGAGACTTTGAAGAGCATTGGGGCTAATCAAAAAATGTTTGCCGATTGGACGAGGGCAAATGATGAAAATCAACGAATACTTGATGAGAAAAACTACAAATTGAGGGCACGAGAAGAAGAAACAAGAATCATGACAATGAATTTCGAGGCTATGACCCCAAATTCAAAGAAGTACTTCATGAAGCGGAAATCGGAGATTCTTCAGAAAGTAGATGACGATGAAGGAGAAGTCGGCGATGCTAGCTTTACCGGTTGTTATCGTCCCCGCAACCTTGATTTTAGTGATTAGTTTAGTTTGTGTTAATAATAAATCTATGCTTGGCATGTCATTATGTAATTTTCATTTTCAAGAAATAAAATTGCACTTTATTTATTTAAGAGATCTTCAAACACATTACATTTATTCATAATTAAAGGCAAACACACATACAAAAGGGAAACACACATACAAAATGCAAACACACATATAAAAGGGAAGCACACATACAAAATGCAAACACACATACAAAAGGGAAACACACATACATCGCGCACGTTATTTACAGATGTTCACCGGTTTCAAGAAACCAGTTGTGCTTCACTAAGTCCTTTTGAAGCTCACCATGGAGATACACTGATTGTAAATCGACGAGACGGTCGCTAAACCGTTGATGATTTTGATCTCTTCCAACTGGCTCAAATGGAATCCGGTTACCATTTTCATCCACCGGCCCATCATAAACTGTTGAAGCAGTAGCTGGATTTTGTAAATCTTCTTCCTCGTACTCCTCAAAATCATCTTCCACAAATTCTTCTTCAACAATCATGTTATGCATGATGATGCAAGCCAGCATGATCATTTTCAATGTCGACTTGTGATGACACATGGCAGAGTGACGAATGATAGCCCAACGAGATTGCAAGATGCCAAAGCACATCTCCACATCTTTACAATATGACTCTTGCTTCCGTGCGAACAACTTCTGTGGTTGATCTTGCGGATTGGAAATTGTCTTGACAAACGAGGAATACCTCGGATATATTCCATCCGCTAGATAATAAGTGTGGTGGTAAGTCATACCGTGGACTTTATATATACGTCGAAGGCGGACTTCTTCTGGCAAGGAGCTGGTCGAAGACATCCGAGCTGTTCAGCACATTAATATCATTTTGTGCTCCAGGCGTCCCAAAGAAGCTGTGTCATATCCACGTATCATATGATGTCACCGCCTCTAAAATTATTGTCGGACGAGCCTTTCGGCCCGAGTATGCCCATTGCCAAGCTGTTGGACAATTCTTCCATTCCCAGTGCATGCAGTCGATGCTTCCAATCATACCAAGAAATCCCCGTTGCCTAGCCCTTCTTAAAAGTAAAGTTATGTCACCCGGATTATGAGCACGGAGGTAACGGTCCTTGTAGAGCAAGACCACTTGTGTGCACCACTTCTTCATGCATTCCAACGTTGTTGACTCCCCCATCCTTCTGTACTCAGTACATTGATCTGCGGCTGCGCCGTACGCCAACATTCGTAGAGCACCGGTAATATTTTGCTCGGGGAGGAGTCCTTGCAATCCAGTGGCATCTGCTCTTTGATGCCAAAATGGGTCGTGATTACAGAGGTCTGTCTTGATCTGGTTGAACAAGTGCGTGCTCATTCGGAACCTCCGGCGAAATTCTTGCTCGTGGAAAACAGGGTGTTCCACGAAGTAATCTTCAAGCAGATTCTGACCCCTAGGTTCCCTTTGCCTTGGAAGGTTTGGAAGGCGGCGGCGGGGTGGCTCATCATCAAACGTGGCAACTACCATGGTTGCATCATTGATGAAGGAATTCATCATTGTGGTAGCTTGCCGACGTTGTTGGCGCCTCCTCCTGGAAGACTCTTCGTAATCGTTATGATTCATCTTCTGGATGAGAAAAACGGAAGAATTATGTTTATGTGTAGAATATCAAGTGACTTATGCGTGTTGTGAGGTTTCAATCTTTAGGAGCCAGAGATGATGATTTTATAACAAAATTATGATAATCTTATGTTGAAGGATGAGTACACGTGTCACATCCTTATTTGTCGGAAATCTCACCGGAAATCTTCATCAATAATTTAGCCGATAGTGACACGTGGATGAGTACACGTGTCACATCCTCATTTGTCGGAAATCTCACCGGAAATCTTCATCAATAATTTAGCCGACAGTGACACGTGGATGTGACACGTGTCACAATATTTGTAAACATCAATATTTGTAAACATGATCATCTAATAATAATCTAAAGAATGAGTGATTTTAATATTTGAACAATTTTGTCAATCTCGTAAAAATTAAAACTTCGTTCCATATTTTTAAAACATAATTCCGTTCTAAATAGGAGCTATATATGTTTTGTTTGGTCCAGCTCGTTTCTGGGCAAACAGCTATTAATTGGTGATCGAAGGCGTTGCATCCAGACGAAATGGACGATCGGCAGATAGATGAGTTCGACATTAATATATAACTACCATTTGAATGTTGACCACCACCCACGTCCATGCGATTAACGTAATCTGCGTACCATGTGTTTTTTAAAATTATCCACTTGCTCTATAAAACAAACTGATTTGCCGATCTACCCCACCGGATATCAATTTGGATTTTGATAAAGAAAGAAGGAATTGAAACACCTACAACCCAAGTCTAAGATTGAAGGAATAAAGGGTTTGGTAAAAGTTTGGTGTTTTTTAGGTCGGAGAGGATGAACATTCTTAGTTTTATTACGGTTTGGCATGGATTGTCAAAAACTACTGTTTTTATCGGATTACGCTGGACGTAATCTAGCAGAAGCAAGTACGAGTAATCCTCTTCTTATCTGAACGTTCGGGTTGTTCAGATGATCGGGTGCCTTCTCTCTCTTCGGGTGTTCGGGTATTCGGGTGTTCGGCTCCTACTGTTAAAAGAATACAACAACAAACGGGCGGTCAGATGGTCGGGACAAAGCTGGCATGCCTTCAACGCTCTGATGCCTAAGTTAGAAGATGTATCGGATATAACAGTCAAGCGAACGCGTAAGAAAGTAAGTTGGAGTATTGAATGCTAGAAATTAATTGTGTTGTATCAATTGAATGCCCTCTTACCTGTAGTAAATGCCTTACCTATATGGGTGTGTGAGATTGTTGCTTGCTTGTGCTCTTCGATGTGGGATGGGACTGTTTTTGCTGTCATGTGGGCCGAGTATTCGGATGTGCGCTTGTCGGGCGCGTGTCCGATCGGATGGGCTCGGTCTTGCGGGTGGAGTTGTTTCTTGCTGGGTGGTCCTTCGGGTGGTCGGGTAGGTGTTGATTACCTGCTTATGTGGGTAAGTATGTTTAATCCATGAACTAATAGTGCTATACTAACAAGTCCCCCAAGTCCCCAAGTCAAAGAGACATTTCTTGATTGGGGAGTTGAAAAAGGAGTTCGTGCGATTAAACAAATACTTATCCGATTGAGCAGTGATGCGTGGTCCTATAACCCTCAAGTCCCCCAACTCTCTGGTCAAGAAAGGGCTCGCCTTACGAAGTGGGTACCTGTGCGTCCGATCGTGTACCTGTTCGGATGGTCCTGTATCTGGGTGCCCGACTCCCAAACGAATGTTGCTGTTTGGGGCCGTGTACCCGGGCTCATCTCATTTCTCATACAAATGTGTTACCTTGTATACTGGTCCAAAACCACATTTTCCCAGTTTGTTGCTGCTTGAAAAATTATCAGTGGCAGAGCTACAGTGGCCAAGTCAAATAGTGGTAAATCCAAGTCTTCCTCTCCCTCTTCATGGCTATCCTTTCTGCAATCCAGCAATCTCCTGACATCTGAATAGTGGATCACTTCAGCATAAATGAATATTTGTACAGTTGAAGTAAAAGAAAAAACTTCAACATAACAATGCCTAGTTATGATAAGTTCAATCAGACTATCATGGCTATGTGTATGAAAATTACATTGGTTTCTGAGTTTCTTCCGTTTATACAAGAGGAATCCAAGTACTAGAAGTCCCAACACAAGAAGTGAGGAGCTGTTAAAGTCCACTACCGGAAAAAACACTATATCCGACGAGATATGGAAAACTATAACCGACGAGATAAAAATCTCGTCGGATATAGTGAAAAAATAAAAAAAAATTAATTTTTTTTAGAAATCTCGTCGGTTATAGTACTATATCCGACGAGGTTTTTACCCATTCTCGTCGGATATAATACTATAACCGACGAGATTTCTAAAAAAAATTAAAAAAAAAATTATTTTTTCACTATATCCGACGAGATTTTTATCTCGTCGGTTATAGTTTTCCATATCTCGTCGGATATAGTGTTTTTTCCGGTAGTGGTCACTGATTCTCTGCCCCAAAATTCTTCCCATATTAAGGTGCAGCAATCTTCTCCATTAAACCATTGATATTCCTAGCTGTTATGCCTGGAGTTTAGGTTCAGTTACTAGTTAGGATTGTGCAGCTTTGATATAGTTGTAAATGCCTTCAATACTTTCTGTAACTATCATCATGTAACCTGCTATATATTGTAAAGAGTGCAATTGCACAAATCAATGAAAATCAATTTCTTCATGGTATCATACGCTTAGGTCTAGGATCTACCTGTGTCTTCTTCTCCCTTCTACGAGTTTCCCCCCTCATGGCAACTACAGCCCCACCTGCTCCTCACCAAAACACCTCCCAGTTCATCAAATTGAACGCAACCAATTACCTTCTCTGGCTCCGCCAACTCAAACCATATTTTCGTGGTGCTAAGCTTTAGGGCTACATTGATGGTTCTATCCCAATCCCTCCTGCAACCATCACCACACCAGCTCGTGATAGCGCCCCTGCAACTACTGAAGCCAATCCCAAATATGATGAATGGCTCACTACCGATCAACAAATCATAAGCATCCTCAACACCTCTCTCACCGAGAAAGTCGCACGACTCACCACTAGATTTGATACCTCCAAAGGTATATGGGATTGCCTTGCCCATCATTTTGCTCAACAATCTGTTGCTAGCTCCACCAGTCTCCGTCTCCAGCTTTTTGATCTTCAAAAGGGGTCACAGTCTATTGATGATTACCTCGAGCATGCAAAGTCCTTGGCTGATTCCCTTGATGCCATTAACGAACCTGTCTCGGAAAAAGATCTTGTTGTTGCTACTCTCACAGGTCTTGGTGAAGATTATCTCATGTTGAGGATAGTGATTGCTCAATATGACCGCCTCCCAAGCTTTTCTGAGCTCCGAGGCCGCATTCTTTCCTTCGACGGCCAGCAGAATCGCCGTACTGAAGCCCCAGCGACTGCTCTCTTCCAATCTGCTCAGCCGGCAGCCCAGTCCTCTATGAAGATTGCGCAGCCCCGTGGCTCTGGCAATGATGCTCAGTTCAGCCATGATGCCACCGGCAACCGCCGCAGTGGCCGCCGTGATTCCCGTGGTCGTGGTCGTGGTCGTGGTGGCCGCGGTTATCCAAATCCTTCGGGACAATTTTTTACCAATCCTGCTCACCCATGGACCACTCGTCCTCCTTGGTCAAATGGTCTTCTTGGTCCAGGTCCCAGCCCCCAAGGTTCCCAATGGTGTTTTAATTGTAATACTTATCAGCATGGCCCTCATCACTGCCCCCATCGCTTTTCTGGCCCATCTTCTACTCCTCCATTTGCTGGTTCTCATACACTTGGTGATCAGAGTTGGTACCCAGATACGGGTGCTACCCATCACATGACTGCAATGCCTATCCATAATCCACAAACTTATGGCAGACCTCACAATGTCTACATGGAAAACGGTGATTCTATGCCAGTTTCTCACTATGGTAACCTTCCTATTTTCTTAGGCAATGCTAAATTCTCTCTAGAGCGAGTGTTGCGGATCCCTTCCATTCGTAAAAATTTTTTGTCAGTTGCTCAATTCACTAAAGACAATCTTGTTTATTTCTTATTCGCACCAAATTTTTATCAAATCCGTTGTTTGCTCACTGGTGCTCTCTTGTTTCAGGGCCCTTGTAAAGATGGTCTGTATCCATTGTCTCCGTCATCCCTTTCGTCATCTCCTCAAGCTCTCGCCACAGTCCACTCATCCTTGTGGCACCATCGTCTTGGCCACCCCTCCCCTGCTGTCCTATCTTCCTTAAAGTCTACTTTTGGTCCTTCGTCGTCTCTTACTAGTTTTTGTCATAATTGTGCTGTTAGTAAATCTCATAAGTTGCCATTTTCTTCCAATAAAAATTCTGCTACTAGTCTGTTTCAAATAATTCATAGTGATGTGTGGATGTCTTTTACCTTATCTGTGACTGGATTCAAGTATTATGTTCTCTTTACTGATGAGTACTCTCGTTTCACTTGGCTTTATCCCATGCGCTGTAAAAATGAAGTTTTCACTCACTTTCAATCTCTTGTTGCTCTCATTCGTAATCTCTTTAATGGCTCTATCAAATATCTTCAAAGTGACAATGGCACATAATATGTCAATCATGTTTTCTCTCATTTTTGCAAAACTTTGGGCATCCAACAAAGATTCTCTTGCCCACACACTCCTGAACAAAATGGGTTAGTAGAAAGAAAGCACAGGCACATTGCCACCATGGCCCGTACCCTCCTTCAAACTGCTGGGGCTCCACATAATTTATGGGTTGAGGCCATTCTTACTTTTGTCCATCTCATCAACATTCTTCCTACTCCAGTCCTCAATTGGGTCACTCCATATCAACTTCTCTATGGAACTCCACCGTCTTACTCCTCCCTTCGTATCTTCGGTTGCTCTTGTTATCCTCATTTAAGTCCCTATGTCTCTAATAAGCTCTCAAATCGAAGTGTCGAGTGTGTCTTTTTAGGGTATAGCCCCACTCACAAGGGTTATAAGTGTCTCAATCGTCAAACAGGTCGAGTCTATGTGTCGCGTCATGTTTTATTTAACGAAACCAATTTTCCTTATAAAGTTTTGCAGATCCCATCTACCGGTACAATTGATTTGGTATCCCTATCAAATTCCAATCCTCCGCAGGCCCAACTGCCGAGCCTATCGTCATCTTCATCTGACGTCCTTCATTCTTAGCCCAACAGCTCTCATCCCTCTCACCAAACCATCTTTCCCAACCACGTGATTTCCTCGGCACCATCTTCTTCTCAGACCATCGACCTTTCTAATGTTCTTCATTCAACTCCGTCCTCCTCATCTCCTCCGCCACGAACTCCGCCAATTGTCTACTCCCGCCGCCGTCCTTCAGTCGCGCCAATCGCCCACCCTTCGTCATCTCTACCTCCATCCAACGGTACTACTCTAGTTCCCGACAACCCAGAATCCACTGGCCCTTCACTTCCCAACGAGCCTACCGAACCAGTTCTCAATGACCCGGCGCCCGATCCCGCATCCACGGTCTCCGTGCATATTGTCGATCCTCCACCGCACCAAGGCGTCACCACTCGTCTCCGTCATGGAATTGTCATGCCAAAACAACGCACTGATGGTACCATTCGTTATCCGGTCTTTCACGCTTTACTTTCTGTGGTTGATAGTGTTGAACCCACCTGTTATTCTCAAGCTTCCCAGAAATCCGAATGGCGACAAGCAATGACAGAGGAAATCAACGCATTACTCAAGACCAATACCTGGACTCTGGTACCTCCTTCATCCTCTCAAAACACAGTTGGTTGTAAATGGGTTTTTCGTATCAAACGGAAATCTGATGGCTCTATCAAAAGGTACAAGGCTCGTCTAGTTGCTAAGGGTTACCACCAACAGCAAGGTATTGATTTTGATGAGACGTTTAGTCCTGTTGTCAAGCCTGCTACTATTAGAACTGTTCTTACACTTGCTGTCTCTAGACATTGGCCTCTCCGGCAGTTAGATGTTAAGAATGCCTTCCTTCATGGCATTCTTAATGAGGATGTGTATATGGTTCAACCACCTGGATTTGTGGATTCATCGAAACCCTCTCATGTCTGCAAACTCAACAAGGCACTTTATGGTTTAAAACAGGCACCCCGTGCCTGGTTTCAGCGTATGCGTTCATTCCTCTTATCTATTGGTTTTGTTCAAAGTATTGTTGATCCGTCTCTGTTCATTTATCGCCATGGTTCTCACACCATTTATTTCTTGCTCTATGTTGATGATATTGTTGTGACGGGAAGCGATGAGCGTCTACTTCAAAGTTTCATCAATTGTCTGGGCCGTGGTTTTGACATAAAAGACTTAGGTCCTCTGCATTATTTTCTGGGATTGCAAGTTACTCCTCTTCCTAATGGGTTGCATATTAATCAGCTCAAATATGCTCATGATCTCTTGACCAAGCATGATCTTCTATTTAGTCAGCCTGTGTCTACCCCTATGTCGACCAAGCCTGATCTCAATGCCACTGATGGACCTTTGCTTGAGAATCCTACTGGTTTCCGTGAGATTGTTGGAGCTTTGCAATACCTCAATATTACTCGTCCTGACATCACTTTTGCTGTCAACATGGTGTCTCAGTTTATGAGTCAGCCTCGTGCCCTGCATTTGGTTTCTGCCAAGAGAATCCTACGCTACATTAAAGGCACTATTGGTCATGGCTTATTGATTACCCCCCAATGTCAACCAGTTCCACTCTCAGCTTATTCGGATGCCGATTGGGCTGGTTGTCCGACTACACGACGCTCTACTTCTGGCTATCTTGTGTATCTTGGCTCCAATCTCATCTCTTGGTGTTCTAAGAAGCAGCCTACTATAGCACGATCTAGTGCAGAATCTGAGTATCGTTCTTTGGCTCATGCCAGTGCGGAAACAACCTGGTTAGGCTATCTATTATATGAACTTGGTGCTCGTATTCAATTTCCTGTTTTGTTGCATTGTGATAATATGAGCACCACTTACATGGCCTCCAATCCCATTTTTCATGCACGCACCAAGCACATTGAGCTTGATTATCACTATGTTCGTGAGAAGGTAGCTCGTGGTAGTCATAGAGTCTGTTACATTCCTACCAAGGACCAGCCAGCTGATTTGCTTACCAAGCCATTGCATAAACACCATCATCAGCTCCTCTCTACCAAACTTATGCATCTGGACATGCCTAGTTTGAGGGGGGATGTTAAAGTCACTGATTCTCTACCCCAAAATTCTTCCCATATTAAGGTGCAGCAATCTTCTCTATTAAACCATTGATATTCCTAGCTGTTATGCCTGGAGTTTAGGTTCAGTTACTAGCTAGGATTGTGCAGCTTTGATATAGTTGTAAATGCCTTCAATACTTTCTGTAACTATCATCATGTAACCTGCTATATATTGTAAAGAGTGCAATTGCACAAATAAATGAAAATCAATTTCTTCAAGAGCTGATTACAATTTCTAACCATTTCCTTTCGAACTCACTTGTCTTCCCAATCGCATGTGCAGTTGATTTTGATTCTATCACTTGAATAACTTTAGATATAACTCATATAAGCACTATGGCCAACTGTTGCAGAAACAAGCACCATTCTATGTAGATTAGATGTTATTCTGATTCTGATCATGGATGTATTTATAATATGGTCCTAAGAGCTCAATAAGGTTCACCAAGTTGTTTCCAAATACAAACAGTAGCGTCAGAAATACACACGCACGCACGCACGCGCACGCGCATTTGATAGAAAGATACACAGATAGTTTTTCATAACGTTACACACCATTATTTAACACGAACACACACATTTCACAAAAAGATAGACATATAGTTTTTCACCTAATTAGTAAAAAATGGTACACGAATTATACGTTAAAAATACGTACGTGTATAATTCGGTAATTTTATATGAATAAAATTCGTAAAAATTTGACATAAATTTTATAAAAAATTAAAAATTAGAGGACGAGTTCTAGGGAACTCGAATATAAAAAATTATTGAAAAAAAAACATAAAATTCACGAATAATTCGGCAGGTTAAAAAAAACGCATTTTTTTCAAATAATTCTAAAAACGGACGTTTTTTTCAGCCAGTGGAAGTTTTGAACTGAAACTTTAGAGTTAGACTATCAAGAGCAGTTGTAGTTGAGGTTCTTAGGAAGAAGAACGCGAAGGAGCACAAATAGATGGTTTTGATGGCTTGCATCAATTTCTGATGAGAATGTAATTTCCTGGCTGAAATTAGGAAATTCATAGTATATGCAGGGAGAGAAAGTGGGACATGTAGACACGAAATTAGCAAGCCAGCTTGCTCCGTAATTATGTCTAGATGCATTTGTGTTCTTCATACTGATGGGAGTATGTACAAGCTGCAAATTATCAATTTTCTTAAAAGCAGAAGATGTTTTCTACTATAGTCAGATTACTAAACTATTATACAGTTGGTTTAGTCTCTGATTCACACTTTTGAGATTTGACAAAACACAGATATGAAGTATTTTAAGAGAGTGAAGTTTCTTCAGTAGCACCGATAAGTAAGAAGCTCATAAACTAATAGTCATGTTCTCCACAAGGGAAGACTTGATGGAAATGATCAGTTGATTCTAAACTCTAAAGAAGACTAAAAATACCAGAAATTATATTGCTGAGATGCCTTACGTTTGTCATCTGAATTTCAAAGAAAGCTCATAATGACAAGGACCTCCCAGCTGAAAAGCTTCACTTGTTTTCCTGCAAATATCAGTAAGGTCAACTTGTCCTCTCCAACCTAAAAGAGCTGTATAACAGATCAAATAGTTCATGTTATTCAAGTTGCACTTTACAAGACTAAGTAAGCAGAACAACTACATCTCAAAAAGAACAAATCTTCTGAAACATTACATCTATAGCAGATAGATACATAACAGTGAAAAATATAGAACTCTCTTATCTATAAGTAAGCTGCACAACCTAGGGATCCTACTATGCAAGGTTCTATGGTCAGTTTCAGCTCATAAACTAATAGTCATGTAGTCATCTTATTCACAATGGACGACTTGATGAAAATGACACTGATTATAAATTTCAAGTTTTCAACTAAAACATACCAGCTGAAAGTGAATTGCTCAGATGCCTTGCTACCCTTAACAGAATTTTCAACTCAAATTCAACTTTGTTTTAAAATAAAATAATAAAAAATCAAAATAAAGATTAACACATTGTATGAGAGTACCTACCGAGACAAAAATACGAGAAGATGCCATGAGTGTCAAACTCCATTGCTTCCTTCCATTTCCATGTACTGTATATATGCTCCCAACATACCCAAATAGCAATAGAATATAATATATAAATAAAATCTTACTAATAAATACAAGTTAACTACAAAATAAATAAAAGAACGAAAGATAAAAATGAGAAAAGAAGGTATATCAAAACAAATAAGAACATGATAGAGAAAAAAAAAACTGAAAGTATCCATAATTCAGTGTCTAGATAACCCTAACTCAAGTCGAGTGATCAGTTTGATAGCATGGCACCAGGAATGCAAAGAAGCAAAAGCAATTACAAAAGAGAATGAGAATCTACCACTACGGAAAAACTGAGGGAAAAATTCAGCAGAGCAAGCTTCGCTGCCTTATCATTTGTAATTCTCCTAAAAACCAAAATTACAAGGGCTATTTATGGTGATGAGTTTTGGGAAAGATCAGTACAGAAAAATTGAAGTCAACATTCAACATTTTCACTGCTTAAAACCCCCTAGATTGAAACCACTCTTAGACTGAAGACAAGGCTAGACAGAAAGAACTAAAAACTTATCCTTTTTTCAAATTCAGCAAAACAGATTCTTGCTCCTCTTTTTGTCCTTGTCACCATAGAGTACGCATTGTAATTCTGGAGTATATCGAATTGAACTCTCCCTTCACATGAAACTTCTTTACTTTCCCTTCAATCCCTTGTCACCACACATTCAGAAAATACATGTCAACCGTCAACATTTTGACTGGTTACAAGGGTAATTTTAATCATTCTGGCCAGATTCAGCTAGCGAGCCTCTAAAATGTATGTTGTGCTGCAATTCTTTGTTGAACCACAAGTCACTTCTTGTGGAATATGATTCGGCAACTGAACTTCACTCCCCAACGTCAGAACCACAGATGACATGCTTGATCTATCATTAGGTACTTTCGGATACTGTGGATGAATCGCTTAATGCCTTGAAACAAATTGAAGAATTAGCTATCAATAGGAGGAATGTTTCTATTCCTCTACGAAAAAATAAGGGGAGCATTCTCTCTATATGGCATGTGTCATATTGGCGGTGGAGAAAGTGCCTAGAGGATTGCACAATCAAGAAAACATAATGTACTTACATGCCCAAGAAGGTTAAGATGGTGATCTGGATGACAAAACCCCCTGCTCTTCTTCCTACTCAATATCTCAAGAACTACAACTCCTCCAAAGCTAAACACATCAGAGATCCATCTACTGCATATTCAGAAGCCATATATATAGCCACTACGCAAAAACAAGATCATAGTTACAACTTTGAAACACTTTCAGAAACAGAAATGTGAAAGTAAGCTCTTACTATGTTCCAACAACTTGTTTTGATATTGTCACTACCGCTGGAAACACTATAGCCCGACGATTTTTTTAAAACTATAGCCAACGAGATAAAAATCTCGTCGGCTATAGTGGAAAAAATGATTTTTTTTTTTTATTATTTTATAAAAACTCGTCGGCTATAGTACTATTGCCGACGATAATGGGTAAAAATCTCGTCGGCTATACTATTACCAACAAACCTCGGTAATAGTATAGCCGACGAGCTAGATTTTTACCCATTATCGTCGGCAATAGTACTATAGCTGACGAGTTTTTTAAAAAAAATAAAAAAAAATCATTTTTTCCACTATAGCTGACGAGATTTTTATCTCGTCGGCTATAGTTTTAAAAAAATCGTCGGCTGTAGTGTTTCCAGCGGTAGTGTGTCTTCAGTATGATCAACCCCAAACCCTTTCAAGCGTGAACATACAGGAGTTTTACTGACACTACATCTAGCATTAGCACCCCAAAAGGCAGTTTTCACACTGATCTGATTGGGTTGACAAGAAAAGTTCCCATCTATTTGACTGGTCTATCCAGATAAACACTGTGCAATGCCATATCGATGGATCCAGTTAGTTCAACACCGTTCCATGTCCCTCCTCTAGTAAGTATCTTAGATCCCTACATAATAAAAATCTGTGGAAAACCACGAGGATTCACCCATAGTTTAACTCTCCTTCAGCAGGATCTTCTGCGCTCCTCCAAGACGTAGATTCCAAGTGATCTTCATTTCTGGTAAGCATGTATCGCATGGATAATCAAACCTCTGCCACAAGAAGATTCCCGGAACCCAAGAGTTCCTATACTGGATTCTCGCTGATCTTCATGAATTGGATGACCACAAAGTGCCATTTGAGCCGTTGAGAAGGACTAAAATTCTTGATCAGTGACCTTTCTATGTTGGCTACCAATACAACTGTCTCAATAGAAAAAGTATACCACATGGCCAAGTATCTGCCTTCCATCTTACCAGGGCTACAGAATCCTGACTTGGTGTTATAAGGTCATTAATTAACTCAAACTCATCAAATTTACTTGTGCACTATATTTGTAAGCAATAGCAATGCAATTTCAGAGGCTTCATCACCTGTTACACTCAGATTAAAGGTTATATCTTGTATGTTGTATAAGAAATATGAGTTAATGGCACGTTGCTGGAGAAAGATGATCAAAAACACTGATCGAACAACAATAAGTTCACACTTCATCGCTCTCTTCCACTTATTTTCCACTTATTGTGTCATATACTATCTTCCACTGTCCCTTAAAATCTAAAATTGAAAACCAACCCTAGAACTTTAAGAAGCAAAAGCGAATAAAGCAACAAGATCATGCCTTTCGAGTTTGGTCGTCATTCTGGCGATTTAGAACGTTCCCATAACTCGTTCGATCGAATTCCGCAAGCAGCAACAAATTCAGCCCACACTTGAATTGGGGAGGCATAAAGTTTCAAACTTTATTGACAGATCAGAGTATAGCTGCCGGCGATCTTCTTCTACTTCTTCTGTTGCTGCTTGGGGTTTGTTTTACACCCCGTGTTGTACTTGCACATGTTCCATCTCCCCTTTTTTGTTTTGCCGAGTCTTGCACGTCTGTTTTATGGGACAAACAGAGGTTTATAAGGACAACAGATCCTAAAAATCCCTATAATCTGCAACGGAGGTTTCTAAGGTTCTAAGATTGGGACGATCGAAGACCGAAGAGCTATCAGGTTCATCTCTCTCAGCTTCAGTTTCAGTTTCAGTTTCAGTTTAGGTTGTTTGGTTCTTGTTACGTAGATCATATAGCAAAAGAATGAGAGGAAGAAAACAGGGTTTAGGCACAAAAAGAAAAAAGCAGCGAAAATCGGAGATAATTTCGTTGCTGAGCGATGATTTACTTGACCTAATCCTTAGCAAAATTAGAAGAAGAAGTGATCGGAGTTCGTTCTCAGAGGTCTGCAAGCAATGGTGCCAGGTGCGACGTATGAGCGTAAAATCACTCTGTGCTCCAGGTTACAGACTTAATTTTTGTGTTGGTGCACTTGTTAGATTCCCAAATTTAGTCAGTCTTACAATATATGGTTTTAGTTCCGATACCAAGCTTGAAATCATCGCCCAAACATGCCCCAAACTTGAGGACATCAAGCTCTATTGTGAAAAATCACACTTTGTGGGGAGAAAAAGTCTAGAGGCTTCGGGAATAAAATGTCCCAACTTGTCCACGGTTTTTCTCTGTGGAGATAAGATTGGGCATGCTGGAGTTAGTTAGCTTGTTAATTCAGCGCGTAACTTAACGTCATTGGAATTTATAACATGGTCAGAAAACTCAAGCAAGCTTAAGATCACAAGCAGAGCTTCGCTGTATTAATGCAAGCTTACAATCATAATTGTCTTATCTCTATTTATAGTTAGATTACAGCAGAAATAGACAAAATGCCAGCTAATTTCTCACTGTAGAGTCTTCACCTATCAATTACAGTCTGGAAGTTTCATAACAGACTTAACTGATCTCCGTTAGTATTCCTCTCTTGACCAGTGACATCGTTAACACATCCCCTCAAGCTCAGCAAGGTTCACCAAGCTGAGATTGTTACAATGATAGCTAAATGTAGGACTATGAAGACCTTTGGTAAGAACATCTGCAGTTTGCTCCGCTGTAGGCCATAATGCAGTAACATATCATGTTTTTGTATTATTTCTCTCACGAATGTCTTTATCCAAATGCTTTATTCTGGAGTGAAACACAGGATTTGAAGCTAAAGTCAATGCTGATAGATTGTCACATCGAAGTAGGGGAGGTCTTAGAATTCTTATTTGTAAATCACACAGAATATGTCTTATCCAGGATATTTCTGCAGCTGTGTTGGCAAGTGCTCTATATTCTGCTTATGTTGAACTCCTCGATACTGAACCTTGTTTCTTTGACTGCCAAGATACAAGACATGAACCAATATAGACTACGAAACCAGTTGTTGATCTTCTATTATTGATTTCTCCTGCCCAATCAGTATCACTGAAAGCTTTAACACATACTCCTTGTTTAGCTGTGTGCAAATCTTAATTCTTGTAGAACAATCCTAATGTAATGTGCCTTGAAGATATCTCAGAATCTTTTTTACTGCAGAAAAGTGAACCGTAGTTGGAGATGACATGAATTGACACACAGTGTTTACTGCATATGCAATATCTGGTCTTGTAAAAGTCAGATATTGCAATGCTCCCACAATACTTCTGTAGAATGTACGATCTACCAAAGGTTCTCCATCATTTTTAAGCATTTGAACATAAGGTAGACATGATGTATTACAAGGCTTAGTGGATTGCATTCCAGCTCGAACAAGTAAATCTCCTGCATATTTCTTTTGACTTAAGAACAATCCTCCTGATGTGTATGTTACTTCAAGACCAAGAAAGTACGATAGAGCACCAAGATCTTTCATTTCAAATACTGAGCTTAACTCTGTGATTACCTCTTTAATACCTTGTTTGTCTGATCGAGTAATCACAATGTCATCCACATACAAGAGAAGAATCACAACAACTTTAGCATTGCTCTTAATAAATAGACTTGGATTAGAATGAGAGATTTTGAATCCCATTCCAGGAAGAAAGCTAGTGAATTTTTTATGCCATGCTGTAGGAGTCTACTTAAGTCCATATAAGGACTTCTTTAGCAAACATACATAATCAGGATGATCTTTGTTCACAAAACCTTGAGGTTGTTTCATATAAACTTCTTCCTTGAGATTTCCATGCAGAAAAGCTGACGGAGGCGGAAGCTATATCAATGAAGGTGTAATGGAAAAGATGTTCATACAACTGTTGATTACGTGAATACCGGTAGTGAACTGTTCTTGATCTTGTTGATTCGTGTAATTGAATACCAAGACAAGATAACAGGGGCGAGAATACTCTTCTCTGAAAACCAAAGGTTATATTAATTCCCAGATCCCACTTACAAACCTGAAGCTATCTATTTATAATGCTAAAATGACAATCTCCTAATAGGAAAAGGAAAACACAATCTTAAAAGGAAACATAACTATAATGGTTTGACACTAAGAATAGGAAAGCTAAAGATGCGTTGCATCAGGTCTCTCAGGGTAGAGAAAGATTCGACCTCGAATCTGGAATTGGATTATCACCTACGAATGGAAAAAGATGCTTCACGTTAAAGACATCAGCTGTGTGGAGATGATTCGGTAAACGTAGGCGATAGGCGTTAGCATTGATGCGTTCGAGAACTTCAACAGGACCAACTTAACGGGATTTCAGTTTATTATACTCATGGGGCGGCATACGATCTTTAGTTAACAGGACCCAAAGGAGATCGCCAGGTTGAAACTCAACCACCCGGCGGTGCTTATCTGCATTTGCTTTGTAACGTACAGAAGATGCTTCGAGATGTCGGTGTGCCTGCTGATGTACAGCCTGTAAGGCATCCACAAAATTGATAGCGCGACCATGCATACGAGTTCGATCAGGCAGCGTGGAAATGTCAAGAGGGCACCGTGGAACAGTACCATATACAACCTGGAAAGGACTAAAGCCCAAAATGTGGTTCTGGGCATGATTATGGGCGAACTCAGCCTGACAGAGTTTTGAATCCCAAGATTTGATGTTATCACCCACAAGACTTCGAAACAAATTGCCGAGAGAACGGTTGGTGACCTCAGTTTGTCCATCTGTTTGAGGATGGTATGCTGTGCTCATGTCGAGGCTTGTGTTTAACATTTTCCAAACCGAACGCCAAAAATGACTGAGAAAACGGGTGTCACGATCGGAAACAATGGATGTGGGCAGGCCATGCAAACGGTAAATTTCCCGGAAGAACAGCTGAGCCACGGCTACTGCATCCGTCGTCAGTTTACAAGCCAAAAAATGTGCCATTTTAGAGAAACGGTCGACGACAACGAAGATTGAATCATTCCCCTTTTGAGTGCGCGGAAGTCCTAGAATGAAGTCCATGCTGATATCAGTCCATGGTTGAGTTGGAATAGGAAGTGGTAAGTAGAGGCCAGCGTTTGAAGCCTGACCCTTGGCTTGCTGGCATGTACGACAACGCTCCACAAATCTGGCAACGTCGCGGCGTAGTGTAGGCCAAAAATAAGAGGCGGTAAGGAGTTGTAACGTGCGGTCCCTTCCGACGTGTCCTTCATTGTGTAGTTCTTGTATAAGTTTGAGCCGTAAGATGCATGCAGGAATACAGAGTTAAACTCCCTTGAATAAGAAGCCGTCATGTATCGTAAAATCACTTGGAACGCCCTTTGTTGTATCGGCAAAGATGCGAGAAAAGTATGGGTCTGTGCTATATAAATCCCCGAAAGAGGCAAAGCCGCTAACTGTCGTAGTTAACGTTGTAAGCAAACACTGTCTACGACTCAAGGCATCTGCCACTTTATTCAGTTTCCCTGATTTATGTTAAATCGTAAACGTAAATTGTTGTAGGAAGACGATCCAAGTAGCGTGTCGGGAAGACACAGTCGATTGACTATCCAAGTGCTTAAGAGCGTCGTGGTCTGTAAACAAGACGAACTCGCGGTGGACAAGATAGTGTCGCCAATGTTTGATTGCTTGAACAAGCGCATAAATTCAATATCGTACGTGCTATAGCGGCACCATGCTCCTGCGATTTTCTCGCTAAAGTAGGAGACTGGTCAACTAGATTAACTGAGAACAGCCCCGATCCCATGCTTTGACGCGTCGCAGTGTAGCTCGAACATGAGGGAGAAATCAGGAAGGACCAAAACTGGAGCCGTGGTGAGTTTGAGCTTGATGAGGTCAAAGGCGGCAGACGCGGCTGGGGTCCAAGTGAACTGGCTGTTCCGCATACAATCAGTAATAGGAGCCATGATGGCGCTGAAACTAGGGACAAATCTCCTGTAAAAGGATGCCAATCCATGAAAACTGCGGATGTCGGTTATTGTTTTGGGTTCGGGCCAACTTTTGATGGCGTCGATTTTACTGTCATCCACAGATAAACCATCCTTGGAAATGATATAACCCAGAAACAACACATGATCAGTGCCAAACTCACACTTCTGTCGTGCCACAAACTGTTTCTCGTGGCGTAAAACAGAAAGAACCTCACGTAGATGACGTAAATGGTCTTCCTCGTAGGAGCTGAAAACTAATATGTCATCAAAGTACACGACCACGAATTTGCCAATAAATGGCCGAAGAGCTTGGTTCATAACGCGCATAAAAGTACTCGGTGCATTAGATAAGCCAAAAGGCATAACCATCCATTCGAAGAGGCCTTCACGGGTCTTAAAATCCGTTTTCCACTCATCGCCTTCGAGAATACGGATTTGATGATACCCACTTTTTAAGTCGAGTTTAGAAAACACAGTGGCTTTACCAATTTGATTGAGTAAATCATCCAAACGAGGAATCGGAAAGCTATAACGGATGGTGATTTTGTTGATGGCGCGACTATCGACACACATGCGCCACGATCCATATTTTTTTCAGAATAAGCAACGCAGGCATGGCACAAGGGCAGAGACTCTCGCGAATGTAGCCACGACGGAGAAGCTCCTCAACTTGGCGGCGAAGTTCTTCATGCTCCGATGGACTCATGCGATAGTAAGGACGATTAGGTAGTTATGCCCCGGGCACGAGGTCGATATGATGTTGAATGTCGCATAAAGGAGGAAGAACAGCGGGGAGTTCAGAAGGAAAGACATCTTGGAAATCGTCGAGGAGGGCCGTAAAGGCTGGTGGTTCCTGGATCCGTGATGTCGGTAGAGGAGAGGAAGGGACTAAAGCCAATGCAAAACCCGTGTGTTGCAATTCGTTGATAAATTCGGATCGGGAACAAAGTAAGACAGTCTTGGAGGAGGGGATGGGGTCTGTATGGGTTATAGGTTGATGTGGTGCCGGCTGTGGTGTGAGGGGAGAATTAGGCAGTAGAGTAATACGGCGATCTCGGAAGAAGAAGGAGTAAGTGTTACTGCGACCGCTGCTAGTGACATCCCGATCAAACAGCCAAGGCCTTCCAAGGAGAATGTGACTGACATCCATAGGAACGATGTCACAAGAGATAGTGTCCCTGTAGTAAGCACCAACGGAAAAGGGAACCCTTGCCCGTTGAGACACGCGAATCTCCGTCCCTTCATGGAGCCAAGTGAATTTGTACGGAGTCGGATGTTCTTCACGGAGGAGGCATAGTTTGCGGGCTGCTTCCTCAGAAACCACATTTTGACAGCTCCCGGAATCAATAATAAAACTGCAAACTTTGTTATTAATCGTGCAGGTGGACCGAAAAATCTCAGTGCGTTGACAATCGGTTTCCTTGGACGGGGGTGCTAAACAGAGCCGTCGAACCACGAGAAGCGGACTGGAATCACCACAAACGTGATCGTCGAAGAAGTCAGCAGGGGCGGCTGCGTCATCATGTGGGGACTCAGAGGTGTCATCGAGTGCATGATGGGTGAATAAACCGCGCCGTGATTGGTGAGGACAAGCGGTTTGGCGATGACCTAATTCGCCACAAGCAAAACAACGGAGTGCAGGAGGTCTGTCGGAACGCCGCAATACATTGTCGGTACCAGAATGAGGCGTTCGATTCTGTAAAGTGGCACGCGATGTTTCGGAAGTATCACGTGTCTGTGTCTGGGCGGAATCCAGAGTGGCGTCCTGTGCCGGTGTCTGTGTCTGGGCGTCCTGTGCTGGTGCCGGTGTCGGTCACTGAGGAATTCCAACCATTAGTGGTCGAGCGAAACTGGTATTCGAATGCCACCGCGCGACAGTGAGCTTCAGAGATGGTCGAAGGGTTAAATTGTGCCAACGCGTTCTGAAGTAGCGGTTTTAATCCTCCAATGAAACGGGACACAAGCTGGGTTTGACTATCATTGAGTTCGGTGCGAGTAAGGAGGTGATAGAAGTCATCCGCATAGTCATCCACACTGCGCGTACCTTGTTTGAGGTTTTGCATGCGGGTATACATAGTGCGGTCATAGTTGTAGGGAAGGAAATTCTTCCGTAAGTGTTTCTTAAGTTTCATCCAAGTAATGATTTTGGATTTACCGGAACGCGCACGGCCGATTTTAAGTTGTAGCCACCAGGCCGCTGCTTGGCCTCAAAATTTAGTGGCGACCAAAGGGACACAACGGTCTTCAGGAACCTGTTTGAATTCCAAAACTTCCTCCCTAGCGACAAGCCAATCCAGTAATTCATTGCCGCGTAGCCCACCGTGAAACTCAGGAATATCGACCTTGAATCCGGATTCCCACCTGCGATCATCCAAGCCACGGGGAGGATGATTATGTCAATCGTCGCGTCGGAGGCGGATTGGTGGACGTTGTTCCTCAGCAAACGGGTTATCTTCAGTGTCATTGTCGGGAACGAAGAGCGGATGTGGATGGTGTGGGGCTTGACGAAGGGCGTTGACGACCTCGTGCATCGATTGTTGGATGGTGGTTTGGAGGGACTCTTGCATGGTCAGAAGGGTGTGGCGAAGTGCGGTCCAATCATTAGGGGGGGTAACGAGGTCCTTGTTCTTGCGAGCCAGCATGATGGTGTGGAACACGAGCAAGCTGTCCAGGAAGGTGCTGAATCTGATACCAAACTGACGGAGGCGGAAGCTATATCAATGAAGGTGTAATGGAAAAGATGTTCATACAACCGTTGATTACGTGAATACCGGTAGTGAACTGTTCTTGGTCTTGTTGATTCGTGTAATTGAATACCAAGACAAGATAACAGGGGCGAGAATACTCTTCTCTGAAAACCAAAGGTTATATTAATTCCCAGATCCCACTTACAAACCTGAAGCTATCTATTTATAATGCTAAAATGACAATCTCCTAATAGGAAAAGGAAAACACAATCTTAAAAGGAAACATAACTATAATGGTTTGACACTAAGAATAGGAAAGCTAAAGATGCGCTGCATCAAAAGCGTTTTTCACATCTAATTGTCTCAAATCTCGTCTGTAAATAGCAACAAGTGCAAGAATCATTCTTACAGTATTATGTCTCACAACTAGACTGAAAGTTTCATCATAGTCTAGACCTTTTTCTTGAGAAAATCCTTGTGCAACCAACCTAGCTTTGTATCTTGAAACAATGCCATCTTGATTCTTCTTTACTTTATAAACTCATTTACTTCCAACAATATTTTTCCCTCGTGGACATGGCACCAGGGACCATGTACCTTGCTTATTCAAAGCATCAATCTCTTCTGCATTGCATCTTCCCATTCTGGTTGTCCTGATGCAGCTCTATAGGTCTTAGGCCCATGTACATCAGTAATCTCAGTTACTACAGTAAAGCCACCAAAAAATGCATACTCATTGTACTGTTTCTTTTGAACGATAGAAGAGAAAGCACAGTAATCACTGAAGGTTTTCTTTTTAACAATTCCATTCTTGGCTCTTGTCAACATGGAATGATTGTTGTAGTCCTGATCCATAACAAATTGATACTCAGGATTTTGAAGAATACTGTCTGCAGTAGGATCTAACAGAATATTGTTGCTAGTAATAATAGTATTTTCTTCATTACCTCGAGGTATATCAGGAACAATGTCAATGTTTCTTCCAGCATTATGCACACTATTATCATGCATATTAAGATCAGAAGGCTCAACATTATTAGAGAGTTCCTTATATGCTGCACTATTACTATTGTCTACCTCCTATACAATAGATCCATTAACAGATTCATTGACATTAATAGATTCAGTAGAACCTTCACTTTGCACTTGAGCTTCATTAGTGGGATCTTCAGTATGTGCTTGAGCTTCATTTACCCCAATCCCCCCCTTCAAACAGTGTGGGAGAGCCAACACTGGGAGTATATACAGGAATAGAAGAAAAAAAGGAAGAAGAAGGAGCAGAAGTAGCTAAGGAGGTTATGGGAGAAGAAGTGTGAGCAAAAGGGAACACAGACTCGTGATGAATAACATGTCTACACATCCAAAGCTTATTCTGGGGAATATTATAGCAGAAGACACCTTTATACCCCAAAGCATAACCAAGAAAAACACATTGAACAGACCTAGGATCCAACTTGTCACTAGTATAGGGTCTGATATAGGGAAAACAAGCTGAGCCAAAAATCTTGAGATGCTGCACATCAGGAACCTTATGAAATAAACTCTAAAATGGAGAGATGGAATGAAGAGTTTTGCAGGGCATCCTATTAATCAAATAAGCAACATGAGACACAGCATGAAACCAAAAAGCTTTTGGTAATGAGGTAGCTACCATGAGTGTGACAACAGTGTCAACTAGATGTATGTTCTTCCTCTCTGCAAGACCATTTTGCTGAGGAGTATAAGGGCAGGTAACATAATGTAGGATACCATTTGATGAAAGAAATTATTTGAAAGCATTGTTGGTATATTCACCCTCACCATCATATTAAAGTATCTTAACAAAAGCACCAAATTGATTCTGAATAAAGGCACGGAATTTAACAAAGGTAGGAAAGGGATCTGATTTATTAACCAAATGATAGATCCAGGTGAATCTTGTACAGCCATTAATGAATGTAAGATAATATATGTATCCCTCAAGAGAACTACAAGGAGCTGGTCCCCATACATCAAAATGTAGTTTCTCAAAAGGAACTAGTCTGTGACTATCAGACTCACTAAAGGGAAGTCTATGCATCTTTCCCTAGATACAATCAATACGCACTGACTCAGATACATCTGAATTACATTTGATATCAGAAAGAGATAGCATCTTAGTTGTGACTTCAAAAGAGGAATGTCCAAATATTTGATGCCATATGGTAGACTTTACTACACCTCCAACATAACCTGAATGCATTCCTTTATTTGAATTCTGTAATCTTGGACTTTTGAAGAGAAAAAGACCTTCAGGATTGCTTTTTCCTTGATACAGCATATCCTTTGTGATCTTGTCCTACACACATATATCAATTTCATTAAGTGTAATTAAACACATGTTATCCTTGCACAGCTTAGTAAGTGATAGAAGATTTACTGCTAGCTTAGGTACGTGTAACATATTGCTAAGATGGAAAGTATGTGAAGAAGGAGTAATTTTAGATGCACCAACATGAGATATTACAAGACCTGAACCATTTCTAATGGTGATGTGATTGTCACTGTTATAAGGATGAGCAATGGTCAAGTTTCTGAGGTCAGATGTCATGTGGTGTGTAGCACCAGAATCTCTTATCCAGACTTCCTGATTTGAACCAAAACTAGATGAACTTGCCACATTTCCAGTAGCCATGGCCCTTGAATGAGCAGTCATTGATGCAAGAGAAGATGGTGATTCATCACCTTGATAGGCAAAGTTAGACCTGTGAGTGCAGTTGAGAGCACCATGTCCTTTGAGACCACATATCTGACATGAGACAACTGACTGAGATGGATGATCTGATCCAACATTAGTTCTGTAGAAACAGTTCACAACAGTGTGACCCTTTTTGTTGCATATCTAACATTCAGGTGCTGGACCACTATCATTTCTATATGCGGGAACAGAAGAAGAGACATTAGAAGAAGGATTTGTTGAACCATTAGAGGTAGAAGGTGATGATCCTCTCTTATAGTTAGGATTCTGAAAGCATGTGTCAGTAAAATGTCCTTTTCTGTTGCAGATCTGACAAGAGTGGAGTTGGAAGTAAGTGTCTGCTGTGTGCCCTTTCTTGCCACAGAATGAACATTCTCCAGTATTTCCTTTATGTACTTTGTCAGACCTTCCAAAACCTTTGTCTGAAGACTTTCCTTTGTTATCACTTTGAGACAAGTTTCTTCTGTATCCACCATTAGTGGAGTCACCTCTTGCAACCATTGCACTCATAGAGGATTAAGACCTGAAAATGCTTTCCAAATCTCTTTCAGCTGCAAGCAACTAAATTCTGAGATCTCTTAGTGTGATAGGAGAATCTCTGCCTCTTAACACCATCTTAACCATTCCATATTATTTAGGTAGACCATTAAGAACTACAATGATGATATCTTCATCAGCAATTGATACTCCAACTGACAAAAGCTGATCTCGAGCACCTTTAATCCTTAGGAGATATCTCTCAATTGAATCGGTACCTTTTTGAATAGTTTGAAGCTCAGTCTTAAGTTGCATTATATTAGCTCTAGATACTGTTGAAAACATTTCAACAAGAGCATTCCAAGCTTCATGAGATGACTTACAGCCAATGATAATTTTCAGCACATCATCACTTAAAGTAGCCATCAACAAGCTCAAGAGAGACTTATTTGTTTTCTTCCACAGTTTGTAAGCATCACTGACCACAGAGGTCACTTTACCTACTTCAATGAGAACATATCTAGGAGGAGCAACTTCAGTCCCATCAAAATAACCAAACAAGTCATTTCCTTCAAGAAGAGATTGAAACTGAAAGCTCCACTTGATGAAGTAGGATTCACCAAGTTTCACAGTAAGCATGCCCAACACAGAGTTGATTACAGCTTGGTTCAGTTCAGAAACAGAATTCTGGGAGCTCGAAGTAGCAAATGGAGCCATTTCTTTCTGTAATACACTTAGAAACAAACCTCTATATGAAGATATGTATAATCACACACGCAGCCTTACAATACTTGTAATAATATCACACTAAGCACATTAGATCAAATAATTGACACTAGTTTGTATCAATCACTTTGATAATGAGCATATCACTGAATAAATCTCCAATACATGACCACATAATCTCTAAGAATATAACACATATCATTGAATATCTCAACCTCTTTTCACAAATTTCCTCTTTAGCACAGAACTCTTTCACAATTTTAGGCTACACAAGCACATACTACTGCTCTTCTCAAATTTCAACAAGCTCAGAAACACTAATTTTGCAACACAGGCTCTTCAAACACATACACAATTTTTCAAGCAATATCAAAAATATTCTTCCTTTTCACAATCACCACTTCTATACTTAGCAATTCAGTACTTATACTCTATTATACCAGAGATTTAAGTACAATCTTACTAAAGCATCACAATTAAGGTGAAAGACTTAGAATTTCAACCTGAAATCAGAGAATATGCATAACAAATCCAAATTGAGCACTGCACACGAATCTGAGATGTTGTTCCAAACTCTTGGACTCGATGCTAAGCAGATCTGCAATAGAACAAGTCTTGATGAAACCCTAACTTCGTGAGTGACCAAATCACACAATCAAAACGTGAGAAAAACGATACGGAAGCGGCTCAGAAGCTATGAGAGCTCTGATACCATGATAACATGGTCAGAAAACTCAAGCAAGCTTAAGATCACAGATCAATGGTGAAATACCTAAGCAAGATTTTGAGAGAAAGCTAAGTAGTAAAACAAGCAAAGCTTCGCTTTGCTGTATTAATGCAAGCTTACAATCATAATCGTCCTATCTCTATTTATAGTTAGATTACAGCAAAAATAGACAAAATGCCAGCTAATTCTCCACTGTAAAGTCTTCACGTGTAAATCGCATCGCAGTCTGGAAGCTTCATAAAAGATTTAACTAATCTCTGTTAGTCTTCCTCTCTTGACCAGTGACACCGTTAACAGAATTGAACTCTACCTTGGTCGGGGACGCTACCGTTGAAGTTATTGGGTCTGCTTCCATTAGCACTTTGATATTGGAAAGATGTCAAAACATTACGGGTCACGGATTGCAGTTGTTGACCAAGTCACCGAGCTCTAGGAGAACCCTAAAGAAACTGGTACTAATCGTGTGCGATAGAATCAGTAATATTGGGGTGGAGCATCTGCAGAGAATGAATAGCTTGGAGCACCTACAATTCCAGGTTATTACAACAGCAAAAAAAGGTACGGCCTCAAGAAAGCTAGGACCTATAAAGGAAAACCTCATGATTCACATGTGAGGACCTTTAAAAGAAAGCATCCAGACAGAGCAAGGAAGTGCAAGTGTTACGTCTGCGGAGAAGAAGGGCACTTTGCACGAGACTGCAACAGAAGAACAGGCAATATGGCCAGAAAAGCAGTCATGGACAACCTGGACCTACCAGATGACTACGATGTAGTCTCTATAGACCAAGGAGACTCTGATGATAGCGCCATCTGCAGCGTCTCAGAAAGGGAGGCAGGACAAACCCATTTTACCATGAAATCCTTGCTTGCCGAACTACCATTTGAGGAATGAGCCTTTATGTTAGGAAGAGACGAGGGATGGAGGTGCAAAGTAAAGGTGCCAGACAGCCAGCTCCACTGCACGCACCAATGGGAAAGAAACATGCCTATAGAAGAAGCTGCACACATCAACTGCAGAAGTTGTAGAATCACTAGCTGCCCGGCATGTGTAGGGTATTACCTTAATGAAAAAATCACCTTGGCCCCAAAAAAACCAGAAGAGCACGAAGGAAGAGATCAGCTCGTCAAGGAGCTAATGACATATATCTCTTACCTACAATCTGAGAATGAAAAATTCAGAAGAAGGCTGAACATAGAACAGGAAGTCAACCTGGAGGAGAGCCATGTATAGCTAGAAAAAATGCAACATGAGAAAGATCGCAAGGGAAATGAGCTTGTACTAAAGGAACCAGAAGAAGGACATGTCTCAGAAGCATCAGAGGACGAAGAAGGGATTTATGCCCTCAATGCCTCGGTTGAAGGTGCCCAGACAAAAAAGAAAATGTTGAACAAACTATTTAACATCCTGGTAACCTTTGAAATCCCAGGTTCAAAAGCATTCACAGAACAAGCAATATTAGATACAGGCGCAACCACATGCTGCATCGATAGTAGAATTGTCCCAAAAGAAGCTGTGATGCCAACAAACTACACTACGTACTTCAACGGCGTCAACTCAAGGCAAGCTGCCAACTCCAAACTCAAAGGAGGGGACATGATCATTGGCGGACATCAGTTCAAAATATCGTTCACATATTGTTTCCCAATGAACATACAAGATGGAATCCAATTCCTGGTAGGCTGCAATTTCATCAGGGCCAAATTCGCAGGAGTTTGGTTAGAAAGGGACAAGGTAACGTTCTTTAAGAACGTCGCCTGCATAAATACTAGCCAAGAAACAGAGACTTCAGCAGCATCAATACAAGAGTTGGACATGGAAGAACAGGAGTACCAGGAGGTACAGAACTCCGTCTACCTCAACATCTGAACCACTAGTCCATGGTTCCAGAGGAAGTTCGGTGACACAATAGAAAAACTGAAGAAGGCAGGGTATATTGGGGAGGATCCTTTAAAACACTGGGTAAAAAACAAGATCCAATGCAAATTAGAAATCATTAACCCGGACATTACCATACAAGACAAGTCATTGGGCTACGTCACACCCGCCATGGAAGATGCCTTCAGAAGACATATTGGAGCCTTACTCAAATTAGGCGTCATCAGAAAGAGGCCATCCACCATCTGATGTTTCTTGTCATCTTTCTTACAGCTGTGAGCCGCTTTGAATGCGATGGTTGAGTTCTGCAATCCTATTTGCGAGATTCGCGAAGCTTCGTAGCTGTCTGACCAGTTCAACGTACAGTTGTCCCCATCTTCTGTCGATTCCTGCCAGCTGGTGGCACTAGTAAGCTCTTTCCCAAAGCATTTCTTTGACAATCTTGGCTCTTTGGAGGAAATCGCTGAGCATAGCTTGTAACAGATCTGTGGCTTCTTGTCGCCTTTGGTTATTGGTCCACTCTTGGTATCAGAGCGGGTAAGGTAATATAAGTTAGTTTTATGGCACGCTAAAATCGTTTTCACGGAGGGCAGGATTAAGTTTAGGACAGCATGAAAACACTGTAATTTATCCCTGGTTAGGAATCATTAGGAAACCACAAACAAAAGGCAAGCCCAGAATCCTTAGTAAGTCCTCAGAGAAGGCCATAGAGGAAACCCGGTAAGATGAGTTTGTTTTTCCTATATCTCCTTGCTTAGTATAGACCAACAGTTTAAGAGTGTTTGTCCAATTCTTTGCCTGTCAACCGTGAATTCCTCAACCATAGCCAGTAAAACATTTTAAAACTTTCCACAAACCATTTCATGAGCTGGACCCAAACAGCTAGTTCATCCATCGGTGTACAAAGAAGCATTACAAGCTACCGAGTCAATCGATCCTCCTGCCAAAGGATTCGGACGACCAAGCGAAGAGTCTGGAACAACTCAGAAAGGACTCGCAACCCTCATCAGACAAAACAACACCATTATCCAACTACTAATTAAGCAAACTGAGCAGATTGAAAACTGCCAGGAAGAATTAAAGAAGCTACGCGTACCAACAAAAGGCAAGAGTGAAGTCAGCTCAACCCCTGAGATTGGAGTTGTGGCGATCTCCAAAATCCGAACCTTCAAGACTCTAAAACTTCATTATCTTTTGAAGATGTCGGACACTTCAGTTATTGTCATTGGGCAGAATTGCCACAACTTGGAAGTAGTTGATTTACAGTGTTGTCAAAGGGTAACCGGATCTGGTATTCGTGCATTTTCAACTCACAAATGCTTGAAGCGGCTTCTGTTGCTGGGTCTAAGGAATCTTCATCTATCTTATGTGGAATATCTAGCGCTCGGATGTCCATCATTAGAGCCTGAATCAGTTTTGGTAGCGGGGCGTCCGATGAAGATCCAACTCGGAGCCCTCAATTGATGCACATTAACACCAGAAGAGCTATCAAGTTTGATGTTTTAGGTCGTCATTGACATTAAGTTGTAAGACTTTTGAGTTTCTCTGATAATGAACAACAGAACACCATTGATGAGTGATGATGGAATATTTATCAAGATTTTATTGCAAGTATCCATTTACTGTTTAGAATGCAGAGTTGAGCCATTTTGCAGTTGGTAGTTGGTACTACAACATATTTTTTCCCATGACCGACCAATTGTGGTCATTACTTAAGTGATCATTTTTCTTACTTCAAAGGGTGATAGAAACATAGAAGCTCTTTCACAAAGTTGTTTTTATTTTCCGGTGAATTGATCGACTTGTGAAGAAAGCCAGATGTTCTTCAGTCAGTTATCTCTAGTGGCACCTCAATGTACTTTTCATTCTACTTGTGACGTTTATGTTCCCGAAATATCAAAAATCTCACCTACAAAAATCTCATAATTATGGTCCAAAAGACCAAAACTCTATATCGTCTAAACAACACGGATCCCATTGAGAAATATAATACTTTAGAAGTCAGCAAGATATTTAGGCCCAATGGGTTTGGGACCAGAGCCGATTCGGGTTTAGAAAGGAGAGAACTAAAGCGCGTGGATATGGCATGGATAACAAAACATGGTAGTAGTGGACGGGACAGGACTGCTGACAGTGGAGAGCCAACTTCAGTTGCAGATGAAACTTCCATTACCAAATTAGAAACACCAATCTCAGCAACCATAGTTTAAGCTTTAGGGAGAAGAGCAATTGGACCAAACAATCCAATCATTCCTCGAAACACAAAAACCCAACAAGTGATATATCAGTGTATGTTCTTCATCTTTCGTCGTACGTTTCTTCATTACTTCATGTTAAAGTTTTTTAGTTCCTTGTTGATCTTATGAGAATCTATCCAACCCAGAATTCGGGTTCTTGTTAATGCTCCAAGACTTGTAGGTGACAATTTCTGTTTTTTGCTACTAGTATATTAAGATTGAGTTTCTATGGCAATTCTTATTAACTCAGCGACTCCTATAGCACCAGAAAGTAGTAGAAAGGGTTGTGGGTTCTTTTCCCACATCAGAGTCCATACATTTTTACTCAACAGGGGATTTTCTAGAGTGTTGGCATCATCCCAGATTACCATTTCTCCAAAAGACACAGTTTTTACTTTACCCAATTGGAGAATCCCCAAGAATAATGACAGGAGAAGTAGAGAAGTTAGAATAGTTGATGCATATCAGCATTTAGAGGCTATGATAGGGAAGGGCCAAAAGCCTGATGTAGAGCAAGCAACTCAGCTCTTGTATGATCTCTGCAAGGCGAGTAAGATGAGAAAGGCGGTGAGAGTTATCGAAATGATGGTTGCTTCAGGGATTATACCTGATGCAGCTTCATATAATTTCTTGGTGAATTCCTTGTGTAAAAGGGGAAGCATAGGGTATGCAATGCAGTTGGTGGAAAAAATGGAGGAGTATGGATATCCGACTAATACTGTTACCTATAACTCTCTCGTTAGAGGTCTTTGTGTGCGCGGGAACTTGAATCATAGCTTGCAGCTTTTGGATAAGCTGATACAGAAGGGACTGGTGCCGAATGTTTATACTTACTCTTTCTTGCTTGAAGCGGCTTATAAGGAAAAAGGAGTCAACAAAGCGATGAAGCTCCTGGAGGAGATAATTGCTAAAGGTGGAAAGCCTAATTTGGTTAGTTACAATGTACTCTTAACTGGTTTGTGCAAGGAAGGAAGGACTGATGAGGCAATGGTGTTGTTTAGGAGTTTGCCTTCGATTGGATTCACTCCAAATGTTGTGAGCTATAACATTGTACTGAGGAGCTTGTGTTATGAAGGTAGGTGGGAAGAGGCAAATGTGCTTCTAGCTGAGATGAATGGCGACGACCAAACACCATCAATAGTTACATATAACATCTTAATCGGTTCTCTTGCCCTTCATGGTAGAACAGAACAAGCTCTTGAAGTTCTGGATGAAATGGTGAAGGGTAGGTTCAAGCCGACCGCTGCGAGCTACAATCCGATAATTGCTCATCTCTGCAAAGAGGGGAAAGTGGATCATGTGGTGAAGTGTCTGGATCAAATGATATTCCGACGGTGTCACCCTAATGAGGGAACATTCAATGCCATTGCTTTGTTATGCGAGCAAGACATGGTGCAAGAAGCATACTCTATCATCCAAAGCCTTGGAAATAAACAGAAATGCTCCACAAATGAGTTCTACAGAAACGTAATCACAAGCCTGTGCAGGAAAGGAAATACATACCCAGCATTTCAGATCTTATATGAAATGACCAAGTACGGTTTCACTCCAGATTCTTATACGTATTCTTCTTTGATCAGAGGGTTGTGTTCGGAGGGTATGATAAATGAAGCCATGGAGATTTTCAAGGTAATGGAGGAACACGACCAAAGGCCTGATACTGAGAATTTCAATGCCCTTATTCTTGGATTTTGTAAATGTCGAAGAACAGATTTATCCTTGGAGGTCTTTGAGATGATGATTGAGAGAGGGCGAATGCCCAATGAAATGACCTATACCATTCTCGTAGAAGGGCTTGCTCATGAAGATGAAATGGAGCTGGCAGCCGGAGTTTTGAAAGAGTTGCAGGGGAGACAGGTAATGAGTCCAAATACAGTGGAAAGACTAGTTATGCAGTATGACCTCAATGAGATACCAGAGTAGGAATATGGAGGTAAAGAGAGAGACTGAAAAAAATTAAACTACATAAAGCTCTGTGGATAAGTCAACTAGGGACGAGAGACAAGAAAAAAGCACTTCATATGAACATGGGAACATTGGCTTCTTCGGTCTATGGAACCGAGTATTGAACAAGTGCAGTAACCGGAAATTTTGGTCCATATCCGTTTCTTTTACCCTACAAGTATTGTAAGTGAACGACATAACATGCATGCTTCACCTTTGTTCTGTAAATTAAATTAAATCCAAGTGTCTAACACCTGACTTGGTATTTGGTATTGAGCTCCGCACATAAACATATGTAAACGCCTTTTTTCCGTGTTTTATACATTATTCTTTCTAGCGTGTCAGATTAGTACTCTAATAGCCTGTTTCACTGATACTTTGAAATCATATGACCACACCTGTTAAGCAGCTGGTACATATGCGGCTGTGATATCCATATCATCTATAGCAGTGAGCGGTACATACAATGATTGTGAAGCAAATGGATATATCAATTTCCATGTTTTGCTTGCAAATCCACTATAGTTACTAAATAATGGTCTTTGGCGCTTAGCAAATGCAGTAGATAAAAGTCTTTCAGTTCTGGAGAGTCAAAACAAAGTTGGGAACTTGAAATCATTTGACAGATTGTAGTGACAACGAATAGTGGTAAAGGCCGAACCATGGATGACGGACTTTAACTAGTATCCTCACTTGGACATGAGTAATGTTGTTTCACAAAACTTGTATCAAGAACATAAGCCAATTTTGAGTAATAAACCTCCTGCTGATACTATTACTACCAACAACAATACAACACTCAAGACTAACTGAAAGACAATTGAACCAACCAAATATATCAACAAGACTGTACCGGCAAATAAGGATGCACAAACAATTGAGATGTTTTTCAAACCCTGATATGGAGAGATCAAAACAGAACAAAATAATGAACTTGAAGATGACTCCCTTCAATTCTCCAAAACAAACAAAGCTTCCAACGTTCTAAGAGGTTGATATGTATAACATCCCAGAATCTCCTAAACATCTAAGAAAGCATGAATTTCAATTATCAACATCGCCATCAACAATAATAGGGGTAACACACAATCCATAATTATATAAAAAGCAAGAGTGCCATAAGATCCATAAACTTGCCTAAAAAAACTAATAGAGCCATTAAGTTCAGAAACACATACTGAATACTTAAACTGAAAACATAACATAGTCATAATCCCAATCTCAGAAAAGAAAGGAATCAATCACTCATAAACATCCTAAAGGCTCCAGTCTACATAACTCCAGACTTAGCAGATAGCAGAAGCTTGATGCAGATTGAGAGAGACCCAAAAGGTGCCTACTTCGATCTCTGTCTCATCTTTCGGCGCTTCCTCTTCAACCTCCTCATACGCTTCTTCTTCCACTGTGTTCAAAACACACAACACATAAACCAAATCAATCACAAATCAAATTTACGGCAGCTGTTAGATTCATCAAATACAAACATAGGTCAGAAAGGGATTGACGAATTACCTTGGCCCTCATCTTCGGTGAGAGACACTGTTACTTCTTCAAAAACGACGGCCGACTTCTCAAAAGAACAGGATTTTTTAGCGAGCGACGAGTCTGAGACTCTGAACCCTAATGTGTCTATGGCTCTAATATATAGCCGTGGGCTTTCCTTTATTGGGCTTTAGGGTTTAGCTCAGTAAACCCAACAGCAAGAGATGGATTAAAGACACTGAGGTTGCGTTTGGTATCATTTTACAAAACAGTTTTTCATTTTCTGAATACAAATATGCAGTGAAAATATGTTTGACACTGTTTATAGGAAACGAATTTCAAAAACGAAAAACACTGAAGACAGAGAATGCACTGTGTTCTATAAAACGTCAAAATAAAGTTCTCACTGTTTGTTGAACTTGAAGTCACTACAACACGACTCATCATCTCCTGTATTGCTATACTGTAGCCTGAGGCCGTAGAGTATCTACCCTTTTGATCAGGGAACTAAACAACTTTATCTTCACCTCCACTATTACCAAGTGGTATAGCTAGAATAATCTCAGCCTCCGAGTAAGGGAAAGTGACTTGGATCAGGTCCTCATTCCAAGTTCCAGGACATAACATCAATTCATTAATCTTCAAAGGGTTTCAATTTTGGTAACCAAGAGGTCCAAAATTACAAGGATGGGGAATCCATGCATCGGACCAAACATTAACCTTGCTTCCGTTGCCAATGCGTCATATCTTCCCTTTTTCTAGAATTTTTCTTGCTTCCATAATCCCTTTCCAACACAATGAAGAGGAAGAATCTACATGTGTCTCCTGAAAAGAGCAATGCCGAAAGTATTTTGCTTTGTATAACCTAGCAATCAAAGAATTAGGATTACACATAATACGTCACCCTTGTTTGGCCAACAATGCCAAGTTATGTGCATGTAAATTCTTGAATCCCAGTCCACCATCATCTTTTGGTAAGCATAATTTGTCTCATGCTAACCAATGATTTTTTTTGTTCTCCTAAGTACTTCCCCACCAAAACTTAGTACAAAATTGATGAAGAGTCACATAAATCCTTAGGCAACAGAAAGTAACTCATTGTATAGGTAGAAAGCAATTGTGCCACAACCCTAATGAGAATATCTTTGCCCGCAGCTCCTAACATTTTTCCTTGCTACCCCTCTAGTTTCTTGCTTAACCTCTCTTAGATAAAAGAAAAGGTCTCCACCCTCTTACGTCCCATATATGTAGGAAGCCCCAAATACTTCTCATGTTTGTTCTCAATCTCTACCTCAAGAATCGCAACCAATTCATTCTGTAAGTTTTCCTTCACACCTTTATTGAACACAATATTGTTATTACTGTAATTGACTTTCTGACCCGAAGCAACTTCATAGTCCTCAAGCACTTGTTTCACTTGCCTAATTTCCTCCACTGTAGCCTTGCAAAAAAGTACACTGTCATATGCGAAGAGAAGATGATTAATTATAGGCGCCCCTTCACAAATCTTCACTCCTTGAAGTGATCCCTCATTAACCCTAGTCTCCAAAAGTGTTGTGAATGCTTCTATCCCGAGCAAGAAAAGAAAAGGCGATAACGGATCCCCTTGTCAGAGGCCACGAGAGGGGATTACATACCATTTAGGTTAATCGTTGATGAGAAAATAATGCTTAGCCGTTGTAACTCATTGCATTACAAGTTTTATCCAGGGGCTTGCAAACCCTAGCCAAACCAACACTACCTTCAAAAAAACCCATTCCATACGATCATAAACATTGCTCATGTCAAGCCTCAAAGAGAACACACCATCAGTGCATGAGTTATTATTGTGAAGAAAGTGTGATACCTCGTTAACCACAAGAGTATTATCCGAGATCAATCATCCTGGAACAAAGGAACTTTGAAATGAAGATATTATCCCTTCAAGCAGTTTCTTCAATCGGTTGACAATCACCTTGGAAGCAATTTTGTATATGACATTGCACAAAGATATAGGCCACAATTCAACCATCCTCTCTGGCTTAGACACCTTCGGTGCGAGACATACATGTATGAAATTCACTTGCCCTAAAAGCACTCCAGTTTTAAGGAAGTTCTTTATTGCCTCAACAACCTCCTTGCATATAACTTCCCAGTACTTTTGAAAGAAAAGAGGTGGCATGTCATCTGGTCTCGGGCTCTAGTAGGATGCATTTGGAACAAGATAAACTTAATCTCTTCCTCGGTAACCTTCGGATTAATCAGATTAATTACCTCTTGCATCTTATTTTGATTGACATCACTTGTTGTAGCTAAAGTAATCTATCACCACCTTCTCGATGCCCTTAGTGGTTGCATGGCTAATACCCTCATCGTCCACAAGTCTCTTCACCTTCCGGTTTGAGCACTTCTTGTGGAAATACTTCGTGTTCCCTTCTCCTTCTTTAATCCAAAGAACCTTCGCCATCTGGCCCCAATAATTATACTCATCCAACATGAGCTTATCAATTCTTGTTGACAGCATCACAAACTCCTTTATGTTCTCCTCGAACAATGGCAGGGTATTTAATGTCTCAATGCTATTACGGATTGCTTCAATTTCTCTACCTCTATTACCAAACGTGGCCCTCTGCCAATCTGTCAACACAAACCTAGTATTTTGAATGCATTGTATGGCTTCATGCATAGGGGATGCCACTCTGCTTCGATGTCAGCCATGCTTAACCACATCCTCACAAACCTGCATGCGAGGTCCATAAAGCTTCGAATCTAAACCTCTGTTTAGGTTTAAGACAAACCAACGCCAATTCGGAGTGTACTCCTAGCAGGATTGGAAGATGATCCCCATGGATGTGCCTCAATTGGTGACCCGAGCTCATGGAAATAAGTCAGTCCACAAACTTGTAGCAACAACCCTGTTAAGTCGCAATCTCATTCCATCTCTCGACCAAGTATAGTCACCACCATTAAACCCTAGGTCGTAGAGTTCATAATAACATAGGTAGTTCCTGAAGAGTTGCATTTGGCCCTCCATCCTCAATGACCCTCCATCCTTCTCTCCATTGTGAAGAATTCCATTAAAGTCTCTCAGCACCACCCAGGGTAGAGATGATGCATCGCAAAGAGACTTTAATAAGTCCAAGGTATGGTGTCGCTCTGTCGTAGTGGGATGTCCATAAAATCCTGTTAGTCTCCATCTCCCCATCCTCTACAGAGTGAACTATTACATCAATATGATGTAGCGACTTCGAAAGGTATTTGATTTTTACATTGTTCCTCCAAAACATGGCTACCCCGCCTGATTGCCCCGGTCCTCCATCTTGACCAACACTGAGCACCGCTTCACAATTCAAGAAACTGATATCCCTACGCAGTTTGTCCATAGTGTTAGGGTTAGAGACCTTCGTCTCACTAAGGTAGATAATATAAGGCTTGTTCTCTCGAATCAACACCTTCAAAGCTTCCACAACGGAGTCGTTTCCAATCCCGGGACAATTTCATGCCAACACTTCCATCTAGCACGACATATATCAGAGGGTACCGTGTCCAAAACCCTAGAGGCTAAACCCCAGCAGAGACGGCTCCTAAGAGTAGGAAGTATTCTTATAGTTGTGACTAAATTTTATCATTAGTCAGATATTTCATATTTGTCGAAAATTGTTGCCAAGTAAATCAATCACTAAACTTTCTTCAAGTTTTCGACGTCATTATTTGAAGGTTTGGTCGACGTGGAAACTGACGAAATAAATACTGAATGGAAGAGTCGTGCTGAGTTTCAAAGAGCTTACAACTGAAGTGTCAGCGACTCAGATCAGATGGAAAACGGAGACAACCACCACGGCGATTCATCCTTATCAACATCATCATCCGACCCAAATGCAGTCGACACTAACAAGAATGAGAACAAGACAATGCAACAATTGGAGGCTTTGGCAAGAGGCTTATCTTCGACCTTCGCCACCATCATCAAAGACTTCGATTCCAAAGCTAACCAGACCTTCACCAGCCAAGACCAGCTCTCTGCATCCCTCGATCGCCTCACTCGCGGTAAAAAAAAACAATCTTTCATCTCTGTTTTGGGTAAATTTTGATGCTTGTTTTGTGGTGATGGAATTAAAAAGTCACTACTGTTGGGGCGCAGAGCTGGATAAGCTGTTGGAGGATGCTCCGTTGCCGTTCTTAATGCAACACGCTGCGAAGATCACGGCTGTCAGAAAGAGGGTTTTGTCTTTGAACTCGGTTTTGAAAGGTGTTCAGCGCCGCCTTGATAATATAGACCGGATGATGACGGTCGGCGTCCCACATCAAATTCAACATGGTATAGTCTAGTTCTTCTTCTTCTAGTGATACTCAGTTTAAGGTTTTGTTTGATTGAGTTACAGTTAACAATACGATGACAAAGATTAGTTTGGAGTTGTGTCATGCTTGATAGTTGTGTATAATGTGAATTGATCGATGTTGTGAGTTCTTCACATGTTTACTCATCTCAACACACCTCGGCGTGGCGTCTACTTCATTTTTGGTTTATAACAAATTTTAGGAAGGAGCAGGTGTGTGATGATATAGAAAGGAGGATGTTAACCAAAATATGAGTTGTTAGTTCTGATTTTAGCTATGGAGGGGGATGTGATGTATGTGTGTATCGGGGAGATGAACATGTTGAGATGATTGAGTGGTGATATGAAAGTAATTTGTGTAATCTAGCTGTTTTAAGGTTGAATCTCCCTAGATAGTTAATTGAGAAACGTATATTGGTGTGCTCTCATTTGTGATAGTAAGTGTACAACTCCCTCAAGAAGGTCAGTTTGAATGGCCAAGTTTATCAGGACCAGCTTCGAACTATTTCAAGCTGGTTGAGTTTCATGAAGGTCATACAAGTACTATTCAAAAGTAGGCATACGTTATAGTTTCATACAGATCTGAGCTTTTCTTGAAATTTTCTTGGGCAGACATCTATTTTTTGAAGTGTGCATTGTTCCTTTTACTTTTAAAACTAATCTCCATAAGCAGTTGGGGGGTTGATAGCCTAGTGCCTAATCAACCTATTATGGAGGCTGGAGCTCTTGTGTTCCTTATGCAATCAAAGTTTTGCTTTGCATGGGTCTGTCATTGTGACCTTTTTTTAAGTACATAACTTGTCTTCTGGATGAGTGGCTGAAAGTAACTTCCACATTTCTCTGTGTGTAATATGTGTATGTGATACCAAACTTGCATGATAGTTAGGCGAAATGTCTGGTGACATTCATTGATCGGCAACTACATGCAGAGAAGCAACATTGGATTAGAAACTCTTATTTGGCTTGAAAGATATCTCGATCTACGCTAGATTGTGACTGATACATGTTAAATATTATTTTGCAGATAAGCCGACCACCAATCAATCAGGCGCACAGTAACATACTTTTGTGTTGAAGGTAATATGCATTTCTTCTTGTTTGTGGATAGAACTGTAAATTAGATGTCTGCACAAAACTTAATTTTACGTCCAAGAATGACATTGAGTTAAGAAGCAAATTGAGCCATTATAATGATGCTTCCAAAAGTGCGTGCATGTATGTGTTATACGGTTTTACAGAAGAAAAAAAGGGGCATAAAAGAAGATATCCTTGGTTATTTAATTAGAGCATTGAAGTTGATTAGCACCAACAGATACATTTTCCGTAATGTTGCTGATACAGTACTGAAAGAGCTTGTTAGATGAAAAACACATTCCATTGTTATGTCACTATAATGCATTATCATATACTACAATTCAGTGTCTGTATGGATATAAAAATGAGATTAATTAAAACATTTTCCGTTTCAGCTACTGATTTATAAAAGCTATCTTGATCTACTGCAGGGTAGAACCTTGAACTTTGTTTCCAGTGATCAACAACTCGAAGAAGTTTGCCATCTTTCGGCTGAAGCTGGACAAGATGCTAGAAAAGCCACATGGATTTGGCACATACCATTTCACGAATTCCTAACGATAGAGCTCAAGAGTTGTTGGAAATCAATGAAGGAGATCATTCGCACAGTGTGGTGTGGTGTGGCTATGGAGAAATCGAGTGGGTATATATCTGGTGGCACGGGTAAAATGGTGATAACTTGGGCAGATGGTGATAAAAGCTTGCTATAGTTGGCACTGCCCTCTGTATTTTTATCTGGATAAACAAATGAAATCAGTCTCCGCAATTTTTTTCCTTGACTAGCTTGATAGAATAACGTTTTTGGCTACCATTTTTCGATGTTTCCAACCTTTCGAGATGATAGTTGCCATGTGGGTGAACTGACCTTTAGCTTCAACAGTCTTTCTTGTTTTGTAGATTCCAATGGGACCCTCTTGTGTACGCCTAGGCACAAACTGCGTCGAAAAGTACCACGACGAGTGTAATACATTTGCGTCAGAATGAACAGCAACATAGTTGACCAAACATACTTTTACAGTTACAGTTCCATGAAATTTATTTCACTGCACATGATGCGCCGTAACTTCTTACTTACACTTTAAACTTTACCGTGTAAAAATGTTTCACCGCACACGTTTGTCGCACATGAACTGTAAATTTTCCGTTTGACAAAAAAATTTAGTGTTTTGTTTTTCGGTTAAATATTTTTGACCGCACACGAGCGAATGATGGTGGCGCTGCACGTGGATTGTAAATTTTTAGACCCAATTCCTAATTTCATATCAAATTTCCCGAATCCGCCCCCATTTTCAATTTCGGAGTTATCATCGGTTGCTCAACACAAACTTTCAGACAGAAAAGTTGCATATGAATATCATCAGTTTAGGGAATTTTGGAAGAGATCGATTCAGTATATCGCAATAGATCGGCCTCCGAATCCCCTTGACACAATAAAAGGTTCGAACCTCAAACACGGATCTTACATTTGAATTATCGAACATAGAATCTATGGTTTGTGCTGGTTTTCATACTATAGCACTGGATAGGATTGACTGTGTTTTTTTTGTTGGGTTTTAAACATTCCATAAGGATAATGGATTGTAAGGGCGACAAATTGTCTTCCGTCGATATACAACCAAAAATAGATATGGTTTGTAATAAAATCTCAGAAATTGGGAATATGCTTGCTCAACTGGTGGATGACAAGTTCACCAACGAAATTGTGAGTCGAACAACGGAAATTGTGAGTCGAATGGCAGAATTTGTGAGTACAACTGGTAAGGAGAGCAGGCGGCGACACCCTTTTAGACCAAATGGCGATCCGGTTGTGGCCGAGAAGTCAAAGGGAGCCTTGAATCACATAATGAGATGCCCAAAACTCAAAGAATTTGTAGGCGATGACACTTGAGTCATCAAGTATTATTATTTTGTTGTCTAATTCAAGTATAATCTTGTTTCGACGTTACCTTGATTTAGGGTTCAGGTTGATGAGGACGCAAGGGAAGCAATAGAGTATAAGAAATCGAAGCACAAAGGTGTAGTCCCCGACAAAGTTTTTTTTTTCACGGGCGAATTATCGTCAGACGATGAGGCATTGTTGAAGTGATTGTTCAGAGGTTTTTTCCATTAAAAGACAGGTGGAGGTAAAGTGTTTGAGACAATTTCAATTATAAGCAGGAACTATAAGTAGTCTTAAAAGTGTCACCTCCAATACTTGTTTATTGGATCAGATTACAATTAACTAGCCTTCCTACACGCACATACCCGCGCGCGGAAGTGCGTCGCTCGCGCGTGCGATTTGTCGGATATTTTATTATAAACTATGAAATTATAAAATTTCATGGAATATATGACTCAATAAATACAATATCAAATACATAATATGTGTCCACATTCACCATGATTAGTCAATCATCACTTGCCACATATCTCTTTCTATCATCTTCGTCATTCGATATTATGAATTTGTCTTCATAGCAGTGATAGGGTTCAAGATACCATAGTCCTGAAAATGTATACATGTTATATATTTTGATTATTTCATTTTCGTGAACATTAAAGTATTGCAAAAATCTTATGTACCTTTTAAAGCTGGATTAATCGTAGGGTAGCAAAACTTCTCTATACACAACGTTTGTTGTGAAAACCCCTTCCTCACGTTCTACTGATCCCTTCTTCACCAATATTCTAGTAGTGGCCTTTGAAACTCCTCTTGATAGAGCCACATATAACTGTCCATGGCTAAACACATGATCTGGAAGGTAAATACCAACATTTGGTATTGTTTGTCCTTGTGATTTGTTGATTGTCAGTGCAAAACTCAATTTGACAGAAAACTGCTTTCTTTTCGACTTAAAAGGAAGTCCGGCACTCAGTGGTTTTTAGCTTAATTCTCGGTAAGAAGACTCTTGTTCCCGCAAATTGTCCAGATAAAATCTCAACATCAATGAGGTTGTTATACAGTCCATGGCAAGTAAGTCTTGTACCATTGCACAACCCAATTTTTGGGTCAATATTTCTTAGAAGCATAAGGGGAGCTCATTTCTTGATAATTAACTGATGCGGCGGCATGTCAGAAGGCGAAATTGAATTCAAGAACTCTTGTTGATACATATTTCTGGTGCCATCCTCCACTGAATCAAAAGAATATAGGATGCGTTCTGATCCTGGAAACTGCTTTACAATCTTTTCATTGAGTATGTCAACATCAATATTCTTTGGAATAGTTATTGCCCTGTCAACCATGTATGTTATATCATTAACATGGGAACTTAGATTTGGAAAAACTTGACTGATTAATTGGTTGATTGATTCTTCACCCTCCCATGGTATGACTATACTTGAAGGTAATCATATCATGTCATCAATCACATTTGGTTCATCTCCATTACCAACATCAAGTAAGAACTGTGAGAATTCTGGATCATTGATAGATCTCATATTCTGTTTTAAACGCAGAATCTTTACAATAGGCCAGAAAGAAGCGTTAACCAAACTTGCTTGGACCATCTCTGCTCTTGTGCCTCTATGTATAACTGGGAGAACTTGTCGAAAGTCTCCGCCAAAGATCATCACCTTTCCTCCACATGGCAAGTCATCACAACTCATGATATCTTTAAAGTTTCGATCAATAGCTTCAAAGGCATATCTATGCAACATCGGAGCCTCATCGCAAACAATTGCTGATGATAGTCTGATTAGATCACCTAAATCTGAATTTTTGCCAACTCCAGATATGGAAGACGCATCAAGATTGAGTGGAATTATGAACTTCGAGTGTGCTATTCTTCTACCTGGCATTAATGTTGCCGCTATACCAGAGGTAGCTGTTGCCAATATGATATGACATTTTCTTCTCAAAGTTGCTAGTAGTGCACGATATAGATAAGTCTTTCCCGTTCCTCCTGAGCCGTCAACGAAAAATAGGGCGCTACTTTTACTCTCGATTGCCGATAGTATAGTGTCATACGCAAAAGTTTGATCAACATTCAAATGATTAATTGCTTCTCGGTCTTGTTGAGGAAATTCTATTGAAATTTCGTCTTGTATCAACCTTGGAAATTCTGACTCTTCATCACAGTCTTCAGTAATCTTTGGCAAATCATAGTTTGAGATAGACTTATTATGCTGCAAAAAAAATCCATTCAAGTCTCGCAAAAGTCTATTTGTAATACGTGTGGTGACAGCGGTGCTTGAAGAAGGATAGTCTTCGATCATGAATTTCAAAAATTCATCCCACAAACTTCGCACCCCTTGTGGCTCGCAATATACCAAGATCGTTACAAACAATCTTCTTAACGACGAACGCATACGGATGGTTGAAGCTTCACACAAACATTGTCGGATGCTATCATCATTTTCTAACAATCCCCGTTGTTCAACAGCCTCCTTAAACGTTGGTTGCAATACGCCATCCACAGTCCTTAAATCTTCAAATGAAGTAGCTCCTCTGACATAATTAAGAAGAACACGTAGGTAGAATTTTTCTCCCTTTGAAGGCGAGACTGTATATATTCTTCCGATCACTTTTTGGTTGGTCTCCCTTGACTGTCATTGCTTATGTTTTGCAACCCAGCGGAATCGTTCAGGGAACTCTCGATATAAGTAGGCACGTGCATCTTCATAGTACATGTTCATAGTAAAATACTCAGTAAGCATCGTCATCGAGTGCCTATCATTTGCGACCACATCAGTTACCCTTTCATATGCATTAAAGAACACCATATGCTGATTAGGAAGATGAATTTGCAATCGTTCCACCGAAGGATACATTCGGTTCATTAAAAATTTGAAGATCCTCCATAAAGCTTCCGGTGCACAAACCCATCTTGCATTAACAAAGTTCCGTGTCTCGTCTTGATTAGCTTTATGACGAATTTCTAATGTCACTCTATCTGGACCTTTATACACATATTTGTACAAATACTTCACACTCTTAATACTGCAACAGATTTCAACATTGATATGACAATCATACTTTGTAAGTAGCCAAGGATTGTAAGGAATAACCCAACTGTTATCTGTCGTACCAGATTGAACTTGGCGATTATCTCGCCTACAGTATACTGGATAAGAATCTTTCCCTTGAAATGTGGCTTGCGAAAATGACTTTGCAAAACCTCGCTTACAACTCCCACGTTTCATACATGGAGCAGTGCGCTTATGTATCCCACAGGGACCATGTATCATGTGCCTCAATACTGCGTTGTGCAATTCTGGCTCCTCCTCTTCATTTGGTATCTCGGCCCGGACAATCTTATCATAATCATCAGGACTATTTAGCTTATCATCTTCTTTTAACATGAGGAGCATATGCATATGTGGGAGTCCACGTTTCTGAAATTCGATGACATATGCATAAGCCAAAACTTCACCAAGAACTCCCTTTTTGATAACGTCTTCATTTAGTTGTTCAAACTTGGAACGGAAAATACGTGTTTCTAAATCAGGACAATCTTGTGGTACTTGGCCAGGTAATAACTCAGCTAGTATCTCTTCCCAGCCAGGGTTGCAAGTCATTGTGAGAAAAATATCAGGCTTTCCAAATTTTTGGACCAAAGTCATTGCATCTTGATACCGTTGGTGCATATCCCTTGGACTTCCGATGAAAGATGATGGCAAAATGGTTCGACGACCAACATTACCTATTGTTAATTAAGAGTACTTTAATACTCACAATTGAATAAATAAAAATCGACTAAATATTAGAGAATACTGCAGTTCATACCGGCATTATTTTCGCCAGTTTGTAGTGAGTCATGTAGTCCATCATACAATTCTTTTCGTAGAGTACTCTGATTAGTACGAACTCATCTTAACTTTTGCGTTTCAATTTTGACATAATTATCAACGACATATCTACTACTACAATAAAAAGAAGCGTAGGTTTTGGTGTCATCACATACCAAATTTGATAAACCCGAAAATATCCTTTACTAAATAAAAACAAACATGAAATGCAGTAAATGCCGTAAATAAAAAGAAAGGACACTGCTGTAAATGCAGTAAGGGAAACACGAAGAAGAAGAAAAAAGACGACAAACACTAAGAGTAGACAGGCCATAGGTGCCAGCCAAAGAAAATTGAGGAAAAAAAAACAGTTTCGTGGAGGAAGAGAGGAGAGCAGTTTTGCAGATGACCCAACCAAACTGTCGAGGAGTGGTGGGAGCACGACGTGAAATGGGGGTTGCTCTATCCAAATATATACGTCTATTCCCTTTCATGCAAGACAAACCAAGCAGCCAATTCGTCTGTGTGATTGACGCCTTGACAGGTAAGGATCAATTTAGTTGATTGAATCAGAATTTCATTTGGTAATTATATATTTGAATTGTTTGGCTATCGTGTAAGTCTCTCTCTCTCTCTCTCTCTCTCTCTCTCTCTCTCTCTCTGTATATGAGATTCTCAATAGTTTGTAGAGGATTAGAAAAAGAGGATTAGAAGAAGATCGGAAAAGCTAGATGATCAAAACCAACCTAATTGTTTTGCAGATCAATCAAGCAAACTGCCTTGGAGTAGTGGGAGTGAGACGAAACTAGCAGTCTAGCACCACCAAGTCTATATCCTCTCTGACGGGTGAATCAACTCTGTACCTGAATCAGACCCAATCGACTTTGTTGGGTAAGAATGATTGATTCAGTTACTTTAATTGTGGATTAGTTTGTTTTCTGATCCAAATCATAGAGATTCTTGGGGCTTTTGGTTTTTAGATTTCCATATCCCTTTGGTTTTGTTCTTGACTTTGAAGCTGGTGTCAAAGCAAGAGTATATATACTTGGATGCATTTGGGAATATAATTAATGAGACCAGCGAAGATTTGAGGGTTAATAATTTTATAGTGTCTGTGGCATATGCAGATGGTTCACTAGCAATTGCGCCGAACATCACCCATTTCGGTTGGAATCAATTTGGGTTTATCATCATTGAGTTCACAGTGATAACAACAAGAGACGTGTTTTTTGTAAGTGGAAGGTGGTAATCAGAGCTTGAATGGCTCTCCACTACCCTTTAAGGTGAACCCAGGTGGTGTATCCTAGCACTAATAGTCTTATGATGTTTGTCAGAACTCTTTTGAAGTTAAGATGATTTCCAATTTGTTTCAAGCTATTCTACTTGGATTTATAATGGCAAAGATTATCTGTCACACATATGCTATTTTTAGTTTTTTACATTGTAGAGTTACTATAAGTTATTTGCTATTGTAGGGCCTCTTGTTGCTATTGTAGGGCCTCTTGACGTATCCAACTGTGTGGTGAAATGGGATTTTGAATCAAATGCATGGTAATTATATTACACGATGGAAATTTTTATACACCAGCCAGATCAGTATGGAAACCTTGCTTATCCCTTTGTTTATTCAATAGATTAATATCAATTTGGTTGATTCAACTTAGAGTCTTTGTATTCATTGTTAATCTTCTTTAAGGGTGATTAGGAGTGATTCGCACCCATGAAATGGAAGTCAGTTAGTCACCTGTAATGAACTTAAAGCTACATCCTTGGTTGATAAACTTTTGCATCCATGCCCGACTCCTTGGTGGGTATAGTAGGGGTCGGCAAAAATCCCGGCCCGGCTCATGTATAGCCGGCACGGGCCGGTCCGGGCCGGGCTGGGCCAGGTTTTATCTTTTATATAAGGATCCGAGCCCGGCCCATTCAAGCGGGCTTGCGGGTTTTTGCGGGCTTTTATGGACTGGGCTTTTACGGGCCGGGCCTATAGGGATTTAATTATTAAGACATTTCAAAATAAACGTAACCTTCATCAATGCACCGGGGTTTAAACGTACTCTGACGAGTCTAAATTTTACGTTCGGTGTTTATCACTTTAAGATGGACCTCTCTACATGTCCTCGTTTATCATTAAAACATATTGAATTCTCATATTGCTTGAATTCTCCATATGTATATTAATGTTCTTACGTTTAATCCTTTGTTATATGGAATGAAATACTTTTGTGAAACTTAATCGGACATGTTTAATTATTTTATAAAATTGACCGTTATTTTGGACACATATTCTTATGGAATACATATCTATCTCATAGTGTCAAAAAAATTGACATAAAAAATTGATTTATCTACTCCCCCCATAGGAAAATAAGGAAAATAAGATGGGTGTATTTTAGTGTTTTCACAAATTTTGTTTAACTGTATTGACTGGAATCCAAACGTACTTCGATTAGGTTAATTTTTACGTACGGTGTCTTTTATTACAAGGTGAACTATTATATATAGCCTTCTTTATTGTTAAAACATTTTTAATTCTTATATTGCTTGAATTCTCTACATGCACACTAATGTTCTTACCTTTATTCCTTGGTTATATGGGTTGAAAGACCTTTGTGAAACGTAATCGATCATGTATCATCATTTTACAAAATTGACTGTCAGATTGGTTGTTCATAATATTCTAACCATGCCGTTAAAAATTTATAAATTTTGGACTTGATTTAGACCTACATATATGAGTTTCGCTAAATGTGACCGTAGTACCCTTACAACTAAAACGTAAATTACCCATCCCTAAAGGATTTTTTTAAGATCAAAATTTTAACACACATTCTTGTAAATTACATATATATCTCATAGTGTCAAAAAAATTGACATAAAAATTTGATTTGTCTAGTTTCTCCATGGAAAAATAAGCAATATATAAGAGAAGGGTATTGATGTCATTTCACATACTCTCAATTAAACTCTCACCATTAAAAAATTACAAGATCTAATCTGAACCATCTATTATATTTACTGTTTTACTGTGTAAGGTAAATCGGTAAAAAAAATTACACTGAAACCCTAAACCCTAAAACTTAAACCCTAACCCCTAAACCCTAAACCCTAACTTACTCTAAACCTCAAAATTCCTAAAACCTAAAATCTAACTTGTTCATGAAATCAATAATTATGCGATTAAATTAGTACCTGAAAATAACAAATCATATTTTAGTTCAGATTCCATTTCATATAATTCAGGTAATAGTGATAATATTGATGTTTTGTATCCCATGGAATTTTTGAATAAGCTTGAGTTTAGCGGTTTGCCAACACACGAACTCATATTGAAAATTGGTATGCCTATTATGTTATTAAGAAATTTAGATCAAATACGAGGTTTGTGTAATGGCACGAGATTAATTGTGACGAAATTGTTTGAAAGATTAATAGAAGCAAAAATACTTACTGGGAGTAAAGTCGGACAATTAGTACATATTCTAAGAATAGTACTGATAGCAACTGAAACTAAATGGCCGTTTACATTTAAAAGGCGTCAGTTTCCTGTTAGACCATGTTATGCAATGACGATTAATAAAAGCCAAAGTCAATCATTAAATCAAGTCGGAATATATTTGTCGGAACCAGTTTTTACTCACGGATAGTTATACGTGACATTATCGAGAGTGACGTCAAAAAAAGGTCTTAAGATAATGATAAAAAATGGTAACGATGTGCCTAATAACTATACGAAAAATATAGTCTATAGAGATGTATTGCAAAATATATAACAAATATATAACACACAGGATAATACATACAAAAAATATATATTTTAGCTATGTATCAATAAAAATACAAAGTATCCATACAATGAGAAGAAGAATTAGATTATGACTGGGCCGAGACTCTATTAAACCCTTCAACGCTTGCTGTCTCTGATTAAGGCCCTCTATCGAACACATGAGCTCTCAGAAAAGCCAGTCTTTTGTCAAGAGTGCTTGCTTTCTCAGAAGAAAGACATCTAGCATATCGTTTTCCAGATATTTCAGCTTCCGTTATTTCATCTCTTAATTTCTTTTGGTGAAATTTTAGTGATAGTTGTATCTATCTCATTTACAAGTGACTTGGTACAGATTGATCTATTCCAATTCGAGACTTCTTTTGTATTAAGTAAAACTCAATTGTCTAAGTGACGTAAGCTTTAGGTTCTGCTTTTTGTTGAGTTAATCATATGGTTCATATATGAGATTTTCAAGTAAAGTCTTAATTTCATATATGAACTGTGATTGGCGAAACGAAATGCTGAAATAGAATAGAGTGACATAATTGTTTTGTTGGAGCTGGCTGGAGTTTTTTTTATAATCATTGGATATACATTTAAAATTAGTATGGTTGTCTCTAGCCTTATGTTTAAAGTTTCAAAGTTATTTCTTGCCTTCTGCAATAAATTAATTGCAAATTTATTTGATCAAATGTAGTTTTTCTTTTATGCTTAAATAGCTTGAATTCTATCATTATATATCATCTCTGCCTCATGCTGATTTTCATTATCGCGACTACATTAATTTTGTAATATGCAACAACTACATTCAAACAAAAACTATATTAATTTGTAATATGCAACCACAATATAATTATAAGTGTACAATTATATGTTAAAAAAAAAAATGCAAATATATTGTATAACCCGTGCAAAGCGCGGGTACCGCAGCTAGTATAGTACAGTTGTGGTCAGAAAATATCGAATTTATTTGGACATAGAATGTGCATAAAATTTATTTCCAAATTTTATATGTGAGGACGCAGTGTTATTGAAATTCGATTGCTTGTTATGTTAGTAGTGGATGAGTTACAACTTTGGAAGGGAACACAATCTCATGGGCAATGAGTATTTCGTAGAGCTTCGGAATGGTGAAGACGACAAGAGGTAAGAAGCCAAATTGATTCCTCACAGGAATAACATGAAGTTTTCGGCCGGGTTTTCAAAATTTCCCCTGGACAACGAATTGTGAAAACTAGGAATGCCCTGCAGTTTGGAATGGTAAGTCGGACATCCTACCTTGTACGCTGAATAAGTGAATGAAATGGGAGTTTGCAGTACAATGATAGTACCTTCTTGTTGTGGGATGTTCCTAGTCGGTTTGCATAGACTTGTGGCAATGTGTGCTGTTAATTATGCAAATGTTGCGTATTTGGACTTGCTCTAAACTAGCTTAATTTGAACTATAAGTTAGTATATATCGACCTTTGCTTCTTCCTCTACTAAAGTTAATTGCTTTAAAAAGGAAAGAAAAAAAATTAAGCAAATACAAAATCTAGATCAGGCACTAGAGTAAAATGAAGTATAGCGAGATCCGGTCTTCAAAGGCAGTCATTCGACGCCTTTCATTATTAGAGCAATTGAGGCTGAATTTAACGGAGAGATGTAAAATCTTGGATATACATAACTTATAATCATACTTGGGGAATTCCCATACTTGGTACTTACAAATTTAAAACAAATGTACAACTAGAGAAAAAAGAAGAAAAGTTGCTGCTTATTAAATGAATGCTCAATACAATACACGACAAGGTTGTTAGATAAGAATTTAAACTCATGAACATTATTTGGTGCTTAAGTAATGTAATCAACTAGTTAGAATCATATTGAATGTTCATTAAGGCATTTACAGTTTGGTACATCAATATTGTAAATTTTAGTCCATGTTGTACACTGATTTGGTACTCTTTATATTGTAATAGAACTTAGAGTTCAACTTGTACACTGTTAATAGGTAGACACAAGTTGAACACTATATAAGAAGATGTGAGGTCTCTGTCTCTCTAGGCAAACTACATTCAGCTCTTCCCATCTAAGACAGTAACAAGCAGTAGAGAACAGAAGTCTTCAGCCTTCATCAGCTCATCAACATGTCAATTACCATCAATACAACTGGTAAGCTATTCTGTTATGTTTCTGGTTTTGTTCATGCTCGAGTTGCAGTGTTTATATGAATGAGAATTTCAGTTCATGTTCTTCAAAGGTCACTTCGATGTCACCTTCTTCTTACTACGCTCTACTGCGTCCTTCCTTTACTGGTGGCTCCGAACACTTTCTTTCGGTTGGAGGCTGGCCAAATTTGTTCGTGTGATTGTCTCCTGAAAACTGCGCCACTAGACATTCATTGCGAGGGTGGCAAACAATTTCGAGTGCTATCCTTGCGAAATGCTCTGCCTAGTTGTACTACAGCACATTCATGGAATGCATATGCCAAGAGAACGACAATATAAGGAATAAACGAAACTGTCCTACTTTGAGTCAAATCATACCCCCATTAGACATGTACTATCACAGTGTAATTAGTTTTGCATTGTCATATGACATATACACCGTTGTCATTCTAGCATATTGTCACGCTTGAATCACGTGAAACGATGATTTGAATGCAGAAAACTCGCACACCATGTTTTTGTGTGTCAACATCTCTTTCGAATACACTTTTGTAGTAGTATCAACTAAGAGTCAGAAAGACATGAAAAAATTAGGGATGGAAGACAGAGGCAACCACAATCCATAAAATAGACAAATTTAGGATACATACCAAAACTTTAACCTGGGCCATGAGGCTGGGGATGGATGCTATCGGGACCAAGGATCGATTTTAATTATCAAATTATAACTTGCGACCTGCCATTGATTAGTGCAAGTGTGGCAATCCTACTCTTGGAATTTCTACGTTAGGTAGTTCAGCAAAAATAGAACTTCATGCAATACATATCAAAACAGTATAGATTGATCTTAAGATATACCCTGCCTAAGTTGATTTTTAACACCATGTCAATCAGCTTAATATCTAACCATCTCATTATCACCCTATAACATCGATTTGAGCGTCTTAGTTATGCAGAAGTGAGATTAGAAGGTGAATGAAGTACCTGTGATAAGAATATACGGCTCAACTCCAGCCCGTCAGAAAACTTGCTTAAATATTCACAGAGTAAGATTGTTTGTTTTTCTTTTATTTTAGGTCAAATTTACAGAGAAATATGATCGAAAGCCACAATATTCCTCTCTATTTATACGGGTTCTGCTGTAATTCTGCAATAGGTACCGTTGTTGTGTTATTTGAATAAATTCATAGTAAATGTGAAAAAGGTTTATTGTGTCCTTCAACAAGCTCTATTGTTGATTGTGTATAAAGAAAGGTCTAAATTTGACTGTGCATGAAGCAAGATCTTTTTTTTTCATTCTTTTTCTATATACGTACAAAGTTGTCTTCCATTATGACATATAGTGTAGTTTAATTGTATTTTTAAGTTTTTTTTGGCATTGGCATTGTGCTTTATGTATGAATTTCCTGATTGTTTCCTTTTGCAGGAATAAGACATCGCCGCCAACCAAAGAAAAGGATAAACGGTGTAAGGAGACATGTTTCGATATTTTCACCAGGTGCGTCAAAAAAATTTATTTGATAATAAAGCCACACCTTTGCTCAAAGGAAGTTGATATTCAAGTATTATGAAAACGTACGTAACCTTTTCTTTATTCCCATTTTTCAGGTTTAGTACATCGGTGTCAACTGAAGAAAAATGTACAAGATGGATTAAGGAGACGTGTTTTGGTTGGTATAAAGGAATTTCAATAAGAACAAATACCGCTGATTTGAGCAAGTTTATCTTGAAAGAATGGAATAAGAAAAAAGACGAGCAGTATGAAATCTATCAAATCTCAACATTTTTCCCATTTTTGACTCTCTTTTCACATGCAAATTAAAGAAGTTTAAATAACATTTTGCCTATTCTTTATCTTTCGTATAGTTGGCGCCAAAAAAATGCAATTAAGGAGTTGAGGTTACAGCCAGATTCAGAAATTATAAGTGTATGCAAAAAAGTTTTTCGAATTAGGTAACTGTTGATTCAAATATATTTTTTTTATAGATTTTTAAAAACATTGAAGATATTATAATGTGTAACTCTCTATTTTCATCATTACCTACGATATAAGTAACTCTGTCATAAGTTTTATTATGTGAGCAGGAATACAATTGATCGTAGAAACAAGTTTTTCTTAGCTAAGGTATTACAAATTCCTTTATTGAGTGTCATAAACATATTTAGTTAACATTAAAGCAGTCACAATTTTGAACAAGTATGTGTTTCTTGAACAGTTTTACAACAAGCGTACATCTCTCTGTATCCAAGAATCAATAGATAAAATCAAGGTGATTACATCGTAATTTTTAAATTACTCAATATTTGTAAAATGGTAAAAATCCATTAATAGATTCTCTTAGTACAGAGTTCTTCATGTAACTGGAACAAGGCTGTTGCGATTGATGAGTATTATGATTTATTGGTATGTATGTACTTTAAACTTTAAAATATGCCTACAAAAATAGTAGTATTAATAACTTTTTTTGGCGGGGGTTTGTATTTCATACCATATTCTTAATTTGTATTTATAGTTACAAAAAAGAGTACAATGCAATGGATGGCTGACATGGACTGATGGGAGATGATGAACATTAATGTGGATATGTAGTTATCATGCATATAGGTTTGTTTAAATGGTGATGTAGTTTACATATTGTGTTTAAGATTTAAATGTGTAAAGTTAGTCGACACGATACATAATTTCATAAATTCTATGTTGCACTATCATTGTCGAGATTATTGTTGCTTTTAAGCTGGGGTATTTAGTGTAAAAATATAAAATATTGACAGAAACTATGGGTCAAGTTACTTCATTACGTTTGCAACCGCGAGATGAGGGTCAGGTAGGGTTGTTATATATTTGACATCCTTAATATAGGAGTTCAAAATTAATAGATTATTAATTTTAATCGTAGTTCAATCTCATTGTGGTTTAATTTACTAGGAATCTGCTAGTTTTCATTCACAAGAAGTACAAAGACAGACCCTCGGAGAAGAAAGGGAAGAAAGACATAATATGGATATAACCGAAGGAGAAATAAGTTTGTCATCACATTCACAACTACAAAATGAGAATCAAGTACATATTCTCTAACAAAAGAATTTCAATTGTTGTATACAGTAACACAATTGAATTGACTATTTTAATTGATTTTTTTTATAGGGGCACACCCGTCTTTATTCCTTAGAGGCAGAAAGACAACGTAGAAACAACAGAGAAAGAGAGAGACGGAGATTATTAAGTTCTTCACAACAAACTGAAAATTCTGCTCGAAGACGTGCTAAATATCAAATTCGAAGGGCAATGGAAAACACAAGTGTGCTAAGTCAATCCAATTTGATGGATGGTAACATACTAAATTTTTGTAAGAATGAACCTGGTCTTTTGATTTTCGAATAATTTGTTAACATTTGAAATATAGGTGTTCAACAAGATGATAAGGCCAATGAACACAATAACCAAGACGATGAGGCTAATGAACACAATATAGCAACTTCTCTGAGAGAGAGTCAACGAGTTAGATGGCGAACAAATCAAAGTAATCATCGAAACTCAATAACTCAAGAACAACGAGATTTTTATTTAGCTCAACGTCGAGCTAATTACCATGATAATCAAATCCAATCGCATCATACAACTTCTACACTTCAAACATTAAATCATGGTTGTCAGGCTCATCCGCATCCTAAAGACAATGTAGGAATTCCAAATAGAATGCGTTTGACACATATATGACAACAAGCACGATTCACAGAGCAAACAACATATCATGATGACAATGTACAAGTTCAAAATAGAATGCGCTTAACAAATATAAGGCAACTAGCAAGGTCAAACAGGTTACCTGTGTTGAACGATATGGTTGATCAGAACTCAATCAATGATAGTGATCAAATTGGGGGCAGTGAAGGTAAAAAGTTTAAGACACCTGTTAGTTTTTTTTATTATTGACCTGTATCCTTGAGCTAAATATTTTTTTTTTACGGTTTTTTTTTTACATATAGTTGTTGTGCAAGTACGAGCGAGACCTAGAGAACGATGTGTCTCTCATAATTGTGCTCGAAATTTTCATGAGAACATTGGTGTGGCTAGACTTCATCTGCCAACACCGAACACATGTCTACATTGTCGCGCCCATCTATTTCATCGTGAAAGTGGAGATATGTGCTGTAAAAATGGGGCCATAGTCCTTCCTCCAATAGAAGCACCTCAAGAACTAAGAGGTCTATTCTCTGCTGAAAATCATGCAGGAAGACATTTCAGGCAAAATATTCGAGCCTATAACCATGTATTTTCCTTCACATCAATGGGAGTGAACGTCGATAGAAATCTAGCAACAAGAGGGTCTACTTTCACATTCCAGACTCAAGGATCCATATATCATAAGATAGGAAGTCTTCTCCCGGAAAGGGATAATAGACCGAGATTTCTGCAGTTGTATATATATGATACTGACCATGAAGTGGACAACCGTATGCTGGAAAATGAATCATTGCATAGAGATTTGGTTGAAAAAATACAAGATATTTTAAATCGTCACAACCCATTCACTCAATAGTTTCATCACTTGGCTCAACGCCAAGACTTAGAAAGTTGTAGACTCATCATTAAAGAGCAACCTGCAAACCAACAACAATACAATTTTCCCTCAGCATCACAGGTTGCAGCAATATTAGTGGGAGCACATGATGCAGAACATTTAATGGGTCGTGATATTGTGATACAGACAAAGCATGGTCAACTTCAAAATATCCAGGATTGTGTTGGATTTTATGATCCTTTGCAATATCCACTATTACTACCATATGGGACATACGGATGAGACGTTAATAGTCAAACAAATCGTGGAAGAAAATTGACATGTCGTGACTACTACGCATATATTCTACAGGTGGCTATTCTATTTCTTCTTTTCAATTTCAGTTCAACAATAACATACACCATTCAATAACATGATTATCGTTGCAGATTCATCAAGATGACGAATCAATTTTACTCCAAGGAGGTCGCCTTTTGCAACAATATGTCGTTGATAATTATGTCAAAATTGAAACGCAAAAGTTAAGATGGGTTCGTACTAATCAGAGTACTCTACGAAAAGAATTGTATGATGGACTACACGACTCACTACAAACTGGCGAAAATAATGCCTGTATGAACTTCAGTATTCTCTAATATTTAGTCGATTTTTATTTATTCAATTGTGAGTATTAAAGTACTCTTAATTAACAATAGGTAATGTTGGTCGTCGAACCATTTTGCCATCATCTTTCATCGAAAGTCCAAGGGATATGCACCAACGGTATCAAGATGCAATGGCTTTGGTCCAAAAGTTTGGAAAGCCTGATATTTTTCTCACAATGACTTGCAACCCTGGCTGGGAAGAGATACAAGCTGAGTTATTACCTGGCCAATAATATTTTTCTGTCTTTCCTTTACTTTAGTAGAGGAAGAAGCAAAGGTCGATATATACTAACTTATAGTTCAAATTAAGCTAGTTTAGAGCAAGTCCAAATACGCAACATTTGCATAATTAACAGCACACATTGCCACAAGTCTATGCAAACCGACTAGGAACATCCCACAACAAGAAGGTACTATCATTGTACTGCAAACTCCCATTTCATTCACTTATTCAGCGTACAAGGTAGGATGTCCGACTTACCATTCCAAACTGCAGGGCATTCCTAGTTTTCACAATTCGTTGTCCAGGGGAAATTTTGAAAACCCGGCCGAAAACTTCATGTTATTCCTGTGAGGAATCAATTTGGCTTCTTACCTCTTGTCGTCTTCACCATTCCGAAGCTCTACGAAATACTCATTGCCCATGAGATTGTGTTCCCTTCCAAAGTTGTAACTCATCCACTACTAACATAACAAGCAATCGAATTTCAATAACACTGCGTCCTCACATATAAAATTTGGAAATAAATTTTATGCACATTCTATGTCCAAATAAATTCGATATTTTCTGACCACAACTGTACTATACTAGCTGCGGTACCCGCGCTTTGCACGGGTTATACAATATATTTGCATATTTTTTTTTAACATATAATTGTACACTTATAATTATATTGTGGTTGCATATTACAAATTAATATAGTTTTTGTTTGAATGTAGTTGTTGCATATTACAAAATTAATGTAGTCGCGATAATGAAAATCAGCATGAGGCAGAGATGATATATAATGATAGAATTCAAGCTATTTAAGCATAAAAGAAAAACTACATTTGATCAAATAAATTTGCAATTAATTTATTGCAGAAGGCAAGAAATAACTTTGAAACTTTAAACATAAGGCTAGAGACAACCATACTAATTTTAAATGTATATCCAATTATTATAAAAAAAACTCCAGCCAGCTCCAACAAAACAATTATGTCACTCTATTCTATTTCAGCATTTCGTTTCGCCAATCACAGTTCATATATGAAATTAAGACTTTACTTGAAAATCTCATATATGAACCATATGATTAACTCAACAAAAAGCAGAACCTAAAGCTTACGTCACTTAGACAATTGAGTTTTACTTAATACAAAAGAAGTCTCGAATTGGAATAGATCAATCTGTACCAAGTCACTTGTAAATGAGATAGATACAACTATCACTAAAATTTCATCAAAAGAAATTAAGAGATGAAATAACGGAAGCTGAAATATCTGGAAAACGATATGATAGATGTCTTTCTTCTGAGAAAGCAAGCACTCTTGACAAAAGACTGGCTTTTCTGAGAGCTCATGTGTTCGACGGAGGGCCTTAATCAGAGACAGCAAGCGTTGAAGGGTTTAATAGAGTCTCGGCCCAGTCATAATCTAATTCTTCTTCTCGTTGTATGGATACTTTGTATTTTTATTGATACATAGCTAAAATATATATTTTGTATGTATTATCCTGTGTGTTATATATTTGTTATATATTTTGCAATACATCTCTATATACTATATTTTTCGTATAGTTATTAGGCACATCGTTACCATTTTTTATCATTATCTTAAGACCTTTTTTTGACGTCACTCTCGATAATGCCACGTATAACTGTCCGTGAGTAAAAACTGGTTCCGACAAATATATTCCGACTTGATTTAATGATTGACTTTAGCTTTTATTAATCGTCATTGCATAACATGGTCTAACAGGAAACTGACGCATTTTAAATGTAAAATGCCATTTAGTTTCAGTTGCTATCAGTACTATTCTTGGAATATGTACTAATTGTCCGACTTTACTCCCAGTATGTATTTTTGCTTCTATTAATCTTTCAAACAATTTCGTCACAATTAATCTCGTGCCATTACACAAACCTCGTATTTGATCTAAATTTCTTAATAACATAATAGGCATACCAATTTTCAATATGAGTTCGTGTGTTGGCAAACCGCTAAACTCAAGCTTATTCAAAAATTCCATGGGATACAAAACATCAATATTATCACTGTTACCTGAATTATATGAAATGGAATCTGAACTAAAATATGATTTGTTATTTCCAGGTACTAATTTAATCGCATAATTATTGATTTCATGAACAATTACATTTTTGGGAGTCACAATAGCACGTTCTCTCAAATAATTTGTATCATTGTATTTGGTATTAAAATTGGGATAAGTTGCTTCAAAAATTGATTTTATGGGTTCATCTGTGCCATCAACCAACAAATCTTTTGGTATATTAATCCAACTCACATCGGGATCATCCATAGGCAATTCAGATTCCAAACGCCCTTCACCTATTTGTAGCATCCATTCACTAAAATATTTTAATTCATTTTTTTCAAGAGGAGTTAAATCAATCGTCGAAAATCTCATATTTCAATTAGATGAAATACTGTAATGTTAGGCCACAAATATGAATTATTGAACGATGTTTGAATGACTTGTTCTTTACTACCACCTTGTATCACGGGCAATGTTTGTCTAAAATCTCCACCGAATAAAATTATCTTTCCTCCAAATGGTTCTTCCTTTTTTGACAAAATATCACGCAGCGTTCTATCTACCGATTCAATACACAATTTATTGCATATAGGAGCTTCATCCCAAACTAATAATTCAGCATTTTCAATTAAATTAGAAAGATTTGTTTGTTTATTTATATTACAATTTGAATCTTTATCTATAATCGGTTTTATTTTGAAACGTGAATGAGCTGTTCTACCTATCGGAAGTAATAATGAAGCAATGCCTGATGAAGCAACGGCCAAAACAATTTTGCCTTCAGATATTAATTTTGAAATTATAGTATTCCATAAAAAAGTTTTGCCTGTACCTCCGCTACCATAAACAAAAAATGATCGTGGGTTCTTTTGTTCTACGGCTTTGATCACCTTATCGTATATAAATTTTTGATTAACATTTAGTTTGGTGATCAAGTCAGAATGTTCTTGTTTCAATGCTTCACAATCAAAATCTAATTCTTCTCTTATAAGCCTATTATCAAGTTGATGTATTTCTTGTGTCTTTGACAATTGTAATTTATGGTCTTTTAAACTACTGGACGACATATGAAATAATTTTTCAAGTTCAGGTAGAACAACATTCTTTAATTCGTCATCGGATATGGTAAGATTTGGCATATTAAAATTTAATTTCATTCTATGTGATATGTCATCGGACATCTTAATTGATGCATCAAACAAAGCTACAGGATCCGAGACATTACAAAATAGAATAATCGTAACAAATAAATAACGAATTTGAGCAGAAGTGACAGTAAAAGTAGATTCCAATAATGCTTCAATATATTCTTTATCATCACCTAGTAATCCTAAAGCTCGACATGCCTCTTGATAAGTGGAGTATACTATCCCATTGACCGTTCTTATTGCCTCAAAATTGATACATCCTTTTTGAACATTCAGAAGCATTCTAAGATAGTACAATTCACCCGCATTTGGTGGCACATGTGTTATTCTACCGAGAAAGCTATATTGTTTCCTTCGGGTCCATAATTTTTTATCAGCATTCCACACAAATTTTGTAGGAAATTGAGTATATTCTTTGCCTTCTTATACTTGTTGTTTGCAGTAAACTAAGCAGTTAGCATTGTAGTTTCTACACCTGGAGATAGAACCCAACAATTGATAGAACTCTATAAGTCACTATATGCGTATATCATCTTACATAAGATGGTAGAGAGATAATCTGCAAGCCAGGTTTGATTTCTAAAACTGAACAATAATAAGGCTGCATGTTCTATAATCAACAATAAAAAACTGATAATCTAACAAACCCATATTACTATTTACTACTATTAATAGCTCTATTGAAATATAACATAACAACAGTCCAAATTGTAAACTACCTGTGATAACTCCATGAAGATCTAACTCATAATTTTCTGGACCATGGCACATGAATGCGCCTTCAGAAATAGATTCAAAAAAGGACTGTCTTTTGCTCATAGATCTTTTCTCTTGGGAATTTGCTGAAATAGACAAAATATATAAATTAGTTTATTCTATAATCAAAAGAAAGCCTAATCCAAAGAAATAAAACTTAAATTCTGGATATTCTAGATAGAACTACCATGAATTAAGATTTTTTTTTCATAAAACAGTTCGTTCTGTACACCACCTGAGATAAGATGGCAAAGATCTCCATAATTATTACTGTCAAATGTTGTTGTTTCTGGACCCTGGCATCTCGAGGATTCTTCGAACATGCGTTGAAAAAATCTCTGTCTTTTACCCGAAGATCTTTTATCTTGCGAGGATCTTGCAACGGACTCCAATGGTGCAGCAATATTGTTTTTGCGCCGCATACCTTAAACAGGACTTTTAAAAATCAATAATTTTTTTAGCGACATATTATGATAAAACATTAACCACGAAAATACAAACCTGATTCTCGAGAAAAAACTGAATAAGGAGACAACAATTGCAAAAGAAACAACAACACAAAGATACAACAGAGTATCTTTTGCATGTAACTTATGAACCCTGCAAAAAAAAAGGGAAACAACATTCAAGATAAACCACTTATATCCACAGAGATGACATAAGCATTGATATAAAGATGTTTATACCATGCCGTATATAGAAAAACACATATGGTATGCTAAAGACTAGGACACAACGCTTTTAGTAGTAGAAAAGCTCCCATACACAGTTTCAACAGCACAAATAGAGTCAAAAAAATTCAAAAAGTGAATCATTAGAATCCAAAGAAAAATAACCAGATGGCTTTACAATCAGAACCCTAAAACCTCAAAGTAACCTAAAAACTGGACACCCAACAAAGCGAAAATAATAATGAAACAAAGAATCGAAAATTCTAAAATTCATGACTGTAAATGAAATAGCTAAAGAGAAACAGATAAAAAGTGATTAAATACCGACAAACCCAAAGATACAAAAACTGACACTATATAAGTCGCCATTCCTCCACATATATCTAAGTAAAAATATAAGACCAATCAAGGCTTAAATCAACAACAAATGAAAAAAAAAATTCGAATTTCAACATGAAATTACCATGTACCCAAATACCCAAATTATAGCAAGTACAAAATACGAACAAACACCAAATCGCCACCATCCAATCTAACATATCTCCTAACAGACTCTTCATTAAACACCACAAACATTGACCAAGAATTGGTACCTTGTAATAGCAAAAGTCCAAACCAGGAACAAAACTTTATACACTGCTGAAATTAGGAGATTCAAGCACTGTAAAATAAAACACTTTTGTTAAATATAGAATCCTGAAACCAAATATCCAAAGGTCATGCAACAGAGGAGTAACTATATCCTCAACAAAACCTGCTCCCAAAATTAATTGATTTACTTGCAAGCCAATTCAAAAATCCAATATACCCTTTTAGAAAACCAAACCAATCATATTTACATGTAAACATTGCAGATCAACTGGCCAAAACACCCAGACTTAAAAAATCATTCACATGGGCTGCAATGTCAACCTCAAAAACCATGTCAAATTCATACACAAAGAAGGAATTGCTGAGAGACCAGAATTGGTCAATGTACAAATTTTGACAGCAAAGAACTGTCAGGCCTCAAAGTAAAAAATAAAATTTCTTATTCTTATAACATAGATCTGTACATTGACTAATAATAAACAATCTAGATCCAATCATAAAACAGTTCGTTTTCTACACCACCTGAGACTTAGGATATGAGAAGATAAGCTTTCCATATATGCTTACATTTGGTGTGTATAGAAAAACACAGATTATCAAGCAAAGCAGTGAAGAGAGAGAGTGGGTAGAGTGAGTATCAACAAACAAAGTGTTGGCTTCAGCTTCAATCCTAAAACAAATTATGACAAAACATACATTAGTCTGGTTTGAGACCTTTTTAATGCAATCAAATATCTAAATTTGGGGTTGCAAGCGTGCTGGATTTGAGTTTTTGTATTAGCAACCTCAACAGAATCTTTCTAAAAAAGAAACAAATCAAACCTAATTATCTTCTTATAAACCACAACTCGGTCTTGATATTAGATCACAGATTCGTTTAACAAATTTTTTCTATCAGTTAATCATAGCAACATCAAAACAACAATCAAGCGATAGCAACATCTCTCACTGATAATCTGATATGTACTTAGAGTTCTTTTACATAGTAAGTTCCAAGACCAACTATAGCTTTTACATAGTAAATCCCAAAATGCAAAGTCTGTGTCCCAGTTGAAACTATCATTTATTGTTGTGCTTTGCACCAATAGCTTGTGTATACAAAGTTTAAATTTTTTAGTATTCCATCAGCCTGTAGTTAATTTAGAAGAGGAGAAAATTAAGGAAATAAAAGAAAACGGACGAAAGCTGGTTTAGGGTTAAACCTGGTCTTAGACGAAAGCTAGCACGAACCAAAATCGTAAGATCGATTGCGATTGAAGCCGCGTTAGTGGATCTGATCGATCGAACGAACTCCAAGGAAATAGGCGTTGTTGGCCGTAGACGGAGAGTCACAGAAGTGGGCGAGGATCGTTGGAGAGAAATAGAGAGAGATAGAAAGTTGGAGGATCGTTAGAGAGAGAGAGAGGAGTTCAGATTGATCTAAAACAATGATCCAAAAAGAGTTACCATCCAAAACATTGATCTGAAAATAATGTGATTGAGAGATTGATCTAAACCCCAATAATTAAAGCAACAATAGATTCAAAACAATCTTGCATTGCATGATATCATTAGCTCACCTTAACAAAAACAACCAAACATTGTTGCGTAGACTTCAATTCCTGCTAGAAAAAATTTACACAGCTACTTAAAATGAGATTCCAATCTGATACAAACCATTAGTGCATCATCACGAACTGCAGTGCTAAAAAAACAAAAAATGAACTCAATTCTTATGAATTCCTACCAAAACAGATAAGTGAACGCTGTCAAAAGAAAGAAAAAATAATAATAAAATTTGCCTCATCAAGGACTTTAGGCAATTGTTCTACACAGTTCATAGACCAATAACTTAAAAATCAAAGGGGCATCTTTATTGATATTCAACAGTAGAACAAATAATTGGATAACGAAAATATCTTAGCAGGCTAATGTATAAAGGATCTACGGAAACAAACAAAAAGCTTATCTCCCTTTTCATAAAATGGAAATTAGAAGATTTATACTTCAAAATGCAATTGAAAGAACACTAATCAAATTGGTATCAAATGTGACCGGATCAAGAAGAAGAAAAAAAAGATTTCAGCCTACACCATTTTTTCAACAGCAAACAAAAATCTAGATTCGTATCCAATCATCAAAATTTCCTAATCACTTCACAAATAATGGAGAAGAATCAGAGAAATTGAGCCCAAAAAACAGATATGTTGTCCGACACAACCTCAGATCAATATTGAATTCACAATTCCAGTCGAAATGGAAAGGCTTCAATTAAAACTAACTACGTACTCTGCAAGGATTGTGCTGCATCACGGAATTGAACAGCGACATCTTGGAGATGAAAACCCAAAAGTTTTTATCACAAAACTATCAACTACGAAACCTAAATAGATGATGACGAAGAGAATGAATTGGATCTCTGAGAAACAGACTTACCGAGGCCAGGCAAGAAAAATCAGTCGAGGGAGGTGAGAGAGGTATTATCGATGTAGAGAAGTGATCAGAGAGCGAGAGAGGTAAGGTAAGCCCGAGACTCACTGGTTCGACTGGGACTTGCTCTTAATTCCTGTAGTTTCAAGATCGGATCAGATGAAATTAAAGCGTGAGAGTTGGAAATCAGATTACAACCGGTGGTGAGCCTGATTTAGAAAATTCGATTCGGAGTAGTCGAGTCTCACTGGTTCGACCGAGAGAGAAAGACTGAGATCGAGATAAGAGATCGCAAATTTGAGAGAGAAATAGATCGTTGAACAGTTTGTGTGTGTGAGAGAAAGTAATCAGGTATGTGAGGAATCGGTGATGGTGCAACAGAGCCGCACATTTCACATGCTCGTGAACAGTAATGGAAAGTATGAACAGTACCCATGAACAGAAGTTGTGCTTCATAGTTTGCATACACTTCTCAACCGGACAACAACTGAACCACCTCCGTTAACTTTTGAGAACCTCGCTATGACATCACGACAATACATGATTTTGTTCTCAAACAAAAGAGAAAAGATAGAGACACATGTATATTGATTAATAATTATGAATTCCATAATTGTAATCCAATTTTAATCCGATATTAATTACAGAAATGAGTCATAAAACTCTCATACCAGGGAGGTATCAATGTTCTGGGTAATCGAATTTTAATCCTCAGTCCAAATTCATTGTTCAAAATCAATAATTTGACTAACAAAATATCTTCTCATTTCTTATATAAGTGACCTCCGATTTCTATGTGGGACTCTCTCTACTTTAAAACTCATCAAGTTCACCAATAATTATTTGACATAAAGAGTCTAAATATCTATATATGGCAACAAACATTGACATAGAAATCAGAAAGTGCAACTTACCTCAAATAGAAATTCTCTTCTCCTCAGATCCTAATCAATAAAATAGAAAGAATAAAATCAGCCATCATCCAACAAATCTTAATCATAATAGAAAAATGTAACTGCTTTAACCCTACAAAAATCCCTAAAATTTGTTTGACTACTTCTCCAATGCCAGTAACTGATAAAGGTAACAGGTAAAATTGAACTCACCAATCATTCCTTGACTACTTCTCAAATTTCAGTAACCAGTATCTACAAATCAAAACAATAAACAAAACAGAGAGCATCACAGAAAAAAAAAATAGAAGAAAATATGTGACGACCCGAACCAGAATCAGTTGTGTATTCGGCACGATTCTCGAGATTGGTCATAGTCGCAGTTTTACGCTATATATGTGGTTTGTCGATTCTATTCGCGACTATGTTTTCGGTCGAGAATTTGAGTTGAGTGTCTTCACGGAAAGTGTAGAGTACGTGATTTCGAGCTCGAGGGCGGTTCCGGAAGATTTCTCCGATAACCGAGGAATATAATACGATTATTTGAAGTTTCAATTTTCGACGAGTTTATCCGATTGTTTCGAGTTTATCCGAATCGTGATGGTCATCCATTTTGAATCGTCGATCGACCCGAGGCGCAAGTATAAATATCGGAAATAGTTGTAAAATAGTCGAAAATCTCAGTTTGGGCTTTGACTGACGTTGACCGAGCTTTGACTTTCCAAAATTGGAAAGTTGACCGTTGACCCGAGGGGAAAACTTTCCCGTTTTGGTGTTTGCCGTCCGACGTCCTTTTTCCGGCCACCTCCGACCTTGTGGAAGGTATGGTTTGCTTCCCCTTTCGATTCTGAGTTGGTTGATGTTCGAATTTGAGGAAATTGTTGAGGTTTTGGGATGACCCGAATCGGGTCGGTTTGGAGTTCGTCGCCGGTATTGGTTGGCCGTGTTCCGACGAGCCTCGGTGGTGGAGGTTAAGGGGGTTCGACTCCCCTTGACCTTGTGATGCTCCCCATGTGATTTATTTTGGATTTGGTTAAGGAATTGTTGGAACCCGATTTGGTTGCCGGAGGGATTTTTCGTTCACCTTTCGAGCTGAAATTTACCCTGTTCCGGTGAGTTTTGGCCTTGGGACCAGTTGAGAAACAGTTTGGGCTCGTGGAGATCTTCTGATCTGGAGAATCTCGTCGTGGGATTCCACCGTTGATAGCGCGCCGCCGCCGGCGGCGGCGGTCAACGGCGGAGCTCCGGTGAGGGGTTGACTTTTCAGATTTCGGTGTTTTTAATGTCATTTTTCTCGTAATCGCGCCCTAATTATCGTCCAGAGGTTTTCAGATTGATTTGGGTAGTCGATTTTTAGTCGAGGGTTTCGAGTGGAGATTTCGGGAATTCCGTTATTCATTTTGTACTGTATTGCATATTTCCGGGAACGGTTGGTTTCCGTGGTTAAGTACAGAGTTGTGGATTATGTTTTGATCAGTTGTGTTTAATGAATATTCAAGGGATCTAGATCGAGATCTAGATCGTGACCGTGCTTCAGGCGAGGAATCTTCCGCCGGGCCTCGAGATTAGCGCGAGTGCGCGTTTTGCTCACCTGTGAGTGGACAATTTCTTTTCACGGATTGTTTGCGAGTCTTTTTATACGATTTTCAAACTTGAGCATGCATACGAGATTACGATTTATACGAGCATGTGTTAGACGATTATACTTATATTATTATACCATACGTATATGCATTAATATGCTGTTTATTACATTTGTATCGAACTGTTTATGATTTGGTTTACACAGAGTACAGTCGTTATATATGTTGTTGTATCGATACACTCGCATCCCGGCTGATCCCCGAGGAAGTGTACCGGGGGAGGCTGTGACTCCTGACCCGAGGCCTTTACCGGGGGGAGGCAAACCTCTGACCTGAGGCCTTTCTGGCTAGAGTCACGTGTGGGTCTGGGATCCCGTGATTCGGACTGTACTAGCACGGATGTGTCCATGAGTGACCCCGTGGGATTTTTACTTGCATGCTCAGTACGCTGGAGGAGTATGAGTTTACCTCGTGTACTTTGTTATTTCTATTTACCTGGACTCGCATATGTTTTTATAACATATATATTACGTGGTGAAAGACATTTATTTTCGTCCACTCACTCTAACGGTTTTCATGTCTTTCCCCTGGGCTTTTCGGTTTCCGTGCCCAGTTGCAGTTCAGGTTTTGGTGTTTTCACGTCGCGGTTGGAGGCTAGTGATCTGAACTACCTGTGTTTTCCAGTAGGTTCTTGTTTCGCCTACTGATGTATATGTTGTATATATTTACACTAGAGGTCGCTCTGATACATTCTGATACATGTTTACACGGATTTTCTCGGATATATATATACATAGTACAGTATGTTTACTGTTTATTGCTTATATTATGATGTTGAGAAATCTGGATGGGATTGGTGCCCACGGTTTGGTTTTTGTGGCATAGGACGAAGTGTTATTTTCAGGGTGCAGGTTTATGCAATTCCACGTTAGTAACGAAACTCTGCCGAAATTTTGAATGTTTTTTGTTAGTTCGTATTTTCAGAAGGGTTTCGATTCCGATTTGGGCAACTGAATCGGGATTGGGTCCTTTCAAAATAAATCCAACTTTGCAAATATCAAAAAAGATAAAATTAGCCATTGTCCTAAAAAAATCAGCAATGCCTAATATAGTTGTTTTTACATACCATTTCTATATACAATTTTCCAAAACGGATAATATAGCTTTCTAAGTTCTAACAAACAACCCTCTTGACATTTCACCTTCCTAACGATTATATTTGAATTATATGACAAATGAAAATCTGATTTCAACACTAATTAGCATAACCAAGTAACAGCTCACAACAAAATCACCAAATCAATCAAAATATAGTGAAAAAAAATGAATCTTCAAAACCTTAGCTCCAACCCCAAATGTACATCTTCCAAATAGAGCTAGAAATCAACCAACCTAGCAAAAACTATGAATTGGATAAAAATCAGAGCACCGAGAATCGACGACCCAAATCGATATGATTGAAACCAGAAACCTGAAATTTACCAAGCTTACATTCACAACTCCTAATCCTCAATTGCTAAGCTTCGCCTTCACAAATTAAGTCACACCCTAAACCCTCCAGCTAAAAATACCACCCTTCTTTAACTCTTTTATTTGCAACAACAACAACCTTACAAAATATATTGCATCGTTCTCTAGCAACTTGGGTCTCTTTTATTTTTTTTCATACTGTGATAAAAGCTATCTCATAAGTCAATGCAAATGTATACTTATACATGGCTAGATTTTTTCTGTATGGTAGTTTATTGCATCAAAGAAAGAGTTTGACTTATTGGGAAGAATCTAACCCTCAAATGAGACTGATATTCTAAAGTCAATATCAGTTGTTTTCAAGCCCATTTGAGTTCTTCACAAAACAAAACATGGCTGATCATGACTACCTTTGTGGTTTTACTTGTTTAGATACCGATTAGTAGGCAAAGAGGCATGAGAGAGAGAGAGATTGATTAGCGATCAAAAGCGTTCAAGTATTAATACCCAAAACAGATCAAAAATCGCAAAAGAGAAAAAGAGAGGGTGCCCAATCAAGAAATACTCGATCAAAAATTACAAAAGAGAAAAGGAGATGCTGCAAGCAAACCTGGATTCAGTAGAGTGACAGATGCGAGGATCGTCGGAGAGAGTTGCGTCGAGATCTGAGAGCGAGAGAGAGAGAGATAAAGATCGAGGCTTTGAGAAAGATCTAAGACTGATCTGTTTGGGTAAGTGGAGGACTGAGATTGAGAGCGAGATCGAGAAGGAGACTACAAAGGTGAGGGGCTGCGATGCGAGGCAGCAAAAGTGAGAGGAAATAACTCGCATGGACCGCACGCATGAGGAAATGAACAAAAACGGAAAGTATGAACAATACCCGTGAACAGAAGTTGTGAACAGTGATCGTGAATAGTAAACTCTCTTTTGTTATATAGGAAATTACTTATCGAAGTTACCGCCATGTAGCCTGAAGTAATTGACGTCGTTTTGGGCAAATTTATGCAAATTCCTCTCTTAAACCTAAACCCTAAACTGGAATTTTTCCCCTTTAAAGGGTTTCTGTATTTCGTACACTTGTAGTAGATGTGACAATAATACAAAATAGACCCAATTGCATTGGATGTATGGTATATGTACTATAATGTTTGACTTCCTTGACCGGACATAATTGAATTCCGACGAAACATATTTTTTTTGCAAAGTCCATACTGCGACAAGGCGGACGCATGTGTGTGAGATGACTGCACAATAACAAGATCTCGTATTGCTTTGATGAAACATATGCTCACTTGTGTTTTCTACCTTGTTTGTTGGTTCTACGGAATATGAAGGATTTGGCAAAAGTAAATTGTAAACCAATAATCATTTCGCGAAACCAGCCATTGGATGGGACCTTCCGGCCAATGCATGCATGTCATAAAAAAAATATAAAATGTTCGACTTCAATTACATTTCCATCCATGCATTCAAATCATATGTTCCTTACACGGACACAAATATCCTTTAAACTACTCAATCTGTTACGACTTCTTGCAGTTCACCATCTTCGTACAAATTTCAAATATAGTTATACAAACCCGATTTACATCCTACCCGTATAAAAACTCACTACAAAAAGAGCTCCCATCAGATTTGTCAAACGATGTGTAACTCTAAAAAATTAACGAGGAATAAAATGCAGGGGTAGAACCGAACAAAACCCAAAATGTGCGTCACGACGTTGTTTTTGTGGAGCCGTTTCTTTACCCTTTTTATCATTTTTTTGTCAACGAACGATACGACATCGCCTAAGGGTATCCTTTTCAGCTCCGCCTATCTGGATCTGGAACTAGCACCGTTGGGATGGTTTTAACTGCGACCTCTAGCACAAAACTTTTTCCGTTGGTCGTGCCTGAGTTTCGCCGCCACCTCCTGGGCTATCGATCTTCGACCCCGAATAATTTTCATCTTTAACACTGCATTTACCCTCTTCATCTCCTTCACCTTTCCGCGAAGGAAATCGACCACTGTTCATTATTTACCTTGTTCACCTTTCATCTTTCATCCAAATTTGATTTTTTTTTTACGTTCACTTAGGGCATCTCCAATGGGAGGTGCTAAACCCTATATTATAGCTTGGTATGCCAATATTTGCTCTCCAATGGTTCATTTTGAGGATCTAAACCCTACATGCATCTAGCTACAAGTCCTAAATGAAGATCTAGAATATAACTTCATTTACATCTGGATCTAAAATAGGAGAGAGAGAGAGGCAGTGGGCCAGGCAGTAGGCCAGGCTGAGGGAATAATAGGTTTAGGACTTCATATAGGACTTTAATCATTGGACATAATTGAAGTCCTAAATAAATAGTGTCAAAATGAAGTCCTAAAAATAGGTTTAGGACTTCATATAGGACTTCTCCATTGGAGATGCCCTTATGTGAACCACTGTATATTACTTACCTGGAATATAAAAAAACATTGTTCGTTTACCTTGTTGCTATCTTTTACCTAGTTTGACCAACTTCTTTTTATTTTTTACTCCTGGTCAAGACACAACTCGACTTTCGGGTGTTAATTTTCTTTTCCATGAATGTTTCTGCCATCTTTATCAATAGTTAAACTGAGGATTACACATCAGTGCCAGCTAATCGGTGCACTTTGCGCCCAAGCGTAACCAAGAATTTTCCAGATTCCAATACCTACACATTTGTTTTCCCGGAGAGACAAACTATTAGCCATTTCTAAACTTCTTGGGTTAATCTATAGATGTTACTCTATAATTAGTAATGTGTATTTGAGCTAAAAACAAAGTTCATCGACTACATTCTGTATAGTTTGAAGGGAGAGAAGAAAGTAAGGTTCACCAGTTCAACACAACAGTCATTGGACCGTCACCAAAGTCCAAAGACTAGGGCATCTTAAACTAGAAGCCCATAGCATATGGCCCAGAAAATGTATCGTAACCCTAATCACACACACACACTATAAAAACTCGGGTGTATCTTCTTCCTACTCACAAAATTCATTCTTCTGTTAGTCTATTATCAACATCTAATTCATAAACCAGTCTGTAATATAAACACAACACAGAAGATTTATAAAACAGCTCTTACCTTGGTTAGTGATGTTCATGGCCATTAAGCTTTCACAAAGAAGATCTTCTGAGCAATTCACTTGCATTTACTTTACGTGAGTATTCTGTTGATTGTTATGCGTATGTTGTGCTTGCTCAGGGATCCCTTTATATACTGGTTTAGGTGATAGAGTTTCATCTCACAAGAACCTCTCTAAACACCACACAAACCTATATCAAGTATGACAACCTTAAACTTAGTTTCCTAAGCTAATTGAACTCCTTGTACCAATCATTACAGATTAATGAATGCGTATCCAAGTTAAGTAATGTTATTGCAGTCTCTTTCGCTTATTTCTCAAGTATGTATAACGGTGTTGAACCTTAATAAGGTTTCCTATGTCCACAAGGATTTTTACTCCAACATTCTCCCACTTGGACTAGGAATACCTTATGCAACAACAGTCACACTTAATCAGAATATAGCAAATCTTTAGTGCACATTGAGATCACAAGACATTACAGAAGTTCACAACTTTGATCTACAATCATGCATATACACTGCAGAATTAAGTACCAGCTACATCAATTGACACAGCCTTTCCAAAACCACTGCAAGTGCACTTACATAAAGTATCAATCAAACCAGATTGCCATCTGTAACCACATTTAAACTACCTGATATATCTGTCACAGCTTGAACATGGTTTTGATCCTTCTGTTGGTCCTGTATGCTAGGACCTTATACCATTTCAAAAACCATATGTATCCTGTATATATATTATGTAACCATATTCTTTGTTCATAAGTACAATGCAATGAACAAACATAACTTTAAAAAAATGATCCAATAACTGTTTCATGTAATGCAACAGATGCTGAATAATAATCTCCATGACATTCAATCAATTTTAGCAACCATAAACACACAAAACATGTCTGTAATTCAAAATAACTGAACCAAACCAGAACAAAACTAATTAACCATAGACAACCAAAACTTAAACCAAAATACAGAAATAGATTACTCCCACTGAACTTATGCATCAAGGTATGGCAGCATGCCAATTCCTTTTGCATGAGACTCAAAAACACTTGTTGTCATAGGTTTGGTAAAAGGATATGCTAGCTGAACTAAAGTGCCAATTTTCAACACTTCCAACTCTTTATTCTTGACTCTCTGTCTAATGCTATAATACTTGAGATCTATGTGTTTGGAATTGGTAGACCTCTTGTTATTTTTATTGAAGAAAACTGCTGCGGAATTATCACAATAAATCTTTATAGGTACTGTGGCAATAGTGTTAACCACACCAGTCTGTGTCAGGAAGTTTCTCAGCCATAACCCCTTACAAGCACCTTTATAAATTGCAATGAACTCTGCCTGCATAGTAGAAGTAGCTGTAAGTTTTTGCTTCATTGTTTTCCATGCTATGGCACCTCCTGCCATCACAAAAACATATCCTGTAGTTGATTTGCTGTTGTGAGGATATCCTGAAGCAAAGTCTGAATCAGTGTAACCAACCATTTCAAGTTCCTTTTCTCTTCTGTAAACCAATGAGTGATCCTTTGTGCCTTGGAGATATCTTAGAACCTTCTTACATGCTGTCCAATGTTGTATGCCTGGATTTGATTGAAATCTTGACAAAATTCCCACTGCATAAGATAAATATGGTCTTGTACACACCTGTGCATACATAAGGCTCCCAATAAGCTGTGCATAAGGTTTGTTTCTCATTTGTTCCTTCTGTGCATCAGTAGTTGGACATTGATCTTTGTTGAGCTTATCTCCTTTTGACATAGGAACTGCTCCATGTGCACAATTCTGCATATCAAATCTATTTAACACTTTGTTGATATAGCTATGCTGTGATAAACCAAGTAGGTATCTTGACCTGTCTCTCTTGATTTCTATCCCCAAAACATACTCAGCTTCCCCTAGATCCTTCATATCAAAATGTTTTGACAAGAAGGCCTTAGTCTTGTTTAATATCTTCATACTTGTACTAGCCAACAGAATATCATCAACATATAGGATTAGAAAAATAAACTCTCCTCCTTCTGATTTCATATAGACACATTCATCTACAATATTTTCCTTGAAGCCAAAGTCACTGATCACTGAATCGAATTTCAAATACCATTGCCTTGAAGCTTGTTTTAGCCCATATATTGACTTGTTTAATCTGCAGACCAGATGCTCACTCCCAGGTGTTACAAAACCTTCTGGTTGCTTCATAAAGATCTCTTCATCTAGCTCCCCATTCAAGAATGATGTTTTTACATCCATCTGGTGTAGTTCCATATCAAAATGAGCTACCAGTGCCATTACAGTTCTGAAGGCATCTTTTGTGGAAACTGGTGAAAAAGTTTCAGTGAAGTCAATTCCTTCTTTCTGTGTAAACCCCTTGGCTACAAGCCTTGCCTTGTATCTCTGTACACTGCCATCTGCATGAAGTTTAGTCTTGAATACCCATTAACATCCAATGGCCTTTTGTTTTGCTGAAGCTTCTACTAATTCCCATACATTGTTCACATGCATAGAGTTCATTTCTGAACTCATTTCTTTCTCCCACTCATGTGAACAATCTCCTGACATGGCTTCCTTGAAGGTAATAGGGTCTGCAATGTCACCAAGGTCATAATCTATTTCAACATCAGAGATCTGAAATTCACTTGACAATGCATCAAGTGTAGACCTTCTCTCCCTCTGTGATCTTCTTAAGGCTTGCTGCTGTGGTACTTCTTGCTGTGGCATTTGTTGCTATGGTGCTTCTTGCTGCTGTGGCATGTTTATGTCATAATTATCAAGATGCTCTATTATCACAAGTGTTGAGGACATAAGAGATGTTTCTGGTACTTCTTCAATAATCTCTTCAAAGACAAAATCCTCCACAGAATGTGTAAGATTGACTTCATTAAAGAACACTGCTTTGTTTGTTTCAATAATTCTCAAGGAATGAGATGGACAATAAAATTTGTACCCCTTGGAACATTCTGGATAACCAATGAAGAAGGCTGACACTGTCTTGGGATCTAATTTATTTTCATCTGGATTGTATGGTCTAGTTTCTGCCCTACAGCCTCAAACATGAGTGTGATTAATGATAGGCTTCCTCTTCTTCCGCAGTTCAAAAGGTGTTTCCGCTGATGATACAGATTTTGATGGTATTCTGTTGGTCAAGTAATTGGCTGTTTTCAGTGCATCACCCCACAGAAATCTTGGCAATCCTGAAGTGCACATCATACATCTCACCATTGACATGAATGTTCTATTCCTCCTTTCTGCAACTTCATTCTGTTCAGGTGTTCCTGGTGTAGTATATTGTGCTGAAATCCCATTTGATTCTAAAATAGTGCAAAAGGCCCTTTGTTTTGTCCAGCTTCTGTATATTTGCCATAATACTCTCCTCCTCTATCGCTTCTAACACATTTAATCTCTGCATTTAACTCCTTTTCCACCTCAGATTTGTAGATTTTAAACTTCTCTAATGCTTGACTCTTTTCAGATATTAGATATGTATGACAGAACCTAGAATAGTCATCAATGAAGGTTATGAAATACCTATTTCCACAAATTGTCTGTATGGAAAAAGGTCCACAGATATCAGTGTGGATCAGATGCAATAAACCAGTGCTCCTAGTAGCTCCTCTCTTAGGTTTGTTTGAAAATTTTCCCCTAGCACATTCAACACAGTCTGCTAGATCACTGTAATCTAACTCAGGAAGAATTCCTTGTTTAACCAATAGTGTCAGTCTTTCCTTGGAAATATGTTCAAGTCTCCTATGCCAAAGATAAGCTGATTTTTCACTAATCTTTCTCTTTTTCCCAACACCAGAATCTGTAGCTAAGGTGCTTTCTATAAGCATGATTTCCTTGTGGCAAGTATTAGGCAAAGTCCAATAATCATCAATCAATTTAGCAACACCAAGATAAACAGAAGCACGATTTATTTTCATACCAAAAGAGTCAATTACAAACTGATGATTGCTCTTAACTAAAACTGAAACTGAAATTAAGTTCCTAGACATAGTAGGAACATAATATACTTTTTCTAGAAAAAGAAAAACTCCTGGCATTAAAAATAGCTTGACAAATCCTACTCCTTCAATCCCTACTCTCGTGCCTTCTCCCACATGAATTCTGATCTCATTTTCCCTTGGTTTCCTCAGGTTTTGCAGCCCCTGTAGAGAGTTTGTAATATGGACAGGTGAGCCAGTATCTGAACTCCAACAATCAGATTGAACTCCTATCAAATTTATCTGAACATGAAAACTAATTAGTTGATGATTATTACCTCTTTTTGCCTTCCATGCCTTATACTTACCACAGTCCTTCTTCATATGTCCTTGCAGTTTGCAAAAGAACCTTTGCCCCCATTCACCTTCATGGTCTTATTCTGGATATCCAATTTCTTATGAGGACTAGTTTTCTTCCCACGTTTGGTTTCCTGATTTGTGGTTTGAATATAACTAATGGTTACAGGTTTCAACCTGTCATATTCCTGTACACAGACTGCAATCAGCTCATTTAGTGTCCATTTATCCTTCTGTGTGTTATAAGTGGTTTTCAGCTGATCAAAATCTTTAGGTAGAGACTTCAGTACTAATAGAACCACCATAGCATCTCCTAGAGGCATATCAAGAGCAGTAAGTTTTGCTGCAATCTCAATCATCTTCAATATATATTCCCTGATATTCTTTGACATCTCAAATTTCATTCCATGAAAAGCATCAAGCAATAAACTTGTCTCAGCTTTGTCACTCACATAAAACCTCTCAGCTATGCCAGTAAAAAGTTCACTAGCTGATTCTTTGTCTGGTATGCCACCTTTGACTGCATCAGATAAGGTCTTAAGAATGGTCAGCTTACAGATTTTATTAGCCCTTACCCACCTCTCTCTAGGTCCACCTCCCTCTACATCTGCATCAGGGATCTCGGCGTCCAAACACCAATCCACATTCTGCTGAGCTAGATTAAGTTCAATATCTACCCTCCATTCCTTATAGTTACTACCATTCAAAGGAACAATAGCACCATATGCAACCGTAGCTGGAAAATAAAAGAAAATCTAAGTCAAGTGATCTTGTCTTACTTATTTCTGTAATTCAATATTTTCAACCCAAATTCACACATTGATTTCACAGAACACACAAAGTGTCAAACAATACAAACTAGTTGTTGTTTATCATATCAGAATATATATATATATATATATATATATATGTATGTAGCATACTCCTTATCAATAGTTAGTCTACCTGTATGGCAAAGCACAAACTATTCTTTATTTTTAACTGAACTAACACATATCCAAGAATCAGAAAACATGATTCATCAAAACCTGTGGGCAACTGAAAAAACCATGTTGTACTTAATGATCAGAGAACATGTAGTATTCAGAACCATCTTTAAAACTCAAAACAAGTACAGTTTTAGCCATCTGTGGATGGTACAGTGCTCATGTTGGCCTAAAAATGCAATTTTTCAAGTCTGTTACTCAATAGTCTGAGATAAAACACCTTCAAAATAGTTTGCTGTATGCAACATGTATCTCAAAATTGTATCTCAACTCAGAACTTGTGATTGTAACTTGATGTTATCCCAATAATAAAGCTGTCAGATAACCAATCATCTGTTTAACCAAAGATCTCAATTCATACATACAAATCTGGAAGAAAATATGTACATACTCATCAATCTTTTCAACAGTTATATCAGGGTTCATATCCTTCAATCATAGATTCAGAAGCTATCATTTAGACATTCAAATCATGCATGAAACTTCAATCAATACGGAAAATTAAGTTCCATCTGGGCGGCAACCTACTCCCCAGGAGAGTCTAGTTTTCATATGCATGACCAATCTCACAAAATTAAAACTGATATGTACAAGTTTATTCTGAAAACATACCAAGATGCAATCCAGCGCTGCAAAACAAGGTTTAGTAAAACAAATAGAACAAATATGCAGTTTTGTTGTTTGATTTGTACTTACATATGATCTTTGAACATCTTCAGATAGCAAAAGACTTCTAAGTTTACCATCATAACAGAATCAACCTCAATTTTGCTTTAAGAACTCTTATTCCCTAAACTGGGTTTTCCAGAAAATTTGACCGTTTGTATTGCAACGGTCGACAAAATTTCAAAAGAATAAGAGAACGAATCGGGTCAAACAGATCCGCGTGTTAAACAACGGGTTTTGTTTATAAACCGGGTCATATATTAATACTGGGCCTTGAAATAGTCCTTAGCCCATTTGTGTTCTTGATGAAATTTCCAGAAAACTAACACACAGTTCAGCTCATTCTTACGATTTATGAATTATTGTGACAGGCTCTGATACCAATTGTTACTACCACAATAAACACTATAACCGACGAGATCTGTAAAACTATAACCGACGAGATAAAAATCTCGTCGGTTATAGTGGAAAAAATATTTTTTTAAATTTTTTTTTTTAAAAAAAATAAAAAATCTCGTCGGTTATAGTACTATAACCGACGATAATGGCTAAAAATCTCGTCGGTTATACTATTACCGACCCCCTTTAACCAACGGACTATATCCGACGACCCTTAAACATCGTCGGTTATAGTCCGTTGGTTAAAGGGGGTCGGTAATAGTATAACCGACGAGATTTTTAGCCATTATCGTCGGTTATAGTACTATAACCGACGAGATTTTTTATTTTTTAAAAAAAAATATATATATATTTTTTCCACTATAACCGACGAGATTTTTATCTCGTCGGTTATAGTTTTACAGATCTCGTTGGTTATAGTGTTTATTGTGGTAGTGAATATATTAGTCTATTATCAACATCTAATTCATAAACCAGTCTGTAATATAAACACAACACAGAAGATTTATAAAACAGCTTTTACCTTGGGTAGTGATGTTCATGACCATTAAGCTTTCACAAAGAAGATCTTCTGAGCAATTCACTTGCATTTACTTTATGTGAGTATTCTGTTGATTGTTATGCGTATGTTGTGCTTGCTCAGGGATCCCTTTATATACTAGTTTAGGTGATAGAGTTTCATCTCACAAGAACCTCTCTAAACACCACAAACCTATATCAAGTATGACAACCTTAAACTTAGTTTCCTAAGCTAATTGAACTCCTTGTACCAATCATTACAGATTAATGAATGCATATCCTAGTTAAGTAATGTTATTGCAGTCTCTTTCGCTTATTTCTCAAGTATGTATAACGGTGTTGAACCTTAATAAGGTTTCCTATGTCCACAAGGAGTTTTACTCCAACATCTTCACCTGTCTATGTTTGTTCAGTATGATTCGAGTCTGCGGCGTATTATCTGGGTTTCTGGCTTTTAGTAGACTAGTTTACAAAGCTGGAAAGTGATGAGAAGTTTTGTCGCCCCAGTCTTACCCGCATCACAAAGATTAGTGCTTGGTGGTGATTGACTCTCTTTCTGATTCCACTCTAAAAAACTTTTATGCAATCTTCATTCTTGTTTTCTAAGAAATTCTGGGTTTTAATGTGTGAAAATTACAGGTTAAGCAAGGAGATGTGATGATGAATATCCCATTGTTCCACCACTGACTTAAGTTCGATGACAAATTAACCAAATTACATGCACTACCATCTGATCTCTCTTGCTTAAAGATCCTTTGCTTTTTCTCATTTTATTTTGTGTTCACGAATTGGAATAGTTGTGAGCTAAGTGTGTTTGTTCATAAAGCCCAGTGGTATCTGATGCGCAGATTTAATGTTGTGGCAAAGCATTTCGTTAATCCTGGGCCAAATTGATTTCGAAACAGGACTTGCGACACAGTTTGCTTCTGTTTAATACAATAAGCATTCTGTTACTTCATCCCTGCTCATAGTCCTCTTGTCCATTCGACTTTGCAATTGAATTGTTAATCATAATATATGATGGAAAAAGTTGTATCAAAGGGGACAAAAATAAATTGGAATGAAGTCCCCAAAATAAAATGATTTAGGGACTTTCAGTAGACTCAAACTGAACAAATGAATCTGATCAAGTCTGGTCTTAAACGAGGGTGGTACCACAGTACCATCACTGCCATGTTAATTGACCAGTTAGGTGGTCTGGTAATTGGTACCATGCTATTATTCCATCTACTCGGTGGTTTGTTAAATTGAGAAAACCAGTTGGGGCGGCGGTTTGCTAACTTGAGGAAGTCAAACTTCGGTTACATGACTTGTTGAAGTAGAAAACCACCATCCTAAACCAGCCTCTGAGCCTCAGCATCCTTTGGCACGCATTCAAAAGCCTATATTAGCTCTGAAACAAAAACTGGTATGCAGGTTTAGTGACGTGTAGCGGCGAAAAGTTTGACTCCTCTTGAGTTGTGATTCGTCTTAATGTGTTCAGGTCACCAGTGCCATTTTAAAATAAAAACATAAGAGGTCACCAATATTTTCTTGTTAATTGGCAAAAGGACCTTGGTATCCAAATACGAAATGACCACTCTTTGACATGATTTGGTTTGCTCCGTCGAATGAACCATAGCAAAGCAAGTTTCCTTTTACTATGCCGAAGCCACTCAAAGTAGAAAACAAATTCGGGGACCAAACTAAGCCAGAGCTAACACTTGACACTACATTTAACGCCGGCCATTATCAACACTCTGAGCTTGGTGGTTCTTTCTGTAATTAGTGGTTCATTCCCAGCTGCTCAGTATGTTGTTCAGGTTCTATCGATCTTATAAACTCACTCTCCGATAAATAGGAACAGCAAAAGCAAAGCCAAACATCATAACTTCAGAAGTGTGTAGATCAGATAACTAACTGTAGCATTCTATGTACAAGTCCATTTATATTGTATATGTTCAATTCCTTGCATCATATAACTGGCTCTTTTGTCCACGACGGTCGATCTCCTCGGCCTTACATTTTTATCCAGCTAATGCAACAAGAACAACTATATAATTAGCAAATTAAAGCGCGCAACAAAAGCATATGCAAAGGGGCAACAAGACAAAGGGCCTGCCTGATATGCAAAAAAAGGAACTGTTTTCCCCAATTTTAAGAGCAAAAGCATCTGGTTGCTCAAGTAGTTTCTCAAACTGTTCAAGTAGTTTCTCAAACTCAAGCAGTTTAAAATCACCAAACTGTTTGAGCAAGAGTAAAACAGAATGCAGCACTATACAAACTGTTCAAGCAGTTACTATTCAGTGACCGAATAAGAACGTGACACGTGTCATATCTGAATTGCAATTTCAAAAAAATAAATATGATGTATTTTTTTGGTAAGTAATTTCATAAAGGAATTGCAACTTTATTTCTCGAAAATTTAAATACATAATAGAAAGATAATGGAAACATAATGGAAACATAAATGACAACATTTATTCTTAATACAATTGCAAAAATTACTCTGGAAAGAGTACGCGTGGTTGATAACAATCCGCAAATGTATCATAGGCAACTTCACCTTCCTTATCTTCTGCTTCCTTAAGGATATCTAGTTTCCTCTTGGTAAAGTACATTTTGGAGATCGGGCTCATAGCCTCCAAATTCATTGTCATAATCCATGTTTCTTCCTCTTGTTTCTTGAGTTGGAGCTCACTTGCCGCCCTTGCTTCCTTTCGTTGTTAAAGTTGTATATACTCTTTGTAATAATTGAGCTCACTTTCATTATGCATCTTCCTCGCAGAATTCCACGATGCTTGATCACTTGCCATGGTTTGCAAAACCTCAGTGCGTTGATCAATAGGAGTCTTATATTGTTTCTTTTGCCGCCTTGCATCCCATTGGTCTAACCGGACTCGACAGACTACTTCTTCGTCACCCAAATTTATGATTGGAGATGATTCGTTAATGGAGGGAGTCTCTTCATATGAGCTTACATACGGAGACGGAGTACTTGGTTCAACATCTCGATAACTTGGATGGTCCTTAAGAACTTCATAACATTCAAAGTGGGTGAACGGTTTTTTCTTAACGGCATAGTAATATGCTTGAGCTAGCTTAATCTAAAAAAATGCAGTAAATTAGTTAGATTAAAATGACATACAAAAAGTTAATTAAAAAATTCACTATATTAATTACGTAGTAGAAATTAAATAAAAATGAGATGATGAGTATAAGGAGTTACCTCCTCCATGTGAGAAGTGCCGCTAGCTCTACGCTGACGTGTGTCTTGCAAACATTGACCCCATTTTTGTAATAGTATCTTAAATTTATTGTAGTGAGACGCAAACACAATTTGAGACCTAGGCTTCTCTCGAGGTGTTTCTCCTTCCGATGACACCCAATTTTGCATGTAATCGGCATGAATTTTCTCTCACAATTTATCCTTCCTTTGTTTGTTGCCGTTAAATTCATCAATATTATGACGTGCAAAAGAGATGCACATTTTTAAATCTTTAGAAGGAAGCCAATGGGTGACTATTTTTTCAAAAAAATGCTCAAGAAAATGAGAGTAGAGATGGAGAAGAGATGAATGGAGATGTAAAATTTGTTGTGCACAAATTAGTATGAGTTGTGAAATAAATGGTGTAGTATTTATAGGGAAATATTATGGGGTGTTATGCAATTTTTGAGAATTTTTTAGGTTTTTTTTGTAAATATTTTGGGTATTCCCATTTATATCCGTTCTGGAAAAAAAAAATAACCGTTCTGTTTGAATATCAGCTGTTTGATCAGATTTTGATTTCAAAATCAACGGTCCAGATCAACTGGCTCGTTAGATATTTTTTTTTCCGATAAGGCCACATGTCAGCCCATGATTGGTTTGTAACTTTTTTTTTCACCTTTTACTGGGGCAAGTAAAAAAATCAACGTCAGTTGCCGTCACCCACGTGCCGGTGGGCTCCCCCAACTAATCGAACTTCAGCCCTACCTGTTTAAGCTCGAGCTCGAACTCGAGCCCGTTGACCGTTCGGTCTCCTCCTCCATCCTGCTGGCCTGTGCGTCGCCGAATGCAACTGCTAAAGCAGTTCCCGACGAGCTCCTCTATTTGCTCGAGCTGCTTCCCCACCGATACAGAATTTGCTTGAGCAAGAGCAAAATTTTGCTTGAGCAAAACTTTTGTGATGGAGTCCACCATTTGCTTGAGTAAAATTTGCTTACCGGTGCTGCGAATGCTCTTAAAAAAGGAGAAAGTCAAGACCAGCCTCAGTACTGGAGAACTAGCTACGGCGACGAAGGTACGTACGTAAATAAACCACGTGACAATGAATCAGAAAGAAAAACGACGACAAAAACAACAAGATCGAAGCGAGCTAGCTAGGGACTTGAAAACAAAAGGGTTTTCAAATCAAAGCAGTCGGTCTCTGTGGAGAGAGTCTAGTGTAGTGTAGCGACTGGTCTCCGGGGAGAATTGGTTGTATACTTGGATGCATCTGTGAGGCCCCTGATTCATGCTGAGTCTTTATGGCCGTACGTAGCTTAGCTATCTAGCTTCTTCTTCCTTCCTCCCAATAAGGTCAAAATCAGCTACGTACTGCAGCTTTTGCCAGTAGATGCAGTACGTGTTGCTAGAACCACACAAATCCGACGCATGCTAATAAGTAAATGCAATGCATCGATCAGCCATATAGCTATCATATCACAGTATTCACCCAATGCAGTACGTTTTGCCCTCGAGCTCAATAGTAGCTAGCCAGTGTTTTAATTATAACAAAACGTTTATATATATTGCTGGTTTGAATGTGATCGTCGATCATCACATTGTGCATAGATATGCAAAAGCCTAAACCAATTTAGTAGGCTGCTGCGAGCCTAGGAGAAAGCCAATGTAACTAGTATTGGCAATAAAAAATTGTGACCAACTCTTGCCAGACAATTGGGAGGCCGGACAGTCGATCTAGTTCTACTTGGACATTTTAGTGAAGTGTATAAACAGAAACCTCTAGGGTTATAACTTATTAGATTAATATTCGATTTTTTAATTAAGTGAACTTCATACATATATACACGTCCAGCCTTAATTAATTTTTTTGTTAAACTGGAATTCATTCGGCAATTTGAATAATGACGATGTAGAATTGCATGTAGAAGGGAATATCGATCATTGCGTTTGGTATTCGTATACATTGGGAAAGATTTGTAATATATATATTAATTCGAGAGAGATCTATAACTATCTGGTTTGAACTAGTGAATTGATGATCGGGTATACAATTGGCGGATCTATAGCAATATATATTTTGGATAGATTGGTGAGCAGTTCTTGGGTCGGGCGGCCCTAGACTGTTTCCATACGGCCCATCCAATAGCAGAGGCTGTAAAGGACAGGTTTGTGATTTCGCAGGGACTTAGTAGCGGTAATCAGGGTAGAAGGTTTTGGATGTTTGGTTTCTGATAGGTTGGGTCGTATGGCCTTGCCATGTAAGTTTCCCTCCCAAATAACTGCTCTAGATTAGTGCATGTTCGATCTGTCCAACTGCGCCCATGTACGTGGTTGGATCCACATGAACAGTTGATACTGGCTAGTGCCAATTATTAACACTATCCAAGTCAATGAAACTTCAACATCCTAAAATTATTAGAGACTGTTGAAGGACAAGAGCCAGGCAATTAACTTTTGATTCTAAAACATGAAAAAGTACATTTCTTACCTGTGCCCGTATGAGATATCAAGTCAAACTAACGGTCAATATATGATCCCAATTGCAATGCTTCAAACGTTTTAGATATATATGTACAATGGGAGGAGGAGAGCAAAAGTTAGTCCAAGCCAAACTTTCCTTAATTTCCGCTCTAACCCCCCAAAAAAATTCCTCATTTAATTTGGAGGGGAAATGATGAGAAAATTTATCAATATAAGAAATGATATATATGATTGTACACTTGAAAAGTTGAAAGCATGATAGACCTGTTGCATTTCCAAACCATAGATAAGAAACGACACGCTTTCTCATTATTAAGATTATGGTTCACTATAAGTAAAACAACAACATCAAGAAAAAATACTTAAAATATTTACGGTATGTTTCTTATTAAAATTCACAATTAATAGAACTTAGATTTTATCATTTAAATTTTATGATTTGTGAGTTCTAGTGTTTGGGGTTATTCATGAAAATTTTTAATTATAATAAGAATTTCAAACTTTTATAAGTAAGTTGAGAGAATTATGAAATAACACATGTTTTTGAAAAAATTGAAATAAATAGTTTAGGTCTCCAAATTCATGTTTCTAAAATGATGGAATTATAAATTTCTCAAGAATTTTATTTAAATACATAAATTTAAGTGATGAAATTTTAAATTACTGAAATTTAATTAAATTACAAGGATTTTACTCTTATTCAAATACACCCCATTAAAAACAAATGATTGTTGTCATTATCGAAGTTGGAATTTCATGAAGAATCTATCATATATATCTACTTCCTTTTCGAGTTGTTAGGAAGATAATTTTTTTTGTTTGGTATTGCTAAGTCATATATTGGCTCATTGCCTAGTGGGAATTGAGAATTGTAGCACATTCTCAATAAATTACCATCAGATTTTGGTCACGCTAACAACCCACTGCTATAGGGAAGGGACACTTGTTAGGCTGGCTGGCTGGCTTAAGCAGCAGGAGTCCTCGGCCCTTCAGATTTTGGTCAAAACCATCCAATGGGGTTTTATTAATTAGGCTATGGCACAAGGAATTTGCCAGAACTACTGGGAATGACGACTAGCTTGCAAGTTGCAAGGACTACGTACCCTCCTTCCCTGCATAGCAGTTTAATTATCACATTCACATGGGTGGAGGGCATCACATATATACGGTCCAGATTCCGCAGAATCATGATCAAACAACCGTGAATCTCAATGTTAAGAGTTTTCCGGCCACCACTTCATCTTTGGCCTCTCTGTCTCTCTCTGTCATTCCATCCCCACACCGGCCAGAAAGAAAATTTTAAAAAAGGGAAAGCTAGCATTTTGTGTGTTGAACTGAAGAAAATAAATTAATTATCAAGCTCCACGACACTTTAGTGGCATGCCCTTCAGTTTTTGTTGGGCAATGTAGTAGGGTTTTCTGATCAGAATCTCAGACACTCAACAGCTACAAATCATTACTGCGAATCCTGTACCCGGAAAACGACACACCCAGAAAGCTTACAAAGCTATAATAAAACATGCATTAAGTTAATTATTTTACGGGCCGTTTGTTGTCTTTGAATCAACTTCAAAAAACCTAGAGAAAATTATTCCGCTAGGGTTGTTGTTGGCATGTGATGTCTTCCTTCCGTGTGCGCATCAGACAAAGCATGAGAATCGATGCTCTATTGAGTATGAAGCGTGAAAAGGAGAGAGAGAGCTCGAGGCGAGGATTATAATAGTTCATGGGGGAAGGAAGCTAGCTAGCTAGGACGAGACGTCGTTGAATTGAAATCTGATTCGAAATATGGTTGGCTACTGGCTTAGCTAGCTTTTCTCATTAACCAAGTCTTGCTCAAAGGAGCTTTACGGGGTCAATCGAGTGTTTGAAAAAGTCACGTTACCTCGTAAAGTAAAATTGTTTAGTTACTGTTTGCCCTTAGCAAGTTCAGGGTTTAGGGTTTGAGCCAGTCGTGCAGGAGGAGTTAGGTAATTAGCGAAAAGTGGTTAGAATGACTGAATTTTGTCATAATCGACAATTTAATCACTGAATTTTAGAAAATATCGAAAATGTCACTGAACTTTAAATTTGTCTATCAATTTGATCACTTTGTCTATTTTAAACATTAAAATTTGTCAAATGCTTTCCTTATATGGATAGGAATATGTGAAAAATGCACATAGCATAAGAGAGAGAAGTATAAAAACTAATGAGAATGAAGAAAAATTGACATATTAAATGGGTATACTGACCAAATTGATAGACAAAGTTAAAGTTCAGTGACCTTTTTGACATTTTCGAAATTTTAGTGATCAAATTATCGATTGTAACAAACTTCGGTGAGCATTACGGCTATTTTCCTATTAGTGAATAATGTTGGTGCTTTAATCACAGGTCACTAGATGGCTCATGGTCTGTGGAAGTTTAATCTCGGTTGACCACTTATTTATAAAGTCTCCAACAAGAATATATATACAGTAAAATTTTGATAATTTAATACTCGATTAATTAATAACTTCGTTAAAATAATATTTTTTTATAGGTCATACCTTGAAAACTTGAGTATTAATTTAATACATGACTAATTAATAATCTCGTTAAATTAATAAATTTTTTTAATCACGAAATTATTAATTAATCAATATTTTACTGTAGCATGCTTGACCCTAACTAGTTGGCTTGGAGTCGATGCTTATTTAGGATTTCATAGTCAGACTTTGGTTACCAAATCTTGCAATAGCCTGCTAGGCTTTCTTCGAAATAATTACCAACTTGAAGTTAACTTTAGCTTGACCACGGTACCTTTTAGAAAGAGAGATTATTAACTTGATGGAAATATTGATTTTAGTTCTTAATTATTAGTTTTTAACTGATAAGTCATTAATAAAATTTTCATGCACGAAAAAAAAAACAAAGATGAGTTTGTTTGTCTTGAGAAAGATGTATTGACGTCAAACCCGTACAACACATTATATTTGTTACGTGAATTTGTCGAACACTAATCTCTTGGATACACACACACACACATATATATATATACAGATCTTATCAAGTGTGAAGTTTTGCATTAAAATTTTGGCGTGAAGTTCAAGTACATAAAATCGACAAAATAATTCAATCATTGGAATCTTTCATCATTTAAATACATATGGAAGGATTGTGCATGTAAAATTACAGGTTCATCGAAGATGTTTTAACCATTCGTCATATTGTTTAACAATGCACATAAATTGTCCGATTTAGCTCAAATTTTGAATGTGTGATCAAATGGTCAAAAACATCTCTAAAATTTGGCTAAATTTTGCATGCACGATCTTTCCATCTGTATTAATTAAGGTAATGGGGCTTAGGGAAGTTGAGGAACGGTTGATGGTAGAACATTGGTAATACTATTTTTTGTCATTTGCTTATTCTAACTAACATTTGCTGAATTGGGGTAGAAGAGTCAGAAATAGTTAACAGAGATCTATAGAAGTGAAGGTGGGTATTTCTCTCTCTCCGATTCACCGCGCCAATTAATTAACCCAAACTCCTCTCTATCTCTTCTTCTTTCTTCTTCTTCTTCTTAGATCCGAATTCCGACTGCCACGTCGATCGATCCCACTCTCAAGCTCCGTTGAATAATCGGATCGGAGCAAATTCGAGGTCAAATTGATTGGGGAGAGTCATGGATTCGAGTCAGAGATCTGTGGAGTCGTACTGGAGGTCTCGGATGATTGATGCGGTCACTTCCGACCAAGACAAAGTCGCCCCGGTTTACAAGCTCGAAGAGATTTGTCAGCTTCTCATGTCCTTGCATGTTAGTATCGTTAAAGAGATGTCCGACTTTGTTTTGAAACGCTTGGATCATAAGAGCCCAATCGTTAAGCACAAGGTACACCATTTCCTGTACTCTCTCTGTGATTTGTTATGTATTATCATATTACAGTGCTATTATTATTGTGATATGTATGCCAATTGTGATTTCGTTAATTTGTAATGTTTGGGAAGAGTATTGTTATTGACTAAGATGATGTGATTTGTGTGTCAATGCTGTTTGTTTGTATAGGCTTTGAGGTTGATAAAATACGCAGTGGGGAAGTCCGGTGTGGAGTTCAGGAGAGAAATGCAAAGACATTCAGTGGCGGTGAGGCAGTTGTTTCATTACAAAGGACAACCGGATCCTTTGAAAGGAGATGCGCTTAATAAGGCCGTGCGGGACACTGTTCAGGAGACTATCAATGCTATATTTTCCGAGGAAAGTAGTAAGCCTGCAGCCACAGCACCTACCGATGATCTCAACAGACGAATTCAAGGTTTCAGGAATACCAACTACAAAATGCTGACAAAGGAGAAGAAGTCATTTATTAGTGAGGTAGTTGGTCTCGGAAGCGTGTCTATCAAGCTGGGATAGTGAGGTAGTCGTTTAATAGTATAGATTTTCCCCCAAATACCCAAACCACCGCAATCTCGATTTTCCTCTCTTTTTCGTCCCAAAGTCATAACCTTTCTCACTCTCTCTCTAAGCTTTAGTTTGGTAAGCTATTTCTCTCATATATTCATCGGCTAGGGTTTTACTCGCCGGTTAGGGTTTATAGTCGATTTGCTTTACTTTTTTATAATAGTAATGTATTCTTCACTGAATCACTCTGGCGCTGCAAATATTTGTGGCATCAGTTTTCGATGTGCTCGAAATTAGACGCTTATGCGTTCAATATATCATCTCTTTGAGCTCCCTTGGCTCCGTTTACTGCATTTAATCTTGATAGACTAAGCTTTCCTCAATTTTATTTCTCTTTGTGCTCGAAATTTTGTAGAGATTTTTAAGGTAGCTAAGAGTTCGTGAAGGTTTTAGACTACTTTGATCTTGCTTCTGTTAGTTTTTCGAGAAACAAAAATCAAATCCAGTAGTTGCTTATTAGGCAGATCATGGCGATTTTTTTGTTTTTGTCTTTTTGTTTCTTTTTTAAATCGAGGATTAGTTTTACTACATTGTGATACTGGTAGAGAAGGACCAACCATACAAACAGTGGCATTTTAGAAGATTTATATCGCTATATTAAGGTAATTAAGCTGTATCTGATTATCTATGTTGATTTACATTGCTTTTGAAATAAATTCATCTACTTTTTTCGATGCCTTGCTTTATTAATGTTAACAGATTGAAGTTTGAACCAACATCTACTTTTTTATACTTTTTTCGATGCCTTGCTTTTTTCCGTTGTATGCTTTTCAGGTAAGACAGTTGATTGCAATGGCATCAAGGGTGGCTGCAAGGATTCCAATGGTATCGAAGATGGCTGCAAGGTTTGGTTCTGGGAGGATGTCAAGCAGTGGAAAGATACTGAGCGAGGAGGAAAAAGCTGCTGAGAATATTTACATCAAGGTAAGTTTTAGTCTTCTAGATACATTCTGGTAATTTAACTTTGAGCTGTTTGGTTACTTTCTTGCTTTGCTTTTATTTTGCTTATCCTTCTATGTGAATGATTTTGTAAAACTTTAGAGTTGACTTAGGTTGTCTTTACTTTAGTGCTTTCCTGCTGTAGAAACTAACGCATGCTTCAGCTTTATAATTGAAAGATGGAGATATTGGTGCTAGATTGTGAGTTTAATCAAGCCTTGGCACTTATGAGTTCTCCAATGCAACCTAATTCTCATTGTTGGGTTTGTCTCTGTGTCTGTGGTTATACTGATAAAACACTTAAAATTATGAGCTAAACCGTCTGTACTAGAACCTTACCTTGCTTGCTAAATATGTGCGTTATCTGTGTGTGTGCGTATATTCCTTCCTAAGCATTGATAGTCAACATAAATTTATTTGCAAATAACTAAAAGTTAATTTATATTTTTTACAGTTCTACAAAAAACGTAAAAATTTGGGACAAATTGATCAGGTAATGTAGTAACGCATTCATGTTCAACCTATACATGTATGTGACCATTTATTCATTTGTTTTAACTCTCCTATATTTTATTTGTAGTTGGAGTGACAAGTCGTTCTACATGGTGATTAATGTGGTTAGACTTCGTTGGACATATCGACGTCAACATAGTTAAAACTTTTGCTATTTTTTTAAATAGATTCTATTCGTGTGTTTTTTGTTTTATTTTCATATGCACTGACACTGCATTTATTATCAGTGATTGATCATTTTTTACATAGTGTTGACTTAATATGAAGTGGGCTAATATTATTTTACAAATTTTATCATCAATCATTGGTGATTCTTCTCACATCTCAATTAGATCTGTGTTCGAATAATAGAGATCTCGATTAGATCAGTATTCGAATAATAGAGATAGGCCTGAAAGTACACGATAGTATCTGTCATGAGCAATGGACTTAAACAATTAAGTGAAAACGATATAATTGCACACTTTTAAGTATGCCACCGATAAATCGCACGCGCGAGCGCGACGCCTTTCGCACGCGCATATGCGCGTGCAGGAAGGCTAGTATGTATTTAAAAGGTGATAGATTCTAATAATCGAATTATTTTGTCGATTTTATGTAAACTTGAACTTCACACCGAAGTTTCAGTGCGAAGCTTCGCACTTGATATGATCTGTATCTATATATATAGGGCTCTTCCACTCAGGTATTTTTTTTTCTTTCCATTTTTAGGTATAGGCATTACACCAACTTTTAGATCATATTTTGACATCTCCACCGTCCAATTATTAGGTCTATAAGAGTAGATCATTCATATAAATTTTCAACCAAAATGGTGGTCGTTAAGGTATCGAACTAGGTTAAATCAAGAGACGGACCAAATCTGTCAAACTTGAACCTTTCATACTTATAAACTTCAGTTGCAGTTTTGAATACCTTAACGATCACCATTTTGGCTGAAAACTTACAGACTTAATCTACACATTAGGACCTAAGATCTAAACGATGAAGATGGTAAAATATAATCGAAAAGTTGGTGTAATGCCATATACCTGAAAATGACCCCAAAAAAGTATAACTTAGTAGAAGGATGCTCCGTGTGTGTGTGTGTGTATATATATAGTGAGCTTCAGTTGCAAATGTCCGCACCAAGCTGATCTGTATGGATTCCATCTTTTGGCCGGCGTTCTAGTCACCAAATCTCATCTCCACCGTTCAGAATATATGTATATATATAGATATATAGAGATCTACCCTGTAAAATTTCATCCAATTTGGTAATCATTTAGGTCCTCAAAATCGTGATTTACACGAATGGGCATAAATCAATAAACCGGAACTGTTCATGTAAGTCGCGATTTTGAGGACCAAAATGATCACCATATTGGATAAAATTTTATATGGTTGATATATACATATATATCTATATTCTGAACAGTAGAGATGATATTTAGTTACTGGAACGCTGGTAAAAAACCAGAATCCGTACAGATAAGCTTGGTACGGACGTCTCTCTCAATATATATATATATGAATTCGGCCAGATTGAGCACATGTATTAGCTAGCTAGCTCGGACAACCAAAAGCCTTCCATGTAGAGGACTGTCCTAGCAATAAGGACCGTATGGTTCTAGTTCGAGTGCCACGCATCCTATCTAGGTATTCTCACCGATCGACTAACTGTACCAAAGTTCATCAAAGACGTACAAATATTTTCTTATTACTGTATAAAGCTAAGATTCGAAATGAATTCCCAACACCTAACTTAACTAGAATATTTAGGCCAAGTCTATATGCACATGAAAGCTTCAATCATTTTGTAAACGAACGAAAATGTCCGAAGTAATTAATTAAGCATATCTCTATATTTTTCATTAAATAATCTAAACCAGCCATTCCTTATAATTATATGAAGTTGCTAACCATCATTCTTGTATGAAATCTAATTTGATCAGAAATTATTCAGCTGTTATTGCATTATTATGGTATATCTTCGGAAAAGCTTTATTTGATGGATAGGATGAGTAATTAGGATACACATGCATGATCGCTCCTTCTTTGTGAAAACATGCATAACAAGTAAACAACCATACAAATATACAAGCATATGGCATTACATTACAGCCTTCAAACCTGAAGTGATCGAAGTGGCCGGATAATAGCTAGCTAGGTAAATCGATGTGACCTCAACTAAGTTCATTCTCCCACAACCAGTGGTCTACAAAACATATTTACACGAACTAGAGATCGATGATATAGTTATGAATCTCGGGGACGTACAAGGAATATTTCCAAGTCTCCCAGCTGCCAAACCCGCCATATAATTCTGGCCCTCCTCGATCTCCCATTGGAGAACCCTCTACCCTACACTGATAATGCCCTGCCCTCCACTCCCCTCAGTTGCTCTTTCCATGTGACTTCACTCTCTCTCTCTCTCTCTTTGCATGGCTTCAATTCTCAGAGAGAGAGAGAGAGAGAGAGCAGCTCGATCATGACTATAACAGCAGGACCAAAGAGGACTGCGGGTACTGGAAGATGAGGAATCTATTCAGAGCTGTGTGCATATCTCTCAATCTCTGTCCATGACCACGTTCTTGAATTTCTTTTTCTTTTCGATCAGCTACATTTTCCAGCTAGCCTTTCTTAATATGCAGCTTTGTACACTTTGTAATTGGAGCTTGTTATTCCCACAACTTGCTTTTCACCAAAATAAGTGAGTCGTGGCTTTGTCGGTTTAGGCAACTGTAAAATCCATTTCACATCGAATTATATCCCGATATCCCCTAGACTAATACATCCCATCATGTCTGAGTTGAATGGGGCATGAATAAAGAGAAGCAACAACTTCTGCGTGTTTGGTAAACTCACACTTATTGAGATGGATGAGCAAGGAAGTGAGCAACCTACATTATTGGCTATAAAAGTGCATTGTCAAAATGAGAATTACCATTTGACCAAGAGGTTTGTCATTACAAGAACACAAGTTACAAGTATATTATGCAAAATTTGAAGTATATGGAATTCGAAGTTAGTTTATACATAAAAAAACGGTTTAGTTTGTATAAATGTAATCGAAGAATTAGAAACCACACATTTATTATCATATTCCTTTGTAAAAGTGTCTGGAAAGTACACATGAAAAATGAACCGTTAGAAATTCACTCCCATAAGAACTCTTGACTTCGTAGATCTTCTTCGAAAACAGCAAGATCCGAGTTATAACTCCCCAATGTAATTAGATACAAGTAATTTAGCACTAAATGAGAATGTATATGAGTCTTATTATACGAGTCTTATATCAGAAAAGCACCAAAGAATTACTATTGCAACAAATATGCATTGTAATTTTCGGTTGTCCTCACACGCCCACACCGAATAGCTGCCTAACTTGAGCTTCGTACGAAGATGCTAAATCCATCCAGGCCTGGCATCTGGATTATTCCTTGAAGCTTCTTAGCTGTTAACAGTGATAACAGAAAGAGTGAGGTGACTAACAGTGAATAGGCTATTCTGTTAAGTCTGTTATGTAATAGTCTAGCTGCATTTTGACACGTGAAAGGCTTGACAGTAGGATATTAACTGGCATTCTGCTGCACACAATTGTTGTGATGCATATATAAGGATCAGATTACTTGTTGTAAAGGATAAGGTTTTTCACTAATGAAATTCTGAGCTTTGTTAGTCTTCTCTGTGTTCTTCTCTGTGTTCTTCATTTTTTCAAGGTTTCAATTTAGCTTGTTTTGATTGTTCTCTGCTGAAGCTTAACCATGTTATCATGGTATCAGAGCAATCTTAGCTCTTGAGCAGTGTCCGCTGCATATTCTCTCACATTTCGACTGAGTAAGTTTGATTATTAACAAGCAAGGGTTTCATCAAAACTTGTTGTATTGCAGATCTGCTTTGCATCGAGTGCAAGGGTTTGGAACAGCATCTCAGATTCGTGAGCTGCACTTGATTTGGATATGTTCTGTAAAATCTTAGATTTCAGGTCTAAATTCTAAGTCCCTCTCTATATTTTTGCCGTTCTGATGCAAATCTGATATGATATAGTACTGGTGCTAAATTGTTAAGTATAGAAGTGATAGTTTGATTCAGAAGAGTGACTGTGATAGTGTTTGGATAGAAGAACTTGCTTTAAAGGAAAATCACTGAGGAAAATCAGTGTATTCAGAGCTTGAGTTAATAAAAAAATTTGAGAAGAATAGTAGTGTGTATATTGTGTGAGAGAATTCTGTGTTAATAGGTTATGTTTGTGTGATTAATATGCTCAGTGCTGTGTTGCTATAAATTTTGTGAAGTTGTAAGTGTGAGTACAAACATCTTCATATTGAGTTTTATTGCTGAGAGAATTACAGAAAGATATGGCACCTTCTACGTCTGCAAGTGGTTAGCATTCTGCAGCTGAATTGAGTAATACTGCAAACGATTCTAAACTGAGTCATGTTCCAATCAATTCTTTGTTAAGCATGTTGACTGTGAAACTCAGTGAATCCAACTTTATCAAGTGGAGCTTTCAGTTTCAATCTCTCCTTGAAGGAAATGAGCTGTTTGGCTTTTTCGATGGAACTGAGGTATCTCCTCCAACGTACAATCTGACTGAAGAAGGTGAAGTGACTTCAGAAATCAGTGAAGCTTATAAGCTGTGGAAGAAAACATATAAGTCACTCTTAAGCTTACTAATGGCCACACTGAGTGATGATATAATGGATATCATCATTGGATGCAAATCATCTCATGAAGCATGGAATGCTCTTGTTGAAAGATTTTCAACAGTATCCAGAGCTAACATCATGCAACTCAAAACTGAACTTCAAACCATCACTACTGGAAATTGACCCATTGCCGGCGACTTTTATGTCGCCGGCAATGTTTTGGACATTACCGGCGATTTTTGCCGGAAAAATCGCCGGTAATGTCTTTTTTTTTTTTTTTACATTACCGGCGATTTTTGTCGCCGGTAATGTCCGTCGCCGGCAATCTCTCGATGGTAATGTAAAAAAAAAAAAAAAAAAGACATTACCGGCGACTTAATTTATGTCGCCGGTAATGTCTTTTTTTTTTTTTTTTTTTTACATTACCGGCGACATAAATGTATGTCGCCGGCAATGTCTTTTCCGGCAAGACATTACCGGCGACTTACATTTATGTCGCCGGTAATGTTAAAAAAAAAAAAAAAAAGAGACATTACCGGCGATTTTTCCGGCAAAAATCGCCGGTAATGTCCAAAAACATTGCCGGCGACATAAAAGTCGCCGGCAATGGGAAGAAATGTTGTAGTGCATTCAGAAAGGAGCTGATTCAATTGAGAAATATCTTCTAAGAATCAAGAGTGCTCGAGATCAACTTCTATCAGTTGGAGTACTGATTGCTGATGAAGACATAATCATTGTTGCCCTCAATGGTCTTCCAGAAGAGTATGGAATGATTAAGATGGTGCTAAGGGGAAGAGAGTCTCCCATTTCACTCAGAGATCTCAGAACTCAGCTACTTGCAGCTGAAAGAGATTTGGAAGGCATTTTTCGACCCCACTCCACTATAAGTGCAATGACTGCAAGAAGTGATTCTACTAATGGTGAACATAGAAGGAACTGGACTCAAAGAGATAACAAAGGAGAGAAATTTTCTGAAAAAGGGTTTGGAGGATCTGACAAGGGACAGAAAGGCAATACTGGAGAGTGCTCCTTCTGTGGAAAGAAAGGTCATACTGCTGATACTTGCTTCCAGCTTCACTCCTGTCAAATCTGCAATAAGAAAGGACATTTTGCTGATACATGTTTTCAAAATCCTAACTATAAGAAAGGATCATCCAACCCTTCTCCTCATGGTTCCACAATTTCCTCCTCTAACCCTCAAGTGTACAGAAATGATAATGGCTCAACACCTGAATGTCAGATATGCAACAAAAGGGGTCACACTGCTGTAAATTGCTTTTACAGAACTCATGTTGGGTCAGACCATCCATCTCAGTCAGTTGTGTCATGCCAGATATGTGGTCTTAAAGGACATGGTGCTCTGAACTGTACTCACAGATCTAATTTTGCATATCAAGGTGATGAACCACCCTCTTCTCTGGCAGCAATGACTGCTCACTCAAGGGCTATGGCCACCGGGAATATGGCAAGCTCTTCTGGAACCAATCAGGATGTTTGGATTGGAGATTCTGATGCTACACACCACATGACTTCTAACCTCAGGAACTTGACCATTGCTCAGCCATACAACAGTGACAGTCATATCACCATTGGGAATGGTTCAGGTCTTGCTATTTCTCATATTGGTGCATTTAATATTACTCCTTCTTCTCATACTTTTCATCTTAGCAATGTGTTACATGTTCCTCAGCTAGCAGTCAATCTTTTATCACTAAATAAACTTTGCAAGGACAACAGATGCTTCATTACACTTGATGATATAGATATATGTATGCAGGACAAGATTACAAAGGGGCTGCTGTACCAAGGAAAGAGAAATCCTGAAGGCCTTTTTCTGTTCAAAAATCCAAAATTACAGAATTCAAATAAAGAAGTGTACTCTGCCTATGTTGGAGGTGTAGTCAGAAACACTACATGGCATCAAAGATTTGGACATCCTTCTTCTGAAGTCACAACTAGAATGTTATCCCTTTCTGAAATCAAGTGTAGTTCTGATACATCTGAGTCTGTATGTACTGATTGTATTCAAGGAAAGATGCATAGACTTCATTTTTCTGAGTTTGATAGTCATAGTTTACAACCCTTTGAGAAACTGCATTTTGATGTATGGGGACCAGCTCCTTGTCATTCTCTTGAAGGATACAGATATTACTTGACTTTCATTGATGACTGTACCAGATTCACATGGATTTATCCTTTGATAAATAAATCAGATGTTTTCCCTACTTTTGTTAAGTTCTGTGCACTTGTTCAGACTCAGTTTGGTGCATCTGTTAAAATCCTTCAGTCTGATGGAGGGGGTGAATATATAAGTAATGCTTTCAAAGACTTTTTGTCATCCAAAGGAATTCTTCATTACAGATCATGTCCATATACTCCTCAGCAGAATGGTCTTGCTGAGAGGAAGAATAGGCATTTAGTTGATACTTCTGTCACTCTTATGGTAGCTGCCTCTTTACCAAAAGCCTTTTGGTTTCATGCTATATCTCATGCTGCCTATTTGATTAATAGAATGCCATGCAAATCTCTCCATCTTATCTCCCCATTTCAGAAATTATTTCATAAGGTACCTGATATACAGAATCTGAGAATTTTTGGTTCAGCATGCTTCCCTTACATTAGACCTTATGCTAAGGATAAATTGGAACCAAGATCTGTACAGTGTGTGTTTCTTGGTTATGCTCTGGGATATAAAGGGGTATTTTGTTATAATATTTCTCAGAATAAGCTTTGGATGTGTAGACATGTATTGCATCAAGAATCTATGTTTCCTTTTGCCATCACTCCCTCTTCTGTTCCTTCTCTAGCCTCCTCTATTCCATCTGCTACATTTTTTGCTCCCTTACCTGTATATTCCTCCAGTGTTGGTTCTCCCACACTGTTTGAAGGGGGGATTGGAGTAGCACAAAATGGTAAAAATAGTGATGGAAATGATGGTTCTCAAGCTCAATCTCAAAGTCAAGACTCTTCTGTTAATGGAGTTGTTAGTGAAGCCAGTATGCAAAATAACTCTACTGATTTTGTCACTGATACTAATGAAAATGTGAATGAAGCTACTAATGAAAATGTGAATGAAGCTAGCATGCAGGGAACCTATAACAGTAATAGTACAGCAGCTGAAGAAGTTTCAAACAATGATGGAAGTAATAATACAGCAGCTGAAAGAGTTCCAAACAATGATGATTTTCCTCATAATATTGATGAACAAGGTCATGAAGAAGATGTGATTATCAACAATGGTAACATCTTCTTAGATCCTGCTATAGATGATATACTTCAGAATCCTGAATATCAATTTGTTGAGGATCAGGACTATAACAGACACTCTATGCTGACAAGAGCCAAAAATGGAATTGTCAAAAAGAAAACCTTCAGTGAGTACTGTGCATTCTCATATATTGTTCAGCAGAAACTTTACAATGAGTATCCTTTTTTTGCTGGTTTTACTGCAGTAACTGACATTACAGATGTTCATGAGCCTAAACATTATAGAGCTGCATCAGGACAATCAGAATGGGAAGAGGCAATGCAGGAAGAGATCACTGCTTTAAAAAGGCAAGGTACATGGTCCCTTGTGCCTTGTCCACAAGGGAAAAATATTGTTGGAAGTAAATGGGTATATAAGGTAAAGAAAAATCAGGATGGTACTGTCTCTAGATATAAGGCAAGGCTGGTTGCACAGGGTTTTTCTCAAGAAAAGGGATTAGATTATGATGAAACCTTCAGTTCAGTAGTAAAACATAGTACGATAAGAATGATACTTGCTCTTGCTGCTATTCACAACTGGAAACTAAGGCAATTAGATGTGAAAAATGTTTTTCTGCATGGAGATCTTAAGGAAGAAGTATATATGAAACAACCTCAAGGTTTTGTGGACAAAGATCATCTTGATCATGTCTGCTTGCTAAAGAAGTCCTTGTATGGACTTAAGCAAGCTCCTAGAGCATGGCATGAAAAGTTTACAAGTTTTCTTCCTGGAATGGGTTTTAAGTTCTCTCATTCTGATCCTAGTCTATTCATTAAGAGCAGCACCGCAGGAATTATTGTTCTTCTACTATATGTAGATGATATTGTGATAACTAGGTCAGATAATCAAGGGATGGAAGAAATAATCACAGAATTGAATTCAGTCTTTGAAATGAAAGATCTTGGAGCTCTATCTTATTTTCTTGGTCTGGAAGTGTCACACACATCAGAAGGATTATTTCTGAGTCAAAAAAAAATATGCAGAAGACTTGCTTGTTAGAGCTGGAATGCAGTCTACCAAACCTTGCACCACACCATGTCTTCCTCATTTTCAAATGCTCAAAACTGATGGAGAACCCCTGGTTGATCCTACATTTTATAGAAGCATTGTGGGAGCATTGCAGTACCTTACGTTTACAAGGCCAGATATTGCCTATGCAGTTAATACTGCATGTCAATTCATGTCAGCTTCCACTACAGTTCATTTTGCTGCAGTAAAAAGAATTCTGAGATACATTCAAGGTACTTTGCATAAGGGACTATTCTACAAACATCAAGATCAACAGATTGGTGAACCAGCAGTCTGTATTAAAGCATTCTGTGATGCTGATTAGGCAGGTGAAATAAATAACAGAAGATCAACAACTGGATTTATAATCTACATCAATTCATGTCCTATATCATGGCAATCAAAGAAGCAAGGTTCTGTATCCAGAAGCTCAACAGAAGCTGAATATAAAGCTCTTGCCAACACAGCTGCAGAAATATCCTGGATTAGACATGTGCTGTGTGATTTGCAAGTTAAAATTCCAAGACCTCCTCTACTTCGATGTGACAATCTCTCAGCACTGGCATTAGCTTCAAATCCAGTTTTTCACTCCAAAATAAAGCACCTGGACAATGACTTTCACTTTGTAAGAGAAAGGGTTCAAAAACATGATTTGCTGCTACATTATGTGCCTACAACAGAACAGATTGCAGACATACTCACCAAAGGTCTTCTTAGTCCTACATTCAACTATCATTGTAACAATCTCAGCTTGGTGACCTTACTGAGCTTGAGGGGGTGTGTTAACAGTGATAACAGAAAGAGTGAGGTGGCTAACAGTGAATAGGCTATTCTGTTAAGTCTGTTATGTAATAGTCTAGTTGCATTTTGACACGTGAAAGGCTTGACAGTAGGATATTAGCTGGCATTCTGCTGCACACAATTGTTGTGATGCATATATAAGGATCAGATTACTTGTTGTAAAAGATAAGGTTTTTCACTGATGAAATTCTGAGCTTTAATTTGTTAGTCTTTTCTGTGTTCTTCTCTGTGTTCTTCATTTTTTCAAGGTTTCAATTCAGCTTGTTTTGATTGTTCTCTGCTGAAGCTTAACCATGTTATCATTAGCATAGGGTTCAATGAAGTCGAAATCATTACGTTTAGGACAAAAAGTCATTCACAGAATTTGAATCTTCGCCGTTTAATCAACATAATACTCCAAACTTTAAAAATTATGAAAGTGACGCTTAGACTTTGCTGCTCTGTTAGGTACTCGACCGAGGTGTTCTCGTCAGACCCATAAGCATTCTCGGTTACCTCACTTACCTGTATCTCTGCCGCCACTCCATTCGGGTCGGATCACTTCTATCTCTCTCGGCCGGCGCCGCCAAGGAGTTTGCCGATGAGCTCGACTTCTTCCGCTCCTCTGGAGCCTCTGCAAAGGACGCGATCGCCAATCTCCTCGGCGTCCTGATCGCTTCGCTCCTGCCTTTTCTGGTCAAGCGCTTTGACCTTTGAATCTTCTTCGAATGCGTCGTCGTCGGAGCTAAGCCAGAGCGTATGGGGTGCCCTCGAGTTCTTCCAACTGGGCTTAATGAGCTCGCATTTTCCTCCCTCCTCAAGCTCCTCGCCAGGTTCCAACTCATCGACCCCATAATGCAGACTATGCAATCCTATCAAGTAAAACTCAGTGAGGATGCATTGACCTTTTTGATTCGAGCGTATTCAGATTCCGGATTGATTGATAATGTCCTTGAGTTGTTTAAAGCTGGGATTCATATATATTGTTGTGTTCCGAGTGTTTATGCGTGTAACAGGTGGCTTGATTTGCTTGTGAAAATAGGGAGAGTAGGGGATGCACGGATGGTGTATGATGAAATGTCTGAGAGAGATGACTACACTACTTGTATTATGGTGAGGGGGATGTGTAAGGAAGGGAAGGTTGACGAAGGGTGGAAGTTGATTGAGAAGAGATGGGGAGAGAGTTGCGGGTCGATGGTGGTGTTCTACAATATGATTATTGATGGGTATTGCAAGAGAGATGAGGTTGGGAAGGCTAATGGGATTTTTAAGGAGTTGAAATTGAAAGGGTTTTTGCCGACGTTGCAGACTTTTGGGGCTTTGATTAATGGGTACGGCAAAGGAAACTTTCTGGCGGTTGATCGACTTGTGATGGAAATGAAGGAGAGAGGTTTGAGGAACAAGTATACCAGAGAGGCGGAGAGAGCGTCATTGGTGAGGCCGTGATTGTTGGATGACACGGAGATACATACGGAATCTAATCTTGCGGCGAAAGTATGGACGGAGAAGCGGCGAGGCCTGGGGAGAGAGACGGCGAGAATCTGGAGCGTGAGAGAGAGAGAGAGTTGAAAAGAAAAAAATTGATTTTTTTGTTTTTTAAATATCTCTATTAATTAAGGGAGGAGGGCTTGGAGCGGTTGGAATGGTAGAACTTTCAAAACTCCTTAATTGCCCTTCTATTAACTGTATCTCTACTAGAAAAAAAAATTAAAAAAAGCAGGACAAAATCGTAATCAAGTTGACAGAAACCCTCTGATCTCTCACTCATAGCAGTTTGACGCAAAAAATTGAAACTAATATGTATTCCTATCTCCTCCAACTGCTTTGCCATTGTTATCGAAGAAAACTGCTCTCCCCTTTTGTTATAAAGCTAGGGTTTCTGTGTCGTGCTTCTCGAATGGCTCTTTACAAGCACATTGTTTTCTTCTTCGTCTTCATTCACCTCTACCGCAAAAGTTCCAATTTCGCCAGATCGAGGGAAGACAATGAAATGTATAGCTATATCCTTTCTGATTTTTAATTTCGGGGTTGCCGCGGTCCCAAGATGGTGAAGCTTTTTTCAAACAAGGAACACATGGGTTTCAGGTAAACATTGTTTTTATTCACATCATCACATTGATGAAGTAAGAATCTTACTTATGAATGCATTTCTAGAGGTGGCTGCGCGAGGTGCGCGGGGTCTAAAGAGGCAGTTGGAGGCTGGCCGAGGCGGGATATGAGCAGCGAAGGCCACGAGGATTTGGCATCATGGCGGACATTGCGAGTCCAAGTAGAGACACGATGGCAGCGAAGTCTTGAGGCCGTGAGGTCACGAGACAGAGATACGATGGCGGCGAAGTCTGGAGGCCGTGATGTGGCGGCGCGAGGCGGATGTCGACGGCAAAGTCCCAGAAAAGGCATTGCTATTGAATTTTGTGATTTTTCTCTAACATATCGAGAGAGAGAGAGAGAGATAAATTGTATTATATTTTTGATATAAATAAAAAGATAAAAATATAAATTTGTTGCCATCACAAGGTAGATTATAAGATTTTTGTTTTTATTTATAAAATTTTGTCATTTATTGTTCAAATCGAGAGATGTTGTTATAATAGACGGATATGTATATATATTTGACTTTTGATATCTATCGTTTAGTCTAACTAGCTTAACCACCCGTGTGTACACACGTGTTAAATCAGATCAACCACTACTTTATCCACTTCTATGACAGTTTTTGTTGGACAAAATTGTTGTTCACCTTTTTTTTTGTCTCCCGTGAGTTTTTCTTTTCTTTCTTTTTCTTTTCTAGTGCATTACAATACTACCCTCCATTTATATCTTCTGTTTTTTTTTTCTTGGGGCTGTTTTTATTTTTTCATAGGGGCATTTTCAGGTTTCCATAATTTGGTATGAGATGACACCAAAAGCTACGCTTGGCTTTATATTATTATATTTTCAGGTTTCTAGTGCATCATCACATCATCAATTGTTTTAACTCCTGAGAATCTAAAGGTTGGAATTTTTACCTTCTACCTCCAAATGTTTATAGTTTAATTTTTTATGTGTTTTTCTTCCTTTTTTTCAAAGGGTGGAGGATCTGAAACGGAGGTGACTTGGGAAGACCAGCAGAACATCAACAAGTTTGGGAGATTGAATAACTGATTTCACGAGCTCGAGGATGAGATCAAAGCTACAAAGGTAGAGTCTTTTTGGTCATATTGTTCATGGGTTTTGTTTTTGATTTTGATTATGTGGACTGCAAATAGAAGATTGTGTCCTGTTTTGAATTAGTGTCTGGAGTTTATAGTTTGAAGGGGAAAGATAATGGATATATTTAACTAATGTATTATTTAATTGGGTATTAAGTTTCGTAAGTCACCACAAAGCTTAAGACTTTGTGTTTGATATCGTTTTACTTAAAAGGAAGTTGGATATGTTGGAACAGTGAAGAAATATATTATTGGATTCGATCCCTTTTCAATCCTTTATGCTGTGATTGGTAGGCTAAGGAGACTTGGATTGCTCTGTTTTATATACCGTTGAGGAATGCTGCTGTTTCATTTGCTAGCAGAAATGAAACAGCAGAAAGATGTATAGCTATATCCAGAAAGCAGAAATGAAATGTATAGCTATATCCTTTCATTTGCTAGCGCGTAGAAATGAAATGTATAGCTATATCCAGAAATGTACCTTTGAGACTTTGACTCGCTTGCACACGTATGGTTTTATCTCTTTTTATTTAGTTGGGGCTACTGCGGTGATTGTTGTTTCTCATGTCGTTGGTATGTATGAACAGCTAGACCCATAAGACGTTCTTTTTAAAGGTACAAGAATGTATCACTTTTCAGTTTCAGCAAAATGATATGGTTTAGGGGTGCATATGAAATTGTCTAAAGCAAAATCATGTGCTTAAGGAAGAGCGGCATCTCTTGATCGCTTAGTACTACTAAACTGTCTTTAAAGCAGCAAATTGAAGATATTGGGATAGAAAGATGGAATTGCAGTTAACCTCTCAATTTATTTGAAAATTGCTCGACTGTAGTTGGCCTCCCAGCCTCCTACTTCCTCTCCGATCGACACATGAAATGGGAGTCGTCGGTTAAACTGTGGACTCTATTAATTAAGGCAACCATGCTTACGGCGGTTATCATGGTAGAACATTCTAAATGCCTGAAAATGTCCTTATCTTTTTATAACTCCACGAAAAACGGAAAATACCAAGGAGGGATGAATGTGTAAATCGGCACAATTGCGAGCAATGTATGCGGAAGGAGACTGGTCCTTTACCCCGAAGAAGAGAAACTGATGATTTGCAGTTATCCTTCTTCCACACCTTTATATTTGTAAAAACCGACCGGTCTCCCATTATCAATCACCAAATGGCTCCATCAAATCTCTGGGCTCTTTCGCTAGAAAGGTACTTGACGATATCCCTATTTTTTTGTTTTTTGTTTTTGTTATTTGGGTCGTGGCAGAGAAGATGGGGCTGGAGATGTAGGGATTTTTTATCAAAGGAAAACGGCGATTGGAGTTTATTTGGAGGAGAGAGCATTGATGATTCTGGTAACCGCAAAACTCTCAATCATATCGGTAGTTAACCTTCTCTCCATCCAATTGCAGTTATATCTCTCCTCTTGGGTCACTGCATATGTTTTAAGTGTTTTCTCTTACTCAGTCGATTTTCATCGTTTCGTTTTCCTCTTTTCGAGCAAACACATCTACGAAATCGACTTCGACCTCCTCAACGACATCGTCTTCGACTCTTCCTCCTTATCCGGCAACGATAACTTCACCTCTAATGCGAGAGGTCCTCACTCCACTTTGGGAAAATAAGTGAGAGTTCCAATCCCAATCCCAATCCCTGAACTTCTATTTCTTAATATGTTCCAATCTCTATTCATTTTTGTTATGATCAATTCTTTCATGTTTTAAATTCAGAATCAATTCTTTGAGAACTTCGACATTGACAATTTTGTTTCATTTGGGTACATATTTCTTTTGGGTTGTTTAATGGTTAATTGAAGAGTGCACGATAGTATCTTTCGTGAGCAATGAACTTGAACAATTAAGTGAAGACGATATAATTGCACACTTTTAAGTATGCCACCGAAAAGTCGCACGCGCGAGCGCGACGCCTTTGCGCGTGCAGGAAGGCTAATAAGAGTATTAAAGTCTTCTCTCTTTATTTGTTAACAAAAAAAAATAGCCAGAAATTGATTCTAGACAATACATAAGTTTATAACTTCACGAGCATAGACGAAAAAAAAGAAGAATGAAAATTAATTATATATCATTCTTTCTCTCCCACGTACTCTAATAAGTTTATAACTTCTAAAACTGCAATATATAATAAATTTCTATTTCTTCCTTTTTTCGACTTTTTTTTTTGACTGATCATTATATTTATTTATTTCCTGGAAAAGCTACACAAACCTAGTGTGTAGTGTGTGCAATTTAATCTAGTATCTTCTATTCTTGGTATTCTTTTCTTTTTTTTTATCTTAAGGAAATTTTTTTCCGAACGCGTATTCGAAGTATATATAGAACATGCAACTTGAATGATTGATGTACGTAGTCATTAACCTTTTTTTTATTTCTTTCTATTTTTTAGGTGTAACGGTAAAATTGAAAGTTGATAAGTTACAAGAGAGTTTATCGGTGTCCGGCACGATAGAAAGAACTCCCCTAAAATAACCTATATTATTACATGATCAATTTGGTACCCAACCACCATAGCTAAACGTACTAGCTACATGTAGAACAAAGACTAAAAAATTAGGGATCCTACACCCTATCTAACTATGCACCCTAAACTACATCAAAGTCATATGATGCTCCTCCGCTTGTATCTTCGCAACTGCCGCCGGATCCATAACAACCTTCTTCTGAAGGGAGTTGAGCCCATAAGCTCCTGTTTGGCTCCACTTGCCTTATTCACTGGTGGAGGTGTTGCTTCACAAACATTCATCTTCAGCGAAGATGCCCCATTTGCATGGGGGAGTCCTATTCCTTGGGTCGGATAGGAAGAATGTCATCTGGTCCGATCTGAAATAAGATATTAAAGCCTTAAAAGTGTCTCTGTTACCTAATTGGGCTTCAGAGGGCACCCATATTGGCCGTAAAATATCCCAGTTAGCCGAGTTGAAGAACTGCAAAGAATCAGAAAGGTCAGTGGACCACCCTAAAAAGATTTGTCCTACATGTTGAACATTTGTCCCATGAGGTCGGCGCGAGACTCGTGCATGGCTGCCATGTGGCTAGCACGCACAGTCTCGAAGATCGCACTTCCAGCCTTAGTGGTCGCTGCTTCCTCCATCATTGAAGCCACCTCCTCCATCAACACATTTGTCCCTGAGGCCGCCAGGACCGACTGAGCCATTGTGGTTGTGGGCCGCCCTTCAAAGCCAAAAGGCATAGTGGAAGGATCGGTTCGGGAACCGTTGCCTGGCGAGGGTTTCGGTACCCTAACCGCCGCCATCATTGCCATTTTAGCTTTCCTGGTCTGCAAAACATGGCAACCGTCTACAAAAAGCCCATACAAATCACAGTAACCAAGAAACGAAGGATAATCAAAACTCACCAATTCTGTACACTTGGACGGATATTGGAAGCTCTTTCTTACCACTACACTACGATGTAGGTTGAGCTCCACCTCCAGTTTCATCTTACCCACTTGGAGGAACGGTTCATCATGGAATCAAAAAGTACCAATGGTATTTCTGATCTTCTTCGCCTATTTCTTGTCCATGGAGGCATTCGAGACATTGTGGACAAGCATATCCACATTAATCTTGGTAGTCGGCATCTCCATCATCAATGAGAAGTCGTCAAACTCCTCCACCACCCCCGTGAGATCACTGTAGTACCATCAACCACGTTGGACCGCACGGCACAGGGCTCGAACCTCTTTGAACTTGTTGAAGAGCCTGTCAGAACCTCAGCAGGACCAAGAGGACCATGCCAAATTCGAACCATCGCCGCCTTGAACGACTGTTCATGGATCTCCGGCAAGGCCATCAACCCTGTTGGCAAGTATTAAAATTGTAGATACATTAGAATCCTATTGTGATTAGAATAGGTTTAGTCTTTATTATAGATATTCTCTTTCTATTAGGAATATGCCTTGTAAAGTTGAATATATACCCAATTCGTGAATGAATGAAGGTATTGCATTCTACCCTAAATACTTTTGATCATACTCTTGTACTTGGCATCAGAGCCAATAATGTAGACCTATCAACAAATCCTATTTTTTGTTACCCACTGTACCTAAATTTCGTTATCATGGAGGAAAAATCTGACTCTATTGTGATTTCTTCTCCTGAACCTTAACCTCAACCTTCCATCCACTACTTTCAAGAAAACTCATATTTTCCATTCGGAGTTCTCTTGATTGATTCCAATTACTTTACATGAGCTCTTGTTATGCAGATGCGTATTGGAGGCTAGGGCGTAACATACATAAATTTTTTACTAGTGATTTGCCTGCACCTATTGCTAGCACACCCGAGTATATTAATTGGGCTACTAATAACGAGAATGTGGAGAGTTAGTTGATTGATAATATGTCCCTATCTATCATCAACCGCTATCTTCGTCTTAAGATTGCTGCTAAAATTTGGACTGCTTTGTACCAAACTTATTATGATGATTCAAACGTTACCTGGATCTATGAGTTTCACCGCCTTCGCTTCTCCATTAAATGAGATGGGCGACCCTCTTTGTCTACTATAATGAGTTAGTTACATGACTTGAGGAACTTAATCAACGTGTTGCCTCATTTTCCAATACCATGTCCAGAGTTGTCCAAGACAACACCTACAAATCTATGCTCCAAGTTCACATGTTCTTGCAAGGCTTTGATCATGAGTTTGGTCAAATTCGGGGGGAGCTTCTTCGTCGTGGGGAGTTATTGAGCCTTTACAAGACCTATGCTCATGTTCGTCGGCCTCAACGACCATCTTACTCACTTTTCTGCTCCTGGTTATCGTGCGATGATGACTACCCCAACTACCATGTCTCTATAGCCACTTCCACCGACACTGGCTTCAAATGCTTAGGCCTCCGTGGCTTACCGGTGGTCCCCCATCCTCACGCTCCTCTGACTCCTCTTGGTTTGGTGTTCGACCTCCAAACTCTTTTGCTAACACTACCTGCCCACTGCGCAAGGATAAATGTCACTCTAAGGATAACTGCTTCTCTACTATTAGATATCCTGATTGATGGGGTAATCGCCCACGCAAGACTCTTCTTCCATAATCACTTTTGCCGCTTCTGCTAATGTAGTCCAATCAGGTATGTCTGGGTAAGACATCTCTTACTACATCTTCTAGGAATAATGCTTGGATAATTGACATCGGTGCAACTGATCATATGACAAATACTCCTAGCTTAGTTCACTTTATTTGTCCCTTTTCTTTACCTAGTTTCTCTACTGCTGATGGTTCCCCTTCTTATGTTGTTGGTAAAGGCTCTGTCACTTCTTCTCCTGATTTAGCAATTTATTCTGTCTTAGTTGTTCTTTCTCTATCCTATAACCTTTTATAGTTAGTCAAATCACTATGGCTCTTTCTTGTTCTGTTACATTTTATCCTAACTTTTGTGTATTTCAAGACATTCTAACACGGCAGATTCTTGGTGATGGTACTAGAAAGTGGAAGCTATACTATCTCGATTTGACATCCAGTAGAGAAAAGCATCCGAGTTCATTGAATCAAGCCAACATTGTTAGCAGTCTGGATAAAGCCAAGGAAACCATCTGGTTATGACATCGTCATTTGGGTCATCTTTCTTTTGGATATCTTAGGAAGTTACAACGCCCATTTGTTTTCGGGTGTTGATGAGTCTGAATTAAAGTGTGATGTTTGTGAACTGGCCAAGAGCCATTATATTACTTATTCTCTTAGTTTGAATAAATGCTCAGTTCCTTTCATGAAAATTCAATATGATGTTTGGGGTACTGCTAGAATTTCTACACCAACTGATGATCGTTATTTTGTCACTTTTATTGATGAATATACCCAGATGACATGGTTTCATTGATGACTAGCAAGAGTGATGTGTTCTCTCACTTCATTGAGTTTCATGGGATGGTGGCTACACAATAGCAATAACCTATCTGGGTTCTTCAATCAAACAATGGAGGTGAGTATGTTAATGCCGCCATGTCTACGTATTTGGCCTCTCATGGGGTTCGCCTAACCTCTATTGCCTATATTCGTCAATGGAATGGCTTGGCAGAACATATGAATAGGCAATTACTAAAAGTTGTTCGGGCTTCATTGTTTGGCATGAATGTGCATCGATCTTATCGGGGTGCGGTTGTTACTTATGCTGCTTATTTGATTAATTGTACTCATTCTTGTGTCATTGAGTTTCATAGTCCCTACTAGAAGTTACAAAAGATGTTGAATGTCATTTTCCTTCCTAACCTTGAGCCTAGAGTGTTTGGTTGCACTATGTATGTCTATATTCATAAGCTTCTCAAGGGTAAACTTGATCTTTGTTCTTTGAAGTATTTCTTCATTGATTACATTGACTTTCAGAAAGGTTATCGATGTTATGATCCTCTCACCAAGAAAACCCATGTCTCCTTTGTCTCCTTTAAAGAATCTGAACCATATTACTCAGATGGAGTTTCAGAGTCTTTCCTTTAGGAGGAGAGATGATGTGAAACAAATACTCTAAATTTGCAAGAATTTGAAGAGTTTGAGCAGTTGGAGGCATAATTTGAAGGATAAGAAAATTCTGTAATGGAGGTCCCTTTACCTATTTTCGATGCATCAAGTGACTCCTTTTGACCCGTCGAAAATAGTGTATCAAAGGGACAAAAGGATTCCTTTGACCCATCGAGTGATAAGTCTCGATCCGTAAAAAATTCGGTATCGGATGACTAAGAGGTTACAATCGACCCGTCGAGTACCTCCCCTCGACTCATCAAAGTTGACATAGAAGAATTATCAATTACGCAACATCGAGATAATACTAAAGAACATGCTCCTTTTTCTACATCATCAACTGAGATCTCTGTTCAAAGTGCTCCATTTGAGGTACGTAAATCTAAACAAATTACTAAGAGAATTCCTAAACAACAATATGAGCCCCATATAGATGGCAAAGTCAAATACCCTATTGATAATTATATCTCCCCTTATAGGTTGTCTAAGTCTCATGCAATTGTTGTTAGTTAATTATCTTCAATATCTTTTCTAAGAAATGTACATGATGTTTTGGTAGATCCAAAGTGGAAGCAAACAATACATGAGGAATTAGAAGCCTTACATAAGAATAAAACTTGGGATATGATTCATATGCCACCTGGTAACAAGACCGTTAGATGTCGTTGGGTGTTTATTGTGAAACTTAAAACTGATGGGAGCATTGATCGTTATAAATCTTGATTGATTGCCAAGGGTTATACATACTCATAAATATAGAGTAGATTACCATGAGAATTTTGCATATGTTGCCAAGATTAATACTGTAGGGATTCTTATTGCCCTTGCAGTTTGTTATGATTGACATCTACACTAGTTTGATGTGAATAACGCTTTCCTAAACGGTGACTTAAAAGAAGAAGTATACATTGATACTCCATCAAGAATCAGTGGCAAACTAGGTAATAAGGAAAATGTGTGTCGTCTGAAGAAGTCTCTATATGCTTTGAAGCAATCACCTAGGGTTTGGTTTGGACGCTTCTTAAAGGCAATGAAAAAATTTCGGTATCGCTAGTGTAACTCTGACCACACCTTGTTTTTCAAATGGAAGAATGGTCAGATTACTATTTTAATTATGTATGTTGATGATATGGTTGTTACTAAAGATGATCCATGCGAGATGGCAAGTCTCCAGAAATAGTTGTCACAAGAGTTTGATAGGAAAGATTTGGGTGACTTAAAATACTTCTTGGGAATTGAAGTTGCAAGGTCCAAACAAGGGATTACATTGTTCCAAAGAAAATATGTTTTGGATCTTCTTGCTGAGACAAGATTGTTGGTTTGTAAGCCTGCTGCTACTCCTATTAAGAAAAATCACAAGCTGGAGCTTCTCCCAAATCAGGTTCGAGAAAATAAGGGCAGGTATCAACGTTTAGTTGGAAGACTTATTTATTTGTCACATACTAGATCTCATATTGCATATACTACCAGTATGGTGAGCCAGTTCATGCATAATCCTGGAGTAGAGCATATGAGTGTTGTCTTACATATTCTCAGGTACTTGGTAAAGGATTATTATTTGTAAAAAGCAGTGAGTTGTGCGTTTTAGGCTACACTAGTGAGATGTGTGTTTCAGGCTACACTGATGCAGATTGGGCTGGTGATCATACTAATATGGTGTTTATTTCTGGATACTTTACTTTTATTGGTGGGAGTTTGGTAACTTGGCGCAGTAAGAAACATAATATGATTGCTCGTTCTAGTGCATAAGCTGAATACAGTGGAATGACAAATGAAGTATGTGAATTGTTGTGGATCAGAAATGTGTTGAAAAAAATTAGGCTTCAAGCTTCGAAAGCCGATGAATTTGCATTGTGATAATACAACTGCTGTTGAGATTGCTCATAATCCAGTACAACATGATAGAACCAAGCATGTGGAGGCTGATAGAAATTTCATAAGGGATAACCTTGACAAAAAAAATTATTTGGTTCCATTTTGTGACGTCTGAGGAACAATTAGCTGATGTTCTTATTAAAGGGTTGTCACATGAAGCCTTTAGTAATGAGTTGGACAAGTTGGACATGATTGACATCTATGCTCCAACTTATGGGAGAGTGTTGGCAAATATTAAAATTGTAGATACATTATAATCCTATTGTGATTAGAATAGTTTTATTCTTTATTGTAGATATTCTCTTCCTATTAGGAATATGTCTTGTAAAGTTGTATACATACTCAATTTGGGAATGAATGAAGATATTGCATTCTACCTTGAACACTTTTGATCATACTTTTTGACAAACTCGAATAGTCTCACAACAACGTACCAGAAGTCGTCATTAACCACCTCGGCTTCATCGGGAGCGAGATTCACTACCTCGACATCATCGAGCTCCGAATCAAAGGCTATGACAACCAAGCGATCTGAAACCTCTTAGGCGTCTTCAGCCATGCACGAGGAGAGGGAATAGGGAAGGGAAAAGGAAAGGAAGAGGAGACCAAAAAAAAAGGTGGAAGAGAAGAAGGAGAATGATCGGCCTAGGAGCGGCGGTCGACGACTAGGTTTAGGTAGCAGCTTCTAGGAATGGAGTAAAGTTTTCTCAATAGGTTTTTTTTCTCTCAACCTTTGAACGCCCCAACCTTTATTTCTATACATAGTCATTAACTTGAAGACTGATAAGTTGTAAATCTAACTTCATAAATCATATTAATTCAAGAATAGTACTTCAGTGTGTTAACGTAGTATGCATTAAAACACATGTTATAAAAGTTGACCTGATATTACAGGTTAACCATTAATCGGTAAACATATGTTTTAAGTTAAGGTGGTATGTAAACCTAAATAAGTAAATGTAAGACCATGTTTTGGTAACTTGTTAAAGTTACAAGTTTAAGGTTGAGAATGAACCTAAACAAGAAATTTACAACATAAAAATCAAATTTGTAGTTTTATGGTTCAATAAACATCTTAAAAGGTAACTACAACAACCATATTCAGTACTTTTGTAAATCTACCGTATACAAACTCTACACGACTAAAAACCCATGTCAATTCCTCTATCCAATATCTCCTGATCCATAGCTTCTTCGTCATTGCCCTTCCTGAAATCAGTTTCTTCTTCGTCGTCTCCACCTTCCATCGACCGTGTCCGTGTCTTCGTCATTGCCCTTCCTGAAATCGTCTTCTTCTTGCGTTTTGGGCTGTTTCTAAACTGGGTTTCTGTAAAGTTTTGGTATTTTTGTGATTTTATAGAATTTTTGGGAATTAGGAAGTCGATTGATTGACGAGGAGCCAATCCAATCCAATCGACGATCCATCTATGATCCAATTTCTCGGCAAGGTTCACAGTTTTTGATAAAAAATTTCAATTTCGGTTATTAATTTATTATACTGATGAAGATTTTGAAGATGATTGCTTTGTTGTTGTTTTTGATGATTCAGATTCCGGTGAAGTTTTACAGTCAGAGCACCGCCGAAGAAATGGCGCTTTTGGCTTATAATCGAGTTCTCAAGCTCTCCTCACCAGGTTAGAGATCATGTAGTTATGAAATTTAGAGATGTAGAATTTGATGAGTATTGCGATAATTGGAGCTGTGTTTAACAAGAAGTAGCTACATCTGAATTCGGAGGTGTGAATTGTTAAGAGTGATCTGTAGTATAGTCTATAACTATCTATGAATAGAGCATGATCACAGATTCTTTAGATGTTCTGGTTATGTATATGAACAGAGTGTGAATGTAGAATAGAATGTCTTACTTGCAGAACTGTTGTAGTTCATCGATTAGTCTCCTTATTTCATCTCCAGTTCTTGAAAATACTTATCCTAAGAAAAACCAAAGTACACTTAACACACAAAGTGTTCACGCAGGGAAAATCTCAGAGAGATTAAAAACCATGCGGGGCTTTTAAAGCAAAGCACCGAAACTCAAATCCACTAATACTCAAAAGTTTTACAAATCACTTTACACAATGATTATCACAAATATCACTATACTGGAAGTAATTGTAAAACAGAAAAGAGCATACAAACTTCTCTTTGTAGCTCTAGGAAAGTTCTCCTTTTACTCCTTCTTGAGACAACTCAAACACTGGTTGATCTTTAACCTTTGAAACCTGCAGCAGCTTAGCAATCTGCACAAACAGCAGGATTATAGAATCACAGTTCTATTCTGTCAAAGTCTCCACCCTTTTCTAAGATTTCAAAGCCTTTATATATCACTAGGGTTTTAAGGGTTGAAAACCGGATGTACTCAATTCGGAGTCTTACACACAATCAATCAGAGATTGTGTCAAACTCTATTGAGCATAATTATAGGCATGACAAAGATACAGTCCTTAATCAATTGAAATCGGATCACATATCATTAATTGATATGTATCCATTTCCAAAACAACTCTGCCTAATTAAGGACAGTAACCATTGTTACTCAAATGAAACACCTCAAGTATAACCAGTATTTCAGTTGCATATTGTCATAAGTTTTGCCATCCTTACAATCTCCCCCTTGGCAAAACAATCACAACCTGCAACTGAAATTCAGAACCTGCATAAGAGGAATCAATAATGCCCAATATCCAAATATGCACAATCAACACATAGGAGCTGATTTAATGCAGCAGTTCACAGCAAGTTATAAGTAACTAACTAAAATTAAGTTCAAGGCTAAGGTAGCAATATTGTTTGCAAAGAGGAAGAGCAAAAACAAAAGAAGGATCAAAAATTGAGGTCTCCCCCTCAACCAAACACTGCATGGACCATCGGAGTCTCCCCCTTAACCCAAACCCTCTACATGCAGGTTCCTTCACGCCTCTCCCCCTTTGTGATTGCTTGCCGAGACTAGATGAACGGGCAGCGACGCTTCATCCGCTCGCACACCCGATCAATGTGTCGATTCCACTGCTCGAAATCGATGCGATTGTGAGCAGATGCAATGTCGGCTAGAAGAAGAGAGACTTCGCGAAACTCCAGTTTGAGGGACTGAATGTCCTCGGAGAGAGCAGAGATCTCCGCTCTCATGGCCCCAATATCTTCCTCCATCATGGAGATGCGATCACGAGTGCGGCGGCGAGGAGGAGCAGAGGATGATGGTCCTGCCATCGGTTGATTGGAAGCAGAGTCGGACCCCTGTGGTTGAGCCATCTGGAATCGGTGTTGAACGCGTTGCTGATGAAGGATGAGTTTGGAATGGGTGAGGTGCTGAGGAGTCTGAATGAACCGAACCATACTGATACACCTCTTTTATACAGAGAAGGTGGGAGAAGAGATGCCTCGGTGAACGTGCAAGGGATCAGGAAAGATTTTCGGCAAGTGAAGAGTTTCCCTCCTAAACAACACGTCTTTAAAGAGAATGAGGTGTTTCGGGTCAGGACTAAGAAAATGGGCTGTTGAATCCAATAAGTCCAACCCACACTGAACTGATGAAACTACTGGGCCAGAATGAGAGAGCTACAAAAATTGTTAGTGACTCTTACCAGTGACAGATTTGGACACACAAAAAACCAATGAAGTCAAAATAAAAGAGAGTCATGATATCAAAATAGCCTCTTGCACAGTAAATTTCCAATATCACACTCAAATGTATGGATCACACCCTCTCATGAATTTTGTTGTGGTGGAATGCTATCACTCAAACATAATATTGCACTGTCTAGTCCATAGGCTTGAATGACAACCTGTAATATCTGAGACCACAATTACTTAATGAATAAGAAGGACTTTTAACTAAAGGTGATAATAGGGCAGAGGAACAAGCGGAAGAGGGATTTATCCTACGGAGCTAGGCTGCTATATGCTAAAAATTAGACAGATGAACTTTGCCACGTAGTAGACTGATGCACTTCTTGAATTTCTGCAAAAAAATTGTTTTTGTTTTTGTTTTTCTTTTTCAGTAAGGTCAATGCACATTAGATTGAGACCAACAAGTCCTTTTGACTTGTAGTGATGAACAATGAACAATAGATCAATATGTCATATGCTTTACTGCGAGCAGTATGTGACTTCCATACCAAGACTTTTGTGCAGAAGAGAGCAGGGAAGAAGTTAGCACATGCAACAACAGTTCATCAAGGTGATAGGGAGAAATTCAGTCAGGCTGGCTTTTTATGATGGGTTGCAAAGAATGAGAGATAGTGTTTAGAGCTCAAAGGGGGCTGTTCCTAGTGAGTGATTAACCGTCGGAAGGATCATATATATGGTCATGGTGCTGAGTATATCTAACCTGTGCCTTCATCATATTCACAAGTAGTAAGTAGAGCTCACATTTGTATCACAGGTAAGATGCAAGTTCTAGCTAGAAGCAGCAAAATTATGAACACAAAAAAATTGTAACAAGTCAAATGTAGACTTGACAAAAGGCACAAGTACTCTCACACACACTATAGGGATATCATGATATTGGAAATATACAGAGAAGAGAGCATACCTTGAGACTGCAGACCACTCTTACCAATCCTGAGAGACAAGGAGAGATCTGTAGCCAAAGTATGTCACTAGTGAAGCTCACAAACCCCAATTGCACTTCTCAGATACTCAAATCTGGCAGTGTCCAGTGGTTTTGTGAATATGTCAGCTAGTTGCCTTTCTGTGGGAATGAACTCCAGAACAAGTGTGTTGTTCTCCACCAGCTCTTGAATGAAGTGATATCGTAGATCAATGTGCTTTGTGCGAGAGTGTTGAACTGGATTCTTGGAGATGTTGATGGCACTCGTGTTGTCATAGTAAATGGTGAGCTTGCCTTGAGGAATGCCATAGTCATGCAGCATGTTTTTCATCCACAGCATTTGTGTACAGCAGCTGCCAGTAGCTATATACTCTGCTTCAGCAGTTGACAAAGAGATGCAGTTTTGCTTTTTGCTATGCCAGGAGACCAGGTTGTTTCCAACAAAGAATGTTCCTCCTGATGTACTTCTCCTATCCTTCATGTTTCCTCCCCAATCTGCATCACTGTAACCTGCAATCTCGGCATTGCTTTCATTTGTGTAGAATACACCACAGTGGATGGTACCATGAACATATCAAATGATTCGTTTAACTGCCTCCAAGTGTGACTCTTTAGGGGAAGCTTGGAATCTAGCACAGACACCAACACTGTAGCAGATATCTGGTCTACTAGCTGTGAGATATAACAAACTGCCAATCATACTCCTGTAAGCAGTAGAGTCAACTGGTTTCCCTGACAAATCTTCATTGAGTTTGGTGGTAGTGCTCATGGGATTTGTGACAGGTTTGGATGAGGAGAGACCAAATTTGTTGACCAGATGTTCAACATATTTAGTTTGAGACAGAAACATACCTGAGTTCAGCTGTTTTACCTGGAGTCCAAGGAAGTAAGTGAGTTCACCACATGCACTCATCTCAAACTTGTTTTGAAGAACTTTGGCAAATTCAGCTGTGAGTCCATCTTGAGTGAAGCCAAAGACTATGTCATCGACATATACTTGAGCAATGACGATGTGTTTTCCTTTTCTCTTGACAAACAGTGTTTTGTCAATGGAGCCTCTACAGTTCCCTTTCCTTTAATCTTGCATGTTTTTCCATCTCCAAAGGTGACTTCACCACACGAGTAATCAGAATTCAACTGAGTGAACCATTTACGATTTCCTGTCATGTGTCGAGAGCAACCACTATCCACATACCACAAATTTGGATTAGTGTCATGAAGTGCAGACAGAGAGACAAGGCAATTTACAACACATTTGTGTTTAGAGATACCTGTATATTCTAAACCAGTCACATCAGCAATATTCAGTTGAACATTAGCAATAAAGCATTTATCAGAAAATTTTGGTTTCCAGGAATTCCTGTTACCAATTTTTGTATTGTCAATTAATTTTTCAAGTTTTAACAATTTTAGCTTTTGTTCTATCAGCTCAGACTTCAAATTGTTTGAGTGAGAGATCCTGGAATTTTCACCATATGGTACAGAAGCACGTGATTCTATCTTTTGTAACTTGCTGCACCAAGGTCTAATATGACCTATTTGACCACAGGAATGACAGGTAGGAACAAAGTTTCTTTTGTCGGATACATACCTGTCAGTGACAACCGTTTGTTTACCTTTCAACTGATCAGAATGTGTCTCAGTTTGATTTTGTTGCCTCTGTTGTGACTCACGAACAAAGTTCACTGATTTCTGAAATCCAAGTCCTGATTTATCACCGTGAGGTTTTACAGGAAACAGAAGTTGATTCACCTTTGCTGAGCTTGCATCAAACTTTTGAAATTTTTCTTCCGTCTTTTTCAACTGTGCCTGCAAGGATTTTACTTCATGATTTAAAGAAACATTTAGAAGTAGATGAGCTTTTACCTGAACCTCAAGTTGATCTACTTTCTCAAGTAGTTTCTCATTCAGCTTATCAGAGGATTCACTGTTTTTTGACGAGCATCCCTTATGATCATCTTTGATTTTTTTAAGCTCCAACTCAGTTCTGACCTTGTCTTCCTTTAGAGCTTCAACTTCCTCCTCCAAGAGCCTGTTTTTCTTCATCATAGTTTTGGAGGCATGATATAGCTGGACAAATTTGTCATTTGCTTCACTTTCAGAGAAGTCAGATTCATCTTCTGACTCATCATTCTGACATGATTCAATGGAAGCAACAAGAGCCACATTATTTTCTTTCTTTTCTGATTCTGGTTCTTCATCATTGTCACTCCATGAGGATGACTTCAACGCCTTTGGTTTTCTATCTGCAAAACTCTTATTACCACAGTCAGCATCCATGTGCCCAATGCCACCACATTCAAAACATTTAGGTTTGTTCTTATCAGACTGAGAATTTTTTTCATTTTTCTTAGACGAAGAAGAGCCAGAAGAAGAATTCTTCTTGTTTTTCAGAAGTTTTCGAAATTCTTTGACCATTAGGGCCATATCTCCTGATTCACTTGACTCAGACTTGTTCTTTCCCTTCTTATCTTTTTCTTTTTCAACAGATTGCAGAGCTATACTCTTAGTCTGTGACTCAGATAGACTGGACTTCTCAAACTTCTCTCTCATTTCATAGGTCTTGAGATTTCCTACCAGTTCCTCAAGAGAATAAGTATCCAAGTCTTGACAATCCTCAATGATAGTACCTTTTACCTTAAGTCTAGGAGGAAGTACTCTAAGAAATTTCATCACAACTTTTTGATCTTCTAAAGGTTCTCCTAGACTTCTAGCCTGACCAACAACCTTAGACAATCTTAGATGAAAGTCATCAACTGACTCATCATCTCCCATTCTCATTGTTTCAAATTCAAACAGCAGTGCCTGAATTTTTTGACACTTAACTTTGCTATTTCCCTCATACGTGGTTCTAAGAAGATCCCATGCTTCCTTAGATGTGACACAATGAGCTACTCTAACTCTCTCTTTGTCACTAAGAGCAGTAAACAGACAGGTCTTAGCCTTAAAGTCTCTTTGTAATTCAGCTAACTCCTCTTCTGTATACTCATCTATGGTTTTCTCTCCTTGTTGGTTTGAACTCTCCTCACCTTTTCCTTTATGCATAGGAGGAGTCCATCCTTTTCTAACAACTGCCCATACCAGGGGATCAAGACTAAACATGAATGATTCCATGTAGATTTTCCAGTTGGAATAATCTTGTCCATCAAAATGAGGAGGAACAGTCATGGAACCAGTGACCTTGTTTATCTTAGGATCCATTCTGTCTTAGGATCGATTCTAAAGAGAAGGATCTTTAACCTGGCTCTGATACCAATTGAAAATACTTATCCTAAGAAAAACCAAAGTACACTTAACACACAAAGTGTTCACGCAGGGAAAATCTCAGAGAGATTAAAAACCCTGCGGGGCTTTTAAAGCAAAGCACCGAAACTCAAATCCACTAATACTCAAAAGTTTTACAAATCACTTTACACAATGATTATCACAAATATCACTATACTGGAAGTAATTGTAAAACAGAAAAAAGCATACAAACTTCTCTTTGTAGCTCTAGGAAAGTTCTCCTTTTACTCCTTCTTGAGACAACTCAAACACTGGTTGATCTTTAACCTTTGAAACCTGCAGCAGCTTAGAAATCTGCACAAACAGCAGGATTATAGAATCACAGTTCTATTATGTCAAAGTCTCCACCCTTTTCTAAGATTTCAAAGCCTTTATATATCACTAGGGTTTTAAGGGTTGAAAACCGGATGTACTCAATTCGGAGTCTTACACACAATCAATCAGAGATTGTGTCAAACTCTATTGAGCATAATTATAGGCATGACAAAGATACAGTCCTTAATCAATTGAAATCGGATCACATATCATTAATTGATATGTATCCATTTCCAAAACAACTCTGCCTAATTAAGGACAATAACCATTGTTACTCAAATGAAACACCTCAAGTATAACCAGTATTTCAGTTGCATACTGTCATAAGTTTTGCCATCCTTACAGTTCTTCATATTGCAGTGGGGTATTTTCTGAATGAAATTTGCATATGCATAAGCAGGCCATTTCGATGTAGGTTTTATTTGTCGACGAGGACATCGGACAGGCCATTTCGAGTCACCTTTACTTTTCAATTTGATCTATCCTTTTTCAGCATGAAAGTAGACTCTTTAATGATCATTTAGAAACTAGTTTCATGACAATTGAAGTTCTAATAGATTTGTTATGATTTTCCAAAGAATGTTCCTCATAGCAGTTTTCTGCAGAATTCTGTTTTCTAACACTACTTTGCATGGTTGTTAAACTACCCAAATAAACTCCGAATTTTCTCAAATTTTGTAAGGAGATAGCCCTATATGTTTAGTTGTGATCTAGAGAGTTTCTTTTGAAAATACTAAGGGAGTAACCCCCAGTAATTTTTCAAAAATGACCGTTTTTCTGCAAATCTGTCAAAGTAGGTGCTTGTTTTTCGACCCTACATGTGTTGCTGGAGGCGGATTTCATGAGGAAAGCAGGGAGTCATTCGAGGTATTGCTGAGAGTGAAGAGTGAGATTGATATGGTTAAAGTACTTTTTGAGCAGATCAATCCATTTAAGTACATGATTTATAAATTATTTGTAGATGTGATCTATTGTTAACAATGTCGTATGGGGCGCTAAAGTTGGAAATAGCTGGAGAACTACGAATGACATTTCTGACACATGGGAAAGGTGGAAATATATGCTCTAATTAGCTCTCAGCATTAGTAGTTTAAGCGTCATTTTCTTTCTGGACTAATTCGGATGTCTCGGCCTTCTCTGAGTCAGCAGGTGAAAGCAGCTATTCTGGTGAAGCCTCACCTTCATGCTGGGCAAATGTGAAATCCAACCTCAGTAACCAGGTTGTCCTGAGCAGACTAGGAATGAAGAAGCGCATGAATTTCACAGATGATACACTTGAAGATCATGATGTTGTGGACTCAGGTAGGGTTATTGTCATATATTATGTTCATTATTACACATTCAAAGAAGTCCTGGATTATTTACTCGTGTAAATGAATGACAGAACTTGAGTTGATGAAAGAAAGATTTGCAAAACTGTTGTTGGGTGAACACATGTCTGGGAGTGGCAAGGGTGTATGCACAGCTGTGACAATCTCAAATTCTATTACCAACCTCTATGGTACTTACCCTTGTTTTGAAAATTTTGATGATCCAGGCCAGCATACATTTCATGATTTTGATCTTATTGTACGTGTCGTTTTTGGTGTTTTCTTTTTCTGTCGTAGCCACTGTTTTTGGAGCAACTCTGAGGTTAGAGCCTTTGAATCCTGAGAAAAAAGCAATGTGGAAGAGGGAAATGGATTGTCTTTTATCAGTTTGTGATTACATAGTAGAACTTACTCCTGTAGCCCAAATTTTACCAAATGGGTCATCTGTGGAGGTGAGATTGTTAAATCCATGACCCAAAAAAAATATCACCTAGTTTCAGCTTTGTTTTCTGTTCTTGAGATTTTTTCTATTCATTGTCAGATGATGACGAGCAGACCGAGATCTGATATTTATATCAACCTTCCAGCTTTGCAAAAGCTTGATGCAATGCTCATTGTAAGATTGACTATATATGCATAAGCTAAAAAATCAAATTCTTTAGCACCAATGTGTTTTGGTCAAAGCCTGATGTGCATGAATTTTGTGTTTTGGGCAGGAAGTGCTTGATAGTTTTCAAGAAACAGAGTTCTGGTATGCAGAGCAAGGAAGCATTTCAGCCAACTCAGCTAGTTCTAAATCTGCATCAGGATCTTTCCGGAAGATTAATATGGCGCGGAATGAAGAGAAATGGTGGGCGCCGGTTCCATGTGTTCCTCCAAGTGGCCTCTCCGAGGAGTCAAGGAAGCATTTGAGACACAAACGTGATAGTTCTAATCAGATTCACAAGGCTGCCATGGCAATTAACAGCAGCATTCTTTCTGAGATGGAAATTCCAGAGTCATACATGGCAAGTCTTCCAAAGGTAAACAACCTTCATCCAATCAAATGTTTCTTTTTGAAAATTCTGATTTTTTTTATCATTATGAAATCACATCTTAGCCTAATCACCACTAAGTATACCCTCAAGAATCAAGACCACGTCCATGCTCATTATGTAACATGTCAACCACAAACTGATGATGCTAGAACAAAGCTCATCCTGCATTTTATATATGTCTTAATTCATATGAAAAAGCAATTAATACAAGAGTGCTAGCTTGATGTGCAATCACATTATTGTACATGATAAATAGAAATAAAATGGAAAAGTCGTTTACTAACTCGATTGTTCTGCAAAACATTTGTATTCAGAGTGGAAAAGCATGTCTGGGAGATGCAATTTACCGTTACATGTGCACATCAGAGAAGTTCTCCCCGGAATATCTTCTCAACAATCTCAACATAGCTTCTGAACACGAAGCGCTTGAGGTCGCGGATAGAGTTGAGTCTTCAATGTACACATGGAGACGTAAGTCGTGTCTGAGTAATTCAAAGTCTTCATGGGCGATGGTGAAGGATCTAATGTCAGAGACAGACAAAAATGACAAAAATCATATCCTAGCAGAAAGAGCAGAGAGCTTGTTGTTCTCTTTGAAGCAGAGATATCCTGAGCTCTCTCAGACATCCTTAGACACGTGCAAGATTCAATACAACAAGGTAAAGAGCACATAACTATCATTGAATTCTTATGAACCACAAGGATCAGAGTCAGAGTCTTATGATCATTTGATAGACTTAGCTTATCTGTCACACAAGTAGGATATTTAAGTCAGTACCCTTCTCTATCAACCTAAAACACCATGTCATGTAATTACTTACCAAACGACGCGACATGACGAGAAAGGAGAAGGTTTCCGATAAAAAAAATTACATGAAAAGAGTGGCAAGATTACGTAAATAATATGTTTGTTCTGTGTTGTTGTAGGACGTGGGGCAAGCAGTACTAGAGAGCTACTCGAGAGTGTTGGAAAGTTTTGCATACAACCTTGTTGCTTGGATTGAAGATGTACTTCATGTGGACAGATCGATGAGAAACCAAGACTAACAGCGTGGCAAATGATTTTGAAGCACTTTTCCGACAGTTCATTAAGGAAATTTTGAGACATTATTAACTACTACTTGTTCATGTGTATGAAGTTAGTTAGCTGTTATGTATCGTCTCACAATTAGAAAGTGATTCGATTGATCTTCAACAGAAAGATGCCTTTGAATTTTTCATTGGGCTGTTCAAAGATGTTTGAAAGATAATATATGGGGCATGAATGGTGGCCTCCTGAAACATCTTTAACAGGTAGCAGGTAGAATTTTTAAATATAACACAACCGCTGGATCGACTTAAAAAAATATGAATGGTCAAGAATAAATTATAAATTTAAAATAAAAATTTACCTTTTTAGGTTTAGTACTATTCCTTAGAAAAAAACTAAACTAGAATTTTCAACCTTAAAAAAGTAACTTAGTTTACCATTTTATGGTAAACTTATAAACGTGTGTTTTATTGTAACTTGTGTTAACACACTGAAGTATTCTCCTTAATTCAAATTTCATGAAATATAATATGTCGAGCAATATCAATGTATTTTATGTCGTCTAATTTGTAAGTTTTGGTGGCGTCCGACTGGTTAAGTACCAAATTAGTTACTAGTTGCTACCGGTATCATCTACTTTTTACGCTTCTTTTACAAATATTTAGTTTATTTTTGAATATAGAAGATTTTATTAATAACTTTCACGGCCTGAAAAGTTTATACAAGGTTGGCAAGCAACCATAACTCTATCAAGAGTAGAATAACCTAAATAGAAGTAATAACTTCTCTTTCAAACTATGAAGCACATCATTATCAACCTTACTCGCGTCTCAAGTGACACCCGAGAATTATACTGAAAAGACCATACCCCTGAGCACTCAATTGTGATAGGTATAAAAATTCTAATGAAACTCGCATTTCAACTGCTACATAAATGAGCCGAACACCGCAACTCCAACATGTTCGCCAGTACACCGAACCTCCTGGATCCCAGACTCAAATACCACATGGATCCTACACTTAAATCACAAAGGCCTCGCTGAAGAGCCCTACATCCAGGCCTATCTTGAAAGATCTAAAAAAGATCTCAACCAAAAAATTAGTCAATTGGAGCCCAATAAGCCTCAGGTCACTAGTCCTTGGCCCATCTGCCATATCCAGCCCAAGAGGGTTTTCACGATTCACACACGAGAGCCGCCCCATCTGGCCCTCTCCACCAATTCGTCGCCACGAGATAGTTGACCTAACGTCACATTTCACCACGAAGATGGATCTCAGACCCCCGCCAATCAGGACGTCGTGAATCTCGAAACGTCGTTGTCCAACGACCGTTTCTAACAAGTTAAACAACATCACCGTGGGAGCACGTGACCAGAACAATAGCTTGCACCACCGCATGTCGTCAGCCTCCATCTCCATGTCTACTGCACTTAACTCCACCAACAGATTCTTGAGTCTTGCTCAGGCAGGCCACAAGCTTTGTCGACCAGACCTCACCTCATTCTTTGCTTGTCTGGTCATACCGTAGAGGAAGGATCTCAAATATTACAAAATCAAAGATCCCTAGGGCCAAGAACATAGAGGCGACTCCAAAAAATGAATTCCTAGAGGGAATAATGACCCCATCAAAAGAAATCGTAGAAGAGGCAGCGACTGGGAGTCCTCGCGCCGTGATGAGTACGAAGCGATGTTGGAAAAACGTCACCGCCATTCTGGATATCACAAATGTTCTTTCTATTTGGAGATGTGATATTTTCCGTTCACATAACATGTGAATTATATTATCAAACATTTAGTTTAGGAAATATTGCATAAATTGTCATTAATCTTTGCCCAAAACGACAGTTTGGTCACTATCGAATTGCATATGTCAAAATAGTCACTCCCGCTAACGTTTCATTCTCAAATTGGTCATTCGAGCTCAAATGTCCGTTAAAATTTGAAAATTATGTTATTTTCTAGGGATATTTACGCCTTTTTCATTTATTTATTTTTTCCCTTTATTTTCTTTTAAATTACATTGGTACTCAAAAAATTGTATGGGCAGCCAAATAATTTCCTTTAGACACCCAATTCAGTCAAGCAAAAGCGTGACTCGCCAGAGGTTTGGGGCTTGGGAGACCGGAGGCGACATCGTTTTGCAATCATCGATCAAAATTTGAGAGAGAGTAAGATTTTGGGGAGGTCGCGTTGGCAGAGTGAGGCGATGTCAAAGGGATCAACTTTGGGGAGGTCGTAGAGGAGCGGAGGACAGTTGTATTCGAAGGTGATGGAGTAGTCGAGGTGCTCCGCGTTCAGCTATGGCGTACTGGAATGTAGCAACTTCTGGAGTAGAGAGAGATCGAGATTCCAGCAAACTCTTCATCGTCTAAACCCAAGTCAGATCAGCATAGGAGTCGCAATCTTGACTGAGACCAAAGATTCCAAGAGAGGCTCTACACAGTGGTGCGACGTCGAGCAAGATCGTTTTGGCGTTCGATTCAGACCTACAGTTCGTCTACAGGAGCGAGATGGTGACAAGGTTTTGCCAAATCGGATCGACGAGCTCTGAGACCTCTGGCTCACTTTTTTTGGTTTACAGTGCTGGCTTCACTTTCTATTGATGTTTCTAGGGTCATTTGATAATCTAGGGTTTCAGATTGGGAGATTTTTTGTGTCAATTTGCGGTGCTCAACTGATCGGGAAGTCTAAATCACCGCCACAACCGTGGCCGGATCAGAGCCGCGGTCTCAAATTCTTTTTTTTTCGTGAGAGAGCAATGTCAGATTTCATAATTTTAGAAATTTGTATTAATGAAATTATTGTAAATATATAAAATTAAAGTATCCAGAGACATTTTTATCCCTTACATATCAAGTATGTAAGGTCTAAAATAGACAGAATGACTAAATTGATAAACGGAGAACGAAGATGAGTGACCATTTGGACATATGTTATTCGATAGTGACTAAACTGTCGTTCTAGGCAAAAATTAGTTACTATTTAAATAATTTTATTTTTAATTTATTTATGACACGTATAAAATGGGAGTGAGATTAGTAATTTGATAACAAAAACTTTGCAATATCAGCACTCTTTTTAAAACCGATCAGAGTGACAAGGCCGCCGGCCAATCCACGAACGAACCACGTACCCTATTGGCCTATTCCGGAATAGGATCACCATAACCTACACAAATCAAACCAGAAAGCCTTCTCCATCAACGCATCAAATCGAGTTCGTTAAACTTAAAATTCCGCGAGGTCCCATTTTTCGATCTTGACCCAAGAAGAGCCTTTATCCTTCATCCGAGGGAGACAGAAAAAATCCCAAATATAAAAACTACCCAATCAATACCCTACTTGTATGATTAAACAAAGCCCCCAACTTTGGCGTAATTGCATGTAACATGTTTAACTACTTGAAGCTTTTAGGGATAATCATGGTGCGTATGTCTCCCCCCATGTGGTCCACCGACCCCATTTCACACCCCAAATATTAATTCCATCTACCCATATATTTTTCGAATTATTATTTTAACCCCCTAAAAAAACAAAAAACCACCCCGACAAACCAGGAAAAATAAAAAAAATGAATTAAAATTTACTCCAACGCAGAGCTGGCTCCTCTGTTTGAATCTTGGCAGCATTCCCGAACCAAAAATAACAAATTAATAATCAATAATACATGGATAAGCTCAACGTTTTTGATTGTTGCAGATGCTACATCAACACCCACGAGCACGGCCGGCGCGTGGGAAACAAGCGCCGGCTCAGTGACAGTCAGAGAAAAAACTATGATTCTAATTGGAACCGAACAAGGACAAATGTAACTACGTCATCAGAATCTGCCGCATATTTACATTACACCAAACTAAAGAGACTAAAACGAAACGGTGGTGGAGAAAAGTGGTAAACGACGACGTTGGTTCACGTTATTTTGATTTTAATCTCTTTTTTAACCAGAATTTTCAATTACGGTCGGTGCGGTTCTTGCTGTTATGGCTCTGACTCTGTTGAACGTAGTGGCTGTGCTGGGTTGTCGTCTTGCCTGAAACGGCGCCGTTCGGGTCTCTTTTCTGCGGCGACGAGAAAAGCTGCCCGAACCCGAACCCGGATTTGGATGAGCTGCGCAGGGAGCAAACGGGGACGTTGAGAACCGGCGTCACTCTGACGTTAGCCGAATACGACCGCTCCATTCCTCTGTGCTTCAGCCGGGGCCCACCGTTGAAGCTGCTTGGACTGCTCGAGCTCCGCTCTAGGCTCTGGAACACTATCTTTCCCGACGAGTTCATCCTCGGGCTATCCACCGAGACGCCTCTGCTCGTCGCCGATTCCGCCGCCGTCGCAGGCCTCCGACCCGCCCGGGCCTGATCCGCCGCTCGCTGCTTGATTTCACGAATCTTGACGGCGGTTTTTGCGCGGTTCGGCCTCGGGTTGCGGTGGACCGCGAACATCGGGTTCGGGTTGTTCGGTTTATCCGAATCCAAAGAGAGCCACGGGAGGTCCTCGTGCTCGTGACCCGAGGAAGACGACGAGAGCGAGAGGCGCGACGAGGAGATGGAGACGGATTCGCAGTCCGAGTCTTTCAGCAGAGGCAAGCTCTGTGAGCTATCATGGGAAGACGACAACGATTTTGAGCTTCTGTGAAGGAAATGCTTCAGCGATTTCGGCGCCGCGGCATTCGCGGTGGTGGTGCTAGACGACGTCGTTTTCTGACTACTGCTGCTACTACTATCAGCGGCGGCGGTCTTTGGGTTGGAGTTCTGGGAGAGTTTCTTCAATCCAAGTAACTCTCTCCAGCGACTAGAGCACCTCGGCGCCTTGGGAGAGAACAAGTAAGGGTCGGCGATCGATATCTCCGCTCGCCGGCGAAACTTCGCCGTCTCTGGCGACCTGATCTCCGCCGCGGACGACGAGGTGAGCTCGTTGACCGGAGGCTTGACGGAGGAGATTTGCAACGGCATGAGCTTCCCGCCGGAGAAGAGCTCGTCGGCGGGGAGCATCGCGACCGGATCTTCTAGGCGGAACTCGAACTCACCGCAGGAGAGCTCCGGATCTGAACCTTCCGGTGGATTCTTCGCCGGAGATGAGGCCTTAGTAGCTCCAGCCTGGCGGGAATTCTCTCCATCGCAGCTGAACGAGACTCTGGGGCTGAGCCAGCCGTAGGAGGGGTACGTCGTCGCCGGAGCGAACTTCTCCGGCGACATGCCGATGTTGTTGACGCAAGCGGAGGCCATCTTGGGAAAGGGGAGAAGAGTTTTGAGAAACGACAATGTGGGTTTGCGTTTCGGCGGAATCACATTGCCGGAAATGCGGTGCTGCGGTGGAGAGATCTGAGGGGAGGGTGGGCGTTGGTGAGTTGGCGTCTTAGGGTTTTGGGGGGAGCTTGGTCAGAGAGTGTTGTTTGTTTTGCTCGGTGTCATTGAATACGGAACACGAAGAAGAAGAGACTTGCGTATAAATAGCACAAGTCTCAAAGGGTCCTTGTTTTATTTCAGCCTACTAGGGCCACGTAGCCCACCCTATCATTTGCTCTTAAATATATTTTCTGTTAAAAAGTTTACACTTTTCCATGGTCTTTAATCGCAATGGATATCAAATATCTAAGATTTATTAAGGTTTCTTTACCAAAGTAAAATTTACTAAAAAAAGTACTCGAATTCCTTTCTCAATTGTTTACACTTCTTTATGGATACATTTAAAGTGTTTTTAAATAATGATAAATAGAAGATAAAATTCATTCACATGGTCGTCTGAATTTTTTGGGATGTATATGTTCGACTTTTAAAAAATATCAAAGTGATGTTTAAATTTTCAAAATCTTATCCACATGATGTCTACGGTCAATTTTCGTATATGCTTGGTTAACTTTACTAATGTGTCGTTTTAAAAAAACTGTAAAATAACTTTAATACCCTTGTACATTTCGTTTTTTAATATATTTCTGTGTGTGTGTGTTTCCCCTCCGATCATCATTTTCGGCCTCAATTCTCAGTTTTGGAATAATTGCGTCCAATAAAAACCCTAGCTACGAAGAAAAATTGAGAGATTAAGCTCGTGAAAAATATCAAAATTTGTGGCGAGGGCGGATCTCGAGAACATGCGGGAGTTATCATCATTGTCATCATCACCTTCGTCATTAGCGATGAAACCGTCGATGTTTTTGAATTGTTCAATGACGTTCATGGCTGCGACGACTGCGCTAGAGCCGACGATGAGGAAGAAGGCTTACCAAGCACCAGACCACGCCAACTCCTTTAAGAAATTCTACACCACTTTCGAAATGGTGCATTCCGCAAGCAATTCCTTCAAAGGCAAAGTCAAGAAGCTTTGTAGCTTCTTCGAAACAGCGACCGCCGACAAGATTGCCGAATCGCAAGCCCTAGCTGTGTCGAATCAGAACAACAAGCTCCACCTCACGAGATCAATGGCGTCGCCGTCAAAATCCATGGAGCCGAATTTTTGGATTATGTCGACCCGGCTAATTAAAACTGATGACCAGATTGTAATGTACCTCACAAGATTGCGAGGAATTCGCTGGACTTATAAGGACTACTACGCCATGAAGACCATATTCTCAGTGTTCAGGGTTTTGGTCGACGAGCGAGACATTTCCATGGACTCAGCTTATAGAATAGAGTTGTAATCTGTTTTAGGGGCTAAAAATGTGAGTTTGCCACATGTTTTTTTTTAAAAAGTAGTTCGTTGGCGGCGTTGAGGTGATCAAGCGAGCTGGAGAATATACTTAGGGGATTCTTGTTCAGAGAGAGAGAGAGAGAGAGAGAGAGAGAGAGAGAGAGAGAAATAAAATAAAATAATTTTAAAAAAGAAATTTACAAGGGTATTAAAGTTATTTTTATATTTTATTTTCGAATAAAAAAAAGACACATCAACAAAGTTAACTAAGCATAGACAGAAATTGACATAGGCATCACGTTGATAAGATTTTTGGATTTTAGGCATCACTCTGATAGTTTTTGAAGGTCGGACATCAAATTGATACATCCCAAAGAGTTCAGACCCTGTAGGTGAATTTTATCCTAAATAGAATACAGTGGTCGATGAGCAAACTACCGTTGAAAATGATGTCTACCTAATTGTGCTCCCCAATCTAAATTTAAACTTTAAAACATAGTTTGAGCATTTCACATGTGCTGATAGATTAACTTTTGAGCTTATAAAGTTTTTACGATATGCAAATACTGTTAAAAACAAAAAAGTGTCGATGAGTATTCACAGTTGACAATGTCATCAAGAATTTATTACTTAAGTTTAAAAAAAATTAACTAGCTTAAGTTTATACTTTCGATACATTTTTTTACAGCTAAATGAGATGCACTATATTGATAAAAAGTAGACGCTCATAAGGCCCGAGAAAAATGACTACTGTTAAGCTAATCTAGGAAACCTAAACTAGCTCATGAACAATGTTCTAGATAAAAATACCCAAAGTAACCAGGACATGTGATTCATGTTAAACCAAGCATTTAATTAAAAACTTAATCAAACACAAATACAATTAAAACCTTTCTTTGTTGATGTAGCATTGTTGAGTAGGGATCGTTCTTAACCAGGGATTGAGGGTGCGTGCATAACTATGCTAAGGTTGTTTAGGGGGGGTGCAAGATTGTGGGTTTTAAGTTTCCTACAAAATAAAACAAGAAGATGGTTAGATACATATCAAGAAATCACAAGTTCTAACATGTTTAAGCTCATAGACAAGCAAACAATCAAGAACACATAATCCTAGCATGCATCTAGCCGAAAATAAGTTCCTTAATCTATTATTTACACGTTGATCATCACATCTAGTTACCTAGCCGATTATCCCATATTTGTTTAAGTCCTACAAAATTTCTAGGTTAATTAAAACACATACACATGCTTACATCGAATTAGAGAGCAAACAAATCATCTAGTTAACTTCCTAACTCAATTTTATCTTGATTAATTCGGTGGAACATGCTAGGGTGAACCAAATCATCTAGTGTCATCCTAAACAAGTTTCAGAGCATTAAGAACTTAGTAAGCAATCATACATGTTCGAATCCAACTTACAAACACATGGAAGAACTCAAAACAAGTCAGAAATAATCATCTTTACACTAAAACATTAGTCTTTTATTACAAAGTCTCGAAAAACCAATATAAACCAAAAATAAATACAAAGAGGCCATGTTACACTTTTTGCTCCGAGGTAGTCTCTCTCCGCAAGCTCCAAGCGCACGTCCCTTTGTGTGTGATGGTGAACGCAAGATTCCAAGGCCAAATCTAGCACAAGTAGGCTCACGGGTGAAGGAAAGATTATTTGGAAGGTGGTGGAGATGGTATTTCGGTTTAGGGAGAGGCTGATCTTAACTAAGTATGAGAGGAGTTAGTGTTTGGACAAGGGTTTGGCTCTATGATGTGTGTGTCTCATGAATGAGTTGAGCTCCCCTTTATATAGGAGAAGGGTAGGGTTTTTCCTACTAAGACAAGACCTTCCATATTAAAATCGGGGAAATCTGACCAGCTGTAGTAAAACGCGTTTTTCCGGAGTTCCAGATCTTGAAAAATTCTGATTCTTGTTTCATTGTAAAGCTTATTCAAAGGGATATAAAATCCATATAAGGAATGCCATATTTGGAATTTAATTGGATTTACTACGGATTTTAGAAGTTAAGTGACATGGCTGCCCTGTTTTCTTCTTCTTCAAGGAAAAGGAAATCTTCATATCTTCAAATCTTGCATTCATTATTCCCTAATAATTCTTGGCCGAATCTAGCATATTCTTGCACATATTTTGGCCCTCAAATCAGGTCTGAAAATTCATATAATATCTCCCAAAATTCGTCCATTATATGCTCCATATATTCCGCCATATTTGCTCTTTCCTTGGAGAAATGTCTTCATCTTTTTGTCCACCATTTTGGTATCCATTTCATTTGGCATTTGGTTTCCAAATCTTGACACCATATGAGAATGCATTTTAGTAACCATTTGAAGACCATTCCTCGGACCATTTCTTCTCTGGAATTAGGAATTTTTCTCCTTAACCCGCTTTTAGCTCCGAAACGCCTCATTTATTATTTCCTCCTTTATTTTACCTAAAAACATAAAGTAAGTTAGAAACATATTTACTAAGCATAAAACAAAGTTAAATGTAGAGAGAAAGATATTAAGAATCAAGCATAAAATGCGTAAATCAACATGCCCCTTGAGCCAAAGATGAAAACCAACATGGATAAACCAAAGTAATGTTTGCCTAAACAACTTACGACTATTATTGGATCATCCCAGGATCTTTCTCAGCCATCATTGTCAGGATCTTATGCCCCGCCGGGACAGGAATAGCCGCCTCCGCGATAACCACAGGATCCGGCATTGCATCAAATTCCATTTTGAGCTTTCTTCCTTTCTCTCGCTTCTTACAAACCTTAAGAGAACCAGCCACACTTGTATCACTCCATGCATTAGTCTTAGTCACCAAAACCTCATTTGGCTTATTCTTGGAACCCATGTGATGTCCACATTTTCTGTTTTGAGGAAAAACCTTGATGTTGCCAAACTCGTTTGTAAGTGACGAGCACAGTGCAGTGGGCAAGGCTTCACCCTCATGGGAGATGGTGGGACAGGTGCACGAGTTGCTCTTTGGTATACTTTTACTGACCTTAGTAATGTCACAGGAAAGTCTTCGGCTTCCTTCCGCTAGTTCCGATCACCGACCTAGACTTCTTAGAAAAATGAACTCCCGGTGTAGCAAGTTCCATCATCTCGAAGGAAAAAGCTCCAAGTTGGTGAGCGAGTTTTGCTGTCGAGATTCCAGGAAATGATAAGGTGAATCTTGGCGTAGCCATGGAGAGACTCCCCTTCCTTCTAGGAGTCCTAACCTGATCGATATTCCCGGTTTGATTAAGAGACTTGCGTACCGCTCCAATTCCAATTTTCTTTTGCTGACTAGGGCTAGGGATTCCCAGCTCTGCCATGGCCTCCTCCATTGTTGACATATCTGGCAGACCACCACAAACCTAATGCTCTAACATGCCATAGGTGAAAATGGACCGATGTCACAATCTCATCAAGCTCGAAAACTTCTAGAGGGAAAGCTTGTAGTACCAGGTTTTTGATGTCAAGCTATATTCCAAAGTGATCGCTTGTGTCATCAAACAAATATCTTTGGGAAAGATAAGCAGTGATGGAGGGTCACACACTGAGTTCCCTACTCTTGAGGATGAGCCGCATGGCTAGTCTATTGGAGATAGAACTTGTTGACAATATAGAACTGCCCGTATTGTGGCCCTCGGCATCTGAGAGATTTATCGCTAGTCGTATCTCGATTCTTCAAGTAGCCGGCATGTGGTTAGGTTTACTTATGTGCTTGAAGCTTCTGTGAAAGCTAAATACTTCTTGAAGGTTTGCCATGAATGCATGATAAAAACTTCTTAAAAGATACGTGACAATTCCCTCTCCTCGTAGATGAAAGCGGACTTAGATCGAGACTTAAAAGCAGAGTCTTGGTCATTGTTTTGACACTGTCTTTAACAACTAGTATGAATGCTACGCTAAATTTGAGTTGGGAATGCATAAATTCGGACACTCAACAAAGTAACTGATCATAATTCTCTATTTGATGAACTCCGTACCCAAATTGTCTTTACTAGTGTGAAAATAAGATAAAACATAAAAACAAAGACAAAAATTATCCTTCTTACATTTGTGATGTTGGTTGTTCATACAAACACATGCATGACACTATGATTGGATGGAAGTGTTTGGCTCGATTTCCCTAGCAGGTGCATTTGGAGTAATTAGGGAATCACAAGCTCTCTCTTTTATGCGTCTTTGGCGTGCCACTACCTGAAGGAATAATGTCGATGTGCGTTGCGTCAATAATATTTCTTCTATACAAGGAATTTGAGCGAGGAGAGCACCAACCTCGCCTGATGAGTTCTTCTTTGCCTAAATGGCTTAAGACTTAGGTTTCGTATCTCGTTGCTGAGCCACGAAAATTGATACTTTATACATCTTGTCTAGTACAAAGCAGAGCAATCTTCTTGGCAAGTGTTGAGAACACTGATAAGTGGTGACTTTGTAAACCTCCAAAATCTAAAGACCCTATCCAGTGAACCTTCATTCAATCATCATCGTCTAACAAGTGACCGCCTCTTCATACCCTGAATCAGGAAAGAATCCAAATCCTGGAGAAAATCCAGATACGAGATTCAATAGATCTTGCTTTCCTTATTCTACAAGGATTCTCGTTAAATCTAAGATTTCCTTCCTAAACCAAGATTTAAAAAATTGGGCCACAGGAGTCGGCCCGAATTCTTCCTAGGCCATTACCAAATAAATGTTAAATTCATTTAGGGCCCAAACATTACCCCCCCCCCCCCCCCAGACCTCGAGATAAAGCCCAGGTGCAATCAAAGAAGTTTTGCTGACACGACTTGTCGCTCTGCCCTCAAACGGTAACACTAGCTTCGTTTAGTCTTTTCAAGTACACTTCTGCAAAGTCGCGCATTTCTTTCGCGCCATTGCTTAATACCTAACCAGAGAGCTTTGCTTCTCATCCACAAACTCTCTGACTCTTTCATCTGAGAATTTTCTAATCGCTTCATAAACCCTTGATTACCCAAAAGATTAAAACTTTTGGCTCAAAAACTGCAAATGGTCCTCCCCAAAACAGGGTTTGCCCCAAACTCAACGAAGAGGCTGCCACCACCTTCGTAGAATTGACACGGAAACAACCATGCTGCAAGAGCACTAACACTTTACGATTCTCAAATTACGCAACAGAGATAATGTCGATCAGGTTCCTGAAGTGGTCGGAGCCTAACTTCCTACCCCTCTCAGCTAATCAATGTGATGCAGTCCTCTAATCATCCAACAAGAAGAAGTCGGGCTGTTCGATTGGGATCACAAAGAGACCGAGGTCAAATTGGGTAAATGGCTCACCTCCAAATTTGATGACACTAATTGGTACCGGAAACTCAAATTACTCAACGAGGCAAAATGGGAGTCAATGGGCATCAAGGAAGCATTGGACTTGTTGGTGTGTGATCCCATAACACACAATTACCGCATACTTAACCACTAAAAACGGGTCAACACAACTTAGACCAAACGCAAGGCAGTAATGCAGGCTTCAACTATAAACAAGGAACCAACACCATCAGAACATCCACACGTTCGGTATGACAAACGAAAAGTACCAGAGCAAGACATGTACAAAATAGGCAGGATCCCACATTGAAAGACAGCAAAGACCTCCACACTCAACCACCAATATAAGCAACACATTTATGACAGATACAAGGTATGCCTGTTACTCTACCAATACTACTGTTACACTCTATACATTCTAACTAGAGCTTCGAAGAATCGAAGGCGGGAACACCCCGTCAAGACTCCTAACGCCCGTTTGATGTATTGTTCATAACAGCAGGTAAATGACGACATACGCGCGATAGACCAGGTCAACCCGAAATAGCCTAACCCGCTCTTCTACAAAAGACCCTTACAGAATTCGGTAGAAACAATTGGCGCCGTATGTGGAAAGCGAGCAATCGTAAGCCACGTACAAATACCGCAAAAAAAGAGAGCCCGAAAGCCAAAACCAGCAACAATGATGGAGACAGACCACATCACACCCGAAAGAAGAAAGACGAGAGACACACCAGTAGACGCAATCCGTAGCATCAACGACCTAACAGAGGATGAAGCGGTAGCCCATCTCGTGAAGGAACTCCAATTGGCCAGGACCGAAAGAGATCAGCAACGCCACGCCCGACAGCGACTGGAGGAATGACTTGACGCGTTCAAACGAAGCCAGGAGGCCCAACGCGAGGAGCCCGGACAGACAGAGGCAGGACCGAGCGGGCAGGTCATCATAATCAACCCACCAGGGGGACATCGAAGCAACCATCTGCTAGAACCACCCCCACCGCCCGAAAGAACACAGGAATACGACGACGAGGAAGCAACTGCGACAATCGAGGATGCCATGCTTCGACAAATGGAAGAGATGGAGGCCGAATTCACGTCACTAAAAAAAAGCACGCACACGGGGACTAAAAGAATGTACACTCCCCGCGTAAGCCCATTATCAGACGTTATCATGGTACAAGGCCGAGACCCATATTCCAAAACCGTCAAGATCAGCAGATTCAATAGGAAGGGAGACCCACAAACACACATCGACGAGTATCAATCCGCCACCGCAGGTACCCGGTACTTGGACGCAACCCTCTGCTTCCTATTCCAAGAAACGCTGACGAAAGAAGCACGAAATTGGTTCTACGAGGTGCCTACAGGGATCCATATAGTCGTTCGCGGAGCTAACAAAATATTTTCTCAAACGATACTAACTGTAGGGCAAGTACAACAACGCCAACACACTCCTCAAGATCCGTCAGGGGGACACTGAAAACCTGACCGGCTTCATCAATCGATGGAGAGCCCTTACAAATACGTGCAGGAACCTTTACAAGAATCTGGCGAAAACAACATTACTCGAAAATCTGATAGGAACCCCGTTTGTAGAGAAGTTGCTTAGGAAGGACCACCTCAGGTATGACGAGGTCATCGACCTAATCGTGCAGAAGGCACTGGTGGAAACTCGTGTATACGGGGCACAAGGTTTGAATGCATCTCTACCATCGAAAGCATCCAACTACATACACAACCGCCCATCATCCCCCCACACAGCTAAAAATCCACCACCGAAAACACAGCCCAAGGTAATCCCCCGTAAACGCGAGAGCCACTATCGTGAACACAGAAGTAACAAACAGTATCAGCAGGCGCATCGCGAACCCCCAGCCCGACAGAACCCACCACCACCACCCAAAGATCTCCACCCACGCCGCGAAATCATCTCGATCGCCCAGGCCTCGAACGAGGAGGTGCTCAAGCAAAATAAGGGCCAGATCCGCTCACCGATGCCGAAAGTAACCAGTATCGCCCCCATGCGAAATAACAGGGGAACGTGGTGCATGTACCATGATTCCAACACCCACAAAACAAATGACTGCGAAATCTTTTCAAGGGAAATCGAATGACTGCACAACGAGGGAAAGTTAATATTTCAGAGGCCGAAAACTCTACGATAGGTTGTGAACATACGAACAAGGGGTACAATTAACAACATCTCGGGAGGAAAGCGGAGGCCCGAATGCCCATCAGAGCGGGAAGAGCCTAGCCCAAGGGACGTATTCGTATTACATTCTTGGAATCCACCGAAGGCAGGCGGGAAGGATTGGCCTCCAATCACTTTCTCCTGCAGCGAAGAAGAGGGCAATTGGAGCAGCACAATGTCTTTCATCATTGACGAAATGGTGGATAGATATCTTGTCAAATGTATTTTCATCGACAATGAGGCATCCATTAACATCATCTTCTGGGAAGCATACGAGAGGCTCAAACGCCCGAGGTGCAAGATGACACAGGACTACGAAAGCATTGCTAGCTTCTTGGGCGAAACCACATACCCTCTCGGGAGCGACTATATGCGATTTGGCGTCGGGACGCCAGGCACCCCCCAGAACGTGATCAAAATGGACTTCATCATTGTAGACATTCGTACGTCCTACAACATGATTCTGGGACGACCCGACATCTCGAAGCTAAAGCTGATTATCGCAAGCCACATGCTCTAGGCCAAGTTCCCAACAGATTATGGAATCGGCATAATCAGAGGGTACAATTTCATGGAAAAGGTTGCATGACCGGATGAAGATAACACACGATTGGAGGTACTCGCAGTGTCAAGAAGCTCCCCTAAAGAACAGTAACCCGATGACCTAAGGGATGGGCTGAACGCCATCCAGCCGGCCACAGAATGTGAAGAGCTGCAAACGATAAACCTATCGAGCAAACACCCAGAGCGCACGATCCGCATCGGTGCCCAGCTAGAGCCAGACATAGCAGCCAAATTGGTTTAGATTCTATCGGATTGCCAGCAGGTATTCGCATGGTCTTACGCAGACATGCCCTGAATCGCCCTAAGCATCATCTCCCATAAACTCAGCATCAATCCAACCGTGAAACCAGTCGAGTAGAAACGACGGGCATATAACCAGGAACGATACACAGCCATGCACACGAGGTGGACCAACTGCAAAAAATCGGTTTCATCCAAAAGGTTGACTACCCGAAATGGATCTCCAACGCCGTTATGGTCAAGAGGAACAATGGGTCATGGCGCATGTACATGGATTTCAGCAATCTGAACAAGGCCTGCCCGAAAGACAGCTTCCCATTATCCAGGATTGATCAGCTGGTGGACGCCACTGCTGAACACGAACTGCTATCCATGATGGATGCGTATTCAGGGTACAATCAAATCCTCATGAATCACAAAGGCCAGGAGGCCACTTGCTTCACTACAGATAAGGGACTCTACTGTTACGTAGTCATGCCATTCGGCCTCAAGAACGCAAGCCCCACGTACCAAAGATTGATGAACATCATATTCGATGGGCTAATGGGCAAAATCGTGAAAGTATACATTGATGACATACTGGTCAAAAGCACCAAGGCTATGGACTACCCCAAACACCTACAAACTATACTCGAGCTCTTGATTAAGAATGGCATGTGATTGAACCTGGCTAAGTGCACATTCGGCGTAACGACAAGCAAGTTCCTCGGATACATCATCAGCCAGCGGGGTATCGAGGCCTCCACCTCAAAGGTCAAGGCAATACTAAACATGTAACCTCCAACGACCAATGCCAAGCTTTAAAGCCTAACGGGAAAACTAGTGTCTCTGAATCGCTTCATCTTTCGCTACTTCGACAAGTGCGCCCCGTTCTTCAAGGCCCTCCGAACAACAAACAAATGGAACGTCATTTGGAAACCCAATTGCCAAGCGACATTCACATCCATCAAGCAATATCTGGCCTCAATCCCCCTCCTCTCCAGGCTCGTGAAAGGAGAAACCTTGTATATTACCTATTTGCTTCTCTAACGGCTGTTAGTTCCACCCTTGTTCGGAAGGAAACTGATTCGAAACTGCCAGTTTTCTTCGCCGGAAAGGGCATGACACCACCTGAGACCCGTTACCCAACAATCAAGAAGGTCTCACTCGCACTCGTAACGGCAGCCAGGCGATTCAGGCCGTACTTCCTGGCCCACAGCATCCACGTTCTTACAAACGTTTCACTACGACAAGTGCTGCAATCGCCCGATCACAGTGGCCGTTTGAAAAAATGGGCCTTTGAGCTGAGCAAATACGACATTCATTATACGCCCCAGACAGCAATAAAGGGCCAAGCCATCACAGACTTCATAGCCGAGTACACTGAGGCTGAAGATATAGCAAAGCCCGCTCCCGACAACGCAACACCTGTTAGCACAAACATTCCCAATTAGGAGCCTCTAACACCCGAATCACCATGGAATCTTTACGTAGACAGGTTATGCACCAAGAAGACTAGTGAGGTCGGAATCATTCTTAGGGGGCCAGGAGGCGTACGAGCAGAGTACACACTCAGATCCGAATTCAAAGCCACAAACAATAAGGCCGAATACGAAGCTCTCATTGCCAGACTGCAACTAGCCCGAAACTCAGAAGCCCCAAGCATGAACATCTTTATTGACTTGCAACTAGTCGTTAACCAAATTTGGGGAGACTTTAAAACAAAGGGCGATACGATGACGACATATCTTGGCCATGTTCACACAACGCTAAGAAAGTTCAAATTTTTCAACATCAACCACATCCCCAGGGGCTGAAACACCAAAGCAGATGCACTCGCCTGATTGGTCACATCGCCCATCCATACGGAGCCAGGACAATGGGTAGTGGAAGTCCTTAAAGAACCAAGCATTGTGAAAACATTAGAGGAGATCTTCATCATCGAGCCACACGTGGCCAACTGGATGGACCTAATCATCAAATACAAAACCAGAGGAGAACTCCTAGCAGACCGAGCACAAGCACAAAAATTATAGTCAGAGAAGTCAACTTCAGCATTCGACACAACAACCTCTACTGACAGGGGAAGACATGGGCCAACCTCAAATGCATTACACCAGAAAGGGGCGACACGATATCGAGGGAAATTCATTTGGGCGTATGTGGCCATCACGCATGAGCATGGTCAATCACACAGAAGGCACTCCGAAGAAGATTTTGATGGCCTACCATCCATGCTGACGCAACCAAAATTATGACGATCTGCCACCAATGCGAGCTATATGCATACAAGAACCATACGCCTGCAATACCCTTATCGATCCTTACTTCTCCATATCCGTTCGCACAGTGAAGACTCAATCTCATTGGAGAACTTCCAAAATCCAAAGGCCAGTATAGCTACATCATCGTGATCATTAACTACCATACCAAGTTTATCGAGGCCGAACCGATGGTCAAAATTACAACAGAAAAGGTCAAGAGATTCCTCTGGCATTTTCTCTACTGTCGCTACGGCACCCCACTCAACATCATCACCGATAATAGGCCGCAATTCCACAATGATGAGCTCAAGGAATTTTGTAGGAAGCAAGACACCAACCTGGCATTCGCATCACCAGTACACCCTCAGACGAACGGACAAGTAGAATAAGGCAACAAAATCATCAAGGAGGGAATCAAGAAGAAGAACAAACTCATCGAGAAAAGAGACATCTGGTATGGACGATGGCCCACACTCCTCCCCGAAATACTATGGTCAATCAAAACAACTGCAACAGTAGCGACAGGAGAAACCCCCTTTCAGCCTCACAATCAGAACAGATGTCGTACTACCACTCAAACTCACATACAGAAGCCTAAGAATTGAAAGCTATGACCCCACCACAAACAAAGAAGGGCTACGGCTCGACAATGACCTCCTCGAAGAAAAACAGGACACGACACATCTTCACCACACCGCGAACAAGCAGAGAGTCACTCGGCTATTCAACCAACGTGTTCGGGAGCTCCTACTCCAACTGGGGGACTAGGTCATGAAGGCAACCCAAACAAAGCCAAAGAGTTTACGCCCGACATGGGAAGGTCTATACATCATCGACGCAGTCGCAAGCCCATGCACGTTCTACATCAAGGACATGTTCGGAAGAAGGCTAAGCAACCCCTGGAACACAGCACTTGAGGAAATATTTCCACTAAGTGTTTATCTGTCTGCATTTGATTGGCATCGACGCACGTACATCTAACGTTTGTGTAACTTTTTGTATGAGTACATTCACGCATTTTATTTTTAGCCAATGACAATGAAAGTATTAATGTAAATCAAACGCATTCAGACAAACAGTGTAAATGAAACAATGGTACTTGGATATATTTCCAAAAAGTTGTACATAGCTCATTTGGAGAACGCAAAAATGCACGCAGGCGCTAGAGCAAAGCACTACTACAAAGCAAAAAAAAGAGACAAAACAAACGTAAAAGATAATTAGTTGGCTCCGGCGGCATAAGCTCCACCCTCTGTCTCCAGCTCTTCCAGCGAACGCTTCAGCTTTTCAGCCTCGGTGGCTTGCCACGCTTCGAACTCGCCCACCTTGACGAACAGGAGCACGAGCCCAGACAAGTCGTCACATTGGACATTGGCCTCAACTGCAACCAAGTCTGTGAACTCCTCCGAATTCTTGAAAGCCTCGACCGCATTGGCCTTCACCTTCTCAAACTCGAACGACGCCTTGAACTCGTCCATCGCCTCCTCCGCAATCTTCCTGTGAATATGCTCTGTCATCGCACGAGTGCGGGCCTCAGCCAATTCCTGCTCCAACTCCTCAATCCGAGCAACACTGGATGATCGGAGGGAGGCAAGATCAATCTCCAAGATTGCGATCCCAGACTGAGACTACCCCAGCTCCTTCTTCAGCTCATCAAGCTCACGAACCAGCTCGTTCACCCAAGAGATCTTGCAATTTGCTACATTAGTGGACTTCGTGAAAGCCTACTTCAACTTGCCGACCTCGGCTGACAACCGCCTGCTCTCAGCTTTCGCCTTCGACAGCAGGGTAGTCTGCAACATCGACTCTTCTAAGCCCTTGATGAGGAAGAGCTGGTGCTGGAGCTGGGTGCATGTATCAAATGCCGCATTAAGGGACTCGCTCAGAGACGCGCCAAGCTGACGCCACTTCTGCAGCGACTCGATGCCCATACCCATGGAGCTCTGGATGCGAGTGAGGAACTCAGAGGACTGGGACGTTTTGCCCGCCACAGCAACAATGACCTTTGGGGAGGTATCAGTGGATGAAACCCTTGGGCGTTTAAGAGGACTGCTTGACGCCCCTTGATCATCCTGCCGGCGCGACGAAGACCTCGGCTTAGGCACCCTCACATCCCCAGGCTGACGGAGGGGAGAGAGCTCGAACGAACTCCTGGAAGAGACGGTCTTGGCTGGCGAGTGGGACTTGCTCTGAGAATAGAAGCACGGTCGACCTTCACTCTGGCGCTTGTCCCCGCGCTTGATCCGGTGCTCACGACGCTCCTTGCTCCTAAGGTATTTTTTCTTGACTCAAGGCGTCCCTTGCCTCCTTATAGAACCACGCAACAAGTTCACTTCTTGGCGGTTACACATCAAGAAACCTGCTAGAGCTACAATTACGGATGCCGTGATTCCTACCTTCCAGCAAATGTCCTGTGAGGCTCTAGTATATACAAGCAGAACCATCTTTGCAGACTTTGGCATTACTGGGCAATTTTGCCAATGGGGGCTAACCGCTTGAAAGCACTGTAGAAGATAGACTATGTTTGCGTATTTAGCACGATTGTTACAATTGTTTTTAAAGAGTACTTTCTGCTCACTGCAGATAAACTTGCCGTAAGAACCCCTACTGAGCAAGTCTTGGTCATCCAAGAGAAGAAGAGGGCCGCGAAGAAAGCAAGTGCCCCAGCCCAATAAGCCCCTAAAAAGACAACTATTGTCGCGAGTGTGGGTACTAGTCCTGCTGCTAAGAAGAGGATCTCCACTCTGTCCCAGTAAACAACAACCAGAAAGCCCTTGCCGAAGTCCCAACGAAGACTGGGGTGGCAGTGAGAAATCAAGGAAGAAGAAGATTTGGTATGATCCTTTCTTTTCCTTGACTAAATCAAATTTACACCCTTGATCTACGTATTTTAGGCGTATTAAATAATGTATTTTTCTCTACATTTGACTATGTTAATTGCTTTGTATTATTAGCTTTAGCTTATTTTGTTATTTTTAGGTGTAGAACAAAAGAGACGGAGTAAAGGAGTCTACAAGCATGCTAAAGCGCAACAGAATGGAGAGGAAGAAATTCAGCCAAGATTCATTGAAGGAAATGTGAAGAAAACAAAATCCTAGGTTGACTCAGAAAACCTTTCCTATGTTGACTAAGAGAAAGAAGCTTCCGGAAGAACCTTGGAAGTAGAACAAAGTAAAATGGGTCAAATTAATTAAAAGACCATTTGAGAAGCCAAAATTGAAGACCAAATCATCAAATTTCGTGAAGAACAAGATTTGGCAAGAAAAAGATTCTCAAGTTGAAGAGGAGAAGAAAATCATACAAAATAAGGAAAGAAGAATTTGCCTATACATGTCAGCCAAATTCAACGGACGATTGGGAACAACTCAGGAGAAATTAGATGAGGATCGACCTATGGTTGGAAATCTCTTGTAGTCTTCTTTCCAACGAGCCAAAAATCATAATTTTTCGAGGTCTACAACTTCAGAATAATGCAATTCTTTGCAGACTGCCAGATTTACCCGGGTGGAGTAGGAAAACCTAGTTTTGTGAGAAAAACCACTTTGTACTGCCTATATATACAAGAGGCTCGACCCTCATTAGGGTATCATATATTCTAAATTCTCTTGCCACAAAAAGCAATGACAAACTCTCCAAGTGCAAGGCCGAATTACACTACCACCTCCTCTCAAATTTCCATCGCATTCTTTCTAAATAAGCTTAGTCCTTTTAGAAGGTGTGTAGCTTCCACCTAAGGTTCCATTCACTCGAGATTTTGAAGGGCTTACCGGGAATCAAAAAGTGTAAACATGAAACCTTTACTCTGTAACTCTCCTTATATTTGTTTTGCTTTGTTTGTGAAGGATGCATGTTTATTTTGGTTTTATGCTATTTTTGAGTTCAATATATCTTCAATGTGTTTATGAGTTTTGAGTCTTGATTACATGCTGTGTGTCGTGCTTAATACTTTGGTTTAAGTCTTAAGATGAACGCTTAGTCATTCGCTTTTTACCTTAAATCAATGAAGTCAAGATTAGGGTGTTTAGACCCTAATCAATGAACGCTTAGTCATTCGCTTTTTACCTTAAATTCAAAGTCATAGCATGCAATCCGGAATTAAAAATTGTAAATTTCGTAGGTAATTGAATGAAATTATATGTGTAATTGCAAGGTATATAGGATAAGTTGATTACTTGTAGATAATTAATTAGGACTTTATTTTTTTATTATCTAAAACGTGGTTAGAGTATTAGGGGTCTTTTATGTGTTTGCTTGTCTATGAGTCAATGCATGTTAGGGTCCTAAAATTTCTTGCTATGTTTGTGAAGTTTTTAGGTAGTAATCTAGGAAATTAAAATCAATTTCCTAACCAGTCATAGATCCAAAATCTATTGCATGTATCCTTCAATCTCCGGTTAGATCAATCATTACTTACTTATAATACTACATCTATAAGATTTTTAAATTGTATGAGTTATTGTTAAGTGTTTAATTTAATGCTTAGTTTAGCGATATCAATTTTTTGCGCCGTTGCCCGGGATTGAGAATTTTTTGTGATTTTTTTGTGTATATATGTGAATTTACTTGTTTATAAATTATACTTGTGAATATTACTAACAAATATTTTGCAGGAATTTCCTTGCAATTTTGTAAATATATATATATGCTAATTTTACTTACAATTTTTGATCCCTTGTATATATGTGCCATAAATTTTCGTCAAAAATACATGTGAATATGTGTTAGTTTGATTTTAATTTTTGTAAATATTATCCGGTGTTTGTATACATAACTAATAATTGTTAAGCACGTTGAAGGAAAGTCTTAGATTTACATTCAGTACAGATGCTTGGTTGAATAAGTCTCACTCTTCTGGAATATATGGTGCCGCATTTTCTTGTTTATCTCTTTAACCCCTCATGATGTGTGGATTTCATCACCGCACACGATAACCTAAGTGAAGTTATGGGCATGTGGTTGAGGGCAGAGTTTACAAAGGACTTGAGGGAGTGTCTTCTCGAAATATTGGCAAAAAGTTGGACATGGTGTCTAGATGGGTTATGACTGGTGACAGATTTTGGATCTAAGAAAGAGAAACATCAATAGAGTATATACCATTGATCCAGTTAGTCTCGGAGTGTTTCTTGAAATTAGTTCTGCTTCTCGCGTTATCTCTATCCCTATTGTCCATGTTTTTCTATTGAACCAGGGTCGATTGATTGAGAATTCATACCTTATCGCACATTCATCCTAAAAACCAAGCTATGTACTCTATAAATCTTTGGCGAACTCAAATTTGGACATGTTTGCTAAGAGCTAAGCTCGAAATTATTGAACTTGTAATGAAGATTATCCAACGTTGCATAACTCCCTTGCGGTCTTGTAATGCTTGGATTTCACCACTGGGTACCCTAACCTAAGTAAAGTTAGGAACATGAGACCAAATAACGAGTCAGAGCTTGACTATATTTCCGTTTGTATGTGACTCCATGTGTCCATCTGAAACTTCAAAGGAATCCTTCAGGCTCAGAGCTTTTCCATTTTCATTTGAGGAGAAGGCCAAACGTTGGCTATTCAGTTTGCCAACTGGATCAATCACAACGTGGGACACGTGTGTGAAAGAGTTTCTCACCAAGTAAGTTCCGGTATCCAAGATTACCAATTTGAGGAAGAAGATAATTGGCGTTCTGCAAGATCATGGTGAGTCTTTCTCAGCTTACTATGAAAGGCTCAATGAGTTATGCGAATCTTGCCCTTCACATGAAATATCAGAAAGCAACCTCTTGACGTACTTTTATGAAGAACTCAAACCCTTGGAATAAGAGCTTTTAGACGCAGCAGTTGAAGGATCATTCTTGGAGAAGCCTACAACTGTAGGTCGTGGTTTATTGAACTAACTTGCTCTCAACACACAACAGTACGAGGGTATGGTGTTGCACCAGAGCAGAAAAGTCCATGGAGTGTCTTCCTCAAGCATAAATGTAGAACTTGCCAAGCTCACTTCATCTATCACTAAGCTTTTCGAAACCAAATCTCCACAACTAATGCCACCTCCAATGCCTATCTATCGAATTTGCTTACTTGATGGACATCACAATGTTTAGTGTCCTCAAAATGTTCCAACTCCAGTTGTAGAAGAAGCCAACACCTTAGGAGGTTTTCAGAATAACCAAGGCTCCCCTCGGTTAAACAATTATGGAAACTACAATCAGGGGTTCTGAAATAATCTTCCTGGATTGTAGTGGAGGAATAATGATGGCTGCCTTAACCCTCCTGCTCCTCAACCATTTCAGCAACAACAATCAAATCAGCAAAGGGTTCCCAACTCCAATAATGGTCTAGCTCAGCACACCAATCTAGATTATGCCAAGATGTTGTCACAACTTTCAACGTCAACGCAGGTTTTGCAAAATACTCAACGCCAACAATCCCTATTTTCTTAAAATACTACATCTATAGGATTTTTAAATTTTATGCGTTATTGTTAAGTGTTTAATTTAATAGTTAGTTTAGCGATATCAATCCATCATACCAATCATGCTTATTTTATCACTCTTTTACAATGCCACCCACGGAAACGCTGAGTCATCATCAGTTCTGATGATGAATAAACCATCACTGGTCATCTATAGCGATCAAATGATGATACCCCTCGTCAAGAATCTGAAGAAGCGAAGGAAGAGCGAGCACTGCATTGGAGTGGGAGATACCAGGAGCCAACCATCTTCATCTTCTCAATAGAACGTCCAGAGATCACCCAAGAGACTTCTACCACTTGTCCTCTCGAAGAAACGACTTCTGCTTACCACCCCGTCGCTGCTTCTCAGCCTCAAAACCCAACGAGGGAGGATCATGTGACCAACACTGCTGAGCCCCAGCAACAAAATACTCCAGAAACATTTCCCCACAATGAGGCCATAGAGGTAATCATATAAAAATTTCCCCTCAGATTTTAAGGAATATCATGATTTTGACTTGTTAATTAACTTCTTCTAAACCATTTGGAATTCCAATATCGATCATCTCCCAACAAAAGCAGTGATCACAGATCACCCTCCTTCGATCCAAGAAGTTCATACTTTCGCAGATAAGGTCGTTGAAGCTAAGATAGCAGCGAGCCAGCCTGTTACAGAGACTACTATTAATGCAGAAGTCAGCAACCTATTAGAGGCACACCTTTAAAAAGACGTTATTCTCATTTTTATGCTTCTAGTTCTTGCTCTATTTTACACAACAGACTCCTCTAGAGACCACAACCCTTCCAAACGAGTAACCATTGAGAACACTCATCAGGCGAATCAAGAAGTAAGATTGGACCAGCGAGACATGCCTCTGGTAAGCATCAAGTTATATTTATCCAAAACCTCCTCATAAACTACTTTACTAACCCACATGCTTTTTCATGAAACCAATGAAAGGGAGCAAGAAGCGAGAGAGACTTCTTTAACTCCACACAGGCTAGTCTTGGGTCGTTTCATGGTGTACTTGACGATCATGCCCGCAATGATGCCCTAATGTCCCAATTGCTTCTTTCTTCAACAACAACCCCGAGCAACAACACGCCTAATACAACAACAACTCTTAATGAAGTTGTAAGGGTTTATCAACAACTGGTCCAACCATAAGTTGGGTTTAACGTGGTTCACACTGCTCTGGCCTTTCTTCAAGATCTATGAGGATTTGATCTGGATGAACCTATGAATATGACAATGGTCAAAGGACATATCCAGGCTGCTCGCAAAGTAGTCAACCCTATCCTGCTTCACGTCTTAGATGAGATGGAGCTGAGGATGAATGAATTACCTGCAGTGCACCTCAATATCACTGAAGCTGAGATGGCGGAAGCCCATGCTAACTCCAAACGCCATGAATGTAATCGCAAGTAGAACGACACTCATCAGAAGATTGAGTCACTTGCTAAGAACTTCAAGGCTGATGTTCAAAAGATTGAAGCGAAGAAAGCTAAGATTACGAAGCTTCAAACTAAGCTGGCAGAGATAGAAGCCAATCTTTAGAGTAAGCGACAGTTTGCCTTGGAGGTTTTACAAGAGGGCCAGTCCTTACTCCACTTTGTGGAAAATACTCGCGCCAAAGCCACAACAGCAACGAATAGCTGCTCCACTGCCCGTACTGATTATGAGCGAGAAAAGATCAGAATTAAGGAGTTAAGAGATTTCTTAGACTAAACCCTGTACTATTTCTTAGTTCGGCCCATTATGTTGGGCCTACTTTTTTGCGTAAACTTGACTTAATTTTTGATTACTTCATCTCCGCCCATTAATTCTCCAATTAGGCAATCCATATGATCCTTCTATCTTTAAAATTTGTTCCCAAAAAACCACGCTTGTTCTCGAACCGTTCCGAGAATACATTTCATTTGACTGCCTTCATCGAAAAAGAAGGTTTCTTGTTTTTAATGAGGATCATGTACCAGTGCGGCGCATTTGCACCCCTTAATGGGTGCATTGAATTGATGCAACCATGACTCCTTTCGAGGGAAAGCCACTAGGGTTTGGCTCCTATAAATATTTTTGTTACTTAGTGTTTTTCATCAAGAAAGACCTTCGGCTTCAGAGAAAGAACGAAATGTTCATCACGTTCCTCCTTTTCCTTAGCCTCAAAGCCTTTCCTCCCGATTGCCTCCTGTTATGTTAACTATCCTTAAGTGACAATACTTATGCTCAAACCTGGGCTAAGTGACAATACTTATGCTCAAGTTCTTTAATGGTATGGTTGTCCAAAGGAACTTGGGGACATCCAAGTTCAGACATTCAGTGGTGGATCCCGACTCCATCCTTGCTAGTAACAGCTCTGCATTTGTTTAACTTAGGCTCCCGAGCAAAATGTAGAGCAGTCTGTTCCACAAATCTTTCCACGCAAGGGAAAAATGTGGAGTGATAGAGTAGCAGGCATGGGGTTAGATGATTTGAGGAGATATTTACCCATCCTTCAAGAACCAACACCATCAAAGACCGATCTAGCATCATCAGCGCCAATGATGCACTTGCGAACGCTGACAAGTCAACGATCGTCTATCTCTCATTATATTATTATTATTGTTTTAGGCCACTGGATTTGGCCATATTGTAATTGTAATCAATGTATGGTATCAGAGCTTAAGGCCGCAAAGCCTCCTTGTAATAAAACTTGTTTTGCATCATCGATCCTTGTATGCTTGTTCTATTTTTGTTCGCAACGAGAAACTATATCGATAGGAAAAAGGAAAAGTTTAAACTAATAGAACTGGTTTGAGAAAAATTGATTTTTTTTAAAGAATTTGTATTAACTCAAAATTTTCATACAAGTCTTTTGGCCATAGGTTTTGGCCACTGTGGCATTAGTTGCCTCTAGTTTTGCTAGGCGAACAAAATAAGAATCAAGCCGGAAGAATAGGTTTTCTTGTGAACATAGTAAAACTAAGCATCTGGATCGGGAGGATCTTCATACTTCCACACAGGCTAGATATATTTCTTAAGGAAACGGTCGTTAATTGGATTGCGGTGAACCGTGCAACCGATATCCTTTAAGCGAAAAGCTCCCTTATCTAGAATTCTGTCTATGACATACGATTCTTCCCATTTCGCCATCCACTTGCCCTTACCATCTTTCTTCCCACCAAAGGGTAAAAGTCTCTTCTGTGAGAGCAGATTTCGTTTCCCTCTAGCTTGGATCTTCGTGAACCTGCAAAATAAGTCAGAGCATGGTGAGGTACAATGTTTTGACCCTCCGATACTTAAGTTAGAACTTATCTCAAGAATCAAGAAGGGATTAGGACAGAGTTACGTTTCCGGAGACCATGCATAGATGGTCTATATATAGTGATCGTGCTAGGTTTAAGCATAGTCTTTATCGAATCAGGGTACTATACATTAGGAAATGAGGAATCCACTAAAGAATGGATCTCCATATCTAGGGCCAATCAAGTCTCATGATTACCACAAGCCTTTTGGCATAATCTCCCTAGTATACATTCAAATCTTGCCACTTCCCTCACAGATTCTGTCAATCCTCTGAGATCCGACCAAATAGTCCCTCGTGGTCAGATTGCCCAGCCTCCTTGAGGTCCGATCTTACCTTAGGATTGTCATGCCATCAAATATTCTAGAAGCCTGTACATCGTTCCAAATACTTTCATAAGTCTCTAGATAACTCATTCTTTAATTAGAACTCTAGTCGTCTAAATCCAGGCTCGTTATCTGCCTTACCGGATCTCATCTAGACTCATATCCACTGAGCCCATCCTTCCCTAGCTTAAGCGACCAAAACTGACTCAAACAAATACCCCCATAGTAGTGTTAGATCCGACATGTGTTGGCTTCACGCTAGTGTTGTCCGAACTCCACAGACCCAAATTTTAAAAACTCCTCAACTTTCCCCTCAAGCCATGTGTGAAACCTCAAGAACGTGTATCCACTATTCCACTTTCATTATGACTCGTTCATCATCAAACCTCATCAGGATTTATACCCCCTCCAACTGTCATGACTATTTTGATTCTCATCCCATTTTGCACCCAATAACATCCCTTGAAATCTAAAACCATATATCTCTTCAAACGGTCATCTCTCATCTCATCACATCCCCTCACCATATATAAATTGAAACCCTCATTCTCATTCTCTTTCACTTTTTACATCTTCTTGCTCACTCAGACTTCCCACTAAACATAGAAAACTTCTATGCAAACTCTAAAATTTCGAACCCTCGTGCTTTAGAAAAAACACATAAAAACCCAGAACTTTAGAAACCCAAAAAACTTTAATGATTTCCATTGACTCATCTTCCAACGACCCAAACAAAATCATCAGCCACACCATCACTCTCTTCCAAGACCCCAACGTTGTTGATCAGATCGGCATCTTGAAGCCTCTTGCCGTCGCTGAACTTGTCTTCGAGACACCGTCATCCACCACTACTTCGGTCACCGTCCTATCTAGCCGGGAATGTTCTCCATAGACTATTTAGGATCCTCCCTCAGCCACTACTTTCAAAGTGGTTGAGGTCGAGATCATTCAACCCCAAGATCTTGAGGCTAAGGCTGACCCTACGCACGTGCAGCTCCAGCCTTGTACCAACGAGGCCACCTCAAAGAAAGCTCGGGAGGAGCTGTATCCATCTACCTTGAAAATCGACTCTGATTAAGCTCTGACCGCCTTCATTCACTCCTTCCACCAAGGGAAAAATGAGAACTTCCGGTTTGTTCTTGTTAAAGATGAAGCAAACGTATCTGAGCTTGAGAAATCTCATGGTTCGAGATTGCTTGTCCACCCCTTCTAGATCGCCTATGATCTTACCTCCCTATTCTGGCCTTTATCTGCTCCGCCTTGGAGTTCTATAGTGGTGTCGGAGTTCAGGCTACTCTTTCAAGCTAAGCCCACTCCAGTCAATCAGTTCTACCTTTCCCAACAAATCATGTACATCAAGGACTCGCTACTGATCTATCCTCTATACTCCCCCAATGACTGGAAGAAGACTCTCATCCTCGTCTTTAGGGATTGAGAAAAGCTTGGTGGGGAGGCCGGCTTCAAGGTCCCTACCGCTATTAATCGCATTTCCAAGCTACCAGAGGAACAATCTAGAGTCATTGACTTCCGTCCCAACCTTGTGAACGATGCTTTCGCCATTCCCCCAAGTACCGCAAGTGTCGGTGGTTATGGAGCAAGGAGCACCTTAGCTCTGGAGGCATGGAGGGCATCGATCCTCTTCAGCACGAGAATCGCCAGGAGTTGATAGAGGACCTTAGGGTCTCTCAAGTCCACAAGGCTGGCAGAGCCACTACCCCAAGACCAGGAAGAGGAAGCTCGTGAAGACCTCCGAACTTGTTAAGGATAAGGTCCCATTTCCGATCCTGACCTAAGAGCCCAAGGAAGTCCTCCCATCGGTTGCCCCTACTGCTACCATTGTCATTGCTGCTGCTGTTGAAACCCTACCTTCTCATCTTGAAGACCTTCCACCTCCATCTCCACCCTTCAAGATGTTGAAATCTTCCGTTCCTGCTGCATCCCAGCCCTTATCATCTGAACCGGGGTCTTCTAAGCCTGCTGGCTTTTCCCTGGGTAGGTTCACTTTTCTTTTGCCTTATCGTGCCTATATCTTGTTATGATATTGTGTTTGCACCTTGGATTTGTGCATGACTTGCTATCTTGAGGTATTTTTGATGCTTGTTTGTGTTTGCTGAATATGTGCGAATATTGTGTCCTCGCTTGCACAGGTTCTTTTGGGGAGTTGATCGAGGGTGTTGACCCTGATCTCCTTAGGGTCTATTTCACGAAGACCCAGCCAGGCTGGGGCTACATTGTCCAACCTCCTCGTGATCTGACCGAGGAGGAAGTTGAGGCCCTTGGTAAGGGTGTTGTGCTCCCCCGTGTAAGGAAGCACATCCCTTCCCAATTATGCTCTAGCCTGGCTCGTGCTGATGTGGCCTACTCCTCCCTGGCCGCAATGGCGCTCAAGCAGGACGCTGAGGACCTTGGATCACAGGAGGTCGAGGATCTGATAACACTCTCCTAGACTTCTCTCTACAGGGTAATCCCTCATTTCCTATCATACGCATTTCTTCGTATTGTTCCGTTTCCTTCATTGTCTAACACACCATTTTAATCTTGTTTTAGTCTTCCATTACTCTTACTGCTACCCTTGGGAGCCTCCATACTACAACTTACAAGGTGGATAAGAGAGCTACAGAGGCAGAGTTAAAGGCCAAGGAGTTTGCCTCCAAGGTTATCGATCTAGAGAGTGAGATCAACAAACTTGGGAACGCCCACGCTTATGCCTGTCACCTTATCAACCAAAAGGAGAGGACCCTCGAGGAGGAGTGCTCTATCCACGAGAATAAGTTACAGGCCCTGTGGTCAGAACTTGAGAAGGCCCAATCTGAGGTGGAGGGGACAGTTGAGGTGGCCGAAGCCAAGCTCAAGGAAGCTCTGGACGCTAAGAACTAAGAGTGCAAAGATCGTATATCTACTCTGGAGGAGGCTCATGGGCTCCAGCTCGTATCTCAGCAATTGTACTAGGATAAAAAACGCAAATAGCTCATCCATGCCTACGATCCTTCTGTCGCCTTCGAGACCGAGTCAGAGTGAAGCCCCTTGCTTTTCTTTAAAGGCGTACTCATGTAATAGTTTAAAGATCCTTTTTTGAACAATATTTGACTTTTGAAACTTATTTATTTTGCTAATTTTGTCCTAGGCCCTAGCTTAGATATTTTTATGCCAAGGGTAAATATCGATATCGTACTTTTAGCTATTCGTGCTTTGTTTTCGTGCATACTTTTCTGCTTTCTTGCCATAGTTAGGGAATTTGCCTCTGAGTGCTTGTGGCCTCAGTGCGACTCTCGAATCCCCAAGTTTTCCATGCTAGTACTCTCGAAAGAGGCTTAAGAAGAACCTTGGTAACCTTAAGGTCTCCTGGGAGATGCTCGCAGTTTTGAGACTGCCTCCCCATCGAGGGGTTTACATGTAAAGCCCCAGGTTTGTACAAAGACCATCGTTCTCTAGACCCTTTCCACAACCAAGTCCTTGACTGTTTGAGGTATTACTCTGCCTTTGTAGGACTCCTTGATGTTATCACAAAGACCACATCAAGATTTCCCTCCAACTCGAATTCCTCCCCAGGGGACTTGCCTGCCTGCATTGTCGTGCTGGGGTCTGCAATTTCTTTGCTAATCAGCTTTGGCTTATCCTTAGGGTATCACCAGGTGTAAACACTTGGGACTTAGGATGCCCAAAAACCCAAAATATGGCTAAGTCACCTCTATGGTGTTTATTAATCTGACCACATATAATCTGACCACGTGTAATCTAACCTCAAGGCTCTGCTAAACCAAGATTACTTTGAGCTCTCATGGAGTTTTTGTTCTGGGTGTTTTGGTCTATCCATGGGTGTCCTCCTCGATGCCCTAACCTCTTTCCCTTAGGATGCCTTACCTTTGGAAGAGTTAGCTAGCTTGTAGGGTGAAGGTCTTTCTCATGGGAGCTAACGTCGTCTGCCACACTCGAGCTCGATGTCTTTCCTGGGCATTAAGCTCCTCTTGATTGTGCTCATCAAACCATAAGATCCTCTTACATGAATATGATATTTTGTAAAGCCAGTTCAAAAATCGAACATAAAACACAATGAAAAGCAAAGTTACTGAAAACATAAGCTTTTATTGAATGATCGTGTAAATCATCCAATGTCTATTGAACGAGCAAGGAAGTATCTGACACGCCTCGTTGAACCTGCCAACTTGTGAAACCATCGTAATGAAAACTGAGCAGGTTAGAAAAAGTATGTGCCCCTTATAGGTACTTGCTAGCTTCTGCCTCCAGATCATCTATTCTACTCCGAGCGATACTCCTTCATGTAGAGGGCATTCCATCGTTTGTCCACCAAGTCTCCCGTTCTCAGGTTCTCTAGCTTGTATGATCTGGTGTAGCCCTCACCGACAATCTTGGCTGTCCCTTCTGGTTTGCATATCGTTCCTCAGCCCGATGAAGGTCCTGGTCGACCTTAGCGCTCCATCCCCAGGCTCCTTCATTCTTCTGGTCGGAACCGTCTTCGTCGCTTATATTCCCCTCGTTTGCAAGGTCTCTTGGTTGAACCTGATGTGAGAGGGTACTTCCATGCTTCGATGCCCCTTTGTTGGAGGTGATATGGTTATCTCCCACTGGCGGGGTAATGACCTTGTCATGCTGATTACTCACATAAGTGTTGTCTTCCATGTTTTTCTGTTCATGATAGTTAGCCTAGGGTTATGCTCTCAATGAAAGAACCAATTTTTGATAGTAGATTTTGTCTCCTTCTAGCTTGGATCTTTGTGAACCTGCAAAACTAGTTAGAGCATGGTGTGGTACTGTGCTTAGACTCTCTGATGCTTAAGTTAGAACTTATCTCAAGAATCAAGAAGGGATTAGGGCAGAGTTACGTTACCTGAGACAATGCATGGATGGTCTATATATAATGATCGTGTTAGGTTTAAACATAGTTCTTATCGAATCAGGCTACTATACATTAGGAAAAGAGGAATCCACTAAGGAATGGATCTTCATATCCAGGGTCAATCAAGTTTCATGATTACCACAGGCCCTTTGGAATAATCCCCCTAGGATATGTTCAAATCTTTCCCTTTCCCTCACAGATTCTGCCAATCCCTCGAGGTCCGACCAAATAGCCCTTCGTGGTCAGATTGCCGAGCCTCTTTGAGGTTCAATCTTACTTTAGGATTGTCATGCCACCGAATATTCTAGAAGGTTTTACATCGTTCCATACTTCCAGAAGTCTCTAGATAACTCATTCTTTAATTATAACCCTAGTCGTCCAAGCCCAGACCCGTTATCTGCCTTACCGAACCTCATCTAGAATCGGATCCATTGAGCCCATCCTTCCCTAGCTCAGGCGTCCAAAATTGACTCCCACATCTTCCATACTAACTCGTCTTCAGTATAGCTTTTGCCCTACGTACGTTTGTTATACAACCGGGACACTTGCTTCTTCTTAGCAAGTAAACTTTCGAGAGCCTCTAGTCATTGTTCATCCCAGTCTTAATGCTCTTGCCACATCGCCTAGATATAATCATCTCCAATGAGGTTATGTTGATCCATGACTCGTAATGATTATATAAAGGAAGGACAGCGGTGATGAATGCAAGAATTGGATATCAAAATCTCTCATTAGCTCCTCCACTTCTCCAGACATAAATGTTGTCCCCTGCCTCTGAAACCACTTTTAAAGTTTGGCTTCAACCCACTTGGTAAAGAAATCTGTGGCCACTATGATGAACTTGTGATTCATCGAGGAATGGGGATTGATAATTCGGATTAGATCCAATGCCCATCCATGAGTTGGCCATGGTTTGATAATCGATAGCATTTAGATATTTGGAATATGACTTACTGGTCCATTGGCTTTGCAGTCTTCGCACCCCTTAGCGAACAAGATGCAGTCCTTTAGGATAGTTGTTGATAGGCAGGGTAAACACTTATTCAAAGATACCTTATTTTAAACTATGATATATCATTGTAATAGTTAATTATAAGGGTTATCGAACACAAGGAGTTGGTGAAACTAAATCCTAACATAAAACTGAAATGCTGACAGACGCGACTACAATACACTAACAATACTACGAACCTAAGCTAGACAGACTCAAATACTATGAAATTTTGACACAACAATATAGGCACAGTGGCGGACTTCTACACAAAATTTAAGGGTATTCGAAGTAGTTTTGGGTACCGAATTGAATCGGCTAAGCTACAGCTAATGCATAAAATAAATGCTGAAAGTAAATATGCTTATGAATGCAAATAGATTTAAACTATATGATTAATGAGTTACGAGGAATGTAATCCACCACCGCCATTCCTTTCTAACACATACTTAACCTAATGCACATATCAAATGAATGAAAGTTTCCAGGAAGAGTTGATCGTTACAACCACATCTTATTACCTAATCCTTATGCCTATGCAAACTTTGTCATGGACCTCCCCTACATCTATCCCTTTATTGAAACCATAGTCATGGATGCCAAGGTGTACAAATAAGAAAGCATTAAACTCTAGAAAAGGTTTGAGAAGCTACAAGGGTTCATAGGTACATTATAGACGTGTCCGGCTAGACCTATGGATTTCAATCTCCTGACGGTAAAATCAGCGTATCACTGTAGAGAATCTGGCGGAAGAAATTATCTTCAGTCACCCGTATCTCATGAAAATAAAACCCTAGTATTCATACTAAGTTGGCCACCAAAGTAAACATACAAGAATTCATACGGTGAATCATTCAGAGAAAGAAACCTCATTCAAAGAATATGCAAAACTAGGTTAAAGTGTATGCATTAAAAAGACTTCATGTACGGGGCTTCAAGCAACCCCTTAACAATAAGTTTAGCTACTAAAATTTATAATTAAAGAATCAAAACAATTCATAGAGTTGAAACAAACAAACTAGATGAAGAAGAACTCTAGCCGGCTAGAATTCGACGGGTCAAAAATATCTTCGATCGGTCAAACCGAGATGGGTTGAACTCTTCTTGCGGCTTGCTCTCCTTTTGCATGAAATTCTTCTCTCCCAAATGCTGATTTTTTTTTCTTTCTAAAACCTAAAATAGGTTTATATACTTCCTCCAATTACTTTCCTACAGTCCACATTGGAATAGGTTTCTATAATTGCACATAACTCCCTCTTTTCTCCGTATTGAGCTAGGAATCATTCTTTTGTTTCATTTTCCTTTATTTCTCAACAAAACCTATTAAAACAATAAACATAATTAAGTCACTCAATTAATAACAAGAAACTAAATATAGGGAAGAAATTAAATACCGAATAGATGCATAAATATGCGACTATCAAAATACCCCACACTTAGACATTGCTAGTCCTCGAGCAATGCACTAAACCAAAACTTTTAAAATAACTCAACAAAACTCTAACTACATGACTCTAATGCCCTTAACGTATAGTCTCAGCAATCTGCCACAATTGTAACACCAAGATTGGTACGACTTTACATTCACCTTCCATAAAGGTTCAAGAGTTAATTTCAATATATGACACACATGTAATATGTAGGACGAAGACATAATTATGGTGGAAGGAGCTGCAACATGCAACAAACAAGTCAAGATTCAACCTCACTTAGATATGCTCTCACAAGTTTTTCACTCAAAATATGTCTAAGGTCTCTACTCAACTCAACTACTTGCTAAATGGACCAAACCATATGCTCACTCTTGTGACTAATCTCCACAGATCAAAGGCTGTCATCTTGAGAATCAAAAAGACTTTCAAAGGTTGTAATGGGGCTAGGCTCATAGGTTAAAGAATAAATGGGTACCGAATTTAAATATGATTCTAGAACCTAGTAGAGCACCAAATAAGAGACTTCTTCAAACTTTACAACCATGAACTTTCTCACTTTTATGGCAGAATTGAATCTTGTTGGGCCTTCACATCATTGTTTTCATCAACAGTTAACTCAGGTATCAAGCTAGACATCACACTCTTTTTTTACACACTAGCTTGATACCCAACACTTATTTCTTTGCATCACCTTTCGACATTGTCACTGTCTTCATATACCTGTCTCATGTATAACTCTACCAAGTCCTAGAACAAGGGTAAAGATATAACTATTCTAAAGTTTAAGGTCAGAGATATGTGGGTGATGACATAAAGTTTAAACATGTAAAGTCAAAGTGGTTAACTAAGGGGTGCACAACTTGTGTATACAAAGTCAGGACACAGGCTTATATGGATATGGTGGTGTCCCCTAAATGCCTTTATCACTTCCTCAATCAAAACATGTATTGACTAAATGCTTCGAATAGCACAAGAGCAAGTTCTAGTAATATCTAGAGCCCATTAACTTAATCTGTCGCAAGCAATTGACACACAATAAAGAAAGCATGTATGTTTACATTTAAGCTCAATCGCTCACATGTTAAATAAATCCCAACAATATTTAAGCATGCTAAAAAATCTGTACCATGTTAACTCATTTCTACATCAACTACACATTCGCACATGCACCATATATCAAGATTAACCAAAGAAACTTAAATAGCATGATCATCTTTTAGTCATAATTCCGGAAGATATAATCACATCATGGACACGTTAAGGGCACCTAAGACTCGAAACAAGAGACTCTTTTTATATTTTTCTTGACACTTTTTACTTTTACATTTAGTTTTTCAAATAAGACACTAAAACACACAAGAAAAACAAAGAAAAACTCAAAAATACCAAAATTAGGCGAAAAGACCCTTCCACGACGAACTAGTCGTTAGAAAAGACTCCCTCAGGTTTCGACGGGTCGAGAAATTCCTCGATGGGTTGAAGCCTCGCTATTGTCTGAAAATCTGCCAAAATTCGATGGGTCAAAAATTCCCGAAGGATTTTCTCGACGGGTTGAAATGGGTCCCCTATACTGCGCAACTCCACTTTCATAAGTTATAAAGAATTAATCACACATTGGAATGAGCTGAAATATTAGGAGCATAAACTAGACACATGTAAAAGCATTCTCTCAAAATTTCAGAATTTTACGAGACCTCTACCTATGGAAAATAAATTTCACAAGACAGCAAACTCATAGTATCAAAATAACACCCAAAAAAGAAAATTTTATACATAGACGCTAATGATATGATATAAACCCCACCCCACACTTGAAATTTGCATTGTCCTCAATGTAATATAAAACTAAGGCATGCAATACATCAAACAAGCATGAAATGACACAGATAACACATCACAAATCACACTAAACATGGAGAAAATACTAAAGGAGAAGAAAAAGAAAAATATAAAGGAGAAGGGGTAAGAGAGCAAATCAGGTAGCCACGCTTCTCTATCAACATGGGTTACCTCCCAAGTAGCACTAAGTTTAACGTCTTTAGCCAGACATCTTCAAAACCATCAGGTGGCTGTGGTCTTGGCTCGATCAAGTGCTTGGTCCTTAACAATGATGTCATATGAGCTCTGCCAAACAACTTGGGCACCCTTGAACTTCCACACACACAAGAGTCCAAGTGTCTTTAGTATTTCTTCTTCTTTATCCAACGCCTCCTTCTCTTGAGTCTAACAAAGAGGTAAAGAGAATATCCTTGTTGGACATATGGTGATCAGGTACCACCATCTCAATATGCTCCAAAATATAAGGGGCCTCGGTATGTGAATCCTCAAACTCAAGTGTTTCATTGGGACAAGAAACAAGTGTGGAACTTGAGTTTGGCATTGATAGCTCTTGTGGTTGTTCTTGTGCTGGCATCACCATCTAAATATAAGGAATTTCGGTGGACTCCTCCACAAGTAATTTGTCCATCTCATCATCATCAAAGAAAGCATACCCTTCTTCCATTGAAATTTCAGTCTCAGTAGTCAAATTCACAGACCTATATTCAAGAAGAGCTTCAAGCTCATCCAATTCTTGCTTGATCAACTTCCGTTCTATAAATTCTGGCTGACTTAATCCAAGCACTATCTCCAAAGTATCCTCACCCCATCCATATTGAAGATAATCCTCATCAAGATGGTCTTCCTTGTCTTTTTCCTCTTTCCCTTACTTTCTTAACCTGCTAGGAAAAGGCACATTGGTGGTAATCAAAGGTAAAGGTAGAGGACATACCTGCGTTGGTTTCAGTCTTGGTTCAACTTTCATTCCAGGTGCATTCTCAACAGGTTGAGTTGGGGTTCCTGGATTGACTTTTGATGGCTCATCAAACACAATTTGCTCTATTACAGGCTCTTCCCACTTTCTTCTTGGCATCATGACTGTTGGAACAGTCTCCAACACTTTTCCACACTTCAAAGTTATAGCATGAACTTCATATTGGCTTTTGGGATTAGGGAGAGTGTTGCTGAGGAGTTCTCCTGTGTTAACTTGAGCCATTGTTTGTTGTATTTGGCTTACTTGCCTCTCTAGCAAATCGATTGTTTTTCCTTGTTGATGAGTTGTAGCTTTTAGTTCTTGAGTTGTAGCCTTTAGTTCTTGAGCTGTGGCCTTGATATCTTGCCAGAATCGACGCAACAACCAACGCATCTTGGGTTCGGATTGATGAGCCTCACATACCCTTAAATGAACCTCTCGCAGCTGTTTAGCCTATTTTCCGTTGAAATAAAACAAATAAACTCGATTTCAACCACCTCCTATGTAACTCATTGTTTCTGAGCACGTAGCTAAGAGCGAAGAACCGATTCCGTTTACCTGTAGCTAAACTAGGATCCTTTAAGTATGTGATCAATGGCTGTCTCTAATCCTTATCAATGCGATCCAAGGCTGCAACGTACCATTCATATTTTTCCTCTTTACGGACCATGAACGATGGAAAAGTACGGCGCTCCACTTTCAAGATGTGTTCTCGAACTCCATCTCACAAACTAATTCATGTGGTTAACTGAGCTAACTCATTTTCTGCGAGGATATATTCACTAGGGATGTGCTCTAAAGAGACCTCTGTGATTAGGTCGAGTAACTCTCTGGTTCGTCTCATGTACGGCTCTAAGATTACCCCTGTTTTGAATGTGACTTTTTGTTGTCGAATGACCTATCGAAAATCTCCCATGATGTGCATGTCGGTCACTTTTAAGTCTAGCAACAACTCTAAGCTGATGATCAAAGCTTCATATTATGTGACATTGTTAGTGCAATGAAATATTGAGATCATTCAGTGGACACACTCACGCATCAGTATCGTACAAACTATGAGCAAGGAAGATTGAGATCATTCAGTGACCTCATGAGTGTGCTGGCCAAGAAAGAGAGGTATCGAGAGATTCTTCTCCAAAATAATGCTAGGCCACCCAGTACAAAGAAAGTCCATGAAACCACAACACTGGTGGGAATGCATGAAAAGATAAGGGGAAACAACGTTCAGAACCTTATCAAACTCATGGTGGTAGAGAAAGACGTGGTAGATGAGGAAATAGTCGAAATTTGACTTGGACTCGCCATGACAACAACTCCATCAAGAATCAAGCCAATTATGGTTCTAGAAATGGTGGGAATTCTTCACATTCTGCTTCTACTTCTCGCTTGGAACTTTACTATAGGTGTTGTGTGGCTACTTATATGCATAAGCAATGCAGAGCTCCCAAGGAAATTCAAAATACGTACAAGATGTGCCAACAATATCAGGCAAAGTAAAATGAGAACATTATGTGGACTATGAGATGGAATGGCGGTGAAGCCAATCTAATTGTAGTAGATGGCACTAAACCAAGTCTTCAAACTTCGGATTTTTAGTTAGTCTATGTACTCATGTCATTGCTATGTAATCAAGTTTTGTTTTTGATTTGAATAGAAGTAGATATTCTCTTAATCCCTGATTTATATGGATAATGATTGAATTAGATTTGTAATGTCTATTTAAGGTCATCTACCAATGAATAAATGACAGTTTCAAATATATCTCTTGTGTACCTATATTTCTCATTCCAAAAAAAGAGACTAAATATCACACAAAAACTCACATTCACTTAAGTAGTACTCGCCTCCATGCCATTCTCTTCAAATTAACTTTGATGGCTCTATTACCAATAATTCTCATGTAGCTGCAGGCTTTGTTATTCGAAATTTTGACAGCCGGCCTATTTTAGCTAGTGCTTACCATTTGGGAAAATCAGAAATTCTTATTGCAAAGGCTATGGCTCTTCGGGAGGGATTAAAGCAACTTCATGTTTTTCTCAGTCCTGAAGAACCTCATCCCCCGCTTATTATTGAAGGAGACTCCAAAATTCTCATCGACTCCTTAAATAGAGTTACAGACACGCCTTGGAGTATTTCCACAATTGTACAAGATATATGGCGAATGGTGGAGTTGTTTCCTGGGACAAATTTCAGACATATTTATAGAGAGGAGGTAGTTGTGAGAGAGGCTTTGTTATCGAAAAAAAGGGCAAACTACACTAAAGGGCAATATGGAGGTGCCAAATATAGTTAAGGACAAGGTCCCTTATTTTAGACAATGAATGACAAAATCTTACACATAAGGACAAGTTGCTTGTAGGCTGCCGTGTGACATGTATAAATTTACTTTTATATCCTTGCCTTGTCTTTTTGTGTGTATTTCATATTTATTTATTTATTTTCAAAAAATAATATTTTATCTGAAATTAATTAAAAAAATTTCTTTACAAAAAAATATATGACGCTGCTACTGAAAAATAAAATAATAATTCTACCGAAGAATCGAAAACGCTACTACTGAAAATTAAAAAATACGATACTGCTAGAAAAACATCAAAGACACTGGTACTAAAAAATAAAATAATAATGCTACCGAAGAATCAAATAACATTGCTACTGAAAAAACATCAAAAACACTGCTACTGAAAAATTAAATAATAATTCTACCGAAGAATCGAAAACGCTGCTACTGAAAATTAAAAAAATACGACACTGCTACTGAAAAATAAAATAATAATGCTACTAAAAAATCGAAAACAATGCTACTAAAAAATTTAATAACATCGCTACTTATCAATTCAAAACACGTACTGCTACTGAAAAATTCGAAACGCTGATACTACTAAAAAATACCAAACACTACAATTGAAAAATAAAACACTGCTAATCAACCAAACCAGCTGCTAATCAACCAAACCAGATCTGTGACAACCAACCCAAACAAAGCCACACAACTTGAAAAAACCACATGATAAGTATGTTACTACAATATCTCAACATTGATGCATGAATCAATGAGCACAAACTGAGGGAGGCGGTGCACATTGTTTATAGCAGTAAAAAAAACAATCAAAACTATTGATAAAACTACGGACGCGGATGGTCCCGATCACTACGACGCGAGCATCGGTTCGAGGAGCGACAAGCTAGGGGATACAGAAGCCACTGCCGTCGAGAGAGACGAGCGGAGAGAGCACTCGAGCCATCAACGGTGAGGTCGAGAGGCGCAGAGGACTGGATCTGGGCGCGACGTGGTGGAGGTGAGGGCGAGCAGGACTCGAGGCGACTCGCGGCAGCGTGAGGACAAGGTGACTCACTGTGGTGCGTCGGTGGTCAATCGAGGCTGCCGAGGTCGATTGCAAGGTTTATGAGGCGGCCGAGTCTGAGGTCAGCGAAGGTGCGACAACGAGGAACCTTGGGGGTGGAAGAGACCGAGAGGCGAAGAGAAGATGGGGAGCCGAGGGTGGCGCCTAGAGTTGGAGAGCGGCGATGAGCGACAGCGGTGGGAATGGAATCTAGGCCGTGCAGAGAGAGAAAGTGTGTGTGTGATACTGATTTTAGTTTCTTAGGATTTTCTATTTACAAATGAAGATAAAATTGTACTTTTGTTTTGTTTGTTGATCTGGACTTCTATTACTACGTTTTTGGGCTTAAGGCTTTGTCGTTTTTGGGTTTAAGTCTTTGTTTTGTGGTTGAATTTTTTGTATTTAGCAATCTTATTTTGTCGTTTGCCGACATTCTCCAAAAAAAAAAACTCACATTCAGAGTACTCGCGTAGTCAGTGAGGCGTCCACTCACAATGCCATGAGTAGCAACGGCGGAAACTACTGGTGCCGGACGGCGACGGAGACCTTGGATTGGATCAACGCCATCCTCCGCTTCATAAAACCTCTCTCTTTTCTCACCGACGCTCACGTCGTCAATTTTTTTCAAGGTTCTCTCTTTCCTTCCCTCCTTCTCGTTCGATCGTTTCTCAGCACATTTCACGACTCTCTCTATAAATGAATCATTCCTTATTTGTTTTGCAGGATAGACTGTGGGAAGCTATTTACATGGAATGGATGGATTGCTTAAGGCAAGAACCAGTCGAGAATCTGCTTCAAATTCCTGGAGGACTCGTCCAGGTACACTCGTTTGGTAACTTAATGTATAATTGAAATGAACGAATTTGAGTACATTACATTGAGCTGAATTTGAATTTGGAATTTGAAATTGGTGTTTAGGATCACTGGCCAGAATCTCTGAAGGAGTTTATTGTTACTTTGAGGTCTCTTGCGCTTCCGAGACAGCAGGCTGACTTGCAGGCTGTAAGTTGTCGAATTTGAAGACACATTTTTGGTTTCAAAGCAATTGTATATCCAAAAGATGGAACTCATATCAATAGATAGAAGTCTAATTCAGAAGAATGTTGTTTTTATTTCATTTTCCAAAATGGCAGGTATTACCTGGAATGAACATGACTTCACTCAACAGTGTTCTCTTGATAGGCATGAATTCAAAGAAAAAACATGAAGTGAGTCATTCTCAACTTCTGTTTCTCTTGTGTAATGGTGAGTTTAATGATGAATCTGATAGTTGATCAAGTTTGTGTTGTGAAAACGTTGGGCTAGATAAGATGTTAATCACGGTCTTTGGTTGCTAGACATGAGTTTCTGATTGCGATCACTATCTGACTAGTGAATGTGTAGGAAAAATTAATTAATAAATGATTCTGATGTGTGCAGGTTGAAGTCCTCTCGGCAGTTATCAACTCAGTTGCAAACAGTATCGGAGCACATGCAATAATTGATGTTGGTGCTGGGCAGGTAGTCCTGCTGTGTTATAGCATGCATTGTTTTCAATTCCTTCATTTTGATTGTTCGATCCTTTTTCGGCCAAATGGTGAAAATTGATGTCCTATGACACTCTTCTTTTGGCTGCAAGAAAGATGTGAATCAAAACTAAGATTTTATTTCTATTCACCAATTTGTAAAAAATTGATTTTTCAGGGGTATCTTGCACAAGTACTTTCCTTTCACTACCAACATAATGTAATTGTGATTGATGCCTGCTCACATCATGGAAAAGTTACTGATGCACGTGCAGAACAAATCAAGAAACATAATGCTGCTCAGATGCGTAAATCCGTGTATGAAACATTTTCAAATTTTGGATTTAAGGTCATTTTTAGACTAAAAAAGAACTGACATTGGTGCATGTTGAGTGTTGAACATTTATTTTATAGCTTGAATAGCGTCTCTAGAAAGTTATACCTTTCGCACAACATGTTAATTAGGTGAGAAATCCAATCTGGTTTATATCTGTTCAACATGTTGCTAGTTTGTGAAGGGACAGAGAGGAGAGATCCCATATGATTAGGCATTATTTATTGAAGACCTAGATTTCCATCTTAAATCTCATAGGTTCTAATTTCTCACAGTTTATCCTTTTGATCACAAAGAAGCTAATGGTTTAGGTATGATATGATTTGTTCCAGGAAGTACGAAGCCTAGAAGATACTAAGTAGTAACATGCTGTTGCTCTATCACGTTGTTATTTCTATTATGCCAATGATTAATTAGCACCATCAAGTTAATACCATCAGTGACTTGCATTGACCGTATAGTTTTGACATGTTTTGTAAACCTTTATGCTTATAGATTTTTTTCTTTGGGGGGTTAGATCAGGAGACAGGAGTTTGGCTGTGCCTAAGACAGTCACATGCAATGTGATGTCTATTGACATGTTGAAAGCTTTTGGCTGACACATCACTGCTTAAAGATAATGTGTCTTTACTACAGTCTTCCTGCAATGCAGACGATGAAACTTCCCTGGTTCTTGCTGGACTTCATGCTTGTGGAGATCTTTCAGTAACTATGCTCAAGTGAGTTCTCTTGTGTTCTTCTAATCTTATGTCTTTTACCTAAACTAATTCTCCCATCAGTTACCTTTGGGACTTTATCTCTTCAATCCTTCCACAGTAGAATTTAGTGATGGTGCACATAACTTCTCTTGTTTCTCTTTTAAGGGCAAGTAAGTAGGTTCCACTCTTATAGCCTTTGAGTGACTGCTCCTTTTGAAATGTTTTTTTATTCTTTCTGTAGAGACAACTGAAAAATTACATACTCAAAAGCATTTAAAAACAAACTGAGCAATAACATCTGAGCTATCACTTTATTGCCTCAATAACCCAACCTTGTGTATAACTGGACAGTGATCAGTAGTATTCAAATTCCTTCAGCTTTAATCATTTTAATATTGCACTATAATTGTTGATCATAACAAAAGAGAAAATTTTTTTAATTTTTTTTATCAATTCTGGATTTCATAGCAATGTTACTGATTTACGAATTCTCTATTTTTTTTTATCAAGTCTGGATTTGATAAATGTTTTAGCATATCGATAACAATATATTTAGGTAATTTGGTTGCCAATTTCTTGCTTCTAACCGTACATAACCCACAAGTTCTTATATATATTGTTCTCTGAGCCAAGGTCTTTGAATTTGTAGTCTAGGTTATTTTGTGCTATGCACATTATGATACCATTTGTTATGTTATATTCTGTTAACTTATGCTAAGGGATATGGGTACCTCTTAAATCAGGACCTTTGAGGAGTGCAAAGAAGTGAAAGCAGTTGTTAGTGTTGGCTGCTGTTACAATTTATTGTCTGAAGAGGATTTCAACCATGTGGGGTCTCATTGTGGTTTTCCAATGAGTCTTGGTATTAAATCTGCTCGCCTGTCACTTGGAAAACATTCGCGTGATCTTGCTTGTCAGGTAATAATGTGTTGGTTATCTGACCATCTTCCTTCTCCCTTGCAAATTGTTTCTTCTTTCTTTCTTTTGTCATTGGAACAGTATGACAATTCAAAAATGCCAGGTTTCATTTCTTATTGCATCAAATATGATAGAATGGTTTCATATTACATCAACCTCTCTCATAGTTCATACAAACATATGTAGAATCAATCCAAGAACATTTGGAAGCTACTTCTCTCTAATAGAAGCCCAAGGTGCTGATGAAGATGTGACCTAAATTCATAACCTCGTCTTCTTGTTTTAACTTGCTAGAGTGCAGAGAGATGGAACTGTCTACAAAATGACGCGGGCCTTCACAGTTTTGAGTTGCATGCATTCCGTTCTGGTTTTCAGATGGTACGCAATAATTACACCTTTGCAGTTAGCTGGCATGAAACTTTGAATTTTCTTACATGTCCTATCTGTTGTACATAATTCAGCTTCTGGGTGTGTATTATCCCGAAGTCATGATAAAATGTCCATCCATTGGGCGTCAAGGGAAGGCTTTGTGTCGCCGACAACGCAGGGGAGTTCCAGACTCCTCAATGAATAAAAAAGAAAGCACATTTTCATCCTCACCTCGAATGACAGCTAATATGAACGGAAGTGCCTCTGACCTCAAACACACAAAACATGAAACAGGTAACAGAATGATCACTTGTTTTTTGTAAAGAAGGCTGAATTTGCAACAATTGTGTAGCAGCTGCATCACATTATGGACCTGTGAACAGATGAGAGTGTAGTATTTAATATTTTTACTTTGCATAATACACAGATGCAAGTATTGAGACAAACTCAGAGACAACAGCCATGGTTAATCAAAATTCCTCTGGTAAGGCCACCAGCTTTGAGGGGACCACACTCACAAGCAAATATCCACTTTTTGAGAAATATTGCCTAACTGGATTATGTCGTCTTGGCTGGAGCCTCTGAATGAAGCAGATCTCAATGAAATTTGGAAAGAAGTGAAGCCTTTTGCTGTACGTTACCTTCTTACCATATATCTAGAATTGCAGTGATAATTTTGCCAATGATGACAACAGTTCTGATTTTTCAAAATTCCCATCATAAATGCATATTACCTATATTACTTGTGTAGTCTAGTTTTTTGAACCAAGTGACACCTTTTGTAAACTCTATGCTGTGCAAATGCTACTATTACTATTTTGCATTGAAACTAGTGATGTAGGAATTAGGAAAGCTGTTATGCAGATATTACTCTGGCCATTGCTTATTGGACCTTATTGGTCTCTTCGAGCTGCTTTTGGCCCTGTTTTGGAAACGCTACTCTTGCGTGATAGATCATTGTTCCTCCAAGAGCAAGGGAATTCAGCTGAAGTAGTAATGCTACCCATTTTTGATCCAGCCTTGTCCCCCAGGAATGTGGCCATTATTGCTAAAAAGTTGACACACACTTGACACCATGGCATTAATTTTGGTAAGTAATAGCCAACTTGCTGCCCCGCCTTTTCACTTGCCTTTGTGTAGTATGATTAGCATGTCTTGTGGTCTTGTGTGGGAGCTTCTGCATTGCCATCCCTAAATTTTTGTTTGTTTACCTAACTTGCTACAGCCTACAGGTCTAATCTGCTTGTGCATAGTATTTATGAGCTCTTTTTTCCTTGATATATTTTCCTTCATTTTCTGCTTTGAGTCTTTAAATCTTCAAACTTTGCCTAAACTGATAGCTGCCATCTGTTTGATAATACCCTCAGGTCAAGTACAAGTTTCTGATATGTAGTTATAGTCTGATGGCATAAGTTACTGTCTGCATTTAGTAGTTTATGTGATCTCAACCATTCAAATGAAGGCTCGATAATTCGGAACTTGGAATGTTAAGATTCAAGTCTTTTAAATATCAAAATAGTAACATTTAATGCAAGTTCTAAGAACATTTTTCTGCATCTCGAAGAAAAGAGTATATCTATTCCATAAAGGATATTTTCTGGCATGTCAACTAGACAACTTTGCATGCGGGTCTTTGTAACTTAGCTGCAGGATCAACCTTCTTGAGCTGCTTTTTAACCTTTGTTGCTGATCTCTCCTCACCTTTGTAATTGATCTTTTATGTGAAAACTTATACAAAGAAAACGATCCCAATTGGCAGGCAGACATTGCCACTGGTTTCGTGTCCAAATTATTAATGATTTCTATCATTGCCTTTACAGGAACTTGTGGTACGGATATGAAGATTGATTCATCCTATATGCAGTTTCCACAAGACTTTTCCAGAGGATCTAGAACTGTATATCCCACATCAGCATCCTACTTTATACAATCTCCTAAACAACTCAATTATAACGGATTGCTGGAATGAGAGACAGGTTTGTCTGCATTCCATGTTGTCAACTACTAATTTTGACCCATTCCTAGACTGATAAGTACTCTAACGTACAAGAAACTCGGGCTAAATATCCTTCTAAAGTTCTGATACCTTGGAGATAATTTTGTAGCTATCCTTTTATTTGGAAATTGAATCTTGTCGTATAATGAGGCTAATATGGTACCAACTGCTTAATTATCTTGTTAAGAAAACTAATTCGTTGGCAGCGTTACGAACACAATAAAGATTTGGAGGTGTGTGGGATACACAAAATTCACACGGCTAGTTTGATTGTAATAGGCGAGAGTGGAGAGGCTGGAGTGTCTTATTCCGGTGTCGCTATACTGTAAAAGTATGTAAACCACTGGGAGGCTGGCTTATGAGGGAGGACACGTCCTCAGATTTGACTAGCTTTTGTCGTTTTTAGAATGGTAGGACACCTAATTCACTTCCATTGTTCTCTGTGGCCTGTGGGTGGTCACGTGACTCACGACCTCACGTCCCACAAAACAGCAAATGGGACTTTCCGATGATGCATGGTTGCTTTGGGATGACAGAATGAACGACAAGGATTCAGCCGTCGCCGTAGTTTTGGTTCCATTTAGCTTTGAGATGGACACAGTTGCTCTCATCCCATTTCATTGTGTTTTGTCAAAAGTTAGATAAGTTGCACATTTTGGACACAACCTTTTTGCGAAGTGAAATGAATCTGATGTTTGATTCTTATCGGGATAGATAGATACTCTCACTGGAATCGGATGTTGCCTGGTGTTGTGAGAGGTAGTTAGGCTTCTCTATGTTCTCGCCGGTTGACGGGCAAACCGGAGTTTGATAACGTACAAACACCGTACTCCTCCGGCTCCGAAATTGGAACCCCAATATACCAGCCTCCGGACCCCCTCTAGTTGTGTGAGAGTCGGTACTTGGCCACAAAGTTAAACATTGGAGTGCGGCGTTACCATGCAACGTTTTAACAATCGGATACATTTCACTTTTGTTTTGTTTTGATTGATTTGTGAGTATCACCATTTTATAAATCTCTTGCTGATCACCTGCACTTTGGAATTCACCTAGAATGTGACTGCGATCAGAACATTACAATCATGAATGATGCCTGGCCTTGGCTGAGGGGGGGGCGGCGGACTAGCGATTTGAATAGAATTTTCTTACAGGAGAGGAGCCTCTCCACTACTTGGATAGTTTACAAGATTGTAGCCTTGCCATCAAGACCAAAAAATGTCTTCCCCTTTTGGTAAAGAGCACTTGCAGCAGAGTATTGCTTTGTAACAGAATCAACTATGGTGAAAGCGGGCGTGTGTAGCAAACGAAAACCCTGGCAACCATTAGCCACCACTGCCATCACCAAAGGTGACCTTGAAAAGCCCTTACATCTGGATCAATGTAATCGACATTTAATCTTCAAGAGGTTTGCTTTGGGGGTTTTGGGGTCTAGGCTAGGAACAAAATAGAAAAAACGAGAATGCCATCACAGTAGACCCACCTGGTTTTGGACTGGCCGGTTCAGGTGCAAGTGCCAAGTGCCAAGTGCCAAGTGCCAAGTGCCAAGTGCCAAGTTCCAAGTCTCTTCGATCTCTATAATAAATCTATTAACTACTACGGAGTTTTTTCGGCCAACCCCAACTCCACCCACAATTACACAAAAGCAGGTAGCAGTGATTGGTTTTGTCCAGATCGTCATATATGTAAAAAATCAATCTACTCTTTGTGAAGCCCTAACAAATATTACTAAAGATATGACTGTGTTACTTTTAATTAGTCAAACTTACTCCAGATTGAAGTAAAAATAAAGCTTTTAGGCTACCATTTCATTTGGTGATACACTTGGCTACAACCACACAATGTTGTACGTGTTTATCAATTGGCTATGAGAAAGAAGCAGTGAGATACTTGATGATATATTCCGAAGAAACCAATATAACGGAAACTAAACAAATTTACATAATAATATATGAATGTGCCACTCGATCTTGTCCTCTTGTTCCTACATAATATATATGCAATGATAAATGCTAGATATTCAAACCCGGTCATCTTCCTTTCTAACAATTTCACACGGAATTACTAGTTGACTTCTTACTCTACACACCCCATTTGGATCCCTAACCTCTACTCGACCATTTGTATATATACCTCCCACCACCCACTTGCCTTCTTCGTTCGAGAATTGGGATCTCTCCCAAGAGAAAACATCTGATCTCTGCTAGCTCCTTAAATTCTCTCTCTCTCTCTCTCTCTCTCTCTCTCTCTCTCTCTCTCTCTCTCTCTCTCTCTCTCTCTCTCTCTCTCTCTGTGATCGAAAATGAACAACATAAGCATGGTGGAGGCAAAGTTGCCACCTGGGTTCAGGTTCCATCCCAGAGACGAAGAGCTTGTCTGTGATTATCTGATGAAGAAGGTGACTCACTCCGACTCCACTCTTATGATCGAAGTCGACCTCAACAAGTGTGAGCCTTGGGACATTCCTGGTTAGTTCTCTTCCATGCATCCATCATTCTCATTCTTCTTTCGGTTCCAAGAATTATAACTCATTCCCTCAATTCGATAATCGTACTCAATTCTTATGCATGAAGTAATATACCAAGATTTTAAGTTTTTAACCTACAGATCACATTCATCGTTATTTTGAGCTGGTTTAGGTTTGAAATATGGTCCAGAATAATTAGAAACGTACCGGGAAACTAGTCTTGTCGTCTCTGGCTGCAATTCTTGCTTCCATTAATTTGGTAATTGACAAAACTTAAAGAGAAGTAGGAACAAAACGTACTAGCTGCAGGGTGAAATTTGCACATAGAATATATTTCTAAAAGAGTCCAATCAGGTTCTTAATCTGAGTTTGTCATGGCCTCTACCAATCGAATAGAGTGGACCAGCAATCATGTGACCACTGGAATCACTGATGCTGATATATATACACAATTATTGTACAGAAAGTTGCTCACATTTTATTTCATCACAGAAAATGAACAAAATGGCCATGCCAATTAGCTTGATATAATTGATTCCTGTATTTAGTTTTTTGTTTTGTTGGTTTTAATTACCCGTATACGCATGGTTTTTAATTTCTACAGTATTTTAATGTCATATATATATATATATATCAATATTACAATATCGTTCAAGTTGTTTGACAAATTCCCAGCATTTTTTTAAAAGACTTGGCTCACATGCGTACAATTATTAAGAATCTTAGAAAGTACAATGAGGGGTTTTAAATTGTGCAAATTGCTTTTGCTGGGCAATAAAATTTAGCAACTTTTTTTTTAAGGATAAAATTTAGCAACTTTAGGTACAACACTACCACATAACTTCTCATAACCGACGACTTAGAGAAACAAAGGCCGACAATTTTTGAAGTCGTCGGCTATAATACTATTGCCGATGATTTTTGCAACAAAATCGTCGGCTATACTCTATAGCCAACACTTTATAGCCTACAGGGGTTTTATACTATAGCCGACGACTTCGTAAAAATCGTCGGCTATAGTCTTGTAGGTTATAAAGCGTTGACAATGAGTATAGCCGACGATTTTGTTGCAAAAATCATCGACAATAGTATTATAGCCGACGACTTCAAAAATCGTCGGCTTTTGTTTCTCTAAGTTGTCGTCGACTATGAGAAATTATGTGGTAGTGTCATAAGCTGATATTCTTTTGGCATCACATGCATGCATACGTTGCGATTTCCTAATACTCAGGTAAACCATTTAGGGAATGTAAAACAAACTCAAATTACTTAATTAGATGAAGTTTTCATATATTTTTTCTTTTCTTTTTTCACGCCTAGATCAATTAATCGTGCGCATGTCTAGGTGCTAAGTGGTGTTTCGCCACACGATTAGTGAAAAAATCGTTGAAAACTAGTATATGTCATCCACTGACGTACATTTATATGAATTAATAGTTGTCTGTTCCCATTGTCCAAAACAATAATTATAACTACGTAGGATATATATTTATATATTAACTGTAGCTTATAGTACATGTAGAGGACTTTATACTTCGGTGCAAAGAGACTTGGGAGATCAAACTGCCTGCCAATTATTTTTATTATGCTTTGAAATTTTTAAAGATTTTCTCACCTAATTTTAACCGTATACGATGTTCAAAAAGACGTCAGGCAAAATTAGGTGATGGAGTTACAGCCTAGCTAGCGTCTAAACGTTTAGGCGGAGACTAATCAGATACTAGGCGGATTAATATTTTTATATTTTTAATTAATTATATAATTATTTAGTATATAATATATATAGATATAATAATAAAGAAAAATATAATAAGGAAATGTCATAAAAACACATTGTCTTTGAGTTCTCTAACTTATCTTCTTGTGGACTCTACAACGTACACTATCATCTTTAATCCGAAATAAGTCAAAAAACAAAATGCGAAAGTTTAGATTTTGTCAATTTTTAAGTTAGGCGGCCACCTAGGCGTATTAAGCGGCTAGACGGAGGATTGCCTAGGAAGGGGGCCTAGGGCAAAATTTATGTGTTTTTGTTGTTTTCAAAGCCTAAGCACTGTCTAAACGGACTAGACGGACGCCTTTTCGAACAGTGCATGCATATACGTATAGTTTTATAATCCAGCTAAGTGCGTAAATAACTTTGAATCGTATATATAATTAATTAATTAGGTCTTTACGTTTATCTTATTAAAATGTGTCACTTGCACTCTCGTGCATATCGTAATATGATATTTAATATTTCTCACAATATTGATAACTTTCATTTATTTTAAATTTTATCGCAACTAATTAGTAAATTAATTAATGAGTACTTGTAGATCGAGGGCCCTATTCTTTTGAGGGTTGAGAGCTACATAATAAGCTCTACTTAATTTTGAAATGTCTGCAAGCTCCCAAGTATCTTAATACAAGGGGAAAATTCATGCCCCCAAGTATGGGCCTATCTTAGTTTTTCACTATGATACAAGAGATTCCATATTCATTACTTTTGGAAGAAATAGACGTTCCTAATTGGTATGCTCCCAACCAAAAGTTGTGATAGTGATTGTGATCGATAACAAATTAAGCAACACCCTTAAAGTCTTGTCCCTAACCCATCGCAGCCACACGCGTGTATATTCAGGTTAGAAAGGAATTAAGCTTTCTTATTCATCCTTACCCAAACCATTGAGAGAGGCTTTAGGGCTTGTCAGCATCATCCTCTAATTATAACAATCTCCTTTGATTTTTCAAACATATTCTTCTTCTTTAAACTTCTATTCTTAGCTAATCATGTTTCATCTGATCTTAAAATGGCGCAACAATAAAAGTTTATTTATGATAGATTAACAGGTGTCCGCCTTAATTTAAAGAAATCGATTTGATTGATATTGATATATATATACACACACGTACGTACGCAGAGTAAACTATTGGCGATCATTGATCTATAAACTTGCATAATGAATTTTGTGGGATTGTTATCATATATACGTACCTTGGCATAATGAATCCACATCGGAACTTCTTCTGTGAAATATACTTGTATACCCAATGAAAAAGGAATATTGGACTTGGGCACACTTGGCAGGTTATATGCAACAATTTGTGATAGAACAATTTTCTTTTAATGACTTGGACACTGACCTCTGACCTGCATAATAGTTGGGATATTGTTCAGCTATTTTAGCCAAACATGCATGAATGATAATGAGTCACTACTTATGCTCTTTCGTCGCCATGTGCTTGCTATCTATGCAAAGAAGTCTTCGCTTGACATCACTGGATATTAAAAAGATCGAGTGGAGTACTACTAGCAGCCCAGCACTATCAGATTCGATCTGAAAAACTTACCAAATGCATATATTCGATCACACATAATACACACACACATATACATGGATGTTATATATCTAGTTATAATAGTATTGGTAAATTCCTTTAGTGCATTGCAAGGAAAAAGTCAGACACTGGTCATGTTTTAGGGCTCGTCCTTAATTAGCTGGTATCACATGCAAGGGGATCGATACTCATTAAAGAACTACATACACGACGATAAACGTAGGGAAATGCAAAACCTTAGAGTTTGCACATTATTACTTCAAATAACTCGTAATTTGCCATATTGTTTATGCAGAAATTGCATGTGTGGGAGGGAAGGAGTGGTATTTCTACAGTCAGCGTGACCGGAAATATGCGACGGGGCTTCGAACAAACCGAGCAACTGCAACTGGGTATTGGAAGGCCACGGGAAAAGACAGGCCAATCTATCGGAAAGGGACGAACCTGGTCGGTATGAGGAAAACCTTGGTGTTCTACCAGGGTCGGGCTCCCAAAGGCAGAAAATCCGACTGGGTCATGCATGAGTTCCGGCTTGAAGGTCCCTTTGGTCCTCCCAAGATTTCTTCTCTCAAGGTACATAACCCTAATTTTAACCTGAGAAACTTTAGTCTGTCGGCTCTAGTTTAATTTCCATTGGTAATCTATCTGCTGATCGAGAATTTTAAATTAATGGATTGTGGGGTGGCAATTGGCCAGCTAGTGGTAACATACAAAAGAATTCCATCACTTGAGATAAGCTCTTTGACTTTCCATAACAATACTTCTTCTCCAATAAACTTACAGCCAAAGCAATAGTATCCATATTTGGCCATACTTGTCATGACTAATTTGCCAACTAATATTCTACTAATGGTAGCTGACCTAAGCACATCCTAGCTTCTCAATCTATTTCATATGCAAACATCTTACCTAACTCTCTATGTTACATTATATATATAATATAATTTTATCAGCTGTAATGCAAAACCCTAGCAACTTCTTATCAGCAAGCTGTGCGTAATTGATAATAGTCTATATACATATACAAGTATTATTAACTAGTGGCTTTGTATTGAAAAAAGAAACTAGCGGCTGCTACTAATTGTAAATACTATGGTTCACAATCATAGATATTAATTGGTATGTCTTATCTTTCGTATGTACAGGAAGACTGGGTCTTATGCAGAGTGTTTTACAAAAACAGAGAACTAATTTCTGCCAAACCCAGCATGGGATTATTGGTTGGCTGCTATGTCGACGACACAGGCTCTTCGTCACAACAGCTCCCAGCTCTGATGGACTCTTACATCAGCTTTGATGACCAAACTCAACAACAGCAACAGCAACTTCAGCATGACAATGAATACCATCATCGTCATCAGCAAGTGCCCTGCTTCTCCATTGACAAACTTTTCTCTCAAACCCAAATGAATGCCAACCCAATCTTCATCACTCATCATAACAACATCATGGAACAGCATCTATCCTCCTCCACTGGCTGTGACCAGTTGCCGAATGCGGCGACAACTTTTCTTGACACCGCTAATATTTCAAGTGACAATAGAAACGTCCTCAAAGCTGTTTTATCTCAGCTTACCAAGATGGAAAGTAGCTGCTATCCTAATACCCGGACGTCAATCTTGAAAGTCTCATCACCACCTAGCTTTGGCGGAGGAGAAGCTGCTGGAAGTAGTTCGGAAAACTACCTGCCTGATCATCAAGTTGGTACGCCCAACGTTTGGAGTCACTATTGATTGATATTGGTCTGTCTATTCATGTACGTAGACTCAGCAAACGTAAAATGATTATTATTGTAAGGAAGACGAGTCTGAAGTATGCATATGCCACCGCAATTAGAAATCAATTAGTTTGCATGCATGTAAATGTTTAGCTTTGTGCATCTGGTTTTGGCTTACTTGCCTTAATTTCTATCTATCTAGCTAGCTATGTCTTCGCGTCTCACATATCTAAGGGTTTGTCTTGTCTTATAAATTAGGCAAAAGAATCACTGAAGTATTTCGTTTGTAAGCTTTAGTCACTAAAATTTTGTAAATATAGTTTTGATGAGTGAACTTTCACACCAACTTTTACATTGGTCATTGAAGTTTTACAAATATAGCTTTGGTCACTAAACTTTGACACCAACTTTCACATTAGTTACTGAACTTTGACATCAAGTGCGGAACTATGTATAGACGAGGGTGGGCCATGTATGGCCTCCCCTGACTTTGAATTATTTAATTCACTTTTCATATATATATACATGAGATGTAGAATAGCAGGATAGTATAAACTCATATTGATAACTACAATGCATGAGTTCGATACCCAGTTTTGATATATTGGTTGATTTTTTAGTGTTTTTTATTTCCATTTTACTCGTTTTGGCTTTTCAATTGGCCATTCCTGAGTTGAAATCCTGGCTCTGCCACTGTTTGACATCATCTTTCAAATTAATCATTGGACATATTTTCAAAAGTAAATCAAAATTAACACCGTTAATAATTAAGAATATTTTGGGTAAACATCATATTTGGCTCCATTTATCACAAATTTTGACAAGTTTCGACATATATATATATATATATATTATTCCTGCCACTTTTGAGTTGCCCTACACTTTACCGCCATTTTTTTCCTCCAAATTTGAACCATCTTCACAGCCATTTTTTCCCTCCAAACTTGCACCATCTTCACCGCCACTTTTTCCCTCCAATGTTGTATTGGTTCCCTCTAATTACCATCTCTATTTCACATGTATCGGTTCATGTTCAAATCAACATAATCTGACTACATCATGTTCAAATCAAATTATATATGCCCATTATCAGATCATACATCTTCAAATAAGAATCTTGATAGGAGAATACAACCACAAAATAACAAAATGCAAAATGTCGCCAAATCTACATAATATGCCCCTATCAAATCGGAATTAGATAGCATATATTTTGCTCAACAAGAATAAATCCACAAAATAATACAACAAAATGCCACCAAACTATAGTACAGTTTGCTCAAAATAGAGTTGGACATCTACGATTACATCAATTCAAAAGTAAACATATTAGGGCATCTGTTTAACAGACTGACAAGTTATATCCTCCAGACTTGGGCTCCTCTGCCTCTGCCTCTTGTCATTCCCCTTCCCCTTCCCCTTCCTCTTCCTCTTACATTGCTACTCTCCCCAATCGGCTGCGAAGTTGGGCCTGCTGCCCTATCAACTTGACAGTCATTATCAATCATTGGAGGTGGCTGTGAGGAGCTAGCAAAAGGAGCATAATCCACATTCATGCTAACCTGCAAACACTTTTATTTTAAATACTCATCTTGTATATATACCAACAAACCACAACCATAAACACATCAATAAGTCAAAACCATTGTCATCTTATATATATATATATATATATATATACCAACAAACCACAACCATATACACATCAATAAGTCAAAATCATTATCATAACCTTTATCAAATCATAACTATAGATATATACTATGAGAAAGAGCCACTTAGGCGACGAAATCATTAAGGTTTCGTTGCATAAGTATAAAATTTCGTCGTCTAAGTAAACTTAGACGACGAAACATAAAGCGTCACCTAAAAGAGCAAAAATTCGTCATCTAAGTAGTGACTTAAGCAACGAAATTGATTTTCGTCCACTAAGAAAGTGCTTAGACGACGAAAATAATTTCATAAACCTAAACCGAAAATAATTGCAACGAAATTGACTTATGCAAAAATTCGTCATCTAAAGTTGAACTTAGACAACGAATATTTTCATTTCGTCGTCTAAGAACATATCATAAACCTAAACCCTAAACCCTAAGCCTTAAACCTTTTCCCCGAAACCTGGAACGTCTTAGGCAATGTAATCAACCAATTTCATCGTCTAAGTAAAGTCTCTCAATCTGACCTCTAAGAGCACGACAATGTATACCATCTTAAAATACATATTTTTTTTTGCCGAGGGCATAGAGTAAACATTTCTTGGACTGTGAGCATCGACGGTTTGAAAATCAAAATTACAAAGATTCGTATATCAACATTTCCGTTTCGTTGAAATTTCAGTTTTATGGTTGATTACGCCGATCAAATTCTTAACGAACTTCGTTTTGAATGAAAATTGATCCACTTACATATTATCTTATGATAAATATATCCAACGGTTGTTTTCTCTAAATTCAATTTCGTTAATATTCATGTGTAGTGAATATAGACATACGAACACTTCAGTTATACAACATTAGTAGATATATAACAAATTTTTAGTCTTAAATAAATTTTTATGTCAAATTTTAATTAAGTTATATTAAGTCGATAAATTAACTTTTTACGTCAAGACGAACACCCGTAACTTCGGAAACGGGTTTGCGAATTATTTTTTACGATAGTTTTCGTCTTTGCTATTTTTTGATAATTAATCACTATAAATTCATTCGATCGAAAGCTAAACTAATCCGAATTACGTTGAATTTTTTTCTACAATATTGTATAAATGTAATGGTTACATCTGACAGTTGATTTTTAATAATTTTTAAGCAACTACCCAAAATTAATTTTCATATATTTTAAAAAAATAATTCACTTAGGCGACAAATCTAATAGTTTTGTTGCCTAAGTGAAATTTTAAAAAATAAAAAATTCACTTAGGCGACGAAACTATTACACTACCACATATTTACCCATTGCCGGCGATTTTTAAATCGCCGACAATGTTTTTTATCATTACCGGCGATTTTTGCCGGAAAATCGCCGGTAATGTATTTTTTTTTTAACATTACCGGCGACTTAAATGTAAGTCGCCGGCAATGTCCCGTCGGTAATGCAAAAAAAAAAAAAAAAAGACATTGCCGACGACATAAATGTATGTCGCCGGCAATGTCTTTTTTTTTACATTACCGATGGGACATTGCCGGCGACTTACATTTAATGTAAGTCGCCGGTAATGTTAAAAAAAAAAATACATTACCGGCGATTTTTCCGGCAAAAATCGCCGGTAATGATAAAAAAACATTGTCGGCGATTTAAAAATCGCCGGCAATGGGTAAATATGTGGTAGTGTTAATTTTGTCGCCTAAGTGAATTTTTTAATTTAATTTATTTTTATTTTATTTTTAAAAAATCACTTAGACGAAAAAATCTTCTATTTTGGTGGCCTAAGTGATTTTTTTTAATTTTTAATTTCCTTTTATTTTATTTTTTATAAAAAAAATTACCTATGCGACGAAAATTGTAGATTTCGTCGCCAACGCCCAAATTATTGGCGGTTAACTTTTCTCCGCCATTTTTTTTACCAAAAATTGAAAATCACTTAGGCGACGAAAAAGTATAGTTTCGTCGTGTAAGTTCAATTTTTTGGCGGTAAACTTTTTCCGCCAATTTTTTTTACCAAAAAATTGCATCACTTAGGCGAAGAAACTTGTTAATTTCATCGCCTAAGTGGTTGCCTATAAAAAAAATTCATCTACTATTTTTCACAATCTCTTATTCTCTCTCTCTCTCTCTCTCTCTCTCTCTCTCTCTCTCTCTCTCTCTCTCTCTCTCTCTCTCTCTCTCTCTCTCTCTCTCTCTCTCTCTCTCTCTCTCTCTCTCTCTCTCTCTCTCTCAAACACACCACCACCTCCACCATCTTGGCACCACCACAGCACCACCACCATTAAATTAATTATATCCTAATTAAAAATTTTGCATCAATTAATAATTAACATTTAATTATGATTTTCAATTAATAATTAACATTTATTTTAAAAAAAACACTTGGACGACGAAAAACCTTCATCGTCGAAGTGGACACTACGATAAAAAGCAACTTAGACGACGAAACAGTGAAGGTTTTGTCGTTTAAGTCGACTTTAGATGACGCCAATAAATTGCGCCGTCTTAAACATTTTTTCATCGTCTAAGTCACACTTAGACAACGAAAATGAGTGTTTGTCGTCCAGGTGAGGAATGAGACAACGCACCGACGTGTCGTTGTCTATATAACTACTTAGACGACGACATGTCGATGCGTTGTCTCATCCCTCACTTGGAGGACACAAATTACACACAGTTCGTCGTCTAAGTAGTCACTTAGACAACAAATACTCATTTTCGTCGTATAAGTAAACACAAATGTCAATTAGTGCTTTTGACAAAATTCGGGACCAAATATGTAAGTTGCTTTTTGATGATTACAATCTGCCTAAATCTCATTATAAGGTTAGAAATATCTTGAGCAGCTTCGGCCTAAAGTATAGGATAATTTACGCATGTTCAAATGATCGTGTGTTGTTTTACAAAGAGTATGCAGATTTGGACTATTGTCCATATGTGGTCAGTGCAGATATGAGAAGAATATGAGGAGTTCAAAAAATAAAATTCATGTGATGGTTCTTCCATATTTTTCATTGATTCCCAGATTGCAGCATCTGTACATGTCTCTATACACAGTAGAGGCGATGCGATGGTACGCAGAAAAACGAATATATGACGATGTGTTGAGACACGCTGCAGATGGGGAGGCTTTCAAATATTTCGACAGCGGATTTGGAGACTTTGCAGCAGAGGTTCAAAATGTTAGACTCGGACTATCTACAGACGGATTCAATCCTTGGGGTAATAATAGCTCTGCCATCAGCACTTGGTCAGTTATTCTGATGTCGTACAACCTATTTTCATGGATGTGCATGAGCAAGGAATTTAATTTCCTTACTCTGCTAATTCCAGGTCCTAAATCTCCGGGGAAGTTCTTAGATATCTATCTCAGACTTTTGATCGACGAGCTGAAACTGTTGTGGAAAAATGGAGTCCCAGCTTATGACAAATTCACTGACACGATGTTCATGATGAGGACAGCCGTAATGTGGACGATCAGTGATTTTCCAGCGTATGGGATGTTGGCAGCTTGCAAGACGAAAGGATACAATGGATGTCCTATATGTTTGGATGACATGAACTCTAGTTGGCTCGTGGGGAAGGTGTGTTACCTGGGTCACTGTAGAAAGCTTCCTAACGATCACTTGTGGCGATAGGATGAAGCTCATTTCAACGGGACGGTAGAGAATAATCCTAAACCCGTAGTTGGTCTGGTGAAGAGATTTTAGAGATGTTGAGCTATTTCGACTTTGGTGTGTTGAACAACAACATGGATGTACAGAAATGCAATGCAATACCTCCACTTGATCTTAGCTATTAGCATTACAAGAGTATATTCTTTGAACTCTCTTACTGGTCAAAGTTGAAGATGAGGAACAACTTGGATACGATGCACATAGAAAAGAATGTGTACGACATCGTAGTGGGAACAATTTTCGATATTAAGTTCAAGACTAAAGATACTCCCAAACTGCGCAAAGATCTGGAATCTATTAATCTACGTCGTCCCTTGTGGTTGAGGAGAGATAGAAGATGAATGTACAATAAGATGCCAGATGCATATTACACAGTGAAGTCGTCACTTAGAGGTTCTGTATTCCACTAGTTTAAGACTGTTCGTTATCCGGCACGCATGCAGCTACTATAATTGGAGCAGTGGACGAAGTGCAACATAAATTTGTTGGTCTAAAGACACATGACTATCACGTTATGCTGCAACGTCTGATTCCAGTGGTAATTCGGCCATATTTGCCTCGTGACATCGTAGAATCAATAGTGGCATTGTGCAGATGGTGGCAGAGGTTATGCACCAGAGAGTTAAAGAAGTCAGATGGGGTGGAACTGCAACAACAAATTGTGCACATCATTTGAAAATTAGAGAGAATTTTTTCCCCTGCTTTCTTTGACAACAGTATTTACCTAATGATCCACCTACTCGAGCAGGTGCTCATTTATGGTCCGGTCCAGTACACTTGGATGTATCCTCAAGAAAGGTACATACAACTAATTAATTATACAAGTTTTCCGATCCATTATTTATTCCACTCGAGATTACTAGCTATATATACCTATTCTACAATTAATTAGTTGAACATTTGATTTTATAGATAGCTTGGAAAGTATAAAGGATTCGTGAAAAATATGGCGGCCCCGGATGGCTCCAAAGAAGAGAAATATCTAATGCATGAGTGTGTTACTTACTGCAACAGGTACCTCAAGGATCCACCACCTCCCACCGCCTCTGATTCTAGTACCCGCATCGATCTTTCTGTAGTCACAAATGTCGTACAACAGTTTAGAGGAGTATTAAAGGAATCGTTAACATGAGAAGAACTTATTGAGCCGCATTGGATAATGTTGCGAGACTGTGACGAAGTTGAGATTTACATGATTGCGTACAGGAAGAAGCTTTGGGCGTTAAATCCGGACAAGAGTTCGGCGTGGTTTGGAAAAGTGGTTAAGAAGAAGTTCCTCGATTATTTCTTCCAATAGGTACATATGTTTACTTATTTAATTTATACACATGTTTGTAGAAATTAAACTATTTAATTATATATATATTCTTCCTATTTTCACAGATGATTAATCTACAAAAATCCGATAACCACGGGGGGTGGTGGTCCTGGCCAAAGTACTTGCTAGCAGGGAAGCTGATTAGACACTATATTTACCCCAGATGTTTTGTGAACGGTGTAAAGTTTCATTCATTGGCTCAAGATGAAGAAAGAAGAACACAAAACAGTGGGGTATCGGTTGGGAAAGACAATGATGTTACAACCCGTACTGAAATCATACGATTATCGAACCACGTTACATATTATCGCGGATTAGGCGTATTATTAGGGTTGTTAATGACTTTTTCACCGGGTAAGAATTTGATTTGACTTCCTTCACGAGAATTGTAGAATATTTTATTATGAGCTTGTAGAAATTTTTGGGGAATTTATCGGATAACCAAAGTATTTTTAAGGCTTATCAGATGTTTGCGGTAAAAGGATAATTATGTAAATATTTTATTATTAATGTGGGCGGTTCATTCTGATCCATTGATCTTTGATCATATTGAATCTCAGCCCTTGGATCAGCTTTTACCAAAACTATAAATAGGTTGATTTAAAAAAAAAACAAATTGGAAAATTTGAAAATCGTGACCCATTTTCTGACCCAATTTTTCCGGCCACCTCCGGCGACGAGGAAGGTATGTTTTGGAAGCTCTCCATCTCAGCTACTTATTTGTATAATTAAATGGGAGTTTTGTGGTAACCTGATTAAGGGTTTGGTTCGGTTTTTCGTCGTCATTGGTGGCGGCGTTCCAGTGAGCTTTAGAGGCCATGGGTTGGGGGTTTTGACTTCCCTCAACCTTATGAAGCTTCCGAGACATCGAGATCGTGATTCGAGCAGCGAAGGAAATTCCACGGGACCCCAGTAGTAGTCGCACAGTCGTGAGTGAACCTTTATTTTTCACAGTCGTAGCGAGTACTTATTTTATCAGCATGCTTTATAGGTTATTTTATTTATTTTTGAGCTTTTAAAATGGAGGTTTATTTGTGATGGTTTGATTAGTTGCATCGATGCTCTAGCTATTCGGCTGATCACCAGATAGTTTAGTCAGGGGAGGTTAGGTGGCCTCGTCTGACTCAGATCGACTCAGGTTAGGTGGCCTGGGAACGATCTCATCACATTTATTTTATTTTTGTATACTATTGATAGTCGTACCGGGTGAGAGGCTCAGAACGACTATCTCTCCATTTCATATAAGTTATTTATTTGAACTCGCATTATTTTCAGATTTTAGCGAAAAGGCATGAAATTTCAGTTTAGCTATTTACGCAGATTACTATATTATTATTTTGTCCACTCACGCTTACGTTTTATATTTTGAATACCTTTCTCTGGGAATTTTGGTTTTCCGTTGCCCAGGTTGCAGTGTTACCCCTGTGCGTGCTTGGTATCGTCGAGAACTCCGAGTCTATCAGTCTTCCTCATATCAGTAGGTTCCAGCTCACTGTTAGTTTATTTTAAATGCATATAGAAGTCGCTCTGAATACTAGTTTTTCTTATGTTGCTACAGTAAGACTCTTGTGAATAATTTGTTACTCGAACAGTCGTCGAGTTTTGATTTTCCTTGTATTTAGAACCAGTACTTTGTAAAAATATCTTTTAATCTTGAGCTATACATCTGCTTTAGTTTCTGCTCTATGTTGAGAAATCCGGATGGACATTGGTGGTCCACGGTTTGTTTGTGGGATTTATCTGTGAAGTGTTATTCTTCTTGCAGGTTTTTGGTTGTCTCAGTTTTAAAAGAAGTTATTCAAGGCGATCGGACAAAAGATCCAGCTGTCGTACGATGATTTCACCGATGGCTCTCCCACCTCGCAGCTAGCTAGTCTCTCATCGCATAGCATCAGGGCAATTATTCGCAACAAGATTCGTATGATTGTGCCTAGCTGGAAGGAGTTGCCGGACTTGGAGAATGGGAATGTGTTTAAAGAACTCTCAGTAATACAATTTTAAATTCATTTTTAATAACCAATAAAAATCGTAATTTCATAATATATACGATTTTAATTTTTAATTCTTTTTTGTAGGAACAATATACAGTGGATGGCATACCGGACATGCTTAGGCACATCAACACCACTGCCAACACCATCTACCGTGATTGGAAGTACAGACTTCACAAGTATTACCTCCAATTCGGCCGCTCGCCTACCCCCGTAGAGCTGCGTAGAGATAGGGAAGATGAGTGGGAGTGGTTGGTCAACCACTTCGAAGAAGAATTGTATCGGGTTCGTCTTTTTTTATTTAAATTGACGAAACTGAATAATTTTTTTTAGTCATTTATTAATTTTTTTAATGATTTATGTTGTCGAACAGACGAAATCGGACGTAATAAAACAAGGTCAATCATGAGAAGAAGGACAAACATCATACATCTGGCTCCAAGTAGATGATACAAATCACCAAGGAGCACATAGATAAGGGCTACAAACACTCTTATCTGGATGCTATCGTCACCATTTACATGACGTCTGTGCTCGATAATGAAGCGAGTCAAAGCGGCGTAAGTGTCGTATATATTTCTTCTCAATTAACGTAATTATTATTTATTATTTATTAAACTCTTATACAAATTTATAATTATTTAATTTTTATTATTATTTTCATGCGAGGTTTGTAGAACTAGCGCAACAAGAATTGACTAACACGCAGCTTGCACACCCGGATTTGCTGCCAGAAGACCTGCCTCCTCTATCGAGGGAGAGCCAAATTGTAATCGCCGATGAGATATACGGTCGTCGAGTTGGCAAAGAGGTTAGGGGTTGGGATGCAAGGTGCAGCGAGATTTATCTTCTGACTCTTCTACGGCACGCTCGGCGAGAACAAGTGCTTGAGATGCGGCGGTCCAAGCAGCCCTTGAGGAGGCTCGACACGCACGGACGGAAATGCTATTTATGCGTCAAAGGCTTGATGAGCAACAAGTGCAGATAGCCAACCTCCTCGCCCTCATGCAAAACAGGGTTCAACAAGATTTTTGTCTTGCCGTCTTGACTTAATTTGTGAACGATATCGATGTACGTACAATTTTTGTCCTGCCGTTTTTAATATTTCATTTTTTCTAAATGATATTGATGCACGTATAATTTTTAATTATTTTAATATTTTAATTAAATTTAATATTTTAATTAATTTAATAATATTTTACTTTAAATTCAAATTTTAAGGAAAAATTAAATTAATTTTACTTAGACTGCAAAATCATATATACATTCGTGGTCTAAGTCATCACTTAGATTTCGAAATAGTTTTGTGGTCTAAGTCATCACTTAGACCACGCAATAATTCCGTACTCTAAGTTGTACTTGGACGACGTAAATGTTATTTGCGTCGTCTAATCCTCACTTGGACGACGGACCATTTGCGTCGTTTAAGACTTCACTTGGACGACGGAATGATATATTTCCATCATATAAGTATTTAGACTACGACACTTGAACGACGGACTTTAAATGACGGAGTTTCCGTGGTTTAAATACTTAGACGACAGAAACTCGAACCTAGACGATGGAATAGCTTCGTCGTCAAAGTGAGTTTTTCTTGTAGTGGGATTATTTATTTTTTATTTTTTTAAAAAAAATCAACATTAGGCGACGATAATCCTAAAATTTCATCGTCTAATGGGTAACACTTAGGCGATGAATTGTTAGTTTTGTATTCTAAGTTCTCACTTAAATAATGAAATTTTTTGTCGTTTTTTCAAAAAAAATTGCGTCGTCTAAACACCTAGACGATGAAGTTTATTTTGTCGTCTAAGTACTTAGGCTACGATTTTTAGGCAATAAATCTTAGGCGACGAAAGTTTTGTTGCGTAAATACTTAGGGGATTAAAAAAGCCACTTAGGCGACGAAGCAATCGCCTAAGTGCAATTTTCTGGTAGTGATATATAAGTTGTTAGCAGAACCATCATCATCACATATCAATAGCTCACCTCATTCTCATAATCTGGAACTAGATTGTGTTATGGTGGTGGTGTTATGTTGCTTACAAAGGCATCATGGGTTTCATTTGGTGGGTACTTATGACAAGTCCTTACATTATGACCTTTTCTGTTTCATTTCCCACATTTATTTTCATGGTAATAAACTTTTGACAACTTCGTGCTTCCAGGGGGTGGAGCACTCTCACCTACAATGAATTCAACATCAAAGCAATTAATTTAACAGCAAAATAATTAAATTCTCTATTAACTGAAAACTAGAGATTTATACTAGGTTTCAGCCTCCTTGACTATTTTGGTGACCTTCCAATTGAATTATTGTATCTTGGAGGCATTATGGGATTGATTACCTTCTCCCATTCATCCACACCAGGAATTGGTTCTATTGATGACAGGTATGCTTTCATATAGGTCTCCTTCAAGTAAGCCTTGTCAACAAATTCTTCAACCTTTGAGTTGGTTATTGAAAAAATGACTGAAATTGCATGTGCACAAAGCAATCCAAATAGTTGCCACCTCTTACATGTACATGTTCTGTTATTGAGATTAAGATCATGTACAGAGGTCACTCTAGATTGACATGCAACTCCTAAACCTCTAATTTGGAACCTCCAATGCGAAGACTCTTGAGCATTGTACTCATAATTGAGATCTGCGAACTTTTTTAAAATCCCTTTAACTCTTGGGAGAACTTTTTCTTTACACCTAAGACCTATAATCCCTCTGTTTGCATGTCTAATCATCAAGTTCATCTGAATCTCTTCATGGAGGCTTAGTATAGACATCACATTTGTTGGTGTCCTTGAAATGTGATCTTGACCATTGATTTGTTGACCTCTTGTTCAACCAATTGTAGGCATCAAAAGATTTTGACTTAATGACAGCCATGTGATTGTCAAACCATGGCATGGTAGTAGACCTTGCTGTAGCCCAAAACATCTCCTTCAAATCAGATCCACCATGTCCATCACTTTTGAAGTTGTTGTATAAATGCCTTGCAATTCTTATTAAACTTTAAATAGGTGTTATATGACTTATATCTTTACCACTTTTCCCAGCCAGGAACAAGTGAACAACTCATCCAATTTATGGGCGACAGTAAAAGTGGTGGGTATCGTTCAAATAGAAATCTTGTATTGCTTTGTTTCAGATTTCACTTATGTATTACGATATTTGTACTGAAGATTTCCAAACAAGCCCAAATACTAATTGGCATTACTAATCCTTCCTTCAAAATGTCTATCGGAAGGGCATCAGCCTAAATCTCAATTGCTGGTTGACTGGTTGAGAATCGAAATAGAAGAAATGTGGAGACCGAGAATAAAATTCAAACTCACATGATCCAGCACCATATGTAATTAAAGACTATCCACGAACATAGCAGCCACTGTAATGCAAGAAAAACAAGCATCAATATATATGCACAGGGTAATCCTCCCCCAACAACCACCAAGTCCCAATGATCGCCTCCGTTTGCAGAACCCAGCAATTCAAGTTCAGTTTCAATTCCGAAACCAAAATCAAAGCATGCCCTCTTTCGTTGTGATATCTATAATGACCTGAACCTAGATTAGTGAATTAATCATCCTTAGTCGCGCTTCAATTCCGAAACCAAAATCAAGGCATGTCCTCTTTCATTGTGATATCTATAATCCTTCTTCCATCTGGTCCCCTTGCATCAGTTTCCGTTGAAGACTCACTCATGCTTACAAGCTTTTGTGACTCTTCACTACCTCCATCAGAACACTGGCCAGAATACCCCATTTGATCCCATTTATCACCCCCAACCTCGGCCTCATCTACATGTTAAATGAAATCTAGTTCATCTTCCCCACTCAGTTCAAAATCTGAATCAGGCAGCTCCTCATAACCAGTATTTGTGCTGTCTGTTAACTCATCAGCTACAGCAAAGTCATCGCTTCTATACCTCTTTCCTCCTCTAAACCTTGTTCTATATCTGTGAGTTCCATGCTTCTTTGTTGGTATCTTAATCCTCTTTTGCCTATGCACAATGTGTGTGCCCTCAATTGTCTCTAGTTCAGGCTAGCTCCTCCTCGACAATATCTTCAATGTAGCTCCTATAGAATTTGGAATGATCAATAGGAATTTTAGGAGCTTCTACTGCACCTTTAAGCTCAGCCACAATCTCATTCCTGTCATGGGAAGCCACCATGTATATCTGCACATCTCTTCCTTTGCCAACATTTTCCAACATTTCACTAACATTCTCCTCTGTTTGTAGCTGAACGGAGTAGCCATCTTCTTTCTTCCACCAAGAATTTACTGGTGGCTCCCTATATATCCCAAATCCCATACAAAGTGATTCAAACAAACCCATGAAAAAAAATCTGGATCTTGACTGTCAATCCAAACAGTTTCACTTCCATTATACCTTGTACAATTTCTTAGCCTTCCTTTATACCAGTTTCCCCCATGATGCAATTGAATTGTAAAATTCTCATCTGTAATGTGAACACAAATTAGCTGACAGAAAACAAAAATCATATACGTTCAATTAAAAAAGTAAAAAAATTGAGCTCTTGTTCAACGAAGTATGACAACAAAGCTTAAATGAGTTTTAAAAAGCTGTTGTTCTTCACACTATCTCTGTACCAAAAAACTGCAGTTGGTGAGTCACAAAGTTGTGACACGGAGAAAGAATGGAACAAATATTAAGAGGGAAACTCAAAATAGTTTTACTACCCTAAAAGGTGAGAAGAAGGTAGTCAAACTAAATCTCCAGTTTGGAAGTTCTGAAGTTCAATGGTCAATTGCCTCATCCATTTTTAATTTCATAAATACATGACCTGATATGAATAATTAAATTTCAATCCAAATCCCTAAACCCAAATTTGCCTAATTTTTTAATCAACAACAGCATAAGGCATGCCAAAGGATAAACAAAGCATGAACCCTATTCCCCACATGCCAATCAAACCGTAAACACACCTGTAGAAAACCCAATTTCTATTTTATAACCTTCTAATCCTAATGCAAAACCCAATTCGAAACTTGTAAACTTTAACTCCTCACCAAACCAAACCAAATACCAATTTCGCTATTTACTTACCTCTATAAGTAGGTGAGTCTCCATTAAACCGAAAGTACCTCCAAAGTCTTGGTCTATTCTCATCTTCCATCATCAAACAATAAGTTTCTCTACGAAAACCACCAAATCGAAATATATATCTATTGCAGACTTTTGGTGGTTATAGTGATGGGTATGTGCGAATCAAATAGTATAGGGTTTGGGTACTAAGCTGCTAGTCGCGATTAAGAACCGAAGGGCGTTTAGGAATCAAATCGAATAGTATAGGGTTTGGATTTTACTGTAGCTTATTTTGTATTTATTGTTGCCGTTGTTTTTATTTTTAAGTTATAGTTTTAGATTTTAATTATTGTTTTTTTGGTAAAAGATCGATATATCCCTCTTAAATCACCACGTGACTAGTATATGTGACTATTTTAACAAAAAATTTAACAGAGTGACCAATTTGAGAGTTATGTCAAACTTCAGTGACCAATATAAAAGTTGGTGTGAAAGTTCAATTACCAAAACTATATTTATAAAATTTTAGTGACTAAAACTTAGAAACCGTAATACTTCAGCGATCATTTATAATTTTTACCTATAAATAATATAAAAGCACCCTTAAATTTGTACGTGAACTAATCAACCAAAAACTCAATGATTAGAGAATCTATTTCTTTGGTTACTTAAATGAAATGTTTTCTCTATTAATTCAATGGATTACTCCATTTTGCAATTCTAAGATAATTTGAAAAGTTCTTTGGTCAGTGTTAATTTGGCTCTTTGTAAACCCGCTTATATATATGGAAATGACATGTTATTATGATTATTTTGAACACAAAAAATAATACAAGACATAGATATGAAACTATACTTTATTCATTGATAGATAACCTTAAATAGACATTACAATCTGATACAATCAATATCCCTATAAATCAAAGATTGAGAGAATATCTACTTCTATACTAATTAGGGCAAGACACACATCTAGATACCAGAAATATAATATCCTTAAACACTCTCTCTTGTGTCGCGATCCTAATGGATGATGTATAATTTGTTGCCTCACTGAAAACCTTGTCAAGCAAACAAAAACCTCTTGGGTGAAAACAAAAGCTTGGTCTAAGGAAAAAAGAGTACAACGCATCAACTACATAAGCGACCATATGTGATGTAGACTCCCCCTGATGTCTACGAAATGAACTCCCCATGATGATTAACTCAATCTTGGAGTTCAGACAATCTTCGCATACCAATGTGCCTCACATGCTTTGCAAATGTTTGGGCAATGACTTGGTCAACAAGTCTGCAGCATTATCATCCGAACATACTTGATTCACTTGTATGTTCAATAACTGTTGTTGTTGTTGATTAAAGAAGAACTTAGGCGAAATGTGTTTCGTGTGATTACCCTTAATGTATCCCAACTTCATTTGTTCAATTGTTCGAAGATTAATCCCCTCAACCTTTTGACTATTGATTAATATAAGGCTAAGTGAATTTCTCTTACCCAAAAGTATACAAGGTCAAGTTATAGGTTTTGTAAGGAAGTCGAGTGTCGAACCCACAAGGATTGACCACTTGAAATCCATAACTTGACTCGATTAAGCTCTTTAAATCGCGGATTAACTAGACACAAGACATGACACTAAAACTAAAGAAAGATGTGGAAGTGTATCTCACAAGACTAAGTCATTTGGAGACCTAACATTGCAAGGGATGGTTGAACTACTATGAATGATTATATGATTGATTATTGTTTAACTAATTGAATGAAGTGAAAACATAAAGTAAAACAAAACAAAACAATGAAAATATTTAGTCAGCTAGAGATATCTCCACTAGCCAACTCAATGTACCAACAATATATGTCCAAGTTTGAGTCACCATTAGTTGTGAACCGAATCTCCTTGGAAATTTGGGCACTAAAAGTGTTCCGATCCAACATTCAAATATGAAGCAAACCGAAACTAGAATGCAACTCAATTACAAATCGTATTCTAATCATACCACATGCCTAACAAGTTCAATACGTGTTCACTTATGATGAATGTGAATGACTTTCCTTCCTAAGTCCTTGTTAGAGGACATGAAAGTATGTTCTGATGACTTTCCTAATCCACACCTTTTAGAACATGAATTAGAAGAAGTAATGATTAGCTACAAAGCCCATTCAAGTCAATGTAAACTTGACTGAAACTCCTTGACTCATTTGGACTTCAAGAAGGCTTCGGCACAAGCCTAATGGAAACCAACCATTAAGCCTATTTTCTCAAATGCAACCTAAGTCATGTTTACATGTTTATCTTCCTTAGGTGAGTGACTAGTTCACTTAGGTTCATTTTTAGCTTCCCTACACATATCTCAACTTAGTCATGGCTAAGACATGAATATGAAAATATTGAATCAAGCTCAAACATACAAACATACTACAATCACATCACAAGTTATCAAACACATTCGTAACATGTAGTACACTAAACCAAGTCCAATTCTATAACTCAAAACATAGTTGTACACATCACATTGGCTAGGGCTTACATAGTTGTATGTACATCAAATCCAAAAGGCAACTACTCACTACACATAGAAACAATGAAGCCTAAATACATAGATATGAGACGGTAGGTACAAGAAATAACCAAAGAGTCCCTTAAGCAAAGCCTCCAACCTCTTCAAGTCATTTCTTCACTTCTTGCTTATTTCTTGCCTCTTGTCTCCAACAAAGACGATGAACTCACCTTAGGCTAGGGTGAAGAAGCTGGAGATGAGAGTATGGTGGTGGTGATAGAGGTTATTAGGCCTTTTGGTGGTGCTAGAGTAAATTTTAGAGGTAGATGAGAGAGCTAGAGGGTTTAGGTATGGATGAGGGCTATGGAGAGAAACTAAAATTATGAAAAATAAAAAGGTGAAGGGAGATATGTGTTTAGGCAAGGGGGAGCTCGAATTTGGCTGATTTGGGAGGCTAATTGCAACATTCAGATGATAGAAAATAGTGAGATGGAATATCTAAAGGTTAACTTTGAATTAGGGGAACCATGATCCACTAATTTAGGGTTTATAAGGCTAAAGTCCTAAATATGTGACATCTGTGGTCCATCTTCTTCATTTTCTCTCCAAATCAGATTGGTATGCATAATTGGGTTAATTGGGCCTCCAATGGGTTGGACTCAATGTGATTGGGCCGTCAAGGGTGGTCCAGCCGGTCATGGTGAATTCCGGCGACTTCTTGTGAGGCTATTTTGTCATTTTCTCAAAATTACTCCAAATTCTCTCGTGACTTCGAAAATATAAATATCTTCTCCAATAAGTGTCTAATTTTTTGTCTTTAATGCATTTTCGAGCCAATTTTGATACATTTCCTGACATAACAAGGAAATGTATCAAAATGATGCTTTATTCAAAGAAGGCAAACACTAAGCATAAGGTTAGGCACATAATTATAGCATAATTATGGACATAACATCAATGCAAGCCGCATTGTCCTAAAAAATACAAGTTGGTGTTGTAGTAGTGGATGATAATCCACTGGATCCTCAAATGTGGTGTATGATTGACCTAAGCCAAACACACTCGTTAACCGCTTCATGTAAAGCAATAATGTATGTATGATTCGAGGAAGTAGCAACAAAGGTCTGCTTAGTTGATCTCCATGAAATCGCCCTATTTTCTATTGTAAAAGCATAACTTGTCTGAGATCGTCCTTTTTGTGGGTGAGAGAGATATTCAGCATTAGCAAAATCAACCAAGACATCACAAGGTGTCTCTGAGTAAGGGACTACACTAAATTGGGAAATAGTGCTCGCAGTTGGAGAAGCATTCGACGGGTCAAAGCCTTCCATTGACGGGTTGAAGGGAAGCTTCGGACCGATCCAATGGACTGCTTTCAACGAGTCGAGAAATCCACTCAATGGGTTGAAGGCTTGCTTTGGGTTCTTCCAGGATGATACCTTCGATGAGTTGAGAGATCCACTCGAAGGGTCGAAAATCCTAAATTCTGCATGCTGTGATTCAACCATCCTTTTTTTCAGGAATTTTATGCTTCCCTATGTATTCTTTGTAGGGAAAGAACAAGCTCAAGTCTATAGAACCCTTCAAATACCTGAAGGTGTGCTTTATACCATTCTGATGACATTGTGTAGACGCAGAACTAAACTGAGATAACAATTTCACAGAGAATGTAACATCTAGTTTTATGCATTGAGCTAAATACAACAAAGCTCCAATTAATGACACTAAGGAATAGGACCTCAGTTTCCAATAATGCCTCATCATCATCTTTCAAACGATACAGATCTTTATTGGGTTCTAGATTGCTTCCGACCATTGATGTGCTAAAAGGGTGTGCTTTGTCCATGTTAAATCGCCTGAGCATCTTTTGGACATAAACAGACTGGTGAATAAGTATTCCACCAACTCGATGCTCTTATTTCAAACCAAGTCAAAATCAAGTCCTATCAAGGTCTTTCATCTTAACTCGGATTTCAAGTAGCTCACAGTCTCATTGATTCCATCAAGAGACCCAACGATATTCATATCATCAATATACACAGCTACAATGGAAAATCCTGAACATGTTCTCTTAATGAACACACATGGGTATAAATCATTGTTCTTATATCCCTTCCAACTCAAGTAGTCACTTAGACGTGTATACCACATCTTACCGGATTGTTTTAATCCATATAGTGAATGCTCTAATCTAATCACATGAGCATTCTGTGGTGTAGAATTACTTGAATTGGGTATGACCACACCTTCCGACACTTTTATGTATATCTCTGAATCAAGGTTTCCATAGAGATATGTTGTCACCATATCCATCAGCTGCATGTTCAATTTTTTGGACACTACAAAACTGACAAGGTAGCGGATAATGATGTCCATGACCAGAGAGTATGTCTCCTCATAATCAATGTCAGGTCGTTGAGAGAATCTTTGTGCCACAAGTCTTATTTTATACCACATGACTTCATTCTTTTCATTTCGATTTCGAACAAAAAACTATTTATGTTCTACCGGCTTCACATTCGGTGGGCATAACACTACCGGACCGAAAACATGTATTTTCTTCAAGGAGTCTAGTTCAGCCTGCATTGCCTCTTTTCATTTAAGCTAATCTGTTTTTTTCTAGCATTCAGCAATTAAGCGAGGATTCACTTCATCGTTATCAATGATCTCCTGAGTGACAAAATAAGTAAAAGTATCATCAACTACCTTAGATGACCTATCCATAACAATGCACACATTATTGTATAGTGAGATTTCACCGTTCTCTGGCATCACCTATGGGTCTAAAGCGTTCTCCAGAGATGTCATTTGTGATTATAGGATACAACTGTAGTTAGGAACAATCTCATGTGTGGGATTCATGACATTGATGATGAAATGATCATTTTATGCCTGGATGGTCTGCCTTTTCATTGGCAGCTCATCTGTGGATTTTCTTAGTCTCCCCCTCTTCCTGGTGGGAGCCGAGGTCGACGCTACACCATCTACGTGGGTAAGAGGCACATTACTCTACCTTGGAATAACATTATACCGCCCTTTAGGGACTTCTAACCTTGCAGAAATATTTGCAGCAGGAATGTTTGATCTCGTCACTTTGGAAATATCAGTAAAGAGTCAGGCATTGAGTATACTACCTTTTAAAGATCAAGTATACATTGCACTTCAATCTCACTTTAAAATGTGTGCAGATCCTCTTGAAACATAGTGGGAGTTGTATTCCATGTCAATTACTGACATTCAACTGGAATGGAGGCATTCTAATCTCCCCCTAACATCGAGAAGTATGTTTCTTCAAAGTGACAATCTACAAATCTTGCAATAAAGAGATTTCCTATCGTAGGTTCTAAATAACAGATAACAGTTAGAGATTTATAACCCACATATATGTCTAATCGACTTTGATGACCCATTTTAGTGCGTTGTGGAGGTGCAATTGGCACATACACTACACAACCAAATATGCGTAAGTGTGAAATGTCAAGATTATATACAGTTACCAACTAGTGCACACTGAATGGCTGGCATGCTACTAGTCTCAAGCGAAGAAGCATTGTTGCATGTAATAATGCATATCCCCAAGCAGATACTGGTAAATTAGTGTGCATAATCATTGCTCTGGCCACAAGTTGTAACCGCTTTATGTGTGCCTCTGCTAAACCATTCTAAGAATGAGCATGAGGGACGGGATGTTCAACTTCAATCTCAATTGACATACAGTAGTCATCAAAAGTCTTTGATATGAATTCTCTTGCATTATCCAATCTAATTGACTTGATTGAGTTGTCCGAATGGTGAGCCTGAAGCTTAATAATTTGTGCTAGAAGTTTTGCAAATGCAGCATTCCCTGTAGATAGCAATCTAATGTGTGACTATCGCGTTGATGTATCTACCAAAACTATAAAATATTAAAATGGTCCGCATTATGTTTTAATAGGTCCACAAATATCACTATGACTTATCTATAAGAATGGAACGTTTTCAATGTTGTCAACCGCAAAGGAGCACTTGGCCTGTAACTTTACTAATGAATAAGCTTCACAGAATGATCTATGAGCATCAAAGATTGCCATAAAAAAATCTGGTGGAATAACACTAGGTGTTGAGACCGGATTAAGATTATTAATCTCATCCATACCATCAAAACCGATGGGCTTAGGGAGTTCCACATGCGTCTTTCCTTTGAAGAACGAAGGACCATGAGAGTTCTTTAATATTTTGATATCCACATCACGACCTGTGTGTCTCAGCCGACAATTCCAAAGCTTGTATGATTCCGTGTCACACACAGTAGTAAGTGTGATGACATTAGATTCAATAATATGAATTGTAGCAAGATATAATCCACTACGAATTGCCCCTAACTTTTCCAAAGTGTGCTTTTTATCGCACTCTTTTGAAGTTATACATAAGAATTATTTTCCATTCTCACAATGAGTTTTCAAGTGTGAACCATTGGCTCTAATGTCCTTAAAACTTAGCAAGCTAGGTTCTATTGGACTTTGGCGCGTATAGTGATATGAATGTTCCATGTGGTAACAAAAATTGTGTTGAACCACGCCCTTCTATAACCGGCGCAGAACCAACCATGGTTGTCACTAATGATGTATATGGCATAAAATCTATAAACAATTGCATATTCTGCAGTATAGACACTCGATCCCGCTTTCAAACATCTACAAAAGAATGTGATTTAATTATTCTTAGTGACTTGCTCAAACACTTTAAGAGAGACTTCAAGATTTACCAAAGGGTTGTGACCCTTAAAAAGTGCTGGTATGACAAAAGCATACCGATGTAAAACACATAAAAAAAAAGACCAAGTCCGGGTGCTATCTTCGACGGGTCGAGAAATCCTTAAAGATAGGTCAAAGAATGGAAAATTTTGTCACAGAATCATACCTTCGACGGGTCGAAGAAAATCTTCGATGGGTCGAAATAAAACCTAAAACTGTATCGAATTTTTGATATTTTTTCTCAACGCATCGAAGAAAATTCTCAACGGATCAAACATTGTGAAATTTGAAGACAGAGGCATTCCTTCGATGGGTCGAGTTATTTGCTCGATGGGTCAAAAATTGCCAAAAACTGTTCCAGAGTGATATCTTCGACGGGTCGAGGAAGAATCTCGACGGATCGAAAATCTCCATAAACAAACTATCTTTTCTTTTGTCTCATTTTTTTATGGTGTTTTCGTGTCATAATGTCATAGAATTTTGTAGATTTTGAACCATTCAAGCAATATGTATGAACATAACAATTCTTAAAACTTTCAAATACCGAAAGGAAGAAATTTTTTTACTTTTGCCAACAACAAAACTTATATCAAAAGATTGTTCTTATTCAATAAGCATGACTACAACTAGAGTCAAATACAAAACTAAACTTGACTACATAGTAAAGACATGAGTTTAATACATAGCCTAACTAAAATCTAAAGTCTTAAGACTTGCTTTGGTGTCATATGCTACAATCAAATTGGCTTCACCGCCATCTTCCATCTTATAGTCCGCATAGTGTGTCTTCCTTTGCTTTGCTTGGTATTCTTGACATATCTTATAGGCATATTGGATATATTTTGGAGCTCTGCATTGTTTGTGCATATAATTAGTCGCACCACACCTATAACAAGGTGCCAAGTGAGAAATAAAAGCAGAATGTGAAGAATTCTCACCATTCCTAGAACCAGCATTAGTATTCTTATTGGATATGTATTTATGGCGAGTCCAAGTCATATTTCGACTACTTTCTCCTCTACCACATCCTCCTCTACTACCATGAGCTTGATAAAGTTCATAACGTTATTTCCCCTTATCCTTTCGTGCCATCTCACCCGTGTTGTAGGTTTCATAGACTTTCTTTGTACCAGCTGACCTAACATTATTTTAAAGAAATATCTCATGATACCGCTCCTTTTTTGCCATCATAATCATGAGGTCACTGAATAATCTCAATCTTCCTTGCTCATAATCAATGTTGTATTGATGTGAGAGTGTGTCCATGGAAGTAGGGAAGGTGCCCAAAGATTCTCAACCATAGCTTGGTCAGACTTGACAATGTCACAAATGGCAAGCTCAAACTGTATCTCCAGCATATCCTAATAGAAATCGTTGACCTTAGGATAATCCACTTACCGAATTTTATCACATCTTTCTATGAGCTCAAGAATTTGTGCGTCATGCACATTGTTAAGTCATTCTTGCAAAGTCACCCACAAATCCGCGGGGTCGTTCTTTAGCAAGTACTGCTTCCTCATAGCAGGATGGATACGTCTCCTGAGAAACATGAGAGCTTGAGCTTTTTGGGCTAGGGTTTCCTCGTTGGCGTTCTCGCCAAGTAGTAATGGTTGGATGGTATATGTGAGACGCTTACCGAGGAGAGTATTCCTCACGTCTGATACCTATCTATGATATTCTACTCCTTAAATGTCAAGGATATCAAATTCTGGCCTTGCCGGCTCAGTCATCTACAAAAGACAAGATATATAATTAGTTTACCGATCGAATAACCACGATCACTAATATCAAGTTTATGGAATAAGAAACATGATCCATGATGTATGGTCACAAAAATTGATGCAAAACCGGTGACTTTATATCACTTTCCATAAAACCGTGACTAACACAGAGTCACAAAAGATCGACTTCCTTTTTTTTTTTCATATATATACCATGACTCTCCTAGAACCGTCACTTATACTCAACTTTGTACATAAACAAAATGATATATGTCCATAAGAACTAAAGGCATATTATTGAAAAATAAATTGCACGGTATGAAAAATTCATCATAAATCTAATTTTAGATCTAGGGTGTTACGATAATTAAGTTTTGCAACTTAATTCTAAATCGAAGGGAGTTAGTCGATTTACATTGAGGGTATTATGCTCGGTATGAAAACTTTATAGTAAAAGTTTGAGAATAAAATCTCCACGAACACCGATGGTAGAAGAGCTTCGGCGATGGTGGTCGGCAGTGAGAGAATTTCTGGTCGAATGAGGGAGGCCGACGGTAGAGGTTTTGAGTGTTTAGGGGTGTAGGGGTGTAGGGTATTTTTCTGTTTAGGGTTTGGGGTGATGGTTATCAACTCAAGAGTTGTTGATAATGTGTTCAAGGAGAAATATAAATACGCAAGAGATAGATCTGAAATTGTACTTTATTCATTAATATATGGCCTTAAATATGTATTACAATTAGATACAATCAATATCCCTATAAATCAGAGATTGAGAGAATATCTTCTTCTATATTAATTAGGACAAGACACACATCTAGATACTTAGAGTATAATATCCTTAAACAACAACACACACACACACACACATATATATATATATATGTGTGTGTGTTAAGGTTCTTTTTAGTCAAATACATGGATGGAAAGAGCAAAATAATTAGTAGGTCCAGATGGCACTCAGCTAGTCTTCAAAATGGGATTTTCCCTAAAGCTCAAGAAAATGATCCAAAATTCCCATCAGCCCAGCAAAAGATTCAAAATTCCCATCAGCCCACTTACTAGGTAAAATGACTAGTGTGCCCTCGTTCGTATTCAGACTCACCAACTTCCCTCTCTTTGACACACACTCTCTCTCACTCTATCTCAGACACACTCAATCCTTCTCGCTCGCCGCCGCTAATCCGTCGCGGCTAAACTCGCAACAGTAGCTCAAGCACATTCCCCGACCGATTCATCTTCGACTTAAAAACGAGAATCCAAATCGATCGGAAATTTTTTACATAAATATTTCGAAGTAAGTTGAGGCTCTTGTGTTGTTTTCGTATTGATGATTTTCGATCTCAACTGAGTCTTAGTTGAAGGTCAACTGATACCCAGTTGAGGCTCAACTTACACTCAGTTGAGGCTCTTATTTTGTTTTGTTATGATATTAATCAATTTTCGATCTCAACTGAGTCTCAGTTGAGGCTCATATTTCATTTTGTTTTGATATTCCTTGGAACATTGAGTTTCCATCTCAATCGAGTGTTAGTTGAGGCCATTGCTTTGTTTTGTTTTGATATGGGAAAAGCCCCTTGATATTACTTGATATTAATGAATTTTCTATCTCAACTGAGTCTTAGTTGAGGGATACTCAGTTGATGCTCAACTTATACTCAGTTGAGGCTATTGTTTTGTTTTGTTTTTATATTACTTGATAATAATGAATTTTTGATCTCAACTGAGTCTCAGTTGTTGCTCAACTTATACTTAGTTGATGCTCAACTTATACTTAGTTGATGCTCAACTTACACTCAATATAACATCAACTAACACTCAGTTGAGGGTCAGATGATACTCAGTTTACGCTCTTGCTTGTTATGGAATTGAAGATTTTTGATCTAAACTAACACTGAGTTTATTTCCTATTGATGCCTAGTATGTCGTCATCGTCATCATCGCCATTGTCATCGTCATCTGATGTACAAAGCCACAGAACAGATAAGGCAACGATAAGAGCTTTAGTGTTGAGAGAGAAAAATAAAAGGAAGAGAGCAATGGAAGACAAGGCAATGATCTCCGCATTCAAGAAACACAAGAAGGGATCACAGATAAAAAAGTAGAAAGTTGGAGAGAAACAGTTGAAAATAAAAGCATTACAAGACGATGAACACACTATTCGATACTTACAACAGAGATGTGGTCTCACATCTTTCTATAAGCTGCTTGAAGCAAAGAACATACCAAATGAGACATGGGATCATCTTCAAAAAACCATTTTCTGGCCAATGTTGCAGCCCTTTCAAGATAGGACTGTAACATTAGAGCAACTCATTAAAAATGAAGTGGATTTAGAGATTATTCTGAATCACTACAACAATGAAGCCAAGCAGTTCATCTTTGGTGATAAGGAGTTAAAGATGACTGAAGAATTTATGGAATAACTTCTAGGTTTTCCAAATGAAGGGGTTGTCTTTGATGCAAAGCTTGAAAAAGACAAGCAATTGAAGTCATCGATTTTTAAGAAGATTGGAAAGAGAGAGAGCTTGGAGAAAAAGGATATAAATGAATCTCTGAATGAAGAGTTAGAAAGGAAAAAAAGGGCTGATCCTAAAAAGATAGCTTCACTCCTACTTATGGAACTCTGTGCGACTTTCTTTTTCCCGAAATCGTCTAACAGAATAAGTTTTAGTGTCGCGAAAATATGTGAAGACCTTGAAAGAGTGAACAATTACAATTGGTGTAAATCAACTCTAAACTACTTGTATTCTGTCCTCAAGATGAAGAAAAAAAGAGAACCAGCAACATATCAAGGATGTCTGCTTCTCTTCTATGTAAGGTCTAGCCTACACAACTGTTTTCTTTACTTTTGTAATTACTTGACATTGTGTACTGAGTTAATAACACTAGTTCAATGTTATTTTTGTTTGTAGTACTGGTTCTTGGAGAACACTTCTATCAACACCATGATCACTGGAAAAGAACACAGAAAACCAAGATTCCTTCGATGGAGTATCAAAGAGATCTTCAATTGGAGAGAGGTGGCCAGAAACCCAAAATTTGTACAAGAAATGATCCAGAAGGGCCGATCATCGGACTATGATGTCATTAACTTGTCTGACGATGAGGATGAGCATATGACTGGAGAATAGGAACCTTCATTCAACCTATGGGTAATTTTCTGATACTAACAAGATGTTCTATCGATAATTTATGTCACAACAGGAACTCAAATCATACTCAGTCGAAGGTCAGCTGACAGCCAGTTGAGGGTCAACTGACAGTCAGTTGAGGATAAACTGACACCCAGTTGAGATTACTCTTTAGTTGTTTTTTGATCTATTTTGGAGTTTATACTAATATTGTTCCCTTCCTCATTTCAGGTCCCACAAGCAAGTCAAGAAGTGAAAAACTTGACCTCTGAGTTCACTACAAAGCTTCACACACTGATTGATCAGTTGAGCAAGAATGATGATCAAGAGAAGATGAAAGAGAAGTATGAGAATATGCTCAGCATTTCAAAAAGTCTTCTAATTCATTGAACAGAACTATGGAGCAAGCTTGACAAAGCCGATGATCAAATCTTGATAATGGCAAATAAACTGGACCAAAAGGAAAAACAAAATAGGTCACTCAAGAATCAAATGATGGAACTCAAGAAGAAGCTGAGACTTGTGACTACAAGGACGGGGGACCAAACACAAACAAAAGATACTTGTCAAGCACAAGTGAACATCAACCAACAGGAACAAGTTGATAAGACTGTCACTGAACATAATAATGTAGAAGAGGATGTAATGGCCGAAACAGTGACACCAATGAATATAAGCCAAGAAGAAAAGGTTGAGAAGACAGAGGCTGAGAAAGAAACGGTTGAGAAGACAGAGGCTGAGAAAAAAAATGTAGAAGAGGAGATGGTGATCGAAATAGTGGCACCAATGAACATCAGCCAGGAAGAATCAGTTGAGAAGATGGTGGCTGAGAAGGACAACAAAGAAGAGAAGGCAGTGACTGAAAGGGATGAAGTAGTGGAAAATATCCCTGGGCCGGAAATGAGGAGTAATGAAAATATTGGCCAGTCACCGACAACAGAGTATAGAGGTACTCCGATTGTCTCTAAATCTGATGACTTGGTTCAATAGAAAGGGGTGTTAAGCAGTACAAAAGGATTAACACAAAAAAATCAAAGACACTGAAAACTACTGCTACGACACTCCAGAGGAAGCGAAGATGAGACAAGGGAAGAAAAAGAGAGAGTCACCTGTGAAAGAGAACAAGGAGATGAAGTTGCTTAAGAATGTGTGCTTATTTGATAAAATCAATTAGGAAAAAAACACATGGAAACTCCTGAATCAATAAGAGAAACAGAAAATCAAGGATTTCTTTGATACAAACAAAGACATGAGCACAGAGTAAGTGTATTACCTCTAATGCTCAATTCAGGCTCTTGTTTTGTTCTAGTATATATTGATGATTTTTGATCTCAACTGAGTCTTAGTTAATGGTCAACTGACTATCAGTTGAGGTTCAACTGAGTGTTAGTTGAGTGTTTAGTATCAATTGAGTATCAGTCATTGTAAAGCACTAAATTGTGTTTTGTGTTTTTGCAGCTTCACGTATTGATGTTCATATTTAAACAGTGGACTCACTGTCATTGTTCAGGATCTCATAGAGCTCATCAATGAGGATACCATAGAAGTTGTTGTATGTTTCTTTGATGTTGTTGTTGTTGAAATTTGTATGTGTCTTGCTATCACAGATAATAGATGCTTACAAAGAGAAGATAGAAAATAATTTCAACTTCCAATTCCCAAGACTTAGCATCTACAACACAGTAAGTAACAAATCAACATTGATTAAAAAAAATCTTCACTTTTATTGTTCATTAGTAAAAAAATATGGTTTCTGGCTCTTTTACAGAGTCCCATTGTTGACCATGAAAAGGAGGTGAAACAGTTCAAAAAGATGGGGAACAACCGGATGCGCATTGGACATTTCAACTCCCACAAACATCCCATAGCCAAGTACAAACCTAACCACAAGTACCGAAATAATGTGGATTTCATAGTAAGTTTTTTATTCTTTCCCAAGTTTCTATTTTACACAAACAGAATTTAAGTTTTACATCAACTGAGTATCAGTTGAGGTTCAACTGAGTGTCATTTGAAGTTCAATTGTGTGTCAGTTTTACATCAAAATAACAGTTTTTGAACTTGTATTTCTATTCATCTTGATTGAACAGAAAAAATACCTTGACATATTCTTTGAAAAGGTCCATAATTCATTAATGTTCAAAGAAAAGGACAGCCAAGATGTGGAAAACACCATAGAGGTAGGTGTCGGGGTTGACAACGAAGGAGAGATTGTTTTTGAAAAGCGTCTAATAATGGAAATGGAGAGAAGATCAAGGGAATTCATCATCAGCAATAAAGTTTGAGTCGATAAATACAATTTTGGTGAATTCCTCAATTGCATTGAGCAAAATGAAGGATCATAAGTACAAGGCTCTTAATGTTTTGTTCCTGATTAATAAACAGATCCTTATAAAAATATTTAATGAAATCAAAATGACTGAAAAATGAATGAATTTGCAGGTTAGATTGTGGGGCATACGTTTTACATTTTATCGAGGCGCTTGCATCCAGAGGAGAACCTATTAAACATGAAGCTGACAACATGAGGGTTAAGATAGTCAGATATTTGATGGACATAAGAGAATCGAATGCAGATTTGCTTGTAGCATGCCTCAAATGAAAAGCACTCTGATTTAGATTAAAAGTGGTTTAACCTTAGATCATCACTTAGAATTGTACAGAATTCTAATTAAAAGTTTAGATTTTAAATAGATTATCATTTTGAATTGTACTTGACAATATGGATTTAACTAAAATGATGTGTGAATATATCAAATTGAACAGGGTTAGGTATGAATGCATAAAATTGCGGTTCAACTGAATAACAACTGAGAATCAACTGAGTCTAAGTTGAGGGTCAACTGATACTCAGTTGAGGGTAAACTGAGTCTTAGTTGATGGTAAACGGAGTCTTAGTTGACGGCAGTGAAAACATACAAATAAAGCAAATCTCTTTTCTAAAAAATGGTTCGACTGAGTATCAGTTGAGGGGAGTTCACATCAAAACTAACCACTAATACACTACACTGCATTATAAAAAATGGTTCAACTGAGTATAAGTTAAGGGTCATTTTTGTGCACATTTTTTTTTCAAAAATGAACCACACGACATTGACGCGTGGCTCTTGTGCATATCCTTAATGAGGAGTCTTTCTGTCTACCCCCCCCCCCCCCTTCTCTCTATAAAAAGCAAAGCAATCAATCCCGGCACAGCAGTTCTCACTTGCTCTTCCCTCTGAAAACCCTAACCCTAAACACAAATCTTATCTCCCAGCCTCCCCAGCCAAAAACAATGGCCAAACGTAAGAGCGCTTCAACCTCCTCTGCCCCAAAGGAAGAGCCACCATCGCTGCCACGACCACCGACGATGGAGGAACAGTTTCAACACATCAAGGGTATTCTGGAGGTAAATTTTGAAATGAGCTTGCAAGAGATCTGTAATCTAGGTTGGAAAGTTGATCAGATGTCTAGGAAGGTAGACTATGATCGTGCGAAGATTGATGAAATGATGGAAAGGATACAGAATATGGATCAGAAGATACAAGACCTTACTGATATTGTGCTCAAAATCAAAGAAGTACGTAGAGAAGAAGCATTTTAGGTTGTTTATGATATGTTGCTGTTTCTAGGTTGTTTTTATGTGTTTATGTAAATTTCTGTTTAAGGTATGACTATGTTTATTTCTATGATTGTGTTTAAGTGTTAATGTTGAACTTATGAACATCAACCTTTTATGTTTAAGATCTGGTTGTGTTTTGTGGATGATAATTTGGTTCAACTGACACTCAGTTGATGGCCAACTGATAGTCAGTTGATGCTCTCAGTTGACATTCAGATTCAAAACCGTTCCATTTTGTCGATGACAATTTGGTTCAACTGACACTTAGTTGATGGAAACCTGAGACTCAGTTGACGTTCAGATTCAAAAGCGTTCCTTAAAAAAAATATAGATTCAACACATAATTAACACAGTTACTTAACAACTAATCAATGGATCCTTTGCGAGGATACTCGTACATGGTGAATAACCAAATTTCAATTGAAAATCTAAGATCTGTTTGGAAAGTACGTAGCCCCTTTTGGCAAAAGAAATATCAAGTTATGAAAATATTCAACTTATACTCAGTTGAGCGTCAACTGACTATCAGTTGAGGGTCAAGTTGAGGGTCAACTGGGTATCAATTGATGTCAACTAACACTTATTTTAGGTTCAAATAGTAATAATAATAATAATAATAATAATAATAATAATAATAATAAGAATTCTTCTACTCAACAGAACCTGTAGTCATAGGCTCATTACAAGTTGACCTGTTATGATGCCCCATTTTCAGACATCGACTACATCGAATCAACTTCTTCTCAATCTCCCCTGCAGACTTGATCCTCTTGTTCTTTGGCCTGCCCAGTGCTCTCTTTACATTGGGAGGAAGTATTAAAGAATCATTCAAAGACTCAGCAGCAACCATATCTGCATTGCCTACTGGATTGATAGGAAACTCATAGCACTTCAAGTAATAGTCCACATGAAAATGCTTGTCCATAAAATCAGAGATGTTGGCCTTGGAAGCATGCATAACAGCAAGACTATGTGCACATGGGAAGCATTCAACCTCTCACTTTCGGCAAGAACCAGAGCAAGAACCAAGGTCGACGACATATGAGTACTTTGATCTCACCCAATACACATTTGTATGTGAGTAGTGCACATAGTATTTCAGAGCTACATCCATGTTCTCCTTCAAACGTTGTTCCATTGCAGGAGTGAGTTGTGATGTCCATTGCAAAACTTCATCTCTTCTCTTAGCCATTAGCTCCATTATCTTGATCCGAGTCTAATCTAGTATGGCATACACAGGCATCTCACGCTCAACTGAAATCCAAGAATTAAAAGATTCGGCAATGCTGTTTGCCATAACTCCATAACAGGATCCCCGAAAAAAAGCACGACACCAACATTCAAGAGGCAAGTCTTTCAGAAAATTAGTTATAGTAGAATCTCCACCAACTTCTTTCAGCTCTCTCAAATGAAAACGGTATTCATTGTCAGAACATGAATATGCCAACCGAAAAAAATGGTCTCTCACTAAAGTTTTGTGATCAGTAGTTGTATACTGGAACTTGCCCATCATATTTTGTACCAAGTGCTTGTAGCAGAAAAGATGAGGATTACCAGGAAACACTTTATTAAAAGTGCTCAAAAGTCCAGCTCCACGGTCGCTGATATATGTTATCTCTCTACCTTGTGGTTCGAGTAAACTCTTCAAATGTTGGAAGAAATACAACCAGTTATCTTCTGTCTCAGAATCATATACACATATTGCTAAAGGAAAGAAGCCTACACACATTAAACACAAAACAGAAACACAAAAAAAGTTCAGTTAGTCTATTCATCAACAGATAATGTTCAACTGACATTCAGTTGAGGGTCAATTGATACTTAGTTGAGTGTTAACTGTGTATCAGTTGAAAGTCGACTGAGTATCAGTCGATGCTAAAACACATTATGTTCAACAAAAACACAACACAGCAACATTCACCTAACACTCATTTGAGTGTCAACTGAGTATCATCTGAGACTACTAAGTCTGCATATTCATTTCAACAAAAAGAAAACTAATATCAGTTAAGGCTCAAATATGAAAAAGAAAAATTTACCTTTGTTTGTTGTCCTACTAGTTGCAGCAAGGATCTGCTCTTTGTATAAGCTCTTCCCAAATGTGCCATCAACATACAACAAAGGTAAACAGTATTCAAAACCTTTAACACCCGACATATGCAACAAAAAGCCTCTGAAATTGATTAGTTTATGGATCCACATCCAAAACAAATGTTGAGCCAGGGTTACTCTCTAAAACAGATTCTTTATACCAACTTAATTTGTTACAAGATTCGGTCTCCGATCCATAAATTATTTCCTTGGCTTTTTGCTTTGCTAACCAAGCAACCTTGTAAGATATACTTAGACCATATGTTTTCTTCAACTTGTTGATGATATCCCTCGACTTCATTGCCATGCTATACGTCATGTCCTCCAAGATGCAAGTCTTAACAATTTTCGAGCCAAGCAAAGGATGAGTCTCCTTCCTCATAACACCTTGACAAGTATGCGAGTTTTTCATGTCATCAACCAAAAAACAGCCATTGGGGGAATTGGAATACCCTGCAACATGCCAATCACAATACTCTATACCAACATTTGAGCAAACCGCCACTATCCTGTACCAATCATTCCTCAAATAGACCAACTCGAAACCAAGTTGAATAGAATACTTGGTAAGCTTTTCTCTAAACTCATCAGCACCTCCTCGGAATTTTTGCCCTTTGGAATGGATGTAAGTTTCCCACTCCTTCGACAAGTAGGTCTTGCTCGATTCAGCCCTATATGCCTTGGTGAGGTAATCATTTTTATCAATTACACAAGAAGTCTCATCATCATCCACTGAAAATCTCTTGCTTGTGCTTCCACCATTCTTAGACACAATGACATCAACAAAATTTACCTTATACAAAGTTGCACCGGTCAGCAGCATCTTCAAATCATTCTCGTTGTTCAGAGAACAACTGCTGCATCCAGGGAGTAATCAAGTTTGATTACATCACTTTCACAGAACTCAAACCTTTGACAAATGTACTTGAAATGAATGGCATAACTCATGTGCTCATTACAAGATAAAACGAATCATTTCCCTGAATACAGGAACTTAATAGCAACACTACTGCACAAAAATAAATAAAAAACAAAAATTATTATTGAAACACAGAATCATTCAAAATGATCTAAACAAAGAAATATTCAACTAAGTATCATTTGAGCGTCAATTGATACTCAATTCATCGCAGAACCTAAACACATCAACTTCAACTGAGTATCAGTTAGGGGTTAACTGATACTCAATTAAGGGTCAACTGATACTCCATTGAGAGTCACTCATATTCAATTTCTTCTCAGAATATAAACAGAGCAACCATCAACTAAGTATCAGTTTAGAGTAAACCGACTATCAGTTGATACCAAAATCTGCAAAATTCCAGAAAATACACAACAAATCGCATACATCTCCATAAACAGAAACAACGTAACATAACGAAAACAAGGAATTAAGCACAGAAAGAAAAATACAAACGCAAAAGATATCAAAAATCTGAAATAAAGAGAGAGAAGAGAGATCGAACCTAGCTCCATTGTTTGAATCGAGAAGAAAATCATTGATTGATGTTCCCATTGCATATCCAGAAAGAAAATCGTTGTTTGAATCTGTATCGTTGTTTGAATCTGTATCTCTCACAAAATCAAAAAAGCTGCGTTTGAATCTCCACTCAAAGCGCTCTCTCTCTCGCTCTCTCTCTCTCTCTCTCTCTCTCTCTCTCTCTCTCTCTCTCTCTCTCTCTCTCTCTCTCTCTCTCTCTCTCTCTCTCTCTCTCTCTCTCTCTCTCTCTCTCTCTCTCTCTCTCTCTCTCTCTCTCTCTCTCTCTCTCTCTCTCTCTCTCTCTCTCTCTCTCTCTCTCTCTCTCTCTCTGAAACTCAGCTTCAACACTAGAAGCACAAAAGGATTTGCTGACAGGTTCTTTAACGTACATTAACTAATCAACTGGATTTGATCATTTGAAGATATTTGTTCAAAGGAAAGGGTTGAAGAAATTAATTGCATGACTAACTAGCTAACTTGCACGATGAAATTTTTAGGCAGTTAAGACTTTAGAGTTTAGGGTTTAAGTTATAAACGTACGCGATCGATGGATCGATCTCTTTGGATTAGTGTATTGTTAGTGAAGTTCATGCTTAAGAGTACGAAATCTCGGAGTATCTAAGACACAAAGCTTTCTTTATACATCATTTTGTTGTACAAATTAATCAATTCTCTCTTAATCATACGATTTAATTTTTGTTATCTACTTTCCATCTTTTTGCAAATTTAGAAAAAGAAATAGAATAAATTATATATAATTAAATTAATCATATTGAATAACATAATAAAAGCAGAAAACTGAAAAAAGAAACGGCATCAATCTATTAAAGGTAAGAAAAAATATGTTTTCAAGAGATCAAATATTTTAAGCCATTAAATTTATTCCAAAATAAATTATTAAATCAAGGACTAAAGTTATTCAAGAAAAAATGGTATCCCATATCCATGGTATCCTAGAATTCTCCATACATACATATAATTTGTCCACTACGAGGCATAAAGATCGCCGGATTACATATATATTGTAGCTATTGAAGATGTAATTTCATTATAAATTGAATGTGTTTAGTGTTGGGTTTGGTAGAGACTGGGACTAAAGAAGTTGATATAATCTTTCAGTTTTGTAGTTTTATGGATCGATTATTCCCCTGGTTTTTCAAAAGCAGAAAGCTACTCTTAACTAAACTCCGATTGACTCTGAACCAGACACATAAAGCAATTGCTCCAGACCTCCAGTGTTTAAATATGAAGCCAATATTTCTTGCATGCTTATTTCGTACAATACGTGACTAGAGTCTTTAATTTCTTACCTAAGCTGCCAACTGAGCTTAAGATATTAGTGATCGATGAATAGTAATGCTTTTCATTCGGAAGGCTAGCTGCCTAGCTCCTTATCTAGTTATCCGTACTTTCTTTATCATATACTTGACTCTAAATCTTAATAACCCTAACTCCACAAGTCATCCATGCATAGCTACCATTTAAAGTGCAATTATACTGGGCACATCTCTAAACATTGTCTTCCTATTTTACCTTCCAACAGTAATGCATGTAAATCAACTATCCTAATCGAAAAAGAGAAAAAAAAAATGCAACTCAACTATCTATGGGCCAATATATGATACAAACATATATACTGCATGTATATTGGCAATGGTTCTAGCTAGCTAGTCTGAGGATCTGGGGTGAAAGTTCAAACTAGCATGCACAGCGCAGTAGTCTAGCATTCTAGCTAGGACTTCCAAAAACTTTCATCGATCCACTTCATGTATGAAATAGGGACCTCAAGGTAATACCAGAAGAAGCTAAACTTTGAGAAAATTGACTAAATGAGATTATTTGATCGACCGGAAAGCCTATATACCCTTGCCTGGTGTGTATATATAGTCAAATTCCTGCGACATCACTAGGTCGACAAATGCCATTTGCTCTCTATTTATAGAGGTTATTGGAGAGGTGCATCTGGTGTGCTGTACGTTTCTTCACACTACGCGATCGAGCCAAATAATTGAAACATAGACTTTGCTTCCAGCTAGCTAGATGATACATTTTTCATTCTTAACTCTATGTTCGTTGTGATTTGTAATGAAAAAGGCAAGTTTCAGTAGACGTACAGCACATTCATATTTTAATTTCATAATGTTTGATCTGTGCTGTCAATGCGTAAATGAAAAACAAAAGTAACATATCGATCAATATCGACAACAGATTGATAATAAAAAAGAACACATAATCTGTTATGAAAGGGGTTTGTAACCCAGCCTTCGCTGGGAGGCTCATCCCCACGCCGGATTTGTATCATTGATCAAAATTGCTAGGTTCCTCAGAGGGGATATGAAACCTTTACCCTGAGGAGTTAGTACAGAAACCAAAGAAAGATGCATCATCGAAATAATAGAGTTTGATCTTTTTCTTTTGTTTTCTAGATATATACAACAGAACATTGTTGATCCGTACGTACTAGCTAATGTGAAAAAGCTAACTGAATAGAAGCACCAAGAATGATGATGCTTCTTGAAATCAGAAAGCGTTGATTGCTATAACGCGTGCTAGAAAATCTCTTGACATCTTGGCGAGACTAGGATTCTTGAGAGCTCTCTTCATCTTCATAGCTTGAACATTCTTTGCCTCTAGACTCATCTCATACTCTTTCTTCACCTTGGCCATGAGTTTGCTCGGTTTCTTGACGCAACTGCTTCTCTTGAAATTACTTGACGAAGTCGGCGAGGGACCGGGAGCTTTGTCAAGAACCCTAATTTGCCGGTTTTGGTTCTGGGCGGCTTCATTTGCATACTTCATCTTCAACCTTTCGCCGGCTGCTTTCTCAGCCTCTTCTCTCTTTAACTGTTCTTGGAACAACTCCGACCACTTGAAACTCGTCACTTTCTTCATCTTCATCTTCATCTTCATCTTCATCTCCCGGATCACTTCATTGGTGGCTTTGACACCGAACTCCTTCAAGAAGAAACTCCTCCAGAGAGTGTTGGTGACGGGACTCAGGTCTACATGTTTGGTACTCTTCTCTATGTGAACCAAGTGGCGTTTCGTGCAGTGAGGCAAAATCTTCTTAAGGAACTCGAAGCCCAGATATCCAACATAGCCGAACTCATATCTAGACGTCCGATCGCGACCGCGGCCCAACCATCATCGAGGCGCACAATAGGTAACTTCTCCATCGACATCTCTCTTGCCTTCTTGTTTTGGTTTTTGATCGGTGGATGAATCTCTAGATCGACTCTAGTAGCTAGGTTGTGATCTGTTTTGCTAGTGAAGTGAGTTTCTTTCCTTTCCCAACCCTCTATATATAGTTTCCTATTCCTTGGGGGACAAGAGTCTCAAGAGACTTTCCTAACCCTAACCCTAACCCTAATCCTAACCCTGACCCTAATCCTAATGCTTACCGGAATTGGAATTTGTATCTTGTCTGCCAAAAAGTAATCAAATTTACTAGACAATGCCCTTATCCTCGATCATTTAAGTTCCATTGTTGATGTCATCCAGGCTTTACTAATTGCATTTGTTTTTGCCTGCCTATGTGTTTCGGTTCCTATCTATAGTAGGAATTCGAACTTGGAAGTAGGCACTAGGCAGCTGGGTGGTGGAAGGAGATGGTTTATATCTCTGTGTAAAACATAGACAAAACCCTACTGTACCAACCAAACCAAAAAATGAAATGGCATGGAGAAGTGAACATGAATCGAAGTTCAACGTACGTACAGCAAATATTACAGGCATCACATTGAATCTATGCCAAAGCATTACAATTAAACATTTGCACAGAGTATTGCTTTGATGTTCTTGTTTAACAAAGCTAGTTGGATAGGCTATAACAATTAACAGCAGCACGTAAATTACAACAACCAAGGATTACATTTCTATTGTGACAAAGCACTGGTGTTGTACACAAGAAGAGCACCTCCGACAAGAATGCCGAAAAGGGTCACAGCCCAGATAGCCAAGCCAGTAGCACCTGCAAGATAATGCATGCGTAATGTTAAATATAAATCGATTTATCTCAGCTCCGCAATTATGCGTAAACAGCCTACAGGAGCAGGAAGAAACACAATTCTGCTGTTTGAATAAAAGAGGTGACCAACAGAAATCTTTGTTCTAAAGTTGAAGACACTTACCACCAGCGTAGCTATCACCACTTGGGGACCATTCCTCGGGACTGTAGATGGGACTGCATGAGTACCGGTAGAAAAGTTAGAAATCATTGAGCCAATAAATGAAAAGGATACTTCTTTTCAACCCAGAACCAAGAAACTATGGCAACAATAGTTTGTTCCAGTATGGAAAAAGATTTAAAGAAGTTTAAAACTGGGAAGAGTCTGTACGCCTGTGATTGTATATCGAATTGATTTATAATCTAGTGAGCATTAATTTTTGTTTTAGAGTAACTGTTACTATGCACAAAGAAACTAGTAGTATAGTTATCTCCCTGAAATTTTTGTGGATAGGGTTGATTACATGATTATAGCATACCGAGCAATTGAAAGAATTCACTAATATTGTTCACTTGGAAATTCCAGAAAATCTAATCATAGGTTTCTATTTCTATCACACCAAATCACCAATAGGGATGTTATGTTCACGATGAGTGCAGATGAGTTAAATTTCTTATCGGTATCAAAAGAAGGGTGAATTACTACAAAATAACACATAAAGACGCATAAACGAAAGAATTACAGAAATTTAATATATACCTGTAGCCATCAACATTAGCACCGTATTTGTCTACGAACTGGTAAACACCCTTTCCCTTAATCAAGTTAATTCAGATCATGTCAAAAACTAATCACAAGCTAGCAGACTAGTACAAATCTCAGAATTTAAACAACAAGCAAGAAAATAGTAGGTAAAAGTAATTGAAAGAGACCAATTCATTTACTTACTTTTGGCAACCTTCCTGAGGCATCTTTGCCATCTCTCAAGCTCATGCCACCACCAGTTCCTGTGCCAAGAATTTGTTTATCAGAAATAAAGCATGCAAATATGTCATTTTATCAAACAGGGTGTGTCAAAGTAGTTAATTAGGTAAGCCAGGATATATACTTAATTGTACATACCATAGGGTGTGTCAGTCCTGATCTTCTTGGCACCACTGGCTTGGACCTTGAAAGAGGCAGAGGTCCTAGCAAGTGAGGGAAGCCCTCTCACTGATGACTTCTCAAAGCTGAAAGGAGCTGGTTTCAAGCTCACTGTGGCCATAACTGAGGCTGCCATTTACTCTCTTCTTCTCAAACTGATGAGCTCTCCCAATCTGCTTCTCTTGCTGATTGTTTAATTGTGTGGTGTCTGACTTGTATAACTCCTTGAAAAACATTGAACAGTTTAAAGAAGTGATTGCTGGGGTGACACGTGGAACTGGCTCTATGGTTCATTCTGGATATGGCCTTTGCCAACATTATCATTTATAAAAATGGGAAAATATTTGTGGACCAATAAGAAGAGGTAAATTATGTGTCTTCTAATAAATCTTATAGAGACCTGGAATCCAGGACCCCATCTTATATCATGACACATGGACAAATAGCCATACATAAAAGAGAACTGAAATTATGTACCTCTGGTTTTGCCTAATTCTTATAATAGCTCAGACATCATAATCTGTGGTATACATAAAATCAAAGAGAACTGGAGATGAACCTGAGCATTGTGTTCTTTTGAAGTTTAAACTTTATTGAATACCAAAATCAAAGTATGGTTAGAAATTTCTTACAACATTTTAGATCATTCTTTGGTTAAGTCAAATCTTATTACAAACTTCAGCCACAAGGAATATCATATCCAGAGAGAAAGAAGGGTGTAATACTTGCGAACTCACTAGTCATAAACACTATGAATATCATAAGCAGCTGAGCAACTCGGAAATTTTAGAGGCTGCAGCCAGGCCACTAATTATAGCACCTTCAACATTGGGACTAACGCAGAAATCACCACAGATGGCAAGCCTCTTGTTCCCATCCCAGAGACATTTCTCCTCTCTGGCTATGCTTGTAGCTGGAAAAGCACTTCCCCTACAAACAAAACCAAAGATAATCATATAACCTGTCAGTATTTTGTGTAATATAAGCTGTTCCAACACTTTAGACAATGCAATGTAAGGTTTCCATGTTCATCAATCTAAATGGGAAAAATAATCAATCGTATACATTGACATTATGGTCATTTGACCTTGAAAAACTATATCAGCTTAGAGTTATTAACAGAATGCCATTTTATCAATGTCAAGAGAATGAGGTGCAACCCAAATGGTGGATACTTCTGCCCAACAATAAAAACACAGGTGTGTTTACTGATCATCTATGAGCTTTCTTGAAAAAGGGCTGCGAAATATTGAATCCCAGGCTTTTCAATTCTTGAAATAGTTCTTCAGCCACTTTGGTCAATGTTGCATCTGAAAGCTTTTGAAGTCCAGTTTGAGCAATGATTCTCTGAGCATACTCCATCGTAGAATGCAGAACCCATCTCTCACTTAAAAAAGAAAAAAGAAATATGATGTGCTAGTAAAAGATTAGTAAAACAACTCACTGAAAATAGACAAAGAAAATATTTAAAGTGAGGCAGACCATTATATTCCATAAATGCCTAGAGGTAGAACGGCCAGGCTTGCTGCTGTCACAATGAGCCCAGCTTAAAACTTCAGATTTTCTTATTGAGAACCCTTTAAAGGGTATCTGAATCAGAGATTAGGTATCAGGGTCACTCCATGGGAAGCACAGTGTTCAAAATAAACATTTGATTATTGACTGTGTAGCTAAATGAAGCTGAAGCCAATTTTACCAAGAACGGTTACTGCACCATTTAAAATTTTATACAGCCACAAAGGTTGCATCAATAATAATGCATAAGAAATATCTTACTGATGTCAGAGGTTCTGCAAATGCTATCATTAGAGAAAAGCAGGGACGAACCGGAATGTCAGTTAACTTAACTGCCAACTCTGGAACTAACTTCAAATCTGCCGAGATCAGAAATGGGTAATGCTATCCGTCAGCAACAATGCCTGTACAGGACACCAACTAGATAGAAAATAAACTTGAAAAATGAGGCAACAATGCTCAGGAAAGAAAAACGGTTTGTAATTTTTTTTCAACACTTGCTTCCAACAAAAAGACCTTGAAGGAGAGGATTCATACCGAGAGGTGGTGGCTTTCCCATCCTGGGTGAAACAATGTTTTTGTCTGTTGCAACCACTGCCTTAAAGTGACCTAGGTATTGTCCATCCAAACCCATCAGGGACCACAAATTTTGATCTTCTAGCCACTCCAATCTCCCAACACTCACCCCAAACTTACTTTCCACCCCTAAGAAATAGAGTGAAAGTTAGGTAACATACTGTTGAAGCATACATACAAACTAGATGAAAAATCATTCCAATGAAGAAACAGTAGGAATTAAACATACCAGGCTCATGGCATAACGTTTTGCATATAGAATTCATCCCCGGGATACCCACATATCTCTTACTTATTAATCCTTCCTAAATGAAATTGATATTCAGAACAAAGAATATCAAGAACAGATATATGTATATACACACATAAATCCCCAGAAGACATAAATGCATTTGTTTGGATTACTATGCAGTTATATAGTTGGCAGTAACTGTAATCTATGTTAATTGCTATAACCATGATATGAAGTTTCACAATATAAGAGTATTTGTAAGATTTCCAGATATGACAAGCCTCAGTAATGAAATGAATGATACAGGACATTCACAAGCTCGGCAAAAATTAACAGCAACAAGGATAATGATTTCAGTATCTTATCAAACAGTGAGAAAGAAGCCATTCTACACAACAACTCCACAACGCTACAAGAGCACACTAGATGATCAAATAACCCCTGACAAGAGAATGATTTTTCCAAGATGAAGCATAAGAGTCCACGAGCTGCCCTAATTCACTAATCAAGGTATCAAACATCTAGCCAAGCATTAAAAAGCATGTTTGATCAAATAAATACTCACAGACCTGTTCTAGGTCGACAAATTTCTTGGACGTGCGATCAAAAGAACCAAAATTCTCTTTCCAGATAGCTGCAAGACCTTTTGATTCCCACTCATGGGAAAGACTCAGAGACTCAGAATTATTTGCATTGAAATATGGAGCACCATGGTCAAACATGAGCTCCTTCCCATCTTCAACATTTTCTCTAAACCAAATTTGAAACGGATATCATTACTAAATTCTCATAGACGGAAAGCAAAAAGAATCCACATTCAACTAGCTTGCCCACTTGCATTCCCCAACTACAGCAAACACCAAAGGCCTTTTTGTTCAATGAAACACCACACTACTAAGTACTCGATATCAATTGGTCAAACATTGGTGATAAAACCAATATGACAATCAGTTTTGAAATCCAAAATCCTTCAACTCATTTTGCAGGAGAGTATAGTAAACTATCTGAGTATTTTCCTAATCAAATAGCGAAGGGTCGATGCTAAAAGGATTCAAACTTGTCATCCTGTCATGTGTGCACCAATGTGTTCTCACGTTTCACTATCCAAAAGCATCCATATATAATACCACCCACTTGTCAATTTGTGATTTATATAACACAATACGCTAACAATCCCAATCTCAACCTGAACAAAAATATATGTGAAAGCCACAAAAAAAGATACCTTCTTTGAGACATGCGCCCACCTGGGCCTCTAGCAGAATCGAACAACGTCACAGATAGTCCATTTCTGGCAAGTGTTGATGCGCACACTGCTCCTGAAACTGTACATTCAGGTTTCCATAAAAGGAAAGATAGTGATTGTTAGATAGAGAAACAACTGAGATTTGAGAACAGGGGAACGATTATCTTACTTCCACTTCCGACCACTGACACCTTAGTTCCGTTCATGTTCGTACGTTGTGGGCGTGTCTTGTTTCACAGAGAGAGAACAGAATCACAGAAAGATTAGCTGTGGAAAGATTAGTTGGTAGTTGAATACTTTAATGTGCTGCTGCTTCTTCTTTCTTCTTGTTCCAGACGTGTAAGAGCATCTTCATTCGATGAGTTATTTTTAACACATCAGTTTTACGGTAACTTTTGACAGGTGAAACCCAACTCCAGCCGATTATGTATATACACGTGGATTTGACATACGGAGAGTTCATGTCAAATTTGACATGAAGCACGGCAACTGCCAATTTTTTTTTACTCGCCTCTCCTCTCTCTCTCTCTCTCATCTTCCTGAGGCCTCGTCTCTTTCCCTATACCCAGAAACTCAAGCACAAAACCAGTTCATCGGCCATCACCCTTCCCTTCTCTCTCCCTCTCTATCGTCTTCTCTCTTTCAGATCTTAAACCCAGAACAAAACTCAAAAGAAAAACCCACGAATAGAAACATCCTTCTTCTACCATCATCAGATCGTGACTGTGTCTCCACGCCTTCACAAGCCAAATTGAGCATCCTCCGACCCCAACCGGCCGTTGGGTTCAACGTCAGCCATGTACAGGTACACCAATCCTCCAAATCAATCTTAATCATCCTCTCGTTTTTTCCATTGAAACTTCCATTGATAAGCTTCAATTTTTGATAGAGTACCAGGACTTGTTCTTACCACGAGCTGTTCATCAATGGGATCAAATCAATATCTCGTTCGGGGATGTTTATAGCAACCAGGTTTGTCTCTTAACTCTCTTTGATTACTCATAGTTTTGCAATTATCCCATGCTTATTGAAATTCAAACCTAAGAATTGGTAATTCCTAGAAATTTTTATGGGTAGAAGATTATACTAATTTTGTGTACAGTAATGCGAGAAATAAGCATTGTAGCTCCCTGCATTTGAGTTCAGGAGTTTAAATTATCGATTTATACTCTGTTTCGGAAAAAGGGAATGTGAGTTTGTTGAGCTAAATTTAGTTTTAAATTTGCTACAGATTTATGCGCCGTGGCTAATCAGATCCGTTCTTCTGCCATCTTCATCCTTCATCTTTTCTTGAATATCAGACATGGATTTACAATTATCCGATTCCTCCTCTGATGCAGCGGATGAAGAGTTCTGGAATCTTGCAAATTCCTCATCAGATGAAGAGTTGTTGAATATGCAAATAACTGCTCTGCAAGAAGACAAGGGAAGGAGAAGGCGTCGAGGCTCTATTTCGGGTCGCATCTATAAGGATAGGCAACGACTTCAAGGCCACCAAACACTGTATACAGATTATTTTGCTGAAAGTCCTGTTCATGGAGAAGAAGTATTTCGAAGAAGGTTTCGGATGCACAGACCACTTTTTCTTCGAATTCTAGATGGAGTGAAATCTCATGACTCATATTTTGTCCAAAAGAGAGACAGGGCAGGGCGTCTTGGATTATCGACCTTGCAAAAGGGTACAGCTGCGATCAGAATGCTTGCATATGGAATTGGGGCTGATGCTGTTGATGATTATCTTAGAATCGGTGAAAGCACAGCAGTTGAAACTTTGAGAAGGTTTGTCCAAGCTATTATTGATGTATTTGGTAGTGAATACTTGAGAAAACCTACCTCTGATGATATTGTAAGATTGTTATCGATTGGTGAGAGTCGGGGGTTTCGAGGCATGTTGGGTAGTATTGATTGTATGCATTGGAAGTGGAAGAATTGTCCTGTTGCTTGGAAAGGTATGTTTTCTCGTGGAGATCATCGTGAACCTTCCTTAATTCTTGAAGCAGTTGCTTCAAAAGATCTTTGGATATGGCATTCATTTTTTGGATTACCTGGTTCTCACAATGATATTAATGTATTGGAGCATTCACCATTATTCGATGACCTTCGTGAAGGCCGAGCTCCTCCGGTCAATTTTAGGGTGAATGATCATGAATATACAATGGGGTATTATTTGGCCGATGGCATATATCCTTCATGGTCCACTTTCGTCAAAACAATTCCATGTCCACAAGGAGAGAAAGCAAAGAATTTTGCTAAAGCTCAAGAGGGATGCCGAAAAGATGTAGAAAGAGCATTTGGTGTGCTTCAAGCACGTTTTGCTATAGTTCGTGGTCCGGCTCGTTTTTGGGATCGTGAAACTCTTCAAAAGATTATGAAAGCATGTGTTATAATGCACAACATGATTATTGAAGATGAACTTGCCGAACGCATTGCAGCCAATGATCATGAATCTCTAGCAAGACAATATGTTGAACCTGATGAGCAAATTGAAGATGTTATAGTTTCACGTAATCACACAATAGACTTTGAAGAGTTTATCAGCAATCATTTGGCAATTCGGGATAGAGGAACACATAGTATGCTCCAAGCTGATCTTGTTGAGCATATTTGGCAACGTCATTTGGCTAGGATGAATATGTAGATGGTGATTGCAGGTATATTTTTAGAAGAAAATGATGATGATACAATTGGTCTCATCCGTATAGCTTGACACAGTTGTCATCATTTACAGCTTTTGTGAATACAGTTGAGAATTATGCATTCAATTGTACTACATTAAATTGCACAGCAGCATTGTGCTCCAACCATATCTTTGTGTTACTGCATTAAACTTCTGAGTTACTGCATTGTACTACATTGGATTTTACAAATATATTCCTTAAAAACCTCACCTGCAATAACTCTAATTAATTGATTTTTCAACTGTTTTCCAACTAATTTTCCTTCATACTCTGCTATATAACAGTTCCTAACTAAGCACAATCATTTACACCTTCACTACTACTATCATTTTTCACCTCTTTCACTCAAATGGATCCTGCTTATGCTTATCCTGGTTTTTCTACTCAGGATTCAGAGCATGACCATATTGAGGAAGTTTCTCAAACAACATCCAAAAAGCCAAGAGGTCCAGGCTTCACTGCAGAGGAGGATGCAATGCTTATCAGTGCTTGGTTGAACACTAGTTTGGATCCTATACAAGGTAATGAGCAGAAACTGTCCAGTTTTTGGGGGAAAATACATGATTACTACAATACGTACAAGACGTTTGATAGTGATTGTTCACAAGTAATGCTAACCCAACGATGGGGAAAGATTCAAAGGCTGGTGAACAAGTATTCAGGATGTCTAGCAGCAATATATAGAAAAAACGAAAGTGGAATGACTGAACAAGACAAGGTAAGTCTTTTGTATCAATTACTTATTGCTGAGCCATTCAAAATGTATCTGATACAAGTCATTCTCTCTCTTTTTTTCAGCTTGCAAAGGCAAAAGAAATGTTTGAAAAACAAGAAAAACAGAAGTGGAATCTTGAACATGCTTGGACTTTGCTGAGGCACCAACCAAAGTGGATACAAGTAAGTCAAGAGCTGGATGAAAAGAACAGTAAGAAAAAATTCAAACCTCATATCTCATCATCTTCAAGTGTAGGCATTGATATAGACACTGAGGAGGAAATTAGCAATCCAATCTCTAGACCATTAGGTAAGAAAGCTGAGAAAAGAAAGTTGAAAGAAACCAGTGATCAAGTTGAGCTAATTCAAAAATTGCATCTAGAGAAAAAAGAGAGATGAAAAAAAACTAGAAATTATGAAGGAGAAAATTGAGCTTGATAAAGAGAAACTGAGAGTTAGGAAAGTTGAGGCTGAGAGCAAGAAGTTTGAAGCAGAGATGAAGATCATGTCCATGGATACTTCTCTTATGAACGATGAGCAGAGGGCATACTACTCAAAATTGCAAATGAAAATTTTGCAAGGTGACATATGAAGAGCAGGAAGATGAAGTGCAAATTATTGGCCTCTCTTTGGTTGCAGCTGTTGTTTCTCTAGTTGGGACTTGTTTTTCTCTAGTTTGCTGTGTTAATTTTTCTTTCCAGTTAGTTTTCAATGTTTCTCTAGCTGGGACTTGTTTTTCTCTAGTTTGCTGTGTTGCTTTCTCTTTCCAGTTAGTTTTCAATTTTTCTCTAGTTCGGACTTGTTTTTCTTTAGTTTGCTGTGTTGCTTTCTCTTTCCAGTTAGTTTTCAATTAGTTTGCTTGATTCATGCAGCAACTGACTTGTAGTATCACTGTACTGGGGAATTCAATACACATTGTTGTTGAGATGAGCCATGAGATTGTTGAGAAGAGCTTCTCTCTAATTGTAAAAATCTTATTCATGTTGGTTTTACCTAGATTGATGATTGTTTAATGCTTGGTAAAAATTCAAATTTGACATCTCCATTGGAGATGAGAATTTGTCAAATTAGCAAAAGTTATTTTTGCCTAGTCACATGTCAAATTTTGAATTTGACAAAAAAATTTGGCATCTCCATTGGAGATGCTCTAAGGTGCAGAGGTGTACTGCATCATCAAGCGATACGAACGTATGGGTCTGACTGGGTCAGTCAGACAGACCATTATTGGTGACCCCGGCTCTGCGGGTCATTACGTTACTTACGGGCCTGGCTCATGGCCCATGCATCACCCACAAAGATATGAGGCAGTTCTCTTTTCTTTGAAATGAGATTTTTTTTTAAAGGACAGCCGATAACAATTTTATTATCAGAATAATAAATAGAGTATACAATAACTATCCAGCAGTGGGCTACTATCATACCAAACTGAAATCGGTTAGTAGCAAAAAATCGACGCCACTAACCGAAAACACTATTTAGTACTCTAGCGGATCAGCACCCATCACCACTGAGACCTTAACCATCTCCTCATCACAAGTAATGACTTCTTTAGCAGGAACTTCATCGACCTCTATAGCCTTCACATGAACAACTTCCGTGTCCTCCACATGAGTGACTCCTTGTGGAGGTTCTGCCACCTCTAAAGTAGTTGTCATCTTCTTCCGAGCACGACATGGTGAGTTGGGTTTAGGGACAGAAACACCCTCCTGCGCCACTTTCGATTGCGGCGTCATATTGTTCTTGGAACCCGGTTGTCTGCCCCGCTTATGCTTCACTAGTGTTACAACCAGCTAACCATGTTTTGGGGGAAGAGCAAGGGATGTTGAGAAGCCCAATGCTAGCTACGAGCTTAGTTCCACCTACGGCATTGGCTCCACCGAACGTCGTTAGTAAACTTTGGTATTCTTGCTAGGGCTCGAGTTGATACCTTCCTCTAGCTTTCTCTTTCCACCCACAACAAGCCGTGCCAAATCCTTGAAGCGCACACCAAGGCCTTGAAGCTCAATCAACTTGGATTTGAAGGTGAAAGCATGGAGTTGGCGTGCCAGCTTCGTCGCCGAGATACCTGGGAAGGTGAGCGAGACTCTGTTTCTTGAGAACTGTCCCTGATGAGCTTCAATGGCAGGTGTTGAGGCCAACGCAGTTGCTTTCCTTGGTTGACCAAGAGTCCCGTTGGTAAACTTTGGTATTCTTGCTAGGGATCGGGTTGATACCTTCCTCTAGCTTTCTCTTTCCACCCACAATAGGCCGTGCCGAATCCTTGAAGCGCACACCAGGGCCTTGAAGCTCAATCAGCTTGGATTTAAAGGTGAAAGCATGGAGTTGGTGTGCCAGCTCCGTCGCCAAGATACCTGGGAAGGTGAGCGAGACTCTGTTGCTCGAGAACTGTCCCTGATGAGCTTCAATGGCAGGTGTTGAGGCCGATGCAGTTGCTTTCCTTGGTCGACCAAGAGTCCCAGATACATTAGGGATCCCATTTGGATTAGGTTGTTAACCTCCATGCAAAGATTTGAAAGAGGCAGACTATTGCATGGGGTTTTTCCCTAGCACCGCAATGATGCTCTCTGCCTCTGAGAGATCTGGTAGCCTCGAGCACACATCATGTTTGAAGAGGCTGTAAGTTTGATAGTGTTTCTACCGGATTACGCGCGGGACTTAATCTAGCAGAAGCAAGTACGAGTACTCCTCCTCCTTCGTGTACGTCCGAACGTTGGGGCTGTTCGGATGGTCGGGCGCTTCTTTTCCCTTTGGGTGTGCGGATGTACGAGTATGCGTGCTCGGGTACGGCTGTTAGAAGAATACAACGACAAACAGACAGTCAGGGGTCAAGACGGGGTGGCCCGCCTTCAACGCTCCGATGCCTAAGTTAGAAGATGTATTGGATATAGCAGTCAAGCGAACCTGCGTGAAAGTAGGTTGGAGTGTTCAGTGGAGTTGAGATGGGATCAGATTCGGTGGAATGAATGCGATACCATTACCTGTAATAAATACCTTACATATATAGGTGGTTGAGCTTGGTGCTTGATGGTGTTCTTCGATGTGGGATTGGTCTGGTCTTGTTGATGTGTGATCCGTGCATTCGGGGATGCCCTGCGCCGTGCGCGTGCGTGCTCGGATGGGGTCGGTCTTGTGAGTGAACTTGTAGCCTTCCTGGTGGTCTTTCGGGTGGTCGTGTAGGTGTTGATTACCTTCTTAAGTGGATAAGTATATTTAATCGGACAACTAATGATGCTATACTAACAAGTCCCCCAAGTCAAAGAGAACTTTCTTGACTGGGGAGTTGAAAAAGGGTTCGTGCGATTAACAAGAATACTTATCCGATTGAGCAGTGGTGCATGATCCTGTGACCCCTAAGTCCCCCAACTCTCCGGTCAAGGAAGGGCTCGCATGACGGAGTGGGTACCTGCGCGTTTTATCGTGTACCTGTTCCTGTATTCTAGGCCTGGCCTCCAAACGGATCTTGCTAGTTTGGAGCCGCGCGCCCGTGGGGTGTTGCCTGGTAAACATGAATAAGTACAACATAGATATATATGTATGCAAATGTGTGAATGTATGGTATGATGCGTGAATGTATGGTATGATGTGTGAATGTATGCAAATGCTAGTCGTAACGCCAACGCTGGGTTGCCGTTGCGTACGTCGCACGTCAACGGGGATGCCGTTGCGTACGCTGTAGCGTCAACGGTGGGATCAAGACCGCGACGTACAATTGTTGCGGCGCTCACGAACGCGTACCCGTGCCGCCCCTCGGACTTAGCACGCGCAGAGGCCTCTGCCGCCTAAACCGGGTAGATTTCACGCACGGAGAGGACGGACCCCACACCCGGAACGCTCATCGGTCTCAGAACGTACAAGGAGAGGACAGACCCCACACCCCTGCCAGCTGAGTCGGTGAGTCAGTCGTTAACGTTACGCACACGGAGGGGAAGAACCCCACGCCCGTGCCGCCCATCGGCTTAGCGCGCCCAGAGAGGAGTCGGCCCCATGCCTCTGTCACCACAGCCGGCTTGTATTTTTCGCGCACGGAGAGGACGGACCTCACACCCGGAACGCTCATCGGTCTCAGAACGTACAAGGAGAGGACGGACCCTACACCCTTGCCGGCTGAGTTGACGAGTCGATCGTTAACGTTACGCGTACGGAGAAGACGGACCCCACACCCGTACCGCCCATCGGTCTTAGCGCGCGCAAAGAGGGAGCGGACCCTATGCATGTGCCGCCTAATCCGGCTTGCTAGTTCTTACCAGTATGCGCACGGATGGGAGGTGCCCTACGCCCGTAGCGGTGATTTCCTTGGTTGAGCATTTGTTGTGCATTCGTTGTTTGTTGGTCGTGCGGGTGGGGTATGTGCCAGTGCGAATGGCGGGAGACGTGGCGTGTCTTGCCTTGGGTGTGGTGGTGCTCTGACGAGGTGCTTGGGGTGACATTCCTTTTGACTTCTCCTTGGTAACCGTTGCGTAATAAATGCTAGCCGTCGCTAATTAATGCTGGCGTACCCTGGGCATTAAATGTTGATGACGTAGTAACTGCTCGAAGCTCATGCGTCAGACGCGTGGGCGCGTGGCCTGTTGCATGGACGACACGTGTCGAGCCGTGGGAGACTGTGCTAGGTTTTGAAACCTAGGCGGGAAGCTGAAGGGGAGGGCGGTTATTTAGGCGGGCAGGTGAACCGCCTTAGAGCCACGTGTCGTGATCTAACGGTGGGCACGCGAAAATGGACGGCTGGCGTGCATTGGCGTGCACCGTGCGATCAGTATATATAGGGGCTTTGGTGTCGTCTTCCTCATCACTTTCAAAATTTTACCGAAACGCTGCAGAAATTACTTCGCATACTGTTCCTCTCTGACCTCTGTGTTTCTTGCTCTTTGCCAGAATCCTTCATCGACGTTCATCCTCTCTACCTTCAATCTCGATTTGGTGAGGCTCTTTAACTTGTTTTTGCTCTTTTCCGTTTTGGTTTCTGTTTATTTTTGGCTTTTCCGGTTTCTGTTTGTTTCTGCTCTGCCACGGTTTCTGGGTTTTTGGCCTTTTCTGGGTTTGCATCTCAAGAACAAGGCGTGTTCTTGAGGTGTGCCAGGTTTGATTTTGTTTGGGGTAGGAATTTTGGGTTTTTGGTGTTTCTGGTAGTTTGCTTCTTTTTTTTGCTAAGTGTGGGTGTCGTGTGCGTGCGTCTAGGAATGGAGCCAATAGAAATATCGAGCGGGCAATCGCGTGAGCGTATATACATACCGGGGGTGGGGTGGTTAAGTTGTGGGTCGGACACGAGTGGGTCGAGTACATCGTCGTGCGAGTCCGTGATGAGTGTGACGCCCCTGCGATTCATCCCTTACGCTTCTCCTGTGGTGCAGCAAATGGATCCCCAACAAGCGCTCGCTGCCGCAGGGTTAGGGGAGTCGTCGGGCGGATCCTCGTCGTCCGGACCATGGGGTGAGGAGCGCGAGCGACAAGTTCAGCCCGTGACCCAGTTTCCGGAGGGCGGGCGAGTTAACTGGGTGCTCCCCGATGGAGTGCCGGTTCAAGAACCCGAGCGGGCGCCTAGTGTCAAGGATATGGCGCGGTGGGCGAGGGACTACCACATTCCTTCGTCCGTCAAACTGAAGATACCAGGGAGGGGGGAGACGTTCACCTGACCGCCTGCTGACCACGTATGCGTCAGCGAGTTCCATCTGAAGGCGGGGATAAAGCTGCCTCTTCACCCGTTCTTCCAGTACATCCTGGCGCTCCTCAGGATCTCCCTCGGTCAGTGTGGGCCTACACTGACCCGAACTCTGGTGGCGTTCTTCAACATTTTCCGTTCGAGCGGGCTGGACCACCCCACACGAGCGGAATTTCTTCACTTCTTCCGTCTTAAGTACTCCTCCCGTCGGCGAGACTCGGGCACCTTCACCGTGGAGCCTAGGGTGAAGTGGTGGCTGATCGATCCTCCTAGTTCCTCCACCAGCTGGCGCACGATTAACTGCCTGGTCGGAGGTGACTGGGAGTTTGGTGCGCACTCCCCTGAGATCGCCGCCAACGCCCATCGTGTCCATCGAGTCCCCCAGCGCTTCCATTGGCTGGACACAAACGAGTATCCCCTGACGCCCGAGGAGGAGAATAGGATAGCTCGTCTGAAGTTTGTCCTTGACCCTAGGCCCGAGGCGAGACACTTCTGGGCGGCGTGCCACTAGGATTTGATCGAAAAGAATCGCCTCGCCCGCATGCCTGGTCTGTCGGGTGGCGCTTATCTGTACTGCATGTGTAGAATAATTTTGATCGACTGTTGCTAACCTGTGCGTTCTCTGTTTTACAGTGAAAATGTCCAAGTCCAAGGCGAGCGACCGGGATGCTGAGCAGCTGCGCCGGCTGAACATGTTGCTGGAGGGCGCGGACACCGTACGCTGTGTTGTGGTGGATTGCTCGGGCGGAATGCGGGTGGGTGAGGAGGTTCAGCCCACCATGCGTGCGCCAGCAGTGAGTGCGCATGCCTCCCCCGCTTGCCATCGTGCGTCAGGCGCTGGCCCGTCTGTTTCCGCTGCTGCTAACGTCGAGCAGCCAGCGTCCTCCCCTCTTCCTCCTCCTTCTCACTCGGCCAATCGGGGCTCCAGTAGGGCTGAGCGGGACAGCCGCCACCGCGAGAAGAAGCAACGCCAGGTGGAGCGTGATCAGCGCCGGTCCGACCGGGTGGAGCAGAGGGACAGGCGTGACACTGCCCGCACGCCTCAGTCTTCAAATCCACCTTCAAGTCCTCCACAAGCTCTTGAGCAGGGGGAAGGTGAGGAGCGTGCGTAGAAACGCCCCCGGACTGAAGACTCCTCTCCCGGCCCCACTCCTGGGTCGAATGCTGATATTTTGGATGCCCTGCGCCGTGAGCTGGTGGATGGCGCCACCTCGCTCGGGCTCCTGCTGCAACCGCTGGAGAATGCCGCCCCCGACGGGCTGGACGCGGCCTTCATTGCGTGCACCCGGCTGCAGCACCAGCTCTTCCGTGTCCGCTCGTGGGAGAATCTGGAACTTGCACGCCTCAGGGCTGACGCGCTGAAGCACCGGAAGGTGGTGGAGTGGATGGTGGCCAGCCTGGATAAGGCCAATGACCTGGCCCAGCGGTACACCGCCCATGCAGAGGAGGCGACTGCCCGGTCTACTGAAGCTGCTGCCCGCGAAGCTCTGGCGAGGGCGGAGCGGAACAAGGCCATGGCCGAGGTGGAGCGGATGCGCGCCGAGCTGGAGCACGTTCGTGCTGAAGCAGCCGCCCAGGAGGTACTGTCGGAGTCCCGTTTGAAGGAGGCGGATCGCGTTGCTCGCGTGGATGCTGTGGCGACGTTCAAGGAGTCTGATGAGCTCCGCGAATTGGTCAGAGATGAAGTGGATGAGCAGGTGGCTGTTTTTCAAGAAGCGGTGACTCCCTTCATCAAGCTGGAGGAGTACCGGGCGTTCGTGCGGTCTGAAACTGAGAGACTGGCGGGCGCTCAGGTTCCTGCGCCTGAGGGAGAGGTGGAGCCTTCCGGGGAAGCTGGCGAGGCGGAGCTGGAGTCCGTGATTGTGCAGGTGGAGCCGGGCGAGCAGGTGGAGGCGGTGGGGGCAGTGTCATCGGAGGAGGCGAAGGAGCTGGAGGTGGATACGGGGTTTTAGTGTAGGATTTTTCTTCTTTTCTCTTTTTTTGTAATAGAGTAAGATTTTTTGTAATCGGGCCTTATGCCCTGAATATCAATGAAGTCTTTTCCTTCCGTACGTGTGCCTTGTCTTACTTTTTTTTTTTGGCATCTTTTGAATGACTCGCGCGAACGTGCGCCTTCGCTTTCATTTGCTTTTGGATGGAATTCAACCAAGTGTTACATTCGTGCGAATAGCCTATCCCCAGTCCCCCAAGTACTAGGTGGGTGGGGTAAGGACAAACGAGCGCAATAATATCATAACGAACGCAATAATAACTTGAAAAAAGTACAACATGACAAATTTTAATGAAAGTATTTCCTCAAATGTTGGATGTTTCATGGGTGCCGTAGTCGTTGACCATGCATGTCTCTTAGGTAAAAGGTGCTGGCGCTTATCACCTCGTCGACGACGTACGGGCCTTCCCACAACGGGCGTAGTGCCTTGACCTTTTGCTGGATTGCCTTCATCACCCAGTCCCCCAGTTGGATTGGTCGAGCCCGAATGCGCTGGTTGAACAACCGGGCGATCCTTTGCTTGTTCGCGGCATTATGGAGATGCGCCGTGTCCCTCCGTTCTTCCAGCAGATCGTTGCTGAGGCGTAGCCCCTCGCCGTTCGTGCGTGGATTGTACCCCTCCATCCTTGGGCTTTGATGAGTGATCTCCAAGGGAAGCACAGCTTCTGTTCCGAACGTCAGGCTGAACGGGGTTTCGCCTGTGGCCGCATTGGCGGTCGTTCGGATGGACCACAGAATCTCTGGGACGACCTCGAGCCAGCGCCCGTATCCCGCATCCCCGGGTTCGATGTCCTCAATTTTCTTCTTGATGCCAGCCTTGATGATCTTGTTAGCTGCTTCCACCTGCCCGTTTGTCCGAGGGTGCGCTGGTGATGCGAACACGAGGTCCGTTCCTTGTCGCTTGCAGAAGGCTATGAGTCGGGGGTTGTTGAATTGTGACCCATTGTCCGTGATGATGCTGATTGGTGTCCCATAGCGACAGAAGAGGAAGCGCCAGAGGAAGCGTTCCACCTTCTCCGTGGTGATCTTCGTCATTGGTTGGGCCTCGATGAATTTGGTGTGGTAGTCAATGATGACGATCAAATATCTGTATTACCCCTTCGACTTTGGGAGTTCTCCGATCAGGTCCAGTCCCCATTGTGCGAACGAAACGGGCGACAGGAGGATGGACAGTGGGACGGCGGGCGTGTGGTGGTGATGTGCATGCAGCTGGCACTGGTGGCACTTGCTTGTTAGTGCCGTGGCGTCCGCATGGATGGTGGGCCACCAGAATCCATACCGAAAGGCCTTGTGTGCGATAGATATGGCCCCCGCATGATGGCTGCACGTGCCCGAATGGATTTCCCTCAGTATTGAGTTGCCCTTCGTTGGAGTGACGCACTTGAGGTTCGCCCAAGTCCTCCCTTGTCGTTATAATGCTCTGTCCCGCACGCTGAAGTTGGTCGCCCATGCGACAATGGTTCTGGCCTCTCGCTTGTCATCTGGTAGCTCTCCTCTTGCCTTGTAAGCGATGAGCACGTCCATGTAGCTGTGCTCGTGCGGTTCGATTGCCAGGATCTGCTCTGCTCCCGAGATGCTCGGTCGTCGCAACACTTCGACGATTCGCTGCGCTGGCCCCGTGTGCACGGGTGCCGTAGCCAATCGGGCGAGCCTATCCGCCTTCGCGTTGAACCCTCTATGTATATGGTTGATGTTGACATATTTGAATCCATTGATCAGCGCATTCACGTGCCTTAGATAGGCGATCATGGACTCCCCCTTTGCTTAGAATTCTCCTCCGACTTGGCTCACCACCAACTGGGAGTCACTGAACACATTGAGGTCGGGCGCCTCTTAGTTCTTGGCCAACTGTAGGCCCACAATGAGCACCTCGTACTCGGCCTCGTTGTTAGTTGTCTTGAATTCGAACTTGAGGGCGTACTTCGCGTTTACCCCTCCTGGCCCGGTCAGGATGATCCCGGCGCCGCTCACCCTCTTCGTGCACGAGCCGTCGACGTAGAGGTTCCACTCTGACAATGGTCCTCCCTTGACCTCCGGCTTGTCGGACGCCTCCACCGTCGGACAGTCGGATGCGCCTATCATCGTCGCCTCTACTTCCGTGTATTCGGCAATAAAGTCCGCCACTGCCTGTCCCTTGATTGCCGTTCGGGGCTTGTACTGGACATCGAATTCACTTAGCTCGACTGCCCACTTCGCCAGGCGACCACTATGATCGGGCGATTGGAGGATCTGGCGCAGGGGTACGTTCGTGAGAACATGGATGCTGTGCGCTTGGAAGTATGGCCTCAACCGTCGGGCGGCGGTGACGAGCGCTAGCGCCATCTTCTCGATCGTTGGATATCGGGTTTCAGCGCCCGTCATGCCCTTTCCTGAGAAGAAAACAGGCAACTCTGTGCAGTCCTCCCTGCGGACGAGGGCAGAACTGACGGCTGTGAGCGAGGCAGCTAGGTAGATGTATAATACTTCTCCTCGGATGGGTTTGGAGAGAAGCGGGATGGACGCCAAGTATTCCTTGATTTGAAGAAAAGACGCCTCGCACTCTGGCGTCCACGCGACCTCTCGCTTGTTCGTTGTTCGGAGAGCCTTGAAGAATGGGGCACATCTATCCGAGTATCGGGAGATGAACCGGTTCAATTACGCGAGCTTGCCCGTGAGGCTCTGCAGGTCTGCCTTCTGGACTGGCGGCTTCATGTCGATGATCGCTTTTACTTTGGCGGGCGCGGCTTCAATTCCCCGCTGACTGACGATATACCAAAGAAATTTGTTGTTCGTGACCCCGAACGTGCACTTGGCGGGGTTCAACCTCATGCCATTCCTGATGAGGACGTCGAGCACAGTCCCCAGGTTCTAGACGTGGTCGACCGCCTGAACGCTCTTCACCAATATGTCGTCCACGTATACGTCCACAATGTTGCCAATCAGGCCATGGAACATCGCGTTCATGAGCCTCTGGTACGTGGAGCCAGCGTTCTTCAACCCGAATGGCATGATGACGTAGCAATATAACCCCTTGTCCGTGACAAACGTCGTCCCCTCCTGGTCCTCGGGGTCCATGAAAATCTGGTAGTAGCCTAAGTATGCGTCCATCATGGACAGGAGCTCGTGCCCAGCTGTCGCGTCCACCAACTGATCGATCCTCGGTAGAGGGAAGCTGTCCTTGGGGCATGCCTTGTTGAGATCACTGTAATCGATGCACATCCTCCACTTCTTGTTGCTCTTCTGCACCATCACAGCGTTGGAGATCCACTTCAGATATTCCACCTTGCGGATGAACCCGATGCCCAGCAGTCGGTCCACCTCCTCATGCATCGCCGCATAATGTTCCGCCTTGTATGCCCGCCTCTTTTGTTTTACCGCCCGGGCGCCGGCGCTGACGCTCAGCTTGTGGGATATGATGCTCGTGTTGATCCCGGGCATGTCCTTGTATGACCATGCGAACACCTCCTGCTTCTTTTTCAGCAGCGCGATCAGCCGCTCGGCTATCGCGGGAGCCAATGATGCTCCAACCTGGACCGTCCTCTCCGGATGTTCGGGGGACAGCTGAATTGTCCTCAGCTCTTCGCGCTCGGGGACGGGCGATACCGCCATCAGCCCGTCACGCGGATCGTCTGGTACTTCTGTTCCGGGGGTAGGTTCCAAGGCAAGGACCTCTTGCCTGTCCCGGGGTTTTGCCGCCTCTTCGTAGTTGTATCCCCGAACGTACCCGACCCCATGCTCGGTTGGGAATCGTCCCAAGGGCAAGTGTCCTGCAATGATCATCTTCAGCCTATTGATCCCTGGCCTCCCAAGTATGGCGTTGTATGGGGAGGGGGTGTCCATGATGATGAAGTCCATTCGGACCTCGCTGTGCGGTGAGTCGGATGCGCCGATTCCGACCCGGATATTGTCGCTCCCTATCGGATACGATGTTTCGCCCGTGAAGCTGGCCACGCACTCATGATCCTGTGTCATCTTGCGGGCGGGTCTGCCGAGCGCTGTGTATGCGTCCAGGTAGATCACGTTCACAGATGCCCCGCTGTCCACTAACACCCTCTTCACGAGAAAACGATCGATGATCGCGTCGATCACGAACGGTAGGGTGCTATCCTTCTGGCTACCTTCCTCATCTTCCGCCATGACGTTAATGGCGGGTGCCTCCCATCGTCCTTCCTTCTGCGCTCGCATCGCCCCGATTGCCAGTACCTCCCTGCTCGAGTGATCGGGCGACGAGGTGCCCTTCTTGCGCTTTCCCCCAGATATCGTGTTGATAGTCCCCCGGGTCTCGATGCTTGCCTCGTGTTATCGCTCGCCTGCCCTGGGAGGGGTGACCCGTTCGTCCTTCTGCATATCCGCGAGAGCCTTCGTTAGCATGATGTAGTCGTTGGTCTGGTGGGTGGTGGCATTGTGGTATTCGCACCAGACATTTGGGAGTCGGCCGACCGAGATCTTTGCCTTCGATATGTTATTTGGTGGTGGAATCCGGTGTTGGTATTGGCGGAGCAGGTGCTCATTCGACTGTCGGTTGATCGCGTATATCCCCTGGACCGCCGGTCGGTATTGTGGCACTGGTGGTAGACGGGCATCCTGTTGTGCTGGTCCCCTCGCCTGGTTGTAGCGGGAGGGTGGCCTCTGGGGATTCTATCTTTGCGCGTCCCAGCTCCTCTTATAGCCCCCGATTGGCCTCTCGTCGTCTGCTAATTGTCGTGGTTGGGCGCACGTCGCCTCCGGTCTGTTGGTGCTGGACTCGGATGTGGACCCGTACACCCGCGTTTCTACCAATGCCTTCTGTACAATTAGGTCCATAATCTCGTCGTAGTCGAGATACTCCTTCCTAACCAGATTTTCTACGAACGGGGTGGCGAGCATGTTATCCATCAGGACTACCTTGGCCACCCGCTTATCGAGGTCCCTGCACGTGCTCGCAAGCGTCTTCCACCGGTTTATATAGCTCGACAGGCTCTCGTCCATCCCCTGGCAGACCTTGAGGAGGATGCCCGTAGTGTTGTACTTGCCTTGGAGCCTGTACCGCTTCTGAAAGCTCTCCGCCAGCTCGAGAAACGAATGGATGGAACCTGGCGGAATCTCGTAGAACCAGCTCCTGGCCTCCTAGGTCAGCGTTTCCTGGAATAGAAAACACAGGGTTGGATCTGAATACCTGGTCCCGTCCGTGGTGGATCGGAACTCGTCGATATGCGTGCGGGGGTCCCCGCTCCCGTCGAACCGGGTGATCTTCGTTGTCTTCGCGTGGAGGTCTCTTCCCCTCTCCAGTATGTGCGCTGAGAACGGGCTGACCCGGGGGGCGAACGTCCCACCCTACCCGGCGAGCTTGTCTTTCCGTAGGCGTGATACCTCCTCCACCAATTCTTCCATCCTCCGGAGGATCTGGGCGTTATCCACTGGGGGTGGCGACTCCCCTCCTTGTGTAAGCGAATAGGCTCGTCGAGCGTTATCCCTGCCAAATGGGTGTAGTTCTTCGTCGGTGGTGTCCTGGGTCCGTTCGCGTTGCCCCTGTGGCGGGCTGACGAGTGCGTCCAGCCGTTCCTCCAGCCTCTGCCGGATCTGGCGTTCCTGCTCCCTGTCGAACGCTGTCTCTCGCAGTTCTCGGAGCAGACCGTTGACATGCTCCTCGCTGCCGCTCGTCCCTGGTTCTATTATTGGTTGCGCCAGTGCGGCTGCGGGTGTTTCCCCGAATGGTGTACCGCCGGTGTTAGTCTCCTGGGTAGTCATATGGCTTCTGGTTAGTGGTGTTTATACGAGGTTTGCAATTTGTAAGTTTCCCACAGACGGCGCCAACTGTTTCTACCGGATTACGCGCGGGACGTAATCTAGCAGAAGCAAGTACGAGTACTCATCCTCCTTCGTGTACGTCCGAACGTTAGGGCTGTTCGGATGGTCGAGCGCTTCTTCTCCCTTCGGGTGTGTGGATGTACGGGTATGCGTGCTCGGGTACGGCTGTTAGAAGAATACAATGACAAACAGACAGTCAGGGGTCAAGACAGGGTGGTCCGCCTTCAACGCTCTGATGCCTAAGTTAGAAGATGTATTGGATATAACAGTCAAGCGAACGTGCGTGAAAGTAGGTTGGAGTGTTCAGTGGAGTTGAGATGGGATCAGATTTGGTGGAATGAATGCGATACCGTTACCTGTAATAAATACCTTACATATATAGGTGGTTAAGCTTGGTGCTTGATGGTGTTCTTCGATGTGGGATTGGTCTGGTCTTGTTGATGTGTGATCCGTGCATTCGGGGATGCCCTGCGTCGTGCGCGTGCGTGCTCGGATGGGGTCGGTCTTATGAGTGAACTTGTAGCCTTCCTGGTGGTCTTTCGGGTGGTCGGGTAGGTGTTGATTACCTACTTAAGTGGATAAGTATATTTAATCGGACAACTAATGATGCTATACTAACAGATAGTACCCGACAAGCCTATCATATCGGAGTCGTACCGGGACTAGTACACCAGCAAACTCAGATACTAGGGTCGAGTATGCTTGCTTGATCGGATTAGTATGCGCATACCATATTCGAACCCTAATCTTCTTCCCTGACTTAATACCAGATTCTTCAGGACAAATAACCTCTCCTTGGGTTTCACTTATGAGGCCAACATTGTAAGGCTTCTGAAATTTCGGCGGCAGCAGTAATACAGTGACCCAAACAGGGATCCTAGTAAGAGGAACAGAGATCGGGGACATCTCACTATCATAGTGACTCAAAGCAAGGTTGTTCTTGCCAAAAAACCAGGTACCTTCTTCCAAGATGTCCTTCATCTCTATCTCTCGATCAAAACAAAAAATGTAGCGATCGCCATCATGGTGTCGAATCGTCCGCCACCTCTTCAAGTCCCAGAGGCCTGTGATAGTACCCATGAAAGCTTTAGGTTTAATCTTTTTCTTGAGGGAAAGTAGTATTCCTAATAGGTAAATTTTCTCAGGGCCAGTCAAAGCCATGGCAAAGGTTTGAGAGGAGATGTCAGTCATTGCGGCGTTGGGTGCTTGAGCGAGAGAGAAAAGTTAAAAACCCTATCGCTGACAAGATAGATAATTTTCAATGCACTAAATTCGTTTCTTTGAAATGAGATAGTTTGGAGTGTGTTTAGTCAGTTTAATGAGTGTAGTGTGTACATGATATTGATTTAAAATATGGAATGAATCACTAGATACTATATGTATCTAACAAATGATATTAAATTATATTTTAACTATTTTTTTAAATTATTTATTATTAGATGTAGAACTAACCGACAGTTTGATCACAATTGACAATAAATTTCATAGATCACTAGAACATTACTCATCACCATATTTTGTTTAAGTAAATGATCACATGAAATTGTGTTGAGAGAATTTTACAATATTCTAATCACCGGTATGTGAGTACCTTTTCTTATAAGTAAAGTAACATTTGCTTTGTACATGAAAAGAAAAATAGATGCAAATATCAACTTTTGCACAATAATGTGCATGCACACCCAAGGTGCACCTTGAATTAGATTCACCTAATGAAATTTTTTCGATCATTCTCTCTAACCTAGTGCTCTATTAGAATTTGGATCTAACCTTATGGCTGACACCATTTACTATATAATAAATCTGATGTCACATCCCCAAATTCGGGATCAATATTATACTGAAATATGATTTTAGGATTTGTGATGTGATCAATATTATACTGAAATATAATTTTAAGATTTGTGATGTAAATAAGAAACTCAAATAATTTCAAAAGTTAAGATGTATGAATAATACATTTATTGAAAAGTGAAAACATTAATATACAATACCAAAGTTTAAGGAAATAATAGTCATTACATTTATTGAAACTAAAATGGCAAGTAGAAAATAATTCATTTATTTAATAGACGACGCATCATATTTTCCCCAAGCATTCTGCTCATCACCTGAAAACATAAAAGTGTAGCATCATGAGTCACACCGACCCAGTAAGTAAAGCTTACAAGCATATACTAAATTATCTCTAAAAACATCAAAACCGAACAACTAATTCAAAAAGGTGAAATATTCAAACCGGTTATATTCTCCCATACTTATATTTGCGTCTTTATAATATATACATTTAGGTATCTATGATATACATATTTGTACAAATGCACATCAACACACAAACATGTCAATACTTCCAAAGTGAATTATTTTGGACTGACTAGTAATTACTCAAAACTCCCGTGCTTAGTCTCACAATACTAACACACATGTAAAACCACAGCATTCTAAGGCCACCTGCCAAAGCATGTATACTCCCGGTTTGAAAAAATTCATTCCTTAGAGTATAATAGTGCATTATCTGTAAGGAACCAAAACCCTTGGCTAACTCCCACAATAACAGAATAATTTACCAGCAATTCACTTAAGCACGAGTTAATTCGTACTATGCACCCGACTTCACACATCAACCATAACGATCACAAACAAGTATTTAGTTAAGACTATATCTATATATATCATAGAGTATATATTTATATCATAACCTTGTAATAAATATATACGTAATAGAATTCGTAAAGAAATAATGATCAAACTTAAACGTATTTCATTAATTAATAATTTTGGTTCAAAAGTTTTATTCGGCGGTAGTCCTATCCATTTGTTCCGAATTATACTTAAAAGTAAATAGATAGAGCGATTAAGTAGATAAACTCGAAATAAAAATTAGTTATCATCGGTCCAAAAATTTCATTCGGCGGTAATCCATCTGAAATGCTCCATTTGTTCTGATTTATACTTGAAAGTAAATATATAGAGCGATTAAGTAGATAAACTCGAAATAAAAATTAGTTATCATCGGTCCAAAAGTTTCAGTCGGCGGTAGTCCGTTCGAAATCCTCCATTAGTCTCAAATCAAACTTAGAATGTAATAATGCGAGTAAGTAAATGAAATCAAAGCACAAATGCAGAAAATAAAATTATTAATCCTTGGACCAAAAGTATCATTCGACGGTAGTCCATCTGAAATCCTCCATTTGATCCGTTTTATAATTAATCCATATTATGTTCAAATTAAAGAAGCGAGTACTCCATTTCGAAGTGTTTTTCTAGTGGAATCCAATGGAAATGGTCATAAAGTTCGATAGGGAGTTCTCAAGTCCAGAAACAAATATGTTTAGCAACTGTCCAGAAATGGTTACCCTCGGTATTAAGCTTATTTGCACAGATTAATTTGTTACTAAAAGTTAACCAAAGCCTTTCAAACTTTTCAGATTGATATTTGAACCTCTAAGCTTCGTTTTGATATAAAGAACACTGAACTTTGTTAAGAAATGAGTGAGTTATGAATATTTCAAGTTAAGAGCACCTTAAGAGTTTTCGAACATAATTAAGGAAAATATTAGTAAAACTTGTTTTAGCCATAACTTTCTCATTACTTAAACTTTTTGAGTGATTAAAAAGCTAAAGTTGAATATCTTTTTGTATAGAATATAAATATGTAAAAACATTTAACTAAATATAACTTTGCCAGAAACGAAAATATTAATTTACACCAAGGTTCATTATTTCCCTTTTATTCTTAGCCATGCACTTTGATGTAATCCTAAAGATAAAGAAGTATATGAATGTACTCATGAACTTACTCAAGAATTACAGTAGGTGAATGAGGTGTTTGATTAACTCAAGATGGTCTTCTGGGAGCAAAGGAAAAGTTACTAAAATGTGCTTAATAGGAAGGTTTTTGGTGTAAGACTTTAGGTGTGTTTCATTGCAACTTTGGGAGAGTTTCAATCGGTGAAAGTTTGATTGAAATAGTGGTTGATCCGATTGGATCAAGGGGGTATATATAGGCCTTGTGAGGAGACATAAGAATTTAATTTACAACTATTTCTACTGACTTTTACAAGACAAGATGATAATAGAATAGTTGGGCCACTAATTATAGGGTAAATGTAAACTTATAAAATAATAATAATAATGTGGGTGGAAAAATTAAATTTGTATGTGCATGCACTTTGATGCTATAGACATGTATGTAGAGACATGTGAATGTAAGTGTAGAATAAATGGGTGAAGAAAATGTATGGTTTACTAATAAAGTGTAAAAAAATAAAAAACACATGAACCAATAATAATTAGCACCAAATTAATATATAAGCATGACCACTAAAATCATTAATTGTAATCTTAAAACACAAAGTTTAATTCGGAGAACAAATACAAACAAAGAGAATCTGGTCATTTCGCTAAAATTTCATTTCCAAAAATCGGCATTTTGGAATTAGGGTTTTCTTACCGTTTCTAGTTCGAGTAAAAATATTTTTATTGTTTTTACTAACCTACAAAATGGAATGTTTCACGATTCCAATTTCGTGGCCTCGAACCCAAGACCAGGGAGTACCTGACTTGAACTTAAGTATCCACTGGACCATTTGCCACACTCCGTTAATATTTTTCTAAAGCTAATTTTTATACATTGTCTTCACCAGACAATTTGTTACCCTATTTTTGAAGGCTATTAGGTTAAACTAAATTATGGTGATTTCTAAGTTTAACGAGTCATAATAATCTCAATTATATACTAATTTTCGGGGTATTACAACCTTAGGAATAGTGATATACCAATATTGGCCCTATTTATAAAAAATAATTGCAATCTATGTCATTGTCATTTTATTTTAAAAGTTTTACTTTTATTTTAACCCTTCAATGATTCACCCATCGTTTCAACGGTTTGACTTTTTAATGTTTAACAGTTATTCACTTTTCATTTTTTACTAACTTTATAGTAAAACAAGTTTTTCTACTTAACCTACACATTAACCTTTTCCTTCTTTTTTTTTTATAGTTTCACTTTCTACCAAAATCCTAAGCTTAGTTACGCATTATTCACGGCCATCTTTCATGGCTTATTAGTGATATCGCGCCTAGTCTCTAACCTTACTGCTACATTTGCTTTCCTTTGGTGATGCCAACCTCATCATCAAACTTGTGAGAGCAGATTTCGCCAACCCTTAAGTTTGCGCCATTTCGGCTTAGATAATTGACTTCCACCATCGTTTTGAGGGATGAGACCTCCTTCCTTAAGCGTTGTTCTTGATGTAAACCTTCGCTAAGTTGTTGTCCTTAAGATTCCATCCTAATAACCTGCAAAACAAAGTCTGTGCACAGTGTAATACCCTGCAAAGACCCTTCAATGATCAAGTCAGTAATGATGTTTGAATAATAGCGTATCCGGGTAGAGAGCCATACATGAATGTCTCCCCAAGATCTTTTTATATAGAGAATGGAAGAAAAGATGTCTTTGATTTCTTGAATAAGGAGATAAGGTAGATCAAGAATATGATTTTTTTTTCCTATTCAGAACTATATGGTGTCCTGCTTCTGCGGACCTCGAGGGAATATCCAGTTATTGTGGACCTCGAGGGAATGTCTTGTTATCGCCGATCTCGAGGTAATACTCTGCTTTCATGGAAACCTTGAGGGATTGAACTACGGAGAACCCACCTAACATCAGTGGATTCACTCAGAATAATCTAGCTTTCAAGGATGACAAAATCTAATGCCCACAAATGCCCCCCAGTCATAGTAAGTCGAATGCTCAGAGACTTAGGTGTGGCTGCATGAGAAAGTTTAGCATCAGCATCTCCACATGAAATGTGGACATGCAAAAAAGATTCCTCAAGTTTTCCTTCAATTTTCTAGAATCCTTCGAGCTCTCCAGATTTTTTGCTGAGTATGAAGTTTTTTCCACTTCTCGTAGTCAAGTTCGACCACACGAGAATTCATGTAAATTAGATTGAAGTACAACAATACCATGGATTGCCTCAACAATACCATAGATTGGAGTTAGTTTTCTCTTGTTGAGCTCAGCTCTCGAAAGGATACCCGGTCAGGATCACTCCTCTTGCACCACCTCATTTAACATGCGTAAGTGGGTGCCACAGTCATGATCATGGCTTAGTATCGAATGCTTGTTATCTCTACCCACGTTTAGGTCCAAGTTTAAAGTCCATATTCGACCTTTAATAAGGATGCAGTAGTGGCTTACGGGGCTTAGGAGTACTCAACGCCGAGCTAGAGCGAAGAATCCATACTGAAGACAATTTGGATCTTGTGTTAGTTTTTTAGAAATTACATCATCCCCTTAAGAGAACTAAGCTTCAAGTCAAAAATTCAGAAAGCCCGGGGGGCCTCCTTTTAAAGGTACCAAACATATTCCAGCCAGCGACACAAACCTTCAATAAGACGTTACTAGTTTTCTCTACATGATTCAAGGCAATTTTCACCTTGTTCCCTTATGAGTATCTTCAATAAGGTAATGGGTTTCTGCATATAGTATCTCATATGTCCCCATTGAGCAATCCAACTATTCTCTTAAGCATTATTAATACCAGGATTTCTGCACGGTACTTTGTGCCTACACATTTCTTTGTGCCCTCATTAATAATGATAAGACATATGTAGCTTTAAGCATGCGATTATAGCAAGGAAACTTCTCGGGGTCTCATTAAATCTACTAGCCCAAAACCAAACTAGCTAGGAGAAGTACCAATCCACTTCTATGAATGTTATACTCCAGCCACAGCTTTCTCCCTTAACTAAGCAGGGAAAGTACTTCTTCCACTGCTTACAAGGGCATACATGGTTCCTGTAGCCCTCCACGAGCTCTGAAGTCGAACCTCGAGGAAACCTTGAAGGTCCAATTTTTTCTCAAGGAAATTTCCCTCTACGATATGTTTCTGGACACCCTCGAGCATTCCTGAAGTTTTCGAACAATCCCCCCAGCTTTTCACGTTTTGAGTTTCGCCCCCCAGCTTCTCTAGTTTTGGGGTTTCACTCATCTAGCTTTCTGCAATGATTGCCTTGATCTTTGGGATCCCAATACTTCGGAAAATCCCAGAGTAGTCTCTCAAATCTCCTCAATAGCTTTCTGCATGCTTTGCTAGAAATATCAAGGTTTCTGCTATAGGGCCCCAAGCTTGGTCTAAATTAATGCTTGAGGGTTTTACTTGGAACCTTGAGGATTTCACCAACAAGTCGTCTGTTTACATCGCCCACTTGTTTTACTTTACATGGAGAAAACTCTTTTGAAAGTCCAGCTCTTGGTCAAAGATAATATCCTTCTAATACTCCTCTACGTTTTACTCTGGGCCTTCCTTTGGTAGCTATCTGGATTAGTGCCCCGTGTTAGATGATTCGATGGGTTATTAGCACTTCTCTTTCTCTTTGAAGATTGTCCTCAGAATGTTTCACTCAAGCTCCCAGGTTTTGGCCATTTTTTTTAGCCTTGAGGATTACTTGTGTGTAGTTGAACAAGATATTGGTTACTGGTTGCACATCTTTCTGGCCCTAGACCACCTCTTTCTGTTCGATCTTTAGCTCTAATATGTTGGTTGAAGATGTTGATTTCGTAATACTCAAGCCTCCACTATTCATGCTTATGAAGACGGTCATTCATCTGTGAGCACATCTCATTAAGTGATGGATTACCCTTGAGGAGACGCCATATCCAACAAGATACTTCATGATTTCTTGCAAGCTGCAATGTCGTCGTGTGTAGGACTTTCGCCATAACTTTCTGTATACAACTTCGATTGATGAAAATTTTATTTTATCAGAAAGTATACTCGTAGAGATTTTCAATATATATAACACCTCTCCTGGGTATCGAGATTAGATCACCAAAACAGCCCCGCAGTACAGGGCAGCGACAGAGTCGTGATTTTCGTTAAATTCAACCTCTGGCCGGTAACTCCATCATATCTTCTTGCTCCGGACTTCGATTGGGGTAAATTGAGTTGGAAATTACACATCCGTAGCTTTCCAATGATATATAATTCATTGTCTGAAGTTCAATGTAGCGTTGCCAGAATAATGACGAACATTGCTTTATTTTTCTGGGATTTTGAAATATCGCTCCTTGTCGAATTTTCTTAAGTTTTAGGGTTTTGCTGAAAACCTGATAGATTCTAAATTCTTAGAGAACCCGCTCACGGAAGGATCACAGAATGATCCATATAGGAGTTATCTCAATAAAAGCATCAATTTGTGAGAGCAGATTTTGCCAACTCTCAAGCTTTGCCCCGTTTCGGCTTAAATAATCGACTTCCACCATCGTTTTGAGGGATGAGACATCCTTCCTTTAAAATTGTTGTTGATGTAAACCTTTGGTACACTGATATCCTTAAGCATTCCATCCTTATAACCTGCAAAACAAAGTATGTGCAGGGTGTGGTACCGCACAAAGGCCATTCGACGATCAAGTCAATAATGATGTCCGAATAATAGTGTATCCGGGTTGAGAGTCATACCTAAATGTCTCCCTAAGATCTCTTTATATAGAGAAGGGCAGAAAAGATATCTTTGCTTTCTTGAATAAGGAGATCAAGGTAGATCAAGAATATGATTTCTTTCCCTATTTAGGACTATATGGTGTCCTGCTTCCGCGGACTTCGAGGGAATGTCTTGCTATCGCGGATCTCGAGAGAATGCTCTATTTTCATAAAAAAAATTAGAGATTACATTGCTGAGAATCTCATATCAGTGGATTCACTCGAAACAATCTAGTTTTCAAGGATGGCCAAATCCGACGCCAACAAAATCGACTTGAATAGTGAAGTTACATGATTTTCACCCTTAGATTCGAACATAGTAACGTATAAAATAAACATCGATGAAAAGTACTTCTATGTTCATAAGAGAACACTCTTGGGAACGAAAAATTGAGTGTTCAAAGATCCTTAATTACTTAATTTGCTTCAGTTAGTTCAGTATATCTACAATTTCTTTCAAGCTCGATCACCACCCAATTTTCAAGATGAACACCCGCGCCCGCTGGTTGTCCTCAATCTCGTCTCACTTCATTGATTTTCTAATACCCAACTCGAACGATTAGAGTAATAACAAAACCCTCTCGCATGCACCAAGCTAGCTAGCTGCCATTAGCTTACAGATATATATATATATATATATGTTTTTTGAATACATGCAGCTTAATTAGTCCTGATTGTTAATAGTGATAACAGAAGGAGTGAGGAGGATAACGGTGGTTAGCTTATTCTGTTAAGTTTGTTATGTAATAGAACAGCTGTAATTTGACACGTGAAGGTTCTGGACAGTAGTACATTAGCTGGCATTGCAGCACACAATTGCTGTGATGTATATATAAGGATTAGATTACTTGCTGTAGTGGTTAAGGTTTTCATTAATGAAATTCTGAGTTTTGTTAAGCTTCTGATTCTTATTCTTGTTCTTCATTTTCAAGGTTTCAGTTCTTCTTGATTTTGATTCTTTACTGCTGAAGTCTAGCCATGTTATCATGGTATCAGAGCAGTCTTAGCTCTTGAGCAGTGTCCGCTGCATATTCTCTCACGTTTCAACTGTGTAATTTGATTACTAAAGAAGCAAGGGTTTCATCAATACTTGTTGTATTGCAGATCTGCTTAGCATCGAGTGCAAGGGTTTGGAACAGCATCTCAGATTTGTGTGTAGTGCTCAATTTGGATCTGTTCTGTATAATCTCATATTTCATGTCAAAATTCTAAGTCTCCTTTTGTGTTTTGCTGTTCTAGTGCAAATCTAATATGATAGAATACTAGTGCTGAATTCTTAAGTATAAAAGTGATAGTTTGAATCAGAAGCGTAACTGTGATAGTGTTTGGATAGAAGAGCTTGAGTTGAGAAAAAAGGAAAATCAGTAAGGAAAATCAGTGTATTCTGAGCTTGATAAAAATTTGAGAAGAATAGCAGTGTGTATGTTGTGTGAGAGAATTCTGTGTTAATATGTTGTGTTTGTGTGATTAATCTGCTCAGTGTTGCATTGTTACAAATATTGTGAAATTGTAAGTGTGAGTACAAGCACCTTCATATAGAAATTTATTGCTAAGTGAATTACAGAAAAATATGGCACCTTCTACATCTTCAAGTGGTCAGCATTCTGCAGCTGAATTGAGTAATGCTGCAAACAATTCTAAACTGAGTCATGTTGCAATCAATTCTTTATTAAGCATGTTGGCTGTGAAACTCAGTGAATCTAATTTCATCAAGTGGAGTTTTCAGTTCCAATCTCTTCTTGAAGGAAATGAGTTGTTTGGTTATTTTGATGGAACTGAAGTGGCTCCTCCAAGATTTAATCTGATTGAAGAAGGTGAAGTAACATCAGAAGTCAGTGAAGCTTATAAGATGTGGAAGAAAACAGATAAGGCACTCTTAAGCTTGCTGATGGCCACACTGAGTGATGATGTACTGGATATCATCATTGGCTGCAAATCATCTCATGAAGCATGGAATGCTCTTGTTGAGAGGTTTTCAACAGTATCCAGAGCTAACATCATACAACTCAAAACTGAGCTTCAGACCATCCAGAAGGGAGCTGATTCAATTGAGAGATATCTTCTAAGAATCAAGAGTGCTCGAGATCAACTTCTATCAGTTGGAGTACCGATTGTTGATGAAGACATAATCATTGTTGCCCTCAATGGACTTCCTGAAGAGTATGGAATGATTAAGATGGTGCTAAGAGGTAGAGACTCTCCCATTTCTCTCAGAGATCTCAGAACTCAGCTACTTGCAGCTGAAAGAGATTTGGAAGGCATTTTTCGACCACACTCCACTATAAGTGCAATGACTGCAAGAAATGATTCTGCTAATGGTGAATATAGAAGAAACTGGACTCAAAGAGATAACAAAGGAGGGAAATCTTCAGACAAAGGCTTTGGAGAATCTGACAAGGCACAGAAAGGTAATACTGGAGAGTGTTTATTCAGTGGCAAGAAAGGTCATATAGCTGATACTTGCTTTCAACTTCACTCTTGCCAAATCTGCAACAAGAAAGGACATTTTGCTGACACATGTTTTCAGAATCCTAACTATAAGAGAGGTTCATCCAACCATACTCCTAATGGTTCAACAAATTTCTTCTCTAATGCTCCAGTATACAGAAATGTAATGGCTCAGCACCTGAATGTCAGATATGCAACAAAAAGGGTCACACTGCTGTGAATTGTTTTTACAGAACTCATGTTGGCTCAGAACATCCATCCCAGTCTGTTGTTTCATGTCAAATCTGTGGTCTTAAAGGTCATGGTGCTCTAAACTGCACTCACAGATCTAATTTTGCATATCAAGGTGATGAACCACCACCCTCTCTTGCAGCAATGACTGCTCACTCAAGGGCTATGGCCACTGGTAATATGGCAAGCTCTTCTGGAACCAATCAAGAAATCTGGATTGGGGATTCTGGTGCCACACACCACATGACCTCTGACCTCAGGAACTTGACTATTGCTCAGCCCTACAGCAGTGACAGTCATATCACTATTGGGAATGGTTCAGGTCTTGCTATTTCTCATATTGGTGCATCTAATATTACTCCTTCTTCTCATACTTTTCATCTTAGCAATGTGTTGCATGTTCCTCAGCTAGCAGTCAATCTTTTATCACTAACTAAGCTTTGCAAGGACAACATGTGTTTCATTACACTTGATGATACTGATATATGTGTGCAGGACAAGATCACAAAGGGTCTGCTGTACCAAGGAAAGAGCAATCTTGAAGGTCTCTTTTTGTTCAAGAGTCCAAAGTTACAAAATTCAAATAAAGAGGTGTATTCTGCCTATGTTGGAGGTGTAGTCAAAAACACTATATGGCATCAAAGATTTGGACATGCTTCTTCTGAAGTCACAACTAAAATGCTATCTCTTTCTGATATCAAATATAGTTCTGATACATCTGAGTCTGTATGTACTGATTGTATTCAAGGAAAGATGCATAGGCTTCCTTTCTATGAGTCTGATAGTCATAGTCTACATCCCTTTGAGAAACTACATTCTGATGTATGGGGACCAGCTCCTTGTAGTTCTCTTGAAGGATACAGATATTACCTGACTTTCATTGATGACTGTACTAGATTCACCTGGATTTATCCTTTGATAAATAAATCAGATGTCTTTCCTATTTTTGTTAAATTCTGTGCATTTGTTCAGACTCAGTTTAGTGCATCTGTTAAAATTCTTCAGTCTGATGGAGGGGGTGAATACATAAGCAATGCTTTCAAAGCATTTTTGTCTTCTAAATGGATCCTTCATTACAGATCATGTCCATATACCCCTCAGCAGAATGGTCTTGCTGAGAGGAAGAATAGACATTTAGTTGATACTACTGTCACTCTTATGGTAGCTGCTTCTTTACCAAAAGCGTTTTGGTTTCATGTTGTATCTCATGCTGCCTTTTTGATAAATAGAATGCCCTGCAAGTTTCTTAATCTTCTCTCTCCATTTCAGAGATTGTTTCATAAGGTTCCTGATGTACAGAATCTAAGAATTTTTGGTTCAACATGTTATCCTTACATTAGACCTTATGTTAAGGATAAATTGGAACCTAAGTCTGTACAGTGTGTGTTTCTTGGTTATGCTGTGTGATATAAAGGGGTATTTTGTTATAATATTCCTCAGAACAAACTTTGGATGTGCAGACATGTACTACATCAAGAATCTGTGTTTCCTTTTGCCATCACTCCCTCTTTTATTTCTTCTCTAGTTTCTTCTGCTCCTTCAGCTACATTTTTTGCTCCCTTACCTGTATATTCTCCCAGTGTTGGTTCCCCCACACTGTTTGAATGGGGGATTGGACAAAATGGTGGAGATAATGATGGAAATGATGGTTCTCAAGCTCAATCTCAAAGTCAAGGTCCTATTGATAATGAAGTTGTTAGTGAAGTTAGTATACAAGACTCTACTGATTCTGTTACTGCTAATGAAAATGTTAATGGAGCTAGCATGCAGGAGACCTATAGCAGTAATAATACAGCAGCTGAAGAATTTCCAAACAATGATGGTTTTCTTAATAATATTGATGTACAAGGTAATGAAGAAAATGTGATTGTCAATAATGGTAACATTTTGATAGATCCTGCTGTAGATAATATGCTTCAGAATCCTGAATATCAATTTGTTGGGGATCAGGACTACAACAGTCATTCTATGCTGACAAGAGCCAAAAATGGGATTGTCAAAAAGAAAACATTCAGTGAGTACTGTGCCTTCTCATCTATTGTTCAACATAAATTATATTACAGATGTTCATGAGCCTAAATATTATAGAGCTACATCAGGACAACCAGAATGGGAAGATACAATGCAGGAAGAGATCACTGCTTTAAAAGGGCAAGGTACATGGTCCCTGGTGCCTTGTCCACAAGGGATAAATGTTGTTGGAAGTAAATAGGTATATAAAGTAAAGAAAAATCAAGATGGTACTGTCTCTAGATATAAAGCCAGGTTGGTTGCACATGGATTTTCTCAAGAAAAAGGGTTGGAATATGGTGAAACCTTCAGTCCAGTGGTAAAACATAGTATAGTAAGAATGATACTTGCTCTTGCTGCCATTCATAACTGGAAACTAAGGCAATTAGATGTGAAAAATGCTTTTCTGCATGGAGATCTTAAGGAAGAAGTATATATGAAACAACCTCAAGGTTTTGTGAATAAAGATCATCCTGACTATGTCTGCTTGCTAAAGAAGTCCTTGTATGGACTTAAGCAAGCTCCTAGAGCATGGCATGAAAAATTTACAAGTTTTCTTCCTGGAATGGGATTTAAGTTTTCTCATTCTGATCCTAGCTTGTTCATTAAGAGCAGTACTGTAGGAATTGTAGTTCTTCTACTATATGTAGATGATATTGTGATAACTGGGTCAGATAATCAAGGGATGGAAGAAATAATCACAGAGTTGAATTCAGTCTTTGAAATGAAAGATCTTGGAGCTTTGTCTTATTTTCTTGGTCTGGAAGTGACATACACACCAGAAGGATTACTTCTAAGTCAAAAGAAATATGCAGAAGACTTGCTTGTTCGAGCTGGAATGCAGACAACCAAACCTTGTGCCACACCATGCCTTCCTCATGTTCAAATGCTCAAAACTGATGGAGAACCTCTGGTAGATCCTACATTTTATAGAAGCATTGTGGGAGCATTACAGTATCTTACCTTTACAAGGCCAGATATTGCCTATGCAGTTAATACTGCATGTCAATTCATGTCAGCTCCTACTACAGTTCACTTTGCTGTAGTAAAAAGAATTCTGAAATACATTCAAGGTACATTGCATAAGGGACTGTTCTACAAACATCAAGATCAACATATTGGCAAACCAGAAGTTTGTATTAAAGCATTCTGTGATGTTGATTGGGCAGGTGAAATAAACAACATAAGGTCAACAACTGGATTTATAATCTATATCAATTCATGTCCTGTATCATGGCAATCAAAGAAACAAGGTTCTGTATCCAGAAGCTCAACAGAAGCTGAATATAGAGCTCTTGCCAACACAGCTGCAGAAATATCCTGGATCAGACATGTGTTGTGTGATTTGCAAGTTAAAATTCCAAGACCTCCTCTACTTCAATGTGACAATCTGTCAGCATTGGCTTTAGCCTCAAATCCAGTGTTTCATTCCAAAATAAAGCACCTAGACAATGACTTTCATTTTGTAAGAGAAAGGGTACAAAAACATGATTTGTTACTACATTATGTACCTACAACAGAACAAACTGCAGATATACTCACCAAAGGTCTTCATAGTCCTATATTTAGCTATCATTGTAATAATCTCAGCTTGGTGACCTTGCTGAGCTTGAGGGAGTGTGTTAACAGTGATAACAGAAGGAGTGAGGAGGATAACGGTGGTTAGCTTATTCTATTAAGTTTGTTATGTAATAGAACAGCTGTAATTTGACACGTGAAGGTTCTGGACAGTAGTACATTAGCTGGTATTGCAGCACACAATTGCTGTGATGTATATATAAGGATTAGATAACTTGCTATAGTGGTTAAGATTTTCATTAATAAAATTCTGAGTTTTGTTAAGCTTCTGATTCTACTTCTTGTTCTTCATTTTCAAGGTTTCGGTTCTTCTTGATTTTTATTCTCTACTGCTGAAGTCTAGCCATGTTATCACTGATCTCTAATCATATATATATTTAGTATTTTATAAATGCAAGGGTTGCAAGCTAGGGACAACTTGTGTTTCCTGGAACTTAATTAGTAGTCGATCTGTACCGGCCTGCGTTGGCTTCTACATATAATAATATTCAATAATGTGACATATGCATGTCTATGGACACATGCATGTGGTGTATATCACGCTAGTCTCTAATATTTCAACTAAATTATATTTATCAAACAATTCCATCTATCTACCCTCGCGTTCTCAAGTTAGCTAGCTATAGACCTCTAGTCTGTTTGGATCTAAATAATTTAAAAAAAAACGGTCAATTCAAAAACAATTATAATATTAATAATATAAAAAATTCAACCACTTTTGAGAATTTATACAACTCAAATCACGAACTCTTGGCCGAAGGCCCAAAATATAATTGCACAAATTCAGACAAATAAATAAGCAAAAAATATAATTTTGTTCTCATTCTTATACAAAAATCCTAACCATTATAATCAGTTTGAACCTCACTCACACCTCTCTCTGCCAGACCGAAATGTAGTAGCACTGTAGCAGAGATCCACAACTCCGTTGGGCTTGGGTCTTCAGCGCCGCCGTCTCCAGGTGCACCCCCGTGCTTCCGCTGCTGCTTGGAATTCTGTCCACCGCCTCCGTGCTTGGCCACGCGACATCCTCCGGGCCGCAACACCCTTTGGCTCCCTCGCCGTCATGCTTATTTGATCTCTCCTCTGCCGACATTCGTGATAGGCTCGAGCTCCATGGACCGCAACCTTGTAGCATCTCACTTTCTTTTTATCGTGAGAACACAATAGCAGAGGACCACCAAAGTCGTTCACTAACACCACTCTATGCCTCGCACGTCATGGGCTCATTGGAGCTCGAGATCCGCTTGCCGACCGCCTCTACATGAGCACACCTCGCGCTGCCTCAACTCAATCTCAAACCTCGCCACAACCACGCCTCGGCCTCAAGCACCGTTGAGCTCCGTCACACTGGATCTGCCTCCCATCACGACAGCAGCTCCGCCCCACACTATGCTTATTGCAGTCTGCGTTCTCTCAAAGCGCCTCTCAACTTTGAATCTGGCCTCAACATAGTAGCGACAATATAGAAATATATGTAGCTTTTTGTTTGTTTTCCGCACTAATATTTCCTATATAACAGATGTGGGTTTCCTGTTCATAAGCCATGTTCACTATTCATTTCACGTGCAGCACACGTGCTCCCCTCTCTCGCTGAGCCATCTCTCTCATATCAGCCAAAGCTGATCATTCCCTCAATCTCAGAAACCCAATCTCCGAACCCAACGCCGACAACCCTGTTGATTTGCTGCTAGCCTCACCGATCTTCTCCTCCGAAAACCTCTCGCTGTTCTCTTGCCCTTGCCATCTCTCTCATATCAGCCAAAGCTAATCATTCCCTCAATCTCAGAAACCCAATCTCCGAACCCAACGCCGACAACCTCACTGATCTTCTCCTCCGAACGCCGAGGCTCACCTCCTCTGAGCCGCCTCCTTTCCTATCTCTCTCTCTCTCTCTCTCTCTCTCTCTCTCTCTCTCTCTCTCTCTCTCTCTCTCTCCTTTAGACCATCTCTATTCTGATCTCAATCATTCCCCAACTGAAGACCACTCCATTTGCATCTCTGAGCACGAATCGATCAATCTTCGATTACAAGCCCAGCTTCCATCAATCCAGCATCCATATCACTTGGTACGGTTTGACTCAACCCCATGTTCTTGGTTTCTGATTTCTAATTCTTCATGGGTTTTGATAAATTTCGTACTGGGTTGTTCGTCTCTACTCTGCAGGTTGATCAATTTTTCACTGATCATCATCCTTTGTTTGCAATCAACAATTGTCGGAGCCCGGTTTGACTCAACCCCATGTTCTTGGTTTCTGATTTCAAATTCTTCATGGGTTTTGATAAATTTCGTACTGGGTTGTTCGTCTCTACTCTGCAGGTTGATCAATTTCTCACTGATCATCATCCTTTGTTTGCAATCAACAATTGTCGGAGCTATTCTCTTTACTGTTGGTGCGTTTCCTATTCCTTTGTTTCTGTTGGTGCGTTTTCAATTTCTTTCTTCACTATGTTCGATTCGATTTGTTTCATATTACATTTTGTGGAAAGAAATCGGTGAAACTCATCCATTGAAACAACACCCCATGTACATATAAAACAAGGTCGAGAGGGATACTTTGAATATGAAAGGGGGGGGAGGTTGATCGCCTCCTTTCCTATTACTAGATTTCTGATTCCATCGAACCCTATTAACCTTCTCGGATTTGGGTCTTCGACATTGGGATAATCCAAGAAAAAACAGCCGAACCTATCTGCACAGCAACAGCCGAACCTATCTGCACAGCAACAGCCGAACCTATCTGCACAGCAACAGCCAAACCCTTCTCTCACATCTCACCTGTTAATCCCACGAACACTAAAACATAAACAGAAAGAAAAAGAAGAGAGGTTGCTGAGGAGGTATCATTTTTCATCCCCCTTTATATTAATTGTTTGTGCTTTCTTTTGTTTATTTTATTTCGGTTGCATTGTGTTGCTGAATTCGATTTGCGATCTGGTGCTCAATTTACTCTGCCTACCTGTTCCTCTTCCTCCCTATTTGACCTAATCCCAACAGCTCAATTTTTGGCAAAGTTTGAGTCTTTCTTTGAAATAATTGAGGGGTTATCGGTGTTTGATTGCTTTTCGTTTTTCATTGGTGTATCTGGAGAATTGGGATCAATTGACTTCTGGGTTTCTACTTTGTCCTGGCCATTGATTGGTTTTGGTGAATTTGTGTATTTGAAATCGTGTGTAAAATTTTGATGGAGGACCGTGGTTTAGTGGTAAGAATCACGGGTCAATAGAGTGTATGACCTGAACATGTGTACTTTATGTGGGAATCCGATCATCCTAACGGCCTAGAGAAGGGGGTCATAGCCCTGTGTTTGTCCATGTTTGTCTTGGAGTTATTTTCTTTCTCCATTGCGTGTCAGAACCTGTGTTTTCCTCAACTCATCAGCGTTGTAAACATTGTATTGATCCTTGCACAAGTAATTGTATGCAGTACTTAGGCATCAACATAAGTTTCGAAGAAATTGCTATTGCTTTTGCTCATTTTTATATAATAGAAGTACTGCCATCAAATTTATTTTTTGTTTTCTGTTCTTTTCCCTTTTCTCTTATCCATTTTATTGATATATGATCTAATGTACTCAGAACTGCACTATTGCAGTTGGAAGTCTGCTTCTATCTGTCTCAGGGTTACTTTTCAAATCTATGGATATAAATTTGATGCATATTGCTGAAAGCAATACTGGCCAAGTAACAGTCCTTTGAGTTTGTAGAGTTGAGCCATGTTTATAGCAAAATGTAGCTGCAACGTTTCACTTGGTCTCAAACCAAGATAATAGATACAGTAAATAACCAGTGCTCAATTCCACAGATAATACTCATATAAATAGGTGGTTAAGATCGTTATATCATAGTTGATATATTAGATCTTTACTCAATTTCGATGCCAAGTATCATAGGTGGTTAAGATAAGCCTTACTTATGTAATCATCAACTTATCTGTGGCTTATTGAATATTATGACTGAAGAATTTGGTTGATTATGTTGTCGTTTTTGGTATAGCTTGCCATTAAAGTCTTCGATTTTCTATTCGATTTCAAAATCTACTAACGCCTCTGCTTCCTCCGTCGTTGCCAGACTGCATGCGTAAGATACGTTGTTTGATTGGGTTATAGTCGCTGCTTTCTCTTCGAACCCATAAACCGTAGGTTTTTGTTCTCTATCTTTTGTTTAATTTGTGATTTTGTCGATTTGAGATCATGGGTTTTGGGTTTTATTTTCGTGTGCAATGGATGTTAGTAAAGCTCTTACTTTTTGCATGAGGTAGATGAAATTTCTACCAAGTATGAGGTAGATACTGACACTTCTGCAATTTAGTAATTACTTGAATTGTTGTCGTAACTATATGGAGGTATATGAGATTGAAGTAACTATATGGAATTGATGTTACAGTATCTGGCCTTTGCAAATTAGGTGCAGATGTTGTTGTTGATTTAAAGTCATAACTATATGGAATTGAAGTGCCAAATTTCTGAGTAATGGCAAGTCCTAATAATACACAGTAACAGGAAGATAGTTTGTTATAATGTGTCTCAAATATTGGGATTATTTAGAATCACCAATGGTTTTCTGCAACTTCTTACTCGCCAAACTTAGGGTTTAGGGGATCTATATGTCACCGATCTCTCGGTTTCAGATATTTCGCAAGCTTACATTTGATTTTTGTTTTTGTTTTGTTGTTCCTTTGGCTTGGTTACATTTGTTTGGTGGATATTTTGTTATTGCATGATCTATTCTTTCTCTATTGAGTTTTTTTTTAGAATAAAAAAGGGTCTCAAACTGAAATCCCGGTCTTTTTTTTTTGTCGAACCTATAATTTCGGACTCGAGACATTTTTTGTCTATTCTTATTGTAGTTGCATAAATGATGACAAACAAGTAGGTGGTGTGGATAGATCATTGTTCAATTAATTGTATATGGAGGAATTACCAGGAATACAAAAGGCTGAGATCTCTTGGTCTTGGTCTTGGTCAAGTATTTAACTTTTCTTTTTTCTTTTCTCTTTGGTTTATAGGGGTTGAAATTCAGTTTTGCTGGTTGCACCTTCATACATTGGTAGGTTGATTCTCACCTAAACCCACTCTGGGTTGTCTAAAATGTACTTTGACATTTACTCATGCTTCCATTTTTTTTCCCTATTTTGGTAGAACCGAAAGATCTTGATATTAGTAATAAAGACCATATGCATAGCATTTTTGCATGAACATTCCTTGATGTAATATGAATGTGTGAATGCCTGTTTGAGATTGTGAATCAGATAATCTTGGACGAGCAAGTATGTGCATTTGCGCATGTTTAAGCATTTTGCATTGATTTGGATAATTTAATCAGTTGTCAGAGCCAATTTTTGGATTATTGAGTACTCAAGCCACTTTTTTTAATATTGTCTGTGGCTGATGTTTCTCTCATTTCTCTGAGGCTGCAACTTATTGAGCACTCTCCTCACATTCATCATCAACAGGTGATCTACTTTAACTTCATTTACTTATGCTTTGTTGGATCAAGTTTGTTTGATTTTCTTAATATGCTTTGTTGTATTCAGTTTGTTGTGTCCTTGGTTTTTTTCTCTTTTTTTTCTTTACTTGATTCTTGGAAATAAAAAGGATTGGTGGAATCATGATTTACTTGGTTTTTTTTTTTTTATCATGATCCAATTATGCATATCAATTTCTTAGAATCCTAAACAAATTTGGTTTGGCTAATTGATTTGGTTTGACACATTCAATGGGATGGATATATTCAGTGGGATATGTAGTGATGCGCTTTGTGTTAATTTTAAGGGCACTCCAAATTGTTAAGCATGCATTAGATTAGGGATCTGGTATTACCTATATAACAGATATGGGTTTCCTGTTCATAAGCCCTGTTCACTATTCATCCGCGTGCTAGGCGTGTGAAATTTTGTTGACCCATATCTCGCTCATCTTTCAACTCTTCTCGGTCTCAGTTTTCTCTCACTCTCTCATCCGTTTCTTTCGCTTTCCTCTCTAATCTCCGATCTGGACCTTCGATCATTTTCTCCCTATCGATCTGATACCTTCCTCTCTCCCAATTTCGTTTACCAGCTATTCATCTATTCTTCCTGCCATCGTCTCTTCTAATTCTCACTCCACTCTCACCATCATCTCCGACGTCGATCATTTGCTTCGGCCTCTCCGGCGCAATCTCTATCAATCTGTCCCCCTCAAATCTCATCGGTTTTGGGATTTCTCTCCACCAGTCCATTCCTCTTTGCCTTGCTCGATTTCTGATGCTCTAACTTTACCTACGGACGCGGCAGCACTCTATTCCATCGGCTTATACAAAGTGCAAGGAAACCCTCCACCTTTGTTAGTTTTGTAATTTGATAGATACCCATATGACGTTTTGCTTTGTTTTAATTGATTATGAGATGTTTGGTAGGGAGATGTAATGAGGGAATCACACTTTAAGGATGAATGATAGTTTCTTATTTTAGGGAGACATGAGGAGGGAATTTTACTTTCTTGCTTCTGTGTGTATGTTAGCTGTTTTGTATTTTTCTTTCTTTTTGCTCTCAATTTGATTTAGGATTTGACTTCTGCAGATTTGATTATTGAGATATTTTGCCGAAATAAATGATTTTGGTTTCTTTCTTTATAGTTCTCAGCCGATTGCACGCTCGGCGTCTCTTATCCAAGTCAATCACTCTGATTTGATCAGCCTCTCAGCCTCTAAATTGGTCTGTCTCTCTCTCACACATGCATTCGATTCAGGTTCATTCCTTTTTTTTTCTTTCTTTCTTTTGCGACTTCTGCTCGCGTTCTCTTTTTGATTCAGCGAAACTCTTTTGAATTGATTTGGTGTTATATTGGGTTTGTAGGTGCCTTATTTGTATCGTCTTTGGTTTTTTTGGTAAAACCATTCTTTCTTTCGTTCCGTCTTCTTTTCCGACACCGTTGGCGACTGTATTGTATTCAGGTTTGAATCTTAATCCATGTGTTTTTTTGTTTGTGGGGATTAGTACTCTATGGACTGTGCTTTAAGCTTTTGTGATTGGAAATTGAGAGATGGTGGGTTCGTGAATGGTTTTTTTTTATGCTGACATGGATTGTGCTTTTGTGGTTCAAGCTTCTGCATGTATTTTTCTTTTAAAATCGATATGCTTCTAGACACCTATGTTTGCTGCAGTGTATGGTCTGCTACGGCTGTTAACTTATGTTTGCAGTGTGCGGCCAGTTATGATGGGCAATTGATAACAAGACAATTATGATGGTCAATGATTTGGGTAAATTATATGCTAAAAAGAGTCATTAATGTTGGCTTAATCTGTTTCTTAAGTGTATGCTTTGTATATTAATGTGTTTCTGGTATAGTTCTGGATACTTATGGTTGGAATCGATCTGGTATTATATTGGGTCTGTGTGTGCGTTATTTGTGTCGTCTTTGGGTTTGTTGGTAAGACTCTTCTTTGTTTGATTCTGTCTTCTCTTCCGACATTGTTGGCGTCTATACATTTAGCTTCGAATCTTAATCTGGCTGCTTTTTAATTTGTGGGGATTAATACTCTTTGGAATGTGGTTCAGGCTTCTGTGATCGGAAATTGAGAGATGGTTAGGTTCAAGAACATTTTTGTCTATGTTGAAGTGAAACTGTGGTTTTGTGCTTCGAGCTTTTGCGTGTGTTTTTTTAAGCTGGTATGCTTATAGACACCTATGTTTGCTGTGATGAATGGTTTGCTACAACTATTAGCTTATGTTTGTTATGTGCGGACAATTATGGTATGCAATTGATAACAAGACAATTATGTGGTCAATTATTTCTGTACATAATTTGCTAAAACCATTGATTAATGTTGGCTCAATCTGTTTCTTGAGTGTGCTTTGTATATTGATGTGGTTCTGGTATAGTTATGGACATCTATGGTTGCAATTGATGTCGTATTATATTGGATTTGTGGGTGTCTTATTTGTGTCGCCTTTCGATTTGTCGGTAAAACTCTTCTTTCTTTCATTCCATCTTCTCCTGTGACGCTATTGGTCTCTGTATTCTGTTCAGATTTGAATCTTAATCCATGTGCTTTTTTGTTTGTGAGGATTAGTGCTGTTCGGGATTTTGGTTTTGTGCTTCAAGCTTCTGTGTGTGCTTATTTTAAGCTGTTGTATTTCTAGGCGGCTATGTTTGCTGTAGTTTATGGCCTGCTACAGTTATTACCTTATGTTTGCAATGTAAGCACAATTATGATTGAGCAACTGATTACAAAACAATTCGGTGGTTGATGATTTGTGTAAAGAATTTGTTTGACAACTTTACCTCTTTGTCTTTGATTTGAGATAAAGGTCTTTCTTTTGTATGGTTCTGGTTGGTGGGTCAGTGTTCTTTTTTCTTGGAGGTTTGAAAATTTTTGTTATGTTGCTTCAGAGAATTTGTGGATTGAATTTGGATCAGTTTGGATCATAGTGACTTGGTGCCAAGTTTGGAATAGAGGTGTGATTTTTTTTGGTTGAAATGCTGAATGATGTAAAAGTATGCAACCTTAGACAACTAAACTTGACTTAGTATTTGAAATTTTGTTTGTAACTGCATAAAGTTTTTCATATATTTTTGAGGCAGTATTCGTCATAATGGGAATTCATCGTTTTTGATATTTGTACATTTTCATAATTGTCTCATCTGAATTTGCCAACGAGGAAGAGGTTGCAAACTGTTTGTTGAGGCTTTTGATTATAGTGGTAAGAAAATTGCATCCTTGGAAAGGGGTAGAGCTAGATTGTATATTATGGATACAATGCATAGACAATGTGGATGAATGTGGTGATGATGCTATCCTATATTTTGTTCTTTCTTTACTTATTTGCTATTGGAAGTAGTCACCTTTAAATTTTTGTACTTTTTTCTGCATTGTGTATGTTTAAAATGATTAAAAATGCCAAATTCATTTTGGCTCCTCTTATTTTGGGCATTTCCTGGAAACAGAATATGGCGTGATGTGGACTTAGCATGTTCTATTCTGTGAATCTACTTGATTTGATTTTCTTATCTTATTTGGTTTCAGTTTGTGGGTTACTGGATACTATCAATTGTGTTAGCCAATTTCATTGAGTTTTCATACTTTGATTAAGGACAGTCCTCGCTGATCCCCACTAAGTGATGCATTCCTGACTTTCATTCTTTTTTTCCTCTTTTTGTTTATACTGGTTGAATTTTGTTATTTGCATTTTTATATATTATTATGTTCATTCTCAGCTAAATCTAATTGTTCATCATTGCATTTCACTAGGTTTTTTTTGGCTTCTATTTTAGTGGAATATGGTCTTTGGAATTCTATTTTTTGTTATTTCTAATTCTGATGCTTCCAATTTGTTGGTTTTTTTTTGTTCTATTTTTATGAAACATGGTCTTTTACAATTTTGCTTATGATGCAACATGCCCTTTCAAAATTTCCATTATACTGGGATGGAAATGTTGTTTCAAATATTTGATATCATTTTGCATGTGCATTCCTTCATGTAATATGATTGTTTGAGACTCAGCAAGTATGTTATCAGCTTCTTTAATTAGTTCAATTTAGTAGATTTGAAACGATTTAATCATATTTAGTTCGCTTTGTTTATACAGGTTTTATGCGAAAAGCTATTGGCTGTGTGATTTTGTTATTGTCTCTGTGGTTGTTGTCAAGCGTTGTTGAGATTGCTCATTACAAATTTTCAGGTATGTATATTAATATATCCATCAATAATAATGGGACACAAGTTTATTTGCAAAGAGTAGTTGATGAGCATGCATGCCTTTATAGCCATCAAAGCAAATGGTCTTTTGAAATTCTACTTAGGATAATACACTACACAAAATAGGAGTTGCAAGCAATTGAAAGGATGAAATTGACTTTCAGACTTGAATCTGTTAATTTGTGGATTCCATTAGTAATTAAAAAATGCGTTTTCATAATAGTAAGGGTTTTGTTTCATACTGTTATACTTTTGTTTTTCTTTTTGTTTCAAATCTATTTTTTATTGTTGTGTTCTTTGCTTTCATATGTTGTATAATGACTGATTGTTGTGTAGTCTATACAGTTTATCGATTGATGTCTGCGTTATTTGCAATTCCATGGTTGATTGTTTGATTGTTAGCTTTTATGTTTTTTTCACTATCCAGTTATGAGGCCAAAAAAGAATCAAAATAAGAGAAAGCAGTTCTTTGAAAACACAGAAAATTTTGAAGGAGGCTTGGCAAACCATGAGACAACAGCATCGTCACACTATTTGGAGGGTGAATGTTCAAGTGGATCTAATCCAGTGCAAAGATCAAGCAAGAGAAACTCTTTCTTTCGAGGATCTCAGAATCTTAGCCGTGTCGAGGAGAATCAACCTGGTAACCTAATTGTGTGATGCATTAATAGAAAATTTTCCTTCGCACTTTATAGGTTTGTATACAATATAATTCTGTGAATTGTTCTTGGTTTAAAATGTATACCACAAATATGTTTTATCTATATCCTTTTACAGTTGATAATTCTATTGATGATTTTCTTAGATTAGAGTCATTCTACTTTATATGAATATCAGATTTAGTGATGCACGTGGTTTATTTGATTACCTGCATTCTTTTTTGTTGCTTTCCAGCATGTCAAGGCAGGTTGACAGAGGACAGTAGTGAAGATGAGGATGTTGATCAACTAATATCTGGTATCATATGCATACAGTAGCTTATACTACTAAATAATCATTTCGGCATTGATTAATCCATGTTAGGACTATCGGTGCAACTGTTTTCAAGAATGAGATAACTGATGTAATTCGTTAGTGATATAGTGGTTTCGTTTCAAATGTACTTTGGATCTGTAAATCCTGAGCAATGTTTGTCGGGATTTTATCATATGTTTTTATATGTAGTCAATTTTTGATATGTTGTTTCTATGATGAGAGTTGTATGTTCAAGCATGTGAGTTCTATGTTCAACTGTTTGGCATGTGTTTTCAGTTTTAAGTTTTTTATTTTTATTTTCAGAAGAAGGCTTTTTGCACCTATAATTGTTTGTATAATATTGATTCATGCAATGAGGAAGAAAATGTTGCATATGTGCAAGCTGGTGGGGATACTTGATGTCGTAGGTATTCTGAGATTTTCAGGGTCGAAACCTTCAGAATTCCTGTAGATCAATTGTTCCCATCAATTATAATATATCCAAATCTTCTCTAGCGTATAACCATTTTCTGTCATGAGTATTGATTGCTAGGATTCTATTATATGTATTACTACATGATTAATTTTTGAGTTTTATGTTCATGTGATGAGCTGAAAATTTTCTTATCAAATGTAGGTCTCGAATGAACTATTTTTGGGCAGGCATCATATCAGAGAAGCCATGAAGGTCAGAGACACTATTTTCAATTACTAATCATCAATCAATTATTCATCCATCTATCATATCTTCGTTATCAGTTATTAAGAATCTAACACAGGTTTTGATAACTGTAATTGCAGGTCGCATTGTGTATTATAATGATGCTGGCGATGATGCTTACTCATGCAGTCATTGCACTGCTTTATTTTGGTCAGCAGAAGCATTGAAAAAAAAAGAAAAAAATCATTTGATATATACTCATTGTTGTGAAAAAGGCAAAGTCCAACTTCCAATGTCATATCCAACTCCTGTTTTTCTTGATGAATTGTTGAATCCGAATAATGGTCGAAAAAGTATATTATTTCGTGATAATATCAGAGTTTATAATTCAATGTTTGCTTTTACTTCTATGGGAGCAAAGATTGAGCATAGCATAAACAATGGAGACGCTCCTTATGTCTTTAAAATATGTGGACAAGTACATCATTTGATGGGTTCTGTTTTGCCCACGGAAGGAGAATGTCCTAAATATGCTCAGTTATATGTATACGATACTCAAAATGAGGTTTCAAATCGAATAACTGCTATTGATCCAAATAAAGCAAATAACAAGATTGATATTGATATTGTTAAAGGATTGGTGAAATTGTTTGATGAGTGTAATGAATTAACTAGAGTGTATCGATCTATAAGAGATGATTTTGAGAATCAATCATTGTCCAATTTTGATGTGACTATACTTGATCGTGAAAAGACTGACAATAAACAATATGAATTACCTTCTGCTTTTGAAATTGGTGGATTGATTGTTGGTGACATAGGTGAATTTAATTCTAATAGAGATATAATCATTCGATCAAACGAAGGGCCCCTTAAACGAATATCTAAAATTCATCCTAAGTTAATGTCGTTACAGTATCCTCTTCTTTTTCCATATGGAGAGGATGGATTTAAAATTAATATGAAATTAAAACCAATTGCAAACAAAAGTGATGATAAAGATAGAAAATTAACAATGAATAAATTTGTATGTTATCAAATTCATGATAGAGCAAACCAATGCAGCACTTTGTTAAAATGTGGAAGATTATTTCAACAATATTTAGTAGATACATATGCAACTGTTGAAGAAAATCGTTTGGATTATATAAGACATCACCAACCAGAACTAAGGTGTGAAACATGGAATAATATATCAACATTTGTTTCGAGTGGAATTGTCCAAGGTTCTGATGTCGGCAAAAGAATTTTTCTTCCTGGTTCTCACACGGGCAGCCCAAGGGATATGATAAATAATTATCAAGATGCGATGGCAATTTGTAGAGAATACGGTAATCCCGATTTGTTCATTACTTTTACATGCAATGTGAAATGGCCAGAAATTTTGAGATATTTTGAAAAGAAACCAGGCTACAAACCAGAAGATCGTCCTGATATAGTTTGTCGAATATTTAAAATAAAAGTTGATGATATGATTACATATATTAATGATGGTGAACCCTTTGGAGAAGTCATTGCTCATGTGTGTACAATTGAATTTCAAAAGCGAGGGCTACCACATGCACATTTGTTATTTTGGCTTAAAAATAAATACAAATGTTATACAGCAAACGATGTAGATTCTATAATTTCAGCGGAATTGCCGGATAAAAATATTAATCCGGAGTTGTTTGATATAGTTGGCCAGTTTATGATTCATGGCCCTTGCGGTAAAATTAATCCATCTTCTTCATGTATGCGAGAAAAAATATGCACAAAACATTTTCCAAAATCATTTATTCCTCACACAATTTTTCAAGCAATTACATCTCCTCAATATAGACGCCGTGATGATGATTCACGTTTTGTAATTAAAAAAGGAGTTCATGTTGGTAATGATTATGTTGTTCCGTACAATGCTAATTTGTTATTAAGGTATAAAGCTCATATAAATGTCGAATCATGTTCTCAGTCTATGTTGATAAAATATTTATTCAAGTACATAAATAAAGGACCTGATAGAGCACGTGTATTGGTCCATGATAATATAAATGATGAAATCCAAAATTATCTCAATTGTCGATATTTGACTCCTCATGAGTCTGTTTGGCGTTTATTTGAATTTTCCATTCATTCTAGATATCCGGCAGTTCAATATTTAAATATTCATTTACCCAGTGAACAAAATGTTTGTTTTCATCAAGCTAATTCGCTTGAAAATGTGTTACAAAATCCGAGTATAGAAACTACAATGTTGACGGCTTGGTTTACTGCAAACAAGACTCATAAAAAGGCAAAAAAATTAACATATACTCAATTTCCTACAAAATTTGTGTGGAATGCTAATCAAAAGTTATGGACCCCAAGGAAACAATATTTTGTTCTCGGTAGAATAGCATATGTGCCACCAAATGCGGGTGAATTGTACTATCTTAGAATGCTTTTAAATATTCAAAAAGGATGTATCAATTTTAAGGCAATAAGAACAGTGGATGGAACGATATATTCAACTTATCAAGAGGCATGTCGAGCTTTGGGATTATTAGGTGATGATAAAGAATGGTTCGAAGCATTATTGGAATCTACATTTACCGCCACTTCTTCTCAAATTCGTTATCTATTTGTTACGATTATTCTATTTTGTAATGTCTCAGATCCTCGAGCTTTATTTGATGCATATTGGATTAAGATGTCTGATGACATATCGCACAAAATGAAATTAAATTTTAATATGCCAAATCTTGCCATACCTGATGACGAATTAAAGAATGTTGTTCTGCATGAACTTGAAAAATTGTTTAACATGTCATCAAGTAGTTTAAAAGACTATAAATTACCAATGCCAAAGATACAACAAATACATCAACTCGACAATAGGCTCATCAGAGAAGAATTAGATTTTGATTGTGAAATATTAAAACAAGAACATTCTGAGTTGATCACCAAACTAAATAATAATTAAAGAAATATATACGATGAGGTGATCAAAGCCGTACAACAGAAGAACCCAAGATTATTTTTTGTTTATGGTAGCGGAGGTACAGGCAAAACTTTTTTATGGAATACTATAATTTCAAGATTAAGATCTGAAGGCAAAGTTGTTTTAGCAGTTGCTTCGTCAGGCATTGCTTCATTGTTACTTCCGATAGGCAGAACAGCTCATTCACGTTTCAAAATAAAGCCGATTATAGACAAAGATTCAAATTGTAATATAAATAAACAAACTCATCTTTCTGCTTTGATTGAAAAAGATGAATTAATAGTTTGGGATGAACCTCCTATGTGCAATAAATGGTGTATTGAATCAGTGGATAGAACACTGCGTGATATTTTGTCAAACAAAGAAGAGCCATTTGGAGGAAAAATAATTTTATTCGGTGGAGATTTTAGACAAACATTGCCGGTTATACAAGGTGGTAGTAAAGAACAAATCATTCAAGCATCATTTAATAATTCATATTTGTGGCCTAACATTACAGTATTTCATCTAATTGAAAATATGAGGTTAGCGACGATTGGTTTAACTCCTCTTGAAAAAATTGAAATTAAAGATTTTGCTGAATGGATGTTACAGATAGGTGAAGGTCGATTAGAATCTAAATTGCCTATGGATGATCCTGATGTGAGTTGGATTGAAATACCGAAAGATTTGCTCACTGATGCCACAGTTGAACCCATAAAATCGATTTTTGATGCAACCTATCCCAATTTTGATACCAAATACAATGATACAAATTATTTGAGAGAACGTGCTATTGTAACTCCCAAAAATGTGACTGTTCATGAAATCAATAATTATGTGATTAAATTAGTACCCGGAGATAATAAATCATATTTTAGTTCAGATTCTATTTCATATAATTCAGGTAATAGCGATAATATTAATCTTTTGTATCCCATGGAATTTTTGAATAAACTTGAGTTTAGCGGTTTGCCTACACACGAACTTATGTTGAAAATTGGTATGCCCATTATGTTATTAAGAAATATAGATCAAATACGTGGTTTGTGTAATGGCACAAGGTTAATTGTGACAAAATTGTTCGATAGATTGATAGAAGAAAAAATACTTACTGGATGTAACGTTGGAGAAAAAGTACATATTCCGAGAATAGTACTATATGCAACTGAAACTAAATGGCCTTTTACATTTGAAAGACGTCAGTTTCCTGTTAGACCATGTTATGCAATGACAATCAATAAGAGTCAAGGTCAATCATTAAATCAAGTCGGAATATATTTGTCGGAACCGATTTTCACCCACGGACAATTATATGTAGCAATGTCGAGGGTGACGTCAAAAAAAGGTCTTAAGATAGTGATAAAAAATGGTGATGATGTGCCTAATAACTATACGAAAAATATTGTCTACAGAGATGTATTACAAAAAATATGACACAATATATAACACACAAGATAATGCATACAAAATATATATTTTAGCTATGTATCAATAAAAATACAAAGGATTCATTTTAATTTGATGATTCATTATTTGGGCTACGACTTGAGATAGCCAGTCAAGGCTTCATTGACATGAGCCACAGCCTTATCATGGCTCATTTCCTATATAAGATAGGGTGCATGCTTCGATCGGCTCGCAGTCGAAGTACACAAATATTAATTTTGGGTCACGATCGGAAGCACATGATTCCCAACCTCTTGACCAAGAAGAAGAGATCGTGGTGAGAAAGGTGAGTATTTGATTTATGGAGTCAGGTTTTTAGTTCTACCGTTGTGATCAATTTTGGGTTCAATATTGTAGGGGATTTCTGGGTTGGTTTTGATCTATGATTGATGAGAGAAATTGAGTGCATGCAGATAAAAAAATTGTGGGGTTGATCTGGAAAGAACTAGAAGCAAACGAACTACAGTTTTTGTCACAAAAAATCATTTCCGTTATCAGCATTCCATGGCCAAAATCTAAATGATAGAATTTGCGGTTGCACTCAGTGTTTTCGTGAAAGTTTCTCAGAACTGTGTCGTCTATGCCATACTCAAATTTTGTGATAATCCAACAGTGCAATCGATCCAAATAAAGGTAAATCTGAATACTATTTGTTAGAATTTTTGTTTTGGGTAAACATTGAATTCGCTCGAATTTGAGTTCTTTGTCGTTTTCTTCTATCAATTTCCCTGAATTTTAGTTGTATGTCGTTTCTATATAAAGTATGACAGCTTACACTACCTTTTGGTAGATGACCAAGTGACTAAAATATCATCAATCTGTCAATAGTTCTCCACGGTTCATGATGGCGTGGTTATTGATTATTTCTTCGATGATTCTACTGTGGATAGCTTATCTATTCAAAATTCTCCGCGATTCATATTCACCTTTCAAGAGCACTTTCTTGAGTTCAGGTACCACATATCATTTCTCTGTTTCATTTTCACTTCTTCAAGAGCAATAAGACAAACTTCTTCATCACACCCTCAAATTTGCCAGCCATAAACCCTCTCTGGAACAAGTTTTTGATGAAATTGAAGACCAACAAGACCTCCAATGTTGAACAGATGCCACCGAAAGCAACTGACTAAGATGTGATGTGCTGCCCATGTTTTGCGACTACTGCGCATACTAGATAATTGTCTAATTCCTGATTTTCAAGAACATTATTCAGGACAAATGTAATGTGTGTAATATATAAGTGATTTCTGTATTTTAAGAACACTAGATAATCGGTTAATTTCTGCTTTTCAATAACACTATCCGTGATTAATGTAATGTCTGTATATAGGTGATTTCTGGATTTTAAGTACTCTGCACTCCAATGTTTGTAACATATATATATGCAATACATTTTACGTTTTGTATCATATCCTAATATCTTCCTCCTTCCTTCCCAATAACATCATCTTCAAACAACTCTTCGTTTCACCTTAACATTCAACCGCGCTCCAGCGCGGGGCTTCACCTATATGTGGTATTAGTACTGTTTCCTTTTGTGGTGTTTTGTTGTTGCTCTTATTTTACCACAACATGCCAAAATATAGTGCTTTAATATCGAAATCAATATACTGAAATGTAGTATTTTACTACGAAACTTCGTCTTCTCTGTTAAAACTACACCTTTTGTTACATACTGCTATCAACATGGATTTATCAAACATTATCTTCTTCAATACTTTCATAAGTTGCACCCTTCAATTTGCATGTGGATTAGATGCCAAGATGATTGGAACAAAGCAGGCTTGACGTTGCCTTTTGATGAAACCAGACTGTATTTTGTATGGAAAACTGTTACAGTCTTTAAACTTCTTTGCTTACTTGAGTAACATTCGATATGCATTTTCCAATGTCTGCTAAATTTCTAATCTATGGTGTGTTATGTGATCTATGTATGTATCAAACAATGACATAATATGTTTCCAATCTGTACTCTAATGTATTAACTAAACAACTCTATGTATTCTAATGAATGATCGACCAAGAGTCCAACAACTCATGCCTCTACCATGACTCTTATCATGAGAGTTTGTTGCTTTTATGCTTTTCCTAAGTTTGTTATGAAAGAAGCTAATGTTGTGATCAAAAACGATTTATTCATATGGATGTTAGTTATTGCATCATTTGGCCAATACTGTATTTAGCTATTATATAACAACACCATAATACTGATTCCTCCGTTATAACTACCTGCGCCTTATACTCATTTACATCTTCACATTCAACCGCGCCAACGGCGCGGAGCGACACCTAGTATTTAGTATCAGCCACATATGTTGTCTACTTGTTTTTGTCTTTTTCACAACAACACATGTTGTAGCAACTATGTTGCATTTTGGTGATAGCAGAGTAGCACGCAACATGCTTGTTTGTAGTTTTTTATTTTTGTTCTGCACACTAGCACTAACATTATCTTGTGGTTCTTTTGGATTTTGTTTCCCTTTTGTTTTTGTAATGCGTTGCCTATGTAGTGTATTATGTGCTTAATTTTTGCGATATGTTGATAGGTTGAAGAAGTAACTCAGAAATGAAGAAAATGTTCATAGAGTAATAGAGCTTTACTATTTTTCTCATTAGCTTTAACAAAATTTTAAGAAGATTGTTTTGTTGTTAATGGTGAGTACTGAGTAGACTTAAGCAAGAGAACTGCAAATTTGAATTGGTGTAGTTGCTTGGCTTAAAATCTTGGTTGATTATCTCTTACCAATTGATTTTTTTATTTTAAAAAACCAATTAAATTTTTTACTAAATGATGCTGCTGTTCATTTTTTAAATTTTAAAGTAGTGCTATTTTTTTTAACAGTAACTATGATTACCAATACATTTGTTCAATTTTTTGTAGGAACTACTAGCTAGATTACCTAGGAAAGCATGAAGTACTTGAATTTAGAATTATATAATTATACTTTTCAAAATATTTTATCCTTAATGTTATCAAATTTGTTATAGTTGCTTATATTTGAAGGTGCTACTATGTTTTTCCAAAATTGGCATTGAGAATTTTTTTGAAACTGTCAATGAAACTCTAACATTGAGTTTCATTGAATGTGTTACATCTCTATTGAATTTGAATAGGAAATCATACGAAGTTATTGTCAAGATTGATATTGCGTTTTCAGTTTAGGATTGCTATTGTGAATTCAGTTTGAGGACTGCTACTGAGTTTCAGGAACCATTACTGTTTTTTTTTTCCAGCCCTTTGGAAGATGAATTATAATTTAACTGCTATTGGATTTTGTACTGGAATTGCTAGTGAATTTGTATGGAAAGTGATATAAAACTTTTCTGTAATGTGTTATTCAATTTTTTGGTGTTTCTATTGTATTGATGGATGTTGTACACAGTTATTAATAAATGCATAATACTACTGTAAAATAATGCACACTACTAATGAAGAACAATGCACATTGTTTTAACTACTAAACTCTAAAATACCCTATAACCCCTATACACACTATTACTGAAAAAGAAAGAACACTAATACTAAAAAAAATAAAAAAAATGCACACATGCTAAAAGAATATGCTGCTACCAATACCCTATACCCTAAAACACCATATAACTCCTATAAGCACACTACTACAGAAAAATAATACAAAATGATATAATAGCATTCTCTTTGATATGTTTTTGTTTTTTTAGAAGTCTTGGTTATGTGTTCATAGAGCAGAAATTGTCTTGATTTTACAAACATATGAAATTGCATTTTACAAATTGTTCCTATTGTTTTTTTTTCAAACTGCTATTGCATTTTTATCCTGCTACTACATTTTTCATACTGCTACTACATTATTCAAACAGTTGCTACTATGTATATAAACTACTATTGTATTTTTTAAACTGTTGCTACTAAATTATTCGTCGAGATGTTATTGAATTATTAGTCGGTTTGCCAATTAATCAATAGTCGAGTCTCTACTAATTGTAGCAGGGGACTGCTACTGCATTTTCAATTTTTTGGATCGAGATTACTACTGCGTTCTCGGTTCAAGAACTGCTACGGCATTTTCGTGAACTGCTACTGCATTTTTGGGAACTGCTACTACTTTAGGACTATTACTGTATCTTCGGGAATTACTGTGGCATTTTTGAATTCGGGGATCAATACTACGTTTATTATTTTTATTTCGGGGTATGCTACTGTGTTTTCGATTCTAGGAGTGCTACTGTATTTTCGTGACTGCTACTGTGTTTTTGGGAGTTACATTTCTAGGAATTGCTACTTGATCATTTCTTGGAGACTGAATTGTATCTCAACTACTACTAAATTTATACTCAAAATTCTTATTGAATTTGTATTGAAACTTTTTGTACGTGTTATTGGATTATTATCACACCAACTCAATTATAAGAAAGAAAAAAAACCAAATCTTCTACTACAACAAATAAACAGACCTGCTATTATATAAAAACAACTCAATCATTCGAAATAAAAGAATGACACATATGTTATTGCTACTGTACATTAAAAATTCAACTGAAGAGTAGAATTGCTTATGCATTTATCCAGCTGCAGCAAAAAAAGAAGGAAAAACACCTCATACCATAGCAAAAACAATCATCAACAAACATTATACCGGGTCATAGCGGTAGACCCAATTCAAATATAAGATCCAATTGATCAACGCCACCGTAGCACACATCCAATTAACAACTAATTTTCCACCTCAATTAAATCTCATGTTCAGCGACTCCATCTATATACTCATCAATTATCATCGTCGGCAGTGCTTGACGTCTTTGTCGCCGAAACTCGTCAAGCACTTGATGAAATTAACCACGTCTTCCTCCCAGCAAGTTGATGTTGCTAGAGTACTCCCCTCTCGTGTATGGCTGATCCAACTAATATGGACGTGGAGGATAAAAAATGATCTGAAAATGTAGAGAATGAGTCGGACATCGAGATCGGAGCAGATCCATACTACACTTGGGCTGCTACTATGTTTTTGAGCTGGTGGCGGCAGGGAGTTGGAGGCGCCGACGATTACGAGGAAGACGGTGGTTCCGTCGGCGGGGTCGAGGGTGAGGCCGACGGCGGCGAAAAGAACGTGAAACGCGGATGGTGAGCGGCAACGAAGACACAGGTGTGCAGCTTGAGGCGGTCGGGATGTGCGGCTGGAGGCGGCGGCGCTGGAAACCAAGCCGCGACGGAAGCGCTGGGAGGAGGAACTGATCTCCTCTCCTACTGTACGAAAGATTATGTCGGACAGGGAGAGAAATAGAGAGATTTTTAAATAAAGGGGTAAACAAATAAATTTCTTGCTGTCACATGTCAAGTTTATTGAATTTTTGTTAATATTTGTAAAATTTTATTGTTCGTTATCTAAAATAAGGGACATTATCCTTGAGTGTATTTAGTTCCTCCAAACTATCCTTAAGAATAATTTGTTATAAATAATTCATATTTATTTCAATGGTATTTTACTCATTATATAAGTTCTCGATTTATTTTGAGAAAATAAATTCTAGCTAGTTCGACTTCTCAAACAAAATAGAGGATCATATATTTTGATATATCGAATTTGTCTTTTATTTTTTTTCTTAATTTAAAGTTATCAAAGCATCTCCAATGAAACTCCGTGTTGGAGATCCTTAATTAAATTTTAGAGAAAAATTATCACTCCGCTCATGCTCCCTATTATGCTCCTAAGATATGGATGATGTTATGAGCTCTTAAATTTAGAGATTCCTAATGCATTAACTAAATTAATATTATAGTTTATTTTGCAATAAACTTATCATAAATATGAGATTCATACTCTCTATTTCATTAATATGATTGGAGCACAAATTTCTTTGCTCACTAAAAATTTAAATTTAAATTATATTTTTAACAAATCTATTAAAAATATAAAGAACATCATTGGAGATGCTCTCAATATACATAATTTTGCAATACTAAAAACAAAAACTACTTCATCCACTCTGCCTATAGATTTAACTTGAAAAACTTCATAATATCATGAATCCCATAATCAGACAGAGCCTGAAGGACGATGGATATGAGAATTGAGAAACAAGCATGGCATTGTTTCTCAAATTTAGTTAGTTTTCATATATAGAACAAGCACACCATCGATTCAAAGTCAAATAGACCTCAGTATCAAAGTGTGAACTACAACCTTTTACGAAGAAAGTCTTCATTTGAAACTTTCGATTAAAGAAATTCCCCGTTGGTCTAACCATGCATGTAATAATAAGTAAGGAAGTCATGTGCTCTATATATTAATTATTATTATGATATGTTTAGACCTTAGTGAGTTAGATTGGGTATGGATAAACAATTTTCTTATTACGACCGCTAGCACAATAAGAAGATCTTCGAGAGTGACGAGAGCATATGCACCGCTCAAGGGTGGTGCTCGAGCAGGAGGTAGGACTGACGATGTTGAACAACTCGAACAATATCTGGGTGACCTTATACTCGAGCAAAACGTAAGTTAACGACTGGTCTCTTCGCTTCATCATGCTGCATCTTCGCCTTTAATCTGCTCGAGCACCACTGGTGTTGGTCCTACCTCTTGCTCGAGCACCACCCTTCCCGGTGTAGATGCTTTAAGAGAATTGTGTGAAAGCACAATTGCAAATTTGGTCCACGGTGTTGATCAACGATCGAATATAACAAACTGAATGCGTTATTTTTGGATGAGTTTGGCCTTAAAACTTTTCATTTTAATTATAATTATAATTGTATATCTCATCAATATCATAAAATATAAACAGTCCCTTTTTAAATAAAAAAACAATTAAACTCAATATATTTATGTTCAGTTTAATTGTTAAAGGAATCTCAAGTACTCAATCTAGATGTGCACAACAGTGGTGTAGCTACTTGCAATTCAGCCAAGTACACATTTCATTTATGCATATGATCAAAATGAACATTGTACTTTTTCTCTATAATATAGTAAAAAGAGCCATAAGTTGAAATTATTTCTCCACCAACTAAGATTTTAGCGATGAAATATAATTTCTCTTACTGTCCGTTGTTTAGTCTCGAGTCCATTTCATCTTTTTCTAGAAAACTAAATAAAATTGAATTAGTAGTCTCCTAACAATTAATCGTTCAGATCTGTTCTTAACATTTTCTTTTTCTTACATTTGTTCAATATAATTAGAGCATTTTATATACGCGAAATTTAAAATTTTAAAAATCATTCAAATACCTTTTATCTTTTTTATGAAAAAAAATCTTTTTACATTGTAGTCCTCTACGAAAAACTAAAATAAATTATAAACGTATCTACACACGAAGGAGGAGTAGAGGGGACTCATCAAAGGAAAACGTGGCAGTAGGAAGAAGCAAGTGGCGACTGGGTCGTAGATGACGAAGACTTTTGACAATATTGTATTGCACTCTCTTCAAGCAAGTTAACTGTCTGCCGCAGCAATTTAAATTTTCAACTACTACCAGAGTCCTCCGGTCCTCTCCTATATAAACCCCAAAACTGATTTCTTGTTCTTTAAATCTTCTTTCTCAACTTTTATTTATATATATGCAGTGTGGGGTTTTGTGTGTGCCTTTTGGTTTAGGGGGGCCAGTGTGTGTGGGAGAAAGAAGTGAGTTTTGGAGTAGCAAGCTAGAGAATTCAAAAGGGGGGGCGTTCGCATACCTTGGTAGACTTTGGACAGACTTACCCAGAAGCTACCCGATTACGTTTCACATTTACACACACGAAAATCCACATATAATTGCACCAAAACCCACACCCTCTCACATTTTATTTCCAATTCACAGTTCTCTCTTTGTCCAAGAACAAGCCGACAACATCAACTCTGGTCTATGAGAGAGCACCTGAGGTGAGATTTCTCTTCTGGGTCCTTATCAAGTTTCGTACTTTTTATCCTTATGTTCATTTTGCTTACTTAAAGCTTCTGTCTTTGTGTGTTTTGGATGAGATTTGCAGATTTGAGTAGACTTTCTGTTGTGTTCGTTATTGACTTATGTATAGTAGTACTTTTTTGAGTGATTTGGTGAATCCAGTACTGAATTGAAGATGACTGTTCTTCTTGGTTGGTCTTTTATATTGCCGGATTGGCTGATATGGATTTCCAAAGTTTTGGTTGTTTCCAAAGACGATAGAATTCGGATGTATATGCTTGATTGTGTGCTGTTTAACTTGTATTGCAAAAAGCTGAGAGGAAAAAACAAGATTGGACTAAAGCCAACAGGCTTGAGAGTCTAGTACGTGCATTTGAGGGTTTGAAAATATAGTTGTAGATTTATGAGTGGCAATTTCATTTTGTTAAGCGTCTCATAGTGTTTTGGTAACTCATACAGAATCCAAGTAGATGGATGAACTCTAGTTTCTATACACTCATAAGGATCGGGAGCTTTTGTACAAATCTTCAAACATAGTGGTGATCCTTTGATGTTGAGTTTTCATTTAGATTTTCTCCTCATTGTCTCATGTAATCACAATGATGCACTTTTGTAGGCCTTGAAGTGGCTTTGTTTTAAGCACTTGTAGACGTTTGACCTTGAAAAGGTGGTCACTGCTGTGTCACAGTCATGACTTGTTTTTCCTTCTTGCTCGGTCGAAAGGAATCATCCAGAAACCTTGGGTTTATTGTCGATGATGGTAAGCTTCCACTCTGATCTTAGTAATGACACCAAAGGAATAAGTAAATAACTCTTCTGTGATTTGAGATTTTGGGGTTTTCGTTGGTGTCTATAGTTTTAACGATATGAGATTGTTTACTCATTGATAAGATCACATATCTGGAATAAGAACTCTTCTCTTAATACGACGTCACACTTCCCACACTTTTCATTTTTGACTTGTAAGATTCTGAACAAGACTTTTGTCACAGAACTATCTGGCATTCATGATGTTAAACTTTACAAGTACAAAGAGTTGAGAGCGGGGACTGAAGATTTTGATCTAGCCAATAAGATCGGGGAAGGTGGTTTTGGTTCTGTCTATAAGGTAACTGCAAATTTTCTGTTATTACCTATTTTTAGCATATTGCTGGTTTTGTTAGTGGGGTCTATACACTATCCTAGTTCTAACTCCCAACTCTTTTGGAAATTTAGGGACGACTGAAAAATGGAAATCTTGCTGCTATAAAGTTCTTTCATCTGAATCAAAACAAGGGGTGAAGGAGTTTTTGACCGAGATAGATGTGATCTCCAAAATAGAGCATGAAAATCTTGTAAAGCTCTATGGCTGTTGTATAGAAGGAGACCAAAGAATTTTGGTCTACAACTACCTCGAGAACAATAGTCTTGCACAAACTCTTATAGGTAAATAAATAATTATTCCCATGAGCTTGTTTCCTTACTGGAGTTTAGAGATTACAAGTCTGAGTCTGCTAATTATATAACTTTAATAGTTCTAATGCAATTGTGCCTACAACTTTTGGGAATAATGTTATGAATGCAGTTCTGTATCTTGGGCCTATATTAGGGGTTATGCATTCTTAGGAATAGAATTATGAATGTCGACAGGTTAAGCTGCAGTAATCTGTACTGAATTAGTCCTTGTCTAATATCATTTGTTTATTCTTGACTCTAATGTTCTTAAACTGTTTCATTTCAGGTAAAGGTTACAGTAATATCCAGTTTAATTGGCGAACACGGCAAAGAATATCCATTGGTATTGCATGTGGACTTGCCTTCCTTCACGAGGAAGTACGTCCACATATTATTCACAGAGATATCAAAGCAAGCAATATTCTCCTTGATAAAGACCTAATGCCGAAAATTTCAGACTTTGGTCTTGCAAAACTTATTCCAGCCAATGCGACTCATGTTAGCACACGTGTGGCAGGAACAATGTGAGTTGTGATGCCTCTCATTCCTTTAGAATTTAAGCAATTGATTTTTTTTCTTCCCTTTTTCTTCTTGTTCTAAAAGCTGATTTATAAGCTTAGCTTTTTAACAGAAATAGAATTCAAGTTCAGTACAGTGTTGTTAATCGTTGCTTAAGCAGCATAGTCCTCTTGGATTAGCTTATAACTCTAACACTCAACTCATTATCTTCCTTGGATAAGCTCTTATACAAACTGTTCCGTTAAAGTTATAACTTTATTTCCATTCCAATTGTGTATATTTACCCTTGTTATTTTTTGTGGTTTTAGAGGTTATCTAGCACCAGAATATGCAATACGAGGGCAATTGACGAGGAAAGCAGATGTTTATAGTTTTGGTGTCCTCCTTGTGGAAATAGTCAGTGGCAGATGCAATACTAATTCATTACTTCCTATCGAGGAACAGTATCTGCTTGAAAGGGTAAGGACAATTTCCTGTCTTCACAAGCATTCTAAAATTCATTTTGTTATATTTTTTTTCAATTGGTATTTGACATAGTGGAGCTGCAATGATGAGGCTTCTGAAGCTTGAAACCTTACTTTCCCTCACATCTTTTGTTAGGATGTTAGTTCTGTCGAGTATTCAACTGTTAAAGTCAGGAATATCTTACATTTTAGAACATTTATCTAATAGAGTTTACATAGTACGTGTAGGCAGCCTATTCTGGATATGTGGACATCAGATTTGTAAGATAATATCTTTAAAATGTGGTAAAAGAGAAATCAAAGGCTGAGCCAACCTATATATTGGAGATGCTGTCTTGGTGTACATTATGTCCTGTTGAGTTCGTAGAAACACTTTGGTGAGTTCCAGCAGACAAGAAATGTAATTACTTTGAGCACTGTTAGTAACAGTTATATATATCTCTTGCAGACGTGGAAACTCTATGAACAAAGGGAGCTGGTTGGTCTAGTAGACACAGCACTGAACGGTGATTTTGACGCCAAGGAGGCTTGTAGATTCTTAAAGATTGCTCTTCTCTGCACACAAGACACTCCAAAGCTCAGACCATCCATGTCAACTGTGGTGAAGATGCTAAAAGGTCAGAAGGAAGTCGACGATAGTAAGATAACAAAGCCGGGCTTGATATCTGATTTCATGGATCTCAAAATACGAAGCGCTCCAAATAGTAACAAGCCTTGCACTAAGACTACTACTTCTTCCTACAATGAGTCGTCCGGATCAGACAATCCCGACATGTCAAACTTGTCATTACAAACCTCAGCTGCGGCCACTTCCACATTCATCACAAACATGTCATTTGAAACCACAGCTTCAACTGCCACAACCTTCGGGTTCAATACCGTCGTATGAATTGAGCAGTTGCGAGTTACAAAATTTGTAAATTTGATTCATTCTTATCACATATAGGGTTTTGCACCTTCGTCTTGTACATTGTATGATTATGCTTTTTCCTTCCACACTTGTAGCCGGAGATACTCCAATGTAAATGGATCATACTGGTAGTTGTTCAAAGAAAGTTTTCCTTGCTTCAATGTGTTTTCTGGACCATAGTAGTAGGGTATAGACGTCCTCGATCTCCAAAACAATCTATAATGTTCTGGACTATATAAATTTATTTATGTTCATAATTATAACTTAATTAGGGTTGACCTACATCAAAGGTTGTATCTTGACTTGGTAACACATGGCTAGGAGCATCTCTTGACCTGGTAACAAATTTTAATAATCGATCAGACATTCCTTTGCTCGTGCTCTCATTTGTTCCATCTCCAATTTGTCAAACAATTCCTAATTGCCAAGCTATAGTCACTTTCTTCAACTCTTGTTCCTGCCACCATGCTCAGATTGACGTAGTCTTGCTAAGTGAAGAATAGTTCCAGGGGATTGAATGTGAATGTCCTAGAGGGGTGAATATGTTATTTTATAAAAAAATTGTGTTGAGGTGTTAATTCAAGGATAGCAGAAAATGATTATATCTCGAATTATCAGTAACGAAGTTGGTCAAAATGCAATAAGTAGGAAAACGATAAATAACACATGGATGTTTTTCTTTAACGTAGAAACCTTGTACTAGAGAAGAAAATTGCGTACTCCTAACTTTTGAGGGACAAACATTTCCACAATGTAAAACACATTTCTTTACAAGACAGTAGCTTTCAGGATACAAAGACGCTATTCTATCCTTGCTAGTATTCGCACAACTAGACTAACATCTATCTCTCTTCTCGCCAGAACAAGTGTTTACAATCCCTATGTAAAACACTTTTCTTTACAAGACAATAATTCTCAGGATACAAAGACGTTCTTCTATCATTGCTAGTATTCACACAACTAAACTAAGATCTATCTCTCTTCTCGCCAGAACAAGTGTTTACAACATCAGTGGATATGAAGCTTCTCCTAGAACTTAGTACTCGAATGACTAATTCTCTCAAGAATGCTTCCGATAAGATTGCACCATCATTTCAATCCATGATATGCAATGAGAAAGTATGCAATTTGAAAATAGTTTTTTGTGAGCTTTCCTATGGAGATATAAAATCTCAAGAAGGAAAATCAAGCTTCTTAGCAAATGTAGGAGCAAAGAAGAGTTTTTATGCTAGTTTTGGAAAACCGAAAAACTCTTTGAAAAACAAGATAACTCTTAGCAAATGCAAGAGTATAAAAAAGGTTTTTATAGGCTTGCCTGAGGATATAAATCTCTAGAAAGAAAAACCTTGATAAAAGCCTCATAGACAATGTAGGAGCATAGAAGAGTTTTTTTATGCTTGCACTTTGAAAACCAAGATAAACTCTTAACTCATGCAAGAGTATAAGATGACTTGAAAAGAGGTGACCAACACACTTAACTCTCCTAAATTTTTAAGTACCAAATGGCTTCATTTGAGGTGGTATTTATAGCCACAATGTGTTGCAAGTGGAGACTCAAGAATCAATCTTGGCCATTCATCAAAATGATGAATCAAAGGGTTCTCCTTAAATGGAGGAAGAGCCATGCTGATTTTTACCAACTGGGACAGCAAGGGGAAGAAAGCTTTGGAGAAACACATTCCTCCATGAGATAAGGAAGAGAGAAACCTACTTCACCCACGTCTATATACATACCCAAAAGAGAGAAGGTTTGGCTTTTCTTTGATTATGTCCAACCGGGACAGCAAGGGGAAGAAGGCTTTGGAGAAAAAATATTACTCCATGAAACAAAGAGGAGACAACCTACTTCTCCCACTTGTATAAACCTACCGAAAAGTAGAGAATAATTTTTGCTTTGTAAAGCCAAAACTTGCAAGATAAGCAAGCAATAATTTTCTTTTAAAAACGTTTTGGATATATGCACAAGAAAAGATTGATTGATGAAATGACATGATATGTAGGTGCATGCCATTTACCTTTATCGGCAACTTGTCTTGAATAGAGTCTTGACAAAAATCTTGTGATCTTGATTAATTTGCTTGATAATCCATTGCTTGATTATTGACTTGGATGATGATAACCCTCGCATAGCTGAATAGATCCATGTTTTTGATTAATTAGAGCATGCCAATATTAACATGCCAATATAATGTACGATAGCTTTTTCATTGAGGACCTTTATGGTGAGGACTTGGTGAGTACCTTCTATACAATAGTTTATAAGTCTCAATTTTGATCATATTTTGACATATCAACTGTTAGATGTTTAGCTATAAATGAGTAAATCATTCTTGTAAATGTTCAACCAAATCAAAAATCGTTAAAACATTCAAAATCATGGTTTATCAATTATAAATCTGAACGGTTTAAGTTTGATGAATTTGGAACATTCATTTATATCATCTTGTTCGACCCCCTAACGATTTTTAAATTGGATGAAAATTTATAGAAATAATCTACGTATATATAGCTAGATATACAATTGTTGATTTTTCAAAATATTATTGAAAATTATGAATTTCAAAAAAGTACTCACCAAAAATTCACCATAGAAATTCTCGGTGAAAAATTTCTCTCGAATGTATATTATTTTATTTATTTAAATTTTTCTCTAAAATTAGAAACTGTACATATGTCTACGTTATCCTTATGTGAGCAAAACCCTGAAAATGATACAAACAAATTGGTAGGACAATCATTACTCTTAAGTTTGTTGTGTTGTGTAATACGCTTCACTAAATTCCCTTTCAGATCACATCATCCAGTATTTGACAAAAAGAAGTTAAGGCGATCAAGCGGCAATACTAATAATAGGTGGTGACATTACAATTGTGGAATTAAAATTGGTCCAGAACATGGTTTCTTATGGTACACAGTGACAGTTTAGCCTCACTAAATCCCCAACCAACATTTCCTGCTCTCTTTCTCCACTCCTCCTTGTATGTTTATTTTCTCTTTGTTGGTTACAAAATTTTAAGGGATGGGAGAGACCATCCTCATGTGTGGTCCGTTCACTCACTTGGAATAAGAAAACTCATTAATCGAATAAAATAAAATTGGAATTACATAACGTAAAGGAATGAGAATGATTCCTAAATTCATGTCCCCATCAAAATCATAATCAAAATCAAGTTGAGGGTTATTCAAGTGTTAATTCTAACTCTTCAACTCTGCCAACGATCTCCCTGGTTTAGGAATAAAATCAAACACAGCAGAACCAAAGCCAATAAATGATCGAAACCCTCTCATCCATTTCAATTATCAAACACAAAGGAATAAAATCACTGTTGAACAAAAACAAAAAACAGTAGACCCCACTTAAAAGAAAGGAAGGAAAGAGAGAATCCAGCCCCAATTCACAAAGTGACACAGCCAACTAGTCCCTCCTCTCTCTTCTTCTTCCTCCTCCTTTTCCGAACCTTTTGAGTTTTTTTTCACGAGCTTTCTCTCTGCAACATAAAAGCTAGGGTTTCTCTCTCTCTCTCTCTCTAACCCTTATCTCCGAATCCATTAAAGCTTCAACCTTTATGCCCCTTTGACCCTCATTAACCTCACCTGTCGGTGCTTCCAATTCCATCTCTCACTACCCAAGTTCTCATCTTTCCTCCACATCCAGAATCCCAAATCATCATCTTGCATTTGGGATACTCTTGATTTCTGGGCTGCTAGTAGTTTTGGGTATCTTTGTGGGTTCAATACACACTCACACATTTCTGTCAGAAATGCTTAGAGAAGAGGCATTATTTCTATAAAATTGGAATCTTTGCAATTCTTTCTACTACTACTAGTACTAGTACTACTTGCTTGTGTGTCTCTTTAGCTTTAGTGCGTGTTTCCTGTTGCTGCTTTTGCTCAAGGCTTGCATGTGAAGCAATATGAACAATGAAGGCCGTGATTGGATTTAGTGAATGTTTGTGGGAGGTTTGGAGAGTTTAGCTAAGCTTCTAGATCTTGCCCTTTATCCGTGAATTTCAGCTTCGATTTTACTATTTTACTTTTTGGAGCTTGGTATTTAGCAGATCAGGAGTTTGGTTGTTGTTTTGTTCTATGGACTGCATTGATGAATCAGCATTGATAAGTTTAAGTAGTTGCCAATATTGGATTCGAATCTATGGTGATAGATAGCAGGGTATTTATTCGGCAGTAATTTTTGTGGTTCCGTGGTGCCGAGAACACGAGGTTGTTGTAGTGATGGAGGATATAGGGCTGTTCAAGCAAGCCTGGACATGGCTGCAATCCCATAAACATGTGTATTCGAGATCAAAAAATGCTCTGAGTGGATGTAGAGATAAAATGGGGGTGTTTGTAGAGCGGCATTGGCCGATGGTGTGTAGTGGGTGCTCCAGAATTGGGAGGCTACTGCTCTTGTTGTTTGCTTATTGGAGGGACTGTGTTATAAGAGGGTTTCGATCATTTATTGGGTTTGGTTCTGCTGCGTTGCTACTTATAATGTGGAGTTGCTTCCTCAGTATGACTTCTATGTCTTGCTTGGTTTATGTACTACTTAGTATGGTATGATCTCTTGCTATTTTGTTTTGCATCCTGATCATTTAATTGTTTCATTTTCCCCCTCTGATTTGACGTCTTGTATGCTTTTGTATTTTATGTCATTTTCTGTCTTCTTGATCTTTTAGTTTATAAATGGGAAAGTTGTAATCGGGATGTCTCTGTTTTCTGGACTCTGCTCTCCCATTGGTTAGTTCATTCATATATCAAAAAATGTAAAGGATAAATGGGCTGTACAAGTTGAAACAGATACATTACTTAAAAAATATTTCGCAGAAGGGACTTCAGTAGCAATGTGAATCAATTGAACTGTTATAGGATATGCCCTTTAGTTGGCCGTTTGGAGAGCAATAGTTGTCCTAGCATTACGAGGTTGATCATTTTTAATATTGTACAATAAATACTTTATACATTCATAATACCAAATTCTTTTTCTAAACAGCCACTTACAGTTGGGCTTGATATTTCAGGGGGCAGCCGGAGCTGCTGTTCACTACTTGGGTTACACTCCCGGAATTTTTATTGTCGGGCTCTTTGCTATTCTGATCTTATGGATGTATGCTAACTTTTGGATAACAGGAACACTATTTATAGTTGGAGGTATGTTTGTTTTCTTGTGCATCTTGAGTAAATGATGCAATCATTTTATGCTATTCACTTCTTATATGTCCACCATTCTATTCACTCAACATGCGGCACCAATTTATATACGCTGTGTGTGTTGTTTAAACAATGTAGATCACTGGCTATACAATTTCTATTTTGCTATATTTGCCCACTGAACAAGCTAGACCTTTATATCTCATTTGCTCAGAATAATTTTTTGACTTGTTAAAGGGTAAACTATTAACCAACTTAGGAGCATCTTAACCAGTATGATATAATTTGGGAAGGGAAGCTTTACCTTTTTTATAAGAAGTGTTGATACTACGGCCAGTATACAAGATAGATACTGTAATGAGTTAAGTTGTGCCCTATGGTCAGAGGCCAAGGTACTATGGCAGGTATAAGGCCTGAAATAAAAGACAAAACTTAAAGCGCTCATGCTTTATTTTTTTTACATTCTCGGTTGTTTATCCATGTTCTATTTACTTTTGTTTATTTCATTTATATGTATCTTCTTCATTCATTGTGAACGCCATACTGCATTAGCTCGAGTGCTTAACAAATAGTACTTCAACTTCTATGAAATTGCAGGTTATTTGTTCTCCCTAAATCATGCACGGTTCGTGGTCTTGATGGCAACTGTGTATGCTCTTTATTGTGTCAAAGTACAAGTTGGATGGCTTGGGGTTTTGCTCTCAATAAATCTTGCCTTCTTCTCGAACGATGTATTAAATTATATGCTCCAATGGTGTGATAAGGCGAGTGAGAGCACAAATTTTGAAGAGCAGAAACAGTCGGAAGAAGTTATGGAAGACGACTTCTCTAGGGAGTGTGATTACTCCATTCCTAGTGATGAACCTGAAAAGGTGCACCCATGTAAATCATCGAGTAAGCCAGCTACTTCAGCTGTTATTAATAATGAGAAAGAATCCTCTTCTAGTAAGGTGGTCAAAGATGAAACAAGTTCAGCTGATGAGATGCAAAAAATATTAAGCAGTATCGATCATTATGAAGCACTGGGATTTCCACGCCACCAAAGAATTGACGCTGCAATTTTGAAAAAGGAGTATCGGAAAAAGGTAATTAAGACTATTTTTTATTAATTCTCATATGATGGATTGAGTTACTAAAAAAAATCTGTTTTCTATTTTTCCACCTCTCGATGTACTATCACTTGAGTAGAAGAATTACTTTGAAGGCTTCGACTAGACGCTACTAATATAACTATTGTCGAATAAGGTTCTTAACTCATGATTTCTCCATCAATCATCAGATACTGACAACTGTGCCACATGGTTCAGGTGCATATTAGTTGCAAGTATAGTCTTATCATATAGTTACCAAATTTGTCCTCATTTTAGTATCTTATAATCTTCAAATTGATTTTCTCCCACCAATATATTGCATGCTAATCTACTGAGTGTGAGTTGTAATTGTATATCTATTGTACTTTGGCCATTCAAACATGATTCTGTATATTATTTTGGTCTTGGACTTTTAACAACATTGCATGACATAGATGTAAAGGGACTAATCCTGAGCCTGTAGATGTAGATACTTGTTCACAAGAAAAATTGACACATCTAAAGGTATAGAATTGTTTTTATCGTCAATCTAGTGATGCAGGAGTTGATACTTGTTATCTCTGTTTTTCTATTTCATCCATATATATTCTTAAATGCTTAATATCTCTTCTTACTCAACTTAGTACCTGTTAACTTTGTTATAGGCCATGCTTGTGCATCCTGATAAAAATATGGGAAGTGCACTAGCAAGTGAGTCCTTTAAGAGACTTCAATGTGCTTATGAGGTAAATAAGTTTGAAGCAATGGTTTATTTTAATTTTAATTTTGAGTAAATTCTAAATTGATTACTTACAGACCTGAATGATTTCATTGTGGATACTCACAAAGCTATATGTTTTTAGGTCCTTTCTGATTCCACAAAGAAAAGAGATTATGATGAGCAATTGCGGAAGGACAAATCAAAGACCAAGAGTGTGTGCCAGAATTCCTATGGTACTTCAGCTCAGGTCAGTAAAGCTCCGTTGCTTGATGGGCAAAGTATGTCACATTTAAAAGTTATGCTGTTATATGTGTGCTGTATTTAGTTATGAATTTTGAATTCCAAATTAATATTTAGTAGTTATTCTGTAGACCTTGAATATTAATAAAAGAGAATTTCTTTAATTTAAGATAATGTCTCTCGGGATTGGGTAAATATGCTTCTACTGTTAGCAGGATGGCCCAGGTTATTGTTCGGAAGAGTCGAGACGTATACAGTGCACAAAGTGTGGAAATTCGCATATATGGGTGTGCACCAATAGAAGTAAGGCAAAGGCTAGATGGTGTCAGGTAAGATAGTATTTCCTTATTGCCATTTTTTGTAATTTTTGCACTATTGAGTGTGGTCTGTCTGTTTTCCATTCGTAAACGTTGTTTGATCTGTTATGGAATTAGGATTGCTGCCAATATCATCAAGCAAAGGATGGAGATGGATGGGTTGAGTACAAAGGGTCCCTAGTCTTTGACAGGCCTCAAAAGGTACATCTTTTGTAATAATTGCTTATCCATTTTCTTTGTTCTAAATCTTATGCCTCTCTAGGTTTTACACTTTCTCAAATTTCCAGCAATTCTGTGCTATATAACCTACACGAATATAACTACTGTCATCACATGTATTGATCGTTGTTTAAAGTAAACTGTTTTGATTTGTTCTGATTTATTCTTTTATGCTAATGACACTACTGTACTGCCTTCACATTTATTGATCAATGCATTAAATAAACATTTCTTTTACGCTAATGACACTACTTGTACTGCCCTAATGATACTTTCAATTACCTGTCACATGTTATCTCTGTCTCTATGTCTATATTGCATGTTCCATGATATTAATTTCCACTGACCACCTTCTCTGCCAATAATGTACATGTAAGGATCCCCATCCTCTGTTATTTATGTAAGTCTGGTTTCTAATCATTTAGATGGAAATACCCCGAGCTTTTGTTTGTGCGGAGAGCAAAATCTTTGATGTGTCAGAATGGGCAATTTGTCAGGTCAGTGTTTGCGAGCGTATCATTGTTACATTATTCTGTGCATTCTTCTAGCTTCTAGATGTGGTCTGTGCGAGCTGACAAAACTCTGGCCAATTACATCTTCAATTTCTTCCGTACAGGGAATGGCGTGTAGGCCCAACACTCATCGCCCTAGTTTCCATGTCAACATGGTTGGTTTAGAAAAAACACAGAAATCCCATTCAAGCAGATTCCCATGGGATTTGGATGCTGAAATGATGGATGATGATGAAGAAGAATTCGAGTTGTGGCTTCAGCAAGCTCTGGCCTCTGGCCTCTTTTGTGAGTCCTCAAAACGCCGAAAGAGTTGGACTCCATTCAAGTTTCATCAAATGGGAAAGAAGCAATGGCGAAGAACATCATGCTAAACAGTACTATAATAGTATAATGCTATTCTGGAAAAACATCTGTTCAAAGGAAAGGGTGATTATTCTGGAAGCAGCCGGTGAGGATTGTCAAGATAAAGATTGACAGGCCTTTGGGTAGGGTATCAAATTATGAGGCAAATTGCTTGGTCCCTTGGGATCAAAGATGGATGTAGATCCTGTGTACTACCACGTGATGTTCAAGGCAATACAGGCATAAGAGCTCAGGTTTTTGTTGCTATTGTTAAGCATTACTCTATGTTCAATCAATTTTGTCATATAATGCTTCGGACCTGAATGATGTAGAGCAGGGTCCTATCTGGTCCTCTTTGTACATATGTTTCGTAATAATATTTCTTTCCACAGTAAAACGACATGCGTAGCTACTAGCTTGTGTGTGTACTAGTGTGCTTGTTTAGCCACTGTCACCACCACCGTAAGCAGTTAAGCTACTAAGTGCCATTTGAGTATGGTTTCTGTTTTGCAATCCTCTTCATAATAGACGATCTATCGGAATCACTCTTTCTCCGATAAGTAGGGCTGTTAATATCGAATCGAAAACCGAAAAAAAAACCGAACTGAAAACGAACCGTAACCGAAAAAATCGAAATCGAACAAATACCGAACCGAAAAACAAAAAAACCGAACCGAACTGAAAAATTCGGTTCGGTTTAGGTTTTCGTCTCCAAAAAAACTAAAAAAACCGAACCGAATCGTTTGAACCAAAATGAATAAAACGACGTCGTTTTACAAGTGTCAATCAAGTTTGATATTGTTGGGTATGTTGTTGAATATCTCTCTTTGTCCCATATGAAAGTAGTATTTGGTATGTGTCATAGTTTGATACTTAACAGTGATTATTGGGGTTCTTGTAGATTTAAGAAAAGGAATGCTAAGTTACCAAAGAAAAACTCCCTAGCTGAGAAAGTGAGAATGGTGGACAAGTTGAGTATAGTTTGAGAATTGATTCAATTGAGTGTTTTTATGTGATATTTGTATTGTATTTTTATTTGGATGGACTGTAGATTGTTTTAAACTTGGACTATGGAGTGTGGACTTTGGTTTATATTTGAAACTTTGAATTTGTGATGTAAACTTTCGGTAAACATTTGGCTATTTGCTATGGTTTGAAACTTTGAATGTGTGATTTGTGATTAATTATATTTGTTGTAGTTTGATTTGATTTGATTTGACATAAACTATGTTTCACACTTCACAAAGTTATTGAAAAAATAGCTAATGAAGATCTTCGAATTTTCGAAACTAATAGAAAGAAATAATATTTTTTTTAGAAAATTTTTTTATTTAAAAAAAAACCGAAAAAAAAACCGAACCGAACCGAACCAAACCATTCGGTTTTTTGTAAAAAAATCAAGAAAACCGAATCGAACCGAACCGATTAAAAAATACGATTCGATTTTCGGTTCGGCCTAATAACCGAATCGTTTGTACCGATTAACAGCCCTACCGATAAGTACCATTGTCCCGACTGCGTCAAGAACACACCAGACACGAATTGATGAGCTTCAGGGGCACATTGGCAAAGCTTAAAAGGGTGGCCAACATTGGCAAAGCTTAAAAGGGTGGTTTTCTGTCCATTCAGCTTGATGCAGCAACTATTCAACCTTGTCCTACTCGTAATGACTCTATATTATGGCTTCCTGATCCTCAAGGAAAATTTTCTATTGTCTCTGCCTGGAACAACATTTGTGTCTCTAGACTTAAGGTTCCTTGGTTTAATCTTGTGTGGTATAGTGCTCACATCCCTCGAGCTAGCTTTGTGCTTTGGCTAGCCTTGAGGAATAAACTCTCCACCCTGGACCGTGTTATTTCTTATGCTCCCGGAACTAATCATATTTGTTGTTTATGTAATGCTGATCTTGAGTCAAGGAATCATCTTTTCTTCGGTTGCTTTTTCAGTGTTGGTATCTGGAAGGCTATTTTGCAGAGTTATGGTGTTATGTAGCTTCATCCTCCTTGGCCCTCCTTTATTGATTGGGCTGCCTGTCATTGGAAGAGCAAGTCTCTATCTATTTCTATAAAGAAAATTTGTCTAGCTGTTACAATCTATTGCTTATAGTTGGAGCAGAACAATCACATCTTCAACAATAAAATGAGGCCTCCTTCTGTAGTCTTGAACTCTATTTTTGCTATTGTTAGAGGTTAAATTTGTTCGTTATCTTTCAAGTCCTCTTTTGTTAATGTTATGATTGCTCGTTTGTGGAGTATGTCTTGCTAAAAGTGCTTGTTAGGTTCTTTTTCTGGTAGGAGTCTTCCTCCTCTAGTTTGTTTTTTTATTGGCTATGGGTTTTTTTTTCCTAGTCTGTTGTATATGCTTTGCTTTTGTTTCGTTTAATACAAGTTAATTTACCCAAAAAAAGAAGAAGCTTAAAACATAGTTGGACAAGGCAAAATCATGAAAGCAACTCAAAGACAACGAAACAAGATAGCTCATGCTGCATAAAACCAACACAGTGAGTGGAAACATATATAAAGGGAGCTCATATTGGACTCCCCCTTGTTCTAAACTTGCACTCGCTTTTCTATTTAAAATACTTTTTAGTTTATAAAATCCTTTCAATTCCATTTTTACCCCTAACAATTTTTTCTTTTCTTTTTCCTTTCTTTATATCTTATTTTTTATTTTCTCTTACCCTAATTCTTGTTTTTATTTATCATATTGAGAAGATGTTATTATGATTTCTATTATGACAAAGGATTAGTGTTAATGGAAATGAGATATATGGTATTTCATCTCTTAGTTCTTTAATGATATCATTAGTCCTTATAATTCATTATGGATAGCTCAGCTATTTTATGCAAATTTTTTAATATTTTTTTAACTTAAGTTTCTAGTATGTGTTTACTGTTCTTACGATGCAAATCTTGCAATTTTAACTGGAGTATGGTGGTAAAGCTACTAAAGCATGTTGAAGTATTATTTTAATTTGTGGTTATGTTGAAAATATACAGAAATTTATTAAGCAGTTGAAGATCTGCAAATTTGTAGAAATTTACCTCCTTGATTTTTCATTTTTTCTTCTTCTGATAGTTACAAGGTTCACTAGCTACTTAAGAAAACAAGGGGTTTAGAGTTATCGACTCAGAAGAGTCGGTAAATAGAACAAAAAATAAAAGGAGAGGAAACAAGAGGGAGAAGAAAAGAGAAAATTGTTAAAGGTAAAAACGGAATAAAAATAATTATATTAGCTAAAATTTTAGAGTTAACAGGGGAGTCCCAATATCAGCTCCTATATATATTGCCATAGCTTATATATCTAGATTCACTATATTGCACATTTTCTATGGCTCCCGTTGCAATATGCAGCAGATTTGCAACAAGCAGCCCTCAAGAGTTGGACCTGAGTAGCTTATCTGTAGTACATAAAAAACAACAAAAACAATAGAAATAATATCGATAAATAGCTAGCTTCAAATATGCACGTGATACATACATGCTTCGGGTTATGCTTCCACTAGTTATGCGATTTTTTATTCTATGCCTTCTATGCTTCCAGAGTAATCTAGTAGAAATGATTATGCACGGTAATCTCAAAAGTGTGATGATTTCCTGCATAAAAAAACACTTAAATGAGTATGCCAACAAACCAAATTTTAGTGTAATGCAATATTGTGTAGAGAAATGTCGGTACGTGAAATGACGGGGGTCTGGACTGACGGCCTCTTCCGTAACGACCTGGATCAAAATATCATGTTTAGTATCAAGTAATTCGTGTTATTATTGATTCGTCTAATTTAAAGGTTGTTAAGGACTATTATATTCATCGTGATTTAGATTTAACTTTTTTTTTGAGAATTGTAGAATATTTTATTTCGACCTCATATGAATTACCAGTGGATTTTTCGGATATCCTAGCTAGTTTTTACGAATTTTTGAAGTTTGAGCGCAAGTTAATTAAAAAGAAAATTTATTTAGGGCGGTTTGATCTCAACCGTTGATTGTGGCTGAAAATTTATGGAGAGGAGCTTGAAGTATAAATAGAGAAATTAAACATAAACCTTAACCCTTTTTTCACCCTGGCTCGACCCGTTTAGCAAAGGACAGACCTGCGCCTTGCCCGACCCAAACTGACGATCCGACCTGTTGGAATCTTCACCGGCTGATCACCATCTACGATGGTTAAGGTATAGAATTAAAGCTCTTGATGTATACTTCTTGTTTCTGGGCTTGATTTACTCTTACAGGCATTGAAGAGAGAGAATCGACGAGAGGCTATATATGTATTTTTAGTTTTCAGTCATGTTAGAGGTTATACTATAGTCAGATTGTTCGCATCGATGCATCGGGTACTCGGTTGATCATCGAGTAGCTCTAGGTTGGGCTATGATAAACTCCCCCCAGCACTTGATCATCATTGGGCCACGACAAATGCTCCAGATGATCATGAGTTGTCCTTGGGCCATGACAAACTCCTCGGGCAACTTATAGTGGCTAGAGGTCAGAGTACTCTACTCACTGCTTCTATCGGTCTTATATTGTCTTTGGGCTACGGTAAACTTCCCAGACGATATTTATTTCTTTTTTACAGACTCGCATAGTATTTTTTTTATTATACACTGGTGGAAAGGAATCTGAGTTACTTTCAAAACTATTCGTATTATAATAGTTATTTTCTAACGGTTACTTTCACTCTAACGGTTTTCATATTTTCTATGCATTCTGGGCCTTTCGATTAATGTTGCCCAGTTTGTAGTATCTGTCTAGAGGTTGCTGGTTCACGTCGAAGGCTTAGAGATTAAGTCATCTGCCATCATTAGTAGGTTTCTAGGTTAGCCTACTAGATGTATCATAGTAAATTAGAAGTCGCTTTGATTTCCATGTTTTATTTTTTTTGTATGTAGTAAGTCATGATCAAGTACCTCTTTGAATACTCTTTCAGTGTTTGAGTTTAGTTAGGATGTAGTACCTTTGGTTTATCGAGTGAAAATGTTGTATTGTATAATTTAAGTGTTTTGAGAAATTCAGATGGGAATCGGCGTCCCACAGTTTGTTTAAGGGAATTGTTTTGAAGTATGTTTCCAAGTGCAGGTTTTGAGTTCAGTTAAGGGAAACTATGCCAAATTTTCTTTAGGATTTTCTCGAGTTAAGTTACATCGTTAGGCCTAATCTCAGTTTAGCAACTAAATCGGTGTCGGGTTCTTTCATCTCCGTCTGGATTGACGGTTGGAATGGCGACGTCTCCGTCTGGACCAGTAGCTGGAATGGCAACATTTCTGTCTGGACCGACGATAGCGCCCCGATGACCACAACATCATTTGAGCTTGATCCAAATCATTAAGCCAAAAGCTGCTACAACGATGATAATCTCCGCTAGCGAGGCTTCTCCGTCTAGACCAGCGGCCGGAATGACAACATCTACATCTGGACTGGTGGTAGCGCCTTGACGACTATCGAAGAAATTAGACCTTTACACTTTGTGAACTATTATCTAGCCCATAAGTGCAAAGAATTTCTCTACCCTCAACTATACAGGGTCTAAATAATATAATTTGTAAGGAAGTTGAGTGTTGAACCCACATGGATTGACCACTCTAATTCCCAAGCTTGACTCGATTAAGTCCTAGACTACGTCAGACACGAACATGCAATGTGTCACTAAAACTAACGAATGAAAAGATGAAAAGTATCTTACCTAGCTAAGTTCTTTGGTAACCTAACTATGCAAGAGGTGATGAAACTACAATGAGCGATTAATTGATTGAAGGGTTAATTAACTAACTAAATGCAATCATAAAGTAAAACAAACAAAATAATGTAAATCTTTAGTTGGCTAGAGATGTCGCTACTAGCTAACTCAATGTACAAACAATGTCCAAATTATGAGTTTTATTTTGGTTTACATGTGCTTGTCCAACTTGTGACCTTTTCGAGTCACCATTGGTTGTAGACCAAATCTCCTAGGCCATTAGGGCAGTAGAAGTGTTCCGGTCCAACATTCAAATATAAAGCAAACCGAAACTAGAATGCCACTCAATTATACCATATGCCTAATGAGTTTAATATGTGTTCACTTATGATTAATGTGTATGAGTTTCCTTCCTAAGTCCCTATTAGAGGACATGAAAGTAGGTTCTAATGAACTTTTCTAATCCACACCGTTTAGAACATGAATTAGAAGAAGTAACGATTAGCTACAAAGCCCATTCAAGTCAATTTAAGCTTGACCAAAGCTCATTGAGTCATTAAGACTTCAAGAAGGCTTCGGTCCATGCTCAAGCCCAATGAAAACCAAACCTTAGGCTTTCCCTAGTAAGTTTAGACATAAGTCATGTTTACATGTTTATCTTCCTTAGGTGAGTGACTAGTTCACTTAGGTTTATTTTTAGCTTCCTTAAACATATCTCATCTTAGTTATGGCTAAGACATGAATATGAAAACATTGAATCAAGCCCAAACATGCAAACATACCACAATCACATTAGAAACTATCAAACCCATTCACAACTTGTAGTAAACTAAACCAAATTCAATTTCATAACTCAAAACATAGTTGTATCTACATCAAATTGGCTAGGGCTAAACCCTAGTCTTCCAAAAGGAAATTACTCACTAATCATAATAGAAAATAAAGTTTAGATACATAGAACTAGAAGAGTAAATAGATAACCGAATAGTTTCCTTAGCCAAAGATTCATCAAATGACTCCAAGGCTTCTAGCTCTACATCTTCACTTCTAGCTAGCACCCAACTTCAGGAGGAGGTAATGATAACTCTTAGGATTATAAGGAGCCAAGGAAAAGAATGATTACTTCCAAATATTCCTTTGAATTCTAAGAACCAAACCAAACCCTAGAGGCAAAGGTGAGAGGAGGAACACCCAAATTAGACTGAAATGATAGTGTGGTGGTGGAGAGCGTCGACTCTTCCCTTGAAGGAGAAGCTAGGTCTCTTTGGGTGATAGATAAGAGGTGATGTTGGTCTAATAAGGAGAGGAGAAGGGAAAGAGACTCTGAGAGGGTTGGAGGAGAAAGCTAGAGAGAAAAAGCTAACTAAAACTTGGAAATGTGTAAAATGAAGTGTGGTGTGTGTGTGGGTAATGGGGAGCTCGAATTTGGGTGAGAGATGGGGAAAATTCCAGCCCTAAGATGATAGGAAATGAGTAGTCAAAAGATCTAAATGTTGGCTTTGAATCATGGAAACCATGACCTACTATTTTAGGCTTTGGAAGGCTAAAGTCCAAAATAAGTGACATCATGTGATCCATCTTATTTCTCTTCTCCTCAAATCAGATTGGCATGCATAATTGGGTGGATTGGGCCTCCATTAGGATGGACTTAAAGTGATCGGTCCGGCCGGCTGTGACAAATTCCGACTGGTTCCGGACAACTTTCGGTGAAGCTATTTCACCATTTTCCAAAAGTTGTTCCAAATTCTCTGGTGACTTCGGAAATGTGCTCGGCTTCTCTGAAAAGTAATTAATTATCATCTTTAAGAGCATTTCCGTGTCAACTTCCAATTTCCTAGTATGACAAGGAAACGTTATAAAAATGATGTTTTATTCATAAAAAGGAAAGCAATAAACATGAAGTTAGGAACATAATATGAACACAATTATGGACCTAATAAACTACCTCACACTTAAGCTTTGCTTGTCCTCAAGAAAATATAAAATAAATGAAACTAAGCTATGACTCAAATGTACACAAAATAAAGGAAACACAAAAAACAAACATATTATGTGAGTGTCCCAAATCGATGATTGCTTTCCCTCAAATAGACCTGGCTTAATAGATTGAACTTCTTTTGAGCAACAAGGAAAACTTGAAATCAATGCATGGTTAATAAGCCGAAATGGACAAGCCAAGTCAAATGTATCAAATCGAGATGTATTCAAACCAACATGTTTCTAACCATCAAACTCACATGATATCACTCAATGCACATAAGTGTTGAATGGTTAGTGTTTGCACTTAAAAATCGCATTAATCACAAGTTCTTCATAAGCTTGATTTTCAACCAAATACTCCAACAATTCCACACACGAGAGTTTCAAATCAGGAAAAATTTTATTTAGGGTTGTAATGGGGCTTAATGAAAAAAAGTAATAGGAATTTAAGAACCAAGCAACCTAACAAGCAATTCACATGTTGAAGTTCCTATACATAACATCTAGGTGCCATTAACTTCCTTTTTTTTTCCCAAACAAAACTACTTCCCAAAACACTTATTCTTTATGCGCGCGCGCACACGCGCACACACACACACAATTTTTGTGAAAACTCTTTTTCTCTTTTCTTTTCTTTGATACTCTTTTCTCATTTTTCTTTTTCTTTTCTTTTTGAACACAAACACAACACATAAGAACATCAAAACAACCCCCTCCACCTCATACTTAAACTTTTGGCATTCTTCACAACAAGCACATCCTAGAAATTCATCATTGCTTGCTCGATTGCCTAGTTAATGGTAGGAGTAAGTGTTTAGGCTTTGTAAGGATTTTTTGGTGCTCAAGAATTAAAAGGCTAAGTAATTAAAATTCTCAAATTAGCTCACTAAATGATATATGTATCCTAAATTCAATAAGAAATTGGCCATTGTGGTAATCCTAATGTCTCTATCACCCTTGAAAATAACTCATGATTTGGAAAACGCTTTGCATGGTTTCAAGCAAGTTCTAGATTACACAATGATTAACCGATGCCACACATGAAAGAAAATATGCATAATGTAGCTATGCATGCATAATTAGGTTCAAAATCTCATATGGGACATGGATAGCTTCGAAAACATGTCAATCATTCATTTCACATTTTATTCTCCTAACACATGTTCTCCTAGGCATAACAACTAGTATGCATTCACACTTAAATAGTCATATAGTATCCAATAAGTAATGAAGCTATTGGAGTTCTATCAACCATAATTGGGGCATGCATACTAATCACATTTCAAAGGAAGACAACATTGTAATCACGCAATCCACCTGAGGGGACCTCACACTTAGAACTTTAAATACCTTAGCATGGAATAATCGAAAACTTAGATAGGCATTATGTTTAAAGCATCAAGAATCTCATCATGTATCACACAAAATCACCACAAGCTAACAAAGACTCAAAGCAATACACTATGAATAGGTGGCTCCTTCATTGAACAAGAGTGAGCCATCAAGACATTGCAAGGATAACAACCATTGAAAGATTCCTACTCTTGGAGATGAGAGTTAAAACCTAAACATCATAACATTTCATCATTCTCAATAATATTCACATATCATGCTAGAAAAGTAAAGAGAGTAGAGAGAAAGAAATGCAAACGTTTTGTAGACCTCCTCCAAGCTCCATATGCATTAGAATGTAAATAATGAATGCCAAGTTAGGTCTCACTATCCAAAGGTGCTCTCGGACTTGAGTTGGCCTCAAAGTGTTGCTCAAAGCTCTATGTCGTCAAGTCCATGGCACTTGGTCTTCCAAAATTGGCCCAAAAGGTATGTGAAATGGAAGAGACCTTCGATGGGTAAAAGAGAAGCCTCGACCATTCGAAGATGGGCTTCGGATTTAAGCTATTGGCAGGCTTCGATGGGTCGAAGAAATGTCTCGACCCATCGAAGGAATGCTTCAGGTTGCTCTGTTGTAGTTGCTCGATGGGTAAAATATTTCTAGAAATTACGCTCCAAGTTCATGACCTGAATGCTCCATTCTTCATGCCCAATACTCCTCCAACCTCACACTTATTCTTCTAGCAAAACCAATGGTGTCTGACCATTCCGGGTTCAAGTTTAACAACGTTAATATGGTCGGTGGTGGAAGCTACGAATTAAAAGCTCAATGGTTGGATCCTTAAAGTGATAGACTTCCGCACTCTATTTCGTGTTTGGATCGAAAGCCTCAATTTGTGTCTCATGGAGTTGAAAGTTTCCCATTCTTCAAATTCATCAAATGGACGACTCCTTGATGACATAGCTCAAACAATTTGTAATTAACACTCCTCAAGGGATTAAGGCTCTTCAAGGTGACCTTGCTACCAACTACTAATGTTGGTTTCTCAAGTTTGTCCGGCTTCAATTTATTTTTCTTTTTGAGGCTCTTGCCCCTATTCGATGCCTTGACTTCGTCCACGTCATTGGTTTTACTTTCCACAACATCAGCACTATAGACTTATAGTGCCGGAATCAATGGAGATTCTTTGAATATCTTGAAAACTTTTTCCTTTTAGCCCATCATATCTTGTGGTCTTCCTTTAGCATTGACTTGAGGAAACTATATGAACTCAAATGCATCCTGTTTCACCTTAGTCTCGACTTGGGTCTTGATACCCTCATGCTTCCGCTTGGCTTCCTTCTCAAATTTGAGAGGTATTCTAGGTACACCGGATGTGTCTAGGTCCTCCTCATCATCACTTTCATAATCGTTTTCTACCAAGGGTGCATCATCATAATCGGTGAAGCACTTTCCAGGTTGCATTACCGCATTCATAACCTTAACTTGATGCTTTTAATCCTTTTTGGCGCAAGACGAGAATTCATTGGTCCTTTTGCCCTGTTGAACTTAATGTGCCTTTGCAAATTGACTTAGTTGTTCCTCCATCTTATGAAGTGCACATTGGTTCTCATTTTGGATCTCTTTATTCTCATTCATTAAGCTCTCGAAGATATCCAAGTACATCTTCTTGTCCTCCGCTCGTTGAGCTTCCAATTTGCTTTGAAGAAGCATATCATGTTGTGAAAATAGTTTGGTCATCAACTCTTCAAGTTAGACTTTGACAATTCCTCTCGAGGTGGAGGTGCTTGTTGCATCAGAGCTTGTTGTGGTATTGTATCAAAAGGTGCGTGTGGTTGGAAAGAGTTGCCTCCCATAGCATTACCATACTCTCCCTAGCCTTTGTAACTTTGGTAGCTCCATGGTTAAAATATTGACTATTTGCTTGACCACAATGGTTGACTTTTCTTGGCTCATCCCATGAGAAAATAGGATTGGTACGCCAACCCAGATTACTTCTTTGTGTACCAATTGACCTATACTTGTGCTCCTCAATAGTCTCTAGATGACCTTCTTTATGTGGGCAATATGGAGCCTTGTACATCACACTTATAAATCATGCAAGGTGCCACACTAGTGAAATGACCCGACCCTGATTTAGTTGCCTAAATCAAAATTAGACCCTAACTACTCTACTAATCAAAGTGTCTGCTCAAATTATACAAGAATTGAGCTGGAGATCCAAAACTCGAATTTCGCAAAGTAAAGAAATTTCCCACATATTGATTCACTATTTAAGTATAAGAGACATACAACGGATTTCGACATCAGATCAGCTAGATAAAATTAAGCTGACTATGTAAAGTAAAATACTAACTCCCATGATAAACCTTGGATCCTATGGTAGATACTGCTATGCCATGAACTACGTGTGCGCTCGACTTCTAATGGACTTTACAAACTGGACAATTTAAACCGAAAAGCCCAGGTAAAGACACATAAAATAATAAAATTGTTAGAGTGAGTTGACGAAAATAAAGTTTCACTTTAAACTGAAAACTATAATTATTATGTCTTTCACAATAAATGTACATAAAAAGGTGCGAATCTAAAAATGTAATCATCCAGACACTCCTGGGTACTATAAAATATGTGGAGGCTACGACTTGGGTCAACCGACCTCAAACCCTAATACGTCCCAAGTCAGGTCCCTGGCCCTCCTGGGTGCTCTATAAATCCTCGGGTCAGATTCCTGGCCTTCTCGGAGTGTCTCGGGGATCAGGTGAGAAGCAATGCATCAACTGTACTATGCTCTATGTAAAATAAAATTATATGTGCCTCCAAATGTAAATGCATAACTGTAAACCGTATAACTGAAAAATGCATAACTGCAAATGCAAACTGAAGACTTGCAAATAAAGTGTTTACTCACAGTACTGTGTCGTGATTTCCACCAAGCCGTAGCCTGTCTGTCGGCGTTTCTATACGTCTGACACTGGCTTCTAACACGTTGTCCTGAAACAACGATTATTATTTAATAACTAATTGTCAAAAATCATATCGAATAACTAAGCTCGTTCGCTAACGAGCATTATTATCGAGAACCTCACATTCTCGAATAACGTGCTTTCCAAATTAATGACGAGCTAAACAAATTCCAAATTCTAATTCTTGAATCCTTTTTAAAGTCACAACATAAACCTTAAACGTTACGCGACTTGAAGTCGAATCGACTATCGACTAAACCGTTTAATTGATATCCGATTAATCACACATCTTAATCAACAATATCTAAATCAATTCGATAATCTCTTCATTATAATCGGTACGAAATTACGAGCAAATCAACATAATTTTTTTGCCAAAATTCATCTTCGCCGGAGCACTTCCCTTGAACCACCGCCGCCGGTGGCGGCGCGACATCGAAGGTGACATTTTCCAGTGACCTGAAGCTCAAAATTTACAAAATTAACCTAATAACAACTTTGTCTTCTACAACATATATCAATTCAGACAACAACTAATCAATTTTACCTTTGAAAATCAAGAACACCAAAAATTTCCAAAACTTCAAATCATTGATTCATCCTCCTTGGTTTGAATTAGAGTGAGTTCTTGGTATGGTTAGACTCATTGTGATGAGGCTTACAAATCCCAGTAGGTTTCCATGGTCGATTTGAGCTTGAAACCATCATCCCTAAAGCTTAGGGTTTCGGTTCGCCAATGGTGTTTCTCGTCCATACCACGGCTTAATCTTTAAGAGATAAAGCTTGAGACCTTGGGGGATTGAAAGAGGAGAGGAAGACACACAGTTTAACACCGGACTCACCAATTTTGTTGTCCTGGCCAGACTGGTGAGGACGGTTTGTGATAGAGGATGGATACAGGGGGGGGGGGGGGGTGGAAGAGAGAGAAATGTTTGACCCAAAAAGGAAAGTCTTGACTTTCTATTTTCGTAAAGTCCTATTTATAAGTGCGAATTGCGATTAATCAATTCCTTAAAACCGTATAAAACTTTCGCTGACTGTAATTTCTCCGTCGTAACTCCAATTTAAACACTTGACGTGGCTACGAACTCGTCTCGATAATTTCTACGACTTCCACCCAAAGTTAACCAACTTTGATAATCTGATAAAAAGTCAACTAAAAAACTCTCAATAATTATCGACGGTGAAAAAACCAACTACCTTCCTTTATTAACCTTAAATAAATCATAAAAAAAAAAAATCTCGGGACTGGATGTTACAACTAGTCTCTGCAATTTGATTAACATAGTCTCCATTATGAGTTTGCTTCAACAAAAGATCAAACTTCTTGTTCATGGTCTCTTCAATTCGCTTGATGGAATCCTTTTGTACATACATAGCCATAGCTCCCTTGACGTCATACATACTTTCCTGGCTAGCTTGGATGGCTTCTCTCCTTGATATTTCTGGTTTTTTAATATTGGGCTTAAAATCCCATAAGGAAGATCGTTCCAACATCTTTTCAAGTAGAACATGTGTCTCCTCTGTGGTTTTGTCCATGAAATATCCTCCACATGCATTGTCAACCTTCATTCTCGTCTCCGTGCTTAACCCTTGGTAGAAAAGAGACAATAATATGTCTTGGGTTTGGCCATGGTTAGGGCAACCAAGCTCAAGATCCTTGAAACACTCTTAAGTCTCATAGAACAACTCTCTATCTTCCTCACAAAATGTCATCTACTTTGTTATTCTCTCATTTATCTTCCTCGGTAGAAAATAGTTGGTGATGAACTTACGTTGCATCACCTCCCATGAGTAAATCGAGTTAGGAGCAAGCTTGTTAAACTATATCTTTGCCTTATCCTGCAAACTCGAAGGAAATACCCGAATCTTCAATTTCCCCGGATCCATGTTCCGGATGTTGAACATTGTACAAGCTTCCTCAAACTTCAACAAGTGAGAATAGGGATCAGAATGTAGATGTCCCATAAAAATTGGTATGGTGTGAAGAAAACTAGATTTGATTTCAAAAGATTCATCTGCTAACGGTTGAAGAATAATGCAACTGGTATGCCTTGACAAAGACGGTAAAACACTATACCTCAAAGGTCTTGCTTTAATATGGTCCATCCATGATGAGTTCTTCTTTGAAAGGAGGATTCGAAGGAATGAAATCTAAAAACACACTTAGCAACTAATAGTCCTCCAAAATTTCAAAGCTCAAAGCCTTGAGGGCCTTCCACGGTACTTCTTTGACATCTCTCTCAAGGAAACATCAATGAGCACTCCAAGAGTTCGAATGTGATTTTGGTACGTGGCGAAGTGGCCATCATGTGCAAGGCGATCTGTGATGTAGGCTTACATTTATCCAATATACCGAATTCATGAAATAAGGTCTAATGTTCTAGGGTGTAGCGGAAATTAAGTTTTCTAAATCTAGACTCTCTAACTACTTTGCATAAAATAAAGACACTACTTAGATATTCTCCAAAGAATATAAATACTTAAGATAAAAGAGGTAGAAGTAAGTGAAACAACCTTAAGCACATCACAAGCTTTGGTGAGTCAAAGATTTTCTTCGACCGGTCGAAGGAAAGCCTCAGATTTTGAATCAGACAACTCTTCAATGAGTCGAAGGAAGGCTCCGGGTTCCCCTCTTGCACTCACTATCGATGGGTCGAAGAAATGCCCTACAAAAAGGTTAGAAGTACAAATTCTAGCACAATTTCACTTCAAAGTATCTACCAAAGTATTCTAGAGATGAAAGACACTAAAAACAAAGTTCTAAATGGAAAGATGAACAAAACATACAAATTTAAGAAATAAATGTCATACACATGTCCGAATACTCCACAATCAGAGGCTAACCGAAGTTAAGAAATAAAAGTGAAATCAATCCCCGGCAACGGCACCATAAACTTATTGAAGAAATTAGACCCTTACACTTTGTGAACTATTATCTAGCCCATAAGTGCAAAGAATTCATTTACCCACAAGTATACGGGGTCCAAGTAATATACTTTGTAAGGAAGTCGAGTGTCGAACCCATGATGATTGACCACTCTAATTTCCAATATTGACTCAATTAGGTCCTAGACTACGTTAGACACGAACATGCAATGTGACACTAAAACTAATGAATGAAAAGATGGAATGAGCGATTAAACGATTGAAGGGTTAATTAACTAACTAAATGCAATCATAAAGTAAAACGAACAAAACAATGTAAATCTTTGGTTGGCTAGAGATATCGCCACTAGTCATCTCAATGTACAAACAATATTCAAGTTATGAGTTTTAGTTCGGTTTACGTGTGCCTGTCCAACTTGTGACCTTTTCGAGTCACCATTGGTTGTGGACCAAATCTCCTACGCCATGAGGGCACTAGAAGTGTTTTGGTTCAACATTCAAATATAAAGCAAATTGAAACTAGAATGCAACTCAATTACGAATCGTATCCTAATTATACCACATGCCTAATGAGTTTAATATGTGTTCACTTATAATGAATGTGTATGGTTTTTCTTCCTAAGTTCCTATTAGAGGACATAGCAGTAGACTTTAATGAACTTTCCTAATCCACACTGTTTAGAACATGAATTAGAAGAAGTAACGATTAGCTACAAAGCTCATTCGAGTTAATTTAAGATTGACCAAAGCTCCTTGAGTCATTAAGACTTCAAGAAAGCTTCGGTCCATGCTCAAGCCCAAATGAAAACCAAACCTTAAGCTTTCCCTTATAATTTTAGACTTAAATCATGTTTACATGCTTATCTTCCTTCGGTGACTGACTAGTTCACTTAGGTTCATTTTTAGCTTCCTTAAACATATCTCAACTTAGTCATGGTTAAGACATTAATATGAAAACATTGAATCAAGCTCAAATATGCAAACATACCATAATCACATCATAGGCTATCAAACATATTCACAACATGTAGTAAGCTAAACCAAATTCAATTTCATAACTCAAAACATTGTATGTACATCAAATTGGCTAGGGTTAAAAAGATAACTACTCACTAATTATAATGGAAATCAAAGTTTAGATATATTCTTAGAACTAGAAGAGTAAAGAGATAACCGAAGAGTCCCCTTAGCCAAAGCTCCACCAAATGACTCCAAGGCTTCTAGCTCCACACCTTTACTTCTAGCTAGCACCCAACTTCAAGAGGAGGTAATGATAGCTCTTAGGATTACAACGAGCCAAGGAGAAGAGGGATTACTTTCTACTCCTTTGAATTCTAAGAACCAAACTAAAGCCTAGAGGCAAAGGTGAGAGGAGGAACACCCAAACTTGACCGAAATGATGGTGTGGTGGTGGAAAGGTTCAGCTCTTCCTTTGAAGGAGGAGCTAGGTCTCTTTGTCTCATGGATAAGTGGTGATGTTGGCCTAGTAAGGAGAGGAGAGGGAGAAAAGAGCTTGAGAGAGTTGGAGGAGAAAAATAGAGAGAACAAGCTAACTAAAACTTAGAAATGTGTAAAATGAAGTGTGGGTAATGAGGAGCTCGAATTTGGGTGAGAGATGGGGCAAATTCCAGCCCTTAGATGATAGAAAATGAGCATTTGGAAGATCTAAAGGTTGGCTTTGAATCAAGGGAACCATGATCCACTATTTTAAGCTTTGGAAGGCTAAAGTCCAAAATAAGTGACATCATGTGGTCCATCTTCTTTCTCTTCTCCTCAAATCAGATTGACATGCATAATTGGGTGGATTGGGCTCCATTGGGTTGGACTCAAAGTGATTGGGCCGACAAGGGTTGTCCGGTCGGCTGTGAAAAATTTCGGCGGGTTACAGACAACTTTTGGTGACTTCCGGTGAAGCTATTTCGCCATTTTCCCAAAATCCTCCAAATTCTCTCGTAATTTCAGAAATGTGCTCGGCTTCTCCAAAAAGTGATTAATTACCATCTTTAAGAGTGTTTCCGTGCCAACTCTCAATTTCTTAGCATAACAAGGAAACGTTATAAAAATGATGTTTTATTCATAAAAAATAAGCAATAAGCATGAAGTTAGGGACATAATAAGAATATGGCAAATTTTTTTTTGTGGTACCTAAATTGTGCTGGACCTGTAATTATGCTCACTGAACTTTAAAATCTATCTTTGTGATACCTGAACTTTCAAAATGATACGTCGGTGATACCCGGAACTAATTTTCCGTCTATTTCTGTCACTTGTGCTGACATGGCAACCTCAAAATTCAAATTTGAGGGTTAAAATACCCTTTTGCCCTTCTACAACTATTTTGTTTCATTTTTCATTTTTTTTATTTAGTGGGTCGATTTGACTTGGTTCATACCCGACCCGGTTCTTTATTATTTATTCATTTTTTTTTGAGATTTGTGGGTGGGTCGATCCAACCTAACTAGATCTTGTCGGGTCACGGATTCTCGTTGGTCAAGGTCTCTCCTCGTCGATTAGAGACGTTGTTTTCTGGCTGTGCCTTCGTCGTTCGACAACCTATCCAACGTGTCCTCTTCGTCGTCTTTTTTCGGCTTGGGTCAGAGGGCTGAGGAAACTCCTGGATGATGTTGACACCGACCTCATTAAAAAAACAAGGGTGGAAAGGAGCGGCTATCGACCAGATTGAGAAAGTCCTGGACATTGCTGACGCCGCTTAGGTCCATGTTGTCTTGTGTATTCGACGTGTCTTTGGAGGCGAGACCCACCGAAGGCAAGGAGAATCAATGACAATGGCAGAGGGCAGATAAGCTCTATAGAGGTCCGGCCGACTTGGGCTTCTCTGATCTATGACAAAAACTTGTCGCTCGTAGCTAAAACACCTCTGTGCTACTCCTCGCGCGCTACATTTGTGCTCACAACCGTTGTGCTGTTCTCTACCTCGAAAAATCCTTATATATATATTTGTGTATGTTATATTAACATGATGTGTTTGTGGTTTGGCGGTAGAATATTGGATGAGTACCATAGAGGTCTGGGGAGCAAATCTTATAGAGAGCATAGTTTTTGTGTGCCTTGTGTGTGACAACTTTATTCCTCACAAATATGTAAGAAGTACAATAAATGCCAATATCTATATAGCTGAAACTTGTGGTATGGTGGAACTTGACAAGTACTCTTGTTGTGCCTTGCACCTCCACAAGCGCTACAATGATATAACTGCCTATGATTAGTACTCTTACTAATCTATTTCACCCTTCCTTTAGTCTTGACAACACTTGGATCTTTGATTACTCTCTCCTTTACACCTGGAGCAACATTATTCTTAACTTCAACGTCTTCTACCTTCTTTTTGTAATATTCAACTATATGTCAATCTTTATCTCCTTCTTCAACAATATATATCCATAAGCCGTCCTTGAACCATGGAAACAAACTCCATTGCACTCAAAGCTGAGTGCCCCAAACCAACAGAGTTGTATATCATTCTCTGGCAATTCGATTGTGCATCCGGATCTTGCAGATTTTAACCATCTTTTCTTCATTAATGTCTTTGAGATAATAGTCATGTGCAAATGTTTCATAACACACATCATATATCGACATGGGATGCCCTTGTATTCGAACATCCTGCAAGAACATTCCATAATAGGATCTTCAGTGTCATCCGTGTCGCAACCCCTTTCATCTCCTATCTCATCACAATCAGAATGTCACTTAGATGGTAATAAATAACCTCCCATCTTGTCTCTTTCATTTTATACTTTGTAATTGTGAAGACAAGATAATTACATTCGTCAACTGGACTACCGACTACAAATTAATCAGCCTCTTTTGAACATTCTTTTTTTATCTAACTGAACATCCCGTGTGTGTAATATTTTGCAGCTTCTTTCTCCCAATCACTTAGGAGAGTTTGAGACACGAGTTTGTAAGTTTTGGAAAAGAAATCAGCTCCCACCTCATTCTTCCTCCTCTTCAGTAATGCTCGGTGTATTGCAGGGACAAACTCGTATAACTCCAAAGGTTGTCCCACATATCCTTTAATAAAATTGTTCATATTTTCACAACGCTGTATGCTTCAAATCCCAACAAAAAAGTGATCACCCAAATAAGCTTGTAACCACCTATGCCTTTTTTTGATACATAGTTCTAATCCATTCATGGTTCTCAAGATTGAATTTATCAATCATTTGCTGTCACATGGACTCAAATTGGTCAATACTCTGATACTTCTTCATACACTTGTTAAATGATTTCTTCATTGCAGCATCATAAAGGTAGCTTGATGCATTCCTTACAATGTGCCACAAACATAGGCAATGACTAGCTTCAGGTATAACTGTGTCAATGGCTTTCTGCATAGATTCATCATCGTTCATCACAAATGAAATAGGCTTTTTATCGATCATGGAATGAAGAAAGACTTTCAGTGCCCAAATATATGATTCCTCAGTCTCATTCACCAATAGGGCAGCACCAAAAGCAATAGTCCCACGATGATTGTTTGTCCCAACAAATAAAGCCAGCGGCTTCATGTACGAATTAGTTTTGTATGTGCTATCAAAAACCAATACATCCCAAAACTAGAGTACTATAACTAGAGAATGTGAATCCCTCCAAAATACATTTTTCAATCTGTCAAGTTTATCTACAGTTATTCTACAATAAAAATGAGGATTCATGGTTGCATGACCTTCCATATAAGACAAGGTTGATTGTGAGTCTCCATTGAACGAAGCAGCGCGTCATCTCGAGTTCAATTTATTGTACAAATATTTCTCCATAAACCCAACTTCAATATAACCCCCAGCCTGATTTACCATATACTCCATGACATTGTAGGTTCTAATTGAGGCTTCGCGCATAAAGTTTTCTATCGCTAAATCGGCTTCACTGATGACAAGGTGTGATCGCAAAAATTGAACCTCACATGGTTTAGCCAAAACATGGTTGTGCTCATTGATGAATTCTCTTATGACATATGCCTTCACACACTCTGCATAATTAATACGGAATCGAGATTTGCATGACTCTCTAGTTTCCATCTTCGGTGCGTAAGCTCTATCTATTCTCTTATTCCAGCTCGAAGCTCTCACTCCCTCATCATTGCCTTCTAGTCATTCTCTCCTTTGAAAATCTTTGGGGATCATTTCTTATGCTGAAACCAATTGCTAAAGAATAATTTGAATAAAAATCTTCAGCGTCTTCCACCGTATCAAACTGTATACGTAAGACATCATGCTCGGTCAGCTTATGGTAGTCTATCACGTCATCCACCTCTTAATTTTTCAAACCATCCATGCCAACACCATTTGAATCCATTTGATATCAACAGAACGATAAGAATATTGGAAATGTTGCTCTTTTAGATAAAATCATCAACAATATAATCTACCTCTAAAGAGACTATGTTTTGTTTTACTGTGATTAAGCTATTCGTAGCAAGTAGAACTCAAATCATCAAGTCATTACTGGAAATGAAGCAGTTATAGATTCCAAGTCCAGAAAGATCACTAAAATCCACCCATTTATCAAAAACAGCTGACATGGACCATAAGAGAAATGAAATCACTGGTTTACATACAACTCTTAAAGCAACCATTCAATTAAAAACTCAAAGCATATAAGAGATTCACTGGAATAAATATCATATAATATAGCCCATACATAGAATACCTCTTGAAAGAACAACTCAGCTTTGTTTTCGATAGAGAGAAACAAATGGAAGAGTTGAAAACTGACACATTATATACATATAGTCATTACTGCAGAGTGATTGAACAAGACACAAATTTTTAGTTTGAAGCTTATACGTTTTTAGCAAGTAGCTAGTCATAAACTAAAATCAAACTCAAAATATGAATGATAAGGTAGCCCAAAAGAAAACCAGAATCGCATAAGTGTTTTCAAACAAACATAACAATCAAAATCTCAAAAAAGTCAATAAATTTGTTTTAGATTTACTGACTTGTTTGAGCACAACAACGCCGTTTGAGCAAATACAATTCTTATCCTTATACCCAGATAATTAGAATGTTTCCCGTTGAAATCCATTGAATTGTGGTTGAGCAGTTTGAGCTAGCAACCTTTCCAAGAATTTCGCCTAACGTGTGATATTGAATTAGAGAAGAGGGAAACCAAACTCTCATCCGTTTTGGAGAAGACCGTTTGGTTAACTCAAATCTTCCTTTTATTAGGTTATCATAGAAAACTTATATAGAAACTTTTAAAGACTTCTAAACCAAGATAGCATGTTAGTTCAGCTGGCTAAGCCCTTTGATTTTCCTATATTGGGCTGCCCGAGTTCGAAACTCCTGGCTGTTCTTTTTTCTTTTTTCATCTGTTGACTGTTTTTTTTAATTATTTTTTTTATCATGTCGGGCTACCTATGTTTGGTCTTATAAAGATATAACCATATAAGTTTCAACTTTAGCTTGCTCGACTAAAGTCCACGTCCACATCCAAAATCTGGTTCTTACAACTTTATTAAGTTTAGATCATTCTCAAACTCAATTTCAGAGGATTTTACAAACTTGGTCTCTAATTAAGCACAATGAATTGAAGTAAAAGTAAAACGTGAGAGCCACTACAAAAAACACTAAAGATTCATATTCAAGAGTTTTGTGGGGTGGAACTTGTATTGACTATGTTGGCAGAACTTAAAGTCTTTGAGCTATGTGTGTGTGAAAGGGGGCTTGCGCATGTGCACGACGTATTTCGTCTTTTCTCAATGGTCCTTCGTTCTCTTTTCTTCAACAATCTCAGAATATCACAAAATAAAAATGAATCATGTAGAGCAAATAGTACCTTCACATTTGAGTTTGGGATAGTGATACCACTTAAGGTGATTTCCAAACTGCAAGAAATAAGAATAAGACCGTTGTTTACATTGCATCCAGTTCCACATTCATGACTTCTTAAGCACGTCTTAACAATGAAAAAATATTTAGTGTTTAGGGTTTAGGGTAAGATTTCAGGTTTTTAATTCAGATTCATCATGTCTGGGGATGAGAGTTTGTGTTCCATATCCTCACCCCCGTTCTTCCCAATTTATAAAATTCATGAATTGAAATAAGAATTAGACCGTCACTTTAGTTAAATCGAGTTTCAAGTTCATCACTTATTAGGGTTTAAAAAATAATACATCAGGGTTTAGGGTTTGGTAAAAAATTTCAAGATCCGGATCTAGAACCGTTTGCTTGCATTTTAGGTTTAGGATTTAGGGTTTGGTGAAAGAACCCAACCTCGATTTAGTTGCCTAAACCGGAATCAAACCCCTTCTAAAAACGCGAACCAACAAAAATCATTCAAAATTTCGGCAGAGTTTCGTTACTAACGTGGAATTACCATTACCTGCACGCGGAAAATACACTTCATCCTATGCCACAAAAATCAAACCGTGGGCACCAATCCCATCCGGATTTCTCAATATATCAACAGTAATGTAATATAATAAATATATCTGTACTTTACTGAAATCCGGAGAAAAATCGTATAATATATACAACAGAATACTCAGAGAGACCTCTAATGTATAATCATATAAGTATACCACAGTAGGTAGAACAATAAACCTACTGGAAGAAACAAGGTAGCTCGAGCACTATGCCTCCAACCACGACGTGCGACACCAGAATCTGAACTGCAAACTGGGCACGGAAACCGAAAAGCCCAGGGGAAAGACATGAAAACCGTTAGAGTGAGTGGACGAAAATAAATGTCTTTCGCCAATTAATATATGTTATAAAAACATATGCGAGTCAGAATGCATAAATAATCAAATGGTACACGAGGTCAACTCTAACTCCTCACGCGTACAAAGCATGCATAAAAATCTCACGGGGTCACTCGTGGACACATCCGTGCTAGTACAGTCAGAACCACGGGATCCCTAGCCCACACGTGATTCTAGCCAGAAAGGCCTCAGGTCAGAGGTCTGCCTCCCCCCGGTAAAGGCCTCGGGTCAGAAGTCACAGCCTCCCCCGGTAAACATCCTCGGGGATCAGCCGGGATGCGAGTGTATCGATACAACATATATAACGACTGTACTCTGTGTAAACCAAATCATAAATAGTTCGATGCAAATACATGAAACAATATATAAGTGTATATACGTAATATATACTGGTATAGGTATAATCGTATAACACATGCTCATGTAAATCGAAATCACGTATGCATGCTCAAGTTTGTAAAACGTATATAAAGACTCGCAATCAATCCGTGAAAAGAAATTGTCCACTCATAGACTAGCGTAACGCAGTTCGCGTTAACCTGTGATCCGGCGGAAAGTTCCTCGCCAAACGAATGATCACGAACTCCCTGAATAATCACAAAGTCCATTACTCAAAGTCATAACTCGACAATTCAAAACAAATCACGAGAAACCACCGTTCTCGGAAACACATAATCCGATTACGACAAACTGTCGAAAATCCGAAAATCACACCTCAATACCTCACTGTAATTTCGGATGCTCAATTCGAAAAAGGAACCTCCCCACTGCGATCGGGGCGTGATTTCGAGTGAAATGACATGCAACTTGTTGAAAACCCCAAAAAGTCAAACTGTTGACCGTTGACCGCCGCCGCGCCGCCACCAAACTGAACATTCCTCGGCGGAGCAACCCCTATTCCACTCAAAATCACCCACTGAGCAACTTTCATAACTGCAACAAAGGCCAATTCACACTAACTAGTCCAATTTCGTGATAAACCGAATTGTCTCACAATTTTCAAATCCAAAATTCTCCATACACAAGTGAAATTGGATCACCAAACTTACATGGTAGCTTCTAGGTGATGAGAGCTTCAAAGCCCACTCCAAATTGTAGCTCAATTTGGCCGGAATCGGAATCCACCATTAACCCCAAAATTCTTCAATTTGGCAGGATTTTTTTCTCTCTCCACCGTGGACTTCACCGTAAAAGGAGGCCGGGGATGAGTAGAGGGCGTCGAGGCGAGTTGTTTAGGTCCTTCCCCGTGGCCGGAGACGGCCGGACGGCAGCTCGCCGTCGACCACTGTGGCCACCGTCGCGTTTCTCTTTCTCATGCAAAGTTGACCGGTCAACTCCAGTCAACACAATAACTCCCTCATAGACTTTCCATAAACGGAAACCCCACTATTTATACCTTTCTCAATTTGGAAACTCCAATAATCACACTTTTCGACGAACTTCAACTACCCGTAACTTTCTCGTCGTAAATCCGATTTCGATAATTCTCGCGGCAACAAACTCAACTCAACATATTCTTCAATTATCACCCAAAGTCAAACACTTCGACAAACCCGATAAAAATTCAACGGTTCACCCAAACACACACTTTAACCGACTAAATAATCAACAATCGGAAATATTCACAACATAATCCTCTTAACTCGGAATAATGCTCCGGAAGTTCCCACAAGCTCGAAATTAAATTCTCAACAACCTCCATGAAGAAGCCGAAACCAAATTCTCGTCCGAAAATTTAGTCGTTAAGAGAGCCATTAATTTAACCCGATTATATCAAAACTTCAAATATTCATAATTTATTCCTCGGTCGTCCAAATAACGATCCGGAACCGCCCACGAACTCGAAATCACATGTATAACGACTCTCGAGAAGAGACTCAGCTCCAATTCTCGGCCAATGATTTAGTCGTTATCAAACCTGGCGAGTAAATCCATTATCGGAAATCTACGATGATACGCTAACTCGCGAATTAAGCTGATTTCACTGCTGATTCTCGACTGGGTCATCACATTTGGTCAAAAATTTCAAGATCCGGATCCAGAAATGTTTGCTTGCATTTAATTCGGTTATGTAACAATCCTAGATAGAACCTGGTGAAAAAAATAAATTTGTTAACCAAAAATTATGTTTTGTATGCCTAAACAATGTCATACGTACTTTGATCATACCAGTCATGGACCAATAAGTTTTGTAGGCTTAAACTGAAAAATCAAGATCATATTTGCATCATATTTGAATCAACTCAATCTAACTATTATGGGTTGTGTGACTGGTATAATGGTTCTTTCAGATCTAATTTTTTTTTGATATCAGGATCAAAAACCGATCTTGAACTGTGACAGATTCAGAGCTGAATATTTAACAACAATTTTTTGTTTTTGAGATCTCAAACCGAACTATCTAGATACAATTCTTTCGGATCGATTATTCGGTTCTTCGAACATCGTGGCCATAGCTAATTGAATTGAGCTACATAAACTCTTCTTAATTTATTATCCGAAGCACAATGAAATTGGAATGAACTAGAATTCCTTTTCTTCTAATGGACATTTAATACCCGGATTCAGATCCTCTCCAAATGTAGAACCTAATGCATCACCTAACAAGTCAATATGAGCCGTCTATTGTGATCGGTATTTCTGCAATTTATGTTCTCTTCTACTTCTTCCATCTCAATCAACTAAAATCATCAAACGAGAATATATGGCCTGGTTACCATCCAAGGATCAAAAACTTAAAAAACTCAATAGCTTGATGTCGAACTTGAATCCAATCTCTCCAAAGTCTGATTGAATCTCAGCCATGTCATGCTTTACTCCCTCGTCTAATTTTTTCTGAAAGCAATACTGCTCTTAGAAAAATTGACTCTCTGCCCAGTGCCTTTTCATAATCTTCCAGCACTGCTTTGATAGTAGTACACTCCTCAATCGTAGCTCTGCCAAATAGGAGACTATTATCTGCAAATAAAAAATGGTGAATCATGGGAGCATCTTGGCATATATGTACTCCTCCTAAGCGTCCCTGCCGAAACCGAGCACCAAGAAGAGCTGAAAACACCTCTGTACAGAGAATAAATAGGTATGGGGACAATGGATCACCCTGACGTAGTCCCCGAGAAGGTGTCAGGTAATCCTTTGGCACCCCATTAATGAGGAAAGAATAACAAACTGTAGTGACACACTGCATAATAATTTGCACCCAATTCTCATCAAAACCCAACCGTAACAGAACTGCCTCTAAGAACTTCCATTCCATCCGATCATACACCTTACTCATATCTAATTTCAAGGAAAAGAATCTTCTACAGTAGAGCAATTATGAATAAAATGGGATAACTCATTGGCAACCAAATTATTATCTGTAATTAAACGCTCAGGGATAAAAGCACTCTGAAATGGAGACACAATGTCCTTCAAAAACACCTTTAATCTGTTTGCAATGGCTTTCGATCATATCTTATAAATCACATTGCTAAGAGCAATGGGTTGTAGGTCAGATACCTGCTTCGACTGAGGAATCTTTAGGATAAGACAAACATGTGCGAAGTTAGTTTCCTTTAATAACTGACCAGTATGAAGAAAGCCCTGCACCGCAGCAACTGCGTCATCACCGATAGTATCCCAATATTTTTGGAAAAACAAAGGAGACATACCATCAGGTCCATGAGCCATATTCGGATACATTTGAAACAAAGCTTTTCGGATCTCATCTCTCAAATAATCTGCACATAATTAACTCCAAATTCATGGCCCCTGTAACCCGCGGTGTCAATAGTTCTACCACTGCCATCATATGTCCTTCATTAATTGTAGAAGACTGAAACATTTGATCAAAATAGTTGATCACCACTTCTTGCATGTCATCAACACTTGTTTGCAACACTCCTAAATTATCCATCAAACCATTTAATCGATTCTTGGCAAGCCTATTCGTTGCTTTTCGATGAAAATATTTACTATCACCCTCTGTTAACCAAGTAACCTTTGCACATTGTTGCCAATACACATGTTCCTTAGCTAACAATACATCTAGCTTCGATGAAAGCTATGTATATTTAGCTTGACTCTCAGCAGTTAAAGACGAATCAAGCAAACCCTCCAGCCAAGACCTCAAAGATGCGATCTCTCTGCCTCTGTTTCCAAACTTTGTATGCTGCTAAGAGTTCAAAGGAAAGCTTTTTTGCCTGATTTTCTGTACAACCTTGTACATTGGTTGACCTGACACTAAAGAATACAATCCTTGATTCACAACCTCAGCACAATCATCATGTTGAGTCTAGAATTCCTCAAATCAAAAACGTCAAAGCCGTCAGACATTTGTTATAGGATCCATTGCAAAAACTCCCAACAGAATAGGCACATGATCACCATGTAACAATATGAGATGTCGAGCTCTAGAGCAAGGAAATATGTCCAGCCATGAACGCGTTCCTACTGCCCTGTTAAGTTTGCTTCGCACACCTTGCCCCTTCCACATGAATGGAACACAAAAATACCCTAAATCAACCAATTCACATTAGCTTAGGGTGTCCCTAAAAAGCTGCATTTGACTCTCTGATCTGTTTCCTCCACCATCAGATTTGGAGGCAGAGAATATCTCGTTGCAATCACCCATGACCACCTAAGGAGATGACGACTGATCTGCTAATTTCTTCAACAGTGAGAAAGTTAAGTGTCGAGATGCCATCACTGGATGACCATAAAAACCAGTAAGTCTTCACAACTCGCCTGAACCATGTGAAGCTATTACATCCATATCAATGTGATTCTTTGATTTGGATCGAAATCGCACATCCAAACCCTCTTCCTAGAATAGCGCCAAGCCAACAGAAAGGGTGAGAATTTGACTTGACTTTCTTCACGAGAGTTGTAGAGTATTTTATTTCGAGATTGTAAGAATTTTCGAAGAATTTTTTGGATAAGCGAGCTAATTTTTATGATTATCGCGTGAGAAATTATTAAAAAGGAAATTATTTTTGGTCGGTTTATTCTTGACCGTTAGATCATGATGAGATCAATTATGTGTCGTTGATCTATTGAAGAGCTTTAGGGTATAAATGATAATTTTCCTGAAAACCCAAACCAGAAAACATTACGGGCACGACCCGTTTCTGAAATTTTTTGACCCGCGTGCCGCTGTTGACCCGACCCATTCGGATTGTCGTTTTCCGGCCACCTCCGATGCTGAAAAGGTAGGATTTTGAAGCTCTTGGCTTCCTTAATTTATTGTTGTGAGGATTTTTGTTGTTTCCAGGGGTTTTGGGGTAACCCAAATCGAGTTAACCCATGGAGAATCGTCGCCGGGCTCGGAAGTTCTCCAGCATATTTTGGGGGTCAGGGTGGAAAGGTTATGAAGCTCTCCCTCCCCTGAGTCGTTTATGAGTGATCTCGAGCTTCGTCGTTGCTCGAGGACGGAGTTTCGAGGATTTGAATTTTCTGGCCGATTTCGGACCGTGCGGTTCGAGTGCCGATTCCGGCGCGAGTTAAGGAGCGTGAGTTTAGGGGTTTTTAGGGGTTAATCGCCGCCGTTGGTGGTGGCTGCCAAAAATAGGTTTTCCGGTCTATTTTAGGTCTTTTTGGCCAAACGCCATCGAATTGAACTCTGGCTCAGTTATAAATATGGTTGGCCTCGTTGAGAGATTTCCAACGAGGGACCGAACATCCTTATCAGAGTACTTTCACTAGAGGCGGGTGTCACCCACGTGCCATCGCCCGTGGAGGCGCATGAGGGCCATGCACTGCCGTCCACGGCAGAGCTCCGGCGAGGAAGGTTATAGGATTTCGCAACGGGGTTTTCTGGATTATTTTTAGAGCCAATTTCCATAGTTTTTCATGTTCTGATATTATGTGATACTTATGGATAGGACATCGTGATCGGGATTTCAGCAAGGAGAATTCCGCTGGACCTCAACAATAGTCGCAGACTTGTAAGTGGACCTTTATTTTCACAGTCGATAGCGAGTTCATATTTTTATGCATTACGCTTACGGTATATTTTCATAGCATTTATTTGGAGGTTTATTTGTGATGGTTTATTTAGTTGCGTCGAAGCCTTAGTTATTCGATTGATCACCGGATAGCTGGTCGGACCGGGTTAAGACAAACACCCTGCCCGACCCAGATTGTCTCGGGTTAGGACAAACACCCTAGACAATCACATCACCTTATTTTTATTATATACAGTCGTTCCGGGTTATGGCAAACACCCTAAACGACCACCTCCATTGTATTTCAGTTATGATATTTGAACTCACATTATTTCACGGAAATCAGCAAAAAGGGATGATACTCCACTTTTATCGATTTACACAGATTATGTTATTTTCGTCTACTTACGCTAACATTTTATATTTTAATGTCTTTCCTTGAGCTCTTCGATTTTTGTCGCCCAAGCTGCAGTGTATATCCTAAGAGTGTTTGGTTTCGTCGAAGCCTTCGAGTTCACCAATCATCTCTTCAGCAGTATATTTTAGGTCACTGTCAGTTTGTATCATATGTATGTAGAAGTCGCTATGGATACCAGTTGTAACATGTTGCTTTCAGTGAGAATCTTGTGATTAGTCAGATACTCAAGTAATCGTTGAGTTTACTTTCTTTTGAATTCAGAACCAGTGCTTTATAAATATGTTTCTAAATTCCTGAGTTGAGTTTCTAGTTTTGTTTATGACATTTGTTGAGAAATCCGGATGGACAACGGTAGTTCATGGTTTGTTTGTGAGATTTAGTTTCTGAAGTGTTTTCTTCATGCAGGGTTTTGGTTGTCTCAGTTTCAAGGGAGGTTATGTCAAAAATTTCGTAGAACTTCCTAGATTATGGTCAGTCGTTAGGGCTTAGTCTTAGCTTACGTACTAGCTAAACTAGGGTTGAGTCCTTTCACAATCAATAAATTGAGACGATGCTCATTTATACTTTGTGGGTCTCAGGCCCAAAATTTTAAGGCCTCAGACCCAAAAAGTTTAAGGCACATTTCTAATACATGGGAAAATACACAATAAAAGTAAAGAAAATTTTAGGTTCAAAGTCAATTGTATGAAACTATCTAAACTTCTCATTTATATATTTTGGACCCAAGTATTTTCTATATAAAAATCACTAAATATTAATTTCACCACATACTCTTACGAATGAGTATCTAGTTTAAATCTTTTTTTGTTTTTATATGGTGAGCAATATATTGATACTGTAATTGTAATACACACTCCCACCGAATTATCTGGCTCGATTAATTGAAATCCCTTATGCATTACAATACTAAAATAATTTTACCAAATAAACCCAGAAAAATAAACCAGAGTAGTGCATAAACTTCAAAAAATCCGGTGGCACCGCTCCTTAGTTGCCCGGGCACCATCTCTATTGCGAGGCATCTTGTTCAAATCTTTATCATGCAAATTTCATGGGACATATATAGTTCCATTTTTGTGTGACGTGACTAAAAACAAAGTGGCTTATACCTAGTTAGTCATTAGTAATTAAATCTTAGATCATTGAGTTGTTATTGCATCATTGAATGTTGTAAAATTGTGAGCATTGAGATAAACCTCTTACTTAATGGATAATTCTTAGGTACCCAAAGGGTATGGCAATTTTGATTTATCACTTGAAAACAAATTAGGTGGTTATTATGGCTAACTAAGTTATTATTTGTGTTATTTAGTTGTATTTGAGGTAATTATTAAATTTAGAAACTCACTTACAAATTTTGAGCAAATTGTTCTTAAAGTTGTAATTTTGATTAAATTAATTGTAAATATCATATATAATCATAAAAATATGTAATCGTTGTATTGATATTTGTCTTAAATGTTGTAAATTCATGTTTAAATATATTTTAATTTTATTTCTCAAGTGATAAATAAAGATACAACATACCTCTTGAATACTCAATAATATCCCCTTATTCCCCAATTTTGAGCCAATTCATGTTGCATTCATGCATTGCCCTCGTTACACATGGCGAACCATCTGCCGTCCTCCCAAAGTGCCTCTCTATCCTAAACAGCCGAGACTCAGATCTAGTGCACACTAAGAATAGCCGTCGAAACAAAAGTTTTATAAAAGGTAATTCATAGGTACCAACGGTATAATGCGACAAATCGACTACTTCTTCCATTCTTCCATTCTCCCAAGAGACAATGCCAGCAAAGTATATTCAAAATTATGCCAATAAACTATAAATGCTGATTTCCTAAGCCAGCTTGCCAATTTTACAGCCACTAAGGTTGGAACAGAAGGTGGATTATGTACAAATGCAAAAAGAATTGAAGATATTTCGTTTTGTTAGTAAAGAAGGGATTTTGACATTCAATTTCTTTGTTTTATAAATAAAAATTGAAAATACAAGATAATTGAGCTTTTTAAACTAAGTTTTGGTAAGATGTGAGGCTTGGTGTAGCAAAGCGACAGTGCCCAAGTTAAAAAGGGTTCTTTCTGGCTCTTAAGATTATTAGTGTTAAAGGTCGAGTCTTTGCGCTAAAATTGAAAGTCTTCAGAGAAGGAGAAAGATTTAGCATGTTGAATTGGGCTGGATCGGCTCAATGGGCTCGAATTGTCTGATAAAATGGGTTCCCAAAATTTCTGAGGTGAGCGGAGGAAGCCATCGCCTCACGCTCAAATTGTTGAATTCTTCCCTTGCTGCGAGCAGTTTTAATATTGTCCCTTATTCCAAAACACCAGCTCATGTATTGGTCGGAGTTGTTGATGATGAGTACCTCTCTGACCCACACAAAGGTTGTTTATAGACTGGTTATGTTGTTACCATGGAAAACACAACGATTGCTTAGAGATCAACTAAGCAAACCCTTGTTGATACTTCCTCGAATCATTCAGAAATCATTGCTTTGCATGAAGCAATTAGAGAGTCTGTTTGACTTAGCTCAATTTTTCATCACATTCAAGGGTTTAGTGGATTACCATCTACTATGAAGGCTCTTACTTGCATCTTTGAAAATAATGCGGCATGCATTGAACAGATGAAGTTGGGTTACATTAATGGTGACAATACAAAGCATATATTGCTGAAATTCTTCTTCAATCAACAACAATAGAAACTGTTGAATAGCCATGTGAACCAGGTAGGTTTGGTGGATAATGCTGCGGACCTGTTTACCAAGTGATTACTTAAATCCACATTTGTGAAACATGTGAAACACATTAGTATGCGTAGGTTATCTGAATTCCATGACTGAGTTTACAATCAGGGGGAGTTATATTTTCTGTAAACATCATGGGGAGTCTACATCACATGTATTAGTTTTTATAGTTGATGCGTTGTACTTTTTTTTTCCTTAAACCAAAATTTTGTTTTACCCATAAGGTTTTTGTTTGCTTGACAATGTTTTTAGTGAGGCAACAGGTCATGCATCATTCATTAGGTCATCGACACAAAGAAGAGTGTTTAAGGAGATTTATTCTCCGTAACTTCTGGTGTGTGTCTAGTCCTAGTTAGATAAGATTCAGTCTAGATAAAGATCCAGATAATCCCTGCTTTATCGAGACAGTTATTGTAACGAATTGTATCAGCCTATATATAAGGTATTTTATCAATGAAAGAGTTACAGTTTTCAGTTGATCATATATTCTCCAATAGGGAGAAGATTTATTTTTTTATGTCGTCAAATTGTACACATATATCCTCTAAATATCGCATATACGGGAAAAGATGAGATATTTACTCTCAAAGATATATTGATCCATCCAAAAGGGGAGATATAGGGGATATATCAGTATATCACAAAGATTTTAATCCATGATTTTCCTCTACGGTCAAAACAAAACCAATAATTCGAGTGTGACACGAAGATCTCTATTATGTGCCACCCACTAGTAGGCTTGTAAAATAGGCCGGCCCAACCCGCCTCGAGCCCTAAGACATGTAGCCCGTGTACTGCCCGGTCCTAGATTTTTTGAGCTCTAGTATAAAATGGGCAGGGGATGGCAGACCCTATCACTAATTTATGAAGCCCAAGTTGTACCCATTGGTCGATAAAGTACGGGCCTATAAAGCCCGTTTGTGGCACGCCCTAATTTTAAACGTATACTTTTTTGGAAACTAGATGCGTTGTTATATTGTTTGAAAAAAGAATTAATTTTACATGTATAAGTCTAAACTTTACGGCAAAGGTGACTTAGTTAGCTAATTGTTTTCAACCAAGTTGACCACTAGACCACGGTTACATGTCAAAGTAAATCAATCAAATGTTATTTATTTAACCTAATATATGTGATTAATTAAATATGAATCACATATTTAAATGATGTAATCATGTATATAGCCGTTGAAGATTGATGGAGTTTCATTATTGTAGAATTCAAAATTAATTAAAAAGTTGATTCTTAAATTGTAATTTATTGTTAATTGAATTTTATTTCTTCATTAATCATCATTTACTAATTACAATATATATATATATTTCATTTATAAAATTATATATTTATATATTTATTTATTTTTAGGTTGGGCCGGATATTACTTATATGGACAGAGTTTTGGACATACTCAGGGCTTCAAAAGCATCACCCATACCTTGCCCTTTCCAAATGGGCCAAGCAAAACCCGCCCGTTAGATTGGGCAGAGCCGGCCCGAAGCTCATAAAATAGGGCTGAGCATGGACGGGCAGATGGACTTTGGGCCGGATTTACAGGCCTACCCACTGGTGTGCGGCAACATTTACATGAGCAAAGCCTCGGTGTACTTCGGTCCATGAGCAAACTCTGCAGAAGTACCATGCTAATTTCTCAGGTGCTTATATAAGTGGACAAGCTACTTCAGTCTTCAGGACGTGTGAATGTTCAGTTTCAAAGTCTAGATGGCAATATCTTCGAGTCGGGAAGCAACTCTGGATATATTAACATGCTCGTTATACTCTTCCAAAAGAAGAACAGAGCACGTAGTGTTGGACGCAATTCCTCGTGGGGGGCATTCCTTTCAAGGAGAGAAAACTTCAAATGATGAAAAGGCAGAGTTCAAAGCTTTGAAATGACTGCAGTAAAGAGAAGTGTAAAGCCTAAGAGAGCTCCATATACTCTTTGGATAGAGGTGATAAATTATCGAGATTAACAGTCGGACTCTGGAAAGCCTATCAAGTTCAAAATGTCCAACTCTATGTACAGATCAGGGGGGAGCCATGCCATAGAGCTATCAACAATTGACATCACGAAAAAGCAATGCAATTAGAAAGACAATATTGCCAAGAACATTTGTATTTCGCATGTTAATGAGTAACGAGTACATCTATTACATACATTTGACGCAAGGGTGCATTGAGAAGGAAGTACTTACTGGGTTGAAAATTGTCAATTCAATGCTACATATGTCTTTAACCTTGTAATAAGAACAAAGTATCAGCTGAACGTGGCAAGATTTAGATATGGGGATGGTCACTGTTACATTCTTCTTAAGGTACCAGATTGCATTTAGCTCTTGACAGTGAGATATACGTATATCCTGTACAATTGGAAGGACAAGGTCATCCAATTATGCCCTTAAGCCCTGTGTGATGAGTAATAGGACTCAAAGGTTGAATCTTGTCCCATCCCTTCCCTGTCTGCATCTCCTGATCCTTGGTAACTCCAACAACTGAAGTCAAATCAATTTCATCTGTGTCAAAAAACTTATCCCAGAAAACATCATTAATACCCGGAAGGTTATGTTCTCCATCTTGCGAGACATCTGCATCAGTATCCATCTCGGGAGAGAGTGCATCAATTCCTGCAGGCATTGCCCCATCCAAATCAGTTGACACATCCATGTCCTCCATGTTTTTCATCTCAGAGGCCAAAAAGTCTGTGTTGCTGATTTCCAGAGTGCTTAGTGGGACCATTCCTTGCACTTGAGTTAATTCAGGCAAAACTGTATCCTCTTGATAATGGCAGACATTCTCCTCTGAAAATTGGGTTGCTGCAACACAGTCAGTAGCCACACAGGAGGGAGTTGCTGTAACACAGTCACCAGCTACATAAGAGGGAGTTGATGTAACACATTCAGTAGCCACATAAGTGGAAGGCCGAAGCTGAGAAGTGGCTCTAGACGGATGTGTGACAGGAGATCCAGATTCTTCTGACACATATGAAGTTGGTGAAACCTCAGCAAGGGTGACTCCCAAATTACGGACACAGTTCCTACCGTCTAGTGCACTGGAAGCAGGAACATTATCAATCAGGAAAGCATCAGGATTGTTCATTGATGGCTCCCGCCTAGGAGATATATTCATCTTCATAATCTGCCGTAGCATTGCTTTCGCTGCTTCATTCATTGAAGGCTGGTATTTCACAACTTGTCCATCCAGACTTCTACTGCTAAGTTTCCCGACCAAAAGTTCATCATCTTGCCTTGGGAGTCTCCTTTTCTTATTGCTACTGGTAATGCGCCTGCTACTTTCATTCTGATGCTGCACAAGCTGAGATAAAAAGCCAGGACTATGCATAGCCTTTGCAAGAAATGACATCATTTGCTGCTGCCGCTGTTCCATTCCCTGCACACGTTCACCAACATTTTGCAACTGGTGATCTGTTTCTTGCTGCTCCTGCCTCAAGTTAACAAGTTCCTGCATAAGAATGTTCTTGTCTCTTTTAAGCCTTTCAACCTCGTCCTCTATTCTAAGGCTTCCCGGCTCTACACGTGTTGCAACTTGGGAGCTCTGGACTTGAGGTGCTGGTGCTGGCGCTGGCGCTGGCGTTGGTGCTGGATAACTATGTCCATGAACTGGTTTTCGCCTGCTGACGGTCTTCAAAAGATGTTTCTGACCTCTTAGAAACCCTTCATTTGCAAATTCCCATCGGTCCGCATGTACTTTCCTAAACCCCTGTAAATTGAATGCAACACCATAGATGATTATAATCTTCTTCTTTTTAAACATGAACATAAATCAACATCCTCCTGAAGCATAACACAATGAAACAGATTTTTGATGTCATAATCATGTTTCAGCAACAAACACCATTCTCATAGTCATCCTTCTAAACCAGTTAGGATTTCGAAATCATCTTCCCATGCAACCAAGCGTGTATTATCTATTAAAGTAAAATAACTACTTCTAAGTTCTAAGATCCTTAAATGAGGACCTGCTCCTCTGGTTAGCCTATTACATCAATTAGGAACCTTCAGCACTAACAAACAATCCAAATTGTCTACGATACAAATAAAGATAAATATCCGTATATCTATGCTAGTGTGTGAATTCTAAAAGAATGGAAGCTTAGTTTCATTATATAATCTATGGAAGCAAGAGAAAGAGGAAAGGAACAAACCTCACAGGTACATACCTGTTCATCGAAAAAAACTTCATCCCGCTAGTCTTATAATAACAAATGTACCAAAACTGGGACACTACTCAATGCTTGTCATCTGTACGAGTCCAGACAACTTGAATTACTACGTATAATATTATAATACCCCTATAACCATATCCTTGTACTTATAAACATTCTCAGTATGTGCAAGGTAATGCAGTACCAAACACTAACAATTTCTTCAAGTCCCTTGTACTTAAAACTCACAAATTTTTCATTGGGGACATCACTCAACATTTTGTCGAGATCATTACTTTTATAAGTGAAACTTGTTAATTAAGGGTTTCTAATTTCTGCTCGTGACTATCAAACTCGAATACTAAGCTATATTGGGATTCTATTGCATCTTTCTAACATCTATCGAAAACCAAGACGCTAAAGAACACTTTAAAAAATGACAGCTTGAATCATATACCAATCTAAATTGCAACCCTTTAAACCCCTAGAAACTAGTCCGAATTTCGCAATCCCCAAACAGAATCAAGCAAACAAAAAATTCAATCTTTAACTCAAAACCAAGACTAGAGATAAGAGAAAACTTTACATAAGTATTGAGCTGCCTGACGAAGCTGGAGAAGTTGTTGTGTTTGAAGTACTTGGGCAAGAGGTCCCTGGCGAACTCGGCGTCGTTCCAAACGACGAAGGTGTTGTTGCCGTTGCCCCAGGAGACCATGTAGTCGGATGACGGGTCGTCTACCATGTCGTAGGTCTTGTTTAGAAACGGCGGGATGCTAGTGGCGGCGTTGATCATCGACGCCGTGTCTGCGATCGACTCCATAGATTCAGTAGATTGGATTGAGTCAAATTGGGGAAGAAGAAGAGTGAGAGGAAGAGTATTAGCGGTGGGTTATGGATGGAGTGGCAATTATTTACGGAGACATGACGGCACAGCTCCATTCTTAAATACTTTTCGGCTAACGAATTAAATAGGAAATTTAAAGGATTTTATTTATTTATTTTTACATAAATGGATAGGGCAAATATTTGATTTCTTTTTTCTGAGAAAACATAATTTTTCACAAGATTTATTTTCCTGGAATCAAAGTTTTCCTTGCTCTTCTTAGAGATCTTGTGTTTGATTTGCAAGGTAGCGATTGTTACCAAAAACATTGGGGTAATTTTTCTTTTATAATCGAAAAGATATAATTATATAAATATTATTCATAAAATGTATATTTAAAGCTTGCTTCTTCTTTTTTAGGAGAAAATGCATATATTGCATTTTATACTTGTCAGATACAACAAAAAACACTTAGAATAATGCTCTTTTTTAGGAAAGGCAAAACTAAACTAAGCAGTGTTGTATCCATAAGCATTTAGAGCTCACATAAACTAGGTCTAATCTATCAATGTATTTTAGATAAAATTAGACCGAAATTACACCTCACTATCATTTCTTTTTTGTCTTGCCTTCATTGGCAAAGCCCTCTTCCTCAACCATCGGGTATGTCAATCGCAGAGGATCAACTACCTTCAGCTTTTGCTCCCCATTCTTTTTAATTGTGGACCTTGGCTGTCTCATAAGAACCCAGCCAAAATTCGCATGTCCACAATTAAAAATAAAAGGCCCGAGAAGACTAAATATTCCAGCAGGCCATGGAGCCCAAGAGTCCCAACACAACTCTGAGGAACCGTATTGGAACGCGCGTGCAACACCACCACCAACAAGACTAGGCCGTATGGCTCACCACCAACCCAGGACATCGTCACAAGATGTCGACTGCCACTCGACCAACGCCAAAGCCGACCATGCAACTGTGCCGCCACTAATGGATCCTAAACTCCCAAAAACATCTACACATTCTTTGCAGCTCTTTTTGAACGATCGGTCATGATCTTCAGAACCACAGGCCAGAATCTCTGACTTCCTTGCCTAGCAACCACACCTTGCCCGAGAACATTCCCATCACACCTTGGATCCTATGGTGGCTTCTTCCACAACAATCTGTCAACCCTTATCTCAACTTTGAGATCCAGAGGAGCGATTTCGATGGCGAGAAAAGCCATATAAGAGACTGCATCAATGACAGTTTGCGGTTGAGACAGCTTCACCCGCACTCTGAATCTTGAGTCGACTCGTACCGCCAACTTGGTTAGTGGCGCTAAGGCGACACTCTGTCTCGTCAAGATTGACGACTGGAGGTGAATACTGACAGCGCCAAACGCCGCCATAGAAACTTGTGAAGGAGGGAGAGGCTCCAGAAAACCAAGAGCAATTAGGGTTTCCATCCTTACGATTGATTATATTTAAAGCTTGCTTGATATCATTTGAGTTCGTTTTATTAAGAAAGCTTACAAAATCTAAGTAACTTAAAAAATAAGGACCTAATTAATAATATCTCTAAACCAAAACAAACAATTTTTTTTAATGAGGAAATGTTAGATTGTATTAAATCATTAGTCAAATATATCGAAAGTCACTTAGTCTAACCCTTCCTAATTTAATGAGAGACAAATCTAAACTAAACAATGAGTTGTTATTAAACCATTGGAACCCATAGAAAATTAGAATCCTAACTAGGTAGGCTAGAGGATGTCAAACCCAAATCAAATCGGCTAGAAAAAATAGAAAAAATTTGACTACTAACCAACGGGCCGAGACAAAATCTACAAACCCACGTTACAAATGACATTTATTGAATTTAGAGAAACTAAAAACCTAAAAACAAAAAACACAGAATCACAACCCACAAAAAGGAAGCCCAACAACATCTGCCCCAAGCCGCTTCTCAGTCAACAAACGCACAGTCATCGCTTGAGTAAACGCCACAGCCTCCCGCGTCAGCCCTCCACCCCACACCACCCAATCCAACCACCCAAGACCCTAACACTCCTCATCCTCCCGGTCAGAGCACGATGCTTGAGTTTCCGATCTACAGCCACACCTCACCCAATAAACACCAACCCAAAAAACCGATGCAAACAATGAACCCTCCTGACCATAGCAAAGTCATCACGAAAGGGCCTTAGCTGCCACCGATCGACACTACTTGCCACCGCGACACCCAAGACCCGAGAAGAAAATCAACGAGAGCCAAAAATCATTAGAACTCTGTTAGGACATAAACCTCGTTCGGCAGCAGCCACCACCAGACGAGGAGATGAATAGCAAACTACGTTGCCGCTAGAGAAGTATAGGTAGAGAGAAAATACCAATTACCATGACATACAATGAAAATACATATAAACCAAAACAAGCCATTGTGGTACAGACTGAAAAAAGTTGTAAATAAAATCTTGCGAAAAAACTCTATAAAAAAAGACCATGACAATAGACCTAGTGCCAAGAACAATCTTTTTAAAATAACAATTTCAATTGTGCGTATTTCATGCTTTATCACTCATCATACATTGACCGTATTCCTTCACATAATTTTTTTTTTCAAGTAATACTGTCCTTGTGAAAAAGCCTCAATAGTCAATAACTTCTTTTGACACCTGATTGAATTATTTGTGCTCGAGTTCAAAGATTACTCGGACTTACAGATTATTAAACTTCGTCTCAAGTTTAATATTACATCACACAAAAACAAACAATCGAATGTAAACACATAAGGTCTCATCACTTTCACATTTCACATTCTCCTTAATGATTCATCTAAACATTAAGCATCTGTTACATAAGACATCTTTTTAACACTAAAAACATGTAAATTGTAAAAGAAAAAATGAGTAATTTCGTTTTGGACCGATAGTTGATAGTTACCGACGAAGACGAAGTTAACAGAAACTCCAGCGGCGTACGTAGTTGTGGAAGCTGCCAAAATACCCCAAACTCCAAATTGCGTTCCCCACACACTCTCTTTGCTTTACATCTTCTTCCATCACACTACTGCAAATAAAATGCCCATATTTACAAAAACCGTCAAGGCCTTGTTATTGCCTTATCGCCAATGCAATTTGACAGGCACACAACCATCCACATATTCATTCAAATTTCCTACCCCAATTTCGTTGTTTTAAGCCCTCCACTCCACTATATTATCCCCAACGTTCACCACCACAATCTCTCTGCCATTTATTTTGCAACTCTCCTCACTCACTCAGTAATCTATCAATCCCAAACTCCCACTCCACAGTTTCAGGTAAAGTTGTCATCTTTATTAGATTTTGGGTTCTGGGTTTCGTTTCATTTTTGTGTTATTCTAGTGGGAAGCAACGTTACTATTGATACTGTGCTTAATTCCGTTTCTGGGTAGTTTGAATTTGGTATAAAGTTTTGAACTTTACCTCGAAATTGACATTTTGTGTGGAGTTTTAGGAGTATAGGATGGTAGCTTAGAGGAAATATTTATATGGGCTGTTGTGTTGTGGAGTCTCCATGCTCATATTAGTTGGAAGCATGCAGGGAACAATGGTGTCTTTGGCTTCCCTTGTTAGTTTAGGAAGTGTTGTTACACTTGCGGGTTCGTCCGATAGGTCTGGCTCACTTATTAGGAAAGTTTCATTGTCTAAGACTAGTTTAAAAGGTAGTAGGAGATGGCATTGTGTGAGGTTGTCGGTGTGTAAATTTTCGGTCACGACCACTGATTTCGTTGCTGAGCACAGCAATGAGGTGTCTCTTGATTCTAACAACTTTAGAGGAAGTAGTGGTAAAGATGCTTCTGTTGCCAATGCTGATTTTGTACTTAAGCCGGCTCCGAAACCAGTGTTGAAGCCCTCAGGGGGGTCCAATGGTGAACCGTCCCTTTTGGGTCTAAATGCAGCTGATTGGGACCCTCCCGGAACGAGTGGGAAGTCGGATGAGGAAGAGGAGGCTACAAGTAAGGTGATTGAGTCGCTTGGAGAGGTTTTGGATAAGGTGGAGAAGCTACAAACTCCACAAGCCAGTAGGCCTGTAAATAGACCTGCACCATCTAATTCAGGAACTACTTCAGGAAATTCTATAGCAGTCAACTCGGCTGCTAATATCAAGGCCAAAACGTTGAAGAGTGTTTGGCGTAAAGGAGACACAGTTGCAGCTGTGCAAAAGGTTGTGAAGGAAGTGCCTAAGGTCAATAATTCAGTTCAGAAAGAAGAACCGAAAACAGGTGGAGGGGTGAAGGTAGAGTCTCAAGCTCATTCTCCTTATAGACCCCCTGCTCCACCTTTGAGACCGCAGCCAACATTACAAGCAAAGCCTTCTACAGCTCCGCCACCCACGATAAAGAAACCTGTTGTTCTAAAGGATCTTGGGGCAGCTCCAAAGTCAGCAGTGATTGATGAAACTAGTTCTCCCGCCAAAACTAAACCGAAGGGGCCAATTTTGATAGACAAATTTTCTACCAAGAAGCCAGGGGTTGATTCTGTGGCTTCTCAAGCAGTTTTAGCTCCTACAAAACCAGCCAAGGGCTCTCCACCTGGAAGGTTCAAAGATGGGTTCCGAAAGAAAAATGCTCAACCTGGTGGACTACGAAGGCGGAAGGCTAATGATGAGCTTACTGATGATGAGAGTTCGGAACTCAATGGCTCTAAAGCATTAAGGAAAGGGAGGAAGTGGAGTAAAGCAAGTAGGAAGGCCGCGAGACTCCAGGCTGCCAAAGATGCTGCTCCTGTTAAGGTAGATATTCTAGAGGTTGAGGAAGATGGCATGTTAATAGATGAATTAGCCTTTAACTTGGCTATTATGGAATCCGAAATTCTCGGGTCCCTGTATGCGAGAGGAATCAAGCCTGATGGGGTTCAAACATTAAGCAAAGACATGGTAAAGATGATTTGTAAAGAGTATGATGTGGAAGTCATAGATGTTGATCCAGTAAAGGTGGAAGAAGGAGCAAAGAAGAAAGAAATACTTGATGAAGATGATCTAGACAAACTGGAAGACAGACCTCCTGTCCTTACTATAATGGGTCATGTGGATCATGGCAAGGTAATTGACTTTCTTTTGTTTCACTTGCTAGTCAATTCCCTTACATCCTATTTTATGTCAGTGGTTTCTCTTGTTTATTTTGATTTTATAATTTCTACAAGGGTAATCTTGCTAATTCTTTTGTTTTGGTCACTTTGCAGACAACCCTCTTGGACTACATCCGGAAGAGCAAGGTACATATAGCAGTTCAATACTCTATTTCTCCTTTCAGTTAATTTAGAATGATTTTAGTGGTATATAATATATAAATATTTCACATACGATATGATATTATTGGTTTGATAAACAAAGGATATTTTTGGAATTGGTTCTAGCTTGAAATAAAGATGATTGAGCTGAAGCGTGATTGGTATATTCACAGGTTGCTGCCTCGGAGGCTGGTGGAATTACACAAGGTATCGGGGCATATAAGGTGTCTGTGCCAATTGATGGCAAGATGCAATCTTGTGTTTTCCTGGATACTCCTGGACATGAGGTGCACTCACTTCCGAACTCTTAGAATCCGCACTCTACATGAATATATCTTGAAATTCCTGGATCATAATCAACAGTTCAGTCCTTGTCCAAGCAACTAAATTTTGTTAAGATGCTTTCACTAAGACATGAAATGTAAATGATTTCATTTCTCTTTTCTTGAGATAATAACTGTATCTGCTTTTTTAGGCATTTGGGGCGATGAGAGCTCGTGGCGCAAGGGTGACAGACATAGCTATCATTGTAGTAGCAGCTGATGATGGAATCCGCCCTCAAACAAAGGAGGCCATAGCTCATGCTAAAGCTGCTGCCGTGCCTATAGTAATAGCTATAAATAAGGTAAGGAAACCATTATGGAACTTTATTCTTTGAGCCTTTGCCGTGGAAGAAATAAATGCTTGGCTTAGATTGCATATGGTTTGAAACATGGTCTCATACATTTACTTCTTACTGTACCAGATAGATAAGGATGGAGCTAATCCAGAGCGTGTCATGCAAGAGCTTTCTTCTATTGGTCTAATGCCAGAGGATTGGGGAGGTGACGTCCCCATGGTCCAGGTAGTTATTACTCGAGTGGAGGAACTGTACTTATGTATTTTGTTTATGCCTTGGTACTTCTCTAAGCTCTTTCTTCTTTGTCTTTCAACAGATTAGTGCTCTTAAAGGAAAGAATGTAGATGAGCTCTTGGAAACTGTAATGCTAGTTGCAGAGGTGAGTCAAAGGATCTTGAAATATCAGCTTTCATATGCTTATTGCAGTAAAGAAGAAACTAGCAATTCTTGTAGGTAGTATTTGAAGTGGGAGTAATATTAGCTTTGACATGCCTCTTGTTTATAGTTTTATTTATTATTATTATTTTTTTTTAATTTATAAATGTAATTCTTTGTCGGAATAGTAGTGTTATCAATATCCTGTCATATTTATTCTCAAACTCTAACTAAAGATGGCTCATAGCAAATAAACGTTCTCATCACTTTGTATTAGTTGTCTGATATGAAGCATTTACTATCCATGGCTTACTGGAATTGGAAACTACATCTATGCCCAATATTACGTGCATTTTCCTCTACATGTTTCCCCTTGTTAAATATATGTAACCCAGCTGTCATCATTAATTACAAAAGTTTGACATGGCTCTCGATATTCCTATTCTCAACCTCTTGATATACCTTTTGTATGGTTTTTTCAGTTGCAAGAGTTAAAGGCCAATCCTGATAGAAGTGCAAAAGGCACAGTCATCGAGGCTGGGCTTGATAAATCAAAAGGACCTTTAGTTACACTTATCGTGCAAAATGGAACCCTTAGAAGGGGGGACATAGTTGTTTGTGGAGAAGCCTTTGGAAAGGTTGGTTGATTCTGTACTCTGGGTTTTAGATATAACATCTCTAACTTGTGCTTATGTCCCTCAGGTGGTCAATATTGAAAAACTAAGTTATGTACTTCTTCTTTTTTAACTTTTTAAATAACATGAAGGACTTTTTGCTATGCTATGGTTAGGTACGGGCTTTATTTGATGATGGTGGTAACCGTGTCAATGAAGCTGGGCCCTCTATACCTGTTCAGGTTTGTTGTTCATATTCCTTGATATATTTTTGGTACATTTCCCTCTTTTAACTACTATGTTTTTCTTTACTGTGGTTTTTGTAATGTCCTAATTCAAGATTATTACTTGATCATAAGCAGTTTCAGGTTTATAATTGCTTGTTGTAAAGAAATTTGTTTTAGAGATTTTTTTATATATATTCTTTTTTAGGAAAATAGGAGGCCCCATTTTCAAGACACTCAACACATTTATAAGTACTTACTTTAGCACTTAATATTGTGAGCTCTGTTACATTTTAATGGATATAATTAGTCTGAGTTTATCTTTAAGAACGGTACATTCTGGAACTGAAATGGTAATATGGATGTGAGGCATGTTGATTAATAATGTGTTTAGACATGCCACTGCTTGTATAAGTATATGTTCATTATCCACCACTTGTGATTTAGTTGGTAGTCGATAGCTATACACAGTTTCAGTTTTGAAATGAATGGCAAATATCTCAGTGATAAATAATATATTCAAAATAACTAAAACAATACCTGAAGTAACAGAGCTTTTGACTGGTTTCAGTAAGCTGTAATCAATTCTTTAACACTCATATGAGGAGCCATTTTATCTCAATCAAAAACTTGTTTTACTATGCATCTTAAGTACAAAATATGTTGTGGCTTGAATTTTTCTTGCTCCCTCTTTGTTGCATGATTTTTGCCTTTTTTAACAAATTCAGTGTTTTTGTTGCAGGTCATTGGATTAAATAATGTTCCTATTGCTGGTGATGAGTTTGAAGTCGTGAGCTCACTTGATACTGCACGTGAACGGGCAGAGTCACGCGCGGAGACATTGCGAGATGAACGCATATCAGCCAAGGCTGGCGATGGGAGGGTTACCCTTTCTTCCTTAGCTTCTGCAGTTTCGGCAGGAAAGCTGTCTGGACTTGACTTGCACCAGCTGAATGTTATTCTTAAAGTTGATCTTCAGGTATGCTCATTAATCTTTTATTTTAGGCAGATGCTGTCTATTATGATGTGTTTTGGGCTTAACGAGTAATAAGCTGAAACTTCTATAATGTCTGATCGACAAGATAAACCATAGTGGAAGAATCATTTATCTTTAAACTTTGTGTTTTCTTGATTGTACCCTAACTTGGTACAACCAAACTCAATGTGTCAAGGTTTCGCTTGCACTGCTCTATCTTGATTAGTGATATAGAATCGTAGGACTAGTTTGGTGTAATGGTATTAAGGGCAGTTTGAATATATATGAATAGTGGGCTTAAAACGTTGTCTAGCAATTGGCAAATCCAAAGACGTTGTAGAACATTGTTAGCTTGTATGTGGAATACAGTATGACCCAAATGAGAAACACTAATAGAGGCTAAGCCATACCAGCTTTATTTGTCATCAAAAATAGTAAAATTTAGTTTTGTAATGGGCCTTTTAGAAGTGCATAATTAAGAATTGTATCACCTGTTTTACTAGTCATCAATAAATTTTCAGTCTGGCCATATTAATTTCAGTTCCAGAGCTAACCAATTGGATTCAATTCAAGTGTAATTACATAATGATTTGTTTGGTCATGTTTAGGGATCCATCGAGGCTGTCAGACAAGCCCTGCAGGTGCTCCCTCAAGATAATGTCACCTTAAAGTTTCTGATGGAAACAACAGGTGATGTAACCAACAGCGATGTTGATCTTGCTGCTGCCAGCAAAGCCATTATATTGGGATTCAATGTCAAAGTTCCAGGTTCTGTAAAAAGCTATGCTGAAAACAAAGGTGTTGAGATTCGGCCATATAAAGTTATCTATGATCTTATTGATGATGTACGAAATGCAATGGAAGGACTCCTACAGCCTGTTGAGGTATCTGTCTACCATATCAATTGAGATTTAGGCCTCGACTCTGAGGACATACACAGCTTATGCTTTAACATTTTTTGAAATGCATAAATTGAAAAATTTGGACCGACAATATTACTTGCGTGTATTGGTAGGAACAAGTGACCATTGGTTCTGCAGAAGTCCGGGCTATATTCAGTAGTGGCAGTGGTCGTGTTGCTGGTTGTATGGTAAATGAGGGAAAAGTTGTTAAAGGCTGCAGCATTCAGGTCATTCGAAGGGGAAAAGTAGTACACATCGGTGTTCTTGATTCATTAAAACGGGTGAAGGAAGTCGTGAAAGAGGTATATATCATAGCCTGCATTAAGTCATTAACTTATATAAGCCACTTCGTAGTTGCAAAAGAGGGAGCCACCCAGTACATATTCGGAACTAGGAATTCACTTTCTTAATAGTGCCTTTGTGGCAGTCTTATTAAATGACATCATGTATTTGTTGTGACTCCCTCCAGTCTCATCTTTCTTTCAGTTTTGGCATGCTTTCATTTTTCTCTCGTTTCACAATAATAACATGTACCTCTCCTCTTTACTAGGTAAATGCTGGACTAGAGTGTGGAATTGGGGTGGAAGACTATGACGATTTTGAGGAGGGAGATATTCTGGAGGCATTCAACACAGTCCAAAAGAAGCGGACGCTAGAAGAGGCGTCTGCTTCCATGGCAGCTGCAGTGGAAGGAACAGGTATCGAATACTAGAAAGGTGGTGCAGTTTCAAATGAAAGCCGTATTGCATGTTCTGGTGGAATCAAAATATGGTTGACCTCAATCAGGCATGAGGTATAGCACCATCTGATCATTGCTTCGACAGAATGCTCATCAGGGTCTGCGTTCGTTAGCTCCCACAGGTGCCATTTATTTAGAGAGCAGGTTGCTAAGGATGTACCACAGTTGTATGCTATACACTGTATATTCATGTGCTTGCGATGAATGTACCACAGTTGTATGCTATACACTGTATATAACTTTACACTATAGCTTTCAGCTTCATTTGTAAAGAGGGGGGACATTCGTTCAAATTCCTTGTAGTCTCAATGAGGAGAGAGCAGTTGTAAACTTGTAACAGATACATTCAATTTGAAAGAAAGTTACCAATTTTTTTGTGATGCTTTCTAACATGGATGCATCATCTTAGTCTGAGATTAAATTTGCTTCGCCTCATACACACTACCGGATAAATCCGCAAAGACAGTCTACCGAAGATGTCTGATTGAGTGATCACCAATACTAGACATAACTAGGTACATGAATTTTCCTTGTTCTTTCTTTAGTTTTGGCAAAGTAAATTCTTGTTCCTTTTCACTTCATTCCTGACATGTAGACTAGTTTGATGAATACAGTACCAACTACCGAGCATATGCATTGTAGACTTTTTCTGATTTTGGTATAAAATACTTGGACTTATAACAGAACAAGAAAGAGATGACAAATGTTACCGGGTCAAGAAGTTCAAATTTTGAAAGAGAAAAAACCAACGGTCCTCAAGTGTCTGAGCAGCAGATTGAATCCCCTTAACCAAATTAACGCCCTTTCTTTCTTTCTTTCTTTGTAAAGATTCAAACTTGTTCCTTTTTTGGGTTCTCTCTTTCTTATAGCGATCATTATCATCACCGATTCACTCAAATTCAAATAACAGTCTTAGTACAACCACCACTATTTATTAATTACCCAAATGGATTATGACCCTCTTCTTCTCACCGACGTTTCTCGCCAGCAAAACAAGATCAGCTCAATTTCCAGTCCCAAGAAATCTCAGTCTGACTGTAACCGACTCTTAAACCCTATCTTCTTCAGTTACCCAAGATTTGATTTTGTTTTGAATTCGTTCTCTGATTTGTTGAATTTTGCAGATTCTGTACTGTGCTCGAAATTGAAAAGCTTGACCATGGTGGATCGCGATTCTTCTTGCTCCGATGCAAATGGAGGTAATTTCTTCGATACCCATCTCAGTTTTTCACGGTTTCTCTGTAAAGTTTTGATCTTTTTTGAAATTTGAATTATATTGCGTGGTGCCCAATTTATCTAGTTGAACATTTCATAAGTTAAGAACATGGTTTCTCCATTTTTGTCCATGTAGATTTCGCTAGGGAAAATTGTTATAGCCCAGAAGTTATTGGCGCAATGGAACTCAGGGATGCAGTTGGAAATGACGTTCTTGACGGTGAACTTGGCTAGAATTTCCCTTTGTTTTGTGATAAAATTGGCCAAAAGTCTTGGATTTGAGGTCAGGTTTTTCGAGATTTTGATCTAGTTTGATACATTTCAGGCCGGGACATGATGGGATTTTCACTTAGTTCTCCTGTTTTGGTTGTGTGTGCTGGGTCACCGGATATACCCCGAACCAGCTATGTGGACTCTCCCGAGTTCTTGGAGAGTAGGTGCCATCAGAAGATGGATACTTCGATGGAGCTCTCTTTTGAGAATGGAATCGATGCGTCTCAAGTGAAAGATGTCAATAAGACCCCAACTGTGAAGTTCTCCACCACATTGTGCCAGACTTATAAGGAGGACTTGTCTCCTGAAGCTTCGTTTGAGCTTCTACCACCTACAGTGGCTGAGGAAAAGTTGAAGGAAGACGCCATTATTGGGACAAGCAACAATGTAGGTTGCACAGACGAATCACCTAAAGTAAAGTTCTTCTTAACCCTCTTGAGCTTATCATAGTTTATTAGAAAACAAATAGATTTGTGATAGCTTTTGTGCTAACTATGTCATGGCAGGATGATGGCAATGATATGTGCGAAGGAGACTATCAAAAGTTGCTAATATGTTATGAGAACCAGAAAAAGGAATTAGCAGAACTGAGGACTGCATTCGAGGAGCTTAAAAAGAAAAACCATTCTAAGAGTATCGAATGCCAAGAAGCTTGGAAGTCTTTACAGGAGCTCCAAAATGAACTCATGCGCAAATCGATGCATGTTGGATCTTTAGGTATGGAATGGGTATCTTATGGTGCTTAACAATTGAGCCATTTGTCAAGTTGGTATACTGACGATGGGTCCTTTGCAGCTTTTGCCATTGAGGGACAGGTGAAAGAGAAAAGCAAATGGTTTGCATCATTGAGAGATTTGACTAGAAAACTCAAGGTACAAATACTAAAAACAAAAAGGAGAGAAATTTGCAATTGGATCATAATTAACAAGATTACATTTAGCTGGTCTTAATTTATTCAATTAATAGCTTATGAAGATGGACCACATTAAGCTATCAGAGGAGGCATTGGCATATAAGAACTGCCTTGCAGATATGAACAAAATGAGGTCTATCATTCATTCGACACGTAAGTTAGTTCAATCATGCCCTTACAGTTCATATCTATTTAGTATATGTGGTTCCTGTTTTCTGATTCTATCTTTTATCCGATAGTAAACGAGCAAGTTTATTTGCATAACGATCTGAAGATAAAGTTTGTCGAAGGGGCCAAAGAGAGAAAAGAACTCTACAACAAGGTGCTAGAGTTGAAAGGTTAAGTGTAAATTATTTCTGAATTATAAAACTCCAGTCAGTTATGTTAAGGAAGAGAGTTTCTGACATCAATTTTGCTGTCTTGTAGGAAACATAAGGGTCTATTGCAGGTGTAGGCCTCTAAACACTGAGGAGGTTGCAGCAGGTGCTTCAATGGCTATTGATTTTGAATCTGAGAAAGATGGTGAGCTTGCTGTCAAATCAAATGGGGTTACAAGAAGGACCTTTAAGTTTGATGCAGTGTTTGGTCCTCAAGCTGACCAAGGTATATGCATAATATGATGTCTTTTGTCTATTGAATTACAGAAGGCACCTCAATAACATATATCCTTTTTCTTTTTCTTATATAGCTGATGTTTTCGAAGACACAGCTCCATTTGCAACCTCAGTTCTAGATGGGTACAATGTCTGCATATTTGCTTATGGGCAGACTGGAAGTGGAAAAACCTTTACGATGGAGGGAACGAAAGAAGCTCGGGGAGTCAATTTTAGGACTCTTGAGCAACTGTTTCGTGTAATTAAAGAGCGAGAAAAGTTGCATAGATATGATGTGTCTGTTAGTGTTTTAGAAGTGTACAATGAGCAAATACGGGATTTACTAGTTCCAGGGAATCAGCCAGGAGCAGCTGCCAAAAGGTATAAGATCTCCTTTTCCGTTTTGCTTATTTCCTCTGTCGTTAATCTGTTTTTTGATGTTATCTTGGTTGTAATATTATATGGTCACAATCCAGTAGGCTTCTTAATCCGTTTCCCTTTGTCCCATTTTTTTTTTCCTGCCGGTGCATCATTTTGTTGGGTGGTCCGGAGGACACATGTCTTTTAGTACTTTAAAGATGGTATCTGGGACTATGTCATTTTCTCTAACAATACTTCAATTGTGTATAGGCTTGAAGTTAGACAAGCCGGAGAAGGGATACATCATGTTCCAGGACTAGTTGAGGCACAAGTGAAAAATATGAGTGAAGTCTGGGAAGTTCTTCAAACTGGCAGTAATGCAAGGGCTGTTGGCTCAACAAATGCCAATGAGCATAGTAGCCGATCGCACTGGTCTGTTATCTTGGTTAAGACTTGTATTTATGTTTACAGATTGTGATTGACAGGTTGCTATATGTTTTTTCTGGTGTTCTTGTTAATGCAGTATACACTGTGTTATGGTGAAGGGGGAGAACTTGTTGAATGGGGAATGCACAAGAAGCAAACTGTGGTTGGTGGATCTTGCAGGGAGTGAGCGTGTCGCAAAGACAGAAGTGCAAGGAGAACGACTCAAGGAAACTCAAAATATCAATAGATCTCTATCTGCACTAGGTGATGTCATATCTGCACTTGCAACTAAAAGCTCACACATACCTTTCAGGTATATAAGCAACAAAGTTCTGTTCCTGGTTTGTCTATTTTTAATGTGCCTATGCCTCTAGTGGTAACCCATTAATCAATTTTGTCTAATGTGCAGAAACTCCAAGCTTACCCACTTGCTTCAAGACTCTCTAGGTAATAAGTCACCAAATCTAATTCTTATTAGTTAGACATTCCAACAACATTGACTTGATCCCTTTCTTAGGAATGATATTGAAATCTGTAAGACTAAAAGGAACAATCTTGTCTTTGTTTTAGGAGGAGACTCAAAGACGCTCATGTTTCTTCAGATTAGTCCTAATGAAAATGACTTGAGCGAGACCCTTTGCTCACTGAACTTTGCAAGTAGAGTGAGAGGGATAGAGTTGGGTCCTGCAAAGAGGCAAATGGACACTTCTGAACTTTTAAGATACAAACAAATGGTAAATTACTAGTGCTCTTATTGAAACTGCAGATTCATTGTACTCGTAATCTCTATCATTTCTAATCAATAATCTTGAACCTTCTGTTTGCTAGTTTGAGAAAACAAAGCTAGACATCAAGAGCAAAGATGTACAGATAAGGAAGATGGAGGAGACAGTCAGTGGTTTAGAACTGAAGATAAGAGAGAAAGACCTGAAGAATAAAGGCCTGCAAGACAAGGTATTGTGCAGCAAGTCAGTTCCTTAACTTATTACATAATACTTCAAGAACATTTGGTATTAATTATCTAATTCGTGTTACAGGTAAAAGAATTGGAATCACAACTTTTGATAGAGAGAAAGCTAGCACGTCAGCACGTTGACACAAAAATAGCTGAGCAGCACCTGCAGCAACTGAAATATCAACAAGACGAGCAAAGTAGTGCACTTGCAAGGCCACCTCTTACCAACCGAACAACTCACAAGATTTTCAATGAGACAGCCATCAATACGTTGGGGAAAGACCAAGCAAACCCCATGCAACAAGTAACAGAGAAAGCCATCAACAAAGTTCCAGTACCTACAATGGATGGTTTTGTCAAGTATATTGATCCTATAGAGAAAGAAAACAACCCTGACATGGCAGACCAATTTGTTCTACCAAAGAGAACTGGACGAGCTTCTATATGTCCAACATTTCAGCGGATTCCTGTTACTTCTGCTCCAAGACGCAACTCTCTAATCCCGCTCCCTACTATACCAATCAGGCTCCAATCTCCAATGCCGTCAATATTACCATTAGCGCCAATATCAGCATGCTATGCTGATACGAAAGCTGAAAAGGATTATGTGTCTGAAATTGAGTGCTTGCCTGAACAGACACCGTGTAGCAGTCCTAAAGTTACCAGAATTGTCGGCAAGAAGATCAACGGCATACTGAGACGAAGCGCCCAAAAGAAAGGTCAGATGAAGTCCCCAATGCCGCCACACATGAGAAAAGGAGTGAATGTGGGGATTGAGAAGGTTAGAGTCTCTATTGGAAGTCGAGGCAGGATGCCACACAGGGTTTTGCTTGGAAATGGTAGAAGGACAGGAGGAACTAAAGAAGGTCAGAAGCAGAATCACAGGGACAAGGAGAGGGGGTGGAACATTATTGGTACAGCAGGAAGAAATGCACTTTAACAATCTTAATTGCGATGGCTTGTTGTATGTAGTAAGTTCAGTTATGATCGTCATAGAGGGGAGGCTATGTCCTAGTAGCCTCAGGCATGCAACATGAGAGGTTTTATTCTTTGATGACGCTAACAGTTAATTTGCTTACTTCTGGTATTTATTGGATCATCTAATGTACAGAACTACAAGTTGAGTATGGAATATGTTATGGTGTGCTTTATGGAGCCTTTACATAAACTATGATATGATTTAATTATTATAATGACATGAAAATTCCACATCATTTTAAGGACACAAAACTTGGTCTTCCGTAAAGCTTCATAGCAGTGCTCTACTCTAAATTACCTTAACGAATATATGTTACAATGTGTACATGCAATAAACTGATCATGCATATGCATAAATTTCAAGTCGATCACCATATCGCTGCCTAACATTGACTGACCATTTCCCTTCTTCTAGTTGATCCGTGAGCTCAGAGAGCTGAAAAAGTCAAGACAGGTTCCCTAGCTAGCTTGTCTTCGTCGTTGACTAGACTCTTAGACTTACTGCTGGGACTGCTGGCACATGCACACATCAACTCTTCAAATATATTCTCTTTCCTCGTGTCATTTGGTTCTCTTTCTTCGATCTTTCCCGATCATCGACAACCACCATGGATCCCTTTCTGTACGAGGCGGCGACACTCGGAGACGTCACCTTCTTGAGAAGAATCAGAGACGGCGACGTACTACTAAACCACGACCTCCTCCTCCAGAAGACACCAAAAGACAACAACATTCTACACATCGCCGCCGAGTTCAGACAGATTGATTTCTTCACACAAGTCCCTCATCACTATTCTCCTTCTCTCTTTTGGGCCGCCAACAAAAAAGGCGACACTCCTCTCCACGTCGCCGCCCGAGTCGGCTGCCACGAAATAGTCGACTTCCTCATCCATCAGGCCAAGCTACTTCACAACAGAGGAAGAGCTCATGACGAGGAATGTCAAAGTCAACGGCTGCTAAGGTTGGCGAACTCGGAAATGGACACGGCGTTGCATGTGGCGGTGCGGTACGGTCATGTCGGTGTTGTGGTTAGGTTAATGGAAGCGGATCCGGAGCTTTGTTGTTTGATGAATAGCGCCGACGAGTCGGCTTTGTTCTTGGCTGCCAGAAAAGGGTCTGCAGAGATTGCTCTTTATCTTCTGAACGAGTCTCCTGTGTGTCCGAGTTTTCGAGGGACTAATGGTGTCACGGCTTTGCATGCTGCAGTAACTCGGAGTAACCTCACCACCGAAGGTACCCTTCATTTTCTTCATGATCTCCGGATCCTCCACAGTCCACATACATGCGTCCTTGTCGTTTTGTTACCTTATCTTGCTAAGAAATAGACGAAATTGCTTTACACAATTGAAATAATTACGTGTCTTCTTAACTATAATATATATATATATATATATATATATATATATATATATATATATGCCCTATTCGACTACATTTCTAACGTACATTTTGTTACTTTAACGTTAATAGTAAGGACTAGTTTCCCATTTGTTACGTTTCATATGCCTTACTATTCATGTTCTAATCTTATGATTAATAGTTTCAGACTTGGACTTGTGGCTTTAATGGTTGAGAGTTACTTTGAGCTCTGATTTTATGTAAATCATGTACGGTGTTAGGTATTGTGAAGACTATGGTGTACAAAAATCCGGAGATAATAAAAAGCGTGGACGCACTTGGATGGACTCCAATACATTATGCAGCATTTAGAGGCAACTTAGAAGCAACTAGAGTGCTAATGCATTGTGATAGTTCTGCATGTTACATTGTGGACAACTCAGGAATGTCAGCGCTGCACGTTGCGGCCTATGCCGGCCACACCAAAGTGATGGAGGAGCTGATTCGGTGGCGGCCTGATATCTGTGATATAGTCGACAACAAAGGTCAGACGGCTTTGCATGCTGCGGTTTTAGGTGCACGAGCTAAAGTTGTGGACTACATACTCAAGACGCCTAAGCTTGCGGCGATCATAAACGAATCAGATAAAGATGGCAACACTCCTTTGCATTTGGCTGCCGTCCAGCAAAATGCAAAAATCATAAGAGTTCTGTCTCAAGATCGGAGAGTGGACATGATTGCCATCAACAAGGACTTCTCAAAGCCCATTGACATGTTTCTGGGTGACAACATTGGTGAACAGGTATATATATGACAACAAATGCTAGACATTAAGTCATTTCCAGTTATTCCTCTAAAGACTAAAGTTTGCACGTACTTTCTGAATTGTTAGGAAACAATTCGTAGTGGCATGGTTTTGCAGAACCTGGGATACTCTGTCGGTGTGCCATTTTTCCAACAACAAATCAGTCGTGACTTCGACAAATTGGAATCTTTGGAAAAGAATACAGACAATAGAAGAGAAAACCAGCTGCAAGCTCCTCCAAATGATAGGAAGGCCTTAAAAAGAGATGACACGAAACTACTCGTCGCGACGCTCATTGCAACCGTCACATTTGCAGCTTCTTTCACCAGTGTGCCTGGAGGTTTCAAACCAGATGGAATGCCTGTTTTGTATGACAGGGCAGCTTTCAAAGTGTTTCAGTTTTTCAATGCGGTATCTTTCTACATCTCAATTCTTGCTATCTATAATGAATCAACTCCCATAACTTTGTTATCCATCCATCTACCAACACCATCAAGTCTCATTCAGTATTCCATTGGAGGAATGGTGGTTGCATTTTTTTCGGGCACGCTAGCAGTGCAGCCGAGACACTGGGATGGGAATTTGCTACAATTTTTATTTGGTAATAGTGTGGTTGATGTTGTGCTAGCAGCCATTTGTGGCATTCTGTTAATACTAGCTGTCATCCCTGTGATGAAGTCTCTTGTTCAAATAAGCAGGGGAAAGAGGATCCATTGGCTCCGAAACCGAGTAATATAATGGCGCTACTAATAATATTATGGAAGTTTTGTCTCTTGATGTGTAGAAGAAATCTGGATCTCTTTTAATTGTTCAGAGTATGTTGTGCCTAGTAAGTACCAAGTACTTTATATCATATAATCATATTAGCTCCATATATCTAGCCATCATCTAGGATTCTAGGTGTTCATATATACAGCTCTATCCAAACTAAACAATTGTGAAGCAAATGGCTAGCTCTTGAAACCATTAGCATCATGTCTCAGAAATGCTTTTGGTTCTGCTGCAAGCTTATAGTTTAGTGATGTATTCTTTATTCTGGTTTGTGGGTGCTATTAGAAAGTGAAGTGTATGATTATGTATTTTGTTTAAATAAACAAGGGAATATTCAATATTTACTCGATCATACGGATAGAAACATGACACCAGACCCAACATCATTAGGTCAATCCCCAAGTAGTGTTGGCCGGTCTGTAGTATTGCCTGTTGAAGTTTCAGTTGCATCTTACAATTAGCTTTCCATCAATTTTGAGCTTATATATTGTGTCTGATTGCATTTTCAAATAACAGCAATTTGTCTATCCAAATAGTAATAATACATGCAGGATTTCAAAGTGTGTATGGTTGAAGCCTGCTTTTCTATATCTCTCTAAAAATTGAAACCATCATGAATAGCAGACTTACTCAGTCAGTGACTTCTCGTATGCTTTACATTTTGCTTCCAGATTTATGATTCCGGATAGTTTTAGAGCTAGCGCCCTTAATTTTACCTGTTAAAAGTATACCATTGTTTCATAAGTAGTCGCCCCTAATCTGCACCTTGTTACATGCCTCTACAACCAGTTTGATTGCTAGTACGCAATGTGAAATTAGCAGCTGTGACATACCTAAGCCTCATCGGGAGATAATGGCCTCCCATATTCTTAGTAATGTGCTGATATAGAAGGTTCAACAACCGGTTTTCCTTCTGCTACTTTCTTGATTGAATGTCTACTTTGGCGAACAACTTTGATAGATTCTGAGAGTCGATTTAGCAGATTTACAAGAGCAATCACTTCATTTGGTTGCAGCTGTAACTGCATATGAGAAAAATGAGAGAGAAGGAGAGATTTTTAGCTCCAAATCTATTAGAGCACCCGCACCGGTAAAACGAGCTTGCTCGTGCTATTTGAGGAGGAGCAGACACTGTTTGAGGTGGAGCAGTCACTGTTCATCGAATAGGAGGTGCAGTTTCTGTTTTTCGCGCAACGGTGCCAAAAAATAGCACGTGCTATTACTTTTCATAAATTAAATTTTTTATTAATTTTTTTTGGAATCATTTTCAACCAATCCATAAACGACATGTGTCGTTGTCGTATGAATAATTGAATAAGATTTCGGGTAAGATTTCCGACGAATGGCGAGTTGACACGTGTCACGCCGACAGAAGGTTATCGGGTAAATAATTGTACAATTTTCAACCAATCACGAGGCAACACGTGTCATATCCACGTATCGTTATCGGCTCTAATAATTGTATAAGATTCTCGGAGAGATTTCCGACCAATTGAAAGCCGATACGTGTCATCATCATATCTAATCAGAATATCTACACTCGGCTATATATTTGTTGATCGGTGCTCATCGTTCATTCACACATTTCCAACCACATATTCTACATTCCGATAAGATGAATCCTTTTAGTTTTGAGAATTTTTTCCGGAGGAGGCGACAGCAACGTCGGCAAAATGCCGAAATTGCTAATGCCTTCATCACCGAAGCTGTCGTGGTCGATGCAATGTTCGATGATGAACCACCTCGCCGCCGACCAAATAATTAAAGAAAGAATGAGGGAGTCAAGGGGACATAATCTGATGGAGGATTACTTCATCGATTGCCCCGTCTTCAACGAACAAGCCTTTCGTCGAAGGTACCGAATGAGTACGAATTTATTCAATCGTATAATGACGGATCTCTGCAACCACGATCAATTTTGGCACCAAAGAGCCGACGCCACCTGATTGGTTGGCCTTCTTCCACAACAAAAGATGAATGGCGCTCTTCGTATGTTGGCGTACGGTACAGCCGCAAATCAGTGTGCTGAAATAACAAGGATGAGTGAATCCACAACACTACAGTGCATGAAGAAGTGGTGTATGCATATATACGAGCTTTACGGTGACCTCTATCTCCGCGCTCCAAATGCCACAGACGTAACCAGACTTCTAAAGAGAGCAAGGCATCGCGGATTTCCTGGTATGATCGGAAGCATTGACTACATGCACTGGGAATGGAAGAACTGCCCCATAGCTTGGCAAGGGGCATTCTAGGGCCGAAAGAAGCGTCAAACTATTATTTTAGAGGCGGTGGCCTCATATGACACGTGGATATGGCACAACTTCTTTGGGGTACCCGGATCACAAAATGACATCAAGGTGCTCCACCAATCGGACATATTTGATTTGCTCCTTGCCGGAAATAGTCCGAGTGCAACTTATAAAGTCAACGGTATGACTTACCATAATACTTGCTATCTAGCTGACGGTATATATCCCAGGTACTCCTCGTTTGTGAAAACAATCTCCAATCCCCAAGAGCTTCCACAGAAACTGTTTGCCAAGAAACAAGAGGCATACCGCAAAGATGTAGAGATGTGCTTTGGGATTTTGCAATCTCGTTGGGGAATTATTTGGCATGCAGCTAGGTGTCATCACTAATCGACATTGAAGAGCATCATGTTGACTTGCATTATAATGCATAACATGATTGTCGAAGAAGAATTTGTGGAGGAGGAGTTCGAGGAGTTAGAAGAAGAAGATCTACAAAACCCATCAACGTAACTGCTTTCAATGTTTATGATGGACCAGTGGATGAACAATGTAATCGTATTTCTTTTGAGCCTGTTGGAGGGGATGAACAAAATGAACAACGATTTGCTGACCGTGTTGTAGATCTCCAATCTGCGTACATCCATGGAGAGTTGCAAAAGGACTTAGTTAAGCACAACTGGTATCTAGAGACCGGCGAACGACTTTAAATGATGCGTGTGTAACATGTTTGCTTTATTTATTTTTCCTTTTAGTTGTTTGAGTGATGTGTGCTTGATTTTAAGTCATTATGTTTTGTTGTACTGTGCGTGAGCTTTGATGGAATAAAAAAAGTGCATTTTTATTACTTGGAAATTTAAAGTACATAATTTCAATCAAAGCGTAGAATTATTGGAAATTTAAAGTACATAATTTCATAATGGAAAACAAATACCAAACTATTGAAACAATGGGCGATAACAATTTGAAAATGCTTCATCGCTACCATCTCCTTCCTCTTCCTTCATTTTTTTTAGGATAATCTCTTTTTTCTTCGAAAAATACCTCTTCGATTTTGGGGTCATAGCATCCGTATCCATTGCCATTATCCTTGAATCCTCCGCTTCGGCCCTCAATTTGTAGTCCTTCTCCTTAAGGGCGAGTTGTTTTTGGTATAAAGCTAGCTCGGTGGCATCACTTTCTTTTTGCCCGGCGAGATGCATTCTTTGATTTTCCATCATGGTTTTCAACACCTCATCTCTTACCTTATTTGAAGATGAGCAGACTCTTTTCCCCTTTCTTTTAGCTTCCCTGGCCGCCTTCACTTCGATTGATCTAACCGGACTAGAGTACACTTCTTCTTCGTTGCTTTGTGGTGTTGCAATGACTTCATCATCCTCCACGTTGACGGGGGGAGGCATTGAGGTAAAATGAGGAGTAGTTGCGGAGTTGGAATATGAAGGAGGTGGTATACTAGGTTCGACGGCTAGAAAATTTGGATGGTTCTTCATCACTTCCCAACAATCAAACTTGGTAAACTGTTTTTTTTTGTGCTACGTACCATGATTGAGCTTTTCTTATCTAAGGTGCAAAAAATTTATATGTCAAAATAATATCTAGGAAATGGAGATGTCAACATTGATTAAAATAAATGTAATAAATAATTTATGACAAAATTATTAACACTTACCTCATCTTGCAAATTTGAGCCGGATTAATTGTGCATTCCTTCATGCACATGCAAGAGCGGCACCCCAAGTTCTAAAACTCGGCTTCAACTTTGTAAAACGAGAAGAAACCGCGGTTTGGGTCCTGGGCTCCGGCCTTGATTCACCATGCGCAATCTCCCAATTTTCCTTATAATCGGCATAGACTTTTTCCCACAATCTGTCGGACTTTTGCATGTTGCCGGTAATAGGGCAAACGCTAATGCGACAATAAGAAATACAAAGTTCCAAATCTTTGTAATCAAGCCATTTGGACATTTTTTGGGAACTAAAATACAAAGGGATGAGAGGAGGATGAAGGAGAAGAGGAATGAGAGGATAAATTTGTTGTGCACATGCAAATTTGTGTGAGATGTGAATGAAATTGATGTAGTATTTATAGAAAAATTATAGGGTGTTATTTGCAATCTTTTTAAATTTTTTGGGATTTTTTTACAATTTTTTAGGGTTTATTTTGCAAAATGGCAGAAAATTCAGAAATAGCCGTTTCGCTTGAATCTCGGCCGTCCGATCAGAATTTTTGATTTGAAACGGACGGTCCAGATCAATCTGACCGTTATGAATTTTTAACCATCCGGGCTGACACGTGGCACCTCCCCATTGGCTGGTAATTTTTTTTAAACTATTTGCGCCAGGTAGAAATAAAAAACGAACCGGCTGACGTCACCCACGTGCGTGGGCTCCGCCAGCACAACTCATGCAGGAGGTCGAGCAGGAGTTGCTCGTGCAGCTGCTCGTGGCGCCAGTCAACGAGCGGTCGTCGGAGCTTGAGGTCGCCGCTGCACGTCCGTTTCGGAACTACTCGTGCTACCGGAGATGAGCCCCGCCGTTTTGGAGCTGCTCGAGCTGCTCGACCAGGTGCCCGTGCAGCTGCTCGACCAGGTGCCCGTGCAGCTGCTCTTAGAGGAACTCAGGCATCTTGACGGGATCAATTAGTCAATTAAATTTGCAAGTTAACAAATGGTCTTGAATCTACCAATCATACCCAACTTTTATAAAATATAAATTGCATGCTGGAAATGAGTTTCATAAGTAAGCTGAAGAACTCACAGGTTGGTCTTGATGATTTACACCATCAACAGAAACGAGGATATTCAATGCAGTACCAAGACCAAGAACTTGAAGCTTTCCCCAGAGCCGACACTTCTCACATCCAACACAATCCATTAGTGAGCTGAAATTTAAGGATTAAAGCTTACTTTACTATTCCAAATGACAGCAAGGTGGTCAATGCATTCATTAAATAAAAAATTAGTAAGTGGTGAAACAAAACTCTCAGAGGCAAAACTTATGTTCCTGAATTGTTTTTGAATCTGTTGCTTCAATTGTGGTCCGCTTTGACCCTTCCACAGCTTTGCCTCATCAAATGGTAGAGGACATGCAGCTTGGAGTTTAGGATTGTAGAGTAGCTGCCTCATCAAAGACTGTGTTTTAAGGTCTTCTACATGATTACCCGTATCATACTCGGCCTGCTCTAAGTAATCCGCAGCCTACGAAATGTTAAAAGTTCATCAACTTCTAGTACAACGTGAACCCTCATGAAAATTGATTATGTGGTACCAAAGAAGATTGTTTAAATGCTTACTTTTGTCACTGCTCGGAGAACACAGAGGAATGAAAAGTACAAATTCTGGACACGATCTGGATATTTTAAAACGCGATCATACATCATTTCCAGATTTTGACCCCACTGAAAGTAATATATATATATATATATATATATATATATGCAAAGGTCAAATGTTGCTCAAGAAAAAACCAAAAAAGTTCATTGATCTAGTGAATCAACTTTTACAAAACTATGTGCTTTTACTCATAATCCTATTAAAACTTGTCATAATCTAATCGCATTCGATTGTTAGAGAATGAAACAGTGCCAATGTTTGGCAGAAAGCTGGAAATGTCTATAGTTACCACTCAACTAGACGTCTAAAGAATGATGAACATGGACACAGAAAAAGAAACTATACACATAATATGAGACAGAAGGAGAACCAGATTTGAAATCTTGTCTAGAAGATAATCAGCAGCTATGTGGATTGAAATGGAGGAGTGAAGACCAGATATTAATTTGTATAATACTCTTTGCTCCTGGAAAATTTCCTGAGACGAATCTGTAAAACAGTAAGAGAAACGAAATTTATACACACTTGAGATTATAATTAAAACAGGAGATATATCCTACTGATACTCAACCTAGCCTCCCCGTCATAAACTGGCATGTCACCTTCACATAGTTGAGTGGCTATATGAATAAGAAATGAGCAATATCCAGCATTCTGAGAAACCAAATTATTGAAAATGATCTACAAAAGTTTCAACTCACATTTTGAGCAATAGTCGGAATAAACAGCATCCCATATTCTTCTAGCTGATGGACCGGTATATCCAGTGTAACGTTCAGGGTTTAGTAACAGGTTCACATAAGTCAGCTCATCTACAGATCAGAAGTTGACAGACTCTCCAACAAAGATTCTTGAAGGATAATACTTTTACCACAGATAGAAAACCTGTAATAACATTTATAAAAATGAACAGAAAAGAACAAAACTGACGCCTGAGGGGTAGTCATTACTTATCCATATGGTAGAATGCAACAGTGAATAATCAAGTGGTAAACTGGAACCTAACTCTATTGTGGATAGCATGCAAGTTCCCAACTACAACATGTATTATGACTTCTTGGATTCTGATACAAAATCTTAAGCTGATACTCCAGCTTCTAGCGATAATGATTTGAATCAAAGACTAACATACACTTAATACTATGCAGCACAAAATCCACGATATATATATCAAGCGACTTACCGTTATCAGTCTCATCATCATTTGTCCAAGGGTTATCTGTCTCAATCCATCCTTTGAAAACTCTACTATCTATTGTACGGTCAACAGACCCTTCCACATTTTCCTCTTTACAGATCAAACTGTCTGCTGGAAGGCTATGGAGCAAGGGCCTCTTAAAAGGTTCCAGAAATTCATTTTCAGGGCATTCACAGACGCTGCAATCTCGCAAGAGGCACATGCCATCTTCAGACCAAAAGGGACAGTCACACCACAGTTTGGCCTATCAAATGCTAGAACTTCAGCTCCCACAAGAAAAAACACATTAGTAACAAACTGACAACATTTCTAAGAAGCACAATGCGCATTCAAAGTCTATGTCTCACAGTTGTTAGTTTTCTTTACAGACAGGTAGAAGTATACAATTATACAAGAATGCATGTTCAAACATGGCCAACCATAGATAATGTAGGAATAAGAAAGTTTGTTTTTTGACTATTTCTCGTTCGCAAGTGTACTGCTTTCATGTGCAAAGTGCAGATTCATAGCACTCTGAAAGAAAAATATCGAGATTTATAGTTGATCGATTACCACTACTTTCTGCTGAATCCTATCTAGCAACTGCATCCCATTTAAATAGTCAATCACATCATAGAAAGGCTCTCAGTTTTTATGAAATTAGGGAAAGGAAACACATCTGATTTGGGTTGTAAACTTGTAATAGATCAAAGACTAAAATTTCCAGTCCCTTTTAATTTTATTTGTTTCACCTATTACGTACAGCTGGGTATAATAAGATAGAGTTCAATGTCGGCTCTTCAATTCCTCAATCGTCAGCTTAAAACAGCATACATAATAATGTGTCGAAAGTAAACAACTGTTTAGTAACCCCTTTAAGCAAAATGTAACCCAACAAGAGTAAAAAGCATCAAAAGAGCTCAAACAGCTAGCTGACTGTTAGTATGACATTAGTTGTCCGATTAAATATACTTATCCACTTAAGCAGGTAATCAACACCTACCAGACCACCCGAAAGACCACCAGGAAGACTTCAACTTCACTCACAAGACCGACCCCATCCGAACGCACACGCGCCCGTGGGACGCATACCCGAATGTGCGGCTCACACACCAGCAAGTGCACCAGTCCCACATCGAAGAACACCATCAAGCGGCAAGCTCAACCACCTATATATGTAAGGTATTTATTACAGGTAAGAGCATTCGTTGAATTCTGAATCCCAGCACTACACTCTACACGTTCGCGCGAGCCATTCAAAAGATGCAAAAAAAAAAAAAAAATCCAGACAAGGCACACGTACGGAAAGAAAATACTTCATTGATAGAAGGCACAAGGCCCGACTACAAAAATCTATTCTATTACAAAAAAAAAAAAGAGAAGAAAAATCCTACACTATGCCCCCATATCAACCTCCAGCTCCTCAGCCTCCTCTGATGACGCCACCCCAACAGCCTCCACCTGCTCGCCCGGCCCCACCTGCATGATCACCGGCTCCAGCTCCGCCCTAGCAGGTTCCCCAGAAGGCTCCACCTCTCCCTCAGGCGCAGGAACCTAAGCGCCCGCCAGTCTCTCATTTTCAGACCGCACGAACGCCCGGTACTCCTCTAGCTTCAAGAAAGGAATCACCGCTTCTTGGAACGCATCCACTTGCTCATCCACTTCCGCTCTGACCAGTTCGCGAAGCTTGTCAGACTCCTTGAACGTCGCCACAGCATCCATGCGAGCAACGCGATCAGCCTCCTTCAGCCGGGACTCTGATAGCGCCTCCCGGGCGGCTGCTTCGGCACGGACGCGCTCCAGCTCGGCGCGCACCTGCTCCACCTTGGCCACGGCCTTGTCCCGCTCAGCCCTCGCCAGAGCTTCACGGGCAGCAACTTTAGTAGACCGGGCAGTTGCCTCCTCCGCACGGGCGGTGTACCGCTGGACCAAGCCGTTGGCCTTCTCGAGCTGCGCCGAGACCCTGTCCGTCATCCTCCGCTGCTTTAGCCCCTCGGCCCTGAGGCATGCAAGTTCCAGAGTCTCCCACGAGCGGACACGGAAGAGCTGATGCTGCAGGCGGGTGTACGCAATGAAGGCCGCGTCCAGCCTGTCGGGGGCAGCATTCTCCAGCGGCTGCAGCATGGGCCCAAGAGAGGCGGCGCCATCCACCAGCGCATGGCACAGAGCGTCCAAAACATCACCATTCGACCCAGGAGCAGGGCCGGGAGAGGAGCCTTCAGTCCGGGGGCGCTTCTGCGCACGCTCCTCACCTTCCCCCTGCTCAAGAGATTGTAGAGGACTTAAATGTCGACCCGAAGACGGAAGCGGGGGATTTGGAGAGCAAGAGTATTATGGAGGACTTGAAGGTCGACCCGAAGACGGGGGCGTGACGGGAGTATGACTTAAAGACTGAGGCGTACGAGCAGCCTCCCGCCTGTCCCTGATATCATCTCGCTCGGACCGGCGCTGATCGCGCTCCACCTGGTGGCGCTCCACCTGGTGCTGCTCCCTCTCGCGCTGGTGCTGATCGCGCTCCGCCAGGACCTGGGCCTTGGACCCAGCAGCATTGCCCGGAGGAGGGCGGGGAGCATCCGTTTGTGGCCCTCGGATGGGCGGGGCGAGGTCAGCCACGTTGGGGATAGGGATCTTGGGCTGGGTACTGTCTCCCAGGACGAGTCCGCCACGACCGTTATCCGCCACCCGACGAACCTTCTCAGCGGTTACCAGTAGCGCAACCATCTGGCGCTTGAGCGTGTCATCCTTGTCCGTGGCCTTGGACTTCGTCATCTTAACTACAGAGCACACAAATGAAAGGTTAGCGAACAGATACAACACTTGGTAAAATTATCCTATTCCTACTCCTAGCAAGAAAACTATGACCCACAGACCAAGCGGTCTGGCGAGACGCGTGCGCTCGATGAGATCCCAATGGCACGCGGCCCAGAAGTATCTTGACTCGGGCGCCGGATCGAAAACGAACTTGAGGTGAGCTACCTTGGCCTCCTCAACCGGCGTGAGCGGATACTCATTCGTGTCGAGCGTATGGAAAAACTGGGGGACTCGATCTATCTGCTCGGCGTTAGCGGCATACTCGGGCGGGAAGGCGCCAAACTCCCAGTCCCCACCCACCAAGCAGTTGATCATACGCCAGGAGGTCGAAGAGCTCGGTGGGTCCACCAGCCACCACTTCACCCGAGGCTCCACCGTGAAGGTCCACGAGTCCCTCTGACGCATGGAGTATCGCAGACGGAAGAAGTGGAGGAATTCCGCCCGTGTGGGGTTGTCCAGCCCGCTCGAACGGAAGATATTGAAAAACGCCACCAACGTTCGGGTCAGTGTAGGCCCACACTGACCGAGGGAGATTTTGAGGAGTGCCAGGATATATTGGAAGAACGGGTGGAGAGGCAGCTTTATCCCCGCCTTCAGATGGAACTCGCTAACGCACACGTGGCCAGCCGGGGGTCGGGTGAACGTCTCTCCCCTCCCCGGGATCTTTAGCCTAACGGACGAAGGAATGTGGTAGTCCCTCACCCACCGCGCCATATCTTTGACGCTCGGCGCCCGTTCAGGCTCTTGCACGGGCACTTCGTCGGGGAGCACCCAGTGAACTTGCCCACCCTCAGGAAACTGGGTCACGGGCTGATCTTGTCGCACGCGCTCCTCACCCAACGGACCGGACGACTAGGATCCGCCCGACGATTCCCCTAACCCTGCAGCAGCAAGCGCTTGTTGGGGATCCATTTGCTGCACCACAGGAGAAGCGTGAGGGATGAATCGCAGGGGCGTCACACTCATCACAGACTCGCACGACGATGTGCTCGACCCACTCAACCCACAACTTAACCACCCCACCCCCGGTATGTATATAGGTTCACGCGATTGCCCACTTGATATTTCTATTGGCTCCATTCCTAGACGCACGCACACGATACCAACACTTAGCATAAAAAGAGTGGGGGGGGGGGGGGGGGGCAAACTACCAGAAACACCAAAAACCCAAAATTCCTACCCCAAACAAAATCAAACCTGGCACACCTCAAGAACACGCCTTGTTCTTGAGATGCAAAACCCAGAAAAAGCCAAAACCCAGAAACCGTGACGAACCAGAAACAAACAAACACAAACCAAAACGAAAAAAAAAGAAAACAGGATGAGAGCCTCACCAAATCGAGATTGAAGATAGAGAGGATGAACGTCGATGAAGAAACTCCGGCAAGAAACAAAGTACAGCAGCGATCAGAGGGGAACAGTAGGCGAGATAATTTCTGCAGTGTTTCGGCAAGTTGTAAAAAGTGATGAGGAAGACGACACCACACTTCTATTTATATTGATCGCACGATGTACGCCAATGAACGCCAGCGCTCCATTTTCGCATATCCACCGTCAGATCACGACACGTGGCCCTGAGGCGGTTCACCTGCCCACGCAAGTAACCGCGCTCCCCTTCAGCATCCCGCCTTGAATTCAAACCCTAGCACGGTCTCCCACGGTTCGACACGTGTCACCCATGCAACACCGCACGCGCCCACGCGCCTAACGTCTGAGCTTCGAGCAGTTACTACGTCATCAGCATTTAATGCCTAGGCCATGCCAGCATTAATTACGACGGCTCGCATTTATTACACAACGGTTCCCGAGGAGCAATCAAAAGGAATATCACCTCAAGCGTCTCGTCAGAGCACCACCAGACCCAAGGCAAGACACACCACGCCACATCTCCCGCCAGTCGAGCACAACGCACACATCACCCGCACGATCAGTGAATGAAGAACGACCGCGAACGTTCGAACAAAGCAAAACACCGCCACGAGCGTAGGGCACCTCCCCCCGTGCGCACACCGGTAAGAACTAGCAAGCCGGATTAGGCGGCAACAGGCATGGGGTCCATCCCCTCTTTGCGCGCGCTAAGATTGATGGGCGGTACGGGTGTGGGGTTAGTACCATCCGTATGCGTAACGTTAACGATCGACTCGCCGACTCAGACGCAAGGGTGTGGGGTCCGTCCTCTCCTTGCAAGTTCTGAGACCGATGAGCGTCGGGTGTGGGGTCCGTCCTCTCCGTTCGAGAAAAAATACAAGCCGGCTGTGGTGACAGAGGCATGGGGCCGACTCCTCTCTGGGCGCGCTAAGCCGATGGGCGGCACGGGCATGGGGTTCTTCCCCTCCGTGTGCGTAACATTAACGATCGACTCGGCCAGCAGGGGTGTGAGGTCCGTCCTCTCCTTGTACGCTCTGAGACCGATGAGCGTTATCGGGTGTGGGGTCCGTCCTCTCCGGGTGCGAAATCTTCCCGGTTTAGGCGGCAGAGGCCTCTGCGCGCGCTAAGTCCGAGGGGCGGCACGGGTACGCGTTCGTGCGCGCCGCAACATTGTACGTCGCGGTCTTGATCCCACCGTTGACGCTAAAGCATACGGAACGGCATCCCCGTTAACGTGCGACGTACGCAACGGCAACCCAGCGTTGGCGTTACGACCAGCATTTGCATACATTCATACATCATACCATACATTCACACTTGCATACCTATATATCTGTTGGACTTATTTATGTTTACAAGACAACACCCCACGGGCGCGCGGCTCCAAACTAGCAAGATCCGTTTGGAGGCCGGGCCCAGAATACAGGAACATATACACGATCAAAATGTGCAGGTACCCACTCCGTCATGCGAGCCCTTCCTTGACCGGAGAGTTGGGGGACTTGGGGGTTACAGGATCATACACCACTGCTCAATCGGATAAGTATTTTGTTTAATCGCACGAACCCTTTTTCAACTCCCCAGTCAAGAAAGTTCTCTTTGACTTGGGGACTTGGGGGACTTGTTAGTATGGCATTAGTTGTCCGATTAAATATACTTATCCACTTAAGCAGGTAATCAACACCTACCAGACCACCCGAAAGACCACCAGGAAGGCTTCAACTTCACTCACAAGACCGACCACATCCGAACGCACACGCGCCCGTGTGGCGCATACCCGAATGTGCGGCTCACACACCAGCAAGTGCACCAGTCCCACATCGAAGAACACCATCAAGCAGCAAGCTCAACCACCTATATATGTAAGGTATTTATTACAGGTAAGAGCATTCGTTGAATTCTGAATCCCAGCACTACACTCTACACGTTCGAACGACTGTTATATCAAATACATCTTCTAACTTAGGCATCAGAGCGTTGGAGGCGGGCCACCCCGTCTCGACCCCTGACCGCCCGTTTGTTGTTGTATTCTTCTAACAGCCGTAGCCGAACACGCGCACCCGCACACCCGAAAGGAGAAGGAGCGCCCGACCATCCGAACAGCCCCAACGTTCGGACGTACAACCCCAACGTTCGGACGTACAACAAAGAGGAGAAGGAGTACTCGTACTTGCTTCTGCCAGATTACGTCCCGCGCGTAATTCGGTAGAAACACTGACCTTAAAATATCGGAAGCACGGAGTTTTGACAATCTCTTGAAGCAGAGGATGCAACACTTGTTCATTGACACTGTCCACCGTTTCATAATCACAACAGCAGTCCTCTACAATCCCACTGTACTCCTTCGAATCCTACACTCCCAAACAAAAAACACAACCCAAAATTAAACAAAAGAATAATCCATAGTAATGAACTTGCATACCCACAAAACGAACCTGATGGGGACATTTGCAAGAACTGCGGGGATTCTTGAGAAACAGAGAGAGATTTAATTTAGAAATAGGATTTCTTGTAGAGTGATTGAGAAGTGTGGCTAATAAGACCTCAAACACAGCAACTACTAGAACCCATTTCTTGCTTCTCACATTCTTCTCCCTCACTATCTCAAATCCCCCCACCTAAAAAATTGCTTCAAACATATCTCTGTCTGGAACTATATATACAACAAGATTGCCTTTATAAGTCTGGTTTTGATTTGGAGAAGTTCCAATTCAATTTAATTTGCAAACCAAACCCTACTGGGAGACCAAGGCAGGTAAAGACACGGGAGAACAGAATTGGGTAACATACACTTGGCTTAATGATATTGCTACGAACTAAGGGTTTATGCTAAAAGACAATTAGGATAGATTGTAAATGGAAAAACTGAAGAAATGAGATGAAAGAGACTGCAAATCATTCACGCCTTCATTAGATGCTCAAGGATGTTTATATACAGAGCCATACAACGGTAAATTGAACTCTTCACTCTCTACCCTCCACGTGTTCAACAGCGCGCGACACGGAACAGATCAAAATCGTTAACTACTGTTGAGGCCAAAACGACATGTAACTATGCACAAAACGCAGAAAGACTGCACCTCAAGTATTTGGGTTTGCAGCAACTCCACCCCTCTTAAAAATGATCCTTGGGGATCTGGGAGGGTTCTCTTCTATATTGAACTTAAAATCGGGGTACCTTAAGCGTATCTCATCAGCAGTTTCCCGAGTAGTATCATCTTCAGATCCTCCAATCCATTGAACCAACCGCAAAACTTGGGCACTATTGTTGACTTTCACCAACTTCCTGTCTAGAACCTTAGAGGGATACCACCTTGGATTGTTAGGATCCAGACCTGGGGGCAAATGAGGGTGTATCTCTACAGCATTTCCAACCTTCTTCTTCAATAATGAAACATGAAACACAGGGTGCACCTTAGCTGTAGGAGAGAGCTTCAACTTATAAGCAACCTTGCCAATTCTTTCCAGAACTTCAAAAGGACCAAAGTACCTTGCAGCAAGCTTTTGAGACGGCCTCTTTTCTACACTGTGCTGCCTGTAAGGCTAGAGTTTCAAGTTCACCAAATCTCCTACAGCAAGCTGACTTGTCTTCAAAGTGCTTCACCCTGTTCTAAGGCTAGAGTAGTTGATCAACTGCATATACTGCGGTGGAATTAGGGGTGTAGGCTTGGACCTTTGGTGGGACATTATTGTGTATGGGTTTCACACTTACTCGCATACTCTTGCTCCATTACGGTTGCTCACATGACCCATGTGATGTGCACATGAGGTGCATGAGTCGTATGCTAGAAGTTTGGATTAGTGTTGTAGCGTACGTAAGAAGCTTGGTGGTCTTTGACGAGGAACAGTGTTCTTGGCGAGTAAGTTAGGTGATAGTGAGAGAGTTGTATAAATACAGAGTATTGTGTGTTTGTAGTAAAGCAGAGCTTGTGTGTACAAACAGTGGGTAGTTTTAGGGCTTTGTTTATAACTCTAATATCTCTTTGTAACCTTCATTGATAGTGAAGATTCTCCCTGCTGCTCCGTGGACGTAGGCTATTGCCGAACCACGTATATCATGTGTTCTTGTTCTTGTCTTCTCTTCTTCTTTGTGTACTTTGGGTTGTTTGATGTTTCAATTTGATTCTCTTGGTATTGTGTTCATCTATCTATTTTGTGCACTCGTAGCACAACAAGTGGTATCAGAGCTTTGGCTTAGATCCGGTTGAGATATATGACAGATAATAGAGGTGAGGATGTCAACCCATTTGGTGGAGCTGAGAGCTCAAAGGTTACGAAGACGACCGTTCAGAATGCAAGGGTCGAGGTGGAGAAATTTGATGGTACAAACAACTTTAGAATGTGACAATGTGAGGTGAGAGATATGTTGACACAGCAGGAGTTGGATGTTGCTTTAGACGACAAACCCCAGTCGATGTCAGATGGCGATTGGAACAAGATAAACAAGATGGTTTGTTCGTCTATTCGTTTGTGTCTTGCAAAGCCCCAAAAGTATTCTGTGATGAGGGAGACGAAGGTAAATGATTTGTGGCAGAAACTTGAAGACAACTACATGTCTAAAAGTGCCGAAAACCGTCTGCATATGAAGAGGAGGTTGTTCTACTTCAAGTAAAAAGAAGGTACGAAGATGATACACCACCTTGATGCTTTTAATAACCTAGTTGCAGATCTGTTTAATTTGGATGAAGATATCAAAGATGAAGATAAGGCTTTGATTTTGTTAAATTCCTTGCCTGAGTTGTATGAACATTTGATTACCACGTTGCTCCATGGGAAAGAGACTATCAAGTTTGAAGAAGTGTTTAGTGCCTTGATGAATCATGAGATTAGGCAAGCAGACAAGAGGAATAGTGCTTCTACATCAGATGCTTTGGTAGCTAGAGGTAGAGCGGTTGAAAAGAAGGGTTTCAACAACCGGAGGAAGTCTCATTCCCGCACCAGAGGAAATTCCAAAGGCAGAAGAAGTTTGGGAAGAGATGAATGTGCCTTTTGTCATGAAAAGGGTTATTGGAAGCATGAGTGCCCGAAGCTGCAAAATAAGAATAATGGGCCTCATGCAAATGTGGCTTCTACTGGTGAGGAAGCTGATTATCTTCTCACAGTAGCTTCTAATTGTGTTGCATCAATATATGAACCTGATTCATGGCTATTGGATAGTGGCTGCTCCCAACACATGAATTAGCCGACGAAGAAAGGTTATATAGTTTTTATTCGTCGACTAAAGTATTTTAGCCGACGAAAAAAAAATCGTCGGCTTTTGTTAAAAAAAATTGTCTGCTAAAGTGTGACTTTAGCAGACGAAAATTTTGTCTTTAGCCGATGAATATTATGTAACTTTAGCCGACGACTGGGACATTTGCCATCGGCTATACTTTAGATGACAATAATAAATGTATTTTCGCCGGCTATACTTTAGTCGACGATTTTTTTTTGTATCATCAGCTAAAGTTTTCGAGTTTAAATCGATATGTTTCGTCCCAGCTGCAGTCTCTCGGTCTCTCTCAAAACCTAAGAATCTCTCTCTCTCTCTCTCTCTCTCTCTCTATTCGCAGCCCAACTCGCCGCCCTCTCTCTCTCTCTCTCTCCACCGCCCAACCGCCTGCGTCGCCACGGGCCAAAAATCCCTCGGGTAAAGTTTAAAATTTGACATTTGTTTTGAAATTTAGGTTTAGGTGAAATTGTGTTTGTTAATGAAATTGTGTTTTATTTTCATTTTAGGTGTTGTTGGATATTGTGAAAATAAAATTGTGGAATTGATAGATTCTGAATTTCTATTCCCAGAACCTAGGTTATGGGAATAGAAATTTAAAATTTGCAGTTTTTTTTTCTTCAGAAAAAGGCAAACTTTAGCCGACGATATACAAAAACTTGAGCCGGCGATTTAGAAAGACTTTCGTCGGAAAAAATCTAAAAATTCGTCGGCTAAAGTAATTGTCGAAGACCTTCGTTAGCTAAAATGTATTTGATATTGTCGACGAACTTTTGTTGAACTGAAGTAATTAATTGTCGACCTGTGATTGTTTGCCAATGGTAGAAGTTGTGATATTGTCTCAGATCTTCGTATGTTCTTTCAAGTGTTGATGTTCGTTTTCGTACTTTTACATTCAATTGACTTAGGTCCTTCAAATTCTTAATTTCACTTACGGATAGAGGTATATTTATTTACAATAATGTACCAGTTATAAATTTTCCAAACTAATAAATTGTACTGTAATATTATGCGGTCTATATGATATTATTGAACGGCCAAATATTGTCATCAAGCTCAGACAGCCCGCTGCGAAGCGCGGCATTAAATTACCACTATGCTCTATTAAGGTAGAATATACTAGTACAATCCACATGTCGAAAGCAGAAGCTAGCGAAGGAGCTTAACATTATTCGATTAAAATCAACTTAAGCATGTTCTAGCCACATTACTTCTGTTGCCTGCTGCAATAGTGCAGTACTTGTTGGTTAATTATTAAATGACAAATTGGGGTTTATTTTCCGATTATCAAAAGTTCAAAACTACATATCTCTGTACTGGATGATCCTCGGTCTATATTTTATCATCAACGTCGATCTGCCAATCTGCCATGTCAATTTATGCAACTGAAATAACAAGAAAACCAAGTGGCCGGCGTGCTGCAGAGGGTATCAATCTGCAGCTAGCTAGCAAGCTTGGTTGTATAATTCTTTAGACTTATCATATCGATCATGTTCCTCACTAACTAGCTACAGAAGACGACGCTTCTCTGGGCATCTTCTTCTTCTCCTACTAATAATAATGGCGTCTGGAGCAAATTTGGTGGCCTCCATCACCACTAACTGAAGTACGTACTCATGAATATCTGTAACTCCAGTAACTTCTTCCGAGTTTTAAATTAATAAACGTTATTATTGGATTCTGAAGTCGATGATCCCATGTCCTTATATTTTATTTAATTAGACTCGATTAGTTTGAATTAAACTTCGGGATATCTAAGTTAATGATTAGGGTTTCTATAAGCAACTTACACAAAGAAGGTTGGAAACATGCATGTCACAATTATGTGAATTAACTCAATTAAAGAAGCAAAACAGAGTTAGAGAACAGATCGATGATATAAGAGAGCTTAGGCATCATGTATCATATATTCTGTATACTTTATACATAGGTGACTATAGGAATGGGGCCGATTCCGATACATTGCATGTGTCCAAATTAATGAAAGGGATAGAGATATAGGGTATGTTTGCATCGTAATTTTCCTTCTCATCAATCCATATATATGCTGGTTTCCTAATTGGCACTTGCTATATATATGCATGCACCTTAGCTTATGTACAGCAGAGAGATGCCACTATATTCCATATGTTAGTTAAAGAGGAACAATTTAGGGGTTGGTTAGGCTTAGCTTATTTCCTCAAGAAGTTGGTTACAAAGTAATTAAGAAAGCAAGAGCTATATATAATGTCGGTTGACAGAGCTGATATTAGAGCAAGGGGCCGGAGTCCAACCCCACAAGACATAATCCTGATATAAATAAAAATATGAAAGGGTTCACAAAATCAATTGTGTGATGATCCAACCCTCGTTTATTTTCTTGTCAATTTTTTTTAAAATAATTAGTTTGATGATCAATATGAAAGGGTTCACAAAATCAATTGTGTGATGCTAATCTAATATGCAAAGTCGATAATTACTAGCTAGAGTATGGATATTATAGATTGACAAAGGACATTCAATCTTTCTTACATAAACTACTTTCATTACTTAAAAAAATCTAAACTTCACCATATTTTGTTGTTGTTGACAAAACGGTGATGATAGTCTATTGAGAAAATTGGAAAATTACAAGAAGTTCACTGGTTCACTAACCTAATCAAAGGAACTCCCTATATAACCTACAATAGAAATATTTCAAACTAGTACCTTAACATAGTTAAACGTGCTAGATGTAGGATAAAGCTAAATGTATCGAGGTCCCACATCTTATTTAACTATGCCACCTTGTTTATATCTTTCATGTCATCTTTGTCTTCGACCCAAGAAATTGCACCTAGAACCCATACAAATTAGGGTTAAGATCAAAGGCCCAAACTATTGTACTGGAGATCAGCCCGACCAACTTGAGCAAGCCCACATAGCCCAGAATCCCAATTTCCAATTTGCCAGCCGCCAACCTAAGTGCAAATTCACCCGCAGCCGTCGTTGGTTGCGGACCTTCTGCCTCCGTTTGGTTCCACAGCACCCGATCGGGATCCCACGTCGCCACTCGCCACCTTGGCACCTGGCCGAGATTCCATGCCCTTGCTGGTGTACCAAACTAGTGAAGCACGCCAACCCCAAACTCAGCAAAAATCAGCCGTTCTACCAAAGCCTCTGCCATGGCCCGTTTCAGCGAAGTCGCCAGCAACAATGTCATTCTCCTTCTCCTCCAAGCAGCCTGAACCCGATCCCTCCAAACCATCCCCCAAACAGCCTAAGCCCTTCGCCTCCAACCCGGCTCTTCAAATCGAAACACCTCCTTGGTTCCCCGGATATCCCGGGACTAGATCTCCATATGCATTTGGCGCATAATAACCATCAGTGGCACGAAATCGGCATCGAACGGTTCTTCGAAATCCTAGCTTGCTAGGCTTTCATAGCTCGGAGGAAAACGGAGCATTTTTTTTCTTGATTCTATTTTTGGAGCGGTGACTTATGATGAGGAGCAAAAGATTTAAACTTTACCATGTTATTTGTGTTCGATAAATATGGACCAAAGTATGTTGTTGGACTATAGGACTATGACTTCCGAATCAAAAATTGAAGAAAAAAAATTGAGCCGATACCGATTCCTAACCGAAAAAATTGAAATCGAACCAAAATAGAAAAACTCGAACTAAACCGATTTTATTCGATTCGGTTTCGATTTTTCCATCTGGGAGAACCGAACCGAATTAACCGAAATAAATTAAACGACGTTGTTTTGTGCGAATTATTTCAGTTTACCCTACATACCTAACATTTTTTTTTTATATTTGGATAGTGTTTTTATCTGGATGGACCGTAGACTATTAAAAACTTGGATTATGATTATGTTTCTTCTAGTCTGATTTAATTTACTACAATTGTGAGTTTGAATTTGTGACTGTAGTTATATTTGATGTAGTTTGATTTGATTCGATTTAATTTGATATAAAATTTTAATACAAAATTCTTGAAAAAATTAGTTAATAAAGATTTATAATTCGGAAGAACAATAGTTTTTCAAAGAAAAAAAACAGTTTTTTTTTTATAAAAAAAAGTGAAAAAAATCCGAACTGAACCGTTTATAATCGGATTTTATTGTTAATAATCAAGAAAACCAAATCAAATCGAACCGTACCGATTAAAAAATTGCCTAATAACCGTTTGAACTTATTAATAGTCCTATTGGACTACATATACAAACCGTAAATATTGACTTAAGTATGTCAATTATAGACCAAACATAAAGACAGACTCGCAACTAGTAATACTTAAGCCTTCTATCATCACAATTTTAACTCCCAAACTAATTAAATCTTGTAGACTCAAATATTCTCGAATTGTTTTATATTTCCCACCTCCCCTCCATAATTCGTCTGGGATCTGATCAACTTTAGGGAGGGGCCTAATTCATGTCAAACTCAAGCAGATCCTATACTAAAGAACAGTCATTGTGCCATGTCTAACTAAGAAAAAAAATCAACATGAATTTCAAAAACAAATGCAAACATCAAATCAAAGCATAATTGAGATTACAAACGAGATGACCAATAAGAAAGAAGGCAAAGAAAGCATCGATCCTGTGGTGGCACATGTATTTGCCACATGACCCTACTACTTTTGGAACTTGAATAGAGAACAAAATTGGATTAGTATGTGACCTACACCATAGTGGTGTTATTAAATTTGTTGGTTACAATTCGATATCAGGGTGGTCAAGGAAAAACTTGCAAAACATTTACGAAAGAGGTCTCTAAATAAGGTGGTGGACATCCACTAGCGGTAATAACAAATTAAAGAAATAAAGCTAGCTTGCAATCGATTCCAACTTGATCGAACACGTACACATGCTTGCAATTGATATACTCTAGCTAATGCATTTTCATTGCTGAAACTTGGAATAATATACTATTAGTTATTCTAGCTCCAAACTACATATATATGAAAATACGATATAGACGATTACTTGATTGTTATTCCATGCCAGCAATTGGTAGCTAGCCAGATGAGATTTACAAAGAGAATTGTGACGTGCTACCAACTCTAATTGATTCTATTCAACAGAAGAAGAAAACAGTTTAATTGATTGATTCTATTTGAACATGTGATTCGAACAAATTAACGCTCAATACCAATTTCATGTTTGCTGTCAGTGGCATACATGCATAGTAGACTACTCTTCTAAAAAACGGCCGGGCTGCCTAGGCGAAAAAACCATGCAATCGCTGAATTTTCGGTGTGGACGTATCTAGGCGGATATCGATAAATCCGCCATTAGACAGTCCGCCTACTGACTAATCGGTCGGTCTCAAAAAAATCAAAAATGAAAACCTGACAACAACAAAAAATCCTCTTTCGCAATCGCAAAACGCTGTCTGTCTCTCTCTGCTCTCTGCAAACGTCAGGCTCGTCACTGCCGTCGTCCGCGCTCTCGTCCGCTCCTCGCCGTCCAACTTCGGTAAGTCACTTCTAATCAGTAAGGGATTTTTGAGTCATCTTGTGTCGAATTCAGTTCAGAATCTCTTGACTGTGTATCTAATTCACCACCGAAAGTACTTGTTGATCAGTGCCTACAAAAGCCAAAGCTACCTGTTGATCAAGACAACAACATTGATTTGCGGTTTTTAATCTACCTCAGTACTTGTAGCATAATTAAACATGAAAATCTTTGTTCTGGCTCCATTATATTAGCTGTTTTTTTGTCTCGGGTTACTCGAGTATTTGGTTGTTAGTTGTTACCCAGTTGATTGAATGCTTTGATTGCTTCATTTCATGACCAAGAAGACACACTGATTGAATGTCTTGACCAAGTTTAGTATCCGGCCACTGCTATATGATCACTGTGCTTTCAAGCTTGGTGCTTAATCTGATGCCAGTCTTATTGGGAATTTGAGGTATTTCGGCCACAGTGTCAGTGTGCCTGTGGTGTAGCTATGTTGTCACTGACATGCTCTACATTAGTCAGTGTATGTGCTTGAAGAAACAAATTGGTTATGTTGCAGACAGTGGCGGAGCCAGAAAAATATCTCAGTTAAGGCAAAAATTTAGCTTTAAAAAATAAACTAAAGTCAATAAAAATGCTACCTCCAATAATAAAAGATTATATTACAAGTTTTCAATTAATGACGAGACGGCAGTTGTCCTCGACGCTTTTTCATATTTTGAAAACGCTGCATGATAGAGTCATTGGTAATCCTATTAAATACCTCTTTTTCAATGTAAACAAGCAAGCTATCATTCATCCATTGATCTCCCATTCTATTACGAAGTGGATTCTTCACAATGTTCAATGCTGAGAATACCCTTTCCACTGAAGCTGTTGCAACCGGCAGAACTAAAGCCAATGTTAGAAGCTTGTAGACTGATGCATGTGTTATATGCTTTCTTGTCTCCACAATTTTTTTTGCAAGATCCCCAATTCCTTTCAACTGAGAGAATTTATTATTGGATCGCATCTCATTAATGTAAATACCAAGTTTATCTTCAAGTGATAACACTTCTCGGTCAGAAAAATCTCTCGGGTAGAATTTGGCAAGTTGAAGCAATTTTTGCTTGTCAAACCTAGAGAATGAATTATCCGGACTTAAACTTGCAACACAAAGAAGAAGCTCAGAGTTTACCTCATTGAAACGATCATTCAGTTCTGAAAGTTGTCTGTAAATCACAGTATAAAAGATCTCCACCCGATAATGATGAAGGATTGTTACTTTTTCAGCTCTGCGTTGAGATTTCCCTTGAGCAACAAAGTTGTCATTCAAATTGGGAATGTTGATACCATGCTGGCCACAAAAAGAATAAACTTTGCTAAGTAAATCATCCCATTCACAATCTTCATCCCTCATTGCCTGTAGTTGTTCCTTGCACGCCTTAACTAATTCAATAGCATTGACAATATCTTGATCCTTCCTCTGCAATGCCTGTGATAATTCATTCGTAACTCCCAACACTTGTCTCATCAAAAACAGGCAAAATACAAAGTCAAATGATTGCATTTGTGCTAGCACAAGATTACATTCCCCTCTCTGATCAGAGTTCACTCCATCTTCAATAATAATTTCAATCACCTCAATCGTAGAAGCAAACATAGAAATAATACTCAATAAGGTACCATAATGTGAACCCCAACGTGTATCACCAGGACGTTTCAGAGTAGTTTCTTGATTCAACCCTCTTCCACTTAAAAGCTCATCATTATTAAGAGCTTCCATCACTTTCTTCTGTTGTTGTTCTCGAAGAAGATCACGACGTTTACATGATGCTCCAACAAGATTAACCACTCGAGTCACTAAGAAAAAGAAGGAAGCAACTGGAACATGATTTTTAGCTAAAGACACGAGAGCAAGTTGAAGTTGATGTGCAAAACAATGAACATAAAAAACACATTGATTTTCTCTCAAGATAAGTGCCTTGAGTCCGTTGAACTCACCTTGCATATTACTAGCTCCATCATAACCTTGTCCTCGAAGATTTGTAATGCTCAATCCAATTCTAGAGAACAACTCATCTATTGCAAGTTTCAAGGACCGTGCATCAGTACTTTTAACATGTTGAATGCCCACAAATCTTTCAATCACTTGACCTTTATTGTCAACATAACGAAGAACAACAGCCATATTCTCTTTCACTGAATTATCCCGTGCTTCATCAACCAGAATAGAAAATGGCGCATCACCGATCTCCAATCTTATTGCATTAACTGTTTCAACTGCAATTGCATTTATAATATCTTTTTGTATATCAGGTGATGTCAACTGTAGATTTCTAGGAGCATTTTCAAATGCAACAGCCTTCACACTCTCATTATGTTCAGCAAGAAACTCTAATAGTTCAAGAAAGTTCCCTCTATTGCTGGACGATTCAGATTCATCATGACCACGAAAAGCAAGACCCTGCCTCAACAAGAAACGAATACAATCAATTGAAGCATTCAAGAGAATGTAATAGTTGTTCTTAGCAGATTCCACTTGACGACTAATAACTGATTCCAGATGTTGTTTTTGATTCATAAGAGCATGACAATTCTGTAATGCTTTGTTGTGAACGCTATCCACTCCTCCTACATGATCTTGAAGTACTTTTTTAGTTATCCAGTTAGAGAAACCTTTGCTAGTAAATACATCACCACCTCCTTGGTCACCATGATGTTGCTTAAAGAGATAACAGCATAGACAAAACACAGCATCTTTTTCTATGCTATACTCTAACCATTCTGGATGATCATCAAACCAAGAAGTCACAAAACGCCGCTTTGCTCCGCTTATTATGGTTTATGGAAACTGGTGATTTCGAGGCTGGCAAGGACCCTTGAGCAAATAATGTCGTCGAACTTGCTCACGAATATTCGGATCATATTCCACGATGCGCTTCCGCCTTGCGGGATCTGATGGAAGATTGCCCAATACAGTTTCAAGTTCCTTTTCTTTAAAGATTTCAGAGTCGACATTGATTCTCTTAGAAGAACTAGAAGCCTCTCCCCCTGACCCCGACACTTTCTGAAAATACCTCTTCATAACTGTTTATCATAAAATTTTACGTATCAATTTTACGTATCTATAAAAAAAAGTACATAACTATTTTATCAACTATCAACCGTACAGAATGAGCATATAATTGTGCAACTCTACAGTCTCTACCACCACAAAAACAAGAATCGGAGAACTTTGAGAAAGAAAACAAAAAGAACCAATGAAATAAAAAGAAGAAAAGTTCAGAGAAAATATATAATATAAATTGATAATAGAGTTTAGAGAGAAGTAGAGAACTAACGTGGTTGAAGAATGATGATGATCGATGATTTGATGAAAGAGAGATTGATGAGAGATTGAGAGTCACGACTCACGAGATGGATGAACAGGAATTACAGTTTGATGATGAATAATTGGGGTCTGGAGATTTGCCGATTTGGGGTTTGGCCGTTTGGGGATATAGAGTAATAAAGGGTACTGGGTAGACAGGGTAAGGACGTAGGCTACGTAGGGTTTACATAAATATATATATTAATATTATAATATATACACTGTCAAGTCACTTGACAGGGTACTCAAGTGTGTGCTGTGTGTCATCTATTTACTATATAATATAGTCTATATTATATCCCCAAACGGTGATGAGGGTTTGGCCCAATCACGGATGATGATAGACATCATCATCTATCAAGCACTAAAGCTTAAAAGCTGTCTTACCACTCTTATATTAGTTTTTATATATCTTATTACATATATATAATAAAGGGTAGGGAGAAAAACTGACTCACTGACGTCTGACACCCCACTTTTATATTTTTTTTCTTTCTTTTCCTACTTCCTAGTTCGGTAGTTCCTACTAAAAGTCTAAACAAGGTCGAGCCCAGGCAGTTGCCACCATTTTTTCCGGCAAAACCACCATTTTTTCCGATCAAAAGCTTTCAAATCTAATATCCAGCATAGTTAGTCTCATATTCGAGCCCAGGCAGTTGCCTGTGCTCGTCTATACGTGGCTCCGCCACTGGTTGCAGATATGTGTAATTAGAAACATATCATGAGCATTAATTTATTGGCTTATAGCTTACACTTGTGTTTGGGTTATCAATTGAGTTGAAAGTTGTTTGCTTTGACTGGTTGTTAATTCAATTTGTATAATTCAATAATGGTATGATTTGAATTGTGAATCAGGTGAAATGAAAAATAATCCAAAACCGATATCTTTTTCTTCTGCATCCGTTGCAATGTCGAAAACTCATTCTATACCTTTGAAGCGTAATTCAAATGATATAAGATGGAATTATGCGAAGTTGGTCGATCCGAACAAGAAGGATAAAGTCAAGTTGTAACAACCCGAACCAAAATTACGCATAAATCGATACGAATTAGATCAGATTTATCGTTAATTAATCGTATCGTGTGGTTTGTTAACGACTTATTCACCGAGCGAGAATTAGACTTTATTTTCTTCACGGAAGTCGTAGAGTATTTTATTTCGAGCTCGTAGGGATTTACGGAGAATTTTTTCGGTTACCTGAGCTATTTTTTTTTATGAATTTTGGAAGTCTACATGAAGAAAATATTTAAAAATATTTAATTTAGGTCAGTTTAACCTGAATCGTTGGATCTTGATCAGATCAAACCTCAGCCGTTGATTTGATCAGAGGCTTGGAGGTATAAATATGGTATTTATGGTGTAAATACGGAGAAAAATCAGAAAATACAGAGAAAATACCAAAATTCGGACGACCCGTATTTCAGGCGATGTGACCCGACCCGACCCGACTTCGAACCCGCCGAAAAACACCACCGTTGTTGGCGTTCTTGGTATGGTTTTGAAGTTCTCTTTCCCTCTTTCAGTTCATGTATATATTGTTGGTTTTTGGGTGGTTTTAGAACACAAACCGAGTCGATTAACCCATCGGTTTTTGGGTTTAACCAACGGCGGTGCTCCGGTCACTTCCGGCGAGGTGGTGGGGTGGAAAGGATCAGACTTCAACCAAGCAATCGAACCCCTAAGGTTTGGGGGACCGAGAAGCGGCGACGGTGTCGAAATCGACCGAAAAATTTACCAGGGGGTTTCCGAGATTGTTTCTAAGTTGATTTTCGCACGTTTTTATCGAAATTCAGTATTAAATGAATCTGTTATTAATTTAGGAGATCGAGATTGTGATTTTGGCGAGGGGACTTCCGCCGGACCACAAAACTAGTTGTGTACTGTGAGTGGACACTTTATTTTCACTGTTGTTTTACGAGTCTAGTTATACATTTACAGTTATGCATTATTATAGTTATATATGCACTAGTTTGGAGGCATACAGCATATTGTTTTACACAAAGCATAGTCACAATTGTTACATCGATGCACTGCCTCTGGACTGATCCCCGAGATGCTTCGGGAGGGACATAGACCTGACCCGAGGATTTATTGAGCACCCAAGAGGGCCAGGAAACTTGACTTGGGCAATATTAGAACTTGAGGTCAGATGACCCGACTCGTAGCCTCCACATATTTTATAGTACCCATGAGTACCTGGATGATCATATTTTTAGACTCATGTCATTTTTATGTACATTTATAGTGAAAGACATATCATTATAGTTTTTAGATTAAAGTGAAATATTATTTTCGTCCACTCACTCTAACAGTTTTGTTATTTTATGTGCCTTTCTCTAGGCTTTTCGGTTTCCTCTGCCAAGTTTGCAGTTTGTATCTTGTGTTTGCACGTCAGCGACGGAGGTATAGAGTTCGTGTCACTGTACTCATCTAGTAGGTTCCTACCTTAACCTGCTAGTCTCGTATATTATATAAATTAGAAGCCGCTCTGAATACTGTATAGAGTTTACTTCCGACAGAGGCATAGAGTTCGTGTCATTGTACTTCGGATTTTTTTATCACTTTCTGTAAACAATTTATATTTCTAGTGGATTCAGTGTTTGACTAATTTGAGAAATTTGGTTGGGATTTGATGCCCACGGTTTATTTTTTTGGACATTGTAAAAGTGTGTTTTCCTTGCAGGTTTTTGGGTTTCTTGATTTTAGAAGAAACTTTGGCAAAATTTGTATAGATTCAGTTGTCGTTAGGGCTTAATTCCGGTTAAGCAACTAAATCGGGATCAGGTCATTTCACAAGTGCTTGAAAACATTTTCTTTTTGTGTGCTTTTATTTGGATTTGAACTTTTGAACTATTGTTTGATGACATTATTTTCGAAACATTGTATTTTGATTTTTTTTATGACATTTCTTCATATTTTTTCTTTATTATTCATATAATAATATATCATATAAATATATATATATAATTAATTAAATATAAAATAATCCGCATAATTCCACCTAATTATCGATTAAATTCCGCTAGACGCTAAACAATAACTTCACCGTCTAATTCTGCCTAGCGCCTTTTTGAATCTTGTAGTTTTTTGAATCTTGTAGTAGACACCGGTCGAAACAGCTAGCTGCGTGCCTAAATGATCGACTATGCATGGTACTTTGATGCTTTCTCTTCAGAATTCAGAGAGTTACGTTTCTAGTCAATGATGAATCTGTTGATCGACTTCCAATCTTTATTGTATGAACTATGGACCATGAACATTGGGGTCAATCATATACTTAGCCTTGCAACTTAAAATTGAGTTACAGAGAAAAATTTGTACAAATCAACACTACCATTCTTCTAAACTAACTAGTTAGTGGTATTTATTAGTCGCGTTTCAGTATATAACATTGATAAGTGCTTCTAAAAGTTTTCAAAAGCATTTCTTTAACCTGGTGTTCCAAATACTACTTTTTGTTTTATATATTGAAAGTCTGTTCAGCAATACTCACGAGCATTTCTACGTGGAACATTAATTGTGAAGGAACTCTTCACACTTCACTTTAATTGAACTGCTCTTTTGAACAAAGAAGTTCTGAACAACGTATTCGATCATATGAAAATTGAGCATGATTGTAACATAGGTTGAAGACAACTTTGGATCATAAAGAAAGTAATTACAAATCCAATGGTACGTTCAGTACGTTGTAACTTTGTAAACATACGGTTGATATTTAGATCGATGGACCAACGTACTACAAGGCATGGGCGTAGCCAATGTACAATGAGTAGTGTCATTTCTGTTCATTTTTTTATACTTCCATAATTATCTATTTAATTTTTTTTAGTTAACAAAAAATTGTAAAATTAAATTCATTTGACTCACACTACTAAAAAATATATTATAGCCGACGACAACAAATCATCGGCATGTTAAATAATTTCGTCAGTTATATGTATAGCCGACGATCTGTTAAACAATATAATCAGAGATAGTGTCGTCGACAAAAAGTTGTCGGCTATAGGTATAGCCGACGACCATATTGCACGTCGTCGGCTATAGTTCATAATATAGTCGACGACAACAAACCTCATCGATTTTAGTTTTTGGCTTTTGTCGACGACAAATTTGTCGACCAAACCTTCCTCTCTGGTCAATATGATTGATCCAGACAGGACTATAGCCAACGACTGAGAAAAGGTGTCGTCGGCTATAGTCTTTGAACGTTGTCGACTATTCTTTGAAATTCGTCGGCTATAGTGTGACTTTAGCTAATGACTTTAGTTAAAGTCGTCAGCTAATGTTGCTAATTTCCGAAGAAGAAAAAATCTGCAGATTTTGGATTTCTATTCCCAGAACCTACAATTCCACAATTTTATTTCCACAATTGCCAACAACACATACAATAAAGACATCACACATATTCACCAACAAACACAAACTAATGAAAATTATGCTTCATTTTATTGAAACACATATTCACCCACATTACATATAAACTAAGGCTCACGATCATCCAAATTTATGTCATTTATATAAGATAGGTTACTACCAGCATCTTGCGGATCCTCTTGCTGATGTGGAGCATCGAAAGGGAGCTGGACATATGGAAACATAGAAGGGGTAAGAACGTTGAGTCCTTGTGCCCGAAGTGTAGCATTCATTGTCTGAAAATAGAAAGCCATCGCCGCCTGGTGTTGCTCCATATGCTCCATCCGAGATTGATGGGTGACCCTTAGTCTCTCATCCTCTTCCCGTTGTCTCTGATGTTCCATCGCCTGCCTATCCAGCTGCTCCTGTAGCTGAGCAGCCGTGGAAAATCCGAACTTGCGTTGAAAACTGGGCGTGTTCTTCAAAACCCCATCGCCGAGCTGTCCTAGACCCCGGTAGTAGTAACTGTTCCTTCGTGGGGGAAAGCGTGAGCCATGATCCTCGGCCCAACCGTCAAATAAGATTGATCAATCTGAGAGATGGCTTGGGGGAGGTAGTCATCCTAGGTACCAGGAAATCGCTCCCTCGCAACCTAAGTCAACACCGCCTCAGTCGCTTCCTGCACTCTTGCCTAATTGACAAGAAAAATAAATTAACATATTAGTAAACATACATAAAAAAAGTTAGAGAAAATACATATATAAGGAATTATGTTAAGTTATAAGGGCATAAGACTTACAATTTTCTCGGGGGACTGAGGATGCACTTTCTCGTAGGTATACACGAGTGGGCTGACATCAGGGTGTTGTTGGGTCACCTCATCCATGTAACTCGCATAGGATCTAGACCCGGCATGATGGTTACTGATGTTTTGTGCCCAGTTCGCCGCGTTTATCCTAGATATGGCCTTGTCGGATAAACATATATTAAAAAAATATTAAATAATTTCGTTGGAGAAGATATAAGTAAACACAAATATGATGTCACATACCTCAAATTGTGGGTTGTTGAAGTGGATTAGAAGCCACTTTCACTCGTACTCCCTATATATCAACTCACTAGGAGTACCTGAACGCTCGTTGCTGTGCTTTTGTCAGTACTTATGAAGCTCATTTTTCCACTCCTTGTACCTATATATGCAATACAAATGTTAGAAATTAAGTGACAATTCATGATCAACATAATATCTCAATATATATTATATAATTAACTACCATTACCTTTGCCCTTGAACCACATTTGCCCAGGTGGATTAAAGGTGCTCCAGAACAGTGAACCAATACTGCACTGTATCCATTTATGGTTATATAAATATATATATATATATATATTTATTAGGACTTAATTAACATAGGAAGACATAACTTTGTCCCGTATCACACTTCTTACTTGGCCGGAGTACCTCCGCACCGCCTTCTGCCCCAACTTCACCGATCCATTATGTTCATTGGTCTCTATGAGCAGTGATCACCTTTCTTGCACGTCATTGTCAAGTGGTTTGCCGGAGACGGGACCTCTGGGTTTTTTGTTGCTACCTCCGGCGTCTGTCACATAAGAAAAGGTGTAAAGTGATTAAAATATGAACACCCATTTTTATATGGGTTGTATTTCAGTGTGTTAACGTAGTATGCATTAAAACACATGTTATAAAAACGACCTGATATTACAGGTTAACTATTAAACGGTAAACATATGTTTTAAATTAATGTGGTATGTAAACCTAAATAAGTAAATGTAAGATCATGTTTTGGTAACTTGTTAAAGTTACAAGTTTAAGGTTGAGAATGAACCTAAACAAGAAATTTACAACATAAAAATCAAATTTGTAGTTTTATGGTTCAATAAACATCTTAAAAGGTAACTCCAACAACCATATTCAGTACTTTTGTAAATCTACCGTATACAAACCCAAGGCAATGACAGGGTTCTCGTTCCAGTTCTGCAACCTATCGGCACATCCGGACTTGTTGAATGTGTCAGTTAACTCCAGCACGCCAACGTACCTTGGTAGACCATGGAAGCCATTTTCAAGAACTGTAATCATGCAGTCTTTCATGAGTAGTATCATAAAGCCTCAAGGGTGGCTAGAGTGGAATGGTAACATGTTTTTGGATTCATTGTTCTATGGGGAGTACATGAATTACGGGCCCGGAGCCGGCCTTGGTAGCCGAGTTAACTAGCCGGGATATCAGAAATTTAACGCGTCCGTTCAGGCCAAGAACTACACTGTGGCTGAGTTTATTGAAGGAAACTTGTGGTTGCCCTCTACTGGCGCCAAATATACTTCAGGGTTTGGGGTTTAAACAAATGATATGGCATTTCACTCTTGTACCTACTTGATCTCGGGAGTGACAAGGAGGTTTAACACCTCTCAAAGATACCCTATTCACAACCTGGATATATCAATGTAGTAAGATAAATAGGGGTTATCGAACACGAAGAATTGGTGAAACTAAATCCTAACACACTACTATGCTGACAGACTCGACTACAGGACACTAATGGCTATCGAACCTAAGCTAGACAGACTCAAATGCAGCGAAATTTTGACACAATAAACTAGACACAGTGGCGGACTACCACACAAAATTTGAGGGTATTCGGAGTTGATTTGGTTACCGAAATAAATCGGCTAAGCTACAGCTAATGCAGAAAATAAATGCTGAAAGTAAATATGCTAATGAATGCAAATGGGTTTAAACTATATGATTAAAGAGTTAAGAGGAATGCAATCCACCACCGTCATTCCATCTATCTAACACATACTTAATCTAATGCACATATCCAATGAATGAAAGTTCCTAGGAAGAGTTGATCGTTACAACCACATCCTATTACCTAATCTTTATGCCTATGCAAGTTTGTCATGGACCTCCCCTACATCTATCCCTCTATTGAACCCATAGTCATGGACCCCAAGGTTTACAAAGAAGAAAGCATTAAGTTCTAGAAAAGGTTTGAGAAGCTACAAGGGTTCACAAGTACACTATGGGCGTGTCTCGCTAGACCTATGGATTTCAATCTCCCGACGGTAAAATCGGCGTATCACTATAGAGAATCCGGTGGAAGAAATTATCTTCAGTCGCCCGTATCTCATGAAACTAGAACCCTAGCATGCATACTAAGTTGGCCACCAAAGCAAACATACAAGAATTCATACGGTGATCATTCAGAGAAAGAAACCTCATTCATAAAATATGCAAAACTAGATTAAAGTGTATGCATTAAAAAGACTTCATGTACAGGGCTTCAAGCAACCCCTCAATAAAGGAAAATTAGCTACTAAAAGTCATAAATAATAAAATCAAAGAATTCATGAAAAATAAACTAAATAAAGGAAAAAGAATAAACTCTTGACGACAACGGAATCGGGTTAGGCTTCTTGCATGAGATCTTCCCTTTGTTTTTGTTCCTTCTTGTTTCTCTCTTTCTTCTCCCAAGAATTTCAGCCCCCAAGCCGTGCGTACACCCTCTCTCCTTAGCTAGCTATATATATATAAGCATGCAACTTGATTACCAAGCTAACCCACGTGCAGGACTTCCACTCAATTTAGACTTCTTTCTTTATTATTCTTCTTTTAGTCTCCAAGTCCAAGTCAAACACCACTTCTTTTTCTCACCAACTTTGCTCGCTGGCACCAACGTACGTAATCTCCTCGCCAAGGCATATAATTGCAGTCATTAAACCCATCGAGCTTGCATATATTCCCTCGCCAGACAGTTCCTCGCTAGGAAAATTCCAAAACACATTATTTAATCTCCTTTTCTCCATTAATCTCCAAAACACCTAAAAACAAATAAACATAATTAATTAACTCGATTAATAACAATAAACTAAATATAGGGAACAAATTAAATACCAAATAGATGCATAAATATGCAACTATCAAAATACCCCACACTTAGACATTGCTAGTCCTCGAGCAATACACTAAACTAAGACTCTGAAAAGACTCTAACTACATGACTCTAACATCCTTAACAAATTGTCTCAGCAATCTTCCACAATTGTAACACCAAGATAAGTGTGACTTCAAACTTATACCGTAAAATTTCGAAAGTTAATTTCAATGCATGACACGCATGTAATATGTAGGATGAAGACATAATCATGGTGAATGTAAAGCTGTAGCATGCAACAAACTTGTCAAGATTCAACCTCACAGGTATATGCTCTCAAAAGTGTTTCTCTCAAAATATGTCTAAAGTATTCACTCAACTCAATTACTTGCCAAATGGACCACACCATAAGCTTACACTTGTGACTAATCTCCACAAATCAAAGGCTACTATCTTGAGAATCAAAAGGACTTTCATGGGTTGTAATGGGGCTTGGCTCATAGGTTAAAGAATAAATGGATAAGAAATTCAAATATGATTCTAGAACCCAGTAGAGCACCAAATAAGAGACTTCTTCAAACTTTACAACCATGAACTTCCTCACTTTTGTGGCCGAATTTCATCTTGTTGGGCCTTCACATCATTGTTTTTATCAACAGTTAACTCAGGTATCAAGCTAGACATCACATTTTTTTTCTTTTGAAACACTAACTTGATACCCCACACTTATTTCTTTGCATCACTTTTCGACATTGTCGTCGTCTTCACATATCTGTCTCATGTATAGCTCTACCAAGTCCTAGAACAAGGGTAAAGATATAACTATTCTAAGGTTTAAGGTCAAAGATATGTGGGTGATGACATAAAGTTTAAACATGTAGGCTCAAAGTGGTTAACTAAGGAGTGCACATCTTGTGTACACAAAATTAGGACACGGGCTTATATGGCTATGGTGGTGTCCCCTAAATGCCTTTATCACTTCCTCAATCAAAACATGTATTGACTATAAGCTTTGAAAAACACAAGAGCAAGTTCTAGTAATATCTAGAGTCCATTAACTTAATCTGTGACAAGCAATTGACACTCAATAAAGAAAGCATGTGTATTCACATATAGGCTCAATCACTCACAGGTTAAATGAATCTTAACAAAGTTTAAGCATGCCAAAAATCTGTACCATGTTAACTTTTTCTACATCCACTACACATTCGCATATTCATCATATATCAAGATTAACCAAAGAAACTTAAATAACATGATCATCTTTTAGTCACAATTACGGAAGATATAATCACATCATGGACTAGTTAAGGGCACCTAAGACACAAAACAAAAGACTCTTTTTATGCTTTTCTTGACACTTTTTACTTTTGTATTTGGTTTTTCAAATAAGACACTAAAATACCCAAGAAAAACAAAGAAAAACTCAAAAATATCAACATCGAGCGAGCAGCTCGCCAGACACAGTGTAGCGAGCAACACTTCTCGCCAGAATTTTAAAAAATTAATTACTCATCGTAATGAGCTGAAATTTTGGGACCACAAACTAGAGACATTTAAAAACACACCCTCAAAATTTCAGAAAATTACGAGCCCTATAACCATATCAAATAAATTATACAAAACAGAAGACTGTTTGCTCGCCAGCCCATCGAACTTCGCTGGCGAACAACGTGCAGCGAGGCTCGATAGGATTTTACAAAATTAGTCATTCATCGAAATAAGCTGAAATTTCGCGAGCACTCGATAGACTCATTTACAAACCTGCCCTCAAAATTTCAAAAAATTATGAGACCCCTAGCTATCGAAGATGAATGACACGAACAGGTTACTGTTCAGTACTGAGAACTGTTGCTCGCTGGACTCAGCTCCACTTCGCCAGAATTATATAGAATTAATGACAGAGTGGAATGAGCTGAAATTTAGAGGGGACAAACTAGACACATTTATAAACATTTCCTAAAAATTTCAGAAATTTACGAGACTTCTCGATATGGCGAACAAATCACACACAACATCAAACTGAACAGTACAACAAGCGAAGCTCGCCAGAGACCCATTCCCTCGATAGAATTTTAAAGAATTGATCACACATTGGAATGAGCTGAAATTTTAAGAGCACAATTTAGACACATGTAAAAACATCCTCTAAAAATTTTAGAAAATTACGAGACTTCAAACTATGTCAAATAATTGACACGAAATAGCATACTGTACAATACCAAAATAACGAAAAATGTATACATAGACGCTAAGGATATGATATAAACCCCACCCCACACTTGAAATTTGCATTGTCCTCAATGTAAAACAAAACTAAAACATACAATACATCAAACAAGCATGGAATGAAACACATAACACATCACAAATCACACTAAACATGGAGAAAAATAAAGCAAAGGAGAAGAGATAGAGAGTTAAGAATTTCAAATCTGGTTTTCCACGCTCTCCATCGACATGGGTTGCCTCCCAAATAGCGCTAAGTTTAACGTCTTCAGCCAGACATCTTCAAAACCATCAGGTGGCTGTGGTCTTGGCTCGATCAAGTGCTTGGTCCTTAACAATGATGTCATATGAGCTCTGCCAAGCAACTTGGGTACCCTTGGACTCCCACACACACAAGACTCCAAGTGTCTTATTTCTTTCTTCTTCTTTATCCAAAGCCTCCTCCTCTTGAGTCCAACAAACAAGGTAAAGAGAATATCCTTGTTGGACATATGGTGATCAGGTACCACCATCTCAATATGCTCCAAAATATAAGGGGGCTCGGTAGGTGATTCTTCAAACTCAAGTGTTTCATTGGTGCAAGAAACGAGTGTGGAACTTGAGTTTGGCATTGATAGCTCATGTGGTTGTTCATGCAGTGGCAGCACCATCTCAATATAAGGAATTTCGATAGACTCCTCCACAAGTGATTTGTATATCTCATCATCATCAAAGAATGCATCCCCTTCTTCTAATGCAATTTCAGCCTCAGTAGTCAATTTCACAGGCCTATATTCAAGAAGAGCTTCGAGGTCATCCAATTCTTGCTTGATCAGCTTCCATTCTTCAATTTTTTGCTGACTTGATCCAAGCACTGTCTCCAAAGTATCCTCACCCCATCCATATTGAAGATAATCCTCGTCAAGATGGTCTTCCTTGTATTTTTCTTCTTTCCTTAGCTTTCTTAACCTGCTAGGAAAAGGCACATTAGTGGTAATCAAAGGTGAAGATAGAAGACATACCTGAGTTGGTTTCAGTTTTGGCACAACTTTCATTCCAGGTGCATTCTCAACAGGTTGAGTTGGGGTTCCTGGATTGACTTTTGATGACTCATCAAGCACAATCTGCTCTATTACAAGCTCTTCCCACTTTCTTTTTGGCTTCATGATTGTTGGAACTACCTCCAACACCTTCGCACTCTTCAAAGTTATAGCATGAACTTCATATTGGCCTTTGGGATTGGGGAAAGTGTTGCTGGGAAGACCTCCAGTGTTGACTTGAGCCATTGTTTGCTGAATTTGGCTCATTTGTCGCTCAAGCAAGTCGATTGTCTCACCACGCTCCCTGAGGGTCTCCTTAATCTCTTGCATAAAAGCACGATTCTCCTCTCTTTCTTTTTGTTTATCCACCATAATCTGCTGTAACATACTCATCAATCGCTGCTCTGTATCATCTGATTGTTGAGGATAGTCATAGCCGGAGTGATCATCCCATGTAGGAGTATAAGGAGGTATATAGTATTCACTTTGCATGGTGGAATAACTTTGATATGGAAAATATGCACATTCCTCATTTGAGTGACCTGCCATTGAACAACTAGAACAAACCACAAAATTAGAATACATAATATACAAAGGTTAATATGCAAGTTAAATTTACAGACTCTATTAGGACTTAGAATTAAGCAATTCCCCGGCAACGGCGCCAAAATTTGACAAGGCGGTTTAACACCTCTCAAAGATACCCTATTCACAACCTCGATATATCAATGTAGTAAGATAAATAGGGGTTATCGAACACGAAGAATTGGTGAAACTAAATCCTAACACACTACTATGCTGACAGACTCGACTACAGGACACTAATGGCTATCGAACCTAAGCTAAACAGACTCAAATGTAGCGAAATTTTGACACAATAAACTAGACACAGTGGCGGACTACCACACAAAATTTGAGGGTATTCGGAGTTGATTTGGTTACCGAAATAAATCGGCTAAGCTACAGCTAATGCAGAAAATAAATGCTGAAAGTAAATATGCTAATGAATGCAAATGGGTTTAAACTATATGATTAAAGAGTTAAGAGGAATGCAATCCACCACCGTCATTCCATCTATCTAACACATACTTAATCTAATGCACATATCCAATGAATGAAAGTTCCCAGGAAGAGTTGATCGTTACAACCACATCCTATTACCTAATCCTTATGCCTATACAAGTTTGTCATGGACCTCCCCTACATCTATCCCTCTATTGAACCCATAGTCATGGACCCCAAGGTTTACAAAGAAGAAAGCATTAAGTTCTAGAAAAGGTTTGAGAAGCTACAAGGGTTCACAAGTACACTATGGGCGTGTCTCGCTAGACCTATGGATTTCAATCTCCCGACGGTAAAATCGACGTATCACTATAGAGAATCCGGTGGAAGAAATTATCTTCAGTCGCCCGTATCTCATGAAACTAGAACCCTAGCATGCATACTAAGTTGGCCACCAAAGAAAACATATAAGAATTCATACGGTGATCATTCAGAGAAAGAAACCTCATTCATAAAATATGCAAAACTAGATTAAAGTGTATGCATTAAAAAGACTTCATGTACAGGGCTTCAAGCAACTCCTCAATAAAGGAAAATTAGCTACTAAAAGTCATAAATAATAAAATCAAAGAATTCATGAAAAATAAACTAAATAAAGGAAAAAGAATAAACTCTTGACGACAACGGAATCGGGTTAGGCTTCTTGCATGAGATATTCCCTTTGTTTTTGTTCCTTCTTGTTTCTCTCTTTCTTCTCCCAAGAATTTCAGCCCCCAAGCCGTGCGTACACCCTCTCTCCTTAGCTAGCTATATATATATAAGCATGCAACTTGATTACCAAGCTAACCCACGTGCAGGACTTCCACTCAATTTAGACTTCTTTCTTTATTATTCTTCTTTTAGTCTCCAAGTCCAAGTCAAACACCACTTCTTGTTCTCACCAACTTTGCTCGCTGGCACCAACGTACGTAATCTCCTCGCCAAGGCATATAATTGCAGTCATTAAACCCATCGAACTTGCATATATTCCCTCGCCAGACAGTTCCTCGCTAGGAAAATTCCAAAACACATTATTTAATCTCCTTTTCTCCATTAATCTCCAAAACACCTAAAAACAAATAAACATAATTAATTAACTCGATTAATAACAATAAACTAAATATAGGGAACAAATTAAATACCAAATAGATGCATAAATATGCAACTATCAGGGAGCCAATTTATTTTTTTCCTAGTGCAGTAATAAGCAAAAGTTAAAGCGCACACCATAGGTTTATGCACGTTATGATTTGTTTTGTGTGCTTTATACATCTTGTGCCTAATCGATATATGCTGATCGATAATATCAATCGTTTGAAAGGCTATACGTACCCTAGAGTAAAATTTATAAGGAGAAGAGCGTCTCTCAAAGTTTGAAATGTAATTGCATGCTATCACTGTTATAGATTGCTTCTTTTGTGATTCAGGAGTACAGATCTGAGGCATTTCAATTGGATGTAGTGAGATACTTTCATCTAATCCTTTATCTCAGGGGCAGGAATTTCTAGAATCCTTCGAGTTGTGCATTGATTCGTTCATCAGAAGCCTTCTTCATTCTGCACCTGGTATTGCCATAACTCTTCTCCGAATGGCAGATGGTGATGGTGTGCTTGGGCAGTATCGACTTTCAGAGTTCCAAATGCAAACCTATTCCAGGATGTGAGACATCAGTTCAGGTGTCATGCTTGTGAAAGGTTACGTTTTCAAGAATATAAAGCATGACAATGTGACGACCCGAACCAGAATCAGAGGTGTGTTTGGCACGATTCTCGAGATTTGAGTTTTAGTCGCAGTTTTGCGATATTATGTGGTTTGCCGATTCGATTCGCGACTTTGTTTTCGGTCGAGAGTTTGGGTTGAGTGTCTTCATGGAAATTGTAGAGTACGTGATTTCGAGCTCGTGGGTGGTTTCAGAAGATTTTTCCGATAGTCGAGGAATATTTTATGATTATTTGAAGTTTCGGGTTTCGACGAGTTTATCCGTTTGTTTCGAGCTTATCCGAATCATTTCGTATTTTCATTTCGGACCGTCGATCGTCCCGAGGGACGAGTATAAATATCGAAAAGTCGAAATATAGTCGAGAGTTAGTCGAAAACTTCATTTTGGGCGTTGACCAAACTGGAATTTTGTTGACTTTCCATATTTGGAAAGTAAGCCATCGGACCGAAAGGGAAAGTTTCCCAAACGGGAAGTCAACCTCCGGCGACCTTTTTCCGGCCACCATCCGCCACGGGACAGGTATGGTTCGATCCCTCTCGTGATTTCGAGTGTGTTAGAACTTGGTTTGGGTTGAAATGAGTTGGTTTTGAGGTAACCCGAGCTTGGCCGAACGGGATGGTTTCGCCGGTGACGGTGGAGACAGTTCCGGCGAGTTTTGAGGGTCGAGTTGTTGGGGGTTTTGCTCCCCACACCTCATTGAAGCTTTCTAGTTAATTGGTTTTGAACGAGATGAAGTTTTTGGGTGAACCCGAATAGGGATTCGATTTGGGTATTCCGAATTGGTTTTGAAGAATTGAGGTAGTTCGGCTTGGAATTGGTTGGTGAGGTAGAAGGGAATCTTGCTCGCCTTGATGAGACCTAGAGAACTGGAGAGTTTGGCCGTGTGATTCCACCGTTGACGGCGCGCCGCCGCCGGCGACGGCGGTCAACGGCGGTCAAAAAGTCAAATTTTCAGATTTCGATGTAATGAGTGTCATTTTTCTCGTAATCACGCTCTGGTTATCGTACGGAGGTTTTCGGGTTGATTTGATTAGCCAATTTTCAGTCGAGATTTCGAGTTGGGATTTTGGGAATTCCGTAATTCATTTTGTACTGCATTTCGAGTTTCCGGGAACGGTTGGTTTCCGTGCATCAGTATAGTGTTGTGGATTACGATATTGATCAGTTATGTTTTATGATTATGTTCAGGAGATCGAGATCGAGATCTGGATCGTCATCGTGCTTCAGGCGAGGGATCTTCCGCCGGACCACGAGTTTAGCGCGTGTACGCATTTCGAGAGTCTGTGAGTGGACAATTTCTTTTCACGGAAATGAATGCGAGTCTTTTATATGATTTATGAACTTGAGCATGCGTATTGATATTGCGGATTATATGAGCATGTGTTTTACGATTATACGATTATACTTATACGGATATACGTATACGAGTATACTTATACTTATATGCTATTACATGCATTTGCATCGAAATGTTTATGTTTTGGTTTACACAGAGTACAGTCGTGGTTACGTTGTTGTATCGATACACTTGCCTCTCGGCTGATCCCCGATGGTAGGCCTTATTGCCAGGGGAGGCTGTGACTCCTGACCCGAGGTCTTTACCGGGGGGAGGCAGACCTTTGACCTGAGGCCATTTCTGGCTAGAATCACGTGTGGGTCTGGGATCCCGTGATTCTGACTGTACTAGCACGGAGGAGTCCATGAGTGACCCCGTGGAATTTTACTTGCATGCTCAGTACACTGGAGGAGTATGAGTTTACCTCGTGTACTTGTTATTTTATTTACCTGGACTCGCATATGTGATTTTAAACATATATATAAACTGGTGAAAGACATTTATTTTTGTCCACTCACTCTAACGTGTTTATTGTCTTTCCCCTGGGCTTTTCGGTTTCCGTGCCCAGTTTGCAGTTCAGGTTTGGTGTTTCACGTCGCAGTTTGGAGGCTAGTGATCAGAGTCACCTGTGTTTTCCAGTAGGTTTCAGTTTCACCTACTGATGTATATGTTGTATATATTTTACACTAGAGGTCGCTCTGATACATCCTGATACTTGTTTATACGGATTTTCTCGGATATACATATATATAGTACAGTATGTTTACTGTTTGTTGATTATATTGATGTTGAGAAATCCGGATGGGATTGGTGCCCACGGTTTGATTTTTGTGGCATAGGACGAAGTGTTAATTTCCGCGTGCAGGTTATGGTAATTCAACGCTAGTAACGAAACTCTGCCCAAATTTTGAAAATTTTTTTGTTGGTTCGTATTTTCGAAAGGGTTTGATTCCGGTTTAGGTAATTAAATCGGGATTGGGTCCTTTCAGACAATCTCATCAGTGATCCGTATTACTTACTGTAAAATCATCTGAAGAAGTTGCTATCTTCCCAACCTCAAAATGGGACCTATAAGTTACATAGTATCAAATATTTAAGAGACATAAGATTATGTTGAACGACAGAAATAAGGTACAGTAAAATACCAATCAACTGCTGTAACTTCTCCCTCATGGCTTTTCAATATTACAAGACTTTCGTGGGGCTTGTTTACCTGGGTTAAGATGGTCAATAAAGTCAAGCTGTAACCAAAACCAATAACCGGTAACAGGTAACAATTTCAGATATAACACAATCGTTAGATTAAATTTAAAAAAAATGAAAGGTCAAGATTAATTTATAAATTTTAAATCAAAAGTTACTTGTTAAGGTTTGGTATCACTCCTTATGAAAAAATTAAATTTTATATTACAACCTTAAAAAAATAACTTAGTTTACCATTTTATGGTTATCTTTTATAACATGTGTTTTATTGTATATTACGTTAACACGCTGAAGTATCGCCCTTTTTATATACAGATTATTAATAAGCTATAAATTAAATAACCAAGGTGAGTTTGATTTACCTGATTCTAAGGTCGATATGTTTGATACCCTCGCACTATAAAGAGGTGTATCAAACGGCACATAGACGTATGCTTGTTACAGGTGGATGTAACGGGGATTACTGGGTCTATTGTCATAGGCACTCCCTACGCATCGACAACAGGCAGGGCAGGTACCTCTCCGGGGAGGAAGCTAGAGGTGAGGCGAAAGTTCTGTTGGTACACCTGACGACGAGCTACCTCTTGAAAGAGAAGGCGTTGGCCGATTAAGGGGCGACATATTCTTGTATCTCGAAAGAGCGGGTCAGGAGTCGTAGAGCTGGCTATTGTGGGCATATGCATGTGGGTGTTTCCTTCGTTGAATTGTAGCACCCTCATACTATGTGGTGGATGTGGCTGTAGCGTTGCATGCTGAAGTAGTTGACGGTGTCGAGAGGTCAACTGATGGCCGCCAACTGTGGCATGCAGATTGGTGTTTGAGGCGCACCCGAAACTATCGGTGCTAGACCTAGATCCTCTGGTCTTAGGTCGGTTAACCAATTCATGATGTCTACGATAAAAACCAACAATATCAACCAAATTTTATCCAACATCAACACATTTACAACATCAACATCCATCAATATCAAAATAAACTATTCCTTAATCATTAAACACAACATAAATCCCATATCCATATATACACAATATTTCAAGCATAAGCAACACTTTCAACATAACCTCAAATCGTAATCCTAACATCTAAATTAACTATCATCATCACTAACATAACCTCATTAACATATATCACAAACTTTAATCACAATCAAAATTCATTAATAAACCTCAATAAGACATATCATATATCCACGAACCTCAATAACACATATCACATATCCACAAACCTCAACAAGCATGACATGCATCTAGAACATCTCGTGTTTGTACTCGTCATAAGTGGGATGGCCAATGTCACTCAGGTACTTAACATCCTCGATCAAGGGTCTCAAATACACATAGAGACACTTTTCTGGATAACCCGGTCCTGGAATTAACAGAGTGAGCATATTGTATTCCTTCTTCATACACATCAATGGAGGAAGGTTGTACGATACCAAAATAATTGGTCGTATGCTATATTGAAGACTCATGTTGCCAAACGAGTTGAATCCGTTATATGAGAGCCCTAGCCAAACATTTCGGACCTCTAATGCAAAATGAGTAAACTTTTTGACCATGTGCTTCCAAGCCTCTCCATCGATCAGCAGGGTGTATAAGAGTATCATCGTTAGGCAAATTTTTTTAGCCTACCATTTTATAGCTTCAGCCATGTGTGAAGACATGTACAACCATTCCATCCTATCCAACAGCGGGAAATACTGAAGTATCTTCATAGCTTTCTTATTCCCTCAAGGAGTCAACTTATACCTATCTGTACCACATACCAGACAGGCATCAAGGCATTCAAGATCATTCTCTTCAGGATCTTTACCCCAGAAGAGAACGCAATCATATCTGCATGCATGAATTTTGATGTAAGTAAGTCAAAGATTTTTCAGGATATGTTGCACCTTACGATGAGTCACTACCACATTTTGACCCATTAAATCGCCGGCGATGTTTTTTAACATTACCGGCGATTTTTGCCGGAAAAATCGCCGGTAATGTCTTTTTTTTTTTAACATTTAAGTCGCCGGCAATGTCCCGTTGGTAATGCAAAAAAAAAAAAAGACATTGCCGGCGACATACATTATGTCGCCGGCAATGTCTTTTTTTTTTAACATTACCGGCGACGGAAATTTATGTCGCCGGTAATGTCTTTTTTTTTTTTTTTTGCATTACCAACGGGACATTGCCGGCGACTTACATTTAAGTCGCCGGTAATGTTAAAAAAAAGAAGACATTACCGGCGATTTTTCCGGCAAAAATCGCCGGTAATGTTAAAAAACATTGCCGGCGATTTTAGGTCAAAATGTGGTAGTGAGTGGTAGGAAGGCAATGACCGAGGGGCAGCGCCGAAGTAGTCAAGTCCAAAAAATTATCAACAGCCTTGACACTCAATTTGTTCTCCTCTTTGAACTTCATTACTCTCATAACCATTTCAAGAACACTCTTTTTACACTTGTTGTACAACGGGGTCTGTTGGAAGGCAATCAGCTTGTTGTACTTGTCAATAGCGGCAGTGTTGATAGCTCTAGGGAATTGTTGGACTAGATCAATAGCAGGGAAGCCCTCAACGACGGCAGGAATATCTTGTACTTGAGAAAATACACTGCTCTCATAAGAAAATACATCGTTGGTCAACCTCGTTGTTGGATCGTTGGATGTACTAGCCCTCTCATGAAATTGCCCGTGATCATGCTGACCTGCTGATGATGTTTCACCATGATAGATCCAACATGTGTACTTATCCCAAAACCCTTTCTTCTTCAGGTTCTCCCATACTTTATCAATGAAAAAATGGTGACGGTCATTGCGACACTGACATTTCGTACACGGGCAATAATGTATTGTATTCCCATTAGCATTAGCAATCACATATTCCACAAAACTTCGCATTCCAGCGCCATATCTAGTGTCCCATTTTGGAAGGCAAATCCAACTCTTGTCCATCCTGAAAATTCCAATTGTATATATACATGCACTAATTAAAAATTCATCATTATATCTATCTATATATATATGTTTAATTAAATTACAAATTACATTAATTCTTTCACGTACTCCTTAATTACAAATTAATTAACACACACACACACACACACACACATATATATATATGCATACTATATATATCAACAATTAACATATAAATTATACATATATTTTCATCGAATTCAACTCAATATCAACTCAAATTCAACAATCAACTCAAAATCATTAATTCAACAATCAACACACATATATACTAACTATATATATGTAGCGGGATATAGCTTCACGAATTCATTTAGTACAGCTTCCGACAACACCCAACGATTTGAGAGCGATTTGTGTTTTTCTCACCGATTTTTTTTGAATGAATGAGCTGCTGCCCAGATTTGGAAACATAAAGAACTATAGCAGAAGACATAAAATATCGTCGGCAATAGTTAAAAATCTTGTCGGCTATAGTTGAAACTATAGCCGACGACTTTGCCTTGAAAAACACCGACGACCAGCTTTTTCATCATCAGCTATAATATTATAGCCGACGACCACTTTTACTATAACCGATAACAAAAATGGTCGTCGGCCTGTTTTCTTCATTTCATCAGCTATACTACTTATTCTGGTAGTGTCGACTAATGTTTAGAAAAGTTCAAATTATCTTAACTATTAATTGATAAATTTGTCTCATACGTCCCAGACTCCAAATTGACAAAATTCTGGTGAAATTATTAATATTACTGATAATTATAATGTACTATTTAGAGTTTATTTTCTTTATTATAAGTAAGTTTAATCAATTAGTGTTTCAATTCTCAATATTTTTTAGTTATCGATCAGTTTAATTTTCACCTTCTTTTAGATAAAATTTTATTCTACACTACTGAATAAAGTGGCTCGATACACCATTGCTACAAGGCCATGCATCCCCATCTTGATGACTCGTTGATCCTAAGCACATGAGAGAGAGAGGACAGAAATTATTTATTGCCTGCATTATTATTAGCATCACTTAATTTCCCAGTTCGGAAGGTGAAGACCATTATTGTTCAACTATTATTTTGGTCTCTTATTATTTATGCTACAAATTAAGAAAACCTCAACGATCATAAATTTATAAATTTGTTTATATTACTCTTCATCGAAATTAAAATATGGATCGAAGTGGAATTTAGAGTCAAATATGAGAGGGAGAGATGAATGGGGGTGGTGTGAGCGACAATGTAGGGCCAGTGTTGATCACGTGGCAGACAGCATCAACTTTCATTTTCGACGCGGGTCCCGCCCTAACCAGTGAATGCGACTGACGAAGTCATCTTACCACATCACATGGTTTACGTTGGGCTTTGCTTGCTTGCCCTAAGATTATTAATTAATTGAAGAACGATTAATTAACTAGTCCGAAACAGACATTAACAGAAAATTAGAAGGTACCGCCCGGCCAGCAGCCAGCTATGTTTTGCTATTTTTTACTTATGAAAGAGGCAAAAGTCGGCTACATGCACGTTGGATTTACACTTAACCCGTTTGGCACCATTTTATTGTTGTTGATAATTGTCCATTTTAAACGAATTGATACTGTTATTTTGTTTTCTTCGATTTAACACGAATTGATACTGTTTGTTTATATTCTATATATGAAGATGCAACTCATGCAAGTTAGGTGTAAATGTGTAATATATATATATATATACACACGCGCTCACTAAGTTGCATTATTAATCATATAAGGAACCACGAATGGTGTCATCGATTATATTTGTTATTATTTACTCGTAGAAGTCTACCGCATTTCGATCAGTTCCGATCCAATAAGTTGATATCGGTATATCCTTGTACACGAAATTAACAATATATGTTCTCGACTCTTGAGAAATTCAAATGGAATAAGTTATAGAACCAAAATCGAAGTGAACAAGAATATTACATTATCCCATGCATGTGCTACAAACAAACACAGTATATATGACTCTCTGATACCATCTATCAACAGTTCACATCGGGTAGCTGTGCTCTGTGCTAACCAAATGCAATCGATGTTGTAATCGTCAATTTACAGATACATGCAAGAAAGCCGAGCCTTTCTGGTATCAGAGAGACTGGTCCATCGCCCTCCCGCTTGTGCAATCTGCAGTACGTACGTATAGTCCAGCCCCGGCCTCCGATATTGGTCCAAGCAACCTTTGACCGTGTATATATTTAAGCAACGCATTAACTTCGTAATAATCTCATTGGCGATAACCGACCTACCCTAGACCACAAAAAGTGAAAAAACTAATGATATACCAAACCAAACGAAACCACGTACGCAGCTAAATCAGATCGATCGGAAAACCATAATAAACCATTCAGCATGGTAGTAGTTGGAATCGTAGTACCGAAGTTATGACTCTGGTGCTGAATTATTTAGTAGCGATAGGTCGATCTCAGTTCGTTCCTACTCGATCTCTGTGCTCCGGAGCCGACTGAGATAATATACTATACTCTAAACACTGATAATACTTGCATAGATCGAGTAGAGCAAACCTAGCTAGCTCGCCCCTTGGTGTCAATTTATAATTGAATTCAATCTCTAAGGTCGTCGATGAGTCACACCCTTCGATAACTTAAACGCGGCTCCTCGCCTAACTCTTTCCCTTTGTCAGCGCCTTCAATTCTTCTTCTTCAAACCACTACATGTCTACAGAAATATTGACCATTCTCATCAGCAGCAGCTTCCTGCTGCATAGAAATGTGCTCCTCATTCCTACTCCTATCAACAAACTACAATATATAAACGTCGACGGGCTAATGCTTAAACAAATATTGGCTGCACAAATAACCTAATGCGTCGTCAAGCACTTAAAAGATGGAGTAGCCTAGGCTTTCTGCATATTTCGGAGCGAGCTGGATAGATACGTTGACATCCTTTGATGTTGGTGCGCACATAGAGTGAAATTGATTCCATAAACCAATAATTGATCAAATTACATAGGTACGAGATTAAGAGTGAATTAACTAATTAGTTATTGCGTTAATTATTGGTATAGACATACTACTAATCTACTGAGATAGATTGGGTTGATGGTTTATTATTAGCTCGTTTATTTTGTTATTAAATGCTTGACCTACTCTTTTGAAGTAATAATCTGTGGAGGCTTAGGCCACATACTGTATTATTTGGCTTGCTACCGATTCATTAAGCTTCATCTCTTCCCCGTCAGCCGTCCTCGCTCCAATTATAGTGTTATATCTTTTTCAGATGATTTGCTTGCCGTGAAATTACCTAACTCGGTCGATAAGAAATTTCATTTTTACATTGCAAATTGAAGCTTGTTAACTATGATACGGTATGAGCAATATATATGAAAAATTCAACTACTACTATACTTGCTTTATTACCATACACAATGTAGGTATCAGTCAAGCGTTATGTAAGAATTTTGTCACTCTTAAAATAAATGAATATTCTTATAATATCGAGCACGCGTATTTGAAACATTCAACAATACAAAACCTCATTTTAACAATGCGTTACAACCAAAAGGAAAATCACTCCAAAAAGTGATCCAAAGAATTAGAGTGCATCGTTCATTGTACGAGCATCTCCTTGAAGCAGAGCATTATGTTCAAATCCTGAATAACGGGTATTCAAGATATGACCAAATGTTAATATTTAGCATCTGCGGTATGGATACCGGGTATTGGGCGGGAGCAGGAACGGATTGAGATCACGGGATGATCGAGGTCGGGCGGTATCGGTGGATGATTGATGTCGGGCGGTATCGGTGTATGATCGATGTCGATGTTCCACAGCGATCTCGGCTCACTGCTAAGATCAACAACGGTTAAGGAGAGACGGGGTGGTCCGCCTTCAACCCTCCGATGCCTAAGTCAGAATCGATATAGAGATTGGACAGAATAACTGTATAGTAAGTTAAGAGCGCGTGCCATTTAATGCTGAGTTGATCGGTATATATTGGTGGTTGGAGGTTGAACTGTCTTTCTGTTTTCGATGTGGGACTGTTGTGTATGTTCTTTTGTCTAACCGGTATCGGTGATGGCGCGTGTGCGTTATCCTGATCGAATGTCGGGCGGGTTTGGTCATCAAAGTTGGAGCCTTCCTGGCGGTGGTCCCTGTCATGGAGGCGGTGAGACATAATCATAATTTATATTTGAAGTCGTCTAAGCACGTACCTAGGTGATCTAGCCAGGTATATGAACAAGTCCCCCAACTTGCTCAGCCAAGGAGATCAACCTTGGTTGGCGAGTTGAAAAAAGAAGTGATACCGGCGAGATCATCGGGACGTGCTTAGCGGCGATTTTTACCTTTGTTAGGAGCCGGGTATCATGCCATATAGTCCCCCAACTGGGCGACCCTGGTTGAGAATCTTGGCTGTGGGCGTTCCTGTACCTGCATGTGTCATATTTGATAGGTTATGGGCGAGATTGGTGAGTAGCTAGTTCACCGCTCTGCCGTAGCACTTCGTGTAATGGTGATTTATGTACTTAAGTCCCCGAGTCCGTTCCTCCTAGTGTTCAGTAATGAAGAGTGATGCCGAGTGACTGTGTTGTTATCGTGTTGTGGGCGCTATGGAAGGGGGAGCTCGTTTGAATTGGTAACCCTTAAGTCCCTGAGTCCGTTCCTCCTAGTGGCCAGTAATGAAGAGTGATGCCGCGTGATGAAGAGTGATGTCGCGTGATGAAGAGTGACTAGGGCGATATTGGTGATGGAGATTGACTAGGGCGATATTGCAAAGGCGTGCTATTCGCGTTCTGTCAACGGTGTGGTTGGTGTATCTACTCTGCCCATCATTAAATATTGTCTTTGTCGTGCTGCCATGTGTCCGTGTAGGGTGTCTCGGGGTTCCCAAACGTCTCGTCGTAGCCATAAAGTGTGATGATTGCTTTTCTCTTTCGAGGGTTGCGCCCCTTCTCGAAACGGTGCGTACCGGTTCTCGTTCCAGACCCTTCTGATTCTGGCTGCCACGTGCCGTGATCCTCTGGACCGATGTGTCTGTTTCAACGGTCACGATTTCGCCGTTACGCCTATATATATCTGTGTTTGTTTTTTTGTACGTTTTCTTTTACTCTTTTGCTTTCTGAAAATTTTCGTGTTTCTGTTGCAGGATTTCCTTGTTCTCCTCCTGCTTCCGTCGTGCCGTTGCTTGCGCTACCGTCGGTTCTCCTTATCCTCCTCTTTCCGGTAAGACGTCGCTGCCTATTCTTTTGTCGTTTTGTTTGCTTGAGATTTTGGGTTTATCTTGGGGTTTTGGGGTGTCTGTTTGCTGGTGTGTTCGGTTGATCCAGGTTTGCCGTCGTAGTTTTACTGTTTTGTCCTCATGCGTGTTTCTATTTCTTCTTTTGCGTGTTTTTTGTTTACCGTGGGGGTATGTCACCTGGGAAACTAGTTGCGGGCTGGCAGACCGTTTAGGTTTTGACTTTGTCCGTGGCTGTTTCGCAGGTGACATGTCTTCTTCTCGCCACGACGCTGATGTCTCTTCTGGTTCTCGCCGTTATGGGCTTGACGGTCCTCTCCTATGTACCCTTAAAGATGGTCAGGAGGTCGATGAGCCTGCAAAGGCGTTATCCATGGCGGAATTGGATAGGGTGAGGTCCGAGTTCCAGATCGGTCCGGGTGTCGACGTTCTGAAGTGCCCGGCTCCTGGCAAGCAGTTCTCTAGGCCACCTAGGGGTTTTATCGCTGTTGATCGCGCTCAACTGCGATACGGCGTTCGTCTGCCTCTTCATCCTTTCCACGAGTATATCTTTGGCGAGCTGGGTTGTGCCGTGGGCCAGGTGTCGCCGTTAATGCTTCAGGTGCTGAGCGCGATGTTCACACTGTGGAAGCTGGCTGGACTCAATTATCCTACTCGGAATGAGGTGCTCTACTACTTTGATGTGGCGTATTCCACGAAGAAGGGTTGTGGTGGAACGCTCTCGCTCCGTCAGCGAAGAAGGAGTTCGCTGGGGCTTACCGACTTCACGAGTTCGTGTCCTGATTGGCGGGGTGAGCATTTCTTTGCCAGTGGGTGGTCGTCCTTCCCCAACAGCCGTGTTCCTACCCGGTTTCGTGCCCGAGGTGACGTTTCTATATCGGCGTGATTCTCGTCGTAGGTCGTTTGTGTGTTTGTCTTACTTGTCTTTATTTTTGTAGTTACACGTCAGTATTCTTTGACCGCTACGGAAAAGCGGCGGTGCCATAGGGTTGAGAGGGGCTTCAGTGATAAGTTTAAAAGTGTCTATCTCCTTGCTGATTACCGGATTATGGAGATGACCGGTCTCGCTAAGACGCCCAGTATGCCGTCTTTGTTTGTTGCTTGCCTGTTTTGTTGCTTGTTTTTGTTTGTTTCTGTTGTATCTCGGCGTCTTATCTTCTCGTCCTTGTTTTGCAGTTGGGTATAAGAATCAAAAGCGTGATCGGAAGATGTCGAGTTCCTATGGCGATATTGATGAGCTCATCGCCCAGTTGGTGGATGAGGCCGCTACTGCCAAGTTGATCGACCTGGACGTGCGTTCTGGGAGGAGCGTTACCCTCTCAGAGCAGACAGATCTTCCTCCTCCTCCAGAGTCCCAGACCGACACGGTGGGGAGCGATGTGCCTGTCCGGGTTGTGAATGCTCAGCCTGAGAGTCCTCCCCGCTCTCCTGCTCGCCTGAAGAGGAGGTCTGAAGGTGGGGGCAGTCAGCCTAAGCGCCAGAGGCGGATGAGCGAGGCGCCTTCCTCTCCCATTATCGTGCAGGATTATGGGGAAGCCACCCGAGTCACCATTGCGGTCCCGGCGAGCCGTGTTGGTGATGCTGATAATCTTTGGTACTTTGACACAGAGACTTGTCCTTTGGTTGCTGATATTGGTGCCCGTCCTTACTGTCTATTAGGCGACGTTCCTCGTGGTGAGCCCAACATTGCTGTGGATGGCAGCGTCGTTATCGCCCGTTCGAGCACCTGGGAAGGGCCACCGCCTTACTCAGCCGAGATCCTCGATCTCCTACCTCCAGACGTGGCTACAGTGGCCAATATCGAGAGTGGGGCCGAGCAGTGTCTGCGGTCTTTTGCCGCCTCCCTGCAGTTGATGTGTCATCAACGTCATGCTATGGTGGCGTCTTCTGAGGAGCTGGCCCGTGTCAATGGCCTCCTGTCGGTGAGGGATGAGCAACTCGTGAAAGCGAGCGAGGAGTGGCAGTCCTTGCAGCAGAAGTACGAGGTTCTGGAGGGCGAGAAGAAGCTCGCCGATGAGTGCCTGGATGCTTCCTTTATCCGGGGTCGCCAGCTTGAGCTGGAAGTTAAGGAGGAGCGTCAGCGGGCTGAAGATCTGAAGGCTCGTCTGGCCATTGCTGAGGGCCAAGTCACTGCCCTACGCGGCCAGGTAAAGGAGTTGGAGGATCGGCGTGAGCAGGAGCTGATCGATGCTGTAGAAGATTTCAAGGCCAGCACCGAGTTTGATGGCGCTGTCAAGAAGGCTTTTACTGACGGTCTGCAGCAGACTCAGAAGCGCTTTTTTGATAATGGTTGGGTGAACGAGAAGTATGACGCTGACCTGAAGCGTATCAACGAGGAGCACCGTCTGAAGCGCGAGGCCAATGTTAAAGCCTTTATGAAGGTTAAGGAAGAGAAGGCCGATAAGGAAGAATGGCAGCGGTCGAATGTTTCCCAAGGTATGACTCCTGATGGCTTTCATCCTTTAACGCCTAGTGCGTCTCCGTCGACTCCTCTAACTCGTCACATTCGTGACGTTGAACTTTTTTCTCAGGCACGGAGTGAGAGGCTGGCGGGTTTGTATCGGGAGCGGTTTTCTGATGACGGCGCTGCGGATCTGTTGTGAAGCTCGGGCATCTACTTTTAGTTTTAGTGTTTTTCCTTTTGCTTAGTGTAGGCGTGTTTTACTTTTGTATCCGTGCCGTAACGGCCTTTTGAATGAAATGGAATTTCTAAGTGTGATCCGGTATCGTCAGTGATGAAAGGTCTGAAAAAAATTCGTTTGTCTGTTTGTGGATAACCGGTATCTTTGATAACGCCCGAGAGCGATTTAGTGTTTGGTGTTTTATCAAATGATCGAGACGAATGTTTTATAGTGGTTCACCAATTTGGCTACTCCACTTGTGCTTCGCTGAGCTTTTACTATGCTTTCTTTGATTTACACAAGTATTTTGTGTACTCCACTTGTAGTCAAACGACAAAGGTCTGAAGAATTTTTGTTTCATCGGTGGCGGTGCCGGATGACCGAGCGAGATGAGTCCCCGGTACGATGGAGCTAGTTGTTTGGACGCCCTGACCGTGCTGGTACGTGGAATTTTTCCCTATTGGTGGCAATATCGGAGGTGTTCTGCGTTCCATGTGCGTGGTATCCTTAGGCCGCTCTTGTTTTGGAGGATGAATGCGGTTGGTGTGATGCTCTCGGTGATCTTGAAAGGGCCCTCCCATGTTGGTGCTAGGCCTTTAGGTTTGGGGATGACTTCTCTCCAGACCATATCGCCGACGTGGAGCTTGCGTGCCTTTACCCGCCTGTTGTAGTGTCGGGCGACTAGTTGCTTGTTTGCTGAGAGTGCGATGACGGTGTCATCCTGCCTTTCTTCCCGGAGTATGTTGGCCATGTTTAAGCCGTCCTCGTTGGTGTCCTGGTCGTACCCCTCGAGTCTCGGGCTTCGGTGTGTGATTTCTAATGGTAAGACGGCCTCGGCGCCATAGACCAGTGAGAACGGTGAGTCCCCAGTTGCCTCTGTTGGCGTTGTTCGTATTGCCTAGAGAACCTCGTAAAGACTTTCTGCCCATTTGTGATTGTAGTCCTCCATTCTTCTTTTTAGGACGTTTTTTATTTTTTTGTTTGCCGCTTCTACTTGTCCGTTTGTCTGAGGGTAGTATACCGATGCGAATACCAGGCGAGTTCCCAAGTTGCCGGTGAACCTCCTCATCTCGTCGTTGTTGAATTGTTTCCCGTTGTCGGTGACTATCGTTAGTGGGGCCCCGTACCGGCAATATATATCCTTCCAGAGGAAGTTGATGACCTTTTTCGTGGTGATGAGGACGAGCGGTCTGGCTTCGATGTATTTCGTATGGTAGTCTATGCAGACGATGATGTACTTGAATTGGCCGGATGATGCCTTTAGTGGCCCGATCAGGTCGAGTCCCCACTGTGTGAACGGTACCGGGCTGACGATGATGGACATTGGTGCTGCCGGGGCGTGTATCCGGTGTGCGTTCTGGGCGCAGGCCTGGCACTGATCGACGATACCTCTTGCATCATGTCGCATTCCTCTGTAGTAAAAACCATATCGGAGTAGTTTGTGTATGATGTTATTTGGTCCGCCGTGGTTGCCGTATTCGCAGTCGTGGAGGTCTTTCAGCATGCTCTTACCTTCCGTTTGCGTGATGCACTTTAGCATTGGGAACCCCCTTTTGTTCATGTATAGTTGGCCGTTTTGTATGTTGTAGTATGCCGCTCTTTGGGCGAGTTGTCTTGCTTCTGTTCGATCGGCTGGCGTTGTTCCATCCGTCAGGTATTTGGTTATGCTTGTTCGCCAGTCTACCTCTGGTATCGCTGGTGGAGCCGCTGTGGTTATTGTGAATATTTCTTGGAAGCTTTTGGATATGCTTGGTTGTTCTAATGTTTCCACCATCGTGTGCCCTCTTGCCGCGATTAATGGGGCGGTTGCCAGTCTTGCCAGAGCGTCGGCCTTCATGTTCTACTCTCTTGGGATATGCGTTATGTTGTAAAAGGAGAATTTGCCCAGTAGCGCCTTTACGTATCCTAGGTATGCCGACATCTGTGTTCCTCGTGCCTCGAATTCCCCGGTTACGTGATTGACTGTTAGTTGGGAGTCGCTAAATATATTAACGTCTCTGGCCCCTGTGTCTAGGGCGAGCTGTAGACCGGCAATCCGGGCCTCGTACTCAGCCTCGTTGTTGGATGCCGGGAATGTAAATCGCAGGGCGTACTCGGCGTAGGTTTTGCCGGGACCGGTTAGGATTGCCCCTGCCCCCGCTGCTATGGCCGTTCTGGATCCGTCAACGTATAGGTTCCAGTGTGACGGTGCCATGGCATGGGTTGTGGGTGAGCTCGTCGATTCTGGCTGTTGTTGGTCGGTAATTGTTGGCGTCAGCTCTGCTATGAAATCTGCTATTGCCTGTCTTTTTATCGCTCCTCGTGGTTTGTATTCGATGTCGAACTCGCTGAGTTCTATCGCCCATTTGGTTAATCTTCCGGAGTGGTCGGGGCTAGCCAGCACTTGGCGTAGTGGTTGGTCCGTTAGGACGTGCACAGTGTGGGATTGGAAATATGGTCGTAGGCGTCTCGCCGTTGTTATTAGCGCTAAGGCCAGTTGCTCGAGAGCCGGGTATTTCGCTTATGCTTTTTCCAATCCTTTTCCGGTGAAGAATACTGGCAACTCGGTGTCGGTATCCCGTCTGACTAGTGCGGAGCTTACGACGGTGAGTGAGGTGGCGAGGTAGATGTACAAGACCTCGCCCGGAACTGGTGCGGCGAGGAAAGGAATGTGGGCGAGATATTGCTTGATGGCGGTTAGTGCTAATTCGCACTCGTCGGTCCATTCTACTGCCTTCTTTTTTGTGAGTCTGATTGCTTTGAAGAACGGCTCGCATTTGTCTGTGTATCGTGCGATGAACCGGGACAGTGATGCTAGTTTTCCGGTGAGCGCTTGGAGTTCCTTTTTGGTTATTGGGTGTGTTGTGTCTAGGACGGCCTGCACCTTTCCCGGGTTGGCCTCGTCCCCACGTTGGCTTACCATGTACCCCAGGAACTTCGTTGTTGTTACCCCGAAGATGCATTTTTCCGGGTTGAGCCTCATGCCGCTGCCGATGAGCGTGTCTAACATTGCTTTCAGATTTTTGACGTGGTCCTCCCGGTGACGGCTTTTGACAATTAGGTCGTCCACGTAGACTGCGACAGTGTCGTTATCTAGTGGTGCCAGCAGCTCTGTCATGAACCTCTGGTATGTGGCTCCGGCGTTCTTCATTCCGAAAGGCATGACGTTGTAGCAGTATAGTCCTCGGTCTGTGATGAAACACGTTGCTTCGCTGTCTGCCGGGCTCATCTTGATTTGGTTGTATCCCGAGTAGCAGTCCATTGTTGATAAGAGTTCGTGGCCGCTGGTGGCGTCTGCGAGTTGGTGGATTCGTGGTAATGGGAAGGAATCTTTTGGGCATGCTTTGTTAACGTCGGTGTAGTCTACGCACATTCTCCACTTGTTGTTGCTTTTTTTGACCATGACGACGTTTGAGATCCATTCCGGGTAGTGGATTTTTCTGATGAACCCTATGTCGAGTAGCCTGGTTACCTCCTCTCGCATGGCGCTGTATTGTTCTTCGTTGTATGCACGCCGCTTTTGTTTTTTTGGGATGGTGTCGGGCGAGATATTTATTTTGTGTGAAACGATATCCGTTGCTATTCCTGGCATGTCGGCGTATGACCATGCGAATACGGTACCGCACTCCCTGAGGATGTTGACGAGGGCGGTCTCGATTGTTGGGTCCAGGTTGGTTCCGATTCTGATGGTTCGCTCGGGGTGCTCGTCAGAGATGGAGATTGGTTTTGTGGATGTCTCGGCGGTTGGGCGGGCTGTCAGTGATTCCGCCCGTGGGTCGTCGGGAGTCTCGTGTAGTTTGTTGTCCTTTAGCGCGCATACCTCTCTTGCCGGGTAGTTGGCGTGTGTGGGGGATCCTGGTAGAGTGGGCGTTGTTCCCCTGAAGGTGCACACTCCTCCGGTCGTTGGGAATTTCATTGTTAACATCCGTTGCGATACGATAGCGTTTATCCTGTTTAAGGTATTGCATCCGATAATGACGTTGTAGAACGAGGGGGCATCGATGACTAGGAATTCGATGTGTGTCTCGGCACTGCAGCCCTCTTGTCCTAGCGCGATTCTGAGGTAGTCGCTTCCCAGTGGTTGTATTTGGTCGCCGCTGAAGCTTACCAGTGGATGGTGGTCCCGTTTCAGCTTAGATGGGAGTCGCTCGAGTGCTTCGTAAGCTGGCCGGAATATGACGTTGACCGATGAGCCTGTGTCCACGAGGCATTGTCCGACGCTGCATAGGTCGATCACGACGTCTATTAGGAAGGGGTAGTCTTTAGATACCGGCGGTCTCTCCTGCTCTTTTGATTCGTGGAATGTTATGGACCCCCATCCGATCTTGGCGGCCTTTGCTGGTCCCTGTCGTAGGTTACATATCGCTCGTTCGTTTCTTCGTTCCGTTTTGGACTTGCCGCCCGTGATTGCGTTGATTCTTCTGACGCTATTGATGTTTGTTACCGAGCGCTCTGGTTGAGCGCTGTGCCCTGTCCTGAATGTCGATAGGTTTCCTTTCTCCAGCTGTGCCTGTACCGCCTTTTTCACGTCGTGACACCTTTCTGTGTCGTGGGACTCGTTTTGGTGGAAGTCGCACCACCTCCCCGTGTTCCTGTAATCTGTTGCCCGGAATGACTTTTTGGGCAGTGTGAATAGTTCTAGGTGGGCCGTGAGGATATCGGCGTATTTGGCATTTAGTACGCTGAACACCGGCTGCGGTGGCGGGGTGGTGAAGTTTGTTTTCTCATCTCGTTGTCTCTTTCCGGCGTTGGTGTAACCTTTGCCGTTGTTGGCGTAATTGTGCCTTCCGGCGTTGTGCCATTGTCCGCCTTGTCGCCATCTCTGTTGGTCCTGGTGGTGTGATCTTTCCTTATTTCTGGGTGGGGTTGCCCGTGATCGATCGTGGGTGGGGAGCGCATCATGTACGTTTGTGGTGAATGTGTTTACCTGTTGTGTTGTGGGGTTGGAGCCAAAAGTCTGCAGTTCTAGCTGGGCGTGCGATGTCACGCGGTCTAGTAGGTCGGCGTATGTGGTCGCTGGATTCTCGTTGAGCTTCCAGGTCAGCGATCCTGGTTGTAGGGCGTTTCTGAGTACGCAGAAGGCCGAGTCGCTGGATATGCCGCGACAGTTGGCGATGGCGGTGTTCCAGCGAGAAATGAATGCGGATAGTCCCTCCGCGGGTTCCTGTTTTATAGCCTGCAATTGATTGTAAGTTAGTGAGCAACTCGCCGATGTTATGTATCTCTTTAAAAAAGCTTTAATGAGTTATGAGAAAGATTTTATGGATTTTGGCGGGATTCTAAAGAGCCAGCTGAGCGCCTCGCCCGTTAGGCTCTCCATGAATAGGTAACAGTTTGTGGCGTCGTCGTAGCCCCTGCCGGTTGTTGCTGATGTGAAAACGTCGATGTGGATGGATGGGTCTGTTTTTCCCCTGTATCGTTGTAACTTTATTTTTGCCAATGGATGTCGTCATCGGCGCATAATGTCGCTCGAGAATGGTTCTTTGCGTACTGCTGGGAGTGTGCGGTCGAGGTAACTGGACTCCGGTTGTGATAACCATCGTATCACCATTTCGAGGTCGGCCACTCGTGCCGCCATCTGCCCGCCGAACGGGTCGCTTACATTCGTTCTATTGTTGATGTGTGGGGGCGGTGATACCGGTGAGCGGGTGAAGTTATTTGGTTCTGGCCTGTCAATGCCTTGCAGTCCGTCGTCCCCCTCGGGCGATTCTGGCTCTCGGTTGCTGGATTGTGGTGGGGGGGGGTTGCCTCTGATAATAAGCCTGGGTTAGGCCCCACGCGTTCCGTGGTTCTCATCCCCGTGGATGCCCCTATGTATCGCTGGTGCTCGAAGTCCCTGGCCTTTTCGAGCTCTACGCATCTTTCCATGGCCGCTTCGTACCGGCGTTGCATGTCGGCGATGTGGTTACGCGTGATACTTACGTGGCGTTTACCTGGCCGCTGCAACGTCTGATCGTCATGTTCGTTATCGTGATGGGTTTCTTGTTGTCTGGTGCCGGGTGATATTCCAAGTGTCAGGTTGGTGTCCATGCTCGTCGCTTGCCGAGAGTTTAGTGGTTTGAAAAAAAAAATTCGTGTGCGATTCCCACAGACGGCGCCAATGTTCAAATCCTGAATAACGGGTATTCAAGATATGACCAAATGTTAATATTTAGCATCTGCGGTATGGATACTGGGTATTGGGGGGGGGGGGGGGGGGGGGGGAGCAGGAACAGATTGAGATCGCGGGATGATCGAGGTCGGGCGGTATCGGTGGATGATTGATGTCGGGCGGTATCGGTGTATGATCGATGTCGATGTTCCACAGCGATCTCGGCTTACTGCTAAGATCAACAACGGTTAAGGAGAGACGGGGTGGCCCGCCTTCAACCCTCCGATGCCTAAGTCAGAATCGATATAGAGGTTGGACAGAATAATGGTATAGTAAGTTAAGAGCGCGTACCATTTAATGCTGAGTTGATCGGTATATATTGGTGGTTGGAGGTTGAACTGTCTTTCTGCTTTCGATGTAGGACTGTTGTGTATGTTCTTTTGTCTAACCGGTATCGGTGATGGCGCGTGTGCGTTATCCTGATCGAATGTCGGGCGGGTTTGGTCATCAAAGTTGGAGCCTTCCTGGCGGTGGTCTATGTCATGGCGGCGGTGAGACATAATCATAATTTATATTTGAAGTCGTCTAAGCACGTACCTAGGTGACAAATTAAAACTTTTAAAGGAAATGGAAATGTTTTGATATACATGTCAATACTCAATCGTACATGCAATGTCATTGCTATGTAGTTAATTTAAAGAAAAAACAATTACAGCCACTTTAAACATCATTGTCATGTAAATTGATTAGTAACTCCCACGAGGAGGAGCAGAGCCATTCAGAGGCGAGTCTAGGGCCCCCAAAATATCCAATATCTAAATTTTGTTCATGATCTAGACAGTAATTGTAGATTGGTGTGGTGGTAAACTCATGTAATCTTAACACCCATGTCTTTGGTTTGGGAGGGGCGGCCCCATTCAGAGGCGAGTCCAAGATCTGGCTCGATCTGCCTGCCCACGAGTAATTGAATTGATATTAAAAGATAAATATAGACAAAATTTTCATTGAGATATGTTTGTCTCTAGATTTGGAGACTTCACATCTCCATATCAAAATACAACAACACAGACAGGACCTGTAAGTCCATCTGATGTCTGTTTTCTTCATCTGCTCGCTTAAGATTGTGAATATCAAAAAATCCATTTATATCAGATCATTTTCTTCTATCTCCGTCAAATAATATTCCTTTTCCTTATATTTCTTATATGGAGTAATATCTGAGGTGCTTAATTGCATGATTAGGTGCCCAAAAAGACTTGCTTAAAACCCAAATCCATGCATGGTTAACTCTTGATTCCCCATTCCTTGTATTCCCTCCATAATTATTTAAAACCCTTCTTGCGGCCTTATTGCTCTTCCATTCTAACATGCATTTGCTCAGTCGGGTCAACCAAACTCCTAATTTAATCCCCCCCCCCTCTTCAGGCCTACGTCCCTTCCCTCCTCTTCTCCCTCCCCCATTCCTTTATATATATTAGACCTCCATACCATTCCATAACATTAACTTGCACTCCCTTCTCTCCTCCCTCACGATCTTAACAGCAGCCATGGACGATTTGGAATACGGCGACTACGGCGATCTAGACCTGAGCTTCACCTCCTGCACCTCTGCAACTACTGACCGCACCTTCCTCTCCTCCTCCTCCGCCCGCACCAGCTTGGCTCGCAGCAGCCTTACCCTCAGCTTCAACGAGTCCCGCCTCTCCTCCGCCGCCGCGACCTCAACAACAACCGTCGCAACAAAAGCTCTCCACCACCGCAAATGGGACCCGCATTGGACGGCGATAAAAGCGGCCTCCAATCTCTCCTCCGACAAGAAACTACACCTCCGCCACCTCAAGCTCCTCCGCCACCTCGGCACCGGAAACCTAGGCAGAGTCTTCCTCTGCCGCCTCCGTGACTACGACCACGCCGACTCCACCTTCGCCCTCAAAGTCGTCGACCATGCCTCACTCCCCCCCAAGAAGCTGAGTCACGTCCAGACCGAGGCCGAGATCCTCTCCTTGCTAGACCACCCTTTCCTCCCTACTCTCTACGCCCACATCGAAGTCTCGCACTACACGTGTCTTCTCATCGACTACTGCCCTAACGGCGACCTTCACTCCCTCCTCGCCAAGCAGCCCCTCAACCGCCTCCCCCTCCGCTCCGTCCGCTTCTTCGCCGCCGAGGTCCTCGCCTCCCTCGAGTACCTCCACGCGCTCGGCGTCGTCTACCGCGACCTCAAACCCGAGAACGTCCTCCTCCGCCACGACGGCCACATCATGCTCTCCGATTTCGACCTCTGCTTCAAATCTGACGTCACTCCCACCCTCCACCGCCGCCGCGTACTCAAGCCCTTAAAAACGAGGAGATCCAGTTCCAGCGCCACCTGCTTCGGCGGTGGCAGGGAAACAATCCGGCACGAGGTGATAATGGAGGCGGAGTTCGCGGCGGAGCCGACGGCGGCGTTTTCCAAGTCGTGCGTGGGGACTCACGAGTATTTGGCGCCCGAACTGGTCAACGGTCACGGTCACGGCAGCGGCGTGGACTGGTGGGCGTTTGGGATCTTCGTCTACGAGCTCATGTATGGGACGACGCCGTTTAAGGGCAATAATAAAGAGGCCACGCTAAGGAACATAGCGTCGGGTAACGGCGTTAGGTTCCACGTGGCGGATGGAGAGGAGGAGGAGGAAGGGGACAAGGAGGCGAGGGATTTGATCGAGAGTTTGCTGGTGAGGGACCCGAGGAGGAGGTTAGGATGCGCCAAGGGAGCTACGGAGATTAAACGACACCCGTTTTTCGATGGGATTAATTGGGCCTTGTTGAGGACTTATAGGCCGCCTGATGTGTATGGGCTTAGGAAGAAGCCTAGTAAGACGATTGTCGGCCCCGTTGGGGTTTCACTCTCGGCCCATAAGAAACGGAGATGGTGGTGGAAGGGACTTGTTGGTCATCTTGTGAAGACTAGGAGTAGCAAGAAGAGCAATCAGAGTAACAGCAACTATTATCATTATGTCAGTAATGATAAAATGGTCAAGAAAAAGTTTTGATGTTTGATTACTTGGAGTTGGAGGAGTAGCTTTTGGCGAGTAACGGATTTGTATAGAGAAATGTAGTGCAGAAGATATCTAGATCCCAGCGGAGATGTACATTTGTGAGCATCTTTGTGAGTGTTAGGGTATATGTGAATCGAGTTATACACAGTGAGATTCATTTTCCTTGTTTGAAGTTTTGGCTATGAATATACAATCTTCATTCTTCATAGTTTTGTTTTACTGTTTTGTTGTGGCTTTCTCGTTGAGTTGGTGTTTGGCTTTGATTCTACTCCAGTCAGGCTGTCGCGATAGGAGATGTCGCAAACTGTCTCTTTTGGTCCGTTGATGTAGGTGTGCTGTGTGCGAGGCATGTCATTTCCGATGGCAGAATGTTGTTGTGTTGTGTGCCGCGTAGTCCCTGCTTCTTGTCAAGCGATTTGAGCGAAAAGAGCACCAACCTCGCTCGTTGAGTCCTACTTGTCTTGATGGTATGCAAGATGTAAGCTTTTTGTCTCTCTGTCGAGCCACAAATAATTTATACTTTACACACTCGGGCGAGTATAAAGCAGAGCAATTCTTAGGAGCGAAGTGTTGAGAACACAGGATAGGGTGTATCTCTCTGCCGAGCCACAAAGAGTTGATACTTTACACACTCGGGCGAGTATAAAGCAGAGCAACCCTTAGGACAAAGTGTTGAGAACACAAGATAGGGTGTACCTTTCTGCCGAGCCACAAAGAGTCGATATTTGCTTGTGCGCAAATTTGTACGTATGTGTAGAGGTCCGTAAACCTTCTTCGGTTCTTCTATTTATAGAGGTTGACACTTTGATTTCCCTGGATTGACAATGTAACATTATTGACTAGGAAAGAAAGGGATATTATCTTTCCTATGGATTTCACTAACTCATTTAGGAATCGCATAGACATATCTTTTCCTGATTCGCAGCTCCAGTCGGGCTGCATGTGATCAGCTTGTTTTGTTTCTGAAGCCCAAAAGTATTAAAATAAATATAATATTTATTTTAGGCCCAAACATTGCCCCCCAGACCTCGAGATTAACCCCAGGGAAATCGAAGAGATCTTTTTAGAAACGTTTGAATGTGACGTGTCACTTTCTAGACAATGGCTCAAATAGCCTCGCATAGGCTACTCGAGTGCTCTTCTTCAAAAGTCGCACCTCCTATTTTCAACCCTTTATACTCTTTGGTCGTCTTCAACCTTTTTACTTTCTCTTTTTCAGAAGCTTCACCGCAAAGGTCTTGGATTCCCAATCGCTCTTAAAGACCCTATTTTCCTTTTCTCTCCTCTTTTTGAAAATGGCCCCTTATCAAAAATTCTACCCAGAGGTCTTTAAGAAGGATGTGGAAGCCTTCCGCGCTCATATGGACCGTCGTCTTCATCGTGATGAAGACCTTCCTTATGAGAGGCTTGACCTTACGAAGGGAGATGACATTATAATGGGTCCGACCACCAGTACTACGAATGCCTCTTCTGTGCTTGATTCGGCTATGTGTCGTCCTCTGTTGGTTGCGTGTGGTGAAGCCGCTGCTCCCCTCTAGTGGGATCAGAAGGAGCTCGAAGTGAAATTGGAGAAATGGCCCAGCACCAAAGCCGAAAAACTTTAGTGGTACCGGGAGCGAAAATCTCTTGATGAGGAGCTCTGGCAAAAGGTTGGTATTTCGTATGCCCTGGATTTATGTTTCCATCTTACCCAAGGTAGGAATTGTGTCGCTGATTTGTGCTATTAGGAAACCAGTAGTAGTAGCTTTGTCCTCCCATTTGGTCATCTAGGAATTTCCTTGGTTTATGTTTTTACTATTACTGGTTTACCCACTGCGAATGAGCCCTTTCTTCCCAGTGCTTTGGACAATAAGGTCTTCCCTTTTTCGATGGATCCTGCACGCTCAACTGTCAGCACCACCTACTCCAATTGGCGTAAACATTACAACACCGAGGAATTCTAGGCCACTTCTGCCTCTGATGATCAGCAAGTGCAAAATGCTTATGGTGGTATTGCTTTTTTAGAATTCTGGCTCTGTCACTACGTGTTGTGTTGCTGGGGACATGATTACCAATACTTTTGCTAAGGCAGCTGAAGCATTATACAATGGCCACTGTCTTGGCCTTGCACAGCCTGCTTTGGATGCATTCAAGTTTAAGTTTGCAGGTCCCATCTGGATTTTTTCTTTGTGGCTGCAGCTTTATTTCCCTGAATTTCACAGTCCTCACCACAAGGATTTCGTCTTTGAGAAGCTGTTGGGGAGGCATTTGGTTCTTGGTGGAGAGACCGAACCCTTGAGTTACTTGCAGTGTTTCAATTATCTCTTGGGTAAGAAGCTTTTCCCCAAGGATATGGCTGAATTTGTAGTAACAAGGAGATTTCCTGCTAAGTTATCTACTGGGTTCGCAGTGACTCCCTGCCAGGCTCTTGCTGCGAGGAAGCTTTTGGCTCAATATGTCTCTTGTGCAGACATTATTGTTCCTGGTGCAGTCTTGTGGGTTGAGCTGTATGCTCCCAATCACTTTGCTCACCAGCTTGGGTGTAAACAAGGTTTTCCTTGCCTGTTGATAGAATCTCGCAATAGTTATACTTCATGGATGACCTGTATAAAGAAGCCTTCCGCAGTGATTCTTCAAGACCTTGCTACTCTAACTTTTCTTTTGCTGGACCTTTCAGAGTTCCGTCGACGTTCCGTTTGTATAACCTACTCCGCTGTTAAGGACTATCATGAGTGGACTGAGCGTCATTACAATGATATTTGGGAGCAGTCCAAATCCGGAGTCTTTTGTACCATATTTCCAGCCCTTTTCCTTGATTATTTCAAGAGAACTATGGATAGACAGGCCGTGGGCCCCAAAAACCAAAGGGAGACAGGTCAGAAAAAGAAACAACGAGAGATCAGTACTTCTCCTGCTTCTATCTTGAAACGTAATAAGCTACTGGGTGTGAGTTCCGCTGTTGTGAATCCTCCCACGAGAGGTGTTGCAAAGGCTTCGATCTGTTGCCAAGAAGAAGAAAAAGAACACTGTTGTAGCCTGGGACCATGAGGACGGAAACTCCAATGATGAGTTCCCTCTGGTATGACTTTTATCTTCCTAAGAACTTTTAATTTCTTTAGCCTTCTGTCTTCTATTCTTAATTCTGCTCTTTATGACTCAGTCCCGCCGCCCCCAGCGTTGTGCTGTTAAGGAACGCGGCCAGCCAGTAAAGAACGACTTGAGCAGGAATTCTCCTTTCGTTGATCAAGTTCCTAATAGCTAGCCTTCGGAGGATAATTTGGTTATCCAGGCTGTGCAGAACAAGGGAAAGCTTACGCAACCGGTTGCCACTCCTGAGTCCTCTTCTAGTGCTGCGAATGTGTCTTGGGAGACCATTCCTTCTAAACCTCTAGGCGTAGGCCCTTCCAGTGTTGTAGATGAAGAAGTTCTGCATTGGGAGCTTATGGAGCAGGTTTAAGGACAACATTTTCAACAACTGGTTTCCGCTGCTGTGAATGCCACTGCGGAAGAGGTAGATACCACCGTGGTTGGCGAGAAACCTCTAGAAGAGACCGCTGAGGCCCAGGGAGCTGTTAAAGTTCTTGACACTGCTGCTCCATAGACTACTAGTACTACTGCTACTACTGAGGTATTCATTGTTCTGACCTCATCATTTTTTGGGATACTGTGCTTCTCTAACCACTATTTCTAGTTGTATATCCCCAGAAAATTGCCCAAGAAGCGCAAGTACACACTTCCACTGTTGTTGGTTCCTGTTACTGTGAATGGGGAAGAGCATCCCCGTGTTTTGGATGTTCCCTCCACCATTCTGGCCTCTGAGATTGGCCACGTAGAGTCAACCGTACTGCACATTTTTGAACTTCTGAATCTAGTTTGCTATTTTCACGCGGATTTTAACCTCTACTTGTTCTTCGTAGTTTGCTATTGATGCGTCTTCCCTTCCTTGCATTAATGTTGCTCTGTACGATGATCCCCCTCATCTATCTCAGGTATATTTTGCCTTTGCTTGTGTATGATTCTCTGGTGTAAGTCTTTTGATCATCTCATAACTCTCTGGGTATATGTTTTTCTGTAGACAGATCCAGGTACTCAAGAGTTATCTCTTACTGAGGTCGATGGAGGCTTGAGGAATTTTCTAATGTCATTCATAGCTGCAGCGAGACTGCTGCCCCTCAATCTGCGATTCCCATCCTGCCAACACTTCCAGCTCCTGCAAAGGGTAACGAGAGACTGGCAAAGACTCTACGAGAGGCAGTGCAAATCTATAAAGACTTGGCACTTTCTGAAAGAGATCCTCCTGAAGTTCTGCTTGCTATTGCCTATCTAAGCGATCTCTGGACTCTGAATTTTGAGAACGAAATTGTTCGTCAAGAACTGGCCGCTCACATTCAAACGGCTCGATGTGCCATGGAAGAAGTAGATCATGTCGTCCTAGATCAGATGGAAGGGCTACTGCGGGAACTTCCCAGCCTTTTTAACGCCGTAGTCTTTGCTACCCAAGAGCGAGAAAAAACTATCTCCAATTGTATAGACCATAATCGTAGGTGAAAACATGATCTGGAAAAATCACGACAATGAGAAAGAACTATAAAGATGAGTGGATAGACATTCTGGCCACAAGTGCAGAAATTACAAAACTCCAGGCTATGCTGCGTCAGGGAGATGAGGTTTATTTTGGAAAGGAGCAAGTTGCTATCGCTCTTCTAAATACCGGGAAAACTCTTTTCGATATTGTCAAACAGGCTCTCACCATAGTTGCGGATGCGGTCACTGCACAGGCCCAGTATCTCCAAGTGAAAACTAATATGTGAGCTCTCGGTAGCTCTGTTGTAAAGTACTAGACTTGTTATTTTCCATGGACTAAGCCCCAATTTTGGGCTCTATACTTTATTCTGTAAAACTCTTGCTAGTTCAACTTATATTTTTATGGCTCATGGCCTTAATCACATGATGTGTATCTCTGCCATCTAATAACTTTGCACCTCTGAAAATCACGCCTAGTCTGAAATAACTGTTCGTTTTTAATGGCTCATAACTTTGTATTTCGAAACGGTAAATTTCCAGATTTTAAGAGATACGCAAATTAGTGATTGAATGTTGAGCCCCCTTGACTGTTTGCATTGAGTCGATACAACGCTCCGGGTCTCTTTGTTTAAAGCCTCTTAGAGTTTTAGGCTTATAAATAGCTTTTCACTTCTCCTTCATTTCACAAGATCTCTCTGTAGTAAAAAGATGGCATTTCTAGTTCATAGTCTACTCATTTCTTGCTTGAAGGCAAAACCTCCAGATCTTGTATTATGCTAGACATTTTTAGGTCAAAGTACCAAAGCTCAAACCTGGCTTAGGTCGTAGTACCAAAGCTTAGGTCCTTCGGTTCTGTGCTAGTTCTCAAACCTTTGAGAATTAGCAGAAAATGGTTGATATGGGCACTCACTAACCCCATCCCTGAATCTGATCATCCTGGTCTGGTGCATGCTCATACTCACTCCCGCTACAGCTTTTCTTGCTTTTTGAGTGGAGCATCTAAGATCATGATCAGAAGAATGGTTTTGTTGAGTCGCTAATCTCGGGCGAGCGTAAGTATCCCAAAATCTTCCAGAGCAGAAGGTAGATCTATTTCTTAGTTAGTGACTGCCCACCGGTGCAAGACGAGGGCTTCGTTGTGGCTTGTTGGGATAAATCTAAACCAGCACCTAAGATTGTTTTTTTAGCAGGAGACTGTTCATTTGACTGTACGGTATCATAGCTAGAGGCCACAAAGCCTCATAATCCATTGTACTCTTTCTTTTGGTCAAATGAATCTTTGTATTTTCTACTGCTTTTTTTTGTCTTTGTAAGCAGCAAAAAATACCATCTCCGACGATTTGACCACTAAAATTTGGTCGTAAGTAACTTGTAACATTTGAAAGAACCACAGAAATTGGATCCATGTTAACAATTTTTTTGAATTTTGTAATATTTTGGCCACATGAATTGGCTCTGGACATATTGGTTGCCCCTAGTTTTACATGAAGAATGAGCCTCTTTTATAGGCTACGACTGTGTGCAAAACTAAGTCGCTGATCCTTCTGTTGCCTCGTACTCCTAAGCTGGCTTCCTATACTTTTTTAGAAATCGACCATTAATTGGATTACGATAAATTTTCCCATCAATGTCTCGTAGCTGGAAAGCTCCATTGTCTAAAATTCCATCAATGATGAAGAGTCCTTCCCACCTCGTAAACCATTTACCTCGCCCTTCTTGCTTTTTTCCTAAAGGCAATACCGTTTTCCAAACAAGCTCTCCTTCTACAAAGCTAAGCCCACGGGTATGTCGATCATAACAGCGAGCCACTTTCTATTTTTCTGCAAGTAGGTTGGTTAATGCATTGATGTACTCTTCGTCTAAGTCTTCCAACTCCTGCCACATTGCTTGCACATAATCTTCTCCAATCAGTTGATGTTGATCCATGACCCGCAGCGATTGAACGTTAATCTTCAATGGCAGAACTGCGTCATGTCCAAACATTAGCGCGTATGGAGTAGTTCCGGTTGGGCTACACTTAGAAGTCCGGTATGCCCATAGTGTGCCGAACAATTCCTCATGCCAAAGTCTTGGATTGTCTATGAGCATGCATTTGAGTATGTGGAGGATCAATATTTTTCTTGCTTCAGCTTGGCCGTTGGACTGTGCATAGTACAGTGAAGAATGCAAAAATTTGATCCCAAAGTATGTCATGAGTTCTTCTACCTCTCCAAACATGAACGCTATTCCTCTATCTAAAATGAAGCACTCTGGGATTTCAAATCGGTAGATGATCTCCACGTATAGGAACTGCCTGATCGCAGTAGCGGAGACCACTTTTAAAGGCCTTTCTTCGACTTACTTGGTGAAGAAGTCTGTAGCGACGATGATAAACTTGTGCTCCATGGAGTAATGAGGATGGATTAAACCGATTAGATCTAAAGCCCATTCTCATGATGGCCATAGTTTGATGATTAACTGCATAGGGATATTTGTAATATGGTTGACTGGTCCATGAGCTTGACAATCCTCGCATCCTTTCGCAAAAGTTATACAATTTTTTAACATCGAAAGACAAAAGTATTCGTGTCTCCGTAGGAGCCATCTCATTTTTGGGCCAGATTGGTGAGCTCCGCAAACCCCAAGATGTACGTCTCGCAGTAACCATTTGGCTTCGGTTCCGAATACACAAACCAAGTCCATTCCTTCTTCTCCACATTTGAACAATTCATCTCCCCGGAGAATGTGGTTTGGAGCAAAGGACCTGATCCTCTTGTCTACTGTAGAGCTAGGATATTTTAAATATATGATAATTAGTTGTCTCCAATCATCATCGATTGTTCCCAGAGCTGTGACACACCATTCTCCTCCTTCCTAGCCATGAAGGATGGGAGAGTACGAACTTCTACCTTCATTATCCGTTCATGTACATCATCAACAAGCTCCATCCCAGTAGCAAGTTGAGCCAATTCGTTCGCTGCATAATTCTCTCCTCGTGAGATGTGAGCCAGGGATACATATGTGAATAATTCCAGCAACTTGCTAGCTCTTTTCACTTATGGTTCTAGGATTAGATCGATTTTGAACGTGGCTTGGAGCTGTCTGATCATAAGCAGCGAGTCTCCCCAAACTTGTATATCCGTAGCACCAAGGTCCCATAGAAGCTCCAGTCCAATGATTAGGGCTTTGTATTCAGCTAAACCCTATTCAGCTACATTGTTGGAACAGTTGTACTCTAGTCGAAAGGAATAGGAAAATGTTTCACCTTGAGGATTTACCAAGGCTATCCCTGCTCCTGCAAAAGCACTCGTGCTGGAACGGTCGAAGTAGAGTTTCCAAAGGGCTAGTGATATGTGTGACAATTCTAACTCCTTTTGCTCTGGGATTTCCTCCATAGGGTGATGTGCGAGGAAATCGGCCATTTCTTGGCCTTTTACTACCTTCTGCGGGACATATTGTAGCAAGAACTTGGACTGTGCAAGAATCCACTTCCTTATCCATCCTTGAAGTATAGATCGGGCTAACATGTACCAGACTAAGTCTATTTGTGCTATGACGCACGTTGTGAAGGAAAACATATAATGCCTCAACTTGCAAACTAAGAAGTAGAGAGCAACGCATAATTTTTCTATTGGTGTGTACCTACTTTTGCAGTCCATGAGAGTTCTGCTTAAGTAGAATATTGCTCTTTCTGCCTTCACCTCATCGTCATATGCCAACAAGCTTTCTACGGATGACTCGGTTGTTGAAGTATAGAGCTTAAGTGGCACTCCTCTTTGTGGTGGCACCAAGGGTGGATTAACAAGGTATTGTTTGATTTTGTCAAATGCTTTTTGGTGAACCGGCTCCCACACAAACTCTTTCTCCCCTTACAACTGAGTAGATGGGCAAAAAGTTTGGTCTTTCCCGCAGCGTTTGTAATGAATCTTCTCAATAATTTGATCTTCCCGAGTAATTGATGAAGCTCTCATTTGTTCTTTAGAGGAGAAGCTTTTATAACTGCCTCTTTCTTGTCATCCGGTACTTTTATCCCTCACTGATGCACTAAGAATTTTAGGAAGTCCCCTGCTTTCACCCCAAAAATGCACTTTGCAGGATTCATTTAAGCTGATGTTTTCTCATTCGTATGAATACATGTCTTAGGTTTTCCACATGGCTTGACCTCTTCTTTGATTTGACCACAATATCATGAATATAGACTTCCATTGTGTCTCTTGCAAGGTCATGGAAGATATAATGCATGGCCCGCTGATACGTTGCTCCTGCATTATTCGATCTAAATGGCATGTTTACGTACTCAAATACCCCTAACACCCCCGGGCATCTAAATGCAGTTTTGTGCCTGTTCTCCTCAGCGACTGGTATTTGATGATATTCTGCTGTGCCATCAATGAACGATAGCATGTCATGTCTTGCCAATGCATCAATGAGCAAGTCAGCTATTGGCATAAGATAAGCATATTTTAGAGTAACTTGATTCAAGTCTCTAAATTCAACACAGACTCTAATCTTTCCATTCTTCTTTCGTACTGGGACTATGTTGGATATCCATTCTGTGTATTTAGCCACTTAGATGACTCCGGACTTTAATATTTTCTCGATTTCTTCCTTGACCAATGTTACTGTCTCTGGATTCATCATTCGCATTTGCTGCTGTACTGGCTTTCTCCCTTCCGTGATTGGAAGTTTATGGATGACCAATTCTGATGAAAGTACTGGCATATCTTCAAATTTTTTTGAGAAACAATCCTTGTATTCGAACAATAAGTCTACAAGCCTCCTTCTTTCTTCAAGCTCTAAAAAGGTACTAATAGCCACTTCCATTGGCTCATCCAGTGTTCCTAAATTGATTTTTTCAATAGGATCTCTTACTTTAGGTGGGGTATCATCCAAGGCTGCATGTGTGAGCTAGATGATATCCTCCTCAATCACTTCATGTTGCACGTCTTCATTGATACATTATGTCATCGTGATGGTTGGCATACAATCGCAGGCTTGCGACTCTATCAAATAGGTTTACAATCTCACATATAGAGAAACACAAGCCTTTCCTTCCTCATCCTTAGACGGTCATATCATTAATGGCTTGTGGAGGCTAGCTTGAGGAAATATGGTCGTGCTTTATCTTCTTTTTCTTGCACAATTCCTCATCGAGCTAATTTTGAGGCCGTTACTCCAACAGGTCGACCCTTTTTGTCGACGCCATACACTTCCAATGGTCGGAGGTTTCCATTGTAGTAATCGGCATCCAATGCATTTGTAGAAACTGAGTAAGGTCATGAGTCTGCGTTGACTATGTACGATTTTGATGTCTGCATGTCCCAGATAAGGAGTTGTTGATTAAGCGATGATGGTACACAGTAGCTTCTATGGATCCAATCCCTACCTAGTATTGCACTGAATGGTGAATTACACTCAATGACAAAGAAAGTATGAACCCCTGTTGTAGGTCCAACCTTTACTTCGATAAACAACAACCCTAGTGTCTGCGAGACTCTCCCTGTGAAGTTCCTGATCATCATGGAGGTCGCTTGAATGTCTGATCGTGGAATGCTCAATAATCTCATTGCTCGGGTAGTCAAGACATTCACTATTGCTCCGGTATTTACCATGACCTTGCTAAGATGGATGCCCCCATGCTCTTAGTAATGTATAATGGCCTTATGTGCGATGTCATTGTGGTGGTTGCTTTGGAGAACATCATGTACGATTTTAGCATAACAGGATCCATAATTGGTCCCCATTCTTCCAGTTCTTCTAGCTCTGCCAGAGATACTCCCCTAACCGCTTTGCTTATGACAGCCACCTGCTTTACTTTGACTGGTTTGGAAAATTTGGCTGGTAACATGTACATCATGCCTACGTGCATGTCTTCGGTGTCGACCTCTTCTATGTCCTCACTGTCGTCGCCATATTTGACTAACTGCTCATTTTTATTTGCTTCAGTTTCAACCAATGATGGTTCTTGTTGACAATCTTCAATGGGAAGGTTCTGTTGCTTTCTTATGTAAACCTCTGATTTAGATCCTCTTGAGAAGTCTACCTTTGCTGTGAGTTCTGACTCGTTAGCTGCTAATTCTTTGATACTAAAGCTGGAAGAAAGGCTAGCGAGTTTCTTTTATTCTTCAATTACCAGTGGCTTTGGCCTCCATCGCAACATCGACTTCTTGCTTGGCTCAGTGGTTGGTTCTGCCTTTGATTCTATACGTTGGAAGACCGATTTCTGCACCGGCTTGTCTTCAACCGCCTTTCGAGATCTCTTTGGTGTTCGTTGTGCGTCTACCACAGGCTCTGCTTAGTCTATCCTAGAAAAGACACTTGGTCTAGCTGCTCGTATCTTTGGTCTACTGGAATTTTTGTCAAATGTAATCACCGAGGTAGCTACGAGCCTATTCATTCTCTTCTGAATTTTTTCTGGTGACTCCACTAACTGATCTGGTTTGATCAATCCTTTGTCTAAGGCTTCCAGAGTCTTTTTCGCTGCTCCAAACTGATGTTGTAGCTTCCTTTTTCTGGTGGGGGTAATCTCCACGGTCTTTCTTCCTGACTTTACATACCACACGTCTTCTTTGATCACATATATGCTTGCCGGAGGGATGTAAGGTTTGTCTAACTTTGCTCCCTGCTTATCACCAACTACCTCAGCTTTCTTCTCTGCCATTCGTCTTCTTTTAAATAGATTGGTCTCCTTGAAAACTGTTCGTGATTCCTTGGGGCTTACTGGCAGATAATTTTCAGGTGGCAATCTAACTTGTGGCCCTGCTCACACTGCTTTTACAAACTCTTCATAGGTCATCTTGAGGCTACACTCAGCCTTGCACCGAGTACAAAGTACTATCGGAGTTGCTTCTCTACAGGCATCTTTCTGTTTCCCTTCAGGATCCTCTTTTTTCCTACTATTAGAGACTATTTCATTAGTGGTTTTTAGATCCAATGTCTGCTTCCTCTTGGCTCATCTGTGCCAAGACACTTCTAGAGTACCAACTATGAATGCTCCTTCAGCGACTTCTTCTTCCTCGCAACCCAGAATTGTGATTTTCCCTTCATTTATCCACTGTTGGATCTGGTCTCGCAAAGCTTCACATTGATGTGTTATGAGTCCAAGCGTGATGAAATTTGCAGTACAATCTTCCTCATGCTTGCTGCGAAGACGAAGATGAAGGGGTAGCTATATTTGCGATGCCAGCTTTGACTAACTCATATAGGATTTCTTCCATTATATCGCTATGGAAAGTGTTAACCGTTCTGAGCTCTACCAACTCTACTGCTCTTACTGAAGTCTCCGTGAAAGGCTGGTGATCCAATAACGCAATTTTTGGTGATGCATCGATTGCGAGTTTTCCCTCATTAATCCACTTTTGGATATGATCTTTCTGCTTGATGCAGTCTTTGGTGGTATGGTTCCACATGTTGTGAAACTTGCAATATTTCTTCCCTTTCAATTGCTCCGCAGTAGGGTATGCACCAAAGTCAGATGTGGTTAGCTTTCAATCAATCAAGTCTTTTATGATTTCATGAGTTGCGTTTGCAAAATAGGTGTATGACTCAAATTTTGGTTTTTTGAAATCACTGGTCAACACGCGCACTGGTCCCTTTGAGAGGATTATTTTCTTTGACTTTATCGTGCTTTTGGCTGTCAATTCTAGACCAGCCACTATCACATCGTCTGACTCAAACATTCCTCTTCTTCTTGCACTGTTGCAATTATCTTAGGACGTTCTCGGTAAGGTGTTTTAGGAGTATATGTCCCCCTGGATGCATTGCGATTATTGTCAGCTTCCTCGTATGCAGCATGGGTTTGAGATACTACATCAATGGGAGTGTTTAATGACGTGAACTTCACATCCACATACTTCGTATGCAAATGTTCTTCGAGCTCTCCTACTGCGATGTCCACCAATTCCTCCATAGTGCATGAAGTTCTACTCTTGGTATACTTGGTCCTGAACCTATGTAAGTATGCCACTGGAGATTTGCTCGGCATTTCCACCATTTGACACAGCTTTCCAAGCTTTACAGCTGGTTCTGATCCGCCAAAGTGTTCAGTGAACAACCTTTCCATCATTGCCCAATCGAAGACCGAGCCTTGTGGTAAGTTTGTATACCAATGTAGAGTTGCTCCTAATAATGAGGACGCAAAGACTCTTAGCTTGAACTTGCTAAGTCTTCCCCATGGTCTACATATCGAGCAATGTGGGTGGATGCTGACTCTGCTCCTTCACCATTGAAGCGAGTGAACGAAATGGGTCGGTAACCCTTTGACCACTTCCAACCGAATGGTAATGGTGGGAAAGGCTCATTGTAGGTCACTTGAGCTCCTCCTGCACCTGGCAGCCTCTGATTAATGATTCGATTAATCCTTTCCTCCAACTCTCTCTCAGGGTTCGATGGAAGAGGAGGTAGAAGTGGTACGTCATCATCTCTGACCTCTTCCTTATCATGAAACAGAGGTTCTCATTCTCCCAATCTTTCGTTGATTAGTGCGAAGCTAGCTGCCAAAGTGTTAGTGAGATTCGTGAGAGTTGCTGTGAGGGTATCGAAATTTTTTTTGTTATCTGCGCGATCGACCTCCTGAGCCTCGTAGAACTTATCCAGCCTATTCTGAATCCTAGACACCGCCTTATTGCTAGTTTCCATATTGTTCAACATTCGTTCGATGTTAGCGTTTCTTCGTTGCTCCTGTTCGAGCGAATATTTCCTATAGGCCTCAAAGTCCATGGCCTTGATTTCTTTTGTAGTTTTAGGTTCTGATGACGATGACGATGATGATTTAGCTTTAGTCATCATTATTCTGAACCTATGTATTACTTCCTCGTTGCTTAAACCCCTACAAGTGGCTGAATTGTGTTTCCAGAATGTAGGTGTTGGGTATTTTAGGCAACTTATGAAAGTTTTCTAATACGGATCAATAGATGTAAGACACTAAACTTGTGTCCCACTGGGCGTGCCAAAATGTTTGGCTTCGATTTTACTCCTGTCAGGCTGTCGCGATTGGAGATATCGCAAACTGTCTGTTTTGGTCTGTTGATGTAGGTGTGCTATGTGCGAGGCCTGCCATTGCCGAGGGCAGAATGTCGTTGCGTTGTGCGCCGCGTAGTCCTTGCGTCTTGTCAAGCAATTGGAGCGAGGAGAGCACCAACCTCGCTTGTTGAGTCCTACTTATCTTGATGATATGCAAGACGTAAGCTTTGTGTCTCTCTGTTGAGCCACAAAGAATCAATACTTCACACACTCGGGTGAGTATAAAGCAGAGAAATTCTGAGGACGAAGTGTTGAGAACACAAGATAGGGTGTATCTCTCTGTCGAGCTACAAAGATTCGATACTTTACAAACTCGAGCGAGTATAAAGGAGAGCAATCCTTGGGACCAACTATTGAGAACACAAGATAGGGTGATCTCTCTGCTGAGTCACAAAGAGTCGATACTTTACACACTTGGGTGAGTATAAAGCATAGCAATCCTTGGGACAAAGTGCTGAGAACATAAGATAGGGTGACTTCGTAGATCTTTAGAATCCTCACGCTTTGTTGGGTGGCATGGACTCCTCCGATTACTGTCGTCAATGGTGTAGCTTGAGTGAATCTTTGAATCCCCATGCTCTATTGGGTGGCCTAGATCCTGAATTCCTTGTTGTTGGTTATTTACTCGCTAAGAGAGTAAGTACTTGCTTGTGCGTAAATTTTTACGTATGTGTAGAAGTCCGTAAACCTTCAGCGGTTCTTCTATTTATAGAGGTTGACACTCTGATTTCCATGGGTTGACAATGTAACATTATCGACTAGGAAAGAAAAGGATATTATCTTGTCTATGGATTTCCCTAATTCATTTAGGAATCGCATAGACATATCATTTTCTGATTCGCAACTCCAATCGAGCCGCATGTGGTCAGCCTATTTTGTCTCTGAGGTCCAAAAGTATTAAAATAAATATAATATTTATTTTGGGCCCAAACAGCTGGCTATGGTGTTGGTTCTAAAAGGGTATAATGAACATGCATGATTATGTATGAGAAGGAACATGATCAGCTCCCAATACAAGTATTCTAAGCTAATCCGAATTAAAAATTGAAGGTTTTATCCCCTATTTTTAAGATGGGTGATATCATTGGACCATCTATAATGTGTTATTTCAATGAGTAATATTTATGCAAAAGAATTGGCATAGTTAAGGCTGGGACATTGAAACCAAAAACCGTAAAAAATCGAGCCGTGAACAAAAAAAATCGAACCTGATACAAACTGAACCGGAAAAAATCGAAATCGAAAAAAACTGAAACATTTTGTTCGGTTTTGGTTTTTGATTTACAAAAATTGAACCGAACTGAAAAACCGAAGTATACAAAAAAAAACGACATCATTTTGTGTATTTTGTAATACATTATATAAATATATGCAAACTAAAAACCTTAAAGTCTTAAAATCCTAACTTATTTATACACAATTCTTATCAAATTTTCTCATAAAACGAATAAAAATGTTTGGCGATACAATAAAAGGTTTTTTGAGACAATTTTTTAGTTATTTTTTTAAAAAAATTAGTTTTTATACATCATGTAAAAAATCAAAAAAACTGAAATAATCCGAAAAAAAATCCGAACCAAACCGAGCCGAACAGTCACGGTTTTTTTAGTAAAAAAATGAAAAATTGAACTGAATCAAACAAAAAAAAAATTATAATTTGGTTTGATTTTTATCAGAAACCGAACCGTTTGGCCGGAACCCATAGGCATAGTTATCTGGCCGATTTTTGAAAGTGTTAAGGACAAAGACGCTTTGATAATGCTGAGACTAGATCAAAGTGGATCGTTTTGTTGACAGCCACAATAGTATGCTTCTAAACTAATCTTTTTTACAATTGGGGTAGAACAGATGGTTAAAACATAGAAGACCATCAGACAAAATCTTTATTTTCTTGAGCAATCCAAGAGAGATGGACAGTCAGTGAGTATAAGGACCTTTTTCTGGCAGATGCAGTGAGGCTAACTTAATACAATCTGCAAAGTTCACAATCATGCAAGCCAATATCAGTTTTTAAACTCTAGAAGGAATAAAAGCATTTTAAGTTTTGTCTCTCTTTTGTATGTGCTCTAACCTCTTGATCGAAGGACATTCATCCAATGGACTTTCAGATGTAGGTGATGAGCAGCTGCTCACAGTCACAGACCGCCTAGAGTCAATCATCATCGCAATGACCTCCCTCATTGTTGGCCTTTTAATTGGGGATACACTGGTGCAGAACAAAGCAATTTTGAGAAATAGAGTCATTTCCTCTGTTGTGCTCCTCTCACTCAAATCTAGCCTCTTGTCAAACAGTTCAGAAGTTGCCACAGAATTGTTTATTGCTCTTCTCACCAGAGTGACTAGGTCTCCTCCTTGCTCCAGTGGTTGAACTGGTGTCTCTCCAGTGACTAGTTCAAGCAGAACCACTCCAAAACTATAGATGTCACACTTTTCTGTAACTTTCATTGTGTATGCGTACTCTGAAATGAGATTCAACAAATACATGATCAGAATTACCGAGAGGATTTCTATTCCTTTCATTTAATGGATCATTACTGCAAGTTGCACCATCTGACATCATTATCTAGTATAGTGATTACTATCTATAACTAGTAAGATAAATAGATAGCAAAGCATTGATGTTCACTAGATATAAGGGGAATATGAATTTGTAGCAGAAGTTGAAGAGAAAGATTAGTGCAGAATAAAAAGAAAGAAATCAAGATTGACTATTTTGTTACCTGGTGCAATGTAGCCATATGAACCAGCAACAGCAGACATGGATTTTGAGTAAGGAAGTTCAATCAATTTTGCCAAGCCGAAATCTCCCACATGTGCTTCAAGTGCTTCATCCAGTAATATATTGTTGGACTTTATGTCACGATGGACGATTTGGGGCTTGCAGTAATAATGAAGATAACACAAACCCTCTGCTGCTCCAAGAGCAATCTTATATCGAGTATTCCAGTCCAGAAAGCTTCTTTGTTCATTTCCATGGAGATGTTCTCCTAGACTACCATTTTCCATGTACTCATAGAGGAGTAGATTTGAGTCGTGGTGACAGCAGAAGCCATAGAGCTTCACAATGTTACAATGCCTGATTTTTCCAAGGGTTGATATCTCAGCACGGAAGCTTCCATCAACACCTATTCCTTCCCCCTGTGCTTTAAGCTTTTTCACCGCAATCACCTCACCTTTAGCCATAACAGCTTTATACACAGTGCCACAGGCTCCCCTTCCAATAATTGCACTGTCTGAGAAACTATCAGTGGCTACAACAAGATCCTGGTACTTGAAACCTTCCTTTGGAAAGTAATAGTTGTCCAACACATCCGGCTTTATTGGATCTTCGAGTGGAACAGAAGTAGGATTAGAACGCTTCATTGCCCAACAGAAACCAACTATAAGAACAAAAGAAATGAGTCCAATTGTCACAGAAACTATGCTCACTACTTTCTCATTAGATGAACCCTCCTTTATCCAGCTCCGTTTAGGAGTATGAGACTGAACTGACAACTGACGACAATGGTTGAATCCTGATCTGCACAAGGCATTGTTTCCAGCAACATTTGAAGAATTCATCCTCCGAAAAACTTGAGTGTCTGGTATAATCCCCACCAGGTTATTGTTAGAGAGGTTGCAGACCAGAAGGCGAAGCAACTCACCAATTGAGGGAGGGATTTTACCACTAAGTTGACTGTCATTCAAGTAGAGGGATTCCAACATCTGCAAGTCCCCCAACTCCTCTGGAATTTCACCTGAAAGATTATTATGACTGATGTTGAGGGCAATCTGTAGAGCAGTGAGCTGTCCCAGCTGAAAAGGAATGCTTCCGGAAAAGTGATTTCCCCCCATCTCCAACGCAGTCAGTCGGTCCAGGTCACCTAGACTACTAGGTATCTGTCCCATCAACTTGTTATCAGAAAGCTTCAAAAGTTCCAAATTCACTAGCTTTCCTAGTTCATCTGGAAGATGGCCGGTGAAGTAATTCCTACTAAGATCAAGCCTCTGTAGCTTTGTACAATTTCCCATCTCATGAGGAATGCTCCCCGTGAGCCTATTGGACGACACATTGAAGGTCACAAGCTGCGATAGGTTCCAAATCTCTGGAGGAATATTGCCAATGAAATAGTTATCTGACAAGTGTAGCCTCTCTAAATTTCTGAACCTGCCTACCTCTGGAGGTATTGGTCCTGAAAATCGGTTCTGAAAGACTTCAAGAGAATAAAGAGTATATAGCTCCATAGGGAGACTTCCAGTGAGATGGTTGTTTCCTAACATTAGCTGCACTAGAGACTTGCATTTTTTGATACCAGAAGGAATATTTCCAGAAAATCTATTTGACCCAAGGCTTAGAAATCCTAGTTTTCCATACTCACAAAGATGCGCAGGTATGCTACCAACAAGCTTATTTTTAGATATGTCAAGAATGCTGAGGTAACTGTTAGCTCCAAGGAGAGGAGGAATGAACCCCTCGAGATGATTATCAAATAGTTGCAACTCAACCAGGTCAGTGAGGTTCTGAAACTCTAGTGGGATTGGACCTGTCAAATTGTTTATAGACAAGTCTAAACGCCGCAGCTGCTTCTACTGCTCAAAATCATTGGGAATGTTTCCTTCAAGATGGTTTTCGAAGAGGTGAAGCAATGCAAGATTAGGAATCCAACCCAACTCACCCGGTATGACCCCGCTCAAGTGATTTTCAGAAAAATCTAAGTGCATAACATTTGTACAGTTCCCTAGCTCACTTGGGATAGTCCCATTGAACTGGTTGGTGTATATATAGAATCTCTTTAGCTGTGACAACTTCCCAAGTTCTTTGGGGATCATTCCACTCAAAGAGTTTTGATGTAAAGCAAGCAACTCTAGCTTACTTAGATTCCCAATCTCAGCAGGAACTGAACCAGTTAACCAATTTTGCCAAAGAATCAAATCAGTGAGATTCTGAAGTTTTTCAAGCTCCCTAGGGATTGAACCTTCTAAGTGATTCTGTGACAATCCCAAGACCTCTAAGCTCTGACACTGACTGATTTCAGTTGGTATTGGCCCGGAAAGAGAATTTCGCGCCCGCCCTGAGAACCTTGAGCCTTTTCAAATTACTTATTGACACAGGAATGGAGCCAGTAAGATTATTACTATAAATCACAAGCTCTTCAAGTAGAGTTAAATTTCCCATTTCCTTGGGCATTTCACCAAACACATAATTCTCACAGAGGTAAAGCGTTTTAAGGTTGGCCATTTTGGTGAATGGAGTCGACAACTCCCCATGAAGCCTATTTGTGCAAAGGTCTAAAATCTCAAGATTAAGACATTTATCAAGAGTCTTGGGAAATGGGCCAGAGAAGAAATTCTTGGAGACATTGAATTCAACCAAGCAAGGAAGATGGCAAATGATAGGAGACAAACCTCCAGAGAGATTAAGGCCAGTGAGATTGATAGAGGTTACCTTGGAATTGAGGCAACTCACACCAGTCCAACTGCAAGGACTTATATTTGACAAAGTCCAGCTCCCAAGATTGTTTCTTGGATCAGATAAGCTTCTTTTGAACTCCAAAAGAACCATACTTTCTTCATAAAATGAGCTTATTGTAGAGCCAAAACTGATACATAACATGATGAGCCCCAACCGGAGTAGCATTTTAAGGTGATAAGAAGCCATGCTACAAAACCTCACTCACTTCTCAATCACTCAAACATAAAACGTGATTTTATTAGGTACCCAATTTTTGAAAAGAAAAGTTACGGAGGAGGAAATGATCAAAGAGAATGGGAAGAACAGAATGAAAATTGACATGGGAGATAATGCATGGTCACCAAAACCTAGAGAGGCATTGATCAAAGGGAGAGAAACCCAACTGGGCTTTAAGCATTATGAAAAAAGAAAATGAGAAAACAATTAGAAAGCCCATGAAAATAATCAATATGGGTGTGAGTGTCAGAGAGAGAGAGAGAGAGAGTGAGAGAGAGAGACTCTCACTCCTCTTCACACCTAACTTTACAGAAGAGAGGAAGAATAAATGTGAGGCAAAGAACAAAAATAGGGGAAGAGATTGATTGATGAAGGAGGAAGACCGTGAGAGTCACAATCTCGAGCAGTAAAAGAAGCCCAATTTGTTTGTGACAAGTCAACTCTTTTGTTTGCTTGGTACTACCACTTTACAGCAAATTCAACAGAGTGCAAGGTGCTCTGCTCTGTTTCTGTTTCTTCTTCTTCCTCTGGCTCATCTTCTTCTGGTACATGCCTTCTTGCTTTATCTTCATGGCATCCACCATGGCACTGCTTCTTCTTGGGTTCCATCATTGTGAGGTGCGTTTTGGGTTTCTCTTTGCCTAATTGAGAGAGACTAATCATATGAAAATCTCAGACTGCAACCTTGTTTCTGGCCCTCCAAGTTGGGATGTGAGGGATTTTTGGAGACTAAATGTACTCTTGTTTGACTTTGTTGTTGTTGTTGTTGGGACTGCGCGTTTTGGGTTGTAATGATGTGTTTGGAGACTGTAATATGGTGAGTACCCGAGTGGCTTAGTGGGATTGGTTTGGAATCTCTTTGCATTTCACTACCCGAAACCTTACAGACGTGTTTTGAACTTGCAACGAGTTGAATACTGTTAGCTTTTGAATATAGTAAAATGAAACACAAGAATTCGATTTTCTGATATATATATACAAAACTATATAAGACCACTTAGGGTCATTAGTTATATAAGGAAATTATTTACACCTATGCACCTCCTAATATTCTTAAAAGTATGATTCATTTCAACACTTCTCCTCAAGTTATCAATTGAGTTACATACAAGTCTCAAATATTCAACTTGTCAACTGAGTTACTAAAAGTCTTTGACGAAACAGTTGTCAGCTAGTTTCTTCCTTAAATGAACAAATGGGATGAGATAATAAGAGCATCCAGATTCTTCTTGATGAAATGTCTATCAATTTTCTCATGCTTCTTCCGATCATGTGGAAAATGTGCAATCTTAACTGCAGCAGTGTTATCACAATAAAAAGGCATCAACTATTTCTGTTTGAAACTCAAATCCCTTAACAAATATCTCAACCATAATAACTCACAAACACCTTGAGCCATATCTCCATATTCAGCTTCTTCACTAGAACGAACCACCACATTCTGCTTCATACTTCTCAAAGTAACTAGATTTCCACCAACAAATGTAAAGTAGCCAAAAGTAGAACGTCTGTTAGTACTCTTACCTACCTAATCTGCATCAATGTACATACTAATCTCCAAATCTCCATGTTTACAAAATACAAGGTCCTTACCAGGAGCAGACTTCAAGTACCTCAAATTTTTTATCACAACATTCATGTGAGGTTCACTAGGATTGTGCATATATTGGCTCACAACACTAGCAACATAAGCAAGATCAGGTCTAATGTGAGACAAGTAGATTAACCGCCCAACTAACCTCTAGTACCGAGACTTGTTTGTAGGAACTTGATCAAGATCATTTACAATAAGATGATTATGTTCAATAGGTGTATGAACTAGCTTACAGTCAAGTATATTAGTCTCCGCCAATAGATCTAATAAGCCTGGTTCAATTCGGCGTCGATTTTGCATAGGATTGAAAAACAGGAACCAAACAACCCAACTATGGTATGTGTCACACTGGTATTGGACTCTTACATTGAGTCTATATTTTTAAGATAGAGCTTACCACATGAAATCCTTTGTTTAGAAAGGAAAAATTGAGAACCTACTAGCACAATTCCTCATTTGCTAACCCTTTGTCCATTTCCCTCTCTCCAACGCTCTCTGAGACTTCGAGTCTCTTTGTCTCCTTCCTTAATCTCCAACCCAAAAACTCAAACAGCCATGAACCCAGAAATCAACTTCACTAAATTAGCCACTCAAATCAGTGCATTTCTCTTCTCTCAAATTTCTTCAATCCATATACCTATAAACAAAAGCCCAATCTCAAATCCATAATACCTTATTTAATCTAGTAAATTTTGGAGTCTTTGTAGAAGTAAAGAAAAATACATAAATCTGGACGATACAAGGAAAAACTCAAGATTTTGAACCGTGTTCAGTGTAAAAAATTGAATTGTTTATAATAAAACCCGATTTGACTTGTTGAATTTTCATATCCAAAAACCCAAAGAACCGACCCGAAAATTGTCAGTTTAGGTCCAACTCGGTTCCTTTATTTTTTGACGCATAACCCGACATGAATATTACTACCTCGGTTTGGTTTTGACTTCACTCTAATTAGGGTCAACCCAGCCCGTGCCTAAGCCTAGCGGCTCATCAGTGGAGTTTCTTGGTCTCTCCTCTTCTTTGTAGGAGCCAAGGTAGACACTACACCTCCACTATGGGCATCAGGGACATAACCTTGCCCAAGTGTAATGTTAACTTGCCAAATTCTAGGGACTTCCAATCTTGTAGGAACGTTTACAGCAGGTATATATGATCTCCTCACTTTCGCAATATTAGTAAAGAAGCCAGACATTGAATCTGATACCTTTTGAATATCAAGAATGCGTCGCACTTCTATCTCACATTGAAATGTGCGGGGATCATGATGAGACATAATGTGGACAGACCACGTTAATTCTTAACGTTTAACCGAAATAGAACCATTACTATCTCCCCTTAACGATAGGAAGTATGTCTCATCAAAGTGACAATCTACAAATCTAGGAGTAAAGAGGTCTCTTGTCAAATGTTCTAAGTAACAGACAATCTTTGGAACTTCATAGCCAACATAGATACATAATCATCTCTGACGACCCATTTTTGTACGCAGTGGAGGCATAATATGCACATATATTGCGCAACAAAAAATGCGTAAGTGTGAAATGTCAAACTCATATTTAGTTACCAACTAGTACGGATTGAATGATTGATGGCCAATGAGAATGAAACAAATAAGCATAGTTGCATGTAAAATTGCATAGCCCCACGCAAAGACGGGTAAAATAATTGGTATGCTTCACCAAAGCCCATGCCACAAGCTGTAACCGCTTGATATGTACTTTTGCAAGATCGTTTTGTGAATGAACATAGGGAACGAAATGTTCAACATCAATCCCAATAGACATGCAATAATCATCAAAAGACTTTGATGTTAACTCTCCTACATTATCCAATCATATAAACTTAAATGGGTGATCCGAGTGGAGAGCCCGAAGCTTAATTATCTGAGCTAAGAATTTAGCAAATGTAGTATTCCTTATGGATAGCAAAGCGATATGTGACCAATGCGTCGATTCATTTACAAAAACTATAAAGTATTTAAATAGTTCGCATTCAGGTTTGATAGGTCTACAAAAATCTCCATGGATTCTTTGTAAGAATGAAATGTTCTTAGTTGTTTCTACAGCAAAACAAGGTCGTGCCTGTAACTTTACAAAAGAACAAGCTTCGTAGAACTAGTGATATGCGTCAGAGATTGCTACAAAGGAATCTGAAGGGATAACGCATGAAATCTCAGCATTAGGTGGCAGGGATTGTGCTGTATTAATCTTGGAGACCGAGTCGGGACCGAGACGAGTAATCTTAGCCCTTCCAATTAAACCGATGGTTTTGGGTATTCCCACATTCTTCTTTTCTTTAAACTGATGAATTACATCCAAGATGTCTTATTCCAAAATGACTAGAAACAAAGTCTCAAAAAACATAACTAAACAAGCCAAAAACTGAACTTGAACTAGGCCTGGATTCGGTTCGGATCTGGTCAAAAATTCCAAGATCTGGATCCATAACCGTTTCCTTGCATTCGATTCGGTTATGTTATAATCATGTATGGAACCGTTTGGAACCGGAACCATTTAGTTCCGATTCTGGTTCTGGTTCTAGAGGTTCTCTGTTCTCGTAGAATATCCTTTTGAAAAAAAAAAATCAAAAAATGGAAAATGATATTTGGTATATTTGACTTTAAAATCCTCTTACTTTATACTTTACATGATTGCATATATATAATCTATCAATATTAAAATATAGAGTCTGCATATAAATCATATGTGGTCATCAACAGATCAACTCGTCATTCACCGAGATTATATTTGCATCATATCAGTCATCAAAATAATTTTTATAGGCCTAAACAAATTGTGACAAAATCAAGAATAATTAATAGAATAAGAAAAAAAGTAGGTGTTTGGGTTTGGCCGTCTTATTTGGGTTTTTAAGATTTATATAATTAGGCTAATGTACTTGGGTTGTGTGATTGATAAAATGGTTATTTCGGATCTAACTATTTTTGATATTAGGATCCGGAACCGTGACGGATTCAGAATCAAATTTTAAACAACATAATACTTTTTGAAGATCCGAAACCGAACCATATAGATCCGATTCTTTTGGATTTGTTCTATGGTTCTTCGGATCTTGTGGCCAGGCCTAACTTGAACAACTACATAGTAGAGATAACAGCTCAATACATAGACTTAATCAAAGTTCGGAGTCTCAAGACTCTCTTTTTTTGGTATGCTACAATGAGACTGATGTCAACGTCTTCTTCCATCATATCAGTCATCAAAATAAGTTTTATAGGCCTAAACAAATTGTGACAAAATCAAGATTAATGAACAGAATAAGAAAAAAAAAGTAGGTGTTTGGGTTTGGCCGTTTTATTTGGGTTTTAAAGATTTATATAATTAGGCTAATATACTTGGGTTGTGTGATTGATAAAATGGTTATTTCGGATCTAACTATTTTTGATATCAGGATCCGGAACCATGACGGATTCAGAACCAAATTTTAAACAACATAATATTTTTTGAAGATCCAAAACCGAATCGTATAGATCCGGTTCTTTTGGATCGGTTCTTCGGATCTCGTGGCCAGGCCTAACTTGAACAACTACATAGTAGAGATAACAGCTCAATACAGACTTAATCAAAGTCCGGAGTCTCAAGACTCTTTTTTTTTTGTTATATGCTACAATGAGACTGACGTCAACGTCTTCTTCCATCTCTTAGTTCCCCCCCCCCCCCTAACCCAACCCAAAAAAAAAGTTAGCCTGTTGTGTCAAGTATTGCCTCTTGTAGATATTTTGGATTCCCTTGCTTGCATGACATTGCTTGTGCATGTATTTAGTAGAGCTACATTTAAAACATAGATACTTCCCAAATGAAGCAGAATGTGAAGAATTTCCTTCATTCTTGGAATCAAACTGGTTCTTGTTGGAGTTGGCATCCTGATTTCTGTGCCAAGTCAAATTTCAGCTTTGACCTCTACCATTGCTACGCCATCCTCTCCCCCCATGTGGAGCACGCCTCCACTGTTGTAAGGTTTTGAACGATTGTTCCTCTTTTTGTTTTGTGCCTTCCCTCAAGTGTTGTAATTTTCAGATGTTTTCTTGGTCTTATCGGGCTTTCAGTTGACTATCTTATTATGTCTCTCATTTTTAGCTAGGATATTCATGAGATCACTAAAAATCTTGATTCTTCCTCTTTCATACTCAAGCTGGTACTGATGAGCAGGGATACTCATGGAAGAAGGGAAGGTGTCAATGACTTATCGATCATATCTTGACCAGTCTTGTCAACCCCACAAAAACTAAGCTCGAATTGGAGTTCTAATATAGCTTAAGAATCAACCATTGGATAATCCAGTAAACTGATGGTTTCCATCACTAAGTCAACTCTCGAAGCTGTGCATCATGCACGTTGTTGAAGCGTTGCTTCAGAATGTCCAATAAGTCCTTGAGATCTATTTTCTTTAAGTACTGCTTTTTAAAAGTTGGATGAATATGACGCCTCTAAAACATGAGGGCTTGAGCTTTGAATTCCTCACTGAGGGGGGGGGGGGCATTAAGTCCTATAGGTGGGATAATGGTGCTGGTGAATCTTTTACCAATGAATGTATTTTCCACATCAAATACCCAACTATAATACTCTGTTCTTTTGGGATTAAGGATGTCAAACTCTGGCATTGCCAGCTTAGTCGTAGTCATCTACAAAAGAGACAAGGGAAATAATTAGTATCGAAACCCCCGATTACTGATATCAAGTTTAGGAAATAAGAACGTGATCCAAGATGTATGGTCACAAAAATTGATGCTCGATAAACAGTGGCTTCATACCACACCCAGAAACCATGATATTCTGTGATATCCCGACCTTTTTATATAATCGATAATATTTATGAATAATTCAAGTTCTATTTAGTGGATGCAGTAAATAATTTTACTGTCGGTAGATACTGAGAGGTATCAAGTTGACTTTTTATTGAATTATCAAATTTGGTTGACTTTGGGTTAAAGTCGTAGAATTTGTCGAGATGATCATAAGTTCGTAGACGCGAGAATTGTCAAAATCAGAGTTATAATTAAAAGTTAAGACTATTGGAAATTTGTCGTAAATTAATTACCGATTGACCAAAAATGGAAATGTATAAAAGGGGGTTTCCCTTTTTGGAAGGTAGGAATTGTTTTGCGTGGATTGACTTCAGGTCAACCCTCCCTCCCTCCCTCCCTCCCTCCCTCCCGAGAGAGAGAGAGAGAGAGAGAGAGAGAGAGAGAGAGTGAGTGAGTGAGTGCCGAGGCGGTGTGGCGGTCACCGGCAACACCACTCCGTTCGGTCACCTCCAACCTCGAAAATGATCGGGTTCGATTTAGCACGTCGTTCTCTACTCATTTCAAGGCTTCATCGACAACGTGGAGGCCAGAGAGGAGCAAATTGACAACAAGAAATTCTAGGGTTTTCGGGGTGTTTTGGTCGCTGTCACCGAAGACTCCTCCGGCCATGTTAAAGGTATAATTCGATTCCCTTTGATGTCCTGAGCATATTGGTGTTGAGAATTTTTGGGTTGCAGGTGATTGAAGTGAGATTCGAATCGAAACCGATTCAGATTGTCTCTGCCATTCGGCACCGTCTTGGCAACGGTTGCCGGCGGATGTGGCTATCGTGGATAGAGGGGTTTTGCTCACCTCCATCTCCGGAATCGATCGAGTCCAGCCTGGAGATCTAAAATGTCTCGACGACGGAGATCGGAGCTGGAAAACATTTTCGGTCGAGTTACTTTCGGGGCCGATTCCGGCCAAACGAGCCGAAATATGCCTAAGGTCCTTTGAGATATATTATTGGGCTCTTTGAGAGCTTTCATTTGATATGTCAATCTCCGCCGCCGATGGTGGAGCGTGGTTGGAAAAATTCTATAGGTTCATATCGACGATACGAACATAGTCGTGAGGTTAATTTTCCATTTAGACTTCGTCGATCCAATGGGTGGTCGATGGTGAAGGGGTTTGCCACTAGTGGCGGTGCGACCGACGAAGAAATTAGATTTTTCTTATTGTTACGACTATTTTGTCTTAACAAGTTTATCGAGTATGTTTTTGACTAATTTAGTCAAAATTGATTTTGAATCGAGTATTTCCTCGATTTACCTATTAATTTATCATTTTGATGATTATCGACAAGGGTAGGGTCGTCACAAATGGTATCAGAGCACTGTTCAACTCTCAGACTTCACTTTCGTTGTGTTTTATATTTTAGAGTTAATCGTGAAAGCATAAGTCTAGAAATTTGTGAATTATATTTTGTGATCGTCGCAGAGATGGTGAATGGTGGTCGTGAACAAGAAGTGGTTACGCATTTGTCGTTGTTGGACCTAAGGTATGCGGTTCTGTACTTCTTGTCGTAGATATACGGTTTAGTTTATCAATATTTATTTATCAAAATATTTTATTGATATTAGTTTATCGATATTCGTTTATCGATAAATTTTATTTGATATTTGTTTATTGATATATTTTTGAATTTTATATTGATTATGTACATTGTATTACAACGAACAATATTTGAAATACAAAAATTGAGACCGTTATAAAGTGGTAACAGAATGACAACATCAGTTATCAAACAAATTGAAAACGTGACATTACAACGATCAACGAAAAGGAACAATGTACTATTCTGTTATAATTATGATTTTCTGTATAGTTTGATACAGATATACGAATTGACTTTGAATATTTGCATATCGATGCAAATATATGATTGACGATTTATTGGACTTGATTAGAATCCAACGGGATTATCAAAAATTACAAAATTGAAACAGTTACGATTATGATTAAAATTATAAACAAGAATTATTATACAATAAATGGAAAAGCTGACTATACATAAGTGATTATATTACATATATGGATAGGTTGCCATATATCGTTAGGCTGCCACATATTGGTAAGGCCGCCAGGCTGCAGCACTGGTTTCAAATCCTGGTTGGGGCATGTTTATGCGCACATAGTTAAGGAGGGGTTGTGCCTCCTTAGGGTGAAGAAACCCAAAATCAATCCAGGTGGTGTCCTCGATTTCCTTAACTCGGGGGGTGTTCTCAATTTTCTTAACTCGAGAATATACATATATATATAAGATTACTATCTTTAGATGGGGTGTCCTCAATTTTCTTAACTCAAGGTGATATATTATTGAGAGTATAAATCCATCTGCGGGTTCTCGATTTCCTTAATTTGAGATATTACTGTATTTGACGATATGAGATTATATGATTACTATCGTGGGTGGAGTCTTCTCGATTTCCTTAATTCGAGCGTATGTTATACACATGACAATATAACACTAAATGATGATTTGAAATGTGAAATGATTTATGATGATTTGAAATGTGATTTGAGCACACAAGTTGAGCAATACGATATAACTTGATATGTGATATTTGTTTGTGTGACGGACATAATGATATAATATTCGCTCACCAGATGAACATTTAAACGTGTGATGATTTGAATATGAAATACGAGATTGAGAATATGATATTTATTTGTGCGACGAGTATGATTATACAATCTACGCTCATTTGATGAGTATGAGATTACAATACAAATTGAACTAGTGAAACGATCACGAGTGTAATTAAAATATTCCGTATTTATGCGGGAATATGATGATTCAAAATTTGAAAACGTTGATTAGCAATTTTATCGCAACGAGATACATCGGTCATCAGAGATAAGGAATTGTTCCAATGCTGGACTCTTCGAGTTACAGGTATCGTTTATGGATTATTCCGTTTAATTTATTTTTCACCACTCGAGATTTCTTTTGATAAATTGAATTTGATTACATTTGAGCATTCCGTATATAGTTTTGATATATTGATATGTGTTAGTAGAGAAATTTGGACGAGCATCGGTGGCTCGCAGTATAGGTTGGGAATTGTGATTATTGAAGTGTATATGGACATTTGCAATTTTTTTGGGTTTCCCAATTTTAGGGGAGACTGCACAATTTTCCGTATAAAATATTCTACGATCTTAGTTTCGTAATTTTGAGGATGAAATTATTTTAATGGGGGTAGATTATGATACCCCGACTTTTTTATATAATCGATAATATTTACGAAAAATTCGATTTTGGTTTAATAGATGTGGTAAATAATTTTTATCGTCGGTAGATATTGAGAGGTATCAAGTAGACTTTTTTTTTATCAAATTATCAAAGTTAGTTGACTTTGGGTTAAACTCGTAGAATTTATTGAGACGAGTTCGTAGACACGAGAATTGTTGAAATCAGAGTTACGATTTAAAACTTATGATTATTGAAAGTTTGTCGTAAATTAATTACCGATATAAAAGGGGGTTTCCATTTTTGGATGGTAAGAACTATTTTGGGTGAGAGAGAGAGAGAGAGAGAGAGAGCCGAGGCTGTGCGGTGATTGCTGGTGACACCACGCTGTCTAGACACCTTTGACCTAAAAATTGGTCGGGTTCGATTCAGCATGGCATTCTCTACTCATTTTTGGGCTTGATTGACGATGTGGAGGCCGGAGAGGAGCGAATCGACAACATGAAATTCTAGGCTTTTCGGGGTGTTTTGGTCGCCGTCCCTGGTGACACCTCCGGCCATTTTAAAGGTATAATTCGATTCCCCTTGATGTCTTGAGTATATTGGTGCTAAAAAAATTTGGGTTATAGGTGATTCAAGTGAGATCCGAATTGAAACCGATTCGGATCATCGTTGTCGTTCGGTGCCGTTATGGCGATGGTTGTCAGCGGTTGTGGCTATCATGGATAGAGGGGTTTTCCTCCCCTCTATCTCCTAAATCGATCGAGTCCAACCTCGAGCTCCAAAACGGCTCTACGACGGAGATCAGAGCCGGAAAGCATTTCCAGCCGAGTTACTTTCGGGGTCAAATTTTGGCCAAACAAGCCAGAATCTTCCTGTGGTCATTTGAGATAGATTATTGGGCTCTTTGAGAGCTTTATTTTGATGTGTCAATCTCCGCTACCGGCAAAGGTCGTCGGTGGTAGCGCTTGGGTGGCATGCGCTGCCGTCTGTGGGAGCGCGTGGTTGGAAAAATTCTTTTTCGAAATGGGTCGTGTTATATGTCTTTTGGTTGGTATCGATAATACGAACATAGTCGTGAGGTTAATACGAAAAATTCATTATGATTGTTTAGTCGTGACAAGTTTATCAATTATGTTTTCAACTAATTTAGTCAAATTTGATTTCGAATCGAGTATTTCCTCTATTTTTATTTTCATGATAATCGATAAGGGTCAGGTCGTCACATATTCGTAATCACTCACAAGTAATTGATTTTTTTTCTTTATACAGTACGTGACTCCCATAGGACCGTCACTATTTAAACATTTTGATCAAATGGGTGATGAAATCCCCTTCTCTCTATTCACAATATCATAGCAAAGCAATAAATAACCTAAACTCTAAGGTGCTGCAGAAGTTAAGTTTATCAACCTAATCTCTAAAGTAGGTTTGTAGAAAATTTACCTTGACTGGTGCAATAATAGGAGAAGCTACAAAAGTATTTTGTTGACAATGCGGTGATAACTCTCACCTGACGCGAGATTTGGGAAGTCGAGCAATTTTTGCATTGCAAGTTTTGTTTAGTGTGTAGGAGAGGCATGCATTGTGCACGGAGGAGCGGTGGTGACAAAAGTCGCCAATGATGACCGGCGGTGGTGATCAGCGATGGTGATGGTGATCGACGATGGTGGGGGTGATCGATGATCGGTTGTAGGTGTTTAGGGGTTAAGGTATTTTTTTATTTTCTCGGTGGTGATTGCTAGCTATCAACTCAAAGTTTGTTGATAACATGTTAAAGGATAGAAGAGTATACAATAACTGAAATTGTAAACTATATAATTATCTATTGATAAGAGGTTTTAAATACAACACTGCAATCAATACAATTAATGTTTCTGAATAATCAGGAATTATCATAATCTCTATTTCTAATATAATTAGGACAAGACACACACCGAAAGATACGGAATATAATTTTCTTAAACACTGAAATATTATTGAATCGAATAAATATTACAAAACAAAATATTTCTTCATAGAACAACATTCATATAACTCAATCCTCTAGGGAAATGAATTGAACATCATCCTACTTCATTTACAAACCTCAATCAAACATTGTGCACCAAAATCACTAATACACGTGTGGAGAAGTCCATTACAATGATAACAAACAACCACTAACGTTAAATTTAGGAATTTTTCTAACCATACCTGAATTTTATCGGCCCTATCAACTTAACACCTGTATTTTAAAATGTATCACTATAATACTTAAAGCTAAGTTGTATGGAAATAAGTATGGGTATGTAGAAGGGAAGCGCGGAAACGTGTGATAAAATAATAAAAATTAATTATAAATAAATATATAATTAAATATAAGAAATAAAATAACTAAAATGTAAGATTCTAGTTCCAATTTGATTTGATTGTTTATGAGTACATACGTTTAGAGGACTAGGTGTTACTTAGCATTTCCCTCTAACCCGACTCTCTCTCTCCCGACGTCAATTTTCCCCGATTTCCTAGTAACCCTAGCCGGTGAGTTTTTCTTTGCACTGGCGTTGCCCTACTGTTCGCCCCTAATTCTCTCTCTGCCTCTAATCCCCACCTACCCGATTCCATTAGTCTTGTCCCCATCTTCACAAATCTTGGGTTTCCTTGTTATAAACTGAACTTTAAGGTTTCTTGGTTTCCTCCCAGACCGATCCAATTTCTACCTTTTTTCATCTTCCTTTTTCGCTTGAAATGTCTACTACTACTAGGAGTTTTGATCCATTGCACCTCGGTTTGGATCAATCCCCAAGGTTTACATGACCCTCATTTGTTCTTCAACTTATCTTTGTACGACAAGGAAGAGAAAGATGATTGCCAGTTTGTAGTGATGAAGGTTTTTTCACAAACCCCTATCTCCCGTGAAAAGGTGGATTCGATAAAGTTCTTAATGACCAGGCTCTGGAAGGGATCAAAAGGCTCAAGCGCGGTTTTTATTCGTCTTGAGAAGGGGGCTTTCAAGATGGCGATAAGCAGAAGCCTTGGTTCTATAAAGATATTGCAGTGGTGGTAAAGGAATTCGATGGTTTTGCTCCGATAGAATCGGTTTAGATTGACAAGGTTAAAGTCTGGGGGTACATATGTTGATTATGATGAGCAGCGTTTGGCTCAAGAGGAGGAGGGTTGAAACCCCTAGATGCGCCTTTTGATTGGTGTGTCAAAGACGTGGAACATTTGGTGTTCGTTGATTGTTCTTGTTGAGGTAATCAGTCCTTGCCAATTTTTTACGTTCCAATAAGTGGCGCTGTCTGTGGGAAACGATGGTATCAATCATACCTAAAAAAGTAGACAATGAAGGCTTGCCGCACAACAACGATGACAACTCATCGAAGGAAGCCGAAAGTAGAGAGATTTCTGGAGGAGGAACTGTTAGACAAAAGGAGAAAAGGTCTGTGGAATCAGAAGACCAAGTCATCCGTGAAAATGGGGAAAGCTCGAGGAGGACAGACCACAGAAGGAGAAAGAGAAACCTCCCTGAACAAAATCTCAGCGCTGCTGGCATCTAGAAGATGTGGTTGGAATTGGAATGCCTTAAAGAAATGGAAAGAAAGTGGAGACGAACTAAAGATGTACAGGATGATGATGAAGCCTTAGAGAACAGTGTGCCTGAGGACAAAGATTTGTGAGAGGATGATGAATCCTCTTATGAGGATTATGAACTAATGAGGAAAACTCGGAGAAGCGAGGTTAGTGCCGATAAAATCTTGGGAAATTCAGCACCAACATGTCGACGTTTGAAAGAACTCGTCACTGAAGCTATGAAAGAAGCCAAGGGAACTAGGCCATAAGACATCACTGCTGAACTTGCAAAAAGAATCACCCGATCTCTATTCACTAGTCGCATTTTGAGGGCTCAAAAGCCAAGACACTTCTCTATACTAGTGCTAATCAAATACACAGGTAGGCACGACATATCTTATTGATCATCTAAAAGAATACACCAGGATAATGAGGATTAAGTTTTATATTTAAACTATTCCCATCAAGTTTGTCGGGAGAGACAGCTAAATGGTTTAGGGAGTTAGAACCAAACTCAATTTCTAGTTTTGACGAGCTTGCTCAAGCATTCATCTCTCAATACTTCTGTTTGAGAAAGAAAACAAAGGATTTGTCGGTATCGTTGAACTTGAAAAAGAGGCATGGAGAAAAACTGGAAAAGTATTTTGACCAATTTAAGGAAGAAATTATGAGTATTAGTTGTGATGCAGGCGTAGTTATGATTGCTTTTCGGGAGGGACTGCTAGATGAATCACCTCTCTTTCAAGAATTAACCAAGAGACCGCCCAAGGATATGGATGATATCCTCGACAAAGTAAAGGGTGAAATAAGGCTGGAGAGAGTAAAAAGTTCTCGGCGAGGGAGGATGGCAGCCAACATCAAAGATAAATCATAGATAGAATCTCCAGCAAAACAAGAACGATTAAAGACTCAGGCTGGGGGCAAAAACAAACCCAAAAAGCATCAAGGAAAGCAAGGGAAGAGAGGAGTAAATGGAAAATCATGGTTTACTCATAGCCCTGCATTTATATATCCAAAACATCAATCAAAAGAAATTTTCAAGGAGCCACCTCCACAGCCTGAATCTTCAAACTTGTTTAAGTGAACAGGTTATTGTATATTCCACAAGGCTAAAGGGCATGGCATTATTTCTTGTGTGGCCATAAATCCAGCCATATAAGAGCTCATGAGACAAGGAAAACTCTTGCAATACAAGCAAGAAGAGGTGGAAGCTCAGCAGCAACGAAGAATTGTTGACGATGAACCTCTAGTGAGAGAAATTTCTCCGATACATGGAGGACCATCAACCAGGAGAGAAGAGGAAGTTCATATTAAGAGTGAATCACGACAAGCAGAGAAGATAAGAAGGATTTGTCAAGTCGAATAGGGATCAATGAATGAGGAAAAGATGGATGGGGAACCCGTGATAAGTTTCTCTAGCAAAGATGGGGTTGGGATTCAGTTCCCATATCGGGATGCACTAATCATTTCCACAAGGGTGAGTAATTGTATGGTGCAACGAGTACTTATCGACGCTGGAAGCAGTGTTGACATCATTTATCACGGAGCATTCGAGAAGTTGAAAGTGGACCCAAAGATCGTAAAAAGAAGCAAATCACCAGTATTAGCCTATGATGGAACTAAAACTTGGCCTTATGGAGAAGTAACTCTACCAGCTATTACGGTTGATAAAAGGGTATAGGTAACTTTTATCATCACCGACAAAACTTTGTCAAATAATATCATGCTCAGTCGAGGATGGTTGCATCAGATGGATGCAAATGCATCGACTAGATATCAAGTGCTAAAGTTTATATCTGAGCATCGCAAACGAGTTATGTTGGTGAAGGGAGATAAACCGCAAGCAAAAAGTCTGTATGCAATGGAAATAAAAAAGAAATATCCTAAGCCAGTATGTAAGAACGCAGGTCCATCGTCATTATAGAAATCACAGAAAGGCTGGGGGGCACAGGTCAACTCAGATGAAGATGAAAGGTACATGCCAATAAAGATGGAAAAATCCAAGAGATTTTCCTCGATGAAGGAAGGAAGATGTCAGTTTGGATAGAAGAATTGTTGACCAAGGAAGAGGCGCGAGAACTAGTGAACTTTTTTAGGGCAAACAAGGACGTATTTGCATGGACACATAAAGATATGTCTGGGATTGATCCAAGAGTGGCTTGTCACAAACTAAATACCGATCCTACTGTCATTCCTTACGAACAAAAGACAAGGAGGCATGCACCTGAGTGCACTCAAATAATCAGTGATGAAATCGATCGGCTGCTTGAAGTAGGATTTATAAAAGAAGTGTGGTGCCCAACGTGGATTTCGAATGTGGTTGTTGTACCCAAAAAAATGGAGGGTGTGGGTCGATTTCACGAACCTAAACAAAGATTGTCCAAAGGATTGTTACCCTCTGCCTAAAATAGACAAGATGGTGGATGTGACATCTGGCTACGAGAAGTTATCGTTTCTGGATGCGTATTCAGGATATAACCAAATACCGCTGGCTCCGGAATACCAGTTCAAGACAACTTTCGTATCTGAAATGGGACTTTATTGCTACAAGGTTATGCCATTCGGATTGAAAAATACAGGCACTACCTATCATCGGTTGATCAGTTGATGTTCAGGGAACAGTTGAGAAAGACAATGGAGACATATATAGACGATATGGTGGTAAAAAGCAAATGAAAAGTTGATCACATCAAACATTTTGCAGAGACCTTTGAAGTCTTACGCAGATATGGGATGAAGCTCAACCTAACAAAATGCATTTTTAGTGTAGCTTCAGGATAGTTCCTTGGTTTCATTGTCAATCAGAGGGGTATAGAACCAAACCCAAAAAAGTGCATAATCAACATGCAAGAGCCAACCACAAAGAAGGACATTCAAGTGTTAACGGGGAGAGTTGCGGCGTCAAGTCGATTCATATCAAGAATGACTAATTGTTGTAAACCATTTTTCAAAGCACTAAAGACCCGGGGTGGGGAGTTTTGGGGCGACAAGCAAAAGAAGGTTTTTTTTGAATTTGAAGCAATATCTCGTCGGTAAACATTTCCTCGTTGTTCCTAAAGACATAAAGCCATTGTATTTGTACTTAGCTATATCAGGGGTTGTGACAAGCACTACGTTGTTCAGGGAAGAAGACACTTTTCAATGGCCGGTCTCTTTTGTTAGTCACAGCCTAGTCGATTCCGAGACAAGATATACGCTAGTGGAGAAGATTATATTGGCACTAGTACACGCAAAAAGAAAGCTTAGGCTATACTTTGAGGGAAGAGAAATTTCAGTATATATCGACCTACCCATCCGAGGGATTTTGTCCAAACCAGATGTGTCGGGAAGAATGATGAAATGAGCAATAGAATTGAGTGAATATGATATTGGATTCAAACCAAAGACATTATTAAAAGGCCAGGCACTGGCCAATTTTCTGGTGGAATATCATTTTCCATTAGCCATTGATAGCGTACCTTGGGAGGATCCTCTGTGGGAGATGAATGTCGATGGATCATCAAACTATACAGGAGAAGAGATTGAAATCATGCTAAAAAGTTCAGAGGAATTCAATCTTGATTGTGCAATGAAATTGAACTTCCCTGCGTCAAATAATGTAGCAGAGTATGAAGCCTTGGTGTCTGGGTTGAAGTTGGCGAAACAATTACGAATCTAGCACATTCAAATACACTCAGACTCGCAACTGGTAGTTGGACAGTTAAGCAACGACTACGTAACGAAGGATATCAGGATGTGTAAGTACCAAGAATTGGTGCATGCTATAATCAGAGAATTTGAACAAGTTTCATTGGTGAAAATGCCACGGGAGGAAAATCAGCGAGCGTATATGTTAGCAAAGGTAGCCTCAGGATTCACTCAAAAGCCAATTGTTGTTCACATAGATGAGCTCGAAATTCGAAGTGTGGAGGAAAAAGCTAAGCAACGAGTTATGGCAATCGATTCCATTCCAAATGACTAGAGAGGAAAGATAATCAATTATTTAGAGTTTGGAATTCAGCCTGAAGGATCCGTTGAAGCTAGAAAATTGTGGATCAAATCCTCGAGGTACTACTTGATTGAGGATACTCTATATCAAAAATTGTTTAGTTGGCCTTTTCTACGATGTATGAGACCAACACAAGCTGAACGGATCATGCAAGAAGTACACGAAGGAGTGTATGGAGGTCATATTAATGTAAGAAGTTTAGCAAAAAGGATAATAACGCGGGGGTAATTCTGGCCATACATGATGAGGGAGTCAGAGCAATATGTAAAGAAATGTGAGCATTGTCAGAAACATACATTAGTAAGCCATGCGCCTGCGCATGAACTCGTTGCACAATCGAAACCGTGGCCATTTTCTCGTTGGGAGATGGATATCGTGGGGCCATTGCCAGTTGCTCTCGGAGGATTAAATGTGACAATTTCCTCAAAGGATGTGATTAATTTTGGGGAAAATTACTGGTTTGGTCACTCATGTTTGACAGATGAGATGGAATGGTCACTCATGTTTGACAAATATTGTTTTGGTCATCCATGTTTTACTTTGTCATTCAGATTGGTCATTTTGTCCATTTTAGATGTTAAAAATCACATATGTGACACACACGTGCTTCACTTAAATGAATATTTTTGTCATTATAAAGCTAATAAACTTACTTCTATGCACATTACAAACAAATAAATATTTTTTTATAATATCCAAAATAGACTAAGTGATCAATCTGAATGATAAGGTAAAGAATGAGTGACCAATCTGATATTTGTCAAACATGAAGGACATATCCATCTAAACTATTAAACATGAGTAAACAAACCAGCAAATTTCCCTTAATTTTGTGTGGAAGCAAATAATATGCAGGTTTGGAGTGCCACGAGAAATTGTTTGTGATAATGACGAACAGTTCAACAATGCATCTTTTAGTAGATTTTGTAAAAACTATTGGATAAAATTGAGGTTTTCTTAGAGGAGTTATCCAAGAGGAAATGGTCAGGTAGATATCACGAACCGAATTATGTTTGACGGGATAAAGAAAAGGCTAGAAAAGAAACGAGGGTTATGGTGCAATGAATAGCCTAAGGTGTTATGGGCCTAAAGACGACGCAGAGAAAGACTACTAAAGAGACCCCATATGCACTTGTCCATAGAATGTAGGCAATAATTCCAATAGAGAATGTATATATACCCAACGATTAGAACAGTGGCGTATGCTGGGGGTAGCAACGAGGAGCGAATGGTCACTAAACTAGACTTTCTGGAGGAACGACGAGAAGTTGATGCTGCTCATGTAGCAAATTATAAAGACTAGGTAAAGAAGTACTTGAACATAGGGGTTTGTCCGTATTTTTTTACGTAGGAGAGCTAGTATTGAAGTGAACGGTGGAGAATATAAAAGCACATAGGGCAACAATGTTTGAAGCCATGTGGGAAGGATCATTTTGAGTCATTGAAGCCTACAGGCAAGGGGCTTATAGATTAGTAGAAGTTGGTACCAAATGATGCCTCCCAACGCCTTGGAATGTTGAATACTTGAAACAGTACTATCAATGATCCTTGGGAGGTATGTTCGAGTTTGTTATTTCACTATTCAAAAATTTGTAAATGCCTGTGGCAAAACAGTTTAAATGAGTGAATAAAATGTTGCATGAGGCCAATTTTTTTTTGAAGATATGGCATGGTTATGACTTAAGTGAATAAATGTTGCCTAAGGCTAAAACTTTTTGAAGAGATGGCATGGGTGTGAATGATTTTTAGCTTAGAAGTATTTTTAAGCTTGTGGTGGCTGGAAAAAAGAATTAAAACAGCAGGCCAAAAAGCCTTGGGCAAAATGGCATAAAATGGCCAAAGAGCCTTGGGAAAAATGGCGAGAACGTAACCAAAAAGCTTGGAGAAAAATGGTATTGATTAGGCCAAAAAGCCTTGGGAAAAATGGCATGAACATGGTTGGTAAGCTTGGGTCAAAGCAATAGCTGCAAGATAGTTTAAATAAGTATGGAATTATATAAGGTATAATGCAGAACATTGACATGGGTTAAAAGGTCATGGTGATGGCAAACCCTTCGTTAGCAAAACTTCGTTGCAGGAAGAAAAAACTTGGCGGTAAAACCTCAGCGTATGCCTTTAGTGAGAATGTCTTTTTGACAAAGGAGGTTTGCCAAAAGATATTGGGGACATGAAGGAGGAGGTATACGAGCAGATTTAAGGAGGTATGTACGTAAACAAAAGTTATACATGTCTATTAAGGGAAAAAATAGAGCTCACACCACGTGAGTCCAAAAATTTAAGAGAATTGGAGCTCACACCACGTGAGCTCAAAATTATTTTGCCATCGGAGAACCACGATGGACTTTTGAGAATTTAGAACAAATAAGGAACCTAAAGCAAACAAAAGAGCCACGTAACCATAAGCTTCAAGCTCAAATAAAGGGAATTGGGACATCATGGGCTACGACATCAGTGCATTGAAGGGCCATGGTATGTAGGCAAGTAGTGTTGAGGCACATTCTGTTGGAGGAGTAATCTGCACAAAAAGGATTGGTGCCATCTAGCAAACCTCGATCATATGCAAAGCTAACCTCATTCTGAAACTGGTCAGCATTGGTCTTCAAGTGTTTGATGGTATCTTCTGAATAGACCAATTCACCATGAAGTCGGCAAATAGTGGCCTCAAGAATGCTGATTTTGACATGGGTTCCTTCCAACTCTAATCCGAGGTCATGGAAAGTTAGACGTCTGCGATAGCATGGTGAATGAGGATTATGGTGGTCAAATCCATCGTCACTATGGGTCCTCCACATTGGAGAACAGTGATGATTGCTTGAGCCAACAATGAAACGTGATTGCATGGAAGTAACCATGTCCTCAATACGGCGTACTTGCCTCTCCAGTTGTTGTACAGGACCATCCGGCCATTCTGAGCTCGTGACCATGCCAAAAGGAGAAGAGGTGTTCTAAGACCTGTAAAACAATCAAAAAGCACATTAGCGTATGTATACGTAGAAAGAAAGGATGAAGGGATAGGTAAACTCATACCACGACCATGTAGAAGAGTTTGCAGGAGAATTTTCGATAGTCATTCAGGATAGTTCTTTCCCTTTCCCATACATATGAGGAGGGGAATGGAGTTGTTGAGACTTCGTGAAAGAGAATCCAAGGTAAAATTAATCTCGGAGAGATTGGTTGACATGGCTGCAATAGTCTTTCGGAGGTACGGAGAAAGTGTGTGCGGAGGAGGGCACATATAGACTTGGAGGTAAAGTGTCTAGGTTTTATTCAATGGAGGAAGAATTGGAAGAGGATTCTGTTGGTGAAAGATCGGATGAGCGGGATAAGAGAAATTTCAAATCTGTGTGATTAAGTCAAAGAAGATGTTGATAAGATATACGGGTGCTGAGAGATCCAGGGATGAAAGGAAGATTGCAACACCAACGATGTGAGGGCATCCTCTGACGAGAATTTCTCAACGGTATCAACTGTGTTGGGCAAGGGATGATGAGCCTTATTTTGAGAACCCGACCTCGATTTAGCTGCCTAAATAGGGATTAGGCCCTCAAAACCTACTAAGCTATACATGACATAATTTTAACCGACTCTACACCGAAGATTTCCTAACTCGTTAACAGCGCAGCTAAACTTCTAATTAATCAATCATAACTAAGACACTAATCCGTAGTGTCGGAGTTGAGCCTAAGGTGGCGCTCTACTATGCCTTGATCCGCTTGCGCGTCCGACCTCCAATGAGACTCTGCAACCTGGGCATTTGAAACCAAAGAGCCCAAGGGAAAGACATATAAAATAGAAAAATTGTCAGAGTGAGTGGACGAAAAATAAATGTTCGTAAGGAGTCATAAAATATTATTTTCAGCATTTCACCAAAATATACATAAATAAAAATTATCAATTCAAGTAAAAAAAATCATGAATGTGGAGGCAAGCATAACATGGTCATCAGGTCAGGCGTTATCGTGTCCTTCCCGAGGCGTACTCGGTGATCAGTCGAGAAGCCAATGTATCAATGCATTCATACATAAACATGCGTGCGTGAAATCATAAAATCATATCTTAGGCCTCCGTGCATATAATATACATATCATAAATCATATCGTAAATGCATAAGGAAATCATAAGTGTGGGCGCAGATTTGTAACGCCCCGAAGCTAGTGCCTTATGATTGAATGAAAGCACCAGATCATAAGGGCTGCCTATGATCATTGAAGGTGAAGACCTTCCTTCTGAGATTCGCTGATGATGTGAGACTTTGCCATACCGCTTCCCCTGAGAATACTTCCTTTAGACCTACAAAACAAGTCTAAGCACGGTGTGGTACCATGCTCAGACCCTCTGATGCTGAAGTTAGAACTTGTCTCTAGAATCAAGAAGCTATTATGGCAGAGTTACGTTACCTATGACCATGTATGGATGGTCTATATATAGTGATCGTGCCAGGTCTAAGCATAGTCAGTATAAGAATAGGACTACATACTTTTGGATAGGAAGAATCCATTATGGAATAGATCTCCATATCCAGCGCTAATCATGTATCCAGATTACCACAAGCCCTTTGGTGTAATCCCCTTAGGATTCACACAAATCTTACCCTTTTCCTCTAGAATTCTGTCAATCCTTCGAGGTCTGATCGTACAATCCCTCGAGGTCCGATCAAGGTCTGATCGTGCATTCCCTTGAGGTTCGATCGTACTTCAGGATTGTCACACCATCTTACGAACATTCCAGAGGCTTCTACATCATTCTAGATACTTCCACAAACCTCTAGATTAATCGATTCATACTTGGAACCCTAATCGTACAGGCCCAAACCCACTATTCCAATTATCAGATCTATTCTGCTTGCGGACCTGGGGGGCCAGAATCCCTCCAGCTCGATGTCGCCAAATTTGGCTCCCACAATAAGCGTAAGAGAAATCATGAGCATAATAGACTAGACTCGCTAATCGAAAGTGTAAAACAATTGTCCATTCACTTGGATTTCTGAAAACGTGAGTTGATCAACTAACAAGTTCGTTGGATCCGATGCTCGTAGGCCGCCCATATAGTAAAAGGCTAGCCCCGAAAATCGGCTGAAACTCCCTCATCGAGAAACATGACTATGATCTCCTAATCATGATAATAAAGTCGTTCAATACGCAATTCGAAAGATACTTGAAAATCTATCGAAGAAAATCCCCTGAAAACTCGTACGAAAAATTAAACTTTCTGACTCGCCAGAGCTCCATCATGGACGGCGGCGTGTGGCGGTCATACGCCAACACAAGCGGTGGCGCATGAATCACAGGTGCCTCCAGTGGAGGTGCTCTGATCTCATCGATCTATACATCGTTAGAAAGCCCAAAATGAGCAGAGCAATTTCCATAACTGGACCAAAGTCCAACTCCGCCGTCTAGGGGTCCAAATCACTGCCACAGACGGTGGCGGCTGCCACAGTCAACTACAACGGTATGTGGAGATCAACCCCACATTCTCTTCCTCTCTCCAAGCCCAACCCATCTCTCCAAAGTACTACCCTCATCCAACCAACACCATGGCCGGAAACAAGCCCGAAACATTTCGGGTCAATAAGTTCTCGATATGCCCTTGTCGACCCAGCTCCGTCGTGGAGCTTTCTCGGTCAAAAAGGATCCCCTTAGAAGCATCAAGACGTTAAGGGGAACCAAAACCCCTTAACCATTGCCTCCAACCCTAGCCGGATCGCCACCACCGACGACATCGATATCACGGCAATAAACCCGATTCAGGTTGCACCTAGAACTCAACAAATTTCATAATTGATTACATGAATCGATAAGGGAGCACAAGGGCTTTGATTCCATACCTGAATCATTTTCAGAGGTGCCCAAAAAAGCCGGGTCGGGTCGGATTGACCCAATCGAGTCGGTGGAGGGCTAATCGGGTCTCAAGCCAAAACGGGTCGACCAGACAGGGAAAAAGTGGCAGAAAAACAACCAAGTGTCCTATTTATACTCCAATATTCTGATTCGATCCAACAACTATGATTCAATCATAAAAATAATCATACGACTATTATAAATTTGATAATACAATAATCTCTTCAATTATACCCTTTACGATAACTTCTAAAATTCATAATTAATTATTCAGAGCTCGAAAAAATCTAATAAAAATATGCACGAGCCCAAAATAATTCACTCTACCACTTGGTGAAGGAAACAAGTCCAAATTCTGATTTTTATAAAAACGTCATTAATTTAGGTTGCAATAAACTCAAAAATTGTGCCGCAAGCGGCTTAGCCCAATAATTAGCATAATAACTACGATTAACACCCAAATTTGGGCTCAGGTCGTTACACTTATTATCTCAACGATATCAAGTTTTTGGGCCAGAGATGATGAAGCTTATACTTATGCAAGCGGGCTGGCCCCGTAGAGGGTCCAACTAAAGCGGTTGTTAAAGGGCTAAAAGCTGAAGTCTATGAAGCTATTAGTGGGTAAAAGATTAACAGGTTTGAACTGTTACGACAAATATAACCATGGGCCAAACAGTGAGGCCATTGAATAGGGCCCAAAAAGACAAAGCTCATCAAGTTGGATCAAGAAAAAGAAACGAACTTCATCAAGTTAAGCATATGTCCAGAATAAAGGTGAAAAGGATTCAAATGTTCAAGGAAAGGAAAACAAAGACAAATAGAAATCCAAGACATTGTTCGCAAAAGTGAAAGAAATGAAAAGAGATCCTCATGGTTCCTTCGAGACATCAGAGTTCCCCTCGTCGGCATTGGACGACTCAGTGGAGGCTTGTCCTTCATTCAATTGTTCAGGAGGAGAGGCAACTTGCCCAGGCAGGGACCCGAAGAGAGGCTCATATTCACCAGAAAATTGGAACATTTCATCCACAACCTCGGGGCCTTTGTAAATATATTTTGCTTCAGGAGTGAGGGCTTGGTTCCAAACTAAACGAAAGTATTTGGCGGAGCCGAGTTGTATCTCTTTTTGGTTGGTCTCAAACTCTTCATCGCGAGTCTGCTCTGCCTCACGTAATTGTGTCTCGAGGGATTTGATGCGAGCTTGCCAAGTCACTGCAGCCTCTTCGAGAGTCTTGATCTTGGCTCGGGCATTTCCAAGCTCTTTGTCTCGAGATAACAACTGCTCTTGCACAAATGCGAGTGTGTCAGTGAGCTCCTTAACAGAATTTTCCAGTGGCGGCATCCACTCGTTCAAGACATTGAGCTCGTCCACTTTGGCAGACAGTTCCATTTGCAAGGCTTGGTTGGTGGTGTCGAAAGCCATGTAGGCAGACTGGGTATGTAGTAAGCATGCAAGGAATATGAGAGAATATAAACGGTTGGAAAAAGAGAAGAGTAAAATGGTAGAATATGGTAGGGCAGAGTCTTCCACCATATAGAGTGGAGATAGAGGCTGCCATGTGGTCCTCTTCGGTGCTACGGTCCAGGATAGCTCAATCGGGGACTCGTCAGCTTAACTTCTCGGCAAAAAGAGTTGCCGCATCGATATTACCGAACATAGGCTCATCAGGGTTCAGAAGAGGGAATTCTGATCGAGAAGAGGTACCACCGGGCTATGGAGTTTGATGTTAGATAGTTAAGAATCAGACATCATTCAGATATAATATAAGACATGAACTATGATAACAGAAGAGCTTTTTTGATCTTAACGAAATAAATAAAGTCTGTTATAACAACATTAGTTATAAGTTATAACAGAATTCAGTATAGATCAGAATAAGAATTCAAGTTTGAATTCTTGACAGTTTCTTTATGGAAGAAACTGCCAACGAGATCAGATTGAATTAGACTATATATATGTGATTTTGGTCCCTGCTTTAAACACGTATCCTTCATCTATTTTGGCACCCATTTGCCACAGAAGTATAGAGGTGTCTAAAGGAGAAGATCAACAATGAGCAACAACAATCCAAGTACGTTTCTATCTAAACAGAATAAACTGTGATTGTATTCATTCCTAGATTAATCTAGTATCAGACTTCAGAAAAGTATATATGTTCATACTAAAACAAATTTCATCTGATATAGTAATTCATATGACAGTAGGAACTAACCTTACAATTGGTATCAGAGCAAGTCTATAATCAGATTAGGTTTGTTTGTTATATACTTTTACAACATATGATGTTCTAAGATACAACTTAAACCTAAATCCGCATTAAGTTTTGATTTCAATTCTGTACTGATTGAACTTGAATATGAATATTTGTGTTATTGTATTAACTGTTCTTCATATGTTTGTTATAAGAAAATTGATCCAATTTCATTTTAATACAAATCTGAATGTCATGATGTTAAGTGCTGTCAAAATGGCCAATATATCATGACTGGATAAAACGAATATTACTCAAGAACATTTGAATCAATATGATCTGTATGTCTCATACTGAATACTGTTTTGGCATAACAAGGTTATTTGATTCATAAGCTACTGATATCAAAATGAAAATTTGATAAACTAAATATCCAAAGAGTTTAGTTGTTAAAATTTCTTTTACATAAAAACATTTAATCAATTCAGTTTTGTGATATGAGATTAGTACACCACAAAGGTAGTCCAAATCCTGAAATATCACAGATTAATGTTAAAAATATGTTTTAAGTTCATAGACTGTTCATAAAAGAACATCTACTTAGGGACCATAATTTGTTCTGGTATTTAGTATAAACTAGAAACTGATCAATTTTGCAGGCATGCATTTTCCGATGAGTATTAGCCAGGTTGAGTTACTACATGGTTCAAATTTCCAGAAATGGAAAAGTGACATTGAACTCAACCTTGGAATTCTGGATTATGATCATGTGTTAACTGAAGATCCACCAGAGCCTCTACCAGCAAATCCTACTAAGGAAAGGAAGGAGATTTATGACAGGTGGTTCAAACACAACAAGATGGCTTTAATCTGCATTAAGAAGAGCATGACACAGACTGTTAGAGGCAGTGTACCAGATTCTGATTTGGCAAAAACCTTCTTCAATTCAGTTGCAGAAAAGTATAGGAGGTCTGACAAGGCTGAAACTGGGACCCTGATGAATAAACTGATCAGAATGCAGTTCAATGGTGTTGGAAGTGTTAGGGAGTACATAATGCAAGGTTCAGACATTGCAGGAAAGCTGAGGGATTTGAATATGTCAGTAGAGGAACCCTTCTTGGTTCATATGCTCCTCAATTCATTACCTGATCCGTATGAACAGTTGAAGACTCTGTATAAGACACAGAAGGAGAAGTGGGATGTGGATGAACTCATTTCTTTTTGTGTGGAGGTTGAGGAAGAATGCAAGAAGAAAGGAAAGGGAGTTGATGTCAATCTGATTGACAAGCCATACAAGAAGAAATTCAAAAACAGCAAATATCAGAAAGGCAGTTCATCAAATACAGACTCCAAGATTGGTGTTAAGATTGAGAACAACAAAACAAAGAAATCTGGAAACCTGAAATGCTTCTTCTGTAAGAAAAATGGACACTTTAAGAAAGATTGTGAAGGATTTAAAGCTTGGCTAGCAAAGAAAGGTAATTTTTTGACAAAACCAATTTTTAACTTTGTTTCTAAAAATTTGATTTCTGACAACTCATGGTGGTTTGACACTGGGTCACCTATTCATATTGTCAATACTTTACAGGGATTATCAAGGATAACAATCCCAACTAAAGAAGAGACAAAGGTGTGCACTGCTAATGGTCAACGTGTGGCTGTGAGGGCTGTAGGAGTTGTCAAACTAGTATTTCCTAATAATTATGTTTTAGAACTAGAGAATGTGTACTGCATTCCTGAAATAAAGAGGAACCTTGTGTCTGGTTCCCAATTTGTATCAAAACCTGGTTTTAAATTTGCTAGTGATAATAAAGCTATGAATTTCTGCTATAATTCAATTTGTTTTGGAAATGCTTTTATAACAGATGGATATTGGTTGATAAATTGTGATTTTCAGTCTTTGAAAAATGCTTCAGCAGTATCAAACATGTTCCAGGACATATGTGCAATAGGCAGGAAACGTGTCCAGAAAAGAAAGTTAGTTTCAGAACCTTCATCATTCTTATGGCATAAGAGATTGGGCCATATTTCTATGAATATATTAAAGGATTTGGTGAAACAACAAATTCTACCTGCTCTAAATTTTGCAGATTTTGATACTTGTGTTGACTGTTTAAAAGGAAAAATGACAAATCTCAGGAAGTTTGGTTCTAAAAGAAGTGAAATTCTGTTAGAACTAATACATACTGATATTTGTGGACCATTTCCTATCAGCACAATTTGCAAAAATTGCTATTTCATAACTTTTATAGATGATTTTTCAAGGTTTTGTTTTGTTTATCTAATTTCTGAAAAATCTCAAGCTCTAGAAACCTTCAAAATCTTTAAAACAGAAGTGGAAAGGCAGACAGGAAAGATTATAAAGGTTGTTAGATCAGACCGTGGAGGAGAGTTCTATGGAAGATATACTGAGCACGGACAAATAAAAGGTCCTTTTGCATTGTATCTGCAACAGTGTGGAATTATGGCTCAGTACAGTACACCATATCATCCACAACAAAATGGTGTATCTGAAAGAAGGAATAGAACATTGATGAACATGGTAAGAAGCATGATTTTAAGGTCTGGTTTGCCTAAATTTTTGTGGGGAGAAGCACTTAAGACAGCAAATTATATCTGTAATAGAACCCCTACAAAAGCTGTCATCAAGACACCATTTGAATTATGGTGTGGTCACAAACCAAGCCTTAATCATCTACATGTATGGGGATGCAAATCTGAAGCAAGAATTCACAACGTTGACAATGGCAAATTGGATTCAAGAACAGTCAGCTGCTATTTTATAGGTTACTGTGACAAGTCAAAGGGTTACAGATTTTATTGTCCAGATAAGAAGACCAGAATAATGGAATGTTTTAGGGCAACATTTTATGATGAGTTAGTTGATGCTGTTCTACACTCAGAGAAGGTCAGCGAATCAGATGGTACATCAATGGAAGAATGGTTTGTTTATGGTGAACTGGAGAATAATGCAACACTTGATGAAAATGTCGAAATACTTCCAGAATATAGTTTGATAAATCAAAATATGCACAATGCTGTTGAAGTCGAGGAAGCAGTGGGACAACCAGATGATAATGCAGTACATGGGAATTATGAAGTACAAATTGCTGACGTTGAAGAAAACCAAAATGCTGCAGTATTAAGAAGGTCTGTAAGAGACAAAAAAATCAGCAATTCCAGATGATTATGTAGTTTATAACTTGTCAAAAGATGGTGACTTTGCAGAAGAAGATGATCCAGTTTCAGTAAAACAAGTAATGTCTTCTTCAAATAGCAAAGAATGGCTATTAGCTATGGAGGATGAACTAAAGAGTATGAGCAAAAATAAAGTGTGGACTTTAGTTGCAAAACCAACAGATTCAAAACCTATAGGTTGTAAATGGGTTTTCAAAACAAAAAGAAATGCAGAAGGCAAAGTAGAGAGACATAAAGCAAGATTGGTTCCCAAAGGGTATAATCAACAGGAAGGAGTGGACTATAATGAGACTTTCTCCCCAGTCTCAACTAAGGATGCATTAAGAGTAATCATGGCATTGGTGGCTCAATATGATTTAGAACTTCATCAAATGGATGTTAAGACTGCATTTCTCAATGGAGATTTGTATGAGGAAATTCATATGCTTCAACCAGAAGGATTTTTGCAGGATACAAATAAAGTCTGCAAATTACAGAAATCCATTTATGGATTGAAGCAAGCATCCAGACAGTGGTATCTTAAGTTTGACAAAATTATCACTAGCTTTGGTTTTGTAGAAAACAAGCTTGATGAATGCATCTACATTAAGACAAAGGGGAGAAATTTCATAATATTGGTCTTATATGTAGATGACATATTATTAGCCAGTAGCAACATTGATATTCTGAAAGCCACAAAACAATTCCTGCTTGAACAGTTTGAAATGAAGGATATGGGGGAGGCAAAATATGTACTTGGCATCGAAATTACAAGAGACAGAGCAAAGTCTACACTGGGGCTGTCACAAAAGAATTACATTGAGAAAATTCTGCATAGATTTGGAATGCAGAACTGCAAAGATGGAGAAGTTCCAATTTCTAAAGGAGACAGACTTCACAAAGGACAATGTCCTAAAAATGTTCTTGAAATAAGGAATATGGAAAACATGCCTTATGCAAGATTAGTTGGAAGTCTCATGTATGCACAAGTATGTACCAGACCGAATATTGCTTTTGCAGTAAACAAATTGGCTAGGTTTCAGTCAAATGCAGGGCATGCTCATTGGGTGGCTGGAAAAAAGGTTTTGAGATACTTAAAGAAAACCAAAGATCATATGCTGGTTTTCAGGAAAATTGAAGATGAAGATTTTGAAGTAAAATGCTACGCATATGCTTCTTATAAGTCTGATTTAGATGATCTAAAGTCTACTTCAGGCTATGTTTTTATTTTAGGAGGAGGAGCTATTTCCTGGAAAGCATCAAAACAAAGTATTACAGCAACCTCAACATTCCAAGCTGAATATATAGCAGTATTTGAAGCCACAGGTCAAGCCTTATGGTTAAAGAACTTCATTTCAAGGTTGAAATTGGTTGAATCAGTTAATAAGCCTATAAAGATCTATTGTGATAATGCAGCAGCTGTTTGTTTTTCGAAAAATAACAAAAGATCTTCAGCATCAAAGAACATAGATGTCAAATACTTTTCAGTCAGAGAAAGTGTCAATGATGGAGATACTGTGGTGCTAAAAATAGGTACAAAAGAGCAGGTAGCAGATCCTCTAACTAAAGCTTTGCCAAATACAGATTTCACAATACATGTGAAAAGTATGGGTGTGCTAGCTACATTAGATGATGTTGAATTGTTATAAACATTTCATATTAAATCATTATGTATCTATACATTGTTCAGTGATCAGTAAATTTCATTCGAAAATTTCAAAATTTTGCTTAAGTTAACATCTGTTGCACTTAAGTTTGCAAAATCAAGAGTTTACTGATGTAAACTGTGACAGATAAAAGTTTCAAGTTGTAGGACTTGAAATTGATACAGGTGCTTTTATTAAATCGATTTAAGATAAAGCATGTTTAATTTATATTCTATACAGGTTCATGTAATCATTTTTATGTTGCACTGTGATTCCATAACACTGATAGATTACCAATCTATTATGTGTTTCTGGTATCCTTGCAACTAAGGATGATTGACGGAATGATCAAGTCTTTATTAGTTAAGAATAAACTTAAATGTACACCTTCAGTTAGCATTTCTGTATATATAAGTTCATTAGTATATTTGAAAGATGTCAGATTCAAGGGGAGATTGTTAGATAGTTAAGAATCAGACATCATTCAGATATAATATAAGACATGAACTATGATAACAGAAGAGCTTTTTTGATCTTAACGAAATAAATAAAGTCTGTTATAACAACATTAGTTATAAGTTATAACAGAATTCAGTATAGATCAGAATAAGAATTCAAGTTTGAATTCTTGACAGTTTCTTTATGGAAAAAACTGCCAACGAGATCAGATTGAATTAGACTATATATATGTGATTTTGGTCCCTGCTTTAAACACGTATCCTTCATCTACTTTGGCACCCATTTGCCACAGAAGTATAGAGGTGTCTAAAGGAGAAGATCAACAATGAGCAACAACAATCCAAGTACGTTTCTATCTAAACAGAATAAACTGTGATTGTATTCATTCCTAGATTAATCTAGTATCAGACTTCAGAAAAGTATATATGTTCATACTAAAACAAATTTCATCTGATATAGTAATTCATATGACAGTAGGAACTAACCTTACATTTGAGTCTCAGGTTATGAAGCGAAGGATTGTTCAACAACTGTGAGGAAGACAAGGAATTACGAGCATCAGAAAATACAAATAAAAAAGAGATGAAGAAGAGAATGAGGATGAAGGGAGTAACCTGGAGGGGGAGAGGAAGGAGTCTGATATTGAGTGTTCTGCATGAATTGCTGTCCATGCACCGAGAAATCTTCATCATCGTGACTGGGTTCCTCTTTGGTTGGGGATGGAGGCTTGTGAGTAGCAGAGCTTGTTTTACACCGTTTTTATTGTAATGGGTCCTTGACTGACATGGGGCGGATGTTGGAGTTTCATTCCCTTTTCTTGGGATGTCCAGTTTGCTCTTTGGAGGCGTCTTCGGATGACTTGTGGTGTCCGACGAGCTTCTGCATCGTGGGTTTCTGTTTGAGAAGGATGGCGGCCTTGATTAAGTTTGGGGTTTCTGGGTCACACTGAAACAGATATTCGACCTCACTAGTCCAAGTCATGATGTCGCCATTGAGATCGAAAGGTGTTAGCGCCAATCTCTCATCCTCACAATCAGCTCCAACATATCAAGTCAGTCATTACAGAGATCCTCATTCATAGTCACAAATCTCTAGTTGATTTGTAATCTCTTTATATCAGTAACCTTACCATATCAGTAGCTGTCATACCATAGATGTAGCATAGTCTTCGATACTCACTGTAATAGGATCTCTATATATTGTACAAAGTGTTATCAATACAATACAGAAGAATTCAGATTCAATATGGTATCAGTCGCCTAGGTCTACGATCCTTACTTCCTTTTTCAATTTTCCTTCTTCCTCTGTATTTGTATTTGTTCTTTCTCTGCAACCATGTCTACCCCTTCTGCCCCCCACCAAAGTACCCAACAGTTCATCAAATTGGACGAAACAAATTACATACTCTGGCGCCAAGTTGTAGGGGTACGTCGCCGGCTCCATTCCTTGTCCCGCTGCCACCATCACCACTCCTGCTACCGGTGATACATCTGCTTCTAGTGCTGAAAATTCCAAGTATGATGACTGGCAAGACACCGATCAACTTATTGTTAGTCTTCTTCTTTCATCCCTTACCCGAAAGGTTGCTCATCTCACGACCAGCTTTGACACCTCCAAAGGCATTTGGGATTGCCTTGCTAGACACTATGCTCAAACAACGGCTGCCAACTCCACCAGTCTACGGATCCATCTATTTGAACTCCAGAAAGGCTCTCTGTCCGTGGATGATTATCTTGAGCATGCCAAATCTCTTGCTGATGCTCTTGAGGCTATCAATGAGCCTGTGTCTGAGAAGGATATCGTCGTAACCACACTTACTGGACTTGGACCTGATTATGATGTCCTGCGCACAGCCATCGGTCAATCTGAAAAATTACCTAGCTTTACCGATCTCCGATCTCACATTCTCACCTTTGATGCCACGCACCTCCGCTCTGAATCCACTCCCACCGCCTTGTTTCACGGTACAACCTCTGGCAATCAGCCCCGCGGCTCCTCTGACAGTTGTCTATCCACCGGTGATTCCCGCCGTGACTCTCGCAGGGACGGCCGTGATGACCGCCGCGATTCCCGCTGCCCATCCCATGGTGGTCGTGGTTCGAACCGCGGACGAAGGTCCAACGGCGGACGTTCTGGATATGCTTCCAATGCATCGTACGGCGCATATAATCAGTCTGCGCAACCCTCTGGGACTCAAGCTTAGCCTACCAGACCTTGGTCTCAAGGAGTTTTAGGGTCAGGCCCTATTTGGTGCCCTAATTGCCAAACGTCTCAGCATGGGCCTTATCAATGCTCGCATCGCTTTCTAGGCTCCTCAGCAGCAGCTCCTCCTTTTGCCGGCTCTCATACCCTCAGTGATCCATCTTGGTATCCGGACACGGGAGCCACTCATCACATGACGAACATGCCCCTATATAATCCCCAACCATATGGAGGTCCTCACAATGTTTTTATGGGAAATGGTAGTTCCATGTCAATCTCTCATACCGGTACCCTTCCCTTCCCTTTAGGATCATCAAATTATTCTATGCGTGATGTTTTTCGCGTTCCTTCTATCCGTAAAAATTTACTCTCTGTTGCACGCTTCACTAAAGATAATCTAGTCTTCTTTCTCTTTGCCCCAGATTTTTATCAGGTTTATTGTCTTCTTACCGGTCGTTTGTTGTTTCAGGGCCCTTGTGAAGATGGTCTTTAATTACCCTCTTCGTCTTTCCTCCAAGTCTTCTCTTCCGCAAGCTCTGTCTACCGTTCACTCCTCTCTCTGAACAACCATCTTGGTCATCCATCTTCCTCCATTCTCGCTCGTTTAGGATCCCAATCTATCATTCCCAAATCTTCTCATTTATTTTGTAATGATTGTGTTATGAGTAAATCACAACGCTTACCCTTCTCAAACAATCATGTTTTTGCTAATAAATTATTCTCAATAATACATAGTGATGTTTGGCAATCTTCTACCTTGTCTAATACTGGTTTTAAATATTATGTTCTCTTTACCGATGAATATTCTCGTTACACTTGGATCTTTCCTATACGTCGAAAGAATGAGGTTTTCACTCACTTTCAACGTTTGGTGGCTTCTATTAAAAATCTTTTTGATGGCACTATTCAATACTTACAAAGTGATAACGGTACAGAATATGTCAACTCTTCGTTCTCCTCTTTTTGTGCTTCAACATGCATCCAACAAAGATTCTCCTGCCCATACACACCTCAACAAAATGGCATTGCTGAACGCAAACACCACCACATTGCCAACATCACTCGTACTTTTCTTCACACCACTGGTGCTCCTCATTCTCTCTGGGTTAAGGCTGCTCTTATGGCTGTCTACCTCATCAATCTTCTCCCTACACCTACTCTTGATTGGGACTCTCCTCATCATCATCTTTATGGTTCTTCTCCTCCTTACTCCTCTCTTCATGTTTTTGGTTGTTCTTGTTTTCCGTATCTTGGTCATCAAGTGTCTCACAAACTGTTAAGTCGTAGTTTTGAGTGTGTGTTCATTGGTTACAGTCCACACCACAAGGGTTATAAGTGTCTTGATCCAAACACAGGTCGTGTCTATGTACCGCGACATGTTTTATTTAACGAACAAATTTTCCTTATAAGTCTTCACAGGTAAACGGTCCTAAATCTGTTGAAACATTTGATCTCAATCTTCTCAGTCCTCCGCATGCCCTCTTGCCGAGCCCAACCCTATCAGGCCCAAGTCCCTCCAATCCTTTCACTTCCTCTGTTGCTGCAATGGGCCCAAGCCCATGTTCACCTCCCCCACATTTTGATCGTCCATCCACCAGCAATGCCCAACCCATTTGTGCTCCTTCGAATCCCATCACCACCGAATCAGCACAAGACTCCACCGGTCTCCTTCCTGTACCGATCTCCACCGGCACCGCCTCTCAATCTCTGCCGGAACCCACCGTCGCCGCCCCTCCAACTCTCATCCAGTATCACCGCAGACGTCCACATGGAGCTCCCCCTATCGCGCCACTGCTCCCTTCTATTTCTTCATCTAGTCTCATTGCCGGCGTCAATACAGCTCCTCTGCCATCTTCCTCCACCGCTTCAGAGGTATTTCCAGGCACCTCTTCGGTCGTTGCTCCCCATTTAGCTCCTTCAGTCGCCAATCCCTTTCCTCCACTGCCTCCACCTGCGCTGACTCCCAATCCACAACCCGCCAATGATGTCATTGTGGAGGGTGTGAGTCGTCCTCGTACAAGACTCAGTCACGGAATTGTCCAATCCCGCGTTCGCACTAACGGCACAGTAAAGTACCCTATTCCTAAAGCTTTAGCTTCTGTATTTTCTAAATTGGAACCTACTTGTTATTCTCAAGATGTGAAAGATCCAAATTGGTGTCAGGCAATGTCTGAGGAGGTGAATTCTTTGCTCAAAAATGGTACTTGGTCCCTTGTCCCCCCAAATCCTTCTCAACATGTCGTGGGTTGCAAATGGGTCTTTCGGCTCAAGCGTAAAGCTGATAGCTCAATCGAGCGGTATAAGGCACGTCTTGTAGCAAAGGGCTTCCACCAGCAGCATGGGATTGATTATGGGGAAACTTACAGCCCTGTCATCAATCCATCTACCATACGCACTGTTCTGTGTCTTGTTGTTTCCCATGGCTGGCCTCTTCGTCAGCTTGACGTGAAGAATGCATTCCTTCATGGAATCCTTCAAGAGGATGTCTACATGACTCAGCCACCCAGGTTTGTTGATCCTTCTCAGCCAACACATGTCTGCAAGCTTCAAAAAGCCTTATACGGACTTAAGCAAGCCCCACGGGCGTGTTTTTAGCGTATGAGCTCTTTTCTCCTGTCAGTGGGTTTTCGCATTAATAAGGCTGATTCATCTTTGTTCATATTTCGTCATGGGCAGCACATCATCTATTTCCTATTATATGTTGATGATATAGTAGTTACCGGCAGTGGTGATCAGTTGCTTCAGTGGTCTATTAATGCTTTAGGTCGTGGTTTTGATATAAAGGATCTCGAGCCTCTGAATTACTTTTTAGGCCTTCAGGTTACACGGGACTCCAATGAACTTCATGTGACGACCCGAATCAGAATCAGTATTGATTCGCCTGACCGTCGGGCTTGAGAGACTCGCCTGACACCTCCATTCATTTTATGAACTCGTTTTATTTTATGATATATGTTTGGTGAAAGGCATACGATTATTTTCGTCCACTCACTCTAACGATTTTATTGCCTTTCCCCTGGGCTTTTCGGTTTTCGTGCCCAGTTTGTAGTACGAATTCTGGTGTCTCACGTCGCAGTCGGAGGCTTAGTGTTCGAGTAACCTTTCTTTTCCAGTAGGTTTCTTGTTTTGCCTACTGTTGTATATTTTGTATATATACACTAGAGGTCGCTCTAATTACTTTGTCGTTATACTTTTATGTGATTTTTCCCTGGATTTCTGTAAAGTACAGTTTTGATTACTACTTTGCATTAGTGCTATGATATTGAGAAATCCGGATGGGATTGGTGCCCACGGTTTGGCTTTTGTGGCATAGGATGAAGTGTGTTTTCGGGTGCAGGTTAATGGAAATTCCACGTTATAGCGAAACTCTGCCGAAATTTTTGTGGTTTTTGCAAGTTCGTGTTTTCAGAAGGGGTTTGATTCCGGTTTAGGAAATTAAATCGGGGTTGGGTCCTTTCAGTTTGGTATCAAAGATTAGGTTTCAGGTTCTGTAGACTCTTGTAGTTGTGACGCTAAAGGTATTTGAGTATGTACAGCATGTCTGGAGCGATGACCCGACTGGCCAGTGGTTACTCATCAATGCTTCGGGTGTTGTGAATTCTCAAATGTCTGAGGTCTCATGATTACATTCCTAGTGCTTGTGACTAATTCTTTTCTTGAATCAGTAGGATGCCTCCTCGACGTGGTCCCCGTGTTAATCGGGATGTGGATCCTAATGAGGATCGCCAGACGCATGACTTGCTGATGCGAGTGTTGCGTTTGGAGGAGCGTTTTGACCCTGTGGTCAAAGCTTGTACTGCTGGAGTGACTGTCTTTTCGGGTTCATCTGATCCAGAGATTTGTGAGGCATGGTTGGTTCAGGTTGAACGCGTTTGTGAGGGTCTGCGTTTTACCCCTGAGCAGATGACAGTGGCAGCAGTTGGTTTACTTGAGTCAGATGTATACTTCTGGTGGGTTAGCACCGATAGAGTTCCGGTTGATACTTCGTGGACTTTGTTTCGAGATTTTTTTATGCGGAGATACTTCAACCAGGCTATACAGCAGCAGAAGTATGAGGAGTTCACTAATTTGAGGCAAGGCAGTATGTCTGTGCTTGAGTACCGGGACAGATTTACCCGCTTATCTCGGTTTGCTCGTGACATGGTGGCTATAGAGGAAGCCAAGTGCCGTAGATTTGGGCTGGGTTTGAATTTGAACATCAAAGGGACACTGACTATGATGCCTCGGAACAACTTTGATGAGTTCATGAGTGCAGCACTTCGAGGCGAGGATATCGAGAAAGAAAGGCAGATGAGATTCCGGTCTCGACGATTTGAGGAGGGTGGACCGAGTCAGGGACCTTCCAAGAGGCTGAGTTCTGATACTTCCGGATCGGCATCATCCTCGGGCAGTAGACCTTATAGACCACTAGCTAGTGCACGTAGACAGAGGCAGAGATGGAGGAGGGATCGACCGCAGCGACCACAATCTAGTGGGGGTTCTAGCGGATCCAGTTATCCTTGGCGTACCGGTGGCACTTTTGCCGTACCGAGGGAGTACCCATTGTGTAGTCTCTGCAGCAGGCATCATGTTGGTCCATGTCAGCGAGGCACTGTCGTTTGTTATCATTGTGGCCAGGAGGGTCACTATGCGAGGGAGTGTTTCTAGCTTGATGGTGTTGGTGGACAAGCGGCCCAGAGTTCTGGAGGATAGCGAGGTACCACTTCCGGGTTCATGCCATGTTTTTGCGTGAGGGCAGAGCTTCACCGGAGGTTGTTATCGGTACGTTGCATGTCTTTGGATATCCAGTACTTACATTGCTAGATCCAGGTGCTACGCATTCATTCATATCATATAGATTATCATCTTTAGCTACTATGCCTGCATCTCCACTTCCGGGGTTGTGGAGAGTGTTGTTGAAAGGACCCAATCCCGATTCAGTTACCTAAACCGGAATCAAACCCTTTCGAAAATACGAACCAACAAAAAATTTTCAAAATTTCGGCAGAGTTTCATTACTAGCGTGGAATTACCATTACCTGCACGCGGAAAATACACTTCATCCTATGCCACAAAAAGCAAACCATGGGCACCAATCCCATCCGGATTTCTCAACATCAATATATGAAACATAAACAGTAAACAGTACTGTACTATATATAGTATATCCGTGAAAATCCGTATAAACATGTATCAGAATGTATCAGAGCGACCTCTAGAGTAAAATATATACAATATGTACATCAGTAGGCGAAACATGAACCTACTGGAAAACACAGGTGACTCTGATCACTAGCCTCCAAACCGCGACGTGAAACACCAAACCTGAACTGCAAACTGGGCACGGAAACCGAAAAGCCCAGGGGAAAGACAATACACACGTTAGAGTGAGTGGATGAAAATAAATGTCTTTCACCAGTAATATATACGTATAAAATCATATGCGAGTCAAATGCATGAAAATCAAATGGTACGTGAGGAGACGCTGACCACCACTCACGTACAGAGCATGCAACGTAAAACATATCGCGGAGACTCTCGTGGGCTTCCACGCGATAGCACAGTCTGAATCACGGGATCCCAGACCCACACGTGATCCTAGCCAGAAAGGCCTCGGGTCAGGATATCTGTCCCCCCCGGAGCGTACTCGGGGATTAGCCGAGAAGCCAATGTGTATCGATACCATAACATATACTGAGACTGTACTCTGTGTAAACCAAATCATAAATCTTTTCTATGCACATGCTTAAAACATAGTATGTACGTATGAATATATATTCGTATACGTATATTCGTATATGCATATTCGTAAATCACATGCTCGTAAAATCATAATCAATCCGCATGCTCAAGTTCGTAAATCATTTATAAAAGACTCGCAAACATTTCCGTGAAAAGAAATTGTCCACTCACAGACTCGCGTAATGCGCACTCGCGCTAAACTCGTGGTCCGGCGGAAGATCCTTCGCCCGAAGCATGATCACGATCCAGATCTCGATCCCGATCTCCTGAATATATTCACAAAACATAACTGATCAATATCGTAATCCACAACACTGTATTGATGCACGGAAACCAACCGTTCCCGGAAATACAAAATGCAGTACAAAATGAATTACGGAAATCCCGAAATCCCAACTTGAAACCTCGACTGAAAAATCGGCTAACCAAATTGACCCAAAAACCTCTGGATGACGATCAGGGCGCGATTTCGAGAAAAACGACACTAATTACATCGAAATCTGAAAAAGTCCACTTTCCGGCCGTTGACCGCCGCTGCCGCCGGTGGCGCGCCGTCAACGGTGGAATCACACGGCCAAAATATCCAGATTTAAAGCTCATCATAGCCCGAGTCTCTTCCTTAACTACACCCAACCTCAATTCGAAGTCCAACTATGTCAATTCCGTCCAAAACCATATCGGAGCTCCACCTCAAAACCCAATCGGGTTCGACCTCAAACTCAACCTCGTTCTAAACTATTAACCTAGGGAGTATCACCGAGGGGTGGGGAACGAAACCCCCAACAACCCAACCCCAGAAACTCGCCGGAACCTTACCACCCATCACCGTCGACCAAAACAAATCGGCCCTTAATCGAACTCACTAAAAACACAATCAATTCCAATAAACTCAAGTGTAGAACGAAAGAGGAGCTCAAGAGGATTCGAATGATACCCTTAGCCTGGTCGGAGGTGGCCGGAAAAGTCGGGTCGCCGACGAACCGAACCGGGTCGTTCGCTCACCGTACGGGTCAACGGTCATATTTCCTTTTTAGGAAAGTCAACATCCGGTCAACATCAGTCAATGCTCAAAATGAAATCCTCGACTATTTCTCGACTATTTTTCGACTTTTCGATATTTATACTCGTCCCTCGGGTCGATCAACGATTCGAAATGGATAACCATCACGATTCGGATAAACTCGAAACAAACGGATAAACTCGTCGGAACCCAAAACTTCAAATAATCGTAAAATATTCCTCGGTTATCGGAAAAATCTTCTGGAACCGCCCACGAGCTCGAAATCACGTACTCAACAATTTCCGTGAAGACACCCAACTCAATTTCTCGACTAAAATTAAAGTCGCGAATCGAATCGACAAACCACACAATATCGTAAAACTGCGACTATAACCAAATCTCGAGAATCGTGCCAAACACACATCTGATTCTGGTTCGGGTCGTCACAGTTGAATCCGTCCGGTAAGGTTATGAGTATTCGCTGGGTGTATAGGGATTGTGAGATTTTTATTGGAGGTCATGGTTTAGCCGTTGATTTGTTGTTATTGGATATCGTCGACTTTGATGTGATTTTGGGTATGGACTTCATGGAGACACATTGGGCTATGTTCGATTGTCACAAGAAGGAGGTTGTGTTTTGACGACCAGGGTTCCCCGAGATACTGTTTCGCGGTGAGAAGAATACTTCATTGCCATGCGTGATTTCAGCGATGAAGGCTGATCGGATGATGAAGAAGGGTTGTGTTGCTTACTTAGCTCATGTTGTGATTACTACGGCTGCTGTACCAGACATTGGTGATATTGAGGTGGTTTCCGAGTTTCCAGATGTATTTCCGGAGGAGTTACCAGGTATTCCTCCAGTTCGGGAGATCAATTTCACCATTGAGCTATTATCGGGAACTGGACCCATATCACAGGCACCTTATCGTATGGGGCCAGCGGAGTTGAAAGAGTTACAGATTCAACTTCAAGAGTTGCTGGAGAAGGGTTTCATACGACCCAGTGTATCACCATGGGGTGCTCCTGTACTGTTTGTGCGGAAGAATGATGGTTCCATGCGGTTGTGTATCGATTACCGGAAGCTAAATCAGGTCATTGTAAAGAACAATTATCCATTGTCGTGGATTGACGACTTGTTTGATCAGCTCAAGGGAGCATCAGTCTTTTCTAAGATTGATCTCAGGGTCGGATACCATCAGTTGAGGATCAGAGAGTCAGATGTCGCCAGGACAGCTTTCAGATCACGGTATGGGCATTACGAGTTCTTGGTTATGCCGTTTGGGTTGACCAATGCCCCCGCAGCTTTTATGGACTTGATGAACCAGGTGTTCAGGCGGTTTCTAGACAAGTTTGTGATCGTGTTCATCGACGACATCCTAATTTATTCCAGGAGTGTGGGCCAGCACAAGAAGCATTTGCAAGCAGTTTTACGGACTTTGCGGGACAATCAGTTGTTTGCGAAGTTCAGCAAGTGTAAGTTTTGGTTGGATAACATGAAGTTTTTGGGTCACGTGATATCAGTTGAGGGAGTCAGCGTGGATCCTGACAAGATCGAAGCCGTGTTGAATTAGAGTAGACCTACCACTTTACCAGAGATCAGGAGTTTCATGGGTTTGGCATATTACTATCGGCGCTTTGTGTAGGATTTTTCACGGATTGCCACTCCACTTACCAGATTGACGAAGAAAGGCATCAAGTTCGAGTGGTCCAATATACATGTGAGGAGAGTTACTTGCTCCTGAAGGAAAAGTTGACCACTGCACCGGTTTTAACCCTACCTGACGACAGTGGAGAGTTCGTGGTTTACAGCGATGCATCGAAGTTGGGACTTGGTTGTGTTCTGATGCAGCATGGCAGAGTGGTAGCCTATGGTTCCAGGCAGCTGAAACCACATGAAGTCAACTATCCTACCCATGATTTGGAGTTGGCTGGTATTGGATTAGCTTTGAAGAGTTGGAGACATTACTTGTACGGAGCTTAGTGCAAGATATACACCGATCACAAGAGTCTCACTTATTTGCGCACGCAGCCTGACTTGAATATGAAGCAACGCAGATGGATATAGTTGATTAACGACTATGATTGCACTTTCGAGTACCATCCAGGGAAAGCTAATGTCGTTGCTGATGCACTCAGTCGGAAATCCGGAGCTTCATTGTTTCATGTGTGTGTGACCAGGGTTTCCATGTTAGCCGAGATACGGGCCGCAGGAGCTAAGTTCGAGTGGGACGATGATGGAGCTTTGTTGGCCAGCTTCTAGGTTCGACCGGTGTTGGTTGATCAGGTACGGGAAGCTCAGGATACAAATTTCTATATGTTAGACAAGAAGACCATGATTCAGAATGGCGTACCAACACAGTTTTGGTTGAGTGATGACGGTACATTGCTATTCAGAGGCAGATTATGTGTGCCCAGGGACGAGAGTTTGAAGAAAGAGATTTTAGACGAAACTCATTGTTCAGCGTATGTGATGCATCCCGGCAGTACGAAGATGTTTTGTACACTTCGAGCTTATTACTGGTGGCGCAATATGAAGTGGGAGATTGCCGCATATGTGAGCAGATGTCTGATTTGTCATCAGGTTAAAGTGAAGAGGCAGAAGCCTGCGGGAAAGTTGCAGCCCTTGGAAATTCCGGTTTGGAAGTGGGACCACATTACCATGGATTTCGTGTATTAGTTACCGCGTACTTCGGCTGGTAATACTGGTATTTGGGTTATCGTAGACTGATTGACGAAATCAAACGATTTTATTGTCTTTCTCCTGGGCTTTTCGGTTTCCGTGCCCAGTTTGCAGTACGGATTCTGGTGTCTCACATCGCGGTCGGAGGCTTAGTGTTCGAGCTACCTTTCTTTTCCAGTAAGTTTCTTGTTTTACCTACTGTTGTATATTTTGTATATATACACTAGAGGTCGCTGTGATTACTTTGTCGTTATACTTTTATGTGATTTTTCCGCGGATTTCTGTAAAGTACAGTTTTGATTACTACTTTGCATTAGTGCTATAATATTGAGAAATACGGATGGGATTGGTGCCCACGGTTTGACTTTTGTGGCATAGGATGAAGTGTGTTTTCGGGTGCAGGTTAATGGCAATTCCACATTATAGCGAAACTCTGCCAAAATTTTTGTGGTTTGTGCAAGTTCGTGTTTTCAGAAGGGGTTTGATTCCGGTTTAGGAAACTAAATCGGGGTTGGGTCATTTCACTTCACATTAATCAGCTGAAGTATGCCCATGATATTCTGGTAAAGCATGACCTGCTGCACAGTCAGCCCGTGGCTACTCCTATGTCTTCCAAACCTGTCCTCAATGCCACTGATGGTGAACTACTTCAGCATCCTACTTTGTTTCGCGAAATTGTTGGCTCCTGACAATATCTTACTGTTACACGACCTGACATTGCTTTCGCTGTTAATTCAGTAGCTCAATTCATGAGTGCTCCCCGTGCTCCTCACTTGGTTGCTGCCAAGCGCATCCTTCACTACGTCAAAGGCACACTTGATCATGGCCTCTCCTTCACTCTCCAGTCTTCTCCCGTTTCCATCTCAGCCTATTCAGATGCTGATTGGGTGGGGTGCCCTGATTCTCGCCGTTCCACAACTGGTTACCTCATCTACATTGGCACCACTCGTGTCTCTTGGTGCTTAAAAAAGCAGCCCACCATTGCCCGCTCCGGCGCTGAATCTGAATATCGGTCTCTCGCTCATGCCAGTGCTGAGACAACCTAGTTAGGCTACTTACTCTTTGAACTTGGTGCACATATTCGTTTTCCAATTATGCTTTACTGTGATAATTTGAGTGCAACCTACATGGCCTCCAATCCTGTCTTTCATGCGCGTACAAAGCACATTAAGTTAGATTATCACTTTGTGCGCGAAAAGGTTGCTCTTGGCAGTCATCGTGTGACTTTTGTTCCCTCAATTGATCAGCCTGCTGACCTTCTCACCAAGCCTCTCTCCAAGCAGCGCCATCATTCGCTATGTACCAAACTCGTGCACCCTAGGCTACCCAGTTTGAAGGGGGTGTTAGTGCCAATCTCTCATCCTCACAATCAGCTCCAACATATCAAGTCAGTCATTACAGAGATCCTCATTCATAGCCACAAATCTCTAGTTGATTTGTAATCTCTTTATATCAGTAACCTTACCATATCAGTAGTTGTCATACCATAGATGTAGCATAGTCTTCAATACTCACTGTAATAGGATCTCTATATATTGCACAAATTGTTATCAATACAATACAGGGGAATTCAGATTCAATAAAAGGACGGTTGTGTCAAGTGTAGGACAATGAGCTGTGATTTTCGGCTAAGCCAAAAAGGGAGCTTGGATAAGCATAGTATGTAGTCATCTACAAACCTTGAATTAGGTTTTGGGAAAGCCACGTGGCACGGTTTTCGTCGATAAAGAAAAGGTTGGAGTCGATTTTGAAAGCTGAAAAAGAAAAGGAGGAAGACAAGTAGGAAAAATATCAAGCAATGAGCAATATTCAGTGGTGTAAATATCAAGCAATGAGCAATATTCAGTGGAGGAAGTATCTAGCAATGAGTAATGTTCAGCGGTGGAGGAAAAATTGAGCAATGAGTAATATTTAGCGACGAGATAGTTTCAGCAATGAGGATTACTCGGTGAAAGGAACGCACCTAGTTTGTCACGGAATTTCAGTGGGACTTTGAGGGGAAAGTTGCTGAGCTCTGGAGGCATCCAGTTCCCTTCGATGAGCAAGGGGATGCTATTCCTGTACTTGAAGTTGGAAGTCTTCAGGTCGAAGCACCTACGATTCTTCTACGGGCAAAGATTGAAACGACGACCAAGGTTGCAAATTCAGGAATAAGAGTGGGTGTAGAAGAAATCAGCCAAGCCCAACGATGCCTTCCACTGGTTTCCTAAGGCGAGCATGGCCGAGGGGAAGACGAAGGAGTTGGGGCTCATCTGCATGGGATGAAGGTCTAGGAGGATGAGCATGATAATAATAACGGGATGGAGAGGGAAACTAACAAACCGTAGATGAGGTTGAGAGAGAACGAGAGAGTTGGGAGGCACGCCCTCGCTGAAAATAATGTCAGCCTCTATAGGAAGAGCACAGACGATGATGCTACCTGGGGGAATGATTTTGGATTGACAATGATCAATTTAGACTTTGGTGGGGGTCCATCGGAAAGCTTCAGCCTCGGGGTTTCGACCTCATCGCCGGTGCCGTGAGGTCCATCTTCGACGGATTCCAGGTCAGAGTGATAGGGCTCAGCGTTGGTGGGAACGTCTTCATATTGTTTAGAGGCGAAAGCAGGGGCCTTTGATCGTGTGGTTGTCATGGTGGAGACGTGTTAAGGCAATCAGTTGTTTTAGAAGAAAGAAAAGAAATGATGGTGAAGTGTAGATTAATTTGATGGGGGAAGAAGGTTATGATGATGGTTTATAAAGGGGCACGATAGATGAGGAGTGGTTGCATGGGAAGACGAAAGATTAAGGATATAATAAATTATCCATGGAAGATGGAAAGAGTGGAGTTGAGGTACGGTGAACATGGTACACGTGGGGAAAACGTGTGCGTGGGAAGGGAGACGAAAAAGCGAAGGAAAAATTCCCTTTAGGCCAAAGGTTTGGGCCCAAAAGAGAATTTTGGGGGCATTTGTGGTGTATAAATTTCAGTCCAAGAATATGTGATGGGTTGAAAGGCATAAAGAATCCCAGACTGTGAAAGGCGTGATAAGCCCAGAGAAAAGGATTAGGAAGGATGTGCTTAGCAACGAGGAAATGATAGTGGTAAAAAGGCACGTGATGGGTACGTGAATGGTAGACGACCCAGTCACGTTAGTTAAGGAAATATGGCGCAAATACAGTGAAAAACGAAGGAAAACTGGAGAACATGCTACGGTGGTTGAGAGGCTTGGGGCTGACACCGACGAGAAGTTCTCAATGGAGGATGACCTTATCCTTGGAGCCCACGCCATTATTCCAATTTTGGGGGGAGAATTGTTGCCTATAAATACTAGTTCACATTCTTATTTCATTCATTCACGTTATGACTTAAGCATCGGAGTGTCTTTGCAGGTACCCCCCTCCCCCCCTTTGGTGATTGAAGGTTCAAACTCCGACGTGTCAAAGACGTGGAACGTTTGGTGTTCATTGAGGTAATCAGTCCTTGCCGATTTTTCACACTCCAACAGGACCCTTAGCTAACTAAAAAGTGGTGCAACCTAAGTTTGACAGTCCTCTCGTGCTAGTCCAGTCTATTAGTATATGTTCTGCTATGTGTCATGTTGTTATCCAATATAGGCGTACTTTAAGACTTCTTTTTTAGCGTGCCGAGTAATCCGGTGGACTTCTGTATACCTATCATAAGTTTCGAGTGGATAGAAAATTTTGCGCCATTTGAAGAAAAAAATGTCAGAATTCACAAAGGAAATTCAATAATTAGCTAAAAATATTTCATTTCCCTCAATATTTCTATTTATTTTCAATTCTGCGATTCCAAAATGCTTCCAAATAAAGAATATTCTCATAATCACGCTACCAAAATTGGAAACTTGTGCTTGTAACGCGCTTCCAAAGTTAAGATTTTTAGAATCGCGCTTTCAGACGCTTCTAAGCACTTTTGTCGTGCTTCCTAAACGCTTTTGCTTTTGAAGCGCAAAACGTGGCCAACTTGAAGCTAGCTTCCGTGCTTCTAGACCTGAAGTACAAAACTGTATCTTTGAGGTACTTGAACTCATTTTCTGCCTTATCTTCGTTATTTTTGGTGACGTAGAAAAGATGATTTCAAATGTAAGGGATAACATACTAATTTGCCCTTGCTTGGACTTTCCCGGCTATATCAAGTTGATACCTGAACTTGTTTAGACTTTTTCGGCTATATCAAGTTAGTACCTGGACTTTAAAAAATATTATTTAGAGACCTGAAATTTCAAACCAAATATTTGGTATCTAAAACCAAATCTTTGGTTTTGAAATTTCAGATTTTCAGGTACCCAAAATATGGTTTTGAAACCCCAGGTATCCTAATGATACTTTTTAAAATCTAGGTATCCACTTGATAGAGCACATAAAGTTCAAGAAGAAAAATTACTTATTTACTCTTTAAAATTGAAATTTCTATTTCACGTTATCAAATTTAACAGAAATAGAGAAAACATGTGTTCTAAGTATTCTGATAATATTACTTTTCAAATTCAGGTATCATAACAATATCTTTTAAAGTACAAAAAAAGTATAGACTTGAGAAAATTTCTTTGAACTTTGTCGACACTATTTAAGTTTATTGTCCTGAGAATAATTCCAAGATAAAATAAAAAAATAAAACATAAAAATTAACGCCAAGAATACTTTATCTTTGGCACAACCGACACCTTACTAATGCACTGTACTTTACGAGGCTTGCTGATCAAAGCGTTCAAGACCACCCAAAACGTTTCTCCTTGACCACTCGATTGACAATATATATACCTGCTCTTTTAAAAAGTTTTTATTTTCTGGTCTGTCAAAATTTTCCTTTTAAAACTTATCGATCACAGTACTTGAGTATTTCCCCGTAATACTCGATTTGCGCTATCATCGATGACAGTCATGACTCATGAAAGTGTATTCTGGCCAATTGCAGGAACACATTGTAGTGGCGGCGCTATTCGCCAGAAATTTGGTATATATATTTAATTTTTTTAGATGTAAAAATGTTAAGATGATGTAATGGTCGGCCCGTAAGTTTTATTACCAAAAATTTTAGAATTTGAGTCCCAACTTTATATATTATTGTATAATTAAGTTATTTTATTTTGTTTTTTGTTTTTTCCTTTATCATTTTGGGTTCCCTTTTCAATTTTGTTTTCATCTAATTTTAACCCTCCCTGATCTAAAAGTCTGACTCCGCTACTATTTATAGATTATATATAAGGTAGGCACGTGATCGACTACGTGACATTAGTCATTCATTATTATAAAGGAAATTAGGCCAACATGAGATATTCTACCAAAACAATATATCCATGCATGTTTGTACTTTGTAGTGCCAACAACCAAATAAATTAAAGCACGAGTGGACACCACACAGCCCACACTGGCATTTTGAATGCATGTCCTCTATAACCTGCCCAGAACTTTGCACTGGTCTTGGTCTTGTTGTAACTACTAAACTAAGACGTTGCATGCTTAATTTGTTACTAATCTAATAGTATTGTGCGCATGGCAGCCGGCCAATGTCATTTGCCGTGTATATATTACCTTGCGGGTAGCTAGCTAGCCTCAGCACTACTCACTTGTCTTGCTTCCTCAGTCTTTGAGTTTAATTAGCTAAAGCTCAACGAGTCTGTTATTCTGTCAATGGCGGATGAGGTTATTCTCTTGGGTTTCTGGTCGAGCATTTTTGCCATGAGACCCAGAGTTGCTCTAGCTGAGAAAGGTGTTGAGTATGAGTACAGAGAAGAGCAACTGCCCAACAAAACCCCACTACTTCTGGAGATGAACCCGGTCCACAAACTGGTCCCGGTTCTCATCCACAACGGCAAACCGGTTCGTGAGTCGGCCAACATTGTCCAGTACATCGACGAAGCTTGGAATGATAAAGGCCCTAGTTTGCTTCCGTCTGATCCTTACCAAAGATCCCAAGCCAGGTTCTGGGTTGATTACATCGATAAAAAGGTGATCAACTTCTAACCTGTACCCTTCCACTATCTACGTACTAGGTATTTTTTCTGTTCATATTCATATTACTTAGCTTGTTACTTTTTATTAGCTAAAACGATAATAGAGACTCCATGCATGCAATCACGAATCACCTCAAGTTACGTATAAATTTGGTTAAGAATTGAAAGAGATTCTTTTAGTCTTTAACTCGATCTTCATCATGCTCCACTTCTATATATGAATGGCAGTTAAATCAAGCTGGGAAGAAGATATGGACTACCAAGGGAGACAAACAAGCGGCAGCTAAGGAGGATCGGAGTTTATGGAAGTGCTTAAGATGATAGAATGAGAGCTCGGTGAGAAGACTTATTTTGGGGGAGAGAGCTTAGGGTTCGTTGACATCAATCTTGTAACCTTTACCTGCTGGTTTTCGACTTATGAGACCATCGGAAACTTCAGTATAGAAGCCGAGTGCCCCAAACTTATTGCATGGGCAAACAAGTGTATGCAGAGGGAGAGTGTCTCCAAGACTCTTCCAGACCCAAACAAGGTGTATGAGTTTTGCCTTTTCTTGCAAAAGTATTATGGTGTGGCATAGTGCGTGCATGGATGAAAAAAAGCGCTTCTGCTTATTTAGTTAACATTCATGCTGGCAATGGCTACTTTGCCGTTGCCCTTTAATTTGTCATTTCCTTCCTTCGATCAGCTTGTGTGTGGTACTTAATTTCTGGCTGGCATGAACACTTATAATTATGCTATGCCGACTCGTTTGTTATGTGTCAAAGTTTGAAATAAAAGATGCACCCATTTATCTCGTTTTCAGCTTGTGTATGAAAAGGAGCGGTTAAAAAATAAGAATCACAAAATCAGAATATTGTGATCGATGCCTACAACTCGATCGGTACCTAGCTAGAAATCATTAGTAATCGATGCAAGACGTACATGTCAATCAGCATGCATGTTCAGATTTACTAACAGTGTAGTGGTGTAACAAAAATTTAGTAACTCGGACTCATTTTATTTCTACAAATTAACTCAAATATACATAAGAGTATGAAAATGTAGAATACTTATACAAAATCGTAACTAAATTGTAATTTAATTGTTAAATATATCGGTAAGATTTACACTTTAAATTGTCGGGTATTCATATTCTTTATTGAACTCGTTTAAGTGGTAAGAGCCCTATTATCGAAGAAGTATGTGATTAAGTCTTAAATTCGAGTCGCAAGAAAATAAAAAAATTTATAATCCTTTTTTTATTAATATATATATATCTTCTCTATATATTAATACATAAATGGGAATATAAGGCCTAATGTCGAAATATTCAAAGGCAAAATTGATCAAAAGATAGATAGAGTAATCCGAAAGGGCATTACAACCTAATACATCTTTACCAATTTTCAATTATGAAAAATACGTTTTTCTGATAATAATTATGAAGATAACGTTAGAACATATCGTATATATTTCAAATTATACGACCATGGTGCTATTGTGAAGTAGGTTAAAGAAGTTTGTAGCCTAGAGAAGTGCAACAAAGTTTAAAGGTTGTCCCCTTTTATTTAAAAAAAAAACGATAATTTATAAGCTTTATCATTAGTCAAAAAGATAATTCTGGAGTTATGGTCAGGATCCTCGGGGCTCCTGAAGTAGCTGGAAGCCTAACCGAGAAAATTACAACCACAAAGTCCACAACACTCGCCGAAATATGAGACACAAAATTTGCCACGCACCTCTCTCAATATCAGCCACGACTCTACCATGCTCTCCATGCACACATATGCGAAAACATATTGTTAAGAATATGTTAGCTACAAGAAGAACAGTTTTATTGTTTTTGAAGAAAACGAATTATAAATTACTGACTATCACACTAAATCAATAATTTAAATATAAATAATATATATCTCAAATAATAGGTCCAACAAAAAATAAAACTCAACATAACACGAATTAACGTTAATAAAACCCCTTGTGTTGCCGACATCCAAACCTAATTTAAGATATATTCTGACACGTATTAACATTCACACACTCAAGTGACCCGTCACCTCTATAAATTTCCCCAAACAACAACAATCTTGTCCATGCAACAATACATCAATCTGAACACTACACACACACAAAAGCCAACTAAGATAGAAGAGCTCCGTGTTCAGTATCAATGGCGGACGAAGTAATTCTGTTAGACGCTTATGCTAGCATGTTTGGGATGAGGGCCAGAGTAGCTCTAGCAGAGAAAGGCGTCAAGTATGAGTACAAAGAACAAGACTTGAGGAACAAGAGCCAACTGCTTCTCCAGATGAACCCGGTTCACAAGAAAATCCCGGTTCTCATCCATAACGGGAAACCGGTGTGTGAATCGCTCATCATCGTGCAGTATATTGATGAGACATGGAAAGCCAAGACTCCCCTGCTTCCCTCCGATCCTTATGAGAGAGCTCAGGCCAGATTTTGGGCTGATTACATTGATAAGAAGGTGATGCATGTTCTGTTATCTTTGATTGTTTGGTTCTTTATTTAATTTGGGTTTTGATTACTTTTTCGGTGTTTCTGTTTCATCACTATGCATGTCTTTGAATGTTTGGTTCTTAACTTGGTTTGGGTTTTGATTACTTATTCGATGTCGATTATGAACGGATCTGCTCGAGTTTATGAGGAGGAGCTGTTCTTAGTTGCTAGATGTTCTTCGAATCATTGCATGTGAATGAAGTGACATGCATAGATGAATAGAGATTTGTTTTCCAATTTAATAAGCATCCTCAAAATTAACGTGAACATTATCTAATTATTTCCAACATGTCTGTGAAATTGCAGTTATATGTTGCAGGGAAGAAGATATGGTCTACAAAAGGGGAAGAGAAGGAGGGAGGGAAGAAGGAATTCATTGAAAGTCTGAAAGTGTTGGAAGGCGTGCTGGGAGACAAGACATATTTCACGGGTGACCAATTTGGGTTCTTGGACATTGCTCTCATCACATTTTACTGTTGGTTCCATACTTATGAGACCATTGGAAACTTTAGCACAGAGGCAGAGTGTCCCAAGCTGATTTCATGGGCCAAGAGGTGCATGCAGAAGGAGAGTGTTTCTAAGTCTCTTGCTGATGAGAAAAAGGTGCATGAGTTGATTCTTGGGACGCAGAAGATGCTTGGTGTGTAATAGAGGAAGAGAATTATTGGATGCTGACAGCTGACATGCTGTGCGGGTTAATTATATCATTGGCGTCCTGAAATGGAACTGTTAGGTTGTATCTAGTCTTGTAATATTAGTCAGGTACTCTGATGAGAGATACTTTGTTGTGTCTATCGAATGTTAAGAGGCTTGAGAATAATTGAAGTATTCTGGTGAGAGATACTTCTGTAGTAGTGTGGTGTGTGAGAGTCCCGTCCTTTGAGTCATAATTCATAAGACTATGCAAGTATATCTACTAGAAAAAGGGCCTTCATCAACATATAAATATGTGTCCCTATATATGTATTAATTTGATCCCATTGGTATTACAGACACTTCCTCGTTACTCGCTGTCTCTTTTCTTTTTCTCTGAAGAAACAAAAATTAAAAAATGGTGCAAGTCCTTCATTTTTGGAATTGAGAAATCTGTTATTTCGAACTTCAAAGTTGAGGCAAAGGCAAAGGAGCAATGTTTTACGTTCAAGTAACTTGGGGTAAATTTCTGGCCTGATTTGAAACTGTATAGACCCAATGACCACTTGACCAGTGTGTTTGCAGTACTTTGCAGCTGATAACATGTTTACATGAATGAAACAACGTGTCCTAGAACAAAATCCATTTAGAAGAAGAAAGTATTCAAGTACATTTCAACTCCATACTATAACAAAAGTTAACACCAATGTCATACTACAAAAGCCAAAAAGAAAAAAGAAACAGATATTAAACAGGACCAGAGGCACGCCAGAGTACTTCAGACTATGGACGGCTTGGCTAAGTCCCAATTTATTGAAAATATAAACAAGCGAAAACAAGTTTGAATCGTGAAAAACCAGAACTAAGAAGATGACATAATGACAGTGATCACATTTTACTCAACTCCAAGTCTCTTCCTCATCTGCACAACAAACTCAAAAACCTTGTCCTGCTCAGGAAGGACCTTTGACACACACTCAATCTCCAAACTCCTCTTAACCCAAGCCACGAACTTTGGGCACTCTGGCTCCACACTGAAGTTACCAAATTTCTCATAGACAGAGAACCAAGAATGGAAAGGAATAAGAGATACATCAACGAATCCCAGGGTCTCTCCCCCAAAGAAAGGCTTGTCTCCAAGTTCCTCTTCTAACAACTTAATGTTATTAAGGAAGTCCTTCTTTGCGGCCTGCTGTTCTTCTCCTTTAGTTGTCCATGTCTTCCTCCCCGAATCATACATCTGCATTTTTCATTACCCAAAAATATTTAGTACAGCTAAAGCTTAATTAGCGAGTCATATATAAATATATAATCTTTCTATGTACAAGCCCCACACGGCCACACTCAAGATATGACAAATTTTATTCAGTTTAGCACTATTTCCAAACACTCTATTTGCCTCTCTTCAGCCATGTACTCATGTAGTGAGTAATAACTATGTCAACAATTCAAAAAGTTTCATACTTCGTTGAGTTCGTTCACAAAAGGCATTAGTAACAATACAAACAGGGAACCCATAATCGCAATCATGTCAAAACGAAACCATAACAGGCAAAGGTTGGGGCTTTTTACCTTCTTGTCGACGAAGTCGGCCCAGAACATAGCTTTGGACTTGAGGTAAGGATCGGAAGGCAACAGAGGAGCCTTGCCGTTCCAAACCTCGTCAATGTACAAAAGAGCAATGGTTGACTCGCAGACAGGCTTGCCATTGTGGATGAGAACCGGAATCTTCTTGTGAACCGGGTTCGACTTCAGTAACAACGGGCTCTTGTTCCTCAAGTCCTCCTCCTTGTACTCGTACTCAATGCCTTTCAGAGCCAGAGCGATCCTTAGCCGCATCCCGAAAGGGCTGGGCCAGAAATCCAACAGAACAACTTCATTTGCCATGGAAGAAGAGTTGAAGAGTTTGGTTTGATGTGAAATCGCAAAGAAAGACGAGAGAGTTGAGAGTGATGAGAAGTAGTAGATGTGAGCTTTGAGTGTGTAGGTGAGACTATTTATGGGCAAACCTCAGAAAGTAAAAAGAATGCAGAGTCGGCAGACCATCCCTCCATGGGCTCCATTGATTAAAGTTTCTATAAACTGGTGGGAGAATAGAAGGAGATGTTCTACTTTGCTTGCACCGGATGTCCGATATTCGAGATAGTTCCATTGAGATGGAAGTGCCACTACGTCAGTGCTTAGGCATCGTATCTATTGGAGCTTTACGGCTCCTCATGTGGTCTACTTTGAAATTTTCATTTTTAATATTTGATTTCACGGCTCGGGAGAACCCATGACATTCAATTATTCAAAGATTTTGTTGCATAATTTTATTTTGGAAAATGTACACCAAATCAGCTACCTAAAATATTTTCTTACCTAAATTCTTAATTCTTAAAAACAAGATTTCAATCTTAATTGGAAAGGTTACCAAGACGTACCCAATGATCAATCGAGAAGTATGGTGTGACCAAGATATGAAGTGTTACCGAGTGTTTTTTTACCCCGATTTTAAGGAGTGGTCAAACCCCTCTCGTGTTACTCTGTTTTGTTAGTCTAAGTTCTGTTATGCATCATTGTGTTATCTAGCATATGCATACTATATGACTTTTCTTTTAGCGGACCAGGTAATCCGGTGGAGTTCTGTATTCTTATTACAAGTTTCAAATGAATATAAAATTTTACGCCCTTTCAAAAAAGAAAAGAAAAGGTTATAAGATGTTTAACTATAACTAAGATTGATCTCCTTAGTTTGAGAACTTGGGAAACTTGTATATATACCTCACACTTTAGCCCTTCTTATATTTACTATATTGAACCTCTAATTACGGCCCAAATGCACTCTTACCGTCGGAACGTGCCAATATTCTGACAACATAGGAAGCGAGCCTGCTCGTTATCGCTCTAAGCAAACTACTATTACCCCTAATATCTAAATAAATCTTTCGATGCTACGAAATCCCACATAGGAAGGAGCTGTATGCTAGATAAGAACTTCTTCTCCATCAAGAAGCCACATATTAGAAACAACACTCAAATAGTACCTGGCTAAAAAAAATGGGGCAAAGATACAAAATACTTCCATCAGAGAGCTTCTAATCATCATAGGAAGAACTAGATCAAATGTATGTTCGATAGCTAGGGAGTGTGGCAAGATACATCATCGGGGCTGGAAGCTGTGGCATTGAACTACTATTATGATCTATTTTCCTCTGGAAATATCACTCAAACCAATATGTACCCGATTCTTACGTCTATGTCCCCTGTAATCACAGTTGACATGTAAGCAGGCCTTCTTGCTGACTACTATAATGAGGAAATCCGCCAAGTCCTGTTTCATATGGGACCTCATAATGCACTCGTTCTGAATGGCATGCCCCTGTTATTCTACCATAAGTATTGGGAGTTCGTAGGTCCGAATGTGATTTCTACGGTAAAGGAGCTTTTGGTCTCAGGTTAAATGTTACAAAAACTGAACTCTTCTTATGTGTGTCTGATCCCAAAATGTCCTTAACCGACTAAGGTAACAGACTACCGCCCTATTGCTTTGTGTGATGTAATTTTCAAGATTTGCACCAAAGTTATTGCTAAAAGGTTGAAGCCTATTTTGAACCAAATCATTGATCCGTGCCAAAGTGTTTTCATCCCAGGATGACTTATCACTGATAATAAGTTAGTAGCCAATGAAGTGGCACATTATTTATGAACCAAAGGATAGGGTCACCAGTCAGGCTTGCTATAAGATAAAAAAAAAGGTTCTAAAAATCTATGAGGACGCATCGAGACAAACCATCCATTAATTAATAATAATTAGCCAGAACCTGGCGATTGAGGATCAAGAGGACCTAGCGGGGATCTTGAGAATGGAACTAGTCACCTTCCATGAGAAGTGTCTTGGATTATTGACACATGTTGACCAGAGTAAAAAGACCACATTTTCTTATATTAAAGACAAGTTCTGGGATAAGTTGACAGGGTAGAAATGATCTTTTCTTAGTGCAGTTGTCAAGAATTGCCTATGAAGGTTATTTGCTACCAAAATAATTGTTATTTGCTACCAAAAGATTTCTGTAACGAGCTTCAGCAGATGTGCACAGACTTCTTCTTGGGTGACACAACTAAGAAAATAAAAATCCACTGATGCACTTGAGACAATATATGTAAACCGAAGAATTAAGGCAGTCCAGGCTTTAGGATCTATATGCTTTCAATCTGGCTATGTTAGCAAAACATTTGTGGTGTTTCTTCCAAAATCTAGAATTTTTGGTGAGCCAGATTTATCTGGCTAGGTATTTTCACTCATGTTCATTTCAGGATGCAATGATGAGTGATGCTCATTCTCACACATGGCATAACCATTTAGCAGCTATGCCGGTGTTGGACGGTGGGACTCGTTGGCAGGTATGTGATGATTCATATATTGCAGTTTGAGAAGACAATTGGTTATCTCGTCCCGATAACTTTAAACCAAAAGGCCTCATCAGATCCATCACAGTAGGAATGGAGGATCACGACAATAGCTTTCAGAGTTGGCCACAGGTATGTGCCACTGGTCTCTTCAGTGATCTCTTAGGTCAACTTGTTACTTTCATCTGGTTCTTATGGAAAGCAAGGGAAGACAAGCTTTGGAATCAATTTAAGTTTATTGGCAACATTGTGCGGATTGAAACACTGATGTGGCATGAACATTACGTGCATGTGAACCAGAAACCACTTAAACCCTCCCTTCAGATCTAACACTGGGTACCACCACCGCTATTGTGTATACATGGATGGTGCCTTCGATAGAAAGGCAGCTCGGGGTTACATTGGAGTAGATATTCGAGACTGGTTTGGCAAGTTTGTCATGGAATTCACTAAACTAGTGGAGGAATTTTATTCCCCATTAATTGTCGAGATTGCTATTGCATTTGAGGCATGTCAGTTGAGTTTGGAATATGGATTTGACCTTTGTTTGGTTTAGCTCGGACTTTCTCATACTAGTCAAGGAAGTGCATTATTTGGACATAATTTCTTCAAAACTTCAGAATACATGTGAAGATGTGGTAGACTTGTTCTTCCAGTCTCCTAATTCTACTTACAGCCATCTCCGGTGTGAAGCCAATAGTGTAGCACACATTCTAGCTAAATGAGCCATGTTTAATGTCCTTAGTCCCACTATTTTTCCACGGCTCCACCCCTTCTAATGAAGATGATCGAGAATAATTGTACTTAATTCCTGATTAATGAAATTTATGACTTTAAAAAAAATCTAGTACTACCCCTTCGGCGCCACAAGAAATCCAATGGTGATACCTTGAAGGACTTGTTATTGGGTGATCTAGTTGTTGCCACACTTTCAACCATCATTAAATACCCATTTTTAGATCATTAATGGTAAGTGCACATTAATTGATCATATATACCATATGTCTATCAACATTAAATATTTTTCTTGGAAAGTTGAAGGCCAGAAACTCTCGTCTACACCTCGACACACTTAGTGTTAAATTAAAAGTGACGACAACAGTTAAGTTTGAAGATTACAATAGTCTAAGAGATTGCACTTAACCAACATTATAAATTAAATTATCCTCCAAGCTAACATTAGAAATATTTCCCTTAACACAATTTACTGGTTCATGCTTATAAGAACTCATGCTTATAAAAATTGTAAACACTAAGAGAATACCCTAGGCCCGAGAGAGAAAACTCTCGCGTGCGCAACATTAGATGCTTTGGAAAGATCATCTTCGTTCCGATGGCAGAGGGCTGGTTCGTGGTGAAGTTCTTATCCTCCTTGAGTCATAAAAAGGTCGTGATGAATGGCCCTAGGTATTTCCAAACCATGATTGTGGTGGTGGAGGTTTTCAAAGACATGTCTGATCCGTTAAAGGTCTCGGCAGCAATGGGCCATGCTTGGGTCTCGGTGAAGTCACAGGTGGGTTAATGGATGGCTAGTGCCCTCCAAGTCAAATGGTGTCAGAGAATTGGCAACAACATTGATTTATCTCTATCATGAATGGAAATTATTGGATTTGAAATCAGAAATGCATATTCTAGTTACCTTGGATTTTAGTCGTTCTTTGGTAGTTCGGAAACGCTATAGATTTAACGATTATTATGCTTAAGATTGGTATTAAGTTATGAAAAGATCCATGGATTTTTCCCGGATTGTGATTCTTTTGTGCATGGACCAACATGTTGTGTTTTGTTGCAGGAAGCTGTCCTGCCGCAACCTTCACCTATCTCAGCTAGAGTTGGCAGTAATAGTGGCGGAGGAACCTCAGTGGCAGCCTTCTGCAAGAGATGGGAGCAAGGTACTGTGGGCAAAATTCAGCAGGGGTACCCAGGGAGTTCGGGTTGTAGCACCTCTATCCTAAGATTTCTCAATGTGATGCAACAGAGGGGTAGTGACCCACCAGTTTGTACACAGACCAAGGAGGTGGAATAACCTCAGCCTCATCCAGATGTAGTCATGACCCAACCGACAAGGGTGGGAGAGAGTAGTAGGGTTCCGGAAGTTCCAAAGGAACCAGTCAACTTTACTATGGAGAACCCTTTATTTTGAGAAACTCCAACTAACCAGTGTGTTTTCTTATAGATGGAAGATCAAAGCTATATTCAAGCCTCAGGACCAGGAGGTTTGAAAGAAAAGACGGCAGAGGCATTATTGGATGCATCTAATGTTGTTGGTTCAAAGTTAATAACTGTCCCCGGTGTTAGTGAGTCGCAGGGCGAAGGTATCATCATGACCGCCAGTGTTCCTGATCCACCAGTCCCAATTTTAGAGCTTCTTGCTGGAGGTTCGAACTTACATGTTGGTTCATATGGTTCAGTAGCTGAACGTCAGGAGTCCAACGGTGCTAATCATATGTCTTATGAATTTGGAAAGCATATGGTGGAGGATAACACAGGTTAACTGAAGAGAGACTTCACGTCGGCAAGGGTAGAGGAAGCTCAAAGTAGAAAGCAGATAACAAGTCGAAAAGGAACAAGCTAAAGCCAGTTCATGAACGAAAGAAAATCTCACCAAAGAAGAAGTCGATCTTGATCCTAGCAGGAACGTATGTTGAGGCACTGCGGCTTAGTACCACACAGTAGAGAAGGTGTCTTGATATACACACTAGTGGGGAAGAGATTCGAGGCGACGAAACTTCATGGTCTCCTCGGATCATTTTCTCGTCGCCTCGATTCGATGTGACCAACCCTTTGTCGCCAACGCCACGTCGCTTGAGATTCATCCCTTCACTATTGGGGCGACGAAGATTGAAAAACTTCGTCGCTTCATTTTATTTGAAGCGACAAAGACAATCTTCGTCGCTTCGAATTTGTGCCGCGTAGATATCAGTCGTCGCTTCAATGAAAAAGGGGGCGACGAAGATTGAGCAATCTTCGTCGCTTCAATGAAAAACGGGGCGACAAAGATTGATCAATCTTCGTCGCTTCAATGAAAAACGGGGCGACGAAGATTGATCAATCTTCGTCGCTTAAATGAAAAACGGGGCGACGAAAATTGATCAATCTTCGTCGCTTCAATGGAAACGGGGCGACGAAGATTGATCAATCTTCATCGCTTCAATGAGTGAAAGAGGAAAAAAAATTAAATATTAACGTACCAAGTCACGACAGTTCACAATTTAAAAGCACAAGAACTCATTCAACCACAAATCAAGTTATATTGAAAAATATGCCACAAATCAAAATGTACACAGTTTATACAAAGCCTAAATACTATTGCTCGATTCACACAGTATACTCATGCTCGGGGACGGTGATGCAGCTCGATTACGTGCCAGGAGGTGGTGGAGGAGCTTGAGCTTGTTGACTCCCAGCCTGGATTGATCGCATGAAGGCCTCCATTTGTTGCACCCTTTGGGTGAGGTCATTATAATCCTCTCTGGCTTTGCGCGCCTCCTCACTCGATCTGCGCGCCGCCTCACTCGATCTGCGCGCCTCCTCTCTGGCTTCAACGACCTCCCTTTTCAGGGATTGGGTTTCCTCTACTCGGGCCCCTCCTCTCGGTTTGGGATCACGTGTGAGAGCGCACCCCACCCCTGTCACATCGAACAAGAACAAATAAATATGTTTGAATAGTACACAAAAATGGAGCAAAACGTAAATCGAGATAAACGACAAACAGATTTTATAGTCTTACCTCTTATAGAGGTCCCGGGCCTTGAACCCACCTCTTCCTCTATGATATTTATTTGTGTATCAAGAGGAAGAGGATGGTCTCGGGAAACCGCATTGCCGTCAGTGTCACCCGCTGCACTATCTTGTTGCGACAAGACTTCGTCGAGTCTTCGCTTCACTGCCGCCTGCTCAATTAAAATATATTAAATAAATAATATTACAATATGGTAAACAAAAATAATTGTAATAACATAACGTAACGTAACAAATTTTTGCTTACCACTTTGTCAGCCGCATTCTTGTCTGGCTGGTATACGTTAATCCAAGTCTGGACGACCGAATGGTGGTTGAGCTGCTGCTCCTTGTTCTTGTTTCAGTTTCCTCGATTCCGTTCGCACAATTTCTGCCACACAAAATAATTATTTTAAAATAAGAATAGATAAACATGTATATTTTTAAATAGTTGGCTACCAAAACTGTGCGGATAGTTTATGAAGCTTACCAAGTAAGCAGGGTCTTCGAAGTGGCCTTTTAACCACGCCCATTGTTCTTCCCTCCCTAGGAACTCGGCCGGAGTCTCCTGGCTGACGTGGAGATAATGCTGATGGCAATCATGCTTCCAATCCTTGTAGATTGTTTGCGCCATCGTATCAATAAAGTTCCACATCTCCACATTGGTCACCGGGATGTCATAGTTCGTCTAGCACAAAACATTTAAAATTCGTTATGTAAAAGTTATATTTACATAAACCGTAAAGTAACAAAGTAAGCTAAGCGCAGTAAGTATACCTCAATACTTGTATTGACGATATCGCGGTGCTCATTGCTAAGTCCCAAAAATCTAGGCGCAAGCATTGGAACTTTTCCGCGTATGATGCTACCAATGTCTCTGAACATCAGACTTCTAAACTCCCTCGTCGCAGGCCCCCGATGCCTCATAGAGTAAGCCACTTGTAGTCGCTTATTGTTGTTCATCCGAACGAGGTACTCAGTCTTCGTCCCGACAACAACCCTGCGCTGTATCGTCGTCGGGTTTCCGGTTGCCATGTCCACCATGTCGGGGAGTTTGGTCTTCTTGCACCGGATGCTGAGGGCGGGAGGGCGCTCTAAGGCCGTAGTGGCATCGCTGTCATCCACTGGTGGAATCGCGTCCTCAAGGTATGGGGCGGGCTTTAAACCCCCTAAACCCTCCGAATGATGTATCGCCGAGGTCCCGGATTGTCCCGTGGGGCAGCCCAACCCGGAAGCGTCCTCTCCGCTGTTGAATGGTCGCCACGCCGCCTCTGCAGCGGCCGCCGCCGCTTCACGACGCTGGAGCGCCGCTTTCCTCTTTTGCTGACTTGTAGTTCCGGGAGCCATTCTGTAAAAACAGTAAGAAAATACATGAAGAGGAACTGTGACTTGATCAAAATACATATAGCGTTAAAGGAATCAAGTATACATATCTAGATCATCGACAGAGCTGTATTACATGCACATTATAAGCAATGCGGAATCATCTAATACTACCAAGTCTACAACAAACTCAACTAAACAATTCGAAACTTTCCTAAACAAACTGATTAATCTTCATGTAATGCATATTGTTTCCTAGATATATATAGAGACTGATTAAGACTATGGCTTCGGAATGTAGTCATGAAGAGATCAATTACTAAATGTCATATTCACAAAAATAAGTGATATTTATCGTTGAATTGAAACAAAACCAAATTATGAGTTATAAAATTCGGTTAATTTTATAGTCGATATACATCGATATGGATTTTCTCTTTAATTGAAAGTAGAGTATGGATAGAGTGCAAATAAAAGTATGATTACTATGAAATTTTTATAACGAACAATCAGTATATATACTGTACGTATACAAATGCATTTGAAATACCATATGCTATTTCAATAACTATCAGTATAATGAACCTTGTGTTGGAACAAGAAAAGATGACGCACAAACAGAAAATTAAAGATATACAGTTTCAAACGTATAAGTAGGGTGCCATGCGTAGAGGGGCGCATTCCCTCTATATAGTTTTGGTTTCTTCCAGGCTACTACGTACATGTGTACTAGATTACAAAGAAGCTAAAGCACACATATAAAGATTACATGTATATAATACAGACTACATTACAAACAAGCACACACGTAGTCGTATATACATATACGAACCATTTCCTTTTTATGTTTCAATTCTCTGCTGATGTAGTGATGTTGGATCTTAACTATTTAAAATTTGCGGCCAAAATACTTAAATTTTGTTTATTGATTAACCAAAATATCGAAGCTTGAAACGAATCGATGAGCTAGAAATCTGATTAGATAGCCCATAACTGATCTCGAAAGGAACCTAACATTATTAGTAAAAGCATGCATATACGCAAGGCTTCATAGAAAGCTCAACCTGAAAATAATCAAAGCAACGGGAAAACAAATTAACCTTGTAATTGGTCATACGTACGAAGATGATAATTGTGCTAGATTTTCCATTTTAGTAGTCATGAAGAGATCAATTACTAAATGCCATATTCACAAAAAAAGTGATATTCATCGTTGAATTGAAAGAAAATCAAATCGGAGCAGAAGCTTGAATTGAAGCTAATGAGAGAGAGAGAGAGAGAGAGAGAGAGAGAGAGAGAGAGAGAGAGAGAGAGAGAGAGAGAGAGAGAGAGAGAGAGAGAGAGAGAGAGAGAGAGAGAGAGAGAGAGAGAGAGAGAGAGAGAGAGAGAGAGAGAGAGAGAGACCGGTGGATTCGGGAAGAAACCCGATTTGGGGATTTAGGGTTTTTGGGGAGTTAGGGATTTAGGGGGTGGGAGATTTGGGGATTTAGGGTTTAGGGGGAGAGGAGGAGCTTTAGGGTTTAGAGAGAGAGGTGGAGAAGAGGGTTTTGCACTTTCTGGAGGAGAATTGGGGGTTTTACAGAAGAGGGAGAGAAATGAACGAAGAAAGAAGAAGAAAGAAGAAGAAAGGAGAATCGAGCAAGTCTGGCTATTTAATCAATATGAGGTGACGAAGATTGATGCCTTCGTCGCTTCTATATTGAGGTGACGAAGATTGATTTATACGTCGCCTCGAATTCCTGAAGTGACTAAGTTTTCAATCTACGTCGCCTCGAATTCCTGAAGTGACCAAGTTTTAATCTTCATCGCTCCAATGTACTTACGCGACCAAGTTTCAATCTTTGTCGCTCCATTGTACTGAAGCGACCAAGTTTGCATTCACAGGGTTACCTTAGGGATCCATACTTGGTCACCTCATAGACTATTAACCCTAATCTAAGTGACGAAGATTGGTATCTTGGTCGCCTCGATATATTGAAGCGACGAAGATTGGTATCTTGGTCGCCTCGATATATTGAAGCGACGAAAATTGATATCTTGGTCGCCTCGATATATTGAAGCGACGAAGATTGGTATCTTGGTCGCCTCGATATATTGAAGCGACGAAGATTGATATCTTGGTCGCCTCATTTTGTGTTAATTTTAGAAATTCATAAAATATCTATTAATTTTTCAAATACATAATGTATAATGTACGCTTTAAACAATATTCATAGTAATATTAGTTTAATCCTCTTCCTCATCCTCGTCCTCGTCCTCATCCTCGTCCTCGTCCTCGTCCTCGTCCTCGTCCTCGTCCTCGTCCTCGTCCTCGTCCTCGTCCTCGTCATCGTCATCGTCATCGTCCTCGTCCTCGTCCTCGTCCTCGTCCTCGTCCTCGTCCTCGTCCTCGTCCTCGTCCTCGTCCTCGTCCTCGTCCTCGTCCTCGTCCTCGTCCTCGTCCTCGTCCTCGTCCTCGTCCTCGTCCTCGTCCTCGTCCTCGTCCTCGTCCTCGTCATCGTCCTCGTCCTCGTCCTCGTCCTCGTCCTCGTCATCGTCATCGTCCTCGTCCTCGTCCTCGTCCTTGTCTCTTTCTTCATCCAAAAGTAGTTGAAAATATTGGTAAAATTGTATCACCGTGGGAGTGTCCTCTTGGTAAGGCTCGAATATATGATCTCTTGTACGCGATATGTTTTCATCTATGGCAAGTACATCAGCGCTGTAGACATTGCGGTGCGACATTTCTTGTACTACCTTCCAAGTACCACCAGCCTTTGGATCGTCTATGTAGAATACTTGTTTTGCTTTGGTTGCAATTATGAAGGGTGAATCCTCATAGTAACTATTGTTTGTATCCACTGATATCAGTCCATGATCTGTTATAACGGTGTCAAGATCTTCCTCGTCGTCGGAGTTGTGCCATGTGCACTTAAACAATACGACTGGCATACGGCCTGCATATAATACTTCGACCACGTAGTTAAAATGGCCGTAGAACTTGGATGAACCCATGTCTATCATGACACTGCTGTTTTGAGTCACGGTTCTTTGAGCTCTATCAAACGAGGTGAACTTGATACCATTCACATAACACGACTTATAAACCCGGAATTGCTGAGGTCGTAGAGCTAATGACTTTATTCCTGCAACCAAGCTCGGGTCCTTGTTTTTTTCCTTAAGGGACACCTGAGAGATAAGTGTTAGATAGGTGAAAGATAAGTGTTATAAACCCTCAAAGAACCTTACAACAATTAATAGTTGGATGTACCCATGTTAAGAACCATTGAAGAAAACTCCTCCTCCGACGAAGATCGTTGAAATCTTCACCATTTTTAGCCTTGAACCTTCTGAGATGTTCTTCTAGGTAAGGTTTGACTTCGTCTGTTTCCACCAAGACTTGCCAGTGAGTCTCAGCAGTCTCTGCCTCAGTCAACCTGAACTGGCAACGAGTCTCGATAATATCTGGTCTTACTAAGAGTGAAACACAGCTGATATTCCACTCTAGGGAAGTGTCGATATCTTCGTGGTCCACTCGTCTGAGATAAGACTTACAATACGTCATCGACTCATGTACGAGGTACTGTTCAGCAATACTACCTTCCGGGTAACATGTATTCCTCATTGACTTTTTATATTTTCCTAATTGCCTGCAAAAACACATAGAGGGTTAGTACAATATTTTCCTAATTGCCGACGTATTACATAACGAACATAATATTAGCAATGAAAAACATTTTACCTTTCAATTGGATACATCCATGTATAGTGTACTGGACCTGTAAGGAATACTTGTTCGGGTAGATGAACCATGAGATGAACCATAGATGTAAAAAAATGTGGAGGAAAAATGAGCTCTAAATTGCAGAGAATCATCACTATCTCAGTTTCCATGTCACGCACAACCTCCTTCTTAAGCTCCCTATTGCACAGTTGACGAAACCAATTTGACAGTGCTATCAATGGCTTCACAACGTTTTCTGGCAGGAACCCTCTGATAACCACGGGAAGAAGACGTTGAAGCAATACATGGCAATCATGTGTCTCCAATCCATAAAACTATGATGGGGAACTCACTTTCACCTTATTTCTCAAACTACCTGCATAACCAAGAGGATACTTAACATCCCTGAACCACTGGAACACATCTTCTAGATCATCCTTTTAACTAAAAAGGGTGCATGAGGAACCTTCGTCCTCCCCTCGTCACCCTCTCTTTGCCACTGGTTTTTTCGCACATTCCTCTTCTTCAAAGCAGCGCGAGCTTTTGGACCATCCTTAGACTTCTTATCAATCGCAAAAATGGTTCCAAGGATGTTGTCACACACATTTTTTTCAATGTGCATGACATCTAAGCAATGTCTGATCTATAATGATGACCAATAAGGCAGCTCCAAAATATGCTTTCGTGAGTCCAACACTGTCTGTTATTCGGATTGTACGACACCTTCAAGTCGTCATGTTGGCTAAGAATAGGGTAAACGTGTGACCTAACGTCCTCCAAAATTTCATCTCCACTCTTCTGATAGGGTCTTCCGCCAAACTCCACCTTCCTGTTAAATTCCTTACTCAATCGCCAATGGTGGTCTTGGTGGAGCCATTTTCGATGACCTTCATAAACTATCCTCCCACATATATGCTCTGAAGTTAGCTCATCTAGAAAAATTGGACATACCTTGTACCCTTTCACAGTTGACCACGCAAGCATCCATAAACCAGGAAAGTCGCTAATAGTCCACATTACCGTTGCCTTCATCAAGAATACCTCATTGTCTACTTGATCAAAAGTATGGACTCCAACGACCCATAAATGTATTAGCTCCTCGATCATCGGCTCAATGAGTACACTAAGGCACTTTCCGGGAGATTTAGGGCCTGGAATCAACACTGATAACATGTTATATTCCTTCTTCATGCATATTGACGGTGGTAGATTGTACGGCATCACAACAACGGGCCATGTACTATGCAAAGTTCCCATTGTTCCGAATGGATTGAAACCGTCTGTTGCAACTCCAAGGCGCACATTCCTGCAGTCCCGTGCGAAACCTGGAAAAGTTCTGTCAAAATGTTGAAACGCTTCTCCATCAGCTGGGTGGCTGAGGCTACCAGCCACGCATATTCGCTCCCCCAGCCATCGCATATGCTTGGCAGTGTGTGGGGACATAAACAAACACTTCAACCTTGGTGTTAGAGGGAAGTTACGAATCATTTTTTTGGGAATATCATTCGTATATGGCTTATATCTTTCAGAATAACACACTGGACAAATCCTCTCGTTTACAAGCGCCCCCCTAAACAACACACAGTTAAACTCACATGCATCAATTCTTTCGTAACCGAGTGAAAGATCACTCAAGATTTTTTTAATTCTCGAGTATGAACAAGGGAATGTGTGCCCTTTAGGAAGAAGTTTATTAATGTAAATACATAAAGAGTCAACACTTGTGTTCGACCATCCTTTTTCATTTTTCATTTCCATTGCATCTACTATGGCACTCAAAACAGTTTCCTCACTGCCTTCATATAATGGGGTCTGTGACTCCTTCATTAATCTATCGTACTTTTCATAATCATCGTCTACCATGTCATTGAAGTTCATGCCAGAATTATCTTCCACTAATTGTTGGGGTGCATCTGCATGGTATCCAGGATAATAGGGATATGCATCATGTAGAATCTCCAACTGCGGGTTCACTGAAGGACCGACACCACTAAAAGGACCGACTTTGTCTTGAAGCCACTATCTTCGTTGACTGAGCATTGCCTGTTCACCAGAAACTTCCCCGTGAAGGTGCCAGACTGTATAATCCGGACTCAAACCACTATGTGATAAGTGATGATACATGACATCCATAGTAACCTTGAATGGACCGTTCTTACAACGTTTGCACGGGCAGTAGTGATAATCGGCTCCGTTACTATGTCGCCGGGCAAAATTCATAAACTCGAATATGCCTGTGATGTACCTTGGATTAGCATGATGATATGTCATCCAAGTTTTTTCTGGGTGTCCGTCCATGTTTCCTGTCAACATAAACAATCAATATGAACAAAGTTACCACGCCACAGTTACGATTCAACCAAAACCCCACACTTCTTCGGCTTATGCCTCCGGGTTGGGTTCTATCCCCTTCAGGGGAACACGACATTTGTCAAAACTCTTGCACCCATGCGTTTCAGCTCCAGTTTAGGAAAATTTCGGCAGCATCTCCCTACAGTTCCCCGAGTGCACACATATCTAAACAACCTAATTTGCACTTGGGGAACATTGAAAGGAGACACTGTCGAAACCATATCCCAAAACTTAAACTGAAATCACATGAATAGCAAAAGGATCAACAAAGTCATGTTCACCTAAAGTGTCCAAAAATGGGACAATTCGAGAATCAACAACTCAACTCGATCAACTAGATGAGTTGTTGATTCTCAAACGAGAGTTCTAAGTTGATAAACACCACAATTATATATAACCATATGCTCGATTTCATGATTAACACTAATAACACTACTAATTAAGACTCGAATTAATACACCTAATCTACACTAATCATCAATAAATTTCACTAAATTTAACCAAATTTCAAACATTATTCATGAACCCGTAACATGATTTATCACAATTTAATGATTCAAACACTAAAACTACAACATAAGACCAAATTCAATTCAACTTCAAAAATTTCACATAAACTTCATTTTCACTTCTAATCATCAATAAATTTCACTAAATTTAACCAAATTTCAAACATTATTCATGAACCCATAACATGATTTATCACAATTCAATGATTCAAACATTAAAACTACAACATAACACCAAATTCAATTCAACTTCAAAAATTTCACATAAACTTCATTTTCACTTCTAAATTAACATATTATGGTCATAAAGAGGGTTAAAGAGATACAAATCAAACTAACCTTACTCAAGAATCAAATGAATGGCAAGAACAACCTTCTTCCTCAATTTCCTAAAATTTCTCCCAAAATCACACAAGAACAGCTCCAGAACGCGAATGAACTGTTTTTCTAAAATTTTAACTTTATGAACGGTTTGACTTTAAGAAGAAGAGCAGATTCAGATTTAAAAAAAAACGAGGTGACGAAGATTGATCAATCTTCGTCGCTTCGATTTTCTTTGAGGCGACCAATAACATTTTCGTCGCTTCGAATGTAAAAAGTGGTCGCCTCATCTAATTGAAGCGACCAAGATCAATCTTCGTTGCCTCAATTAGTTGAAGCGACGTAAGTAATATCTGAGGCAACCATTCCATTCTTCGTCGCCTCATTGAGATTGGGGCGACGAAGAAACTTAACTTCGTCGCTCCAAAGCTCTCCTCCAGTAGTAACACTAAGGAATGGTGCCTCCGATCATTTTTTTTAGTATTTGCGTTACTCTGGTTTGTCTATCTAGCCGGTGGAATCTTGTACTACTATTACATATTAGAATGAAAATTATTGCCTTCTCAAAAAAAAAAACTCATACTTATAAGAACTCAGAAACTTCACCATATAGGAAAATTAGCCCCCTCTGTTCAAATATTCGGAAGAAATCAGAAAGAAAAGGTAGAATGGTCGTAATCATCATATATTCATATATATAGTGTGTTTGCAGCTAATAACGAGAAAGATAGAGTAGAAAAAAAACCACTTTTACGTCCTTGAGAACAAATACAATTACATTTAGAAGAAGAAAGTGATCAGGTACATTTTAACTCCATGCTAGAAATTAACAAAGTTAACAACAATGTAAATGTCATAGAAAGCAAAAGCAAAAAAAAAGGAAAGAAAAAAGGGACGTAAAGAGCCACAGTATGGTTCAGAGTTCAGAATATGGATACGGCCAAGTCCTAATTTATTGAAAATACAAACAAACCGAAACCAAGTTTGAATCTAGATCCAACAGATGATCAAATGACATTGATCGCATCTTACTCGATTCCAAGCTTCTTCCTAAGCTCCATAGCAAAGCCATAAACCTTGTCATGCTCGGGAAGAGCCTCGGACACACACTCCATCTCCAAACACCTCTTAACCCAAGCCATGAACTTTGGGCACTCTTTCTGCACACTGAAGTTGCCGAATGTTTCGTAGACAGAGAACCAAGAATAGAAAGGAACAAGTGATACATCCACGAACCCGAGAGTTTCGCCCCCAAAGAATGGCTTGTCTCCAAGTTCCTCTTCTAGCAACTTAATGCTATCAAGGAAGTTCTTCTTTGTTGCCTCATGTTCTTCTCCTTTAGTTGTCCACGTCTTTTTCCCAAAATCATATATCTGCATCTCCCATTACCCAATTATTTCAGTGTCTCATAGTCGATCGATAAAACCTGTCAAAAGCTTTTCTAGTTTTGCAATATTTCAAAACAGTTTATACATTTGATAGTGATTCTTATGTTTACAATTCATAAAGTTTCATACTTTTTCATAGAAAGCATATACATGTAGTATTAATACATGCATGCATGCAGGGGAATCGATCTAAATACACAATCAGTTCTAAATAAAAGGCCAGGATTGCGGCTTTTACCTTCTTGTCGACGAAGTCCGCCCAGAACAAGGCTTGAGATTTAAGGTAAGGATTGGAGGGCAACAGGGGAACCTTGTCGTTCCAAACCTCATCAATGTACTGAAGAGCAATGGTGGACTCGCAGACTGGCCTGCCGTTGTGAATGAGAACCGGGATCTTCTTATGAACCGGGTTCGACTGCAGCAAGAGCGAGCTCTTGTTTTACAGGTCCTCCTCCTTGTACTCGTACTTGACACCTTTCAGAGCCAGAGCGATTCTCAGCCTCATCCCAAAAGGGGTGGGCCAGAAATCCAACAACACAACTTCATTTGCCAAAAATGTCACGTCCGAATTTTGGTTGGTCATGGACAGCCTTGTTACCCATAACTGGGTAGTCAAATCTCATCCTTTGGAAAAATACATTAATGAGAGTACGTGCATGGCTCATATATGTCATAATATTTTCTCAGTTCACATTCAAATATAATTTCTAATAAAAATCTAAGCCACTTATAACATAATACGTCACGAATTTATTAACAACGTACATATTTCGGATGATCATGTCACTGCTGTCCGGCCTTTATTTGTACGCATCAAGAAACTAATTAATGTTCTTCTCTATGTCCTTTGCTCATACTACTTTTCCTCATTTCCACGACAGTGTCGTATGGCTCATCCGGGCTAGGAAGAGACTTGGAGACACCCTCTTCCTGGAGACACCTAAACCAAGCTATGAACTTTGGGCCTGCCTCGAGATTAAACTCGCCAAATTTCTCGAAGACGTAAAACCAGGAACCGAAAGGAAGAAGTGACACATCCACCAATCCAAGAGTCTCGTCTCCAAAGAAAGGCCTGTCGCCGAGCTCTCCTTCTAGTATCTTTATGTTAATAATCAGGTCCTTCTTTACTGCCTCCAGATCTTCTCCTTTGGCTGTCCACAACCCTCTAAGGGAACTAGACATCTGCATTTCCAATTAAAAAAAAAAGATCTATGATTACTCGTAGTTTTGTGTCGATGTTCCGGTACGTAACTAACTGTATGTGCTTAAATTTGATTAGTTAATTCATGCTATTGCTATGAATTATGTGTCTCAGTTACTATCTTAAATTCTTGATGTTACATATTGTGGGAGTCGGTTTTGGCTCCCTGAGTTGGGGAAAGATGAGATCAGGTTATCTGATTCCGGATGAGGTCCAATAAGGCCAGAAATGAGCCTAGGCTTGGACGACTAGAGTTTCGATTAAAGAACGAATTATGTAGAAGTTTTTGAAAGTATCTGGAATGTTGTAGAGACTTCTAGAATGTTCGATGACATGACAATTTCAGGGTAAGATCGGATCTTGAGGAGGCTAGGCAATCTGACCACGAGGAATTGTTTGATTAGACCTCGGGGAGATTGGCAGAATCTGAGAGGAATAATGTAAGATTTACGATGTATTCGAGGGAATTATGCCAAATGGCATGTGGTAATCATAAGATTTGATTGACCCTGGATATGGAGATTCATTCCTTAATGAACCTCTCTTTTCCTAATGTAAAGTAGTCTGGTTCGATAAGGACTATACTTAGACCTAACAAGATCTCTATATATAGACCGATCATACATGGTCTCAAGTAACGTTATTCTGCCCTAATCATTACTCTATTCTGAAGATAAAGTTCTGACATAAGGTTTGGAGGGTCTAAGAATGGTACCACACCGTGCTCCGACTTGTTTTGTAGGTTTACGAAGATCTAAGCCGTAGTGGGATAAATTTGCTCTCACAAATTGGTGCTCTCGTTGAGAGCGAAACCCTAGAATAACTCTCATAAACGAAAGAACATGGAAGACACCACCGACGTGAGTAACCAGCATAACAAGGAGACAACCCCGCCAACGGAAAACAATCAAGTCACCCTCTACACGGGGGCATCGAGGCATAGAGGTGCCCTCACGTACCAAGTTCAGCCGAGAAACCTTGCGAAAGAAGGGCATATGAGCGAAGAAGAAGGATCCGATCAGGAGAATTAATGAGCTAGGGGTGGAGGGCCAAAGTCGATCAAGACCTTCACCGGGCTGAAAAACGGTATATGAACCTGAGGGTTGATGTAGCTGTGTTGCAACAGTCCACTGAGGGGGCCGCTAGAAGCACGAACGAGCTGGTGGGCACTGTGGCTGTCGTCCAGGCCACCTTACTGAATCTGATGGAACTGTTAAAGAACCAGGGATTGGTCACGCTTGACCCACCCCGACGGAAGTACAGAGAGCCCTAGCGGTGGAGCAAAACAACCAACAGGAGGCAACAATTGATACTGAGACCCCCAGGGGTTGCAGCTCTGAGGAACATGATGGAGGAGTTTATAGAGATGCAGCATGCCCATAATGTTCGGACTAACCAAGAAATTGAGAAGCTAAGGGAGGAAGAGATGTCTAAGAAGGAATCAGAGGCAGAGCATAAGGCTTGTAGGATGTTGAGCCCCTTATGTCTAACATCTAGGATGCTGAGCCCCCCAAGAAGTGGAGCCACCCCAGGTTCGACAGATACTCGGGGGATTTATACCCATACTAACATGTGAGGATCTACCAGTTGGCAATGAATACTAGCCAATCGAACGGTGCTCGGATATGCAAGATGTTCTAGGCTAGTCTGAAGAACCATGCCCTACTATGGTATGAGACACTCCCCCCAGGTTCGATGGAGGATTGAAGAAGTTTGACAGCGGCCTTCTTCAAGAGGTATGAGAGCAATGCTGAGGGAACTAAGGATGTAACTTATCTCACATCCCTAAAGATGAAGCGGGGATAGGGCCTGAGGGAATGGGTCACGATGTTCAGTAAAGAGTATGCGACGGTCGATTGCAAGGACGATAATGTGGCGGCCACGGTATTCATCAATAAACTGGACATGGAGTTGGAATTGGATAGCAAATTGATTAGGAAGAAGACTAAAGACCTATCCACGGTCTATCATGAGGCCATGGATTATGCTCGAGTAGAGGATATGAGGACCTACAACAGCAGGGGTTCCCCAACAGAGAAAGCGTCCGGGGGTGGAACCAGCTCGAGGAAGAACATAAACAGCAGCAATACGAGCCAAAGGAGAAGTGGTTACGAAAATAAGAGGAATGCCTCAGAGCACCAGCCTGCTGATCAGGGTGGAAAGCTGTTCATCCCCCCCACAACGATCCCAATTTTGACCATACTCCACCACATGAAGAACGAACCATGGCTTAAAAGGCCACCACTGATGACGAGCAAGAGCGACTCCAGGGACTTTTTGCTTACCACAAGGTCAACGGGCATAAAACGATCGATTGTGGAATCCTAACGCGACACTTTGGAGAGCTGGTAGACCAGGGGTACTAGTAGGAATACCTGACTGAGGATTACAAGAAAAATCTCGAAGATTCATTAAAGCCGCAAGGTAATTGTAAGTGTCAGAGGAATAATGAGACCCTACCACCACCTCCTAAGGGCCAAGAGGAGAAGTACCCAATGCTGAACTGTATCCTCCAGGCTCCTGAGTACCCTGAGGATACTATCTTTCCTAGTCTGAATTGTATTATGGTAGAGGCAGAGGAGATTGGGGCAACCCTCAAGGAGAAGGAGCACGAAATGAAGAGGCGCAAGGCTGGGGGTGAACCTAAGGTCAGAACCAGGAAGAATATGCTCGATTTTTCAGATGTAGACCTCTTTAAATAGGAGGAAGATCACGACGACGCCTTGGTCGTCAACATTAGAATGGCCCACATGACAATGGCTAGGGTCTTGGTCGACAACAGAGCTGCTGTGAACGTTATGTTCAAAGATGCTGTGGAGAGAATGGGATTGATAGGGGCAATCCAGGATCATCGAACAACACTCATGGGATTTGAAGGTTCGATAGTAAGAACCTCAGGGATCATTCCTCTCCAGGTGGGGACGCCTATCACCAACCTAACGACGTGGTTCACTGTGGTCGACGCCCCGTCCTCCCATAATGCCATCCTAGAGAGACCATGGCTCCACAGGATGAGGGCGGTAGAATCAACCTACCACTAGGTCCTTAAGTACCCAACTTTGGAGGGCCCCGACACCATTAAGGGAGACAGAGCTGCGGCGAGGTTGTGCACGGTACTAGCCGCCTAGGTCATAAAAAATGAAATGAAAGGAGAGGCTGGGGGCATGGTTTCCCCAACTCTGCCTGCATAGCAATCACAGAGTGGGGGTCGAGATGGCATGATTGACGAGATAGACTTGAAGCTCGACCCCTAGGAACTTCCTTTGAAGGAGAAGGAAGAGGAAGAGGAAGATACAGTTCTCGAACCTTTTGACCAAGATCAACCTAATCGATGCACAAGGATTGGGTTAGGCCTAGGTGGAGATGAGCGTAAGGGCCTGACATACCTGTTGAGGGAGTACAAGGACGTTTTCGCATGGTCGACACGAGCCATGCTAGGGATTGATAGGAGAATAATCGAGCACCGACTTCATGTAGATCCCAAGGTGAGCCCCGTAACGCAGAAGAATAGAACCTTTGCTCTTGAACGTAACAGGATAATTGAGCAGGAAGTGGAAAAACTACTAGCAGTAGGCTTCGTCAAGGATGTCCAACACTCTGAATGGCTCTCTAATGTGGTTCTTGTCAAGAAGAAGAATGGTAAACCTAGGGTTTGTGTTGACTTCACATACCTCAACAAGGCATGCCCCAAGGACGGCTTCCCCTTACCTAGGATCAATCAGCTGGTGGATTCCACTGCAAGTCACGAACTCCTTAGCTTCATGGATGCATATAGCGGCTATAATCAGATCAAGATGGAAGAGGACGATTTGGAAAAAATGACATTTGTAACTGAGAAAGGAGTTTACGCCTACGAGGTAATGCCATTTGGATTGAAGAATGCATGAGTAACGTACCAGAGGCTAGTGTACAAGGTGTTCAAACCCCTGCTTGGAGGCCTCCCCCTACTCGATTAGAGCTTGGACGTGTAGGGGCTTGAGGTGGAGGCTCCTTTCTTGTGGACTTGGGGGGCTCGAGGGACCTTAGTCAACTCCTGGTGATTCCCATGCTGGAGGAGCACGATGCCCTCCAGGCCTCCAGGGTTGAGGCATTCCTTGCTCTATAACCACCGACACTTGCGGTACTTAGTGAGGCCAGGGCGTCATTCACGAGGTTGCGGCGCAAATCAAAAGCTCTGGTAAGCTCCTCCAGCAGCTTGGGTAGACGGTTGACGATGGTAGGAACCTTGAAGCCGGCTTCCTGGCCAAGCTTTTCCCAATCCCCGAATACAAGGATATGAGTCTTCTTCCAGTCCTTGGGAGAGTAGAGAGTATCAATCAAAAATGAGTCCTTGACATACATGATTCGTTGGGAGAGGTAGAACTAGTTCACCAGGGTGGGCTTGACTAGGAACAAGAGCCTGAACTTCGGCAGGCCCATACGGCAGTCGAACCATCGATTGAGCCGGTTGAAGCAAGCCAGACAGTGAAAGCTGTGTGGGCACCATTGCTCCACAGCGACGTCGTATAACTCTAGAGCAGTATAGATGAAGGGAGGAATTGGGAAGGAAAGTCCGTAGACAATCTAGAAAGGGTGAACGAGCAGGCCCGGACCATGAGCCTTCTCGAGCTCTGATAGTCTTGTTTCGTCTTGGACGAGGGCAAGTCGGAAACTTTCGTTGTCCCCTCTGGAAGAAAGATTGAATAAAAGAGGCCAAAAGGTGTCGGCAGAGTCGACCTTCAAAACCGAAGGGTAAAGCTCCTCACGAACCTTTTTGGACGCAGCCTTGGAGACGCACGGCTGAAGTTGCGTGGTGATGGGATCAGCCTCAACCTCTAGAATGTGAGGCTGGACAACTTTGACCTCTTCTACTTTGAAATTAGTGGGGGAGGAGAGATCTTGAACGACCTTGACGGAGGGTTCTCGGCTTGGTTTAGCGGCGGCCGGTTGGGACTGCATAATAGGCACGGCGACAGTAAGTAGCTTGGAAGTATCGATTTGGTCGATGGAATTGGGGTCCTGGAGAATGGTGATATTATGGCTGATGATCTCGTTATGAATAGGAGAGGGAGTATTTTTGGAAGCCATAGAAGCTTTTTAGGTTTTTGAACGAATTGAAAGCTTTATGGGATTTTTTTGGGAAGAGAGAGCCTGAAGGTTTGAGGATGCAGAAAGGGTTTTATGGGTTCGATAGAAAGACTGAGTAAGTAAGAGAATGTAAAAAATGGGAGAGAAGGAGGGTTCTGATTTATATATGATGAAGGGGTATGAACAGAAGGGGAATGGCCGTTTGAAGAAAGAGGTGGTTTTAGATTCTGAGGGATGCAATTGGGTTTGAAAAAGAGTGGGAATGGAAAGGGCTGCATTAGTTGGGAAGACACATGATGGTTGACGAGATTTAATGACGCTTGCGTCATGATGAAGATGGCACAGTAAAGACACATGCTTGGGATTTCGTGCGCAGCAAGGCAGGAAAGCTGAAGCGCTTTTTGAAAACTGAAGCAGTAAAGCTTGGATAAACAGCAGCGTAAGGCCAACACGTGTCAAACCTCACACTGCTATGGGGGCATTTGTAGGAGTCAGTTTTGGCCCCCCTGAGGTCGGGAAAGATGAGCACGGGTTATTTGATTCCGGATGAAGTCCGGTAAGGCCAAGAATGGGCCTGAACTTGGATGACTAAGGTTTTGATTAAAGAACGAATTATCTAGAGGTTTCTGGAAGGCAATAATCAATAATTCCTCAACCAAAACAAATTCAATCCTCAAACATTCCAACTTATCAATATGCAATTGTGTAATTACAGTAGCAAAGCTCCCTCTTTTTGCTTAGACTAGAACAAAGATTCGTGAAGAAGGAAAAAATATCCAAGTAACACGAAGCATAAATTCCTTGAGAAAATCATTGAGCTCAATTAGAAAACCCTAAATCAAAAAAGTTTAGGGCTTCACGCAAAGAATTCCCGAACATAGCTCAAAATCTCAATTCAACTACAGACGACGACTTGTATATCAAAACCAAAGCTTCGATAGAGAACAAAAAAATAGATATGCAGTAGATTATAGAATCACGTCTCAAAATCAAAGACAAACAAATGAGAGAACATAGAGCTTAGCTGATGAATGCTTAAGAAGTACAAAAGATGATGACCGGAATATGATAGTGGTAGCCGTAATATGCAACGGAAGACAAGTTTTGAGGCTCTAGATCTCAAAATTTTGGGGATGATACCATGCCAGCTTTCTGTATATGAGCTCAGACTGGAGAAGATGAATAAAGAGAATGAAAGAGTAAGAGAGAAAAGAAGCATTTTGTATCTATTGATTGATCTGAAATGAATTACAATTACAGTAAATGTAGCTATTTATACTAGTCTAGGAAACTACATGTCGTAGAGACTATAGCCTTACCAGATATGACCTTTGCAAAGCTATTGACAAAGCCTGTTGGTAGTCTGCCGACATCGATCATCTGCTGGATCTATGTTTCTCGCTACCCAAAGGGCGTAATTGTACACCATTCAGCGCCGCAATGTTCTTTTGGGACGCGAGCTACGACTGCTTTCGGCTCCCTTGAGGAGATACGAGCACCACTTTGCTTGATCTGGTAATTATCTGTGGAGTCCCAGTGGTATAACTAATCTGGAAGCAAGGTGACAAGTATGAGGCTATAGAGATGGCCAGCAAAAATCGTCCCGGATCTTACACCGCCTAGCTCACCACTTTCAGCAAGGATGAAACCACCCATGGAGGTATTACTTTTCTTGAAAACTGGCTAAGTATATTTTCTGTGTATCCTCCCAGAAATTCAACAAAAGATGGACCTAACTTGCCAAGTGCTTGTACGAAGGCACTAAGGTCGGGCTTGCTCAATCCATCCTCGTCGGCACATACTATAGCTTGAGGTGGATTTCTCTGCCAACGCTACAGTACAACTCTCCTGGGCCACTGTGGATTGTAGACCTGTGGCTATATGACTATTTTTTAGTGTTTCGTCATCCAGATCCAGAGCCATTCAAGGATGATGAGCTCCTTAGGAAAACTCTCCTCGAGCCTCTTCACACTGATCCACTCATATATAGCAGAACAACTTCGTCACCTTCTACTCGCATACCCTCATGCCTACTGACCCTATCAACACCATTTTCCAACCCCGCTTTCGTGAGGACTTAGCATCTGGAATTCTCTCCTCGCCAGAGCAAGATGACATGGCAAGGCTCATTTTCACCAGAGCCACACTTGCGCTAACCTGCATGTCCTTGATGCCAACAAGGTCTTTTATGAGCTCTACGCTCCCAATCATTTCTCCAGGCAGCTCGGGCTAACTCAGAGTTCACCGATGCCTTTGGTCAACTCGGTCAATCGCTACATCACTTAGGGGGCATATACACCCGGTGGAAAATGAAATGGAAGATGCTCACTTCGGCTTTCCAATCGTGGAGTTTTCAAGTGAAGCATTTACATTCTCATTCACACCATCCCTTAGTGTGACGAAGCAGTATTGTGCCTAGCGAGCATAATTCTGGGACGGCATCCCTACCGTGCAATCCTGACTCTCTTCACTAACATATTCAGGGAGTTTACTAGCAACTTCACCTCTTCATATGACAAAGAAGCCCTTTGGTATGACACGTCAGACGACCCCAGTGCACTAACTCCATGGCCCACTGTAAGCGATTTTAACTTATCCTTGCAAGAATTTTCCTTGCCATAGATAATTACAATGAGCCGACATAACAACATTTTTCTCCGCACACAGGCCACCACAAACACACCCCCATGGGCAGCCCCGACAGAAGTCACCCTTGTGGGAGACGAGATCCCCGCCACAACAAGCGCACCATCCCTTCGGACTTTGACTAGGAGATGGAAGATATGAATGAAGAACCTGGATCTCCGTGACCTATAAGTCACTCTTTGCTTATATTGCTAAGGATTAGGCCTCCATATAGTTTTCAACACTTCATTATTTCTTTTCAAAATCCTCGAAAATGCACTCGGACCATTTCCCTGGATCCCGTCACCAACGACATACACATATAAGTCGAGATAGTCAAATGAGCCCGCAGCCTCAGTAGTTGCTCCACTTCCACATCCTTGGTCAGGTCTGGCCGCAACTTATGCGCTGATGATGAAGCGGAGCTACAATTTGAGGAGAAAACACAGCCCCAACACTGGGCTTATCAATGGCAAGGGAAATCCATCCCGCTTGGTGACACCCAAACTCCAGATGTCCCTTGGCCCATGGTGACGAAAACACGCACTTCTCAAGCGAGTGGCAGCACCACCGACTACTCATCCGGCCCTCCAACGACTCTCCTCATGAGGTAGTTGTTTATGGTTATGCGACAAGTACACCCTCAAGTATTCTTTATGCTCCTTAACCTTTACTCGTCTGCAAGAGATGTTCCACGAGGGAACTCAACCTGAGGCGGGCTCCACGGCCAACGCACTCTCTAAGGGTCACGTTGATGCAAACGGGGATGAGGACGCTGCCTCCCAGAAAAATTAGTGCGCTGGAGCCATTGATGACACTTGCAAGGCTAGCAAGGAAATACCCCATTTCACATTCGCAGACTCCCATTTCTCCTTTCACGCCATGTAGTATGCTCCTGGACAAATCCCTGGGGTGGCTCTTGAAGATGAGGAGCAAGCAGAGGAAGAACAACCAATGTCCCTTCTTTAACTATCCAGCATGCCTCTGGCGAGGAAGAGGTACGCTCTTTCCATTTGACTTCAATTTTTAGAATATCCCTTAGTTCTTACGTGCATTATGCTCATTCCTCTGTCTTGTCAGGTTCACGAGGCTCCATTCACGCCAAACCCAACTTTGGGCAGTGCTTCAGTATTGTCCACCACTGAAAAGGACAATCTTGCCAATGCCCTTCAGAACGCACTGAGTGAGCCGAGCTTGACAGGTAAGACCTGGGATAGACCTAGTCTCGAAGCGATGCAGACCCCAAGTGCTTCTGGGCCCAGATCTACCAATGCCATCACTTCCCAACAGGCTTGGGAACTTGAAGCATTGTTTGTGAAGCTCTCCTCAATGGGCCTTGATCAAAAAAATATTGCTCTTGCCAATGACAGCATCCAGAAACTCTTTACCACTGATCTTGACAAACCTGAGGTCCTCAAGACAACTCTGGATGAAGTTACCAAGTTGCTGAGGATTGCCCTTAGTGAGCTTGGTTCCTCTCTTGATCTTCACGATCTTCAAGAGTTACAAATTTGCAAGGAAAATTGTACCACTACCTCTCGCAACACTCAGAAGCAAAGAAAGAGCAGGCCAAACTTGTGCATTCTAACTTCGGGCAACTCCAAGATCTTTTTAAGACCGTCACAGAGCATAACAAAGCCTTGGCATAGAAAGAAGCAGAACTAGCCCAACTCCAGGCAGAAGTGGGTTCCATGTGAGCTGTATACCTCCTCGTACATTCTACCGCTGACCAGCTGTTACGAGAGAGCTTTGTTCGTGTCAATGCCTTCAAAGAAGTAGAAAAAGAAGCTTTATTATCCCTAGAGGCCTTCTGTGAAGCTTGGGCCAAGTATGAGCATGCCAAGATTGAGCTCAAACGAAGAGCGATCCATATGTGAACTAAGGTCGATCTTTTGTAATGGGCCTTTTTGTTATTGCCCAAGTTGTATTTAAATACTTATAAGTCTATCTTAAGTTAAGTATTTATTTATCTATGTGTGGGCCTTGTATACATACCAATCTTTAAATCCATTTTCTTCAGTTCAAACCCACCTGGGCCTTAAATGCCGGCCTTATCGAAACAAGTAAGTCGAATTTCGGCCCACTACTACACGAGGACTTACACTTAACCCATTCAATTATTCTAAATATCCTTAGAATTAGGATTTAAATTTTGAATTTGAATTTTGAAACATGCAGTCAAATCACGTCAAATCTTTCAATTTGCAAGGAGCACGCTTCCTTCCCTTAAACCCTTCGAGAATAAATGAACATTACTTCCCCTTACTCGGAAGAACTGTCATAATATCAAATCTTGGGGTAAAATGTGTCAATCACCGTTAAAGGTACATTGATTCGATAATATTAACTGCTCGGTTACATGTAGAGCCTCTTGGATTAGGCTCCTATAAAAACCACCTCTGACTTCCAACACTTGAGCAATTTCATCCTTTTTCCCGAACAACTCCAAAGAAATGTATTCTCCAGAACACTTCTTTTGGTTCCTCTTGAAAACAAACCATCTAGATGTTCTTGCTCCATGCTTAAGCCCTAGATAGTAATATCCATGCCCAAACCTGGCCTAGATAGTACGTAATATCTACTCTCAGGTTCAACCTTGGTAAAGCTGCCCCTAGTTTCTTAGGGGTAGCTGACTCCAAACGTCGAGGATGATGTTGTGTCCACTCCCTCGCTAGCAACAACTCTGTTTTTACCTTCAAGAGAGTTAGAGGCACCTTCATACAAAGTTGTTCTTGTTGAAATGTTCCAGAGATGCGGGCCTACCATTCCCCATTTACACAGATGGTGGATCTATGAAGGTGTCTAGCGACGCGTTGCTGGCAGTTGGCTCGTTCTCAGAGCGAAAACTAAGGTGGAAACTAGTCCATCAGTGCCAATGATGAAAGAGACAGGGTTTTGTCTTGCTTGGCTTTGGCCTGATATTCCAGTCCGCTCTCTTTGCTTCTTGTTGCCCATTTCTTCTTTTGGAAGACCTTTTGGTTTTTACTTGCAAGCAGTCTTGTATTTCCATGGTATCAGAGCTCGAGGCCACAAAGCCTCTGTAACATGTTTACTTTCAATAAAACTGATTCCATGTACTCTATTATACTTACTGTGTGCTTCTGGACATATGGTTTTTCAGCAAAAGAAACTATATTTATTGATAATGTTAACCACAAATACTAGTTTTGTAGAATAACACAAAAATAACATTGATGTTGAGCCACAGAAATTGGCAGAAAAAACTCTTAAGTCTAAAAGTTTGAAAAATTAAAAAAATTAGCCATAGTAATTTTCTTAGGAAAGAATACTATATGGTATAGTGTTGCCCCTTGAGTTTGGTCAAGCGAGCAAAGGCAAGCGAGCTTGAGCAAACTCAATTATGTTGTGTTAGGTGGGTCATCATATTCCCATATTGGGTGGATATATTTCTTAAGAAAATGTCAACTGATGGGGTTGGCATGAATTATCCCATCTCGGTCGCGAATACGAACGGCTCCACAACCTTAGATATGATCAATGACATAAGGACCTTCCCACTTTTTAGACCACTTGCCGTGTCCTTCAAGTTTCTCGCCAATGGGTAACACTACCTTCGAAACAAGCCCACCTTCTGCAAAACTCTTGCCCCTTGTGCACTTGTTATACGATCAAGCAACCTTTCACTTCTCAGCACACAAGTGTTCATAAGCCTCTAGATGTTGCTCACCTAAGTCCTCATGTTCTTGCCATATCGCTTGGACATAGTCTTCACCAATTAAGTCATGTTGCTCCATAATCCACAAAGACTAAATGTTTAGCTCCAACGACAAAACGACATCATGCCCAAACATCAAGGCATAAGGCGGTGTCCTTATGGGGTTTCGTTTGCATGTACGGTAAGCCCAAAGTGTATTGAACAACTTAGCATGTCACAGGTGAGCATTGTTGGCGAGCATCCACCTGAGGATGTGCAAGATGAGTTTATTGCTTGCTTCCGCCTGACCGTTTGATTGAGCGTAGTAGGGGTGGAATGAAGGAAGTGAATACCCAAGTCTTTCATTAGTTTGTCCACCTCGCCAGCCATGAAAGCTGCTACTCTGTCTGAGACAAAACATTATGGTATACCAAATCGACATATACTATTTTCAAATAAAAATTGAAAAATGGTACCTTCCGAAGCCACTTTTAAAGGCCTAGCCTCCACCCACTTAATGAAGAAATCCGTAGCCATAATAATGAACTTGTGTCCCTCAGATGAATGGGGGTGGATCATCCCAATCAAGTCTAGAACCCAACCATGGGTAGGCCAAGGCTTGATAATTGGCTGCATTGGAATATTAGGTGAGTGATTGATGAGACCATGAGCTTGGCAGTCTTCACAGCCCTTGGCAAAAGTGATACAGTCCGTGAGTATAGTGGGCCAGAAACAAATAATCAGCGCATCTTGGGACTAGCATGGTGTGCCTCTGCTGCCCTTAAGTGCACTTCTCGCATTAGACATTTTGCATCTCGTCCATAGACGCACCGAAATAGCACACCTTCCTTGCCTCGCCTAAGGAGTTCACCATTCCTGAATATATAAGTGGGCGCAAGGAAATGAATGCGCTTATCTACCGGTTCATTGGGGTCTTCGAGATAAGAAATTATAGATGGCCACAAATCAGTGTTGATGTGGTCTAGTGTTGCCACATACCATTCATTGTTGTCTTCTTGTCTGGCAAAGAAAGAAGGTAATGTATGATGCTTGTCTTTTAGAGTACTTACATGGAATCAATCTTGTTGATTGGTGCCTATAGCAAGCTGAGCCAACTCGTTCGCTGCCTAGTTTTGGTCATGAGGGATATGTTCCCTTTCAACTTTTGTGAATAACTTCAGAAGCTCTGCTGGTCGCTTGGCATACGACTCCAAAACTGCACCTGCCCTATACTTCGTTTCCATTTGCCGGATGATAAGCAGGGAGTCACCCTGGATGTAGATATCCATGACATCCAAATCTAAAAGAATCTCCAGGCCAATTATAAGTGCTTTATACTCGGCATGATTATTGCTGCAATAAAAGTCCAATTGAAACGAATAAGAGAAAGTTTCCTCGTCTCGATTGACTAAGGTTATCCCTGCCCCAACCATGGTGCTAGTGCTTGGAATGTCAAAAAACAAGTACCAAGGAGTAAGGGAAATGCGAGCTAACTCCAATTTCTTGCCTTCGCGTACGTCTAACATTGGATGATGAGCAAGAAAGTCAACCACCGCCTGGCCTTTAACTGCCTTTTGTGGCATGTATTGTAGCAAAATCTCGGAAGTGGCAAGAATCCACTTCCCAGTTCGGCCTCATAGTATGGGTCGTGAGAATATATTTCACCAAATCTGTCTGAGCAATGACATAAGTGGTAAAGGCTAGCATGTAATGCCTCAGTTTACATCCTGAAAAATACAAAGCCAAACACAATTTTTCATTGGCGAGTACCGAGTTTCGTAGTCTGACAAAGTTTGACTGAGGTAGAAAATGACATGTTCGGTACTAGAGGTGTCGTCTTGGCTAACAAGCTCCCAATCGAGGTCTCAATGGCTGAGATATAAAGTTTGAGAGGTACCCCAGGCCTTAGCGGGACTAAAACTGGTAGGTTAGCTAGGTACATCTTGATAGTATCGAAAGTCTCTTGGTGTATGGGCTCCCATACGAAGTCTTTTTGATTTTGCAACTTAAGTAAAGGCGATAATGGATGAACCCTCCCTGCCGCATTCACAATGAATCATCGCAGAAAGTTTATCTTACCGAGCAGACATTGAAGTTCTTTCTTATTCTTTGGCGGGATAACGTTAATCACTACTTCCTTCTTGTCGTCAAGTACTTGGATCCATCGCTGATATACCAAGAATCTTAAGAAATCACCCTCTTGAACCTTAAAGATACATTTGGCTGGGTTCATCTTAAATTGATGCAACCGCATTCGATCGAACACTTTCCTCAATTCATCCACATAGTCTGCTTGGTGTTGGTTTTAACTACCACATCAGCAATGTAAACTTCCATAGATTTACCAATGAGGTCATGGAAGATTAGGTTCATAGCCCGTTAGTAAGTCGCTCTAGCATTCTTGAGCCCAAATGGCATGTCTACATACTCAAAAACATCAGCAAAACCAAGACACTGAAACACTATCTTGTGTTTGTTAGCCTCTGCCACTAGAATCTGGTGGTAGTTTGATGTGCGATCCATGAACGACAACATCTCGTGGTGGGCCACCGAGTCGACCAGCAAATTTGTGACAGGCATTGGATAAGCATTTTTTGGTGTAGCGTTGTTGAGGTCATAGTAGTCAACACAAACTCGCATCTCCTCGTTCTTTTTCTTGACGGGGATGACGTTGGACAACCACTCATTGTATTTGGACACTCGAATGATGCCAGATTTAAGCATCCTTTTTATTTCTTCCTTGACTAAGATTACTGTTTCAGTATTCATATGACTCATCTCTTGCTGGACAGGTTTCTTTCCTTCAATGATATAGAGATTATAGCATACCAGGTCTGGTGACAGTCTAGGCATATTTTCATATTTTTCTGCAAAGCAGTCGGCATACTCGTGTAGCAATGCAATAAACCTTTGTCACTCTTCAGGGTCTAAGAATGTACTGATAACCACATGCATTGGCTCTTCTGAAGTTCCCAAGTTAATCTTTTCAACTGGGTCCTTTACTTCAGGTGAAGTATCATCCAAAGCTGTCGGGGCTAATTGAATGACCACCTCCTCTTTCTGACTTGTGTGGCACATTGTCATCAACATGCTCCAATGATGCGATCATTGGAACATGGTCATAGGCATGCCTCTCCATCAAGTTGTTATGTAATCGATCATATAGAGAGAGACGAGCCTCCGCCTCTGTGTTGGATAAAGGCTCTAACATTGGAATGGTCGAAAAGGTAGCTCAACAGTATAAGGGTAACGACTGTCCTCGCCTGCTTGTATGGTTCCCCATTGAGCTAGTTGAAAGCCTGTCACCCCTACGGGGCGGCCCTTGTCATCAACACCACATACCTCTAGTGGCCTTAGATCTCCATTATAGTAGCTTATATCCAGAGCATTGATAGTCGAATATTTATGCGTCTATTCGGTATTTAATTTGTTCCCTATAGTTAGTTTTTTTTGTTATTAATCGAGTGAATTAATTAAGTTTATTTGTAATTAGGTATTTTGGAGATTAATGAAGAAAATGAGGTCGAATAATATATTTTGGGAGTTATTATGGAAGAAGAAGACTTTCGAGGTGAAGGAATCTCAATTTGAGAAGAATATTAATTGCCCACGTGACCTTCGCAAGGAGCAGCTTGGCGAGCCTCGCGAGAAAGATTAAAGTGGGAAGCTTAGCTTGGCACGTGACTCACATCTAGGATAATTGATCTTGACTTTGCTAGTGGAGTTGACTTGGTAGTTGGTGAGCTGTTTGCAAGAAGAAGAAGTAGAGTCCATATATAATTGGGAGATTAAGGAGAGATGGGCTGAAGTTGGTGCCTTGCACGTGGGTTGCTAGCTAGGTTAATTAACCTAGCTAGATTGGAACATATAAATAGCTAGCAAGAGAACGTACGTAGGAGGCGGACTGTAATTTTTATCTTTTCTCTCATATTCTTATGGCAACCATGAGGTGCTAAACTCCATTGTTAAGAGGTTGTTTTGAAGCCCCGTTCATGTTTTCTAGACCATTCATGTTTGTTAATTGAAGATTGTTTTTGTTTTTGAATGAGGTTTTTTTGTTATTTATACAGTGATGATTCTTGATTATGTATGCTTTGAGTGCACGCTTAGTATGCATGTTTAGGAATCTAATTCTAAGAAATTTGATGGTTGTTGGTGATCATTACATTCCTCAAGTTTCAATTGTAGAACACATACATGCTTGGTATAAGAAACCCTAGGTCCAGCAATACACGACCGTAGTGTACTTGTAAAGCCTTGTAGATTCTTAAACCCTTTCTAAATCTTAATGTTTTTCTCTTGGTTAATTCAGGTCCTTGACTTCAGGTTCTTTGAGGGATAGACAATATTGATAAGCAAACCTTCAATGTTGTAAACGTAAGGATCGGGTAATAGGTTGTGTTCATAGCTTTGAATCTTCCTGGGAACTTTCATTCATGACATTAATATGTTTTTGGTTCTGCATTTGTGGTCTAGATAATGTGACGGTGGTGGATGGTACTTCCCCTTAACCATTTTTCTCACTGATTGTTACTCTACTGTTAATTTGTTTATTGTTTCAGTTTCGTAATCTTTTTTGCAGAAATTTATTCAACAACCAAACCAACTCCGATTGTATCGAAAATTTATGTGGTAGTCCACCACTATGTCTGTAGTGTCCAGTATTAATTTCGTGATTTTAGGTTGAGTCTAGATATTTTTTTTAATTACGTTAGTGTCAGTAGTCGAGGCTGTCAGATTTCTGACTTTCGCGTCTGTTTGTAGTTTAGAGTATTGAGTCACATCTTTCCCTGTGGATTGACCCCTATACTATTGTACTGCATTGACAAGCATTTTAAGTTCATTATAGGGTAACTTTGAAGGTGGTTAAACATCGATCAAGCGTTGGCAGATACTGAATAGGGTCGAGGATCAGCCTCGATGACCTCTGTTTCGCTAGACTCCATATCCCGTAACACCATCTGCTGATGCAGAGATGAAGGCACATAATAGCTACGATGAATCCAGTCCCTTCCAAGTATTGCACCGTATGGTGCCGTACACTCTGCCATAATACCTACACGTGAAGAAAAATAATACCCGAAGTTTTGGATACACTACCTTGGAAGTTTCTAACGTTAAGAGCAGTCTCTTGAATTACAGACTTAGGAATACCTAGTAATGTCATTGCTTAAACGGTAACGATGTTGACTACCACGCCTGAATCCACCAGCATCTTGTTGAGTAGTAGCCCTTGAACCTTGTCAGTGATGTATAAATGTCTCATATGCATAGCCATATTTAGAGTTGGCTTTCTGAATAACATATAGGTTTTCTTTAGGGACATATCAATTTCAAGTTGCTTGGTGAGCAGTTGTTGTTCCTGTTTATCTTCATCACAGGTAGCCACTGCCAAGTTGTTGACATTTCTGGTCTAATCCACGACGACCTCTCTAGGAATGGAGGGAAGGGGGCATGGTACCCACGCTGGTACCTGAAAATTTGGAGGGTAAGGAAAAGACCATGTTGACATTTAACTCCTCACCATACACTTGTATCTCAGCCTCCTCATCTTCACCATAGTCCATAAGCTCGTCATCTTCTGCCTCATCTAGCTCGACACCTTTTCCTTTTTTCTTAACCATTGACATTCCATAGTCGACTTGGACTATTTACCTAATAGCTGCCATGAGCCTATCTTCGAATGGAACCTCGGGTGTAGGTTTGATATTTGTTGGCGAAAATATGCCACTGATTTTGCCTACAGAGGAGGAAGCTGCTTGGTTGTGGCTAGCGGCCTTCTTACGTTATTCCTCTATCAATGGTTTGGGTCTCCATATAAGTCCCTTTGTCTCACTTGAAGTGACATTGCCTTTATTGGATTCAATTGCTCGATGGAGACTTTTTAAAGTGACGAACTTTGAGTCCTTATCACCTTTGATGTTTTGCTTCCCACTGTTTGACAGCCTACGGTCCAGGGGAACCTCAGGGATAGGTTTTGGAGTATAAGTCTGGGTTTCGAGCAAAGACATTTGGCCCGGCAGCTCACACCTTTGGTTCATGGGACTTCTCCCTAAAAATCACCATTAGATTAGCTGCTAGAGTATTCAACCGTCGCCGCAGTTGTTCAGGCATGTAAGTCAATTGGTCTGGTTAGTTTATGCCTATGTCCAACGCTTCTAATGCTCGCTTGGCTGCTCCAAACCTGTGCTACAAATTTCGTCGCCTTCTAGGGTTTCCCCTTCTCTTTAACATACCATACATTTTCCTTGGTGATGTTTCTTGATGTCGGAGGAATATATGGTTTGGTGAGTTGATCATCCACACTTGACTCTGCCACAGTTGGTTTCAAAAACTTTTCTGCTGCTCGCATACGCTTATACACTTATACACTTGCGAGTCTCTTGGATTAAGCTCCCGAGGGCTAGTCAGCTGATAATGCTTGGGTGGAGAGATCAACTCTGGGCACACCTTAACTTCTTCCATCAGTTCCTCATATGATATTTTCATACCACAATGGAGCTTGCAACAAGAGCATAATGCCACTGGTGACTCCGCCTGTAGGTCAACTTTTTCTTTACCCTTGATGGATGGTGATTGTATGGCTATCTTAGTGTCCTCGCTAGTGTTCAAATCTACAATCTGCTTCCTCTTATGAGGGTTGCTCTATTGTACATCCACCATGTTTACTGTGAGATTCTCACTCAGGTTCATACTCTGAGTCGCATGGTTGCCATGCTGCTCGATAGCTATCTCACCCTCATCTATCCACTACTGGATTCAAAACTTCAACCTGGTGCATTGTTCTATTGAATGGGACCACACATGATGGAAATGACAGTAAGGGAGATATGTTATGACTGCTGGGTTTGGAGAAGATCCATATGGCACCTCAGTCATCCTCGCCTAAATCAGGTATTCCAGAATCTCTGTTACTCGCACTACCACTACGTCATAGGTGATCTGACGTTCAAGCTTTCGTACTGGCTTAAGCTTCATCTCTGGTTCGACTCTTGGCACGGATACAACTTGCCTGAGCTTCTTATGGAAGGGCAACAGAGGTCTAGGATCACTGCTCGAGCTACTCACCTAGCTGAATCCAATCACTCGATATTCAATCAAACTCTGCACTGTATTCTTTAATCCCACACATGAAGACGTAGTATGCCCAAACTTGTTGTGGTACCTACAAAAGTAATCCCCCGGACCCATATAGGCCAGCTCCTTAAGCCACTTAACAGGCCTGTAATTGATGAGGTCTTCCATGATCAGCTCGATCATCTAGGATCTCCTCCATCCGATTTGTTTAAAGGAATACTGCCTTCACAGCCGGGGTGCCCTTGGCAGGAGACCATTGTGTAGCTCTTTTGACCTTCGCTTATCTTTATCGGCCTCTTGCATGGCTGGTATTCCATTTATCTCAACCATGTTCACCTGTGTGTCAGAAAATGGTTGGGAGCCTACTAACGAGACGGTCTTTGAAGATGCTTCCAGGGCAAGCTTTCCCTTATTGATCCATTTTTGGATCTGGTCTTTAAGCTTGACATAGTCCTTCATTGAATGGTTCCAAATACTGTGAAACTTGCAGTACTTCTTACCCTTCAGCTATTATACGCTAGGAATAGGTCCAAAATTTGTCTTGGTGACTCGTTGGCTAATCAGCTTGTCCAAGATCTTATGAGCCAAGTTGGCATTCTAAGTGTATTCAAGCTTAGTAAAAGCCACTGTTGAGAGCTTGACCAGTCTCTTATTTTGTTGTAACTTTCGGGGTTTTATCACTTTGTCGGAGGTTAATTCCACAGCGCGAACGTGTTCCTCCTCAGAATCTGACTCTTCTTTAGCAGGTTCCTCAATATAAGCCACAGTTGTTAGCTTGTTCCTCTCTGGCACATATGTCGACCTAGGTGCATATGTCCCCTTAGAAGCATTGCGCTTATTATCCCTCTCTTGCATGGCATTATGGGCCTTTGTCACCGTAGCGATGAACTCGTTTAGAGAGAGGTGTTTAGTCCTGAGGAATAGGCGGTAATACTGTTCCTCCAGGCCATTGATATCCATGTCGATGACGACATCTCTTACCAAAGGCGTCGAGCACAGATTATATTCTGATCTGAAACGGTGCAAGAAAGTAACTGGAATTTCTGATGGCGCTTGGCACATAGCTACAAACTTTTTGATACTGGTCTCTGGCCTTGTTGTTCCAAAATGATTGATGAACAACGCTTCCATAGCTGACCAATCCGTTATGGACCCCTTCTGCAGGCCGGTGTACCACACCAGCGTTGATCCTGACAAAGAGCAGCAAAAGACCCTCAAATTGGAGTTTTGGGTCTTCCGCGAAAGGTCCTAGCTATAAAGTGAAGTAAGCCAAGTGCGTAGTCGCACTCTCGTCTCCATCCCCCGTGAAGGTTTGGAAACTAATTGGTTTGTAGTTCCTAGGCCATTATGAAGTGGCAGGATTGCCTTTCTCTACGGTCGAGAAAGGAGTTTTGTACGGCTGATACGCCCTGGCAACCTGGATATCACACTGTTCATGAACTTGTCGAACTGTTCCTCCTAGGCAGCTGGGAACCTGTGACATCCCGTTCATTGATCTACGCATTTTAGGCGTATTAATTAATGTGTTTTCTCTACATTTTTACTTTGATAATTGCTTAGTTTTATTAGTTTTAACTTATTTTGTTAATTTCAGGTGTTGACCAAAAGAGACGGAGTAAAGGAGTCTACAAGCACGCAAAACGCAATAAATCCGGAGAAGAAATAGTCCGAGGAATGGTCTTCAAATGGTTACTAAAATGCATTCCCATATGGTGTCAAGAATTGGAAACCAAATGCCAAATGAAATGGATACCAAAATGGTGGACAAAAAGATGAAGACATTTCTCCTGCGCGACCCAGGAAAGAGCAAATATGGTGGATTATATGGAGCATATAATGGACGAATTTTTGAAGGATATTCCATGAAGAAAAATACTTTATTTGAGGCCCAAAATATGTGCAAGAATATGGTATATTCGGCCAAGAAGTATTGGGGAATAAGGAATGCAAGATTTGAAGATATAAAGATTTCCTTTTCCTTGAAGAAGAAGAAAACTGGGCAGTCAGGTCACTCAACTTCTAAAATCCATAGTAAATTCAATTCAACTCCAAATATGGCGTTCATTATATGGATTTTATAGCCCTTTGAATAAGCTTTCCAATGAAACAAGAATCGGAATTTTCTGAGCTCTAGAACTCCCGGAAAAGACGTTTCAAGACAGGCTGGCAATTCTACCCGAGTACACTAGGAAAACCTAGTTTGGAGAGGAAAGTTGGAATTCTTCACCTATAAATACAAGAGCTCGACTCATTCATTATCATCACTTATTCTATAGCCTATGCTCTGCCAAATACTCTCCTCCTCCCCACAAATTAAGCCGACATCCTCAAGAAGCCAACTACGCCATCAAACCGCCGCATCTCTTCTTCCACCGACGCATAGGGGATTCCGAACGTCATCCACCAAAGAAGTCTAGTTCTCTTGAGTATCCATAGGGGATTCCGAAGATATAAAAGTGTAACAATGACCTCTTTACTCCGTAGTCTCTTTTTGTTCATGAAACTTGTTTGTGTGTTTTGGATGATTGTATTTCGGTTTTATTACATATGTAAATTTCAATAACTTTTCCATGTGTTCCTTATTCTAGATTTCAATTTGCATGAAGTTAATTGGTTCTTAATGCTTTGGTTTTGATTTAGGGGATTCCTATTCTAGATCAATGGTGTTTAGGGGATGCCTAGCACAAAATATGAATTATGCATGTTTAATTGAAATTTAGGGTTATGGAATTTCGGTAGTGTTGTTATTTGCATGTGTTAATAAATGAGTTAGATTATGGATTAAGTTGATCACTTGTATATAATTAATTAGGTTTTCTTTTTGTTTCAAACGTGGTATGTGTTTTTTGGGTCTCATATGTGTTTGCTTGTCTATGAGTCAATGCATGTTAGAGTCAGAGGATTATGTGCTATGTTTGAAGACGTTTTTAGTAAATAAATTAGGTAATTAAAAACAAATCTTTTATACCCCCCTTTTTACTACACAAGAATTGCATGCACCCTTCAATCCCCGGTTAGAACGATCCCTACTTGCTTAAAATACTACATCTATAGGGTTTTAAATTGTATATGGTTGAATTATGTGTTAAGTGTTTATTTGATGCATGTTTCCGTCATATCATTCATTTCGTAAAATTAGAAGTATTTTTGGGTTAATTTGATTTCAAATTATTGGGCGCGGTAAAGGATTTTTACTATTAGTAATATTGAGAGCTTTAGGGTTGAATTTTTATCAAATTGACGAAGTCGTTTGACTTCAGGTGAAAGTCGAAGTGTTTGTCGAGATGAGTCCGTAGACGCGAAGAATGCCAAAAACGGAGTTACGATGAAAAATTTATGATCAATGACAGTTTATCGGAAATGTAATAGTCGTAAAAGTGCGGGTATAAATAGGACCTTCAATTTTGGAAAGTTAGACTTGCCATTTCTGGCTAACCAGAGTTGACCCGCGTTGACCAAGTTTCAGCGACACAAAATCGTTACGTAGCTCAGCGGAGGCGGTGCAGGGGATTCCGGCCACCTCCGGCGTGATTCTAGTCAAGTTTGGAAGATGTCTTCATCTTCTTTCTATTCCACGGCTTGATTTCGATGATGAAGCTTTATGGGAGTCAAATTCACAAGATGAAATTCTATGGTTTTTCAAGTTTAATTCGCCACCATCGTCGACATATTTTTCGATCACCTCCGACCGATTTATGGGTATGAATTAGGAGTCTATGAGCTCCTTTATGAGTTGTTGTATTTGGATTTGTGTTTGTGTTTGTAGGTGTGTAGAGAGAGAATCAGATCGATTTCTCTCCAATTTCATCGACGCAGTCGCAGTCGTCGTCGTTGGTGGCGGTGGCTGACGGAGTTTATTTCCGGCAAGATTATAGGGGTATGGTATCCCTCCTCGCCCTGAGTCGATTGCACCCAGCCTCGAGCCCTGAGGTGGTTCGACAATGGAGATCGGCACTGAAAGTTTTCGAGCTGTGAGATTTCTGGCTCGATTACGGCCAAACAAGCCGGAATTGAGTATGGGTTCTTTGGAATAAAGTGTTGGGCTTGAAGAGAGGAAGAGATTGATGGTTCAATCGCCACCATCGGTGGTGGTCACCGGTGGTACATGGGTGGCACGCACCGCTGTCTCTGGCGGAGCGTCTGGCCAGAAATATTTCCAAAATGTGTCATGTTATATATCATTGGATTCATATCGACGTGACGAGAGTATTTGTGAGGTTAAAAATGCGTTTAAGATTCGTCGTCTTAGTGGGTGGGAGGTAGTGACTAGTGTTGTTGCTAGTGGCGGTGCGAGCAACGGAGAACTAGATTTACCTTATGTCATTAAGTTTGTACTTACCCTATTGCGTTTTCGTTGAATTTTCAAACAAATTCATTCGAGATTTATTAGAACTACCTGAATTATTTATCATTTTGATGATTTTCGACAAGGGTCGGGTCATCACATAACTCTCTGCCTTCCTTTATGCTCGTGTGCAATCATAGATGGATTTAGTGAGGTTTCCAATATCCCCATCTGTTCTTTTGAACAATGTGAGCATCTTCCTTGTTTGTCGTGCCTGAGTGGTCTCTAATGCTTGCAGGAAGTTAGCACACATCTTGTCTTGGCCTTCCACGAGGGTTGTTAGTTGGGTCCTCTGGGTTGCTTGTTTCTCCAGACTGTTGGCGAACTCAGCCCTAAAAGTGACCACTTCAGCGTTAGTGGCCTCAGTTTTCTCACTATTAGTAGTGAGTAAAGCCGCTTGATCGGCTAGTTATTGATTGATGGAGGCAAGCTACTCTGCCTGGTACTGATCACGCTTGGCAGCGTATGGTCGGTAGTTCTCATACGTCAAGAGGTTGATTTCACCTTTAGATAGGAACTCAAACGCCATTGCTAAGTGACGAGTGGTTCCAAAGATTAACTCTACTATGTTCCCGAAGAGTGCACGGCACTTAGCGAAGTTGTGCTCTAGGTAAGTCGGTTGGGGATGCTTGCGACACTGAGGGTATACCTTTTTGAAAAGGTCTCTTATTGTCTCATAGAGATACGAAAGTCGTCCTACAGGGCGTGCCAAAAATTTTGGCTCCAGAAATCCTAGGGTGCTAAGAACTCTCAAACTGTCTCTTTTCTCGACCATGTGTGTGTATGTTTGGCATGCCACCGCCATGGGGTGGAATGTGGAATGCAAGGTTGCCTCTACCTGGCTTCTAAGAAGTGATCGAGACGGGAAAAACATCAACCCTGTCTGATGAATTCTTTTTGCCTAAGTGACTTAGGACTTATAATTTTTGTGTCTCTCGCTGATCCACGGAAATCGATACTTCACAACTTCTTCAGTGTGAAGCAGAGCAAGCACTTTGACAGAGTGTTTAGAACACAGGGGTGCTTCCTTGAATCGCACTATACTCACGCTTCTTCTGGTGAGGATCTCTTGATCGTCAGTTGCTAAGGTTTCTCAAGATGAGAAGGTTTGTTTGCCAAGAGCACAGTATGTATATGATGAAGATGTTCTGATTTCATAAAGATTACCTCTATATATAGGAAAATACAATGACTTATTGTAGTTGCCTTAAGATTCTTAATATGTAGATTCACTTAATGACTCTGATTGCTTGGGATCTCACTTCCTAGGTCTTTAAATAAAAATCTAAGACTTGATGATAATATCTGTAGGGAATCCTTCCTCTTTAGGAAAAGTTATCTCAATTCACGGCACGGGCGCTGGCCCAATAAATCACTAAAACTCTAAAAATAAAGACTATTTATTTTGGGCCCAAACAATTTCATTCTGGTTAAACGTCAAAAATTGATGTGGTATGTCTCCAATATGCCTCATCATGATCCCCGCACATCTCAGTGTGAGATTGAAGTCTAATGTATTCTTGATCTTCAGAAAGTAGCACATTCGATGCCTGAATTCTTTACTGATATCATGAAAGTGACGAGATCGGTTATATATGCTATAAATCCTGCAAGGTTTAAAGTCTCTGGAATTGGGCAATATAATACAACACCTGGGTAAGGTAGTGTTTCTGCTGCCCATAGGGGGTGTAGCGTCGGTCAAAATTCATTGATGAGTTGCCAGTGAAAAGGTAAGTCATCAATGCACAACCGTTCATCATCAACACATGAGACTGTTTTTGACTGCAATGGTGTCTAGAAGTCGACATTGACAAAAACTTTGGGACGTCTCAGTGTCAATGACGATGTCAGTAAATAAATAAATCTCATCAAGTTAACAAATGTTCGTGGTATTATGGATGGTTCTTCCAGGTTCGTTGATGATGCATGTACTTATTTCGTCGCTCTGGAATTGACAACAATGAATTGGAACCTTGCTTAGTTACGGATTGTCAATGTAAAGCAAATCGACCAATATGGAAAGTTGTAATCTAGGTTGAACTAGACTCTCTTACAAATAGCAAATTTTCGGTTTGGTAGTGCTATGACCACCGAATAGTAAGCCAATTAGACACACATGAATCTTTGTTTGGAAGTACAATGAGAAGAACTTGTGGCGCAAAGATTTTCTCAACACCCTAGTATTGATTGTGAGGAGAAGTATTCTCTAGTTATGGACACCATTACTTTTCGCTGCTTTATCAGTTTGGTAATGTCCAAAAAATTGAGTATGCAGCTAAGAGATGTGGTTACAGCATATCTCTATGGGGTTCTTAATTAAGAGATATACATGAGAGTGCCGATTGACATGGTTATACTCAATTCAAGTAACTCTAAACCATGAAGTGCTCATGAGATAAGATTCATACATTAATTACTTTAAGTGACTATTTGATTGGGAAGGGATACAAGAATGAAAATTTATTCCCATGCGTGTTCATTAGTTGAACAAGTTGTTTGAGATGATAAAATAGGACTCGATTTTTTCTTGGTTTAGAGATGGAACATCGAGTTGGTTGAATTCTTATTCACTAGTCTGCTTATGTCTAAATCAAGCAATACACAAAGCACACCATTTTTAAACACCAATGGTTGTTCCCAGTCTAGAAACTAAAAGGATCATTCCATTGGAATGATGATGTTGAGGAACTTTTGGAGTTGAGATTCTATATCTTAATGCAGTTGGAGCTTAGTTATATAGAGCTTAGTGCATATATCCAGACATTGCCTTCTCGGTTTGTGCCTACACAAAGTCATTGGAATGATGTTAAGCACACATTAGGTACTTGAAGGGATTCATTGACTTAGGATTATTATTTCACTACAAAGAATACATAGAGAAGTTTGGAATTTCTGGAAAAGGGATGGTTGAATTGCCATATGCAGGTTCCGGACTTTTTAACCCATCGAGTGAATCTCTCGGCTCATCAAAAATGGCACCTTGGATGAACTCGAAGCAAGAAATCGACCAGTCGAGTGGCCCGAAGCTACCATTCGAACTGTCGAGTGAAAGCTTTGACTCATTTACTCATTCTCTAGCTATGAGCACTTTTCAATTCAGTGAAGTCCCATACTCATAGACACCTTGTGATGTCTTGGGTGGTTTTACTGATGCTGTGTATCTCTCTGACCCATATAAAAGACATTCCTAAATAGGTTATGTACTCCCCATGGGGAACACGACAATTTCTCAGAGATCAATAAAGCAAACCATTTTTGCTACTTCCCGAACTATTATGAGATTATAGCTTTGCATGAAGCGATTAAGGTGTGTATCTAACTTAGGTTTGTATATTTGAGGACAATATGACTTGCATTGAATAAATGAAGTTGGGATTCATCAATGGTCATCATACAAAGCACATATCGCCTAAGTTCTTCTTTAATCAGAAATAACAGCAGTTATTAAATATTCATGTAAATCAAGTTTATTTGGCTAATAATGTTGCAGACTTGTTTACCAAGTCATTGCCCAAATCTACATTTGCAAAGCATGTGGGACACATTGGTATGTGAAGACTGTCTAAACTCCAAGATTGAGTTACTGATCATGGGGAGTTCATTTCGTAGACATTGGAAGGAGTCTACATCACATGTGGTTGCTTATGTAGTTGATGTGTTTTACTATTTTTTTCTTAGACAGAGGTTTTTTGTTTGCTTGACAAGGTTTTTAGTGAGGCAACAGGTTATGCATCATCCATTAGGATCGCGACACAAGGGAGAATGTCTAAGGATATTATTCTCCTGGTATCAATATGTGTGTCTTGTTCTAATTAGCATAGAAGTAGATAATCTGTCAATCCCTAATTTACCGAGATATTGATTGTAACTTATTGTAATGTCTATGTAAGGCAATCTATCAATGAATAAAGTATAGTTTCAGATCATATCTCTTGCGTATCTATTTCTCCTTCAACAAAATCCTAGTAATCTTACATCTTACTACTATTATGTTTTTCACTTTAATTTTTATCAATTTAACCCTTTCAAATCATAATATGAGATTATACTATCATCAAATAAAAGATTTAAGTTTCAAACACGAATTTGTGGGAAGATTTAAACATTATTATTTGTCATCGTCGTTCAATCACTTTCATTTAGTTCTTGAACGTACTTAACCTCATTCTAAATAAATTTTAAACTGTATGTGAAATACAATATTCTTTAGAATATGCATCTTCCGGTAATATTGCTCTCATGGCAATGAAGTTGAGAATTTTTATTCTAAATATTGGTGAATTTAATTCAATCTTTCATATAAATGAATGAAGAATTATGATTATTTCTGATAAAATATGCAAGCATTTACCTTAGAGCTATTATTAAAAGTAAGGATATTGATTGAGATTATTAATTGCAAAAGTTCTAGAATTGTAAATATATTTATAATTATTAATCAGGAAATAATACTATTAATGATTAATTATATAAATTAATAATTAAAATGATGAAAAGGCAATTAATGTGTCGCGGTAAGATTAGGGTTTCACATCAAAGGCCCTATTAGAGCATCTCCACTGTTCGAAAAGACTTTTGCCTAGGCGCTGAAAACAACAAAAACGCCTAAGTTTTGCCTTAGGCCCCATTCCTAGGCAGTCATCCGCCTAATTAACGCCTAGGCGGCCGCTTTGGCCGCTTAACTCAAAATTAGGCAAAACCTAAACATTCACATTTTAATCTTTTGACTTATTTGGGATTGGAGATGGTAGTCTTGTAGAGTCCGCAAGAATATAAGTTAGAGAACTTGAAGACAATGTATTTTAATGATATTTATTAGCATGTAATCAAGGGTTCTGGGATTTGGGAGTGCTGGGGTTAGATTTCATTATTAGCATGTAATTATATGATTGTTGTTTTAATTCAGTTAGTGGCTTTACGATTTGTGTATTGGGTTCATATCGGATAGTTAAATTGGGTTCTTATCTTGGTTAATTTGGGTGTTGGGTTTATCTATAATTTGGAATTTCCATGAATGAACTTGAGCTCATAATATAAAAGAACTGCCAATTACAAGATGTAAAGAGTTCATGGTACAATGAGCTCGATTAAGATTTAGAAATTAACCTGAAGTACAAATTCATTAACAGTCATGCAGTCCTTAATATGAGTCTTAATATATTGATTTCATATAAAGTGGTTTTCAATTTGGGTTTTGGATTCTAAACCTTTGTTTCATGATCCAAGTCTTCATTTCTCATATGTTGTGAGGAGTTCATATGCAAATTTGGTGCATTTTGTTATTTTAGTTCAGATAAGTAACAAACGTTCTTTAGTTTAGATGTAAAGAATTTGAGTAATTGTTACCTCTATGAATTTGAATATTGACTAATCAATTTACTTCCTAGATAAGTGATTACCTTCATAATCTTTTTCTATGCTTTCTGGGTTCAACTTTTCGTTGCATTGTGGGCTCGCACTTTTGTTATCTTTTAGATTCGTCTCTTCATGATTGATTCTCTTCTAGGTTTGTTGGTTGTTTATTCAGAGATCCTTTTTAGTTTTCCACTGTTTCTTGATGCATAAATTTTGATTTATTTGATTCAATCGATTGATGAAATAAAACTCTTTGGTAAATTAAGTCGATTTGTGGGGTTCTGAATTTTTGTTATTTAATGATGTATTTCTGTATACAAGTCGATTTGTGTGTTGCATTAAAGTTGAAGAACTAAGGATACGGGCCAACAAAGGAATGAATCAATTGAGTTTGAAATTGAATTATTAATTCATATGATTAAGACCTGGACATATTAAAGCCAATCATGAGTTGGTTCCGATTGATCATATGTGAGAATTTGGTTGGTATATGGAAGACGATCAAAGCGTTGGTTCTCGCCTTTATTGCTTAATGAAATTTCACCATATATTATTATATAGGGAATTTCCAAGTTCTATATTCTGAAACTCAGATTGATTCTATGCTTACTATCTTCCCAAATCTCTTCCTCAGAATCACTACAGCTACTGTAAGGGAGGAGAGAGTCATCAGTACAGAAGTGGCTGTACCACAAGTGATTTCAGTGAGCAAGCGCCCACTGACCATAATGTTGGATACAATTTTTGAGGAGGAGTACTATGATCTGGAGTTGATCAAACCTCGCTGCCGTCCGTTTACAGATCAGCTTCTAGTTATGTTCTTGACATATCTTTTGCAAGAAGCTGCTCATACTGACTGCGCAAGTGCACCGGAGGTCTAGACATTAATCAGAAGAGAATAAAAAGCCGTGAAGTCATGGCTCTTTTTTAGCTACTGCATTATGTCTCATGCATGTTAGTAGTTGTAACCACCATTTTTGTTCTTCTCCTTCGGAAGTTTTTTTAGCTTCCAGAAGAGAATGCAACTGCTGTAATTTTTTTGTTTCATTGAAGGAATATGAGAAATAAAGGACCATGAGGTCTGAGACTCTGAGTGAACACGCTGATCAATGTGCATCTAGCTAACTCAAATATGAAGCAATAGATAATTATCTTGCAAAGTAAGGCTGCCATCAGCCACTCTATTTCTGTCCCATCATCAACACCACCTCCTCATACAAATAATCTCAATGTACTATGCAAACATGATAGAGAAAAACATTATCAATTACTGAATCCATAAGCTATTCTAATAAATTTCAACATGCATTCAACTATTCGAGCCTATGCAACAAAACTCAAAGTCTAGCTCAAGTCTTGGTCCAGCAGTCCAACAGCATGCAAATTGATCATCAATGTGCAACAAAGTTTTCAGAATTAGAAGGTTGCAGGACTCTCGAGGTTGGACAGATAAATGAAAGAACCAACCAAGGCAGGCAAAAATTTGGGTATTTAGCTAACTCTATCCTCAGTCTGAACTCCAGAAAATAACGTGTTTGGTAGCAGATGCTGTAACAGAACTTGTTACTTTCCAGCTAAATTTCACGCTCCAAGAACAATTGAATGGATTCCCCTATAAGCTGGCAACCTAGAAAGACTAAAAAATTCCTATGATGTGTCAAATATACTAGTGATGATGTTCACTAATCTTCATCTATTTTCTCTACCTCAAAAGGAGGCTGCTATGAGTCTCTCCGAGACTTTATCGGACCTCAGCCCCAAATGACTCCACCAGGCACTGAACAATGATCGCATACAAATCATCCATCTTCACCCGTGTCTGGTGCATCAGAATCCAAATTCTCATCCACTCCCACGACCTCTTTCACACTCTCTATAGACGGACAATAAATCGATTGCAAGAAGTTGAAGCAAGCATACTTGATATCAAACTGCATATCATACCCTGCCATACATAGTCAAACCAACCTCAATATCCAAACTATAGTCACACACAATAGTTGTTAAGTGCTTAATATTCTTACAGTAATTCACAGCAATAGTTCTTCCTCTGCTATCTCCGCTCTGCCTAACATGATGAAACCACATACTTGGCCTGCATTAACAATTCCATATCATAAACCACAGCTCCAATAAAATCTGTATATCAAAATAACAAAGCTTATCATTTAAAAACTCACAAGTGGAGCCTCTCTCCCGGATTGATGGTACAGCGAAACGGCTTAGGTCCGTTTAAAAACAAAGGAAACTTGGAGGGCTGTTCGTCTCTGTGGTCAGGATCAGGATGAGGATCTACACTCGACCAATTCAAGCTCGAACTCTCCGGTGACCGGAGAATAGGAATACTGAGCGGCCGGGAACTCTTTCACGTCGGTGGGAGGGAGGAGGAGGAAGTGCTTCTGTCCCGTGACCACAGCGTAGAGATTCTCGTAGTGATCCTTGTGAAACGACGTCGTCGATCCACATGCATGTTGACGGCGTCAGGTCGGCAGCCGAGTGCCTCGGTTGCGAAGTCGACGTCCGGGTCGCAGTTCTGCTGATGTGTGTATGCCACGATCGGAGAAGACAACGACGCGTCGTTTTTGATGCGGCGGAGGAGGAACAAGGGACGATGGAGTTGGCGCGGCCGTGAGGGGTGAGGTGGAGGGATACGTGGCAGGAGGAGAGGGCTTCGGTGAGGTAAGAGTCGCGGGTCCAGTGGTTGGTGTCGTTGGAGACGATGCAGGGTTTGTTTTGGGAGACGTAGTCACGGAGGAACTGGATTGGCGTCGGCGGCGACTCTAGTCAACCTAGAGTCAACTCCCGGACTTCGTTCCACAACGTCTCTATTTTTCCCTCCATTCTCGTTTTACCGACCCAGCCAAGAGACTCAGGTAGAAGAAGAGGAAGAGGACTGGTCTCGGGTCATTGGGCTGGGCCTCACTCAATCTTTGGGCCTCATTTCCATTTTGTGGTGTTTTAGTTTTGGTGTTTTAGTGTTTCTATGATAAACAACTACTCATATACGCGAACCAGGGATCTCAGTGTCACATTTCATCGATCTTTAAAACATGTAATGCATATCATCAAAATATAAAGAGCTACGAGTTCACAATGATTCATGGTTATCATCGGATTACATTGCGATTGTTTTAATAAGAGATGCCTTGGTTAAAGAATCCAGAAGGTACTGGGATGAAAATAGACATGTGGCCAAGACAATGCCGCTCCAGTGCTCAAACAGGTCTATTTTTTTCACCAGTATCTGGGCTGAAATGAGCTTCAACCACCGCGAGCTTCCCTTCTGGTGGCATCATGTAGCAGCTCAACATCGACTCCCTCTGGAGGTAGTTGAACATATCTCACGACTGATCCCCTGATAAAGCAGTTCCTCACTGAAAGCTGCAGAAAGATATTGCCATGAAATCATTAGAGAAGAGTTACAAACTACATTTGTTATTTCAACACATTAGGAGCAGAAACACAACAACAATTCAACAAAGTAAACAAGAGTGTCGACAAATTATACAGAACCAAGTTAATCATGAAAAGCTGATGATCCATGATTTATAGTTCAGCACATCCCAAAATTAAATAACCACTGAAAATAGAATCCAATCAATCCATCATCTTCAAGCAAAGATAGTTTAATGTAACAAGCTAACAACAACAAGAAAACCTATGTCCAAACGTTAGATTCCAAGAAATAAACAAGAGCTCAATAGATGATCCTTCCATCATTAGATTCCAAGAAATAAACTGGAAAAGAACTTATAGGAGTCTAAACTTATCCAAACGTTAAAACAGTACTCAGCAAACCACCAAGATCAGACAATACTTAAACCCCATAAAACCCAATAATATTTTATTTCCAGTCAATAGCCCAATCGAAATCACAAAATAGCATATGGTGTGATAAGACTTTAGCAAGAACAACATAGCAAAATAAAAAATAAGAAGTTACTGGCAGAATCACTTATTAACCCAAATTACATTAGAGAATTGTCTAATATCTAGAATCTCTCCATTGAGGTTATACAGCCCACACACAATCCCATACACAATTTAGCTCTTACTGTTATGATTTAGTCACTTTCAGTTGTGGTCATAAGGAAGTGACCACAACTAAACATCCCAGCTCAAGTTCCTCCCATTACAGAATCTTGTTTATAAGTGACTAGAATCTCGTACTTATACACATTATGTATCTAAATCCCAGTTTTCTCACTATATCTATCCATACCGTTTTCGTCCACCGAACCTCTCTCTCTCTCTGAGCAACAACTCCAGTCAACTATACCCTAGTGGTTGGGGCTTGGACAACAATCATCATCGCTACTGTCTGCTTTCTAGTATTGCCACATATCCTCATCCTAACATATGAATTCAAGATGCATCTCATGATTAGTACATTCTTCTAAAGCTTCCACTAAATCTCGCTCTCTACCTTCCTCTGTACAATTCCATCGACTAAAAGAACCAATATTTCGCAGTCCTTCTTCACATGAAGATTCAAATTCCATCAATTAACACGTATGCAATGTGGTTGTGAGCACTCAAGCACACTAAGCCCTAGAAACTAAGCATACAGATTAGTATACAGAATAAACTGGGAAATAGAAGAGATACCATGTGGGGGTACTTGTCTTGGTCAACAACCCGAGTATTCTCGAGCTTAATGTTGAGGTACTGATCGACTGAGTGCAGCGTACCCTTGATTGCCAGGTCATTCTTCAGCTCCACCGTCACTTCTCTTCCCACCAACTCCTTGAAGTACGAGAAGAACAACTGAAACAAAATACCCCCACAAATCAGTTCACATTACATTACGGTTTTCAGAGAAAATTCGACCGAAAATCGGCGACGAAATACAATTGGGAGAAGTAGGGCGATGATAAACCAATTAAGTGAGATGACATAGAAACTTTGAACTGGAAGTTGGAAATCATGCCATGTTTCTTTGGGTGGCTAGGAGAACGATAAGGTGGCCGGTATTTGATTTTCCGGCGACTGAGAATTGGGGGGCGGGAGCTGGTGGAAGAGCCAAGAGAGAGAAACCAAAGTGAGAGATGTGGACTGGAGTTTCGCGACTTTGGCATGACTAGCAAATAGCCGAATAGAGCCGACTCATTTGGGCCGTGGGCTAATATATTGTGTAACAATATTCCAAGGCCTACTTCGATGTTTTATTCGAAAAAGTTGGTGTACCACTCATTTGTAAACTTCTAAATAAAAGGTACATGGGTGTGTATCATTTGAGAGTTATGGAAAGTCTTATTTGCAGAGGAAATTGTGGAAAGCTATTCATTACTATAAATTATTTGTGAGTGTTTCTCCCTAACTTATATGTGGGCTTTTTTCTTTTTTTATTATTTTCTTTTATTTTTATTTTTTGATTAATTGATTTACTTTTTTATCTATAATAAATAAATAAAAATATATTAAATATTGATTTGATAGAATGACACATTCATAACTGCTCAAATAACTGTAGAATGCACAACTCTCTTAATATATAGAGATAAACCTAAATCTATCACTTTGGTCACTCAAGTCAAGTAGGACATATATCATTTTGGTCACTCAAGGCTACTATCGTCTATCACTTTAATCACTCCGTTTTATTAAATATGGAGAACCAAAGTGAACTGAGACGCATAAATTAGTGTTCAAAGTTATATATGTCATATTTGAGGCTATTTTATGTTTTATATGAGAACAGTGCTAGGTAAATCATATGGAGTCCAACTAATTATTGCTGATGTGAGGTAAATAGAATAATTCTTATGTGAGGTAACATTGTTGATGACTAAGTTTAGGAATGCCAAAAATTAAGCTCGACCAACCAACTGCATTTCCTCATGAAAATTCATCTGAAAACTAACGAAATCCTTGTAAATTGATCGAGGCACCGACCCGCTTACACCAGCTTTCCTCTAAATCCTCGGTCTCAAGCCGACAAGTACGGAGAAAAGATCAAACCAACACCTTGTTTACGATCGTCGGCACCACCAAAGGATCCAAAAGTCCATCAAAGAGATGAACCACCACTCTATCAATTTGAGTCGTTAAAAATGAATAACTCTGTTGACATTCATTAAGTTTCAAGGATAATTTTATCTTTTTCTTTTCTCTTTATTCTTTATTCTTTTTCTTCTCTCTTTGTGAGATACCAAATGCAATATACACCAGCATTGATTCGCTTTATTTGTGTGCGCTCATGTTAATTCCATACAGAAATAGATAAATTAATATATAAAAAGAAAACAAATAAGAGGACAAATTACTACAGAAAATAAGAAAAAAGGGGAAAATGAAGACCACTAACCAAGACCTCTCAGCCAAATGAGAAGAGTGCTACCACTTTTGACAATTAGGATATACATGTTATATAGGGACACAGAGGTTTTATTTCACCCCTGTTGAAAGGACCCAACCCCGATTCAGTTACCTAAATCGGAATCAAACCCTTTCTGAAAATACGAACCAACAAAAACTTTTCAAAATTTCGGCAGAGTTTCGTTACTAACGTAGAATTGCATAACCTGCACCCTGAAAATAACACTTCGTCCTATGCCACAAAAGCCAAACCGTGGGCACCAATCCCATCCGGATTTCTCAACATCAATATATAAACAATAAACAGTAAACATACTGTACTATATATAATATATCCGTGAAAATTCGTATAAACATGTATCAGAATGTATCAGAGCGACCTCTAGTGTAAAACATATACAACATATACATCAGTAGGCGAAACAAGAACCTACTGGAAAATACAGGTAGCTCAGATCACTAGCCTCCAAACCGCGACGTGAAAACACCAAAACCTGAACTGCAAACTGGGCACGGAAACCGAAAAGCCCAGGGGAAAGACATGAAACACGTTAGAGTGAGTTGACGAAAATAAATGTCTTTCACCAAGTAATATATACGTATAAAATCATATGTGAGTCAAATGCATGAAAATCAAATGGTACGTGAGGAGACGCTGACCTCCACTCACGTACAGAGCATGCAACGTAAAACATATCTCGGAGACTCTCGTGGGCTTCCACGCGATAGCACAGTCTGAATCACGGGATCCCAGACCCACACGTGATTCCTAGCCAGAAAGGCCTCGGGTCAGGACATCTGTCCCCCCCGGAGCATACTCGGGGATCAGCCGAGAAGCCAATGTGTATCGATACCACAACATATACTGAGACTGTACTCTGTGTAAACCAAATCATAAATCTTTTCCATGCACATGCATAAAACATAATATGTACGTATGTATATTCGTATACGTATATTCGTATATGCATAATCATAAACACATGCTCGTAAAATCACAATCATCTGCATGCTCAAGTTCATAAATCATACATAAAAGACTCGCAATCAATCCGTGAAAAGAAATGTCCACTCACAGACTCGCGTAACGCGCACTCGCGCTAAACTCGTGGTCCGGCGGAAGATCCCTCGCCTGAAGCACGATCACGATCCAGATCTCGATCTCGATCTCCTGAACATTCACAAAATATAACTGATCAAAAACATAGTCCACAACCCTGTACTGAATCACGGAAACCAACCGTTCCCGGAAATATGCAATGCGGTACAAAATGAATAACGGAAATTCCGAAATCCCCACTCGAAACCTCGACTGAAAATCGGCTAACCAATTCAACCCGAAAACTTCTGGATGATAATCAGGGCGCAATTTCGAGAAAAAAGACACTAATTACATCAAAATCCAAAAAGTCAACTTTTGGCCGGAGCTCCGCCGTTGACCGCCGCCGCCGCGCCGTCAACCGTGGAGTTTCACGGCGAAACTTTCCAAAACTCAAGTTCACAACAAGGCAAACCACTTCCTCTTCTACCCCGAAGCTCAAATCTCATCGGAAACCCCCCAAAACATCACAAACCCGAACGGAATAAATCCCTCCGGTGACCTATCGGGTTGCCATCAAAACCTCATCAAAACTCAAAATTAAACATCCTAGGAGCATCACCTAGGTTAGGGGAAGCAAACCCCCCTAACCACCACCACCATCGTGGCTCGCCGGAAAGTGGCCAACGAACTCCGGCGAAATTCAAGCACACAACCCGATTCGGGTTCCATGAAAACTCAACCAATTTCCTTCAATCAAAGCATAGACCTACTCGAAATCATGAAAGGAAGAAGAACTTACCCTTCGTTTGGCCGGAGGTGACCGGAAAACAGGTCGTCAGGCGGCAAAGCTCAAAGAGGAAACTTTCCTCTTCGGTCAACTGGTCAACTTTCCAAAAATAGTAAGTCAACGGTGGTCAATCCTCAAACAGTGATTTTACGACTATTCTCGACTATTCCGATATTTATACTTGCGCCTCGGGTCAATCGACGGTCCTAAATGAATATACGAAATGATTCGGATAAACACGAAACAATCGGATAAACTCGTCGGGAACCGAAACTTCAAATAATCATAAAATATTCCTCGGTTATCGGAAAAATCTTCCGGAATCACCCACGAGCTCGAAATCACGTACTCTACAACTTCCGTGAAGACACTCATCTCAAATTCTCGACCGAAAACATAGTCGCGAATAGAGTCGACGAATCACATTTACGACGTAAAACCGCAACTAAGCTCAATCTCGAGAATCGTGCCGAACATGCATCAGATTCTGGTTCGGGTCGTCACACCTGTCGACCCCAAGGTGGCTCCATCTTGAGTGGATCCAGAATGGCACGTCTGTAAAATATGGTGTGGAGTTGTGTTGGAGAGATTTAGACCCCCAACCTTTTGATTATTGATTAGTCTAAGGCTAAGTGAATTTCTCTTACCCAAAAATATACGGGGTCAAGTTATAATATTTAAAAGAAGTTTAGTGTCGAACCCACGAGGATTGACCACTATAACTCCTTAGCTTGACTTGATTAGGTACTCAAATTACGGATTAACTAGACACAAAACTAGACAGTAAAACTAAAATAAAATGTGGAGATGTATCTCACACTACTAAGTCATTTGGAGATCTAGCATTGCAAGGGGTGATTAGACTACGGTGAGCGATTATACGAGTTGATTGGTTGATTAAACTGAAACACAAAAACTAAAATTGCAACGAATTCAATATAAGAGGAATGGTTTACTAGGAAAATTCCCACTAACTATATGATGCTCAAACAATGTCCCGCTTTATGCAGATGGATTATTAAAGTCTGTTTTACACAAGTTGATGCCTAAATCGTGAGCTTTTGAGTCACATTTGGTTTTGAACCCAAGTTCCAAGGTCATTTTGGTCTCTAGACTACTTGAGCCCAACCTTGAAGTATTTAGTGAATCGGGATCAAAACCTAAGTCATTTCGGGCTTACATATTGACCATATGTCATGTGAGTGAAGTCAACAAGCATACCATGTGATAATTGTGGAAGGTTTCCTTTCCCGAACCTCTTTTGGAGGACCCAAGAGAGTCTAAATGAATATCCCAATCTGCACTTTTTGAGTTACGAATTGAAAGACCCAGCTAGTAGCCACAATAACTTCTTGATTCAATGTGTGCTTAACTAAAGTCCCTCAAGTCTATTGAGACTCAAGGATGCTCTAGTCCTTGCTTAGCGCTAAGGAAACCAAACCTCAAGGTAAACCCTCTCGGAATAGACCATAATTATATTTACATGCTCATCTAGCCTTAAGTGAGTAGCTAATTCAAATAAGGTCTCATTTTTAGTCTCTTCATACAACTTAGCTAGGGTCAACACATGCATAGGTGCAACCAATCATGAAGCTCGAGCACATTAACATCCACAAACACATGGTACGTATCTCATTCACAAACACATGCTTCACAAAACATAAACCATACATAAATCAAGGCATCGTTTGTTCACATCACATGGCTAGGGTTCAAACCCTAACCTCCCAAATGGGACTACTCACTACACATAATTAAAATCAAATTTAAATACATCAATAGAGTACATAGGATGAAAAAATAACCAAGAAATCTCCCCAAAGCAAGCCAAACTTCTTCAAGTCCACCCTTATACTTCTAACTTCACATTCTTTGCTCCAAAGTGTCTTCAAGCTTATAGAAGAGAAAATGGAAACCTTTAGGACTTAAAGAATCTAATGATAAAAGAGATTACTTCCTACTTCTTCAAGCTCTAGAGAATCATCCAAATCTTGGAGGCAAGGATGAGAAGAGTAGGTGATAGATGGTGATAAGGGAAAGTGGAAGAGGTTCAGTCAAGGCTTGCAAGGCTATGTCTATTGCATTAGTAGAGGGTTGGAAGGGTAAAAGAGAGGAAGATAAATATAGCTTCTCTCTAGAGAACCCAACCAAGAACCCTAGAGAGAAGCTATAGAGAAAACTAGAGAGAGAATAGCTCAAAACTAGGAAAAATGAGTGAAATGAAGTGTGGTGTTAAGTGTGTAGGTGAGGGGAGCTTGACCAAGATAAGCTAAGGGAGATATTTTGGTGTTTTAAATTCAAAAATAAGATGCTTAGACATGTTCCTAAACTTTAGGCTTTTTGGTGGTCCTAATGTGTGACTCACCCCAAGTCATGTGACTTGCATGTGCATCCATCTTCTCAAAATATCTTCCAAGTGGACTTGGCTCTTGAGGCCTTGGCCCAACTTGACTTGACCTTGTCATTGACCGGTGATGACTTGCTAGAGTTTAACCATTGACCGGTCGGAATTGACCATTGTTGACTTTTCGTCATTTTTCCTGTTTTGCTCCATCTTCTCCAAGGGCCTCAAAAATGCACTCGGCTTCTCCAAAAAGTTATTAAATTCTATCTCTTAGAGAGTTTTCATGACAATCCCTCATTTCCTAGCATAACAAGGAAACATAATAAAAATGATGCTTTATTGATAAAAGGCAAGCAATAAACATGGAGTTAATAACATAATTAGAGCATAATTATGGACCTAACAAGTTGACAGGAGCCAAGCTGGAGGCTATTAAGAAAGCAGAGAACATGACCTGTTCAAGGAGGCCATGAAGAACATTGGGATTAAAACGCTGCCGTTATGAATTTTCAGACGGCAATTCAAGACGGTGATGTTTTAATCCCAATATTCTTGATGTCCTCCATTAATAGCTCCCAATTATATGCTTTCTTAATGTCCTCCAGCTTGGCTCCTATAAACTCTTCACCATATTTTTCAAGCACGTCATTCTCGACCAATGTCACAGCGAGGTCGAAAACAGTATGGAATTAACACAGGTGCAGAGAGATAGAGCAGATTGATGTTGGCGTATGTTTGGTATCACTCAAAGAGAGAAGATAAAAGAAAAGAATAATTGAAAAGAAAGAAAAGGGGCAAAAGATGAAATGATCTTTTAAATTTAATGAATGCTAACAAAGTCATCCGTTTGAAATGATTCAAGCCGACCGAACGACTAATTCGATAAATAGTTTAAAAATTTGGTGACTAATATCAAATTATGTAAAGTATAGTGATAAAGTGTAGAATGTGTAAAATGGGTTAAACTGAATGATCATGTCTGATTTTTTGCCTCGTGTCAATGACACTTTCCAGTTTCCAAGGTAAGGCAGCTGGTAAAGAGATGAAGATCGAGGTTGTTTGGCCCATTAAAAACAAGAGAAATAAATAAGACGAGGCTTCAAGTACCGGTAGAAACACCAACAACAACAACAAGGAAGGACTGAAGAAGAACACTAAGCAAAAAAAAACAAAAACAAAAAACTGAAGAAGATCACAAAATGAGATAGATGTTTGGGAGAGAATGAGAAAGATGAAATGAAAATAAATCTTATATATAGACATTTTAGGAGAGGAGACTTCAGATTCTGAACAAATTAACATGTTATGTAATGGATAGTATATCACGCACTTAACATTTCTTTAGTTAATAGTGTACGTACGCAGAGGCGGATCTATGCCTATGAAGAGTGGGACTCAAGTCCCACCCAAAATTTTATAGAGAAAAAAATTCCTATGTGTATGTATTGGTTTTTTATAGGGTACATGATATCTATAATGATCAAGTCCCAGGCAATCTGTAGGTTAATATTGGACTTGATCTTGATGATTGTATGGTCTTGGGCTTGCCACATAGCATTGGACTTATTTGAACTTACTCAATTAAACAAGGACAAGTCCAACTTAAAAGTCTTCTCCCCTTTTCCCTTTCGTTGAAAACAAAGAAAAAGGGTGCTTCTCAGTTCTCTCCTCTCAAGTCGCTGTCGTCCCACTTCTTCACTTTATCTCTGTGACTCTATGATTCGATTCCATCCAACTGATCCAAGCAAATGAAGCAATCGATCATCCTATATCTCCCGCCACTCAAGTACTCAACAACTGATTCATCATCTCCATCTCGGGACCATCTGGGACCATCTGTAAGTGTTTAATCTAAATTAAAATTAGGGATTTAGGGATATCTTATTAGCTGCCAATCCCTTCCATTGTTACTTTTAAACTATTGTTCTTGTCATTTTATAACTTTTCTATTTGTTTTGAATAGGTTATTGATCTCAAAGTCTCAAAAGGATTAAAAGTTGGTGTTTGAGAATTGGGGTCTTGCTGTGCTTTAACAGGTTGTTATTCTTTTTTGTAATTGTTAATTTATTTGTTGTGTACTTGTGTGTGCTATAACTGACTGTATTACAGAATTCCTAAACAAAAGTTTCTTAATTCATATTGTATAGGTGATTGTAGCATGTCGAATGAGCAACCAAAAAAAAGGAAGAAAAACTTGATCAGTTCATACTTTACAAAGTTTGATCGTGGTGATGCTACTGCTAGTGATGCTCCAACACCAAGCTCTCCATTAATTCCTCCTGAGATTCAAAGCAGTGGTATTGACTCTTTGAATAATACCAATGCTATTGAACGTGACCCAGGAAAACGCTGCCCTATATGGAAATATCCTGTCAATGAACGTGATTCGATCAGAAGAGCATATAGTCTGTTGGGACCAATGCAACCTGAATGTGAGTTCCCTTACTCTCAATTTAGTGATCAACAACGCAAGTTTCAGTTTTCTTGGTTTAAAGATAATCCATGGCTTGAGTATTCAGAAGCTAAGGATAGGGCATATTGTTTTCCTTGTTTCCTTTTTGCTACTGAAAATCCTTTGAACAAAGCATTCACCATTGAAGGGTTCAAAAATTGGAAGAGGACTGTGCCTAGTGATAATGTTTTTCTGAATCATGTAGGAGGAATTACATCATCACATAATGGTACAATGCAAAAGTGGGATGCATTACGAAACCCATCTAGCCAAATTGAGCCAATCTTTAGTTCAAAATCAGCAAAAGATATAGAGGATAACCGGTTAAGGCTCATAGCTTCTATAGAGAGTGTTAGACATCTAGCTAGCCAAGGAATTGCCTTTAGAGGCCATGATGAATCCGAAGAGTCATTGAATCAAGGACCTTTTAGGCAGCTTATCAAATCCTTTGGAAGAGTTAGTCTAGATATTAAAAGAGTTATAGAAAATGCTCCTAGAAATGCCAAGTATATTAGTCCTTCAATTCAAAAAGACATTCTTAATATTCTTGGTAACCAAGTGAGGGGTATGATACGTGAAGAAGTTGGGGCTGCAAAATATTGTCTTCTTGTTGATGAAGCTATAGATGTTTCTAATAAGGAACAAATGGCGATTATTTTAAGATTTGTTGATTCTCTAGGTAAGGTCCGAGAACGTTTTTTTAAGATTGTAAGTGTTCCAAACACAAGCTCACAAACTCTTAAAGATGAAATATCTAAGGTTCTTACTCAGGACAAACTTCAAGTTAGAAATATGCGTGGTCAAGGCTATGATGGTGCTAGCAACATGAGAGGCATTTATAAAGGTTTACAAGCATTATTTCTTGAAGAGTGTCCTTATGCTTATTATGTGCACTGTTTTGCTCATCGTCTGCAGCTAACACTAAATGCTACTGCCAAGGGGGTACATGAAATTTGGAAATTCTTTTTCATTTTAAGTTTGATTGTGAACTTTATGAACTCTTCCGGCAAGCGTCACTCGGCCTTGAAAGCTGCTAGAAAAGAAGAAATTGCAGACTTGGTGGCTTGTGGTGAACTTGAAACCGATACAGGGGCCAATCAGATTTTTAGTATGCAACGAGCTGGTGCTACTCGTTGGGGCTCACATTATCGTTCAATTAGGGGTTTGATTGAATTGTTTGGTGCATCTAAAACAACTCTTGTTTATATGAGTGAGCAGGGACCAGTGGATCTTCAAAGAGAGGCTGGAGATGTTCTCAAAGCAATGCGGAAGTTTGTCTTTGTTTTTTGTTTGCTTCTCATGAACAAGGTAATGAAAATTACTGAGACTCTTTCCCAGACATTGCAGCAAAAGTCTCTTGATTTTGTTCAAGCTATGCGGTTTGTGAAACATACAAAAGAATTGCTTGGAGACCTAAGGAAAGATGGATGGGCTGATTTCTTTGAACATGTGGAATCTTTTTGTAAGAAACATGAAATTAAAATGCCTGATATGCATGCTAGTACATCTCATCGGTCTTCTATCACTAATGAGCATCATTACCGTGTTGATATATTTAATGCTCTAATTGATTTTCAGCTAAGTGAGTTGGATGGAAGATTTTCAGAGCAAGCAACAGATCTTCTTAGTCTTGCTTCAACCTTGGATCCTCATTCTAATTTCAGTAAGTTTAAAACTGAACATGTTCTTGATCTTGCAAGAAAATATTATCCTGAAGATTTTGATGATGGTGAGATGCTTTCTCTTGAGTCAGAGTGTGCATACTATGAAAAAGACATGCTTGATGATGCTATGTTTAAGAATTTGTCATCTATTTGTGAGCTGTGTCCATTGTTGGTCCAAACAAGAAAGTCAGAATTTTATCCAATGCTTTATAGATTGATTTGTCTAGTTTTGACTCTTCCGGTATCTACAGCAACAACTGAAAGAGCATTTTCAGCCATGAACTACATCAAGAACAAGCTTAGAAATAAGATGGAAGAAGAGTTTCTAGGTGATTGTATGGTCCTCCACATTGAGAAAGACTATGCTAATTCTATTAGCAATGACTTTGTGATAAACAAATTTGAACTTTCAGGTACTCGTAGAGTTAGATTTAGTTAATTGTGATGTGTTACATCTAGAAATTTTTGTGAATCTTATTTTGTATAAACTTGTATTTAAAGGGTAAGGCTCACTACGTCCCCCCTTTCTAGGTGTATTAGTATTTTGCATATATAATATTGCTCTTGCACCGTGAATTTTTTTTTATGGTGGAAAGTCAAGTCCCACCCTGTTTCAATTCCTGGATCCGCCACTGTACGTACGTCTACATACTAAGCATCAACTGATTCAACTCTCAACACATTCTCCGTTTGCACAGCCAAATAATTATCTCGTCCAGGTCACTTGTATGCCAAATTGCCAATAATCTAGTATATTGCACACAGCCTAGTAGTTGGTGGAGGCACTATTTAGCCTTTTAAGTATGGCAAAGGTTACGCCTAGTCAGCTGTGCATCGGAGGAACCCTTATTAATGGGCCGGCATGACGATGCTTGACTTGAATTGAGGTTGTGCCTCTTCCCATCGCCATAATAAAACTTCTGATTAGCGTTACTCAATCGAAATTGCCATAGCTAATAATAACTAATAATGTATCTGTCATTATTACTTGCATACACTAGCCAATTTTTTTGCAATCTTGACTTAGATAACAGACTAGTTGACTTGCAAAAGATTCTGAGAGCATTTTCAAAAAATGATGTTTCTCATATTTTTAATAAATTTTGTTGAAAATATAACTAAAAGTTTAATTTTTAGAGAGCAGAAAATTTTCTATTCCGATCATTGTAGAAAAGTAGGGAATATGAATTCATGTTTATTGTAAGTTTATTTAAAAATAAACTGTAAAATTAGTTTAATTAATTAAAAAGAGCCTCTAGGAGCTCCTTTCTCACTTCTCAGATTTAGGAACTCCTAGCATCCTCCATATCATAGGACTATAATAGAGAGCATGGTTGGAGAGAAAAATTTAGTTTTTCTCTATAATTTGGCTAAAGAGCTCCAATAAGGGAGTCTCATTGGAGATGCATGCTCTAAACACTTAGCTACCCTTTTTTTATAGCTAGGTGTATCTCTTTCATTCTTCCTATTTAAATTGCTTCACCTAATTAAAGCTTAGAGCATCTCCAATCATGCTCTTTATTTTCAATAAATTTGTTAAAAAAAAACTAAAAGTTAAATATTTAGGGAGTAAAAAAATTTGTGCTCCAACCACACAAAAAATAGAGAGCCACATTTAATACATCTATTTTCAAATGTATCTTTTTTAATAATTTCACTAAATTTTTATATCTATTTATTTTCAACAAAAAATAACAAAGAAATAATATTACTAATTTCATATTATTTATTCATTGTAAGTGCCATGACCTTTATTTTAAGGGAAACAAAATATTGTGGGATATATGACCAAAATTCAGTAAATTTGAGACATCTCAATAGTGTTGAGTAATTAACATGATTCTCGATCTCCTCCTCTTGTTCTTTTCTTTGTCGCAAATTTATTATTTTCAACATCGACCCTCGTTCAATATGCAAACTATAAATTTATAATAATTTTGTTTGAAAATTATTGATTTACAAGTTTGAATTTATAATATTTTTTTTTAAAAATTATTTGATTTACACAATGTATTTTTTACCCAAATACAAATAATAGAAAATTTAATAAATTAAATTATATAAATTATAATAATCACCATGTAAATCATTTTAATCAAATATAAACTATTTCAATTAATGTTTCAAAAACCTTAGGATCCCCTTTCTCTCTCCTCAAATTTAGGAGTTCCCAAGGGCTTCCCCATTTTAGGAGCCTAATAGGGAGCATGAATGAGCGAGGTAGAAATATTTAACTTTTCTCTATTATTTGTCTAAGGAACTCCAATATGAAGTTTCATTGGAGATGCTCTTAGTTTGGTATTAAAGTGAAATTAAGTATGGTGAAAAAAATCAATAATGAGAAAAACACAGTTAAGACAAAGTAATGTGATTTATGTATTAATTGATCCAACAATTTAGAAAAACACATAGAATATTAACCAAACATATTGGCAGCCTACTATCGTAACATTAAGCTATTTTCTCTCCAAAAACTCAATAACAAACTAAGCCTAAGAAGGCTAACATGAATTCTCGATCTATATATGACTATTAATAAAAGAAAGACAAAACAGTACGCACGCATTGCAGAAACTACCTAGTAGGAGTAGTAGATTGTAAGCTTCGATATCTCTGTTCCTCTCTTATGATCGATCTATACATATCTCGAAGATATAAGCTTCTTCTCAAGTAAATTGTAAGCTCAAAATAAAGCAAAAGAAAGAACACGTTCGTGTACCGTGTCCATGCATGTGGAATTCGGCATTCTGCAATAGAGTAAGAACACCACCGCATTCATCCTTGGACTAATTCCACTGCCTCTCATTGCGGATTTGCGCGGGATATTTTTCTCGCAATCTCATTACAACATGAAGCAGCGGCAATAGAAGTCACTCTGACTAAAACCACTTCCTACCTCAAAGTCCATTAAACTGTTCTCGGAGGTTTTGGAGCATCTCTAACAACTTTTTTACAAGAGCACTCGTATCAATATTTTTTTTCAGCACGAACATGGTGGAATCAGGTGGGCCTGGTTGATCGGATAGCACGAACAACTCCAAATCAACGTGCAACGGTGATGGAGGACACCGACGACCGCTCCTTGATGAGCTCGGCGAACGACTGCTCGAGCATTAGTTGCTCGATCTGCATCACGAGCAATTTGGTAGAGCCCACGCACTTGGGTGACGCCAAGCTGACTCTTTTTTTCTACGTCTGGCGCGTGTGTTAAAAGTAAATAAAAAAAATTATGCACCAATCGTATGGTTCCACGTGGCCTTATCGGGTGGATTAAAAGCCCAACGGTCAAGTGGTTGTGGATTGTCCATTTCGAATCCAAAAATTTGATCGGACGGCTGAATTCAACCGAAACGGCTATTTTACGTATAACGACGAGATTGGTATATTTTGTAAAATAAACCCTTAAAAAATTGTAAAAAAAATCACAAAAATTGTAAATAACACCCTATAATTTTTCTATAAATACTACATCAATTTGATTCACCTCTCACACCAATTTGTGCACAACAAATTTATCATCTCCTTCCTTCTCCACTCTCATCCCTTTGTATTTTAGTTCCCAAAAAATTTCCAATTGGCTTGATTCCGAAGATTTGCAACTTTGTATTTCTTATTTTCATATTAGTGTTTTTCCTATTACTAGCAACATGGAAAAATCCGACAAATTGTGAAAAAAAATATATGCCGATTATAAGGAAAATTGGGGGATTGCGCATGGTGAATCAAGGTTGGAGCATAGAACCCAAACCACTGTTTCTTCTCGTTTTACAAAGTTGAAGCCGAATTTTAGAACTTGGTGTGTCGCTCTTGCATATGCACGTAGGAATACACAATGAGGCAAGTGCAAGTGTTTATAACTTTGTCATTATTTTTTATTACATTTATTTAAATAAATGTTGACATCTCCATTTCTTAAATATTATTTTGACATGTAATTTTTTTTCCTAGAAAATAAAAGCTCAATCATGGTATGTGGCACAAAAGAAAAAAGAGTTTACAAAGTTTGATTGTAGGGAAGTGATGAAGAACCATCCAAATTTTCAACACGTCAAACCTGGTATACCACCTCCTTCATATTCCAACCCTGCAACTACTCCTCCTTTTACCTCAATACCTCCCACCGTCAAGGTGGAGGATGATAAAGTCATTGCAACACCACAAAACAACGAAGAAGAAGTGTACTCGAGTCCGATTAGACCAATCAGAGTGAAGGCGGCCAAGGAAGCTAACAGAATGGGAAAAAAGATCATGACTCCTACAAATGAGGTAAAAGATGAGGTTTTGAAAAGCATGACGGAAAATCAAAGATTGTATCTCGCTGGGCAAAAAGCAAGTGATGCCACCGAGCTAGCTTTATACTAAAAGCAACTCGCCTTTAAGGAGAAGGACTACAAATTGAGGGCTTCAGTGGAGGAATTAAGGATTATGATAATGAATACGGAGGCTATGACCCCAAAATCTAAGAGTTATTTTTTGAAGAGAAAAGCGAATATCCTTAAGCAAATGGAGGAAAAGGAAGGAAATGGTAGCGATGAAGCATTTTCAAATTATTATCGCCCACTTTTTCAATAGTTTGGTATTTGTTTGTCATTATGACATTATGTACTTTAAATTTTCAATAAATCTAGGCCTTGATTGACATTGTGTACTTTAAATTTTCAAGTAATAAAAATGCACTTTTTTTATTCCATCAAAGCTCACGCACATTACAATAAAACATAGTGACTTAAAATTAAACACACATCATTCAAACACCCAAAAGGAAAACAAATAAAGCAAACATAGTGAATTAAAATTAAACACATACATCATTTAAAGTCATTCGCCGGTCTCTAGATACCAGTTGTGCTTAACTAAGTCATTCTGCAACTCTCCATGGATGTACGCAGATTGGAGATCTACAACACGGCCGTCAAATCGTTGTTCCATTTTGTCCATCCCTTCGAACTGGCTCAAAAGGAATGTGATTACCTTGTTTATCCACTGGTCCATTATAAACTGTGAATGCACTTTATGGGTTCTGTAGATCTTTTTCTTTGTTCTCCTCAAACTCCTCCTCCACAAATTATTCCTCAACAATCATGTTATGCATTACGATGCAAGTCAACGTGATGCTCTTCAATTTCGATTGGTGGTGACACCTAGCTGCATGCCGAATAATTCCCCAAAGAGATTGTAAAATGCCAAAGCACATCTCTACATCTTTGCGGTATGCCTTTTGTTTCTTTGTGAACAACTTCTGTGGTAGCTACTAGGGATTGGAGATTATTTTGACAAAAGAGGACTATCTGGGATATATTCCATCAACTAGATAATAAGTATTGTGGCACGTCATACCGTTGACTTTATAAGTCGCACTCGGACTGTTTCCGGCAAGGAGCAAATCGAAGATGTCCGATTGGTAGAGCACATTGATATCATTTTGTGATCCGGGTACCCCAAAGAAGCTGTGCCATATCCACTTGTCATATGAGATCACCTCCTTTAAAATAATATTGAGATGCTTCTTCCTCCCCGAGAATGCTCATTGTCAAGCTGTGGGGCAGTTCTTCCATTCTCAGTGCATGCAGTCAATGCTTTGGATCATACCAGGAAATTCGCGATGCCTTGCTCTCCTTAGAAGTCGGGTTATGTCTGTTGCATTTGGAGCGCGGAGATAGAGTTCACCGTAAAGCTTATATACTTGGATACACCACTTCTTCATGCATTTTAGTGTTGTAGATTCACTCATCCTTGTGATTTCAGCACACTGATCTACAGCTGCGCCGTACGCCAACATACGAAGACCGTCAGTCATCTTTTCTTGTGGAAGAAGTCCAACCAGTCCAGTGGCATCTGCTCTTTGATGCCAAAATTGATTGTAGTTGCATAGATCCGTCATTATACAGTTGAATAAATTCATACTCATTCGGTACCTTCGACGAAAGGCTTGTTCGTTGAACATGGGACGTTCGATGAAGTATTTTTCCATCATATTATGTCCCTTTGACTCCCTCAGTCTTTCTTCATTTGGACGGCGGTGAGGTGGTTCATCATCAAACATTTCATCGACCGTGACTGCTTCAGTGATGAAAGCATTAGTAATTTTGACATTTCACCAGCGTTGTTGTCGCCTCCTCCGGAAAAAATTGTCAAAACTGAAAGGATTCATCTTATCAGAATCTAAAATATATGGTTGAAAATGGTGCGAGTAAACAAGGAGTCATAATGTATAAATTTATAACCAAGTTTAGCTTTTCTGATATCTGAAGATGATGACATGTGTTATCTACCAATTGGTCGGAAATCTCTTCGGGAATCTTATTCAACTATTTGGATGATAACGATACGTGGTGCTGACACGTGTTGTCTTGTGATTGGTCAGAAATCATATTAGAATTTTTGTACAATCATTTACACGATAACGTTCTGTCGGTGTGACACGTGTCGACTCATCATTGGTCGAAAATCTTACCCGAAATCTTATTCATACGACAACGACACGTGTCGTCTATGTATTGGTTGAAAATCAATCAGAATAAAATTTTAATTAAAAAACTAATTTATGAACAGTAATAGGATGTGCTATTTTTGTGCACCGCTGCGCGAAAAACAGGAACTGCACCTCCTATTTAATGAATAGTGTCTACTCCACCTCAAATAGTGCATGTGCTCCACCTCAAGGCAATCCCACCGGTGCATATGCTCTAACAGAGATTTTCATCATTTTTGAGAAAATGAGCTACTTTTTGTTCCAACAGATACTCTAAACCATTCTTTATAATATAGAAAGTGGGTGGAGAGAAGAAAAAAAATTCACTCTATAAAAAAAAAATTTATGTGATACCTAAACTTATCCGGCCTCGTCCTTATCACTTTCATATCTGAACTTTGTAAAGTATCAGTTGCATACTTGGACTTCAAAAAATTTATCTTGGCAATACTTAGAACACATTTTGACAAACGGAAATTTAAAATTTAAAGGGTAAATAAGTAATTTCACATATAATTTAATTTTTAGTTTATTATTAATTTTTTAAAATTATTTTATAAGTTTTATTTCATTTTTTTAATATATTTTTTACCTTTTCAAATGTTAAATTTTTTTTGATTTCCCTGGGATCGAACCTCAGACATCTTAGTATGAGGTACAACACCTTACCATATGACTACCAACCAAAGTTGTTAAACATACATAAGTATATTTATAATCGTTTTTCTTAAAGTCTTAATAGTAAAAGTAATAGCACTTTGTTGGGGTTCAAACTCTAAACCTCAAAGGTACAACACTGACACATTTACCACTGAATAATTAGATTTTCACTACCGGCATAAACACTATACCCGACGACATGGCAAAAAATAGACCAACGATAACCTTTGTCGTCGGGTATAGTGAACTATAACCGACGACTAGGGTACATCGTTGGTTATAATTTTTTTAACCAACGATGTATTGTTGTCTTCGGTTATAGTAGTCGGAAAATCGTCGGGTATAGTTTTCCACTATTACCGACGAATTTTTTTAACTATTACCGACGATTTTGTGGTATCGTCGGCTATAGATTCTTATTTCAGATCCATTCTGGGCAGCAGCTCTGTCATTCAAAAAAAATCTCCCGCGAAAACTGAAAATGCTCTGAAATCATTGGGTGATGTCGAAAACTGTCAAGAATGAGTTCGTGATTCATTATATATAGGTACGTACGTACGTACTTAATATTATATATATATATATATACATGTGTGTGTGTTGATCGATTGTTGATGTTGATTTTGAATTGATCGAGTTAATTGATTGTTGAGTTTGAGTAATTGATGGTTGATTTTGAATACGTGATTGATAGTTGAGTTGGAGTAGTACGTAATTGTTGTACGTGTTGATTATTGTGAATATATATATATAGCTAGGGTGATTAATTTATTTAATTGATTATATATTATGATTATTATAGGATTAATTGTGATTATTAATTATGGGTATAATATATATTGTGATTATTGTGATGTTTCGGTACGTTAATTGTGATTAATTATAGTGCATGTGGTTATATATATATTTAGATTTTTGTGATTGATTATATATAGTTAGGGTGTGTATATATATATATTAAAATTATGGGAATTATAATAATATATATTTATATTAATTGATTGATCGAATGTTTTGATTTTGATCGAGTTAAATTAGACGAAATTATATATATATGAATAATTATGGATCGAGTAGAATAATTAGACGACTATATATATATATATGTTCATTTGTAATTAATTAGCTAGCTAGCTAGTTAGGGATCGAGTAGAATAATTAAATTATGTAATTTATAGTTTGAATATCAATATATATATATAGATATATATATATATATCCATGAAATTTTAATTAATAAGATCATGGGTATATATACATGCAGTTATAATTTTCAGGATGGACAAGAGTTGGATGTGTCTTCCAAGATGGGATGTAAGATATCACCGTGGAATTAGAAGTTTTGTGGAATATGTGAAGGTTAATTGTGGAGGGTTGACAATTCATTATTGTCCGTGTATGAAATGTCAGTATCGCAGCGAGCGATATCGTTTTCACATCGATAAAGTATTAGAGCACTTGAAGAAAAACGGGTTTTGGGATAAGTACACATGTTGGATTTATCACGGTGAGAGCTCATCAGTTGGTCAACATGATCACGAACAATTTTTTGAGAGTGGCAGTACATCCAATGATCCAACAACAAGGTTGATCAACGATATGTTTCCTCATGAGAGCGGTATATTTGCTCAAGTACCGGATATCCCTCCCGCCGTCGGAGACTTCCCTCATATTGAGCCAGTCCAGCAATTACCTACAGCTGTCAACACTGCTGGTACACTGCTGGTATGGACAAGTACAACAACCTCATTGCCTTCCAACAGACCCCGTTGTACAACGGGTGTAATAAGAATGTTCTTGAAAGTGTTATGGGAGTAATGAAGCTCAAAGTGGAGAAAAAAATGAGCGTGAAGGCTGTTGATGATTGGCTGAAGTGATCTGGTTCGTTGTTGCCCCCCGGTCATCGTCTTCCTACCACTCATCGTAAGGTGCGACAGATCCTGAAACATCTTGGCCTTTCCTACATCAAAATCCATGCTTGTAGATATGATTGTGTTCTCTTCTGAGGTGAAGATACTTATGGGAATGATCTTGAATCCCTTGATGAATGCCCGGTATGTGGTACAGATAGGTATAAGTTGACTCCTGCCAGAAACAAGAAAGCTGTGAAGATACTTCGGTATTTTCCGCTGATAGATAGGCTAGAACGGTTGTTCATGTGTGCACACACGGCTAAAGCTATGAGATGGTGGGCCGAGAGGAATTTGCCCGACGGTGATACGCTTATACACCCTGCTGACGGAGAGGCTTGGAAGCACATGGTGAAGGAGTTTTCTTATTTTGCATCAGAGGTTCGAAATGTTTGGCTGGGGCTTTCATCTGACGGATTCAACCATTTTGGCAACATAAGTCTTCAATACAGTATATGGCCAATTATTTTGGTACCGTACAACCTTCCTTCATGGATGTGCATGAAGAAAGAATACAATATGCTCACTATGATAATTCCAGGGCCGGGTTATCCAGGAAAGTGTCTCGATGTGTATTTGAGACCCTTGATTGCAGAGCTTAAGTACTTGAGTGAGCATGATCATCCTACTTATGACAAGTTCAAAAATGAGATGTTCCAGATGCATGCCATGCTTGTTGGCACCATTAGCGATTTTCCTGCACGCGGGATGTTGTCGGGCAACATTACCAGGGGATGCAGGGCTTGTCCAGAGTACATGACTGCTGAGTGTTGCAGACCTCATTGCAGGAAGATTGTACAGATGCGTCATCGTTGTTGGCTTCCACATGATCACCCATTTCGGGAGGATATAGAGGCATTTGATGGGACTATGGAAACAGGTGAGCAGCCAAGGAGCTGGACGGGGGATGAAATATTGGAAGTGCTAAATGAATACGATTTTGGGCAGCTCAGCAATCATCCTAAGATAGTGGCGTCAATACCTGACAAACCCGACAGGTATAAATTCTGGACACACAAAAGTATTTTTTGGGAACTTCCGTATTGGTCCAAGTTGTTGATCAAACACTACTTAGATGTCATGCACATAGAGAAAAATGTGTGCGAGAGTGTGGTCGGCACAGTGTTGAATTGGGAGGGAAAAACTAAAGACGGCCCAAAGGCACGCATTGATCTTAAAAGGAGGGCACTGCGAAAACATTTGTGGTTGAGAGATGGGAAGAAAAAAAATGCCACAAGCTCCTTATACCGTCAAGTCTGCCCAGAAGAATGAAATTTTTGGCTGGATGGGTAATGTCAGGTATCCTTCAGGCTATGCTGGAAATATAAGTCGATGTGTTAACTTCAAAGACAATAAGATGTACGGACTAAAGAGTCATGACTGTCATATACTGCTTCAACGCCTCTTCCCTGTTTTCATTCGAGGGTACCTGCCCAAAGAGATGGTGGAGCCGTTAGTGGGTTTGTCAAGATTCTTTCAGAAGTTATGCACGAGAGAAGTGAAGAAATCGGACTTGTTGGAAATGCAACAGGACATCATTTTTATCATGTGCAAATTTGAAAGGATATTTCCTCCAAACTTTTTCGACATCATGCCTCGCCTGATGCTCCATCTTCCGGAACAATTATTGCTTACTTGTCCAGTACACTACACATGGATGTATCCTATGGAAAGGTACGTAATGCATCTCTGAATCTGGCTATATATGTCTTTAATATTATTTATTCACTTATTTTACAATATTCATAACATGCTCTGTAATTACCAATTTTATAGACAATTAGGGGACTACAAAGACTATGTGATGAACAAATCTGCACCCGAATGGTGTATCGCTGAAGCATATATTGCGCACGAGTGCGTAACGTACACCAGATTGTATTTGGGAGCGTTCGAGGACCCTCCACAACATATGCCAGTAGATGGAGCACAGTTCAACCTTTCAATCATCTCCGATGATTTTGAAGTTTCCAGAAAGTTGCCCAACTCGTACAATTTGGAACCATATGAGCTAGTCATTGCCCACTGGTCGGTATTGATTAACTGTCCAGAAGTTCAATATTGGAAAAATATGCACCTTTATTGCCCTGCCATTTCCGGTGATGTTAACTACCACAACAAGACGTTCGCAAACTATTTTGACAAATGGGTACGTATATAGATATATTGACTTGTATATGAATTTAATTGCATGTCTCGTATCATATTTATATTTAAGTTAATAAATGATTATATTCATATGAACCATGTACAAGATGATGGTATCCCTCAGTGGTCACACGAATTGAGGCTCTTGGCGCAGAAACCAGTAACTTCCAGAGTTTATCCTATGTGTAAGGTAAATGGCATGCTATTTATTTGTGAACATAGAGATGTCAGACGAAAAACACAGAATTCTAGGGTAATGGTGCATGGTGGGCAGAATGGAGTTGACTATTACGGTGTTCTCCATTCAGTTGTCGAATTAATATATGGGGAAGGCATGACCGTGCACTTGTTTAAGTGTAGATGGTTTGATACCGACCCTCAGAACACAAGGACCGATCAATACGGCATTTTTTCGGTGAATACTGTTACAAGCTGGTATGAAGATGATCCGTTTGTTTTGGCCACGGCGGTGAAACAATTGTTCTATCTTGATGATCTTGTGCATAAAGGCACGTGGAAAGTGGTTAACCATGTTCTTCCAAGAAACATATACAGTGTCTCCACCCTTGGTGTGACCTCGGATAATGAAGAAGTTAGTACATACCAAGAGCCGAACGCAACTGGTATTCTTGAAACCTCAACAATTCGCCTTAATAATGTGATATAGGGCAGTGTGGTACGAATTCCTCAACCGAATCTTATTGATGTTAATCAAAATGAAGACAATGAAGACTCAAGTGTCGAGGGCTTACACATCTTACCTGAAATTAACTCGGAAACGGAGTCAGACTCAAGCGATGATTCTGACTATGCGCCTTAGTGTATGTATATATATATATATATGTTAATTTGAGTTTGAACGTGCAATGTAAAATAATGTGTACGAAGATGATCGACTTTAACTTAATTGGATCGATGTAATTAATTAAAGTAGATACTTTGTTTAAGGAGCATTTTTTATAAGTTAGGAAAAAAAATTCATAGCTTTTTTGTATAAATATATAATGCATATGAAACAAAAAATGCATATGAAAAAAAAATGAAACAAACTATAACCGACGATATTCATAATAAATATCGTCGGTTATACTATAGTCAACGATAATACTTATATCGTCGGCTATAGTTTATGGGTTATAACGCCAGGCGCAGTCGTTTTGGGCAGAACGAAACTGCCCAAACCTTTTCTTCTCCTCCATACCGATTCGTTTCCGCCGCCGCCGTCCGTCAGGCAAGAGCAAGGTCTTCTCCTCAAGCCGTCGTCCATCATCAAACCAACATACATCGATTCTAAACCCAAAAAATAGGTTCTAAATCCCTAAATCCCTAATTAAATCCCCAATTTTGATTTTTTTTTATTTAGGTTAGATTTTAATTTGTTTAGTTTGTTTATCGATAATGTGGATGTTTGGATGAATTGTGTGAATATATATTGGATTATTGTTGAATTTTGTTGATTGTGGGAATTATTGTTAATTTTTTGAATTTATCGATTATATATATAGAGAGAGGAGGTTAATTAATTATTGGATTATATATTGGATATTATTGTTGAATTTTGTTGATTGTAGGAATAATGCTTACACATTTTTTTGGATTTATGGAATTATTGGATTATATATATAGAGGAGTTTAATTAATTTTTGGATTATATATATATATGGAGTTTAATTATTGGAATTATTCGAATTTTTGGATTATGAATTCGAATTTTTGGATGAATTAGGAATTATTTTGAATTTTTGTAATTTAATGGAATTTTATATGAAATTTGTTGAACAATTTGGAAATTTTATGTGAGTGGAAGGATTTTTAATGAATTTTTGTAATTTACTGAAATTTTTTTAATTGTTGTAATTTGTGGATTATTATTATGAACATATATATATATATGAATTCATTTGAATTTTTAGTAATTGATGGAATTATTGTGAGTTAAATATAGAAATATGTGAATTAATATATTCTGACACTTGGTAGATGAATGTGAATTAACTTTAATTTTATTGTTGATTTTAAAAACTCTATAAAATTGAGTATGTTACGTAACTTTTATAGCAACGATGAATTGGTTGAATTGCGGTGCTTCACGAGGGGGGTCGAGGGGGAGGTCGAGAGGGAGAGGGAGATCGGGACGTGGGGATGAGGGCACTGGAAGTCGGTCCGCATCAGGATCCGCCAGTATCGGCAACACTTACAGCATTCCTCCCACCTCTCGGCACCGTACACTTCTGGGTGAGGGACAACCTCAGCAGCAGCAGGTCGAGCCTCGTCGACCCTCCAGCACGAGGAGGCTTTATGAGGACAGTCGCACGCCTTCAACGGATAGTGCGACTCAATCCTCGGTCCGAATACCAGAGATTCATCGCGAAGACCCTTCCCCATCCACCGACCAGACTCCTCATTCTTTCGAGGATGCTGGTGGATCGACTCAGTCCTCGGCCAGGATGTAACTATGCCCGCCGTCTACCCTATTCTTACCCTTGGAAATCCCAACGATACCTCTCGTCGATTCCACGGGGATGCCTGTTCCAGGACAGCTAGGGTTCATTACCCCGGACCAGGCATACGCGTATGTACCCTTCCCGGAACCTCTCTGGAGTGGGAGGATTCCGGGACAACGCACCGACGAATCAGGCAAATATTAATTAGTGATATCTTTTTACTTAGTAATATTTAAATTCAATTAGGTGTTGATGTTTAAAAATTGTCTACATATATATGTGATAGGCGAGATCGTGCCCGGTGACAAACAAAAGAGAACCAGAGGCCCCGTCGTCGGCAAGTTACTGGACGACGCCATTCAGGCTAGCGGTGGTGGCCAAGTTATGATTCCGACCGGGGATAGAGGCCAGGTGATCGAGGGAAAGGTCACTCGAAAGTACGCAGGGATGGCGGGCAGCATCATACGGGATAGAGTCCCAATGTTGTGGCCAGATTGGAATTCAGTGCCACAATCCGTCAAATATGAGCTGAATAATGCGTTGTCGGTGAGTAGAATTGTATATTCATTATGTATATTTTCTATATAAATTTTTAATATAATTGATATATATATATATGCATTGCAGATGTGGTTCCGCATGGACAACGACATTAGACCCACGTAGGCGGATGAAGTGCAGGGGAGCAGGTTACTATATTCATTTGTTTCGATTTTTTCGTTTCTTTTTATTATGTTCATAAAATGTTGTAAGTTACTAACGATTGATTTTATTAATATATGTATAAGGAGTGGAAGGGCGAGCTGAAAAAACATTGGAAAAAGTACGGCGACGATCGTTCCGGTACCCCTAGCGAGTTTCGTTATAGGGAGTACGAGTGGCGATGGCTTGTGGTTCACTTCAACAACCCGAAATTGAAGGTACGCAACCTTCGATCGATTAAATTTTTTTTTTATCGTACTTCCCCCAAATTATTTGGCTAATATTTTTTTGATGTTGGATTAATCGATTAATCGAGCAGGCTATTTCTGAAGTCAACACAAGGAACCGGGCCAAAAACACAAAAAATCATCATGCTGGTTCAAGATCATACTCGGGTTGGATCGAGGAGGTAGCCAACCACCTAGAAGTCCCTCCGCTTGTTTATACGATGCAGCACGCGTATCCGCAGTCCCCCGAAGATGGTGTAAGTGTCCTTATAACAAAATAAACATATTTCTTATTTTTTTAGATTGTTTACATTAATTAACATTTTATTTTTCTTTGTCAATTAGACGAGAGGAGGTGATTCCGGAGGTGTTGACTCAAGTGGCGAGAGAGTGCTATCCCAACACCCCCGATGCGGAACTCCCGATTGATCAGATTGATCAATCTGATCCGATCGTAGCGGCCAGGATTATGTCAACTGCAATCCCTCCAGGGAAGAACACTTTCTACTGCATGGGGCTCGGAAAGTAAGGTCAAGGGCTGCTGAAGAAGACACCTGAATTCTCTCGCGGATCGGGATCATCTTCGAAGGCTAATGAGCTACAGGAGCAGCTTCATAGGCAAGCGATTGAGATGGAATCTCAACGGCATCGGATGGAGGTGATGGAGCAGGCGTGAGCCGCAGAGCAGAATCAGTTGGCCAAACAGCAGCAGATGATGGGGACATGGATGCAACACTGTTATGCACAGTTGCATGCATCTGGAATCCAGATAGCTCCCCCGCCCATTTTCGGTGCGCCACAGCCACAACCACAGCCACTGCCTCAGCCTCAGCCTCAGCCTCAGCCGCAGGCGCCAGACCAGGACCAACCAAGTTTTGACGATCCGTTCGACCACATAGACTTAGGAAACCCGTAGTACGTAGTACGCATATGTATATAGATTTGAACGATTTCGGTTTTTTATTTTATTTACTACTATAGTTTCAATAGTTCTTGATTTTCAATGTGAACAATATTGGTGACTTTTTGGGAATGCAGGTTCTGGGATAAAACCCAGAACCTGCAAAAAAAAAAAAAAAATCGTATACACTATAGCCGACGATATAAACTAATATCGTCGGCTATAGTTTCCTCTATGGTCAATCAGTTTGATCAGGGGAGGAACTATAACCGACGATGAAGTCGTCAGTTATAGTATGGAACTATAACCGACGACCTAATATCGTTGGCTATAGATCCATACTATAACCGACGACAACCCTAACTTGTCGTCGGTTATAGTATCACCGACGGTGCAACACCGACGATACTATAGCCGACGACTCATCGTCGGCTATAGACTATAACCGACAAGATAATGGGACAGATCGACGACATAGTATCGTCGGCTATAGTAAGACTTCTGGTAGTGTTTGTTAATTAGTGATACACATCTATACTATAATTAAGGAAAGAGAGTTTGTTTCCTTTATTTTACCATTTTTTTCCATTTATACCCTTTTTACATTAATAAAATTAAATCATTTAAGGTTATTATTGTAAATAACAAATTAGATATAATTTTTTTTCTATAAAAAAAAGCCTGTTTTCTCTCTGCATAACCCACGTGTACTCTCTTTCTGCTAACAACAACGTAAAAACTGTAATAGTTAGCAGTTAAAAAACTGATTTTTGACCCTTAAAAAAACTGATTTATGTTTTTCTATAAGTTTTTTCATTTAAGTATGCCTAGGAGTGAGTAATCGATCCTTGTGTGGAAACGAGGGGTAGTTTGAGGTACGCACCTCTCACGCGGGAAGAAAACTTTTCAATCAAAATTTTTTGTCTCGTCCGGCGGCCCTTGGTCTGGCGCTAACCTTGGCATCACCGGCATTTTGAGGGTGTAGCCGGACAGGGCTAAGTGGATCTGTGTCTGTTGGCGGTGTTTTGGGGCGTCGGTGGTTGCGTCGATCTCAAGTTGGGAGATTTGAGGCGTCGGGTGAAGGGCTAAGACTCGGTGGCTTGTGTCGGTTCCAGATCTGGTTCGTGCTCTTTGTTTTGTGTGGTTGTTCCGGTTACTGGGTTCATGGAAGATTCGGAAGTCGGAGGCGAGGCGATGTGGCCAACGTGGTTAGATCGTTTTGACTACGGTTTGGTTTGTGCGCTGGTTGCTCCCGATGAGGTATTTGGCTATTGGTGGGTGACAGCGGTTGTTTGTGAAGATCTCTTCATGGATAGGAGGATGTCGCTTTTTTTTCGTGAAGACTTCTTGGAGGGGTGCATTCCTTATCAACGAAGCAAAGTTGGTGGGTGGCTGACGGCTCAGTGGCGTCAACCACTTTTTCATAGAGGACTGGGTCAGGGTCGGGTCTGGTGTCTGGGCCTAGGTTTTGTCCCTTTTGCCCTAATTAAAGTTTGGGTTTGGGCTCAACTTTTGGGCCTGACCCAAACTCAATTTAATGTTTTTAAGTTTCATTATTTCTATTTTCTGTGTTTAGTTGTTTTTTCGAAAATAAATCAATACTCGTTAGAGATTGGCAGATGTGAGCTTTGTCCCAACCGGTGCACCTTTGGTGCCTTGTCTACTCTAGGTATGGGCGTTCAGTGGTTCGTCGCATGAGTGTATCCTCCCAGTGGCAGGATGAAATGTAATGCTGACGGAAGTACCGTTCGGCAGCAGAGTGGAAAAGTTGTTCAAAGTGAATCGATGCATCGCTATACGTGTGTTATCTTTCTGTGACTATGTCGTCTTCTTTGTAAAACAAATAGAGTAGCCAATGTTGCACTCTTTTCCAAATAGTGCAGTTTAGAATACAATGTATTTGAGTCGCCTGATAGTATTTCGGGTGTATCTCTTTTTATGGGGGTTTAGGATTTATGTCCTCATGTGTTCTACTTTTTCATTAATTAAGGTTTAAGGGTGGCTGCAAGCCCTTAATTCAATTTTTTTTTCAATTATACACTCTTATCCTATTATCGTTAACTACCTAGAATTTACCCCTTTTTTTAAGTAACCTTTTTAAAAAAAAAATCTATTCAAAATTTCACATCACAAGTATAGGGTGTGCACTTTTTCTAGTATCAATTTATACAAGCATAAAAATTGGTCGGATAATCCAAGTCGACCCGAATTCTACCCCGACTTGTTTATTGGCCAAGACCCGAACCACTCACCCCGTTGCAGAGGAGACTGCTAAAACCCGAACCAAGCCACCCAACACCGAACCCGGCGAAGATCTGTCAGTCGCATCCATCGGCGAGGTCGGTACCCATCGGGGAGAGAGGGAGAGAGAGAGAGAGAGAGAGAGAGAAAGAGAGAGAGTGCGATGCTGAGAACAAGCACAGTCCCTCCTCCACGGCGGGTCGGGTCGGGACGATTATGGACTCGAACTGTCCTCCAAAAAAAACCACAACATCAATTATGGCACGATTTTGTTAAAAAAATAATTGTAGATCTGGTCGGGTTGGGTACGACCCACCACATTTATATTTGAAAAATGAAAGAAAATGTGATAGAATGGCAAATGTGTATTTTATCCTTCGAATTTGAATATTTTGTTTGCCACGTCAACAATGCTAATAAAGATTGACGAAAAATATGTTCTAGGCACTACCAAGATAAGGTTTTTGAAATCCAAGTATGCAATTGATACTTTACAAAATTCAGGTATGAAATGATAAGGTCGGATAAGTTTGAGTATCACAGGAAAAAAAAATCAGAAAGAAACCAAAAACTCTAAAAAAATCTCTCAACTTTAATGCCTAGCATTCAAAATTCATAATTTTCTCTCCTCTTGAGTTTTTTTTCTCTTCTTGATCATCATTTTTCATTGAAACACAAATATTTTAAAATTAAAATAAGGATTGATTCATTAAATTATAGAGAATGAAATAGAATACTCGTTAGAGTTGAAGGCTATTTTTTATAGAAATTTTCGTTTTTGCTACTCTATTATAGAGAAATATTACATAAATTATTAGAGATATAATAGAAATTTTACATAAATTATTAGAGATGCTCCTTATGTGCATAAGGTGTTTTTGTTATTGCATTTCCATTCAAAGTTTGAATCTTTGAGAATTGTTTGTAGGCTCCAAAAAGAAGTCGCGTTTGGAGGTAATAAAAAATTCAAGGATAAAATTACTCGATTCCTTATATTTCTTTTTAATCATCCGACCACATTTTGATGGAATGTAGTAACCATCCATAAAAACAAAGACTAATCCGAAAGAATATTACACATAATGAATAGATCTCTAATCTCTTCTTTTGTTCTCTGCTTAAAACCAATAACACAGCATCGAAAGAGCAAAACTTTCAGTAACTTTGAATGAGCACTTTCATCTCAAACTGACAATATGCACATACATGTACATTTTGCAATTGGCAAAATTTCACGGACAAACTTGCTGAAGGATAGATCACCTTACAGCACAATCCTTCCTATACAGATTAAACACCACCTCCCACCAAGTAAGAGTGTCAGCATACTGCAAACATCGCAAAGGAGAAGAAATATTGTCACACAACCAGCAAATTCTTATTTACACATTTCCAATCAGTACAGAGAAGGTTTCATTGATTTACCAGGTTCGAAGTTAATCAAGACGAAACTATTGTTACTATTCTCCACTAAACGATTTAATACGTTTGACGAGGCCTCCTTTCAAAGACTCTGGAAGTTTTGAAACGAAAGTGGATTTGGAATCCCTGATCAACACTTTCCTGCATCACACAAGTAGAGTTCACACTGTCAATGATTCTGATATATGCCAATAAAAAGGCAAACAAAGCTATGACACTCACTGAACAATCACATATGCTAACAAAGGAAGTACGTATTTGTGTAATTCATGTCATGAGTAAGTCTAAGGTCCACAAGTCCAAAACAGACCAATTCATCCGATCTTCAACAATATTGAAGGATGTAATTCTATATAAGAAACTAAATAACTACTACTGAACTTTATGGATTATTATTATAAAGAGAGCCCTTCCACTCAGGTATCCCTTTTTTGGCCATTTTCAGGTATTGGGCATTACACCAACTTTTCGTTCACAATTTAACATCTCCATTGTCCAATTATTAGGTCTGCATGAGTAGATTATTTCAGTAAATTATCAGCCAAAACAGTGATCGTTAAAGTATCGAACTAGATTAAATCAAGAAACAGACCAAATCTGTCGAACTTGAACCGTTCATACTTATAAATTTCAATTGCAGTTTTGAATGCCTTAACGATTATCAATTTGGCTGAAAATTTACAGAAATGATCTACACATTAGGACCTAAAACTTGAATAGTGGAGATGTCAAAATATGATCGAAAAGTTGGTGTAATACTCTATGCCTAAAAATGGCCAAAAAAGATATACCTGAGTAGAAGGGGGCTGTTATTATATATATCTAACAGTGTCTATGTATACAAATAATAATATTTACTCTGGACAAAGATAGTCCAACGCTCAGACATCACAAATGGGCAGCTTTGCTAGTCTGGTACAATCTAGGTGCTTTCACTGAAGCATTTTATCAGTACTTTCTGTTCTTAAATATCTCATGAAAATTTATATCCATGTGAAGCAGTGGCAGTGAAAATCAGGAATGTATGTTAAAAGTTAAAACAAACGGTGCTACCACTCAATTTTAACTCCTGGCAAAACAAGCATAAGCTGATGCAGTAATACTTCTTATACTAATAAAGAGATTAAATTATCATCAACACTATGAAGGCTAAGCTGCACTACTCCAGTATATCTGGAGGGAACTTCCAAAGTATCCAAAGACAAACCCCCGGCACTCAAAAAAATTTGATTGCAGTTAATGATCGAATATGGACACACTTTGCAACACTGCAACTAAGAAAGCTTGTAAGGAAAAATAAATTGAAAGAATCATCAGCATTTCATATCAAAAGTACAAAGTTGAAGAGCTTACTTTACTTCTTCACCAGTCTGAGTGGTACCAACTTGGTCGACACACGACCTTTTCCGTGAACGCATAAAGCTGTAAACCTCATCTATCCAGCCGGATGAATTCAGAACAGAGATAGCTTCTATCTTGAGACTAATCAACATAAAAAGCGTGTTAAAGGCAATAAAAAACAGAAGATAATAGTTTCCAAATTTTGGCAAGAAAGAGCTATTATAATAAATAGAAACAGATATGTTGTGACTTGTGACCTAGTACCAAATGTACAAAATGTCAACTGAGCAACAACCTTACATGATTCAAAAGTCCAAGGATATGCACACCAAAAGCTCATTTAGTAATGAATTACTAGGGCCTTGCAAGAAACATATGATCCTAAGCATTTACGAGTCAATAAGGTACATGAATGCCGCAAACATTAGGCAGAAAGATATAAGCTGGAAGTACAAGTATGGAAAAAGCAATGAAGACAGTCACAGTTATACTTATAGTCCACAGTCCAAACCATCTAATCACATGGCCTGGCTATAGTAAAACACCTTTAATCAGGACACAAACAAAATAAGAAAACTTCAGCAAGTGGGAGGTCAAAAAACAGTTTATCCAAAAGAACATGAAATTAATAGTGAGTGAAATAAAGCCACATATCACAGATCTCAATCCACATATGTCTACAGACACTACAGAGACACATTTCATTCAATTAAAGTAGTAGAATATTACATACCCCTCTTTCAATTCCTCAACTTTTGCCAGAGATTGAGCATCATGTGCCAAGAAAATGCATGAATCCAGATATTTTCTTTTGTGCCCAATTACCACAGAGTGCCCATGGAGACCACCATTATCCAATCCAGAATGATCAAGCAATTTTTCTGCTTTCAAGCTACCTTCAGAGAGTTCAGTTTTCAGTGAACCAGAACTACCATTTTCTATCAGTGAAGGTAACACTTTGTTGTTGTCAGCTTCAACAGTATCCGATGTTTTGTTCCTATTCAGACCATCACCGTTTACCAAAGGTATCTTAGGTTTCTCGCTTATGTTTGAACCGATCAAGTGCTTCATATCCCCATTTGAAGATTGATTCTTGCAAGCAATTTTTCCATTATCAATTGCAGGAGGTTTTTTGATGCCACAATTTCCATTGATATTAAATTTCATTCGGGGGGTTGAAGGCACTTTATCAACCTGCGATTTAGTAGAAATATCCTTCGAACAAGAATGTTCAGAAACTTTTATTTGTGGTCCTTTTGGTGGACGAGCAGGCTTAGGGTTTACAAGAGCTTCATGACCATTACAATCACGAGACTTTGCCCCACTCGAAGCAGAATTAGCCGACCTCTGGTTGGTACGAGAAAAGAAAAGGATATAAACTTTCTCAGATAAAACCTCTTGCAGAGTCGAAATCGAGACAAACGAATCGTTGCAGCAATACCAACGACCCATTGCATCCTGTAGACATTATCAGCAAGTTCAGCATATAAATGACAAAATGTTGGGCACAAAATTAGTGATGCTCACGAAATGTGATCAGTTACACAAACCTTGATATAAGCATAATAATGGCCAGAATCAGGTGAGAAACCAGAATGCACAACAGTACCAAAAAGCTTATATTCCGGACGTGGATCCTGCATTGCAATAAAAGCAGTAGCACCATAGTTAGTACGTGAAAAAGAAAAAAGAAAAGAGAATGACTGTGACTTTGGACACATATAAGAAACAACAGAAACAAACAGTGGTCTCGAGATACTACCATGAAATTGAAACAACTTTCTCAGCTTAAAGTATATGATTTAAAGAATATAATGTGGTCTATGACGCTCTTGTTAATGTCAATAACTGGAGTCCCGTATACAAGGATAAACAGATGTGCGACTATTGAAGCTACAGAGCCAAGACCATTTTCAGAAAATGTAACCAATAATCCAACTGTACAGACTATTGATGGCAAGTAAGAAATCTGTTTAGGTTTACTTGATTTACCTATCACTACCTCGCTCAACATAAATCAACCACTAAAGGATTATTTTCCTTTTTATACCAAATCAACTCACCAACTGACAGGAGAACCAGATTGAAAATCAGGATGATGTGCAAGTGTAATTACTCTTTCATAATGTGCACAGTTGAAAAATTATATAGCAAACCACTGTCATTCAACTATAGATCTTTACTTCTCTACATTTTCACCAAGTTAAAAGTACAACTATGAGTAACTCCCAGAAGAATCAACTGTTATTAAAAGAAAAGATGAAAAATGAATTACACTCACAACAAGATTACCATGGCATTGGCTTTGGGAACTTAAAAAGTATTGCAGGGTTGACATCTTTGCTTCTAAGAAAGATAAGTGCTGATACGAGACTGTAATGTTACACTCCAAGCTGCATTACATAAATTTAAACTATTTTCCAATGCCAGCCATATTCCAACAATCTTTAAAATGCTGAAGCATGTAAGAGTCGAACAAGATTATACCAGCAGATTTTTCTTGGTAAATTAACTAGGAAGTGGGTCTGCTTCATCGGTTTGTGTCAAGGGTTCAGCATCACCCAGAGGCTGTAAAATCAGGCCTCATTTACTTAAATTTATCTAAATCCTCAAAAGATAGTTATTGATATAAATTTGACAGAGCAGCAAGCTAATTTTTCTCCAAGGTAGTTGTTGATATAGATGATAGGTTCACTAAGTACAAGTTAGATCAGTTAAACAACTGTGTACTATCCAATGCAATGACATTGTTTTTCTCTTGTTCTTTAAGATCTATTGTATGACATCAGTACATAACAACTTAAACATACCTGACTTGCTTTGCACATGAAGTTTGAAAGCATCAAAAACTCTTCAAATGCAATAGCTTTATCAATCTTCCCGCCAAATAAACCCTCAAATCTCTACCAAAAAAAAAACCCAGTTACGAAAATAAAGTCACAGAATTCAATCAAGCCTAGAACTAACATGAATCACAACAATTAATAGGGTTTCATCTTTTGGGAACAAGATGGACTCACCTTAAGTTGGATTACAAGAACATTAGGTGCTTGAAGAATAGACATTTGCTTTCTAGCCGCAACCAATTTGTTACATCTAAAAATACATAGATACCTCAATCAAAACTCAGTACACCAAAGAAAGTACAAAACTCAAAAGGTAGTCATTAAAAGAGAGAAATGACGGTATACCTTTCACACTTGTATTTGTTTTGTCCATCCAAAATCTCAGGCTGGAAAAACCGTTGTATGGCGTCTTTAAGCGAATTACTATGCAAAATATCAAGACTAATATCCATTATCTCATCAACCTTATTCGATTCTGTGCCACAGTTCAGACACTTCACCTGGCTCTGCAGAGCTCCCCCGAATATCTCCATCACCACCGTCGCAGATGACGGCGCCATCCCTTTGGCCATGCCGTTAGCAGCGTGACCATTCCCATTGGCGGCAGCGTGGCCATTTCCGTTGGCGACGACGTGGCCATTGCTGGTGATGTTGTTGCAGCGAAGCTTCTGGAGACGAAGACAAGTGTTGTGGCAGGCATCGATGACGTAACGAAGGAACTCATGAGCGTCTTCCTGACGTCCGCAGCGGAAGTGCTCGGCGAAAATGCTCAGGCAGCTCCGAATCTTGGCTGGCGCATCGAGATTTTGTTCTAGACTAAGCGAACGGACTATCCTCTTCTCCAGAAGGCAAAAAGGACAGTCGCGCTTCCGCCCCGCGTCGGCGGACAAGTCACCTTTACACGAAATCGAACTCAATTTCCGCACAAATTGGAATGAAGTATCGAGAAAGTTAGGGTTAGGGTTTACTTACAGAGAGAGGAGTGCTGGTTTTGGAGGCAGAAATTGGCGAGGGGAGGGGTGTAGGTGAGACACTGGAGAACACTGTTGATGTAGCAAGAGTTGCCGAGGTTGCGTAACCCTAATGGCGGACCTGTCTTCCGCTTCTGGCTGAGTAGAGTCGGCTGCCAGCTCATCTGCAATTGGAATTGCAGGCCCATCAACGCCGTCGTCCACCAGCTTCCGATGCCGCATCGCACGACGACGTTTCGATGCTTCCGCACCACCACCACCACAAAAGCATGCCCCTCTTCTCTCTCTAACAAAAACACAGAGAGCCACACACAGAAGAAAAAAACAACAGACTTTTTTTTTTTGAGATTAAAAGTAGAGCGTGCAGCCAATTAGGCGCGTAAGAGAAGAAGTGGTGGAGAAGATGAAGGAGGGGGGAAGCCCAGGCGGCCCTTACCAAACCCAAATTCCTGACTTGTCTGATTTTCGAGTGTTCATTGTCGTCCCCTCTTCTCCTTTTCCCTTCTGTCTACGTTTTTGTGTATCTTCTCGTACTAGTCTACGATGAGGACCGGGTTATGAGCCTCTCTTCGGGTTAATGGGTTATGGGTCATGTATTCTCAGTCTACTTTTGTTTGGTAAGTCTGAATATCTTATGGTTCTCCTATGGCCTGTTTGAGATTGTAATTTACCAGTCCAAAGTAATATAAGAGATTTTTTTTTAGAAGTAAAAAAAAATTATTTCGGAGGAAGCAGTTTGAGAAGCACTTTTTGACTACTAAAGTTCTTTTAAAAAAATTTAAAAACGCTTTTAGAAATGTTAGAAGCAGTCCAAAACTAGAAATTCAGATGTAATTTACCAGTCCAAATCTTATACATATACACTAGAAAAATCTTCACCCGTACAGGTAGTGACGGAGCCAGAATTCAATGTTAGGGGAGCCAAAATTGTGCTCGTAAAACTAAAAATAATATAAATATTAAATTAAATAATTACAAAATATAAAATTGTGCTCGTAAAAGTATTAACTACTATATAGGTAAAAGTCTTCATCGAGGTTCTATACCATGAAAATATTTTTTTAATAACGTACGCCATCGTAAAAAATAACGAATTCATATGTCTTTCACTAATTGTTACTCTGATAACTCAGATACTGAATTTGAGAAAGACGATTCTTTGATTAGAGAATTTACAAGTTTTTTGTTTCTTTTAAAATATCTCTCCATACAAAAAGTAGGATTTTAATATGAAGAAGAGCGTTAGAGAAAACTAATCAATAAGCAAAATGTAAATTGGCTTAATGGCCTATTTATACGAAAAATAAAAATCTTTTTTAATTAGATAGCATGAGTAATTCCTAATTAGTGTTGTCTTCCAAACCTAGCTACCATATATGGATTTATAATTTCGTGTCAGTTAGCTACTTGCGGATGATAGTTAAACTTGGAAAACTCTAACATTAATAGATAATGGTTTAACTGGTTAATTACAAATGACATAGTATATGTGTCTTCATGATTTAATCGCAACAGACATAATATACTGCAAATACTGGGTTGTTTCTCTAAAATTCAGGGGGGGCATGGCCTGGCTCGTCCCAGTGTAGCTCCGCCGCTGCGTACAGGTGTGATGTGCAGTGGGAGAAAAATTTACAATGTAACTCTTTACTTTTATGTTCTTTCATTTGTAATTTAGTTATTATTATTAGAGGTATTTTGGTCAACTTTAAATTTAGTGAAACCTTTTCGCTTGGCTTTATAATAGTTGATATAGACTAAGGTAAGTACACATGCTCTGTGATTTTTTTTTTTGAGGTTTAACTTCATGAAAATATCTCCTTCTAATCCATGATCGGTTGTTTCTCCTTCATATGTATTGTAAAAGCTTCTCCTTCTAATCCATGATCGGTTGTTTCTCCTATATTGAGGGAGGTTCTTTTGTTTTTTTTTAATATAATTTATAATTTAGATTTATCATTTTAGCCTTCATAATAAAAAAATTATTAAAGTTAATCACCAGTTTATGGGTGTTTTGGTAAAGAAATTCAGTTATGGTCGACAACACCCATAACTTTAAATATAGTATAGATTTTTTTTTTGTTACAAAAAAGAAATTACAGAACAAAAACACGAGGGCAACCACCACCTTGTACATCAAACTGGATGGTAGCAACGATCTCATGGGGGAAATCAACAAACCACATCCTCTCATCACTCGGATTACATCCCAAGTTTGCAAGCCTATTTGCCACAAAGTTGCCTCTTTATAGATATGAGTAAAGGAGATGGAATTGAATCTGGACTTGAGCATGTGAATATCTTCGATGACCGCCTTGATTCTCCATGGGGTATCAATCACAACATTGATTGCGTCAACTAACGTTTTGGAGTCTCCTTCAACAAGAAGATCCTAGGGAGGTTGATGCTAGATTGTAACAGAAGCTAATGCGTCTCGGAAAGTTACTGCTTCAGTCACTAGAATATCTAATTTTCCAAGGGGTTTTGCCGCAACCAAGATAGGTTTGCCCGAATAGTCTCTGAGAATAAAACCAGTTGAAGATTGCAAGTTTTGATGCACTAAGCCGTCAAAGTTTAGCTTGTAGTTAGGGGCTGGAAGCAGCTTCCATTGATTCTTCTGGAGGGAGTAGCGACATTGGTAGGGGAGGGATTAGCGGCCTGGTGTTGATGGAGGAATTTTGCAGCTCCAAGGATGATTTGAGAGTGATTAGTTGGTTCTTGCTGGAAGATTGCTCTATTTCTGGCTTTCCATATGTTGTGACATAAAGAAGACATTTGCAGAAGATATTATGATTTGAAATGAAGTTAGTTCTCAAATATTCTAGCCATTGAATTCTGGATCCATTCCAATTTAAGGGGCTAGGGCCATTGGCACCAGTCTAGACTTGTTGAGCCACATAACAATGCATAAAAAGGTTCTCTGCATATTCAAAAGTGATAGTCACATATTTATGCGTCCATTCAGTGTTTAATTCATTCCTTATATTTAGTTTATTGTTATATATTTGAGTATTTAATTAATATTTATTGTTTTATAGGTTTTGTGGAGAAATAAAGAAAAAGGAAATAAAAGAGGGATTCCTAACTCAATATGGATTCAATGAGTTTTGTGCAATTAAAGAAGCATATTCCAAGGAGGACTTGAGGATATCATTTGAGAGACATATATAAACCAATTTTTGGTTTTTGGCAAGGCTAATTAGGATTTTAGAGAGAAAAACTCGAGCAAAAGAGAAGAGCAGCCGCAAGAAACCCGAAGCCCATATTCGATCCATCAAAGCCCGAGCTTCGATCCAGTAAAACTGGACAACAGTTTCTATTCTTCAACCCATTTCGATTTGTAACTTCTATGATTTGTCTTCATTCTTTTATTATGACTTTTAGTAGCTAAACATCTTGTTAAGGAGCTGCTTCAAGCCCCATACATGAAGTCTTTCTAGTTCATATACTTTAATCTAGTTTTGCATATTCAATTTGAATGAGGTTTCTTTCTCTGTGTAATTCACAGTATGAATTCTTGTATGTTTACTTTGGTGCACAACTTAGTATATATTCTAGGATTCTATTATCATGAGATACGGGTGACTGAAGATAATTTCTTCCACCTGATTCTCTACAGTGATACACTGATTTCGTAGGGTGATTGAAATCTTAGGTCTAGCAGGACGCGCCTATAGTGTACCTGTGAACTCTTATAGATTCTCAAACCTTTTCTATAACTTAATGCTTTCTTCTTTGTAAACTTTGGGGTCCATGACTATGGGTTTAATAGAAGGATAGATGTGGAGGATGACCATGACAAACTCATATAGGCATAATGATTAGGTAATAGGATGTGTTGTGTCTATCGGCTTTCCAATGAACTTTTATTCATTGGATATGTGCATTAGATTACGTATGTGTTAGATAGATGGAATGACGGTGGTGGATTGCATTCCTCTTAACTCACTCATCATATAGTTTAAACAACTTTGCATTCATTAGCGTATACTTTCAGCATTTACTTTCAGCATTAGTTGTAGCTTAGCCGATTTAGTTTGGTACCCAAATCAACTCTGAATGCCCTGAAATTTTGTGTGGTAGTCCACAACTGTGTCTAGTTTATTTATTTTTCCAAATTTTGTGTTATTTGAGTCTGTTTAGAGTAGGTTTGTGGTGTTATTAGTGTACTGTTATCGAGTCTGTCAGTATTTTAGTCTAGTGTTGAAATTTAGTTTCACAAATTTCTTGTGTTCGATGACCCTTGTTTATCATACTACATTGTATCATACTACATTGATATATTCAAGTTGAGACTAAGGTATCTTTGATAGGTGTTTCTCTACATCCCCCAAAAATAAGTAGAACAAAGTTGACACATGGGAGGCATATGAGCCAAGTAAGTACTCAGTTTGTCTCTTGTCTGTAGCTTATTACTGATAAGAGTCCAACCAATTCAAAGATTTTCACCTTTGGAGGAATGTTCTATTTCCACATAAACATTAGGAGATTTTTTAAAGCATGTTCCTGAATATCAACATTTTGGAGATCTGCAGCTGATTTAATGGAGAAATTTCGAGAACCATTTGGCCCTCAAACAAAGGTATCCTGTCTATGAAATAAAGGCAGAGACATAGATTTACTTAAAGTAATAAAATCAAGAGGCAAAAAAGGTTCAATCAAGGATAAATCCCAATGGTGGTTTGAGATAAGTTTATCAACAGTAATATAGAGATCCAGTAAAGACTTTTGATGATCATAAACAAAGGAAATAAAGGGAACTGATAACACCAATTGAATAACCAAACATTAGTCTGAGTGCCATCACCTATGATCCAACACATACCTTTTTTGATTAGAGGCCTTGTGTCCAAAATAAATTTTGAAGCAGCAGAAGCATAAGCTTTTTTGGTAACATTAAGAAACAAATGTCTCCTGAGGTACTTTTTTGTGACAAGGTTGACCCACTAATTATCCTCATTTGTTAAAAATTTCCAAGCTAGTTTAGCTAAGGCAACTTGATTGAAACAATTAATAGATCTAACACCTAAACCTCCATTAATTTTAGGAGAGCAAACAGTAGACCAAGCTATGGGAGGGCTTTTAGAGCCCCAATTTTTTTCCCCTAAATTCTGAATCAAGATTTTGAGAAAGGGAAGAAGGACATTTAAAACAAGAGAGAACGTGATTTGGCATACCATAGAGGTTTGATTTTAAGAGTGTTAGTTTACTCTCTTTAGAGATAATGTTTGCTTTCCAACCACCCAATTTATTTTGCACTTTGAGGATGAGTTCAGAAGTGTTGACAAGATCTTTTCAAGAGACTACATTTTGGATGCTTAGGTACCTGCCAATCACCGACTTGTGAGAGATTCCAAAAATATTACAGATATCAGTTTTAATAGTTCTATGAGTTTTAGCAGAAAAAGTAGCACATATATTTTTTAAGATTTATTTGTTGTCTTGAAGCATCTGCAAAATGGCTCAACACTTTTTTGAGATGCCTAGCAGCTGTTGAGGTGGCTTTGGAAAATAAGAGACAATCATCCGCAAAAACTAAGTTTGAAATCCTGTAGCCATAAGGGGAGGAGAAAATACCAACTTGAGGCCTGGAGGTAATAGTTAGTTTATTAAGATGCCGAATGAGAGGCTCTATACAAAGAATGAAAAGGTAGAGAGATAAAGGGTCTCCTTGCCTAATGCCACGGGTGGGCTTAAACCAACCTTCAGGGGAACCATTAATAACAAGAGAAAATGAGACTAAAGACACACAATGCATGATTCGATTGAATAATTTAGAGCTAAACCCAAATTGTATGAGGCATTACTGTAAAAAAATCCTAGGTAAGGAAGTAAGCCTTTTCCAAATCAATCTTCATTGCCATGGCCCTTGTTTTGTCCTCTTTCCTGTTAAAATTAGAGAACAATTCATGAGCAACCAAAATATTATCAAAAATGGATCTTTCTGGAACAAAGACATCTTGGTTTGGAGAAATGCACTTCTTTAAGAGGGGTCTGATACGTTTGACCATAATTTTAGAGATGATCTTATTAGTAATATTACAATGGCTAATAGGCCTATAATGATTGACAATTTCAAAAGCTTATGTTTTGGGAATAAGGGTTATTAAAGTGTGATTCAGGGTGCCAAGAGAGATATTACCTGAGAAAACAAATATAAAACCAGGTTAAATAGAACCTGACGAACTTGTGGCCAAAATCTTTGGAAGAAAACTGCATGGAGGCCATCAGGCCTGAAGCTTTTAAAGGGCCAATACCGAAGAGAGCTTCATGAGCTTCATCAAGAGTCACTGGGAGGTTTAACAAAGCATTATCATCTGCAATGATGCACGGAGAGATTACAGAAAGAAAATTAATCATATTGGAGATAGATAAATTATTGCATTGAGTTAAACATTTTTTTAAAGAGTTAATGAAAACAGAAACAAATATTTTTGGTGATTCATGCCAAAGTCCTCAATCATCTCTGATTTTTGTGATAAGTTTCTTTTTTCTTCGAATAGTAGCCTAAGTTTAGAAATAATTAGTTTTCTTGTCCCCTAGCCGTAGCTAGTCAACTCTTGCTCTTTGGGCACAAAACAATTCCTCATTCTGAAAAATGGTGTTAAGATGGGATTCTGCCTCCTTGATTTCATCCACTAGTTGATTTGAAAAATTAGTAGTCAAATTCTGTTGTAACATTGTAATACAATTATGAAGAGTTTTCAGCGCTTGGAGTTGACCACACCTGATTAACCAAATGATCAAAATAAGAGTTAGAAATCCACATTGCTTCAAAACAGTAAAGTTATTTTCTTTTTGAAGTTGTTTTTCAAATAGTCTAGAGTTATAGGTCCATGATCAAAGCCATGGATACGAGAATTGATGAGAATTGCGTGAGAGAAAAGTTGGAGGTAAATAGCATTAACAACTACTCTATCAAGTCTTTCATAAATTCTAGAGGCGGGGTTTTGGTTATTACACCAAGTAAAAGAGCTACCAGTAAAAGGGAGAGAAATAAGGTCTGCTTGATTAAGGAAATTCATGAGGATTACCATATTTCTATCATGTCTCATGACTCTACCAATTTTCTCTTGAAGATTTAGAATGTTATTAAAATCCTCTATAATGCTCCAGGCTCTAGGTAAAATTGTTTAACAATGCACACAGATTCTCCGATTTAACTCAAAACTAATGTGGTGATCAAATGGTCAAATTAACTCCGATTGAGCTGAAATTTTGCAAGCATGATCCTTGCATATGTATCTAAAGGATGAGTGGTTTCAATCTTCAAACTGTTTTGTCAATTTTGTGTAAAATAAAATTTTACACCAAAATTTTAGTGTGAACCTTCTCAGTTGATAGAATATATATACACACACCAATTGAGCACAATCCAAAACTGATCGAGTCAACCAAACTCCCAGATGATTAATGCATGCAACCGTAACAAATAACCTAATGGTATGGTGCTTCCAAGCCTTTTTGGACATAGATTATATGAACCGATTCTTCTTAAGATCATAATAACAATGTGCACCCCATCTCGATCCGTTATTTAAGCACCTGAGGGCTGAGGAGACCATGGATATTGGTGAACAAACCAAGCTCCGAAGCTAGCCCCTAAACAAAATGGCTTTCAATTCGAGGACATGGTCGTGAGCTTTAGTACTATTGCTCATCCTTCCTTCTCTGCTGTGCACATTTTCTTCTTGAAGAACATTAACTGCTCAATATTCAACTCGAGTAAAGGCAGTTAATCTAGAAGGGTGGAAAAACTCACTTAGGCGACGGAATTAATAAGGTTTTGTTGCCTAAGTATGACTTAGACGACGAAACCACACTTCGTCGTCTAAGAGACTTTTAGACAACGAAATAAAAAATTGTCACCTAAGTTAAACATTTCGTCGTCGTAGTAATCGTACTTAGATGACGAAATGGTTACCAATTCGTCGTCTTAGTCCATACCATAACCCTAATCCTAAACTTTAACACTAATTTCTGACCCATAAACCCTGACCCATAAAAATTTAGACGAAGAATATCCTCTAATTCGTCGTCTAAGTCCATACCTAACACTAACCATAACCCATAAACCCTAACCCTTAAATACTTAGACGACGAAATTGGTAAAATTCGTTATCTAAGTGGTCACATAGACGACAGATTATACTAATTTCGTCGTCTAAGATGAATTTTATTGCCTCTGATCAAAGAGCACGACTATGTATTTTACAACCCGTACCGAAATCATACGCTTATCGAACCACGTTACGCATTATCACGGATTAAGCACATTATTATGATTGTTAACGACTTTTTCACCGGATAAGAATTTGATTTGATTTTCTTCACGAGAGTTGTAGAATATTTAATTTCGAGTTTGTAGGAATTTTCGGGAAATTTATCGGATAAGCAAGCTATTTTTAATATTTATCGGAAGTTGGTAGGTGTCTTTATTAAAATGTATTAATTTTAAATGTTGAATTAATTTGAGCCGTTAGATCTAGATCAGAATGAATGTCAGTTGTTGATTGTGTTTGCATATGAATATGGGTATTTATATGTGTTATTTTGGGAAAGTTTCCAAAATTAGCAGAGATACTGTACGAGACCCGTATATCGTACGCCGACCCATTTTCGTTGACCTGACCAGTACCGCCGATTCTGGCCACCTCCGACGTCGACCCAGGTATGGTTGGAAATCCATTTCTCTCCTCTTTCGTTTCATATAGGTGTTGATGAGTTTTGGTGGAGTTTTGGGGTCGAAATGTTTATGTATCTCGGCCGAAATTTGAGGTTATCGGTCGACGGTGCTCCGACCGTTTTTCGGCGAGGTGGGGTGGGTTCGACTGGGTTTGGTCCCAAGAGTCGAGCCCCTATGGCCTTGGGGTCCGAGGTGAAGCGACGATGGCGATTCGGCCGGAAATCGAATTGGGTGGCCGATGCTTTTGAGCCGTTTTTCGGCCAAACGACGGAGATTCGGGGCTTGGCCCTGTTGGGAAAGTTGTTGCTCGTGGTAGCAACTTTCCAACGTAGGGTCGAACGCTCTAAACGGAGTAGTTCGGCTAGGGGGCTCGTGTGGCTCACGCGCCGCCGCCCACGGTGGTTTTCCGGCTAGCCAATTTTCCTAAATTATCGACTGGACTTCTGGGGTTATTTTTAGGGCCAATTTTCATAGTTTTATGTGTATTTTGATATTTTATGATCCGTATTTACAGGTCATCGAGATCGCGACTCAAGCAACGAAGGAAATTCCGTGGAACCCCAACGGTAGTCGCACACTAGTGAGTGCGCACCTTTATTTTCACAGTCGTAGCGAGTTCTTATTTTATCAGCATGCTCTACAATTTATTTTAGAGCTTTTAAATTACGTTTTCTAGTATATTTTTTTAAGCGTTATTTTTGGAGATTTATTTGTGATAGTTTGATTAGGTGCATCGATGCTCTAGCTATTTGGCTGATCACTGGATAATTTAGTCAGGGGAGGTTAGGTGGCCTCGTCTGACTCAGATCGACTTAGATTAGGTGGTCTGGGAACGATCTTGTCACATTTTATTGTGTGTTCTATTGATAGTCGTACCAGGTGAGAGGCTCATAACGACTATCCCTCCATTTCATATCAATTATTTATTTCGAACTCACGTTATTTTCAGAAATTAGCGGAAAGGCATGAAATTACATTTTAGCGATTCACGCAGATTATTATATTATTTTTGTCTACTCACGCTAACGTATTATATTTTAAATGTATTTCCCTGGGCTTTTCGATTTTTCGTTGCCTAAGTTGCAGTGTTATTCCTGTGCGTGCTTGGTATCGTCGAAAGCTCCGAGTCTATCAGTCATCCTCCTATCAGTAGGTCCCAGCTCACTGTCAGTTTGTTTTATATGTATATAGAAGTCGCTCTGAATACTAGTTCTGTTATGTTGATACAATACGAGTCATGTAAATAGGTTATTACTCGAGTAGTCGTCGGGTGTTGCTTTTCCTGGTATTTAGAACCAGTACTTTGTAAAATATATGTTAACCTTGAGTTATACATCTGTTTTAGTTTCTGTTATATGTTGAGAAATCCGGATGGACATTGGTGGTCCACAGTTTGTTTGTGGGATTTAACTACAAAGTATTTTTCTTCTTGCAGGTTTTTGGTTGTCTCAATTTTAAAGGAAGTCATGTCAAAAAAATTATAGAATTTCATAGATTTTAATCAGTCGTTAGGGTTTGATCCTAAATTACTAGTTAATCTAGGGTTGGGTCCTTTCAATGTATACCATCTTAAAATACATATTTTTTTCATTAAGGGCATAGAGTAAACAATTCTTGGATTGTGAGTGTCGATGGTTCAAAAATCGGAGTTACGAAGATTCATATATCAACGTTTCTATTTCGTTGAAATTTCAGTTTTATGGTTAACTACGCAGATTAAACCCTTAACGAACTTCATATTTACTAAAAATTTGTTCACTTACATATTGTGTTGTGATGAATATATCTAACGGTTGTTTTGTTCAAATTCAATTTCGTTAATATTGATGTGGAGTGAATATAGACATATGAACACTTAAGTTATACAACATTAGTAGATATATAACAACTTTTTATTCTTCAACTTTTTATGTCAAATTTTAATTAATTTTTATGTAGTTGATAAATTAAGTTTTTTACGACAAGACAAACACCCGTAATTGCGAAAACAAGTTTACGAATTATATTTTACGATCGTTTCTATTTTTTTTAACTATTTTTCGATATATAATCACTAAATTCAATCGATCGAATCCTAAACTAATCCGAATTTGGTTGAATTTGTTTTTCAACAATATTGTATAAATGTAATTGTTACATCTGACAGTTGATTTTTAAGCAATTACCTAAAATTAATTTTTCAAATATTTATAAAACATAAAATAAAATTCACTTAGGCGAAGAAACTATATAGTTTCGTCGCCTAAGTGAATTTTATTTTATATTTATTATTTTATAATATCCGAAATATTTTTTTTTCTACAAAATTTTGGGAAAAATTTAAAACACTGAGGTGGCGAACTCTATATATTTCGTCGCCTAAGTGATTTTATTTTTATTTTTTTATAAATATTTGAAAATCAATTTAAAATTTAAAATACTTAGACAACGAATCTATAAGGTTTCGTCGTCTGGGTGAAAAAATTTGGCGTTTTTTTTTCCACCAATTTTTTTGCCAAAATTTCAAATCACTTAAGCGACGAAACTATAAGGTTTCGTCGTCTAAGTGAAAAAGTTGGCGGTTTTTTTTCCGCAATTTTTTTTGCTAAAAATTCAAATCACTTAGGGCGACAAAACTATTGTGTTTCGTCGTCCAAGTAAAAAAAATGACTGATTTTTTGAAAATTTTAAACACTTAGGCAACGAACCCTAATAGTTTCGTCACCTAAGTCCAAAAAGTTGACGGAGTTTTTTTCCGCCAAAAATTCAAATCACTTATGTGACCGAAACCAACAAGTTAATCGTCTAAATCGTTGGGTATAAAACCCAAAATTCTCTCTCTCTCTCTCTCTCTCTCTCTCTCTCTCAAACCATCACTACCACCACTACCACCTTGACACCACCACACCACGCACCACCACACCACGCACCACCACCACACGACACGCCACTGCATTACCACCACCTCACGACACGCCACCGCATTACCACTACCTCAACACCACCACCTCGACACCACACAAAACGCTGCCGTCGCTGCCACCACCACCACCACCACTATTAAATTATATATTTAGTACAAACTTTGTATTAATTAATAATTGAAATATAATGAATTAATTAACATTTAATAATTTTTTTTGAAAAAATAACCAATAGTTTCTTCGTCTAAGTGGTTTTTTTAAATTTTTTGTATTTTTGTTTTAAAAAAATTCAACCACTTTATGATGAAACTACTATAGTTTCGTCGTCTAAGTGGTTTATTTAATTTTTTTTTTTTTTTTAAATCGACTTTTAGATGACGAAAATCTTAAAATTTCGTCGTCTAAGTGTTACATCTTAGATGACGAATTTTTGCTTTCGTCGTCTAAGTGTTCACTAAAACGATGAACACTTTTGTTGTAATGTTCGTCGTTTTTTTAGTAAACTTTCATCGTGTAAAAACCTAGACAATGAAGTTTGTTTCGTCGTCTAAGTATTTAGACTACGACACTTAGACGATGAACCTTAGGCGACGAAAAACGCCACTTAAAGTGCATTTTTCTGGTAGTGCTAGTAACAGAAGGCTGGATTAAACCTTCTCTTTTCGATGGCATTCCAAACAAGGATTTCTTGGTAATTAAGTTTCATTCTTGATCTTGTAGCTACTATCATATAATTCATACATGTGTTTCCATTGCTAGTTTGAACTTCCATTGTAGGATGGCACTGGACTTCAGTTCAAATCAATCACAATTGGGAAGTTTCTTTGTGCTGAGAGTGGAGGAGGGAGCAAAGTAGTTGCGAACAGATAGATCATCATCATCAGCTTGAGGCTGGGAAACATTCAAAGTAATACGCTATTACACGTACATGGCGAACGTTTTATAACTTCATGTATGTATGTTGTTGCAGTTGTGGAGGATCAACGAGACCAAATTTCATTTTAGGGTATCCGACAAAGAATTTGTGGGGATTGACGTAAATGGAAATGGGAAAGATGTGGTGGCTGTTGCAAGCACTCCGGGTGTATCTGAGACCTTCAAGATCATTAGAAAACCCGATGAACCTAGCCGGGTTAGGATCAAAGCTACAACCAATGGATTGTTCTTGCAGGCAAAGACCGAAGAGTTGGTTACATCTGATTATGCAGAGAGTGGGAGTGGATGGGGAGACGATGATCCATCTGTTTTTGTGATTGCCATTTTCGTAACAATGCAAGGGGAGTTTCAGGTCACAAATTGCTATGGTCCAAAGTTGGCCCCTCGAGTTATGAATGTAAGACATATACTCACTCTTTCGGTCAAATTAATGTGTTATATTTTTGTCAAATAGTTTAGTGATAAAAAATACACACTGAGTTCACATGTTGAAATCTCATCAGACACACACACATATACCAACATTGTCCTATAAATAGTGATCAATTTGGATTCAAAACTGACGGCCCAACAACAAAACATACATTTTCAATGGTATATAATGTGTTGCAAAATATGTGGGACTGAATTTTGAAATAATTGTGTGTATTTTATGCGTTTAAGGAGCATTGGAGCACATTCATCGTTGAAGAAGACTTTGATTTCATATCAAAAAATGGATTAAACGCTGTGAGAATTCCAGTTGGTTAGTGGATATCAAGTAATCCCAAGCCTCCAGACCCTTATGTTGGGGGTTCCTTGAAACCAGAGACGGAGAGATGTGGGGGCCAGGGTGGGCCTGGGCCCCCCTGAATTAATGTGGAAAAAAATTAATATATTATTATTATTATAAATATAAATATTATAATTTATTTGAAGTATATCTAAATTTCAATGAGTGACAATTCAATCCGACAACTTTGTAAGAATATTATTGAAAGGACCCAACCCCGATTTAGCTTCCTAAATCGGAATCAAACCCCTTCGAAAACACGAACCAACAAAAACTTTTCGAAATTTGGGCAGAGTTTCGTTACTAGCGTGGAATTACCATTACCTGCACGCGGAAAATACACTTCATCCTATGCCACAAAAAGCAAACCGTGGGCGCCAATCCCAACCGAATTTCTCAATATATCAACAGTAAAGTAAAGTAGTAAATATATATACACTTTACTGAAATCCAGTGTAAAATCGTATAACGTATTCAATAGGAAGCTCAGAGCGACATCTAATACATAATCGTATACGCATACCACAGTAGGTAGAACAATAAACCTACTGGATGAAACAAAGTAGCTCGAGCACTATGCCTCCGACCACGACGTGCGACACCAGAGCTTGAACTGCAAACTGGGCACGGAAACCGAAAAGCCCAGGTGAAAGACAATAAACACGTTAGAGTGAGTGGACGAAAATAAATGTCTTTCACCAAGTAATATATACATATAAAATCATATGCGAGTCAAATGCGTGAAAATCAAATGCTACGTGAGGAGACTCTGGCTACCACTCACGTACAGAGCATGCAACGTAAAACATATCGCGGAGACTCTCGTGGGCTTCCACGCGATAGCACAGTCTGAACCACGGGATCCCAGACCCACACGTGATTCTAGCCAGAAAGGCCTCGGGTCAGGATATCTGTCCTTCCCGGAGCGTACTCGGGGATCAGCCGAGAAGCCAATGTGTATCGATACCACAACATATACTGAGACTGTACTCTGTGTAAACCAAATCATAAATCTTTTTCTATGCACATGCTTAAAACATAGTATGTACGTATGTATATATACTCGTATATGTATATTCGTATAAACATAATCGTAAAACACATGCTCGTAAAATCATGATCAATCCGCATGCTCAAGTTCATAAATCATAAATAAGGACTCGCAATCAATCCGTGAAAATAAAGTGTCCACTCACAGACTGGCGTAACGCGTATCGCGTTAACCCGTGATCCGGCGGAAAGTCCCTCGCCAAAACAACGATCACGAACCCCTGAATATTCACAATGTCCCATATTCAAAATCATAATCCGACAATACAAATCAAACCACGAGAAACCACCGTTCTCGGAAACAGATAATTCAAAGTCGACGAATCGTCGAAAATCCGTATATACCACTTCAATACCTCGCTTTACGTTCGGACGCTCAACTCGAAAAAACGAACCTCCCCACTGCGATCGGGGCGCGATTTCGAGTCAAATGACATGCGACTTGCCGAAAGTCAAAAAGTCAACTCTGACCGTTGACCGCCGCCGTTGACCGCCGTCCACGGCGGCGCCACTGTTGACCGGAGAATTTCACGGCGGGGCAACCTCCAATCCCCTCAAAATCCTGCACTGAGCAACTTTCATAACTGCACCGAAGTCCAATTCAAACTCTAACTCACCCAATTTCACGAAAAACCGAATTGTTCCACAAATTTCAAATCAAGAATTCTCCTTACACACATCAAATTGAAACTCCAAATCAACTTGGTTAGATTCGTGGAGGGAAGAGCTACAAAGCCCAATCCATTACATAGCTCAAATCATCCAAAATCAACAAACCCGAAATCATCCAAAACCTCACCGTTTCATGCCGGAAAATCTCTCTCTCCGGTGATCCACGCCGGGAAAGGCGACCGGGACGATGATGGGGACACCAAGGCGCATCTTCTGGGACTAGTTTCGGGCTCGGGGGTGGCCGGAAGCATCACGTCGCCGGCGAGCCGAAACCCACCGTCGCACCTCCTCCGTTAAGCTCGGTCAAACCGGTCAAGGGAAGTCAACCACTAATTGCAAACTTTGACTTTCCCAAAGGGGAAACCTCCTATTTATATCTGCCCAAAATGGAAACTTCCAAAAATAGATTTACGACAAACTTTATATATTCGTAACTTCCTCGTCGAAACTCCGATTCCAATAATTCTTGTGGCCACAAACTCGTCTCGACATATCCTTCACTAACCACCCGAAGTCAAACTCATCGGCCAAACGGATAAAAAGTCAACCCTTTGAACCAACACCCACTTAAATCGACTAATTAATCCACAAACGGAAATAATCACAACTAAATCTTCGTAACTCATAATCATGCTCTGGAAGTTCCCACGAACTCAAAATTAAATTCTGAACAACTTCCGTGAAGAAGCCAAAACTAAATTCTCGTCCGGTAATTTAGTCGTTAAGTAGCCCACCATTTAAATCCGAACTTCAAATATTCATAACTAATTCCTCGGTCGTCCAAATAATGATTCGGAACCGCCCACGAATTCGTAATCACACGTAGAACGACTCTCGAGAAGAGACCCAGCTCCAATTCTCGGCCAATAATTTAGTCGTTAAGAACTCTGGCGATTCCAATATCTGTCGAAAATCCGCGACTGCGCTGTAACTCACGAATCAAGCTGATTATACTTCTGATTCTGGTCCGGGTCGTCACAATTATTATATTATATTTCAATAATAAAATCCAAATACTAGGTCAATTAGGATTCAATATGTTACTAGGTTTAGGATTTTATGATTTTTTTTCTTTATAAAAGCTCCACCGTACCTGAGATTAAAATACCATCTTTTTTATTAAGTTTATTAGATATGGAGAGATACTTTAAAAGAAAAGAAAAACCCTCTTCTTCTACTCCAACATCAGATGAGCAACCATCCACGAAAATTTAAAGGAAGAATAGTAACAATCTGAAAAAGTCTCGTGCTGAAGATATTACAGAAAAGTATCCATCGGATCCCGCTAAACGCCCGCCAATTTCAAGTTATCATCCTAACATTCAAGAAAAAGTTCGAAGATATTATCTACAACAAGGTCCTTGTCGACCTAAAAATCATACTTTTCCTTTCACGAAATTTGGGGAAAAAAAGAAGAAAAGAAGGTTTATTCGTGATTGGTTTATTAAATTTCCATATTGGTTAGAGTATAGTATTAAAGAGGATGTTGCATTTTGTTTATGTTGTTATCTTTTCAAACCAGCTGTTGGAGAACAAGGCGGTGGTGAAATTTTTGTTGGTGCTGGTCATGGATTCAGTAATTGGAAGAAGAAGCAAACACCAATATCAAATTTTGGAGGATCAAATATTACTCATAATCAGGCTGCGAGTAATTGTGATGTTTTATCAAACCAAAAATAACACATTGAGATTGTTTTGGCAAAATATACATATCAAGATCAAATTGACTACTGTACTCGCCTAAGTGCATCGATTGGTGTTGTAAGAATTCTTCTAAAACAAGGGCTTCCATTTCGTGGTAATGATGAGCCTGAAAGTTCTTATAATCGAGGAAACTTTTTAGAAATTTTGGAATGGTTGTGTGGTTATAACGAAGATTTCAAAGCCGTTACATTCAAGAATGCTCCAGAAAATTTGAAGTTTACATCACCTGACATTCAAAAGGATATTGTAAGTGCTATTTCAGTTGAAATATCCACTACTATTCTAGTGAAATTGGTGATTCTTTCTTTGCCCTTCTCGTTGATGAATCTCGAGATATGTCTTCAAATGAGCAAATGGCCATTATACTTCGTTATGTGGATGATGGTAAAGTAATTGAGCGTTTTATGGGGATTGAACATGTTATCAATACCAATGCTGCAACTCTCAAAGAAGTTATTAATGATTTTCTTTGTAGACATGGATTAAGCATTTCTAGATTGCGGGGTCAAGGTTATGATGGAGCAAGTAATATGCGAGGCGAGTTAAATGGTTTGAAAGCACTTATTTTGAAGGAGAATGAATCTGCATTTTATGTTCATTGTTTTGCTCATCAGCTGCAACTAGCTCTTGTTGGTGCGACGAAGAATCACGCAGATATTTCAGAATTTTTTGAATTAGTTGCTAACGTGGTGAATGTTGTTGGAGCATCGGCCAAAAGATGAGATATTCTCAGAGAAAAACATGGCGATGACATTCTAGAGGTCTTAAATAATTATGAGCTTTCAAGTGGGCAAAGCTTAAACCAAGAAAGTAGTCTTAAACGAACTAGTGATACACGATGAAGCTCTCATTATGATACATTAATCAGCTTATCTAGAATGTTCAAATCTGTGATTGCAGTATTAGAAGTTATAAGGATTGATGGGGGAGCAAGCTATGTTCAGAAACTAGAAGTAAGGGTCCTGATGGATTATATGCAATCATATGATTTCATATTTAGCCTATACCTGATGAGAAAAATACTCGGAATTACAAATGATTTGTCAAAAGCATTGCAGAGAAAAGATCAAGATATTGTAAATGCTATGAACTTAGTTAATGTATGCAACGAGTGATTACAGACGTTGAGGGAGAATGGATGGGATAAATTACTCATACAAGTTTCTTCTTTTTGTGAGAAGCATCAAATAAGAGTTATAAGCATGGAGGATAGATTTGAACCTACAGGAAAATCAAAGAGAAATGCTCAGGTAATAACAAACTTGCATCATTATCGTGTTGATTTATTCTATGCTATCATAGATAAACAACTTCAAGAGTTAGGTGATCGATTCAATAAGAAGAATACAGATCTGCTTATTTTTATGTCAAGTTTGAACCCAAGTAACTCATTCTCGGCTTTTGATAAAGAAAAATTACAACATTTTGCCCAGTGTTATCCACGAGATTTTCTGAACATGAGATAGAGGTATTAGATTATCAACTTGAGAACTATATAGTAGACATGCGTTCCAACGTTGAGTTTTTCGATTTGAAAGGAATTACTGAGCTTGCAGAGAAAATGGTTCATCGAAGGAAAGATTGAACATATTCACTAGTTTACCGGCTTGTGACATTGGCATTGATTCTACCTGTTGCAACAGCAAGCGTGGAGCGAGTATTTTCTGCAATGAATATTGTGAAGAATCGATTACGCTGCCGAATGAGTAACGAGTTGATGAATGATTGTTTGATTTCTTATATTGAGAAAGACATTTTTCTTACTATTGACGATGAAATTATTATGAAACGTTTTCAGGATATGAAACCTCGTCGAGGGCAATTACCCTTGTAATAGATAGTATTTTACACACACAATTTTAATATTTTGAATTATTTAAATTAATATATTATTTTTATTTTTTAAGCTTTTCGTTTAGTCCCTCTCTAACCGAGAATCCTGGCTTCGTCCCTGCTTGAAAGCCTTGGACAATGCCTTCAAAGTATGTACATTAGTCCCTTACAACGTACATGTCTGAATGTGTTTAGAAATCAAACAAGTGGTGGTTCAGACTTCAGAATTAGGATCCATATCCAAGATAAACTCTATAACCTAAAGGATATGGACCCCTGAAAAACAATAAAAAAAACCAACATAGATCGTGTTAAGCCTATAGTATCTACGACATGTAGTTTTATAGACAAGTATATATAAGGACTGTAGCTTAGCCTAAGGTTCAATCATCTAATCAATCAATACAATACAGAGCTCTTATTTTTCTCTCTTTCTCTGTTCGTTCTTCTTCTTCTTCTTCAATTTGAAGCTTATCTCACAAAGCTAACATGGTATCATCACCTAGGTTTTGAGATCTAGAGCCTCAAAACTTGTCTTCCGCTGCATATTTCGGCCACCGCTATCATATTCTGGTCATCATCTTTTGTGCTTCTTAAGCGTTCATCACCCAAGCTCTCTCTTCTCTCATTTGTTCGACTTTGACTTTAGACGTGATTTTATACTGTACTGCATATTTACTGCTGTGTTCTCTATCGAAGCTTTGGTTTATATATACAAGTCGTCGTCTGTAGTTGTATTGAGATTTTGAGCTGTGTTTGGGAATTCTCTGCGTGAAGCCTTAAATTTTTTTTGATTTGGGATTTTCTAATTGAGCTGATTTGGGGTTTTTGAATTGAGCTCAAGGATTTCCTCAAGGAATTTAGGCTTCGTGTTACTTGGATATTCTTTGTCCTTCTGCACGAATCTTTTTTCTAGTCTAAGCAAAAAGAGGGAGCTTTGCTACTGCAAGTACACAATTGCAGATTGATAAGTTGGAATGCTTGAGGATTGAAATTGTTTTCGTTGAGGAATTAATGATTATTGCCTTGCATCACCAAATTGGAATTTGGGAGTTGATTTGGGATTTGCATCCGCTTCTGTTTTCATCGATTGAAGTTTTGGATTGATCTCAATTCCAGTGGTGCTCAGTTTGTTGTCACGAGTTTATTCATCAGTAAATTTCAATGCAGTTTGACATGGTTTCTCTATCATATATTCCTTCGGCTCCACTTTTCCTTCCAAATATCGTGTTCGATTCTACAAATTATCATGTATGGTTGTTTTGACTTAAGACTTTTCTTACAAGTCAAAACCTTTATGGCTTTGTGGATGACTCCAATACTTGTCCACCAAAACTTGTTCTTGGTTCTGAGGGAACTCTTGTGCCTAATGATGTCTACTCGGCTTGAGTTATTAAGGATCATTACACCATCCACGTGGTATGTCAAACTTTGGGTTCTATGGCAATGAAGTGTGTGCTTGGTTGTCATAGTTCTCAAGAGGTTTGGACCAAATTGCGTCTCAAGTATGCATGTCCAAGTATGCTGAATGTACTCCGGCTGAAGGCCAAATTTCAGCTTATCAAAAAAGGATATGATTCTATGGAAACTTTTCTGGATCGCATTAAGGAAGCTAGTGATGTCCTTGAAACTGTTGGGGACTTAGGATAGTTCTTCCTGATGAAGATGTTGTGGATCAAATTCTTCATGGCCTTCCCAAGCTTTACAATCCTACAAAGTCTCTGGTTAGACTAACTTGTCCTAATGCTTTTATCGACAATCTCAAAGTGATATTACAAGATGTTGAGGTTGATACTGCCGGGGATGATAATGATGTTTCTGGTCTTGGTATTATGGCAAATACTAGTGTTCCATCTAGTGCATTGAGTTCTAGCACAAGCTCTCACAATGGAATTGCTCTAAATGCATCAAGTGCTTATCCTGCTCATGTTATTGGAGCACAACCACCTTTCAAAAATGCTAGTGTTGGGTATGATTTCAGTAAAGACATTGAAACTAAGCATTCTTTGGGAATTTCGGGAGCTATTCCATCCAATGTCAGTATACCTCCAGGCTCCGATATAATCTGTCAACTGTGTGACAAGCCTGAACACATGGCCAAAACTTGTCTTCTTTTTTACAATCTACAAAAAGACAGTGTGATGAGCATTAAGTTTGGCTTCAAGAAGTGTGTCTACTGTGACAAAAATGGGCACAGTGTTGATAGATGCTATAACTTGATTGGTTTTCCTACAAAGTCTACGTTGACAACTAAAAAGGTGAAACATGATGATATATAGTTCTAGAGATGCTGCTTTATCAAACACTAATAGCCTTCAAAGTATTTCTGCAAGTCATGTTGCTCAAATTGGTTGCGTATCTCCGAAAACTAATAGCCTTCCAAGTATTTCTGCAAGTCATGCTGCTGCTCATGCACATCCTCATGTTACAAATGTTGCAAACGTGGACAATGGTCAAACGTTGACACCTAATTCTGGATATATGCTAACATACAGCAGACTGTTGATGTCATTGAGTTCTTCACTGCAAGGTAATTTACCAATTATCAATTTATCTTATAACTTCGTCATATATAGTTAACCTCGTTCTGTCATAGTTAAGGATAGCTAGCAGGGTGATCGACACACTAAATTAGCCAACTCGACCGACGAAACTCAATACTCGAAAAACCTATAATTTTGATCAAATTAACAACATACACACACACATATATATAATAGCGGTACTGATGTTGCAAGTTACAACGTACCGCATGCAGATATGCGAAGAACCCAAGCCTATACGCAGTTGAGCTCATCAACAAGCCGTACCCACCAGAAGTTTTTCTGCAGAACTTGACGACATACTACAAGGCTACTTATGCTACAGTGCGTAAGCACTCTTCCACAGCATACGTGGTGTTCTCGAACAGAGTAGGACCAATAAAGGAACCGACTGAGCTTTTCCCTGTCGCCAATGGCTTGAAGAGAGTCGTCATTGATGTCCATTACTATAACCTCTATAGGAGTGGTTTTGACAACTGCCCAAGAGAACATCGACTTCATCTACACCAATAGGACCGCAGATTTGAACACTTTTGTTGGTATGTCATCCCAAATCTCTCTTTTCTTTGTTTACCTATGATCTATCCGTTGCTGGGAATTACGTCTACATTACCATCCATTTTTACTCTAGTTTACCAAGTGATTAATGGGAAAACGTACTGAAGACATTAAGCAAGTGTAGTTTTACAAAGAGTAATCTAACGATGAAATAAATAAACTATAAGCGTAACAAAAAGTTTCATGACATACGCCGAAAGCTCTTATTAGCAACAAAAAGACTAAAATTTGCCTAACAATTAAATTAGCTATGATTTGCAGGTGAGTGAGTGGGTAGCTGAATGGAATGTGAAAGATGCAACAAATGAAGACTACAAAAGATTTGCCGAGGCTCATTTGGAAGTCTGGTACCGAGCAACATTAACGTCAATAACCATTGGAGTCTTGAGTGGATGATAAAGAATGGTTACAAAAAGTTAACTAATGTAGAACACACTGTGACAAAGATTGATGAGCATACGGATCGTCGCAAAAAACTGAATGTTGACACTATTTATGTATGGACTGACGATTAGCTTTTAGTGTTTTTTCAGTTAGTTCTCGATTTTATATATGTCGGACTTTACTTAATTTTAGTCCATAAATTTGATTAGGTCTTTTGAATTTTAGCACTTAGCACCCTAAAAGGTTTCAAAACTTCTGATCCTTCGATGAATCTGAATCAACGTTAATATATTTTAGTATTTAAGCCTCCTTTTAGTGGTATATTCAAGAAACTTAGACTTATAGATTCAAGGTGCCGTCAGTGGATTAACTATTTTTGATACTTTCGCTGCATCACTAACGTAATGTGATGGTAAGAGACTTTTTCATAAATGTCGACAAATGTCCCAATGTAACAAGCTTCCCTACTTGTATCTAAAAATTTGAAGCTTTCAAGTGAATAACTGCAAAGCAATAGAAACAAATGCTTCCGCAGCCATTTCTACTTGGAGATATGCTTGGGCTAACATCTAATAGGCAATAACCATGAGTCCGTGCCATATGCCTTCGCCAACTCTTTCATTCCAGTATATATACTTTGGAAAACACTTGACCGTGGCCAAAACCAGGTTCCACTGTTCCAGGTTTGAACTACAATTCCTTACAGGTGCCTACGAAGTGATACATGTGTGTGAAGTACAAAACATTTCAAAACTCTATAAAAAAGGTACTCCCTATGACAGTGACCTTGGCACTTGCTTTACAAATTACAACAAATGATCTATGATTCGAAGTGCATTGAACTTTAAAATGACCGGCGGTAATTGCCTACCTATGTGATGATGATACAATTGTCTCTAAGTTTGACACATTTTTGTGTTAATTTTGCATATTTATACTTGCAAGCTCGATTCTGCTTCAAACTGGCACAAAACTTGGCCAATACAGTAGCAGCTGCAACAACATATATACACTTATCCAGTGAGCCTGAAATGTCTATAATCTACACTCATGCAAACAATTTTTATAGCAATCTTAAAATGCAAAAAGATGCAACAGTCACTCTCAATGAGTCGATTTGGGAATTTAGATATGGTTAAATGAGCGAATTCATACCTTATAAATAACAAAGTCGGCATTACACCTCTACTTGGAAATTGATGATGTGGCTGTCATTGTAAGTTGAGAACTTTCAGATACCTCAGTGCTGTTTCTTGAGGCTTCTTTTTTTAACTTGTGATTATTGTATGCTGCTACACCTGCTATGGCTGCACAAAGAATGTAGCATGAGTTTATATAATTTTTTCAGTATACATTCACAGGTCACAAATAGATGGTTCGATATTATCATTCCATCGATTTGTACCACAATTACAAACAAGAGTATTATGCAATTTGTCACGAATTGTCAATGCAAATACCAAACCGCGTGGCTAGATAACATCTCATTGATAATACCATAATAGTAAAATAATTTAAATTTTAAAGTAAACATACATTCAACAACCAAGCTACTTTAAGCTCGGAAGTTATATAATGTATCAAAGTCTAGTATAACTTCAAGGTACTATGTCTTTAATAAAGATAAACTACTTATTTATATCAGGTCTAGTAAATCAATTAGCTTATATCACATGCAACTACAAACCCCCAGTCATGTGGCATTTAAGATGATGATGATTCCTATGTTATTAAAACAAATATGTATTTATAGGAGGGTTAGGCACTTACCAATGGCATAACCAACCAGATTAATCAGAGTCAGCTTGGTGTCAGCGAAAAGAAGGGCAGAAATTAACACAACCACCCAGTCCTTCACAACTCCAGCAACACGAATGGTCAAAGCACTTGTATGAGTAATCACAAGGAAAACTGATAAGTTGAGGGCAAAGGTGCAGAGAGAGTTGAGCGTTAGCACAACAATTGGAAAATTCCATGATGGATCTGCTGCCATCTTTGTTTTTTCCAAAAAGATCCACGGAAGGAATAGGCAGAGAGCACTGCATACAAATTCAGTACTCATATCACATAGGCCTGATATTGTACAAGAAGGTAAAGGATACTGATTTTTTTTTAGTGGAAAAACATACCTGCAAGGGCTAACGTAAAACATAACAGATATTGGATTCAATTTGAGACCCTTCCTTTTGACAAAAATCTCCATAAAGATAAGTCTTAAGGCTTCTCCAACTACTCCTCCCATCTGATAAACTACTCCAATCCAGTTGATATTTAACTCTCCATAAGAAGCCACCAGAACGCCAAAGCTTATGACTGACATGATTAATAGCATTCTGCAGCTCATTACCTCAAGTCCTGCTGCTACTCCGAGAACAAAAACGGCAACTGGCACTGCATACAAATGTATTAAAAAAATCAGAGTCTGAGGTGTATCCCGAAATTTAAAAAAACACTCATTGACCAGCCTACTACTTTTGTTGAACAAACAGACAACTATAGGGGAGAGACATATATCCACCCCCCCCCCCCCCAAATCATACAGGATAAGCCGATAAGGTAGTTTCTCACATGTAAATCGTTTGGCACAGGCTATACACATTGTACAGTGGATTCTGAGACAAAATAAGTACAATCTTACTGATTGCTTTCAACATTTGTGCAAATGCAACAGAAATATACATGTAGGCAGTATTTCCGAGCCAAAGAGTCATTGCAAACATTGCACCAATTGGCATTACAGATGTCACATATCTGCATAACCCAAACTTCATTAGATTCTCAGCGGAAGCACATTGAAAGTGGAGGATATTAAATGTTCCTAACTATTGACACAATAGATTCAGTCAGAGGACCAATGATCTAATTAACAATTATATAAGGTACAGATAGGCACTGACTAGCAGCAATATTAAAGTGATTAAATCCAACAGTTCCCAAATAAGAATGAGAAAAGAATTCTATTCAGCAGTTTGACCCTAATTGTTTCCTTTTTAGAAATGACCCGATTTCAAAGTCTTTAAGAATTCAACAGAAGGTACTGACAATCAACAATTTAGTGAGGATTACCTCCACATGCTTCAAGTATGAGAGGACTTAAGTATCAAGCAATCCTACTTGTTGGTCTTGATATCACCAAATACAAGAATATTTAACTTTCCTATATGTTAAACATCTCCGGATCAAGGTGTCACTAAAATCCCAGTGGATACGAGAGAAGTAGGTAGCACACTAATTATTTAGTCACTCCTAAAAGAGACTAATAAATCTATCTATTATCAGAGGAAAGTACCAAGGAAACGACTGATAAATGCACATATGATAGAATGCGAGTCAATCCATTACTTTACTTACATTTCTGTAGTCATTCCTTCCTCAACCTTCAAAATCTGTATGTTAATAATAGGAGTGTAAGAGCGCTGGAACTTAGGTCACTTTTTTGCACAACATTAGTAGCAAAGACCTTTTGAATATCACATACATAGAAGAAATCACAAGATACCTTAAAAACTTTGGTGAGTAAGAAACATAACACAGATGAGAAGATCATGTGAAGTAGAGTCAATCCCAGAGGGTAAGGGAAGTTTATTTCCTTCGACGACAAAATCCACTGCACCACCATGAAACAAAAAAATTATTTTAGCCTTTTAGCTTAACCTGTTAGAAACAATCCACATAACCACTGACATCATGTCAAGGAAAAATATTTAGAATATCAAAACTAACATAAAAAGAATACAGATGTCCATAACTACTTCGAAAATAATAGAGAGTAATACTTTTAAGAACATGCTAATACACATGAAGTACGAAGAATTCTCTTCAACTAAAAAAATGGTAGTATAGTGAGCTTTGCGGCAAACTTGCTCCAAAGGACATGTAAAATGTGATTTAGGATTCTTTTCATGTTAGACAAAGACGACAAAACATGAAATCACAAAAGGCTCAAGATCTATGACTACACACCTTTAAACAAATTTCTATATCATATGGTCTATCTTATACACAGTACTTGACCTAAAATAAACATGTTTCTATTTAAGCATTTTGCTATTTAGGTTCGGAGAGCATCTTCATGACACTTTGAGTGGTAATGTAGTATACATGCTATGTTCTATTCTATATCTGTAAGGATACTGATTTATGAGTATTATTCACCAACAAAGTTATTGCTGATCCTCGCCCCAAATTTACAAATAAACCAAAAAATTTAGATTAAACTTCCACCGTACTATTCAATGCCTCCAAACATCCATGGTGATTTGATCAAGGTATTCATAGCGTTGATTCATTTTTGGAAAAATCCCAATTTGCAACAATGAATTCCAGAATATGAAGTTCATTCCCTTGATGTTAAATCAACATTATCAAATAGGAAGTAGCTTTACTTAATCTTCTAAATAACATCATGACAGTGAGGAAAATTTGCTTGAGATAACTAAGTTCTGTTCTTAAGCATTCAGTATCATTGCTTTTGATATCCCCCAATTAGTCAATTAACCCAATCACTCACGGAAAGGTCTCTGCATAAACACATTACAATCCACTGCTTACGGCCTAAAATGCTCTCATTTTCCATGTTCCTACTTAAACAGTAAGCGCCACCTTGCAACACAAACATAAGCTTCCTGAGTAAATTGTGCAATAACAATAATCCACTACAGCCAATTCTGATTAGAATTGGGCCAATTGGCCTTCTTTCTTTCATGTATTCCAAGAACCAGACACAGCCAAATTCCATTACAAAGCAAAGCAAAATTCCAAAAAGCAATAATCTTTAGTAACCCTGTATGTGTTTCACAAAGCAATGTAATTGGTAAAGCCTTAAAATGGGTTTCTCTCCAATCTCAAGTGTACCTCCCAACATTTATTTCTCATCCCAAATGAGCACAACACCCAAAGGCAAAAAGCTAAAGAGAGATGGAAATGTGTGATGGGTTTACCTTATTGAAGAAGATCTGACCGCTGGAGAGAGCGATGTACAGAAGAAGGTAGGAGTAAGTGAGCACCTCATCTTTGCAGAAAATACGAGCCCGATCTGCCATTTCTTCCTTCTTTTCTGATTCTGCTGTGAAGTCTGAACCCAAATAGGATCGGAGGTAAAAAGTACGTAAAGGAATTTAGGTAAAAGTGCTTACTTATTAAGAACACTCCCCACCGTTGATTTCTGTGATTTGTTGGGTCCCACGTAAATCTAAGGCTACAAAGCTCCCAAGAACGGCCTAGGCCCTATTTATATTTTCTCTATGAGCATTATATTGAAATTGAGATGCCTAACAAAACTTGAACATTTCCTCAAATAGAATGAACAAAAAATTGTTGGTTGGTGGAAACATCCAAAGACAATATGTATAAATCTAATTGGATTGGTATAATATTCAAGTCGGATAATATTGAGAAATTGCCACTAGCTAGTAAGCAATACAACTCTGGACTGATGGAGTGACAATAATCCAGGGAAACTGCTAGAGGATCTGAAGCTTAGCCCCCCCCCAAAATTCTCCAACTGAAGTTGTCTTGCTTAGTTGATGTTAGCTTCTGAATTGAAACTTTGAAGAAACATGTGAACCTCGGCTCTTTGATTTTTCATGACAATTCGGCAGAAGCTCCCTGTCATCGAGCAATTTGCAAGTACAGCAGCCACAGACATTCCTCTCCTACTTTGTTTCTTGATGGTTAATTGAATAACTAGTCTCAGCGCCAGAACAACCTCGTGTTATCATCGTTGTCACCTTTTTCGGCAGATTGTCATGCCGTCCCCAATTGGTACCTAATACTCCAAAACATTTCAATCATCATAACAATCAAGAAATGTCATAGAGGGCCTGTTTGGTATCCTACTTGAATACATTTTTCCAACTTCAAAACATGATAGCCAGTCATAGAATTACTAAACCTTTATCGGAGTAGTATACCGAAGAGGCCAACTTTCGCATGTAATTTTGAAAATGCAAGTGATAAGAATATAAGACCTACCATACTAATGCTCACTCGCTTGTCCTGCATCAAACCAGCATTGAAGTTTCTAATGCTGACAGTCTTGACATCATTTACCTGCCAAGAAAACATACATTAAGCATATATCTCACTAAGAATGACACCCAATTCATAATCCCTGGTTTGTGGTTCACCTCTGGATCAGCAACTTTTCCATGCCAGAGGACATTGTCAAACACAATTAGACCCCCGACTCTGACCTGAAATAAGAGAGCAAAAAGCTACATTACAACTACTCAAGGAAACCAAATAAGCACAGAACGAGAAAATGAATTATAATGAGCTTACCAGTTGGAGTAACCATTCAAAGTACTCTTGATACATCCTCTTGTCAGCATCAACAAATGCAAAATCATAGCTACATAGAAAGTGAAAAATGTGAGTAGAGTTATGATGAGCCTCATGAATTAGGGTAAATAATAAAAAGCAAGAAAAAGTAACTGTTACTTGAAGCTGATTTCTAAAAGAACAAGAAAACAAAGGTTCCGAATAGTTGACAAAATTGTATTAAGAGTAGAGATTACATAATCAAAAGTAAAAGCATCATACCTACATGCTTCGCCGTTATGTATAAGAGACCTTAAGGTATCAGCTGCAAGCCCGTATCTAACATCCACCTAATACCAAATCAGAATCTCAGAGCTATACAATCTATTTTGAAAGAGGTCTTAACCAAATAAGTATAAGATCTAGTTGTGGGGTTATTTCAACTCATTATCCTTGCAACCCACTTAGCAGAACACCTCGCTGTACAGATGACATAAACTAGCTACTTTCGTTAATTGTAGAAAGAGTACTGGCAAATGGAAGACGTACTACCTTGTGGGAAACATTGGCTTTATCGTAATACTTTTTTGCAACCTCAAGACTCCTGGCATCTCTTTCACAAGCTACTAACCTACCTGATTCTGGAAGGACCATTGCAATAGCCAGCGATGAATAACCCTGAAATAAACAGTAACAATTATATCAGATGCAGCTGATGCATGTAGTGAACTTGTGATCAGTAGAGTTCATTTGAGTGAGGAGAGAGACACATACAGTATATACACCAACTTCAATACACTTCTTTGCCCCATGAATTTGCGCAAGCATTGCAAGTAGTTGAGCCTGGTCTGGAGACACCTATCGGGAGAACACCATAATGTCAAGTTTTGCATGCAATACAGCGATGTCAGGTGGGAAATGCAAAGTACAATTCGTCGAGATCACTTTGATGAGTAGATATGATACCGATACGACATTTAACTATCCTTAGGAGAATGTTTGGTGATGACACATCACCTACTTCAGTAACCTCTACATACAATAGGCTAGGCCTTCTTAATCTTGAACGAAGTTGTCTTTCCGAAGCTGTATGATTAGCAGTTGACTAGTATTGGCCTATGTCTTGGATCTAAATATGAGGCTAATCCATGGAACTTGGGAGTATATGTTAATCGTACACTTTGAAGGAAACAACATTTGAAATTGACTCGAGTCTTTCATAACTTTTCAAGTACCTGCATCTGACTGCCACGCATAGAGGCTGTCTCCTCCCTGAGTCGCTGTAGAATCTGAAAAAAAGATATACCCTTCAATGGATAACCAACAAACGAAAATATAGAGACAACATTTGAAATTAACACACAACTATGATAATGAGATCTCAAAGAATAAACTTTTGTTAAACAGCAACTAAATCAATCACCTCTGGCTCTCGAACATTGGCAAGAATGTAATCATATAACCATGGAGTAATACTAATAATCTGCTTGTTCCCATACTTTTCATCATCAGCAACAACAAATGCACTTGTAGCACAACCTCTGATGCTCGTCTTTAACTTATGGCTACAACCTCTGGAGCCAAAGCCATCTCTACAGCACTTCCCCGAACACAAAGAATAAAAATTTGGTACTATTTGCACCGCTTTTTGTGGAAAAATTACCCTCTGACAAGTCAAGACAGGCCACCAATGGACCCCCAAACCAATACTCCCCATAAAAATAAGGCAGCACAACAGCTAATAACAGCAGAGTAGCAGATCACTGCACACAAAGTCGAAGATGCATATAAAACTAAAAAATTATTAAACACGCGCTCTATCTCTATTTCTTAGTTTTTGTGTTGGGCATTTCTACAAACACCTGGTGTGCATATAACATTGGCATTCAAAAATCAAAACAAGCATCATATACACACAAAAAACCCAACTTTAGCAGTCTACAAATTTTTGGGTTGGACAACAACAATACCCGTGTTTTTTTTATCTTCTGGGTATCTATATATATCAAATCCACATACACAGCAACTGTTATTGGTCCAAAGTTTCAAACTTTGAAAAAAATACCTCGAGACTGCTCTCCCGCGGATTTTTATGTCTGTTGCTCTCAGTTGGGCCTATGAGTAAATTGGGCCTACCATTCCAGCCCGACCCGGTTTCTGCACCAGCTTCCTCCTCAGTCTAGTCCCACCAGTCATCGTTGGGCATCAAACATCAAACTTCGACAGTAGAAGAGAAAAGAAGATTGGCTGTGTCCTTTTCTTGAAGTTGGCTAATTTTTATTCTATAGAGACAAAGCTATATTATCCCCAATTGCAAATTTTTGGGGTTGAAAATGGAGGAAAAACTGTGAAACGCACAAATGGTTTTGTGGATGAGGAGGCCTTCTCTATCGGTTTTGGTTTCAAATGCCCACCTCCAAATGCTCATCCATTCTCTCTCTCAAGAATTTGAGCCCCCACCCAAGTTTGTCTTCAAGCGCTTACTTATATTCTCTTCATTTCTATTCACAATCATTCATGCACTCTGTTGCATAATCTTCAAGACCCAGGATTAAGGTCACCTCCCTTTCTCTCTCTGTGCTTCTTCGCTCTTCAGTTCAATGTCGCTTCTTTTATAGTAATGTTTCTTATCAAAGACTCTTCTTTGGTGAACCTTTTGATGTGGGGGTGTTGTGTCCATTATTTGTAATGGTTCTTTTTTGGTGCACTTTTAAAGTGGGAAGCTCTTTGTGATTGTAGAACAGATGAAAGAAATTTGAGTATTTGGTCATGAAGCTAGAGAACAAACTCTGTATTCCAACTTTGAGTCACATTAGTCTCGTAAGACTAGTATCTGTCATAAACAAGCAAACTAGTTATGATAGTTGATGCATGGGCAGCATGGCAGTGTTCAACATGAAAAGATTTTGGCTTTCATATGTTGAGGAGATATGTGGACCTATAACGTCTGATTGCTTTGGATATTTGATCTTTTGGTTTCCTGAAGTATGATGTTAAGTTATGTTTATTTCTTATCCATAGGTATTTTTGACAATCAAAATTTAACATGGGGGAGATAACCAACGTCAGTGAGTATGAGGCAATTGCAAAGCAGAAGTTGCCGAAGATGGTGTATGACTATTATGCATCAGGAGCTGAGGACCAGTGGACTCTGGCTGAAAACAGAAATGCTTTTGCCAAAATTCTGTAAGGCTTTCAAACTTATCTAGTGACAGAAGTAGTCAAGTAACTGAAGTAGAAATTGATGATATTCTACCAGCAGTAACTTATATGCTAGTTTGTAATCCTCTAACAGTGTTGCCATCCAATATAGGTTTCGACCCCGAATTCTTATTGATGTAAGCAACATCGACATGACCACTACCGTTCTGGGATTCAAGATTTCCATGCCAATCATGGTTGCCCCAACAGCCATGCAGAAAATGGCTCATCCTGAAGGTATGTCATGGTTTCGCCTTACTGTGCATAAGACAAGATTTCATACCACCGTTTTTGATCCATCTTGTTCCTTGTTACTGTTTACAGCTCTTTGTTACGTGCTTGAGTTGTTCTGGATTATGTGTTATGAACCCAGTAAAGCAATTGATACAACAAGTAGTTACCCCTGATATCTATATGAAAGGTATTGTAGTGTCTCTGGCAATGAATACCTCTTGACTAGTGTAAGTCACCCGGGGTGATTTTATTAGGACATATTCTAATGGCTACTTCGGTTGAGGAAGCTTTGCATGATTTTTTGTGTGTATATTTTTGGGAGCATTCTCACGTGATATTGAAAAAGTTTCATTGTCAATATTTTAAGAGTTAAGAATTTGGAGAAGCCTGTCTTATGGACCTGAATTCAAATCAGATTATTGCGTGGTTATAGTTGAAATAGTAACCGAACCCGTTTTATATGGTATCCAACTTTCTGGATCCACTGTGCTCAAACAATGCACACTGTGTTGGGCATATGCTAGATGGATCAGTATCAGTTGTAAGAATCTGGTCTCAGGCACAGTTATCTTTTTACACCCTCGTCTATGTCAACCCGTCATGGGGACGCTGTGATATTCATTTGATTTGACAAATTTCTGGAAGATGGAACTAGATTGCAAAATACTGACGGACTATAAAATTTTCTCAACTTGATATAAGATCGTTTCTTGTCATCCCATGCCACATCCTACACTGTTGAATTGTTGAGGTAAAGTAGAGTATCTGATAAAGTGATGTGAACTATTGCAGGTGAATATGCTACAGCAAGAGCAGCATCAGCAGCAGGAACAATTATGGTAATGCATTACCATGCTAGTTTGGTGTTATGCTACAAACTTTTCACTTTTCTGATTTATTCAATTGCTTGTTGAATGTTTCAGACTTTGTCTTCATGGGCAACTTCAAGTGTTGAAGAGGTTGCTTCAACTGGACCTGGAATCCGTTTTTTCCAGCTTTATGTAAGCTTAAATAACTCTGTCCACTTCTTTTTTGTTATTCGGTTACCACACACAATCATCCCTGGTATTGAGTTTTTTTGACTTTCCAATATAAGTTCCATTGCTTTACAAGATGGTGTGATCAATGTGTTTTCTTGTCATAATGTTCAGGTATACAAGGACAGGCATGTAGTTGCTCAGCTAGTCAGAAGAGCTGAAAGGGCTGGGTTCAAGGCTATTGCTCTTACAGTTGATACTCCAAGGCTGGGTCGCAGAGAAGCTGACATCAAAAACAGGTAAAGTTCATACGTGTAATGTTTTAGCAATACTAGTTGTTTAAAACTTTCACCCTGGATTACAAAAGAAACCAATGTGACTGTTTGCTGAAAACATTGTTGTCAAGACTAAACCAGTTGTAACTCTATTTTTTCCCACTGATGGGGTTTAAAGGCTGATTCAGTTCATCACTTAATGTCAGCTTAGTTTGCTTGTATTTAAATATCTCTGATTGGTTGTTGTGCAGATTTAGTTTACCTCCATTTCTTACATTGAAGAACTTTGAAGGTTTGGACCTTGGAAAGATGGACAAAGTAAGTAGAAACTGCAGACTGCCTCAAAATTTCAAGAATAACCATTATACACAATATACAGTTTGTTTAATTTTATCTGTTGGGTCTTATAGGCTAATGACTCGGGACTTGCTTCATATGTTGCGGGTCAAATTGATCGTACTCTTAGCTGGAAGGTATGTCCCATGAGACAAAATCTTGAGATAAATGAACCCTAAGCATGGCCTATAACCTTTGGACAGTTACAACTTGGTGCTCATAAGTTGTTCTGTCATCTTCTGCTGAGTTTACACTATAAGAAAACTATAAATTTTGATTTGGTATTTTTAACAAACTGAATTACCGCTCTTCCCCATCTCCAATAATTTTTCTGGATACATTAGGTATTTGATATATCTGGATCTCGAAATGAAGAATGTGATATATTGGAATACAGAACTAGGATCTAAGTTCTTCCATACTTTGATCTATGATTCAAACGGAAGAGAAACTGTTTTTTTTTGTTTGTTTGTTTGGCTGGCAATATTGAATTATAAGTTTGTTAAAAGCTACTTGTCTTGACATCTGGGCATATGATTCAGTAAAAATTTCAGTTAATAATCTGATTTCTTATGTGAACAGGATGTGCAGTGGCTTCAGACAATCACTAAACTCCCTATCCTGGTCAAGGGTGTTCTCACTGCTGAAGATGGTATATATAGTTAAAAGAATTTTCCTCGTATTTTTATTTTGTTAGGTTTGTAAATTGTAATGCTTAAATAAATCTTCCATCGACATCTTGCAGCAAGGCTTGCCGTACAATCGGGAGCAGCTGGGATTATTGTGTCTAACCATGGTGCTCGCCAACTTGATTATGTCCCTTCAACTATCATGGCCTTAGAAGAGGTACAAGAACTTGGCTGTAGTTTATGGGGCCTCCTTCCTTTAAATAACATGCTATTGCTCAATACCAGTGCCACATTGTTTTGACATGATGGCTCTCTTGAAAATCAGGTTGTTAAAGCCGCCCAAGGACGTATTCCTGTTTTCTTGGATGGTGGTGTTCGTCGTGGAACAGATGTCTTTAAAGCACTAGCATTGGGTGCTTCTGGGATTTTTGTAAGTAGAATCTTGATCACAGTTTGCTATATATCATCGATTGAGAATATACTATGTTCACTTTTGTTGAGTTAATAAATTAGATTCCAGAAAGATAAACTGCAACCACCCCGGCCACCACTATGCTGAGTTTAGGAGATTAAGTTTCCACCTACTCCTTGGGAAATCAAGATAAACTGCATCTGTATTGGTTAGCATGCATGTTTACTTCTTAGTCTACAAATCAAGCTGGTTATGCGTTCATTTAATGAACAGTAATGCTCCATTAGTTCTGTTATATTTGGTACTTCACTATATAGTTTGCTAGAAGTGAACTGAGAGTGACTACTATCACAGATTGGACGCCCTGTGGTGTTCTCGTTGGCTGCTGAAGGGGAGGCTGGTGTAAGAAAAGTACTCCAGATGTTGCGCGAGGAGTTTGAGCTAACCATGGCTCTAAGTGGATGCCGTTCGCTCAAAGAAATCACCCGCAATCACATAGTGACCGAGTGGGATCTTCGTCGCCCTGTACCCAGGTTATAGAGTGTCTGTCTTCAACCAGCGGCCTGGCCGGGGCTTTGTTTCTTAAACTACCTGCATTCTGTAATGGTAATGGATGATAATTTCCTATATAACAGACATGATGCAACTGTTCACACTTACTGTTGCTGGAACAAGCGTGTGAAATCTCTCTCTCTTCCTCTCACCTCTTTCTCTTGCGATCACACACAAGTTTTCATTCCTCATTGCTTGCCCAGCTGCCCTTCTCTTGCGCTTTCTATCTTTCTTTCTCGATCTCGATCAATTTGAAACCTCAATCTCATTCTCTCTTGGGATTTCCGTTTTTGAACTCTAGATCGGCGCTCTTTTCTTTCTCTCTGTCTCTCTTGCGATTGACGATCTCGGAGCTAAAGGCGGAGGAGGAGTTGACACGGGTGTCGTTTATGCTCATCGAGGTTTGTTTTGCTCACCGCCAGAACCGTACGTTGCCGTGTTTTGTCTCTGCTTCCCTGCCTCTCTCTCCTCCATTGAAGCTGTTCGGACCCATCACTTCTCTCAATTCACTTATAGCTGACTCTGCTCCACTTCACTCAATCAAGGTACAATCTTTACCTATTTGTACATGTATGTTCAGTTTATGTATCATAGTGTGCTCGAATCGCTTAATTTCCGTACTGGGTTTTTGATTTTCTACTCCATTTGATAGGTTACTGATACTTAATTCAGTTTGAGATTGACTGCATGTTTGAAATCGATTTGTATGCCTATAAATTATTTATGTGAAATGCGTGCTGGTAAGATTTGTTTGAGTGGTTCTATCTGTACATGGGCTGTTTCTGTAGGATTTGGAAATAATATATTCCTGGTTATTCAGTCGGTATCTGTTTGTTTGAGTCGTTCTATTTGTATTCAGTCCACTGTTTTTTGCGGGCAGAAGCATAAAAGTTAGAATCCAACACCTCTTCATTTTCTAAGTCGAAAAAGCGAGTAAATCTTGCTTGATGGGTTGGATTCTACTTGAAAAAGTTGTCCAATTCTGGTTGAGGCATTGAAGAGACAAATGTTGTACATTTAGTTCTGATATAACCTACTCAAGTAGACCAATCCTTAAATCCACGACTACACCCGTTAATGCATATGTTTTTGGGCATGCTTAGACTATTGGACTGTCTAAAATGGTGTAATCTCTTCTATTATTTATGTGTTTAATTACAATTCTTAATCACTAATGCATGTTACGACATGTTAGTTTCAAGTAGCTGTAATAATTCATGTCTAAACGCTTGGGCAACTCAGCAAGAGTTGCTGGACATATGTTTTCCATTGCTACAATATCACCCAGATTAGACTATTGGATTGTGAAACTATATGAGTAGTAATTCACTACTCATATAAATGTAGTAATTCTCCATGGTTAAATCAGGATTGCAACCATATCAGATTTTTAGGGATGCTTATGTAGTAGTGGTGAATTACTACCTTTAGTTTCACTATGTCCAATTGGTATGCATATTTAGTGTCGACTTTACTCAACTCAAATCGACTATCACATATATAAATCCTCTTTCAAGTATATAGGATTCTGAAATCCAATATCATAGATAGGACAAACCTATGTATGTCACAAAATACGCATTAATTCATCTCGCGATCTGAGGAGGCAACACTATTTGTACTGCATATATTATGCTTTTGCTTTTATCATCAGTGTCATCTGCTCGGGTCAGTGTAATCTAAAATATGTACGGTGCCGGAGTTCCGGATCTAGCACAATATATGTATTGTGTCACCTCTTTGGGTTGTGGGGTTATTTGGTCTTCAATGGTGTGGTTTGGTTTTATTTTCACCTCTATTGTTTATGTGATTTTGCTTTTGGATTCTTTTCTTTCTGTTCTTCCGTGCTTATGTTGACTTATGAGTGGTGAAGTTTTCAATGTGATAGTGAAGGTTGGTTAGAGATAACATCCTCACCTAAACAAATACAGTATAACAGTAAACAGAGTAATTTGTACTAAAATCTACAATGTAATTTCCTCTTCAGAACTTGATTTAAGTACCACTGTACCAGATTATATTGATCATAGTAAGTATGAAAACATTTACAGGTGAGTGGTGAATATTTAATACAGATTCCCTCATTTAGGGCAAGCATAACAAGTATAATTTTGTATAGAAGCATTAACCTGCACTAATATGCAGCAACAAGTTTGTTTATAACTTTATATACAAACTATTCATCCGAAAACTGAATGCATGTTATGCAATTGCAGTATAGTTGAGGAGCGTACCCATACATTTCTAGAGTTGGGTTCATTATAATTAATACATGCATGTTATACAATTGCAGCTCTAATTTACAGTCGGGTTCATTATAGTTAATAGTTTCAATGCAAAAAACAAAGGCCTGATGATTAGAGCTGATGCATTGGATGCTCACTGGTACTTACCGTTTACATTGTACCTAAATAATCATCAAACAAAGGTCTTATGATTGTTCGAGCATCATTACATCTAGCATAGTCTAATGTAATGATTGTGTGCCAAACTTTGGCATAGGTTTTCTGCATGTAATGATTACCTAATCTTGCTGGAAATTAAGCTATTATCAATAGTAATTATTTTAAAACTTCACTCTCTGTCTTTTTAAAATAATCCACCAATAAAATGACATCACTTAACCTCATTAATAACTTTATATATATCTACTTCTCACTTAACAGTTTGTATGCCTATATTCAGAGTAAGTTTCGAGTTAACAACTTACATTTATATTGTCTATAAGAAACTTTATTGGAAATAACTAAACTATATGTTGATCATATAGGAAATGTCACACATGATTCTACAAAACATGTTATTAGGCTTCTATCAAACACAAGGAATTTAGTTTCCAGTCATTGAGTTGATTATTTGTCATTATAAATTTGTAATATGTATCTCACCCAATGTTGCTTTTCTTTACAGAAATTGTACATTAAAGCCTTCGGTCTCTGCGACAGTGATGGTGATAAAGTTGGGTCTATCAAAACATGAAAGCATCCATTTAGTTCCACAGATAAAGAATAGGGCATTAGTTTGTTGTGTGTGCGCTTTTCTATTTGAAAACAAGGGAGATCATTGCTACACCAATTTATTTTTTCTTTTTCTTTTGTCGAATCTCTCTTCCCATTTTTTATTGTATTTATTGTTTAACGAAGATGACATTTGAGTTGATGACTTTTTCAGATTAGGATGGTGTAGTATCTTGAATGCGTAGTAGAGTAGATATAGGGTCCTTTATGCAATGCATTCGTTTGTAAATCAATCATTTTGTTTTATTCAAAATTCTCATTGATACAAGATTGCGCCTCAGCACATCTATTAAATGCAGCTTCGATCCCTTGTATTTGTATTATAAATAGATCATTACTTTCCATATATGCACAAATTTCTCATGTCCTTTTTCATCTCATCTATTGTCTGCATTTATGTATTATTACTCACCAAACCAGTAGGTGTTGGAGCCGGCAGCCACCTAGTATATTTCCTATATAACAATCTTCCTCCCTCCCTTACTGTTCCTCGAAGTTCCTGTACATTTCCCTGTTTATAGTTTACTGTTTACAGTTGCTATACGTGTGAGGCGTGCGAGGGTGAGCTGTGAGAGAGAGAAACTGCATCGATCAGGTCAGCGACCAACTCCCCCCATCACACCCACAAAATCAGGCCTGCTTGCTTCTTCAATCAGCAGAGCTTCACCAACTCCCCCTCTTCTGATCAAACCCAGAAAAGCAATCTCCTCTGAACCCCAACAATTTGATCGATTTGGTCCTAGCCTCACCGAGTATTTTCCTCTGAATGCCAACGCTGAGCTCCGTCGAGCCTCGCCTCCAGCATCGTTTCTATCCAGGTCGACTTCTTCTCCAGAGCGCCCAAGCTTTTGCAATCACCAGAATCCTCACCGATCTCCGACGCCGGAAGGTATTAAATCGACCTAATCCGATCACTCTTGCTTTCTTTAATTGATTATGTAATCTTGCCTGCGTGAGCGATATGGGTTTGATTTCGTGATGTTGAAACCCACCTCTGTGATGTTGATTTGTTTTTATTTTGGTTGCAGGCAAACACAGTGTATGGAGTAGTCAGAGGACTAGAGGTATGTATGCAATTTTATGATTATGCATGCTTGATTTTGTAAGATTGAACTGAAGCTCTTATTCTTTTCTTATGGGTTTTCAATGGCTTGGTTTCTGGTTCCTGCATCAATGACAGATAAGAATTTGAGGTCAGGATGGACATCATTGTCTTACTCAATGGTTTCTTAAGTAAAACCATGAATCATGAATTCTCATTCTCAAGTAGAATGAACATCAATATCATACACCTAGACTTGAGCCATCAGCATTTCCATTTTAGAAACAGACCGAGCTTGGAAAATATGTTATTATCTTCATACGTTGGTTTGAGTTTATGCTCTTTAAGGTAAACATTTTCAAATGTCACAGGCAACCTCAACTGGTGGCTTCTTTAATATTTACAAATGTGAAGAACAGATATGTGAAGACTGTGCCACTTGCAGCAGAGATGCTGGATGTCAGAAGAAATCAAAAGCTTCAAATGGTTGATGAATTAAAAACTGAAAGAGCCAGATATCAGCTTGAGATGGAAATTGGTAAATCTCCACCACTTTCTGATGACGAGGTCTGGTGGGAGTTGCGACATAAAGCGTACAATTCTTTCTTGCTCTTTGTTGTTCAAGTTGTTTCTGTTTCCTTTTTTTCTTTGAAAAGAGATTGTTGTCCTGAATTACATCCCCCCCAATGCTTTGACAGATTAGAGCTGAGAGATGAATGGAGACTGGAAAATCGTAGTGCATTTGCCAACATTTGGTCAGATATGCTATTTGGGATCTCATTATTCATTCTTTTATACTGCAACCAGAGTAAAGTGAGTTATTAATTTTACACTTTAACTGTTATTTCCTTCATGTATTCACATTTTCTTATTCAATGGTTTGCCTGTTGGGGTTCTATAAGAAGGTTATTTTACTGTACCAAAAAAAATCTAAAGATTACCAAATCTATGATTTTCTTTGAAATTAATGACTTTAACTTGTGATGAAAGAAAACAATCCTTCGATTTATGCTCACTCATAGGCTAGAAACGGGGAAGGAGAGTGGGCAACTGTTACAAATTGAAAGCTTATAGAGTACTCTGGTTCGGTAAATCTTGATCCATTGCTTTTGTAAGATGTTTGCAATTATCAATAGCTCCTGGTGAATATGGTGCTTTACTCATTAGTTGAAATATTGGACTTATGAGTTTGTCAAGGAAAACTGATTAACATTTTCGTTATGCTTGAAGCTTCTTATGTAGGATACTGGTTATAGTATTAGAAGACTATTTTTCTCTTTGCTTATGGAGTATGCATAGAGGATTAACTATTTCTTGAATTATGCAATCAAGTATTGTTAAATTAATTTTAGTTTTAATTTCCATTCTCCTTTGTTTGCAGGTAGCGTTGCTGAAATTTACAGGTTACAAGATAATAAATAATATTTCAGATACTGGGAAGGCATTTTTAATTATACTCATCACAGATATTTTTTTAGGGTAAGAATAACTTCTATTTGCTACTGTGTTTTTCTTCTTATTCAATTCATTTATCATATTCGTGTCTGGGCCCATGTGAGGAATATCAATTCTGTAAACCACTTGGGAAAATGGGAAGTATAGTGCCTGAATCTATGTCATATAGTCTGTGTGGATGGAATACTGATTGTGTTCTCATTTTGTTTTTCTTTCCTTATCAGAAAAAATACTTTTATTCCAAAGTGTAATAAATTTCTTTTCTGTGATCATCTTATGCATTTTGTGTGACTCAGTTATATGCTTAATAATTTTCTCTGACATACAACACTCCATGCTTGCAGGTATCATTCTGAGTCTGGTTGGCAGACTTTGTTAGAAATTTTTGTGGAGCATTATGGGTTTGAGGTTGATCAATCGGATTTAACCATTTTTATATGCCTGATTCCGGTTATCGTTGACGCATGTGTGAAACTTTGGGTATGTTTCACTGAACTATATTGTGATTTCTGTTTCTACCAGTCATGTCTTTGATAGTTGAGCTTAGCAAGACACGAAAAACTGTTGGACCTGGATCCCTTTCACTCTACTCACAGTTTTAGACCAACAACATGCTGACCTTAATCCTCCTCCCAAGTTACTATTCCTCATCCGTTACTGTACATTTCACTGTTTATGGGAGTTTTTCGTCTATTCTCCCCGTTTCAACCGTGCAGCATGTGCGAAGCTCTCTCCCTCTCCTCTCCAAGGTTAAACCGTCAATCTCTCTCCTTTCTCTCTCACACAAAATTCAGTTTGCTCTCCTCTCCGATCCTTTCGTTTCTCCCGGTTTGGTCGTCTATCGCTCCTCTCTCTCGCACGTAAACTTTGGCGCGCTCTCCTCCCCAGATTCACCATCTCTTTCGCTCCTCTCACCTTTAATTTTCGATCCCGGTGATCTCTCAATATTTCCTCGCCAAGTGAGAGCGGTGAGTTCTCTATCTAATAAATCACCATGATTGATTTTTGAATCTAAGTCCTTTCAATTTTGTTCATCGTTTGTATTCTGGGTTTCATCTATGTATTGATAATTTTTGCCTTGGATTGTTCGTCTCTACTCTCCAGGTTGATCAATTTGCTTTGCTCTCGCTCTGTGTTTTCGCTCCTATCCTCTTCATCTCTCGGAGGTTCAAGAATCTAGACCAGACCCTGGTAATTTCTGCGACTTTGTTCATGTTCTGTTTCCCGTTTCACTCTTATCTAGGTTTCTATCCTGTGTCTCCAAATTATCTAGCTATATATATGCCTAAAAGAATTTTGTTAAGTATGTTTGCTGAAAAGAATCACTGTTAGGATAGACTTAGAAAAATCTTCCATTATGATTTGAATGTCTTTTGGGATCGGTGTTCTAAAAGTTTACATGCTCATAATTTTGTATGGGTGTTCTAAAAATTTACATGCTCATATTTGCAAGGACCGCCGTGTGTATGTGTGTTTAACGACTGTATATGTTTGTAACAGATTGCTTCAGAAGGACTCAAGCACAGAGTTTTCGAGACATCTCTTGCTGACCTTCAGGGAGATGAGGAGCACACTTACAGAAAGATGAGGTTCAGAGCTGAAGATGTCCAGGGAAGAAATGTTTTGACAAACTTCTGGGTATGATAGATATAGAAATGACAATTGCTTGCCCAGTTTATTCATTTTTAGGTTTCCCTTCAAGTTCTGAATTTTTGTATGTGTTTCATGTTACAGGGAATGAACTTCACAACCGATAAGTTGAGATCTTTGGTCCGCAAATGGCTAAACCCTAAATCCAATAATTAGAAAAGCCTGCAGGATTTGTGTTTGGGCTCGGCTTTCAATTGGCTTTGCCGCTGTTTCGATTTTGTGTTTCTATAGCAACAGAACTCTGGAACACACCATACACAAACACAAGATAAAAAATGTAAGTTTTTCTCTCCCTATCCTGGTGTATGTTTCTCAACCTTAATGAAGCAAGGTCTATACACATAATGATCATACATTCAGTTCATATAGAATATATATTGTTTTAGTGATTACATAACCGCGCCTCGCGCGCGGGCTTTCAACCTAGTATAATACATCGATCCATGGCTACTGCTGCCTTCACCGTATATTCTTTTCATAAGCAGAAATGTATTTGATGATGACATAAATGTTGCAAGATGATTTATTTACTTGGTTTGGTTACTGATTTGATAAAAGCTTGGTCCAGTTGGAACAATCATAAGCATAGGTATATACCACGTACAACTCCACAAATACAATCCAACCTACTCTCACTTGCTAGTATGAACTAAGGTTTGGTTGAACAAGTAAAAACACTGCTTTCTACTTCTGAAACAATCCATAAATCTGAACAATGCATGCTTTGTGGATTGTAATGTGAACGTTTGAGTTTGAGTTGATTGCTGGCATGGGGGAATGCAAAAAAAACATGAAATTGCGTAAAAGATTTCAGAACATTTCAGAGATCCTCACACTTCAAACAAGAGATTTCCCAGCGATTTCATTCCTCAATCATATGCTGCTTTTATTCGATCAAGATTTTCTGCTAGTTAGTGCAGCAATGGCCAACTGATAATGGCTGATACGTGAAGAACTATAGGAATTCTTGTACAAAGGAGAAGTGGTGGTGGTTCCACGATGACAAGGTGTAATACATAACTGTGTAACGGTTAACTTACAGTATATATCAAAAGAAAGGCTTCGTCTCTCCCACCATTACATCTTGGCTCTCATTGCATCTAATCGAATGTTGGAATGTTGTTGCCATGCCTATGGTATATGATGACTTGCTCTATACAAGTTCAAAAGAATTGTTGCAGTGTATTATGTGTTAAGGTGAACGCCTCATTAGTATATTTGAATTCTATGTGTTCAATGTGTGATGATCATTTTGATCCTGTCTGCAAAACTGGTACTTTTTCTCTCACCAATAATTTTTTTGTCTTGAGGCTGTCTTTCTTAGATGAGCTTGAATCACCTCCTATATGAGCTAGTTGTGCATCATTTTTTTCTGAAGGGAGAAATAGAGCCCTCTGAAAATGAATTCAAAGGCGACGAGAGTGATGGACTGTGCCATAGACTTGCAGGTTCAGAAAAGACGGTTGATGCTGCAGCTCTTTCTTGCTCTCTCCATATGATGATGAACTCACAACACATTCATCATCAACTTGCTCGCTCATCTCGGTCAATTGGATAACTAGGTATACTTAGCTATGCCTGCAACTAGAAATCGATCTCCAAGCTAGGTAACTATCAACAACATTATATATAAATAATTGGTCGAATCATAATAGTTCTACTAACTATGAACATATCCCCACATATCCGTACCTGATAGGCGACTGATAAGACAATGATGAACTCCCAACAAAATTAAAGTACACTATAAAAATATTAGAATGTACAATATATAGGGTCCCAATATATGATAAAAATCACTAATTATTAACTTAATTTCATACTCTTACGTTAAAATAAGTATTATTTATTAAGATAGTAAACGAATATATATCAGTGACTATATGATTATTTGTTTTTACATGAACATCAAGTTTAGAGTTACACTATATAATAAAATTGTTAAATATTAATTTATTATGATTCTAAACGAATATAAAAAAAGATGAGACAGTAAAAAAATGTTAAATTTTATGTTCATAATACTATATAACTGCATGAAAATCACTTCTTTAATATGTTTTTCATCTACCAAAGTTCTTAGGTTTAACATCTCTCGTACGGCTATGATATATAATATTAGTCATTCTAGTATTAAACAAAGACTAAACGAGAGAGGTCGAAGTAGAGAGAAAACAAGCAACATACATATAAGTAAAATTTAACTGTACAAGATTACATATATAAGAGTTTTTAATTCTAGAAATCAAGGGAGCGCAAATGCCTCTCGTTGCTTAATGGTAGCTCTGCCTCAGCTTCAGATTCATGTTATTACCATTGCAATTTTATAATGAAGTTACAACAATAATAACAAAATAATTTAGATATACTACGTGAACTTTCATGTCTTAAACAGTCTAATGGATTGTCGTGATATTATTACATAGTAGATTATAAGTTGGTATTTCTAATATGCACCATGTTTTGGGTGAAGAAGTCCTATTTTGAGGAATTCCTCACTCGTTTGAGGAATTCTTCAAAATAGGAAGTCATATTCCTGTTTTTCGTGCAGCGGTGTCCAAAATAGGACTTCTTATTACTATTCATTAATATTTAAAATATTTTACATTTAAATTCGAATAATACTTTCACCCAATAAGATGTCGACACGTGTCATTCCGGATCATATAATTGGTAGCGGATTTCCGATAAGATTTTCGACCAGTAATTTTGAGACGCGTGTCATGTCTACGTAGCGGTGTCGGCAAAATTATTGATTGAAGATATTCGGTAAGATTACAAACCAATGAGAATGAAACACGTGTAATGTCTACGTATTGGTGTCGGCAAAATTATTGATAGAGATATCCGGTAATATTTTCAACCAATCGATAGTCGACACGTGTCGTTATCTTTAAAAATCTGATTTTTCAAGATGACTATAAAAGAAAGAGCTATGGGAAAGGTAGACTCACACCAACTACGCATAACTTGTAGTTCTACTCGTATCTAAGCCACCATAAACACTTCTTCACATTTTGGTTTCATCAAGATGAATCCCATGGGTTTCGGTACCTTTTTCAATAGGAGGCGACAACAACGCCGGCGAAATGCAGAAATTGCCAATCAATTCGTGATCGACGCGGTGGCCGTTGATGCAACTTTTGATGATGCACCACCACCACGCCGCCTTCTAAATCAACCAGGATGAGGGAGTCCATGGGCCAAAATCTTATGGAAGATTACTTCATCGAACGCTCAGTCTTCACCGACCATGACTTTCGTCGACGGTTCCGAATGAGCCAAAATACATTCAACCGTATAATGACGGACCTCTGCAACTACGACCCATTTTGGCATCAAAAAGCTGACGCCACTAGAATGGTCGGACTACTTCCACAACAAAATATGACCGGTGCTCTCCGGATGTTGGCCTACGGCTCAGCTGCTGATCAGTGTGCCGAAATCACAAGGATGGGGGAATCAACAACTCTGGAGTGCATGAAGAAGTGGTGCACCCAAGTGGTAGAGCTTTATGGTACCCGTTACCTCCGTGCTCCAGATCAGACAGACTTCACTCGACTTCTAAGAAGGGCTAGACATCGAGGATTTCCTGGTATGATCGGAAGCATTGATTGTATGCATTGGAAGTGGAAGAACTGCCCAACCGCTTGGTCCGGGGCGTACTCAGGGAGGAAGGGTCGTCCAACTATCATCTTAGAGACAGTGGCCTCATATGACACGTGGATCTGGCACAGTTTCTTCGGGGTACCAGGAGCTCAAAATGATATCAACGTGCTCTACCAATCAGATGTCTTCGATGCAGTGCTTGCTGGAAGAAGTCCAGCTGTGACTTATAAAGTGAACGGTATGACATACCGTAACACTTATTACCTTGCCGACGGGATATATCCAAGGTACTCCTCGTTTGTCAAAACGATTTTGAATCCTCAAGATCTTCCACAAAAGCTTTTTGCGAGGAAGCAAGAGTCGTACCGCAAGGATGTGGAGAGGTGCTTTGGCATCTTACAAGCTCGTTGGGGGATAATTCGTCATGCAGCTCGGTGTCACCGCCTTTCGACATTAAAAAGCATCATGTTGGCGTGCATCATAATGAACAACATGATCGTTGATGAGGAATTCGTGGAGGATGAGTTTGAGGAGAACGACAAAGAAGATCTCCAAAACCCAGCTACCGCACTTACAGCTTATGATGGGCCAGTGGATGAAGGGGGGAACCGAATTCCTTTCGAGCCGGTTGGAAGAGATGGACAAAATGAACAACGGTTTAATAACCGTCTTGTAGATCTCCAATCTGCTTACGTCCATGGAGAGCTTTAGAAGGACTTAGTTAAGCACAACTGGTTTCTTGAAACCGGGGAACAACTATAAAATATGTTGTTTTAATTGCATTGTTGTGAGTTTGAATTACGTATTTCTATTATGTGTGTTTCAATATTTTGTTATGTGTGGGAACTTGGTGAAAATAAAGAAAGTGCAATTTTATTTCTGTAAAAGGGAAACTACATTGTTTTTTTAAAGTGCATAAATTAAACTACCTAGTACATAATTTAAAGTGCTTGGAAAATTAAACTACCTAGTACATAATTTAAAGTGCATAAATTAAACTATTTAAAGTACATAATTTAAATTACATAAACAATAATTTAAGTGCTTGAAAAAAGGGGGCGATAACAATTGGAATAGCCTTCTTCGCTACCTTCTTCTTCAACCCCATCCAATTGAGAAAGGATTTCTGCTTTTCTCTTTGTGAAATATCTCTTGGATTTAGGAGTCATGCTCTCGGTATCCATTGACATAATTCGAGTTTCCTCTGCCAAAGCCCTCAATTGGATGTCTTTCTTTTGAAGGGCGATTTGCTCTCGCATAAGGGAAACCTCAATTGCATCACTATCTTTTTGATTGCGACCATAAGATTCTTGATTTGCCGCAATCCTATTCAAAGCCTCGGCTCTTTCATTTGATTGCGTCATACCCTTTTTCCCTTTTTTTTGGCTTCCTTGGCCGCTTTCACTCTCATAGGACGCTCCGAAGAAGAATGAGCTTGGTTGCTCATTGGTGTGGCAAATGCATCATCCTCCTCCAAGTTGACGGTGGGAGGCATTGAGCTTGCGGGATGTGATGATGAGTAAGACGGAGTAGATGATAAAGAAGCCGGAGGTGTACTAGCCTCGACATGGATGAAGTAAGGATGATTCTTCACTACTTCCCAACAAGCAAAGTCTTTAAACTCTTTTTTTTTTTGCCACATAAAATGATTGAGCACATCTCATCTAAAAAATAATAATAATAACATGGAATAAATAACTTGTAATTCATAAATATCATGAAATAAATAACATGTATTTCATGAACATAAGTTGAAACAATATAGTAAAAAATGAAATAAATATTGGAGATCAAAAACATTACCTCATCGTGTATGTTTGAGCCGGAAGATGCATTCCTTCGTGCGAAAGAAAGAGCACTTCCCCAAAGTTTCAAATTCGGCTTCAACTTTGCGAAACGAGAGGATAATGCGTTTTGGGTCCTAGCTTCCGGCATCGATTCACCATAATCTAGCTCCCAATTCGCCTTAAAATCGCCATAAACCTTTTCCCACAATTTTTCCACCTTTTGTCGATTTCCGGTGATGGAATCAACGCTAAAACGACAATAAGAGATGCTCAATTGTACATCTTCCGAAAGAAGCCAATTTGTAGCCATTATTTCCGACAAAAAAAATATATTTAGAGGAGAGATGGAGAGAGGGAGAGAATGAATTTGTTGTGCACAAAATGGTGTGAGAAATGAATGAAATGAATGTAGTATTTATAGAAAAAATGTAGGGGCTCATTTGTAATTTTTTTGGATTTTTTGCAATTTTTTGGATTTTTTTTTGCAATTTTTTCATTTTAGGCCAGTCTGGCCGTTGCATTTGAATATAGGCCGTTGATCTGGCTTATATCCGTTCAAAATGGACAGCCCAGATCAACTTGGCCGTTGATCTGGCAGCAGCCCTGGACGCGCCACGTGTCGGCCGGCGATTGGTCCGTCATTTTTTTTTACTTTTTTTACTTTTTCACTTTTTTTCGGGTAAAAAAAACGTATGTCAGCCTGGCGTCACCCACGTGCATGGGGCCCGCCAAGCGGACGACCTCGCACTCGTCCTCAACTGAGGAAGCCGGGGAGGACGACCTCCCGGTCAACGTCCAGTCGCTCCCTCCCTCTCCTCCCGCTGCACGTCCCTCTCCCCCCGGACGTCCTCGCCACGCCCCTCCCGGACGTCCTCGCCGTCCCTCCCCGGTGCAACTGCTCTAATGAGTTTGACCTCACTTACATATGTGAACCTACTGTCATATCATTCATGTTATACCTACATCCTTTTAAGAATTATCGCTTCCAGTCTGATTCAATTATTTTTATCAACTCCACAGCAAAGTCATGGAGCTCATCCTAGTCTGGGAAGGATTTGTACACACTCTCCTCCTGTAAACACCTCATAATTTTCCCAAGCAATAAAATTCTTTAATTCCAGGCGTCGTATGAAATTCAACGTTAATTATGGACAAAGTATGAGATTAAACTTTAATTATGGGCAAAGCATGAGATTTGTAAAAGCTTTAACCACTAAATTTTGTGTTCATTCCTTGCAAATCCTAGACTTTCAATGGTCAATGATAGATTTGTGTTGTTGGTTTTTTGGCCTATTGCATTTGGTGCAAGAGTGAGGATTTCCCTTGCTAAGAAGGGGATTTACGATTATGAGATTAAAAAAGAGGATGTTTTCAATATGAGTCTCATGTTGCTGGAGTCAAACTCAGCTCATAAGAAGATCATAGTTATAATTTGCAATGGTCTAAGGTTTAAAAATTTGAAAACACGTTTTAAACATAAGAAACTACGATATATAATAAAATTATTAATAATAAATTTAAGAAGAAATTATTTAAAAACTCAAAAATATATTTGTTTTTCAAAAAAAAATTAACTTATTACACTACAGTAAAAAAAACCCAATTTAAGACCCCTATTTTAAAAAAATAACTCATTGACATTATTCTTTTCAAAAAAAAAAATCAAAAATTATAAAACACAATTTTAACCTTCCAATTTTGCCCCTAAAGCCAATCGTTTCTCTTCCTTTTTCTCTTCTGAGAAATCTTCGTCCTCCTCACCTACTTTCTTTTTCACAGTAACATCATTGACCTTCGCCACTTCCACCGGCATCGTAACACATGCCACCATTCTGTTGCTACATCCGTAAATCAGACCGCTCTTGTTCGCCGCTGGCCTCTCTCGTATGCTTCACACCGATTTCCATGCCGAACAGCTTCAGACTCATCTCTCCGTCGCCAAAAAACCGTTTCACGAACATCAAATCTAGCGACTTCAGCTCCCCCAGTAAACCACTTGGTGGTGGCGACGGTTTGGCACAAGCCTAATTCGAGACCATGGTGAAGACGTTGTGGTAGAGAGACTTGATCTGGGCTAGCCCTTTAGTCAGCCGAGCGTTCTCTTTCCTCAACGAATCATTTTCGTCCACCAGCTGCGGTGGAATCGAGCACCTCACCGGCGGCAACGAGCTCGCCGAAGTTACCTGCTCCCTGTCAACACATGAGTATTTCAGCAATTTATTTCTTTTGTTTACTTGAATGTGTGTGCTTATGCCTACGTCGAAAAATGTTTTCTATAGTTAACAGACACTTTGGAGAAACAAATACGAATGCTCGGAGTAGTAGATCTCACACAATATTTAGAATGGCACTTTCATACTGACTTTATGCTTGTACAGCTTCATTGAAATACTGGATGTGGCTTCTATTTATGCATATATCATACACCTTCGGGTAATCAAAAACAAAGTGTTCAAACCAACAATAACAAGGTATTCAAGATCGAACGATAAGTAAATCTAAACTAGTGTGATAAGTAAACAACACGAGGAGCATAGTGGTTCACCAATTAGCTATTCCACTCGTGTCTCTTTGGTCTTCACTATGGGCCTCGGACTTGAATATGTTTCAAGTCCAAGTATTAAGTGTAGAAGAGATGGTTTTAAGTGTGAGAGATGCCTCCTTTTATAGGTAAGGAGTATCTCCTTTTTTACATTTTTAGAAATGTGGGGAGAGAAACTCACAAGCCACAAACGCGAGTTACATTTGTTTACTTGGAAAGCACTTTACATTTGTTTACTTGGAAATGAGTGGCTCCGGTTTCGGTTTTAGTTTCGATGTCGATTGTTCTTCATGAGTGCTTGGTGAGGAGGTATGTCGTATGACATATGTGTACAAATCCCTCAACTCTCCGAGTAAGTGGCAATTCTTGCTTGGGGAGTTGTAAAAAGAGTCACCAAGCGCGAGTGCGGTACAGACCCCCTAGTCCCTTAACTCTTCAAGTAAGAATGGCCTCACCTAAACAATCCATACAGTCACATAAATAATATGTATTAGTAAACCAAATAGTGAATCAAAAGTCTTGAATATTTTTATCCAGTGTGACATGATGGATGGTGACAAGTAACATTGATAAATATGTGACATAATGTTTTACATCAATGAACGGTATGAAGAGGATTTGTTTGCTTATGTCGGCGATGTGAGTAATGTAACTTGGAGAGTGTAAGACATAAGCAAATGTATGAAAAATACTCGTTTCATTGATGCAAAAATAACATATAATCAATATAAGCGAAAATGTTGTTTAAGTCTTAATTTAGGCAAAATGATAGAAAGTCGAGTCCCGCATTGTATTGTAAGTATCATAAGTATCATAAGTATCGTAAGTGTCCCAGAGGATGTAATTGACTCTAACGGCAACCATATTGTAACCGTAACGTAACATAGCAAATACCGAACTCGGGGTGACCTAATCAAGACTATAGATTACCTAATCAAGCTTCTAGCAACAGTTTTCAACATATATTAATTATAGGAATACAAATGCGTAAACGTAACATGGAGAGTATGTATCTGTAACATGTATAATAATAAAGCATGTGTAAGTGACTAAGCTTGACACATGCTTCATATTTTATATTGGGCAGTGGCAAGTAAATTTAGAGTATTGGAAAAAGAAACTTAGCTTAACATTGGGTTGGAGAAGTGAGGCCAGTTTGGACTGAGCAGAAGTCCAAAAGAAGAGGCATTTAAGGCCAGAGATCGGTAAGCCCATCAGTAGAGGAATGGAGCCCAAGTGAAAAAAATCTTCTGACTTTTCAACCCTTCCTCACGTGTCTTGACGGCCAGCCGATCCAATTACCTTCTTGCTGCTTCTCCTTCTTCGAAGTGTCTTCTTTCAAATTATTATTTTTTGATCTTGGGGAAGGTGGGTTCCGTGAGATGGTGTTGCATATCGGCGTTGCTGTTTCCTGCTCCGAGAAGTAGCTCGGATAGAGAAGTGGTTCCAGCTCCGGTGCTTTGGTTTCAGAATAACGTCTCGGACTCGGAGAACAATCTCAGTCTGGAGTTGGGTTCTGGGTTCCGGCTCGGAGTCCCTTATGCTCGACAATGTAGCTCAAGAAAGTGGGTTGTTCAGACTCGCACCCGGAATAGTGAAGTCTGGAAGCAAACCGGGGCTGAAGAAGTCCGCCAGTGCTAAGAACTCAGATCGAACCATACTGGATGTTATCGATCTCGATGTATACCAACATTGAGGGTTCTCGGAGGCATCCCAGTGATATGGAAACAAGCCGGTGTCGATGAAGTCGGCCACTGAAGAGGAGCAGTCTCAAGTATATCGACCTGTATCGGGCTTCTCGGTCGGGCCGATCTCGGATCTAAAAATAATAACCAGCCTAATTACCATCTAATTTTTGACTAATCTCTGCCTAGACACTAGGCAGCAGCTTCACCGCCTAATTCCGCCTAGCGTCTTTTAGAACATTGGTGTGATGTGAGTAGTATATAGTATGGTCTGTAGTAGTAAGTAGTGTGTTATGTAATAGTATACAGTGTATTCTGCAGTAATATATATATATATATGTGTGTGTGTGTTAGAAAACAGTAGTGTGTGTGATGTGAGTAGTATGTAGTGTGGTATGTAGTAATATATTAATGTTAGAAGATAATAGTGTATGATGTGAGTAGTATGTAGTGTGTTAGATGTGGTTATATATGTTATCCACAAGACCTCTTTCTTTTGTCATTAATTAATTAAGTACAACTATGCATAAAATACCAAAGTAATCGTATAAAAGTGAGTAATATATGATAGAGATGCCTATAGCTTGGGATTTGTCGATATTATTGTACTTTGATTTTTCCATTTTAGGAAGTGGGTCTAGATGAATATGGATTTTCAGTTTGAATAAAATGGTTATGGACCGCAGAAGCTTTAGTTTCTGCCCAGTTCAGGTTTTGGGTAATAGCCTTTGTTTCATGATGTAATTTTGTGATGTCTGGAGTAGTGTTTAAGTTTGTGAAGAGTAGTATGTTAGATGTATTGATGTTAGTACTATATATGGTGGTCTAAAGTAGTGTTTTGAGGTCTATTTTATTGTTTGGAAGAAATGACATAAACGGAGGACAATAAAAAAAATCCAAAGTCCAAATCAGATTCACGTTAATAGGCTTTTCCAAAGTCATAGAGCAACAGCATAAAAAATTGCCTCCAAAAATAGTAAGAATGCTGCAGTAAACACCATTTGACAGTTTTATATGGTTGTTTGCACAGGGCGTAATGACGTCTAATGATTCACATAAGGCTATCGATGACATTGTAAGAATGGTGCGCTTCTGGGATGTCGAAAAGAGGGCATTTGTGATCAGTGGCAAGACACATTATCTCAAAACATATGATGTGAAAAAGTTTTTTGGTCTTCCAGCTGAGGATATGATTCTTCTAGTTTAGTGTGTTAGTACGTTTGACTTTTAAGTGATTCTTCTAGTTTAGTGTTATTTACCTATGTAGTATTTCTGGTCTTCATGCTCTAGGGATGATCCATGATATGGATTCAAAGTCTGAGAGAAGACGTGATTCAAACTTCTTGGCCAAATACCAGATTAAGGTTAAGGATTCAATGCCAATTTCAAAGCTTAATGATCCATTGGCGATGGCTATCAAGAAGAAGAATGACAAGGACGTCGTAATTTGGTTGGTCATTTACGTTTTGCCGACATTCTTCTTTGCAAACTCATCTTCCACGGTCACGTGAAACGTAATCAATCTGGCTCAAGATTTAGATGGCCTCCAGAATTACAATTGGTTGAAGATGATTTTGAGACATTTAGAGAAAGGGCTGGACAAGTCAAAAGAGAATCCGACTTCTCTCTCTGGTTGTTTCTCGCTGATTATGGTACACCTTTTTTCCCTTGTTGTATATCTTAATGGTAGAATATATATTGGTATTTGATGGTATCTATCTTGGTCTCTGGTAGTGTATTTGCTAGTCTCTGATAGTGTATTTGTTGTGGAACAGTATTGGGTCACAGAAAAGACACAAATATGATGAAGCTATTTCAGCGAGAAAGGGATATCCTCTCAGATTTTCACACTAAAAGATGATGAAGCTGCACACCGAGTTAAGAAAGCTCTCTGGAGTTAGGTGAGAAGATGCAGATCAAGGATGAGATGGTACGGGTGAGGGATGACACCTTCTATTGTTTTGAAGAGAGAATGGATGCTCCCTCATTCAATATGTGGGTAAGTATTCACTGTTTTGAATTAGTAGTATATACATTCAACACTAGGAGTATGTTTTGTTGTCTAGATTAGTATTATTTTGATTTAGTAGTATATAAATTGAACACTAGTAGTATATTTTGTTGTCTAAATTAGTACTGTTTTGAATTAGTAGTATATACATTGAACACTAGTAATATGTTATGTTGTCTAGAGTAGTACTGTTTTGAATTAGTAGTATATACATTGAACACTAGTAGTATGTTCTGAAGTCTAGATTAGTGCTTCTTATGTTCTATTGTATGAATTAGTGCTTTCTGTTTTAATTTTGAAGGAGGAAATATCCAGAGAAGAATTGATGGAGAGGGAGAAGAGAGCCCAGGAAAACCTTGTCGAAATCATCGTTTCTCTCCAGGATATGGCAGCATCATAGTCGTCTCCAACTTAGAAAGAGGTTGACGACACTCAAAACCTGATCGCCAAACTTGAAGACCAGAAACAGAAGATGGCATACCAAATCACTTCTGAATGGGACTGGTCGACAAGTTTATGCGTGAAAAGGAGGAATGCGCCAAGAAATTGGAGATTATGAAGTCAAAGATGAGGGGCAAGACCTCCACCACCGAGGAGAACTCCTTGAAGGAACGAGATGAAGCTAAGAAGCTGCTCGGAGAAACCTATGCAAAGATTGCTTCATTGCAGTCGAGGAACGAGGAGCTTCAGCGTGAGCTAGACCAAATTAAGCTTATGGATTCTCAAGATCCTATTTCGGAGGAAAATGAATCTAAATAAGAGGAGGTAACTGTCTCTCTCTGATATATGTGCATGTGCTTGAGTTATTATCACTTGTTTGGAGTAATGTGTATAATGCGAGTAGTATGTACTGTGTTAGATGTGAGTAGTATGTATGGTGGTCTGAAGTAGTGTTTTTATTTGTAGAGAGTAGTATATAAAATATTAGTAGTGTGTATTGTTGTTTGGAGTAGTGTTTAAGTTTGTGGATAGTAGTATGTTAGATGTCAGAAAGTGTAATGTGCGTGCGTCTCTTATTTCAATTTTCAGATTTCATGCATGTTCTTAGCTCATTTCATTTTAAGATCAAGTTTCTTGTATGTCAACTGAGATTAGTTTCCAATGTGATCACAAAATGACAAAGAAACATCTCACTTTTGTGTATTAATAACGAAGAAGCCGAAGATGACGAAATCAGCCTGGTATGTTGTGTATTAATGTATTCAGTACTCATTTCTAGTATTCTTTGCAGTTCACTTTTGTGTATTCCAAAATTTGATTTTTTTTTGAATTTGATAACATGCAGGACAACAACAATGTCAGATATGAGATCAGATCAAAGTTCAAGCTGTTAGATCTGAGGTCCTATCAAAGTTCAAAAATGTTATTGTGGCACAAACATCGACACGACAATTGAGATCACAGAGAAAGAAGGACGAGAAAAACAAACAGAAGTCACCTTCTTCAATGATAAAAGCTGTCAAGAACAAGAAGAGGAAGACTACGACAAATGATCCAAATTACAAGTACCAAGTTACAAGTACCAAGTTACAAGAAGAAACAAACCAAAGTCCAAGTAGTGCTTTTTGTTGTGTTAGGTCTGACGTAGTACTCACTACAACATTTCTTCCCATTGCCGGCGACTTTTATGTCGCCGGCAATGTTTTTGGACATTACCGGCGATTTTTGCCGGAAAAATCGCCGGTAATGTCTTTTTTTTTTTTTTTTTTTTTAACATTACCGGCGACATAAATGTAAGTCGCCGGTAATGTCTTGCCGGAAAAGACATTGCCGGCGACATATATTTATGTCGCCGGTAATGTAAAAAAAAAAAAAAAAAGACATTACCGGCGACATAAATGAAGTCGCCGGTAATGTCTTTTTTTTTTTTTTTACATTACCATCGAGAGATTGCCGGCGACGGACGTTACCGGCGACAAAAATCGCCGGTAATGTAAAAAAAAAAAAAGACATTACCGGCGATTTTTCCGGCAAAAATCGCCGGTAATGTCCAAAAACATTGCCGGCGACTTACAAGTCGCCGGCAATGAGTCAATTTCCAGTAGTGACTTTCTATTGTGTTAGGGTCTGACGTTACAGAACAGTAGTATTTGCATTGTGTTAGAGTAGTACTCTGGATATTTTGAAGTAGTATTTACTACAGACAACAGTAGTGTTAGTAGTTCACTAAATTTTTGTGAAGTAGTACTTTATGCTGTGAAACAGTAGTACTTACCATGTGTTGAAGTAGTACATTGAATGTTTTGGAGTAGTGCTTACTACAGACAACATTAGTGTTGGTACACTAAAATTTTGTGAAGTAGTACTTTCTATTGTGAAACAGTAATGCTTACTAAAGTAATCAGCAGTATGTTTAACATTGTTACGACCCGAACCAAAATTAGGCACTTATCGAGTAATATCACACTTAATCGTGAATTAGTCACGCTAATCGAGGTTAATAACTACTTTTTCTTCATAGGAGAATTTAATTTAACTTTCTTCACAAAAATGTAGATTATTTAATTTTGAGTTTGTAGAAATTTTCAGAAATTTTTTTGGTTAAACTAGTTATTTATTGTGATTTTTGGAAGTTTTCAAGTTAAAATATTAAAAAGTATATTTTTTTGGTCAGTTTAATCCTCACCATTGGATCTTGATTAGATCAAGTTTTAGACGTTGATCTGGTCAAGCGGGGAGGGTATATATGTATGGTATTTATACGTTAATTTAAAAATATAGACGAATACGTACATACGAGCTTGACCCATATAACCTCCACTTACCTGAATTTTGACCCGACTTCAGACCCGCCGAAAAACACCACATTTGCCGGCGTTCTTGGACATCGAGATCGCGACACTAGCAGCGAAGAAAATTTCGCTAGATCCCAGCAGTAGTCGCAGACTTGTCAGTGGACATTTTTATTTTTACAGTCGATATCGAGTTCATTTATTTCAGTATTTCAGCATTTCAATAATTTAATATTTTAATTTAATTTACAGTATACTTCAGAATTGTTTAAATTGGAGGTTTTCTTTTATTGTGATGGCATTTAATTAGTAGCATCGATGCACTCACTATTCGGCTGATCACCGGATAGTCCAGTTAGGGGAGGTCAGGTTGTCTCATTTGGCCATCAGGGGAGGTCAGGTTACCTCGTCTGACCCATCACCTATATTATTATATATTGTCTGTCGACTCAGGTTAGAGAAAAACTCCTGAGCGACTACCTCCATTAGAGTTCAGATTTATATTTGAACCCGCTTTATTTTATAGAAATCTGAGGAAAGGCATTACTGCATTTTTTTTATTTATATAGATTATTATTAGATTTTGTCCACTCATGTTAACGTTTTATATTTTAAATGTCTTTTCCAGGGCTTTTCGATTTCCATCGCTCAGACTGCAGTTTAAATCCTGAATTTGCGTGGTGTTGTGAAGGCTTTGAGTCCACCTATCAGCTACTCATTCAGTAGGTTCCAGGCTATTGTCGGACTTGTTTATATGTATTTTATATTCATAGAAGTTGCTATGAATTCTAGTTGTATTATGCTATTTCCAGCTTCTCGAATAGTAGTCGAGTTTGATTTCATTAGTAATCCGAATTAGCTTGTTGTAAATATGTTTTAAGATTTCTGAGTTAAATTCCTAGTTTTTGTTTATGTTATTGGTTGAGAAATCCGGATGGACAATCGGCGGTCCACGGTTTGTTTTTGAGAAATTGGTTTAAAAGTGTTTTCTTCTTGCAGGTTTTTGGGTTGTTTAGTTTTAAAAGGGAATTAAGTCAAAATTTTCGTAGGCTTTCTCAGAGTTTAATTAATCATTAAGATTTAATTCTAGTTTACTAGCTAAACTAAGGTTGGGTTCTTTCAGTTTAACATTGATGTAATGTGATCAATTTATTTAATAGGAGCAAAGAATGCAAAATCGATATTTTTGTCGATATTTCAATTTTTTTTGAATCACCTGAAAAATCTTCCATTATATCCCTAAATTTCTCGAAATTTCCTAATTTTTATCGATATTTTCGATATATCGGCGATATTCTCGATATTTTCTGATATTTCTCAATTTTTTTTGAAATTTCCGAAGTTTTCAAAAACTTTTCAAAAATATTCTAAACTTTTCAAAAACTTTTCGAACCTCATAGGTCTTTTACGTAGTTTTGAAGTCTTTGTATATTTGATTTTGTGATGTGTGATGTGGAATATATTGTATAAAAGATGTGATGGCCTAACCGTTTTAGCCATCAAAAAATAAAAATAGAAGTATTAAATTATATTTTAATAATTATCAACACTTAACACGTACTAATTCATATAGTAATATAGCAAATTCATATGTCTTGATGTTTGATCAATATTTTCTTCACATAAGGTACATAATTGATCATATACCTTGAAAAGTTTTATTACAAATTTTCATGTATTTTTATTAGTTTCCGTTTTTTCCTTCAGAATTTTCACTAGTTCAATATTTCCTTGATATTTCCATCGATATATCCAAATTTTGGACCGTCGATATATCTTCGATATCTCATATTTCACTCCTTGAATAGGAGTGGTGCTACTTTTGCTGTGTCATGAGTGTACTACTATTGTTATTGGATAGTACTAATGTAATTGGTTTCACACACAAAACGCTGTCACATACAAAAACGCACAATTGACCAACAAAAAATCGCAAAACCAAAGAACAATAAACTCGAATTAGTATGTTAAACAAATCGCATAAGGAAAAATTACGTTAAAGTAGTATGTATTATATAATGAAGAATCACATTGTATGTTTATCGAAAAATACTTGATGAAAGAGATTTGGACCAAGTGTACTACCAATGACTTGTATTCATACCAACTATATATTGTGACTAATATAGTGTATGTAAAGGAAATGGACATGCCTCAGGAAAATGATCTCTTCAGGCAGAGTGCACTACTTTAGACTGGTGAAAACACTACATGTGACTAATATAGACACTAGTTACTCAGAAAAATTATATGTTCAGGCAGAATGTACTACTCTAGACTGGTGAAAACACTACTTGTAACTAATATAGACACTAGTTACTCAAGTTTCAACTGCTGATGACTTTGGTACATCTTAATATGTTGTGTCTTTCTTTTTCGCCACAACGACCATATCTGATTGGCCTCGGCGCCTTCCCACCTTCAACGAAAGACTTCATGCGAGTATCATTTAGACGACCGGATGAGATTCTTGTCAACAAAGACTTCACAATGGGCGGTTCATTAAGAGCATTATGGTAAAACTTCTTAATATTTGGTATTGGCTGAATACCATACTCATAGGCATCCATGTAACTTCCAAAATCATAGAAATTCTTGATGTAAGAGTAAATAGGCTAAATACCGGCATGTTGTATAGCAGCAAGTGCATGGGGACAGGGAAAAGAATCAATCTACCAATGTCGGCAGTTGCAAGTGTATGACCCGAGATCAACTGCCACATTCTTTAACGCCTGCACTTCATACACTGTCTCACTAGACCTTCGAACTGTCCAGTGCCTCCCCACATTCATCCTAACCTTCAAAGTCTCCTCCATTTTAAGACACAAGATACAGGTCCAAGTTTCCGATTTCATCTTCCTTTCAGCCATGTTCATCATCAATTTATGTCTTAAACCCTCAAGCATATTAAAAATAGGAAGATGACGCAATTCATGTGTCTAATTATTGAAATATTCAGCCACAATGTTGGACATTTCTCCATATCTATCACCTTTAAAGAAGGCGTTACACCACTTCTCCAAAATCAACGTACTTAAGATGTTCCTCATAAGATCTTGGCTAGAAATAAACAACCTTCGAAGGTTGAAATGATAACCAACAACTGTAGGAGAGTATGCCACAGTCATGAAATCATGAACGATGGTTTTCACATCATAAACGCCCATTTTCTTCTCATAAAGTTTTTCCATATTATTTTTAAAGTGTTAGTAACAATATTAATGAGGAGAGTCAGGGAACACCGTAGCCACAATATCCAATAACCCTTCATGTCGATCCGTGAAGAAAGTAATGGTCCTTCCTTGTGACGACAAAATATTGTGGAGATGATCGAAAAACCACTTTCAATTGCCTTTATTTTCAGAATCCACAACAGCAAAAGCAAAATGGTAGAATTCTGCAAATTGTTAAGAGATTGAGTTAGAAAAAAAAAGCACTTAGATAATTATGCTATCACATGGAAAACACTACAATGGTTTGTTGAAAGTACTGCTGTAGTTTTTAGAAAGTACTACTCTAGTTGTTGGACAGTACTACTCTACTAGGACTTGATGCATTCTAACTAAAACTTTGATGCATTCTAACTAAAACTTTGATGCATGTACTACTGTAGTTTTTAGAAAGTACTACTCTAGTTGTTGAACAGTACTACTCTACTGGGACTTGATGCATTCTAACTAAAACTTTGATGCATGTACTACGGTAGTTTTCAGAAAGTACTACTCTAGTTGTTGGACAGTACTACTGTTACTAGTTTTACACACTATCCAAAAACTGAAAAACGAATCTTCATTCCCGATCTTTCTAGTGTCACAGAGCATGTATCCCTTGTACTTTTCCTTGAGATGAGCAATACTAACAATCAAAATAGGCACGCATGACACGAACCCCTTAATACAGCCACCAAAATATAAGAAGAAGCGTTCAAAATGTCTAGTGAGCGGACTCACCTCCAAGATGCAATGAGAACCAGGGTTGGTAGCCAACACCTGCTCACGATACCATGACAACTGAGAGTAGGAGTCACATTCATTGCTCCGTACAGAACGTGCAGCCAACTCTCTTGCATACCAAGTTTTGCAATAGGACATATGCAAGCCATAAGAATTTTGCAATGTTGACATGATTTCTCTCGGCTTTACAGAAGGATTGGACTTCAACTCAGAACAAACAATGGACTTGATGGCAAGAGAACCAAGATGCTTACTCTTTTGGTCACGAATACCAGCAATACATGTATGAGTGTTATTGAACTCTCGGATGACAAAAAATTTATTTGCCTTACATCTTAGAGCACAGACTTTCTAGGGACAGCCACCTTCTTTCTGAGAACAGTGTGCAACAATTCCATCCTTGTGATTTCTGAAGTACTTGAAGGTAAAACTAGACTCGAATGCATAACGATTCAGTTTCTCCCTAAACTCGACAACACCACCTTCAAACTTCTGATTGACATGGCTGATATAACTTGTCCATTCATTCTTCAAGTAAAGAATCAGAGCTTCTGGCCTAAAGCAACCCAAATAGTCATTTGGATCAAGCAATTTAATCGAAGATGATGACGTGCGAGTCAGAGAAGAAGAAACGTCATCAAAAGAGGATATGTCGGAATGCACAAGAGTATCCGAACTACTCTGCCCATAATCCCTGGCTAGAATATCCACAGAGGCTACCTTAAGTTCGATCATGGTCTTCATCATCAACTTCAAGTCCTTATCGTAAGATATCATGTCATTCGAATAACGTGGCAATGAGAAACCAAGAGTGAATGAATCCGGTTTCAAATCAGAAAAACGCGATGACACTTCCATCACCACCTCAATGAAAGTTTTAGTAGGCATAAGATCGAACATGATTGCGTGGTTGTTGTAGGTGCACTTCGCATACAAATCCAAATCCATGGCTACCAATCTGCAAATCAAACACAAAATGCTTACAAAACAAAAGTAGTATCCTTAATAGTCATCAATAGTGTACTCACTCAACATTAATAGTACTATCAAGTCCGAACACACACAGAACACACATAATAGCTAACTAATGTCTTCAATGGGATGCAGTAGTATACTCACTCAACACTAGTAGTAATATCAAGTACAAACACGTACAGAACACATAAAACAGCAAACTAATGTCTTTAATGTGATGCATTAGTGTACTCTCTCAACACAGGTAGTACTCACAGTCTGTAACATCTCATAATTTATACAAAATGTCAAAACACACAAATCAGCTACATCAATCACACACAAACACATAAATCACAAGAGAAAACATACAATAATATCACTACAATGTGCTATACATAATCCAAAGTACCAGAATCAAAATCGACAAACCGAAATTCGAAATCGATGTGTGTATAGGAAATCATTTATCCCAGCTCAAACAAAAGCATCAATCGAAAAACACACAGTACAAAACATCTACAGAAAAGCACAATCGAAGCCTTACCCAAGCTTATCTCGCTGTAATACTCCGATTTGCCGGAATCTTCTTCTCACAGAAGCATATTTCACCGGAATCTCCTCTCTCTCTCTCTCTCTCACACACACACACACACACACACACACACACACACACACACACACACACACACACACACACACACACACACACACACACACACACACACACACACACACACACACACACACACACACACACACACACACACACAGACGCGGCTAGAGAGAATCGAGCTACGTTTTGGAGCTCTCTCTCTCTCTCTCTAGCACGATCGCGCGGCTCTCTCCCTCTCTCTCTCTCTAAGCTGCCGTTTTGTTTTGTTTTGATTTTGAAATCAACAACTCCCTTTATATGAGGGGGCAATTTTGGAAACTAAAATACATCAAGAAAGGATAAATAACATTATGTGTATAAAAATTATATAATTACCTTATGTGTAACTTAAGATCTCTAAGAGAACTTAGGTGTAATTTCTTACCTATATATAACAATATATTAACAATGAAGATTTTAGAGACCTTGCGCGTAATTTCCTACCTATATATTAACAATATATTAACAATGAAGATTTCAAACTTTCAAAGTGTACAAGCTAAGACTAGCTACATGACGAGCCATATATGATTTTATTAGATTCCATGCCGAAGCAAGCAGTGACGTTGTGGTACTGCCGTCTCAATTGCACTATCTAACTCAAATATCGGAAACTGGATGCAAAGTAGAATATCTCCTCCTCCTCCTCCCATTTATTCATTTTCATATGTACTTATGTTGACTAACGACAATCTGCTCTTTTTTGCTTCTCAAGTTTTCTTATAAATAGTCTTGCTCAAGCAGCCACAATCAACACACCATTGCTTCTAAAGCTCCCTCAGCTACTAATTCTCATCTCCCGCACACTCGCACTCCCTTTGCATTTTCACTCAAACCAAACTCTCCCTTAATTTCCCAATGGCAAATGAAGTCGTGTTGTTGGATTTCTGGCCCAGCCCTTTTGGGATGAGGCTGAGAATCGCTCTAGCTCTGAAAGGCATCGAGTACGAGTACAAGGAAGAGGACCTGCTTTCGAACAAGAGCTCGCTCTTGCTGCAGTTGAACCCGGTTCATAAGAAGATCCCGGTTCTCATTCACAATGGCAAGCCGGTCTGCGAGTCCACCATTGCTCTTCAGTACATTGATGAGGTTTGGCACACCAAGGTTCCCCTGTTGCCCTCCGATCCTTACCTCAAATCTCAAGCCATGTTCTGGGCCGACTTCGTCGACAAGAAGGTAAAAAACCCTAATCTTTGCCATTTATTTAGAAATGATTGTGAATTTGGATCCCCCTGCATGTATTTAATAATTTAATACTATGCCTTATGTGAAGAAAGTATGGAACTTATGATTTGTAAACATAATTATCATCAAATGTATCCAAATGTAGAAACTGTTTTGGAATAGTGCAAAACTAGAGAAACTTGTAGGAGACTATACATGGAAAGAGTCTGCCTAGTTATGTAAGCTATAGATGTACTGAAACATTTGGGTAATGGGAAATGCAGATATTTATTTTTGGGAGAAACATATGGACAACTAAAGGAGAAGAAAACGAGGAAGCAAAGAAGAACTTCCTTGATAGCATTAAGTTGTTGGAAGAGGAACTTGGAGACAAACCTTTCTTTGGCGGCAAAGCTCTCGGGTTCGTGGATTTATCACTTGTTCCTTTCTATTCTTGGTTCTCTGTCTATGAGACATTCGGCAACTTTAGTGTGGAGCAGGAGTGCCCAAAGTTCTTGGCTTGGGTTAAGCGGTGTTTGGAGATTGAGTGTGTGTCCAAGGCTCTTCCCGAGCATGACAAGGTTTATGACTTTACTGTGGAGCTTAGGAAGAAGCGTGGAATCGAGTAAGATGCATATATGGGATCAATGTCATTTGATCATCTGCTAGCTAGTTCTGGTGTTTCAAGATTCGTACCACTTGGTTTTGGTTGTTTGTATTTTTAATAAATTGGGACTTGGCCGTCCATAGTCCGAGCTCTGAACCTCACTGTTGCTCGATCTTTACGTTCCCGGTTTTTTTTTTGGTTTTGCATTCTATGACATAGTTGTTAACTTGTTGGGTTTGGTTTTGCATGGAGTTAAATGTACCTGATCAATATCTTCTTCTAAATGTAATTGTATTTGGTTCTCGAGTACAAGTAGTTTCTTTCTACTCTATATTTCTTGTTATTGGTTGCAAACACACTATGATCATTCTGATTTTCTTTCGAGTTGTTCTCCTGAATAATTGAACAAAGGGGACTAACACGTACTGATCTTTGCCCAACTTTGAATTAACAATTTTTTCTAAATCACATGAAATGATTTCCTCTAAAAAGATATAAGCATATAGCAAAAAATGAGATCATAAATCAACTTATGACGTCCTGAAAATATGTTCCTCATATATCCTTTTAAAAAAGAAAAAATTATTTAAAGGGCTAACAACAGACAATTTTTTTTTAAAAAAAAACTAACTTATGACACTATAGTAAAAAATGTCCAACTTATGATATATTTTTTTTCCAAAAAAATTTAGTTGACATTATTTTCTCCCAAAAAGACCCAATAAGTTATAAAACCAATTTTTTTATACCGATTTTGTCATTCTTTCATAATTTGAATTCTAACTGTTTTTAAGAGAGAACTGCTTCATTTTTGCCGGGAAGTGAAGCTCTCTCGATCTCTCTCTCTCTCCAACAATCTCCTTCGCTCTTTCTATCTCTCTCTCTCTCTCTTGCGATCGCGATGACAATCTCGCCGGAACAAAAAATCTATTCAATCTAGACGTTGTACGAAATTGAAAATTTCAAGCACTGTAAGTTTCAATGCTCTCTCTCTCTCTCTCTCTCTCTCTAACTCGCTATCGATGATTTCATATGTTAAGTTCTGTTGTATATCCATTTTCACTCTGTTTTTGCACGAAACTGTTTCAGTTCATAGTTGTATTAATCAATTTCATGATAGTATTGATTACTTAATTATGTATGTTTAAGTATCTGTTTTTTCTCCTCAAACTATAAACATTGCGAGATCGAAATCTACTTAATTAAGTCTGGATATGATTTTGGTTCTGAAAATGTGTCTAAGTATCTGTCTAGGTATCTGTCAGCGTATCTGTTAGAGTATCTGGTAGTGTATCAGTCTAAGTATCTGTTTAAGTACATGTTTGGCTAGCTGTTTGGGTAGTTGACTGAGTAGCTATCTGGAACATATTTCTTCATTGGCTATACTGTACTTTACCCAACGACGAAAATAATCGTTGGTTAAAGTATTTAAGCTGACGAAAAAAAAAACAGTCGTCGGCCATAGTGATAACTATAGTCGACGATATATAAAGTCATCGACTATAGTATAACCGACGAAATAACGATGTATTGTCGTCGGCTATACTATAGCCGATGAAATAACGATGTATTGTCATTGGGTATACTATAGCCGACGACTTTATAAAGTTGTTGGCTATAGTTATCTGGTTTATATTCTCAAATCGCCGCTCCTCTCTCTCAAAAAACCTAACATTCTCTCTCTCTCTCTCTCTCTCTCTCTCTCTCTCTCCACCGCCTTGCCCTCTCCACTAAAAAAATCCTAATATTATGATTATGGTTTGAATTTTGTGAATATATTGTAATTTTTTGAAATATAATTTGGTGAAATTATGGTTTGGTGAAGTGATTATGGTTTGGTGAAGTGATTATGGTTTGGTAAAGGATATGGATGGTGAAGTGATTATAGATGGTGAAGGAATTGCAGATCTAGATTTCTAGGAATAGAAATCCAGATCTGCAGTTTTTTTTTTTTTTAGATCTGGGACTATAGCCAACGACATGCTTCCATATTTTCGTCGGCTATAGTTTGATTATGGTCAATTTTTTGACCACCAGAGAAAGTTTGACCGACAAAATTATGGTCAGTAAAAGTGAACTATAGCCGACAAATTAAAAAGTGAACTATAGCAGATGAATTTAATTCGTCGGCTATAATTATAGCCGACGCCCTCCTTCCGACGATACTATAGCCGACTAAGGTTCGTCGGCTATAAGGGTGCTTAGGTATCTCAATTGCACAACTGAGTTGAGAATTTTGTATAAGAGAAATGGAGGTGAAAAGCTTGAGGCATATACAGACAGTGATTACGCAGGTGACTTGGATATATGATCGAAGAAGCACTAGCTTCCGGATATGTCTTTATATTGAGTTCAGGAGCTGTCTCTTGGTCCTCTAAGAAGTAACCGGTGGTTACTTTGTCTACAACTGAAGCAGAATTTATTGCTGCAGCTTCATGTGCATGCCAAGGATTTGGATGAGCAGAATACTTGAGAAGCTCGGTCATACTCAACATGGGAGTACAACTGTGTATTGTGATAATTGTTCAACTATAAAGCTCTTAAGAAATCCAGTTCTTCATGGCAGAAGCAAACATATTGATGTTCGCTTCCACTTCCTTCGTGACTGAACAAGGGATGGAACTTTGGAGCTGGTTCATTGCAATTCTCAGGATCAACTAGCAGATATAATGACGAAGCCATTGAAGCTTGAGGTGTTTGAGAGGTTGCGAGGACTTCTGGGAATGTGTATCATGCCAGGAGTAAACTGACTGCACTTGTGCAATCAGTTTAAGGGAGGATTTGTTGACTTAGTAGTTGCTTGGCAGCTAAGTTAGACAAGTCTGTTAGGATCGTGTTTGTTTTCATGATGTTAATAATCCCTATTTGTCAGGGAAGTGTTTTAGGTTTGAATTATTCTAGTCCATGATCCACTATTAATTACGTGGGGTGCATTTGATTTTATCTCTTTTCATTGTAAGGCTTATAAAGCCACCAAGATGTATTTCAATTCAATAATAGAGTGAGTATTTCTCAGTCATCAGAAGTGTTGTATTAGTTATCTGGTTCAACAGAGGGTCCACCAGGCGCATAGGATGATCTATACCATGAAGGAGGAGAACGAGTGTGATCCTAGCTAGTTTGGTTACTACCAGACTTTGCTTGATGGGTACTCTAAGTTAGGGAGGGTTGACAAGGCATTGTTATTCGTGCTGCGGTTTGAAGGGGATGGTTATGCTCTTGATGTGTGGGGGGCCGGGATCTAGTTTGTTGGTTTTGGGTTTGTTTAGAGCTAGGGGATTTGATGAACCGTATAGGTTGTATAGCAAGATGATTGGCATAGGGATTCAGCCCGACGTTGTCTTGTGTACTATACTGCTTAAGGGACTGTCGGGGTTCATGAGGCTTTCAACTTCTTGCATGGGATAAGTTGGAGAGGTTTGGTTCCGGATGCCTACAGTTATAATTATGTCCTCAAGGGGTTCTGCGATTAGGTCTTTTGGATAAAGCTCGTCTCTTTATCTTGAGATATCGAAGCAAGATTTGTCCCCTAATGCCTGCACTTACACCATTCTCATTTGTGATATGTGCTGGAATGGGCTGGTGGGGGAAAGGCAGTACAGATATTTGATGAGATGGAGAACCTTGGATGTGTTCCTTCTGTTGTGATCTTCAAAGCTCTTGCTGATGGGCTTTCCAAGGCTTCTGAGATTGAGGACGTTCAATTGTTGCTTTACAAGATGGAGATAGGAAGAAAACCGTCATCATTTCTATGTCTTTCTCAAGGCAGTGGTCGGGTCACTGATAAGGGAAGTCTTCAAAGAAGGTGGAGCAATTGTGTGCGTCAGGATTGCTTCTTCAGGCCTATAAACTTTTGATACAGCTGGCTACTAGTGGGGTTGCCCCGGACGTCATCACTTACAACACTCTAATCTATGGGTTTTTTTTATAGATGGGAACATAGATGGTGCTTTTAAACTCTTCAAGGATATGCAGCTGAATGGGATTGCCCCAGATTCTGTTACATATGCAACGCTTATAGAAGAACTTCTAAAGCTTGACAAAGACAAAGATGCATTTTTGGATTTTAAGCAAATGGAGAAGAATGGATGAACGCCTTGCGAAGCAGTTTATAAGACACTGATGACTTGGTCTTCCAGGAGTAGGAAGGTTTCATTAGCATTTAGTCTTTGGTTGCAATATTTGAGAAGCCTTCCTCACAGAGCAGAGGAAGTGTTCGAAGCAATTGAGGAATACTTTAAGGAAGGACAAATTGAGAAGGCCATCCGAGGCTTACTTGAAACGTATGTAAAGTATAAAGAATTATATATAGCACCATACACCATTTTCCTCACTGGTTTGTCTGAGATGCAAAGAGTAAATGAAGCTGGGAGAATTTTTTCTGTTCTTCAGGAGTACAAAGTCAATGTCACTCCACCAAGTTGTGTGCACTTGATAAATGGTCTGTGCAAACAAGGAAATAGGTGATAAGATTTAGGTGCTGGGTTTCCATTCGGATAGATAATAGGTGATTATTCTATTAGTATTTCGATTCAGTTACGGGTTATATGACTTGGGTGCTGGGTTTGCTTCATCAAGTTTCCTTGCACAGAGATTTATATCAATTTGAGCTTAACCAGGTTATTAACCTTTAGGTATGTTAATGGACAACGTTTCTTCAACAATCTGCAGGATACGTATCACTAAATATGCCTTGAAGAAGACGAATTGAAAAAGGGCTTGCAGAAGGTGTGTTTTGCCACTTCTATAATGGTTCTCATCATTAATTTTTAATTGAGATTAATTTGAAAACCTTTCAGTTAATCAAGGTTGGATATGGGATGGCGTTTGAGTGAGATATGAATTTGTATTAGCTTTTTAACATGATTATTTGTAGGTGCTTATTCATTATCATGTTAGATCAGTACCTCAAGTTAGTATCGATGTTGAAAAGCTCTGAGGATGACACTAAATTCAGGGAGATAGTCCTGAACTAATAAAAATACCTCATCATCATCATCATCAAACAGTAGCAATCAGCATTTTCTGCATTTAAGAATTTATAACTCATTTTCTCACTTGATAGTTGATACAATCATACAAATAAATTAATGATTAATATGTTGAAAGTTGTTCTTATGAAAGCATTGTTGCTGTTTCAGTGTGTCTATGGCTGATCTGATCATTTAAGTTTTGTTTACGTCTTCAGATTACATAACTTTGAATGATGTAGTCCCTAATTAGGTTGCTGCTAAAGTTGTTAGGCTTATTAAAGGTTTCCGCTTCTAGCAAGCAGAAGGAGAGTTTCTTGGTTATTTCGATTTAAGCTTACAAGTGGTAAGCATGCACCTAAATTTTTTAGTTTGTGTGTAGGTGGTGAGACTGTTGACAAATGCGTTGATGGAGTTGAATGAGCATAATTCCAGCGGGAGGTATAAAATACAAGAGCTTTGGAATTTTAAAGAAGGCAGGAAAGCAACCTTAACAGATGGAGTTGCTTACGTTCTGAAGCAATGGCAGTCACTTAAGAATACAAAGAAGCAAAGAACTTAATGAGTAAGGCACGCGCATTTTTAGATTTTACTTGGTTTAACAATGTATTTATTTATAACAACATATGCTAGATGTACTCCAACATAAGAAAATGGCCATTATTTTCAAAAAAAAAAATGGCCATTTTGGATTCGTTCAAGATTCTGGGAGTGAAGTTCTTTGATAGGATGCTTGTATTGAGCAGTAAGATTTATTTCTTGAATCTTATATCAGTGGCTGAAAGGCTAGTTTCGGTGAATTGTGGATATTAGGATGTTTTGGAATGTACAATGAACTGCATGTGTTTTACATTAGTGAACTACTTTCTTAAATTCGATCTGAACTAGTAATTTAACGTTTTGACATACTATCTGTACTGATTAGACATTTAAGTGTTCTTTTCTTCACTGGAGGTGCCTCTACTTAGAAAGTTTAATATGCTCTAATCCGTTGAGCATTTGCAGAGAAGTGCGAGAGCGCAAAAGAAGCTTCTCATTGCTTTACTTAGTTAGGATTTAGGCAGGTCAAAATACATTTTCCTGAGTAGTGCCTTGTTTTGTTTAGTTTTTTCTTATTTATAATTTTTTTTTATCATTACTTAGTTGCAACATTCTATAATTTAGCTACAAGTTAGCTGTAATTAAGGGTTTAACATGTGCCATAGTCAGATTACAATGTGGATCGAGATTCCAAGTGAATAACTTCGTTAAGTGATTTGGAGGTTTGTTTGATCTAAGTGTAGGCTTGACTAGATTGAAAACTTTAAATGTTGTCAATGATATGTGATTACTGATGTAGCCTATTCTCGTTAAAGGTCGACCAAGGATGCTTTGTTTTTGACCTTTCTGAATCATGATCAATGACTTCCATCTGTATGTCTAAGAGTATGTCATGAAGTCTGGTTTTTGTTGTGATAATTTAGTCCTCAAAGCACAATTTTCAAAATATGTGAGCTTCCTAAGTTTTTTCAACAGTTTTCTTGCTTTGGACGTGTATCTTCTATCATGTTGGTTTGTATGTTACCATAAGCTGTCAGGTGTGTATTCCAAGGGGCATAAGAGGTTGAGATTCACTTATGATAGAAATGTATGTTATGAGATGGCTGTGTCTGGAAGTATGCATGATGAAACTGACCACAAGAAATCCGCAATTGTTGATTACAGTGCTCCATTTGCTATACAAAACTTGCTGGAGGGATTAGAAGGTCGAAGTAAATACGGAAGTTCTGCAAAGGATATGAAGGCATTTACTGCTCTGATACATCAAGTACTCAACCCTTTGCTTGCAAAGTACCTCACACTATCGGCTGTATACTTCAAAGATCATAAGAGGCAGAGTCAACAAGCTCCGTCTCTGGCACAAAATACTATCCTAGATTTGGAGGATGACTGTGTCGATCGTAATACTCCAGCAGCATTGTCGCCTATTGTATTCATTAATTCAGATAAGGAAAAAAGTGAAGATCAGAGGCCTTCTTACTCTTTCGAGAAGGTTTTCATGAAGCAGCCATCTTATTCGTTGAAGGACGTCATTCTACCACAGCCACCTCAACAAGCTCGCGATCTAGATCTCCTCGATCAAGGTCGTGGGAGGTCCATGGAGGAAAGCTTGTTCATCTCGGGCCTCCGCATTCCCTTCCCTAGTACCACATCTCTCTTATTCATCTCGGTGTGTTATTCCTTTTAATTTGGGTTGTGGTTTTGTTGGACTTGAATTGTGGCATTTATGGTTTGAAATATGAGAGCAGTAAGGAATCATGGAAGTCTATTGTCACGGAGCAGAAGATGAGCTCAGAGATCTTGGTGGAAGGTGTTTCTGAGCAGCAAAGGTGCTCAGTGCCTCAGCCTTTTGTTGATTCTAACGTGGGCGATACCAGTGGGCCGGATAGGTCTCCGGGGTTTTGTAGAAATGACAGTCGGTGGTGTGAGCTGCAGTGGGGTTACGGAGTTGGGTACTGGCAAATGTAGATGGGTGAATGGGCATGGAGATGTTGGCGGAAGGTTTTTATGTGCATCAAAGGTGGTCACAGGCTCAGCCTATGGTTGATCCTAATGTGGTGTGAGCTGTGTGTGCTTCAAGTTTCTATCTTGCTACAGTTTTAGTGCCCTATGTAATTTTTGAGTTTCTCAAACACACATGTTATAAAAGTACCAGCTAGAGTGGGCTGCCCAATTGAATTTTAGTAGTTTCAATTCTGGAAAGTAAGTTCACAAAGTGCTAGTCTTTGAAGTTCCCAAAGTGTGCAGAAAGCTTGGGATGTGTTTGGCCAAATCAATGCCCTCATCAACAATGTCGGTGTTAGATGTCGATTACCTTTTGTCTCTCTTAGATTCGTAGCTGCATTTTATTTTGAGTAATTTGTTCTTTTTTCTGTGTTCTCGCCAGTCTTTTCTGTATTCATGTTCTTGATCCAAACTTATTTTGTGCTTATCTGATTTGGTCATTTTGGTTGCATCAGAAGGAAGTAAAGCGAGCATCAAAGCTTAGAGTCACTTCAGCATCAAAGCTAGAAAAGGGTCAAGTGAACCGGAACATTTCAAGGGTGGTGACTTTTTCCTTTTAACCTAAAACGCGTCTGCACGCGCGCGAAATTTTTTCTCCAAAAGAATACCAAATCTCGTCCGGCGGCCCGCACCTGGTGGCTTCTTGCCTAGCCGGTGCTGTGGTGCTGCTGGACGGGGTTACTCACTTCCAGTTCCAACGATCGAAATACTATGAATCTTGGACAATGGCTAAGCCAACGGCTCTGGGGGCTATGGTTGCTGGGAGTGGCTTGTTCGACGCGGCGGAGGACAGACGTCAGCGTCTTATCTCCGGCTTTGGGGATGCTTCATTTTTGTTGAGGTTCATGCTATGGGGATTTGCCTCTAGATCTGGGCTTGCAGCGACGACAATGGGGGATGAGTTTCTCCTCCTTTGGTGGGTCTTGAAGTATGCTCTGACTCACTATGGTCAGTGTTGGTGCGGCGAAATTGGTGGTCTTGGTCTGGTCAAATTTCTATGGGTTTGTGTCTGTTGATATTAGGCATGGTCTCTTTTAATTCAGGGACTGGGTCTTGGTATAGGTTCTACTATTTCTTTTGTTGGTATCGTCGATTTTCTTACTGCCAATTTAGCTTTACTCGGTTGGCTATTCTTTGCATTACCAATTGATGTACACTTTTTGTGGTGGCTTTGCTGTCTCTGTTCAGACTATGTATCCTTGTGGTGGTTGTACCGGCTATGTTCAGGTTTAGTTTTTGTTTCTTCCACATTATCCCATATGTTTTCATTTTAATAATTCTCTACCACAACACTTCACATCTGGCCACTCCCATCCTCAATGAAATGAGAGGATTGATCGAGAGTGCTGATGGTTATCACTTATTAGTGTAAGTCACTCACCACTGTGATTTTGGGTGCTTAAGCATGAGTTTATCAACCCCCACGATCCACCTATATTGATTTTATTTTTCTCTTACTATTTGTGTCCTATGATTGGAATCACTGATCTTGATCGACAGTTATGGATTCTCTTTGGTCTTGATGGTGGAGAGAGCACTGTTGTTGTAGTTGGTTATTTTTTTATTTTTGTTTTGGGATATGTTGGATATCAACTTCCAAGATTGTTATCTTTGGATTGGATACTTCTGACAACATCTTTGTTGATCATTGCAAGATTGCTTTTTGCAGTGCTACAGGATGATATTGCCAGTAGTAGTTTAGATTTTGGATACTTTCCTTTTATTTTGTAGGGTTGCTCTCTTTTTCACGATTATTTGTGATTTATGTTTGAGATGCAATTTTCCTACTATGTTTAGCTTGTTGTACAGTTCTGATAGGCAGATATTTTTCTGTCTCCTCTGCTATTTTCGACTTTAATGAAGTGATTAATTTCCAAAAAAAAGTTAGAAAGTAAGGGATTACTTATACCGATCAAAGCTAAAAGTGGGAATGAATGCAGAATAAGCAAATGAAAAGAATGAAAGGATAACGTATACCTACAAGGAATGAATATGAAATGCAGAATTAACAAGAAAAAGACAAGAATCATATTGCATATATCTTATATGTACATGCATATACAGAAGAAAAACTCTACTGCAAACAGAGAACCATATGAGCAGAAAACTTCTTTTGTGACATTCACGGAAAACCACCATAGATGCAGAAAACTTTTCGTCCTGGCCTGGCCTGGTTTGAAAATTGAAAGCCTACAGCACAGCAGAAAACCCAAATCAAACTTATATCTTCCAATAAATTTCAAAGCTAGATGGATCCTTCTATGTACATGAAAGGACCCAATCCCGAATCAGTTACTTAAACCGGAATCAAACTCTTTCGAAAACACGAACCAACAAAATTTTTTTGAAATTTGGGCAGAGTTTCGTTACTAGCGTTGAATTACCATAACCTGCACCCAGAAATTAACACTTCGTCCTATGCCACAAAAAGCAAACCGTTGGCACCAATCCCATCCGGATTTCTCAACATCAATATAATCAACAACAGTAAATAAACTGTACTATGTATATATGTATATCCGTGAAAATCCGCACAACATGTATCAGAATGTATCAGAGCGACCTCTAAAGTAAAACATATACAATATGTACATCAGTAGGCGAAACAAGAACCTACTGGAAAACACAGGTGACTCTGATCACTAGCCTCCAAACCGCGACGTGAAACACCAAACCTGAACTGCAAACTGGGCACGGAAACCGAAAAGCCCAGGGGAAAGACAATAAACACGTTAGAGTGAGTGGACGAAAATAAATGTCTTTCACCGAGTATATATGTTATAAAAACATATGCGAGTCGAAATATAAATAAATCAAATCAAATAGTTTACGAGGAGACGCTGACTCCAACTCGTAAACAGAGCATGCATAGAAAGTATCACGGGGTCACTCATGGACACGTCCGTGCTAGTACAGTCAGAATCACGGAGTCCTTGACTACCACGTGATTCATAGCCAGAAAGGCCTCGGTTCCGGGGGTACTGCCCCTCGCCAGTCAGGTAGGGGTACTGCCCCTCCTGGTGGCCTACCATCGGGGATCAGCCGAGAGGCAAGTGTATCGATACAACAACGTAACCACGACTGTACTCTGTGTAAACCAAATCATAAACATTTCAACGCAAATGCATGAAACAGCATAAAAGTGTATGCATGTTCGTATACATATATCCATATAAACTTATTCGTATAATCATAAACACATGCTTATTTAATCATAATCTCGTATTAAATCTCATGCTCGTAAAACCATAATCATGCTGCATGCTCAATTCATAAATCACATAAAAGACTCGCAAGATTTTCGTGAAAAGAAATTGTCCACTCACTGACTCTCGAAACGCGCACACGCGCTACACTCGTGGTCCGGCGGAAGATCCCTCGCCTGAAGCACGATCCAGATCTCGATCTCGATCTCCTGAATATTCATAAAAACATAACTGATCAAAATCGTAGTTTACAACACTGTACTGATACACGGAAACCAACCGTTCCCGGAAATACGAAATACAGTACAAAATGAATTACGGAAATCCCGAAATCCCCACTCGAAATCTCGACTGAAAATCGGCTAACCAAATCGACCAAAAAACCTCTGGACGACGATCAGGGCGCGATTACGAGAAAAACGACATTAAAATTATCGAAATCTAAAAAGTTGACTTTTTCCTCGCCGTTGACCGCCGCCGCCGACGGCGGCGCGCCGTCAACCGTGAAATCACACGGCGGGAAGCTCCAGAATCCATGGTCTCGATGAGCTGAACCAGTTTCTCTTCTACCACTAAGCACAATTCCAAACAGAACACCCTCAATTCAAGCTCGAACCAATCGGAAAAATCAATTCCGGTAACCAAATCGGAGCACCTCCAAACCTCAACTACAGTCTAAACCATGCACGCCAATAGATTCAGAGTGGCAAGGGGAGTCTTTCCCCCCTAACCACCACCTCCACACCTCGCCGGAACCACCGTCACCAACATCGGCGATTTTCCCAGATCGGACCCAACTCGGGTTCCATAAAAACCTCACAAATTCTTACAAATTCACACACCATTAGACTCGAAATTACTCAAGGATTCTAACCATACCTTCCTCGAAGCCAAAGGTGGCCGAAAAACCGATCGTTGGACGGTGAAGACCAAAACAGAAACTTTCCCTTTATGTCCAAAAAGTCAACTTACCAAAAACAGAAAGTCAACGATGGTCAATGCAAATTCGTGTTTTTACGACTATTTTCCGACTTTTCGATATTTATACTCGTCCCTCGGGTCGATCAACGGTCCAAAATGAAAATACGAAATGATTCGGATAAGCTCGAAACATTCAGATAAACTCGTTGAAACCCGAAACTTCAAATAATCATAAAATATTCCTCGGTTATCGGAAAAATCTTCCGGAACCGCCCACGAACTCGAAATCACGTACTCTACCATTTCCGTGAAGACACTCAACTCAAATTCTCGATTGAAAACATAGTCGCGAATCGAATCGACAAACCACACAATATCGTATAACTGCGACTATAACCAAATATCGAGAATCGTGCCAAACACACATCTGATTCTGGTTCGGGTCGTCACAGTACAGGGCAGCAACATTTGATGATATTGGTTTCTTGCAAGGAATAAGGGACAGTGATGTATCAACTGATTGTCTCCCATGAAGGTAACAATGTTCTTCATCTTGCAACTGAATTGAAGAAAATCATTGTCTTTGAACAGGTCCCTCTTGACAAACGTTCTCCGCTGTTTTGAGCCGACAAAAAGATGGGTGACACTCCCTTGCATGTTGCTGCGGGGGTAGGCCGCGTTCAAGTTCGTAGACTTCCTCATCCAACCCGCAAAAAGGCTACAAGTTCGAAGAGCTAATCCTCAGGAACATGGGTCATCAATTTATGATGATGGTGATCATGAAGATGGCAAATCTTATAAAAAGTTGCTTCGGAAAACCAATTCGGACATGCATACAACATTACATGTTGCCGTCCGATACGATAACTGTGGATGGTGAAGTCGTTGATGAATGCAGACCCTAAATTGTGTTGTTCTGCTTATAGCGCGATGAAGTCACCACTGTTCTTAGCAACTTGCAATGGTTTTTTCAAATATTGTTCGTGACATTTTGTACCATTCTTTAGTTTCTCCTTCTTCCAAGGAATCAACGGTGTCACAGCTTTACATGCAGCCGCAACTCACAAGTATGCAGGCGCCGAAGGTAAATTCAAATTGATCACTTTAATTCAACAAATAATCGATGCAGTAGTTAGGAGTACTATATATTGTGGGATAATATATGCTAGGAGCAAAAATATATCTTGTTTGTTATATTAACCTGCTAAACTGGGAGCTCTTCCGGACAGAGAATTGTTGCAGATTCGTTGTAGTCGGTGAATCTGTTTTTATCCAGAGACTAATCGAGTTATTGTATGCTAATCATATGGACAGGGATCGTGGAGATCATGGTATCCAAATATCTTAACATGATGAAAAGTAAGGACGCGCTTGGTTGGACACCCTTACACTATGCAACATTTAGGGGGAACCTCAAAGCGATTAGATTGTTGCTGCAATGTGACAAGTTTAGTATTTCATACATGTTGGACAAGTTTGGACTGTTAGCTCTTCATATCGCAGAATATAAAGGCCACCTCGAAGTAATGAAGGACATTATTCATTATCGACCTGATACTTGTGAGTGTCGTAGTTCCAAAGGCCAAACGATTCTCCATGTTGCAGTTTTAGGTGCACAAAGAAATGTTGTCGAGTACATAATAAAGACATCTAAGCTAGCAAGACTTGTTCACCAGGCGGATAAAGAAGGACACACCCCTTTGCATCTAGCTGTCGTGAGCCAAAATCAAGAAATAATAAAAACACTCACACTTGATCGTGGAGTCAATAACAATGAAGAATTCTCACCAGTTTTTGACAATTTTCTTGGTGACGATATTGAAGTACATGTATGGTGATCAGATTATTAATGCTAGGATCTCCATTTTCTTGATGCACTTTCTCTACGTCTTGTAGAAATTCTTCGATGGTGGTTATGAGGGACGTTCCTTTGGTTACATTGATCTACTCATGGAGACAATTGTGGAAATAGTTACATTTAAGGCGTATCTCGCCCCAACCGGAGGCTATGCAGACGACGGAAATATGTAGGGGTGGGATGTTTTACCGAAAAATTGAACTGAAAACCGAAATAAATCGAACCGAAACTCGTTGGGCCCGAAACTCGTGGGTCGGACTAATTTAGAAACCGAACCGAAATAAATCCGAATCAAATGACTTTTTATGGTACGGTACCGAATAAAACCGAACCGTTCCGAAATGATATATGTGACAAAATTGTGCTTATTTATTTACATAAATAAATATATATTCACCCATCTTGAATCTTTTTAGGACATATATATAGAAAATTCTTACAAAAATACTCTTATTATCTCACATTTCTTCTATCTCTCTATGATATTGCACTTTTCAAATAATAATTAACTTAAACAATTGTTTATGCCTAAATTTTTTTATCGAAAAACCGATCCGAAACCGAAATATACCGATCCGAAACTTGTTGGGACCGAAACTCGTGGCACGGACTTGCCAAAAAATCGAACCGAATAGGATCCGAACCGAATATTTTATTACGGTACGGTACAGGTTCCGACCTAATATCAAACCGTTCCGAACCGATCCCACCCCTAGAAATATGATCTTGAGAGACAACGTGTATTTCAAATGGTTCCAGTTGTTTAACATTGTCTCATTTTATTTCTCGTTCCTCTTCCTTTTCTTCAACTCTATTGCGTCGTATGTGGCCGACACCCCTTTTGAATGGTTGAGACCTGTGTGCTCCCCACATTGCGGTTTTATTTTTCTCAATGGTTTTTGCATATGTATTGGGCGGCGCTCATGACTGCGCAACCCAACCCATTTAAGAAAGTGACTTCGGTAGACGTTGTGACATATGCAGTAAGCGCGGGTTTGGTGTGCTTACCGTTTTCCCTTGCTTACATGCAAATGGCTTGGGTGATCTGGAATCAATACATTCAGACATGCATGACTCATAGGTACGGCCGACGATTCATGTCGTAGCTTGTTATGTTATTGTACGTCTTCTGTACGTGTATACTATCAATCTTTGCCATTAATCTTTGCCATTAATCTTTGCCAGTAATCAAGCTACCACTACTAATCCAGCCAAAACAGGAAGAAGCTACAATACTTGTTAGAACACAACTAAAAGACACTAACTCAGGATCAAGTTCATCATCAGTTAAAAGAACAGAACAGTACGTTTTAATAGTGATTCTTGAACACATTGAGCAAGAAATTTGGCAACTACTTTGTAAATTGCCTGATGAATCAAGGGAGAACTATCAAAACTTCTTGCACCTTCAAATGGAGATCTCAGTTCCCAATTTCAACTCTAGTATAACTACAAGTTTAATTTCTTAAGGGACACTATTTAATGGATGGAAAGGGAATATCACATCCAACGACTGTAATTCAAAGACACAAAAGTTATAGTAGAACCATGTTAATTACTTTCAATTGCGCGAGTGTTGAATGTGTTCATCTCTTTCCATCCATTAGATAATGTCCCTTAGGAGAATAAGCCTCGCTATAACTATATAACTCGGTACAAAAATCTTTCATAAGTGTTGATAATGATGTGTCATACATTTAAGCTGTAATTAGTCTGTGCTCGTCCATTTTCGTAATCTGCAAATTGAACAACAATACAAGGCCATGAATAAAACAAAAAAATAATTCATTTAAGTCCTAAATTCACTTCATATTTTGAGTGTAGTCCTATCAAATTATTTTTTTTCAATCGAGGTCCTATGACTCAAATGTCACATAGATTTATTTTCATTTTTATCATATCAAGTCATCACCTAAATTTTTACACACTAAAAATGTCCTTGTCAAATTTGTTAGCGTGTATACAATCATTTAGTGTAACATACACTAGGCGTCTTTTTTTCTCTTTTTTGTTGTTGTTTGTTTATTTTTTTTAGGGCAAACAAGAATCATTTCATTACCAGAGTAATAGACAGAGTATACAATGACTACCTTGTGACGAGCTACGACAATATTGATAATTGCTTAACCTAGCCTAGACTAACTCCATACTACTGTCTTGCGTCACTCTTTAGCACTGGTAAACCAATCAAGTGTGGGAAAATATAGGAACTAAACCTACAGCCCCATCGAACACATAGAAGAGACATGACTCTCCTCTGTGTTAACATATCACATTTACCTAGATCCCAATTTCTATTGCCCAACCAAGTTGGGTCTCTAAAACAAAGCCCAAGCCAAAGAGTCCAGGCCCATCCCACACAAGAACCAGTCCAAAACCTACTCAAGGCGGTGCCATATCGGCCACCAGGGCTACACTGGCCAAGCACCAGGGTATTTAACGGTGCTTGCTTAGTTGAGGAGCAGCTCCTCCAACCAACCATCATAGAAGATCTAGGCCTCGCATCGGTACTACCTGAATCTGTCCTCCGCCTATCAACATCGAAGCCACAACCTCGACTTACAATAAGTTTGTTCTCCAGCCAAGTAGGGCAACACCACTTCCTTGACCAACACTAAATGTCATCGACCTTTGCAGCGAACTAGGGTTTAATGACTAAGAAAATAAATTGAAAAGCTAAGAACAGAAAAGTAGAGAGAAAATTAGGTTTTGCAAATCATCGAGGGCTTTCATTAATACACAAAGCGAAGAATATATAAAGGGTAGTTGTCATAACGACAATATGAATGGCCGGGTGATCAACCCCTACGTGTCCATGAATGAACGGCTCACAGCTTGAGACCTTAATATGAACAACAAACTAAAAATACGTCGCTCCCAACTTTAATATCCACGCTTAAGAACATGCTCCAAAATGAGTGCTTGATCTTTAGATCACAGCAACTCCACCCCTCTTAATCTGCACCCTTGTCACTGTCTATAGCTCGGCCTCTACTGCATAATCAAAATCAGGGTACATCTGCTGGATTTCTTCAGCGTTCTCCCATGTAGCATCCTCCACAGAAGCTCCAACCCATTGAATTAACCACCTGGTTTGAGGCATGTTCTGAACTTTAACCAGTGTTTTGTCCAGAATTTTAGCTGGATACCACCTTGGGTTTGATGGATCAATGGTGGGAGGGAGATGAGGTTGTGGTTCTACTGCATTCCCCACTTTCTACTTCAATAAGAAGACATGAAACACTGGATGAATTTTTGAAGCAATAGGTAGCTTCAATCTGTATGCCACTGTACCAATCTTCCCCAGAACTTCGAAGGGACCATAATATCTAGTTGCAAGCTCATGGTGAGCTCTCTTTTCCACACTTTGCTGTTTATATGGTCTCAATTTCAGATACACCATATCTCTTACCACAAAAGTTCTTTCAGTCCTGGACTTGTCTTTATAAATCTTCATTCTTGCCTGAGCTGCTGTTAAATTCTCCTTCAATCTTCTAAGTAGGACATCTCTGTCAATCAGAAACTAATCCACTTCCTTCACAGCCGTGGTACCTGGCATGTAATTGTGAACTCTTGGGGGAGGATAACCATATAGGGCTTCAAAAGGACTCATCTTTATAGCAGAATGATATGATGTGTTGTACCAAAATTCTGCCCAAGGTAGCATTCTCACCCAATTATGATGTCCCTCACATACCATACATCTCAAGTACTGCTCTAATAACTTGTTCAAACATTCTGTCTATCTGTCCATCACTCTGAGGGTGATAAGCAATGCTTTTGCACAATTTGGTGCTCTGCAATTCCTAGAAATTCTCCCAAAATAGGCTTAGGAAAATGATATCCCTCTCACTAACAATTTTCTGGGGTGTTCCATGTAACTTGTAGACATTCTGTAAGAATAACTTTGCTACTCCCTTAGCAGTGTAAGGATGCTTCAAAGTCATAAAATGAGCAAATTTGGTTAGTCTATCAACCACCACAAAAATGACAGACTTACCTTCATGCTTAGGCAATCCTTCAATAAAGTTCATGGATATTTCTGACCAAGTAGCAACAGGTATAGGAAGGGGTTGTAGTAACCCATGAGGCTTAATGGCTTCATAATGTGTCTTTTGACAAATTGGGCATTCTGCCACAAACCTTTTTATATCCTTCTTCAATCCAGGCCAGTTAAAGCTTCTTGAAACTCTCTTGTAGCTTCTCAGGAAACCAGCATGTCCCCGTTCAACTCCTGCATGAAACTCATCCAAAACCTTTTGCCTCCAATTTTATATAGTGGCACAAACACCCTCTTCTTGTACTGTAGAATTCCTTGATTCATCTCAAACTTCTTGTTACTGCAAGTGCCACTTTCTACAGCCTCCATGATCTTCTAAGTTTCACTGTCATTAGCACAATCTAGATGTATTTCCTGGATAAAAGTGCTTATAGGGGAAGAAATAGCTTGAACAGTCCCTTGAATTGTACACAACTCCATTTTCCTGGATAATGTATCTGGAACTGTATTGTTTATGCCTACTCTATAATGAATTGGGTAGTCATAACCAATAAGTTTGATGAGCCATTTGTGCTGCAGTGGTGTACTAATTCTCTGGTTGAGGAAATGTTGAATGGTCATGTGATCAGTGACAATAGTGAAATGCCTCCCTAGCATATATCGTTTCTAAGTCTGGACTACATACACAACTACAATCATCTCCTGGTCATAGATAGAATAGAACTGGTGTCTAGGTGACAAAGCCTTACTGAGATAGGAAATGAGACTTCTTGAGATAGTACAACCCAAATACCTTGACCCGAGGCATCAGTCTCCACTACAAAATCTTTTGTTAAATTAGGTAATGCAAGCATTGGTGTGGTTGTTAGAGCCCTTTTCAACTTTCCAAAAGCCTCCTTAGATGTAGGAGTTCAATGAAAGTTGTTCTTCTTCAACATATCAGTCAAAAGTTTAGCAATTCTACTAAAGCCTTGAACAAACTTCCTGTAATAACCAACAAGGCCTAAGAACCCTCTCAATCCCTTAAGAGTTTTTGGTTTTTCTCACTCAGTAACACATCTTATCTTGCTGGGATCTACTATCACACCTTCCTTGGATATGATATGACCCAAGTACTTCACACTAGAAGTGCCAAAACTACACTAAACTCCCCTTAATCTTCAACTAATGCTGCTGTAGTTTCTGAAACACAAGGTTCAAATGTACAACATGATCCTCCACTAATTTATTGTAAACCAGAATATCATCAAAGAAAACAAGAACAAACTTTCTCAAATACTCTCTGAACACCTCATTTATGAGTGATTGAAAGGTGGATGGAGCATTTGTTAACCCAAATGGCATCACTAAGAACTCATAATGACCTTCATGGGTTATGAAAGCAGTCTTCTCTATATCCTCCTCCCTCATTCTGATATAGTGATATCTATACCTAAGATCCAACTTGGAAAAAATAACTGAGCCATGTAATTCATCTAGCAACTCATCAATCACTGGTATAGGGAACTTATCTTTCATAGTCACCTTGTTCAACTCCCTGTAATATGTGCACATTCTCCATGTCTCATCCTTCTTCTTCACTAAAAGCACAGAAGAACTATAGGGACTAGTATTAGGCCTAATAACTCCATCTTTCAACAGTCCTTGTACTATTCTTTCAATTTCCTCCTTCTGTTAATGGGCATACATGTAGGGTCTAACATTCACAGGTGCTGTACCTAGGGAAAGTATGATTTTGCGATCATGTATCCTAGCTGGAGGTAGCTCAGTTGGAGCTTCAAATATATCTGCATAGGAAGCCAACACTCCAGCTAATTCTTCAATGACTTCTACATTATGGGCAGTGGTATTGGAATGGGAGAGTTGTAGTAGAAATGCCTCATTTTCCTCCTGTACATCTTTGACAATGGCATTACATGATACATGTTTTACCTCAGTTGGTAGACAACCAATCAACTTATACTTTTGATCATTTCTACTAAATTCCATAGTTATTTCCTCATAATGCCAGAGAACCTTCCTTAGTGTCTTTAACCATTGTACCCCATAAATTACATCACTACCAGTAATTGGTAGCACCAAGATGTCAGTAACAAAGGCATAGCCTTGTATGACTGCACTAACCTGCAACACACTACCTAATATTCTCATGGTAACCCCATTAGCCAATCTAACTGTCCAATTATTGTTGGATAATTTTCAAAATATGAAAAATTGTATCAGTTGAGGGGATAAAATGGTTAACCAAACCCTTATATTTGTTGGAATTAAATCGACATAACCTACTGAAATAGATGAAGGGATGCAACCCTTTGGTGACTTAATTTGCTTGAAGACACCAACGGGAAGGAATGCAACCTTTGATTAAAAATGTTGGTTCAATTGAAAAGGCAGCACGACTTCTATAAATCGGAGAGGTTCATGCCATATTTCAATGATCCAAAATTCATTCTTTCCTGTCTCTCTTCCCCTCAAGTCTCTAGCAATTCTCCTCCTATCTTTCTAGTTTTTATACGTACAAAATCTAGAAATTATTATTCTGCAGGAATAATTTCTAGTAATCTTGAGCTCTCTTGTAAAACCTTTGATTGAGTGTTATGTTGATCTTCGTCAGTGCAAACCGACGATCAACAATAGTAAGTTGCTAGGCTTCATTGTATCCTAAAGGCTTATTTAATTATTCCCCCTTGCATACTAAGTAGTGGGACAAATAAAGTCTAAAGGAAAGCGTAAACATTTACGTGTCTTTGAACCTTTTTTCCTTCTCTAGTCATACCCACAAACACAAAAAGTCCAACAATCTTTAGACTTATTTTTTTGCAATGACATCGTTGAAGGAGTTCACATCAAATTTTGTGAAACTTGATCGCTTCAATGGAGCAAACTTTCGAAAATGGCAAAAGAAGTTACACGTCTTGCTTTCAAGCCTAAAGGTAGTCTATGTCCTTACTACTCCAAAACCCGAAGAAAGTGAAGACGAGACGATGGTTGCCCAATGAAAAAGAATAAAGTGGGAACAAGATGACTATGTATGCAAATGCCATATATGCAACGCAATGTCCGATTCACTATTTGACATCTACCATGAGTTACCGCAAAGGAAATATGGGACGCACTTGAAGCCAAATATATGTTCGAAGATGCTACAAGTAAGAAGTTCCTTGTTTTAAATTTTTTAATTATAAGATGACCGAAGATAGATCCATTGTAGAATAATTCCATGAGATCATGCATATACGCAATCAATTTACTCAATACAAGATGCACATGGATGATTCCATAATTGTTTCCACAATTGTGGATAAACTTCCAGCTTCTTGGAATGAATGCAAAAAGAGTAATTTGGACAACATCTTCGTATAGAAGAAGAACTTAGATCCCGGGAGAAAACTGAAGAAACTTATTCCTCCAAGGTTCATATGGTTTATGATGGGTCTAAAACTCAAAAAGGCAACCAAGGAGGAATGAAGAGGAAAGGAAAATTTTCAAAAAAGAGACACCAAGGTCAGAACTCAAACAAGAAACAAAAAGGAGGTTGTTTCCATTGTGGCAAGCCGGGTCACTTCAAGAAAGATTGTCGTTTGTTCAAGAACAAACCAAAAACTAATGATGAAAAGTTTATGGCAATGATATCCGAAGTCAATATGATGGAGGATATTGAAGCTTGGTGGGTCGACACCGGTGCTACCAATCATGTTTGCAAACATAAAAGCATGTTCAAGACATATGAACAATGTGATAGTGACAACTTCGTCTACATGAGAAATTCATCGACTTCAATTGTCAAAGGCAAAGGCACAATTGAAATCGAGTTCACATCAGGGAAAGTACTTACTCTAACCGATGTCTATCATGTTCCAGATGTTAGAAAGAATTTGGTCTCCGCCAGTCTTTTGAATAAACATGGCTTCAAACTTGTTTTTGAGTCGGATAAATTTTATATTGACCAAGGCAGGTACCTTTATTACAAAAGGATATATGTATAGTAGAATGTTCAAACTAAATATTAATAAAATATCTACTATTTCTGTGTACTTGTTGGATTCTTTATCTTTGTGGCATTATAGACTAGGTCATGTTAATACTAAGAAAATAATAGATATGTCTAATCTAGAATTAATTCCAAAGCATGAAAATGATATGCATGATAAATGTATTACTTGTTCACAAACAAAGATAACAAGGAAACTTTTTCATAAGGTAGAAAGAACCTCTACTTTGCTAGAACTTATTCATAGTGATGTATGTAATCTACATAGTACACCTACTAGAGGAGGAAAGAAATATTTTGTGACTTTCATAGATGATTTTAGTAGATTTTGTTATGTTTATCTTATGCGTACTAAAGATGAAGTTCTTGGAAAATTTAAAATCTTTAAGAATGAAGTAGAGAATCTTTGAGAAACAAAGATAAAATACCTACGATCTGATAGATGTAGAGAATACCATTTTCCATCTTATTGTGAATTCGTAGGTATAGGACATGAAACTTCTATAGCATATACTCCACAATAAAATGGAGTTGCCGAAAGAAAAAATAGGACCCTCATAGAGATGGTTAACTCAAAGCTCCTAAACGCTAATATGAGTAAGGGTTATTGGGGAGAAGCATTGCTCACCGTATGTTACATCTTAAATAGGATACCTACAAGGTCGTTAAAATTAACACCTTATGAGTTATGGTTCAAAAGAAAACCAAACTTAAACTACTTTAAAGTTTGGGGTTGTAGAGCCATAGTTAGGTTACTTGAACCTAAAATAAAGAAATTAGGAAAAAGGGCTATAGAATGCATATTTTTAGGATATGTGGAACATAGCAAGGGATATAGATTTCTGGTTATAGAACCTAATGAGTCTATATCAATTAATACCATCATAGAATATAGAGATGTAGAATTCTATGAAAATAGGTTCACGTCTTTATCTAAAGATGATAATGAAATTGTGGAGGTTTTTTCAAGAAACAAAGATAGTGATTCAAACTCACTACATACACCTAGACTCCGTAATGAGTAAGATGAAAACAATGAACCAACTGAAATTAGAAGAAGCAAAAGAAGAAGGATAGAAAAATCCTTTGGATCTGATTTCGATGTGTACCTTGTGGAAGGTACAGGAGACTCACACCAAAAATAAACAATGGTTACACCTAGTGTAGAGTCTGATCCTCTTACATATGAGGAAGCAATGAAATCACAAGATGCTTCTTTTTAGAAAGAAGCTATCAATGATGAAATGGATTCCATCATGGGAAACAAGACCTGGAAATTGGTCAACTTACCTCATGGTTCCAAACCAATAGGTTGTAAGTGGATATTTAAAAAGAAAATGAAAGTTGATGGAACTATAGACAAGTTTAAAGTAAGGCTATTAGCCAAAGGATATACTCAAAAATAAGGTATAGATTATTTTGATACCTATGCACCAGTTGCTAGAATAACTACCATAAGGGTACTTATTGCTTTAGCTTCTATATATAAATTTCATATTCACCAAATGGATGTGAAGACCACATTTTTAAATGGTGAATTAGATGAGGAAATTTATATGCATCAACCTGAGGGATTTATTATACCCAGAGAAGAACAAAATGTGTGTAAGTTAGTTAAATCATTATATGGTTTAAAGAAAACACTTAAACAATGGCATGAGTGAAAGGACCCGACCCCGATTTAGTTTCCTAAACCAACAATAGACCCCTTCTGAAAACATGAACTTTAAAAAATCATAAAAATTTCGGCAGAGTTCCACTATATCGCATATTTACCATAAACCTGCAGCGGAAAATACACTTCATCCTATGCCACAAAAGCCAAACCATGGGCACCAATCCCATCCGGATTTCTCAAAAACATTTCATAACATAAAGTAATAAACAAAACTGTAGCTTTACAGAAATCTAGGAAAATCATGTGAAAATATAAACATAATAGTACTCAGAGCGACCTCTAGTATATACATATATACACAACAGTAGGCCAAACTAGAAACCTACTGAGAAAGGAAAAGTGGCTCGAATACTAAGCCTCAAACCTCGACGTGCGACACCTGAATCCAAACTGCAAACTGGACATTGAAAAAAAAACAGCCCAGGGAAAGACATATAAACCGTTAGAGTGAGTGGACGAAAATAAATGTCTTTCGCCGAATATATATATATATATATATGTGTGTTTATAAAACATATGCGAGTCTAAATGCATAAAAATCATATGGTACAAGAGGGAGACTCTAACTCCTCACGCGTACAGAGCATGCATCGAAAATCCCACGGGGTCACTCATGGACACATCCGCGCTAGTACAGTCTGAATCACGAGATCTCTGATCCTCACGTGATTCCAGCCACAAAGGCCTCAGGTCAGGGTATCTGCTCCCCCTGTAAAGACCTTAGGTCAGGGTAACAGTCCCCCCCCCCGGTAAACATCCTCGGGGTTCAGCCGAGATGATAAGTGTATCGAAACAACTACTACTGAGACTGTACTATGTGTAAACCAAATCATAAACGTTTCCATGCAAATGCATAAAGCGTAATATAAAAGCATAGTCGTAATGCATAATTATAAAAGTATATTCGTAATTGCATATTCATAGAACACATGCTCGTATCATTCATAACCATAACTGCATGTTTATGCTCGTAAAATGTATATAAAAGACTCGCAACCAACAGTGAAAAGAAATGTCCACTCACAGACAAGCACAACGCAAAACCATGCTAATCCCCTGATCCGGCGGAAGATCCCTCGCCAACCGTACGATCTCGATCTCCTGAATAACAAGGATACGATCAATACATATTGAAACACATCATACAGAGCTAATACGTCGAGAACCCCGCGTTCTCGAAAGACGTATCGCTCGAAATATCAACGAGGATAGCAAAATTCCCAAAATACACCCAAACAACCCTCGTCCCAAAATAAAATACTCAAATCAACTCGAAAACCTCACCATTACGTTCAGCACGCGAAAACAAGCGAAACGACATAAAACTTGCCAAAAATTCACCTCGCCGGAAAACCGCCGTGCACGGCGGCGCGTGAGGCCGGCGGCGCCAGAAAACTCATCGGCCCAGAAAACTACAACCAATATATGGATTTGAAGATCTCGTCATTTCCAACAACTTTGTAGTTCAATGCTAAGCCCAATTTTGACCGGAAAACACCCAAAACTCACCTTGAAGTCAAAAACTTCGCCGGAATTCAATTTCTCCGATCGGCCACCACCGGGCAATGCAAGGGCTGAAACCACTTGGAATAGACTCACATCTCCATGGGATACAAAACCCCTATAACCTCAACCCCCATCTCCTCCGTCTCCGCCACCTTCGTCGCGGGCGAAAACCGCCGGAATTCCCAAACTTTAACAAGCCACAACTTCTTCATCCGGTAACCAAAATGAGTGATCCACCTATCAAAAAAACGAGGAGCTCAAGCCTAACAACTTTCATGAAGAAACCACGGCCAAAAGATGCCGGAATAAGGCACATCGAGTTGACTCGATCAACTCAGCCCAGGTTTCCCAAAATGGAAACTTCCCGAAATATCACGTATTTATAACGTACAATTATACCGTACATATACAACCCCAAATCAACGACTACGGTTCAAAACAAATCCGATCAAGATCGAACGATCACGATTAAATTAACATTTTCGACTATTTCACTAACCAACTTCAAAACTCGATAAAATATTGCTCGCTTATCCGAAACATTCCCCAAAAATTTGCATGAGCTCGAAATTAAATCCTCTACAACTTTTACGAAGGAACCCATATCAAATTCTCGCCTGATAATTTAGTCGCAAACAAGACCGCCAAATCGACCAATTACGGCAAAACCACGACTAATCGCGAAACTCGCAAATCAAGCCGATTAACATACAATTTCCGGTTCGGGTTGTCACAAATCTACCCCCCTTACAAAAGTTTCGACCTCGAAATTTACATACCTGCTAGGAGAACGAAGCTACTACTCACACAAACTATTCTGGCTGCAACATGGCCACATTACTGCATGACTTCTGTACAAATACAAACACCAACCGAATACTCCTATTCCAGAGAATCTACTCTCGACAATTAAGAACATCCAACGGTTTCACAACATGAACTGAACTGAAACTGTCTGCACAGAAGTTCCTGAGACACGATATTATCAGTTGGTTAGAAATATACGTCCACAATCACGATACATGAAATACGTCATATACATAAGCCATCCCTGATAATCATTCTCAAATGAAAAACCATAACGCCCATATCCATACTAATCTCACATGATTCCATGAACCGCAACAACAACTTGTCGCGCCAACAAATATACATAACTCCTTTCCATGGCGATAGCTAGAAGGATACTCAATTACCATATATACTCTGATTGACATTTGCGCAATCATTATTGATAATCCGACAACTTAAGTTTGTTAAGAAAAATCAGCATGTTATCTGTCAACTCTAGCACACTAACTGAATTGATAACGCTTCCTTACTAACTTTATACCAGCATAGCCGAATACTATCCGGTTGAACATAAAATACTTAATAACATGGTATCTGGATATTCAAATAGAAACTGTAATCATAGGCAAATTTTGCTCAAATGCTGACACTTCATAAGAAAATAATTGTAACACACATAATCTGCCTTTATATAACAACATCTCACCTCTTATATGCAAGAAATCAAGAAATCCACCAACATACAATTTACTAAATAATGATCAAAATTCTGGAGTTCACGAGCTCGATAAGAAGAAAATGATCGAACCAAGAATTAATAACAAAACCATTGGCTCAATAACTGCGATATAAAAGAAAACACTTCTAACACAGATTTCTGACTGAAGCAGTATTCACGATTCCTGAATATGCAATAATGTAACGCCAGATTTCTAGCTAAACATATCAGCAATAAAATCAAATTCTTTTCTCAATAATGAAGTCAGTAGCACCGTAATACATGAAAAGTCTAACACAATTTGGCGATAAAAACAAACTAACCACAAAACTTCCGAATAATTGCCACGTTAATAGGTTTACTCCAGATCAACACCAACATACTTTAATAATAATAATAATACAAGAAATCTAACGCCACAAACCAGAAACTGTACTTACTAAATCTGATATCTCTCCCTCTGCTGTACATCCCTGGAAATAAACAAAAATATCGCCAATGCAGTCGATAACGAATTCACCCGAATATACTTGATACACACGAGTCATGATACTTATATAGCAACAGATGCGTTCAATAAAACAAACTGCAATACTGACAATTATTTAAATCACGCATATCACATCTGATAGATACACAGCAACATCGAACCACAAACTCTGCTAAAAACCTCAACATTTCCCTTTCACTGTCCTGCTAGAATTTGGTGTCAACTCGGGCCAAACAGGTAAAACGATCTCAATACTCTAACCACTGACTGAAAGCTTCATCCTTCGCAATAACCTACCACTGACAAACTGTATGGTCCAAAAACAGACCAGCAACCACTACAATTCTCTGCTCAGAAATCAACATATAAACGCTCATACACACATAACCGGGAAAACCGTGCCACACATATCCTTGGATCCACACTGCTCATCCAAACCCAAAACTCACATTATCAAGTCGCATGTCCGCTAATCCTCAACAGAATCTAACACCTTACTGACACGGAAACCACGTCAAGGAGGCATCCTAATGAATAAAACATTTTTCACAACAAACAAGACGTAATCATGGAACTTCAAAATTTGAAAGCATACAACACCCAGAGCATTGATGAGTATCCACCGGCCTGTCAGGTGATCGCTCCAGACATGCTGTACATTCTCAAATATCCTTAGTGAACACGACTACAGAAGTCTACAGAACCTAAAACTTAATGCTCTGATACCAAGCTGAAAGGACCCGACCCCGATTTAGTTTCCCAAACCAGCATCAGACCCCTTCTGAAAACATGAACTTTAAAAAGTCATAAAAATTTCGGCAGAGTTCCATTATATCGCGTAGTTACCATTAACCTGCAGCGAAAAATACACTTCATCCTATGCCAAAAAAGCCAAACCGTAGGCACCAATCTCATCCGGATTTCTCAAAAACATATCATAACGTAAAGCAATAAAGAAAACTGTAGCTTTACAGAAATTCGAGAAAATCATGTGAAAATATAAACATAATAGTACTCAGAGCGACCTCTAGTAAATACATATACACACAACAGTAGGCCAAACTAGAAACCTACTGAGAAAGGAAAAGTGGCTCGAATACTAAGCCTCCAACCTCGACGTACGACACCTGAATCCAAACTGCAAACTGGGCATTGAAAACAAAGATCCCAGGGAAAGACATATAAACTGTTAGAGTGAGTGGACGAAAATAAATGTCTTTTGCCGAATATATATATATATATATATATATATGTTTATAAAACATATGCGAGTCTAAATGCATAAAAATCATATAGTACACGAGGGAGACTCTAACTCCTCACGCGTACAGAGTATGCATCGGAAATCCCGCGGGGTCACTCATGGACACATCCATGCTAATACAGTCTAAATCACGGGATCCCTGATCCTCACGTGATTCCAGCCAGAAAAGCCTCAGGTCAGGGTATCTGCTCCCCCCTCCCCCAGGTAAAGACCTCGGGCCAGGGTAACAGTCCCCCTCCCGGTAAACATCCTCGAGGATCAGCCGAGATTCTAAGTGTATCGATATAACTACTACTGAGACTATACTCTGTGTAAACCAAATCATAAAGGTTTCCATGCAAATGCATAAAGCGTAATATAAAAGCATATTCGTAATGCATAATTATAAAAATATATTCGTAATTGCATAATCATAAAACACATGCTCGTATAATTCATAATCATAACTGTATGCTTATGCTCGTAAAATGTATATAAAAGACTCGCAACCAACAGTGAAAAGAAATGTCCACTCACAGACAATCACAACGCAAAAACTAATCCCGTGATCCGGCGGAAGATCCCTCACCAACCGTACGATCTTGATCTCCTGAATAATAAGGATACAATCAATACATATTGAAACACATCATACGGAGCCAATAAGTCGAGAACCCCGCATTCTCGAAAGACGTGTCACTCGAAATATCGACGAGGATAGAAAAATTCCCAAAATACAACCAAACAACCCTCGTCCCAAAATAAAATACTCAAATCAACTCAAAAACCTCACCATTGCGTTCAGCACGCGAAAACAAACGAAAGGACATAAAACTTGCCAAAAATCCACCTCGCCGGAAAATCACCGCCAGCCGCCGGAAAACTCATTGGCCCAGAAAACTGCAACCAATACATGGATTTAAAGATCTCGTCCTTTCCAACAACTTTGTGGTTCAATGCTAAGCCCAATTTTGACCAGAGAACACCCAAAACTCACCTTGAAGTCAAAAACTTTGCCGAAATTCAATTTCTCCGATCGGCCACCATCGAGCACGGCAAGGGCTGAAACCACTTGGAATTGACGCACCTCTCCATGGGCTACAAAATCCCCAAAAACTCAACCCCATCGCCGCCGTCTCTGCCACCTCCGTCGCCGGCGAAAACTGACGGAATTCCCCAAACTTTAACAAGCTATAACTTCTTCATCCGGTAACTAAAATGAGTGATCCATCTATCAAAAGAAAGAGGAGTTTAAGCCCAACAACTTTCATGAATAAACCATGGCCAAAAGATGTCGGAATAAGGCATATCGACGGCCACAAAGTCACGGCCAGAAATATTGAACAAGGTGAGTCAACCCCGAGTTGACTCGGTCAACTCGGCCCAGGTTTCTCAAAATGGAAACTTCCCAAAATATCACGTATATATACCATACAATTATACCATACATATACATCCCCAAATCAATGACTATGGTTCAAAACAAATCCGATCAAGATCGAACGGTTACGATTAAATTAACATTTTCGACTATTTCACTAACCAACTTCAAAACTATGTAAAATACTACTCGCTTATCCGAAACATTCCCTAAAAATTTGTATGAGCTTGAAATTAAATTCTCTACAACTTTCACGAAGGAACCTATATCAAATTCTCGCCCGATAATTTAGTCGCAAATAAGACCGCCAAATCGACCAATTACGGCAAAACCGCGACTAATCGCGAAACTCGTAAATCAAACCGATTAACATACAATTTTCGGTTCGGGTTGTCACAATGAGAAATTCGATAAGGTCATTATCTTCAATGGATTCAGAATACATGAATTTGATAAGTGTGTTTATAGCAAGTTCTAAAATAATAAGGGAGTGATCATCTGTTTATACGTTGATGACATGCTCATATTTAGAATGGATATTGAAAGCATAGAATCGACTAAGAAATTATTATCTTCTAGTTTCGATATGAAAGATATGGGAGAAACTAATGTCATTTTGGGTATAAGAATTAAAAGAGGTAATGATGGATTAGTTTTAACTCAATCACATTACATGAAAAAAGTTCTTAGAAAATTCAACCATTATGATAGCAAATCAGTTTCTACTCCTTTTGATTCAAATTTGAAACTAAATCAAAATAATGGTAGAGTCATAAATCAATTAGAATATTCTAGAGTGATTGGATGCTTAATGTATGCCATGTCTTGTACTAGGCTGGATATAGCTTTCGTTGTATGCAAGCTTAGTAGGTATACTAGCAATCTTGGACAGGTACATTGGAATGTAATCTCTAAAATATTAAGGTACTTAAAATGTACAATTGAATACGGAATATATTATAGTGGGTATATTTCGGTTTTAGAAGGATTTACCGATGCTAGTTGGATATCCGATAATGAGGATCATAAATCAACTACGGGCTTGATATTTTCACTTGGTGGAGGAGCCATATCATGAGGCTCAAAGAAACAAACTGTAATTTCATATTCCACCATGGCAGCAAAATTTATAGCTTTGGCTTCATGTAGTAAAGATGTGGAATGGCTAAGAAATTTACTACTAGAAATTTCGATATGGCCTAAATCAATGTCTCCAATATCTATTCATTGTGATAGTCAAGCTACACTATCACAAACTTATTGCCAGGTATATAGTGGCAAATCAAGGCACATTGGTTTGAGGCATAGCCAGTGAGACAATTGATAATACACAGGGATAAAACCGTTGATTTTGTAAGATCATGTCATACTTTGGCTGATCCATTAACAAAATAACTTGCAATGGATTTGGTGTGGAAAACATCTAAAGGAATAGGGTTAAAGTCCAACTTTAATGATCACCAATGATAGAAACTCAACTCAACACTTGTAACAACAAGATCTTGAGTTCAATGAGCAAAAGTACATCATATGTAGTGATTGCAAGCACTAAATAAATTAAATGAGTATATATGAATAAACACATATATATCATATCCATTCCGAGGTAGAAGTGCTTGGTACATGTAATGAATGGAAGATGTTGAGTTATAAATAAAACTCTTAATAAAAATGACGGAAAGTACTTTAGTTATATGTGTACTACATGCTTACCTATATGAGTGTAACAGGTGGTGCCACATTCTATGCGACTTGGGCTAGTCTCTAGAGCACTCGTGAAATGGATACAGACGCAAGGCCAATCCACGCGTCGGCTTTTAAGAACACTCAAAAAAAGTAGAAAGCTAGTGTGTGAAAGGTGTCCGGTTAGATCACAATAAGATCACAAATTCAAAGCAAAGCTACTTCGCCATCTTGATTTAACTTTGATGTGTTCTTACTAAGCAAAGATTCAAGTCAACAAGACACCTTAGTTTATGCGATACGTTTTCCAAGAATTTGCTCAAGGATTTTTCAAACATTTTCAAATAGTTTTTAAACTCAAAATAAATTTTTATATTTTGAAAATGGTGAAGGATTGTTGGATAATTTGCAAAATATGAAAAGTTGTATCAGTTGAAGGGATATAATGGTTAACCAAACCCTTATATTTGTTGGAATTAAATCGACATAACCTACTGAAATAGATGAAGGGATGCAACCCTTTGGTGACTTAATTTGTTGTAAGACACCAACGAGAAGGAATGCAACCTTTGATTAAAAATGTTGGTTCAATTGAAGAGGCAGCACGACTTCTATAAATAGGAGAGGTTCATGCCATATTTCAATCATCCAAAAATTATTCTTTCCTGTCTCTCCTCCCCTCAAGTCTCTAGCAATTCTCCTCCTATCTTTCTAGTTTTTATACGTACAAAATCTAGAAATTATTATTCTGCAGGAATAATTTCTAGTAACCTTGAGCTCTCTTTTAAAACCTTCGATTGAGTGTTAGGTTGATCTTCGTTAGTGCAAACCAACGATCAACAATAGCAAATTTCTAGGCTTCATTGTATCCTAAAAGCTTAATTGATTATTCCCCCTTGCATACTAAGTAGTGGGGCAATTAAAGTCTAAAGGAAAACGTAAACCTTTACGTGCCTTTGAAGCATTTTTCCTTCTTTTGTCATACCCACAAACACAAAAGGTCCAACAATTATCAGTTATATTCAATAACAATTGGCACTTCTTCAATACTCTTGGATGCAATTGTGAGTGGCACCTGAGTCAATCAAGGCATGTAACAACTTTTGGCTGCCTCCCATAGTTGTTTTAACTTGCATGGTTCTCAAATTATCACCACCCTCTAGTGAATTTAATTAAATTAGTGATTGTTCCTCAGGACCCTCTAACAACATCTGATTCAGTTGTCCCCTCTCCATTGGTTTCTCTTCATTGGTATCTTCTTCTACTTCATATCCCTCCAGATACATTAGCTTCACCTTCTTGCAACTGTGACCTAGCCCAAAAGGCCCCTTGTAAGCATAACACAAGTTATTCTTTCTACAGTATTCAAATTCAACTTCAGTCATTTTAGGCCATGGTGGTTTGTTGACATTATTTTTGACTGCTGGTCTAGAAGCTTGTCTTGTTTGCACACTTTTGTAGGCACCTTGAGTCTGTTGATGCCCATTTGGTTGAGAAAAAGGTTTGTTGAATTGCCTTGTAACCTGCTTATGCCCCATATACTTTCTCTCAAATGTCAGAGCTAACTCAAATGCTTCAAACAAATCTTTAGATTTTAGAGACTTAACATCTACCCTTATATCTTCCTTCAACCTTGATATAAAAACAAGTCATCAATGCATCATCATCAAACCTTGTGGCTCTACAGCTAAGCTTAGTAAACTGAGCTCTATATTCCACCACTCCACCTGTTTGAGTGAGCTTAGCTAAAGCAGATTGGTAGTCAATCTGACCAGAAGTTCCAAAATGCTTAACAATGAAAGCTGCAAAAGTTTCTCATGTCATGACCAATGCTTCTTCCTTCACTCTCCTCTTGTAGAGCCTCCAAGCATCAGCTGCTTTATCTCTCAAATGCAGCATAACCACAGTGACTTTTCTTTCCTCAGGGATCTGATACAAGCCAAAAATCTCTTCTACATGATTGAGCCACTCCATGGGGTCTCCTCCTGAAAGGTAGGGAAATCAAGCATCAACTTCTTCATGGTGGGTAAGTCAGAATCCTAAGCTAGTATAAAAGGTTAGTCATTTAGTGGTGGAAGTTTAGGAAAATTTGGTGGTGGATTGTTAAAGACATTTGGGACAATTAAGGGCATTGGCTTATGAGTGTTTAGATTTTGTGGTTGTGGTTTATATTTAGGTGTTTGTGGTGGGTGGTGGTTTGTGTTGAATACACAGGAGAGGCTCTATACTGAGGGATTTGCTGTTGTCTAACAGTGTAAGGGATAAATGGTGGAGCTTGTGACCTCAAAGGTGAAGAAAACATTATACCCTCCATTTGTTGTGAATACATGTGTGTTGAAGGATCAAACCCTAGATTATACCGCAGAATAACCTCACTGTAAGAAAATCTGGGCCTATTTTGGTCTTGCTGTAGATTTACTCTACTAGTACTAGCTCCATCATTCATAGCACCAGTCATATATCGAGAATAAAGTGGTAAAGCAGCCATACCAAGATAATGTCTAGGGAAGATATTATCAAATTTAGGTGGAGTAGACTGTAAGGGTGTAGATCTATTGCTCTGCAACTCTCCTATACCAAATCTATTGCCCAAGGTGGATACGCTATCTGGCACCACCATATTCTGCAGTCATATCTCTCTGAGCTCTTCCATCACCATAGATATTGAATCTTGCAACTCTCTGAAATGCTCTCTAGTATCCTCCTTATGTATCTGTATATCCAATTGTAGAGGATTCCCTTCGTGTATATTGGATAGTGTTTGCAGTGTTATCACTGACGACGGCAACAATGGGCCGTTCATGGTCTAGAAACATGGATCTGAATACCAATTTGCAGTGAACTAGGGTTTAACAACTAAGAAAACAAGATTGAAAAGCTAAGAACAGAAAATTAGGTTTTGCAAAGGAAAAACTGCTAGTTTAGTCACTCATGTTTGGCAGATGAGACAAAATGGTCACTCATGTTTGAAAAATATCGCTTTACTCATCCATGTTTTCCTTTGTCATTCAGATTTATCATTTTGTTCATTTTAGATGTTAAACACTATATATGTGACACATATGTGCTTTACTTAAATGAATATTTTTTTCTTTCCCAAGCTAATAAACTTACTAATATGCACATTACAAATTTATTTTTTTAATGTTCAAAATAGACAAAGTGACCAATCTGAATGATAATGTACAACTAGAGTGACAAATCCGATATCTGTCAAACATTAGTGACAAATCCGCCCCATCTGTCAAATATGAGTGACCAAACCAGCAATTTTCCTTTTTGCAAATCATCGTCGACTTTCATTCATGCACAAAGCGAAGAATATATACAGGATTGTTGGCATAACGACAATATGAATGGATGGGTGATCAACCCCCACATGTCCATGAATGAACGGCTCACAGCTCGAGACTGTTATATGAACAGCAAACTAAAACGACGTCGTTCCTAACTCTAATATCCACGCTTAAGATTTAAGAGCATGCTCCAGAACGAGTGCTTGATCTTGGGATCACATCAACCTTCAATCGAGCTCGACTCGGTCTTGCCCTGAACACCGAAAACTAATTAGGATGGGACAACAGACAAGGCTCTCCGAGACTATTCAGTTTTTTAGACACTAACTTGTAATGTAACTGGTCCTTAAGGAAATGGAACATTTATAGTAGGCATCAAGTGATTCTGAGAATTTTAGTAGCCAGAAGTACCAAGTTGTGTGTAAACTCGCTGTTCATTTTATTAGGAGTATCAAGTTGTTTACCTCAAATCTGATTTTGCTGTTTACCACTTTGTTGTTCCTTCCAAGTAGGAAAAAGGAGCTATAGTGTATGCATCGGCTGATCATTTGATTTACTGTGGTCCATGTGTGTCACATTTGGGGATTCTCGGCTCTTCTCAACGCCTAAAAAATGCCTAATAAGGTCATCTAACAGTCATGACTATTGATCTTTTCTCTATTTGATGGGCTGGCACAGCATATTATGCCTCAGCACCTAATTTTTCTATATAATTCTTTCTAATTTAGGCTTCTGTTTATCTTGTTCTTTGCTAAACCTAAGCATCAGAGAGATTGGATTTTCTTATGAACTTGGTGATTTAGAGAAATGTTCTGTGAATCCTATGTAACAATCTAAAACAAAAAGAGGAATCCCAAGTGCTATTTACATCTGCTATCTATTTCAGTCACATTTAAAGTTTAAGTTTTATATTTCTGTTTTCAAAAGAGCAGGCCGTACATTTTATGCAAATCCTTTGGTATGAGTTTCATCGCTGCTTTCTTCCACATACACATTGCGAGGGTCATGCCGATGAGAGGTCGCCAAAAGTTTTAGAAGCCAGAGTGTTTTTTCAAAATTTCACGTTTCTGGTACCCTACAAATAAAAATTGGATATTCATTTTTTACTTATGTCAAACATCTAGAATTTCAAGGTTCGAATATGATATGTAAGTTTTAGTCTTTGGTCTGATTGATTTCCAAGTGAGTCTTTGTTTGTATTTAGGTCGATGTACTGTACAGCTTAATAATGTTCATCAGTGACCTGTCTGTGTCAATGTAAAAGGGCTTTTCCAGTAAACTATTGCGAATCTTTCTTAGCTTCAAATGAAATTGTGAATCTATTGGTGTTTGTAACATTAGTTCTCTAGCAATAAGCAGCAACGAGGTCTATAGATATTTGTTAAGCTACACTGCCCAAGTTCAAAAAGTAATTTTTTGGGTCAAGCATTACTCGGAAGGGGATTCATGTCCGACTGGTCAAAACGTCTGAATGTAATCTTATAACTGTACAACTTCTCTATACATGTCTCAGTGACCTCTAGCTTTTGATAACTCATCTTTATGAATTGCATCGAGCTGTAAGTTGTACTGAACAAAGACGAGGTCCTTCAGACGTTCTTGACTCTGTGCGTTTTTTTAAATGAAAGATGAGTTTGCCTATACCCAATTGACTTTCAAGTTTGGCTGAGAATGCGGATTGCCAAGCGAGCCACCATTTCAGCTACAATTATGTGAAAGAGAAATCAGCTCAAACTTGCAGATATGATTAAAACATAGTGATAGAATTTTACCTTGGCATCATGGGTTGTTGGACAAAGTAAAACCAAAAGATCAAACAGCTTCCATCAAACAAGACCAAGGAAAACTAAACAATAAACCTTAATCCACGTTAATATCCATTATCTCACAATTAGAGTTTAGAAATGATGACATAAAAGCAACTTTAATCGAACAGCTTCTTCACAGTAAGAAGTCACAACACACACTTAAAACGTAAAAGTAACAATCAAATCTAATATATAGTACTATTAAATATATCAAAATGTCCAAGCTCCTTCTTGCTGCAGGAGTCTTCTGGCAGTACTGTCTTGCAATTCATCCAACAATCTTCTTCTCAACTTCCACGTGAAAAGATATTAAAGAAGGGCATCCACGTGCCAAGTTTTCCAATTCATGTTCACTAATTTCACGCAAACAACACATTAGACCAAGGACTTTCAAGTGCCGGTGACCAGAAAATGATTGAATGTCGGCTACGGTGAGCATGCAATTTCTAAAATTCAGATTAAGTATCTCTAAGTTGAGGCAGTTTTCAGCAAGATTGACAACAGTGCGAACTGTCATTTCGTATGTCGCACTCAAGTCCAATTTCTTCAGGGTTGGCACTGCATAGATTGCCACACCTCCCACATCAGTGATGTTACGAACGAAGGTCCAAGTGCTCAATTGATTTAGAGCAAGACCCATCCGCCAAAAAAGTCACTCCAGTATCTGTAAGAGCAACCGCACCGGCGAGTACCCGACGAAGATTTGCTCGAGGTTTAGGTGGGGCCGGCCGGATTTGCTCGAGCACCACAGTTTTGGATCGCGCACCGGCGAGCAGCACGCCGAACAGTCGTTGTTGATGATTTTCTCCGGCAAATGGACGAGCAAAATATGCTACGGAGCTTGCTCGATTGCCTGGTGGATCCCACGGCACGTGGGTGACGTCAGGCGAGTAGATTTTTTTTGGGGTCAGGCACGTGCAATGCACGCGCCAGTAAAAGTAAAAAAAAAAATTAACGGGCGAATGAGATGCTGACACGTGGCTTACCAGCTAGTTAATTAAACTCCAACGGTCCTATTGATCTGGGCCATCCATTTTGAATCAGAAAGTTTGATCCAACGGCTTAGATTTGAAGGAAACGGCTACTGGAAAATTAGAACAGAAATAAACTGAAAAATCTCCAAAAAATAGTAAAAAATTCCAAAAATTCTCAAACTCTCCCAAAAATTTACCTATAAATACTACTTCAATTTTTTATCAACTCACACCAATTTGTGCACAACAAATTGCACTTTTCCATCCATTTCCTCTCTCATTTCGTTTAGCATTTGTTCCAAAATAATGGGCACACATTGGCTTCATTCCGAAGATTTACAAATGTGCATCTCTTTTGTGCTTCATAGCGTTGATGAATACGACGGCAACAAACAAAAGAGGAAGAAATTGAGGGAGACAATTCATGGCGATTATGTGAAAAATTGGAAGCCAACACAAGGTGAGTATCCTCCGAAAGAGCCGAGGACCCGAATCGCGCTTGCGTCTCACTACAACAAGTTCAAGCTACTCTTGTAAAAATGGGGCGTATGTTTGTACCCGGCATGGCAACGTATAGCTAGCAACACTTCGCTAATGGATGAAGTAAGTTTATTTTTTTGTAGCATACATTATATAAATTTTATTTCATTGGATGAATTAAATTATGTAATTTATATATTTAATTTGAATAAAATATGTAGCATGGTGAAATAGCTAATATAATTATTTTATTAGGTCAAGCAAGCTCAACCATGTTACTATAAGAAAAAGAAGAAAGTGTTTACACACTTTGAATGTTGGGAAGTGGTTAAGAATCATCCATCTTTCATTTCGGTTCTACCAAGTACTCCATCTCCATATGCAAGTAGTTATCAACCTATTCCTTCCGCCACCGAATCATCTCCAACCATTAATTTGGATGACGAAGAAGTGAATGAGACACCTCAAAGCCACGTGGCCGCTCCCGGAGTCCGCCTAGACCAATAGGAACCAATGCGGCAAAGGAAGCGAGGCGGTAAAAGAAACAAGGTAAGACTCCTATTGAGCAACGAATTGAGGTTTTGCATACCATTGCTAGTGACCAAGCATCATGGCAATCCAAGAGGATAACGCATAATGAAAGTGAGCTTAATTATTACGCGGAGTACATAGAAATTCAAAGGCGGAATGAAGCAAGGGCGAATGAAGAGTTACGATTGAAGAAACAAAAGGAGGAAACGAGGATCATGACAATGGATTTGGAGGCAATGACCCCAATCTCAAAAAGATATTTTACCAAGAGAAAATTAGACATCCTTAATGAAGGAGAACCTAGTCAAGATCAACCTACCGATAAAACATATTCGGATTGTTATCACCCAAGTCGCGTGCTCTTTCCATAGTAGTTATAGTATTGTACTAAGAATAAATCTAGGTTTGGCTCGTCATTTTATGTAATTTAAATTTTCTAGAAATAAAGATGCAATTTATTTATTAAGATGAAATTGAAATACACATTAAATTAAAACACATGCTTAATAATTAAACACACATACTAAAATTAAACTAAAATTAAACACAAGCTTAATAATTAAACACACATATTTAGGATAATATTTAGAGTATGTCGCCGGTTTCCAACCTCCAATTGTGCTTCACCAAGTCCTTCTGGAGCTTTCTATCGATGTAACCTGATTCAAGATCGGCAACACGGTCATGAAACCGTTGTATATTGGTTCTATCTCTACTAATTGGCTCAAAAGGAATGCGATTCCCTTGTTCATCCATCGGCCCATCATAAACCCGGAAAGCCCTCGATGGATTTTGCACGTCTTCTTCTTCCTCGTCCTCATCCTCATCCTCTACGTACTCTTCCTCAATAATCATGTTATGTAATATGATGCAAGCTAACATAATGGTAGTCATTACCTATTTGTGGTGCAGTGTACAACTATGACGAATAATTGCCCATCGAGATTGCAAGATGCCAAATGTCATCTCCACATCTTTCCGGTATGCCTCTTGTTTCTTTGCGGAGATTTTGATGCAAGCTAACATGATGGTAGTCATTACCGATTTGTGGTGCAATGTAAAACTATGACGAATAATTGCCTATTGAGATTGCAAGATGCCAAATGCCCTCTCCACATCTTTCTAGTATGCCTCTTGTTTCTTTGCGAAGAGTTTATTTTGCGGCGTCTGGGGATTAGAAATTGTTTTGATGAATGTAGAGTACCTTAAATATATTCCGTCAGTCAGATAATAAGCGTGGTTGTACCTCTCTCCATGGACTTCATAGACGGCACTTGGGCCTCTTCCTGCAAGGACCTCTGAAAACACATTAGATAGGTGGAGCACGTTAATGTCATTTTTGGCTCTAGGACACCCGAAGAAACTGTGCCATATCCACGTATCATACGAGGCCCACCACCTCCAGGATAATAGTTGGGCGACCCTTTAGACCTGAGTATGCCCCTTGGTAGGCGGTTGGGCAGTTCTTCCACTCCCAGTGCATGCAGTCGATGCTTCCAATCATGCCTGGAAAGCCTCGACGTTAACCTTTAGCTAGGAGTCACGTGAGGTCTGCCGGTGTTGGACTACGGAGGTATTTTGGACCATAGATTTGATACACTTGGCTGCAGAAATCCTTCATGCATTCTAGGGTAGTCGATTCCCCCATCCTTATAATTTCAGTGCACTGATCCGCAGCTGCCCCGTACGCCAACATTCGTAGAGCATTGGTCAGCTTTTGTTTGGGAAGAAGCCCTAGCAATCTAGTTGCGTCTGGTCTTTGATGCTAAGATTGGTCGTGGTTACAGAGATCCGTCATGATGATGTTGAATCGGTTTCTGCTCATCCTATATCGCTGGCGAAATTCTGTCGCCTCGAAGTTGGGACGTTCGATGAAGTAATCAGCCATGAGATTGTGTCCCCTAGATAGCCTCTGTCGTGGATGATTCTGTTTTTTACCGCGACGTGAACCACTTGGTCGTGAAGGTTCATCATCGTCTTGTGCTTCCGCCATGACCACCTGATCAATGAATTATTGCTCCATGTCGTCATCCTCTTCTTGTTGACGTTGTCTCCGCCTGAAAAAATTGGGGAAGCTAAAAGGATCCATCAGAGTGATGAACAAGGAAATGTTGCTAAGTGTTTAGAGAGATGAGTTATCTGCTCGGATTCTTGTAGATGGTATGAGTATAGAATGAGTGATAGATAAACGTTTTATAGCCAATTGTAGATAATCTGATCGTTAAAGATGAACACATGTGTCGCATAGTAATTGGTCGAAAATCTTACCGAAAATCTGGTTAAATTATTTTGTCGACGACGCTATCTCGTAGCAACACATGTCGGATCGGCATTGGTCGAAAATCTAGTCTAATTATTTTACCGACAATGACACATGACGGTGACACATGTCAATTTTTAATTAGTAGAAAATATTTTTGAAAATCTTGTATAATTACTATCGATAAAGACACGTGTCACATTATTATTGGTGGTAAATCTATCCGGTAAATAATTTTTAAACATTTCACAACATGACAAAACTGATTTACTTAAAATAAATAGTGAATGGGTGTGTGCAAAACTTGATTTGCTTGAGCAAATCTTGGATGTGTTTTGCTTGAAACAAAATACGCTCTTATTTTGTTTCTTGCTTTGCTCATGGGTGCTGATGCTCTAATATCTGAGCAAGAAGCTTATGGGGGACACATCGAGGTCCCAATTGTTTCAAGGACTTTGTCAGTAAGGTCAGTAGCCCAATCACAATAAGTCATTTCCAAATGGGATAAGTTGTTTACTGCTAAAGATATGAGGTCCTCAAATCCCACCGTCCAAACCCCTCTGTCTCATCATAATCTTGGACAATTTGGGACACCCATTGGCGACAGCGCACAGACCTTCGGACCCGACTTTCGAAACTCTCTTGATTCTTTCATTTCTTCCCTTTCTTCCTCCACTAAGAACATCCGGTTCCTTAGTACTAGTAGAATCCAGAAAAAAAGTCTCCAGATTGGGACATGCTTCGGCTACAAGTTTGAGTTGGTCCGAACTGTTCATGGGGATCCTTGTTCGAAATGAGACCAAGTTTGGGAACCTAGCTCGTAATCTAGGGAGAAACTTGAGTTTTAGAACAGTGATGGAGGATCGTGTCTGACCCACCACTCTCAGCCACTGCTTGCAGACCAGCGAGGCCTCATTTCGGTCATTTGGGTCATCAATCCGGTTCAAGATCAACCCCAGTTCTTCATCCGCAAGCATATTCATCATGTAAGGCAATGATAAAGCAGCAAATAATTGTTCACTGACCAATAAATACAAATCGCATTGAATGTGATCTCCCCAAATAACTGACCATGGGAGCTGACACTATGCAGTATCCTGATTTCATAAGAAACAAAATGCCAATTAGGAACTTATTCTAAATGAATTGAAGAAATGAAATGTCTAAGATAGCTAGACCAAGAATTGAGATATGAGCTACAACCAACCAGCACAAGTTCACATCCTAAAGGACCCCTAAAACTCATGTAATGACACTAATTCAGCCCAGATTTTAAACAGGAATGCATACAATTATCATCGACTTCCTACCACAATGAACAAAATAACATCACCAATCTTATTGAAAAACAATTAATTAGTGATTATGAGACAAATATTTCTCTAGTGTGCTTTAAAAATATATAGCGAGAGAGATATCAAGCAATGAAAAATCACCTTCTCACTCTCTCAATATCAAAAAATACTTTTCGTAGCAAGCCTTTACAACCTTTTGACCAAGATTACCACCAAATTCCAAACATGACAGCCATGAGATTGAAATGCCAAGTTTAAGAGAGGTCGAGGAACTCATGGCAGCTCGTCAATTTTGACCGAAATGAATGGTTTGGAATATCGATTGGAATTCTGAACTGAGGCTCTCGATTTGGGATCAATTGGGTTTCTGGTTTTAGGGTTTCGATTTGAGGATTGAATGAGTGAGTTGGATAGGATTTCAGCTTGATGAGTTTGGCGATGCGACATGCAAGGAGAGCTTGAAGACAAGCAGAATGACATTAGAGGAGACGACGAAGAGGAGAAGGGGTCAAGGAGACGGAGATGATGAGACTGAAAACAGGAACTGATGAGCTGCGAGATAACGTAAATCATTGCAAACTTTTTTTCTTTCTTCAAAAGAAAAAAAGCATTCCAAACTTTTTATTTATAAAAGAACTATTGTAAACTCGGGAGTGATTAAACTTAAAGAGAATCCGAAATTAACATGTGGCACATGAAATTCCCCATATGTAATGGCGGAGGTACCATGGGCCAAAGGGGGACATGACGCCCCTGCTTATGGGTTCAAAGCTTACTCTTTGCATCATATAAGGTTGTTCATTAAAACAGTTTCATCACAAAGATTCATTGGCCCCTCTCCATATTCATAACCAATAAGATACAGTCATTTGTATAAATATTGTTCATTTATTTTTTCTTTTTAGCTATATGCCTATATTTATGTGTCCTTGTTGTATAGAACTATTATTTGTCAACCGTAAAAAAATGCATTTAGCAATCAAAAGACAATGAAAGAATATTTCTCTTTGAATTTATATTTTATATTAATTAAGATACAAATTAGATCATGTTATTATTTTGAATAATTTTTCTATAAAAAATAATTATTTATTATTAATAAGATATTTTTCATTTCAACACCCCTTATGATATATTTGTAGCTCCGTTGCTGCCCATATGGTCCACATCTTTTAACCCCCAAACTAAACCCTACAACCAAAAGTCAAGACTGCCACAAACCAACCAAACTGCCTAAAAGCAAGAACATATTCGATTGTTATGGCATAATAAAATTGCGCAAGGCATAAATAAAGTAGCCGGTTGACATACGAGACCAAAAGAAATAGTCGGTTTACATAGACCGATAAGACATTAAACAATACTTTGTACATAGATATTTTTGACCTCAAAATTGTGTGATCTTAATAATTTATTTTATTTTATTTTTTGATCTGTGTGATCCTAATAAAAAGATAGAAACATATCACCGTAATAGCAAAGGGATACAAATAGGGTTGTACTTCAGTGTGTTAACGTAGTATGCATTAAAACACATGTTATAAAAGTGACCTGATATTACAGGTTAACCATTAATCGATAAACATATGTTTTAAGTTAAGGTGGTATGTAAACCTAAATAAGTAAATGTAAGACCATGTTTTGGTAACTTGTTAAAGTTACAAGTTTAAGGTTGAGAATGAACCTAAACAAGAAATTTACAACATAAAAATCAAATTTGTAGTTTTATGGTTCAATAAACATCTTAAAAGGTAACTACAACAACCATGTTCAGTACTTTTGTAAATCTTACCAGCAAAGACGCTGCCGATCCACCTCTCCGACTGCATTCGCGACCCCTCCGGCCTCCCGATCCCGCTTCCCGGAAACAACCCCAACCCCAACCCCATAGAGCTCCGAGTTCAGGTCCATCAAATGCTCCTCACTCTCCTCTTTATGCTCCTCACTCTCCTCTTTGAAGCTGCCTGTGTCCGATTCGTCACCGCCGTACTCAAAATAGTTGAAGTATGTATCAATCTACTCTCTCATTTCGTTTTGAACACTTTTGCTAAACACTTTTGATTTCTGCTTCGTTTCGTTAGTTTCTACTTCTTAGTGGCGATCTGCTGAAGTTTTTCATTGAAGATCTGCTAAAGTTTTCCATTGAAGCTTGTTTGTTTCATGAGAGTAATAATTAATAGAGATATGAAGTATCATGTAAGGCAGGTGTTTAGTGTGAGTGACTTACAAGTGTTCAGTGTTTAGAGATATTTCAGTCGCGATTGTGCTTTCCTGAATTCATGTTCTTATGCTTGGGCTATTGGGTAATGATCATTAAGTTATCTCATAGGAGAATAAAGCGGTTCATTTTGTCAATTGTGCAAATGTTCTCGAACTCGAAGAGTATATTGATGTAATGGTCTTTTTGTGACAAAGCAGAGAAGATGAAGATGAAGATGAAGAAGTGAATCTGTTTTGATTCATGACTGAATAGGAGTCCGGGGAAGGCTTCGGAGGATACTCAAATTTTAGAATTAGAAATTGAGGAATTGAAGGCTTGAAGGCTTCAGAGGGATACTAAAACTTCTACAGGTAAGAGGCCTGATTCCCAAATTTTATTGAATTTGAATCACACTATCTTCATTTTAGCTATTGATCGTATTCCTATTGATTCATTAGTTTTGCACTGTTTGGATTTATATTTATGACAGTATTTCCCATCTCTCCAAGCCAATTGGAGAATAAGTGAGCATCTGAGAATTTAGATTTGTTCAGAAGAAATTGGTAAAACAGAACAAAGAAAACATATCCTTAATCTGAACCAATTTGAAATATATGTCCTAGACAACCTTGAATACGAAGATGGAAGATCATACATGCAATTGGGGTTCTAAAGTTGTGCAAGCGAACGATATGTGAGTGCATTGTGCTGTAGATATAGCTAAAGATGAGCCTGTTGAAGCTTAATTCTTTGTCTCAAGTTTTTCCCAAAGTTTATCCCTTAGTCAAGTATGAGTGTTAAGTTTGGCCTGTTATCTGTGATTATGCATTTAAGTTGTGATTTTATGATTGTATTTATATAAAGAACTCTTGGTAGTGAAGTTTAAGAACTTGCATATCTGAATTTGCTGATATAAAACTGTTTAGTTTTGTTCAATACCCAATTTACTAAGAACCAAGTCAAACCACTTCAAGATCCCTGTATAGAACTATGAAAGCAGTTCCTTTGGTCTCGATGTACTGAGTTTTCTGAGGGCAATCTTAGAGCGGGGACATCTGTAAATGTTTGCATTTGTGAATTATCAGTTTGCTTAGTGCCACACTACTACCTAGGCCTTTATTTCATCAAGTATGATGCCTTAATACTTATAATGATGTATCATATTCAATGTTTAACAGGACATTGGAGGATGCGACATTCAGAAGCAAGAAATCCATGAAGCAGTGGAACTTCCACTTACTCACCATGACTTGTACAAACAGATTGGTATTGATCCTCCACGTGGTGTGTTGCTCTATGGCCCACCCGGAACTGGTAAAACCATGCTTGCAAAGGCTGTTGCTAACCATACAACTGCTGCCTTCATTAGAGTTGTTGGTTCAGAATTTGTTCAAAAGTATTTGGGCGAGGTAGGATAATCTAAACAGTTACTTTTCTGTCTTACTTAGTCTACCTCTTTTCAATTGTATAATCTCTTTTGTTACTTCATTGCCTGTTCTCTTTTTTTAATGTACATTAACTGGAAATAGAAGTAATATTTGATGCTGATCTTAAACTTGTTTCCTTTTTAGGGTCCTCGGATGGTTCATGATGTTTTCCGTCTTGCCAAGGAGAATGCACCTGCCATCATCTTTATTGATGAGGTAGATGCTATTGCAACTGCAAGGTTTGATGCTCAAACCGGAGCGGATAGAGAAGTTCAGCGAATTCTAATGGAGCTCCTCAATCAGGTAGGTTTATCTCAAAAAGTAGAATTGATCATTTAAAGTGTGTTACATATACATGAGATATTCGTCTGTTAATATTCCTTTATGTCATGCTAGCTCTCAACTTAATGAATATCTGATATCTTTTGCAGATGGATGGGTTCGACTAGACTGTTAATGTTAAGGTCATAATGGCTACCAATCGTGCAGACACTTTGGATCCTGCACTTCTGCGTCCTGGGAGGCTTGATCGGAAGATTGAATTCCCTCTGCCTGATAGACGACAGAAAATACTTGTGTTTCAGGCAAGTGAAATCCATATGCTATCATACTTCATTAATGCTTCTTGTGGTAGATAGTACTTGCGAGGTGTGAAGCATTTTCACTATATACCCCTCATTTGTAAAACATGCATGAAATCCTCATATTTCTGTCATTAAACACAAGCCATTAAAGTTTCAATCTGGTAGCAATTAAATAGAGTTGGCTAATATGATACATACAAATTATCTCAGTCTGGTAGCATTTGCTGGTTTCAGTGTTATAGTTTCAGTGCATGTTTATTCTTCAATTGTGTTTTTTTCTTCTTCAGTTTCTCAGTCTCTTCTCATTTTTTTATTCATATGACTTTTGGTGGACAGGATAGACTTCTGGTACAGCTGGTCAGCAAGTTCAATGGGAGTAATTGGAAGCAAATAGGTGAGCTTGACCTCTTTAACTATTATTAAAAACTGAAAAAGTAGTTGTATGCCAGTTGGTTGAATGTGGTATATGGTTTGATCAATTTAGTATGTCCTGCAGCTGCATGTATCCCTGGGCGTTCAGATATTCAGTGCCTTCGTCGCTGGAAAAATGTTTTGAATCCTGAAATCATCAAGGTTTACTACTTCACTATTACTCTTCCTTCTACAACTAGGTTAACTAAATTTAAATGCGTGGTTGTGTTTATGTGGTTAGATGGAGATGGAGAAGGTGAAGGCTCAGGATCCGATCCAGGAGGACATGGCCACACAAAGGAAGGAGTCTCGAATTGCGGAGGCTGAGCAGAACAAACGTGAGGCCATGGAACACAATGCGGCAAGGCAAATGTGTACTGATGATGGGTCTGAAAATGAGACTCCTGATGTACGTTGTTTGTTTTGGTGATAATACGGACCGGTTCATTGGGATCCCAGGTTCTTCGAAGAAGACAATTTTACAGATTAAGAACTTAGTTGGAAAGAAATTCTCTGATTCTGTGTTGCAGAGGAATATCAAGTCACTGGCTTTTGATGTTTCAGAAGGGCCAATCTCTTGACCATGCTGCACTGAAGCACATGCTTACTATTTTAAGTATTATGTAATAGCCATCATGGCACTGAAACCTACCTGCCTGAGTTGCAATAACAGTTAATGTGGATGGGGCAAGTTAGGCTTGTCTCATTCTCATGCATAACTAGTTCTGTGTAACTACTACATTGATCTGTTTGCATTTTACTTTACCGGCAAATAGACTCAGTGAAGAAAAGCCTCCAAAATAAACTTGTATCAGAAGTGTTTTCTGCTTGGAAAGTCACGAGAAATGAAATTGGGACAAAATTATGTTTTCGCCGGGCAAGTATTTTTGCAGAAATTTCAGCATAACATGCCTGAAAAATGGCTACCCCAAAACCTGTAACAAGCATATCTGAAGTTGAGTTATCATTCTCCACAACCTAAACAATCATCATGATCACCAACAACAACAAAGTACAATACCCAGACAAATAACACATCAAATGTTGGCTCACATAAGATATTGTTATGATATAAGATGGCCCATAAAAAGAAATCAAAAAAGAGATCATCAAAATAGATTAAAAAGACAAATGTTCAGATTTCTTAACAACATTATTCATAGATTTCAACGGAACTCGAGGTTCCAGAGCATTGGTGAAGATATAATAACAGGCACTTCACCTCAACGTCCAACAACATCAACTTTTTTTATATATTCTTCTTGCGAGTCATGCGTGGAGGACTTCGGGCATCTGAAGTTTCTGCTGATGTTTGCCTAGTCAATCTCACAGATCTTCTTACTGGTTTAACTAGTATAGTCTTGGGCCCAACCATGGACAGACAAGAAAATTCTTTTGTTACCTTGTTCCACAAATCATTCCAGTTCAAATTGAATTTGTTCCGTACAAGGTAAATAGCAATGTTCATGCGCTGCATTTGGGAGTCAAAATTCTTCCACCAGGGTGTTCGATAAAATCTCATGTGATTGATTAGGAAGACACCACAGTCGAAACCATTTGGTTGTATGGGACATGTATCAGGAGTTACGATTTCAAAGCTCGAAAAGGGACTATAAATATTTTTTTCCTGAAAAAAAATATCTAGGGTAGCCACCTGAAAAAGAAAAGGACTATTGTCATTACCACAAAGAACAAGTCTTCAATAATATGCCAAATAAAGAAAATGCAGTAACAATAAAAGACAAAAAATAACATACCACACATCTTACTAGAGAACGGTTCCTTGTATTCCCTTTGAGACTATCCCATATCTCAACCTTTTGTTCTTCAATGTTGATCACCGTCAAAAACCAATGCAGTTGATCGTCATTTATAGGAATAAAAATCTGAACAGTTCGATGGTGATGCTGTTAAGAGAGGAATTTAAAAAAAAAAAAAGATTATGCAAGAGCTAAGATATGCATACCCTATGACAACCCTCAAAGTGTGGCTCATATTCTACCAGTGAAGTCCATCTTCTTATTTTTTTAACAAAAGATTGTTTATCAAAATCTGCCCTCCTCTGATTCAATTCTATAGCATGTCCCTACAGTCAATGAAGTACGCATCAATCTCTACTAATGAGCCATAAGAGAGTTACACAATTATTTACCTAAACTGAAATTAAAACATTCAATTAATCACCTCTGTTAATACATAAGTTGACAAAGATTAGTTTAATAAAGTCAAAAAAGAGCGTACCGCAAACCATGTTTCAAGATACAAAACTGACATATCAGAGTTGCGTTCAAGAGTAAGATACTCAACTATAGGATCTATCACCTAATACAACAACAATGAAAATATCACGTTAATCTCTATTAATTAAAAGCGATAAGATAAAGATACTATAATGATTTAACAATGAGTCATGACTTACATGATCCCACAACCATTTTGTGGGAGCAAGGCAAATGAAGTTTTCACGAGTGACACTGAGATTCTGACTTGGAGTCCTCAAAATTATTTCACTGTTAGGGAAAAAAGATTATATTGTTTCTCTAGAAGATATAATTTGTATAAACCACAATGAGTCGTCAAAAGTAGTGAGTCTTTACCCAAACAACTTTGCTTACTTGAACAAACACAGTACATTAATATCTCATTACACTTGTTGTTTTATTTCTTAGCATATCACCCAAGCAGTACATTAATCACCACAATTAGATTTGTTCTAAACGTTGAAATCAACATTGCTCGAGCAAACGCAGTAATAGAATCTATATATAAAAATAATCTATATAGAGATAATATACCTTCTATCTTCAGGCATAGAGCTGGCAGCAAAAATATAACTTAGCAAATGAAACTCTATATCTGGAAGTGGCTCTTTTGGAGAAAAAGGACCAATTTGTGATATAAACCTGTCAAGGGTATCCATTTTTTTTCCTTACTGGAAGGATTAGATTAGTAGTAGTCTTGGCCTGAAATATTGCTTCCGATGTGTTTGACAATGTAGTATCTGATGATAAATCTACAGTCTCATTCTTAATGACATTTTCATCACTCTTTTTGGGTATCAAATCATACAAATAAGATACAAATTAGCAAAAAACGTATGCAAAAACATATTCAGTAAGGGTTGCAACATGGTACGAGTTTAGAATCACTAACTGGTTTCAAAGATATATCACACAGTGGAGCAATCTTTGAGGGTTCTTGATTTCCTGTTGGAGCCACTTTTGGAATTGTTGATTCGGGTTTAACCTCATCCGATGATAGCAGTATGCGCCTCACATTAGTTACATTGCCAGCAGAAATCTCAATCCCTTCATCACATGTGTTCTCTGTTTTGTATATTGGTCCCTAATAAGAAAATATCATATTAAAATTATTCCCAATTTGGTTACTAAAGCTTAGCAATGTAGTCAATTTTAATAAGACAAAACTGTGATGACAAACTTCTAAATGATTTGAAATTCAAGTCAAATCACAGTTTATCTTTATCTTCCTAGAAATTAACAAGAAATATTCTGACATGATGCACAGAAATTACGAAGAAGTAAAATTTACCTCATGAGGATGCTCAGATGTGGCGACCTCTGACGTAGTCTGCTTCTTAAAATCAGATATACCCTTTTTAATGTCGTATAATGTACCCTCGATACCTGCAACAACTTTATTAAAGTCCTTTCTCAAAATCTGCAGTTCAGAGTTTAACTCCACTACTTTTCTTATTACATTATCGTCCACTTTTTCATTTTCCTTTCCCTTGATGTTGTTAGATGTTGCTGACATGAAACCATATGCCTTCGACAACTTCACTGATTGAGCATTAAAACCACCAACATCGTTCAGCCATCTTATTAGCTTACGCTCCTCTTTCTTGCCCCATACCGTGATTGAAGTTGCAAACTTGTCAACTATCTTGACTCCCTCACAAACAGCGTCATAGTAAAAGAGGAGGAGAAATAGAAGACATCCTCCATGGTGATGAAGTTGATTTTTCACAAATCGATGGTGTGCTTCAATAAGTGTAGTAAGAGAGAGCTCAGCCCAATTAGCTGACATGATGCATTTCTTGTTTACCACACAAGGGAGATACTTGAAGCTGACAGAAAGGCCTGATGTAGGGCACAAAATCATACCTATACAAAACAACATGAATGCCGCTAAAAAATTGTCATCCACAACATCACTCTCCTTCATCCAATTTTCCAAATCATGCAACCATATCTTGCCATTTTTTCCACAGAACTGCTTTTTAAGCTCATTAATGCGATTCTCATTTTCAAAGTTTGATGCTGCCTTGTGACCTCCATTCTTAATACCCATCACTCTTTCAAAATCATCAACACCTATTTCAAGCATCTGACCATGAACCTTCAAGTTTGCACGATCATCCTTGATAGGTTTGAAATTGTCTATCAACAACCTACACAACGGACCGTTCATTTTTTGGTTGGCCATGCGTCTTAATGAACCAAACCCGATTTCCTCAATGACCGTGTGTCTCTCATCAGATAATTTCCCTACAATCTTCATAAAACGCCTTGTACTTAACCGAGACTTTATTGTATAATGCGGGAGAACACTATCTTCATCACCCACTACACTCTCTCTAAATGGTTCCTTTTCACCGTCTTCTAGTGCAGCCCATACTTGGGACATTTGGGTTCGAAACTGAAAACATTTAAAAAAACAGTAATTTAAGATTAGTGCTGAAATCATAAGAATATAAAATCAGAGAGTAAAAAAACAGAGATTGATGAGTATGTTGGAATTGCATAGCCACACACTTACCTCGACATTGAATTTGGCAGGCTTCACTTCTTTGGCTTTGGAATTCCTACATAATTAAAGATAATGTCACTGAAGTTAATAAATACATAGGTAGGCCTAAGAACTACAGTAAATGAGTTGGATGTTCCTGATTTCCTCCATTCCTGCATTTAACATTACTGTCCATCCTAGACATTTGCACTATTTATTGGAAGAAGTTAATTAGGAACTTGTTAAAAATGTGTTATTTAGGTTAGGTATGCACCACATTGTAACATTGAGAATCTACAACAGACTGAAACCTCTTATATATTAGACCATATTACTTTGCATGAAATTGGCCATATGCTTTCCTTTTCCATAGCAGATCATATGTATCTTATCACAAAGTCATTGAACCTCTTATATTTATTTGTAAACATGAATCTTTTTTGAAAGATTTTAAAAGGTCATGTGCTGACAGGTATACATTCTTGATAGTATATGACTTGTAATTTCTCAAACAGTGAGCTTATGATGTACACCATTCCTTGTGCAGGTTTTACTACAGTACAGTTTGGAAAAGGTAGTGAACATGAAGTAATGTACAAATAAAGTAAATTGTAAAAAAAATATAGCTTGTGAAGATAAAGTAATGTACTTACAGGAAATTAAAAAATCCAATCTGTCGTGATCTTGGTCCTCGACTGCGAGGAACTTTGATACTAACTTCTGGTGTTTTTTTCGTCAACACCCTTCCATCTGAACAATCTTTGCCCTCATGATCCGCTTCATTCTCCACAGATTTGATTATCCTACCTGATTCCTTGTCCTCCTTAAGTGGATTGAGTTTCCTTTTCAGTGGCATGGTTCTAAACAATCAAATCAAAAGAGACAAAATACCTAAAAGACAATGACAATATGAAGTCAATATTACCAGAAGAACTAGGAAGGAACAACTGAACTAGTTGATTTTTCAGTTTCATACGTTCTAATCATAATGAGAGACATACTCTACTCAGCCGAGTCTTTGAATCCCAGTTCTATCACACACACAATGAAGAAGACTTTACCAAACCAAGCTCTGTAATATGATTAGTTACATAAAAAAATGATTAGTAGCATGAACGCTACAAAATAAGATGCACAATAAGTCAGACAAGGGAAACACTTCAAGTGCTACTTACAATTATCAAATCAGGCCGGACAATGGGTAGCCCGACACACCTTCTCCGATAAGTGCCTTCCAAACAAAAGGAAGTTTTCAGTTCACTTGAGAGAGATGGTGCGAAGAACCAGAGTTTCTCCCTTTTAGATTTTGGAGCATTCAAAATCCTCCTCCAAATTGGACCCATTTCAAATCAAACTCTATTACATTGCTAAAGAGATAATCTAGGAGTTGAGAGTTTTGCGGTTACACAGAGGAGGAGGAGGAGACTAGGATAGATATAAGTTGTTGTTGAATTGAGATGAAGAAAGAAGAGGGTTTGAGGAGTTGCACGTGAAGAGAAGAAAAGTAAATGGTATTGTGCTGAGTGCTAAAGAGATATTCTTGGAGTTGAGAGTTTTGCAGTTACACGGAGGAGGAGGAGGAGAGTAGGATAGATATGAGTTGATGTTGAATTGAGAAGAAGAAAGAAGAAGCGGTTTGAGGAGTTGCACGTGAAGAGAAGATGAGAAAAGAAAGCATGGGCTGGCTAATCTCTATCTCTATTAATTAAGGAAGTTGTGGAGCAGTTTACGGTAGTTCCAGTCCTAAATATACAGCAAACAGTTTGAGGTAAAATTGTGAAATACAGTACAAAGAGAGGAATGCTATGTAAAACACAGTTCATTTAAAAAGCGGACCACGGTTATCCTCCATCGCCTCCTCTTGCTCTTAGTCAGAGACTGCTAATCACAGAGATGTGAGGTTCTAATGCTCGGTTTGTTCAGTGTCAGAATTAAAAGCATATTTGGGTTTCTTCTTCCTCACTTACCTACCGGCTTCAGTAAGGTATTTCTTTTTGTATTAACCTTTTACATGCCTTGAATTTGCCTATTCAATTTCTGATTTGGGTCCATATAGTGTAAATGATTTATCCTCTCCAACTCGAAAATCGTTGAAGGAAGCAACTCGGTATCTACCTCTGAGCTTGAATTCAAAATCCAATCGGTGCTGCTGTTGCTTTAATGTTCAACTTCTTCGTCAGGTAAAGCCTCGCTTTGATTAACACGGTAGAAGTTAAATTTGTGTTTTTTATTTGTATATGAGTAATTGTTTTTGAGAATCGAATTGGGTATTCAAGGATTTAAGCTAAATCTTTATTCTGGGGGTTTTGGATTGGTACTGTTAAAAGTTTAGGTAAAAAACACTATATCCGGATTCATTTCTCCCCCATTGGAGTTGAAGGATTTGCATGATGGTTGTAATTCTATGATCTTTGTAGGAATGAAGTGGTAAACTCTTCTAAGAATCGGTGTAGAAGATGATGTATGACTTGAGTAGAAACTAGAAAGAAGCTTTTATGTTTGCATTTTCATAACTGGGCTCCGTCTCATATTATGCTTGGATACAATATAGGGATGTTAATGGCAGTGCCATTCCAATTCACACATGGAATATTACAAGTATATAGCAATCAAATAATGCTTTCCAACTGTTTGTAGTTGATTACAAGAAATAACAAGCTTGCGGTAATTGATTACACTAAAACCACTATGTAACTGTCAATTTATACATGAGACCATCACATCAAACTCAACTTACTCCCATGTCCTCATTAGATGATCAACTACAAAGCTGGGAGCATAATCCCTGGATCTGAGAACTGCTTGCATTCAGATATGAGTATGTGACATTTTTCCCATTGCTCGAGCATGTTAAAAAGAGTTGGTCACCTGTCTGGGTTGACTGCAGTAAGATCATGGCACACATGAATCAGATTGATGCTTTTTAATCACAAGTTTACTTTGTGTCAAATATTACTGGGATAGATCCTTCTCCACTCAATGTTATCATAATACAATGCCTTTCAAGTATCCTACATTGGAATAACTTCTTTCTGCCTTTCAAGTATCTTCAAATGTAGAATAGTCTATTCAAACTATGCAGGTCATTTCTTAAGATTAATCTACACATTTAAAGTATGCTCTGGAATGAAAAGTTTTGATTATTAAATTGCCATGAACTGCACAATTCATATTAGCTGCCACAAAACATCAGCCATAAATGGTTTGAAGCTCCAGTGTTTCTGCTTATTTGCAGAAGATATTAAGTTGTCAGTGTTGTGTTAAGTGCTTCAGTAATCTTCTTCATCACTTATTGTCATGTCCATATGTTATACAGGATGTCTAATATGAAAAGTGGCTATTTTGGCACATTCTCAGGACTAAGCAGTGAAGTTAGATGTTCTTAAGCGGTCATCTTTACTGTTTATTAACATTTCATTATCAAATCTACCTGAGATTGATTTGGTTGTATGTAGATATAAGATTTGATAATTAGCTTTTGTCATTTCAGAATGTTCATGGTAGTTGCAAGATCTTGAAGTTGTAGGGGTTGAAGGCATGAAGATTATTAAAAACCACATATGACTTCGACTAGAAAAGGTATTTACCCTCTACATTCTCTGTAATTTAATCACAACTAATCTCTTTATTGCAGTGGCCAATCGCTCAATTGTATCCAAACTTATATTCTTGCACTCCTGAATTATCTAGACTGGGATGAAGCATCTTACTAATTGTCTGTTTGAAATCCATGCCAAACACTAAGCACAGTGAGTTCAATGTACCCAAGTGTGCCTGTATTTGCTTCAGCCAAACACTCTGCAAAAATAGAAAGAATAAATAAATGAATTAGTAACCAAATATGAATTGGTGATCAGTATCGAGCCACTGATACAGTTATTAAAGGGCCAGGAAAGCTGAAAATGGTTTTCAGTAAGTAAATGTCAACATTCTTTCTCATGTGGTTGAGGCTCATGAAGTCAACGTTGATTATCTCTATGTTTCTACTGTTCAGTCCCAGAAGGAGGAGACACCCCTACGGAGCTTGATGTCTACGATTTCAAAGGTCCTGGTGTGGTCCTTTCTATGTATAATGTTGATGAGGTTTGTCTTATTTCATTCAACATGCACAAGCCAAACCTTTTTGTTGATATTAGGTTGATCAAGTATGCTAATATACTCTTGTCTAACTTGTCAGGTCCATATGGAACATATCCTCCTCCACCATACAGAGATAGAGCTCTTGGATACCCAAGTGAAGAAGCAAACTGTGAAGATGTAGTGATAGCTAGCTAATCATGTATAGCTTCTAATAGAGTGATGGTTGAGTAGTCCATGAAATCTTTCATGTCCATTGCATATATTTGCACTTTCTGGTTTTTGACTTTTTCCTAACAGGTTGATAGTTCATCTATACAAAAGTTTGAAATGGATGAATCTATTTTATTTCCTCTTTGCCTTTTATCTAATAATGTGATGTGGTGTTCATAGCCGGGATAACGATATAGTTGAATGAGACTGAGGAAGACTAGAAACGGATAATGATAAGGAGTAATGTAACTCAAATTCATATACCAAAGCCTAAACATAGCCTAAATTTCACTTGAAAGAACCACGATGGTTTGATCCCTCAAAAAAGGGCACAAACCCTAAATTCCAAGAGTTACAAGTTCATCACTTCTTAAGGATTAACAATACCTGGATCAAAAATCGTTTGCTTGCATTTAGAGTATATATGATCAATAATTTTCAATATTAGGGTTTAGTGTTTAGGGTTTAGGTCTAGAGTTTAGGGATCCAGATCCGGATCCAGATATAATTTCAAAATCAAGGTCATACTTGCATTATATTTGAATCGTTACCGAACTGTTATGATACATTTCTTTTGGATTAGGGTTTAGGGTTTAGGGATCCGGATCCGGATCCAGATATAATTTCAGAATCAAGGTTATACTTGCATCATATTTGAATCGTTACCGAACTGTTATGATACATTTCTTTTGTATCGATTAGTCAGTTCTGCTTAAACTCTTCTTAATTTCATATCCGAGCACAGTGAAATTGGAATGGACTAGAATTCTTTTTCGTCTATTGAACACCTAATACCTGTATCAGAATCCTCTCCAAACATAGAACCTAACAAGTCATTCTAAACCGTCTATTGTAGTCAATATTTCTTCAATTTATGTCCTCTTCTGCTTATCAATCTCAATCAACTAAAATCATCAAACAATACTATATGGCCTGGTAACTTTCCAAGGATCAAAAACTAAAATGTTAGAAAATAATGTGAGATGGTTCAGAGAGGATCCAATTAATCTCAACCGCATAAATTTAATAAACGTCTTGGATTCTCTTGTTAGGTAACATGGTGTTAGGTGATATGTTTGGAGATGATCCGGATCATAAGCAAACAGTCGGAAAAAAAACACTTGTGTTTCGAACTGCAACCCAACACAGGCAATGGAAAGGCCTAACCACTGAACTACCATGCCATCTCGTTTCAGTATTCTGTAAATATAGCTTATGTGTTCTCTGTTTTGTACGACAGCATAATAAAAGAGTATGCAGTTAACTGCACGTTCACTCTAAAACGGATTAGTGTTGGTTTCCCTCTTCTCCAATTCAAAATCCCAAACGGGTTAGAATGATAGGCGAAATTCTCGGAAATTCATCCTCTGCTCAACTGCTCAACTGCAAGCTATTGCTATTCTCCGTAGTCGGTGTGCTCATCCTCTGCTCAAACGGGTATCCAGATAAGAATCGTATCTACTCAAACGTAGTCGGTGTGCTCTTCATCTTCATCATGCCTACAGCAAAGCTATTGCTATTCTCCGATCTGGTTTAGGTTGAACGAAGTGGGCAAAGCTATTCTCCGATCTGCTATAAATTGGTATGTCTATTTTAATTGTCTACAGCCTATTGCTATTCAAACAGACCAACTCATATTGCTAGGCTACATTCTTGTGAGTGCATTGTGCTGTAGATATAGCTAAAGATGAGCCTGTTGAAGCTTAATTCTTTGTCTCAAGTTTTTCCCAAATTCTATCCCTTGGTCAAGTACGAGTGTTAAGTTTGGCCTGTTATCTGTGATTATGCATTTAAGTTGTGATTTTATGATTGTATTTATATAAAGAACTCTTGGTAGTGAAGTTTAAGAACTTGCATATCTGAATTTGCTGATATAAAACTGTTTAGTTTCGTTCAGTACCCAATTTACTAAGAACCAAGTCAAACCACTTCAAGATCCCTGTATAGAACTATGAAAGCAGTTCCTTTGGTCTCGCTGTACTGAGTTTTCTGAGGGCAATCTTAGAGCGGGGACATCTGTAAATGTTTGCATTTGTGAATTATCAGTTTGCTTAGTGCCACACTACTACCTAGGCTTTTATTTCATCAAGTATGATGCCTTAATACTTATAATGATGTATCATATTCAATGTTTAACAAGACATTGGAGGATGCGACATTCAGAAGCAAGAAATCCGTGAAGCAGTGGAACTTCCACTTACTCACCATGACTTGTACAAACAGATTGGTATTGATCCTTCCACTTTATTTGATTTTGGGTTCCAGTTGCTTGTTTCAGCTGATTGAAGGAAAAACCTCTTTTAGGTGGCTGGATACTAAGTTTGAGATTGAGTGCATGAAACTTGAGGATTTTGCTTGGCTTGAGGTTTCCTCTCTTTTGGCTGCTGTAAAATAAGCTTTGAGGTGGGAAACACAAAACTTTTCTTTCATGTCCATTGCATATATGACAGTGTTTATGACTGTATGCTAGTAACACTGTATGCTAGTGTTATTTTCGCTAAGAATTGCATTCCAGATTTGAGCTAATGACAGAGATATGACAGTTTTTATGACTGTATGCTAGTGTTTATGACTGTATGCTAATGTTATTTTCGCTAAGAATTGCATTCCAGATTTGAGCTAATGACAGAGATATGACAGTGTTTATGACTGTATGCTAATGTTTGCATACAGCTCAAAGTAATGATCTTAGTTAATACTTTTTATGTTTGTTGAGTCAACGAAAAGCCATGGAAATGGTTATCGATTCAGATGCCATATACAAATATTTGAGTGCTTAGTGACATATTTAGCTACCCAACTCATGTTATTCTCCCTTATGCTTGCTTTCAATGCTTTTTGTTTCATGCCACTAATCCTCTAGACTGTCAGAACTGTCATAAAATGTTAAACTTGGTTATAAGGCTGCACCCCACAGATTCAGCATCATAATGGATTTAAGAAACGATAGGTTCATGACTTTCAACTATCAAGAAGTTTATATGGTCAGTTTACTAGAGAAAACGATAGCTGTTTAATTGTTCTTCATTTTGTACAAAAGAGGAGTTTCATTTAAAACACAACCTGTTTACAAAGTTTTCATGACATGTACAAAATAGTTCCAGGCTGCTACTTTTCCCAAAACTGATATTAAAAAAGCTAGCTACCCTGCTTCTATTTCAAAGTGTTAAGTTTCAGACCAAGAGTATACCAAAAGCAAGAGATTACAGCCAACAACAAAATAGGCAAAAGTCACACTTCAAATGCAACATATTTCTATCAAGACAGCTATGAAATCTTCATATTATGTTCCCCGTTGGTTTCCTTTCCAGAATTGTCCTTATACTTAATTGGACATGTATGCAAGTGATTGCTCATCTTTGCAAGTGATTGCATTTTTCTTACTCTCCATGTTAGCATTCTAATATTTGATAAACAAGTTGTAGTGATCTTTCTGGACTTGGAATTTATGGGTTGCTTCGTTTCCAGTAATGACTTTATGAATTGAGTTCTCCTTGCTACGAATAGCTTAATCATAGTAAAACAAAATAATTATAGTCCATCTTATTGTTCTGATTATGTCAGGTGGATTCAAGTGGTGTTGGCATGGATGGTTTTAAAAATTCAGCGGTGGATGACGTGATAGACTACCATAAGCTGACCAAGCATGATGTCTTACGTATGCAGTTTGATAAGGTTGAAGACGCTGAAGATTTTTATAAAAATTATTCTTTAGCAATTGGTTTCAGCATAAGAAAGGATGCCCAAGGATTTTCAAAGGAGAGAATGACTAGAAGGCAGTGGGTATATTTTAAGGAGGGAGTTAGAGCTTCGGGCTGGAACAAGAGAAAAGATAGAGCTTACGGCCCCAAGATGGAAACCAGAGAGTCATGCAAGTCTCGATTCCGTATTAACTATGCAGAGTGTGTGGGGGCATATGTTGTAAGAGAATTCATCGATGAGCACAACCATGTTTTAGCTAAACCGCGTGAGGTCCAATTTCTACGATCACACCGTGTCATCAGTGAAGCCAATTTAGCGATAGCAAACACTATGCGCGAAGCCTCAATTAGAACCTGCAATGTCATGGAGTATATGGTAAATCAGGCTGGAGGTTATACTGAAGTTGGGTTTATGGAGCAAGATCTGTACAATAAATTGAATTCGAGACGACGCGCTGCTTCGTTAGATGGAGACTCACAGTCAGCCCTATCTTATATGGAAGGTCGTGCAGCCACAGATCCTCATTTTTATTGCAGAATAACTGTAGATAAACTTGATAGATTGGAAAATGTATTTTGGAGGGATTCTCATTCTCTGGTCGAGTACTCTAGTTTTGGGGATGTACTGATATTTGATAGCACGTACAAGACTAATTCATACATGAAGCCGCTGGTTTTGTTTGTTGGCACAAACAACCATCGTGGGACTATTATTTTTGGTGCTGCCCTATTGGTGAATGAGACTGAGGAGTCATATATTTGGGCACTAAAAGTCTTTCTTCATTCCATGATGGATAAAAAACCTATTTCTGTTGTGACGGACGGTGATGAATCTATGCGGAAAGCCATTGACACAGTTTTACCTGAAGCTAGGCATCGCCTTTGTTTGTGGCACATTGCAAGGAATGCACCAAGCTACCTTCATGATGCTACACTGAAAAAAGCCTTTAACAAGTGTATGAGGAAGTATCAGAGTATTGAGCAATTTGAGACCATGTGGCAGCAAATGATCGATGATTTCAAGCTTGAGAACCATGAATGGATTAGAACTATGTATCAGAAAAGGCATAGGTGGGCACAAGCGTATTTGGGTGATCACTTTTTTGCTGGCATTCGAAGCACACAACGTTGTGAAAGTATGAACAATTTCATTAAAGGATATGTGGGACAACATTTGAAGTTATACGAGTTTGTCCCCGCAATACACCGAGCATTGCTGAAGATGAGGAACAATGAGGCTGAAGCTGATTTCTTTTCCAAAATTTACAAACCTGTTCCTCAAACTCACCTAAGTGATTTGGAGGAAGAAGCTGCAAAATATTACACACATGGGACTTTCAGTTGGATCAAAAAAGAATGTCTAAAAGAGGCTGATTATTTTGTACTCGGTAGTCCAGTTGACGAATGTAATTGTCTCGTCTTCACAATTTCGAAGCATAAAATGAAGGAGATGAGATGGGAGGTTATTTACTACCATCTGAGTGATGAATCTGGTTGTGATGAGAAAGGAGATGAAAGGGGTTGCGGCGTAGATGACACTGAAGATCCTATTATGGAATGTTCTTGCAGGATGTTCGAATACAAGGGCATCCCATGTTGACATATGATGTGTGTTATGAAACATTTGCACATGACTACCATCCCAAAGTCATTGATGAAGGAAAGATGGTTGAAATCTTCAAGATCCGATGCACAATTGAATTGCCGGAGAATGATATACAACTCGAGTCGTTGCAAGCGACAAGGTTTGAGGCACTCAGCATTGAGTGCAATAGACTTTGTTTCCATGGTTCAAGGACGGCTGATGGATATATATTCTTGAAGAATGAGATTGAAAGATTGACATATATAGTCAAAGATTACAAAAAGAAGGCAGAAGATGCTGAAGTCAAGAATAATGCTGCTACAGGTGTAAAGGGAAGAGTAATCAAAGATCCAAGTGTTGTTAAGACTAAAGGAAGGGTGAAAGGGATAAGTAAGAGTATTAATCGTAGGCGGTTATATCATTGTCGCGCTTGTGGAGGTGCAGGCCACAACAAGAGTACTTGTCCGCATAAAAAAAATTCCAAACTAAATAATGATGAGTAACCACCATTATGCCATGCTCTCGACAAAAAATGGATTGTAAGTTTTCCATCCTAATCTCTATTAATTAAGCCAACCTTCCTTAGGGCAGTTTTCTTATGGTGAAACTCTCAGTCGTAGATGATCTCATTTTACCCAGGTTTTCACAATGGACAATGAGATGTAGTGACCAGTTGTAGTCAGTCTCCTCACTCTTGACATTTTTTGCTTCAGATGTGAAGGGTTTTTTTTTTGGACTCCATGTGTTTGCACTATTTTGCCCACCAGTTTGAAATTGTATCTCATTCAATGAATTCTATTATTTTTGTGTTTATGTAGCAAGTCTATTTCAATTACTACAATTGACTGGACCATGGTAATATCCTTTGGTTAAAGCTAAAGACTGAATACAATAAGAAAGTCCGAGGAAACTACAACAAAAAGAGGTGCAATGTTCATGATTTGCCAGATGCTATCAAATCAAATGCACACATGGCATCAATCAGCTAAATGCTACCATTTTCTCTCTGGAAACCCGACTGCTTGGATACATCAAGTTCACACCAAAATGAAGCGACCTTAGTGCTTCAGCTTGAAGTCCATTTCCACAGGAAACACTTTGCCACGATGGTTGAAGACCATAAAGTCTAGGTTGGCCGGCAGGGCAACTATCCTGCAATTCAGAATGATATGGTTGTCAAACATACAAACAAACATCTTACTATATGGCAGTAAACTTTTTGCAGCTCCGATTTCAAGTACAGAAACCATGTAATAATTGGCACCAACTGAGATTTAGGATCACCAAAATCTAGGATTTTGAAAATCTTACATTTAAAAAGTTGTTTAAAAGAGAGCTGGCCAATCGTTCTTTGTACACTAGTCACCACTATGAATGAGCAACAAAGACTCATCTAGTCCTACCTATAAATCTTACAATATGCATGTAAGCATTAATGCAAGGAAGAAGAAACTTGAGAACTAACAGAGACACCAAGTATACATTCATATTACCTTATAATTGTCCATGCTAGATCGGGAAACAAAGCCTACAGTATATATTCATATTACCTCATAACCACAAATACTCAGTAAGCTTAGAGGAGCAGGAGTTCAGGATGTATATAGGTTGCCGAAGCGATTAGAGGCACCATTTAGTTAAACTGAATGACAGACCTTTGCTCCCTCCCTCTGGTTGAATTCTAAATAAAACTCTTTTCTCTGTGTTTCTGTATGGATTTCCCTTCTATATCCTACTATTTCACTTTAAAGCTCAAAATACTATCGGAAACCTTTCTCTCTACCTCTTGTTGGTTTCCCACTTCAACTCCTCTCCCTGCTTTCTGTCATTGCATTGATTTCCCTCCCTCCTCCTCCATTCTACTATCTCACTTCAAAAGCTCTCAATACTTGACCTATAATTGAACTCTGTTATGTCTCTGCAAAAACTCCTTTTGGAACACACAGAACCTGTTTCCATCCAATAACTATGAAGCTTGTTCCTTTAGCGATTGCAGGAAAAAAAATAAACCAAGAAAAAACTAATTATTTTCCATTGGTGGGAACTTGTATACCATCTTTACAAAAGCCTGTTATCAGGTAATAAAAACAAAAAGATTATACTTTGCCGCTGGTCCCTAAACCATTCATGCTAACTTGGTGTTGCCTCATTAGAACACAGCATCTGTCTACTTTCTTGGATCTAAAGTAAGTTACTTAAACCATTCATGCTAACTTGGTGCTGCCTCATTAGAACACAGCATCTGTCTACTTTCTTGGATCTAAAGTAAGTTACTTAAACCTGCAGATAACCTGACTCAGCACCTTCTTTCTATTCCTATCATCACCATTTTACCCATAAGCCATGGCTTACACATTTGACAATGTAAATGTGTGCTTGGTCGTAGTGTAGGGGGAAACAGCAAGGCCATATATGAATATCCTGATGTATGAGGTAAAAAGAGGCAGAAGGAGAAGAAACGGAGCATGACTGCCAACAATTTGAAAAAAAGTAGAACAAAAAGGGGGAAAATGCAAGTTTCACCCAGTATAATCCATAACTGTATCAGTATCTCCGCTATAAGCAGACATAAAACCCTATGCTTGTTTAACCTATCAAGGACACTAAAAGAGAAAAACAACTTAAACTCCCAAAATGTATTTTGTTCACTACTTTGCCTCTATCAAGCACACGAAAGTACTAAACCATATTACTTACTTTCTTTCTCTTCATCTATTTAAACTGACACAGTGACACATTACTTCAAGAGCTAAACTTCACAAGTGCTAAGCATCAGCATCTGTCACAGTATCAATCCTCCCAACTCAAACAATAACCAGAAGATTTGATTCATCTATCTCGAGAACAAATCCAATCAAACCATATTGCAAAACATATTCAGTCATCAAGTTTTAAAAATATATGCATATGCATCTAGGTGATAATTATATACTTACAGGTATCCCTGATGCCTCCAGATCGACACGGACATTAAAAGGTTCAGCAGCATCCATTTCCATTACCTTCTTTATAATCTGTCGAAGATATTTGATAAATTTAAGGACCAATATGCCACTGAAGCACAATTTTATAATGAAAACCCATAAGAACATGTTGAGGGCTTCAGAACAAAACTACTAATTTCAAAATCTCAGCCTACCATGCGTGCAGTATCTAGTTCTTGCTTATTATATTCTTGATGAACCTTGCTTGATTCTTTTTCTTGTGGACTCTCGCTACGTGCCAGAACAGGATCACTCCCCAATGTGTTGGAAGATTTAATCTTTATACTCCCAGCTTTCTTTCCCATTTTCGACAATGAATTGGCACTATCCTCCATCTTCTCAGAAACTAAGCCTTGTCTTTGTTGGCTACTCTTGTCTGTATCGCTTTGAGTGCATGCCTCGGAAGAAGTAAGCTGAGATTCCACTGTTTTCGGCGTCTTAAGCTTTACTTTTACTCTCCCCACAGATTTCCCAGTTCCCTTTTTAATCAAACCGTCAGCATTGACATTGGCAACATTCTGCTGCTGCTACTAATCGGTTGACAAGGGAGGTGTATCGACCTCCATTGCCGACTCGGCTTTATTTTCATCGATGTCAGTGCTGCCACGCTCATCCAAAACTTCATTGTCCTCTACATTCACAATGACGGTGTTTGTTTCAGCTTTAGGCTTTCCTTTCTTTTTCTTGTGTCCACGCTTCCGCTTCATATCTCTAACCTCTTCTTAAACACTGCATAAACCTCAATTTCTTCAATTTGCTTACCAAATAACTATATTAAAGCTTACAATTTTAAGAAAGCAGATCAATTTCGCCAAGAATTCTAATACTGGAACAAAATCAATTACGTAATCTTGAACAAGTAAGGGAATGAATAATTTTTACCTTTTAGATTCAACGTTGCTGAACGAGAACTGGGTGTGTCCGCGAAGATTCGGAGACTGAACTGAACTGAAATCTCTTTTCGTTTTCTTCCTTTCGTTTCGAACAAAAACTTGTTTCAAGGGCTAGGCCAACTGATAAGGCAGAGGTGAAGCTCAATGAATCTGCAAGCAGGAGAGGCTAGTAAGAAATACAAGGCCCTTAGCATGCAAAAATCCAGAAAATGGGAAGAGCAAACCACTGCCAGAGAGAGCTTCTCCGTGGCGCAGCAGAAGAAGCACACAATGCAGTTTTACAACGTCTGGTTTTTAACATGTAGCAGGTAAGTGGTAGCAGATATAACACAATCGTTAGATCTAAATAAAAAAATATGAATGATCAAGATTAAATTTTAAAATTTAAATTAAAAGTTACGTATTAAGGTTTGTTATGGTTCTATATAAGAAAACTAAGTTTTATACTAAAACCTTAAAGAAGTAACTTGGTTTACAATTTTATGGTTATCTTATCAACATGTGGTTTATTGCATAATACGTTAACACACTGAAGTATTACCCATACAAATAAAACAAATATGGAAGGAGGAAACTTTGTTATTTGCAAAGAGTCATTCTACGTAGGGATCATCATTTCGTCATAGGCTCGAAAAGCTTGTGGGTGGTTTGAGGTCTATTAAGTTCAAGTCCGGTTCGACTCAAATTTAGGCCTAAAAAAATTCAGTTCAATGGGCATAAGGCCGGGCTTGAACCAAGGTCCCAAAGTTCATAGACTCGAAAAAGCCTGGTTCATCAAAATTCCACCTAGGCCCATCGAGGCAGGCCTGGAAAGCCTAGCCCGACAAGCCCATAAACAAATATATTATATATGAACCATTTGTTATATATAAAATTATATATTATATTTTATACTCATATAGTACAACAACAATAATAAGGAGCAAAAGTCACATAGTAATGATTATATATCACCAAACTAAACATTCAAGAATTCATAAGTAATTAGTTAAGTCTTATAGTCTTAAAATTAACTAAGTATAGTGATATTTAATTAACTAACACTACCACATTAAGTACCATTGCCGGCGATATTTCAAAAAAAAAGGCCGGCGACCGGGCAAGTCGCTGGCAATGCTCATTATTGCTGGCGACTTGCTCCGTCGCAGGCAAAAAGTCCGAAAAGTCGCCGGCAATGCTCAAAATTATTGTCGGCGACCTTCTCCGTCGCCGGCAATAATCTCTCAACCATTGCCGGCGAAATTCCGGCCCGAAAATCGCCGGCAATGGTGAAAAATTATTGCCGGCGACGGAGAAAGTCGCCGGCAATAAGTTTCAAGCATTTCCGGCGATTTTTGGCCGGAATTTCGCCGGCAATAACTCCATTGCCGGTGATTTAATGAATCACCGGCAATACCTCTTATATCAGATGCAGATCGCAGCAGCTCATTCATTTGGATAGAAAAATATCCGGTGAAATCGAAAGAAGGAAAACGCTCTGAAATCCTTGGGTATTGTCAAAAGGCCAAGCGTCGAAAACCCGCTTGGGAAGCTATATACGTAGCTGTATATAGGTACGTATATACGTATGTAGATATATGTGTGTTGATTTAATTAGATCGATATATATATATATATGCATGTGTTGATTTAGAGTTGAGATATCGATTATTGGTTTGATACGCAAATAGAGTGGATATATTGTTGATTTCGAGTGATTGACTGTTGATTTTGAGTAGATTTGAGATTATTTCGATGAAAATATGTTGATTTGTGTGTATATATATATGTATGGATATAAAATTATTTTGTGAATATTAATTGTTAATATGTCTATATATATATACATGCATGCATGTTAATTTGTAATTGTGAATTGTTGGTATATATATAAATTTTTTAATTTATATATATGCATGCATGGGTCGACTTTTGTTAATTAATCGGATGAATTCGAATGTAATTAATGATGATTTATTAATTAATTAGTAGTGAATGTGTATATATATATATTTATAGTACGTAATATTGTTAGAATTTTCAGGATGGACAAGAGTTTGATGAGCCTCGAAAGATGGGATGTGAGATATCACCAGGGAATTAGGAGTTTTGTGGATTTTGTGAAGGCTAATTGTGGAGACACTACACTTCATTATTGCCCATGTAAAGAATGTAAGTGTCGCAGCGATCGATTTCGTTTTCCCATTGATAAAGTCCAGAAGCACCTGAGTAAATACGGGTTTTGGAATAAGTACATTTGTTGGATTTATCACGGTCAAACATTGTTAGCGGGTCCACGTGATCATGGACAATTTGGTGAGAGGGCCAGTCCATCCTATGATCATGGACATTTTGCTGAGAGGGGCAGTCCATCCTATGATCCGACATCGATGTTAATCAATGATATGTTTCCTCATGAGAGCGGTGTATTTGCTGATCAAGCACCAAATGTCCCTCCCGTCGTGCAGGGTTTCCCCCATATTGAGCCAATCGAGCCATTACCTGGAGCTCATGTCAACACAAGCGGTATGGACAAGTACAACAACCTGATTGCATTGCAACAGACTCCGTTGTATGACGGTTGTAGTAAGACTGTTCTTGAAAGTGTCATGGGAGTGATGCAGCTCAAAATGGAGAACAAAATGTCTGTCAAAGCTGTTGATTCTTGGCTGAAGTGGACTGCTTCGCTACTGCCACCCGGTCATCGTCTTCCTACCACTCATCATAAGGTGCGACATATTCTGAAAGATCTTGGGCTTTCCTATCAAAGTCCATGCATGCAGATATGATTATATTCTCTTCTGGGGAAAAGATCTTGAAGACCTTGAAGCCTGCCCGGTATGTTTTACAGAAAGGTATAAGTTGACTCCTGCAGGCAACAAGAAAGCTGTGAAGATACTTCGATATTTTCCGCTTATTGATAGGCTGGAGCGGTTGTTCATGTGTGCTTTCACGGCCGAAGCTATGACATGGTAGGCTGAGAGGAATTTTCCTGACGATGACACCCTTATACACCTTTTCGACGGAGAGGCTTGGAAGCACATGGTCAGGGAGTTTGATCATTTTGCAGCAGAGGTCCGAAATGTTTGGCTAGGGGTCTCATCTGACGGATTCAACCCTTTTGGCAACATGAGTCTTCAATACAGTATATGGCCAGTTATTTTGGTACCGTACAACCTTCCACCATAGATGTGCATGAAGAAGGAATATAATATGCTCACTCTGTTAATTCCGGGCCCGGGTTATCCAGGAAAGTGTCTCGATGTGTATTTGAAGCCTTTGATTGAGGAGCTTAAGTACCTGAGTGAGTGTGGCCACCCCACTTACGATAGGTTCAAAAATGAGATGTTCCAGATGCATGCCATGCTTGTTGGCACCATCAGTGATTTTCCTGCCCGCGGTATGTTGTCGGGCAACGTAACCAAGGGTTACAGGGCTTGTTCAGAGTGCATGACGGTTGATTGTTGCAGTCCTCATTGCAATAAAATTGTTTAGATGCGTCACCGTTGTTGGCTTTCATATGATCACCCATTTAGGCAAGATCCAGACGCTTTTGATGGGACTGTGGAAACATGTGTGGCACCCAGGCGATGGACAGGGGATGAAATTTTGGAAGTGTTGAATGAATATGATTTTGGCCAGCTGAGCAATCATCCTGAGATAGTGGCGTCAATTCCAGACAAGCCCGAAAGGTATAAGTTTTGGACACACAAGAGCATATTCTACGAACTCCCCTACTGGCCCAGGTTGCCTATCAGACACTACCTAGATGTCATGCACATTGAGAAGAATGTGTGTGAAAGTGTGGTGGGCACAGTTCTTAATTTGGAGGGGAAAACAAAAGACATCTCTAAGGCACGCATTGATATGAAAGCTATGGGACTGCGGAAACATTTGTGGTTAAGAGATGGTAAGAAAAAAATGCCGCAAGCTTCTTACACCGTCAAGCCGAAGCATAAGCATGAAATTTTTGGGTGGTTGAGTAATGTCAGGTATATATTCTTATGGCTATGCAGGAAATTAATATAATTTTTACTTATATATGGTTATATGCAAGAAATATAATTGTTGCTTATGGCTATATATGCAGGTATCCTTATGACTATGCAGGAAATATAAGCAGGTGTGTTAACTTCTGAGACAATAAGATGTACGGATTAAAGAGTCATGACTTCCATGTACTGCTTCAACGCCTTTTCCCTATTTTCATTCAAGGGTACCTGCCCAAAGAGGTGGTAGATCCGTTGGTGGCCTTGTCAAGATTCTTTCAGAAGTTATGCAACAGGGAAGTTAAAAAATCAGATCTCAAGGAGATGCAAGATGACATCATTTTTATCATGTGCAAGCTTGAGAGGATATTTCCCTCAAATTTTTTCGACATCATGCCTCACCTGATGATCCATCTTCCCGAACAATTGTTGCTTACCGGTCCCGTACACTACACTTGGATGTATCCCATGGAAAGGTACAAATGATTCATACATTTGGTTTGCCTCTATTTTTATATGTAAATTCTTAATTTTTAAGTATCATAACATGCACTTGTTAACTTGTAGACAATTGGGAGCCTACAAGGACTATGTGAAGAATAAATCTGCACCTGAAGGGTGTATCGCTGAAGCATATATTGCGCACGAGTGTGTAACGTACACCAACGTGTATTTGGGAGCGCTTGAGGACCCCCAACAACTTATGCCGATAGATGAACCCCAGTTCAACCTTTCTATCATCTCCAATGATGTGACAGTACAGGGGAGCTTGCCAAAGTCGCACAAGTTGGATGGAAATGAGGTAGCCATTGCCCACTGGTCGGTACTGATTAACTGTCCAGAAGTACAATATTGGAAAAACTATCATCTTCACTGCCCTGTTCTTGCCGGAAATGTTGATTACCACAACAGGACGTTTGCAAACTACTTTGGTCAATGGGTAATGGTATATGTGTATATATCTATTTTTTATATCCTTATATAGCATGTGTGTACGTGGTTTTGTTTTTCTATGTTCATAATTTCTTGTGTGGTTTCTTATCGTTTTCAGATGAACCATGTAGCAAATGATGATTACCCAGAGTGGTCAAACGAATTGAGGGTCCTGGCGATGAAACCGATAGCTTCAAAAGTTTACTCGATGTGTCAGGTCAATGGCGTGAAATTTATATGTGAAAATCGAGACGACTGACTGAAAACACAGAATTGTGGGGTGATGGTCCATAGTGGGCAGGATGGCGTTGACTATTACGGTGTCCTTCATTCAGTTGTTGAACTAATTTATGGGAACCGCATGAAAGTGCACTTGTTCAAGTGTATATGGTTTGATACTAGCTCGGAGAACACAAGGACCGATCAGTACGGAATATTTTCGGTGAATACTGCTACAAGCTGGTATAAAGAAGACCCTTTCGTTCTTGCCACATCAGTAAAACAAGTGTTTTACCTTGACGATCTTCTGAACAAAGTCCCGTGGAAGGTGGTTAACCATGTTGCTCATAGAAACATATACAGTGCTGCCACACTTGGTGAGACCGCAGATGATGAGGAAGTTACTGCATACCAAGAGCCGAACGCTTTTGACATTCCGGAATCATCTACAATTCGCCTTAATAATGTGAGATCTGGGAGTGTAGTTCGAATTATTGGAGCAGAACTTCTCGATGTTAATCCATATGAAGTTGACGCTGATTCAGATTACGAGGAGCGGCACATATTGCCAGAGGTTACCTATGAAACCGAGTCAGACTCAAGTGATGAAGATGATTACGATTATCATCTTTAGTACGTTAATGATGTACGTATTTTAGTATATATAAACGTGCATGTATGTTTGTTATATAAACGTGCATGTACGTATTTATACTCGAAAATTCTAGTCGGAAATTCTTGTCGGAAATTATAGTCGGAAATTATAGTCGTAAATTATAGTCGAAAATTATATATAGTCGTAAATTATAGTCGTAAATTATAGTCGGAAATTATAGCTAGCTAGTCGGAAATTATATATAGTCGTAAATTTTATTTAACAATTATAGTCGTAAATTATAGTCGAAAATTATATATAGTTGTAAATTATAGTCGGAAATTATATATAGTCGTAAATTATAGTCGTAAATTATATTCAGAAATTATATACGTACGTATTTATAGTCGGAAATTCTAGTCGTACGTATTTATAGTCGTAAATTCTGGTCGGAAATTCTAGTCGGAAATTATAGTCGGAAATTATAGTCGGGAATTATAGTCAGAAATTATAGTCGGAAATTCTAGTCGGAAATTATAGTCGTACGTATTTATAGTCGTAAATTCTAGTCGAAAATTGTAGTCGAAAATTATAGGCCGGAAATCACTATCATTACCAACGAGTTGATAACTCGTTGGTAATAGTATTACCCACGAGTTATCAACTCGTGGGTAATAGTATTACCAACGAGTTAACTCGTGGGTAATACTATTGCCCACGAGTTAACTCGTAACTCGCCGGCAATAGTTTTTGATTTCCCAGGAGGCAGCTCGAGCTGCTTCCTCATTTCTTCACCTCTCTCTTCCTTCAAAACCCTTAAACCCCATATCCTCTCTCTTCCTCACCTAGCTCGCCGCCCTCTCCTCTTCACCTCTCTTCCTCTAGCTCCTCCCCTCCCCCCTCCTCTTCTCCCCTCTCCACACAAAAAGCCCCAAATCTCAATTTCCTCTCCTCCTCCCCTCCTCCCCTCACCTCCGTCGCCGGAAGCGGATCGAGCTCGACCATGACAGGTCCTGGCTCTCTCTCTCTCTTTCAATTTTTTTTTAATTATGTATATATATATATATGCATTTTAATTAAGGTGTAAGCATTTTAATTAACTTGGTACATTATAGTTTTGGGTGATGGTCCATAATTTTTGATTCATTATTAGGCAAGTGTATGTATGTATATATGTGGAAAATATTGAGGTAATTGAAGGTGATTTGGGTGGATTAATTGATATATATAGTTGATAATTATATTGTATTTTTTATGTGTTGCATGGGCAAATTAAGGTGATTTGGATTAATTGATATATATACTTGATAATTTAAGGTATATTTGTTAACTTAATTAATTGGTTAAATAAGCATTTGGGTAATAATTAATTGATATTTTGATAATTATATTCTGAATGATCGATATTATATGATGCAGTTTAATTTAATGTTTAATGTTTAATTTAATGTACGATATCATAACCGCTAGAACCGTTTGGAACGGGAACTGTTTGGAACCGAAACCGTTTGGAACCGATAACCGCTATAACCGCAACCGAAACCGAACGGTTCCGGTTCCAAACGGTTCCGGTTCCGAACGGTTCTGGTTCCGGTTTTTCATAGAACCGAATCCAGGACTAATTGTTCGAACCGATAACCGTTTGGAACCGAAACCGTAACCGTTTGGAACCGGAACCGTTTGGAACCGATAACCGCTAGAACCGGAACCGAAACCGAACGGTTCTGGTTCCAAACGGTTCCGGTTCCGGTTTTTCATAGAACCGAATCCAGGACTAATTGTTCTAACCGATAACCGTTTGGAACCGGAACCGTAACCGTTTGGAACCGATAACCGCTAGAACCGGAACCGGAACCAAACAATTCCGGTTTCAAACGGTTCCGGTTCCAAACTGTTCCGGTTCCAAACGGTTCCGGTTTCAAACGGTTCCGGTTTCAAACGGTTCTATCCTTAATTTTAATAGAACTGAATCCAGGACTAATTGTTGGATGTGCAGGAGGTTTTGCGGCAAATTGGCTTGGAGGCATCAAACGGAGAGGGAGTAGATCCAGTGGAGGGAGCAGTAGTCAAGCTTCCTCAACCACAGTCAGCAACATGCGCAGTGGCCTAATGATGAATGCTCGCACACAAATGTTGCTAGCTGCGCGAGGAGAGGAGGAAGCTGCACAATCCGGCTTCGTGCAACCCCCAGTCCAGCCTCGAGCCTCAGTCAGCAGACCCTCAGTCAGCAGACCCACAGATGAGTGACACTCAACGGGGGCATCAGAAACTCCCTCCATCCGAATGCCCCCTATTGGCCCGGTACCTACTCCTGTTTCACGGGAATCATCTGAGGCAGATGGTGCTGGCGCCTTATCGTCCATGCCTCGTCTATCTCCGCCGTCCGGTCTCTTCCTGCCCGACGAGATTCCTGTGATCCCTGAATTCGATGATAGGAGGAGGCCTATTTATATTGAAGTACGGCCGGAGTTCCTGAGCGTGGAGGAAGCGTACAACTTCATCCCGTTCGACCCCGTGTATCTTTGGAGTGCGAGGTGCACCAACCAGCAAACGGGCGATGCAGGTAAATTTTATTTAACAAGATTGATTACTTAATTATTACTTAAGCCTTACGATAGGTTCAATTAATGATATCAATTTGTTGACATTGTATTATTAGGCAATTTCGTTAATGACACTGGAAAACGAAAGACTAGAGGCCCCTGCACCGGGAAGAGACTTGAGCAGGCCACCGGGGGAAGGAAAATGCTCATTAGGGCCAATGAGCACGGTGAGGTGATCGAGACATTTGACACCACGCGAAAGTATGCCAGCATGGCCGGGGCCGTCGTGCGGGACAAGGTCCTAATGCTTTAGCCAGATTGGGAATCTGTGCCTCTCTACGTGAAGATGCAAGTGCATAATGCACTGAGTGTGAGTTTAATCGTATTTTCATTACGTAAATTTTACATTTATTAATTAAGTCCGAATAAATATATAATTTTACCGTTTATATATTCATTTTGCAGGTGTGGTTTGACGTGGATGAATGCCTTATTCACACGTGGGTAGAGCGTCAACTACATATCAGGTGATGTGATTCGAGTTATTTGAGTATATATCGAGTTAGATTTTTGTTTATCAAGTGTTTTAATATCTCTAACTTTTTTTTCTGGTGTTAATATAGGTATAAAGAGTGGAAGAACGAGCTTTCAAAACATTACACACAGTACAAGGAGCTAGGCCGAGGTTCTACCCCTAGCGAATTCCGGTTTAGGGAGTACGAGTGGCTGTGGCTGGTAACCCACTTCGAGCACCCCAAAGCGAAGGTATGCATCCTGAATATATTTTACAACCCTAATGTATCGTATCACATTGAAATAGTTAGTTACTAATTTTTTTACATATGTTTATCAAACAAGGCGATTTCCAAGACGAACAGGGAGATTAGATTGAAAAACACCAAGGCCCATCATGTAGGTTCACTCAACTATTTGGGTTGGTCGAGTAAGGCGCAGCAACAACAAGAAGTCAACCCGTTGGTGTTTGTTCATCAGAAGTTCTATCCGCAGTGCCCTGAAGAAGCGGTAAGTCTTTAGCCTCATTAGTTTGTAGTTCACATATGCATGTGTTAATAAAACTATTTTTCTCTATTAATTTAACTCGTTTAATAATACGTTATTCATATTCGCTTTTCAATTAGGCGAGAGTGGAGGAAGCGATCACAGAAATCACCATGAATATAGCTCGAAACAACCATCCTGACTGCTCGGAGGAAAAAGTGACTCAGTATGCCTCTCAGATCGATCCGCTTAATCGCCCTATAGCGGCTAAGATCATGGCAAAAGCGTGCGGGACTAGAATGAATACCTACTACTGTAGGGGAATGGGCTCGGCGGACGAAGGAGTATTGAAGAACACTTCAGAATACTCTACCGGGTCAAGAACTTCAACTTCTAGGAACTCTAACCTAGCAGCGGAGCTTCAGAGGACGCAGAGGAAGTTGGAGGAGCAAAGGAGGCAGATGGAGGAGATGCGGCAATTGGCCGAGCAGCAGGCAGTCAGAGATGCCGAGCACCGGGTGCTGGTCGAGCAATACCGAATGATGGTCCAACAGCAGACACAAATGTTCACATGGATGCAGACGATGTGCGCGTGCCAGACTACCGGGCAACCGCTCCCCACACCTCCCTCGGTCCCTGTGTTCCACAGTGATCCACCACCGCAGCAGTCACAGCCACAGCAAGACCAGGGTAGCCACCGGAGTTCAAATGATTACGTCCACATGGATTTCCTCGACCCTGACGTGTAGTTGTAGTTTATTTTCGTATTGTTGCTGTTTGTACTGTACGTTGGACAATTATGTGTGTACTGTTGAACTTGTATTTGTACGGTTTCTGTTTTTCAGTGCAGGTTCTGGAATTGGGCCCAATCCAGATCGGCTTTTTTTTGACAAATTTCTCCGGGTATTGCCGGCGACTTGGACCAAAGTTGCCGGCAATACCCTTCCTTTTCCGGCCACGGCGGAGCAATCATTGTCGGCGACTTGAGTCGCCGGTAATGCTCTTCATCATTGCCGGCGACTTGAAAAATAAGTCGCCGGTAATACTTTCACCGGCGCCAAATTTCCGGCGAGAGTATTACCGGCGACTTAAAAAGAAAGGCCGGTGACTTTAAGTCGCCGACAATACCCTATAATGTTGTAGTGTAATTATAGTGTTAGTATTACAATAAAAAATTTAGTCTTATAGTACAGTAAAACCTCGATAATTTAATACTCGATTAATTAATAACCTCGTTAAAATAATATTTTTTGTCAGTCCCAACTTGAAGACTTGAGTATTAATTTAATATGCGATTAATTAATAATCTCGCTAAATTAATAAATTTTTTCAGCTTCGAAGTTATTAATTTATCGAAGTTTTATTGTCTTTATTTATTTTCCTTATAGTAGTGTACGTTGATTACATTTTATCCTATTTCCTATTTGCTCCAAAAAAGTCTATTATTAGAGTAGCAATAAAGTCTTATTTGAAGAGTTCGTTTATCGTAGTCTCACTTGAAGAGAAAATAAATTATAATTTTTTTAATTTTCATATTTTTATGTTATTAAATATAAAATATCTAATAGGCCCGGCTCGGTGCGAAAAACTCATCAAAGTCGAGCCCAAATTTTAGTTAATAAGTGTTCAAAAAGGCCGAACTTGAGTTTGAAGGGCACGATCCGACCCGTTGCCGACCACTAATCCTTCGTTAGCACTCTCCAATTTTATTCTATTTCAAGACTTTCATCTCACACACAACTCATCAAATAAAGTTTTCTCTTTCTCTTTGAAACCCAAGCCAATTGTCAAAACCCAAAATCATAAGAAACCCATCAAAGAATAACAAAATACAAAAACAAAAAAAGTGTTGTGCGTGTGTGTGAGAGAGAGAGCGAGACAGAAAGGGTTGCTCAGCATTTAGCAATAAAAGCCAAACTCACGGCCAACTGTTTGCTCCTCCCAACACTTCCACCTCCATTTTCCATCAACACCTCAGCTCCTCTGATCATTGTCCACTAAAACCCCATATTCCTCCTCTGTCACCTATTTTATTCTTTCTCAGTATTCCTCTCAAATTTGCTTCTTTTTTTTCCATATCCATTAACTTGCATTCCAAATTCTCAAGCTTTAATAAAACCCCTCATTTCCCAGAAGGATAGCACCAAACTCTCATTCCCATATAAAGTTTTTATCTTTCTTTTTTTATCTTGAATTTTTGTTGAAGGGTTTAGATTCCATGGCTGCGGTTGCTGAGATTGCCGGTGAGGCAGGCTCTGTCAACAACAATAACAATCCGAACCCAAGTTTGGATTCAGTGGCGAAACCTGTCTCTGAATCCAAGCCCAAATCGGAATTCGATGTGCAGAAGCTGGTGGATATGTTCACAAAGCTCAACCCTTTAGCCAAAGAGTTCTTCCCTTCATCTTACTCATCACTCCAACATCACAATTTTGATAACTTCGTCAATAACAATAAGCTCTTCGCTACTGATAATCAAGCCAGCACTCGAAGGGTACTACTACTCATCTTTCTTTATTGATCCATTTTTTTTCTTTCTTGGAATTATGATCGGGTTTCTCTTGTCTTTAGTAAGTTTAATGGAATGTGATCTGAATTGGGTTTCTTATGTAATTGGTAGCTGTTCGTGTTGTTGGTAGTAAAGTTCATTTCTTTTACTGTGGTTTTGTATTACTGACTGAGTTCTTTAAATGTTGAGCTGTTGTGGATAATGATATATGTGAAAAAGAGTTTACGGTACAAGTAACTATACACTAGCATTGAGCTATCCACTGATATTGTTTGAACTCGGGATCAAGGTAGAATTTTTGCTTGTTTGAGTGGAGAGTTTAGTGGGTTCTGTGTTTCGTAGTTGCCCTTTTGAATTTTGATTTATGTACTGGTTGTTTGATTGTGTCCGGAGTTTGTGTGGGTCATTGAAAGTTGTTTGCTCTGCAATTAGCAAAGACTGTTGGTATATGCTTATCACTAAACACTCATCATGAGTTTTACTTGGTGCATTTGTTAATTATGTCCATGACTATATCATCATCATTATTTTGAAATTACCATCAGTTTGTCCATTGTATTTGTATTACATGTGTATCACTATTATTTCGTTGATTGTTGTCTTAATTTATTTTTTTCGTTTGATTTGCTATGTCAAATAATACAATTGGTTGTTTCTCATGAAGAAATAACTGTAGTTAGGAGGAATAGAGTGTTATAATTGTTTCTTGCTACACCTAAAGCTGTAATTTTCCTTCATTGCATTAGTTTATAAATTTGCGTTTTTTGTGTTTTTTTTTCCAGAGAAGAAATAGCTTTAATCAGGGGAAGAGAAGGTTAAATGGGAGAGCCTTCAGAGCTGAGCGGGAAAATAGTATTAGGCGAACAGTTTATGTTTCTGATATTGACCAGCAAGTAAATTGATTAATAGATCTGTATATGTATTCCGATCTTAAAATTAATAGCTGCCATTTAAAACCTTTGCTTTCAAATGTAGGTTACCGAAGAGCGTCTTGCTGCCATATTTAGTAATTGTGGTCAGGTAAGTCACACACTGTTTAGCTAGAAAATGGTTACTTTAGTAACATTTCTTTATTATTTAAACCTGGGTTCCTTTTTTCTTCTTCTTCTTTGGTTTCTAACATTCTTGGTTCACTTAACCTTTGGGAAATAACCATATATTGCTAATCCAATGCAACAAAGTAGCACCTTTTTCCCCCAAAGTGAAGTTCCCCTTGCATAAATCATTTGAGAGCATAATAAAGAATGAGGGCTGTGATTATGTATAGAAGTTTTTGATTACCTGTTTGCTAGATTTCATGTGATTTCCCTTTGCGATTGTATGATTAAGAGCATCATGAATGTTCTTACATTTCAAAGAATGAGACTTGGATCAGTCTATTTTAAATATGTTTGCTACATGGTTTTGTATGAAATGAGACGCTTTTCTTTATCCACACACACAAATGAGTAAATATAGTTTGAGGTTTTCCTTAATGCTCCTCCGGCCACTTTGCAGTTTCCGTTGGTTGCTTATTAATGTCAAGCTTCAGTCAAAACATGTTGGTTCCTCTTTACATTCTAAAAATGAGAGTTTCTTTTCCAAGTGAAGATCTGTTGGATTTTCTTTAATTGGTAAAGCACTGAAAGATCTTTTCAATAAGAGGAAACATGTTTGGTTGAGATTTGTTGCCCTTTTGGTATATATGAAGGTATTAGTCACTGCTATCAATTGCCTTTATAGGGCTTCCTTATACTTCTTAATACTTTAAGACTAGAAATGTGTGGTTAAATTACTGGTGTACTATCAATAAATAAATGGCTGAACTTTAATATATTTTTTCCTCTTGTATTTTGTTGAATGTTCCTTAGTCCTTGTAGCTTTAAATCCTTAAATCTGAAATCTTTAACAATTAAGTTTTCCGGTTTATGTCAGTCCGGTCTGTTTGTTCATTCCAGTTTTTTACCTATTATCCCTGAGATGTGCCCACATGCTTCTATAGCTCCATGTATATCCACATAACCTGTGGTACTATTTTTCCTGCTCTTTCCTACAATTGACGATGTTAAGGAGATACCTTGTTTGCTTATTGATGTCAAGCTTTAGTTAAAACATCTTGCTATGTCATGAGGTTTTGAGGTCACATGGAGGAATTACGTTGTTGAAATCAAAGACTTAGGAACACTATCCAAATATGTAGTAGTAGCATAGTATTGAAGGCATAGAGAGATCATCTAAAACATGTTGACTGCTGGAAGGATATTATGTGGTGTGTGATATTGATTTGGTGAAGCAAAATTCGAATACATGGGTGTAAGAAGATGCTGGTTTGAGGAAAGAATTATAAGTAAAGATTATCATCATTTCACATCATTTATTCGTGTGCATTACTTCAGTAGGATATCTGAGATCATATGAGTTGATAAATTAGTATAGAGTACTCTACCATTTGTTTATTATGAATTGGAAAGATGTGCAGCTGCATGACACTTGATACTATTCTGGAATTTTAGAAAGGTTAACATCATTTTTTTTTTTTTGTAAAAAAGCAGTGAGTGAGTAACTTTGACAACAATACTTAGAAACCTCTGTTATAGATGTTTTGTTTAAATCTTATAGCAAGACTAGCTGGTCTCTTTTTCTATATGATATATCTGCTGAAATAAATGGGCTGGGGGTATATGCTGTTTATTAATGATAAAAAAAATCAAAAGATTCATCTCCTTTTCTATAATACAAGGTTCAGATATGATTCATTGCTTGTTCATGCATAGTTAATGTCTTAGAGGATGCTCCTAAAGTTTTTTTCTTTATATTTTAAGGTTGTCGACTGCCGAATTTGTGGTGATCCACATTCTGTACTCCGTTTTGCATTTGTGGAGTTTGCTGATGAGCGTAAGATTCTTTTGGTCCGAAAGAGTTAGAGAAAACATTATCATTACTCATTTATAGTGTGTTACAACGATGGTTTTCTTAACAGATGGTGCAAGAGCAGCTCTGAACCTTGGTGGGACAATGCTAGGGTATTATCCTGTTAGGGTTTTACCTTCAAAAACGGCCATTCTTCCTGTGAATCCTACATTCCTCCCTAGGGTATCAATTACTTTCTAAGAATTTGGCTTCTATTACATTCCTCCCGTGGGTCACGTTCTGAAAGTTTTCCTATCAATTCATATGCAGTCAGAAGATGAACGGGAAATGTGTAGCAGGACTGTATATTGTACAAATATCGATAAGAAGGTTTACACTTCTCCCGTGATTCCTTTTGTCCCAGATGAAGACTCTGGAATTGGCCTCTAGGGCTTCTGTATGCATATATGGCAGTTGAATATCTGGAGATATGATAGTTTGCTGACTATATTTGCAGGTTTCTCAAGCTGAAGTCAAGAATTTCTTTGAAACAGCTTGTGGCGAGGTACTGAAGAGTCCCTAATCATCTCATCTGTCAAGAATTATTTCTGAAACAGGATGTAATATTTGATTTATATTACTCAGGTCATTTGACATTTTCTTTGTTCCAACATGTGCAGGTTACTCGTTTGAGGCTTTTGGGAGATCATGTGCATTCAACTCGTATATCTTTTGTTGAATTTGCGATGGTAAGTTTATGTTAAAACATTAAGATTAGATCAAAATTTTGTTAAGATGTGCAACCTGGTTTAACTCTAAACTAAGTATCTATCTAATTGTGGCTCTCTTGCACTTGAAAAACCTTCCTTCCCAAGAAATGCTTCTTGCACCTAATCTATCCCAAATTTAAATTACCAAGTGATGTGGTAACTGATATAAGATGATCGTATTCATTAGAAATGTTTGGGGCTCACATGAAACAGTAAGTGAGACCAAACTTGACAATAAATCATTGCGACATCAATTGGTATATACCTTGGTTTAGGTCTCTTCACTCTCTTGTATATCTGGAAGGGTCACATGTCTAAAGACTGCTGGGGGATTCTATTATCTTGTCAACAGTTTCCTCTTTTTGAGTTGTAACACATTTAGAATAGATTTACTTAAACTCGTTTTATTTTCCACCCCTGGATATAGATCCATTGATAGTGGAACATGAATTCCCTGGTCAGTCAGGTAAGCACAACTGTGTATACCATATTGATTGCATATTTCTCATCTTCGTGACTACTTTTTATAACTTGTGCTGTATACAACTGAAATCAAATCATGTTGTATGTTACCGAAACTACATAAATCTATCATCCTTCAGCATTGTTTAATTCAGAAAAAACCATCAAAATAATTGTTTTAAGGAGCTTTTGAGTCTTAACTCTCTGGATTCTTTGTTATGTCTGAGTCGGTGATAGGCCTACAGTTCAAGAGATACAACATGTTACTATCCTTAGTCTTTGTATTGTCAAAAATATCAGAGAAAAAAAAACTACACAGATTAGGATTATTCTTTTGACTTTTGACACTGCTGTGGTTTTATTTTTTCTAGTATAAGGTGGGTTAATATGGTTCTTTGCTCTTATTCTGGATTTTATTTTGAATTGCATAATATATCATAGCTTTCTTTATTTAATTATATTTAAGACACCAATGTGATACTTTGCTTGGTTTTTAGTCTTAGGTGTGCACCAGCTTAATTAATAATAATCCACTTGATGATTGAGTGATATTTAGTAACAAAATAATCAGCTTATCTGACAAGAGAACACTTCCCCATGGGTGTTTGTATACCCAATAATATGAGTATTATATCCATCGATTCTGCCTCACACTATTCTATAGCACATTGAATGTTTAGCAATTTGTCCTGTTAATTGAATCTCAGCTCTATGGTGTTGAAGACAAATGATCTCTCTTGAAAAATACATGCTTACTTTTGCTTTGATGTACAGGCAGAAAGTGCCATATTTGCTCTGAACTGTAGCGGAATGGTGCTGGGAACACAACCCATCAGGTGTGGTCTCTAAACCCCAAATGACATTGCTTAATTTCCTCAAGCTGGTCAATATCATAATATCTTGTGTACATTGATTTCGTAGGGTAAGTCCTTCAAAAACACCTGTGCGGCCACGTGTCACTCGTCCAACATTGCACTAACCCGTACCATGCGAAACATCATCGGATGGAGCTTGGTAGGGGAACTTGACAAGCACAAAGAAAACTTTCTTGTGTTTGGAGGGGTGATTATTATCTATTCCTTTCAGTTTTTCCATCTTTTCCGTTGCAGTGGTTCTTTTTCTGTGACTGAAATATTCGGACCCGCTTCAGTTGAAATTTCGAGAGATGGTTTGGATCTTGACATATCTTGGGTTTTAACATCGTCATTGATTTGAAAGTTCTAGTTCTAGTTCTAGTTGTCTTATGTTATGATATGATTGTGAGTGTCTATCCTTGCTCATGCCGGTGACTTGTGCACGCACTCAAAAGCTTAGATACCAATTTGTATTTACCGAATAAACAGTGCAAGTGCAAAGTTGCTGTTTATCAATGCCTATGCTTGTCGAATTCTGATATGATCCAAGTCTAGGATGACCAAGTGACTAATGAAAAACCAAGGACAGACCTGACCAGCTGTGGAATAGTGTAGTGGTTGTAGACGTTTTATGGGTTTTGTTAGATAGATGTAATGTATTTTTTGGTTAATCTGGTGTCTGCAACACTGCACTATGAAAAGATGACCATTTTGTTATCGATCAAAAAACTGGAAGTGGTTATACATTGAGTGACTTCCGCAGTTGTGCCATCTCAATACTTTTATGGAGATGGTCTTGTGGCTAGTTGTAATTTTATATTACATGTCAAATAGGAGGAACTATTTCTTTTTGATGCGCATAGAACGATGAGAAATTAAATCAATTATGTGGATGGAGCAGAAACCCTCCATTTGCAATATGGTCATATCAAATTGTTACAGTGGTGATGGTTTTGCTAGTTGCTACTGACCAGCAAGTCGGAGGAAAAAAAAATCAAAACTAGCTTGGTTCAGATATACTAGTCTGGATCTTATATGCAGGAACGAGGGTTTTGTGTGCCGGAAGATGTTCCTATGGCGTTTTAGTACCTCCAGGACCATTAGATAACTGGATATTCTTCATCACCATGTTCTTGCATGGGGTGCTTCTACTGCATTTTAGAGTCGCTGCTTCTTTTGAAGCCGAAGTACCCCTTATGTCACTGTACGCCACATCACTAATCTGCACATTACACTACCAGAAGAATGATTATACCCGACGAGATTCCAAAAAAACGACCGACGACGAGGGTTCTCGTCGGATATAGTTTACTATAACCGACGACAGGATTACCTCGTCGGACATAGTGTTTTTTCCGACGAGATAATCTTGTCGTCAGTTATAGTGGCCGAAAAATCGTCGGGTATAGGTTTCAATTAAGACCGACGATTTTTTCAGACTATAACCGACGAGTTATTGGTATCGTCAGCTATAGTTTCTTATTTCAGATCCAATCTGGGCAGCAGCTAGCTAGCTCGATCTGTGATTCAAAAAAATTCTCCCGCGAAAACTGAAAATGTGAAGAAATCTTTGGGTGATGTCGAAAACTGTGAAGAATGCATGAATGAGTTCGTGATTCGATCATTATATATATAGGTACGTACGTATATATATATATGTGTATATATACGTGTTAATTAATTAATCGATTGTTGATATATATGATCATATGATGTTGATTTTGAATGGATCGATCGATGGATTGGAGTTAATTGATCGATTGTTGAGTTTGAGTAATTGATGGTTGATTAATTTGAGTATGTGATTGATAGTTGAGTTGGAGTACGTACGTAGTACGTAATTGATTATATATATATTGTGATTATTAATTATAGGATTAATTGTCATTATTAATTATGCATGGGTATATATAATATATATTGTGATTATTATTGTGATGGTGATGATATATGGTACGTGGGTGGTTTGATTGGGGGCCGGGGGAGAGATGGAGAGGGCCGGGAGAGAGGGAGAGGGAGAGAGAGGGGGAAAAATGAGTCTTTGGGCGGGGGTTGGGTTTTATATGGGAATAAGATTTGGCGCGAAATGAGTATTTTTTGGAGTTTGGGTTATCAAATTTTGCGGTTTTTAATCCCTGCTAATTTTACCTCTCATTGTTGGCGCCAAATTAAGGTGAAAATGACGGGGGATTAACTCGATCAGTGTTGTAATTAATTAGGTAGCTAGCTAGTTAGGGATCGAGTAGGCTAGATTGAATAATTAAATTATGTAATTTAATTATAGTTTGAATATCGATATATATATATATATAGATATATATATCTAGCTATGAAATTTTAATTAATAAGATCATGGGTATATATACATGCAGTTATAATTTTCAGGATGGACAAGAGTTGGATGTGTCTTCCAAGATGGGATGTAAGATATCACCGTGGAATTAGAAGTTTTGTGGAATATGTGAAAGTTAATTGTGGAGAGATGACAATTCATTATTGTCCGTGTACGAAATGTCAGTGTCGCAGCGAGAGATATCGTTTTCACATCGATAAAGTATTGGAGCACTTGAAGAAAAACAGGTTTTGGGATAACTACACATGCTGGATTTATCACGGTGAGAGCTCATCAGTTGGTCAACATGATCACGGACAATTTTTTGAGAGTGGCTCTACATCCAATGATCCAACAACAAGTCTGATCAACGATATGTTTCCTCATGAGAGCGGTATATTTGCTCAAGCACCGGATATCCCTTCCGCCGTTGGAAACTTCCCTCATATTGAGCCAGTCCAGCAATTACCTACAGCTGTCAACACTGCTGGTATGGACAAGTACAACAACCTCATTGCCTTCCAACAGACCCCGTTGTACAACGAGTGTAATGCATCTGTTCTCGAAAGTGTTATGGGAGTAATGAAGCTCAAAGTGGAGAACAAAATGAGTGTGAAGGCTGTTGATGATTGGCTGAAGTGGTCTGGTTCGTTGTTGCCCCCCGGTCATCGGCTTCCTACCACTCATCGTAAGGTGCAACAGATCCTGAAACATCTTGGCCTTTCCTACATCAAAATCCATGCTTGTAGATATGATTGTGTTCTCTTCTGGGGTGAAGATGCTTATGGGAATGATCTTGAATCCCTTTATGAATGCCCGGTATGTGGTACCGATAGGTATAAGTTGACTCATGCCGGAAATAAGAAAGCTGTGAAGATACTTCGGTATTTTCAGCTGATAGATAGGCTAGAACGGTTGTTCATGTCTGCACACACGGCTGAAGCTATGAGATTGTGGGCCGAGAGGAATTTGCCTGACGGTGATACGCTTATACACCCTGCTGACGGAGAGGCTTAGAAGCACATGGTGAAGGAGTTTTCTTATTTTGCATCAGAGGTTCGAAATGTTTGGTTGGGGCTTTCATCTGACGGATTCAACCCTTTTGGCAACATGAGTCTTCAATACAGTATATGGCCAGTTATTTTGGTACCGTACAACCTTCCTCCATGGATGTGCATGAAGAAAGAATACAATATGCTCACTAAGATAATTCCAGGGCCGGGTTATCCAGGAAAGTGTGCCGAGAGGAATTTGCCTGACGGTGATACGCTTATACACCCTGCTGACGGAGAGGCTTGGAAGCACATGGTGAAGGAGTTTTCTTATTTTGCATCAGAGGTTCGAAATGTTTGGTTGGGGCTTTCATCTGACGGATTCAACCCTTTTGGCAACATGAGTCTTCAATACAGTATATGGCCAGTTATTTTGGTACCGTACAACCTTCCTCCATGGATGTGCATGAAGAAAGAATACAATATGCTCACTAAGATAATTCCAGGGCCGGGTTATCCAAGAAAGTGTCTCGATGTGTATTTGAGACCCTTGATTGAGGAGCTTAAGTACTTGAGTGAGCATGGTCATCCCACTCATGACAAGTTCAAAAATGAGATGTTCCAGATGCATGCCATGCTTGTTGGCACCATTAGCGATTTTCCTGCACGCGGGATGTTGTCGGGCAACGTTACCAGGGGATACAGGGCTTGTCCAGAGTGCATGACGGTTGAGTGTTGCAGACCTCATTGCAGGAAGATTGTACAGATGCGTCATCGTTGTTGGCTTCCACATGATCACCCATTTCGGGAGGATATTGAGGCATTTGATGGGACTGTGGAAACAGGTGAGCCTCCGAGGAGATGGACGGGGGATGAAATATTGGAAGTGCTAAATGAATACGATTTTGGGCAGCTAAGCAATCATCATGAGATAGTGGCGTCAATACCTGACAAACCGGACAGGTATAAATTTTGGACACACAAAAGTATTTTTTGGGAATTTCCGTATTGGTCCAAGTTGCTGATCAGACACTACTTAGATGTCATGCACATAGAGAAAAATGTGTGCGAGAGTGTGGTCGGCACAGTGTTGAATTGGGAGGGAAAAACTAAAGACGGCCCGAAGGCACGCATTGATCTTAAAAGGATGGGACTGCGAAAACATTTGTGGTTGAGAGATGGGAAGAAAAAAATGCCACAAGCTCCTTATACCGTGAAGTCTGCCCAGAAGAATGAAATTTTTGGCTGGATGGGTAATGTCAGGTATCCTTCAGGCTATGCTGGAAATATAAGTCGATGTGTTAACTTCAAAGACAATAAGATGTACGGACTAAAGAGTCATGACTGTCATATACTGCTTCAACGCCTCTTCCCTGTTTTCATTCGAGGGTACCTGCCCAAAGAGGTGGTGGAGCCGTTAGTGGCTTTGTCAAGATTCTTTCAGAAGTTATGCACGAGAGAAGTGAAGAAATCGGACTTGTTGGAAATGCAACAGGACATCATTTTTATCATGTGCAAATTCGAAAGGATATTTCCTCCAAACTTTTTCGACATCATGCCTCACCTGATGCTCCATCTTCCGGAACAATTGTTGCTTACTGGTCCAGTACACTACACATGGATGTATCCTATGGAAAGGTACGTAATGCATCTTTGAATCTGGCTATATATATGTCGATCTTTAATATTATTTATTCACTTATTGTTGCAATAAGCATAACATGCTCGATTTGTAATTACCAATTTACAGACAATTAGGGGACTACAAAGACTATGTGATGAACAAATCTGCCCCCGAAGGGTGTATCGCTGAAGCATATATTACGCATGAGTGCGTAACGTACACCAAGTTGTATTTGGGAGCGTTGGAGGACCCTCCACAACATATGCGAGTAGATGGAGGGCAGTTCAACATTTCGATCATCTCCGATGATGTTGAAGTTTCTGGAAAGTTGCCCAACTCGTACAAGTTGGAACCTTATGAGCTAGTCATTGCCCATTGGTCGGTATTGATTAACTGTCCAGAAGTTCAATATTGGAAAAATTTGCACCTTTACTGCCCTGCTATTTCCGGTGATGTTGAGTACCACAACAAAACGTTCGCAAACTATTTTGGCAACTGGGTACGTTTATAGATAAATTGAAATTATATATGCTGTTAAGTGCATGTCTCGCATCCTATTTATAGTTAAGTTAATAAATGATTATTTTCAGATGAATCATGTACAAGATGATGGTATCCCTCAGTGGTCACACGAATTGAGGCTCTTGGCGCAGAAACCGGTAACTTCCAGAGTTTATCCTATGTGTAAGGTAAATGGCGTGCTATTTATTTGTGAACATAGAGATGTCAGACGAAAAACACAGAATTCTGGGGTAATGGTGCATGGTGGGCAGAATGGAGTTGACTATTACGGTGTTCTCCATTCAGTTGTCGAATTAATATATGGGGAAGGCATGACCGTGCACTTGTTTAAGTGTAGATGGTTTGATACTGACCCTCAGAACACAAGGACCGATCAATACGGGATTTTTCTGTGAATACTGCTACAAACTGGTATGAAGATGATCCGTTTGTGTTGGCCACGGCGGTGAAACAATTGTTCTATCTTGATGATCTTGTGCATAAAGGCGCGTGGAAAGTGGTTAACCATGTTCTTCCACGAAACATATACAGTGCCTCAACCCTTGGTGTGACCTCGGATAATGAAGAAGTCAGTGCATACCAAGAGCCGAACGCAACTGCTATTCCTGAAACCTCAACAATTCGCCTTAATAATGTGAGACAGGGCAGTGTGGTACGAATTCCTCAACTGAATCTTATTGATGTTAATCAAAATGAAGACAATGAAGACTCAAGTGACCAGGACATACACATCTTACCTGAAATTAACTCGGAAACACAGTCAGACTCAAGCGATGATTCTGACTATGCGCCTTAGTGTATATATGTATGTTATTTTGAGTTTGAATGTGCAATGTAACGGAAATTATATTCAGATGATCGACTTTAAATTGTGTCGATTAAATTGCGGCAGGCCAACCGACGATATTCGAATAAATATCTTATTATTAAATAGTAATAAATATTAATATTTAAACATATATATAGCCAAAAAAAATTAAATTAAATGCCATGCATTTTAATTTAATTAGGCATTTAACATAATTTCTGTTTTTTTAATAATAATTTCGTATTATTATATATTAATAACTATTAAGTACACTATATATATAACCGGCATATGAAAAAAATAAAAAAACTATAACCGACGATATTCATATCAAATATTGTCGGTTATAGTTACGGGTATACTATGGCCGACGATGATACTTATATCGTCGGCTATAGTTGGCGTTATATCCCAGAACTGGCACCGTTTCGGGCAGTTTCATTTCGATCTTCATCCATTCTCTCTCAATCTCAGTGAAGCTCTCTTGTTCCATCAAGCAAGATCGAGGAAGGTTCGATTCTCTCAATCTCAATCAAGCCCTCCATCATCAACAGGATCTCTTAAACCAAAAACAGGTTTTAGCAAAATCCCTAAATCCCTATATATGTTGATTTTAGGTTAGATTTTAATTTTTTTACTTTGTTTATCGATAATGTGGATTCATTATGTTCATTGTGTGAATATATATTGGATTTTGCTTGAATTTTGTAAGTAATGGGAATTATTGTTAATTTTTGGGATTTATTGGAATTATTGCATGCATGTGTTGTTCATTTTTTGGGATTTGATGGAATTATTGGAATTTTTGTGTTGATTTTTTGGATTTTTGGGAGTTATTGGATTATATTGGGAATTATTGGATTATTTTTTGGATTGTTTAAGTGTAGAATTATTAATTAATTGGTTTATATACATATATATATATATTGTGTTCTTATTAATTTAATTATATTGGATATTATTGAATATATTTTTTTGTGTTGAATTTAGTGGATTGTTGGATATTATTGAATATATTTTTTTGTGTTGAATTTATAAATTGGAATATATATTGGATTTATATATTGGATAATTGGAATTTTTGTGGAATATTTATATCTTGGATTATTGGAATTATATATATTGGATTTTATGGAATTATTGGAATTTTTGGATATATATATTGGAATATTTATGTATTGGATTATTGATATATATTGGAATATGTATTCGAATTTTTCGATGAATTAGGAATTATTTTTAATTTTTATAATTTTATAGCAACGATGAATTGGTTAAATTGCGGTGCTTCTCGAGGGGGAGGTCGAGAGGGAGAGGGAGATCGGGACGTGGGGATGAGGGCACCGGAAGTCGGTCCGCATCAGGATCCACCAGCGTCGGCAACACTTACAGTCTTCCGCAGACCTCTCGACACCGTAGACTGATGGGCGAGGGACAACCTCAGCAGCAGCAGTTCGAGCCTCCTCGATCCTCAGGCGCGAGGAGGGTTCAAGAGGTTAGTCGCACGCCGGAAACGGATAGTGCGACTCAATCCTCCGTCTGAATGCCGGACATTCATCGCGATGACCCTTCCCCCGCCATCCACCAGATGCGACTATGCCCGCCGTCTACCTTATTCTTATCGTTGGAAATCCCGACGATACCTCACGTCGATTCCGACGGGATGCCTGTTCTGGGACAGCTAGGGTTCATTACCCCGGACCAGGCATATGCGTATGTACCCTTCCCGGAACCTCTCTGGAGTGTGATGATTCCGGGACAACGCACCGACGAATCAGGTAAATATTAATTAGTGATATCTTTTTACTTAGTAATATTTAAATTCAATTAGGTGTTGATGTTTAAAAAATCGTCTACATATATATGTGATAGGCGAGATCGTGCCCGGTGAGAAACAGAAGAGAACCAGAGGCCCCGTCGTCGGCAAGTTACTGGACGACGCCATTCAGGCTAGCGGTGGTGGCCAAGTTATGATTCCGACCGGGGATAGAGGGCAGGTGATCGAGGGAAAGGTCACTCGAAAGTACGCGGGGATGGCGGGCAGCCTCATACGGGATAGAGTCCCAATGTTGTGGCCAGATTGGAATTCAGTGCCGCAATCCGTCAAATATCAGCTGAATAATGCGTTGTCGGTGAGTTTGTATATTCATTATGTAAATTTTGTAAATAAATTTTTAATATTATTGATATATATATATGCATTGCAGAGGTGGTTCCGCGTGGATGCAGACATTAGACCCACGTGGGCGGATGAAGTGCATGGGAGCAGGTTTGCAGACCGGCATTTAATTTGTTTCAATATTTTCGTTTCTTTTGATTATGTTCATACAATGTTGTAAGTTACTAACGCTTGATTTTATGGGTATATATAGGTATAAGGAGTGGAAGGGTGAGCTGAAGAAGCATTGGAAAAAGTACGGCGACGATCGTTCGGGTACCCTTAGCGAGTTTCGTTATAGGGAGTACGAGTGGCGATGGCTTGTGATTCACTTCAACAACCCGAAATTGAAGGTACGCAACCTTCCATCGATTAAATTTTTGTTTTATCGTACTTTCCTTAAATTATTTCGCTAATGAGTGTTTTTTTGTTGATGTTGGATTAATCGAGCAGGCTCTTTCTGAAGTCAACACAAGGAACCGGGCCAAAAACACCAAAAATCATCATGCCGGTTCCAGATCATACTCAGGTTGGATCGAGGAGGCGGCCAACCACCCAGAAGAGGATCCCCTTGTCTATACGATGCAACACGCGTATCCGCAATCCCCCGAATATGCTGTAAGTGTCCTTATAACAAAATAAACTTATTTCTTATTTATTTATATATAATTTTTTTAATTAATATTTTATTGTTCTTTATAAATTAGGCGAGAATTCAGGAGGCGATTCCGGAGGTGTTGACTCAAGTGGCGAGAGAGCTCTATCCCGACACCCCCGATGCAGAACTCCCGATTGATCAGATTGATCGATCTGATCCGATCGTCAGGGCCAGGATTATGTCAGCTGCGATCCCTCCAGGGAAGAACACATTCTACTGCAAAGGTTCCGGAAAGTGAGGTCAAGGGCTGCTGAAGCAAACCCCTGAATTCTCTCGCGGATCGGGATCATCGTCATCTTCGAGGACTAATGAGCTACAGGACCAGCTTCATAGGCAAGCAATTGAGATGGAAGCTCAACGGCGTCGGATGGAGGAGATGGAGCATGCGCGAGCCGCAGAGCAGAATCGGTTGGCCGAACAGCAGCAGCAGATGGGGACATGGATGCAGCACTGTTATGCACAGCTGCAGGCATCTGGAATCCAGATAGCTCCCCCGCCTATTTTCGGTGCGCCACAGCCTCAGCCTCAGCCGCAACCTCAGCCAGACCAGGACCAACCATCTGATGACAATCCGTTTGATCACATAGATTTAGGACACCCGTAGATTTGAACAATTGTCGGTTTTTATTTTAATTATTTACTATGTACGCATGCATATGTATACAGATTTGAACAATTTTGGGATAAAACCCAGAACCTGCAAAAAAAAATTTATAATTAATAACTATAACCGACGATATGTGTCAACATCGTCGGCTATAGTTTTCAACACGGTCAACCATTTTGACCATGGAGAAAACTATAACCGACGATGCCGTCGTCGGTTATAGTTTAAAACTATGGCCGACGATAATTTCTCGTTGCCTTTAGTCCCTTTTTTTTCCAACGAAAAACCTAATTCATTGTCGGTTATAGTATCACCGACGGTGCATTACCGACGAGACTATAACCGACGATGCCTCGTCGGGTATAGGGTATACCCGACGATAAATAGGAACAGTCCGACGACACCTCATCGTCGGGTATAGTACATCTTCTGGTAGTGTTAGAAGTGACCTGAAACAAATATACCCTAGTTAGGTTTCAAATGGTTCACAAAATCGAAATGATTTCTAGTTATGTTCATGCACACATAATAAATGAATTCTACGTACCCTATCATTGCAAGGAGGGCTCGGGCAATAATTCTGATCGATGATAATTGGATTCATAACGTTAGTCATCACAATGTTTTCGTATCGGACATCTGAAACCTTCAAGGGATGAGAATCCGCCCATGTTTTGATTCTCAAACCATTAGTTGTTCCATTTAAACCACTATCTTTCACATACACTCCTTCCACATCAAATTTGTTTCCATACCCTTCCAGGCTTCCAATGCTGATGCCGTGCCCCGGACCCCAAAAAATTCTAGAAATGTGGATTTGTCTACTTCCTGACAATATCGCAATGAAGTCATCGCCGGTGCCGATAATCGAGTGCGAGATTCGGATGCGGTACGAGTTTCCGCTTTTTATGCCATCGGTGTTGGGGCTATCACCTGGAGCTGACAATCTAAGTTTGGTGCAGTCCATTTTGCTGCATCCACTCAGCTTGATATGGGCATTTTTGCTGTTGTATGATCTCAAGTGAGACACGGTTGAATTTGTCACGAAGTCAAAGCTCAAAGACTGAAAATTTAAACATTATGACACTCCTTGCTTATGATACTTTTCAACATTAAATAAAATATCAGATGATTAATTTGGCTGCCAAAAGTATATATGCATCTCGATCCTGGCCCAAAAATGAAATCTGGATATTAGTGATCGAAAATATATGCTATCTTAGTAGCGTAATGAAAAATGAAAAATGAAATATATATATATATATATGTATATATCTAGGGCACTTACAATAGGAAGAGTTCGGCATGGACGATTATTGCAGTTGTTATGTGGCCAAACTAGGGATCCTTGGCCGTCCAAGGAACCGCCTCCGGTAACGGTTAACTGCTCGAGGTACCGGAAGTTTATCCAATTTTCAGAACCCAGAGTTGATGTATTAGTAGAAGCCGTCGAAGTTCCCGTAATCAAAAAAGCGATCGGACCATTGCATGGACCTGAGAATATAACTGGAAACAACTTGAATGTTCCTCTGGGTATCGAAACCCTTGCCCTTCCATTGCATTGACATGCATCTTTCCATGCTTTCAAAAATTCCTATATTAACATCGGATCGGAAAACAGTATGCATGGTGTTGTTAACTGATATATATATGGCCTTAGAGATCGAATTAGCCAAAAGTTTCTTCTAGAAAAATGATCTACACAGGTGTATGTACATATGTCTAGAAGGAAGTTTACCCAAATTCGGCCGGGAAGTGGCCGGAAAAGCCACATCCGTACGGACTGTTCACCGTACGGACGTCCGTATTCGAAAAGGACCGTATATATATATATGCATGGTGTTGTTAACTGATATATATATATATATATATATATATAATTTCCCTCGCTTTATCGAGTGGACGGCAGATCCTAGGGTCACATAGTAAACCAAAATCTTACAGAGGAACAGTCAATATATATACCTGGCTGTTATCAGTTATTCCGCCTCCAACAGCTCCATAATCCATCACATTGAAAATTTTGGGTCGACCAAGTTGTTCGGTTAGACGGAAGAGGTTGTGATCAAGATCTTGGCCTTCTATTACCCTAACTGCTAGCAAGAACACAAACGAGAATACCATAAACCCTAGAATTGAAGATATCAAACCCATACTGCTGTCTCTTCTCCTATTCGTGGCTTTCTTTCTGGGTTCTTCGTGTTCCAAGTGTTTGGGGCCTCCGTTATCTTTTTATATATCGTACAGTACATGGTTAATATAATTGAGGTTCGCTCTTAAGACTAAGTGATTAATTAGAGATTAATTTCTTACTCGTTTACTGATCTCTAATCATGGAATCGTACGGATCAACTTAAATGATCGAAAGTTGCCAATATGAAGGTAAAACCAAATTATTTCATATTATGATCGATGTTAGCCAATTAGCTCGTCTCAGCTAATTGTGAAGATAGGAATCATAGGATAGAGATCGAGTTCTCTTATCAACCTTTCATCAAATATAGAAGAGCTGATATATAAAGATTAATTTCCGTTTGTTTGTTGTACGTTTTCTCTGAACAATTGCCAGTAGCTCTGTACCAGTTACCAAACAAGAATTATATTTTGCCTTGTGCATGCATAGGAACAGTTTCAATTACCTAATTTGGAGCAATTCTCAAACCAACCACAATTATATTTTGCACAAATTAGGGCTTCATATCTTTGCGGTATTGTGAGCTAGGGCGTTTGATTTAGACAATTTTAGTGACACATTTTCTTTAAAGTGTTTTTTTTAGGAGTGAAAAATTCAATCCCCAGAAATTAATTTTATAATGAATTAAACCCTGACCTCTTAGCGTGTAAGAATAATATCAGTTGGTTAAAACTGAATAGAAAAAATGATTACAAATTAAGATAGATGTATGAGCAAGCTAGAGCTAAACCAGAAATCTGGTTCTTGGCGGTCATTTCAGTCGGTACGTACGAATATATATGTTTGCTACTTGGTCAATTAATCCGTCTTTCAAATGTAATATGTTTCTCAGGTGTATCAAAATTCCAGATCGATATATATAATGTATAACCTTATATATTAAGCGTTGATCAAATTGACCGTTACAGTCGAATATATTTAGAATATTAATTAAGGTCGACAAAACATGTACGGATTTTCTACTATATATGTTGAAAGATCGAATACATGCAATGTCAAAGTACGTAGCTTCTTCTAGCTTGAAAGTTGAAACTCGTCACGTACGTACGTAAGTACAATACTGCTAATCAAATCAGAAGTTTTTCTCATTCACCTAAATTATAAAAAAAAATTTCCATTAGTTATAAAAAGATTACAAGATTACTATCAGTCAACTTATTCTTAGATATTCTTTCTTATCCATCCAAGATCACTTAATCTCCAATTTTTTTCTTTCCCATTTTGCCATCCTATTTATGTGGTCCAAAACTCTCCATATTTTCAAATCTGTTCGATTTGAAATTTGAGAGTTGTAGCCAAGCCGTAGAGAGAGAAAGAGAGGGAGAAGTTTTCGACTACCACATATTGACTCATTGTCGGCGACTTAAAAGTCGCCGGTAATGTTTTTTTTTTTTTAACATTACCGGCGATTTATGTCGCCGGTAATGTATGTCGCCGGCAATGTCTCGATGGTAATGTAAAAAAAAAAAAAGACATTACCGGCGACTTCATTTATGTCGCCAGTAATGTTTTTTTTTTTTTTTTTTACATTACCGGCGACATAAATATATGTCGTCGCCAATGTCTTTTTTTTTTGTTTTACATTACCATCGAGACATTGCCGGCGACGGACATTACCGGCGACATAAATCGCCGGTAATGTAAAAAAAAAAAGACATTACCAGCGATTTTTCCAGCAAAAATCGCCGGTAATGTCCAAAAACATTGCCAGCGACTTAAAAGTCGCCGGCAATGAGTCAATATGTAGTAGTAATTTGAGTTGAGATTCGATTTCTAGATCGAAGTTTTGATTTCGTGAGATTCAAATTCTTGACTGAAGATTTGATTTCGTGAGAGACACAGATTCTAACCAATTGTTAAGGGAAGCTTTGATTTCTCGATCTGCAATAGGAACAACAAGCTGCGATTTTCTTCTCGATTGAAACACTCCAGATAGGTTCGATCTCTTCTGTCTTCTCTCCCTAGATTTTTTGTTGTTAATTTTTGCTTTTGATTTTGGATATTTGCGTTTTTATTTGTGAATTTGGATGTGTGAAGCTTAATTTGTGATGTTGCTGATAGAGTGTTTAATTCCTTGTTTTCGTTACGTTACGATGTTTTGTGCGTGGAGATGTATGGAAATTGTTGTGTTTTTTGAATTTTTCGAAATTTGCGTTTTGCAGACATTAAACTGATATCCAGTTGAGTCTCAACTGATACTCAATTGAAGGCTGCTGTATTTAGATTTTGATAAACTGAATATGAGTTGACCCTCAACTGAGTATCAGTTGACCCCCAACTGATACTCAATTGAGCCACAATTGATACTCAATTGAAGCCTGCTGTGTTTAGATTTTGATCAACTGAATATGAGTTGACCCTCAGCTGAGTATCAATTGAAGGTTGCTGTGTTTAAATTTTGTTGAACTGAATATAAGTTGACCCTCAACTGAGTATCAATTGACCCCTAACTGATACTCAGTTAGACCATTCTAATGACTTCTGTTTCAATAATAACCTTTTTTGTTATTATTTGTGCAGTAGTGTTGATGTGAAGTTCTTGTATTCAGGGAAGGGATTCGTTTTATCTTGTACTAAGCACATGAGTTATGTCATTCTTTTCAAGTACATTTGTCATAGGTTTGAGTTCTGTCAAAGTGATGTAATCAAACTTGATTACTCAATTCCTAGATGTAGTGGTTGCTCTTTGAACAACGAGAATGATTTCAAGATGTTGCTGACCGGTGCAAATTTGTATAAGGTGAATTCTGTTGATGTCATTGTGTCTAAGAATGGTGGAAGCACAAGTAAGAGATTTGTTGCGGATGATGATGAAACTTCTTGTGTAATTGATGAAGATGATTACTTCACTAAGGCATATAGGGATGAACATAGCAAGACCTACTTGTCAAAATTGTGGGAGACTTACATCCATTCCCAAGGTCAAAAATTTCGAGGAGGTGCTGATAAGTTTAGAGAAATACTTACCAAGTATTCTATTCAAGTTGGTTTCAAGTTTGTCTATTTGAGAAATGATTGGTATAGGATTATGGCCGTGTGCTCAAATGTTGGTACAAATCATTATGATTGGCATGTTGCGGGGCACTTAAATTCCCCCTAAGGCTATTTTTTTGTTGATGACATCAACAACTTTAATACTTGTCAAAGTGTTATGAGGAAGGAGACTCATCCTTTCTTGGGTTCGAAGATTGTTAAGACTTGCATCTTGGAGGATATGGCGTACAACATAGCAATGAAGCTGAAGGATATCATTAACAAGTTAAAGACAACATATGGTCTAAGTATATCCTACAAGGTTGCTTGGTTAGCGAAGCAAAGGGTCAAAAAAATGATTTATGGATATGAGGCCGGATCTTTCAACAAATTAAACTGGTATAAAGAGGTTGTTTTAGAGAGTAACCTTGACTCTACATTTGTTTCGGACGTGGATCCAGAAACTAATCAATTTCAGAGGCTCTTCGTTGCATATGATGGCTGTGTTGAATGCTTCAAATACTGTTTACTGTATGTTGATGGCACATTGGGAAATAGCTTATACAAAGGGCAGATCCTTGCTGCAACTGGGAGGACAACAAACAAAGGTAAAATTTTCTTTTTATGAGCCTCAACTGATATGAGTTTTCTATTTTTTAACTGAATATGCAGACTTAGCCTCAACTGATACTCAGTTAACCCACAACTGAGTGTCAGTTTAAGGCTGCTATGTTGTGTTTTTGTTGAACTTAATCTTTTTTAGCCTCAACTAAGTATCAGTTGACCCCCACCGGATACTCAGTTGACCATCAACTGAGTGTTAGTTGAAGGCTGATGTGTTGTATTTTTGTTGAATAGAATGATTTTTAGCCTCAACTGAGTATCAGTTGACCCCCAACTGAATGTTAGTTGAACATTATATGTCGAGAAATAGACTAACTAATTTTTTTATGTTTCTGTTCATGCTTAATTTGTGTAGGCTTCTTTTCTTTGGCAATTAATATACCTATATGATTCTAAGAGAGAAGATATCTGGTTGTATTTCTTCCAACATTTGAAGAGTTTGCTGAAACCACAAGATAGAGAGATTACATATATCAACGATCGTAGAGCTGGACTTTTGAGTGTTTTTAGTAAAGTGTTTCTTGGTAATGCTCACATTTTCTGCTAGAAGAATTTGAGAATACAACTGCTGAGCATAAAACTTTGATGAGAGATCATTTATTCTGGTTGGCATATTCCTCTTCTGAAAAAGAATATTGATTCCATTTGAGAGAGCTGAAAGAAGTTGATGGGGATTCTACTATAACTAGTTTTTCTAAAAGACATGTCTCTTGAATGTTGGTGTTATGCTTTTTTTCAGGGATCCTGTTATAGAGTTATGGTAAATAGCATTGTCGAATCTTTTAGTTCTTGGATTTCCGTTGAGTGTAAGATGTCGGTATACGCCATGCTTGACCAGACTCGAATATATGATCATAGAGCTAATGGCTGAGAGAAGAGATGAAGTTTTGTAATGGACATCACAACTCACTCCTGCAATGGAACAACGTTTGAAGGAGAAGATGGATGTGGCTCTGAAATACCATGTGCATTACACACATACAAATGTGTATGAGATGAGATTAAATTACTCATATGTCATTGACCTTGGATCTTTTTCTTGTTCTTGCCGGAAGTGGGAGATTGAATGCTTCCCATGTGTGCATAGTTTTGCTGCTATGCATGCTTCCAAGGCCAACATCTTTGATTTCATTGAAAATCATTTTCATGTTGACTACTACTTGAAGTGCTATGATTCTCCTATCAACCTGTAGACAATGAATATATGGTTGCTACTAAGTCTTTGAATGATTATTTAATACTTCCTCCTAATGTAAAAAGAGCACCGGGCAAGCCAAAGAACAAGAGGATCAAGTCTGAAGCAGAGACGGAGAAGAAGCTGATTCGATGTAGTCGGTGTCTATGACTGCAGCCGATACTGAGTAGAAGAATTTGTCATTTTTAACTTCAGGGTTGTTCTTTTCTTTTTTAGATTGAGATTCTTTAAGCTGATGGATTGAAAAAATTTGCTTGTTATGACTCTATCGGTAAATCACAAGGATATATGTATACTACCGTATCTTTTATTAGTTGTATTTCTGTTGTTGAATCTGTTAATTAGACCACTTGTTTTGTGAGTATAGTGAGTAAGATATGCAATTGAGTATCATGTGAAAGGACCCAACCCCGATTTAGTTGCCTAAACCGGAATCAAACCCCTTCTGAAAACACGAACCAACAAAAATCGTAAAAATTTCGGCAGAGTTTCGTTACTAACGTGGAATTATCATTACCTGCACGCGGAAAATACACTTCATCCTATGCCACAAAAATCAAACCGTGGGCACCAATCCCATCCGGATTTCTCAACATATCAACAGTAAAGTAAAACAATAAATATATCTGTACTTTACTGAAATCCGGAGTAAAATCGTATAATATATATAACAGAATACTCAGAGCGACCTCTAATGTATAATCATATAAGTATACCACAGTAGGTAGAACAATAAACCTACTGGAAGAAACAAGGTAGCTCGAGCACTATGCCTCCGACCACGACGTGCGACACCAGAGTCCGAACTGCAAACTGGGCACGAAAACCGAAAAGCCCAGGGGAAAGGCAAATAAAAACGTTAGAGTGAGTGCACGAAAATAAACGTATGCCTTTCACCAGTTTATATACATAATCAATATAAAACAGTGCGAGTTCGGAAAACACATATATATATGGAGGTTGTCGGACGAATCTCTCAAGCCCGACGTCAAGTGAATCGCTCAACCCGACGGTGATAGGCCAGGGGAATCTCTCAACCCCGGCGGCATACAGGGGAATCTCTCAACCCCGGCGGCATACAGGGGAATCTCTCAACCCTGCCCAGAGGAATCTCTCAACTCTGGTACATCGATGCAATAAATGCCATCACCAATAAACACATAATAACACCTCCGAAAATAACATATATCTCAATCATCGTATAAAGTAAACACGAAAATCATAAAATCCACGAACTCGCAAATCAATTGTGAAAATAGAAACTTGTCCACTCACAGACTAGCGTAATGCAATTCGCGTTAACCCGTGATCCGGCGGAAAGTCCCTCGCCAAACGAACGATCATGAACACCTGAATATTCACAATGTCCATTACTCAAAGTCATAACTCGACAATTCAAAACAAATCACGAGAAACCACCGTTCTCAGAAACACATAATCCGATTACGACAAACTGTCGGAAATCCGGAAATCACACCTCAATACCTCGCTATAAGTTCGGATGCTCAATTCGAAAAACGAACCTCCCCACTGCGATCGGGGCGCGATTTCGAGTGAAATGACATGCAACTTGTCGAAAACCCCAAAAAGTTAAAGTTGACCATTGACCGCCACCACCAACTTGAAATTTTTCCGGCGGAGCAACCTCTATTCCACTCCAAATCACCCACTGAGCAACTTTGTCAACTGCATCGAAGGCCAATTGACACTCTAACTAGTCCAATTTCAAGCAAAACCGAATTGATACACAAATTTCAAATCCAAAATTCTCCATCCACAAATCGAATTAGAACTCCATACTTACATGGTTAGAATCATGGAGATGAGGGCTACAAAACTCAATCCTTGTTTGTGCTCAACTCGGCCGGAATCGAAAACCACCATTAACCCCAAAAATCCCAAACTTTGGTTCAAAGTTTCTCTCTCCACCGTGAGCCATGCCGGAAAAAGAGGCCGGAGATGGAACGAGGAGGTTGAGGCGAAGAGAACGGGACAAGCCCTGTGCCGTGGGGTGGCCGGAATCTTCACGCCGCCGTGGAGCACCGTGGCTCCCGTCGCCATCCTCTCCCTCCACCGAGTTGACTCGATCATTTCGGTCAAGCATATTAATGGCAACTGTTGACTTGCCCGAAATAGCAACCTTCTATTTATAGGCCTTCCCAAAATGGAAACTGCGTAATTATCTTTTCGGCAAACTTCAAATACCCGTAACTTTCTCGTCGTAATTCCGATTCCAATAATTCTCGCGGCAACAAACTCGACTCGACGTATTCTTCAATTATCACCCGAAGTCAAACAGATAGGCAAATTCGATAAAAAGTCAACTGTTCAAACCAACACATTTAAACCGACTAAATAACCAACAATCGAAAATAATCACAACTTAATCTCCGTAACTCGGAATATTGCTCCGGAAGTTCCCACGAGCTCGAAATTAAATTCTCAACAACTTCCGTGAAGAAGCCGAAACCAAATTCTCGTCCGGTAATTTAGTCGCTAAGAGCATCACCATTTAAATCCGATTACGTCGAAACTTCAAATATTCATCATTTATTCCTCGGTCGTCCAAATAACGATCCAGAACCACCCACAAACTCGAAATCACACGTACAACGACTCTCGAGAAGAGACCCAGCTCCAATTGTGACGACCCAGAACAGAATCGGCAGTGGAATCAGCTTGATCTACGAGCTTGCGCGTAGTCGCAGAGTTACGACAGTTGTTTGAATCGCCGGACTTGTTAACGACTAAATTATTGGCCGAGAATTAGAGCTGGGTCTCTTCTCAAGAGTCGTTGTACGTGTGATTTCGAGTTCGTGGGCGGTTCCGGATCATTATTTGGACAACCGAGGAATAAGTTATGAATATTTGAAGTTTCGATATAATCGGGTTTAAAAGGCAGCCTTCTTAACGACTAAATTACCGGACGAGAATTTGGTTTCGGCTTCTTCATGGAAGTTGTTGAGAATTTAATTTTGAGCTCGTGAGAACTTCCGGAGCATTATTCCGACTTACGAGGATTATGTTGTGAATATTTCTGATTGTTGATTATTTAGTCGGTTTAAATATGTGTTGGGTTGAACAGTTGACTTTTTATCCGATTAGTCGATGTGTTTGACTTCGGGTGATAATTGAAGAATATGTCGAGTCGAGTTGGTTGTCGCGAGAATTATCGGAATCGGAATTACGACGAGAAAGTTACGGGTATTTGAAGTTTGCCGAAAAGTGAATTATGGGGTTTCCATTTTGGGAAAGCTATAAATAGTGAAGTTTCCTGTTTTGGCAAGTCAACAGTTGGCATTAATTAGTTTGACCGAGTTGACTGGGTCATCTCGGTGGAGGAGAGTTTCTCGACAGCGACCACGGCCTTGCCGGCGACGGTGCCCGTTCGGCCACCACGGAGCTCGGCTCTGGTCCCATTCACCTCGCCCCGACGTTCCAGTTCCATCTCCGGCCACCACGCACGGTGTGGCTCACCGGAAAATGAGAATTTCCGACTTGAAAATAGAGGAATTTTGGTGAATTCGGGTTTGTATTTTCCGGCCGATTCGAGCTATGATTTGGACTGGGTTTTGTAGCCCTCATCACCATGAAGCTACCATGTAAGTTTGGTGTTTCAATTCGATGTGTACATGGAGAATTTTGGATTTGAAAATTTGGTACCAATTCGGTTTTGCATGAAATTGAGCTAGTTAGAGATTGAATTGGCCTTTGTTGCAGTTTTGAAAGTTGCTTAGTGGATGATTTTGAATGGAATAGGGGTTGCTCCGCCGTGGAATTCTCCGTTTGGGTGGCGGCGCCGCCGTTGGCGGTGGTCAACGGCGGTCAAAGTTTGACTTTTGGGGTTTTCGACAAGTTGCATGTCATTTCACTCGAAATCGCGCCCCGATCGCAGTGGGGAGGTTCGTTTTCCGAATTGAGCGTCCGAAATCAGAGCGGGGTATTGAGGTGTGAATATCGGATTTTCGACGATTCGTCGACATTGAATTACGTGTTTCCGAGAACGGTGGTTTCTCGTGATTTGTTTTGAATTGTTGAGTTATGACTTTGAGTAATGGACTTTGTGATTATTCAGGGGTTCGTGATCGTTCGTATGGCGAGGGATTTTCCGCCGGATCACGGGTTAACGCGAACTGCGTTACGCTAGTCTGTGAGTGGACAATTTCTTTTCACGGATTGTTTGCGAGTCTTTATATATGTTTTACGAACTTGAGCATGCGTATGAGATTTTGGATTACGTGAGCATGTGTTTTACGATTATACATATACGGATATACGTATACGAATATACATACACTTATATGTTGTTTCATGCATTTGCATCGAACTGTTTATGATTTGGTTTACACAGAGTACAGTCTCAGTTACGTTGTTGTATCGATACACTTGCCTCTCGGCTGATCCCCGATGGTAGGCCGCCAGGAGGGGCGTTACCCTGACCTGACCGGTGAGGGGCGTTTCCCCAGAACCGAGGCCTTTCTGGCTTAGAATCACGTGTGGGTCTGGGATCCCATGATTCGGACTGTACTAGCACGGATGTGTCCATGAGTGACCCCGTGGGATTTTTACTTGCATGCTCAATACGCTGGAGGAGTATGATTTTACCTCGTGTACTTTGTTATTTTATTTACCTGGACTCGCATATGTTATTTTAAACATATATATCAACTGGTGAAAGACATTTATTTTCGTCCACTCACTCTAACAGTTTACATGTCTTTCCCCTGGGCTTTTCGGTTTCCGTGCCCAGTTTGCAGTTTGAATTCTGGTGTCGCACGTCGTGGTTGGAGGCATAGTGCCCGAGCTACCTTATTTCTTCCAGTAGGTTTATTGTTCTACCTACTGTGGTATACTTATATGATTATACATTAGAGGTCGCTCTGAGTATTCTGTTGTGCATACTATATGATTTTACTCCGGATTTCAGTAAAGTATAGATATATTTATTGTTTTACTTTACAGTTGATATGTTGAGAAATCCAGATGGGATTGGTGCCCACGGTTTGATTTTTGTGGCATAGGATGAAGTGTATTTTCCGCGTGCAGGTAATGGTAATTCCACGTTAGTAACGAAACTCTGCCAAAATTTCTACGGTTTTTGTTGGTTCGCGTTTTTGAAAGGGTTTGATTCCGGTTTAGGGAGCTAAATCGGGGTTGGGTCCTTTCACCAATTCTCGGCCAATAATTAAGTCGTTATCAAACCTGGCGAGTAAATCCATTATCGGAAATCTACCATTACTCATAATCTCACGGACCAAGCTGATGACATTGTTCAATCTGTTCCGGGTCGTCACATCATGCGACCCTCAACTAAGTATCAGTTGAACCTTTTCATAACCTAGATGTGTTTAATTTTGTTTGAACCGTCCTCAACTGAGTATTAGTTGACCCTCAACTGAGAATTATTTTACCCATTTAAAACGATTTTGTTTTGAAATTTATTGAAATGACTCAGTTTACCATTAACTGACTATCAGTTTACCTTTAACTGACTATCAGTTTACCTTTAACTGACTATCAGTTTACCTTTAACTAATACTCAGTTTACCCATTTTAGAACAATTCTGTTTTGAAATTTTTTGAACTGGCTATTAGTTTACCATCAACTAACTAGCAGTTGACACATCATTAATTCATTCTAGTTAAATCGTAATTGTCAAGTACAATTCAAAGTGATAAACTAGTTAAATCTAAACTGTTAAGTACAATTCTATCAAGATCAACAAAATTTTCTTAACACAAACTACTATTGTACAATTCTTTCAACACAAGCATTCTTGAAGTAATTTTGCATTAGACTCTCTGGTTTCCAGAAATATTTGATAACCTTAGCCTTCATCTCGTCTGCTTCATTATTGGTAGGATTTCGTCCGAATCCAAGCGTCTCGATGAAATGCAAAACATATGCACTGCAATCTAACCTGCAAATTCATTCATTTTAGTCATTCTGATTTTGTAAAACATTTTTTCAGATCTGTTATTAATCAAAAACAAAACATAATAGCCTTACTTACGATGAAGGTTTATGCTCAATGCAATCCACTACTTTACAAAATTCATATGACTCTAGGTCAAGTGCTTTTTCGATGATGAAATTTCTTGATCTTCTCTCCATCTCTTCTATTGGACGCCTTTCAAAAATAAGTTTGCCTTCATCATCGACTTTGGTAGCAACCTCTATGGTGTTTTCCACATCTTGGTTGTCTATATCTTTGAACATTACTAAATTTTTGACCTCTTCCAAGAATTGACCAATGTGTTTCCTCTGTTCAATTAAGATGAATAAAAATATAAGTTCAAAAACTCTTACTTGAAGTTAAACTGACACTCAGTTGACCTCAACTGATATTCAGTTGACCCTCAACTGATACACAATTAAGCATCAACTGACACTCTGTTGACCCTCAACTAACACTCAATTGATTTAAAACGGATATTTGGAAAGAATAAAAAAACTTACTATGACTTCCACATTCTTGCAATTCTTGTTGTTAGGTCTGTACTTGTTTATAGGACTTTTGAGTGAGTTGAAGTGGTAGATGCAGATGTTTCTGTTGTTAATTAATCACCACCAAGGAGGAGTGATTATCTTTAGAATGGTTAACTGGAATGAAGATGAGCTCATGAGCAAATGCTTCCAGTAACTTCATATTGAATTGAAGATAGATTGTATTCTTGAAACCTTTGAAAGCTGGGTCAGTCATTTCCTGCCCTTTCTATTTGAAGTTCAGTACCTCCTTTTTATAGTCAATTATGAAACCTTGTAAAATAGTCAGAAACCATATTTTTACGAAAGAATGAGAAAAATGGAGAGCTTTTCAACAAATTTTGATTTGTTACTTACTGTGGCATAGATTCAAAGTATTGGGTATTTATAGTTGAAATTAGCTTCTATCTTCCCCTTGTTAGCATCCATTATCAGCGATAGTAAGACACATACAGATTATTAATGCCATATGATCCACATTTTATAGCAACAACAACAACAACAACAACAACAACAACAACAACAACAACAACAACAACAACAACAACAACAACAACAACAACAACAACAACAACAGTATGCGAAACTGCAGAAACAAAACAACAACAACAGTATGCGAAGCTGCAGAAACAAAAACATAATTTAGTAATGTACAATGATCACTTGACTCTCAACTGAATATCAGTTGATCATCAACTTAGTATCAGGTGATCATTAACTGATACTCATGTGACCATCAATTGAGTATCAGTTTAGCTTCAACTGACACTCAGTTGACCTTTAACTGATTATTAGTTTAGGTGAACATAAACTCTTGAGTAATCTGAATTGAAATAAGAGGTAATGAACTTACTCTGGGGTTATATCTTTTGTTTGTCTCAAAGAAATTATTTATTTGGTGTTTCTCTTCTTCAGTCAGGAGTATCCATGTGACTGTTTTCTGATTGATAGTCTCAAATTTGCACACATTGGAAGCCATTTTCACCTCCTTGTTCACTTTCACTGCTGGCTCTTTTTTTTCCTGTCCAGTTTCAGCTTCGCTTCCTCAGGGGTATCATAGCAGTATTTGATGTCATCATCAACTTTTTTTTGTGTCGATTCTCTTGTACTGCTTGACACCCCTCTTTATTGAACCAACATTAGTTGGAGGGATTACACCCCCAATATTTGCTCATACATTATAGCTCCCATTTCAAATGGCTTGCATTTTGGCCCAAGTTGTCGATATATATGAACCCAAACGATTAAGCCCCAACATGGAATCCAAATCAAGATAGTAATCCAAAATCAATCCACCAAAATCTTAAATATGAACTCAAATTATCAACAAAACATATACAGTCATACATGAATTAAAACTGGGCACAAAAAATCAAACTAATTGTGACGACCCGAAACAGAATCAGTAAGAGGAATCAGCTTGATCTACGAGATTGCGCGTAGTCGCAGAGTTATGACAGTCGTTTGAATCGCCGGACTTGTTAACGACTTAATCATTGGCCGAGAATTGGAGCTGAGTCTCTTCTCGAGAATCATTGTACGTGTGATTTCAAGTTCGTGGGCGGTTCCGGATCGTTATTTGGACGACCGAGGAATAAGTTATGAATATTTGAAGTTTCGGCATAATCGATTTATAATTGTGGTCTTCTTAACGACTAAATTACCGGACGAGAATTTGGTTTCGGTTCCTTCACGGAAGTTGTTGAGAATTTAATTTCGAGCTCGTGGGAACTTCCGGAGCATTATTTTGAGTTACGAAGATTAAGTTGTGAATATTTCCGATTGTTGATTATTTAGTCGATTAAATATGTGTTGGTTTGAACCGTTGACTTTTTATCCGATTGGTCGATGTGTTTGACTTCGGGTGATAATTGAAGAACATGTCGAGATGAGTTTGTGGCCATGAGAATTATCGGGATCGGAATTACGACAAGAAAGTTACGTGTGTTTGAAGTTCGTCGAAAAGGATAATTACGAAGTTTCCTAATTGGGAAAGCTATAAATAGTGAAGTTTCCATTTGTGGCAAGTCAACTGTTCATTTAGTGTGTTGACTTGGTTTGACCGTGGTGGTGGAAGGTTCACGACGGGGAGCCACGGCCTCGCCGGCGGCGAGCTCCGTTCGGCCACCCCAGGCGACGGGGTTGATCCCCTCTGGTGCGCCTTGACCTCCCGAGTCCATCCCCGGCCACCATCGACGGCGTAGGTCGCCGGAAGGAGGGAGTTTTTCCGGTTGAAATTGGAAGAAAAGTGGTGAATTCGGGTTTGTATTTTCCGGCCGATTAGAGCTATGATTTGGACTGGGTTTTGTAGCTCTCCTCACCTACAAACTACCATGTAATTTTGGAGTTCTAATTTTGATTGTGGATGGAGAATTTTGGATTTGAAAATTTGGTACCAATTCGGTTTTGTATGAAATTGAGCTAGTTAGAGATTGAATTGGACTTTGTTGCAGTTATGAAAGTTGCTCAGTGGATGATTTTGAGTGGAATAGAGGTTGCTCCGCCGGGAAAAGTTCAGTTTGGTGGCGGCGCCACCGTTGATGGCGGTCAACTGCGGTCAAAGTTTGACTTTTTGGGATTTTCGACAAGTTGCATGTCATTTCACTCGAAATCGCGCCCCGATCGCAGTGGGGAGGTTCGTTTCTCGATTTGAGCGTCTGAAATTACAGCGAGGTATTGAGGTGTGATTTCAGATTTCCGACAGTTTGTCGTAATCGGATTATGTGTTTCCGAGAATGGTGGTTTCTCGTGATTTGTTTTGAATTGTCGAGTTATGATTTTGAGTAATGGACATTGTGAATATTCAGGTGTTCGTGATCATTCGTTTGGCGAGGGACTTTCCGCCAGATCACGGGTTAACGCGAACTGCGTTACGCTAGTCTGTGAGTGGACAATTTCTTTTCACGGAATTCTTGCGAGTCTTTTATATACATTTTACGAACTTGAGCATGCAACATGATCATGGTTTTACGAGCATGAGATTTCATACGAGATTATATTTATTATGAGCATGTGTTATACGATTATGCTTATACCAGTATATATATATATTACGTATATACACTTATATATTGTTTCATGCATTTGCATCGAACTATTTATGATTTTATTTACACAGAGTACAGTCTCAGTTACGTTGTTGTATCGATACACTTGCCTCTCGGCTGATCCCCGATGGTAGGCCTACCAGGAAGGGCGGAACCCCGACCTGACCGGTGAGGGGCATTACCCCGGAACCGAGGCCTTTCTGGCTAGAATCACGTGGAAGTCAGGGACTCCGTGATTCTGACTGTACTAGCACGGATGTGTCCATGAGTGACCCCGTGAGATTTTCCATGCATGCTCTGTTTACGAGTTGGAGTCAGTGTCTCCTCGTATACTATTTGATTTGGTTTATTTATACCTCGACTCGCATATGTTTTTATAACATATATTACTCGGTGAAAGACATTTATTTTCGTCCACTCACTCTAACGAGTTTATTGTCTTTCCCCTGGGCTTTTCGGTTTTCGTGCCCAGTTTGCAGTTTGGACTCTGGTGTCGCACGTCGTGGTCGGAGGCATAGTGCTCGAGCTACCTTATTTCTTTCAGTAGGTTTATTGTTCTACCTACTGTGGTATACTTATATGTTTATACATTAGAGGTCTCTCTGGGTAATCTGTTGTTTATGTTATACGATTTTACTCCGGATTTCAGTAAAGTATAGATATATGTACTACTTTACATTATTGTTGATATATTGAGAAATCTGGATGGGATTGGTGCCCACGGTTTGATTTTTGTGGCATAGGATGAAGTGTATTTTCCGCGTGCAGGTAATGGTAATTCTACGTTAGTAACGAAAGTCTGCCAAATTTTTGAAAAGTTTTTGTTGGTTCGTGTTTTCGAAGGGGTTTGATTCCGGTCTAGGCAACTAAACCGGGGTTGGGTCCTTTCACTAATTCAATTCAAAACTTACTATGAGTTATTGGTTAACTTGTTTCTCCTTGCCTCTTTGTTGGCAGAGAAGATCACTCATTCCAAAACTTGAATGAAGAGATGGAATTGTATCCTCTTCTCAGAGAGTCTGTTCTTTTCTTTTTCTTCGCGGCATCTCTCTCCTATCTTCAATGTCTTTTTTTCTTTCTTTTGAAAAGAGTTTCTTTCTTTAACTTAGAATGGGGTGAATTGGGGTGTAGTGTTGGAAGTTTTTTTTTCCTTCTTCTTTTCTAGAATTTGTACACCCCGATGGGTATTTTTGTAAACAAATTGGGTGTATTTAATATTTTATATTCTCTGAAATATTCTTCTGAGGTGTAAAGAGTAATAAGATGTAAAAATTAAAAAAATGGGGTGTGAATAGCCTTAGCCAAATAATATAGCTATAAATTTCCAAAATAAAACGAAAAAACAACTAAAGAGTGACCACAATTGAGGTTCAACTAAGTGTCAGTTGACTGACACCCAGCTGAGTGAGCTGACCCTCAACTAAGTTGACCATCGATCAACTAAGTGTCAATTAACTCTCAACTGATACCCAGTTGAACCTCAATTGAGTATCATTTTATTTTTTGTTGTGCCTAAACCTAGAGAAATTAAACATTAATTGAACATTAAATGAGTATCAAAAACTTACCCATATGTTCAATGTAGCTTCTTGTTGGTTAGTCACATCTTCATCCTCATCATCGGACAAGTTGATGACTTGATCTTCCCACGATTGACCTTGGTGGATTAGATCTTTTACAAGTATTGGGTTTCTGGCCACCTCTTTCGAGTTAAAGATTTCTCTGATGTTCTATCGAAGGAATATTGGTTTTTTGGTCTATTTCTCGCGGATCATCTTCTAGGCAGCGGTGTTTTCTAAGAACCAGTATTAGAAACACAAAAGATATTGATGTTATAATTAGTCAGTATAGAATGTCAAATAATTATGGAATAAGTGATAAGAAAAGTAAACAAAACAGATGTGTACTTATGTAAATGAAAAGCAAGCATCCTTGATATGTTGATGGTTCACCTTTTCTTTTCATCTTTAGGCCAGCGTGAAAGAAATTCAGAGTGGATGCGCACCAATTATAGTTGTTGACGGTGTCAAGGTCTTCGCATATTTCTACTACATTTAAACTAATTCTCAACATCGATTTTGGGAAGAAGAATGTAACACACAAATACATGAGCAGCAGGGATGCAATCTTTCTTGGATTTGCCTTGTTCCCTCTTTTTAACTCTCTGTTTAGAGCGTTATCTATGTATTTTTTACTCCAAACTCTCTTTCTTTCCGATGTCAGTAAAGATGGAAGAATTTAACTGCTTGTTGTTTTCCCTAAAGTCTGTGTCAAATACAACCCCTTTAGTCGGCAAACTAAGGAGTTGTTGCACAATCTCTTCTGTAATCTTCATTTCCTCATACCGAAGATGAACTGCTTCCCTTCGTTGTCGTAGTGGTTAAGAATGATCTCCAAATTCACTTCATTCTTTATTAGTTAGCCTAATGTTACTGTCCGATTTTGAAATTACTCCAACATTGCCCAGATTATGATGTTTTTCAAAAGATCCCAGGCCGCCTTGGGTATCTTTATCGCTTGAAGCATCTTGTACAATGATGTGAGTCCACATCTATGTTATAGGTATCTAATTGTTGGTTCCTCCTCCTCTGATGCCTTTATTTTTAGCTACTTTCTTTCTGCTTTCATCTTCTTCGATGACTTCTTCTCCTTCTGCACAAGGGGGCTCTCCTTCATGGGCTTTTTTCCCTTCCTTGTGTATTCCCTCTTCCTTTTCTTGTGCATGAGTTTCAAGTGTTCACTGAAAATTAGATCTGTTATTCTTCTATCTATTCTCATGCTATCCATATCAGACATTTCATTAACTTCCATTTCTTTATCATTGTGTGTTCTTTAGGATGACAATGACATCCTGGTTATTAACAAAAAACAAAAAAAAGTTAAATATAATTTTTGAAATCCAATTGAGGTCCAAACTCAGTATGAGTTAACCATAATCTGAGTTTACCCTCAACTGACACTCAGTTTACCCCTCAATTGAGTATCAGTTGAGATCAAATCCTATCAATCCCAGAACAAATAAGAGCCTAAACTGAGTATCAGTTAAGCCTAAACTGATACTCAATTTATTGAGTATCAGTTTACCCTCATATCACATCAAACCCAGAACAAATAAATTCAAAATCGTATCACACTCGATCAAATCATATCATACCCTGAACAACTTAAAAATTTCTACTATTAAACACAACACAACCTCAAATTCTATCGAAACCCTAAACTTATTTTGCATAAATAAACAAATGTACAATTAAAAACAGAAACATTATAAACTTGAAATCTAGATCGTAGTTCTAGTTTAAAGATAAAATTGATTGTAAGAACTTACTTCGAGATTGAAAAGTAGTTCGAATGATTTGGTTTTCCCTTTCTATTGAAGTTGAATCAATCGGCGAAAGGTTTAATTAGTTGCAGTTCTGAGTTGATCAACGACGATTCAATCGGGGGTGACCGATGATTTGATGTGGAACGTGAGTGAGAATGATGAGTTTTACAGAATCATATGTGTGTGTGTGAGAAAGAGAGAGAGAGAGAGAGAGAGAGAGAGAGAGAGAGAGAGTGAATTTCGATACGAACGAGGGGACGGGGGAGGTGGGGGGTTAGGGCTATGTGCACGCTGGTAATTTTGCCTAGTAAGTGGGCTGATGAGAATTTTTAATCTTTTGTTTGGCTTATGAGAATTTTTATTTTTATTCTTGGAATTTGGAGAAATACCCCATCAAAATATAAATTACATATAATGTCACTTAGATACCTTATTTTCTCATTTAGGTTACTAATAGTTTTTTATCGTAAATAAGACTAGTTTGACTTTTTTATTTTGCTTGACATTCTTTTTTTGCCCTTTTTAAAATTTAACATCTAAAATGGGATTAATACACACACAGGGAGAGGGAGAGGAGAGGAGAGGGAGGGAGGGCTCATCTTTTTAATATATACTACCATCTTTATCAAACACATTACTACTTCACAACAAAAATACTACTAATATTTGATAAGCATACTACAACATAAACAAAGACTACAAACAGAAGAGAGAACTCATCTTTTTAATACATACTACTGTTCTTTATCAAACACACTACTATTTCGCAATAAAAACACTACTGATATTTAATAAACATACTACAACATAAACTAACACTTATAGAATGCTAAATACTTCTTGAGCTTCTTTGCTGCCTTTTATTGTTTATTTTTTGTTGGGTACTCAAAATTCTCGTTTTTGTTTGTCGTTTAACTCTTCTTTGTTTTCATACTTTTGAACATTGAAGAAATGCAACTTCCCTTTCATTACCTTCATTGCCTTCCCTTTCCCCTTTGACGAACCCACAACGATAGATTTATCCTCCATGGTTTGCAATCTTAATCATCGAAAATGTCCAGCACATAATCTCATGGAAAACAGAAAAGTTCATAAACATACTACTTACAACAACTAAACATACTACCTCAGACAATTAAACATACTACAAAAGATCATAAGGATACTACGATATAATCAAAGTTTAGAAACATACTACCGATGATATCTAAACATACTACCTCAGACAATTAAACGTACTACAACAAAATCATAAAGATATTAGGAAAGAATCATAAAGTTCATAAATATACTACTGGCAACAACTAAACATACTACCTCAGACAATTAAACATACTACGTAATAATCATAAGGATACTATCACCACAAATTTACCACCACAAGAGCATAAAGATACTACCATAAAAAGAATAAAGATACTACTACAGATGTACGATTATCTTAACACATACCATCAAACATACTGCAACATCCTCATATCTAAATATACTACTTAAGACCTATAATAATACTACGACAGACCATCAAACATAATATTGAGATTATCAAATCTACAAATACTACTTCAGACCTGCAAAAGTACTATCACCGACCATCTAACATACTACTGAGATTATCAAATATGCAAAATACTACTTTAGAGATACAAAAATACTACAAAAAATCATCAAACATACTATTGACATCCAAATCTAACCTTTAACTATATGAACCACAAAATAACGTAATTTTATTGATAAATGAGGCAGAGGAGTACATAGAGGAGAAGATGAGGACGCTTACTTGATTGAGTGTGGCGACGCAGCGATCAGAGCTAGTGAGATAAGGATAGGTGATGACCAGAGCTATTGAGCATGTGCGATAGAGAGAGTCGGTGGCCAGATCCAATTAGAGAGAGTCGGTGGCCGGGGCTTGCAAGCAAGGCACGTAAGAGCGAGCGAGACGTGACGGAGAGAGGCGCGGCTGAGTGAGTGAGAAATAGGTGGTGATGGAGCTACTACGGCAAGAGAGTGAGGGAGGATATCGGTGGGGAGGACTACGATGGCGACAATTGAGTGACGGATGAGAGATATGAAATTTTGTTAGGGTTTTCAATCATGGAAGATGGAGAACGAGAGAAATGAGATTTTTTGTATAATTCTTATGTTTATATACGATGATATTTATCATCTGTAAATTGATTGAATTTTATGGTTATATCTAATTTATTTAAGATAAAAATATTAGGTGACCTAAATGGACTCTATATATAATTTGCCCATCAAAATATTCAGAGATCGAAAAATACATTGATTCATTGACATTTGGTCTTCTTTACGTAGTACGACAAATCAAGACTTTTCGACCTTGACTATTGGAACTATACGTACGTATATGCAACATTTTAGACCATGAAGTTAGTCAATCATATATGAACTTTGTAGGAACTGATGTGTGTACATATATAAAAGTACGATTCCAATTTTGGAATCGTTCAAGATTGATTAAGAAAAGAATCGAATTCGAAGAAAAACATAAACCATTAATTTGAACCTTCACCCCCACGTAACTTTAATTTTAACCAACGTGCGTTTTAGGTTTGGACCTTCACTGCATGAAAATCAATTTCAAAACACATGCAATTTTTCACACACTTTCTTGTAAAGCAGGTATATATCAGATATGATACACCCAACCAAAATGTTCTCCTCGAAGAAAAACTCAATCAATTAACCTGTGATGATAGTCATCTTACAAAATCGGACAAAGAAGTGCTCAAAAGTCTACATATATACACAACTGCTTCGTGCACATTCTTTTCTCACGGGTGAATTATGAAATACTAAAACATCCGCTACAAGATTTTAGATAACACCTACGTACTATTCCTTCTTGTCAATATCTCGTGCATGTGAGTACCTTCATGCTGATAAAGTAATTTAGGGTCCTATATGATAATAATAAAAGTAGCCTAAATCTTTATATAACCCACTTTGTTCTTCATTTCCAAAGTGTGAGAGATTCTCCGTTCACATTTTCAACCCAACTCTAAAGATTTTTGACATAATTTTTTATAGGATATACAAATATTACAAAGTTGATCACATTTCATTTATCAGACTATACGGAAATGTGTGATTGACTGTGTGGGATCATGATAGTCGTGCCAAGTAATATATCTTAATTACTTGTGTTGAATCAGCCCTGCTATGCTGCCAAACTAATTTATATATCTTAATTATCTTTAGTCTTCCGGTTACTAGGTAGTAATCTAATTAATTTGTTACCTTGCGGTCCACATAGAGATGGATGGACCAACAAATTAAATTAAGAAGCATCACGGACAGCAGCATCACCTTCGTATCACATGCATGGACTATATGACTTTCCCCTCTTCCGTGCTTTGACCCAATCATCCATGCTAGTCACGCACCAAATCCAAGTCCTTCTAGACCGCTTCCTTTTTCGATCTTTCCATCCACAAAGCTTAAATTTTCTATTGACACATAAAACAACGGTCAACTTATGTGCATATATCAGAACCGATCGAAAACCCTACATCTATTAATTCCCGTACAATCATCCATGCAGTGATGCACCACCACACTTTCCTTTCCCTACCCACTTGTTATAGCCATAAGCTTATAAAATCCTGCCCCAGTTCACATTGGATCTCCCAAACCTAATCATCTCTATTAGCTTTACGCACACCAAACCGAAAACCCACTTTTGGTTTCCTCCTCAGATCTCAAGCTTCTTCTTCATCGACTTCATAAATCTAGGAAATCTTTCTATTTCATATATATATATATACACATGTCGAGCCAGGGCAGAGGAGATCGGTCTGTGAAGATTGTGATCATCAACACCAAGTACGTGGAGACCGACGCAATGAGCTTCAAAGATGTGGTGCAGAAGCTAACCGGGAAAGACTCGAAGGTGGCGCATGAAACCCAAGAGCTGCCGCTGGTGACGGATACTAGTACTTCGTCCCGGTATAGTGATGTCAGAGATGAAGGACTAAGCAATGGGGTTAGGTCATCATCGACGAATAGTCATCACTCGAACAATCCTGTTGGATTCATGACGACGTCGACTAGGAGTAATTCGTCGGTTATGATGAGGAACATCTCCTTCAAGGAGTTCGAGAGATTGTTCAGAGAGATGCCGCCGATGGAGGAGTTTTGGACGACTGATTATTGAATCTAATTTGTTTATTTTTTGTTTGATTTGATAAATATCTTTGTTTGTTTACTTAGCTTGTTCATATAGAGAACTGTAAGTGGACATAAAATTAATTGTGTTTGAGTTTTTCTGTATTTCTGGACGTGGCTCTCTGTTTGCCAGGGAAATGTGTATGGCTGATGTATCGCTATGACGTTATCGTTTCGCATCATTTTGGTACATGCTTAGTTCATCAGTCATGTATAGAACTTCAAATCCGAGATTGAGGTAACGGCTCCGATCACTACATTTATAACTCGATCATAAGTATCTGAAACCCTAAGCGCGCTCTCAATCTCTTATGCATGATTGCTCAAGAAGCTAGCTAAAACATTTTACTGATCTGATCGATATGGCATGGAAATGCAACCATGAACCAAAAGTAAAGCCCGGCCCCAATGCATTTCCTGTAATTATTTCTTTACTCTCGATTAGTTATATACACAGTGTGTCTTAGAGCATCTTCAATGATACTCCTTATACACTAGAATTTTGATAATTAATATTCGATTAATTAATAAATTCGTTAAAATAATATTTTTGACCAGTCCCAATGTGGGACAACGTGCTAAATTAATGATTGGTTAAATTGATAAGATAATAGAAATTCAAGAATTTATATAGACTCTATGCAATATATAAATTAATAATGTATAAATATATAATTAATTATTCATTTATGATAACTTTATGAAGAATGGCTCGATTGTGACTTGTTGTTTTTTGAAATTGATGTCGATTTGAATCTCATTCTTGACATTATTTAACATGGTATGAGTTTCTAGTGTTGTCTTTTAATTTCATAGTACATTTAATAATGTATACACAATAAATTGATGTTTAACTGTAGAAGTTTAATTTTTCGAGACTATTAATTTATAGAGGTTTAACTGTATTTTCAATATATCTGTTGAAAATATAGCTAAAACTTAAATTTTTAGGGATAAAAGAAATTTGTGCTCCAACCATATTAGTGAAATAGTGAGTATAAATGTCATATTTATAGTAAATTTATTGCAAAATAAAATGGTAATATAAGTTTAGTTAATGCATTATGAGTCTCTAGGAGCTCCCTAGATTCGATCAGGAGCTCCTAGCGTCATCCTTATCTTAGGAGCGTAAGAGCATCTCCAACATCTTTCCCATAATTTTTGTAAAATAAGGAAACAAAATTCAAAATCTCCAAAAAAAAATTATGCTTCAACTCTAACAGCTTCTTCATTTAATTTACAGATTTATGCATTTATTACAACTACATTCTTATTTATTACGACAATAAAATATTCATTTTTTTTTAATTTAGACTTGCAAAAAGGTAGTTGTGAGAGCTTTTAGAGACATTGAGACTTGCAAAAATATGTAAATTATTAATGGTAGTCCCTTCTTCAAAATTTTGTAGGTTGCTGTAAATTTGAGAAATATTTTGTTCTCTCTCATGCATGCCTTTCTCCATTTTGGGGAATAAGATAGGAAAGCTGTTTGAGTGAAAAAGTGTCAAATATTCCCCTAAATCTTTCTTTTTTTTCTCTATCATGGGAAGCTGTTGGAGTTGCTCTAATAGAGAGTATGAGTGGAGTGAAAGATGCTAGTTTTCTCTAAATTTTGGTTCAGAAGCTCCAATAGGGATCCCCATTGGATCGGAGATACTCTTGTGGCTAGAAGATCAATCCAATGAAGCTAGGAACTCTTGGAGCCTCAAGTCTTGAACATTATAATAGTAACAACACAATGTTCATTGTGATCAAATGATTTGTCCTCAGAGAATAAAACTCGATTGATCTGTTCTTAAACATGAATGACGAATCTGATTGAGATGACTTCTGAGATATCTAAAAACAATTTTAGATTTATAAGAAAATTTAATTATAAAAGAAAATAATTCATTTTTTTATTTAATTAGTTGGGTTTAGAGGCACTTGGAAGTGATTTAAAAAAATATTTTTGGTTGCAAAGCAATTTTGAAAATTTTCAGAAATTAATACTTTTAAGGCTATAGGAAACAGTCTCAAACATGCACTAAATCATACTACTAAAAAGTCTACACATATCGAATGGGATCCTCTCCGTGTGTGTGCACATATATATACACACATACATATACACACACCAATTAGTGCAATTTTCGCTCTCAGGCACGATTTTCTTCAGAGAGAATCATATCAGATCAAAAAAAGAGATAATGAAAATTGCAAGAGAGAGGCAGAGGACACATACACATAGAGAGAGAGAGAGAAAGATTTTCTAAGTACGTACACGACTAAAGTAGCCTCACTTGAAAGGTGGATTTGATTTTAATTTTCTTTTTTTCTTTTTTTTTTGGTATAATAAGTTCTTCATTTTTGTCTCTCTGTACATACAAAATTACTAAAAAATTATTATATTTTTATATTATTAATCATCGTTAATTAAGGATTGGATGTAGAATATACGATCAATACACACGTATGAATCTATAAATCTATTTAATTAGTCAACAACAACGTAATGTATCAACAAAACTTGAATCGCTAATTAAGATGGACACGCATTAGAATATTGTTCAAATTCAAAACACATTTAAGTGTAGGTTTTATCTTAAAATATTTCGGTTCAATTGCCACACCGACTTATTTTTTATTTATTCTTTTAAATTATCGGAGTTTGAGTGTCATGCTACACAAAGTGTTAAGTTGTAATTTATTTTGCCAAGTTTCAATATGGAATCATATACATGCATCTACTCCAACATCAATCAGCTAGGAGTACGTCTCCGAGAGGGACAACGTACAATTGTTAATGAAGTTGTATGCAAGATGTGGTAATAGAGTACACATATACTCTTCTACTTTTTTGTCTTCTTCAAATACTCCAAATTCAGCAAAATTTGCTCTACTTTTTTGTCTTCTTCAAATACTTCAAATTCAGCAAAATTTGCTCTAGTGATCCCCGAATTGGTATGGCTAGAGGATTTTTCATATACATGCAGTACTGTATATGCAACTATATATATATATATATATATATCATTTGCAGAAAGCGTATTCCAACTCCAAACAACTCGATCGATCGATCAAGAGTTAATTTAAGGAAGTCTAAATTCCTTGCGGATTCGAACCCTTGAGTAAATTACTATATATAAGTTGGCCATGCGTGGATATCTTTTGGTCATGAACGATGGTAGTGGGTGTATTCATGCTGGATAAAGAAGATAAATCAAGCAAGAAGAGGACACAGCTAAACATACATAGTACGTTGCACCCTCCAATCTTCCATAACCAAACATAGATAAACCAACGCCACCGACCACCCATTTGAGTTTTAAAAATGGCTGCATGACACCAGATCGATAGACTATACGTTTTACCCAGAAAATTGAAATCTTTTAAGACATTTTTTTTGCAAGGATGCAGGAATTTGGTGTCTTAATCTTATCCATTTGTCTTAGTCTCTTAGATCTACTGTATATAAAATGTCGAAGAATGTAAATGTCGGCCAAATATTGACGACCAGCATAGTCGCCTAACTCAGAAAGATGGATCTAGACAAAAAAAAACAACCATTTCATGGGCCCTATAACGTATGTAACTGTCTTCTACACAATATAAAACTAAACTTTAGAAGAAAAAAAAAACAACTGCTCTTGAATATATTGGTTTGCACCAACAAAAACTTAAGAAGCGCTACAATATTTTTACTATAGTTGACGACATTAAAAAAAATAGGCCGATGATATTTTAAATTGTCGGCTATAGTACAATCGTCGGCTATAGTACTATAGCCGACGACAACACCAAAAATCGTCGGCTATAGTACTATAGTCGACGATTTTTGCAACAAAAAGCGTCGGCTATACTTTTGCCGATGCTTTTTAGCCTACAGGACTATAGCCGACTAAAATCGTCGATTATAGTATAGCTGACGATTTTTGGTGTTCTCGACAAAAGTATAGCCGACACTTTTTGTTATAAAAATCGTCAGTTATAATACTATAGCAGACGATTTTTGGTGTTGTCGTCGGTTATAGTCTACTATAGCCGACGATTTAAAATGTCGTCGGTCTTTTTTTTTTAATGTCGTTGACTATAGTGAAAATTCTGGTAGTGAAGGGGAATCGGAACGGAATGGTCATTCTCGGTTGAGCTTGTTGTAGTTTGATCGTTGGATTCATTATGAACCAAATTAATCACTTTCAAGTCGGTTCTCGCGTCCAAGATAGAAATGAAGTAGTATATGAAACCGAAAATATTTGCCTGGTACAAAAATAAACAAAATTCAAAATGTTGCTTTTTACACTATCAATACGAGAATTACAAAATATAAGTTATTATATTCTTTATTTTTTCGAGAGTCGCATTGGAAACACCGGACGAGTATATTCTAATCAAATTCGTTGGAATACCTCTAAATGCTCGATTGTCATATATAGGCATGCCTAGACCAATGATTCATGCAATCCAAAGAAGACGCAAATAAGCAAACAGCATTAACGATACCTAACTAGGGCCTTAAAAACATAAGGCATTATTGTAATTAGGATTCTAACTACCTAAAACAGGGCTTGCATAACACCAGCCCAAGAAAAAGACCAAAAGCCAGCCCAAAGTTGTTGGCCAAGATACAATTGTGACATCCCATCCCGAAAATTCTTTTTTAACAATTTATTTAAGGTTAATTGAGAAATGTAGTTAGTTTTTACCGTTGATAATTATCGATGACCTTTTTATTAGAATTTTATTCGCTAAGATTTTCGAAAAATTTTATTGAGAAAAACTATAGATTTCGTCGAGATGAGTTCGTAGCCAAGTCAAGTGTTAAAATCGGAATTACGATGAAGAAGTTATGGTCGGCGAAATTTTTGTACGATTTACAAATTCGATAAGTCGCGGATATAAATACGACTTTCCCAAAATAGAAAGTCAGCATTTTCTAATTGGTCAACTCACTTTCTCTCTCTTACCCCGAGCTTCTCTCTCCTCTCTTCCGCGTCTCTCTCTCCCTTCCCGTCGGCCTCGCCGGTGACGGACCACCGGCCGGCCACCAAATCCAGTGGTCTTGGTGTAAAAATGACCACCACGACTTCCTCTATCATTTCCCCTTAACCTCAACACTCATTTGTTCTTTATTTCGTTCAAATTTAGAGCACCTGCAGCGCAGCGAGCTCGAGCAGCAGCTCTCGAGCTCGTCAACGAACGGTCGCCGACGACAGCAGCTACCGCTGCACTGCCTTGCTCGTGCTGCTCGCCGGTCGAGCCCACCTCCCCCCTCTCATTCACTCCGTGGCCCCCGGAGCTGCTCGTGCTGAAAACCTCCCTCGGTGCAGGTGCTCTTAGTGAAAAAAGCTCGAAATTCTCAAGAACCCTAAGAATTGAGAACAGTGATTTCCGGCTTAAATTGATCGGTATGACCTATTGGGCTTTGAAGCTCTCATCACCACAAAAGCTAACAACACCAATATCAAGTCCCAATTCCACCGGAGCGGTGATAATCAAAACTTTGAAATTTTTGAGAGATTTCGATTTCAAGCTAAATTCGACTAGTTAGAGGTTGAATTGGACTTTGTTGTAGTTATGAAAGTTGTTGTTGGGTTGATTTTGCATAGATTGAGATTCGGGTCACCGGAAAGTCACCGCCGCCGCCGATGGTTCACGATGGTGCTCCAGCGGAGAAATTTTTTATGTAAATTTTATACCGTTTTTCTCGTACCGATTTTATTGAAGAGGTTATTGAATTATTTTGGTCATAGTTGATTAAGACGTGTGATTAATTAGATATTAATTAAACGATTTTACTAGTATTGAACAATTTAGTCGAACATCGTTTCGACCTCGAGTCGCGTAATATTTGAGGAATGTGTTGCGACTTTAAAAATGATTTAAGATTTAGAAATTTGGAGTTAGATTAAAGCTTGTTTTTAATTCGAAAAGTACGATATTCGAGAATGCGATGTTCTCGACGGTAATGCTCGTTGGTAAACGAGTTTAGCTATTCGATATGACTTTTGACAATTAGTTATTAAATAATAATCATTGTTTCAGGACCATCTGTTAGCAGCCAGTGACAGACGTATAGAAACGCAGACAGACAGACTTTGGCTTGATAGAAATTGCGGCACAATACTATGATTGGACATTTTATTTTCACTATTGTTCAACGAGTCATTTTCATTATTTTATTTAGTTTTTAGATTTTATATTTCCCTGGAGGCCATATATATAATATACAGTTTTATCAGTTGTTTATGCATGCATTGGTAACTCGGCTGATCCCCGAGTGGCTCCAAGGAAGGATCAACACTTCCTCCCCTGGCATTCACGTCGTTTTTTGTGTCAACTGTCACTGGACGACTTTAGGTGGCTAGAGGTTTAAAGACTCTGGTCATCGCCTCCACTTGTGCATGATACTCGGGAAGGGTCAGAAGTCCCCCTCGACATATCCTTATATCTTTTTAGTCTTTTTGACTCGCATAGTATTTTATTATATATGACAGTAGGAACACAATTATATTTCAGTTTCTAGTTTAGTTATTTTCGTTCACTCACTTTGACCTTTTTTTGTGGTTCCCTGGGTCTTTTGTTATAAATTGCCTAGCTTGCAGGTTAGGCAGCTGAAGTGGCGACCATCCAGAGTACGAGGCATGACAGTCTATCGCTTATGTTTTCATAGTTTAGATTCTTTGTACAGGTTTTGGATTACTCGTATTGGGGTTACTTGTATCGAATCTTCGGTGCAAATCATCCTAACACGAGTCTCGCAGGATCCACCCTGGATTACGTGTTAATCTGGGACGGGTCCTGTCAACAATTCCAAAGCAAACCACGGCCAAAAAAATTCATCCTAACGTGGCCATACCACCGTCGACATCAAACACCGCTTACCTACCTCCACCCCAATCTGCCGCACTCCTATACTCACCACCACGCCGACGCAAACTAGACCGCCCTCATTGCCTCCTGTCATCCAATCCACGTCGTCGTATTAGCAAGCATAGAACCACGCCACCCACAAACCATTCCCAATCGGAATTCGAAGCACAGCCCAATCGAAGTCGTCCCTATCCGATCAAGAAATCGACGAGCAATTCCTAGACGATGCTCTAGCACAGGTATTAAATCACGTCGTCGAAGTGCCAACCAAGATCTGCAAAGAAACACATAATCAGAACCAAAACAACCCATCAAACCTCGGCCCTGACATCCCATCAAGTGGCAAACCCAACACCAAAGGTCAACCGAGAACCGACAACTACGTACTATTGTTCATTAAAAAATCAACATAACAGAAGCACATAATGTCTTAAAATGCCTAAACGGAGAATCACTAGATGCTAAACATCTAAGGTCTAACAAGTAAAAAATTACAACGAAATAATCAAATGAGGGAGAGAGCGAGAGGGAGTGATTCGAGGTTTTCATGAGAGTTTAGGGCTTCGATGAGAGAGGGGCATATGTGACTTAGTCAAAGTCTCGAGGAGTTGAGTGAGAACATGAAACCTTATAAATGTTGATGATTACCAACTCAGATCCTCACCAATGTGGTTTTTTAGTTTCCGTCCCAATCTCCAAAGTGTGATACCTAAATTTATGTGAAAGTTTAGAAATATGATGAAAAATAAGAAGATGATAGACGTTTAGAGTTAAAGTTTGGAGAACGGACTACCCCACATTGAGAACATGTCCGTTAGATCTCACAAGAATGATGATCTTGTAAAACAAACATCACTTTCTTCGATTCGAGTAATCGGATGAATAAATGCTCATGGATTCGGTCACTTTCTTTTGCGACATTTAATAATTAAAAATAAAAATAAGTAATTTTATCTATTAAAGTAATGAAATGAGATGTATGTAAATTTGGACAAATTCAACCGAATTGGTGAAAATCTAAAGAAACACACCCGCTGTCTTCCTCCTTTCCCCTAAACATTTTTTTTAAAGGAAACCCCTGAACATTATAAAATCACACTAATGAGGGAAGAATCGAAAACAACACACCCTTATTTCCCTCTTCACCATAAGAGCAACCGCACCGGCGAGCACCGGCACCGGTTTTGCTCGAGCACCAGGTGGGGGCGCTTCAAGCTGCTCGAGGGGATGGGTTTTGGACCGCCCACCGGCGAGCAGCCGCACGAGCAGTCGTCGTTGACGACTTGCTTTGGCAATCGCTCGAGCAAGTCTCACTCCGGCAGTTGCTCGCGTCCCTGGCGGATCCCACGACACGTGGGTGACGCCAGGCGCGTCGTTTTTTTTATGTCAGGAGCGTGCAATGCACGCGCTAGTAAAAAAGTAAATAAATTTTTGACGGACCAATCAGGCAACGACACGTGGCTTACCGGCTGGTAAAATCAAGTCCAACAATCAACTCGATCCAACGGCTCATATTTGAATCAGAAAGTATGAACCAACGTCTCAGATTTGAATGCAACGACTACTGAAAAATCAGAACGGAAATAAACTGAAAAATTGTAAAAAAATTGTAAAAAAATCCCAAAAATTCTCAAAGTCTCCCAAATATTTGCCTATAAATACTACTTCAATTTTTGCTCAACTCACACCAATTTGTGCACAACAAATTACACTTCTCCTTCCATCTCCTCTCTCATTTTGTTAAGCTTTTCTTCCAAAACAATGGGCACACATTGGATTCCTTCCGAAGATTTACAAATGTGTATCTTTTTTGTGCTTCATAGCGTTGATGAATACGACGGCAACAAACAGAAGAGGGAGAAATTGTGGGAGACAATTCATGCGGATTATGTGAAAAATTGGAAGCCAACACAAGGTGATCCTCTGAAAGAGCCGAGGACCCGAATTGCGCTTGCGTCTCATTACAACAAATTCAAGCTATTCTTGTAAAAATGAAGCGTATGTTTGTACGCGGCACGTCAACGTATAGCTAGCGGCACTTCGCTAATGGATGAAGTAAGTTTATTTTTTTGTAGCATAATGATGAATTAAATTATATAGATTATATAATTTAAATTATGTAGCATACATTATATAAATTTGTATGCGTAGCAAATTTAATGTATACAAATTTATATAATGTATACAATTTATATAATGTATACAAACTATGCATTATCCCAAATGTTTTGAACGTTACATTATATAATGACCATCCATTTTAGATTATATAATTTTTTGTAGCATATATTATATGATTTTTGTTGTAGCATAATGATGAGTTAAATTATGCAGCATACATTATTAATTTTGTAGCATAATTTATATATGTAATTTGAATTAAATATGTAGCATGGTGAAATAGCTAATATAATTATTTTATTAGGTCAAGCAAGCTCAATCATGTTACTATAAGGAAAAGAAGAAAGTGTTTACACACTTTGAATGTTGGGAAGTGGTTAAGAATCATCCTTCTTTCATTTCGGTGCTACCAAGTACTCCATCTCCATATGCAAGTAGTTACCAACCTACTCCTTCTGCCGCCGAATCATCTCCAACCATTAATTTGGATGACGAAGAAGTGAATGAGACACCTCAAAGCCACGTAGCTGCTCCCGCTCCCTCTAGTCCGCCTAGACCAATGGGAACGAAGGTGGCAAAGGAAGCGAGGCGACAAAAGAAACAAGGTAAGACTCCTATTGAGCAACGAGTTGAGGTTTTGCATACCATTGCTAGTGACCAAGCATCGTGGCAATCCAAGAGGATAGCGCATAATGAAAGTGATATTAATTATTACGCGGAGTACATAGAAATTCAAAGGCGGAATGAAGCAAGGGCGGATGAAGTGTTACGATTGAAGAAACAAGAGGAGGAAACGAGAATCATGGCAATGGATTTGGAGGCAATGACCCCAATCTCAAAAAGATATTTTATAAAGAGGAAATTAGCCATCCTTAATGAAGGAGAACCTAGTCAAGATCAACCTACCGATGAAACATATTCCGATTGTTATCACCCAAGTCGCGTGCTCTTTCCATAGAAGTTATAGTATTGTACTAAGAATAACTCTGGGCTTGGCTCGTCATTTTATGTAATTTAAATTTTCAAGAAATAAAGATGCAATTTATTTATTAAGATGAAATTGAAATATACTTTAAATTAAAACACAAGCTTAATAATTAAACACACATACAAAAATCAAACTAAAATTAAACACAAGCTTAATAATTAAACACACATTTTTAGGGTAATATTTAGAGTATCTCGCCGGTTTCTAACCTCCAATTGTGCTTCACCAAGTCCTTCTGAAACTCTCTATGGATGTAACTAGATTCAAGATCGGCAACACGGTCGTGAAACCGTTGTATATTTGCTCAATCTCTACTAATTGGCTCAAAAGGAATTTGATTCCCTTGTTTATCCACCGGCCCATCATAAACCCGGAAAGCCCTTGATGGATTTTGCACGTCTTCTTCTTCCTCATCCTCATCCTCCACGTACTCTTCCTCAACAATCATGTTATGTAATATGATGCAAGCTAACATGATGGTAGTCATTACCGATTTGTGGTGCAATGTACAACTATGACGAATAATTGCCCATCGAGATTGTAAGATGCCGAAGGCCCTCTCCACATCTTTCCGGTATGCCTCTTGTTTCTTTGCGAAGAGTTTATCTTGCGGTGTCTGGGGATTAGAAATAGTTTTGACGAATGTAGAGTACCTTGGATATATTTCGTCAGCCAAATAATAAGCATGGTTGTACCTCTCTCCATGGACTTCATAGACGGCAGTTGGGCCTCTTTCTGCAAGGACCTCTGAAAACACATTCGATATGTGAAGCACGTTAATGTCATTTTTTGCTCCACGACACCCGAAGAAACTGTGTCATATCCACGTATCATACAAGGCCACCGCCTCAAGAATAATAGTTGGGCGACCCTTTTGACCTGAGTCCGCCCCTTGATAGGCGGTTGAGCAGTTCTTCCACTCCTAGTGCATGCAGTCGATACTTCCAATCATGCCTGGAAAGCCTAGGCGTTGGCCTTTAGCTAGGAGTCGCATGAGGTCTGCCGATGTTGGACTGTGGAGATATTTTGGACCATAGATTTGATACACTTGGCTGCAAAAATCCTTCATGCATTGCAGGGTAGTCGATTCCCCCATCCTTGTTATTTCAGTGCACTGATCCGCGGCCGCCCCGTACGCCAACATTCACAGAGCACCGGTCAGCTTTTGTTCGGGAAGAAGCCCTAGCAATCCAGTCGCGTCTGGTCTTTGATGCCAAGATTGGTCATTGTTGCAGAGATCCGTTATGATAATGTTGAATTGGTTTATGCTCATCCTATACCGCCGGCGAAATTCTACCGCCTCGAAGTTGGGACGTTCGATGAAGTAATCAACCATGAGATTGCGTCCCCTAGATAGCCTCTGTCGTGGATGATTCAGTTTTTTACCGCGACGTGAACCATTCGGTTGTGAGGGTTCAACGTCGTCTTGTGCTTCCGCCATGACCACCTGATTGATGAATTATTGCTCCATATAGTCATCCCCTTCTTGTTGACGTTGTCTCCTCCTAAAAAAATTGGGGAAGCTGAAAGGATCCATCAGAGTAATGAACAAGGAAATGTTGCTAAGTGTTTAGAGAGATGAGTTATCTACTCGGATTCTTGTAGATGGTGTGAGGCAACTATGAGTGAAAGATGAACATTTTATAGGCAATTGTAGATAATCTGATCGTCAAAGATGAAGAGACGTGTCACATCGTAATTGGTCGACAATCAGTCCGAAAATCTGGTTCAATTATTTTGTCAACGACGCTATCTCGCATTGACACGTGTCGCATCGTAATTGGTCAAAAATCTTACTGAATATCTTGTTGAATTATTTGGTCAACGACGATATCTCGTAGCGACACATGTCGGATCGCCATTGGTCGAAAATCTCATCGGAAATCTAGTTCAATTATTTTACCGACAATGACACATGGCGGTGACACGTGTCAATTTTTAATTAGTCGGAAATCTTTTCAGAAATCTTGTATAATTACTACCGATAAAGACACGTGTCATATTATTATTGGTGGTAAATCTATCCGGTAAATCATTTTTAAACATTTCACTACATGACAAAGCTGATTTGCTTGAAGCAAATAGTGAATGGGTGTGTGCAAAATTTAATTTGCTTGAGCAAATCTTGGATATATTTTACTTGAAGCAAAATTTGCTCTTGCTTTGTTTCTTGTTCTGCTTATGGGTGCGGATGCTCTAAGAGCATCTCCAACAGCTCTTGTAAAAATACAAGAATTGCTATTTTATTGAAAAAGTACATCGTTTTGGCTCCAACAGCTCTTGTAAACTGTCTTGTATCCTATAGAAAATGGATAAAGAGGAGAGAGAATCCCTATATCTATAGAAAACTCAAAATTTGTATAACCATATAAAAATCTCTAAAATTTATTGCTCACCTACACAATTCAACATTCTCTCCTCAAAATATGAACAAAAACACATCAATTTTTTTCTCTCTCCTACAATTTATTGACTTGATTTGAGAAATATCCCTATACTCATTAAATTATAGAGATTCACATTTATTTTTTAAGAATAAAATAGAAGAGCTGTTAGAGTTGACCCCAAATAATTATACAAATTTTGTGTTTTAATCTTGTATAATAGAGATTTTATACAAGAGCTGTTAGAGATGCTCTAAGAATGGAAATGCAGCTATTCCAAATTCCAAAATTATGAGTAGCGAGCGAAGGACAAAGGCGGGTAGGTAGGGAGGGAAAACTGAAAGGTGAAGCAACAAGCAATTGTGGGCAAACTGCTTTTGTTTTCCAGCAGATTCTTTCCTCGTCGGCCACTCCACCGTCGACCATGTCTCTCTCTCTCTCTCTCATTTCATCAAAACAATAAAAAAAAAACAATGCCTGCCTTGCTTTGCATCATCACTCCTCGTTTTGTATACGTTTTTTCCGTCAAAGCCCGAAAGAAAACAACCACTACTAACCCATCAAATACATGTTCCACTTAAAAAAATAGCTGAAGCCAACAAACGCAAGCCCATTTCTTTTATAAAAATCAAAACAAAACAAAAATAAAATAAAAGACCAAAAAAGAGGAAATATTTGTCAGTCTCTCAGAAAGAAAGTTTTAGTTCTCATCGTGTTCCTCTTGTTGTTGACAAAATCATTTCTTTTCTTCAGAGATAGAGAGATTCTTTCCTCTCTGGCTCAACCCCAACTTCTTCTTCTTCATATGCTTTCGAGAATTGGGAGGCTGCTTTGCTTCTCTTGAGCTCTTTGAGTTCTTGAGCTGAAACCGCAAGCAAAAGAGTACGTTTTTTTCGCTCTGTTAGTTGTCTTTTTTTTTTTTTTAATGTGGTGGTTGAATTCAGAGGTGAATTTGGTGTTTATGGTCGATTTGCTTTGCTTGTGATTGTTTCTATTTTTGGTAGTAGTGGTGAATTGGCTTTGATTGTTGTCTATTGAGGTTGTGGAGGTGTTAAGGTGGCTTGAATTAGTGTTCTTGGGGCTGTGTTTATTAGAAAAAGATGTTTTGGTTGAATTGTGTTTAGTCTTGTTCATTTCTGTATGTTTTTGGTTTTCATGAGATGAAATTTGGAACCTTTTTGATATGGTCATCTGGTTTTGGTTGGGTGACAGTTGAAATGTGAGCTCGGTGACTAGGATAGGGCTCTGGTACACCAAGAGTAGTTGCCGGTTGTGATTTTCTGTTTTCTGTATTTTCAAGCGTAGTTGACGGGCAATAAGAAACATTGTTTCTGTATTTCTATGACTTCCTGTTTGATATTGTGTGTGGCATGTTGTATCATAAAGAATTGGGATGGCTCAAAGGTCGTTGCGTGCATTATTTTCTATTTTGTGATCATTTGAATGTTATCGAGGAAGTATTGTGATTGAATTGAGGTTAACTCATCTTTGTGTGAAAAGCTAGACATTTGTATACTTGTTGGTTGAGTGTTATCTTCAAATTGCTGCCTTTGTTATGTGCAGGATTGCGAGGTGTTTTCTTTTTAGCTGTAAATGGTTGCTTTACAATTGGAAACATGTCAGTGTTAGTAGTTGTGTTAAAAAGCATAATTTATCAGGATTCCCATATAAATTTGGGTTGTTAACAATGGTTTTGTTGTTTATAGAAGTTGGTAACTGCGGGAAAGCGGTATTGAGTTCTCATTATTGTGGCTAATTTGGTTAATACAGCAAGGAAGAAGAAGAGTAAGAGAACATATTGAATGGGTAATAAACTTGGTAAAAGGAGACAGGTGATCGATGATAAGTATACGAGGCCTCAGGGGCTTTACCAGCATAAAGATGTGGATCATAAGAAACTAAGGAAGCTCATACTTGAATCTAAGCTTGCTCCATGCTATCCTGGAGATGAAGATTGCACTCGTGATCTTGAAGAATGCCCAATTTGCTTTCTGGTCAGAATTTTACTATCACTCCCTTATAAACTTTCCATAAATCAATTATCATCTGCTTTTCCTTATTTTTTCTTCTTACAACTATGCTATTGTAATTTTTTTTGGTTGCAGTATTACCCAAGTCTCAACAGATCAAGATGTTGCATGAAAGGCATTTGTACAGGTGATTAATCTACAAATTTTTTGGAACATGATTTTGTTCCTATAAATATTTACATATGTAATAATAAGTCTTTGTTATCTCCAGAGTGTTTTCTGCAGATGAAAGTTCCCAATTCAACTCGGCCTACGCAGTATCCTTCGTAATGATGTTTTGCCTTCTAATTTCAAAGTTGGACCTCAATTGAAAATTAAAAACCTGTCATCTGATTTTTGTTGTTGGTTGCCTTTGTTTCACTTAACATGATAAGATGCCCTTTTTGCAAAACCACCAATTATGCCGTTGAGTTTCGGGGTGTGAAAACTAAGGAGGAGAAGAGCCTGGAACAAATTGTAAGAATCTTTTTATCATTAAAACTGGTGTTTAATTGGAAATGTGGGATTGCCAGACATTGTTATGCATCAGTTACATTTCTGATACTATGCAGGAGGAACAACGAGTTATAGAAGCGAAAATTAGAATACGACAGAAAGAACTTCATGATGAAGAAGAACAAATGCAAACTAGACAAATGAGCAGAAACATGGCACCAATTGGTGATGAATACAGCTCAGTAACTGGTATACTTTCACTAAGATTGATGTTTCTAATATGTGTACAAGTTTCCATCTATTTATAGTCTCTTCTGGCAGTTCCATCCACCTCTCCCGCGGAAGGAGAGGAGATTGTTTCTTCTCACGATTCATGTGCTTCAGAGATTAGACCATCTCCACCTCCTGGAGTGTACAGGTATGCATTATTACTCTTTCCTGGATATATATATGTGCCTTGTTGCTTTCTCTGTTTGGTATGTACTCCTGACCTGTTTGGTAATTATATGTCGAAGCTAATACTGAGTATTAATACTTTATGCTTTTGGTAAACTACTATGTTTCAAGGCACGTATAAATCTTCCAAACTGTAGAATGTATGCTGTGTTACACTGAATTAGGACTATTGAATGCCATATCATTTAAAAAATTTCGTTCTAACTTGTGGTGGATACTTTCCGTATGGAATGAAACAACACAGAAGTGGAATTTAAGGTTGACTATTGTTTGACATGAACCTGGTAAAAGTACATCTTGTTTAGGCAGATATTAAACAGATAAAGCCGCTGTTACATTAAGGTCACCAGTAATTTGTTTCGTCTTTGAAGGTTTTATTGTGCAAAAGATATTGTTTCCCTTGGCATTGTATGATAAACCTTTGATCAAGTAGGTTCCATTTTTAAGTGACATTTGTTAACGTCCTCAATGTTGAAGTTGTTCTATGTGAGATGTGTGGCTCTGAACATTACATGGTATATAAGTAGGTCAGGTTTTTTATCCATCAATAAAATCTAAAAACCATGAGCACGACTTGATTGGCACCATTCATCCTAATTTTTTAAATTCTGAAACTGCAGGGAGGATGAACTTGATCTGGATCTTGACGACATAATGATCATGGAAGCAATTTGGCTTTCGATTCAGGTAAACTTTGTAAAATTATTCACGTTATCAATTTATTTGACAAAAGTCTGCAAGTAAACCTCTACATATTGGAACATTAAAGTACATTTTACTTTTAGTATATGATTAGCTGCAAAGAGATTATTCTAGTTTAGAAATTATTCATATGAACTTTGAAGGCAATGTGCAATAGGTATCCAAAGTGAATCCATATATTTTATAATTATATAAATATTATATCTTTTGTTTTCTTCTTTTAAGTGAATTACTGGATAGCTAGATCTTCTGCTCTCTTGGGCATCTCCTCCGGTGTACTTCCTGCTCATACTAGCAGTTCCCTAATTATAACTCTGGAGGGTAAAACATTATGATGGAATGGAGCTCCAAAGCGTATAGGCTAAGTGTGATTTGATTACCGCTTAGAATTACCTCACCAGTCCATGATGTGTGATTTTATTTACTCATGGTTGGAAATGCCTTCAGCCTCTAGGGTTTACCCTTATACCTTTCCTTGTATCAAGCCTTTTAGGTTATATCAGTTCATCTAACATATTGAAGTCCCTGTTTTTATGATCGTATCTAAAGTGAACTCTGCTTGCTTTTCCCGTAACTTTCATTTATGATTAATGAATATTTTTTTTTCTTATAAAGATAAAAGGGTATGAATGAATGGATTCTTGCCATTTTGAGGCAAAAGTATGTATATGCTTAGGTTACAAAATTACGGAAGGGCATCCTGCTTCTCAACCACTTTAATTTAATCATTTGGCTCCTGGAATTGCACACAACCACTTTGGTTACAAGATTACGGAAGGACATCCTGCTACTCAACCATTTTAGTTGAATCATTTGGCTCCCGGATTTGCATCATTCATTGGTCTAATTTAGTGGCTTCTGGAAAACACAAGAGAACACAAGAGGCACTTTTTTTTTTGTTAACTTGTAAGCTTTTTATCTTTTCATGATGTAAGATGTTTGTGTGGAAGTGTCTCATTGTACTGTACATCTACAGCTAGTTGTTCATGTGGAAGATGCATATTTATATTTATCATTATTTTGTACATATGTTCTCCTCAAAATGCCCTCCCCCATATCTACTGCCTTCTGATTTGTGGTGAGTGATCCTTAGTTGGAATAAACTCCTTGATTGCCATTGATGCTAATATGACAAATGAAATTGCAGGAGAATGGGAGACCTAAGGCTGCTTATGTTGATGTTGCTCAACCTGATCAATTTATCACAAGACAGGGCTATGACTCTTCAGTCATGATGCCTTCAGTTTCCGCCTCATCATCATCCCCATCTGGCGGTCTTGCTTGTGCAATAGCTGCCCTTGCGGAACGTCAACAAATTAGTGGGGAATCCTCCGTTATTCCTAGTGGTGGTAATTTGGTGGATTTTAATGTGGTCCCAGGCACTACCAGATATTACAACAGGGTTGACCGAGAACCTGAGAATTATCAGCCCGCAGTTGGTCTTTCTGAACTGTCAATGAATCACAGGATGTCATTGACACAAGATACCAGAGAATGGAATGGTGAGACAACTCAGTCAAGTTATGCAAGCTCCGACACAACAGAAGACACTGGCACTACATCTGGATTACCAACATTAGATGAGGTTGAGGGTGGCCTTCAGAATGCCCCAGGCCATATTGTTCCCGAGAGTTTTGAAGAGCAAATGATGCTCGCCATGGCCGTTTCGCTTGCCGAGGCTAAAGCTGTGACAAGTGGACCTGGAGTTTCATGGCAGTAAGTAGATTCAGACTTTCAGTTGTGATAGACTAGCCACGGCAGTTTGTTACCTCTGTTTCGATCAAAAGAAAATCCACAGAAAACTGCCGATAACAACCAGTTGCCCGGTCAAGATAATGTTGATTCTCCCTCGCTTTCCCAGCCTCTGGCTGCCTCTCTATAGACGGCAAAGGGAAACAAATATTTTAGGCCTCTAGTTAGTGTTTTTTCTCTTTATTTTATTTTATTTTATTTTTATTTTTATTTTTGGCTATTTCTTAGTCATATCTTCCCTTCACCCCTCTATCCTAAATGGTTCACAGCTTGATTAGTGAGTCGCAAGGCTTGTTGTCATAGTTGATAAGTGTGCTTCATATATCCCATGTCAAGTTGTCAACATTGAAATGTAGTCGTCTCAGGATATTCATGCATTCATGCCCAAAGATAAAAGTTCAAAAAATGGAGAGGACTAGAATTGTATATAAAAATAGATACCAAGCTTGCTTGTATTGCAGAGGAAAATTAATGTTCTGCTCTCTCTACTGGCCTCTTTTTCATTGTTCTTTTTGTGTGGTCATTGCAACTTTGCAATGCTGCATACACTATTTAGATTTGAATAGCAGACAAATTGATTATGTCCTAGACTCCTGGACGTGGAAGCCACAGACAGAGCCAGAAGGAAGTGAAGGAAGTCAAGGAACTCCCGACTGTCTTAGCAAACTAAAGCATCTTTGAGTTCACGCAATGTGGTATCTTAATAGTCAATTCAGGGTTCTCAACTTCTGCTCCTTGAAGCATCATCGGTCCCTTTTGGAAGTGATGATGGAGAAAACATGTTGCCAGTTTCGGAAATGTTGAACTCAACTCCAGTGAGGAAATTAAACTGTTGGCACTAGTCGAAAACTATTGCAACGGTAGCTGTAAGCACCACCACGTGTGAGTACAGCTCAGCTGACTGAGCTAGTAGTAGGGATTGTACGTTATGGCCTTGCAAGATGATGCTGTAGGGCTTTAGCATGGACTAAGTTGCTAGTTGAAGACTTGAAGACGACTCAATTATTGACTTTGATACTATTCTAATTAATGAAGTTGGAACTTAAGGAAGTCTATTTACATGGACTTTTAGGATTATAATATTTTATATTATTTTATTTTATTTTATAAATAAACGATAGGCATACTCATAAAAATGAAAGAGATAGAACAACAGTTATACACGGTGGCGGAGTCAGGAATTCCGTTCAGGTAAGGTGAATTTTTTTTTATTATTCCATGATAACTTGGGGTGACAAGTAAAGACCCAATAATGTCTACAGAAAAACTCTAGTTCTTTTTCCAATTTGTTATTCGATAAGAAGAAGAGGGAAAATAAATAGGAAGAAAATGTCCCACAACAAAGATATATAAAAAATAGCATGTTTCAGTAGTACTATATCTTCACAAAATTCATGACCATAACCACAATCTTAATCTTTATCAACCAATATATAGCTTAAAAGACATTTAAACATAAACAAGAAGTTTGCAAATTCAATTGCAGCGTAGACAATATTACTTGTAGAAAATAGAGGACGAAAAATAAGTAGGTGCAAGCTTTAGATATTTCTTTCATTAACTACAAGTTCACTGCATTAGTTATTGAATGATGATGACGACAGAGAGAGAAATGTGAGAGGAGAAACCAGAGTGGAGTAATGTGCGGGCAAAGAGAGAGAGAGAGACATGAGAGGAGAAATCAAAAAGAAATAGTCTCATAGACAAATATAATGCATAATATATGTCGATTATTTTTCTTCTCCAAAAATCTAGGTAGAACATTTGCCCTACCTCGCCTATAACTAACTCCGCCCCTAATTATACAATGATCACCTCAAGGGACTACGAGCAAATTGATCACGGTTATGCAAGACTAGAGACCTAACAACAAAACTAACTATAACAAGCTAAGAACACGTAATAGATAGTGAAATTTACCGTTGATGTCCATACTTGTCGGTTAAATTGATATTTTTGTTTTTCTTCGGTCAATCACCAACTTAAGCTTTTCAATAGGTATCAAAGCTTTCTATTTATTGAGTTCACATAATCTTTAAAATATCTTCCATAAACGTTTTCCTCAAGGATTAAGGAATCTTATTAGTTTTCCTAATACAGCACACATTTGGATCTTTTTGTAGTCGAATTGTCCAATGATACGACCAAAACACGCATCAAATAAACACTTAACACATAATTCAACAATATGCAATTCAAACCCTTGTTGTGTAAATGTAGCATTGATAAGTAGGGTATCGTTCTAAACCGGGGATTGAAGGGTGCATGCAATTCTTGTGTAGTAAAAAGGGGGGTATTAAGAGTTGTTTTTAATTACCTAATTTATTTACTAAAAACGTCTCAAACATAGCACATAATCCTAGGACTCTAACATGCATTGACTCATAGACAAGCAAACACATAGAAGACCCTAAAACACATACCACGTTTTGAAACAAAAAGAAAACCTAATTAATTATATACAAGTGATCAACTTATTCCTTACCTTCACTCAAACATGGCATATATACATCTCTCAGCAACCTACAAAATTCTATCACTCAAATTCTCAAAACACATGCATATTTCATATTTTGTGCTCGGAATCCCCTATACACCATTGATTTAAACTCGGAATCCCCCATATCTAAGATCAAAGCATTAAGAACCAAATACACATGCAAGTTTCAAATAAAAGTAATAAAACACATGGAAGATTTATTGAAAGACATATAATTCATGAAACCAAATAAAATCATCCAAAACACACAATCAAGTTTGATACACAAAAAAAAACTACGGAGTAAAGAGATCATGGTTACACATGTATAGTTTCAGAATCCCCTAAGGCTACTCAAGAGCACTAGATTTCTTTGGTGGAAGATGCTCGGAATCCCCTATACGTCGGTGGAAGAAGAGATGCAGCGGTTTGATAGTGTAGTCGGCTTCTTGAGGATGTTGGCTTGATTTGTGGGGAGGATGAGAGTATTTGGAAGAGCATAGACTATAGAATAAGTGATGATCTACTTTGAGGCCGAGCTCCCCTTTATATAGGAGAATGGTAGGTTGTTTCCTACCATAACAAGAAGTCCACATTAATTTCGTAGAAATCTGATCTCCTGTAGTAAAACGCGATTTCCCTAGAGTTATACATATCCGAATTGCGTGATTCTTGCGGCATTGGAAAGCTCATTCTGAGGCTATAAAATATCTTCTTTGATCACCTCAATCGGAGTTGATACACGTTTTCTATAGCCTGTCGAAGTCTGCTGTCCTATAGCTTCAGATTTCCTTCTTCTTTAAGTATTAGGAATCTTCTTCTTGCCATAACTTGTTCTCCACGAAATTGGCTGTCTTGTTCTTGAAGTTTGGACTTTTCAAATGGTCTTCTAATTAATTTGGTCAATTTTATTTTGTTCTTCTTCAAGATCCTTCCGGAACCTTTCAAAATCCTAGCCAACATAGGAAAGGTTTTCCTAGTCAACAAATGATTTCATTTTCTCTTCATTTTCTCTTCTTTCATCCTTGGAATTTCGAACCAATTTCTTCTCTCCATTATTTTGCTACGTTTTGCATGCTTGTAGACTCTTTTACTCCGTCTCTTTTGGTCAACACCTGAGATTAACAAAATAAGTTAAAACTAATAAAACTAAGCAATTACCAAAGTAAAAATGTAAAGAAAATATATTAATTAATACGCCTAAAATGCGTAGATCATTAAAGTCATGAATTTGGACATCTAATGTAGATACACAAAACATATTAAATTACGGATTTGTAATATTTATATTATATTAGATTTGATCTCAAAATGATTAAAACAAGTGATAAGTCCACAACTCCACATTATTCTTACATATACCAGTTGAACATATATTCGAGATCAAACATATATTGTTTAATAATCACATTTGATTTCGAAGAATTAAGAAATAGAGTAACACCTAAAACTTGTTATGAACAACTTGTCCATAACTGGATAATAGATCGATGGATGAGGAAATGCATAAGAGTATATATTCTTCATAGAAACATTTTTCGGAACATGTACGTACGTGTACATGCGTAGCTACATATGAATTACGGTGTGTTATAGTCCTTATAAATTTTAAAAATATTCTATTTTGTAGATAAATTTTAGTGTAAAAAATTAACCCAAAAATTTACTTCTGAAGGGCAAAATTGAAAGAAATACAAGAATTTATGACTAGTTGGAACATAAAAATTTCAGTTGGGCACCAGCCCTGCTCTTGCGTACGTACTTGTAGAGAAACATAAAATTGTAGTCTTTTCCATTGTGCTATCGTTGCCACCTCATTATGATGATTCAAACTCGGGAATGGCCAAACATCTCAAATCTTAAATCATAACGAACAAAGGAGGTGGTGGTGGTGCTGGAAACTGATTGATTTAAAGAGCTTGGGGCCTTTGGAAGTTTAGAGTAGTTGAGGAGATATCGTAAACATTAAAGTTCCACATGCAGTGTCTCTCTTTGTTTCGTTCACAGCCGTTTTCCATGAACTAAACCTTTCAACCTTACAATCTCTTGAGAAAGGACCACTCCATATGATCGAACTCCTACATTGATTCCTCTCTCTTCAATTTACATGCATTATTTTCTAGCAGATTACCCTGCATCGCATAGGGAGGGACACAAGAAAGGGACCAGTACGTACTCACTCCTTGGTATATATTTTGCTCTATATATATATGACCATTACCAACGCCAACTCACCCTTACATCAAGACGACAAGACCTGGAAATGGACCCTAGGGCATCAGCCGGTAAATTCCAACTACCATTAACCTTTTGAGTACATAAGAATTTGCAAACGACCACTTTGTTTCGTGAAACATTGTCTTTAACTGTTACATACGAGTCCTCTAACTCTCCAATCATGCATCTATTAGCAGTACAAACCCCTCTTCCCCTAATATGAGTCATAAAAATGGGAAATTGGAAGATGCATGTTAATACGTGATAAAAAAATTGAATCGACCAACGTTACAAACTTGAAAACTAGGATATATAGACAGTAGCTATTTTAATGGTTTGAAACTATGACTATGGTGTTGAGACTTGAGAGAGACCAAATTAATTTCCACATGGTCACCTTAAATTACAGTTTGTTTTTTCAACGATAGACTACTCAGCAGTCAACCTAGCTTAGAGAAGGTTAATTCATTTTCAGAAAACATGTTTTTGTTCTGTAAATAGTGGACATTGTACTGCTGCATATCTTTGTATTATAATTGCAAACTAACACACCATTTTTATTAAATTTTTGTTCTAATCTATGAACTTTGGAGTACGATGTATCAGACTAATGGCAGCAGTCCTATTATTACTTTTTGACGAGAAGATTCTGAAATATTTTCTGATCAATAATATGAACATGATGTACTTGGCACATTAGAGCTCCTAATAATGTAGCATTATTGGACCAACTAAATCATATCGATACCAAAATTAAAGATATGATACAATGATTAGTTTGGTACTTAGTTTGTTTCAAACTATAATTGATTGCTCAACAATTCAATTCTATACTTCTTTTAGTTTTGTATTTAAGTGGACTCCAATTGAAACAAACAGAAATTTCAGGTTTTCCTTATGAAGTAGTCAACCTCTGACAACACAAGTACTTCAATTAGTTCTTAATTAACCAGACATGCAATAATTTATACCAGCTAATTTAACTTCAATTATTATAAACCATAACCAAATATAGAGTCACCGAGCTCCTTTTTGCGAGAATGGCCTTCGCCCTTCCTCAACCTAGAGTTTGGGCGACGACGACCACACCCATCTGGTCTCGTCGTGTGAGCCTCCAACCGGTTCTCACTTCGGGCAATACATTTCCATTGCTCAAGGGCGTGGTATCAAGGCCCTCGATTGGTCGGCTTTTTCTGTGTGCCTTTGTGCATGGCCTTATCTCTGTCGTTGGAAGCGGTGGATGTCCTCCGATAGAGGACAATGAAGGATGCATTGATGGTCGTGCACCCCGGGCTCGCCTTAAGATTCAATTGTGTGAGGTGTGGTTGCCAAGGAGTTCACTTGCGGAGGCGGCGACGTCGCAATTGAGTGGATTTTTCATATCAAAGTTTCAAGCGAATGAGCCGTGGTGGTAGCATGTTCCACTGCCTAGAATTTGGGGCAAGGCATTAGTGACGAAGACTATAACGATAGTAGTGGCATTAAGCATGTCTTGGTGTGGCGGCAAGACATCATCAAAGGTTTTCCAATTGATGACGGTGCGACATGAAGTCGTTGTGGCATGAGATTGCTTGCCTCGATTCTATGTTGGGCCTAGGGTTTTTGTATGGGCCCAAATATGTTTGACCAAACCTAAATGGATTTGGTTCAACCCTTCTGTTAGAGTTGGGTTGGGTTTATTTTTGGGTTTGGTCATGGATTCTGATCTAATTTGGATCAGGATCTGGGACCCCGGTGCTTGGAGTTTGAGTAAGGAGGTGCTGGATCCTGTGACATCTCAATAGTAGGTTTTTACCTGCTCTTTAAGCAAACATTACCTTAGTCTATCTATCTTGGTGTTCATCTTTGGCTTGTGAGGCATGTCCTGGTTACTTTTGTTGGCAATTATTGATCTTTTAGATATTTTAAATTCCTATTATAATTAGAATTGGTTTATTCTTCATTATAGATATTCTCTAGCTATTAGGAATATGACTTGTAACCCAAATGCCAACTCTATATGCCCACTATGCAAGGATAAGGGTCACTCTATCGATAACTTCTTTCCTTCTATTGGATATCAGGAGTGGTGGGGCAATCGTCCATGCAAGATTCTTCCTTCCACAAGTGCCTATGCTAATATAGTCCAATCAGGTATGTCTGGTAAGACCTATCTTGCAACATCTTGTGGGAATAATGGTTGGATAATTGATACCAGTGCATCTGATCACGTGACTAATACCCCTATCCTAGTTCACTTTATCCATCCCTCCTCTTTACCTAGTGTATTAACTACAGATGGTTCCCCTGCTTAGTTGTTCTTTCTCTTACATATAATCTTTTGTCGGTTAGCCAAATCACTATGGCCATTTCTTACTCTATCACATTTTATCCCAATTTTTATGTTTTTCAGGACATTCTGACTCAGCAGATTCTTGGGTATGGTATTAGACGGGGGAAGTTGTACTATCTCGATTTGACATCAAATGGAGAGAGGCAGCTAAGTTCGTTGAGTCAAGCCAACAATGTTAGCAGTTTGAATAAGGCCAAGGAAACCATCTGGTTATGGCATCGTCATTTTAGGTCATCTTAATTTTGGTCATTTTAGGAGGTTACAACTCCATCTATTTTTGGGTGTTGATGAGTCTGAGTTTAAGTGTGATGTTTGTGAACTAGCCAAGAGCCACGAAATTACTTATAATGCTCAGTTCCTTTTATGAAAATTCATTATGATATTTGGGGTCCTGCTCAGATTTCTACACCTACTTGAGCTCGTTACTTTATTACTTTTATTGATGAGTGTACTTGGATGAGATGGGTTTGATTGATGACTAACAAAAGTGATGTGTTCACCCGCTTTGTTGAATTTCATAAGTTGGTGACAACTCAATACCAGCAGCTTATCCAAGTTCTTCAACCTGACAATGGTGGTGAGCATGTCAATAACGCCATGTCTACTTATCTGAGTTCTCATGGAATCCGTCATCAAACCTTTATTACTTATACTCCTCAATAGAATGGCTTGGCATAGCGTATGAACATGACTTTGTTGGAGTTTGTTCGTGCCTCATTGTTTGGCATGAATGTACTTCGTTCTTATTGGGGTATTGCTGTACATCTACTACTTATTTGATCAACCGTACTCCGTCTCGTGTCATTGAGTTTCAGACTCCATACCAGAAGCTTCATGAGATGCTGAATGTCTCTTATCTCCTTAATTTGGAACCTAGAGTTTTTGGTGCACTGTGTATGTTCACATCAACAAGCAATTGAGAGTCAAGCTTGATCCATATGCCTTGAAGTGTGTCTTCATTGGCTATCCAGATTTTTATAAAGGTTATTGGCATTATGATCCTCTCACTAAGAAGACTCATGTTTCCCTTGATGTTTCCTCTCGAGAATCTGAACCTTTTTACTCAGGGGGAGTGTCAAAGTCTTCCCTTCAGGGGGAGAGAAGCGAATGTGAAGGAAATACTCTAAATTGTCCAGAATTTTAAGAGCTTGAACAATTGAAGTTGAGTTTTGAGGGCTCTGGAATGTCTCCAATGTAGGACAAGAGAGTTGCCTTTGATGGATCGAAGGATTGGACCAGTCCAAACCCGAGGGATGGTTTCGATGGATCAAACCATTCCCTCGATCCATCGAGCAATAAAGACCCGAGGGATGGCTTCGATGGATCAAACAATTCCCTCGATTTATCGAAGACTTCGAGTAGTGAAGACCCAAGAGACTGCCTTGATGCATCGAAAATTTTTTCTCGATGCATCGAAGACCTTATATTAGAGGACCCAAATGTCATCTTCGATGGATCAAGAGTTGTCCCATTACCCATTGAAAATTTCTTTCAGATCAATGAGAACCTGACGACTGATTTACCTTCTGAACAGTATCGAGATAGTATTGAAGCTTCGGTTCCCCTGTCTACATCACCAATTGAGATCTCTATTCAGAGTTGTTCCACCTGTGGTACGTAAATCTAATCGAGTTACTAAGGGAATTTCTAAGCAACAATATGAGCTTAGGATAGATGCCAAAGCCAAATACTCTATTGCTAACCATATCTCCCACCATTGGTTGTCTGAATATCATGCACTTGTTGTTAATAAATTATCTTCAGTATCTATTCCTAACAATGTACAAGATGCTTTGACAGATCTCAAGTGGAAACAAGCTATGAATGAGGAATTAGAAGCTTTGCAGAAGAATGAAACTTGGGATATGGTTTCTATGTACGTCACATGTTAAGAAGACTGTTGGATGTCACTGGGTGTTTACTGTGAAACTCAAAACTAATGGGAGCATTGATCGTTACAAGGCTAGGCTGGTTGCCAAAGATTATACCCAGAAGTATGGAGTTGACTACCAGGAGACTTTTGCACCTGTTGCCAAAATTAATACTATTAGAATTAGTATTTCCCTTGCAGCTCGTTATGATTGGCTTCTACGTCAATTTGATGTGAAGAACGTTTTCCTGAATGGCGACTTAGAAGAAGAAGTGTACATGGACACTCCACTAGGAATCAGTTGCAAACCTGGAAATGAGGAAAAAATGTGTCATTTGAAAAAGTCTCTATATGGTTTGAAGCAATCACCAAGAACGTGGTTTGGATGCTTCTCCAAAGCAATGAAGAAGTTTGGGTATCACCAATGTAACTCTGATCACACCTTGTTTGTTAAGTGCAAGGATGGTAAGACTACAACTTTGATTGTGTATGTTGATGATATGGTGGTTATGGGAGATGATCCACGTGAGATGACAAGTCTCCAGGAACAGTTATACATGAGTTTGACATGAAAGATCTAGGCGATTTGAAATATTTCTTAGGAATTGAAGTTGCAAGGTCCAAGCAAGAGATTACATTGTCCAAAAAGAAGTATATTTTGGATCTTCTTGTTGAAACTAGATTGTTGGATTGTAAACCTGTTGCTACTCCTATTGAGCAAAACCATAGGCTGGAACTTCTTCCAGATCAAGTTCCAATGAATAAGGGCAGGTATCAACGTTTAGTTGGGAGACTAATTTATTTATCACATACTAGACCTGATATTGCATATGTTGTCATTGTGATGAGTCATTTTATGAATAATTTTGGAGTAGATCATATAAATGCAGTATTACGTATTCTCAGGTATCTGAAGGACACACCTAGTAATCGTTTGTCATTTGGCATAAATAGTGAGTTGTGTGTTTCTGGCTACACCAGTGAGGTGTATGTTTCAGGCTGTAGTGATGCAAACGTGATCATACTAATAAAGCGTCTACTTCTGGTTACTTCACTTTTATTGGTTGAAGTCTTGTTATTTGACGCGGTAAGAAGTAGAATGTAATTTTTCGTTCTAATGCAGAAGCTGAATACCGTGAAATGACAAATGAAATATGTGAATTGTTGTTGATCAAAAATGTGCTGAAAGAGTTAGGTTTCAAACTTCATAGACCTATAATTTTGTATTGTTATAATACAACTATTGTTAAGATTACTTATAACAACATGACATCACCGATATTTTCGATTTTACTCAACTCTCTTTCTGCTAAGAATAACTGATCAATATATAGTGAATGAACAATACTGGCAATGCACGAATGCCCCACCTCAATTGAGTATATATTAGGAGTATTGGGTTCTGGATTTAGATTAACAGAATAAGAACAAGGGAGGTGATTCCAATTTGCATCACAAACATAAAAGAACTAAATACAAAATGAAAAAAGAGAGAGAATTATCTATTGTTTTGCATGCACCATCTAATTGTCTAATCACTCTAATGCATATATAAGCTGCATTTTTGTAAGCAAGTACTGACAGTGAAGGTGTTTTCTATTGGTCAAGACGCACGCATGGTCATTTACTAAAGAAGAAGAAGGGCAGAAATGGTTTTGAAATTAAAAAAAGGTTTGAACTTTGAAAAGAGACAAGAGGACAAGAGTTAGAGAGTAAGGAATACATACAGGTTGGATTTTCCAAGATCTTTGTGGGTTGCTGTTGCTTGTACAGTGAAGAAGGATCAGCTTTGTCTTTCCAAACTTACCCTCCTGTCCTCTTCTTCTTGGTGCTTCTTGAAAAGCTGAAAGCCACTACCCTTGCCTCTCTCACTACCTTTAATTCAAACTAGCTCACTGTCTCTCTCTTGTTTATAACACCGTCTCTCTCTAGGTTCTGGGCACAGTTTTTACCGCCTAGGCTTTGTGTTTTCAAAAAGCTCAGTTTTTAACAACAACCCATTTTTTCAAAAACCCATCTTGTACCACTCTCGAGCAAATGTGTGAGTTTCTTCCATCCCCAGTGTATTGCATTTTCAAAGGGAAGGTCTTTCAGTCTTCCATGGAGTTGGTTCAGCTCAGATGGTGAGAGAAGATTAAGCCAGCTTAGTTAGAAATTGAACAAATTGTTTTGCTGCAATCCGCATTTATATTGTTTCCAGATGTGAGAACTTTAATTTACCAATTTTAGCAACTGTTTCCTCTGTTTTTCTTCCTTTTAAGTCACATTTTGTGCTTCTTAATAATTTGTTTTGGTTGTGAAGAAAGAGAGATGAAGGGAAAAGCTTCTATGCTTTAAGATCTGAATACCCAATATTGTGTTTCCTTCTTTGCAGCCATAAACTAAGACATAAAGAAAGGGGTTTGATTCCGAAGAATCTTATTTCAGCACTTTTGGTTTGCAATTTCTTGGGACCTTTTCGCTTTAGTGTGTAATTTGGTCTAAACATGCAATGTCATCAAGTTTATGAGCTAGCTCTCTTTGTTTTGCTTGATGCATATGTTAGCAATGAAGAGTTGGTAAATTTTCTTTAGAATCTGGATGGGATCATGAGCAAAAACGTGGTTGTAGAACTGTAGATCGATAGATAACACCCTAGTAATGAACTTAAAGACTTGATCTTGAACATGACATTAGTTTACACCGAGTATCCATTTGTCTAAGATTTAATTCTGCAGCTAAATGACAAGAGTACCCATGTCAAATTCCAAGCCAAGAGTTAGTATGAGCTTTTAGATTTAGAAAGGATGTGTGGATTTGATAGTTCGGTAATAGATGGGGGACATTGTTGAGGGGAAGAGGCCAAGAGGGTTGTTTGAGACTGCTTTTGCACTGTCCTAGAAGCACGCTAGGTGCTGTATAATGAGGGGCATTGCAAAAGTGAGAATAAGCCTCGAGGCTTCTGAATTTCTGTAAAAGCATTATAAAGTTCTGAAGATTTTGTGCCTTTATTCATTGCTTGTTTTCTTCTTTTAGTTGTACTCTGCACTCCGCATAGTTTCTTCTTTTATGGAGCATGAGTAAATATCTACAAATGTAAAATTTATTCCATTTTGTGCTGTTTTTCCTGTGTATAAAGAGCTGAAATCGAAGAATAGTCTAGTCTTCAAATCAATAGGGATATAAGTAATCAAAGTGGGCAGCGGTCAGATTTCTTACAGGCCAATTTCGAAAGCCTAGCTATGTTTCCAATCTAGTGATTTTCTTTTCTCATGATCAATATTTCAAACTGTGCAGAAGGGAAGTTCGATTCTCAACCAGTAATAATTTCTTGTCTTCACCAAATCTAAGCACAAGAAATGCCACGATCAAGGTTAGAGATAACATTACCTAACAAATAAAGTTTCATTTGAGGTTGTGCTTTTGTGCATTTAAATTCGCCGTTTGCTGCCATGCAGAATGTAGTCTAGAAGTAGTTATCAGATACATGCTGCTCATAAATTGTTGTCGTTCCTGTAACTTTGTGATTAAAAGCATGACAAAGTTCAGCTGGTTTTTGAAGTAAATAAATAAGTAGCCGAGCCTTCATAATTTTAAGGATGCAAATATTGCCTGCATTATACATGGCATATTCTGATCTGTTGTACACAGCATTTTTCTCAAGATTGTGATTATATGTACGGCTTGTACGCAAATGGAAATAATATCAGATTATTCTGATGAAAGTTTATATTTCTTTTGAGGAATAGGGGAACCGAAGTGGTTCAAAAGCCAACCCTCCGAGGCTCACATAAGTTGAGGACTTCAAGCTCTGATTCAGAACCACTGCATTACCGATCAATCACTGACCGAAGTCCAAAGCTAGGAGAAAGGCGTTCCCCAAGAGGTTCACAATCTGATCCGCTGAACCAAAGGAAACTTGGAACTCGCCTTGCTGATTTAGAATCTCAACTTGGGCAAGCACAGGATGAGCTTAAAATTCTAAAAGAGCAGTTGGCTTCAGCTGAGGCTGCAAAGAAAGAAGCACAAGAAAAACTGACAAAGAAAGTTAAGAAACCAGTAATGACTTCAGAGCCAGTGAAAATCCGTGAAACAACTCCTCCATTGGAAACTAAAGATTCTAACGAAACAGACTGCTCTCCATCAGATGACAACAGCGAAAAGGAAACTGATGTCTTTGAAGTCCCAGCAGAAAAGGTCGAACCTGAGCCAAACATCGAGCCTAGCGAGACTGATCAGGTGGAAGAAGAAACCAAACCAATAGATATTTCAGCTGAACCACCATTGATTCTGGAGCCAGTGAAGTCATGTTTCCATGAGTTGGCTTTAAAAAACGATGAGATAGACATGCTACAAACCAAGTTGGAAGAGAAGGAAAAAGAGGCAGAGGCGTTTGGTGAAGCAAATGAGAGTTTAAAGAATCAACTAAGTGAAGCAGCTTTGACTATGGCATCTGCTGAGGTAAAAGAGAAGGGAATGGCCTTGAAGTTTAGCCAGTTTGAAGAAGAGCTCGACGCTAGTAAAGCAAATGCAGCTAGGCTGATCGAAGAACTGAAGGCAACAAAAGAAGCAAAGGAAGCGCTGGAAGCTGAGATGAAGAAAATGAGAGTGCAGACGGAGCAGTGGAAAAAGGCAGCAGATGCTGCTGCAGCAATACTTGCCGGGGGTGTGGAGATGAATGGGAGAATTCCGGAGAGGTGTGGCTCTATGGATAAGCACTTTGGCGGAGTATTTCAGCCACCCGGTGGCACCTATGCTGGGTTTGTTGGATCACCTGCTGCTGATGATTTGGATGATGGTTTTGGAAGTGGGAAACGAAAGGGTTCAGGGATTAAAATGTTTGGTGACTTGTGGAGAAAGAAGGGTCAGAAATAGAAGGATTTTGAGATCATGTTTGCTGGTGATTATGTGTTTGATGGAAGTAATGGCAAAGCAGTTTCTTACTGCTTCACATTTGATACTAAGTAGTGGCCATTGTTGTTTTCTTAGTAGTTTGAAGGCTTGTAGAACTGTTAAAGTGGGAGTCTTTGTTGTATTATTAGTATTACCTTAGTGAACCTTCTTCAATAAATGGGATATTTAGTTGCAGCCTTGCCCGATAAGACTGAGAGACAAGATATAGTCTAAAGATGCAAGATGTTTTAGTTTTGTACTCTTGAGATAAAGAGTGAATTTCAAGAGGGAGTGCGGAACGAAAAATTCTGTACCGTGACAATACAAACTCACTTGGCCAAACCTTATCAAAAAATTTCAGAAAAATGATCTAAGGGGGGTGTATTGTATCTGGAATTAGTGGCAATTTTAAACAAGTCCATGGAATCTGAAAGTCCAAGTGTATTCAAAACAGATTTTTAATAGTCCATAAAAGTCTAGGTGTATTCAATTAGGATTTTAAAAAATCCATATGAAGTCCACCAAAGTCTAGCGGTATTCGATTAGGATTTTAAAAAATGAATAGAAGTTTTAGGGTATTCAAAATTTCATTCATATTTACGGAATTAGAATGTCAAAGAAATTTGTGGACTTTGTAGGGTTTAGTATAAATAGCAGACTTCAACAATTTTCCAGCTGCTAGGGCAAAGATTTTGAGCGTGGGAAAAGTCTATCAAAGTTCATCCTTCTGAGCGTGCAAAGAGGTTGGTTCCCATCATCTTGTTTTCTTGATTCTTCTCTATATTTGCCTAATTTCTTGTGGTATCAGAATTCTGGGTTATAAAGAAGCTAACTACATGCATGTATGCTACTGCTCTGTCATCATGTCGATGAATTTTGATTGTTAAAAACTTAATAGTATATGAGGCTCTAATTGCTTTGTTTGCCAAGCCGAAATCAAGTAGGGAGCAGGATTGCGTCTACAAGCACACCAATGAAGACATTAAAGAGTGTAATATGTAAGCCTTCCCTCACTTTTCATATCCAATTTGATTTTTTGTGTTTAATAATTCTGTAACCCTAAGGGTTTAGGAAGCGTTGAAGATTGTTGTTTGGTGCAGTAATTGAAGTTACTTTACATATGTTTAATCTAAATTGAGGGTTTAGTGTTGTTGAAGTATTATGTGGAGTAGGAATGCGATTATCTTAACTTGTTGTTTGTGCTCCTGTGTGACTGAATAGTGTAATTAAACCATTATTTACAGAAGGGAATATTATCTAATAGAAGGATACGGTCATTGTAGGTACAAGTTGGGATTCTGTCCAAACGGTCCTGATTGCCGTTATAGACATGCAAAGCTCTCAGGACCTCCACCTCCTGTGGAAGAAGTCCTTCAGAAGATTCAGCATTTGAATTCATACAACTCAAATAAGTTTTTCCAACAACGGAATGGTGGTTTTCCTCAGCAACCTGATAGATCACAGCCCGCACAAGTCCCCAATCCGTTAAACCAAGTGGTTATAAGACCTTCACCAGCAGAGTCTGCTAACGTCCAGCAGCCTCAACAATTTCAGCCAACGCAGCAACAAGTTGGCCAGACTAGGCACAAAGCCTCCCCAATGGCCTGGCTAGTCAGGCAAGTAAAGCTGCGTTGCCGTTGCCTCAAGGAATATCTAGGTGTGTTCAGAGTCCCAAGGTTTTTTATTAGGTTATGTAAATCAGTTTTGTTTTGTGTTTTTTTATGGACATTATCATGTGAGGTACATTGTTTGATCAATAGTTTCCCAAAAGAGTTCTAACTACTTCCATCTGCTGTATCTAGCATTCTTTGAACCTACATTAGTTAATTTTATAAGAGACTCTGTACCATTTGTAAATGACCATTGTGAGTTATAAAATTTTCTTTTTCTCCTGATGCAGTTTAATTTCATCTTATGATTTGTGCACAGAATGTGCTGTTGCTCCCAAATAAGTTTCTGACCTAAAAGTACTTAGGGATTGGAATATGCATTCTGTTCTCTTCTATGCTTTTAATCTTTCATCACATCCTGAAACATTTGCTTATAGAAGTATCTTACACCAGAGAAAGGCAATTTACAGTGAGATCTAGTATCCTCAGAGCTATAATATGCAGCTTAAAGTAATTTTGCGATCCATTGTTATCAACTATACTTAACATTTGTTACTACTATGGGTTCTATATCTTGCTTCTTATTACATGTGTCTATGGAATGTTATTATAACTTCCGTAGAATACTCTTGATTAATGTTTAAACTGTTTTAATTCACCCTCTAATGTGTTAATACCAATCCTCATTACTATATAAATAGTTTGAGAATTGAAGGTTGTGGCAAACACTTTTTAGGTGGAATGCTGTACTTTGGCTATTGATTGTGGACAGAGGTAAATAGATTTTCACACCAATTTTGAGTCTTGGCCACACGCCAAGCTACTGCATTAGCGTTTCATTGGTTGTCTAGTGTAGTTTCATCTTCCTATCATATTACTGTATGGTCATATCATGCTTCCAGTTTAATGGAGGTACTCGATATCATCTCAAAGATACTCGATATCATCTCAAAGATTTTTGTGGCGGTGAAGGAAACCATCCGGTCAATGCAGTTGAGTTATTTAATCTTCGTCATGCTTCTCTGAGGAACGTAATTGAGAGAATATTTGGTATATTTAAGTCGCGGTTCACAATTTTTAAATCAGCACCACCATTTCCTTATAAGACACAAGCAGAGCTAGTTTTGGCATGTGCAGGATTGCATAATTTTCTTCGTCAGGAATGTCGTTCAGATGAATTTTCTCCTGAACTAGAAGAAGATGATCATGTAGACAATGGAGAAGATAATTTTGAATGGGACGATTTTCAAACTCAAGAGCAGCAAATGGATAACGCTAATCAATGGAGAATGAGTATTGCTAATCAAATGTGGGCAGAAGCTCAAGCAAACGCCAACAATGTAAACGATGCAGAAAGTAATCAACAAGAAGGAGAAGGATGATCATATCATTGTTGTTAAGGACGTCTGCTTTTCATGTTAAAGTTTTCATCAATGTTTTTTCATTCTCATGTTCGACCATGTACCTTTCAATTATTTTAATATATAACGTAAATTTCCCTTTGAAATCTGTATAAGTCGTTCATATAAAGTCTGTGGATTTTTATAAATCGTAAGAAAGTCTGTCGATGATTTTAGAAATGCTTAGAAGTCTGTGGACTATTTAGAAGTGTCTGTGGACTATTTAAAGAGTCTGTAGACTTTTCTAAAAGTCCATGGATTAAAAAAACTCCATAAAAATCCATAAAAATCCAGATACAATACACCCTCCTAAATGATCACTCAAGTTTGTCACTAAAGTTTAGAAAATATCAAAAAGTTCACTGAACTTTAATTTTGTCTATCAAATTGATCATTTTGCCTATCTTGGATGCCAATTTTTCTTATTTCATGGTAATTTTTATATTTCTCTCACTTATGCTATGTGCATTTCTCTCATAATCTCATCTTTATAAGCAAAATATTTGACAAATTAGAATGTTTAAAATAGACAAAGTAATCAAATTGATAGACAAAGTTAAAGTTCAATGACCTTTTTGATATATTCCAAAGTTCAGTAATCAAATTGTCGATTATAACAAACTTGAGTGATCATTTGGATCATTTTCCCAAAAATTTCATTTGCGCAAAACTGATTTCCCTAATTTCACTCAAAGATTTCCTTTTATAAAAATTACTGGAAGGTGCACATGTAAGAAGTTTATATAACAGAAACAAACATTGTTAGATTTAAAACCAGACAGCATGCACAACGTAATATTACACATTTGTATCTATTCTCAGGTACCGGATAGGCATTTTTGTTTTGAAGGTAACGATGGAATTGATATTGTGGTAGAGTACAAAGAGCTCACCGGAACCTCCGGCTGGGTAGTAAGAACCTCCTAAAGTAAACTACACTATTATAATTTTACATAAGTACCTACATAGTTAGACCGATAGGTGTAGGAGAAATACTAAAAAAAATTGGGGTCCCACACCGTGTCTAACTATGTACCTCAAACTATAATAGAGTGAGTCGTCGCTCCTCTGCTTCAGTCCTAACCTTGGCCACCTTGTCCACAGCCGCCTTCTCGCAATGAAGCAAAAGAAGAAGATGCCGAGAAGTGGGTTCTCACTGTCTCTTTCGGGGCTGAAGGAGCTCGACGTGGCCATTGACATGGGCAACCCATTGCTCAATGTCACCATCGATAGCTTCTTAAAGATCGGAGCAGTATGGCCTTTTCTTCTATACATTTCACTTTGATGGTGTTTTTTGCTTTTGGGTTTTGATCATTTTGATTATGGTGTCGTTTGGTTCAGGTGGCTGCTACCAGAGCTACTGCAGAGGATGCTTACTATGCTGTCAAGAAAGGTACCATCTTTACCGTTTTATGTTGTTTACATTCTTTGTTGAATCAATGTAAAATGTGACAGAATTAGTATTAAAACTTTAATGGTTGCATTCAATTCAGTTCATTGTATGTCTTTGGATTCTTGAGTTTAATCTTTAATGTAATGAAAGGTTTTGAAATGAGGAGTTGCGTGTCAAATTATTATGACTCTGGTGGTGGAGATAGCTGAATCTGCTGTGTTATTGATTTGTGCTAAAGATATGTGATTTTTTTGCTGGGAGCATTCAAGCCACAACTTTGAGACCACTTTGAGTCCCACAAGTCCCATAGCTAAGGTATTTGAGTTTGTAAACGTTCTTGCTTTTTTTTAGATTTGCACTTCATAATTTTGTGAATTTGGCTGTGTTTGTAAAATTTTGTCTCAGATTGTTTTTTGTTGTGCATTGGAAGATGGTGAGAAGGGGCTGGCAGTGTCTTCGTTTTTCGGTAAATTAGATTCCATAAAGATGATAGGAAAGAAAGGGCTTGTTACGGTGATTTATATATAGTAATATCTTAAGTGAGGGTGGATGTGCCACCAATGCCATTCGTCAAATGCGGAGCTTCCCCTTCTACGGCCAGCCCTTGGTAATCTTCAATCCCATATTGTTTCACTCTCAGTTACTGTATTTCTAGGTCATCTTTTCTATTTTGATAAGCAATGGAATTGATTAATTATAAGTATAACTCAATTTGCACATTCAAGGATGTGATTCTAAAGGAGCCGGGTTGTCCAAAAGTTCCTACAACGGAGGTGTCATATGCTACAAACAATCTAAGCGCAACACGGTTCCTTAGTGAAGGAACTGCTGGTAAAGTATCTTAGTGAAAAATTGGAGGTAATTCAATTTCAGTTATCACAATTTTTGATTCTTTGTTTGCTTCAGGTTTCGTTACAATAGGGAAGTTGAATAAGTGTTTATCTCTTATGTTCTACGCATCATCCAAAGCCTCATTTTCCTATTTCCTCTTCTGTCATTCTCTCCTGGGTTTAGCTCAATAGCTCCATCCCATTTTTGAAATCAATTGATGTGCTACGAGAGTGCTTGAGGTAATTAGAAATAAGTATTAATTGTCAATTTGCTACAATTTATTATTATTATTCATTTAAGTTTCTCCATGGTTACAAATTGTTTGGAGAGGGCACGTTAGCAGCAAGCTCGATGATTTTGAAATCAAGTAAGCTCTAATGCACTGAGCTTTAAATTAATTTTCAGTTAACTTCAGTGCTTAATACTCATTCATTACAATACATGTCATCACTTAATCACTTATTTATTTTGTTTCTTCTAATTTTTATTTTTGTAATACAGTTCAGTTTGGTTTAGTAAAATGTATGATCAGATTCTTTAGTGCTACAGTCAATATAAAATATGCAGCAGTGATGATTTGTTTGTGGTGTGATTTTGTTTGTCTTTGTGTAGAAGTGATGTTGACCAAGGCTCACTGTCTTCATTCATTTCAAGCAGAAAATTTTAGTTTAATTGATCCCTGTGTGTCTTCACTCTTTCTATGCATTTTTCCTCTTTATCATTACCGGCTTAAGAGTCATCAAGATCTCAGTGCATCAACTACATCTACAGATCGACTACATATGGATTCACACTCCATGGTTGAACAATGTGGAGACACCAGAAATAAAGTGATCTTCACTCTTTCTATGTATTTTTCCTCTTTATTATTACCAGCTTAAGAGTCATCAAGATCTCAGTTCATCAAACTACATCTACAGATCGCCTACATATAGATTCACACTCCATAGTTGAACAATGTGGAGACACCAGAAATAAAGTGATGAGTATGACTTTGGATTTATTGGGATTCCAAAATATTTAAGTTGACTGAATTGACATCAAATTATTTGAATCTTCTTCTACTTAATAAACTGTAACTTCCAAATGTTATTTGGATTTGCAGTTCTCATGTGTATGTATATGATGTAATGTATGACTTCTATAATTTGTGTATTTATGAATGTGCCTATTGCAAAAACTATGTAAATCCAAGTGTTTTTGGATTTGTATGTTGCGATCCACTGTGCATCGGCGCGGGCATCTACTTTCTCTACCTACGTCTTGAAGGAAATCATCGATGGTGGTTATGAGGGAGGTTTCTTTGGTGTGCCATTATTCCAAGAACACATCAGTCGTGATTTCAAGAAGTTGGAATATCACCCAGTAAACATCTTCGTGGAAACAAACACACTACCAGGAATATCAGTCATTGTTGATGATAACAAAAAAAGTTGGGCGTCGGCGAGTGACATTGACCTATTCATAGCGACACTTATGACAACGGTTACATTTGCGGCCTATCTCAACCTGCCCGGAGGCTATGCAGATGACGACGGAAAGATGATCTTGAGAGAGAACGACTGTTTCATTTTTTTTCTCGTCCCTGTCCTTTTCTTCAACTCTTTTCCGATTTATGTCGCCGGCACTTCTATGGAATTGTTGAGACCTGGGCGGGTCTACATCGCGGTTTCATTTTTCTCAATGGTATTTGCATATGTATTGGGCGGCATGGCAGCGCAACCCGACCCACTTCAGAAAGTGACTTCGGCAGACGCTGTGACAGTTGCAGCAAGCGTGGGTTTAGTGTTTTTACTGTTTTCCAGTGCTTACAAGCAAAGAGTCCCGGTGGCCTGAGTCTTGGGTACGGTCGACGATTCACGTCGTAGGGCGGCCCTGCGCCAAGGCTTGTTTTGTATCTGATTCTGTTTGGTTCATCTACACTTTCTTTCTGTACATGCATCATCACATGTTTCTTGTGCCCGATGGCTATTGTACGTCTTCGGTTTATCGTCGCTTCAATCTTGCCATTAATCAAGCTACTCAGAGCAACTCCAACTAGGGCTGGACACAAATCCCGCAAATTTTGGTCCCGTCCCGATTCCGGCGGGATTTGAAACTAAAAATGTCCATCCCGTCCCGTCCCGTCCCATTAGAAAAACAATGGGACGAGACGCGGGACTGAAATTTTCCGTCCCGTTAGGCCCGTCCCGTCCCATATATAAATTAAAATTGATCTTGACCGTTGATTTTAATTTTGTATTGCTATGTTTTTAATTTTCTTCTTTTCTTGTTAAACTTATGATATGTGAACTTGTGTAACAGATTATGGATGTTATTCTTGTTATGTTTGATATTATTAGGTTATGGATTGTGACTTATAAATGTAAGCGAGTTGTGTAATTGTAATTAGATCATAGATGCATGTTGTGATTTATGAATGTAAGCAAGTTTTTCTTCTTTTTTGTTTCCAATTTTGTGGCGGGATTGGGCCCGTCCTGTCCCGATCTCGTCCCGTCCCATCCGGGATTGGGCCCGGCGGGATTTACTCTCAAAATGTAAGGCTCGTCCCGATCCCGTCCTGCGTGTAACAACCGGGACGGGACGTGGGATGACCTCAATCCCGTCCCATCTCGTCCCATGCCCAGCCCTAACTCCAACAATATCACAGAAATTTTACTTATTTTGTTTAAAAATAAAGGCAAAACCTATTTTAGCTAATCACTTGTATAAATTTACTCCAACAATATCATTTAAAATGTAGTTAGATCTATACATATGCTTAATTTTGATTGGTTGATAATAAATTTTTTAATTATTAATATAGTTATTAATTACATTTACAATCTAAAAGGAAAAAATTAATTACAATATTAAATGTTTTGTTACCTATAATTCATGTTTTCGGTATAAGAATAAGGGATGAAAACATAAAATATAGAGAATTCCTAAACTGGCTAATAATATAGGAAAACTGCTAGAGTAAATTTTAAGAGAAAATCTTTATATTATAATTAGAAATGACTTACAAAGAATCTACTGGTTGCTCTAATGTAGCTAAAAGAAGAAACCGTCACAGATTGATGTGGTACACCCCTTTCTGATGTAGCACATGTTCTGTATTTATGGCCTTGGTAGCTTGGAACCAAACTCGCCATAAAACTTGCAACTAAGAAACACTCACTCAGGATCAAGTTCATCAATTTAATGAACAGAACGTTTTCCGTGTGATTCTTGAAAACTAGTACGAAATTAAACTACTTGTACATAGCCTGTTGGGAGTGTTGGCACTATAACTTGACACACCATGACAAGATGAATCGGGGGAGAGCTATAAAACTTCTTGCAATAAATCGGTACAAAAATCTTCTATTAAGTGCTGACAATGATGTCTTGAAAAACTAGCGTTGCAAATGCAAAGAGTGCCTCTGAACACAAATTTGAGTATGCATTATCTTGATTGATAATACTAGATAATTGTGTTTCGGTCAAAAATGGAAAAGCAGTGCATCTTCCACCATGAGAAATAAAACTATGCCAAACCACCTGAAATACAACCATGGATTGACTAAATGAGCATATGAACCTAGACCAAAAAATACTCGAGTGCAACATGGAGTTGTGAAAATAACAAGTGTGATGAACAAAGAATAAAGAAGCAGATCAACAGATATCTTACCGAGGACTCGATCACTCGGTCAATCATCCTCCATAGGCACCTCTGGGATATCAAATATATCTTCTTCAACAGGCTTAATCATCACAGAATCTGGAGAAGGTTTGTGAAGTCAAGGGGAACAAATGATATTTTCCTCTGTTTTCTATTTAAAATTCAATTGATGACATTCTATCATGAGGGTTAAAAAATATAACAAAAGAGAATTTGAAAGAACAAATTGAAACATGAAGCAACAGAAAAGAAAAGTAAAAGGATATCAATTGACATAAGGTCATCCTCCTTCTCACCACGGCTGCGACTATTATCTAGCTCCTTTCTTATTTCACGAGATACCTACAATTGCATAGCCAATCAACATTACATAGTTCCACAAAGTTATGGAATTTAACTGATGCTCCTATTGATATTGCTCTTACCAGATCGTGCCTTTGAGTTTGAAGAAGAACTCTGAGATTATCTTTATCCTCATTCAGTATATCATTTTTGTACCTGCCCCAATATTATTCACATAATTGTTATGAAGCGATCCCAAATCAAGAAAGCTACTGTTCATCCATTATTTAATCAAAAGCATCCAAAAACTGTCTACCTTTCCACAAATGCAAGAAGTGATTGGTGCCATATCACGGGCATTATCCTTGTTTCATTCATAAATCTCATGAAATGTCCAACAAGAGCATCAATTACACGGAATGGCAAAGCATACTTTTTCTCCAAAAGAAGTTTCATAAAATAACTGCAACAATTGAAAAGACCAACAGTCAGTACTCTAGAGTAAAGAAAATTCAGGAGGATCTCCATCTACAAACTGGGAGAGTCTGCAATTACTATGTAATTTACATTGGGAAATTCAGATAAAAATAGAAGACTAGGCATATATTAGATAGTTGATGGAATGGGGGATATCAAAAATCTATTAAGTGAATCAGGGACCTAGATCCCCCTCCATGATTTCAAATTTCAAATTCTTTCTCTCAGAAATTTACAAGCACTGCAAAAGTACAGTCTCATTTAGGACAAGATATGCAATTCTATCTTTCAAACTAAGTTGGCAACACTAAAAATTGTAGAATCAATACCTTGTCGTACCACAGTATTCCATGTCTGCTAGCTTCATTAATGCAACACTGCAAATACATTAAAGGCATTTTTAAAAGATCTACAAGATGAATTACTAGTAGTATGAATAACTATTTTAACTTCCATCAAAGTCAACGAAGGCCAAACTAATCAATCCCTTAATATCCAGAAAAAAAATATCCTGAAATATACTACATTTCGCATAATCAACTCCTAGTTATTAAACTATCATAACAAATGAAAAGGTGTCATTGAAGTGGAACCCAAAGGTTATAATGCAGCCTTCAATTACAGAATGCTGACACAAATCACATAACTGTCAAACAAATTGCAGAGAACAGAAGAAAAGAAAACAAGGTTATTATGTTTTCATATATGTAAAACAAACAAATAAACTCTTTAACTAAAATGAATTGTTTTGAAGACTTGTATTGTTACACAATGCCTATTTAGTGGGCAGTTCACATACCTTGAATGAAGTGGTGGAATTGAGACCTTCTGTAAGACGCTCCCAATTATGACAGCCTCTCTGAGGTTACATGTCCCTGACTGGTTAAGAAGGGGCACATAGGAGCGTGTTAGAATTGCCAAAATAATCCAAAGCAGAAATAAAATTCAATATTGTATGTAAGCATAGCATAAAACACTAAAGGACAACAGAATCTATTAAACATGTGCTATAATGTAAACAACCGTTCTATTATAGTGAGCAATACTTGTGTTGCACGTCAAGGCAGTACGGTACATTGTGATACATATACTAAAGTATTTTACTTCCGAATTAAGAAATAGAGATGGCAAAGTAATGAGCATATAAACTACAGCATCTTAAGCTTCAGCATACTAAACTCAGTTGGACAAGTCCAATAAGATTTAATAGTCGTATACCTCGCACAAAGGTAACAATATGCCTTTGAAAAAGGCAGCAGGCTTGTAAAGAGACTTTTTCAAAGCCTGATAAAGCGCAAAATGCAAGCGTTTGTTCTTCCGGATATCTTCTCTCACTCGCGGGAGCAATACTAGCTTGTAGAAACGTTCGACTTTCTTTGCTGTCAAATTGGAAGCAAAAATTCTTGTAGCTTGATACATTGCATTGGGAGACCAATTCTCAGGCTCAGTCAAATATAAGACATCCTCCCATTGGTTCATTGACGGGATGTGTTTAAAGGGTTTGGGAACCTTCCCAGCAGTATATGTTTTAAGAAACTTGCCAACCCTGCATTAACAATATAACCCCAACATAAACATTCGGTAACACATAAACAAGTCATTTCATAGTAAACTGAAAACACTAGGAATTTGCAGATATTATATGTGCTGGATAAAGGCAGACACAATTAAGGATACAGACACATTTGAACTCCGATGGTACATGAAGAATTGCATGGATTGCTTACCCCTTGAAAATTTCTATGGTGTCAGCGTCCAATTTAGGCAAAGGCCTCATATCTGAAACCAAATGCAATCACAATATTCAACAGTCAGCAGATAAACAAACAACACATACAAATTTCATTCAATTGGCAATTGGCAGTACCTGCAGTGACATTTGAATCAGTCACATTTAAATGGTTCTCTTTAATCCTTGCAACAATGAGGTCCACGAGCGTGAGCTGCGGGCCTGCATCCTTGGACAGAAATGCCTCCAGTAATCTCTCATCCTCCTCAACAACTGCCATATCTATCAACCTCTCATTCTCTTTCCCAATCTCCTGCATTTTCAATTTCACATTTATTTCAACAAAACACAACAAAATAAATTTACAAATATATAAATTCGGCAATGCCGTAATAAGACCTCACCTTTGTCATCCTATTCATCAATTTGAAGGCTTCATCCTCACCGCGATTGACCAGAAACCCACCGAAGTCATCTGGGTCGTCATCGTCGTCATCTGAGTCAACTCGGTGCGGCTCCTCGGTGATGTCATGTAGGGAATTAGGGTTCTGAGCTCGATTCTCGTCGTCTTCGACCTCCCTCTGCTGAAGCTGAGCCTGCTTCAGAATCTTTGCGCTCATTCCCGAGGATATAAGAGTCTCTTCGGACTGGTGACGCTTCGACTTGGTTCGCTTCGTGGAGGCCACGGAGGCGCCGCCGTCGTCGTCATCGGCTAGAAACGGCTCCGGATTCTGATGCCTCTCTCTTCCTCTCTTCTTCGGCATTTTCGAGTATATTCTAAAACCCTAGTAATGGCTGCTCTGGGTTTAAGGGGTTTTATAAACCTACACATGGACGGACCAGATTAAAAGTAATAATGAAACATCCAACGGCGTAGAGCCCACACTGTTTTGTTCTGTTCTGTTTCCAACTTCCCCTTTTTACTTGACAAAAAGCACAAAAACTTGCTTGATTTCCTTCTTTGATTTTGGATTCCCTTTTCGTGACTAGGACATTTTTGAGTGTTCTATATAAGAACGTTTTTTGATCTCATTACATATCGGTGAGCTTTTTTGATATAAAGCGAAATTGCTCTTATTAACACTTAACATAATGGAAGAATCACAACATTGTTGTATTTGCATGGAAGAGTTAGAGGGGGATTGTGAAACTAGTGTAATGCTTTGTAAGCATAGGTTTCACAATGGATGTATTGGAGAGTGGCTAAAGAAGAGTACATCGTGCCCAATATGCAGAGCAGAATTGGGAAAGCAAACACGAGTTAGGCACGCATCGCCTCCATCAAACGAGTATATTACTATCAATGCGCGGATGATGAGATTGCGTATGCAGCACAGACATCGGACTATGCAATAGATTATTGATATCGAGGAATTGACCTGTCAATTTGGACACAACACGATGACATGATTAGAAATTTGCACAATATAGAGCAAGTCAAACCCGCACGATTAAGAAGTGCGTCATTGGCATGTCAACTCGCCAATAACACAAAAGTAACTCAAATCATGTTTATTAATGAAACTGTAATAAAACGTGGGAGTGTTGAATATCCTACAAATTTGAGAAAATATATAATTTTTGATTTAGTCAGAAAGTTTACAATTGTATTTATTTATATTTCGTGCAACTTAATTGGAATGTAATTTTTTTTAAAGGAATCGGAATGTATTTTATTGCATGTGACAGGAGACACTTATAATTTTTTTTGAGTATAATGCATTTATATGTTTGTTATTGTTAAATGAGTCATAAATTCATAATATATTAATGTGCATTCATAAAAATCCGAAATATTTAACGGCTTAACCCAAGACCATCTTATTTATAAATCAATTAAGTTTGAATTTTACTTTAAATAAACAAGATAAATATTTTTGTCTATTGAACAGGTTTGCCGAGGACATGACCAATATCGAGCGCACAACCCATCCCCGAGAACAAATCAACATATATCCATCAGGAATTCATGATAGATCTTCAGCATATTCCTTTTTTTAATGTTTTGTTGGTTGTGAATACAACGTCATAATTTGGCTACACTACTATTCTCTTCTCATACTTTGGTCTGCATACAAATTCTTCTTTTCTTCTGGTAGAGTCTACTAACTTGATTTGAGAAGCAAATGAGTCAAATGTTATTGACCTACCTCAAGAATTCCAATTTGTAATGTAACGAGTGACATAATAATAAGGATTTTGAATACACAATTGTGCAGATTGTGACAGTATAATGGGTTGTCAAAACAACAGTAGTCACTGCAAAACTTGGCAACAAAACTTTTCCAGTTCTGAATTTCTGGTCTGCATACACAATTGGCTGGCACCAAATTGACTACCAATCAAAGGGTGGAAGAGAACCATTACCAAATTAAACTCCAACATTCATTTCAAGTCTCCGGAGATAATATGCAAATTCAAACTCTCGATCAGATTCATAACCATGCTCAGTGACAACATTAAAATGTCTCTGGAGGAAGACTGCTGACAAATGCTCAATCAAATCGTCGAGTCTGGCCTCGTTCAGCTCGAAACCTATCATCGCATCTGACGGAAGCACTAACGAACTCATCAAAACCAGCACGTAGCACACTAGATAGGTACAGAGCAATCTCTTACCGCAAACCTTGTTCAAACCTTCAGCACATTTCTTTCACTAACCTGACTGAATTTGGTGCAAAACAAGCCAAACGAGTGAAACGATCCCGATACTCCATCACAGACAAGTCTTCCTGCCGGAGATTCATAAAATTCTCATACTCCTGTTGCTCCGATGCTTCACTGAAGAAGTGACTCATGAACAATTATGTGAACTCTGTCCACGGAGTGATGACATCAATCCTCCCAGTCCCCTGCCACCAGCGATATGCATGGTCCTACAAGTGACTTGCAGCTACCTCGGTCCTCTGCTTAAAAGTCAACTAAGGACACAGACGATCACAAACTCATCCAATCTCCACAAACCAATTCTCACTAGTATCAGAGTCATGGGAGCCAGTGAAAGAAACTGCTCCAGTCTTTTTAGCCATGGTAATTAGATCTTCACAATCCTCTCGTGGTCTTGGCATGATGCATGAAATTAACTCACGCATCTGCTGTGCCAAAGACTGCGTATCATCCCGTTAGACTGGTTGTCGAGGCATAGTGACCTGAGTCCATAAACAACTTAGCTCACTGAAAAGGGTCACAAATTGGCTCAACTAAGAGACTCTACACATTCAACAATGCACAACACTTGGAGTAATGGGAATCCGCCGACCGGTCGGGCTATCCTCTCAAGAGTGTACTGACAAGACCAAAGGAGTCCACTAAATCTTTGACATATTCTCTGATACCAAACTGAAAGGACTCAACCCTAGTTTAGCTAGTAAACTATATAGTTTAGCTAGTAAACTAAAATTAAATCCTAACGACTAACTAAATTCTGAGAATTTCTACGAAAATTTTGACATAACCCCCATTGAAAACTGGACAACCCAAAAACTTGTATGAGAATAACACTCCACAAACTAATCCACAGACACACCATAGACCACCAATGTCCATTCGAATTTCTCAAAAAAATGGCATAAACTAGAACCAGAAACTCAAATCAGGGATTCAAAAACATCATAATAAAATACTGGTTCTGAATACAAAGGAAGTTGACCCAGTTATTTACATAAACACTCTATTTACATGAGTACTATCGGAGTTGACATAAACAAACAGTACTCAGAGTGACCTTTACTAGCATATATCGTATAAGATACAAACCGACAGTGAGCTGAGACATACTTATGGAAAGATGATTGATGGACTCGAAGCCTTCGATGCTACCAAGCACACTCGGAATATAAACTGCAGCCTGGGCGACTGAAACCAAAGAGTGCAGGGAAATGTATTAAAATATAAAACGTTAGAATTAGTGGACAAAATAATATAATCAGTGTAAATTAATAAAACTGATCTATCATGTTTTTCCTCTGATTTCCGTGAAATAATGCAAGTTCAAAAAATATAATCTGAATACAAATGGAGATGCTCTCCTATGCCACCTAACCTGAGTTGGCTAGCTGTAAGAAAAATAAATAAACGTGACGGGATAGTCCCCATGCCACTTAACCTGAGCCGTTCTGAGTCAGACAAGGTCACCTAACCTCCCATGACTAAACTATCCGGTGATCAACCGAATAGCTAGAGCATCGATGCAACTAAACAAACTATCATAAATAAATCTTCAAAATTTAAAAGCTCTTAAATAAACTATAGAACATACTAATAAAAATATGAACTCGCTACAACTGTGAAAATAAAATGTCCACTCACAAGTCTGCGACTACTGCTGGGGTCCAACGGAATTCCCTTCACTGTTAGAGTCGCGATCTAGATGTCCTACAAATAAGGATAACACGATATCAGAATATGCGTAAAACTACAGAAATCGGCCCTAAAAATAACCCGAAGAATCCCTCAACTTTTCGCGCCAGGGCTCCGCTGTGGACAGCGGCGCATGGCCGCTATGTGCCTCCACAGGTAGCAGCGCATGAACCACACGCGCCTCTGGTAAAAGTTCTCTGATGGGGGTGTTTAACCCCTCGTTGGAAAGCTCTCCTCGAGCTCTACAACATTCGTAGCTAGGCCGATTTCAAAATCGGCGGCATTGAGGCCCAAATCGCCATCACAGACGGCGGCCTCTTCGCCTAAAACTGTCACCAACGGCCTCCTCTCAACAAGCCCAACCACTTTTCTAACTACACCATTGCCCAAGTCGGTGCCAATTTGCCGGAATATACCCCAAAACCTCACGGCCCAAAACCAGCTAAAAATTTCTCGGCGTCGAAGCTCCTTCGTGGAGCTTCGACGGGTCATGCCACCCACTTGGAAAGATTTAGGGGGAGGAGAGGTCCAAAACCCCTCATCTCCCGACCCTGGAATCACGCCGGAGCACCACCACCGACGGCGAAAACCGATTCGGGTTAACCAAAAAACTTGCAAATTCCAAAAAATAAGCACATCAATGGAAAGAGGAAGCATGGGGCCTCAATTTCCCTACTTTTTTTTACGGCAGAAGTGGCCGGAGTTGGCGGGTTTGACTGGAAAACCAAAACGGGTTGGCGGGGGTCAAAACGGGTCGGCCTGGAATTTCTTAATTTTTTTGATTTTCACAAATTAATTTCTAAAAATCCCCCCATTTATATATAAAAAAATAACTTATCCGATCAATGGCCCGAAATCAATCTTATCGCGATCGAACGGTTGAGGAATAATCGACTAAAAATAAGCTCCTTTTTATTTATTTCTCGCGCAGACATCCGATGAACGTAACAAATAGCTCGCTTATTCAAAAAATTTCTCAAAAATTTCTACAAACTCGAAATTAAATGTTCTACGACTTTCGCGATGGAAGTCAAGTCCAATTCTTGCCTAGTGAAAAAGTTGTTAACAAAGTCGATAACATGACTAATTTACGATAAAGCTTAATATGTCTTGATAGGCACGTAATCTCGGTTCGGGTTGTCACACATTTCATGATAGTGAAAGCTAATTGGAAGTGTTCATATAAAATCAGTTGTGAGATAATTGAATTTTGGAAAGAAACTTCATTTCCTTTGTGGTATAAAAACTTGTTCTAGACAAGATGCAGAATAGATGTTTGACTAGTGCGAGTTATTAGTTAGGATAGCTTAGTGTTTTCCTATCCCCTGAACTATTATCTTGCAAAGAAGTGTTTTTACATAGTGGAAAGTTTGGCCTTCAAGAATAAGGGCCACACAGCCTGGATGTAGGGTTTATGTGAGTAAAAAACGTCATGGTGCTATTTATTGTTTTCTTACTTACTGCAACTTTACATACTTTGCTATACTGGTAATTTAGGGTAGACTCTCTCATAGCTATCCTTGACTTAATACTTGGTCCAACTAAAAGAACTCGAGCTCGATTTAGTTTTCTAAATCGGGATTAGCCCCTTAATGACCATTATAACCTAAACATGTTAATCCAAAAGAAGATTGAATGGAAATCAAAAATCCGAAAAGCATAATTTAAAGAAACTAAATTTCATAAACAACTCATAACAACAGAATCTAAAACCGTTATGACACAAGAGTTGCTAGACTATCTAAACTACATATGCTAACTAAGATGCTATCTCGTAGGATCGACCCTGGATCATACGACAGATATTGCTATGCCTTGATTTACGTGTACGCCCGACCTCATATAGGACTTTACAACCTGAGCATTGTAAATCGAAGGGCCTAGGGAAAGGCATATAAAATAGAAAAATCGTCAGAGTGTGTACGAAAATAAAAGATTCGTAAGAAATCGTAAAACATACTTCATGTCTTCCCACCATAATCATATAGTAAAAATATAACTAGTCTACATAAAACATAAATATATCATTAGTGTGTGGAGGCGTGCGTAACGTAATCTTGGGTCGGTTGTTTGTCGTGATCTTCTTGGAGCACTTCGGTGATAAGCGAAAGTGCCAAATGCATCAATCCAACATGCGTAGACATAACGTGCATAAAAACGTAAAATCATATCATAGTGCCTCCGTGCATAAACGTAAATGTATAGTAGTATATATACATATATATAATCATAAATTAAATCATGAATATAAAGTAGGCTCGCTAACGATAGTGAAAAACAAATGTCTACTCACCTGACTCGCCAGTAATTAGCCAGCCTGTTAATCCACTAACTCGAAAATTCTACTCGGTGATCCTAAAGCAACCCGTAGATCCAAATCGATTAATAAAAGTTCAATTATGCAACTAATTTGATTAAAGGAAACCGAGACATGATATCGATTGGAAACTTTGATACAAACTAAAGCAAGCATTAAATTAACAACTTAAAACCTAGTATAGCATATTCAATTTAAATCATTTTTGTGTAGATGTAGCATTGATAAGTAGAGTTCGTTCTAAACCGAGGATTGAAGGTTGCCTGCAATATTTGTATACTAAAGGGGGGTAAGTCGAGATTTATAATTTTCTAACCTAAGTTACTACCTAAAACGTCATAAACATAAATCAAAGAACCTAGGACTCTAGCATGCATAAACTCATAGGCAAGCAACACATAAAAGACCCCTAAGAACTCTAAATCATGCTTGAGAAAAAAATAAAACCTAATTAATATTTACAAGTGATCAACTTATTCCTTTACCTATCTCATTTATTAACACATAAAAATAACAACGCTTATCGAAATCCTATAACCCTAAATTCTGATTAAGCATGCATGATTCCTATTTTGTGCTAGGTATCCCCTAAAAACCATTGGTTTAGACTAGGTATCCCCTATATCAAAATCAAAGCATTAAGAACCAATTAAACACATGCATATCGAAATCTAAAATATTGGAACACGTGGAAAGTTATTGAAATTCATATATGTAATGACAAAATAAAATTTAATCATTCAACACACAAAAACAAGTTTCAAACAATAAAAGAAGACTACGGAGTAAAGAGGTAATGGTTACACTTTTGTAGAACAAGACTTCTTTGGTGGATGGTGCTAGATATCCTCTACACACCTATGGAAGGGAAGTTGAGGCGATATGATGGTGTAGTCGGTCCTTGAGGCATGGAGGCTTGGTTTGTGTGATGGAGAGGAGTTTTGGGTAGATTTTAAGCTATATAATAAGTGGTTCTCAAATTAGGGACGAGCCTCTTGTATATATACGCTTTACAAAATAGTTTTCCTCCTAAAACAAGGTTTCCCTATTCTACCCTGGTAGATCTGGTAGTCTGCAAAAAAACACACTTTCTCGGAGTTGTTGACCTCTAAAAATTATGATTTGTAGCTCTTCTGAAAGAAGACTTAAAGATCTTTCCAACCATAGGTCGATCGCCGTCTAACTCCTCATCAGCTGCCCCCAGTCGTCGTTCAAAGTTGGCTGACCTGCATAGGCAGATTCTTCTTTTCTTATTCTTTATGATTTTCCTTCTTCTACTCAACTTGGGAATACTTTTCTTGTCAAATCTTGTGCTCCAAATAAGCATACTTCAAATATTCAGGTAAGACTTTCAGCTCTAATTCTAATGCTTGAACAATTGAAGGTAGCATCTTGTTTTCTCCAAAAGTGATCTGCATAGGAGAAGAGTATCTAAGATCCATATGTGCTTCGTCGAACAAGGCTAGAACCTCACGAGATACTGGCTCCATTTTGAGCCATAGATCTTTAAAATAGGCATCATCCCAGAGTCGAGTCTGCCCCGCTCCTTCTTGAAGTACTAAGTCCAACGTGTCATGCCTTCTTGTATCCAAGTGTACTTGTGCAAAAGTGTCAACAATATCTGCAGAAAAAAATGAATTGACAGTTGCTGAAGGGTGTCTCATGGCATCGAAATTATTGAACTCAATGACCTCTCCATCGAATTCTATGCTGAATGTACCGCTGAATACATCAATCTTCGTTCTTGCAGTCCTCATAAATGGATGTCCTAGCAATATTGGCGTGGTATTGACGTCTATATCTTCAATATCCACAACATAGAAATCAGTTGGGAAGATAAGTTGATTGACTTGGACAAGAACGTCTTATACATATCCTCTTGGGTAAGTCTCAGAACGATCGGCTAACTGGATTATCACATCATCTTTCTTCAATGTAGGAAGACCAAGAGCTTGATATAGAGTATAAGGCATAACGTTGATGGAAGCTCCTAGATCCAACATCACATTGTTGAAAGATCTGACACCAATAACGCAGGGAACAGAAAAACTTCCTGGATCCTTCAAATTTGAGGGTAGCAGTCGTTGAATGACTGTAGAAACAGTCTCATTCACCTTCACAATCATCTTTTCTCTTGTTTGTCTCCTTGTGGTGCACAATTCTTTAAGGAACTTATGATATTTTGGCACTTGTTTGAGGCACTCGATGATGGATAGATTTACTTGCACCTTCTTGAAGATTTCTAAGATCTCTTCATTCGTTTCCTATTTCTTCTTGTTGACCAAACAGCTTGGAAATGGTGCTGTGATAAAGGGGGAATTAGTAGGAGTCGAACTTGAAGGAAATAAGCTCTTGCCTTGTGGCTTTGAGTTGACTTGTGCAGATGAAGGTGCCTTGGTGACGGGTGGTGTCACCTTCATTCTCTCGGCCACTAAGGTGGCCGGATTAGGCTCAACGCCATCCAGAGAAATGGTATGTGATGTTGGCCTCTTTTGATGATACTCACTGTACTGCTGCTTCCCACTTCGATTAGCTACTACGTTTGCTGGTCTGAAATCACATCCTGAATTTGGAACATACTGAGTTGGCAATTTTCCAAATCTTCCCTTAATCTAGCTCATGAATTTAACAACCTAGCCCATATGCTTCTTCAACTCTGCAATGTCATTCCCTTGTTGAGCTTGAGTATTCAGCAAAACCTGTGTTGATGAAGAAAGTTGTGACAACATTTTGTCATAATCCGGATTGGTGAGAACAGGCTGAGTTGGGCTATTTGTGACGTTTGGAACTCTTTGTTGAGTCGATTGATGTTGTTGAAATGGCTGAGGCTTAGGAGGGTTAAGGCAGCCATCAATTTTCCTCCACTGAAAACCAGGATGATTATGTCTAAACCCCTGATTGTAGTTTCCATAATTGTTGAACCGAGAGGCGCCTTGGTTATTTTGAAAACCACCAATAACGTTAAGTTATTTTGCTACTGGAGCCAGTACATTTTGAGGACATTGATCATTGTGATGTCCATCAAGTAAGTAGATCCCACAAACTGGCGATGTATGTGGCATTGGCTGAGGTGACTTGGTCTCCAAAAGCTTAGTGATCAGTGAAGTAAGCTTGGCAAGCTCGGCACTGGTGCTTGAAGGAGACACTTCATATACTTTTCTGCTTTGATGCAACGCCATATCCTCATACTGTTGTGTGTTGAGAACACGCTGGTTTAATAAAGCACGACCTACTATTGCAAGCATCTCTAAAAATGACCCTCCAACTGCTGTGTCTAAGAGCTTCCTCTCAAAAGGCTTGAGTCCTTCATAAAAATAGGTCAAGAGATTACTTTCTGATATTCCATTTGATGGACAAGACTCACACAACTCCTTGAATCTTTCATAGTATGTTGCAAAAGACTTATCACTATCTTGCAAGACGCCATTAATCTTCTTCCTTAGATTGGTGATCTTGGACACCGAAAAGTACTTGGTGAGAAACTCCTTTACACAAATGTCCCATGTTGTGATTGATCTAGTAGGCAAGCTAAATAGCCAGCGTTTTGCTTTCTCCTCAATTGAAAACGGAAAAGCTCTGAGCCTGAAGGATTCCTTTGAAGTTCCAGATGGACACATGGAGTCACATCCAAACAGAAATGTAGTCAAGTGTATGTTCGCATCTTCAGTTGAGTTTCCATAAAAGCGCCGAAGATGGTGTATGGCGGCACTCTTCAATTTTTGGGCTGTTTGGCCTACTGCTGGTTGTGGATAAATAAACGAAGTTGGGCCAAAGTTACCCAAATTCAAGCAAGTCTGCTATTAAATGGACTTTTCAACATTTTTGTTATTGTCTGCACCTGCCATTGATTCTGCGTCTAAAATATGGCCTGATGATATAGGCGATGTAGGTAGACTTTCCTAAAAAATAGGTGGATCCTGTTCTAACCCTTCTGTGTTAACTTGATATGTATTCCTAATAAGTACTGTGTGAGATCTGAGTTCAAGTTCACGTGGAATAGGAATGGACATTCATTAATTTTCTGAGGTGTCAACAGATCAAGTGTTAGTATCATCGGAAGACAAAAGAAATACAAAAATATAAAGTAAACGAAAAATGTATTAAATTAAATCACACAAAATACAAAAACACACTTAAACATGAATGCAAAATGATATTTAACAAAATGCAATGCAAGTGATGTAATTAAGAAACCAACAAAAATTGTATATACATATCTAGGTTACACATGTTTCACACGTTGCAAAGCAAACTATAACATGTTTGAGGCACTTTTCACACAATGTCACACTTTGATTCATCATGGATTACACATTTACTTAATCAAAAATTAACTAAATGCATCAAAGAAGATCAACCCAAATGATAAAATTGTGTGAATGCATAAGAGAAAATTGGTTAGAACCTGAAGAAAACACCTAAGTTACATGAACAATCATGAATAGAATGACTCGTCATTTGGTCTTATGTCCCTAACTTTACTTAGGTTAAGATACTCGGTGATGAAATCTGAGCATCACAAAATCGCAAGGGAGTTATGCAAGCTAAAGTATGCAACGTTGGTTGGGCCTTTACAAATTTAAACATTTCGACACTTTCAAGCATACAAGTTCTAGTTTGAGTTTGCCAAAGATTTAAAGAGAGTACAAAGCATTGATCTTTAGGTCTTTCCAAGGACGTGCGACCCGTGCGATAAAGTATGCATTCTCAATCAATTTCCCTTGATTCAATCGAAAAACATGGCCAGTAGGGATAGAGATAATCCCAGAGGCGGGAATAATTTTGAGAAAACACTCCGAGGCTAACCGGGTCATTGGTATATACTCTATTAATGTTTCTATTTCTTAGATCCAGAATTTGTCACCAGTCATAACCCATCTAGACACCATGTTCGATATTTAGCCAAAATTTCAAGAATAACACACTCCCTCAAGTCCTTTGTAAACTCTGTCCTCAACCTCATGTATAAAACATGAGGGGTTAAGGAGATAAACAAGAAAAAGAGGTACCATCTATTCCAAGGAGTGAGACTTAATCAACCAAGCATGTAATCAATGTGAATCTAAGACTATCATTTAACATGCTTAACAATTATTAGATAAATATATACAAACACCAGTTAATATTTACAAAAAGTTAAAATCTAACTATTCACATGTAATATTTTACGAAAATTATTGGCACACATATATACAAGCATCGAAAAATTCTAAGTATTTTTAGTACGTAAGTAACGAATTTACAAGAAAAATCCTGCACAAAAATTGGTTTGTAAAATTTACAAGTATAAGTAAAATATTCACAAGTAAAAATTACATATATCACACAAAAATCATAAAAAATTCTCAATCCCCGACAACGACATCAAAAATTGATACACACAAAACTAAGCATTAAATTAACAACTTAAAACCTAGTATAGCATATTCAATATAAACCCTTTTTGTGTAGATGTAACATTGATAAGTTGGGTATCGTTCTAAACCGGAGATTGAAGGGTGCATGCAATATTTGTGTAGAAAATGAGGGTGAGTCGAGATTTATAATTTTCTAACCTAAGTTACTACCTAATACGTCATAAACAAAAATTAAAGAACCTTGAACTCTGGCATGCATAAATTCATATATAAGCAACACATAAAAGACCCCTAAGAACTCTAAATCAATCTTAAGACAAAAATAAAACCTAATAAATATTTACAAGTGATCAACATATTCCTTTACCTAGCTTATTTATTAACAAATACAAATAACAACACTTATCGAAATCCCATAACCCTAAATTCTTATTAAGCATGTATTATTCCTATTTTGTGCTAGGTATCCCATAAACACCATTGGTCTAGTCTAGGTATCCCCTATACCAAAATCAAAGCATTAAGAACCAATTAAAGATACGCATATCGAAATCTAGAATATTAGAACACATATAAAGTTATTGAAATTCATATATGTAATAAAAAACTAAAATTTAATCATTCAACACACAAAAGTAAGTTTCAAACAATAAAAGAAGATTATGGAGTAAAGAGATCATGCTTACACTTTTGTAGAACAAGATTTCTTGGGTGAATGGTGCTAGATATCCTCTACACACCTATGGAAGGGAAGTTGAGGCGATATCATGGTCTAGTCGGTCCTTGAGGCGTGTAGGCTTGCTTTGTGTGATGGAGATGAGTTTTTGGCAGTGCTTAAGTTATATAATAAGTGATTCTCAAATTAGGGACGAACCTCTTGTATATATAGGATTTACAAAATAGTTTTCCTCCCAAAATAAGGTTTTCATATTCTACTCGGGTAGATCTGACAGTCTGCATAGAATTGCACTTTTCCAAAGTTGTTGATCTTCAAAAATTATGATTTTTGTAGCTTTTTGGAAAGAAGACTCAAAGAGTTTTCCAACCATAGGTCAATCGCTGTCTAATTCTTCCTGAGCCGCTCCCAGTCGTCGTTCGAAGTTGGTTGACCTTCATAGGAAGATTCTTCTTTCCTTATTCTTAATAATTTTCCTTCTTCCACTCAAATTGAGAATCCTTTTCTTTTCAAATCTTGTGGTCCACGAAATTGGCTGACTTGACCTTCAAGTTTGGACATTTTAAATGGTCTTTTAATTAATTTGGTCCATTTGCATTTATTTTTCTTCCATGGTTCTTCCGGAAGCTTCCTTTTCCTAATCAACATAGAATTTTTTTTCCTAGTCAACATAGGATTTCTTTTTTCCTTCAATTTCTTCATGAATTCTTCACGTTTTCCTTTGGTATTTTCCAGCCGAATTTCTTTCTCTCATCTTTTCTTGATTTTTGTTATGCCTTGTATGCTTTGTATGCTTGTAGCCCTCTTTACTCCGTTTCTTTTGGTAAAAGCCTAAAAATAGCAAAATACATTAAAACTAATAATACTAAATAATTAACAAAGTAAAAATGTAGAGAAAATACATTAATTAATACACCTAAAAGACGTAGATCAAACTTATTATTTCCAACAACTAATTAACGCTACCGTAACTCGTCCTCGTACATAACTAAACGCGTCTTCATCCTAATCACCGTACTGTACCGCTCAAGCTCCATATAAAGTCCGCCTAAACTCGATATATGACAATCGATAATGTCGAATGTCGAGTCATCTGAAAACTTGTGCGTAAGGTGAAACATTATGAAAATTGATCAAATTTCATGAAACTATATAAAAAACCAACACAAATCGGATAAGGGAACTCCTCGTGAAGAACTAAGCTTTTTGGTCGCCGAAGCTCCACCGCGCACGGTGGCGCATGGGGCCCATACACCACTACAGACGGAGGACGAAACCGACTACCACCAAATCGAACAATCTGTACATCAATTTATTCATCACAACAAGCCACACAACATTGAAGTACAACATATGGTCCAATTCGAAGAAGAAAAGCCTGAAATCACCTTAAACACTTAGAATCTTGCCAGAATTCGTCGTCGGCGATAGGTTTTGATCAGCCACCACGCTCTCCAAAACTGGTGGCAATGGAAATCTAAGGATGGGGGCTTTCTAACCCAGGCAGTTCAAACAACATCAGAGACCTCGCCTGCGCCGAGCAATCACGGTAAAACACTATTACTTTTTCTCCTTCGATTCACGTGGGTCTCGACTTGCATGGCAGAATTGAAGGAGGAAAGAGAAAGAGGAAGGAAAAAGCACCATTTTCCAACCAAGAGGGTTCGATGGCGAGACATGACTGCAAAGATCCGATCGGGTCGGTGATTTGGGTCGGATCCGCTGTCGGATTAGTTATCCGGGTTTCATGAATGGTTATACCCATTCGGGTAGAAACCTTTGAATTTATACCCTAGGTTACAAATGAATCAACGGTCAAGATTAAAATATTATCTAATCTGACGGCCCAAAATAATTGGCCACTGGTAGGTTTTAAAGTAAATTACTTAAATGCACCCAACTCTACAAATTCATAACTAATTGCTCAGACTTCCGAAAAATAAAATAAAAAATACGCTCGAACTCATAATAATATCCTCTACAACTTTCGTGAAGAAAATAAATCTAAATTCATAATTTATAAAAAAATCAAATTTTAATCACGACGAATCTCGATAAACATGACGTATGGTGATTAGCTTATTGTTTAGCGCGACTAACTAGAGCTGCTGAAATTCATAAAGAAAGAAGACTAATTAGCGAGAATCACCTTTCTGTCTCGTGCAGATTTTATTTATATCAGCTTCTATATATATATATCATTCAACCTCTTCTCTTTCTTACAGCTTATTTTATTCTAATACGAATGCAGCTTTTGTAGCTTGTTTTTGTAAAATTAGCACGGACCAACATCTTGATCCCCCTATTTTGAATGGGAGAAAGATTAAGCACTTTCATGGTGTCGAATTCGACGCATAAAGCTAAGCCAACTAACTATATGACAAGCAATATATTGTATGTATTGTTTTAAAATCTTATAGAAGCTAGCTAGCTAAATTGAAACCACGGCTACGTAGTACACTAGAGTACGTACCAATCCTATTTGTGCTCAATCGAACTACTGCTAACCAGCAGAGATCAAGAGAGCTAGAATCCGAGAAGCTCGCATGCATGAGATTACAGAAAGAAAGAAAAACTCCCTAGTGACCTTTGAACAACATTTAGTCAAATTTGAGCCCAAATTTAGAGCCAAAATTATCGCGGATCTAAAACGGGCCGGCTCTTATCACATACACGTACTTGGCCTGAGAGGTGAAATTCCTCAACAATGATCATGATCGATCTTTTTCTGTACTGCATGTACTCTACCATGTTTTTGTTTTTCAAATAAGATGCACGCTCTCTACGCTACGTACATGCTAACATGCGTATAGTCTATATTAGTGTTCTCCAATCTCCATTCGGCAATATGAGTTGCATGCATGCATGTACATATATGGCTTGTTATCCCAAGTCCCAACTATAGGGGAGCCTAGAAGTTAATTTATGTCTGTTGAAATGTTTACCTAATGATGTGAATTGGGGTGGTGAATGTGGGGACTGACATATAATTCAGAACTGTATAGTGAAGTCAAGTATCACATGGTTTCCTGTATTTGGATCCAGCCACAAAACAAGCAAACATTTTTCGACATGCATGCTATCCGGAGTTTCTTGTACGTGTTAAAACCTAACACACATCTGATCATTTTCACAGACACATGAACACACTCCCAAGCCAAAAGCTTAAACAAGGAATTGAAAAATATTAGATTCTGGGCTATAGTTGGAGAAGATCTTGGACATGATGAACAACGGACTAGAAAAGTGCCTTCTGCATCTCAATACTTAGCTTCAGAATGGAATTGATAACTTTATTCTTTTTTGCGTATTGAACACATGGACTAGCCTCTCCTTTATATAGGTGATCACAACCTCAGGAACTCATCTCATAAGGAGTCTAAGATTCTTTGTAACTGTACATACTCAAATGAGATTAAGCTTATCACTTTAGCCTTCATATTAAGTAGGTAATGAATCTAATGAGTTCCCTAGCACTGCAAGGAGATATATACCTGGTACTTCACTAAAGTAGAGTCTCATTTGCATATTCTTTATAATGATCTCATTTAGCATAGATAATGTAGAGTCTATTTCCAACATTCTTCCACTGGATTCACATTGTCTATGCATAGCTCAACTAAATTAAACGAAGACAAGAACAGCTATAGTATGCACTGAAATACACAATGACTCAAAACTCATTCAGCTTGGTCAATAGGCAACAATGATACAAAATCAAGAATCACATTTAGTTAACATAACCAAAATGATTAGAGACTACTAATACCACAACTGTAATCACATAAGTTCATAAGTGATAATGTGAGAATCATTGACAGTTATATCTACCTGCAATGTCAACTACTCATTGTCCTTTAAAGTGACTTCGACAAGGTTCAAAGACTAAAACCAGCAACTCCTCATAGTAATGTTTTTACTTTGCCTTTTGAAACTGTTATGCATTATGTATTGTAGTATATGTGACAAAATGAAATGAACTGATAAAAGAAAACATGCTTATACACAGTCTGAAAAATTCAACTTTATTCTTTAATGAACTGAAATTACTTTTATGGAATTCAAATACAACTGAAAACAAAAAACCTATTACACAGCAAAAGAATCCAAACTACACTTACACTGAACTCATGCATCAAGATGTGCCAGAATGCCTAAGTTCCTCATATGTCTTTAAAAACAAGATACATATAAAGCCCCAGTAAATGGATCAACAAGTTGATCATCAGTACCAACATTCAAAACTTCAATTTCTCCATGTTTGACTTTCTGTCTCACACTATAGTACTTATGATCAATGTGTTTAGAATTATTAGACCTTTTATTATTTTTGCTTAAAAATACTGCAGTCTCATTGTCACTAAAAATTTTCAAAGCTCCTGAGACAATTGAGCTTAAGACTTCAGTTTTGATTGCATAGTTTCCATCCAAATACCCTTACAATCTCCTTCATATATTGCAATGAATTCAGCCTACATGGTGGAGGTAGAGATTATCCCATGTTTCATGGTTTTCCATGCAACAACACCTCCTGCGAGCATAAACACATAACCTGAAGTTGATTTCTAAGAGTTAAGGTAATTTTTAGCAAAGTCTGAGTTTGTATAGCCTATCAATTCTAACTTTTTGACTTGTCTATACACTAACATGTGAGATTTGTTCGTATGTGAGTATCTAAGAATCTTTTCCCAGCTATCCAGTGTTGTTGAGTTGGGTTGGACTGAAATTTGGACAAAATTCCTACTGAAAATGCCAAGTTAGGTCTTGTACAGACATGAGACTTCCTATCAATCTAGCATAAGGTATACTCTACATTGGAGACATCTTCCCCCCATTTTTATAAATTTTAGACAGTTTATCACCTTTAGTCATAGGTGCATCTGTGCATCGATCTCCTTCAGAACATGTTTCCATGTTAAATATTTTCAAAACTTTCTGAATGTTATTTTTTTTTTGAGATAAGCCTAGGAGTCTTTGGGATCTATCCCTCTTTATTTAAATTCCTAAAACGTATGAAGCTTCTCCTAAATTCGATCTTCATGTCAAAGTTATCTGATAGAAAGGATTTGGTATCTTTAAGTAGTTTTATACCATTGCTAGCTAGTAAAATGTCATCCACATACAGTATCAAAAAGATGAATTCATTTTCTACTATTTTCATGTATACACATTCACCTACAATATTTTTTGTAAAACCAAAAGATGAAACAACTGAATCAAACTTCTTGTACCATTGCATAGAAGCTTGTTTGAGTCCACAAATTGATTTTTGTAGTCTGCACACATGATTTTGTTTACCTAATTTTACAAAGCTTTCAGGTTGTTTCATATAAATAACCTCATCTAAATGTCCATTTTAGAACGCTGTTTTTATATCCATTTGATGTAGTTCCATATTATAATGGGCCACTAAAGCCATTATAATCTTGAAAGAGTCTTTGGTAGACACTGGAGAAAAAGTTTTATTATAATCGACACCCTCTTGTCGTCATCTGGTTTTACTAGTTCCCATACTGAATTTTGTTTCATGGATGTAATTTCAACTTCCATAGCTTTTTCCCATTCACTAAACTCATTGCTCTCAAAAGCTTGTTTGCAACTTAATGGATCATTGTCATATGCTAATACATCTACCTCTTGTAGATACACTATAAAATCACTATCATCTCCATGTATAGGTTTTCTTTCTCTATTTGATCTTCTAGGTTGAGGGATTTCCAAGGCCTGTTGTTCTGAAAATTGTTGGTCTGCTATGTCTTCATTTTGCTTAGGATTTTCTAAATGTTTAGGCATTTTGGGTACAATGTAATTTTATAAATTCTAATTTTGAACTGCAGTGAATTCATGCATTTCATGGTCTGTGTCTAAAGGTAAAATATACACCAATGGTTCAAGTTCAGTAGGTTCCTCAAGTTCTAAAGATAAATTTTCAGGACTTGTGTTTACAAACTCCTTCTGCCAGGAACTTTGCTTGATTAGTTTCAAGTGTTTTGGAAGTATGATTAGGTGAATAGAATCTGTATCCTTTTGATTTTTTACAATATCCAATGAAATAACAACTTTTGGTTTTAGGACTTAACTTATATGTTTTAAGCTGTGGTATTCTTGCCTCAGCTTTACGTCCCCACACATGGAAGTGATACAAGCTGGGTTGTCTGTCACACCATAATTCGAAAGGTGTTTTGTCTACAGATTTAGAAGGTGATCTGTTGCAAATATAATATGCAGTCTTAAGTGCTTCACCCCATAAATAAATAGGCAGACCTAAACTACACATCATGCTTCTTACCATATTCATTAAGGTCCTATTCTTTCTTTTTGTTATACCATTTTGAGATGGATTATAGGGAGTGGTATATTGTACCCTAATGCCATTCTCTTGCAAAAACAATGCAAAAAGACTTTTTTGTTGGTCTGCATCAGTATGTTTTCCATAGAACCCCCTTCTCCTATCTAATCATACTACTTTAATTCTCTTCTCTAATTGGAACTCAACTTCAGATTTAAAGATTTTTAAAGCTTGCAATGCTTGAGACTTTTCTGAAAGTAAGTAAATGTAACAGTATCTTGGATAGTCATCAATGAAGGTGATGAAATAGGTATTTCCACACAGTATTTTATGCTTAAAAGGTTTACAAATGTCTGAATGTATTAGTTCTAATAAGTTTTGACTTCTTAAGGTTTTTAATTTTCTAAATTTTGATAGTTTTCCTTCGATACGTTCCACACAGCCTTGTAAATCACTGTAGTCTAATTTAACAAAATTTTGTTTGTCTGCAATGTTTTAAGTTTTTCTTTAGACATGTGTCCAAGCCTTCGATGCCAAAGGCTTGCAGATTTGTTATTGAATAAAGTTCTTTTCACACCAATTATGGTGTATATAGTACCTGTATCTGTATGATTCTCAATTAAATGCACATCAGTTTGTAAAGCAGTATAATCCAATCTCAAATAATCATTCACATAAACCACAACCAATATATTTTGAACTCTGAAAATTTTTTATTCTACTGTCAATAACAAGCCTACAACCAAATTTAACCAAAAGACCTACTGAAATTAAATTCCTTTTTAAGAGAAGGAATGTAAAAAATATTGTCCAAACAACAAAAAATTTTAAACCAAAAAGGTCCCTGTTCTCCTTTTTTTAGTAGATGGCTCGCCCGATTGACTGCAATACTTCAGAGTTCCTATCGCCTTCATTGCTACCCTTGAGCCATTCCCATCACAGACGTTAACTTCATTTGTCCTTGGAGTCTTCCTCCTTGTTAAACCATGTAGAGACGTAGTTATATGAATATAAGATCCCGATTCTTTCCAATATGTGTTTATATCAGTGTTTACGAAATTAACTTCTAAAGAGGAAACTGAAATAGAAAACAACTCACCTTTCTTGATCATCCATGCCTTGAACTCACTGCAGTCCTTCTTCATGTGCCCTACCTTCATATAGAAATAACACTTACGCTTAAAATATCTTTCAGCCTTGTAGGTCTTTTCAGGTTTTGCAGATTTCTTAAATTGAGTAGCTTTTTACCATTATGCTTCTCAACTAGATTCACTGTAGTAGTTGGTGCTGCCTCTTTTCTAATGTTATCTTCCCTATCAACACAAACAGAGATAAGCTTGTTCAAGTCCCACTTGATTTCTGAAGCATTATTGGTGGTCCTAAGGTGACTGAATGTTTAGGGAAGTGAATCCAAAGCAACATGCACAATCTGTGCATCAGTGACTCCCATCCTTAGTTCTCTGAGCTTAGCATTCATGTAAATCTTGTGAAGGATATCCTCCCTCATATTCTTGGTGCCATCATACTTTATCTCATATAATTTCTTATTGAGCCTAGCTGCTTTTTCCTTTTCACTTGCTACAAACTTTTCACTTATGACCTCTATAAAGTCTATAACAACCTTAGGTTCCTTAATTGACCCCTCACAATCACAGACATGGTGTTTCTTATCACATTCTTAGCCGCCCTATTGGATCTAGTCCACTCCCTAAAATATCACTTATCATCATCAGTGTTGTTTTCAGTTATTCCCTCAGGTTTCTCCTCAATCAGACAGTAATCCATGTTTTGATGCATGGAAAGATAAAACTCCACCTAGTTCCTCCATTTCCTATAATTACTTCCTACGTTGCATGGAATCGGGTAAGGGTGCATGGAAGTAAAGCGTTCAAAAACGCAGAAACATTTTTTTTAGAAATTCTTCGGAAGCGAGTACGTTTTGGAAGCGTCGAATAAAATAATTATATTAATATATTTATTATATATATGAAAATGGATAAATATCATTGAAAATATTATTTTCGAGTATAGCAAATATTCAGTACTCGTTTTTTTGGTCTGAAATGTATTTAGTATACTCAATATTACCACAACATGTATACATTCTTAGATACTCTTTTAGATGTTTACAAAAGTGAGCCTAGCAGCACCACAAACACGTATCAAATATTATACACCGCCAACAAGGATCTAACCATTAAACATAAAAATTAATAAGAAATTGCATATCAATAAGAACCCAGTAGCTAGCTAGCTGGGATTACGTTTGATTGGTTTGAATTCAGACTGAGAGTTTGTAAAGCCGACGAATCGATGATATTACAATACCACAAAACCAAAAAGTGAAGTTCCGATTCCAAAGCCACAAAACCACAGTATAGAACTCACATTATAGGAGGAAGTAGAGATGCGAAGATCTTCTCTTGATTATGCTCGTGAAGTCGAGCGGCGGAAAAGAGAAATTCAGTTTAGTGTTCATTTGGTTGAAATCTGATTCACTGGCCTCACGCTTTCTTCTCAGTTGGAACTATCACGCTTTCAAATTGGAATCTCACGATTTCGTCATACTTCCTGATTACCCTTTTTCAGAAGCACACTTTTACACACTTTCGTGCGCTTTTGAGGTGTTTCCATTTCGCTTTCTCTTCGAAAGCGCGAAACGTGACCATTTCCAAGCTTCCGTGCTACCTAAGTTATTCTTATTAAGCAGTTCTACCTGGCCTAAGGTTGCAATTTCAAGACCTAAAAAAGAAGAAAATTAAAGCGTGCAAGTCATTTTTCTAAGGTTCATTTCTACTAAACAGTGTCTTCATTGCAAAACAGAAAAACACACAACACATACAAGCCAAAAGCATAACAGCCTTAAGATTTTTCCATAACTTTAACTATTTGAATAACACCTTTGTGTGTAAAATTCAATATTCTGTAGATTGCCTTTATAAGTACACTACAATCACATAAGCCATTTATTTAAAGAACATAGTCAGTGTCTTTGGACAAGGAAATTTTTTCAGAAAAACCAAATAGGCCTCAGATATATGTATTTCTGTAATGTGTTTAAGCTCATACTTTTACATTTCTTTGGAAGACAATATAAGTGAAAATTTAAAGTATTACATAAGATGTGTTTCTGTAAATTATAGCCGACGATATATGTAAAACTATAGCCGACAAGATAAAAATCTCGTCGGCTATAGTGGAAAAAATGAATTTTTTTTATTTTTTTTTAAAAACTCGTCGGCTATAGTATTATAGCCGACGATAATGGATAAAAACCTCGTCGGCTATACTATTACCGACAGGTTTTAGCCAGCCGACTTTAGCCGACGATAATGAATAAAAACTCGTCGGCTATAGTACTATAGCCGACGATAATGGATAAAAATATCGTCGGCTAAAGTTCGTTGGTTAAAACCTGTCGGTAATAGTATAGCCGACGAGGTTTTTATCCATTATCGTCGACGAGTTTTTAAAAAAAAAATTTAAAAAATCATTTTTTCCACTATAGCCAACGAGATTTTTATCTCGTCGGCTATAGTATTTGCGGCGGTAGTGTACTGAATAGAAAGATAAAAATTTTGGTTTGTGCAAAATAATTCAACTACCAACTTAGCATAAACAGAAACATTGATTAGTAAGGTATTAATGGTTAAATCTTTATTCAAGGGAAAGAGGCCCTGTGAGGCTTTAAAAGTGTGGCCATATATATATATGTATTATCAAGGCTTTAAAAAATTCTAATTTACATCTTCAATCATCAAAATTTAATTTAGATAGTTGATAAACAATATCACTAACTATGAAAAATTGATTCTTAAATTACATATAATGGTATAATTGACCATAACAAAGAATGATAAAGGAAAATATGAATGAATCATTGAATTGAAGAATATCTCTTAAAAAAAATCCTCAACGTACATAGGGTTTAAAGGGTTTTGGGCTTAAGTTTAAAAACCAAGTTTAGACCATTTAACAAATCAGGTTTATTTCTTAATCTGTTTTCACTGAAGTGTTCGACAAAAACCAAAACCATGTTCAAAACTTTTGTAAACAAAATCGATTCATGACTTGAGAAATTCCTAAGCTCTGATACCATTTGTTAAAACCACATGATGCAATACACATCTGATCACTTTCACAAACACATGAACACAAGCACACTCTCAAAACAGAAGCTTAAACAATGAATGGAAACATACCAGATTCTAAGCCATAGTTGGAGAAGATCTTTGACTTGATGACCAACATACTGGAAATGTGACTTCTGCGTCTCAATACTTAGCTTCAGAATGTGACTGATAACTATGTACATACTCAAATAAGATTAGGAAACTCATCCCATAAGAAGTCTAAGATTCTTTGTAACTATACATGCTCAAATGAGATTAGGAAACTCATCCCATAAGGAGTCTAAGATTCTTTGTAACTGTACATACTCAACTGAGATTAGGCTTATCACTTTAGACTTCATGTTAAGAATTAGGAATAGTCCACATTTATTTAAGTTATATTTCATCTTGCCCTATTTCGATGTGGGATATTCAATCCAACACACCCCCTCACGTGCAACCTAACTCTAGGTTAGTACTTGTAAGTACATTCAGAAGCCAATGTATTTTTTCGAAAATCCAATTCATTCAGCTGGAACCAATTTTGGCTCAAATTTCAATTCGAGCCCATCGGGCTCAGGACGCGATTTAAGAGGAACCCGCTCTGATACCAAGTTGAATAGCAACAAATGTGGCACATATGGTCTATCATGTACCGATATTGTCCCAACTTAACTACCTTTAAGGTGTTCGATTTTATCCATAAAAAGTCTCGGTACAATTAGGAATAATCCACATTCATTTAAGTTGTATTTTATCTTGCCCCATTTCTATATGGGATCTCTGATCCAACATATAACTGATTAAGCATGCAACTGGTTCCTAGCAATCAAGCTTCTTCAGTATCTTAGCTAAGATGATAAGGAAATCCATCTTACTTTGAGCTCCTCCTTTGCAGTACTAATCTACGCATTTTTAGGCGTAATAATTAATGTATTATTCTCTACAGTTTTACTATGTTATCTACTTAGTATTATTAATTTTGAGTTATTTTGTTATTTTTAGGTTTTAAACAAAAACGATGGAGTAAAGAAGCCTACAAAGTGAGCATTGCACGCCAACAAGGGAGGAGAAGAATTCAGACAAGAAAATCCGAGAAGAAAATAGAAGAATAATATTTTCTATGTTGACTAGGAGAATGAAGCTTCAGGAAGGATCTTGGAGGAAGAACGAAGCAAGATGAGCCAAATTAATTAGAAGACCATTTTAGAATCCTAGATCAAGTTCAAGTTCAAGTCAGGCCAAAATGTGGAGGAGGAAATATGGCAAGAAGAGGATTCCTAAGTTGAAGAGGAGAAGAAAATCTATCAAGAAAATGAAAGAAGAATATGCTGAAAGGACCCAACCCCGATTTAGTTGCCTAAACCAGAATCGAACCCCTTCGAAAACACGAACCAATAAAAACCAACAAAATTTCGGCAGAGTTTCGTTACTAACGTGGAATTACCATTACCTGCACGCGGAAAATACACTTCATCCTATGCCACAAAAATCAAACCGTGGGCACCAATCCCATCCGGATTTCTCAATATATCAACAGTAATGTAAAGTAGTAAATATATTTGTACTTTACTGAAATCCGGAGTAAAATCGTATAATATATACAACAGAATACTCAGAGCGACATCTAATGTATAATCATATACGTATACCACAGTAGGTAGAACAATAAACCTACTGGAAGAAACAAGGTAGCTCGAGCACTATGCCTCCGACCACGACGTCCGACACCAGAGTCCGAACTGCAAACTGGGCATGGAAACCGAAAAACCCAGGGGAAAGACATGAAAACTGTTAGAGTGAGTGGACGAAAATAAATGTCTTTCACCAAATAAAATATACGTTATAAAAACATATGCGAGTCGAATGTATAAATAAAGAAATCAAATGGTACACGAAGGAGACTCTAACTCCTCACGTGTTCGAGTACACAAGGGAGACTCTAACTCCTCACGCATACAAACACGAGGGAGACTCTAACTCCTCAAGCGTACAGAGCATGCATAAAAATCTCACGGGCCACTTGTGGACACATAACAACATATAAGTGTATATACGTAATATATATACTGGTATAGGCATAATCGTATAACACATGCTCATATAAACCAAAATCTCATATGCATGCTCAAGTTCATAAATCGTATATAAAGACTCGCAAACAATCCGTGAAAAGAAATGTCCACTCACAGACTAGCGTAACGCAGTTCGCGTTAACCCGTGATCCGGGGGAAAGTCCCACGCCAAACAAACGATCACGAACCTCTGAATATTCACAAAGTTCATTTCTCAAAATCATAACTCGACAATTAAAATCAAATCACGAGAAATCACCGTTCTCGGAAACACGAAATCCGATTACGACAAACTGTCGAAAATTCGAAAATCCGAAAATCACACCTCAATACCTCACTGTAAGTTCGGACGCTCAACTCGAAAAACGAAATTTCCCACTGCGATCGGGGCACGATTTCGAGTGAAATAACATGCAACTTGTCGAAAACCCCAAAAATTCAAAGTTGACCGTTGACCGCCACCACCAACTTGAAATTTTCCCGGCGGAGCAACCACCATTCCATGCAAAATCACCCATTGAGCAACTTTCACAACTGCATCGAAGGCCAATTCTCACTCTAACCATGTCAATTTCATGAAAAACCGAATGTTCACACAAATTTCACATCCAAAATTCTCCAAACACAAATGAAATTAGATCACCAAACTTACATGGTAGCTTCCTAGTGATGAGGGCTACAAAACCCAGTCCTTGTTGTTCGGCCGGAATCGTGGAACCCGAATAACCTCAAAAATCCCAAACTTTTGGCCGGAATTCTCTCCTCCTCCGGCGTCCCACGCTGTGAGAGGAGGCCGGAAACACCATGAGGGAGGCAAGGCAAATCGAATGAGCCAAGGGCCAAGCCCTAGGGTGGCCGGACGGTGCTCCGTCGTCGGCGAGGCCGTGGCATGTCGCTCCACCATCTTCTCCTCCACGTTGACCGAGTCAACACAGTAAATGACCCAGCTTTGACTTTCCTGATTTGGCAACCTCATTAAATACTTACCAAATATGGAAACTTCCAAAAATACCTTTTACGACAAACTTCGAATACCCATAACTTTCACGTCGTAATTCCGATTCCGATAATTCTCGCGGCAACAAACTCGTCTCGACATGTTCTTCAATTATCACCCGAAGTCAAACATATCGACCAATCGGATAAAAAGTCAACTGTTCAAACCAACACATATTTACCCGATTAAATACTCAACAATCGGAAATATTCACAACAAAATCTTCGTAACTCGGAATAATGCTCCAGAAGTTCCCACAAACTCGAAATTAAATTCTCTACATCTTCTGTGAAGAAGCCGAAACCAAATTCTCGACCGGTAATTTAGTCGCTAAGAGCATCACCATTTAAACCCGATTATATTGAAACTTCAAATATTCATAACTTATTCCTTGGTCGTCCAAATAACGATCCGGAATCGCCCACGAACTTGAAATCACACGTACAACGACTCTCGAGAAGAGACCCAACTCCATTTCTCGTCCAATGATTTAGTCGTTAACAAACCTGGCGATTCAAACAACCGTTGGAAATCTGTGATTACGCATTAACTCATGAAGTAAGCTGATCACACTGCTGATTCTAGTCCGGGTCGACACATATGCTTGTGCAGAACAACCAACTTCAATGGATGACTAGGAACCACTCAGAAGGAGTTAGACAGCGATCGACCTATGGTTGAAAAGCTATTTAAGTCCTCTTTCCAATAAGCCAAAAATCACAATTTTTGGAGGTTCAACTCCGGGAAAGTGTGATTCTTTGGAAACTGTCAGATTTACCCGGGTAAAGTAGGAAAACCTAGTTTAGTGAGGAAACCCTTTTGTAATTTCCTATAAAAGAAAATCTTGAATTCCTCATTAGGGATTTCTCTCCTTCTAGCCTTCTTGCTGCCAAAATTATATACAAACCCTCCTCCACTAAAGTTCTCCATGCCAAGATTGACTACACCACCTCCACCACTCAAAAACATCAATTCCCACCGAGCTTCCTACATACCTTGGAGTTTGCAGTGTTGTCACAGAACAAAAAGTTTAAACATGGAACCTTTACTCCGTAGTTCTTCTTGTTTTGTTGTTCTTTGTGTGAAAACGTGGAGATTACATGTTTATTTTGGTTTTATAAAAAATTTCGAATTTCATATATTTTCCATGTGTTTATGAGTTTTATTTCTTGATTACATGTTGTATGTTAAACTTAATGCTTCAGTTTACGTCTAGATGATATGCCTAGTCCCTGTCTTCATTTAAATCGATGTTCATGAGATTAGGGTGTTTAGATGTTGTCATTGCACTTTAATTCAACTATCATAACGTAATCAAAATTAGGACTTGTAAATTTCCTAGATAATGGGGTAAGAAAATAGGTATAATCGCATAAAGTAATTAGGATGGCTAGATCACTTGTAAATAGTAATTAGGTTTATTTTTGTATGACTTAGAGTTTTAGAGGTCTTTTGTGTGTTTGTTTGTTTATGAGTTGATGCATGCTAGGGTCCAAGAAATCTTTGTTATCTTTATGACGTTTTAAGGTAGTAATTTAGGAAATTAAAATCAACTCTTTACACCCATCTTTTTCTTTACACAATTATTGCATGTATCCTTCAATCCCCTTTTTAGAATGATATCCTATGTTAGTACGTCATGTGCTAACCCCAAAAATATACGTTACTTAGCACCCAAAAGAGCCAAATATTAAAAGGAATTAGGGGCATCTAGGTAAATCTAGACGCAGGATGTGTGCCGCACACGCCTTTCCACAAGGGGCGTCTCGCGCGTCAGCCAACCTGCGTATGGAACATGTTACCAAAAGATCGAAACGCCCCCCTTTTTGTACAAAAGATGAATGGTTGCATCAGTCCCATATCGAGGACCACATGGTGTTGTCATTCTCAAATACCCATATAAGGAAGGTATTTATGTCAAGACAAAGGTATTTAATCTCTGAACCACTGCTCACTTACGCTTTCTGTCATAACACATACTGACTTAAGTATCAGAGCATTGAAAGCGGGCCAACCCCATCTCAACTTCTTAACGCTTACTACTTTGTTTTGCAGTTAAGCGAAGCGCTCGAGGTAAACCGCCTGAGCTCTCAGGAGTGATCCACCCGCAATATCTATTGCTCTTCTGCCTAATTCCCTACCGGAATCTGGTAAAAACAATTGGCGTCGTTCAGCAGTCTCGTTTATTACCCACCCACTAAATAGCCTACCTCTTCTTGATTCTTAGCCATCCTCTTTTCATCATTGTGCCTCTCCTCGAGCATAACGATTTCATAACTCTGGTTGGGGACCGCTTGCGCGGAGTAAGCCTTCTCCTAACCCCCATTATCCCACCCATAGAGACCCGTGCCACGGACGAAGGAGCAACTAGCACTACGCCTAGTGACAACAATGCCCGTTTACTACATAAGTTAATAGAGCTCTGGGTGGAACGCGACACCACGCTCTGTAGTAATGAATGCCTACATGAGACCCTTGCTAATCTCTAAGTTTAGTAGTTGGAGTTGAGAAGACGGGAGGAACAACATAATATGATCAATATGCCTAGCTTTTTAACCCCCTGTTGCCAGGTCACCTGCCCTGTCCGGGACCATAATAGCAGGCTCTCAATGCCACTGCCTAAATCTTGGCCTACCTGGTTGATATCAAAGGAGAGCTTCGTTACGTTCGACATCCCAACACTTATATCGTATACACGCCACGCATAACCCCATTTCTGTAGTCATCACCAACGCGGGGCACGATCAGCGCACGAAGATCTGAAAGGACGAACACTATGGAGGACGCGGTGACCGAGGTACACATGTGGATAAATTTCTCTCAGCTACTGCCGACCAAAAGCATGATGACGCCACGTTGTGCTACCTATTCCTCGAGACGCTGACGGGTGAAGCTCTGAACTGGTTCTTTGAGCTCGAACCCAGGTCTATCAATTCCTTCTTTGACTTTACATACGCCTTCCTCAAGCGCTATCGGCTGCAGGGTCATCACCATAAAACCAAGTCGCTTTTCTCTATATAGAGCTGCTCTCATCCTACGTCAACCGCTTTCATTCTGCTGCTCAACTTTGCTGGAACTTAGAAAAATAAATAACATTGCCTACCCTGATTTAGGGACTACAACCTTCCAATTTCAAGGAAAAAATAATCAAACGCGACCACCTCACATACAATGAGGTTATAAACATTATCGTCAAGAAAGCTGACATCCACTACAAAGTATGGGGACACAGGGCACGCAACCCACCGGGCCGTGACCCTCCGCTTGCACCTAGGCATGTCTCTCCTAACGCCGCTTGACACACATTACCACTTCGACGCAACCACCAAGGAAAGTGACCAAGGTTACGCACACCCGAGCACCACCGATCCTCGCCCAAAAATCTAGCAGAGCATCAACGAGCGCCCATACACTACTCCCCTAATAAGGCGGTCTACACGGTCACAAACGCTAACTACACAAAAATCTTCGCAAACAACAAACACCTGATCCCTCAGCCAAAGCCCAAAACAAGGAAGGCCCGCTCAAGAACACATGCTTCTAGTGTAAGCACCATGAGTCCAAAACGCACAACACAGAGGAGTGTGGTGTTTGAAAAAAGATAATCCAGGAACTGTTCGACAAGGGTGAATTGAACCAATACCTAGCGAAAAGGCCAAGGCAGATAACACTCATAGAGGGTCGAGGAGTCATTGATACCATATATGGAGCCAAGCGTAAGGCAGACGTCGCTCCTCGCGAAGTCTTCTCACTAGCTAGTGGATCAGGCACCAAGGTGCCACGTCGCTTATGGGACACTATCACGTTCTCAGAAGCTGATGAGTGAGGCGCTCTAGACACGGACGCCTCGTTCGTCATTGATGCTCTAATCGACAAATGCAAGGTTGAGCGCGTTCTCATTGACTCTGGCTCCACTGACAACATCATCTTCTCCACCGCCTACACACAACTACAAAGGCTACAGAGCAAGCTTACATATGACAATGAGTCATTGATGAGCTTCTCAGGCAATGGCGTCTACCCCATGGGCAGCGACTATATGTGCTTATGTTTGGGCGCAATATGCACTCCCCAAAAAGAAGTTCATACTGATTTTATTGTGGTTGATTTACATTTTTCTTACAATGTGATACTTGGCAGGCTGGTCATCAAGAAACTCAAGGCAATCACTGTTAGCCACATGCTCTACCTTTAGTTCCCTCATAATTTCAAGACTAGTTTTGCCCACGAATATGACTTCGTTGAGCGACCCATTGATCCAAGAACGGGGCATGTAGTTTGGCAATAGGTTATGAAGATTGGGAACGATAACGCCCAAACCACACCGCCCGATGACCCAAGGGATGGTGTCAACGTGCTACGTTCAGCAGACACTGGGGACTCCTTCATTGGGGTAGAGTTAAATTCAGCCTACCCAGAATGAAAAATGAGGATATGTGGCCAACTTGATCTCGTTGTCAAGGCATAGTTGATCCAGCTCCTCATTGATTTTTTGGGGGTCTTCGTATGGTTCTATGTAGACATGTCAGATATTTCTACTGATTTGATTTCACATCAAGTATTGCTTCTACCACTAGGCCTGTCAAGCAAAAAAGACGCGCCTATGACGTAGAACAATACACAACAATGCACACTGAGGTGGACCGTCAATTAGAGATTGGCTTCATACAACTAGTTCATTATCCCTAATAGATCTCGAATGCGCTCATGGTAAAAAAGAGCAATGATAGCTGGCAGATATGTATAGACTACACCGATCTCAACAAAGTCTGCCCAAAAGATAGATTCCAGCTCCCTCGAATTGACCAATTGGTAGATGCCTTAGTTGGCCACAAACTGCTCTCCACGTTGGACACTTATTTAGGATACAATCAAATACTTATGCACCCAGACGACCAAGAAGACACCACCTTCACCATAGATAAATGTCTTTATTGTTATAAAGCCATGCCATTCGGTCTCAAGAACGCTGACTCCACATACCAACGCTTCATGACCTACATCTTCAGGGATGTGAACGGTACAATCGTGGAGGTCAACATAGACGATATCTTGGTCAAGAGCACCACAATCAATCTCCGCACATTCTTTCAGATATTTATGGAACATGATGTTCCCCTAAATCTTGCAAAGTGTGCATTCAGCATCATCGTCAGCAAGTTTCTGGGCTATATTGTAAGCCAGCGCGACATCGAGGCTATTCCTGAGAAAATCAATGCTATCATGGTAATGAAATTGCCCATAACCAAGAAGAAACTCCAAAGCCTTACGAGTAAGCTCGCTTCCCTTAATAGATTCATCTCACACTATTTGGATAAATGCGAGTCTTTCTTCAAAGTTCTCCGTCTTACTAATAAGCGATCCATTGATTGGATGCCTTTCAGTAGATAAAGTTTTATCTAACTTCTATCCCTACTTTATCCAGACCCATAAAGGGGGAACATTTTACTTGTACCTTGCTATCTCGCTTACAATTGTCAGCTCCGCCTTCGTACAATGTGACACTGATAACGAGCTTCTTGTCTTTTTTACAGGAAAATAATTTAGAGGCGCAGAAAAACGTTACCCAATGTTTGACAAGTGGGCGCTCACCCTAGTCTCTGTTGCTCAGTGTCTCTGCCCATACTTCCAGGCATACAAGATTCAGGTGCTTACATATCTCCCACTCCGTCAAGTATTCCAATCCCCTGACCATATTAGATGCCTAAGCAAGTGGGCGATCAAACTCAGTAAGTTCAACATTGAGTACAAGCCCCGCACTGCCATTAAAGCACAGGTGGTAGTAGACTTTATTGCTGAATACACATAGGTTGATGAAGAAAACGTCCATCAGAAGCCCGCACAACCAAGCATTGAGAGGTCATAGTCACGTTGGCAGCTATATATGGATGGGTCCACGAACCAAACGGCCAGTGGAGCAGGTACCATCTTGACAGGACCCAGCTGCGTCCATGTAGAGTATGCCCTCAAGTTAAATTTCAAAGACTCAAACAACAAAGCAGAGTATGAGGTGCTCATCATTGGACTGCAGTTGATACATTTTTTAGACGCCTTTGACATCAATATATATATATATATATAGTGATTCTCAACTTGTAGTCAAACAAATAACCGGGGACATTGAGGCAAAAGGAGGATCCATGGCCTTCTACCTCGCACTCGCTAAGCATTACCTTTCCAAATTCAAATTTTTCAACATCACCCAAGTGCCTCGCGTCCAGAATTCAAAAGTCGATGCACTCGCTCGCTTAGCTACTGCTCCAATACCAACCTCCCCCGCTCAGACTAGGATCGAGGTCTTTGACAAGCCAAGCATCCACAAAAGCTTCTCTAAAATTCTGCTTATAATGTCCATTGAACCAGAATGGATGGACCAAATTTATACTTACAAGACCACATGCGCCCTCTCCTCTGACAAGGTGGAAGCGCGAACAGTCATAGCACATGCAACAAACTTCAGCATACAGAGCGACAACCTCTACAAACAAGGGAGCACATGGCCAAACCTCAAGTGCCTTACAACTCAGGTATGATGCTCCCTTTTAGAGGAAATCTACAGAGGTGAATAGGGCCACGCAGGCGCCCATTCCATTGCACACAAAGCATTACGCTACAGATTCTGGTGTTCAACTAACCATGCAGATGCGGCATAAATCACAAGCGCTTGCAAAGATTGCCAATTCCATGCACACAAGGTTCACTCCCATGCTGTCCCGCTCTCTATTATCCTATTGTCCATCCCATTTGCTCAGTGGGGTCTGGACTTCACTGGCGAGCTGCCAAAGGTAAAAGACTAATTTCGCTACGTGATACTCATCATCGACTACCACACCAAATTTATCGAGGTAGAGTTACTCGTGAAAATTACAAAGGTCACCAAGTTTCTTTGGCGAATGCTCTTTTGCCGTTACGGTGCTTTAATCAACATCATCACAGATAACAGAACCCAGTTCAACAACCCTGAGTTCATCCAGTTCTGTAAACAATAGGAAACCAGTGTCTGCCACTAGCGAAACACCTTATATTAGAACTCACTCACCCAAGACCTAGGATAAAGGCATTCAACCCTGCCACGAACGGTGAAGGATTGCGTCTGGACTATGACCTTTTGGAGGAGAAACATAACATCGCCCACTTACAGATGATTTAACTTCAAGGAGCGAATCACACGCCTGTATAATCAGCGTGCCTGTGCTTGCCCTTTACAGGTCTGCGACTGGGTGATAAATGATTGGTAAGCGACGGGTCGAAAATGAAGAAACATAGTTACATGCAACACTGCATATCCCCACACAGAGACTGGTAAGTTTGTATCCATTACCAAAGCTCATGACACAAGCTGTAATCGCTTGATGTGAGCCTCTGCTAAACCGTTCTGAGAATGAACATGAGGAATGGGATGTTCAACTTCAATCACAACTGACATGCAGTAATCATCAAAAGATTTTGATGTAAACTCTCATGCGTTGTCCAATCGAATAGATTTGATTGGATGATTCGAGTGATGAGCATGTAGCTTAATCATTTAAGCCAAGTGTTTTACAAATGCAGTATTCCTTGTAGATAATAAAGTAACGTGTGACCATCACGTTGATGGATCTACCAAAATCATGAAATATTTAAATGGTTCGTATTTCAGTTTGATAAGTCCACAAATATTATCTTGGATTCTTTGTAAGAATAGAATATTGTCTGTATTAGCAACAACAAAAGAAGGACGTGCATGTAACATTGCTAAAGAACAAACTTTGCAAAATGAGCGATGTGCATCAGAGATTGCAACACATGAATCTGGTGGGATAACGCATGACGCCACAATAGTATGTTACCGGGATTGTGCTGCACTCATCTTGGAGACCGAGCCAGGATTGAGAGGAGTAGTCTCATCCTCCCCATCTAAACCGATGGATATAGTTTTTCCCACATGCTTCTTCGCTCTGAAGAATGGATGACCATGAGAATTTTTCAAATATTTTGATCATCATATCACGACCTGGATGTCCCAGTCGAAAATGCCAAAGCTTATATAAGTCTGAATCACAGGAAGTCATGTGAGTCACGGTATTGGATTCAATGATCCGAACTGTAGTTATATATAAACCACTAAGAATAGTCGAAAACTTCTCTAGAATGCGCTTGCGGCCACATTTAACAGATGTGATACATAATAGTTGTTTTCCATTCTCACAATATATTTCTAAGTGAAAGCCATTGGTGCGAATATCCTTAGCACTTAACAAGGCTCGATTGGCCTTTGGCGCATATAAGGCATCAGTGATATACGATTTTGTACCATGTGGTAGCAGAAACTCTACTGAACCACGACCTTGAATAACCGACACTGCACCAATCATGGTTTTCACTGATACATCAACAACACCACAATCCGGGTAGAACATTTGATGGATCAAAGAAAAATGTTTTCGATGGATAGAAAAACAGACCCGAGGCATTCCTTCGATGGATTGAAGGAGTGTCTCGATGGGTCACAAATTTCTTAAAACCTACCCGTGGGATACCTTCAATGGATCGTAGTGCAATATCTTAATGGATCGAAGAAACTCAAAATAAAACTTGATTTTTCGATACTGATTTTCGATGGATCAAAGGAGTGTCTTGATGGATAAAAAATTGCAATCAGAGACCCGAAGATCAACTTCGATGGATCGAAGTTGTTTTGTGTATATATTTTTGATGGATCTAAAATTCTCTGAAAACCGACTAGTGGGATAGCTTCGATGGATCGAAGGCTCCCCGAGTCTAAAAACAACATCATTTATTGTGTCTTGTTTTTACCGTATTTATTTTTTGTCATTTTGCCATATATATATATTTGTAAACATCGAACCATACACTAAATGGGTATGAAAAATAACAATCTCAACATTTTCATATACCGAAAAATAGAGAAATTTTCATTACTGCCAACAAATAACAATTACATCATAGATATTCTTATTCGAAAAACAAGCCAAATGTCTTAACAATCATGACCAAAAAGCAAGCCAAAAACAAAACTAAATTTGAAAGATTAGAGAGATAACTGACTTTTACATAGGCTTATTCAAAATTCGGAGTAGCTAATTCCTTCTCCTTTTCCTCTGCAAGAACGAGATTGGTGTCAACCTCCATCTTCACATCTATAGCATAGTTTGACTCTTGAGCCAAGTACTATTTATGCTTCTTGTAGATGTTCTAGATTTCTCTACTAGCACGACACTGCTTGTGCACGTGCTTGTTTGAACCATACTTAAAATAAGTGTATTTTCCATAATGTTGAGACCGTTGACCATAAGGAATTGAACCAGCCTGGTTCTTATTGGAGTTGGCGTTCTGAACTCTATGCTAAGTCAGATTTTGGCTGCGGCCTTGGCCACGCCCACACCCTCCTTTCCTACCACGTGGAGTTTTTCCTCCACGCACACAAGGTTCTGAACAAACAACATTTTTATCTTTTTGGGCATTTCCTCCGGTTTGATAACTCTCAAGCTTTTTAGTACCAGCCGGTCTTGCGTTATTATTGAGAATGATCTCATGATGCCTCTCTCTTTTTAGTTAGGCTATTGATGAGATCACTGAAGACAGTACGTAATCCTCCCATGTTTGTACTCGATCTGGTACTGATTAGCAAGAGTGCTCATAGTGATTGGGAAGGTGTTCAACGACCTTTCAATCATGTCGTTCTCGGACTTTTCCACCCCACAAAAGCTCAACTCAAACTGCAGATCCAACATCGCTTGATTGTAATCTTGGATCTTTGGAAAATTCAGGAGCCTAAGGGCTTTCCACCTGGCAGTCAACTCAGGAAGCTGTACGTCATGCACATTGTTGAAGTTTTGCTTCAGAACATCCCACAATTCCAGGGGATCAATCTTTTTTAAATACTGTTTCTTGAGAGTTGGATAAATATAACGCCTCAAAAATGAGGGTTTGAGCTTTTGATTCATCTGTGGGTGAAATAAGATTTTGTCCAGGTCCAGAGGGTTTGATGGTGTTGGTAAGTCTCTTTCCGAAGAATTTAATTTCCACATCAGAGACCTAACGGTGGTATTCATTTCCTTGAAGATCAAGAATGTCGAATTCAGGCCTAACCAGCTCGTTCGAACTCATCTACAAAATACAAAGAGATTCGATTCGTATCGATTGAAGAACCACAATCACTAATATCAAATTTTTATTGGATAAGATCGTGATCCATGATATATGGTCACAAAAATCGATTATCAACAAACGGTGGACTAAAAACCACACCTAATAACTGTGACAAACCATCACAAAGTATCGATTTCCCTTTCTTTTCAAAACCGTCACATAGTATCCATTTTTCTTCTTGTTTTTCCTTTTCTTTTCTTTTCGATTATCAATAAGCAGATAATTAAGCTAGCTATATAAGTTTGTGTTTCGAACTGATCGTAGTGGTCCTCCTAGCTAGTTAGTTGCTCGGCACCTTCTTAAATGGAAACAACTGTTATTTCGACCATATCATATCGATCGAACTCGTACGTTCATCATAATCATACGTTCTCGATCGATCAAAGAACAAGGACGAAGTCATAACAATGAATCGAAGAGGCTAGCGAGGAATCATTTTCGTTGAGCAGTCGCCTGTCGGCATATTCAATCCTGACAGATTGACGGACTTTGTCATCTTGTTCTTTCGAAAGTTGGTTTGTCGTCCAAAAGATTTTTCTGTATGAATACATGAGATTGAATCACACGTACAAATTGGATATATATTTATCACAACTTGAATCTTAAAACGATTCCCTACCCTAATTTATATAAATCCCTCATTTTTTTAATCAACATTTTTTTCTACAAGTGCATGTACGCCTAATGTTTAATTCACTGTAATGCAAATTATTTAATTTAGTCAAAATATTTGAAGTTTCTTAGTGAAAGCCAGGGCGTTTTGCCTTCTGCTCTACATCCAATTCTTGCCATGAAGGCCATCACCACATGACCGAAGGTGCTTCTAGAAACTTCATGAGGGTGACCTGGATGGTGCGTAAAATAAATGTTTGTTTCCTATTAGAGGAGTGCCAAATTTGCCACAAAAAAATCTTATGGTCTATCTTATATCTACTGTAATATTCAAGACACTACTGGAGGAGGAAATCGGGGCGACGTAGAAAGGTGGTCGCCTCGTATGACTTTTACGTCGCCTCGATTTCTTGTGACCAAAACTACGTCGCCTCGTCTTGTCGCTTCAGATTCATCACGCCACCATTGGGGCGACGTAGATACAATCTACGTCGCTTCGTTTCATTTCACGTGACGTAAATAATGTTACGTCGCTTCAATTGAAGCGACGTATATTGATAACGTCGCTTGAACTGAGGCGACGTAGATTTCTCAATCTACGTCGCTTCATTTTATTTATTTTTAATTTATTTTTCTTTTTTAAATCCATTGAGGCGACGTACATTGATCAATGTACGTCGCCTCCATTTTTTAATATTTATTTTATTTTATTTTTTAATCAATAAGGCGACGTACATTGATTAATGTACGTCGCTTAAATTTATTTAATATTTATTTTATTTTATTTTTTAATAAATGAGGCGACGTACATTTATCAATGTACGTCGCTTCAATTTATTTAATATTTATTTTATTTTATTTTTTGATAAATTGAGGCGACGTACATTGATCAATGTACGTCGCCGAAATTTATTTAATTTTTATTTTTTTTATTTTTTAATAATTGAGGCGACGTACATTGATCAATGTACGTCGCCTCATTTATTTAATATTTATTTATTTTTTATTTAGAAATAAATGAGGCGACGTACATTGATCAATGTACGTCGCCTCAATTATTAAAAAATAAAAAAAATAAAAATTAAATATTATTGTACCAAGTCACGACCTATCACAATTTACAAACACAAAAACGCATTCAAATTGCAGATACGCATTCAACCACAAAAACGCATTCAATCACAAATCAAAACGCTTCATTTATACAAATCAAGTTTACACAAATCAAGTTTATACAAATCCTATATACAGTTTACGAGCCGGGAGGTGGTGGAGGAGCTTGAGGTTGTTGACTCGCAGCGAGATATGATCGCATCAAGGCCTCCATTTCTTGCATCCTTTGGGCGAGCGCACTCGCTTCCGATATGGCCTTCTGCGCCACCTCGCTCGATCTGCGCGCCGCCTCTTTGGCTTCATCGATCTCCTTTTGCATTTGAATTTGGCGTTCGTGGTTTACCCGGGCCCCTCCTCTCGGTTTGGGGTCGCGTGTGAGAGCGCGCCCCACCCCTGTAACGTCGAACAAGAACAAATATTAGTAAACTATATCGTAAACCAAAATAAAGCAAAATGTAAATCGAGATATGCATCGACGGAATCGTTTTGGAGATTTATTACCTCTTATAGAGGTCCCGTGCCTTGAACCCACCTCTTCCTCTATGATATTTATTTGTGTATCAAGAGGAAGAGGCTGGGGTTGGGAAACCTCTTCGCCTTCAACTGGGCCCGCAGCACTATCTTGTTGCGACAAGACTTCATCGAGTCGACGCTTCACTGCCGCCTGCTCAATTAAAATAGATAAAATAAATAATATTACAATTTAGTAGACAAAAATAATTGAAATAACGTAACGTGAACCTACTTGAGCTTACCACTTTCTCAGCCGCATTCCTCTCCGGCTGGTATACGTTAATCCACGTCTGGACGGCAGGCGCTCTATGACCCTCCTTCTCCAACACCTCGCTTCGGTACGAGAGGGCGAGGGATCCCGAATGGTGGTTGAGCTGCTGCTCCTTGTTCTTGTTTCGATTCCCTCGGTTCCGTTCGCACAATCGCTGTCACACACACACAAAAATCATTTTAAAATAAGAACAGATAAACATGCATATTGTTCGAATGTTGGCTACCAAAACTGTAGGTTCGTTTATGAAACTCACCAAGTAAGCAGGGTCTTCGAAGTGGGATTTTAACCACACCCATTGGTCTGCCCTCCCGAGAAACTCTGCCGGAGTCTCCTGGCTGACGTGGAGATAATGTTGATGGCAATCGTACTTCCAATCCTTATAGATTGTTTGCGCCGTCCTATCAATGAAGTTCCACATCTCCACATCAGTCGCCGGGATGTCGTAGTTCGTCTAGCACAACACATTTAAATTTCGTTATGTAAAAATTATATTTACATTTACTACAAGTATGTAAGTAAGCTCGGAGTCCAGCAAGTATACCTCAAGACTCCGGCCGACGATATCGCGATGCAAATCGCTAAGTCCCAAGAAGCTAGATGCAAGCATTGGAACTTTTCCGCGGATGATGCTACCGATGTCTCGGCACATCAGACTCCGCATTTCCCTCGTCGCCGGCCCCGCATGCCTCGTAGAGTAAGCGACTTGTAGTCGCCTATTGTTGTTCATCCGGACGAGGTACTCCGTCTTCGTCCCGACAACGACTCCGCGTTGTTCCGTCGTCGGGTCTCCGGTTGCCATGTCGACCATGTCGGGGAGTTTGGTCTTCTTGCACCGGATGCTGAGGGCGGGAGACTGCTGTGACGCCGTAGTGGCGTCGCTGCTGTCATCCTGTCCTTGCGGAATCGCATCCTCAAGCTCAGGGGCGGGCGTTAACTGCGGAGCTTCTGGATTCGACCCGTTCACCGATTGTCCCGTGGGGCAACCAGACCCGGAAGCCCCATCTCGGCTGAATGCTCGCCACCCCGCCTCCGCCGCCTCCGCAGCTGCCGCCTCCGCAGCTGCCGCCGCGGCCGCCGCTTCCGCTTCACGTCGCTGCATCAACGCTTTCCTTCTCTTGTATGCAGTCTCTCCGGGAGCCATTCTTTTATTACTAAACTGTTATTTTTAATTAGATGTTAAAACTAAACTATTCTGTTTGGGATTCAATAGAGTAAACCAGAAAATGATCTTCATATATAGAACTAATTTATTTAACTAAACTAAAATCTACAAATGACTATTTATTTAACTAACATTCTTTTATACATGCAGGCAATATTGAACTGTCAAGTACTAGTAACACATGCTCTTTCATCAATCCTAATATCCCAGAAATAGCAGCTAACAAACAAAAATAAGAATTAGTATAAAACACAAACCCTTAATCATTACGCATATGTTTTCATTTAACCAAACCCTTAATCATTATCACAAAACACATTAGACTTCATCATCATCACAAAACACATTACAATGAAGCATGTTAGGAGACAATCATCCCGATATACATTCAGAATCATCATCATCATTTTCAATCACATTCGGAATCATCATTATCACAAACCATCCAACATATGCAACATACATAACCATCCAACATTTCATACCAACATTTCATACCAACATTACATAACTATTCAAACCATCTCCAATACATAACCGGCAACTCAATGTTTGACACTAATTCATACTCAACTCACAACCATCTTCGAAAATGAACCAAACAGTGTGATCAAAACAACATAAAACATGGTCAATTTGACACTAATTCATCAACCCCAGTTTTCTTTCTCAAAACTCAATCCTCTGCATAAATCAAACTAAACCCTCAAGCCCCTCACAGATTGGAAACACATAAATCAAACTAAACCCTCACAGATTGGAAACACATTCAAAACAAATTACCAAAACAGATTTCAATGAAAACCACAAAAGCCTACTACTTACCTTTCTCACTGGGATTTGAGGACAGCCCTTCTCGACGGAGTCTACCACAAAAGCGTCACGTTCTACATAATCAAATACCAAAACAGATCAGTTCTACACAATGAAAACAGATCAGTTCTACTCAATTAATCAATACAAGTCTACAAATATTGAAACTTCCTATCCTTGTAAACTAGCTACAACCATATAAAATAAAAAGCCGTCTTGATCACAACCAAATCAAACCAGATCAAACAACTCATTAACTCAACCACCAATCATTTCCAGCAACAACAGTAGTACAGTACATTGAAACCATGTGCACTTACATCAATATAAACCAAAGTAGCCAGAATTGTAATTCATCAAGGTCTTCATGCTCAAGACTCAACAGAACTAATCATAACACTCTTTACGCAGAAACATATACATCAAATTTCGATCAAGATACTAATCATCAAGACTCTAAAGTTTCCCTTTCCAATTTACCACACAAATATCTACATCATTACCCATTACAGTACATCAAGAAGGTACACAACCATTGTACAACAGAACCTCTCATAAGTAACATCAACCAAAGCAGAAGAGTGAAACACCCAATTCGTCAAAACAGCATAACTTAATTTCATACCAAACATGAACAAAAGCAAGAACAAACAACAATTGAATCAAAACATATGCAACCCAATCATCCAACATTTCAGTAACAACACACAACACATAATCATAACATGGTTTCGAAATAGAATGAGAATGGAGAGAGAGTGAGAAGAGAGAGAGAGAGAGAGACGAACCAGTGATTAGGGAGGGGGAGGAAGAAGAAGCTTTCGGGATTAGGGCTTTGGGTTGAGATGGAGGGGTTTGTGGGTTATGGAGGGGTTTGTGGGTTGAGATGGGTCGATTAGGGGTTAGGGATTTGTGGGTTAGGGATTTGGGGGCGCGGCGCGAGGAAGAAGAAGAAGATTGGACGAAATGAAAAGAAGAAGAGAGAAACTGTGATTCTGGGATTATAAAGCCAACGAGGCGACGTAGATTGCATTCTATGTCGCTTCGATTAATTAATGACATTGAGGCGACGTATATTGATCAATATACGTCGCCTCAGTTTATTTAATTTATAATTAAATTAAATAAACTGAGGCGACGTATATTGATAAATCTATGTCGCCTCAGTTATTCAAAAATATAAAAAAAAATTAAATCCCTTGAGGCGACGTAGATTGATCAATCTATGTCGCCTCAGTTTATATAATTTAATTATAAATTAAATAAATTGAGGCGACGTAGATTGATCAATCTATGTCGCCTCAGTTATTCAAAAATATAAAAAAAAATTAAATCCCTTGAGGCGACGTAGATTGATCAATCTATGTCGCCTCAGTTTATATAATTTAATTATATAATTAATTACATTGAGGCGACGTAGATTGATCAATCTACGTCGCCTTAGTTATTCAAAAATATAAAAAAAATTAAATCCCTTGAGGCGACGTAGATTGATCAATATATGTCGCCTCAGTTTATATAATTTAATTATAAATTAAATAAATTTAGGCGACGTAGATTGATCAATCTACGTCGCCTTAACATATTTTTTATGTTATTCCTGCAAAATTTTATCAATTTATTTATTATGTTATTTTAGGGTTTACACACATCCATACAAAATTTATACACAATCATTTTTCCCCTTACTGTTTCTGAGTCTGCAAACTGTTTCCTACTACTTTTTTATAGGGAATCACGGGGTATGAGGAATTTTTTCCCTTACTGTTTCTTACTGTTTCTGAGCCATGCAAACTCATCTTGGTTATATGATTCATCATGATTCACCATGATTTAAATGAATTCACCATGATTCACCATGATTCACCATGGTTCATCATGATTCACCATGATTCACCATGATTCATCATGATTCACCATGATTCACCACGATTCACCATAAATTATACTTTAAAGAAAATACGAATTTAGGTTTCAAATTCATAATAAAATTAGTTTAGTCCTCGTCTTCGTCCTCCTCCTCCTCCTCCTCCTCCTCCTCCTCCTCGGCTTCGTCCTCGTCCTCCTCCTCTTCGTCTTCGTCTTCGTCCTCGTCCTCGTCCTCGTCCTCTTCCTCGTCCTCGTCATCGTCTCCTTCTTCGTCCAAAAGTAGTTGAAAATCTGGGTAAAATTGTATCACCGTGGGAGTGTCCTCTTGGTAAGGCTCGAATATATGATCTCCTGTACGGGCTATGTTTTCATCTATGGCCAAAACTTCGGCGCTGTAGACATTGCGGTGCGACATCTCTTGTACTACCTTCCAAGTACCACCAGCCTTTGGATCGTCTATGTAGAATACTTGTTTTGCTTTGGTTGCAATTATGAAGGGTGAATCCTCATAGTAACTGTTGTTTGTATTCACTGATATCAGTCCATGATCTTTTATAAGGGTGTCAAGATCTTCAGGGTCCTCGGAGTTGTGCCATGTGCACTTAAACAACACCACTGGCATACGGCCTGCATATAATACTTCGACCACGTAGTTAACATGGCCGTAGAACTTGGATGAACCCATGTCTATCATGACACCGCTGTTTTGAGTCACGGTTCTTTGATCTCTATCAAACGCAGTGAACTTGACACCGTTCACATAACACGACTTATAAACCCGACATTGCTGAGGTCCTTGAGCTAATGACTTTATTCCTGCAACCAAGCTCGGGTCCGAGTTTTTTTCTTTAAGGGACACCTGAGAGATAAGTGTTAAGAGGAGTTAAAGATAAGTGTTATAAACCCTCAAAGAACCTTACAAGAATTAATAGGCATATGTACCCATGTTAAGAACCATCGAAGATAACTCCTCCGACGACGAAGCTCGTCGAAATCTTCACCATTTTTAGCCTCGAACCTTCTGAGATGTTCTTCTAGGTAAGGTTTGACTTCGTCTGTTTCCACCAAGACTTGCCAGTGAGCCTCAGCAGTCTCTGCCTCAGTCAACCTGAACTGGCGACGAGTCTCGATAATATCTGGTCTTACTAAGAGTGAAACACAGCTGACATTCCACCCAGATATGGAAGTGTCGATATCTTCGTTGTCCATCCGTCTGAGATAAGCCTTACAATACGTCACCGACTCATGTACGAGGTACTGTTCAGCAATACTACCTTCCGGGTAACGTGTATTCCTCATTGACTTTTTATATTTTCCTAATTGCCTGCAAAAACACCACTCAAGATTAGTACAATATTTTCCTAATTGCCGACATATTACACAAGATTAGTAGGAATCAATATTAGTACAAACATAATTTCCTAATATTAGCAATAACAAAAAATTTTACCTTTCAATCGGATACATCCATGTATAGTGTACTGGACCTGTAAGGAATACTTGTTCGGGCAGATGAACCATGAGATGAACCATAGATGTAAAAAAATGTGGAGGAAATATGAGCTCCAAATTGCAGAGAATCATCACTATCTCAGTTTCCATGTCACGCACAACCTCCTTCTTAAGCTCCCTACTGCATAGTTGACGAAACCAATTTGACAGTGCTATCAATGGCTTGACAACGTTTTCTGGCAGGAACCCTCTTATAACCACAGGCAGAAGACGTTGAAGCAAGACATGGCAATCATGCGTCTTCAATCCATAAAACTGTGACTGGGAACTTATTTTCACCTTACTTCTCAAACTACCTGCATAACCAAGAGGATACTTAACATCCCTGAACCACTGGAACACATCTTCTAGATCATCCTTTTTAACTAAAAAAGGTGCATGAGGAACTTTCCCCGTAGCCAAGTCACCCGCTCTTTGCCACTGGTTTTTTCGCACATTCCTCTTCTTCAAAGCAGCGCGAGCTTTTGGACCATCCTTAGACTTCGATTCAATCGAAAAAATGGTTCCAAGGATGTTGTCACACACATTTTTTTCAATGTGCATGACATCTAGGCAATGTCTGATCTTCAATGATGACCAATACGGCAGCTTCCAAAATATGCTTTCGTGAGTCCAACACTGTCTGTTATTCGGATTGTACGGCACCTTCAAGTCTTCATGTTGGCTAAGAATAGGGTAAACGTTTGACCTAACGTCCTCCAAAATTTCATCTCCACTCTTACGATAGGGTCTTCCGCCAAACTCCTCCTTCCCGTTAAATGCCTTGCTCAATCTCCAAGGGTGATCCTGGTGGAGCCATTTTCGATGACCTTCATAAACTATCCTCCCACATATATGCTCTGAAGTTAGCTCATCTAGACAGATTGGACATGCCTTGTACCCTTTCACAGTTGACCCCGCAAGCATCCCTAAACCTGGAAAGTCGCTAATAGTCCACATTACCGCTGCCTTCATCAAGAACACCTCATTGTCTACTCGATCAAAAGTATGGACTCCAACGACCCATAAATGTATTAGCTCCTCGATCATCGGCTCAATGAGTACACTAAGGCACTTTCCGGGAGATTTAGGGCCTGGAATCAACACTGATAACATGTTATATTCCTTCTTCATGCACATTGATGGTGGTAGATTGTACGGCATCACAACAACGGGCCATGTACTATGCAAAGTTCCCATTGTTCCGAATGGATTGAAACCGTCTGTTGCTACTCCAAGGCGCACATTCCTGCAGTCCCGTGCAAAACCTGGAAAAGTTCTGTCAAAATGTTGAAATGCTTCTCCGTCAGCTGGGTGGCTGAGGCTACCAGCCACGCATATCCGCTCCCCCAGCCATCGCATATGCTTGGCAGTGTGTGGGGACATAAACAAGCGCTTCAACCTTGGTGTTAGAGGGAAGTTACGAATTATTTTTTTGGGAATATCATTCGTATTTGGCTTATATCTTTCTGAATAACACACTGGACAAATCCTCTCGTTTACAAGCGCCCTCCTGAACAACACACAGTTAAACTCACACGCATCAATTCTTTCGTAACCCAGTGAAAGATCACTCAAGATTTTTTTTATTCTCGAGTATGAACAGGGGAATGTGTGCCCTTTAGGAAGAAGTTTATTAATGTAAATACATAAAGAGTCAACACTTGTGTCCGACCATCCATTTTCATTTTTCATTTCCATTGCATCTAATATGGCACTCAAAACAGTTTCCTCACTGCCTTCATATAATGGGGTCTGTGACTCCTTCAATAATCTATCGTACTTTTCATAATCATCGTCTACCATGTCATTGAAGTTCATGCCCGAATTATCTTCCACAAATTGTTGGGGTGCATCTGCATGGTATCCAGGATAATAGGGATATGCATCATGTAGAATCTCCAACTGCGGGTTCACTGAAGGACCGGCACCACTAGAAGGACCGACTCTGTCTTGAAGCCACTGTCTTCGTTGACTGAGCATTGCTGGTTCACCAGAAACTTCCCCGTGAAGGTGCCAGACTGTATAAGTAGGACTCATACCACTGTGTGATAAGTGATGATACATGACATCCATAGTAACCTTGAACGGACCGTTCTTACAACGTTTGCACGGGCAGAAGTAATAATCGGCTCCGTTACTATGTAGCCGGGCAAAATTCATGAACTCGAATATGCCGTTGATGTACCTTGGATCAGCACGATGATATGTCATCCAAGTTTTGTCTGGGAGTCCGTCCATGTTTCCTGTCAACATAAACAATCAATATGAACAAAGTTACCACGCCACAGTTGCGATTCAACCATCTTCGCCTTATGCCTCCGGGTTGGGTCCTATCCCCTTCAGGGGAACACGACATTTGTCAACGCTTTTGCACCCATGCGTTTCAGCTCCAGTTTAGGGAAATTTTGGCAGCATCTCCCTACAGTTCCCCGAGTGCACACATATCTAAATAACCTAATTTGCACTCGGGGAACATTTAAAGGAGACACTGTCGAAACCATATCCCAAAACTGAAACTGAAATCACACGAATAGCAAAAGGATCAATGGTACAACGCATTTGCAACCATTAAATAAACACTTAACAATCAACAAAAACGCATAAACAATTAAAACCCTTTTGTGTAGATGTAGCATTGGTAAATAGGGTATCGTTCTTAACCGGGGATTGAGGGTGCATGCATATTTACGCTAAGGTTTGAAAGGGGGGTTTGAAAGTTGGTTATTTATAATCTACGAAAATAAAGAAAGAAAATGGTTAGTAAACATATAGAGAAATCCTAGGTTCTATCATGCTTCACTCATAGACAAGTAGAAAACAAACAAGAACAAAGAACCCTAAACATGCTTACTAAACCGAAAATAAACACTAAACTATTATATACATGTGATCGACTCATTCTTTCATCCTTTGCCGTTTTATACCTAGACTCCCTAAGTGTCAACGAAATTCCTAACTTCAATCAAAACACACACACATGCTTATAATTGAACAAGACAGCAACCAAAGCGAGCTAACTCTCTAATCCAATTTTATCTTTGTTATTAGTTCGTGAAACATGCTTAAAAGAGAACCAAAGCGAGTATCTACTTAAAAACAGTTTCAAGCATTAAGAACATATAAGCACACACATGTATTCGAATCAAAGTTAAAAACACATGGAAGAAACTTAGAAGAATTTAGAAATATAAAGCCTCTTATCAAAACTTGTTCTCAAAATACAAACAAAGGAAATCCAAACAAAAACCGAAACAAAATAAAAAGGGGTCATGTTACACTTTTAGACTCCGTGAAAGCGCACCGCAAATCTTCAAGTGTAGCTACTCCTTAGTTGATGACGAGCCCAAGAATTCCCAGCCAAAGCGAGCAAAGTCCTTCTTGAGGTGGAGGAGAGTGTTTACGGGATGAAGTTGGTGGTGTTTCGGGTTTTGAGGGGATGGCCGAGTGTTTGGAGGTTGAGGAGCTGATCTTTGGCAAGCTTAGAAGTCTAGAATGAGTGATGAGGATGAATGAGTCGAGCTCCCCTTTATATAGGAGAAGAGTAGGGCTTTTCCTACCAAAACAAGACTTTCCTTATGTACCCGGGCAAATCTGACAGTCTGTCTTCAAACGCGTTTTCCCGGAGTTTCAGATCTTGGAAAATTCCGATTCTTGTTTCATTGGAAAGCTTATTCAAAGGGCTATAAAATCCATATAAGGAACGCCATATTTGGAATTGAATTGGATTTACTACGGATTTTAGAAGTTAAGTGACCTGGCTGCCCTGTTTTCTTCTTCTTCAAGGAAAAGGAAATCTTCATATCTTCAAATCTTGCATTCCTTATTCCCTAATAATTCTTGGCCGAATATACCATATTCTTGCACATATTTTGGCCCTCAAATCAGGTATTTATCTTCATGGAATATCCTCCAAAATTCGTCCATTATATGCTCCATATATTCCGCCATATTTGCTCTTTCCTGGGTCGCGCAGGAGAAATGTCTTCATCTTTTTGTCCACCATTTTGGTATCCATTTATTTTGGCATTTGGTCTTCAATTCTTGACACCATGTGGGAAAGCATTTTAGTAACCATTTGAAGACCATTCCTCGGACCATTTCTTCTCCGAAATTAGGAACTTCCTCCTTAGCACGCTTTTAGCTCCAAAACGCCTCCTTTATTATTTTCTCCTTTATTTCTACCTAAAAGCATAAAGTAAGTAAGAAATGATAGTACTAAGGTCAAAACAAAGCTAAATGTAAAGAGAAAGACGTTAAGAATCAAGCATAAAATGCATAGATCAAATTCCCCCACACTTAGACTTTGCTAGTCCCTAGCAAATACTAAATAAAAGAAAGACTAAAAATATAGAACCAACGTTAGAGCTAACCTCCACGTTGAACAAATCCCATGGACTCAAATAAATAAATACAACTTCTAAGCCCTTAGCAAAATTTGTCTCAGAAATTTTCTTAAGTATATGGCGATGGAGTCACAAGATTTTAGAATTTAAAGTTCAACAATTTTCGATAGATAAGAGAAATATGATCATGTCATGAACAAGTAGGACTTGGAGAAAACAATGGTGAAGTTAAAGCTATGCATGTTTCGAAAAAGTTTAAATCAATCTCACATGGATGCACTCATCATATTTTCTCTCATGAAAAGAGGTTCACTCAAAATATATATGCATTTTATCGAAATACCTCATAATTACTTGCACAAATGAACCAAACCATATGCTTACTCATGTAACTTACTCAACCAATCGAAGGCTACTCATCTTAAGGATCATAAAGGACTTTAGAAAGGTTGTAATGGGGCTAAGGCTAAGGCATTCGAAATTTAGATAAGTGGTGGTGTAAAAACGTTCCAAAGACTTAGTTTAGCACTTAGAATCCTTCAAATTCGTGGCTCATCCTCTCCACACACTTCCTTGTGTCAAACTTCAAGATCGGGGGCCAATTTTCATCTTTTTGGGCCCTAACTTCATTCTCAACTTCCTTTGAGCTTTATGAACAGGACAAAGGCCATATTTCTTCACTTTTGGGCCTTCAATTCGTAGCAATCTCCAGATTCATAAGTATAGGGGACATTAATCCAAACTTATACAATCTAAACACAATGCCTCGAGATCTTTATACATTTTTCTTCTATTTCTTTTTTTATCTCGAAAATTTTGGCATTCAAATACAAAATTTGTTGGACAAGTCTATCCCTATACACACATCTTTTCATCATCTTCACGCCACTTTTATTGTGCTAGCTTCGAAATTCTTCACCAAGTCTTTTAGAACAAGGGTAGGAACTCTACACTAGGCTAAGTGTTTAGATATAATGTGGTAATGAAAGAAAGGCTAAACGTGGGCTCAAATGGGTTAATCTAGGGGTGTCGCAACTCGTGCGCACAATGGGACACAAGGCCATTTGGTTTAGTGGTGGTAACCTAATTTGCCTTTAATCATATCCAAAATCAGAGCATATATCAACTTAAAAGCGTTGTAAATCTACATGAGTAAGTTCTAGTAATCTCTAGTTCATTAAAATCTATGGCAAGTAATTAGATGAAGCATGTTTTGTTTTTGAGACACCATATGCACGAAATTCACTCTCAAATGAAGTAATGTAGGCTCAAAAACTCACTTTTAGGTTTGTATGATTTAAAACTTATTCTAACATGCGAAATCTATACCATGTTTAATCAAACCATATCCACTACATGTTATGACAATCAAAATATCTCACTTATCACACGAAAACAGTTTTGTGCTTATTCATCGCCATATGTATTCTTTTTCGGTCCATTTTCATCATAGACTAACTAAGGGCATCCTAAAAATGAAAAAAGACTCTTTAAAAACCTTAAGCTAAATAGAAAGACATAAAATAATTTTTTTTAGGGCATCATCCGCCGGAAAGTTCCATTGTCCGCCCGGTTTTATGATTTTAAGACTCAAATAAAGTTGTAAACCCCTCCCCCACACTTAAACTCTACATTGTCCTCAATGTATTTAAGGGAATCATAGAATTTCGTATGAAGGGAGAGACCCACGAAAATTTTAGCTAAGGAAAGTAAATAAGCAATGAAATTAAAAAGATAAGGGAGGAGAGAACAAAGCCTTGGCGATTTCCTCCATTGGGTTGCCTCCCAACAAGCGCTTGTTTTTTTAACGTCTTACAGCCTAGACATGATAGTTCTTCATTTGTGTGAGAGGGCTGGATTGGGTCCTCAAGCCGTGAATCTTTAATGATGTCTTAGTGTTGTTGAGCTGCCTCTTCCACCATATCCATTGAAAATATGGCATGTACACTTGCCGCGGGAACCTTCATGGCATCTAATATGTTGAATTCGATCTTTTCTCCATCAATCTCCATGGAAAACGTTCCCTCAAACACATCTATCTTCGTTCTTGCAGTCCTCATGAAAGGTCGTCCAAGAAGCAATTGTGTGGTATTCAAAGGACTCTCCTCCATGTCAACAATGTAAAAATCCGCTGGAAAAATCAGGTTGTTGACTTGCACAAGAACATCTTCAACGTATCCCCTAGGATACTTATGCGAACGGTCGGCTAGCTGAATGATGACGTTATCTTGTTTGAGCTCGCCTAAATCCATGGATGCATATAAGTAATAAGGCATTACGTTGATGGATGCACCAAGATCTAGCATAACATCTTCGAATTTGTTGTCACCAATCACGCAAGGAACAGAAAAGCTCCCCGGATCCTTCAATTTGGGGGGTAACCGACGCTGTAAAACCGCTGAAACGGTTGCATTCACCTTCACAACCTCCTTCGCTCTCGTTTGCCTCCTTTGGGTGCATAACTCTTTGAGAAATTTATCATAGATAGGCACTTGCTTTATGCACTCGATCAATGGCAGATTTACTTGCACCTTCCGAAAGATGTCCAAGATGTCTTCGTATTGATCATCTCTCTTAGATTTCGTCAATCTATGTGGGAATGGTGCACGAGCAAACGAAGCATTAGTATTAACCAAACTTGAAGGGATAGAGTTAATACCTTTGGTTGGGGCAGGGTGTGACGATGAAGGTTGTGCCTTAGTGGCGTGAGGAGCCACATTCTTCTCGGCTTCTTTAGTAGCCGGATCTTTTTCTAAGTCCTCCTCAAAATAGTGTTAGTATCAAAAAAAATATACAAGTAATGCAAGACACTAACCAAAAACGTTGAAAATTAAAAGAAAGCAAGAAAAACACACAAAATCACACCAAAAACAAATCACACGAAGAAAAACAAACCAAAAACACACCAAAAACACACGAAAGCTGTAAAACACTAAGTTAAGACACTTCAAGAATTGTAAACGTGAATGCAAGGCTTTAGACTCCCTAAAATGAATGCAAAGTTGATAGAATAAGTTAAGATTCAATTTACACGTTTTCTGCAAAATTAGGCATATTTACAATGCAAAGATTTAGAAACATATATATATATACAAGTAGAGTAATGCAAGCACACCACGTTTCATTCAAATTCATGCTCAAAACAATTAAATCGTCATTCAAATGCATCAAACAAGAACCTAAGTGAAATATGAAGTGAATGCATAAGAGAAAATGTTAGAACCTGCAGAAAACACACAAAGTTACGTGCTAAATACATGATGCAACGTGACCATACGTTTGGCCTCATGTCCCTAACTTCACTTAGGTTAGGGTACCCGGTGATGAAATCCGAGCATCACAAAGCCGCCGGTAGGTTATGCAAGCTAATGCAACGTGGTTAGTTCTTTACAAGTTTTAATGCACACGAAATTTTACAAGTAATATGCACAAGTATTTTTGTTCATTGATTTTCGCCTTCAATTTAAAGAGAATACGTTCGTTTAGCCTTTAGGTCTTTCATTGGACGTGCGACCCGCGCGATAAAATGTACATTCTCAATCAATCGGCCTTGGTTCAATCGAAAAACATGGCCAGTTGGGGATAGAGATAACGCGAGAGGCAGGACTAATTTCGACGATGCATCCCGAGGCTTACCGATCATGGAAAGTAGATTTAGTCCTTGTCTTCTTTGGGCAACTTTAATAAGCTTGGCCAGTTGGCAAGAGAGACCACGAGAGGCAGGACCGATTTGAGATCTCGGATCCAGAACCCGTCATAGAAACCGTCACCTTCTAGACACCAAGTTACCAAAGATTTCTTACTCAAAGACAAGTATTCATCCACTCACCGGATCATTGGTATATACTCCATTGATGCAAGTCTTTCTTAGATCCAGAACCTGTCACCAGTCATAACCCGTTTCTAGACACCATGTCCGACATTCAGCCAAAATCTCGAGAAAGACATTCCCTCAAGTTCTTGTAGACTCCGCCCTCGACCTCATGTCCATAACTTCACTTAGGTTATGGTGTGCGGTGATGAAATCCACACATCACGAGGGGTTAAGGAGATAAACAAGGAAAAGAGGCGCCATCTATTCCAATGAGTGAGACTTTAATCAACCAAACTTGCGTACTCAATGTAAATCGAAGACTTCCTTTAATATGTACCTATTTACATGGCTGCAAAACAAAAGGTTAGAATGAAACGTATTATGAACATGTATAAAAATTTCGACACTTTACATATATATATACAGACTTATTTACACAGATTCACATATTTACAAGCATAAACACACAATTCTTTACAATCCCCGGCAACGGCGCCAAAATTGGTACAACGCATTTGCAACCATTAAATAAACACTTAACAATCAACAAAAACGCATAAACAATTAAAACCCTTTTGTGTAGATGTAGCATTGGTAAATAGGGTATCGTTCTTAACCGGGGATTGAGGGTGCATGCATATTTACGCTAAGGTTTGAAAGGGGGGTTTGAAAGTTGGTTATTTATAATCTACGAAAATAAAGAAAGAAAATGGTTAGTAAACATATAGAGAAATCCTAGGTTCTATCATGCTTCACTCATAGACAAGTAGAAAACAAACAAGAACAAAGAACCCTAAACATGCTTACTAAACCGAAAATAAACACTAAACTATTATATACATGTGATCGACTCATTCTTTCATCCTTTGCCGTTTTATACCTAGACTCCCTAAGTGTCAACGAAATTCCTAACTTCAATCAAAACACACACACATGCTTATAATTGAACAAGACAGCAACCAAAGCGAGCTAACTCTCTAATCCAATTTTATCTTTGTTATTAGTTCGTGAAACATGCTTAAAAGAGAACCAAAGCGAGTATCTACTTAAAAACAGTTTCAAGCATTAAGAACATATAAGCACACACATGTATTCGAATCAAAGTTAAAAACACATGGAAGAAACTTAGAAGAATTTAGAAATATAAAGCCTCTTATCAAAACTTGTTCTCAAAATACAAACAAAGGAAATCCAAACAAAAACCGAAACAAAATAAAAAGGGGTCATGTTACACTTTTAGACTCCGTGAAAGCGCACCGCAAATCTTCAAGTGTAGCTACTCCTTAGTTGATGACGAGCCCAAGAATTCCCAGCCAAAGCGAGCAAAGTCCTTCTTGAGGTGGAGGAGAGTGTTTACGGGATGAAGTTGGTGGTGTTTCGGGTTTTGAGGGGATGGCCGAGTGTTTGGAGGTTGAGGAGCTGATCTTTGGCAAGCTTAGAAGTCTAGAATGAGTGATGAGGATGAATGAGTCGAGCTCCCCTTTATATAGGAGAAGAGTAGGGCTTTTCCTACCAAAACAAGACTTTCCTTATGTACCCGGGCAAATCTGACAGTCTGTCTTCAAACGCGTTTTCCCGGAGTTTCAGATCTTGGAAAATTCCGATTCTTGTTTCATTGGAAAGCTTATTCAAAGGGCTATAAAATCCATATAAGGAACGCCATATTTGGAATTGAATTGGATTTACTACGGATTTTAGAAGTTAAGTGACCTGGCTGCCCTGTTTTCTTCTTCTTCAAGGAAAAGGAAATCTTCATATCTTCAAATCTTGCATTCCTTATTCCCTAATAATTCTTGGCCGAATATACCATATTCTTGCACATATTTTGGCCCTCAAATCAGGTATTTATCTTCATGGAATATCCTCCAAAATTCGTCCATTATATGCTCCATATATTCCGCCATATTTGCTCTTTCCTGGGTCGCGCAGGAGAAATGTCTTCATCTTTTTGTCCACCATTTTGGTATCCATTTATTTTGGCATTTGGTCTTCAATTCTTGACACCATGTGGGAAAGCATTTTAGTAACCATTTGAAGACCATTCCTCGGACCATTTCTTCTCCGAAATTAGGAACTTCCTCCTTAGCACGCTTTTAGCTCCAAAACGCCTCCTTTATTATTTTCTCCTTTATTTCTACCTAAAAGCATAAAGTAAGTAAGAAATGATAGTACTAAGGTCAAAACAAAGCTAAATGTAAAGAGAAAGACGTTAAGAATCAAGCATAAAATGCATAGATCAATCAACAAAGTCATGTTCACCTAAAGTGTCCAAAAATGGGACAATTCGAGAATCAACAACTCAACTCGATCAACTAGATGAGTTGTTAATTCTCAAACGGGAGTTCTAAGTTGATAAACACCACAATTATATATAGTCATAATACTAATAACACTACTAATTAAGGCTCGAATACACATAATCTACACTAATCATCAATTAATTTCACTAAATTTAACCAAATTTCAAACATTAATCATGAACCCATAACATGATTTATCACAATTCAATGCTTAACACACTAAAACTACAACATAATACCAAATTCAATTCAACTTCAAACATTTCACCAAAACTTCAATTTCACTTCTAATTTAACATATTATGGTCATAAAGAGGGTTAAAGAGATACAAATCAAACTAACCTTACTCAAGAATCAAATCAATGGCAAGAACAACCTTCTTTCTCAATTTCCTCTAATTTCTCCCCAAAATCGCCCAAAACAGCTGCAGAACGAAATGAAACTGTTTTTCTAAACTTTTCACTTTATGAACGGGTTGACTTTAAGAAGAAGAGTAGATCCAGATTTTAAAAAAACGAGGCGACGTAGATTGATCAATATACGTCGCCTCGTTTTCATTCCAAGTGACCAAACTAATCTACGTCGCTTAGATTAAAAACGAGGCGACGTAGATTGATCAATCTACGTCGCCTCGTTTTGAATCTAAGCGACGTAGATTAGTTTGGTCACTTGGAAAGAAAAACTAGTCGCCTCAGTTTTTTGAAGCGACGTACTTCAATATACGTCGCACCAATTTTTTGAAGCGACGTAATTTTTGTCAAAGGTATTTTACGTCGCCTCGTTGAAAATCGGAGCGACGTAGAAATGTAACTACGTCGCCCCGATTCCTTTCTCCAGTAGTGAGAGCCAGGTAGATATATAGATAGATCATAGATGCTTTGTATTTAACGTTATATTTTTAGGTTTACAAGTCGTATTTATTGTCTTTCTGGAAATGCAACGATGAAGCGAAGAAGCTCCATGTCAAGGTGTCAACTAGCTAGTGAGAAATAAGTGGTACAGATCGAATCTCAGACTAAAACCAAAGCAAGAAGGTGAATTCGTTTTCATTAATTACTTATTTACCAGGGAATTTTTTTTTTTAAATATTTTTTGTCTCTATATGACTATTTGCTTGGTGTGTAGTGTGTTAGACAATTATACAGAACACAAATAGACTTTACATAATGCCCTGTCCCATTCGGAAGGACCAAGACTTAAAACTTTTCATGGTCTAGCTAATTGTTCACGCGTACGTACTTCAACTTGATAATAATAACATGAATACCAAAACTTGATAATACGTATATAAATATATACAACTCCAACCTCTGTCAATCATGAATACCAAAACTTCTGAATTTCCCATCCTCAACTTTCTACCCGGCTAGCTGTAACATTCATATATACCATTAAACCAAATTTGGCCATATCGAGTGAAACACCGGCCGGTGTCTCTTTGATCGAGTAGTTATTTCTTCAAACCTTTGCTTCTGTGTCTTTCACTTATTATTTAGCAAGTTCCTTGCTGATTTTGTCATTCTCCGATCAAATGGCTGAACTTGCCGCTCCTCTGGCACTGGCCTTGGTTGATACGGTGATGAGGATCTACCAGCACAAAAGCACCCACCGTAAAACTACTATAGAAGTTGATCTTGGAAAAGCTCTAAATTGTTTGAGGAGGATGGAAGCTTATATTGAGGACTCATCACAACAATTTCATGAAAGTAGCTCTCAAGCTCTCGACACTCGAGTGAAAGAAGTACAAGAATTGGCTTATGAAATTGCAGATCCTCTCGACAAGTTCATGCTTAAGAATCCACATCACATTCATAGCAACATAGTCACCGAGAAGATGCACGACGTTGCTCATATTGTTTCAAACAAGAGAGCAAGCAAGGAGCTGTCCACCAATATTAATGGAGTTTTTTAAAAAATGGAGCTAATTCCACTACTAGATAGTGTATGTTCTCATGGTCCTGCCCGAAGTCGCCCAAGTTCCAGCACTGGTATGACACACCACAACCATGTTCTTGAAGAAGAAATAGTAGGCTTTGAAGAGCTTGAAAAAAAACTCTTTGAACAGCTGATTACAGGAGACTCAAGCCTTACAAAAATTTCTATTCAAGGCCCTGGCGGTTCAGGCAAGAGCACCCTCGCAAAGAAGGTTTATAACAACAAGCAGGTCCAAGAGTTTTTTGACTGCCGAGCGTGGGTTGATATGCCACGTTCAGTAATACTTAGTGAGCTGTTTCAAATCATCCTAAGCAAATTCAAGATGAAGAGGCAGAAAGCACCACTGCTTCACGGAGAAAATGATGATGCAAAAGCTCAACTGAGTCAATATTTGCAGAAAAAGAGGTTTTTGGTTGTTTTAGACAACGTCTGGAGCGAAGAAGATTTGAAATGCGTTGTAAACGCATTTTCAGATGGTCATGAGGGCAGTAGAATAATCATGACTACTCGCAATTGTGATGTAGTTAGTTCTCTTTCCTCGAAGTTATATGTTCATGATTTGAGCAATGGGCTACCTTGGGAAAAAGCGGTGGACCTATTCTGCAAGAAGGTTTTCCAAAGCGAAGAAAGTTGTCCACAGGAGCTCGAGGAGTGGGCTATAAAAATTTTGAAGAAATGTGAAGGCCTGCCCCTTGCAATTTCAGCTCTTGGCAGTTTTCTTTCAACGAAGCCTAAAACTACAGTTGAGTGGAGGAAGTGCCATCACAGACTTGGATCACAACTTAGACACGTTTTGCAGCCAAGTTACAAGGATCTTCCAAGCTATCTTAAAGCTTGTTTCTTATACTTCAGCATTTTCCCCGAAGATTACTCTATCCAACGCCAAAGACTAGTTCGTTTGTGGGTGGCTGAAGGCTTTGTGAAGCCAGAAAATGGAATAACAGGGGAGCAGGTTGCAGAAGATTATCTCAATGAACTCATTCGAAGAAACTTGGTTCAAACAAGCTCCAGGGATACTGATGGACGAGTGAGGAGTTGTCGTGTCTCAAACCTTGTTCGTGATTTCATCATTTCAAAATCTGATAATTTCATCACAGTTTTGAATCCAGACAACGGCAGAACTAGTGGCGCTTCAGGTGAGAAAGTACGACGCCTTTCTACTCATAATGCTGGTGTCACATTGTCACAGTTGGGATATTACGACTTCACCCATAACCATACCTTACTACTACATCCGCAGAAAAGCTTTCATTTTGATGACCTTAAAAGGTTAGTCGAAACATTTCAATGCTTAAGAGTTTTAGATTTGCAAGGTGTGCCCTTGGAGAACTTTCCCGACAATGTGACTGCTCTCACTCTTCTAAAATACTTGAGTCTGAGAGATAGCAAGATTAAAGAAATCCCAAAGTCCATCAAGAACCTAGCACAATTGGAGACCTTGGATCTTAGCACACCCAGGTCACCATTTTACCAAAAGAAATTTATAAGCTTCACAAAATGCGCCACCTTTTAGTTTATCACTATGAGGTAAAGAATTATGTGATGTTTGGGGATGCTCAAGGAGTGGAGATTTCTCAGAGCATGGTCTCTACAGGCAATATTGGAGCTTTATCATCCATGCAAAAGTTGTCACTAATCAAGGTGAAGAACAACAGTAAACTCATCAAAGCCTTGGGAATGCTAACTGGTCTTAGAAAGCTGGGGCTGACAGATCTACAAACACAAGATGGGAAAGGGTTGTGTTTAGCCATTCAAAATATGGAGGACCTCTCCACATTTGATGTACGATCAACGAGTGCCGAAGAGTATCTTGATTTGGATCATGCTATGCAGCCTAAACCCTTTCCATCATATCTACAGAAATTATATTTGAAAGGGCGCCTAGAAAGACTACCGCGGTGGATTCCAGGGCTTCGTAGTCTAACAAGAATCGGCCTGAACTGGTCAAAGCTGAAGGTTGGAAACCCACTTGAAGCCCTTCAAGATTTGCCTAATCTGAAGCAGCTCGAGTTGGTTGACTACTACACAGGGGAGGAACTAGTTTTCAGAACTAAAACGTTCCAGAAACTAAAGATACTACATGTTGAACAATTTGAAGGGCTAAATATGATGAAAGTGGAGAGTGGAGCGATGCCTATGCTTAACAAGCTAACCTTGTGTAACTGTCAGAATCTGAAGTTACTTCCAGTATTTGATGGTCTGGAATTACTTGAGGAACTGATGTTATATGACATGAACGAGGAACTTATTTTCAAGCTTCAAGAGGATAGTGAAGAGCGTCTGGCGTACAAGCATGTTCGAGTCATACATTCTTTCAGCCTCGGCATCAACCAACCTTCCACTCGATTCAAGTTCAAGAATCTTTCTCCATCGAAGTGGTAGATCAGGATCGTGTTTGATCAGACAATGATTTTGTTGAATTGTTTTTGGTACCATGCATCTGAATCACTCAAGTTACATTTGCTTCATCCCTATAAATTTTCTCCTTTTCATGTTCTTATACCAGCCTTCTCCTTGCGCGTATGCATGTGGGGAATGCGCGTCACGTTCGTGCGTTTAAATTATCGGTATATTTATTGAAGTTGTGCAATTATATTATTTTTATGAAATGTATAATGTCACCATTATTATTTTGTGTTCCCAATCACGACTTTCTCTATTGAGCGGAAATGGAACAAAGTGCACGCAAAAAAAGCGGACGTGCATGGAGAAAATTTAGAGGGATGAAAGATTCTGCCCCACGTTGGGCTTGCAATACCATCCAATGCATCAATATCTGGGCTTTCATGTAAGGTTTGATTATAGGCATGATGTAACCAACTCCGACCCATCAGATTAAGTTAAGGGCAAATTAGAAATAAGGTCAAATGGGAAACATCTATTCATTATATATTTTCTTCCCAAATCAGGTTAATTAATAATAATTCAGAGGCAAAAATATCCTTATTGCCCGAAAGAAATATATTCATGCAGTCATATATAGAGGAATTATCACCAATGGTCACTACTACAAATAGTGGACAAAAGTCACATACAAGTTTGCTACTAATAATGGAATGGTGGATATGATATCTATTGCCACAAATATACTCATTATTGTCACCAATATATCCATTATTGTCACCAATAATGTGAACAATGTTTGCTTGTCACCCCCTATTAGCCACAAATAACTCAATTGTTGCTGCATTCATTCTCTAGGCTAAATAGCCACTAATGTTGTTTGTCCTATTGGCCACCTTTGAAAATGTAGCATTTGACCAATATTGTAGTAGTGGATACCTCACAAACGGGTCATTCATCAATTCAGTACCTCACTTTTGAAAACTATCACTTCAGTCACTCTCATTTGAATCATTACTATAATCAGTACCTTCCGTTAGTAACGTACACTGTTAAATAATTGAAAAATTATTAAACAAAATGTCAACTTTTTAGCAGAAGAAAAACAAGAAGAAATAAATAGAAAAAGAATAAGCTAGAAAACAAAAACTATAAAGAAAACAATAGGAATTGAAAATTTACCTCATAAAATTTGATATTTAAAAAAAAAATTAACGGTATTACTAATGGCAAGTACTGATTCAGGATAGAGATTTAAATGTGAGGTACCGAATTGATAATTTCAAAAGTGAGGTACCAAAATAATGAATGATCCATTTGTGGGGTACCATTCATGATAAAAACTCTCATATATATTGCATTCCTGCCCATCTCTCTCTCTCTCTCTCTCTCTCTCTCTCCGCATCGAGACCGAGCCTCACGCATAACCATTCAATTTGTAGTTGTGCTTTGCCGGTTATTGTTGTTGTCAACTGCATCTGTTAGTCTATGCCTTGAATCTTGAGTCACGTCGGCGTACGCGAGGCGCGTTGGCATATGCGAGGTACGTTGGCATACGTGAGGTACGCGAGCAAGGAAGAATCTCTGGCGAGAGAGTCTTTGGCGAGCGTTGACTTCTGGCGAGGAAGTCTCTAGCGAGGAAGTCTTTGGCGAGGAGAGTTAGAAGTCCTTGGCGAGCAAGACTTCTACTCAAGATTTCGCTAGGACTAGGATTCCTCAGGCATTAGGGAATTGAGTTTCCTTAATCATTCTGGTTTTGGTTTCCTCAGACGTATGTGTCTGGGATTCCTCTGGTATTCAGGACTCTGTTGGCTATATATATACAAGGGTATCAGCCATAAGGGTGTGTGTGATATCTGGTTCTATCCTGTAGATTAGGCTTTATCTAGTGTGGTAGAGAGATTAGGTATTTTGTAATCCTAGGTTAGGCTTAAACTAGTGTGATATACTTGTAATCTGGTTCTCCAAGATAAAGTAATCTGTTCTCCTTCTGCCGTGGATGTAGCTAACTCACGTTAGTGAACCACGTTAAATCTGTGTTTGTTCTTACATTTATTTGCTTCCGCTATAACAAACTAGTATCAGAGCTTCGGCTCAGGATGTCTGGGGTGAATGTGAAGATCGAAAAATTCACGAGGAGGAACAGCTTCAGTTTATGGAAGATCAAGATGCGTGCCTTGTTAAAGCAACAAGGGTTGTGGGCGCCGCTGATAAAGAAGGCAGTGGGTCCCGAGTCCGCTGAGATTGCCAGTTTGGAGGAGAAGGCACACTCGACTATCATGCTGTGTCTTGCAGATGATATCATCATCGAGGTTGCAGAAGAGGAATCTGCATCTGGTTTGTGGTTGAAGCTTGAGAGTCTATACATGACGAAGTCTTTAACCAACAAGTTGCTTCTGAAGCAACGTCTGTTTGGTCTGCGTATGCAAGATGGTGCACCACTGAGAGATCACTTGGATCAGCTGAACACAATTCTGTTAGAATTGCGTAATATCGATGTTAAGATTGAGGATGAGGATGCTGCCCTAATTCTGTTGGTATCTTTACCGTTATCATATGAGAATTTTGTGCAATCCTTTATTGTTGGAAGGGATACGGTGACTCTTGATGAGGTAAGATCGTCTCTTCATACCAGAGAGTTGCGCCATAAAGCAACTGGTACAGGTTCAGACAGTCAGGCTGCTGGGTTAGTAGTCAGTAGAAATAAAGGATATGGGAACAAGGATAAGAAGAAATTCAAGAAGCCAAGTTTCAAGGGTCCTAAATCCAACGATGTCTGTAACTACTGTAAAGAAAAGGGACATTGGAGAAGGGAATGTCCGAAGTGGAAGTAGCAGAAGAAACCATCAGGGACCGTTGCTGTAGCAGAAGATGACACCAATTCAGAAGAGGATACGGCTCTAGTTGCTGACGAACATGCACATCGCGAGGATGTGTGGGTTCTAGATTCCGAGGCGTCTTATCATATATGTCCGTGCAGGGAGTGGTTCGCAACCTACGAACAGGTAAATGGAGGCAATGTGACAATGGCCAACAATGTTGCTTGCAAGGTGGTTGGAATGGGCTAAGTTAAATTACGGACACATGATGGTAAATTCTGTACATTGAACGAAGTTAGGCATGTTCCTCGCATGACTAAGAATCTGATATCTCTGAGTCATCTGGACAAGAAGGGGTTTAGTTTCAAAGGAGAAGGGGGGATCTTGCTGTTGCATCGTCAGAAGTTCGCAAGGAGGATATGACTAAGCTATGGCACATGAGACTCGGTCATATGAGTGAACGAGGGATGCAAGTTCTGGTTAAAGAAGATCTTCTTGGTGGCCACAAGGTAAAGGACCTTGGATTTTGTGAACATTGTGTGTTCGGGAAATTACATCGCAGTAAGTTTCCTAAAGTAATTCACAAGACAAAAGGCACACTTGATTACATCCATTCAGACTGTTGGGGTTCGTCTCGCGTTGAGTCTTTAGGAGGTCACATATATTTTGTGTCGATGATTGATGATTTCTCAAGAATGACTTGGGTAATTATGATGAAGCATAAAAGTGATTCTTTTAAGAACTTCAAGCACTGGAAAGCGTTGGTTGAAAATCAAACTGGGAAGAAGATCAAGAGGCTAAGAACAGATAATGGTCTGGAATTCTGCTGTTCTGATTTTAATGAGTTCTGCATGAATGTAGGGATTGCTAGGCATCATACAGTTAGGGACACACCGCAGTAGAATGGTGTGGCAGAACGAATGAATCAGACACTTCTGGAGAGGGCTAGATGCATGCTCTCTAATGCTGGACTAGAGAAGAGGTTCTGGGCAGAAGCTGTGAGTACAGCTTGCTATCTGATAAATCGTGGACCTCACACTGGCATTCATCTCAAGACACCTCTTGAGATGTGGTCTGGAAAGTCTGCTGATTACTCAAATCTGAGGGCTTTTGGCTGCACTGTTTATTATCATGTAAGTGAGGGTAAACTTGAACCAAGAGCTAGAAGGGGAGTATTTGTAGGCTATGGAGATGGAGTAAAAGGATATAGGATCTGGTCTTTATCTGAGAGGAGGGTTATCCTCAGTAGGAACGTAGTCTTTGATGAAAATTCTATGTTTAATCCTACAGTGAAGTCCATAGTTGTATCAGAGAATGGTAGTGTTGAGAAACAGGTGGAGCAGCAAGATGAGAATGAAGCATAAAAGTGACGCTTTTAAGAACTTCAAGCAGTGGAAGGCGTTGGTTGAAAATCAAACTGGGAAGAAGATCAAAAGGCTAAGAACAGATAATGGTCTGGAATTCTGCTGTTCTGAGTTTAATGAGTTCTGCAGGAATGTAGGGATTGCTAGGCATCATACAGTCAGGGACACGCCACAGCAGAATGGTGTGGCAGAACGAATGAATCAGACACTTCTGGCGAGGGCAAGGTGCATGCTCTCTAATGCTGGACTAGAGAAGAGGTTCTGGGCAGAAGCTGTGAGTACAGCTTGCTATCTGATAAATTGTGGACCTCACACTGGTATACATCTCAAGACTCCGCTTGAGATGTGGTCTGGAAAGTCTGCTGATTACTCAAATCTGAGGGCTTTTGGCTGCACTGTTTATTATCATGTAAGTGAGGGTAAACTTGAACCAAGAGCTAGAAGGGGAGTATTTGTAGGCTATGGAGATGGAGTTAAAGGATATAGGATCTGGTCTCCATCTGAGAGGAGGGTTATTCTCAGTAGGAACATAGTCTTTGATGAAAATTCTATGTTTAATCCTACTGTGAAGTCCATAGTTGTATCAGAGAATGGTAGTGTTGAGAAACAGGTGGAGCAGCAAGATGAGGTTGAACCACAGCAAGGAGATCAACACTCACATTCAGAATCAGAGCCACTAGTAGATAACCAGCATGGTTTGTCTCTTAATCGGGTTAGGAGAGCAAACTTCGGGAAACCACCTACGAGGTATGGTTTTGAGAACATGGTGGCTTATGCACTTCAGGTTGCTGAAGAGGTGGATCCTCGCGAGCCATCCACCTACAAGGAAGCAGTTACATGTACTGAGTCTGCCCAATGGCTTGCTGCAATGGGAGACGAAATGGAATCACTTCACAAGAATCAGACTTGGGTATTGGCCAAGCGACCTCAGAAGAGAAAGGTTATCACTTGCAAATGGATCTTCAAGCAGAAGGAAGGAATGTCGTCTGCTGAGGGTATCAAGTATAAATCTTGGGTAGTTGCAAGGGGGTTTCATCAGGAAGAAGGTGTGGACTACAATGAGATTTTCTCGCCTGTGGTCAGACATACATCTATCAGGGTGCTACTAGCCTTAGTTGCACATCAGGATCTGGAACTTGAGCAACTAGATGTGAAGACAGCTTTTCTGCATGGAGAGTTGGAGGAGGAGATATACATGACCCAGACAGAGGGTTTCCAAGTTCCTGGAAAGGAAGATTTTGTTTGTAAGTTGAAGAAATCTTTATATGGACTAAAACAGTCACCGAGGCAGTGGTACAAGAGGTTTGACAGCTATATGATGGAGATAGGCTACAACAGGAGTCCATATGATTGTTGTGTTTACTACAACAAGGTTTCAAATGAGGCTCTCATTTATCTGGTCCTGTATGTAGACGATATGTTGATAGCTGCAAAGGAAAAGTCAGAGATTCAGAAGTTGAAGGGTCTTCTCAGTGATGAATTTGAGATGAAGGATTTGGGTGCAGCAAGGAAAATTCTGGGAATGGAGATCTACAGGGATAAGAGTCAGAAGAGGCTGTTCTTATCATAGAAGGATTATATTCAGAAGATATTGTCAAGGTTTGGCATGTCTACAACAAAATTCTTAGATACTCCAAGTGCAGCAAACATTCACTTGTCTACTGCATTTACACCTAAATCAGCTCAAGAGAAGGAGTACATGTCTCAAGTTCCCTATGGTAGTGCAGTAGGAAGCTTGATGTATGCTATGGTCTGCACTAGACCGGATCTTGCACATGCTGTCAGTGTGGTCAGTAGGTTTATGGGTGAGCCTGGAAAGGAGCATTGGCAAGCTGTGAAGAGGATCTTTCGTTACCTTAGAGGTACATCTGACGTTGGTCTCATTTATGGAGGTGATACAGGGTGTTTAGTAACTGGTTACTCAGATTCAGATTATGCTGGGGATGTTGACACAAGAAGATCTATGACTGGTTATGTTTTCACTCTTGGTGGGTCAGTTGTTAGTTGGAAAGCTACTCTGCAGTCTTCAGTGACTTTGTCTACAACTGAAGCAGAGTACATGGTATTGACAGAGGCAGCCAAGGAGGAAATCTGGTTGAAAGGACTGGTTAGTGACTTGGGTTTACATCACGATCAGGCTATAGTGTATTGCGATAGTCTGAGTGCAATCTGTTTGGCCAAGGATCAAGTTCATCATGAGAGGACTAAGCACATTGATGTCAGGTATCATTTTCTAAGGAGTGAGAAGCGGATCAGGGTGAACAAGGTGGGTACTGCTGATAATCCTGCAGACATGTTCACAAAGCCGGTTTCGCATAGCAAGTTCCAACATTGCTTGGACTTGCTGAATGTCAGAAGTTGTTAGTTGCCCGTTGGGGGCAACACCTGGGTTGCTTCTCTGGGAGAAGGCAACGTCTGGGTCCTTCTCTGGGAGAAGGTAACATCTGGGTTCGTTTCTGGAGGAACGACATTTGTGGGGCAGAGGAGAAGTCTGGTACTTCGAGTACATCTGATTACTTGGGAGAGAGAATTCAAGTCAAGGTGGAGATTTGTTAGTCTATGCCTTGAATCTTGAGTCGCGTCGGCGTACGCGAGGCGCGTTGGCATACGCGAGGCACGTTGGCATACGTGAGGTACACGAGCAAGGAAGAATCTCTGGCGAGAGAGTCTTTGGCGAGCGTTGACTTTTGGCGAGGAAGTCTTTGGCGAGGAGAGTTAGAAGTCCTTGGCGAACAAGACTTCTACTCAGGATTTCGCTAGGACTAGGATTCCTCAGGCATTAGGGAATTGGGTTTCCTTAATCATTCTGGTTTTGGTTTCCTCAGACGTATGTGTATGGGATTCCTCTGGTTTTCAGGACTATGTTGGCTATATATATACAAGGGTATCAGCCATAAGGGTGTGTGTGATATCTGGTTTTATCCTGTAGATTAGGCTTAATCTAGTGTGGTAGAGAGATTAGGTATTCTGTAATCCTAGGTTAGGCTTAACCTAGTGTGATATACTTGTAATCTGGTTCTCCAAGATAAAGTAATATGTTCTCCTTCTGTCGTGGATGTAGCTAACTCACGTTAGTGAACCACGTTAAATCTGTGTTTGTTCTTACATTTATTTGCTTCCGCTATAACAGCATCGTAATCCTTGTTCTTGTTGTTGTTGTTGATCTGACTGTGGTTTACTGGTTGTTTCCTTGTTCTTGTTGTTGTTGTTGTTGATTTCATGTTAAGGTTAAATATGAGTAGCAGTTTGGTTTATTGTGGTTTACTATGTTTCACTGAGTGTATCATTTTGTTGTGTTTGAAGATTTTGTTAAGGTGGCTAGACATCAGACACCAATAGATTTGTTGTTTGTTGATACACTGTGTTTACCATGTTTGGATTAGTTGTTTGTTGATATCACATTACAGTTCAATGTGGGTTGCTATTTTGGCTAACTGTGGTTAACTGTAGGTTGTTTTGATTTATTGTGGGTTCACTGTGGGCCAATGTAGTGTTAACTGCCTGTATTTGTTTAAAGTCTTCGTTATATGTGAGTTAACTACTGTTATTTATCTCTGTGTTAGTAGTGCACTAGCAAACATTTTCCTTTCAAACATAAAAAAAATGTCAAAAAGTCAGAAGATAAAGCATGTTGATGAACCATAGTCGTCTTCCAAATTGCTCAAGAGAACAAAGAGGACAAAGAAAAAGAGGAAGCCGAAAACAGAATCTGGATCTGAAGCTGAATTGATAACGTGTAAAACATGCATTAAATATTAACACAAAGTAGACACTTAATGCATAATTCTCATATAAGAAATTCAAACCATTTTTGTGTAGATGTAGTATTGATAAGTATGATATCGTTCTAAACCGGGCATTGAATGCCGCATGCAATTATTGTGTAGTAAGGGGGGGGGTATTTATAAAAAGATTGATTAATTACCTAATAATGTCATAAACACATAGCAAATAATTCTAGGATCCTAACATGCATTGACTATAGACAAGCAAACACATAAAAAGAATCTCAAAACCCTTACCATATATTTCGACAAAAATAAAACCTAATTAATATTTACAAGTGATCATCCTATTTAACCTAGCCAATTTTCTCTACATATTTATATTACCAACAAAATTCATGCTCCTAATTTTTATTATTAACATGCCATGTGGTTTAAATAGACACTCTTTAAGATCTAAGATTCATTGGATTATCTACGAGGCAAGAGTCTAAACGCGATAATCCGGGACTACCCAACGCATTAAGAACACAACATAGCATACTTCAAACAAAATTAAGAGCATAAACACAATGAAGATATATATGAATAAGTATTAAAAATTCAAATAAACAAACCAAAAACCAATATCAAACACAAAACATTCAAGTACGAAATAGGATTACGGAGTAAATGGTTCATGGTTACACTTTTTGAAGATCCGCTAAATGCTTGACAACCTTCTAGAGTGCGAAGAATCCTCAGGGAATGATTCTCACTTGTACAACGATGGTTGTGGAAAGTGATCCGACATTGATGATGATGGCGGTGTAATCCACTTGTAGGATGAATGCTCCTTTTTGAGGGAGAGGGTTGGAGAGTATTTGGGTAGAGTTATGGCTAAAATAAGAGATGATTACAATAAGGGTCAAGCCCTCCTTTATATAGGCCTTTACAAAATTATTCTCCTCCTAAAACAAGGTTTTCCTTTTATTCTTGGGTAAATCTGGCAGTCTGCAAAGAATCACACTTTTCTGGAGTTGTAGACCTCCAAAAATTATTATTTTGGTGTCGTTGGAAAGAAGACTCAAAGATATTTCGAACCATAGGTCAATCACTATTTAAATCCTTATAAGTTATTCCCATTCTTTGTTTGAAGTTAGCTAATCAACACATATGGATTCTCTTTTTCTTATTCTTTATGTTTTCCTTCTTCAACACAACTTAGGAATCTTTTTCTTGCCAAAACTTGTGCTCCACTAAATTGGCTGATTAGATCTTCATATTTGGACATCTCAAATGATCTTCTAATTAATTTGGTCCATCTTCATTTGTTCTTCTTCAAGATCTTTCCGGAAGCTTCCAAATCCTAGTTAACATAGGAAAGGTTTTCCTAGTCAACAAATAATTTTTTGTTCCTTCAATTTTCTTTTCTTTTTCTTTGGGAATTTTGGCCACATTTCTCCTCTCCACAATTTGTTGCATTTTAGCATCTTGTAGACTCCTTTACTCCGTCTCTTTTGGTCAACACCTGAAAATAATAAAATACATTAAAACTAAGCAATTAACAAGGTAAAATGTAAAGGAAAATATAGGAATTAATACACCTAAATTACGTTGATCATGAATCATCAGATTCTTCTGCAACCTTAAAAGTGCGAGGAATAAAATGTTCGATGAAGTACAAGCTTCAGAAGATGTGGCAGCAGCAGAGTAATATAGCAATGGCTAAGAGAAAACCAGTCTCAAAGAAGAAGGGTCAGAAAAAACAGAAGCATAAGAAGTCAAGAAAGAGGTAGGACACAAGTTCATAGAATGAGAATGAAAAAGATGATGATGAAGAAGAAAAGGAAGACGATGATGAAGAGAATAACAGAGATGACGATGACGAAGAGAATGACGATAAAGATGAAGATAATAAAGAAGAAGATGAAGATGAAGGTAAAGATGCAGAAGATGAAAAAGATGATGATGACGAAAAAAAGCACAAGTTCTATTGCAACCTCATCAGCTACGTGCAGTTCATCCAAACCAACAAGAATATATTAGCGATGAAATTATTGCTCGACTTTTGGAGACTCCATTTGGGATAATGATTAAGGAAATCATATATGGACAATCAGGAGACATTGGAGGGTTGTACAAATTGGATGTATCCATGTCGTACTTAGTGAACTGCTATAATCATGTGACGAGGTCATTCCAGTTGCACCCTACGAGGGTGGATAGACTCAAACCAGAATATGTTGCAGATCTCTTTGGCTTGAAAGACTAGGGAGAGAGACCAATGCCTATCAAGGCACAATTCGGTGTGGACTTGTTCTGGAAGGGGAAGATGGAGTCAAAGAAACTGATTGTTGATAGACTGGAAAAAGCATTTTCAAATTAAAGCAGAGTGGAGGACATTGCGCGTCTTTTGTTGCTATTATCAGTTATTCTACTGCCAAAATATTCTGGTAGCGCTGGTTGGAATCTAATCAACTTGGCCAACAACTTAGAAGAATTGAAGGAATATGATTGGCCAAGCGACATTATTAGTCTCCTGCTCAATGCATTGGACACGCATGCCAGAAATGACTACCCATCAGCAACTCATCTGAAGAAGGAGGAAGAAAAAAGGAAGGAAGAAGAAAGGAAGAGCCAACGACTTAGAAAAATTGAAGGAATATGATTGGCTAAGCAGAAGCATCAATCTCCTTCTTAATGCGTTGGACACGCATGCCAGAAATGACTACCCATCAGCAGCTCATCAGAAGAAGGATGACGAAAAAAGGAAGGAAGAAGAAAAGAAGAGGAAGGAAGAGCCAACGACTTAGAAGAATTGAAGGAATATGATTGGTCTAGCGACATCATCAATCTTCTGCTCAATGCGTTGAACATGCATGCCAGAAATGACTACCCATCAGCAACTCAACTGAAGAAGAAGAAGAAGAAGAAGAAGAAGAAGAAGAAGAAGAAGAATGTAGACGGTTGCAGCCTTATCCTACCGATAAATTCCCTTGTTCTTCATATTTTAATTGTATGTAGTTCATTGTTGGCAACTGCCTGTGTTAGCTGTAGTTCACTATGTATTCACTGATGGTTAACTATGTTAACATTCTTTTGTTTAGATGTAACTGAAATGCTTGTAGTTCACTGTTGGTAGCTGTCTGTGTTAGCTATAGTTCAATGTGTATTCAATAATGGTCTACTTGTTCTAACTATTTATAGTTTTCTCTTTATGGTGGAGAAGTATTTGTTCTCAAGTATTGCAAACTTGACGAAACCAACGATGGAGAAAGATGTAGTAAAAATCGGTCTTGTGAAATGGAAGTTCACGCACGTCATGCAAAATTTGAAAAATGTAACCATCATCGAAATGCTGAGGATGACAATGATTGTGGTATATCCACTGATATTTCAATACATATAGTTCACTGTTGATAGATGTCTTTGTTAGTTGTAGTTCATTGTTTACTTGTTATGGTCAAATGTACATTTGCCTAAACTTTTGGTAGCTAAGATATTCCTTTCTTTGAAACAGGGAGAACTTGAAACCTCTCAAACCAAATAGAACGTCAACACTTTGCCGAGAGAAGAGGAGGTCGGTCAGAGCTCTAGAAGAGATAGAGGGCCAGAGGCTTCTCCTGAAGACTCCAACAACATTGCAAATATTCTTGAACAAATAAACTCTGAGATTGTTGCACCTGCTACTGAAGAATGAAAAAGATTAGAGGCTCTCTTGGAAGAGAATGAGCAGTTGATCAAATTGAAGGATGAAGATTTGAAAATCTTGAGAAAAGGTCGTGAAGACATGCTTTAAGAGAACTCAAGAATCAGTTTACTCCTTGATCAAGAGAGGCAGCATAAAGAGATTTTGGAGGGTAGACTTCAAGTGAATGAGCAGGGAGATAGTGAAGGCTTCAATTCTTTAGAGGACTTTAATGCTCTCCGGGTTGAGATTGAATCTCAAAATAAAAACTATATAAAAAATGAACGAAACTCTTCAAGTTGTTGTTGTGGACAAAGAAGAAGTGGTACAAAAAATTAGAGAGGAGAAAGCATAAAAGACCAAAGCTATGCAACCAAAGGTTGATGAGCTGAAGAGGGAAGTTGGAAAGTTGCATGTTGATCATTTATGTCTTCATGAAGAATTGTCCTTGAAGTTGAAGGATAATGAAGTGATGGTAGCGACAATAGAGGAAAAGGGAGGAGAAGAAGCAATTGGTAGTAATCTTAATGAACCTATACAAGTAGTAGATGAATAAAAAAAATTATGTTTAAAATGTATATTTTTGGTACTCATTTTGATGTTGTATGACATTCAGTACACATTTGTATTTTGTTCAACAATGACTGGTTTGATTCTCTTGATTCTCGTTTTACTCTCTCAAGTTTGAATTCTTGTCTGTTGTTGCTAAATGTGCCTGCAACTGTTGCAACATAAGTGTTACAGGGTGGCAAAAAATGAAAAATTGTGTTAATTGTCTTTAATTAGTTGAATGGTTTCACTATAGGTCATTGTAGGGAAATTGTCTTTAGTTGATTGGGTTCACTGTCGGTTCATTACATATAATTGTTAAAAATGATAGTTGACTAAATGATGTTTGTTCTGTGATAAGTGTTGCAACATCAAATGATGTGGCTCTACGATTAATAAAGGCACCAACTTTCGATATTGTAAGCCTTAATATGTTCCTCACACCAGTAGATCAGGGGATTGAATAAAAAGAATCACCTCAAGTGGTGGTGGGCTTGGTGACACCAATAGCTCAGGGCATTGAGCAACAAGAATCGCCTGAAGTGGAGGAAAACTTGGTGACACCCGTAGCGCAGATGATTGAGCGAAAATGATCACATGCATTGGTGGAGAACTTAGTGACACCCGATTCTCTTACAAAGAAGGCCAAGGACGATGGTTTAACCATTACACTTCTTGGTCTGAACCTTAAGTTGACTAAGAACAACATAGGCATATACTCATACGTGAAAATATTGAAAGACAAGGTTCTACTGATTAAAAAGACAAACCAAATATATTGGTGGTCACCACAAAAGAAAAATGCACATCTAAAAAAATGGTGAGGGCACATTTGGCTCAGTTTCAGATAAAGCAAAAGAGCTCGCCTATATAACAAATAAATCCAAGCAAAGGGAAAGAATCATCATCCAGAGTTGATCTTGTCGACAACTCGAAAGAATTTTCATAGGGAGAGAGATAACTTTTGGGTATATGAGTGAATCGATGCAGAATGAACTTCTGCGCTACTTGACAAAGACAAAAAAAGCTATGTAAACCCCTTGGCTCAAAACTTCAAAGCTTCTGATTTTGTTTTTTGTTTCTGTGCCAAAATGCGGTGATGGGGTTTCTTATTTCATTGTGGGTAGCTACATTAGGTTAACTATGTCTAGCTGTACTTAGTTATTCATCCTTGATTGTCTTCAATTCGATTCACTGTACTTGTTGTGTTATGTAGGGAATCATTCTGGATTTGGCATGACCCAACAATATTATTTGAGCGTGAGGATATACCAACACTTCTTAATGGTGGACCAGTCACAAATAGTGTAATAGACTTTTATGGGAATATCCTTATGGACAAAACCAAGAACTAGCACCCATAGGGCTTTGAGAAGTCTTTTATTTTAAACAGACAAGTTTTTGTAAGGCCCTTTTTCTTTTCTGCTTTTCAGATTTCTCATCGTTGAATTTCGTTTTGTTATTACTAGTTGTTTGTTATGTTTCATATAAAACAGTGGGGGGTTGATAACAAGGTGATAAAGACAAGGCATGAGCTTTTCTATGAGAGGTTGTTTAAGGATCTTAGTTCTTACACCAAGATTTTCATCCCAATTACTTCTAATGGCCATCAGCATCTTCTGTGCCTTGAGACATGCTCCCTGCATTAGACTCACTTTGACTCATTGCGACCAACGAATCCAAATGATTTGAAGAATAAGAGTCACTTCAAGGAAGTTCTGAAGATCATCTGCATGTTCAATCTATGATTAGAGCAGTCTACGAGCTCTCAAATGACATGCTAAAAAACAATAAGAGATTCTTGGTGGATGATAAAGGCAATACGTATAAAGAACCTAAGATAAGGGAAATCGAATTGACTACAAGGGAGAGAAAAAAATCTGTTGAGTGGATCAGAAAGCAGAGACGTCCATTAGAGACCATGATGGTAATGTCATACGACAACTATCCACGCCAACCACTAGGATCATAAATATATCTTCACTTAATTTTTGGGATAGCTAAGTTCTATTTTTGTTTTTGAACTTTACTATATTTTTGTTTCATGTTTACATAGGATAGACTACGACACTTTTGTGTGTCACTACATGAATCAGTTTGCTTGGGACGAGCCGTTCAGTGAACATATGGATCACGAAGATATCTCTTTGGTTAAGGCTCAACTCATCAAATCTTTCATTGACTACGAGCTTGGATGGTGCAAGAAGGACCCCCCCCCCCCCCCCCCCGAAAGGCAACAAGCAGAAAACTACTGAAGGGAGGCATATCAATATCTAGTTAGGAGTATTTAGTTAGTAGTTTCCATGCAGGAATTTGTAAACTCAATTAGTTAGTAGTTAGTTATTCAAAATATAGTCTCTAGATTGTTGAATATTGTAACTGAATTATAACGTTTTTTATGTACTGGTCTGCCTTTGTCATCATTCTCTACTGCAACTAAAAAAAGAAAGATAGTTAACAACAACTAACCATCAGTGAAGAATAACTAACCATCAGTTAAATGACAGTGAACTCTATGTTGCATTTGAAAACACACTAAAATCATCAATGAATGACTGCTAACCATCAGTGAAATGACAGTGAACTATGTTTTGCATCTAACAACACACTAAAATCATCAGATAATAACAGTGAATAACAGTTAAACCTCAATGAATGACATTTGACTCTGAGCATCCCAAAAAGTTAATGAATACCAGTGAAAGACAGTGAACTCTAAACCCTAAAAACAACCAGCCTAAATTTCCCGCCATTTCTGGTGCGCGTGTGTCTGCCCAGTTTTCCATTCCCACCACTACGCATATATTTAGGCCTCAATAAAAAGCTCGTCAATCCTCACATCTCCATCAGTTGCATCCTCACATCTTTATCAAAATCCTAAAAAACTCATCTCCCAAAAAGCCATGGCTCCCACTACTCGCAGATTATACAGGGTCAACAGATGAGATTTAACCTCGGCTGCTCCTCTTTCTCCAACCATTGAATCATCAATGGATGCTCTTCTGTCTCCCACCGATACAGAGTTTGAACGGTTGAGGAACCTGATCAATAAAAAAATTGAATTGTATGTAAATGTAATCCATCAACTGTTGTACAACTCAGAAGTTGCCCTTCACAAGATTCAACAATTGGACGAGAAGCTATAAGCTTTGATAGAGATTGTTCTAGAGAAGGACAAGTCTAACTGATCTGAGTTTATGTTCTTGCTTTTACGTTAGTTTCATTTATGTTTATGTCTATATTTTCGTTTAGGTTTATGTTTATGTTTTCGTTTAGGTCTATGTTGTTCTAGTTTGGAGTAAATTTTGTGATATGGTTAATCAAAGATATATTTTGTTGACCATGTTCATTTATTTTTGAGATTGCATGACAGTGAAGTATATTTACCACAGATTGACCAAATAGATACACTAACTAAAAACCAAACCTACACTAAAACCTACATGAATAAGATAATGTTAATAACAGTTAACCCTCAATGAAACATAGTTAATAACAGTGAATGATAGTGAACCCTAAACCCTTGGAAGCAACACCCAACCTCGCCTAAAATTTACGCCATTCCCTTAATCAAGGCCGCAGTCAATAGCCAACGACAATGAAGCACAGTCAAATTTTGGTTTATGTATAGTTTCGTTTATGTTTTTTCTATGCTAGCAAGGCCACTATCAAATCTGGTTTATTGTAGTTTGTAGTTTCTTCAGACTTTTGTGATGATGTATAGTTCTGGTTTAGAATACATACTGAACTTCGTTTTGTAATCATGTATGTGGAAATGTAAATGAATGAACTATTTTGTTAGCCATGTTGATTAGTTTTGAGATTTTCATGATATGGTAACAATAGATAACCATCAGTGAAAGACACACTACCACATTTCTTTCGATTGCCCACGAAATGGGAAAACAAAGACCGACGATATCATATATCGTCGGCAATAATCGGTATCACCGACGACATTGTCACTCGCCAGCAATTTTTGTTCCTCATCGCCGGCAATGATATTATTGTCGACGACTTGTCAGCAATAACATCCTCGTCGCCGGCAATAATGTTTAGTATGGCCGGAATACTGACGAGATAATCTTGCTATAGCCGACGATTTAATGAATCGTCAGCTATAACTCTTATATCATATCTACTCTGCAGCAGCTCATTCATTTTACAAAAATCCGGTGAGAAAGAAGGAAAATGCTCTGAAACAGTTGGGTATTGTCAAAAGGCGTCCAAAACCCGCTCGTGAAACTATATAGCTAGGTACGTATATATGTGGATGTATATGTGTGTTGATTTAGATATATGTGTGTTGATTTAGACTTGAGATTAATGGTTTGATATGCAAATGGAGTTGATATATTGTTGATTTTGAGTTGATTTGAGATGATTTCGATGAAAATATGCTTGTGTACATATATATGTATATAAATTTATTTTGTGATTAATTGTTAATATGTATATATATACATGTAAATTTGTAATTGGGAATTGTTGGTATATATATATTTTTATATGCATGGGTCAACTTTTGTTTACGGAGATATATATATAGACGAAGAATTAATTAAATTAGTGTAGCTAGTTTAATGATAGATAGATATATATATATATATAGATGCATGTAATGATGATTTTTTTAATTTATTAGTAGTGAATGGATATACATAAATATATAGTACTGTTAGAATTTTCAGGATGGACAAGAGTTGGATGAGCCTTGAAAGATGGGATGTGAGATATCACCATGGAATTAGGAGTTTTGTGGATTTTGTGAAGGCTAATTGTGGAGACACTACACTTCATTATTGCCCGTGTAAAGAATGTAAGTGTCACAGCGATCGATTTCGTTTTCCCATTGAAAAGTCCAGAAGCACCTGAGTAAATACGAGTTTTGGGATAAGTAAACTTGTTGGATTTATCACGGTGAAACATCGTTAGCGGGTCCGCATGATCATGAACAATTTGCTGAGAGGGCCAGTTCATCCTATGATCCAACAACGATGTTGATCAATGATATGTTTCCTCATGAGAGCGGTGTATTTGTTGATCAAGCACCAAATGTCCCTCCCGTCGTTGAGGGTTTCCCCCATATTAAGCCAGTCAAGCCATTACCTGGAGCTCATGTCAACACAAGCGGTATAGACAAGTACAACAACCTGATTGCATTGCAACAGACTCCGTTGTACGACGGTTGTAGTAAGACTGTTCTTGGAAGTGTCATGGGAGTGATGCAGCTCAAAATGGAGAACAAAATGACTGTCAAAGTTGTTGATTCTTGCCTGAAGTGGACTGCTTCACTACTACCACTCGATCATCGCATTCCTACCACTCATCATAAGGTGCGACATATCCTGAAAGATCTTGGACTTTCCTACATCAAAATCCATGCATGCAGATATGATTGTATTCTCTTATGGGGGAAAGATCTTGAAGACCTTGAAGCCTGCCCAATATGTTTTACAGAAAGGTATAAGTTGACTCCTGCAGGCAACAAGAAAGTTGTGAAGATACTTCGATATTTCCCGCTGATTGATAGGCTGGAACGGTTGTTCATGTGTGCTTTCACGGCCGAAGCTATGAGATGGTGGGCTGAGAGGAATTTGCCTGACGATGACACCCTTATACACCCTGTCGACGGAGAGGCTTGGAAGCACATGGTCAGGGAGTTTGATCATTTTGCAGCAGATGTCCGAAATGTTTGGCTAGGGCTCTCATCTGACGAATTCAACCTTTTTGGCAACATGAGTCTTCAATACAGTATATGGCCAGTTATTTTGGTACCGTACAACCTTCCACCATGGATGTGCATGAAGAAGGAATACAATATGCTCACTCTGTTAATTCCATGCCCGGGTTATCCAGGAAAGTGTCTCGATGTGTATTTGAGGCCTTTGATTGAGGAGCTTAAGTACCTGAGTGAGTGTGGCCACCCCACTTACGATAGGTTCAAAAATGAGATGTTCCAGATGCATGCCATGCTTGTTGGCACCATCGGTGATTTTCCTGCCCGCGGTATGTTGTCGGGCAACGTTACCAGGGGTTACTGGGCTTGTTCAGAGTGCATGACTATTGATTGTTGCAGTCCTCATTGCAGTAAAATTGTTCAGATGCGTCACCGTTGTTGGCTTCCAGATGATCAGCCATTTAGGTAGGATCAAGACGCTTTTGATGGGACTGTGGAAACAAGTGTGGCACCCAGGCGATGGACAGGGGATGAAATTTTGGAAGTGATGAATGAATATGATGTTGGCTAGCTGAGCAATCATCCTGAGATAGTGTCATCAATTCCAGACAAGCCCGAAAGGTATAAGTTTTGGACACACAAGAGCATATTCTGGGAACTCTCATACTGGCCCAGGTTGCCTATAAGACACTACCTAGATGTCATGCACATAGAGAAGAATGTGTGTGAAAGTGTGGTGGGCACAGTTCTGAATTAGGAGGGGAAAACAAAAGACATCCCTAAGGCACGCATTGATCTGAAAGCTATGGGACTGCGGAAACATTTGTGGTTGAGAGATGGTAAGAAAAAAAATGCCCCAAACTCCTTACACCGTCAAGCCGAACCAAAAGCATGAAATTTTTGGGTGGATGAGTAATGTCAGGTATTCTTATGGCTATGCAAGAAATTAATATAATTGTTGCTTATGGCTATATGCAAGAAATATAATTATTGCTTATGGCTATATATGCAGGTATCCTTATGGCGATGCAGGAAATATAAGCAAGTGTGTTAACTTCTGAGACAATAAGATGTACGGATTAAAGAGTCATGACTGCCATGTACTGCTTCAACGCTTTTTCCCTATTTTCATTCGAGGGTACCTGCCCAAAGAAGTGGTGGAGCCGTTGGTGGCCATGTCAAGATTCTTTCAGAAGTTATGCACCAGAGAAGTTAAAAAATCAGACCTCAAGGAGATGCAAGATGACATCATTTTTATCATGTGCAAGCTTGAGAGGATATTTCCTCCAAATTTTTTCGACATCATGCCTCACCTGATGATCCATCTTCTCGAACAATTGTTGCTTACCGGTCCGGTACACTACACTTGGATGTATCCCATGGAAAGATACAAATGATTCATACATTTGTGCTTGCCTCTGTTTTTATATGTAAATTCTTATTTTTTAAGTATCATAACACGCACTTGTTAACTTGTAGACAATTGGGAGACTACAATGACTATGTGAAGAATAAATTTGCACCTGAATAGTGTATTGCTGAAGCATATCTTGCGCACGAGTGTGTAGCGTACACCAACTTGTATTTGGGAGTGCTGGAGGACCCCCAACAATATATGCCGATAGATGAACCCAAGTTCAACTTTTCTATCATCTCCAATGACGTGGTAGTACATGGAAGCTTGCCAAAGTCATACAAGTTGGATGGAAATGAGGTAGCCATTGCCCACTGGTCGGTACTGATTAACTGTCCAGAAGTTCAGTATTGGTAAAATTATCATCTTCACTGCCCTGCTATTGCCGGTGATGTTGACTACCACAACAGGACGTTTGCAAACTACTTTAGTCAATGGCTAAGGGTATATGTGTGTATATATATATATATATATATATATTTTATATCCTTATATAGCATGTGTGTACGTGGTTTTATTTTTCTATGTTCATAATTTCTTGTGTGGTTTCTTATCTTTTTCAGATGAACCATGTAGCAAATGATGGTTACCCAAAGTGGTCAAATGAATTGAGGCTCTTGGCGATGAAACCGATAGCTTCAAAAGTTTACTCGATGTATCAGGTCAATGGCATGAAATTTATATTGGAAAATAGAGACGACCGACTGAAAACACAGAATTGTGGGGTGATGGTCCATAGTGGGCAGGATGGCGTTGACTATTACGGTGTCCTTCATTCAGTTGTTGAACTGATTTATGGGAACCGCATGAAAGTGCACTTGTTCAAGTGTAGATGGTTTGATACTAGCCCGGAGAACACAAGGACCGATCAGTAAGGAATATTTTCGGTGAATACTGCTACAAGCTGGTATAAAGAAGACCTTTTCGTTCTTGCCACATCAGTAAAATAAGTGTTTTACCTTGACGATCTTATGAACAAAGTCCCGTGGAAGGTGGTTAACCATGTTGCTCATAGAAACATATACAGTGCTGCCACACTTGGTGAGACCGCAGATGATGAAGAAGTTACTGCATACCAAGAGCCGAACGCTTTTGACATTCCAGAATCCTCTATGATTCGCCTTAATAATGTGAGATCGGGGAGTATGGTTCGAATTACTGGAGCAGAACTTCTTGATGTTAATCCAAATGAAGTAGACGATGATTCAGATGACGAGGAGCGTCACATATTGCCAGAGGTTACCTATGAAACCGAGTCAGACTCAAGTGATGAAGATGATTATGAGTATCATCCTTAGTACGTTAATGTGTGTACGTATTTTAGTATATATAAACGTGCATGTATGTTTGTTATGACCGACGAGTTGGTAAGAAACTCGTCGGAAATACTATCACCGAAATAGAAGAACTCGATCGCACAACTTCGTAAATTACAAAAAGGAGGCCAACGTCATATCGATTAGCCACATCAGTGTTTATACTACATTAGACTTGAAATGAAAAATGAACATAGAGCCTTCGATAATGGTGTTATTTGTTGAAGAAATTTGGTAATCACACTATCACCGACGAGTTGCTTATTAAACTCGTCGGTGATAGTATTACCGACGAGTTAATAAGCAACTCGTCGGTGATAACCCTGTTTATATCCCAGCCCGATGGGGCAAGGAGCCATTTCTTCAAACTCGAGCTAAACCCTAGAAATTGCTCCCCTCCGCCCCTCGCCGCCTACCGTGCCAAAATCCCTTCTCTTCGCCTCCCCTCTCGCCTCTCCCCTTGTGACGACCCGAACCAGAATCAGCAGTACAACCAGCTATGTACGTGAGTTACCGTGTAGTCACTGGTATCCGACGGTTGTTTGGAATCGCCGAGCTTGTTAACGACTTAATTATTGGCCGAGAATTGGAGCTGGGTCTCTTCTCGAGAGTCGTTCTACATGTGATTACGAGTTCGTGGGCGGTTCCGGATTGTTATTTGGACGACCGAGGAATTAGTTATGAATATTTGAAGTTCGGATTTAAATGGTGGGCTACTTAACGACTAAATTATTGGATGAGAATTTGGTTTCGGCTTCTTCACGGAAGTTGTTCAGAATTTAATTTCGAGTTTGTGGGAACTTCCGGAGCATGATTTGGAGTTACGAGGAATTAGTTGCGAATATTTCTGTTTGTTGGTTATTTAGTCGAATTAATATATGTTTGGGTTGAATGGTTGACTTTTTATTCAGTTGGCCGATATGTTTGACTTCAGGTAATATTGGAAGAATATGTCGAGACGAGTATGTGGCCGCAAGAATTATCGGAATCGGAATCACGACGAGAAAGTTATGCGTGTTTCAAGTTTGCCGAAATGGATAAGCTTGAGTTTCCTTTTTGGGAAACTATAAATAGTGATCTTACTATAATTGGAAAGTCAACTGAAGCATTTATGGGTTGACTGGTGTGTTGACCAGTCAACACGGTGGAGAGAGAGTGGGTTCGACGGTGATTCACGGCCACCGGCGGCATGGCTCTGTTTGGCCACCCCGTGGGGCGGGGTTGGTCTTGTTCAACTCGCCTAGTTGCCCTCTTCACCTTCCCGGCCTCCATGCACGACGAAGCTCGCCGGAGTGAGAGAGTTTTCCGGCCAAAATTCAAGAAAATATGGTGAATTCGGGTTCCATGTTTGGGGACGATTCGAGCTGAAATTCTTAGTGGGCTTTGAAGCTCTCCTCACCTACATGCTACCCTGTAAGTTTGAAGCTCTAATTTTGCTTGAGCTTGGAGAATTTTGAATGTGAAATTTGTGTACCAATTCGGTTTTGTTTGAAATTGACATGGTTAGAGTGAGAATTGGACTTCGGTGCAGTTATGGAAGTTGCTCAGTGGATGATTTTGAGTGGAATTGGTGTAGCTCCGCCGTGAAACTCTCCGGTCAACAGTGGCGCCGCCGTGGACGGCGGTCAACGGCGGTCAACGGTCAACGGGTTGACTTTTTGACTTTCGGCAAGTCGCATGTCGTTTGACTCGAAATCGCGCTCCGATCGCAGTGGGGAGGTTTGTTTTTCGAGTTGAGCGTCCGAACGTAAAGCGAGGTATTGAAGTGGTATATACGGATTTTCGACGATTCGTCGACTTTGAATTATCTGTTTCCGAGAACGGTGGTTTCTTGTGGTTTGATTTGTATTTTCGGATTGTGATTTTGAATATTGGACATTGTGTATATTCAGGGTTCGTGATCATTCGTTTGGCGAGGGACATTCCGCCGGATCACGGGTTAACGCGATACGCGTTACGCCAGTCTGTGAGTGGACAATTTCTTTTCACGGAAATGATTGCGAGTCTTTTATATGATTTATGAACTTGAGCATGCGTATTGATATTACGATTATACGGTTATACTTATACGAATATACGTATACGAGTATACATTTACTTATATGATGTTTCATGCATTTGCATCGAAATGTTTATGATGTGGTTTACACAGAGTAAAGTCGTGGTTACGTTGTTGTATCGATACACTCGCCTCTCGGCTGATCCCCGATGGTAGGCATATGTCAGGGGAGGCTGTGACTCCTGACCCGAGGTCTTTACCGGGGGGAGGCAGACCTTTGACCTGAGGCCATTTCCGGCTAGAATCACGTGTGGGTCTGGGATCCCGTGATTCTGACTGTACTAGCACGGAGGAGTCCATGAGTGACCCCGTGGGATTTTACTTGCATGCTCAGTACACTGGAGGAATATGAGTTTTACCTCGTGTACTATGTTGTTTTTATTTTCCTGGACTCGCATATGTGATTTTATACGTATATATAAACTGGTGAAAGACATTTATTTTCGTCCACTCACTCTAACGTGTTTATTGTCTTTCCCCTGGGCTTTTCGATTTCCGTGCCCAGTTTGCAGTTCAGGCTCTGGTGTCGCACGTCGTGGTCGGAGGCATAGTGCTCGAGCTACTTTGTTTCATCCAGTAGGTTTATTGTTCTACCTACTGTGGTATGCGTATACGATTGTGTATTAGATGTCGCTCTGAGCTTCCTATTGAAATACGTTATACGATTTTATACCGGATTTCAGTAAAGTATATATAAATTTATTGATTTACTTTACTGTTGATATATTGAGAAATCCGGATGGGATTGGTGCCCACGGTTTGCTTTTTGTGGCATAGGATGAAGTGTATTTTCCGCGTGCAGGTAATGGTAATTCAACGTTAGTAACGAAACTCTGCCCAAATTTTGAAAAGTTTTTGTTGGTTCGTGTTTTCGAAAGGGTTTGATTCCGATTTAGGGAGCTAAATCGGGGTTGGGTCCTTTCAGCTTGGTATCAGAGCATTAGGTTATAGGTTCTGTAGACATCTGTAGTCGTGTTTACTTAGGGTATTTGAGTTGATACAGCATGACTGGAGTGATGACCCGACTGGCCAGCGGTACTCATCAATACTTCGGGTGTTGTGTGTCCTCAAATATCTGCGGTTTCATGATTACGTTCTACTTGTTGTGAACGATGTTTTATTCATTAGGATGCCTCCTGACGTGCTTTCCGTGTTGTTTCGGTTGTGGATCCTATTGAGGATCAATCGACGCGCGATTTGTCAGAGAACAGTGGATTGGGATGAGTATTCAGAGTTCAGTGAATTGTGTGGCACGGTTTGCCTGGTTGTGTGTATATGGGCGTCTACATGTTGCCTCAGAGCTGAGAATTTTGACTGTTGATGTTTGCCTGAGTCAGATCATTGTGTTTGGTGGGCTGTTAATGTGTGAGTTTCGGTTGCGACTCCATGGCCTACATTCAGGGTGTTGTATTCACGGTAATGGTTTTATCAGGCTATCCAGCGATCGAATGTGGAGTGTTTACCCACCTGAGGCAGAGATGCATTGTTCACATGTTGTCCCTGTTTGCACGTGTTATGTGGCTTCAGAGGGAGCTATGCACGAGGTTCGAGGTGAGTTTGAACCTGAGCATCAGAGAGAGTTGATTGTCGTGCCTCGAGATATCCGTGAGGAGCTTAGTGTGTTGCACTCAGCGGCGAGGTTATTGTGAGGTAAAGATGTACGCGGTTTTCGATGCGATGGTTTGAGAAAAGTGGACTTAGTCGAGATTTTGATGAGGTTGAGTTCCGATACTTCGGGATCAGTGATTTCATCAGACTGTGGTCTTTTCGAATATGTTGAGGATCCTCTGCTGATCCGTTTGACGATGGCGGAGATCGCAGAGTAGCGAACTGGCTCCTGTGGCATGAGTTTGGGTGATCATTGGCGATCCTTTCACGCAGCAGGTGTTGCGGTGATTTGTGTTCGAGGAGCACTTTCAGTTGCTGTTTCGATGGCCAGGAGGGTCACGTTATGAGGAAACGCCTCAGCCAGCTGTTGTAGCGGTTTGACGGCTCAGAGTTTACAGGGAGATCCTCATGTTGTTTCTGCAGTCTGATCAATGTACCCTTTTGACGAGTTATTCAGTAAGTCGCATTTGACATGGACGGCTAGTTTGGGCATGTTGGAGTTCGTGCTATGACCTTGTTTGAGGACGGACTTTTCTCCGAGGTTACTGTTGCTTGATATCCATGGCTATTGTACCTGTATCTCCACTTCCGAGGTTTTGGAGAGTGTTGCATCCATCCGGAGGTCGTGAGATCCTTGTTTGAGGTTATGGGTTAGCCGCGGATCTGTTATAGCTGGATATTATGGTTTTGATGTGACCATGAGTATGGACTTACTGACGACGCATTTAGCTGTGTTCGAGTGCCTCGATATGGAGGTTGTGTTTCGACGACCAGATTTCCCCGAGATGCTGTTTCGCGGTGATGGTTGAGCGGATGATGGAGACGAGTTATGTTGTTGCTTGGCTCATATTGTGGATACTATGGTTGCTGTGCTCGGCGTAGGTGACATTGAGATGGTTCCTGAATTTCCTGGCATGTTCCGGAGGAGTTATCAGATGTTCCTCCAGTTCGGGAGACTGACTACACCATCGAGCTTGTACCAGGCGCTGGACTCATTTTACCGACGTCTTGTCGTTCGGAGCCAGCGGAGCTGATGGAGCTATTTGTTTCGACTCCAGGAGTTGCTGGAGGATGTTTCAGGAGATTTCGTGCAACCCCGCGTATTTGCGTGGTGTGCTTTTGCATTGTGTGTACGGATGTTGGTTGGTTCGATGAGGTGGTGCATTGACTACCGGAAGCTCGATTTGCTCCAGAGGAGTGCGAGTATCCTCCGCTTCAGATTGACGACTGGTTGATCAGTTTGCGAGAGCTTTAATCATGTTGAAGATTGATTTTGGTTTTGGATACCATCAGTTGAGGTTCGATGAGGCAGTTGTGGTTTGGACAGCTTTCGGATCTCGGTGCGGACATCAGGAGTTTTTGGTCACGCTGTTTGGTTGACCAATGCCCGTAGGTCGTGTGGACTTGATGGACCAGGTGTTCAGACGGTTTCTGGACGAGTTTGTGGTCATGTACGTTGGCATCGTCCTGATGTACTTCAGGAGTGTGGGCCAGCACCTGAAGCGATTGTGAGCGGTTTCGCGGACTTAGCGAGACAACCAGGTGTTTGCGAAGGTTAGTCAGTGTGAGTTTTGACTGATTAACGCAAAGATTTTGAGCTGCATGATGCTGTCCGAGTGATTGGTGTGGATCCTGACCAGATGGAAGCTGTGTTGATTTGGGAATTGCCCTACTATTGTACCAGAGATCGGGAGTCTCTTGAGTTTGACAGGCTTCTACCGACGGCTTTGTGCAGGATTTTCCTGGATTGCCCCTCTACCTTTCAGATTGACGAAGAAGGTGTCAAGTTCGAGTGGTTCGATGAACGCGAGGAGAGTTACTTACTCCTGAGGATGGTTGACCGTTGCTTCGGTTTTGACCTTACCTGACGACCGCGACGAGTTCGTGAGTTATGGCGATGCATCGAGATCTGGATTTGCATATGCTTTGATGCTGTGTAGCAGAGCAGTGGCTCGTGGTTACGGGCAGTGGAGACATTATGTGGCTATGTATCCTATGTATGATTTGGGTGTAGCTGTCCGTATGTTAGCGTTGATGAGTTCGAAACACTACAGCTATGATGTACAGCGCGGTGTAGGACATACACTGATCATTTGAGTTTCCTCCACTTGCATTTTCGGCCAGATTTGGGCTTGAGGCAGTGTAGATGGATGAGGTCGACTCACGACTATGGCTGCACCTTTGAGTTTGTTTGGGAGAGGCTAGTAGTTGTACTTTGATTATCCATTTGGGATGTTGCTGTTGATACTTTTAGACGAGAATTGGGAGCTTCGGTGTTTCATGTGAGTGTGGCTCGAGTTTCCGTGTTAGCCAAGTTATGAGCTACGGAAGCTGAGTTCGAGTGTGTAAATGTTGAAGCTCATTGTTTTGCGCACGGTTGGCGCTAGTAATGTGGAGATGTATCAGATACCTCGAGTTTACTACTCGTGACGCAACATGAAGAGCAAGTAGCAGTTTGAGTGTGCGGATGCCACGTTTGTCGACTGGTAATGGCTAGGAGGCAAAGACTTGCCGAGAAGTGTCAGCCATTAGAGATTTCCAGTTAAGACGTGGCGATTGTTGCTGTGATTGTGTGTGTTGTATGCATTTTTGGTTGGTGATACCAGTTGTCAGGTCTTTGTGGACAGTTTGATGAACTTGGTATGTTTACTTGTACTTTCGGAGATGATTCCAGGGGTTGGCTGGCATAGTTGTGTTTGGTGGAGGTTGGCCATCTACGTGGTGTACCTGTGTTCCAGTTTGCTGGTCGAGGTTATCAGCTACAACATAGTGTTGGCAAGCTTTGCAGCGAGCATTGGAGACCAAATTACGAGCTAGTACCGGTTCTTATCCTCAGATTGGCGAGCGATCTTCGAGGATTATTCAGGCCTTGGAGGGCATGTTGTGGACCTCAGTATTGCAGTTCCGGAGGATTCGGGACCAGCAGTTTCAGCTATTCGAGGTTGCTTGCAATACCAGGTTGTTGTCCACTGTGATTTTGATATTGTTTGACGTCGTTTTGAGGAACGATGTTGTACTTCATTGTGTTGGAGTGAGTTTGGTTTGAATTTGAGTTGATGTTTGTTTCCGATTTTGTGGAGTGTGTTACCACAGACTGTCAGATTAGCGGAAATGGATTGATTATTGCCCGAGTTCGATGTTCGAGCTATGCTGATATGAATATGTGAGATATATTGATGTGTGAACTGAGTTGTGATTTGCCTTGATATTTTGATCCGTGTGTGGCCATAGGCGAGTTTGTGTTATGCCGTATGGTTCGGCATCGCCTATAGTGTTGGCCTTTATGTGTGCGAGTTGTGTTCCGTGTGGCGGAACTGTATTTCAATTGGTTTTGCATTGTGTACCCTGTCTGTTCCTTATGTAGGAACACTTGGTGCTTGTGTCGAGCCAGTTCAGATTTGTGATTTGTGGGTACAGAGATTCCAGCACAGAGCTATCTCCTATTGTGGAATCAGTTGCCAGAGTTGTTCAGTTGATGTAGCCACTGGGCAGTTGAGCAGTATGCAAAGGCAGTGCTCCTACTTTTTAGCCAGCAGACTTGGAAATTTCGAGGTCGAAATTTTTCTGGGGGGGTGGATTTGTGACGACCCGAACCAGAATCAGCAGTACAACCAGCTATGTACGTGAGTTACCGTGTAGTCACTGGTATCCGACGGTTGTTTGGAATCGCCGAGCTTGTTAACGACTTAATTATTGGCCAAGAATTGGAGCTGGGTCTCTTCTCGAGAGTCGTTCTACATGTGATTACGAGTTCGTGGGCGGTTCCGGATTGTTATTTGGACGACCGAGGAATTAGTTATGAATATTTGAAGTTCGGATTTAAATGGTGGGCTACTTAACGACTAAATTATCGGACGAGAATTTGGTTTCGGCTTCTTCACGGAAGTTGTTCAGAATTTAATTTCGAGTTTGTGGGAACTTCCGGAGCATGATTTGGAGTTACGAGGAATTAGTTGCGAATATTTCTGTTTGTTGGTTATTTAGTCGAATTAATATATGTTTGGGTTGAATGGTTGACTTTTTATTCAGTTGGCCGATATGTTTGACTTCAGGTAATATTGGAAGAATATGTCGAGACGAGTATGTGGCCGCAAGAATTATCGGAATCGGAATCGGAATCACGACGAGAAAGTTATGCGTGTTTCAAGTTTGCCGAAATGGATAAGCTTGAGTTTCCTTTTTGGGAAACTATAAATAGTGATCTTACTATAATTGGAAAGTCAACTGAAGCATTTATGGGTTGACTGGTGTGTTGACCAGTCAACACGGTGGAGAGAGAGTGGGTTCGACGGTGATTCACGGCCACCGGCGGCATGGCTCTATTTGGCCACCCCGTGGGGCGGGGTTGGTCTTGTTCAACTCGCCTAGTTGCCCTCTTCACCTTCCCGGCCTCCATGCACGACGAAGCTCGCCGGAGTGAGAGAGTTTTCCGGCCAAAATTCAAGAAAATATGGTGAATTCGGGTTCCATGTTTGGGGCCGATTCGAGCTGAAATTCTTAGTGGGCTTTGAAGCTCTCCTCACCTACATGCTACCCTGTAAGTTTGAAGCTCTAATTTTGCTTGAGCTTGGAGAATTTTGAATGTGAAATTTTTGTACCAATTCGGTTTTGTTTGAAATTGACATGGTTAGAGTGAGAATTGGATTTCGGTGCAGTTATGGAAGTTGCTCAGTGGATGATTTTGAGTGGAATTGGTGCAGCTCCGCCGTGAAACTCTCCGGTCAACAGTGGCGCCGCCGTGGACGGCGGTCAACGGCGGTCAACGGTCAACGGGTTGACTTTTTGACTTTCGGCAAGTCGCATGTCGTTTGACTCGAAATCGCGCTCCGATCGCAGTGGGGAGGTTTGTTTTTCGAGTTGAGCGTCCGAACGTAAAGCGAGGTATTGAAGTGGTATATACGGATTTTCGACGATTCGTCGACTTTGAATTATCTGTTTCCGAGAACGGTGGTTTCTCGTGGTTTGATTTGTATTTTCGGATTGTGATTTTGAATATTGGACATTGTGTATATTCAGGGTTCGTGATCATTCGTTTGGCGAGGGACATTCCGCCGGATCACGGGTTAACGCGATACGCGTTACGCCAGTCTGTGAGTGGACAATTTCTTTTCACGGAAATGATTGCGAGTCTTTTATATGATTTATGAACTTGAGCATGCGTATTGATATTACGATTATACGGTTATACTTATACGAATATACGTATACGAGTATACATTTACTTATATGATGTTTCATGCATTTGCATCGAAATGTTTATGATGTGGTTTACACAGAGTACAGTCGTGGTTACGTTGTTGTATCGATACACTCGCCTCTCGGCTGATCCCCGATGGTAGGCATATGTCAGGGGAGGCTGTGACTCCTGACCCGAGGTCTTTACCGGGGGGAGGCAGACCTTTGACCTGAGGCCATTTCTGGCTAGAATCACGTGTGGGTCTGGGATCCCGTGATTCTGACTGTACTAGCACGGAGGAGTCCATGAGTGACCCCGTGGGATTTTACTTGCATGCTCAGTACACTGGAGGAATATGAGTTTTACCTCGTGTACTATGTTGTTTTTATTTTCCTGGACTCGCATATGTGATTTTATACGTATATATAAACTGGTGAAAGACATTTATTTTCGTCCACTCACTCTAACGTGTTTATTGTCTTTCCCCTGGGCTTTTCGATTTCCGTGCCCAGTTTGCAGTTCAGGCTCTGGTGTCGCACGTCGTGGTCGGAGGCATAGTGCTCGAGCTACTTTGTTTCATCCAGTAGGTTTATTGTTCTACCTACTGTGGTATGCGTATACGATTGTGTATTAGATGTCGCTCTGAGCTTCCTATTGAAATACGTTATACGATTTTATACCGGATTTCAGTAAAGTATATATAAATTTATTGATTTACTTTACTGTTGATATATTGAGAAATCCGGATGGGATTGGTGCCCACGGTTTGCTTTTTGTGGCATAGGATGAAGTGTATTTTCCGCGTGCAGGTAATGGTAATTCAACGTTAGTAACGAAACTCTGCCCAAATTTTGAAAAGTTTTTGTTGGTTCGTGTTTTCGAAAGGGTTTGATTCCGATTTAGGGAGCTAAATCGGGGTTGGGTCCTTTCACCCCTCCCCTCTCGCCTCTCCCCCCAAAAACACCCCAAATCTCCTCTCCCCTCTCCTCCTCCCCTCCTCCCCTACCCTATCCCCTCCCTCCGGCCGCCGGAATTCGAGCACCGTCGCCGCCCTCTCTCTCAACCCGAAGAATGACAGGTCCCCTCTCTCTCTCTCAATTTGATTTTATCATCTTCAATTTTAATTACATGATATTTTAATTAAGTCGGTGTAAATTTGTATAAGTTGGTGTTGGTATAATTAAGTTGGTGTTGGTATAATTTTTTGTGTAGAAAATATTTTGTAGAATATATTTTGTGTAGAATATGATTTTGTGTAGGATATTTTTGTGTATATATGTAGAATATATGTAGAATATATGAAGGATATTTTGTGTATATATGTAGAATATATTTTGGTATAATTATTTTTGTGTTGGTTAATTAAGATTTGGGTTAATTGATATTTTTGATATTGATAATGTTATTTTTGATAATGATATTGGTAATGATATTTTTGATATTTTGGTTAATTGATATTTTTGATAATGATATTGGTAATGATATTTTTGATAATGATTTTGGTAATGATATTTTTGATATTTTGGTTAATTGATATTTTGGTAATGATATGTAGGATATTTTGTGTATATATTTTTGTGTTGGTTATTTTTGGCATATAGAATATATTATTGGCTGTTCTGTTTAATTGTTGGATGTGCAGGAGGTTTTGTGGCAAATTGGCTTGAGGGCAACAAACGGAGAGTGACTAGATCCAGTGGAGGGAGCAGTAGTCAAGAATCCTCATCCGCAATCAGCAACACGCGCAGAGGCCCTATTATGAATGCTCGCACACAAATTTTGCTACGTGCGTGAGAACAGGAGGAAGCTGCATGATCCGGATCCTTGCAACCCTCAGTCCAGCCTCGACCCTCAGGCAGCAGATACTCAGGCGAGCGACCCTCCACGGGCGCATCAGAAACTCCCTCCATCCGAATGCCCCCTATTGGCCCTGTGCCTACTCCCCTTTCACGGGAATCATCTGAGGCAGATGGTGCAGGCGCCTCATCGTCCAGGCCTCGTCTATCTCCACCGTCCGGTCTCTTCGTGCCCAATGAGATTCCTGTCATCCCTCAATTCGATGCTAGGGGGAGGGTTATTTTTATTGAAGGACAGCCGGAGTTCCTGACCGTGGAGGAAGCGTACGTGTTCAAGCCGTTCGACCCCGTGTATCTTTGGAGTAAGAAAAGATGCAGGTGAATTTTATTTAACAAGATTGATTACTTAATTATTACTTAAGACTATAAATAGTGTCAATTAATAATTTTGTTTTTATGACATTGTATTATTAGGCAATCTCGTTAATGCCAATGGAAAACGAAAGACTAGAGTCCCCTACACTGGGAAGAATCTTGAGCAGGCCACCGGGGGAAAGAAAACGGTCATTAAGGCCAATGAGTGTGGTGAGGTGATCGAGACAAAAAACACCACGTGAAAGTATGCCAGCATGTCCGGGGCCATCGTGCGGGACAATGTCTCAATGCTGTGCCCAGATTGGGGTGTTGTGCCTCTCTACGTGAAGTTGCAAGTGCATAATGCACCGACTGTGAGTTAAATCGTATTTTCATTACGTAAATTTTATATTTATTAATTAAGTCCGAAGAAATATATAATTTTACCATTTATATATTCATCTTGCAGCTGTGGTTTGACGTGGATGAATGCCTTATTCAGACGTGGGCAGAGCGTCAACTATATATCAGGTGATGTGATTCGAGTTATTTGAGTATATATTGAGTTAGATTTTTGTTTATCAAGTGTTTTAATGTCTCTAACATTTGTTTCTGGTGTTAATATAGGTATAAAGAGTGAAATAACGAGCTTTCAAAACATTACACAAAGTACAAGGATCTAGGCCGAGGTGTTACCCCTAGCGAACTCCGGTTTAGGGAGTACGACTGGCTGTGGCTGGTAGCCCACTTCGAGCACCCCATAGTGAAGGTATGCATCCTGAATATATTTTGCAACCCTAATGTGTTGTATCACATTGAAATAGTTAGTTACTAATTTTTTTGACATATGTTTATCCAACAAGGCGATTTCCAAGACGAACAGCGAGAACAGATTGAAAAACACCAAGTTCCATCATGTAGGTTCACTCAACTATTTGGGTTGATCGGGTAGGGCGCAGAAACAACAAGAAGTCAACCCGTTGGTGTTTGTTCATCAGAAGTTCTATCCGTAGTGCCCTGAAGAAGCGGTAAGTCTTTGGCCTCATTATTTTGTAGTTCACATATGCATGTGGAATAAAACTATTTTTCTCTATTAATTTATTTTGTTTAATAATACGTTATTCATATTCGCTTTTAAATTAGGTGAGAGTGGAGGATGCGATCACAGAGGTCACCATGAATTTAGCTTGAAACGACCATCCTAACTGCTCGGAGGAGGAAGTGACCCAGTATGCCTCTCAGATCGATACGCTTGATCGCCCTATAACGGCTCAGATCATGGCAAAAGCGTGCAGAACTGGGAAGAATATCCACTACGTACTGCAGGGTAATGGGCTCGGCGGGAGAAAAAATATTGAAGAACACTTCGGAATACTCTAGCGGGTCAAGAACTTCTTCTAGGAACTCTAACCTAGCAGCGGAGCTCCAGAGGACGCAGAGGGAGTTGGAGGAGCAAAGGAGGGTGGTGGAGGAGATGCGTCAATTGGCCGAGCAGCAGGCAGCTAGAGAGGCCGAGCACCGGACGATGGTCGAGCAACACCGAGTTATGGTCGAGCAGCAGACACAAATTATGACATGGATGCAGACGATGTACGAGTGCCAGATCACTAGACACCCGCTCACCACACCTCCACTGATGCCTGTGTTCCACAGTGTTCCACAACCGTAGCCGTCGCAGCAAGACCAGGGTAGCCGCCGGAGTTCAAATGATTTCGTCAACATGGATTTCGTCGACTCTTAGTGTAGTTGTATTTTATTTTTGTATTGTTGTTGTTTGTACTGTTGGACAAATGTGTGTGTACTGTTGGATGTGTATGTGTACGGTTTGTGTTTTTCGCTGCAGGTTCTGGAATTGGGCCCAATCCAGAACCTGTTTTTTTTTTTGTAAAATATCACCGGGTATTGCTGACGAGATGGACCTATCTCATCGGCAATAACTCACAATTTCCGGCGAGATTCTTGATTATCACCGACGATTTTTTAAGAATATCGTTAGCAATAAATGTGGCGGTCAATATGTTGACCCCGCCGGAGCTTCATCACCGACGACGTAACTCGTCGGTGATGCTCTTTCTCATTACCGGCGACGAGATGTCATCGGTGATACCTTGAAAGTATCACCGATGATATCATCAATATCTTGTCGGTGATAGTATCACTGACGGGTTGCTTCCGGCAACCTTATAACCGGCGACATGTCGTCGGTTATAAGTATCACCGACGATATATGGAGAAAGGCCGACGACTTTAAGTCGTCGGCAATGCAAAGAAATGTGGTAGTGATAGTGAACTCTGTTTTGCAAACCATATCTACCCATTGGAAACCAAAGTGAATTACAAGTAACCATCAGTAAAGTACAGTTAGCCTTCAGTGAGATACAATTAACCATCAATTAAATGACAGTGTTCTCTGTTTTGTCTATAACAACACATTAAGACCCATCTACAAAACCAAAATGATGTCTCGCTTGAATTAGTTATATTTTGTGAATGTGGTAGTATTTTAGACGGCCTAATCATCTAACAACAGTTGTTGCTTTTGGAGTGGCGGTGGTTGGATTCAAGTGAGCAGATCTTCTTGGAGCCATGGAGAGAAAAGACAAAGAGGGATGAGTGAAGGTAAATGTGAGAAAATGGGATGAGTGAAGGTAATTTCTGACAAAATGAGGTGAATTTTAGGGTATCTTGATTAAATAGAAGAACACGCACCCACCCATTTTGAAAGGTTATGTCATTATAAAATTTTAATTTGAAATGCAAACCGCAGCTAGCGGCAGTGAACAAAAGGGAACCCATCGAAATGACATAACATTTTATACAATTTTGCTACAGTTACCCACAGCTAGAGACAATGATGTACAGTTAACCGGAATGGTTTGCATCATTAGATGTCTCATGTTGCGAATAACTGAGTGTTCAAATTCTCATAAAATTTTGGAAAACCGAAGAATCATCTCTCTTAACACTTTGCCTTGCATTTCTTCTTCTAATATACATATTTTTTTTCACCTGAGGAGACATCATTTACATCCTTCTTGTTAACCAAACCAGACATCAATACACTTTTCTTGATTAAAAACATATCTCTTCACTTCTTCTCATCACCTTCCAATTCATGTTCTATAAATAAAGGGGTTGATCCTCAACTATCTTCATCTTCTACTTCTGTTTCATCACAAATCTTTCTGCAAAAAGTAAGCCATTTATGCATAAAAAAAAAGGACCTAAAGCTTGTTCACTATTCTCATACAACCTCACATTCAGACACTGGCTCCTAATAGTCGCATATTTATGCGTTTATTTGGTTTTGGCGAGGAGATACCTGGCGAGAGAAAAGGAAGATATCAAATAGGAAACAAAGAAAAGAAGAAGAGGAGTTTGAGCGGGATTTGAATTGCTTGGCACGTGAGCTTTCCTTGGCGAGAGGGTTTTGTTTTTGGCAAGCAATTATGCAAGTGAACTTGGACTTGAGTGTTGCAAATGGGTTTCATTATCCATGTAGGATACTACTTGATGATGGAGCACGTGCTCCTCCTTTTGCTAGATTAAATTGTTTAATTTACTTAGTGGAAAGGAAGAGAGATATATATAGCTAGCAAGATAGAGAACATGAGGGTGGACTTTTGGACGTGACCAAGAGAGTGATTAGAAAAAAAAAGACAAAAACAAGAAGAAAGAAGAAGTTGAACGTGGGGAAGAGAAGATCCGAACTGCAAGCCTACGATCCCGACGAGGATCAAGAGTTTATTTCTTCTCCTTCTTAGTTCATCTTTCATGAGTTCTTTGATGTTATTATTTAAGACTATGAGTAGCTAAATTCCTTTTGTTAGGAGCTGATTAAAGCCCTAGATATGCTTACGATTTTGAACCCATTTTGATTCTATTAACTATTTGGATGAGTTTTGTTTCACTGTTTTCTCACCGTATGATTTCTATGTTCATGTTTCTTTGAGTGCACGCTTAGATGCATGGCTTAGGATCTATAGTCTTGATTGTGTACATGACCACCTTATCATTGCATATTCTCTAGAGACAAACATGAATTTGTGTGAAACAAGCCTTAATGATGTAAGGGTGACTACCTTATCAACCCTTGAAGCTCTGTTATTCTTCAAAAAAATTTAGAACGTAATGACTTCCGTTCTCTAGGCTTACATCATCATATATATAATTCGGTTAATTGAGGATCAAGATCGAGCGGATTGTCCTTCCCTCTTTCATGCCAAGTAAGAGAGTGTAATATACAAGATGACTTAACCAAAGCTCTTGTGTGGAGAGTATTCATCCATGGTTAGTTCAGTTATATAGGGGAGGTCGTAAGTATGTCTAGGGTGGAGAGAAGTTCTTAACATTAATATATCATTGGTTATCTCCAACAATTTTTTTTCTGCAATTTACTGATTTCTGCATTAGCTGTAGCTTAGACGATCTATTTAGGTAACCAAATCAACTTAGAAAACCCTCAAATTTTGTGTGATACTCCACCACTGTGTCTGGTTTGTTGGGTCCAAATTCCGTGTTATTTGAGTCAGTCTAGCTTAGGTTCATAGTGTCATTAGTGTACTGTAGTCGAGTCTGTCAGCATTTTAGTTTCGTGTTAAGATTTAGTTTCACCAATTCCTTGTGTTCGACAACCCCTATTTATCTTACTACATTGATATACCCAGGTTGTGAATAAGGTATCTTTGAGAGGTGTTTAGCCGCCTTGTCAAATTTTGGCGTCGTTGCCGGGGAATTGCTTAATTCTAAGTCCTAATAGAGTCTTTAATTTTTAGTTTTGTTTTTTTTTTCTTTTGAGTCTTACTGTCTCTTCTGTGTGCAGGAGCATTGTGTATGCGTACTAGGCACACAAGAAGCGCTGAGCCATTATTACTTGATCCAGAGATTGAACGCTTAGCAAGGCAAAACAGAAAAAAGCAGGGACAACGGTCCATGAACATGATCAGTGGTGGTGAACTATCTAAGCAAGAAAGACATTTAGGTTCAAATTTTGAATTTGAGGAAGAACAGAGTATTCCAACACCACCACCATCACTAAAAAGAATGGCAAATGCAACCAAGCTGAGAGAGTCCTTTATACCGGGCACAGGTGCAGCAGATTCACCAATCGTTCTACCAGAGAATCTAGGGGCTTATTCTATTCCTCCATCACTTATATCGAATCTGCCACACGTCAGAGGAATGCCTTCTGAAGACTCCCAAGACCATCTCAATGAGTTTACAGCATTGTGCAGAATCCAGAGATCGACTCATGTGGAAGAGGATACTGTGAAACTCCTCTTGTTTTCGTTCTCTTTGAAGGAGCAAGCAAAAACATGGTATAATTATTTAGCTCCTTTATCTATGGACACATGGGAGAAGATGTGCTCTGCATTTATGAAAGAGTTATACTCTACTTCTCGCACCAAGAACTTGAAGAAGCAAATTAGCAAATTCAGGCAGAAAGACAACGATGAATTACATGAAGCCTGGAGTCAGTTTAAGAGTCTTCTTCGACAATGCCCTAATTATAAATTTGACCTCAACATTCAAATGGAGTTCTTTTATAAAGGACTTGATTCTTTTAACAAATCAAATCTTGATTCAGCTTGTGGGGGAAATTGGTGGAATATGACTAGAACAGAAGCCAAGGAAATTGTTGAGAACCAAGCAAAAAATTCAAGACAATTTCAGTCAAGGGATAGATCTATGGGATCAAGTAGAAGATCTCTCAATGCAGTTGCAATTGATGGAGCCATGGAAAAAAGATTAAGCTTTATGGAGAATGATATTGCTCTAATTGCTAGTAGTCTGAAAGTGGGCAAGAAGACAACATTTGCTGCAGCTCAGATTGTGTGCACTCTATGTTCAGCTACAAGCCATTTAGCAGAAGATTGTCCCAAGTTCAAAGCAGATGAAGTGGTTGATCAAAAGGAAGAAGCAAATTACTTCCAAAGACAACCCAACACATATGGGGGAAATAGAGACCTGTTGAGCTATAGAAGCAACAATGTGATCAATCCTCCTATTGTTCCACCTGGATTTCAGCAGAGACAGCCCACAGGAGTTGGGCAACAGTTTGGCCAAATGCGTATGCCTCAGAAACAACAAGCTCAAGCTCAAACATCAAAAAATTCTACCTTGAAAGCCATGATGCAATAAATGATGTTTGACAACAAGAAGGAATGAGAGGAGAATAATGCCTTTCGCAAAGATATTAAAGCCACAGCTCAAGAACTCGAGGCTACAACTCTGCATCAAGGAAAGGCAGTTGACTTGCTTGAAAGACAAATGAGCCAAATGCAGCAAACAATGGCTCAAGTCAAGGAAGGAAGTCTTCCTAGCAACACTCTTCCCAATCCCAATACAAAATATGAAGCTCATGCAATGACCTTGAAGAGTAGGAATGTGTTGGAAGAACTGCCTAAGTTAACAAAGAGAAAGTGGGAGAAGCTCAGGCTTGAACAACTTGTCCCTTACAAGCCATTGGACAAGCCGTCAGAAGATTCTGCAGGAACCCCAATTCGAGCAGTCGAAAATGCACCTGAAACAAAAGAACTGACAAATCAAAGATCAGGCCAGGTATCCTCTACTCCTTCTCCTTCTATTATTCCTAATTCACCTTTTCCTAGCAGGTTGAAGAAGCAGGTGAAGGTTGAAAAAGAGAAGGAGATCTTGGATGTGTTCAGAAAGGTAGGAGTAAACATCCCCTTGTTGGATGTAATCAAGCAGATACCACAGTATGCAAAGTTCCTGAAAGATTTGTGCACAACAAAAAGAAATTCCATGGAACTGAGACTGTGGCTTTGGGAGAGAGAGTATCTGCTGTGCTTCAAAGAAAGCTTCCACCTAAGTTGGGTGATCTAGGACGATTTACGATCCCATGTACCATTGGTAATCACAGGTTTGCGGGTGCTTTATTTGATTTAGGTGCTTCCATTAATTTAATTTCATACACTGCTTATAACATGTTAAGAATGGGAGAACTTATTCCTACAGGTGTCACCATTAAACTTGCTGATTGGTCTAACTGTTACCCTCGAGGTATTATTGAGGATTTTTTGGTGCAGGTGGGAGATTTGATATTCCCAGCAGAGTTCTTTGTGTTAGACATGGAGTATGAGCCAATGCCATCAGAAATACGATTGATTCTTGGAAGACCGTTCTTAAGAACAATGCGTACAAATTTAGATTGTTTTGATGGATCATTGAGTATGGAAGTAGCTGAGGAGAAAATTCACTTCAATATTTATGAAGCTCTCAAACATCCAAATAGTGATGATGCTTATTCATGTTGTTCAATTGACACTTTTGAGAGTTTTGCACAGGAATTCATTCAATATTCATTGGAGGTGGATCCTTTGAGAAATGTCATAGAGGTATCCGGGAAAGAAGATGTTCCAGGTCTGGAGCTTGGCGAGCTTGTCAAGAAGCTTGGCGAGGGAGGACTGGAGCTTGGTGAGGAGAAGAAATTTGACCCCGTCGAATTTGAACCTATTTTTGATATAGCTTCGGCTGAGGATCTTGAGATGGAAGAGGAGTATTATGCTATGGAAGAAGCACTTAAATCCCTGCCAAGTATGAAAGGTAAATATTCTAAACCCATTTCTCTTCCGATTTTAGATGACGTTCTTGTTCCGTCTATACAGGTGGCACCCACTTTAGAGTTGAAACTTCTTCCCGAGCATTTGAAGTATGCTTTCTTGGGGAAGGATGATACACTTCCAGTTATCATCTCTTCCAAGCTCTCAACAGTACAAGAGGAAAAGTTGTTGAATGTACTTAAGGAATATAAGGCCGCCATTGGATGGACAGTAGCCGATATCAAGGGCATCTGCCCAACATTGTGTACCCATAGGATCTATCTGGAGGAGGGAGCTAAGCCAACAAGGGAAGCTCAACGTCGACTTAATCCTCCCATGATGGAAGTTGTCAAGAAAGAAATCATCAAGCTTCGAGATGCATGTATAATTTATGCTATTTCTGACAGCAAATGGATTAGTCCTGTGCAGGTTGTGCCCAAACGTTCAGGAATCACAGTAGTAAAGAATGATGAGAACGTGTTGGTGCCTCAAAGAGTTCAAACAGAATGGAGAGTGTGTATTGACTACCGCAAGCTCAATGCCACCACAAGAAAAGATCACTTTCCGCTCCCATTCATTGATCAGATGTTGGAAAGGTTAGCAGGTCATGCATATTACTGTTTCTTCGATGGTTATTTAGGATACAACCAGATAGCCATACATAAGGATGATCAAAAGAAGACCACCTTCAGATGTCCCTATGGCACTTTTGCTTATAGGAGGATGTCATTTGGCTTATGCAATGCACCAGCAACATTTCAGAGATGTATGATGAGTATTTTTTCCGACATGGTTAAAAAAATCATTGAGGTATTTATTGATGACTTCTTTGTTTTTGGTGATTCTTTTGATATATGCCTTCATAATCTAGCTATGGTTTTAGAGCGCTGTGTAGAAACTAATCTTGTGCTTAACTGGGAAAAATGTCATTTTATGGTGGAGCAGGGTATAGTTTTGGGACATGTTATTTCAGCTAGGGGCATAGAAGTAGACAAAGCTAAGGTTGATATTGTACGTACCTTACCACCTCTTTCTACTGTCAAGGAGGTGAAATATTTTCTTGGCCATGCAGGTTTCTATCGCAGGTTTATCAAGGATTTTTCCAAGATAGCCCGACCATTGTGTGCATTGCTGCAGAAAGACATAGCTTTCAACTTCACCGATGAGTGCTTGCAAGCATTCAATAAGCTCAAAGAGTTGCTTACTACAGCTCCCATCATTCAAGCACCGGATTGGAGTCTACCATTTGAGCTCATGTGTGATGCTTCAAACTATGTTGTTGGCGATGTTCTTGGCCAACGACCATAAAGACTTGAGTAGATTCACTCATGGGTCTACAGCCGAAGAGGACACTCTTCCTCTCAGAGATAGCTTTCCAGATGAACAACTCTTTGTTGTTCAAGCCGTGGAGCCCTGGTATGCTGATATTGTTAACTACAAGGTAAGTAGATATATTCCACCAGACTTAACCAGAGTGCAGAAGGACAAGCTTGTCAAGGAAGCTAAGTACTATGTGTGGGATGAGCCATATTTGTGGAAACACTGTCCAGACTTGCTGATAAGAAGGTGTGTGCCTGAAACTGAATTTCATTCCATTTTATCTTTTTGTCACTCACATGTAGCAGGAGGCCATTTTGCTGAAAAGAAGACTGCGATGAAAGTACTTGAGAGTGGATTTTTCTCGCCAACACTGCTTGGTGATGCACATAACTTTCATAAATTATGTGCTAGATGCCAACTTGATCTAAATCTATCAATAGACGATTTAGAAAATATTTACCTCAAGGGGTATTGTGCTCGGTATGACCGCTACACTTGATGAAGAAGAAGTTCTTCCGAAACGATTTCTTGGAAGTCGTGCAATCTTGTCAACTTCTTGAAATTTCGTGGAATTTTCGTTGAAGACAAGAAGAGGCTGACGGTGATCTTGGCAGCCGGCAGTGATCGGCGGCGGCGGTGGTTGGCAGTGACGGTGGTGTTCGGCGGCCGTGATCTTTTCTCCAAGTTGAGGGTTTTTTCTATCAACTCTGAGAGTCGTGTTGATAACGTGTTGCATGAGAAAGTAGAATAGATAAAAAGTAGTTTCCATTTTCATTGATAGAATACCTTAAATACAGGCTGATACAATCTGTTATAATAACTATCGCGATATAACAGGGATTCTCTGTATCTATCTAATCCATATCTAAATAGGACAAAACACATACTGGGATTAATGGAGAATAAATCTTCTTAAACAATATCAACTTTTTGTAAATTAATTCTTAAAGTTATAAAATGAGTAATTTAACTTGTAATTTTGGCCTATGGAAGTGCCATAAGTATAATCATAAATATTTCTTCATTGAGAAACACAAGAAATTTTTGGTTGAAACTAATAAGATACTGATCATATCATTATATCTGTGACAGAAACACAAGGAATGTAAGCTATTAATTATATGGGCTTAATTATATGCTACTCATAATCTAATAAATTCAACCAAATATATAGGTTTCAGCTCTGCCCATATTGTTCAATTTTGCTATTCTCTAGAACTATTGTCTGCAACTTTCTGATCGATGATCTTTTCTAAATGCCTAAATCTATGCAGTATCAAGTTAACTACGTGCGGTAAGTCGGGGCTCACTACCAGCGTAATATCAGGGTATAGTGATTAACTACGTACGGTAATATTGGGGCTCATAATTTATAGCCGACGACTTTTTATTTTAGAAAAAAAAAATTCGTTGGCTATAGTACTATAGTCAAAGAAAAAAAAAATTCGGCTATAGTTTTTAAAAATTCATCGGGTATAGTGATTACGCTGGTAGTGGGCTGCGGAACTTGTTTTTTTGTTCAGAACAATCATGCAGAAGTTTCATTTTATAAGAGCATCTGCATCCGTTTGGAAAATTTTATTAACTCAAGAATTTCTATTTCAAGAATTTCTGTCACTATTCATTAAATAGGATGTGTTATTCATGTTTTTGGCGCATTAGTGCAACAAATAGGAATTCTTATTACTATTCATCAGTTATCGAAACTTATTTTATTTAATTGTTAGTAATATGTTCATCCAATAACTAGCCGACACTTGTCATTATCGTCTACATTATTTAACCAAATTTTAGATAAGATTTATGACGAGTCATAATGTGACACATGTCACTTCTACGTGACGTTATCGGCTAAATTATTGATGAAGATTTCTGACGAGTCATAATGTGACACGTGTCACTTCCACATGACATTATCGGCTAAATTATTGATGAAGATTTTTGGTAAGATTTTCGACTAGTCATTGTGCGACACGTGTCACATTCACGTGTCGTTGTCGAGTAAATAAAGGTAGTATTTATAGAAAAATAGTAGGAGATCATTTGAAATTTTTTGGTAATTTTTCGGTTTTTTGGGATTTTTTTGGATTATATAGAAGAATCAGCCTGTTACTACTTATACTAGTCGTTTGGTTTGAATCTTGGCCGTCCAATAAGAATTTGGATTTAAAATGGAGGGCCCAGATCAACATAATTATTGGAGGGGTGCAGGCAAACAGCGTTGCCATGTGGCGACCTATGATTGGTGCATAAATGTCAGGTAAAAAAAATGACAGTTTACAGCCAAACATAAAAAAAAAATTTACGCGCCCTGACATCATCCACGTGCGTGGGCTCCGGCAAGGGAAACGTTCTCTCCAGTGTCCCATTTCAGCATGACTGAGAGAGGAATTCATCCTCATCAACCATCGGCCGTCGCCCCGATTTCTTCCTGTTGCACGCTTGTTTAGCCGAGATCGATCGATTTTCCCGGGACCCACCAATGCAATTTTGGGAGCGGTATCAAATCCTGCTGAGATAACAAAATGCATTCTATAATAGAATGGGTGGAAAAATACGTGAAAGCCCTGATGGAACAGAGACGTACACCATGCATCTTAGGGTTCTTTTCCGATAAACGGTACGTGTGTCATTGATATGCTTTATTAATCATGTAGCTACCGAGCTAGGAGTAGAAGTTTCTTTATTTATGCAGCTAAATATATAAATAAGTTTCCAGATCAATGATTCTTGCCTTAAACAGAAAGAAAAACATTACTGTCGAGGTCCGAATTTTTCAAGTGGTATCAAATTGATGTCTATTTTCAAAATTGTATCAAAGTGATGCCCACCATCAACTCCGTCAACTTTCAAGGATATTAAAGTCATTTCCAGTTTTAAATTTATTTTTTATTTTTTATTTCTGTTTTCAATTATTTTTTTTCTTTTTTAATTTAATTAATTCTCGATCTCTCGATCGATCGAAATGCAGTAGCATCCACATTCATCGCCGCACCTCGAAGCTCTGTGCCACCGAGCTCCGCATCGTCGCTCCTCCGCGCCTGCAATACCTAGAGCCACTACTTGCCTCGAAAAGATGTGTCGCCGCCAACGTCTCATGCAAGATGCCTAAACACAGTAGCAGATGGCTGCTGTCGTCAACTGTCGAGCCACGCCTCCGCTGTGATCGACGTTGTGGCCTCGCAATGGCGTCGCGCCTCTACAGATCTGCCAAAGCATAGCACCTCCCCCTCCGCCGCCTCACGGCCACAACCGTTGCCCTCGACTCACCTAAAGCAACCTCTACTCGCCGCCTCACGGTCGGTCTCGGCCTCCGCACCTTCATGGCGGCTACCTATTCATTAGTAGCTGCCCCGCTAGCTCGATCTCAACCACGTCTCATCTACAGCGCCACCTCCGCTTCATATCGGCGTTGCACAATATCATCAAGCCACCATCTACATCGTCTCGCGTCTCTCCTCTAATCGGCTTGTCCTCGGCTCGCCGCCAGATAGCACTCATGAAGTTATTGCCTCGGTTTGTCACCTCATTGCCTCAGTTTTTCACTTCATCATTCTCAGATCATGCATCCGGAGTCCCTCCCCGCTGGGATCGCATCGCGGCTAGTCTGTGACCACAATAGCAGTCACAGTTGATATCGCCGTTGCGCGACACCGCCTCCATGGCTCGTGCCTCATCCTCAAACTTCTACTCTTCCGGTTAGAGAGAGAGAGAGAGAGAGAGAGAGAGAGAGAGAGAGAGAGAGAGAGAGAGAGAGAGAGAATTAATTAAATAAAAAAGGAAAAAAAATTGAAAACATAAAGGAAAAAAGGGTATTATGGTCTTTTTAATGAAGTTTTTTTTCAAAAATTAACCGGTAGACATCATTTTGATACAGTTTTAAGAGTTCGGGCACCTCTTTAATAGTTTTGAGAGTTCAGACCTCAATTTGATACCACTTGAAAAGTTCAGACCCCAACAATAATGTTTTTCCTAAACTGAAATCCTTCGTATCTTTCAGTTCCAGATATGATTCGGAGTCGATATATAATTTATTCCCAAATTAAAGCATCAAATTCATGCATCGATCTCGTACAATATGTCAGCTGAGAAACACGAAAACGCTTAGAAGTTTGTAGCGGGGTTCGATCAAGTAAGTTTTTCTTTATCAGTGAGCACATGCATAGGCAGAAACAGAAATACGCAACATCAACAACGGCGCAATGCCGCATAATAAAAATACAACCACCTTTTCATCAACAACAACAAAAAATGCAACTACTTCTTTTACTTTTTCTTCCAAGGCCACTTCCAAACCGATGAGATGTGAATTTTTCTGGTATATAATATAAACTCGAGGGACTTGGATCCACTGCATCATTCGGTGGCAGATTCGGAAAAAAATAATTAGGTAGGGCAAAATTGAACAAAGTAAAATTTATAAAAAGAAAAAAAACGTAAATATTACATAGATAATTTCATTTAAAAACTACACGATGAAAATATAAATAATACATATCAATACAATGACAATGCATAAACATAAAAATCGAGTCCTTAAAATTCATGTGTTATTCATGAGATTGAAACAAAATAATCTTTAATTATTAGTATTATGAAAAAGTAAAAAGAGAATAGTTAAATCAACAATTATAAAAACAGAGCGAAATTTTACGAGAGAGAGGCTAAAACCTTGAAATTATTATAAAAAAAAGAAGCTAAAATATTGAAATTACTAGATATTAGACGAGCATTACTAGGGCCTTAAAGAATACCCGGCCTTAAAATAATACCTATGTATAGATTCAAATCACCATAAAATGTCACCTCAATTCTACAAACTACATTAATTACTTCTTGAGTAAATTATTCATATCCAAAACAACAAAAAACAGAAGATTTTTTCCCAATTGATCGATGAACAAAATTGAACCCTAATTTAATAAGAAATTAGATTCTCATGGATGAAAACGAAAATCGATCGATTACTTCAAAAAAAAATCGATCATGACCCGTGAGATATCAAACTTTAATACATGGCAAAAAAAATTCTAAAAAAATTCAACACTCTAGATCTGTATGTATGCAATGGGAAAAAAAAATCAATGATCTAACTTGGCCCTCGTGACTGATGTAGAAGATCAATTGAAGAACCAGATCAAAAAAGGATTATCATAATTTGTTCTTATCATAAAAAAAATAGACATTTAATTACGAAGGAGAACATATATACAATTAAGGATTACCAGCTCTAGTTTCAACTTGAAGACAACTAGACACGATAGTTTTTGAATGAGGAAAATGACATTCTAATAACAAAAGAGAATTTCAATTGAAACCAATAATTCATTAATATTTGTATTGCATTCTTAATTCGTACTAATTAAGCTTTTTTCATCACCTAATTTAGATCAAACACATCTAGAACAAAAGAAAAACGAAATAATATATGTTGTTCGTCCGCCTGGAAACGAGCCATATAGACTACCATCTCATTTTGAGGCCACAAAACTAGGCCTTACGTAAGGCCCAAAATCATTTTCCATACTAGAAATAATAGATATGGACCTAGCCTAGTGCACAATTTGTAATAGAAAGAGTAAAGAAACCTAGGCACGCTTGACGTTTTCAGAAGAGGAGATAAAATAAATAAGAAAAAGATAGGGAAAATCCAAAAGATGTTGTTAAATCGAAATTTCCTGAAAGGACCCGGCGCTAGATTAACTAGTAATCTAGAATCAAGTCCTAACGACTGACCCTAACCTACGAATTTTTGTGAAAATTCTGACATAACTTCCCTTATAAAAGAGACACCCATAAACCTGCAAGGAAAACTGACACTCCACAGATAAACCCACAAACAATACCGTGGACCACCAATGTCCATCCAGATTTCTCAACATAAGACTGGAATTAAAACTGATACATTATTCAGAATTTGAAAACATAATTCCAGTAAATACACTGATTCATAAATAAGGAAACTCAACTCGACAACTATACGAGTGACAACCTATTCACAGGAGTCTCACAAGACGATACTACAGAACTAGTATCCAAGGTGAATTCAATAACACAAGAGACATACTGATAGTGAGTAAGAACCTACTGCTGAAGGAATTAACTGGTGGACTCGACGCCCTCGACGACATCCAACACCCTCATTATACACACTGCAATCTGGGCAAGTAAAACCGAAAATCTCAGGAAAATGGCATATAAAATCATAAAAATCGTTAGAGTGAGTGGACGAAAAGAATAATTCACTTTTTAACTGAAACTGTAAATAATATGCCTTCATAAATAATGTACATAAAAATAATGCGAGTCTAAAAATAAACAAGCCCAGGTCAGGTGCTTGTCTTAACCCTCCAGGGTAGTGTGTATGTGTGGAGGCAGTAACTTGAGTACGTTTCCCTCAAGTTACAAACATGCACAGATCAGGTGCTTGTCCTAACCCTCCTGGGTGCTGTGTAATCACGGGTCAGGTGTTTGTCATAACCCTCCCGGAGCATCTCGGGGATCAGCTGAGAGGCCATAGCATCGATGCATCCATAATAACCATACTCTGTGTAAAAACAAATCATATGTGCCTCCAAACCAATGTATGCTCATAAAATGCATAATCATAAATGCATACTCGTAAATGCATAATCGTAAAAATATAATCATAGGCTCGCAAATCAATAGTGAAAATCAAAGTGTTCACTCACAAGTTGCCGGGATAAACATAAAGTTGAAACTCTGTCGATCTGCACAATTATTCATCTGATACGCCACTAACTCAATATTCTGAAACCACGATTAAAAATAATATCTGATCATCGGAGTTCATACTGAATAGCAAAGATCATAATCTGGTGAGTAATAACATCGAGAATCCTGGATACTCGAATAACGTATTTTCCTGTTTAATCACTGACTCAACCAAATACTGAATTCAATTCCCTGTAATCCCTCATTTTTAAGAGTCACAAATAAATCCCGAATATAAAACGGCTCGCAAATAAACGAATTATCAAAGCGTCCTTTAATATTTTCGTGAATTAAACTGATAACTGTCCGATTAAACACTCGTCCAAATTTATCAAACTCAAATCTGAATATAAACCTCCTCATTGCGTTCGGCACGCAAAAAATGAGCGAAACGACATAAAACTTATCGAAAATTTCACCTCGTCAGAGGTCCGCTGCGCACGGCGGGGCGTGGAACCGCCGCCGAAATTTCACCAACCCAGAAATTTTTGACCTATACAGTAGTTTGAAGATCTCAACATTTCCAACAACTTTGTAGTGCAATGCTAAGGCCAATTTTAACAGGAAAATGTTCAAAAGTCACCGTGAAGTTCAAAAACCTCGCCGGAATTCCCATACTCCGATCGGCCACCACCGGTCACGGCAAGGGCCGAAACCACTTGGGATCAATTCACCATTCCATGGGCTTCAAAACCCCTATAACCCCGACCCTCATCGTCGCCATCTCCGCCACCTCCGTCACCGGCGAAACCCGGCCGAAAATTCTTCCTCTTCATCATGTCGTTTCTTTTTCCTCCGCCATCAACGGGGGCGATCCACCTATCAATTTGAAGAGGAGCTCGAGCCCAAAAACTTTCATCAAGGAAGCACGGCCAAATATTTCCGGAATAGTGCACACTGGCACCAAGAAGTTTCGAAGCCAAACGGGTCAGTTTTGACCCGTGGGTCAACACGTGTTTTCCCAAAATGGAAACTTTCCTAAATTGTCATGTTTTTATACCGTATACATACCATACACATACCAGCCCCAAATCGACGGCTATAATTCAATCTGATCAAGATCAGACGGTCACGATTAATTCAACAATAAAAATAGCACTTTATATATATTCACCAACCGACTTCAAAACTCGATAAAACATTGTTCGCTTATCCAAAAAATTCCCCGAAAATTCACATAAGCTCAGAATTAAATTCTCTACAATTATCATGAAGGAAGTCGACCCAAATTCTCGCCTGGTGAAATAGTCGTTAACAAACCCAATTACGCGATTAATCTGCAATAATTAAATTTCGTGCTGATTGATATGTAGATTTTGGTTCGGGTTATCACATTTCCTTTCCAATCGAACGACGTCATTGAGCCCTTCTTTTATTCTAAATGAAATGTTACCATTCATCTTCTTCCCTGTTTACCAAAACACCATCATTTTTGTCGTATTTTCTACCTTCTTGCCAAAACCAGCCATACCTAATACATATTATCACCTTAAACCCAGAAACTCAGGTTGGGCAACTGCCCAACTTGGCCCCTATTTGGATCCGCCAGTGACTACATGAATAGTATTGCTAGCTAGGATTTTCATGCTTTGTAATGTACAGGTTTATTCACTTGTTCATCCAGAAACTCAGTTACTCACTCAAATGTTCATCTTATCCTAAAGAAAAATCATCTCTCTTTGCAACTCTACACCTATCTATTATCAGCCTTCACCTCTCACCTTTCGCACGTACAATTATCGTTTCTACAAAATATTGAATTAGTGCCTTTCGAAGTAAAAAAAATTCTCATTCAAATCTAATTTGTTCTTCTCAAAATCTCTAATTCTCATTTTTGTCTTGATGGCTTTTCTATTATAATTCTCATTTGTATTATTTTCTTTTTCAAGTAAGTTATCAAAGACAAGTAAAATTTCGCTCTACCTAGACTAAATTTCTGGCTCCGCCATTGGTAGTGTTCACTAGGTAGGTTTGTTACTGACCAAAAAAGTCATACTCAACTACCGTTAGACTCAAATTTATTTATGTAACTGTTGACGACAAAATAACTAAAATAATATAAAGTATCTAGATTGTAAAATATAGGTCGAAGAGTAAAATAAGCATGAGGGTCCTTATCTTAATGACCAAATGAAGATTGTGTATTCACATGCATGCACATAAATTTGTTGATATTGTAGATGTTGTGGCGATGGAGGAGTTAGTTTATTTGGGTGACTCCTCTCTCTAGTTTGTACGTTCATGGAGACTTCCATGGATTCTATATCCCTTCTCTTCACTCGTCTCTTCCCTTTCTTTGGAAGGGTTGGGGATGGATGTTTAGGAATGATGGAGCTAGAGGTGAGAGTGTGTGCGTCGACAATGGTGTGCTCTTCCATGGAGGAGATGGTGTGGGTGGCTATAGTTCTTCAACAGTGGAGGCTAGGGTTCCTAAAGGCTTTTTCTGAATTCTAGAGGCTTGTTTTTTCAGATTGGGCCAAGCAGCTTATTTGAACCTATTTTATTTTTTGTTTTGTAGTTTTGAGAGCGTAATTAAATAGGGTGTGTGACCCAAATTTTTATTGACATTATCCTACAGCTAAAACATTTACCTTAGGTATTTGATTAAAATGTTTAGTGTAGTATACTCTAAGAAATTCACATCTATCAGGTCAGGAATCCGGTGGATCTCTTGTAAGCTATTATTTTCATAAATAAACTATCATTTACTTTAAAAAAAAGGCTGATTTTTTTTTTCCGATTGAAAACAAGAAAACAACTGCAACCGGCTGATTTTGATTTTGAGACTTGAGACAATGTTGAGTTAATCCCGTGGGGAAGAAAAAAATCCTACCTACTAGTTATAGTTCCCCACAAGACTGTTGCTTCGGCAGCTCTCAACAACTTATATGGGCTCTACATTAGAAAAAATGAAAAAGAAAAAACCTATATGGGCTCGAGAGATTCAAACTGTATCATTCTACTGTGTGACATATTGATTGTCGGGCCTTGATCAAAAGATAAAAAAGAACAAATGTACCTTTAAAAGAGAGTGCAAAATGAAGGAACCGGGTACTGGGTTTCGTTTCGTTGTAACCGTTTCGGCCTCATGAATCTTCCTACCAAAAATACAACCGACTAAGAGCATCTCCAACAGATAGATTCAAAAGTCATATTTATCTAAAAATTAATTTTAATTGGCTTATTTTTGTAGTTCATTCTAACAGTCTTACTATTTTATAGTTATTTTAAAGGAAAAATTGAAACTTTTTAATGTGCGAATTATAAAATTAGAAGGCGAGAGAATTTAACTATGTGTTAATTTCTCTCTCCAAAATTAATAAATATGACTAACATTTTAACTTCAAGTCACATATAACTTTAGTTTAGAGTAACCATTAGATAGAAACTTTTGACTACATTTGATAAAATTTTAAATTTATTTTGTAATAATAATCCTGTTGGGATGCTCTAACAAGATACATTTACTCAGAAATTTTGGATAAAACTTTGTTATAGTTTTCCCCAAGGACTGTGCAAACTATATATTGCAAAAACTAGTGCAAACCATCCATATACATGATTGATGAGCAAGGAACATATATATGTGATTCTTATACATTGTGAATCGGTTAGCTTTAAAGTACAAGTACTCAATTCGATCATGTTTTTCCTTGCGTATCCAGCCCCGTAACTTCTTGCGAAAGCATTTATTTTGAGCTTGTTACATATAATTATGGCCTATTTTATCTCATCTTTGAGTTGCTCTCTATCATTTGCCAAATTCCACCTTACATATATGACGTATCGCAGTCTTAATTATACTAATTTGAACCATCTTACCTATATATATATATATTTGACAGAAACATGTGATGTTGTATTAGATCATTAGTCAAATACATCGAAAAACATTTAGCATAAGCCTCTCTAACTTAATAAGAAGTAAATCTAGACTAAGCAGTGATGCATTATTGAAACACTGGAACTCATTGATAAACTAGGCCTAGCTAATTAAAGTTCATGCGATTAAAACTAGATCACAACCTAAAAAAACTAAACTGAAAAATTAGTCTTGCCCTTGTCAGCAAGACCTCCCTATTTTGTCATCGAGTATGTAAGCCTCAAAGATCCCAGAATTGAATCCTTATTTGCATTCTGGTCCTTTGTTGGCTTCTTGTTGTGGCTTCCCAGTGGTCTTCCTCTCTTCTTTCACCTGAGCATTTCTTCTTCTCCAGTGACTTCATACCCAAACTTGCTCGATCAAGCAGAATCTTACTTAATGATAAGCTCAGTCGAGGCTTCTTTGGAGATATCATCCTCCCTCCTGCTCTTTTTCTACGCAGGTTCTTTGTTGGCGTGGCCATCAAAGTCGTTTGCACTACACTGCACTCAACAAAGTCTTCAGCCTCCTTCTCTTGCCGATTCTGCAAACTAGCAGAATGCATATCCTGCACTTCTTCAACCTCGACCCGCTCCACCACATTCTCTATAGCTAGAACTTCCTGCCTCAGCACCAAGCAAGGTGTCTCGACCTCACACTTTCCATTTTCTTCCTCCACTTGTGAGTAATGGAAAGCACCATTTTCAATAGCATGGACGTCAACTTGCTTACCCTTCTCCAAATCAATTCCCTTGCTCGTTGTCAAACCTTCCTCATTCTCGCCTCCGTCCTCCTTAAACACCAACATGCGACGTTGAATGTAGACCGATCGCCTAGATGCCAAAATCGGTTTCTATTGTTGATTTCCAAACTGGTTCCATAGATCGAAAGGCCCGGCACCGAAGATGTTCGTGGCCTGAGGTCCCAATGGCCTCTCAAAACACGGATGGGGAGCCCCAAAGATCCTAGGGCTAGGGTTTTTGCTCCTTAGAGTCTCAATCCGCATCATAGGCAAGGAGTAAAATATCGGATATCGAGGATATATCGACGTTCCAAAATTTGGATATTTCGGCGGAAATATCGATGAAATATCGATCCAGTGAAAATTCTGACGGAAATGACGGAAACTAATAAAATTACATGGAAATTTGTAATGAAACTTTTGGAGATTGTAACATGATCAATTATCTACCTTATGTGAAAAGAAAATATTGATCTGACATCAAGACATATGAATTTACTAAATTACTATATGAATTAGTATGTGTTAAGTGCTGATAATTATTAAAATATAATTTATTAGTTCTATTTTTATTTTTTGATGGCTAAAACTTATAGGAGGCTAGGCTATCACGCATTTTGTACAATATGTTACACATCACACATCACAAAATCAAATATATAAATACTTCAAAACCACGTAGGGGACCTATGAGGTTCGAAATTCACACTATTTTTTCTCCATCTCCATGTGCATAGTCATGTGTGTATTGTGAAGAATAATCATTAAATGATTGTTCTCCCATGTAATTCTGCATGTATTGGACATGTCACGTGAATGGTGGATTGGACATTGAGCATGTGAAGATTGGACATTTACCAAACTAAATGTTAAATGTGAAAAGTTTACGGAAATTTCGAAAATTTCGGGAAATATCGGAAAATATCAGAAATATCGGGGATATATCGGAAAGTTTCGGAAAATTTCGGAAAGTTTGGAGATATATTCACTGATTTTTCAGGTAAGTTCAAAAAACCGAAATATCGGCGAAATATCGCCGATAATTTCGATTTTGCATTCCTTGAGCATAGGAGCTCGAACACACGCCTTTCCATAGTGATCGATATGCCAACAATTGGCACATCTCCCTGTCACATAGTAGTACTAGAACCCTAGTTCCGGTTCCACACATGGGTCAAGTCAAAACTTGCGATTTCTTCAAATCAGCTTCGATAGCTCATGACAGATTCGAACCTTAATCACTCATCTGGCAAAATCTTCTTTGTCATAGTCTTCGAATTCCCCAAGAGTGGCTCCAGCCTTGAAAGCATTCTCCTCGGTATAGTATCTTGGAGGCACGTTAGTAATCTTCACCCAAAAGCCAATTGTGCTCATTAGAACCATATCAACCCTCTTTATTCCTTCATATTTCACAATTTGAATGAGGACCTTATCGAAATCCCAAGGGCCTCCCTTGTAAATCCTATTTCAATCTCTTTCCTTATCAAAAGCGAGCAAGAAACGATCTCCATGGTCCTGTACTCCCACACGCCCCAAGACCTGACCCTTCAAATCTTTGCAAATTTTTAGGTGAGAACGTCCTTATCATAGGGATTGAAAGTCAACAATCGAGCAATCAGAAAACTCTTAGTCGACCTATTTGTGGATGATTGTCCTCCTAGGCAAAGGTCCATGATTCCCTCCTCCTCATCCAAGGCAAGGGCTTAGGCGAATCAGGCAGCGATGACATCGTATTGTTCATGGTGGTGAGAACACGACGAGGTAGAGAGAAAGAAGCAGAAGCAAACGCGCGACTTGCACTAGCTAGTACCGCCGTCTAGAAACTAGAAACTCCTCTTGTGAAAAGTGGCTAGGTTTTTTTTTTGTTTTGAGATGGTGAGAATTTCAATAACAAAAGTGATAGTAATACAGAGTTCTACCGGATTACCCAGCCCGATAAATTGAAACCCCTAAGTATTACATTACTAATTCAGTTCAACCAATAAACTCAGACGAACAAACCAGAGTAGCGCAAAAACTTCAAAAAAAATTTGGTTGCACCGCTCATTAGTTTCCCAGACACCATGCATCTCTACTGCGAGCTAGGCAGATTGGCGGAGTTTTGCGACAGTCAGTCCCAAAGGAAGGATAACCGTCGTCTTCTATGGTGAGACTTTTTTGGTGGTGAATGCTACGGGGCCAAGTGTGGATTTGGCTTTCTTGTCCTCCAAACGGCAACGCTTGCCGCCCTTACCCCTAACGAACTAGGAGTCTTATGATACTTTGGCCGAGGGCCCGTACAGTAATGCGGCCCCAAATGCTAGGGTTTTGTTATTCATAAGAGTATATATGCAAAGCAAAGACGAAAAGCCCTCACGATGATTCTATATTTGTTGATACCTACGTACTGACTATGAGAAGCTTCCAAATTGATATACAAGGTCCAGCTGTGTCACACCAGTTGTTTTGTAGCTCTAGAATTGCTTGCTTTGCAGAATTGTAGTACTATTTACAGCTAGCCCTGATCGAGAGGTTCGATCGATCAATGACTGACTCGATCATCGAGCTGGGTTTAGTTTTTGGACGCCATCTGCGTTCATAATTTGCGCGTTCATAATTTGCAAAAATTAATAGAGCCGGCCAGTAGTGTTTCCGTAGTTCCAACGTGCATGTCATTTTTCGGCCCATGATATGTCTTTGTTCTACACAGTAGGATGGGCCTGAGTTTGAACATTCTGGAATGGCCCTCTCCAGTTCAATTATTAGTGATGGTGATCATATATTTGGACTTCAGATCGAATAGGACCAGCTGCATCAAATTCACTGCACGTATTCTCAGCTCTCAGCATCAGAAAATGCCTAGGGGTCCATATAAATCTTTATAAATGATCGATGATCGAGACAAATTAAATTGCTAGTCTTCGAATCAAGCTCAAACATATATAGTATTCATATGAAGTATTCATTCATTGGAGAGTTTGAACACTTTTAACCTGAGGCTACTGTAAAAACTCATTTCAATATAACATTTTGAAACCAACTTCCAATATGAGTATTCAGGTGAGATTCGATATATGTCCATTTCAACAGTGCTCCGCTCTTATCATATATATATGATCAGATCGACCTAGAGCCCCGGAATAAATCTCCATTTCTCCATATTCACAAACCTTAATAACTTTTCTGATTTATAAACTCTGGTGGAATAGTTAGTTCAATAGTGTTTCTCTCTTGCTTCGATCTTCTTCTTCCTGCGTTTTTTGGCATGTTAGAGAAAGGTAAAGCGGCATAGCACGAAGCTAGGGCACCACCACTCAAGTGACTCAACCATGTTGATGTGGAGGACAGGGAGGGACAAGCCTCATTCAATTCTAAAGATCAAAGAAAGAAGAGGGAAATTCGACGGGGAAAGATGATGAAAATGATTGGACTGGGAAAGAGACGCATGCGAATGATGCTATGCACATATCTATTCTTTGTGACTTAATGTTTTGCATACAAAATAAGAAATATAATATATAAAGAATCGAACTTCGAATCAATATGATAAAATGCTAAATCCATTGACAAATGCCAATTCTACTCTAAAATGAGAAGTCTAATTTTGATGGTAATCCGGCAAGATAACCATATATGTCAATTAGATCGATGGAACAAATACTCAATTAGCGATGTGTACTTGTTCGTTACCAAAACCATAATTGTGAACACCTAATTTGGTCATGTATGCAATTACTTGATCTGGTTGTATTTGATGACCATGTTTTATCTGTGGAACTTGCTTATTATATATAGATGAAGAATGGGAGAGGATGAGGGATGGATGGGAGAGTGAGACAATAACTTGTACCAAATAATAATGACTCTCGACTACAATGATTTTTTTACATCATTGACAGTTGTAGTCTTGTAGATGAAGATGAAGTTGATGAACAAATATCCTGTGGGGACAAATATTGATCAGCAATCCACCTGTTTCTCATAGGTTTCCATTCCAGTCTGTTCAAAACCTCAAAGTCATCCATATCATAATTTCTACAAGAAATGAAAATGCCCTAGTTACATGGAGAAGCTAAAAGCTGGCACTTGAAAAGTTTATTTGATCATCTTAACCTATCTTCCTGATCCAGTATAACCAAATTAAGGAGAAGTTTAGATCATTAGGAGGCTTTAATTCTCTCAAAGTGTCCAAGCCTATTATCAGCCAACTTGGAGTGGTAACAGATTGTTTTGTACTCGCACCATGTGAACTCTTTGTACATGCTCTGTTCCTCCTTTTTCATCAAAGATGGCAATGGAGCTATTTTTTCAGTCAAGGGTGATCCCCCAAAGAATATCATTGAGACTCTCGATTTGGACCCGTTTGCCAAAACCCTGTGCCTCACACTTTGAAACCTCCCATTTGTCAAAACCTGCAAACCCAACTCCATTAGATCGATGGTAATTCATTGCTAGGTAAATAATTAGAAATAAGAAGCAGAACAGAACTAATTAAGTTGCATTTCTGATATTTCAATTCACTGTTTCTTATCCATGGCAATAGGGATTTGACAGTGAGAGTTCAAACTTAAAAAGTCAAAATCTTTTGCCCTATATATAGGAAAGATGGATACTTGTTGGAACACAGTGGTAGTACCTTCAAGGAGTCACCAACATTGACGAAGAAGGAGTACTGGTCTGGTGGGACTGAAATCCAGGTCCCATCTCCCAGAATTTGAAGGCCAGAGGTGTTGTTGGATCTTAGTATGGATATGATTTGAGGGTCTGTGTGCTCTCCAAATCCAACCACATTTTTGTCACTCTGTTCACTCAAGCCTAAAAGTTGTGGGCATGGTGGGTAGTGATTGAGCCTGAATAAAGAGTCACTCTGTTCATCCAGCAAGAACTTACTTAGCACATTTCTTGGCTTAATATTCAATCCTTCTGCCATCAGTTCAAGAATCTCACATGCCGTCTTCCTCACACCTTGTATATAATCATTCAGAGCAGAGCTGCAAGGTTTGACAAAAAAACAACATTTAAGAAAATGAACTCTCAAATCAATGCCAAGAAATGTTGAACTACAGAATCTAAGTTCTAACATACCAGAACTCATCTGAGTCTATTCCAAAAACTGATTTGAATTTGTCGGAGTTGGGTTCTAAACTGGCTTTGAGGAGAAGGTATTCAACCCAGCCAACATCGCCATTTCTCCCAATATGCTTGCTGCCATATCCAAATGGACGAGCAGGCCCTGCTTTTTCTTTTTCAGAATCTGACAAGGAGAAGAACTTGATGGCTACAGATTCCAATCTGTTAATGAAATCAATTGGAACACCATGGTTGATGACTTTGAAGAATCCAAACTCTTCACAAGCCTTCACAATGAGTTGCTTGGAGTTCGGTTCGGACATGTCTATGAGTGGAATTCCAGAGAATGACTTAGAGGGTTTAGAGCTTCTGTTATGACTAGAGAATTGTTCAGTAGCTGGCTTAGAAAGAAGCACCATTTTCTAGCTGGAAAGGATGAGTTGTGTGTATTGAATTTGGAAGAAGTTGATATATATGTCTTTGAGAGAACAGGGGAGCGTGAAGTTTGAGGCAAAGTGTGTTTGGGGTTTTGGTACTCGGCTATATATAGGGAAACAGAGAGAGGGAACTTGGAATCTTCATTAAAACCCTCTAGAAGAAACTATTTCAAAAAAAATCCTCATTTTTTCTTTCCTATGATTTAGAGGGACCATGCATATAATCACAAATGCGAGTGACAGGTGGTAAGAAGATCGAACTTCGTCATAAGAAAAAGAGAGAAAGCTAGCTAGGTTTGTTGACCTCTCCATGAAAAAGGAATTGAGGAATCCCAGCCTTTCCAGATCGATCGGCCATTGCAGTTTTGGGACACAAACGTGTCGCAACCGCGGCACAGAGAGAGAGAGAGAGAGAGCTGATCGATATGTGGAGGGTAGGGGACCCCGGGACGAGACGGCGGTCCCATTGAGCAGCTATCATCGACGCGGCCTCCTAACATTCGCAGACTCCAAAAATAACCTCGCTTCCGTCTTCCTTTGAATCTTGTCGGTTGGTACTGCCATGTTTTATTTGACACTGCATCACCTAGCTGCAACTCTCTACGTACGTACGTGGTTTGCCCTTGCTGATTCTTCTACGTACTACGGTTCTACACTGATGAGATAGTATCTCATCAGTCATCCCTAACCGGACTAACCGCACGCCGCCTTGGATTTCCCTAGCCTACTTCTAATGTTTCTTCTCGAGTCTTCACCATATATGCATCATCACGGTGTTTATCCCATCATATACGTATATGTATATATCACACTCCATCAAATTTGGCACGCTTTTCTTTCTCAAAGTCTTATCTCATATTCATGCCATGGATCAGTCTTTATTCTTATTGGTGGAATGTGATTTCTAGTGGACACACTAGCTTTGCAGGATATATATAAATCTCATATCTCGATCTCTGTCCTATCTAACTCTTTTTGTACGAATAGCATGTTGTGCACACAAATATAGTGTCTTAATAGCATGTGTCCTATCAAAGTGGCAAGCAAAAAGTAAGACACAATTAAGAGCATCTCCAGCAGTATTACTCAATTTTTTCTTATTTTGTGTAAAAGTATACCGCAAAGTCATTTTAGTTACAAGTTTTTGTACTTTTGCTCCAACAACAAAACCTTAAAATTTAGTTATATTTGAATAAATGTTAAGTTTTGATTGGTTGATCAATATAATTTATTAAGTATATTTAGAAATTAAATGCATTTGTAACATAAAAGGAAATAATTTATTACAATGTTAGCTATTATGATTACCTATATTCTTTGTTTTTGGTATAGGAATAAGGGATGAAATTGCATTATTTAGGGATTTCCTATTATAGGGAATGTGATAGGGGAGCTGCTGGAGTCTAAATCTTGTTAAAACACCAATAATATTGAATAAATAGATGTTTAGGGGATCTGCTGGAGCTTCTCTAAGGTAATAAGGAGTAAAACCCATAGATTATTGCTTGAATGATTACATAGACTCGAAGTGACATATATTACCTGTCTTGACGTACTTCTAAAGGTTACGTTTCGTGTTCAATATAACTCTATAATTTTACTCTTTTTTTCCATGTGGATAAAGATAAACTTCACATTGTTAAAATACGATTAAGTTTGTCATATTTTTCATTTTTGGAAAACAATGTACTTTGGAAAAACCAAGTCTTCCTCAGCGTTGAGACTGTTGTTGCTCTTTCATCCTTCTCTCTTAGCTGAAAACATTTGTTCCCAAAACCCTAGCGGCAGCACCTGGCCTCCTTCTCTCTCCGATCACTTTGAAATACCCTCTCCTCTATCCTTCATTTCCTTTATTCTTAGTGTCGTTACATAGTTTCTCTTCTCTCTCTTTTCCCGAAAAATCCAAATCGACATCTTGCCTCTGACTTGGTTTCCATGGCCGCTAATGCGGATGATGTAGCCGCACAGTTTGAGGCCGGGATGAGTTTCTCGGATGATGACGACGACGTGTTCAGTGTTGTCGATCTTGCCCCGTCGGCTGAGGCGGTCGATGGAGGAAGCGATGCCGGGATGCATTATGGTGTCGCGAGGCTTTTCAGGCTGGTGGCTTTGCTGGAGGTCCGATAGGCTTCGTTGAAGGCTGCCATGACGTGTTTGTGGCATGGACAGCTCGTGTCGGGCCAGATCGTGATCCATCGTCATGATGCGGATCAATTTTTTTTGTAGGTTTAGAGATCTTGTGGCTCTCAAACACGCAGTGAGTGTTCATTGGTTCTTCCAAAACTATACGGTGGTGATCAAGGAATTTGAGGGATTCTCTAACCTCATGGCAGTGGCGAAAGCGGTGACACAAACGTGGGTGACAACCCATAATGTCCCGAAGACAGCCTTCACTAAAGACTAGGTGGAGTGGCTTGAGAATTTTGTTGGTGAGTATGTGAAACATGACCCGACCTTGCTTGCTAATGGGGTGATGAAGATCAAAATCCGGGTCGATCTCCGCCGTGGTGTGGTGGTGAGGAGAAAGGTTTGGTTTGCTCCGGAATGTGTGTTGCCGCTTATTTTTGAATACCCCGAATGTAAAGGAATTATGCTCCTTGTGTGGGTTGTTTGCGCTTGGTGGTTCGGGATGTGTGGTGCCGAGGGCTAGGGAGGAAAAACGAGCAGTGAAAGCGAGGGGGGCTTAACACACAACCGTCGACGAGTTTTGAACATGGTCCATCTTTTGCCTCGGCGACACAATTGACACTGGCAGCGGAGAATCACCATCCGACAGCAGGGGTGCCAAGGGTCTCGGTGGGTGTGACACCACAAGTCGAGACCACACATGCTGGACACGTGGCAAGCATGCAAGGAGTTCGAGGTTGAGGGATTGGGACACATGTCTTACATGCAAGGGAACCCTCTTTTTGAGGGGGACCGACTGACTAATTCTGTTTTTTGCAGGTTCCATTCTCAGCTGGAAGTATACCGTCAAGCCCAACTGAAGCTAACCTTACAACCCAACCAGTGGTAGGGGAGGCTCCTCGGGGTATGAGTTCGCATATCAGGTCAAAGCAGCGCAAGACTAAAGCGGCGTCGCGGACAGTTAGATCATCTCCGAGAAAGGCGACCTCAGTGCACACAGATGGGGCATCCCCGTTGACTAAAGGTAGCAGATGACGCACAGATGGGACATCGTCGCTAGCTCGCAGAGGATCGACAACGACTGCTCGAGTCCTAACGAGCAGAAAGAAGAAGAAAACGCAGGAGGAGACACTGCCACCGGTAGCTGGCGGCAACAGGGCAGTGAGTGACCGCGTGTCAAGGGTGTCAAAGTATGAGTCCCCGCAAAAGAAGGTGGCTTTAACTCCAGTCGCGTAAAAGACGACTGAAGAGCAACATGTGTTGCTATAGTTTGGAGTGCATAACTAGATAGAATGTAGGGACCTAAATTTTTTTAGTCTTTACCCTACGTCTAGTCCATCTAATTATGTTATAGTAGGTCTGTGCTGAACAAGTAATATTGTATATTACTGTAAGGAGTTCTTTCTATCGTGTTGATAATTCAATGTTCTTCATGTTTTCCTTGTAATATTTCAACTCAATCAATTTTATCGTTCATCTAAGAAACTTAATAATACGAGTGTGTTAAGCGAGCGCCAATGATGAATATATCATAGCATACATTTGCCTATCGAGTTCCACGTACTCTAAAAGCTCCAATTGTTTTTTACATGCCTTCCATTTATCTATTATATTGATGAACTAGCTGCTTTCTATATATAACTTGATCAATCAACCGGCTTGAAGAAATTTTGAAAGATTTGCGCGCCTGTGTTCAAAATCCACTTAACTGAAATGATTAGGAGGTAAAGAATACATTCAATTAATTAATGAGGTTGGAATATTTGAGGCAATGTAGTTTGCCCTAACAAATTAACCAAAAAGAAATCCATATATATCTCAATCAAAGTCCTCGAGTAAGTTAAGAAAAACACATCGAAGCAAAGAAGGTGGCTGCGCCGGAGTGTCCCTACAATGAGCCAACTGCCGACTTACTTGAGCTCCTTAATTTGGGTGTCCTGAGAGTTTTCTTTTGTAGGCTTGTAGCTAAGCCAGAAAACTACATCGTTACCGTTGACAATAGTTTGGACATTGTAACAGCTAAGCAGCTCATCATTGGCATAACTTACTTTATATTATTTGACGTGACCCATGCATTGTCAAGGAGAAATATGACCCATGCATTCATGTTATATATGCTTATAGGATATTATGATGAGCTTTTTAGACCCCAAAAATGCACATACCTCAAACCATGCACCATGGAATTTATAAATGAGGGATATGAAAGCCATAACTTCCGGTACGGCTGGGTTGGGTTGGATCGGGTTGAGCGTCAATCCAATTTTTTTTTTTTCTTTCACAAGGAGAGTACATGTTGTTCAGCAAGAGGTGGGGGTTATTATTGTGTTAGGTTTGAGCTGGATTCACGTTCAACTCGATTCACCCGAAAATCTTCGCATAACTTCTTTAATGTTTCAAAGCAAGTTCTAGTGTTCTATAATTCTTAGCTAGCTAGCCATAACCTCCTAACCTAACGGCCGCAGCACGTACATCCATAGTTCCCACCTTCTGTCGATCAACACTTAATCATCGATTATATTTCGATCCTGCTATCTATAAACACTCAACCAACACGCTTTCCTTTATTTCCAGTATAAGAATTGAAGATGCCCTACAACTCATCGACATCTTTTTATTAGAGAAGTCTCTTTGAGGAATCAAGTGAACTTAATAAACGAACCGTATATGATCAACTTCTTTAGTTTTGCTTTTCTTCGTAGCAAATTAAAAGAAGAAGAGCAACTCCCCACCAATCAACATTAACGTATTGATACACCTCAATTTAATAGGAAATAGCTAGCCAGTAGATCGATGACATCCATCTCTTTCATTTTACTTATTATTAAAACGTGACTGTTACATATATCATTGCCGGTTTATGTTTCTATATAGCCAAATTATTTAATCTACAAATCAATCAACCGGAATCAAGTGGATCTTAGATGCTTGTTTAAATTTTATCATCGATCAATTCAGGTCGATATTCTATGCCTTTAGGATCATGTATTGTAAAGCTGTATATATTAATTTTAAAGTAAATAAAAATATTATATTTTACTTTAAACACTTTTATCTATATATTTTTTACTGATCCGTGCCGTACTTAAGACGATGAAGAATACAATGAAGAAGTTTTCAACCTGTTGATCTAGCTTCGTTGGGTCATGATTTAGATACAACTGCTCGACATATGGCATGAGCAGCTTAAATATTGGATATGACCCCTACTCAGTCAGATTTAGATTCCATCACCTTCTCAACCCATGTTTAGACCCCAGAAATGATCAATACCTCAAACCCCTTTTCTTTCTATAATTAAACTCTTTACAATTTAATTGATGGAAAAAGACATTATGAGGAATTTGAATGGCATCACATCTATAATATATCTCATACGAAAGTTGAAAAGTACCACAATTATTTGCTCACGCTTCTCAACTAGTTTTCATAAACTCAATCACAATTCACAGCTCGATTGATTTCTTTCATTCTTACGGTGTATAAGCTTCACTACACCAATATCGATCACCAACCTTTCCAAGGTAGGAAAATGATTTGTCGCCTTACAAGTTAGGCCTTAAATGAGGTCTTAATTAATCAAATGTGACATCTATGTAAGCGACATATCATTCTCTACTTGTCATGTCATTTAACTTAAATGACCATCTCACTTATTCAAAGGCCTAATATTTTCTATGTATTTAATTTCAAAATATTTTTCCAGATTTTTCAATAAGACCATCTTCATTCTTTCTAGATCTTCATTATCAACGGGATCTTTACCGGAAAAAATAAATTAAAAATTCATCATCTTGAACGAGCTCATAAGATGAGCTATTAGATGATTTAGATCTATCATATGTCCTCTCCATCTTTATCAGGTTCAATTACAAGTTATGTATGAATTCTTTTGACTTGTATAATTTTTGTACGTGTTCTTCGTTCCTTGATGCCACTCATCAAATAAAGATTGGGAATAGAATTAGACCAGCTATAAGTTTTGAATTGCAATAAGAGGATTGGGTTTCTTTTTATCTACTACTACGATCGATTACCAAATAATGATGTTCCCATATATATTCGGCTAATCCAATACTGTAGGATTAACTGGATGGATCAAAACATAGGAAAATTAACATATTCGATATGTTCTCCACCTGGTTTGATTATGGTTTGCAGGTGCATAAGCTGAAAATGTTCTCCTAAGCTGAAAATGTTTAGCTGGCTCCTTATTAGGGGCAGATTAAAAAACGAGGGGCAGATTACTGAAAATGCGCATGATTCAAAATAATTCTTGTCCCTTGTGTAACTGTGAAGAGGAGAATATTAACCATTTTTTTTTTTGCAGATGTCCAAAAGTTATAGAGATCTGGAAAAATTCTAAAGTCCTTGAGTTCTGTTCAAATCCTAATATTATCCAAGTCCTGGACAAGTTGACTGGAAATGATCAATCTGTCTATGATTGATGTCCTTTATTCTTGATATATGCTGGAATATATGGCAGGCCAGAAACAATACTATCTTTAGAAATGAAGTTTTCTCTCATCAGACCGTTTGTGCCAAAGCAGCTGCTTACTGGAAGAACATAAAGAGTCTCTCTCTGTCTATGATTGATGTCCTTTATTCTTGATATATGCTGGAATATATGGCAGGCCAGAAACAATACTATCTTTAGAAATGAAGTTTTCTCTCATCAGACCAGACCGTTTGTGCCAAAGCAGCTGCTTACTGGAAGAACATAAAGAGTCTCTCTCTCTCTCTCTCTCTCTCTCTCTCTCTCTCTCTCTCTCTCTCTCTCTCTCTCTCTCTCTCTCTCTCTCTCTCTCTCTCTCTCTCTCTCTCTCTCTCTCCCTCCCTCCCTCCTAGCCAGACTAGAAAATTCCCCCAGATCATCAAATGGCAGCCTCCACCCCACGATAGAGTTAAAATTAATTTTGATGGCTTTGTCATCCATCATGGAAGATCTATGGCTACAAGAGGTTTTACTATCAGGAACTCTGATGTTGCAGCTATTGCAGCTGGTGCCTCTAGATTTGAAAATACTTGTGTCCACCTGGCTGAAGCTCTTGCTCTTCGACAAAGTCTTCTTTTGGCCAAGAGTGCTGGCCTCAAAAGAATTTCGATTGAGGGAGACTCCCTCCTCATTATCAACTGCATCCTAGGGAAATGCACTACTCCGTGGAGATTGAAAACCATCATCAAGGATATCCTCGCTGCGGACTTTGAGGATATCTCCTTCTCGCATATCCTTCGTGAAGCAAATTTCGTTGTAGATAATAGTGCTAGCCTGAGACATGCCTCTGAAGGCTCCAGAGTTTGGAATCACTCGGCTCCCCCCTCTGCTTCTCGCTTCCTCACCTTTGATCTCGCTAGCTCCGACTGCCTCAGGGGCTTTTCTCTTGCTTAGTTAGATTTATTTGTAAGCAAAAAAAAAATGGTTTGCAGTTCCAGATCTCGATGGACAAAATCTGATTTTGTTTTGTTCAAGTCTATTTAGTTTCTTGATAAATAATATTTTCAGAATAACCAAGGGTAAAAATGGTTCCATAACATATATTTTAGCTGAATAATATGTAATATTTATTTATTTAATGACATGTAAATATCACGTAAAATTAATGCCGCATTTTTTAGGCATTCCGTAAGGCCCCATAGTATTGTTCTACCAAGATATTACATTGATGTGATCACAATAACTATATATATATTGATACCAGGAATTGATCATATGCATGAACGTAAATAGCCCGGACACATTTCAAACATATGATGATCATCAAAGGGTCGACATAGATAGGAATACGGTCATTACACGGTATCTACACGTTACTAATATAAATATGCAATTTGTACAGTTTCAAAATCATCGATCATACATAGATATGAGAAGTATGTTTTCTTGTTTATATGCATTATGGGTTATTAATTTCATAAACAGTTTATGTCGTGGTCAAATATCTAATGAGTAATCACCTTATAATATGTAAAGTTGACGTGATCGATCGATTGGATAAAAAAAGTACATTTCTTAACCTAACCATAATCCTAATTTCAACCACAAATTAAAAAGATGAAAAGATCGGGACCTAACTCTACATTAGCTGGGGCATTACTGATCAAATTAGGTTTCATTCCTAGTGAAAGAAAGAAAAGGGGTTAGATTCATTGACATTCTTTGTTTTTTAACACTAGACTGACTAGAGTGACTAGATTTTTAATATGAAGCAGAACATTTGGGGAAGTTGGGAAAAAGAGAATTGAGAAAAAGAATCATGAAAATGGAGACACAAGTCTTGAAAGTCTTCACCCGAAGACATAGGTTCGACTCATGTCTGTGTGGTCACGTACATATGACACTTCTTTTTCTCAATTTGATAAGAAATATTCGTATTATACATATGTTATTATATAATACCAAAAATATATAATATAATATATATATATATATTATATGGAATACCTCCTACCTAAAGCTCTAAAAGAGAAGAATTTTTTTATAAACAAACGATCCAAATTGGTTTAGAGGTCACAAATTTCTCTTCGTTCAGGAAGCATGGACTCATGGGAGGTTTGGAATGCACCATAATAATGGGTGTCAAATTTATGTGGTCTTCTCGAGCCACGTTCTCGACTTTTCTTATTGAAATTGAAATGCAGTTGACAAAGAAAGAAAGAAACGTTGAGATGTCACATTGTCACTTATGGTTTTAGGTAGAAAGGTTCGCAGCTAGCTAGCTAGCTAGGATGGTTCTGGTTCATCATTGTCAAAAGGAGGTCATATGATCCCGTTGTTCCAGGCAATATGATCGTTCTTATATTTTCAATAAATTTGTTAAAAATATAACTAAAAGATAAATTGTTAGAGAACGAAAAATTTGGTGCTTCGGTCATATTAGAAAAATAAGGAGGATGAATTCATGTTTATGGTAAATTTTTGGAAAAACAAACAAAAATTTAGTTTAATTTATTATAAGGAGCCTCTAGGTGCTCTTTTCTTTCTCCTCATATTTTAGAGTTTCTAGCATCCTCTCTATCCTAGGAGTGTAATAGAGAGCATGGGTGGAATTTTTTTTTTTAGTTTTTCTCTATAATTTGGCTAAGGAGTTCTAATAGAGAGCCTCATTTGTTCTTAATTGATCAACATTGAAACAACTTTTCATTCTAATTATAATTACATTATGGCTCGATCACTTTGGCAAATTAATATGAGATTTGTAAACCTAGTTCGCAAATTAATTAGATGATCTTGACAAAGTAGCGGAGGTGGCTAGAATGAAATTTAGATTGAAGAAATGAAGTTCATATTCTGATGTAGATGTTGATCATTTAGTCATAATCGTGTCTAAGATTGAAACTTTAGTGGGATTGGAATTAGTCACATCTATTTTCCCAACTTCTATCTTGTACTCGGCCTATTTGTGGATCTCTGTCGAACATTGGCGGAGTCAACCCAAGGCTCCTCTAGATATAAGTCCGGGTAAGAATTTTGAGTCTAACAAAAATTATTTCAGATTTAAAGAAAAAAATATTAACAAACTTCGGCATTATTCTCGGATAATTGATCATGAGTGGGATCTATTCTAGAGAGTCGTCTCTCTCACTTTCAATCTCTATATCGCGATTCACCCGCTCAAATCTTAAACATCAATCCATTGCCCGATCAATTCAACATACCTAGTCTCAATCTCAATAGCACAATCTTAATTCGTATTTCAAAAGTCACACGTATTTGTTATAGTCTTGTGCTATTGTTTGCTGTAGTAATTTCATATTAGATTAAGTATGCAAATTTTGAATAGTGAAGATGTCTGATGGTCGCAATTGATGTTCTTCAGGCATTGACTTAGTTACGTCTTTTAATATCTGCTTTGTCTCTCTTTTTAGCAATTTGGGAAGAACACAGTTAGAAATTAGAATCTAAAATTATGACATCATGATGAAGTACCAAATCAAAATTATTGTTAGCACTTCACGCATTAAACAACTCATTGTCTAAAATTAGTCTGGGTGACAATTTTATCCTAGTTTCGCCACTATTATCGAATTGCATCAAGCAAAGATATCTAGCTACTTATAGTAGCATTCGATGCGATCTTACACCAATACGGAGCAACTATATTCGTGTACTCAATATGTAAGATTTTAATGGTACTAGTTGGTTATACGTTATACCTTATAACGATGTACGTGATAGTGAACGCAAGTTCTATTTCTTGGTCAGCATGATATTGGTCTTGATCGATAAGGACACAAAGAAAAGGAAATGGGAGTGACTGGTCAAAAAGGAATTAAGTTGATTGCCGCGTGATAATAGAGCTTAAGAAGAATCTATGCATCAAGCATGACTTATCAGTCATATAGACTAATAGACTCGATCTCGGTCTACTTCCTGTCATATCCGTTGTGCAGCCATTTCTGTACTATACTCTATATCAATACACTTCAACTGAGAAACTCCGCATTTATTAATTTACAGAGTCACATTTTTACTATTTAATTTTTAAATATTAGTGTATAGACTATTTCTACAAAATTAGAAAAAATTCTTGAAAAGCACCTATATATATATATAGATAGATAGATAGATAGAGAGGATCTAGGGCGGATTCCACTGATGTATACATTTTTAGGATCATTTTCAGGTATACATTTATTAATTTACATAGTCACATTTTTACTATTTAATTTTTAGATATTAGTGTATAGACTATTTCTACAAAATTAGAAAAAATTTCTGAAAAGCACCTATATATATATATATATAGATAGATAGAGAGGATCTTGGGGGGGGGGGGGGTGGAATTCCATGTATACACTACAAGAAAACAACACTTAGACCACAGAAACGTAATTGTTCCGTGGTCCAAGTGACACTTGGACGACAGAGACTTCTCCGTCGTCCAAGTACCACCTGGACCTCGGAGTCTTCTCCGTCGACCAGGTGATCACCTGGACAACGGACCGACACGCCGTGGTCCGAGTAACTTCCACTTAGACGACGTACCGACACCTCCGTCGTCTAAGTGAAGCATTATATAAGCCCGATGCCAAACTCTCTTCATTCCATCCTCTGTCCCGCGGGAAATTTTAAAGATCAAAGAAGAAGGAGAAGGGAGAAGGAGAAGGAGAAGGATCAGGATCAGGATCTCCGCTGATTAGCTAGCTAGCTTAATTAACTGATATCGAGAAGGCCAGCAGGTATGTACGCAGTTAAAATTTGCTTAATATATATTTAGTGAAAACGTACATACATGCATGGATGTTAGCTATATATACAGATTAAATTACGTACGTAATTGATGGATCGATGTAGATCGAGTACGTATAATTAAGCGTAAATTAATGGACTAATATATATATATATGTAATAATTAATTAATTATAATATTTTGTAGCAGTATGGACAAGAGTTGGATGAAGTTGAAGAATAGATGTGATGTCCGGTATATGGATGGAATTAGCGAATTTGTGAATTTTGCGATAGAACATGGTCAGGGAAAGAAGCGTTTCAGGTGTCCGTGCCAGAAATGTCTTAATTGTCAGTATGTGGAGGTTAATGTTATGGTGCAACACCTGTACAAAAATGGTATGATGTGGAGTTACACTACATGGACCGAGCATGGTGAAGCAGTAGAGTTCAGCGCAGCAGACTTCAGCTCAGGGTACAGTTACCATGGTGCCTCATCCAGCGGCAGTGGTGCCGGACCCCCAGCTTGCAACCCAACTGCAGATTTGGTCCATGATGCGTTTCCGGGATGTAGTCATGGTAGACACCAACACCAAGACAGAGGTTACAGTACCACTAATGAGCATGATGACACATTCCCCGCTGCTAGCTTGGCCACTGACACCAGTGAGATGGATAAGTACAACCGAATGCTACTTGAAGCGCAGACCCTGGTGTTCCCTGAATGTCGAGAGAATGTGTCGCAATATGTGATGGACCAAATGAAGATAAAAGTGAAGCACAAAATGTCAGTGAGTGCTTTTGACGAAATTCAGGAGCAAATATGTAAGTTGCTTCCTGATGATCACAATCTTCCTAAATCTCATTATAAGGTTAGAAATATCTTGAGCAGCCTCGGCCTAAAGTACAGGATAATTGACGCATGTCCGAATGATTGTGTGCTATTTTACAAAGAGTATAAAGATTTGGACTATTGTCCCGTATGTGGCCAGTGCAGATTCCAGGTGAATAGAAAGAGTTCGAAAAAGAGAATTCCTGTGAAAGTTGTTCGATATTTTCCCTTGATTCCCAGATTGCAGCGCCTGTATATGTCTCTACACATAGCAGAGGCGATGCAATGATACCAAGAAAAGCAAATAGATGACGATGTTCTGCGACACGCCGCGGATGGGGAGGGTTTCAAACATTTCGACAGAGAATTTGGAGACTTTGTTGCAGAGGTTAGAAATGATAGACTCGGCCTATCTACAGACGGATTCAATCCTTGGGGAAGTAATAGCTCCGCCGTCAGCACTTGGCCAGTTATTCTGATGCCGTACAACTTGCCTCTGTGGATGTGCATGAACAAGGAATTTAATTTCCTTACTGTACTAATTCCAGGTCCTAAATCTCCAGGGAAGTGCTTAGATGTCTACCTCAGACATTTGATCGACGAGCTGAAACTGTTGTGGGAAAATGGAGTCCCAACTTATGACAAATTCACTGACACGATGTTCACGATGAGGGCTGCCGTAATGTGGACGATCAGCGATTTTCCAGCGTATGGGATGTTGGCAACCTGCAGGACAAAAGGATATAATGGATGTCCTATATGTTTGGACGACGTGAACTCTAGTTGGCACGCGGGGAAGGTGTGTTACTTAGGTCACTGTAGATGGCTTCCTCACGACCACCCATGGCGACAGGATGAAGCTCATTTCGACGGGACGGTAGAGAACAATCCTAAACCCCGTAGTTGGTCGGGCGAAGAGATTTTAGAGAGGTTGAGCTATTTCGACTTTGGTGTGTTGACCAATGACGCGGATGTAAAGAAATGCAATCCAATTCCTCCACATGATCTGAGTTATTGGGATCACAAGAGTATATTCTTTGAACTCCCTTACTGGTCGAAGTTGAAGCTGAGGAATAACTTGGACGCGATGCACATAGAAAAGAATGTGTGCGAGAGCGTGGTGGGAACAATTCTCGGTATTAAGTTCAAGACTAAAGATACTCCCAAAGCGTGCAAAGATTTGGAATCAATGAATCTACGTCGTCCCTTGTGGTTGAGGAGGGATAGGAAATGAGTGTACAACAAGATGCCAGCTGCACCTTACACAGTGAAGCCGACACTTAGACGTTCTGTATTTCACTGGTTTAAGGGCGTTCGTTATCCGGCTACGTATGCAGCTACTATAACTGGAGCAGTGGACGAGGTGCAACACAAGTTTGTTGGTCTAAAGACACATGACTATCATGTTATGCTGCAACGTCTGATTCCAGTGGTAATTCGACCATACTTGCTTCGTGACGGCGTAGAACCAATAGTGGCATTGTGCAAATGGTGGTAGAGGTTATGCGCCAGAGAATTAAAGAAGTCAGATGTGGTGGAATTGCAACAACAAATTGTGCACATCATTTGCAAACTTGAGAGGATTTTCCCCCGTGCTTTCTTTGACATCATGATTCACCTAATGATCCACCTGCCTGAGCAGGTGCTCATTTCTGGTCCGGTCCAGTACACTTGGATGTATTCTCAAGAAAGGTACGTACAACTAATTAATTATACAGGTTTTTCGATTCATAATTTGTTCCACTGGAGATTACTAGCTAGCTATATGTACTTATTCTTATTGTACGTTTGATTTGGTAGACAGCTTGGACAGTATAAGTCATTCGTCAAAAACAGGTCAGCCCCGGATGGCTCCATAGCAGAGACATACCTAATGCATGAGTGTGTTACTTACTGCAACAGGTACCTCAAAGATCCACCACCTCCCACTGCCTCCGATCGCAGTGCCCGCATCAATCTTTCTGTCGTCACCAATGTCGTCCGACCGTTTAGAAGAGTATTAAAGGAATCGTTAACACGGGAAGAACTTATTGAGGCACATTGGGTAGTGTTGCGAGACTGTGACGAAGTTGAGCCGTACATGATGTTATACAGGGAGAGGCTTCAGGCGTTAAATCAAAACAAGAGTTCGGTGTGGATTGAGAAAATGGTTAAGAAAAAATTTCCCGATTATTTCTTCCAATGGGTACGTACGTACGTCTCGGTATTTAATTAGTAATTTATATACATATCGATCATGTTTGTAGAAAGTAAACCCTTATATTAATTTGTCCTTTTTCGCAGATGATTGATCTGCAAAAATCTGAAAACCACGGGGGGTGGTGGTCATGGCCAAAGCACTTGCTAGCAGGGAAGCCGATTAAACACTATATTTATTCCGGATGTTTTGTGAACGGTGTAAAGTTCCATTCATTGGCCCGAGATGAAGGAAGACGAACACAAAACAATGGGGTAGCGGTTGGGAAAGACAATGATCTATATTACGGGGCTATTGTATATGTGGTTCAGCTATGTTACGGGAATGATGTCAACGTTTTCCTATTCAAGTGCAGATGGTTCAAGCGTACAAAGGAAGACCTGGGACTATTATCAGTCGATACAAACTCTAGCTGGTATGAGGATGAGCCTTTCGCTCTCGCCACCTTAGTTCGGCAGGTGTTCTATCTCGACGATCCGAAAGCCGGTGAAGGGTGGAAAATAGTGAACCATATCTCTCATCGAGGAATATGGAATACAGAGACAATTGAAGGGACACCGGCGACGACTGAAGATGTTGCTGAACCAGAAAGAGACATTCCTGCCTATCAAGAGCCTAATATTTCTGTCATCCGCTCCGATATAATGGACCTGGTTCAAGATGGTGAACGGTTACCCATTCATGATGGTTGTACAGATCTAACTGAAGATGAGATTATCGATGCCATTAATGAAGAAGATGAAGAAGATGAGCAGGATGAGGATGCGGACGAGGACTCAGGTTATTCGTCGGACGATGTTGAGTATGATGAGGAGGATGAGCAATCGGATACCGGGGACGAGGATGATGAGGATTATGATGATGACTACTTAACTAAGACGAGAAAAATTAATTGGTAATTAATTTATGTAATTATTGTAATATATGATCGATGCATCATCGATCAATAATTAATATAAATATTATAAGGAGGAGAATGTATATATGTACGTATATCTTCGACTTTTTATACTTAATTAATTAATTACACGCGTCCATGCTCGATCAGATCGGATCGACCGACGTACGTAAACTAAATTAAATTAATTAATTAATCCGAATTATATATCCTGGACAACGGAGAAATTAATTGCAGACTGTCGCCTTTTGGGTATTTTGGCTATCTCCCTAAATCCTCGACCCTAAATCTAGCAAATCGGATCGATCGATCATTTTTTAATTATATTCTTGAATCAGAATAATTGAACGGACACACAAATGACCGGGGACGACCTAAACCCCAAACCCTAAGGCTCTAACCCCTGAATTCAGGGTTTGTACACTTGAACGACGGAGATGGTCATTCTCCGTCGTCCAGGTACTCACTAGGACGACGGAGAAGGGAATTTGCGTCGTCCAAGTGCAAAACCATAAACCCTAAACCCTAAGTCCCCCTAACCCCTGAATTCAGGGTCTCTGCACCTGGACGACGGAGATGATCTTCTGCGTCGTCCAGGTACACACCTGGACGACGGAGAAGCTCATCTCCGTCGTCCAGGTGCAGAGCCCCTATGCCCTAAACAGTAAGGCCCCTAACCCCTGAATTCAGGGTCTCTTCACCTGGACGACGGAGAAGCTCATCTCCGTCGTCCAGGTGAAGATTTTGTAATTTTTTCTAAGACAACGACCATCTAGACCTTCTTCCAATGCATATTCTTTTCCTCAAGACTTTAGAGTAAACAATTCTTGGTGTGTGAGCTTCGACGGTTCGAAAATTTGAGTTGCGAAATTTCTTGTATCCACGTTTCCGGTTTGTAAAATTCTCGGTTTTGCGGTTGACTGTGCCGATGAAACCCTTCCCGAACTTATTATTTTCTGGTCCTTTATTGTAATTATATATTATGTTACGACGAACATATCCAACAGTTGTTTTGTCCAAATTCAATTTCGTTAATACTCTGCTGCAAATGAGCCTATATAGTCATGAACACTTAAGTCGTAAAGATTAGTCGATACTTAACAACTTTCAAGACGTAAAATTATTCGTCGGTTCAAATTTAACTGTTCATATATACGATGCGTTCATCGATATTGTACGACTATTTCACTCGAATGACAGATCGCTAAATTCCTAGCGAATTAATTTTTAAATTTTTTTTTACGTAATTTGAACCTGGACGACAGAGAATGACCATCTCCGTCGTCCAGGTTCAAATTACCATGGCGGTTCATTTTAATTTTTTTTTTCAATGTTAATTGCACTTGGACGACGGAGATGGTCATTCTCCGTCGTCCAAGTTGAAAATTATGGCGGTTCAATGTGCCGCCTCAATTTTCGGCACCGCTTGAAATTTCACTTAGACGACGGAGAATCAATTCTCCGTCGTCTAAGTCCAAATTTATGGCGGAAAATAGGGCTCCGTCGTCTAAGCGAACGCCTATATATAGAACAGGATCCCCTCCCCTTTTCTCATTCCATCTCATCTCCTCTCCTCCTCTCCTCTCCTCTCCTCTCCTCCGGCGATTTTCCTCCTCTGGCGACTCAATTTCCGGCGTGGTTCCTTCTCTCTGACGACTCAAATCCGGCGATATTCCCGATTATTCCGGCGAGGTAAATTTCTATTTTTTTACCTTTTTAACATTATTTTTATTTAATTAATTAATTTCTAAATATAATTAAATAATTAGTTTTAAATAATTAATAGTTGTAATTATAATAATTATTTAGTTGTTATTATTAATATTTAGTAATCATTTAGTTATTATAATTATTATAATAATCGTTTAGTTGTTATCATTTAATTATTTAGTTATTATAATAGTTATTTGGTAAATAATAATTATTGTAATTAAATAATAGTAATAATAATTATTTTTAATAATAATTAATTATATTGGTAAATGAATAATTATTATTAAATGCATGATAAATAATAATTCATTATTGTCATTATTTATTGTTTTAATTAATTGATAATTACGTGTATTTTCTAGTAAATTGCATGGTAGTACGTCTTTGATTTAAATTTAGTACATAAGGTTGGTTTATTAAGTCGCACTCTTTGGAATAGATGGCGCCTCTTTTCCTAGCTTATCTCCTTAACCCCTCGTGATGTGTGGATTTCATCACCGCACACCATAACCTAAGTGAAGTTATGGACACGAGGTTGATGGCGGAGTTTGCAAAGGACTTGAGGGAGTGTAAATTTTTGAAAAATTGGCCGAATGTCGGACATGGTGTCTAGAAATGGGTTATGACTGGTGACAGGTTTTGGATCTAAGAAAGACGACACCAATAGAGTATATACCATTCATTTGGTTAGCCTCGGGGTGTTTTGTCGAAATTTGTCCTGCCTCTCGCGTTATCTCTATCCCTAATTGGCCATGTTTTTCGATTGAACCAAGGCTGATTAATTGAAAATTTACACTTTATCGCGCGGGTCGCACGTCCATTGAACGACCAAAAAAGCCAAGCTAGTGTACTCTATTTAAATCTTAACCGTACTTAATTAGCGTAAATTTTGCACTTGTAATTATTATGGTAAGTAGGTATTTTAACAACGTACTCCTAGGTTTAAATGGCTCCATCCGGCAAGAAAAAAGTCCAACAGGAGGCAGAAGATGCTATGGTCCGCCGCTTCGCGGACCAAGTCGGTTGGGTTGAACAGGAGGGCAACGACGCCCTCAATCCGGACCCTTCATCTGGTCCGGAGGCAGCGCCTTCTGGGGAAATTCCCGCTGTCCCATTTATCTCCAGCGGTGATGACGTCGACCCCTATTCAACTCCGACACCCGGTACCGGTTCAACGGCAAGTACTCAGGCGTCCTCGACCTCTGAATCTATCATGTACAGCGCCCGGTACCGGTTCAACGGCAAGGAGGGCCCCCACTGACCCGGAACCGAAAAGGACTCGCGGTCTCGTTAAAGGGGGCAAAGCGGAGAAAATTTGCAAGGCGACGGGGAAAAAGATCGACTTGCCCTACGACGAATTCACCGATGGCCCTCCCACAGCTCAGTTAGCAAGTCTCTCGGCGCATAGCATAGGGTCAATCATTCGTAGCCGGGTTCGTCTCACTGCCCCTACTTGGAAGGAGGTGCCGGATGATGAGAAGGCGAAAGTCTTTAAAGAACTTTCGGTACGTAATACGTACAATTTTAGTTATTATATAATATTGTTAATATTAGTTATAATTTCATAATATATACGATTATAATTTTCTATTTATTTCTGATAGGAACAATTTGCGGTGGATCCGACACCGGCGATGTTGAGGCAAATCAACCAAACCGCCAACTCCATCTACCGTGATTGGAAGTACAGGCTCCATCAGTACTTCGAAAATATCGGTCCCGTGCCTGCCCCCGTAGAGCTGCGTGGGGATAGAGAAGATGAGTGACAGTGGTTGTGTAACCACTTTCAGGATGACGAATTTAAGGTGTTTACTTTTTTTATTTCAATTAAGATAATTGAATTATTTAAATTTTAGTTACTTATTAATTTTTTAATGATTTAATTATGTTGTCTAACAGAAATTCTCCGAAGTCAACAAAGCCAACCGGGGGAAGAAGGACAAACACCATACTTCCGGCGCCAAGCAACTTATTCAAATAGCCAATGAGCACAGGGATAAGGGCTCCAAACACCCTTATCTCGATGCAAGCATAAGCGCGTACGTGACGCCTGGGCTCGATAATGAAGCGAGTCAATACGGCGTAAGTGATATATATATATGTTCTTTTAATTGTAGTAATTATTATTTAAATATTATTTCATTATAATTTTTTAATTATTCTTTTGTAGGCAAGGATGATAGAGCGTGCGCAGGAAGAATTGGCTAACAGTCAGCTTGCGTTCCCAGATTTGCCGCCGGAAGACCTGCCTCCTCTATCCATGGAAAGCCAAATTGCAATCGTGGATGAGGTCTACGGTCGTAGAGCTGGCAAGGAGGTTAGGCACTTCGGACCTAAGGTGGTTCGAGATTTGTCGACGACCTCCGACTCATCATCTACGGGAAGTTCGGGGCGGCGGAGAAGGACTCAGGCTGCGGCCCTCGAAGCAGCCATTCAAGAGGCTCGACTGGCACGAGAGGAAAATCAATCCATTCGTCAAAGACTTGATGAGAAACAAGCACAAATAATCCAACTCATCGCCCTCATGCAACAATCTCGAGGAGAATGTCATACTCCTCCGAACCCATACCCCGACGACGACGACCCGGCTGGAGGCGGGGGACTTGGCGGCGCATCTGCTCCTCCAGTGTGTTAGCTAGTAGTTTAATAATTATCTCGTTTCTTTCCGCATTCCGAACAATATTTTAATTTTTATGGGTTTTTTCGATTATGTATGTACAAATTAATTTTAATTATTTAATTAAGTAATATTAATTACAAATTTAGTTTATTTAATTAATTTTAACATTTTTCATTATTTAAATTCAATTAATAATAAATTAAATTATTATTATTTAATTACAATTTAATTTAAAAAAAAATTAAATAAGCACTTGGACGACGGAGATTAAATTCTCCGTCGTCCATGTGCTTACCTGGGCCACGGAGAAGCTGCCAATCTCCGTGGCCCAGGTAAGCACCTGGACGGCAGAGAATTTAATCTCCGTCGTCCAAGTGCTTACCTGGGCCACGGAGACGCTACCAATCTCCGTGGCCCAGGTAAGCACCTGGACGACAGAGATTAAATTCTCCGTCGTCCAGGTGCTTACGTGGGCCACGAAGAATGTCCGCGGTCCAAGTTCACTTGGACGACGGAGAATAAATTCTCCGTCGTCTAAGTGCTTGGACGACAGAACTTGGAGCACGGAACTTGGACGACGGAAAGACGCACTTAGACGACGGAAATGCTCCGCGGTCTAAGTGCGTTTTTCTTGTAGTGATAGGGTATTACACCAACTTTTCAATCATATTTTACTATATCCACCGTCCAATTATTAGATCTATATGAGTAGATCATTCTCATAAATTTTTATCCAAAATGTTGATCATTAAGGTACCGAATTAGATCGATTAAATCAAGAGACGGACCAAATTTGTCAAATCTGAACCGTTCATACTTATAAACTTCAATTGCAATTTTTAATACTTTAACGATCGTCATTTTGGCTGAAAATTTACACGCTTGATCTACACATTAGAACCGAAAATCTGAACGATGAACATTATAAAATATAATCGAAAAATTAGAATAATGCCCTATACCTAAAAATGACCATAAAAAAATATAAGGATATATGTATATGTATACCTTCGCCTTCATTTAAATAAACATAGATCATCGAATAAAAGAGTCAGCATGCATACTGCAGTGTAACTAGAAGTCCTGCATGGAGGGGCGGATTTAGGATTACAAACTCGCATGGCTAATTTTGTAATGACCCATAACGTCTGTTAGCTTTGTTCATAGATGATGTCGTTGATGTCTATGTTTTGTCGTAGCACCAGTAGGAGAGAGCTGAGTACATATTTTGTAGGGTTAATTGATGGATGTCACGTGTCGACATAGCATAGGTGACCTTAAGCATATATAATTGTAGCACTCTACTAGGTTATCATCAATCAATATATCTCAGTAGCCTTTATTTCCTTGCTAGTTTTTCTCTGTTCTTACGTTCTTTGTCTAAGCCATTGTTGGGTAATAACAACCCTAACAAGTGGTATCAAGAGCCATTTCTCATGGGCCCGAAATCTAAACCGCTGGAGCTAACAGCGGCAGCGCGCGATTATGCGGCTCAGTTCACCGACACTCAAACCCAGGTTCAAGTTCTATAGGATGGCGTGGAGAACACCCGTCATGAGCAAGTTGCTTTGAGTGACCATAATATGGAGATTCAACTACAACATGATAACCTGCGTATGCATCTGTGGGAGGAGACGACGTCCATACGAGCCGACAGCCAAGCTCAGTTTTCTGACTTGATGGCTGCTATCAACGCCTTGAAGGTGTCGATTGACTCTTCATCGAGATCCCGGGAGCAACACGAGTCCAGGACGCTGCAATTTAGTCTTCGTTCACCCATTGTAGTGTCTCCATGCCAAGAACTACGTTAGATTTGTTGCAGCCGGTGGTGACAGGGAGCGTACATGAAGCTGGAACATTGAGGTTGCCGTCAAATGAGAGTACGAAAGATGGGGACGGTGATGAAGTAGCTCTCCAACGTCGGCAAGAATTCGGAAAGGCCAAAGCTGTGGATGACGGTTCCGGGTCGGGTCAACCTAGATCGTGAAGACCAAAGTTTTCCCAGCCCATTCTGCTTTACCAGCCCATTCTCCTTTACCTCCACCACCCCAAATGGCCAGTACCTTCCCACCCCAAATGGCCAGAAACTTTTGTTATATCTCTCTCCAGAGATGTCTGATTGATGCGATTAATATGGCGTTGGAAAATAAATTCCAAAGGATTTCTAACCATAGGTCATACCCCTCCTGGTTATTAGATTTAATTTGGTTGCTGTAAATAGCCCACAAAACAGGATAGTGGCAACAACGTTGTTTCCGTTAGACTCGACCCCCGACCGATAATCCAGTCATATCTTCTTACTCTGAACCCCGATTGAGACAAATTTATTTCTTAGACTCTAGACTTCCGTATATTTCCAACGGTATATGATTCATCTTCTAAAATAGACTGTAGCGATTCCAGAATATTGATGAACATTGCTCTGTTTTTTTTTTTTTGGATTTTGGAATGTCGTTCTTTATCGTATTTTTTAGGGTTTTGGTGAAAACTAGATTGATTTTGAATTTGAGAGAGAACCCATTCACGGAATATCACTGAACGATCAGCGCATGAGTTCTCTAAATGAAACCACCAATTTGTGAGCGCAGATTTTTGGTGCTCTCAAGCTTGTACTAATTTTTTGATGAAAGCACCAGATCATAGGAGTTGCCTATGATTGCTGAAGGTTGAAACCGTCCTTCTGAGATTTTTTGATGATGTGAGACTCCATTGTATCGGTTCCCTTTAGCATTCCTCCTTGAGAGCCTGAAAAACAAGTCCAAGCATGAGTGGTACCGCGCTTAGATCCTCTGATGCTTAAGTTAGTATAGAACCATGCATAAGCTTGTATTAGGGTTGAATTCCTTTGTTTCATGATCATTCAACCTTATTCAACTTACCTTTGCCAAGCTATGACCTTATATATATATAGTTATCATTCAAGGTCTAAGCATAGTCCATATAAGAATAGGACTACATAAACGCGCAGGAGAAATCCATTAAAGGATAGATTTTCTTATCCATGGATAATCATATTTTCTGATTACCATAAGCCCTTGGGTGCAATCCCCTTAGGATTCGTACAAATCTTACCTTTTTCCTCGAGGATTCTGTCAATCTCTCAAGGTCTGATCGTACATTCCCTCGATATCCGATCATGCAATCCCTAGAGGTTTGATCGTGTAATCCCTTGAGGTCAGATCGTACATTGGAATTGCCACACCGTCTTACGAGCATTCTAGAGACTTCTACATCATTCTAGATACTTTAAGAAACCTCTAAATTAATCAATTCATACTCGGAATCCTAATCGTACAGGCGCAAGCCCAATATTCCATTTATCAGACCTTTTTAGCTTACGGACCTGGGGGACCAGAATTCCTCCAGCTTTATGTGGCCAAATTTGGCTCCTACAGTGACCCTATAGAGTGGTTACAAAGAACGGAGCAATATTTCAAGTTATATCAAGTTCTGGAGCATCATAATGTCATATTGGCTACGTTACATTTAAGTGGTCAAGCCTCCGATGTTTGGTTTATGTTTAAGCACAAGTTTCCAAATACTTGGCATGGGTTAAGTGATTTACTTATGTGGGAATTTGGCGCTTGCAACCAGGCCAGAATACAGGCCAAGCTTACTCGAATGAACCAAACAAGCACAGTGAAAGAGTATCGTGGTAGATTCACACGTTTGTCATAACGAGTGCATGGCTTCTCAAGTGAGTTATTGGTTTCTTGTTTTGTGGCTGGGCTCAAACCAGAGCTATTATATGATGTTAGAAACCAAAATTGAACTACTTTATATGCGACCCAACTATGCTCCATCATCCTCTTCTCGTTCTAATCAATCCAGTTCAGTTCGCCCATGTGATGATCCAAACCCGGACTAGCTAGTTAATCATCGTTAATAGTGTTCAATTAATGAGCTAATTATCATACGACACGTTTATCGAAATTTATCATTTATCGCGACCTAAATATCGATATTTTATACATTATATTTTTGGATTCACCTTCTTCACGGAAGTTGTAGTAGATAATATTGCAAGCTTGTACATAATTTTATTAGATTTTTCAGAGGACTGAGCTATTTTTGATGAAGTATTTAAGTGATTATTTAGAAATCTACTGTTGATTAATATTTTCTGAACATTAGATCAAACAAAAGATCTAATATCGACCATTGATCTCTATTTGACCTAAGGGTATAAACACCCGAAACCTACCAGGGTGATACTATTTCTACCCGGTCGACCCGAATGGCTGACCCGGCAGTGGACCCGACCCAAAATCGAGACATGGTCGGATCTTCTCCGTCCGGCCACTAACCGTTTCCATTCGAGTCAAAAAATTCTTCTATCGACATCTCCAGTCTCTTTGTTCCCTCAGATCGACCATGCATCGAATTTGGTGAGCAAATCGAAACTGACCCGAATTGGGTGTTTTATCTTGATTCTGCGGCAGTCGGTGGTGGTGTTTCAGCCAGGGTTGGGTGGTGCGACCTTAGGGGTTTTGTAACCCATGGTTTATTCTTTTGATTGCAACCTATATTGAGACCTGCCTCAGCTTGTTGACAGCGGAGTAATCTCGTCGGATTCTGTCGAGGGTTTCTATCTTTAGAAGGGTTAAATTTCGTCGACTTCCGGTTAGTTTTGGATTTAGTCGTAGTTATGAATTGTGTTGGGCTTGATATGAAATTTGTTTTGATACGAAATGACGAAAAGCAAGCCGATGACTTTTGATGTCGTCGGCTATATTATCCGATGACAAAAAGAGTTTGTCGGCTATAGTTTTTGGTCGTCGGCTATAATACTTTAGCCGACGACCAAAAAAAAGTCGTCGATGTTTGTGACGGGACAATCATCGGCTATAGTTTCGACTAAGGCTGATGACATATTTAATTATAGCCGACGGCATTATTAGGTTGTTGGCTATAGTTCTTTATTATAGATATGGGTAGCAGCTCAATCATTCAAAAAAAAAATCAGAGAGAAAAACTAAAAACGTTATGAAATCGTTGGGTGTTGTCGGAAGCTGTCCAAAATAAGTTCGTGAAGCTATATAGGTACGTATATATATATATATCTGTGTGTGTGTGTGTGTTGATTGTTAATTATTGATTTTGAGTAATTGATTGTTGATTTTGAGTTGAGTTAAGTTGAATTCGATGAATATATATATATATATATATCTATTAATTAAGGCAAGGGGGCTTAGGGAAGTTGAGGAGCAGTTTATGGTAGTTTTGGTAGAACATTGTGAATGCCAAATTTGCTCTTTTAAGAGAGCAGTTTACAATAGCAACGTATACAGTGTTGAACCAATACGTTTTGAACCAAGTACGATCTATAGAACCGCAGTGAGAGCGAGAGAGATCGCATTCTGAATCCGATGGCGGCTCCGAGCACACGAAACCACATAAGGTACAGCGTCCATTTCTGCTCCGCCGCTTGGGTTCCCGACGGCGTCACTCTCAAATCAGAAGAAGCTACATAACAACAACAGGAGGAAAATCAGAACGAGGCCGAGTCGTCAGCTCAACCAGTTCAGTACTCCAACCACATCGTCTTAGCCGGCGGCGGCGGCGAGGGCAACAGCGGCATCCAAAACGCCATCCTTCTCATCCAATTCGATCCCGCCTCGGTGTCTCTCTCCGAAGAGCCTATAAAAACACATTCGTCGCTGTTAGATATACAAAAATTGTTGCTCAAATTTCAATTGAGATTTTGAATGTTTGTGTTTTTGATTTTTCAGGTGGCAAAGTTGCTCATAGGCTCCTAAGCTCCGTACAGAATCGCGGTTCAGATTGATAGCTTTCGGACTTCGATTGATAGCTTTCCAGGTAATAGCTTCGGTTTCCTTATTTTCTGTTCCAATTTCAATTCCCTTTACTCAGACTCCTTTTCTTTTATTAATTAATAAACCCTGACATATAATTATATGGAAGATGAATGGAGAGTTCAATCGATCTGTTGAGGTTTTCCATTGAGAGTCATAATTAAAGAGTCTATACCGCAAGGTGCGAGCTAATACTGATCCAAAACGTCCATGTGCCGATCTCAATTCAAATACAAGCACATATACAACACCAACGAAACAGGTTCACTTATATCATTTTTTATTTTTATTTCAATCAGTTTCGATTATTGTTAGAGAGAAGAATACTCGGGACCTTATTTTCCAAGTGAATCGGTGTCCAAATGGCAGTTGAAAGGATATTAGTAAAATATCAATGGATATTTATGGAATACATTATTCTTATGGAGATCATATTGTTATTATTCTTCAGTACGGTTTCTAAATTATTTTTATTATTTTTTTGAGAGAATTCGTTCAGGTGTAGTAGATGATGCTTTCAAAAGATGATGTTGGCAATTACCTACTGCAGTAACTTGATCTGTGTATCTGTTTTGAATCCAAGTTTGTACTAAAGATTTGGTTTTCATATGGTTATATATATCCAGGATGTTTTGCCAAAAGTCGAAGTCACTAATCCATCACCCATCTGTATCCTTAAAGGGTCCAATTGAAATGGCAACAAAGGAAGACTACCTTTCAAGGATTTAGCTTGAACCGTATTTTTTGTTTAGCTTATGGGTAAGTTGCGTGTGGTTTTGGTTAATAGACCATTGTATTAGCTAGAATTGGTGTATTTCGTTTAGCTTATGCTTCTATAAAGTTTATGTTTGATCAATCACAGTAGCAATGTGCATGCAGAATAAGTCATGGTTTGGAGGTTGAGATTTAGCTGGATTGGCACTGATTAGTTGCTGAATTTGCTTAAACCAGGCCCTGGTAGCTTAGATCGTTTTCAGTTTTACCTAGGAAGAAGATATTGCTAAATCAAGGCAGTGATATATTTATTGTTTGCTTATGCTAATATAGTCGGTAAGTTTATTTGATTAATTAGCAAATAATCAGTGCCAGTATGATGGAATGTTTTCATGGATGCAACTCTGGTAAAGATGTATGTGAGGACCCTTGGTGAGATGAACGATTAAGTGAGGTATTTAGTTTCATTTTTGTCACGTATACTATCTTTAAATTTCATTATCGGAATCTAAATCTGAATGCATGTACCAATCAATTTTTATACACTGCAAAATAAATTTTAGATAAAGACCCGGGTATAATAATGTATCTGGTATAATAGAGATTTGTGAGTTTGTGTTGTATCATATATGTATGCTACTTGCCTCCTCCACAAATTTGGAATGATCGATTAGTATATGTATGCAAGTGTCTGAAATCAATTTCTTTTTTTACTTTTTCTTTTTTTCCATTTGATCTTCATCGCAGTGTTCCTCTTCGTTGGTACAAATCTTTGGTACAGTCCAAGTTTATTTTCTTTTTCATTATTTCTTAAGTTTTTTTCGATTACAAAGAATTAGGATAGATAACTACGATAATTGACTTAACGAAAACATCAGGTCTCACCACGGAAAACTTCTAAGATATAGAAACAACCTCTTTTTTTTTTCTTTTCTTTTTTCATTGTTTCTTACGTTTTTTTTATTACGTAAATAATCACGATAAATGGTTTAGTGTGTTTTTAGTGTCTCTCTATTCGTGTGTTTTTTGTTCTATTTTCATATGCATTGACACTGCATTTATTATCAGTGATTGATTATTTTTTATATAGTGTTGACTTAATATGAAGTAGGCTAATATTATTTTACAAATTTTATCATCGATCATTGGTAATTCTTCTCACATCTCAATTAGATCTGTGTTCGAATAATACAGATCTCAAATAGATCAGTATTCGAATAATAGAGATAGGCCTGAAAGTGCACGATAGTATCTGTCATGAGCAATGGACTTGGCCAATTAGGTGAAGACGATATAATTGCATACTTTTAAGTATGCCACCGATAAATCGCACGCGCATATGCGCGTGCAGGAAGGATAGTATAACTAGATGTAAATTGTTGATACATATGTGTTAATTAATTTGTAATTAAGGAGTAGAAGAATTAAATAATATAATTTGTAGTTTAAAGATCGATATATATAGATATAATGATGAATTTTTAATTAATTAGTGCATGTATATATATACACAGCTGAAATTTTTAGGATGGACAAGAATTGGATGTGCCTTCCAAGATGGGATTCAAGATATGCTCATAGAATTTTGGGTTTTGTGGAATATGTGAAGGCTAATTATGGAGGGATGACAATTCATTATTGCCCATGTACGAAATGTCAGTGTCGCAGCGATAAATATCATTTTCCCATTGATAAAGTGTGAGCACCTGAAGAAAAATGAGTTTTGGAATAAGTACACATGTTGGATTTCTCATAGTGAAACACCAGCAGCGGGTCAACATGATCATGGGTAATTTTCTGAGAGGGCCAATACATCCAATGATCCAACAACGAGGTTGATCACCAATGTGCTTCCTTATGAGAGCGGTGTATTTGCTCAAGCACTAGATATCCCCCTCCTCACCATTAGAGGCTTCCCTCATATTGAGCTAGTCCAGCAATTATCTAGAGTTGTCAACATTGTCAGTATGGACAAGTATAACAACTTGATTGCCTTGTAACAAATCCCGTTACACAACGGGTGTAATAAGACTGTTCTTGAAAGTGTCATGGGAGTAATGAAGCTCAAAGTGAAGAAAAAAAATGAGTGTCAAGGCTATTGATTATTGGTTGGAGTGGACTGCTGCGATGCTGCCCCCCGGTCTTTACCTTCCTACCACTCATCGTAAGGTGTGACATATCCTGAAACATCTTGGCCTTTCCTATATCAAAATTCATGCATGCGGATATGATTGCGTTCTTTTCTAGGGTGAAGATGCTCACGAGAATTTTCTTGAATGCCTTGATGCATGTTCAGTATATAGTACGGATATGTATAAGTTGACTTCTACAGGGAATAAGAAAGCTGTGAAAATACTTCAGTATTTCCTGCTAATTGATAGGCTGGAACGGTTATTTATGTGTGCACACACGGCTGAAGCTATGAGATGGTGGGTTGAGAGGAATTTGTCTGACGATGATACCCTTATACACCCTGTTGACCGAGAGGGTTGGAAGTACATGGTTAGAGAGTTTTCTCAGTTTGCATCAGAGGTTTGAAATGTTTGGCTAGGGCTCTCATATGACGGATTCAACATTTTTGGCAACTTGAGTATCCAATACAGTATATGGCCAGATATTTTGGTATCGTATAACCTACCTCCATGGATGTGCATGAAGAAGGAATACAATATACTCACTCTGTTAATTCCAGGGCCGGATTATCCAGGAAAATCTCTCGATGTGTATTTGAGACCATTGATAAAGAAACTTAAGTACCTGAGTAACGTTGGTTATCCCACTTATGAGTACAAAAACGAGATATTCCAGATGCATGTCATGCTTGTTGGCACCATCACTAATTTCCTACCCGCGGGATGTTGTCGAACAACGTTACCAGGGGATATAGGACTTGTCCAGAGTGCATGACTGTTGCGTTATGTAGACCTCATTGTAGGAAGTTTGTCCAGATGCGTTCACCGTTGTTGGCTTCTACATAATCACCCATTTCGGCAGGATCACGAGGCTTTTGATGGGAATGTAGAAATGGGTGTGCAACCCAAGAGATGAAAGAGGGATGAAATTTTGGAAGTTGAATGAATATGATCTTGGGCAGCTAAGCAATCATCCTAAAATAGTGGCGCCAATACCTGACAGACCCGACAGGTATAAATTCTGGACACACAAAAGCATATTCTGGGAACTCTCATACTGGTCCAAGTTGTCGATCAGGCACTACCTAGATGTCATATACATAGAGAAGAATGTGTGCGAAAGTGTGGTGGGCACAGTGCTGAATTGGGAGGGGAAAACTAAAGACGGCTCAAAGGCATGTATTGATACGAAAATAATGGGATTGCAGAAACATTTGTGGCTGAGAAAAGAAATGAAAAAAATGCCTCAAGCTCCTTACACCGTCAAACCTGACTAGAAGAATGAAATTTTTGTGTGGATGAGTAATTTTAGGTATCCTTCAGGCTATGCAGGAAATATAGGCCGGTGTGTTAATTTTCAGGATAATAAGATGTATGGATTAAAGAGTCATGACTGTCATATACTGCTTCAACGCCACTTCTCCATTTTCATTCGAGAGTACCTGTCTAATGAGGGGGTGAAGCCGTTAGTGGCATTGCCAAGATTCTTTCAGAAGTTATGCACTAGAGAAATGAAAAAATCAAACCTGTGGGAAATGCAACAGTTAATTTTTTTTATCATATGCAAATTTGAGAGGATATTTCCCCCAAAATGTTTTTGACATTATGCCTCTCATGATGATCCATCTTCTTAAATAATTGTTGCTTATCGAGGCAGTACACTACACTTAGATGTATCCCATGGAAAGGTACATATGATTCAACATCTGAATTTGGCTATGTTTTTATATGAAAATACTTATTTTTAAATAATCATAACATGCACTTTGCAACTTGATAGACAACTGGGAGACTACAAAGACTATATGATGAATAAATCTGCACCTGAAGGGTGTATCGCTGAAGCATATCTTGCGCACGAGTGCGTAACGTACACTAAGTTGTATTTGGGAGCGATGGAGGACCGTCGACAACATATGCCAGTAGATATTTCAACCTTTCTATCATCTATAATGATGCCGAAGTATATGGAAAGTTGCCAAACTCGTACAAATTGGAACCATATGAGGTAGTCATTGCCCACTGATGGGTATTGATTAACTGTCCAGAAGTTCAATACTGGAAAGACATCCATCTTTATTGCCCTACTATTGCCGGTGATCTAGAGTACCACAACATGACATTTGCAAACTATTTTGGCAACTGGGTACATATATATATATATTTACTTATATATATATAAATTAATATCAATGTTCATATTTAAAGTTAATGGTTGTACACATATAATTTTTCAAATAAACCATGTACAAGATGATGGTGACCCACACTGGTCACATGAATTGAGGCTTTTGGCGATGAAGCCGATAACTTCAAGAGTTAATCCGATGTGTAAGGTCAATGGCGTGCAATTTATATGTCAACATAGAGACAACAGATGGAGAACATAGAATTCTGGGGTAATGGTGTATGGTGGGCAGAATGGCATTGACTATTACGGTGTTCCTCATTCAATGGTTGAACTAATTTATGGGGAAGCCATGACGATGCATTTTTTTTAAGTGTAGATGGTTTGATACTAACCCTGAGAACACAATAACCGATCAATACGAAATATTTTCAATGAATACTGCTACAAGCTGGTATGAAGATGACCCTTTTGTTTTTTCCACATCGGTAACATCTTACCAGAAATTAACTCGGACATCGAGTCAGACTCAAGCGATAATTCTGATTATGAGCCTTAGTTAAAAATGTAATTAAGTATAAACGTGTATGTTTGTTGGTCATGACCCTAATTTGTTAAGTATTTTCACACTTATAAGTATAGTGATGATTGGGACTATGTTCTTGAATTAGTTAAATAGGTATTTGTGGGAAACGTGTTTCTACATGAGCCTACGTTGTAAAAAAAATTAACACTATAGTCGACGACATAGACTCATGTCATCTGTTATACTACCTATAGCCGACGACATAAGTATATTGTCGTCGGCTATCGTTTTCAGATATATTACTAGAGTCAACTAGCCCGCGTCACCCCAGCACGAATCAAAACGAGTCAAAACCCTAAAAAAAGTCAATTTCTGGTTCTAGCCCGCCATTCGCCGCCAATCTCACCGCCGTAAGCCGCCTAGCCCGTGCCACTGCTCCGCCCACCGCCATCCCGCCTCTCTCTCTCTCTCTCTATCTCTATCTCTCTCTCTCTCTCTCTCTGCTGCTGCTGTTGGTGGTGGTTTTGGTTAGCCAATTCAAATAAATTTTCTTGTTAATTGTAGTAGGATTGATTTGGTATCCGGTAGTTGTGTATAAATGTGTATGTTTGGTTGTCATGAGCCTAATTTTGTTAAGTATTTTCACACTTCTAAATATAGCAATGATTCAGACTGTGTTCTTGAATTAGTTAAACAAGTATTTGTGGGAAACGTGTTTCCACATGAGCCTACTTTGTTAAAAAAGATTAACACTATATCCGAGGACATAAATTCATGTCATCTGTTATACTAACTATAGTCGACGACATAAGTATATTGTTGTCGGCTATAGTATAGGGGTACCCCTAGCGAGTTCAGGTATAGGGAGTACGAGTGGCTATGGCTTTTAGCCCACTTCAACAGTCCAAAATTAAAGGTATGGAACATCACATTTGTTAAGTATCGTATTTGGCAAAAATAGTTTCATAATATTTTGTTGATATATGTTTATCTCCCAAGACCATTTAGGAAACAAACGCAAAGAACCGGGGAAAAAATAATAAGAACCATCATGTCGGTTCCAGATCATATGCAAGAGGAGGCCGCCCAACACCCTAAGTCTCCTCGTTGGTGTATACGACACATCATACATATCCTCAGGTCCCCGAAGATGCTGTAAGTCTTAAGCCCTTATAAATTAATTAACATATTTTCTTATATATATATGTTCTCTTAGATTTTTTGTATGTTTACTAATACGTAATTTTGTTTTCCTTGTCAATTAGGCAAGAGTGGAGGAGTTGATTCCGGGGGTGTTAACATAGATTGCGAGAAAGCGATATCCTAACACTCAGGATGTGGACCTCCTGATTGATCAATCTGACCCGATTGTAGTGGTAAGGATCATGGCTACTGCTATCCCACCACGGTAGAACACCTACTACTGTAGGGGTCTCGGAAAAAAGGGCGAAGTGGTCTTGAAGAACACTCTCAAATTCTCACGCAGGTTGGGAACTTCCAGGAACTCTGAGCTACAAGAGCAGCTTCAGATGCAGGCGAGGGAGATGGAAGAGACTCGGAGGATGGTGGAGAAGATGGAGCGGGCGAGATTAGCCGAGCAGCAAACCAGATTAGCCGAGCAGGCATCTATGGCGACATGGATTCAGAAAACCTGCGCACAACTTCAGGCTTCTGGAATCCTGGTCCCACCCCCACCTTCGCACCATTTTAGTGCTCCTTAGCTACAGCCGCAGGAGGATCAGCAAGACCATGGTAGTCACAGAAATCCTTTGGATAACATAGATTTGGGAAACCCTTAGTGTAGCTACCTCTTCTTGTGGGTGAATATGTTGTTTGTTTGTATGGGTGTGTTTTTTGGACAATAAGTGTTGCTGTCTATTGTGTAAATAAAATTTTGCAATTGCAGGCTCTAGAAATGGAAATCCAGAATCTGCATTTTTTTTCTTCATAATTCACCAACTATAGCTGACGACATGAATACAACTCGTCGGCTAAAGTGATCCAGAAACTGACATTTTTGTGGACTATAGCCGATGACATGAATACAACTCGACTGCTAAAGTGATCCAGAAACTGACATTTCTATGGACTATAGCCGACGACATTCTTCCAAAAAGTCCTCGGCTATAGTCTAATCCCGGTCAACTTTTGACCACGGGGAGATTTTTGACCGACAACATCATCGTCGAGAAAAGGCTAAACTAAGGCCAACAAATTGAAAGTCGTCGGCTATAGTTTGAACTATAGTCAACAAGTACCCTACGATGTCATCGGCTACTTTTTCATCGATGACCTTCACCCGACTGTGCTATATCTGACAAAAGGTTATCGGCTATAATTATAACCGATGACTTTTCGTCGTCGGCTATAGTAACAATTCTGGTAGTGTTAGTTATTTTTCATATAGTTTCCTATCATCCGAAAATTTTAGTAACATTGCGACTCTCACAGAAATCGTGGCATCTCGACACTTTGACGCGACCAATCGTCGTGTGTCGAGTTGGGAGTTCTTTGCGAGCACGTGTATCGAAGACTCTTCGAGGATATTTTGAGTGGTGGGACACGTTTAACGAGAAATATTCAATGTGATTTTTCAATATGCGTTTCATCTCTGATTCTTTTATCCACGTTAGTTGCATAATCGAACAATTGTTAATCTAGTTAGATATTCATATTGGCTTAGGGGCTACGAATACAATTTTTTAGATAGTGGATCGATGGCTACTTTTATGGCGATTCAGACCCTGGTTAGTTGACTCACTTTAGTTTCACAATCGTAGCGAGTCATTATTATTTTACTTACTGTTGTGCAAGTTTCAGTTTTCAATTTTTAGTGTTGAGGCTTGTGTGCATCTTTTACATTATTGCATCCATGCATAACTACTCGGCTGATCCCCGAGGCTTCCAGGATGGGTCAAGCGCCCTAACTTGGCATTCACGATGTCCAAGTTAGAGGCTCCAGACGACATCCACATACAATTATCGTCTCGAATAACAGGTCCCTAGACAATGCCTCCACTTCACTTGCACACGAGAGTTTACTTTGACTCACTTAGTATTTTATACATATTAGTATCAGTGAAAAGGCATAGATTATTTGTTTTTACGTAGATATTTTCAGCCACTCACTCTAACAATTTCTATGTTTGTATATACCTTTTCCTGGACCCTTCGGTTTCAAATGCCCTGAATTGCAGATTCAATGGAGGTCAAGTATGCATGCCGATCGAGGCATAGCGTTACCTTCCGTAGGATCTGATGATGATTCTACGTGCTAGTAATTTATTCTGCATATCTAGTTTAGTATGTCTAGCTGCTCTGATGTCAAATATAGTTTATGTACTCAGTATTAAGAAATAGTTCAATTAACTTATAGTTATGTGATTATTTGTCTTGTTTCGATTTTTGGTTTGATTTAGGTAGGGATTAATTGTCGTTAGAGTCTAATCCTGGTTTAGGTGGCTAAATTGGGTTTGGGTCCTTTTATCCCACCTCAGTCAATCACCACTTACAGACCGCTACCTAATCCTCCTCGAGCACCAACCTCTAACCCACCACTAAACCCAACTCGCCCTCCATAACCTTCCACCAAAAACCAAGCTCGTAATAGAACATTATCACAAACAGAGTATCACTACCGTTAATCCAACAATGTTTGTTTCTTTTGTGAGGAACCCTATCGGCCCAGCCATGTATGCCAGTGACCCTAAGCCTTATTGATTGAGCCTATTCCAGAGGAGGATAAGGGTACCTTCATTGAGCTCAGTGAAGTAGTGGTACAAGAGGAGCAACCAGACCCGACATTAATTTATGAGGAAAAACCCCTAATTGAATTGAACATGATGGGAGATGCGACACCAAAGTAAACTATACAGCATAAGGGGGTTCTATCCAAAACCCAAATCCATGTGTTGATTGATTCAGGTGCCACTCACGGTTTCCTACATCTCTCCTTGGTACGACGATTAAATTCACTACCAAAAAAATGCACTTAGGTGACAAAAATTTTCGTCGTCTAAGAGGTGTTTTTCCTCGCCTAAGTACTTAGGTGACGAAACTTTCGTCACCTAAGGTTCGTCGTCTATGTGTCGTAGTCTAAGTACTTAGACGACAAAATAAACTTTGTCGTCTTGGTTTTTAGACGATGAAAGTTTATTGAAAAAATGACAAAAATGTTCGTCGTTTAAGTAAACACTTAGATGACGAAAGAAAAAATTCGTCGTCTAAGATACACTACCAGAATAATGGGCTATAACCTCATCGGGAGAAGGCTATTGGTGAAAGAATAGCCGACGACTTTAGTGTCTGTCGTCAGTTATAGTTTAGACTATACCCGATGACACAAAAGTCGTCGGCTATTGGTTGAAACTTTTTTCGATGACAATGTTGTCGAGAAAACCTTCCCCTGTGGTCAAATTTGTTGACCCGATTAAGACTATTGTCGACGACTCCAAAATCATGTCTTCGACTATAGTATTTGAATGTCGTCATCTATAGTATGCAAGTCGTTGACTATAGTACGAAACTGTAATTTTTATTAAACACTTTAGCCAACGAGTGGGACTAATGTCGTCGGCTATAGTTGGTGATTTCTGAAGAAAATAAATGTAGATTCTAGATTTATATTCCCAGAACCTGCAATTGCACAATTATATTTACACAATAGCCAACAACACATATTCACCAACAAACACATCCTCACCAATAAAACACATATTCACCCACATTAGACCTACACTAAGGGTTATCCAAATCTATGTGATCAAAAATATAGGCGTTACCACCAGGAGCTTGCGGATCCTCCTGCGGCTGTGGAGCAGGAAAAAGGAACAGAAGTGGGGGCGGGACCGGGAATCCAGAAGTCTGAAGCTTTACAGTCCAATCTTGACACCAGGAAGCCAACGTAGTCTACTCAGCTAAGCTCGCCCGCTCCATCTCCCTTATCTGTCTCTTAGTCTCTTCCATCTCCCTCTGATGCTCTTTCGCCTTCCCCTGAAGCTGTTTCTGTAGCTAAGAAGCCCTGGAAGTTCTCGACTTGCGTGAGAAACTGGGAGTATTCTTCAAGACCTCGTCGCCCTTCTGTCCTAGACCCTTGCAGTAGTAGGTGTTCCCTCGTGGTGGGAAAACATGACCCATAATCCTCACCACTACCATTGGGTCAGATTGATCAATCTAAGAGATGGCCCGGGAGAGGTCTTCATCTTGGGTCTCAGGACATTACTCTCTCACAATCTGAGTTAACACCTCCGGAGTCACCTCCTGCACTTTCACCTAATTGATAAGGAAAACAAAATAACATATTAGTAAACATACGTAATTTTGTTCAGAGAAAATACATACATAAGAAAATATGTTAATTAAGTTATAAGGGCATAAGACTTACAATATCTTCGAGGCACTGAGGATACGCTTTCTGTAACGTATACTCCAAAGGGGAAACTTCAAGATGTTGGGCGGCCTCCTCCATCCAAGGTGGGGGAAACTTCAAGGTGTTGGATCAGTTCAAAGGAAGTGTTTGGAAGTAGAACAGAGAGAATGATGGAGTTATAGAGATAGGTGGTGAGTTACTTGAGATGCTATAGTTGAATTGATTCCACCATTCGGGCTACGTACATACGTTTATGAATTGCAGTGGAATTTTTTGGGGATTCTCATGCCACATTATCAATGTGAGTCTAAGCACTGTACAACTCTTCTCTGAGCTCAAAATTGGTATAGTTAGTTTGCTGAACTAAATCAGGCAATTTTCAAAAGAACCTTCTAAATTGTTACTTTGTGTTGGAAGGTATAAATTTGAGATTAGTTCATGTTCATAACAGCCGTAGATTTACTTGTGGTGCAAGAGTTAAACCTCTAACTCTTAAATATATCTCTCGTCACTAGAACATAATTTTCTTTACAGAACTAAAATGGTTCTCGATCATTAGTTACAATATGTGGCAACTAGCTAGCTAGCTAGTTTCGATAATTTCATCTTGGCTTAGCTTTCCAACAGCACCCATTAATTGGTAAATCAGTATACATACTGTTTCTACCGGATTACGCGGGATGCAATCTAGCAGAAGCAAGTACGAGCTCCTTCTCCTCGTCCGAACGATCGAGCTGTTCGGATGGTCGGGCGCTTCTTCTTCCTTCGGGCTTCGGGTGTTCGGGTGTGCGTGTTCGGGTACGGCTGTTAGAAGAATACAACGACAAACAGACAGTCAGATGGTCGAGACAGGGGTGGCCTGCCTTCAATGCTCTGATGCCTAAGTTAGAAGATGTATTAGATATAACAGTCAACTGAACGTGCGAGGAAGTAGGTTGGAGTGTTTAGTGGAATTGAATGCTATTGAATGAGTTATGATGATGCTCTTACCTGTAATAAATATCTTTCATATATAGGTGGTTGAGTTTGTTGTTGGCTTGTGTTCCTCGATGTGGGACTGGACTCTTTCTGTTGTTTATGTGATCCGCACATTCGGATGTGCGCCCCATCGGCGCGTGCGCGCTCGCATGGGGTCGGTCTTGTGAGCGGAGTTGTAGCCTTCCTGGTGGTCTTCTGGGTGGTCGGGTAGGTGTTGATTACCTTCTTAAGCAGATAAGTATATTTAATCGGACAACTAATGATGCTATACTAACAAGTCCCCCAAGTCCCCAAGTCAAAGAGATCTTTCTTGACTGGGGAGTTGAAAAAGGGTTCGTGCGATTAAATAAGATACTGATCCGCTTGAGCAGTGGTGCGTGGTCCTGTAACCCCCAAGTCCCCCAACTCTCCGGTCAAGGAAGGGCTCGCTTGACGGAGTGGGTACCTGTGCGTCCGATCGTGTACCTGTTTGTGCGGTCCTGTATTCTGGGCCCGGCCTCCAAACGAATCTTGCTATTTGGGGCCGCGCGCCCATGGAGTTTTCCTGGTGAACACAAATGGGTGCAATACAGATAAGTATGCGAATGTGTGAATGTATGCTATTTGTGCGTGAATGTATGCAACTGTACGTATGGTCGTGTGCATGATGGATCCAAGCTGGACCCCGACCCTGGAATGGAGCCGTTAAGCCACAGACCGGTCGTTCTTAAAATGCATGGATGGAACCGAGCTGACCCCGACCCCCCAGGAGTCGTTAAGCCTCGGAACGGTCGTGCTTAGGTTCCCGAGAGGGAGTTGTCAACTCATCGGCGCCGACCTATCGTAACGTCAACGGTGGGATCAGGACCGTTACGTACGTTTGTTGCAGCGCGCACGGAGGGACAGACCGCATGCCCGTACCGCTCATCGGTCTTAGCGCGCGCAAGGAGAGGACGGACCCCATGCCCTAGGAGGGGACGGACCCCATGCCCTCGGAGAGGACGGACCCCATGCCCGTGCCGCCTAATCCGGCGATTCGATCGTTAACGTTACGCACACGGAGGGGAGGAGCCCCACGCCCGTGCCACCCATCGGTCTTAGCGCGCGCAAGGAGAGGACGGACCCCATGCCCTAGGAGAGGTTCGGACCTCGTACCCTCGGAGAGGACGGACCCCATGCCCGTGCCGCCTAATCAGGCGAATTGATCGCTTACCGTTGCGCGCACGGAAGGGAGGTGCCCCACGCCCGTGGCGGTGTCATTTCTTCATTTAGCGCGTGCGCGCGGAAAGGGAACGCGGGCGTTCATCCTCTTCCGGGACGCCTAAATGGTGTTGTACTGACCTGGTAGGGTGGCGTTTGCTTGCCTGTGAAGTTTTTCGGGCGCTTGGTCGTGTGGGTGGTGTGTGCACCAGTCCGAGTGGCGGGAGGCGTGGCGTGTGTTGTCTTGCCTTGGGTGGAGTGATTCTCTGTCTGACGAGGTGCTTGAAGTGACATTCCTTTTGACTTCTTCTTGGGAACCGTTGTGTAATAAATGCTAGCCGGCGTAATTAATGCTGGCGTGCCCTGGGCATTAAATGCTGATGACGTAGTAACTGCACGAAGGTCAGGCGTCAAGCGCGTGGGAGCGTGGGGTGTTGCATGGATGACATGTGGCGAGTCGTGGGAGATCGTGCTAGGGTCTTGAAAATGAGGCGGGAAGCTGAAAGGTTAGCGCGGTTACTTAGGTGAGTAAGTAAACCGCCTCGGGGCCACGTGTCACCATCTGACGGTGGACACGCGAAAATGGACGGCTGGCGTTCGATGGTGTGTCCCGTGTGATCAGTATAAATAGGGCCTTGTGGTGTCGTCTTCCTCATCATTTTTAACATTTACTGAAACTCTGTCAAATTCACTTGGCACACCGTTCTTGCTTTTGTTCGTGTTCCTTGCCGGAGTTCACCGTCGACGTCCAATTTCCACCGTCAATCTTCAACCTCACTCTCTGGTAAGGTTCTTGAACTTTGTTTTGCTGTTTTCCGTTCTGCTTTTTGAGTTTTCCGGTTGTTTTTCCGTTTCTCCCCCCACGGTTTCTGGGTTTTTTTGTGTGGCTTTTTCTGGGTTTGCGTCTCAAGAACATGGCGTGTTCTTGAGGCGTGCCTGGTTTGATCTTGTTTGGGGTAGATTTTCTGGGTTTTTGGTGTTTCTGGTAGTTTGTTTTTTTTTTGCTAAGTGTGGGTTTCGCGTGCGTGCGTCTAAGAGATGGGGCCAATAGAGATATCGAGCGGACAGTCGCGTGAGCGGATATACGAACCGGGGGCGGGGTGGGTTAGTTGTGGTTCGTACACGAGCGGGTCGAGTACATCCTCATTTGAATCCGTGATGAGTGTGACGCCTCTTCGATACATCCCTAACAATTCTCCTGTGGTGCAGCCAACGGATCCCTAACAAGCGCTCGCTGCCGCAAGGTTAGGGAGTTCGTCGAGGTCGTCGGGCGGGTCTTCGCTCGCATCTGGGTCGTGGGGCGAGAAGGACGTGCAGCAGGAGTCGTCCGTTCCCCAGTTCGCGGAAGGCGGCCGCGTACACTGGGTGCTACCAGATGGGACTCCTGTACAAGAGCCCGAGCGTGCGCCGTCCGTGAAGGAGACGGCGAGGTGGGCACGCGACTATCACATCCCGAGCTCCGTGAAGCTGAGGATCCCCGGCAAGGGCGACACGTTCACCCGCCCTCCGCTCGGCCATGTCTACCTTAATGAATTCCACCTGAAGGCTAGGATCAAGCTGCCGTTGCATCCCTTCTTCCAGTATATGCTGGCGCTCCTGAGGATCTCTCTCGACCAGTGCGGGCCCACGCTCACCCGCACGCTCGTCGCCATGTTCAATATCTTCCGGGTGAGCGGAATGGATCAACCGACGCAGGCGGAGTTCTTGCATTTCTTCTGTCTTCGGTATTCCACGCCCCAGAGGGATTCGGGGACCTTCACAGTGGAGCCCCGCGTGAAGTGGTGGCTGGTCGATCCGCCAAGCTCATCCACCTCCTGGCGCACAATCAACTGCTTGGTTGGGGGAGACTGGGAGTTCGGCGCCTTCGCCCCGGAATATGCCGCCAATGCCGACAAGATCGATCGAGTCCCCTAGTTCTTCCATATGCTCGACACGAACGAGTATCCGCTCACGCCCGTTGAAGAGGCCAGGATAGCTCGCCTCAAGTTCATGTTCGACCCTGCGCCCGAAGCAAGATATTTCTGGGCAGCGTGCCATTGGGATCTAATCGAGCGCACGCGTCTCGCCAGACCGCCCGGTCCGTCTGGGCTTTTGTAGTTATGCTAGTAGTACGAATAGAATTTGCTAAGTGTTGTTTCTTTTTGCTAACCTTCCGTTTGTGTGTTCTCTGCAACCAAGATGACAAAGTCCAAGGCGACGGAGAAAGATGATGCGCTCAAGCGCCGTATGGCCGCTTTTCTCTCAACCGCCGAGAAGGTCCGCAAGGTGGCAGATGACGGGCGTGGCGGGCTCGTCCTGGGGAGCAGTACTCAGGCGAAGATCCCCATCCCCAACGTGGCCGACTGCGCCCAACCCATCCGGGCGCCACAGACGACCGCCCCTCACCCGCCTCTGCCTCCAAGGGTCAGGACCGGGCAGAGCGTGAGCGCCTCCACCGCGAGAAGGAACAGTGGCAGGTGGAGCAAGATCAGTGCCGAGTGGAGCAGAGGGACAGACGGAAGGCCACCCGCACGCCTCAGTCAAGTGCGGAACTTCCTGTCAGTGCGCCCGAGCAGGAGGGTAGTGCTGAGCGCCCGCAGAAGCGTGCACGGACAGATGCCACTGGGGGTTCGCACGCCTTTTGTGAGCCCCTCCTCGCCGCTATTGCCTCAGCGGTGAAGTCCGTCAATGGGCTGCTGCCGCCGGGCCCGCATCCTCTGGACGACATGGACCGGGCCTACAATGCCTGTGTGATGATGCAGCACAAGCTCTTCAAAGCACGCATGCGGGAGACGACCAATCGGTAGGTGGCAATGCTGAGGGCGGAGCTGCGTGAGGCCACTCTGTCGCAGAAGAAGCTGCAGCACGGGCTCTTCAAGTCCAATGAGGTGGCGGACCGCCAGGTCCGTCAGCTCCATGAGGCCGCGGAGCGCGAGGCAGTTCTGAAGGCGGAGCGGGACAGCGCTCTGGCTGCGGTGGAGGAGGCTAAGGCGGAGGCAGCCAATAAGCTGGCGGAGATGGAGTCCCGCCTAATGGAGGCCGAACGCCAAGCGTGGACCAAGGAGCGCGTCATGCGGGCCCAAGAGGAGGCGGTTGCTGCCTTCAAGGAATCTTCGGAGTTCTTGGAGTTGGTGGCCGCTGAAGCTGACGGTCAAGTGGCCGAGTTCCAGGAGGCGGTGTCTCCCTTCCTGGACTTGGAGCGCTACCGCGCCCACCTGCAGTCGCTGGCGAGTGGGGCATCCACAGAGCCGGAGCAGGGGCAGCCTGAAGCGACGGGGGCGGCTGTGGAGGCGGGCGTAGTAGTAGAGTAGATTTTTTCCCTTGTAATAATGTAGCTCTTTTTTGTAACAGGCCTCGTGCCCTTTGAATATAAGGAAGTTTCTTTTCCTTCCGTGCGTGTGCCCTTTATTTCTGCTTTTTTTTTGGCATCTTTTGAATGACTCGCTCGTACATACGCTCTTTACTTTTTCCAATGGTATTCTAACCAAGTGTTACATTAATGCGAACAATCTCGCCCCAGTCCCCCGAGTATCGGGCGGGCGGGTTGAGAAGAAACGTAACAATAAAATTAACCTCAATGAATAAGTACACAACCCAATAAAATTTAATGAAAATACTTCCGTAAGTGTTGGATGTTCCACGGGTGTCGCAGTCGTTGGCCCTGCATGTCCCTAAGGTAGAAGGTGCTGGCGTTTACCACTTCGTCCACGACGTACGGACCATCCCATGACGGGCGGAGTGCCCTGATCTTCTGCTGGATTGCCTTCATCACCCAGTCCCCCTGTTGGATTGGTCGAGCCCGAATACGCTGGTTATATAATCGGGCGATTCTTTGCTTGTTTGCAGCGTTGTGGAGATTCACCGTGTCCCTTCGTTCTTCAAGCAAGTCGTTGTTGAGTCGTAGTCCCTCGTTGTTCGTGCTCGGATCGTACCCCTCGATCCGTGGGCTCTAGTGGGTGATCTCCAAGGGTAGCACAGCCTCTGTTCCGAATGTCAGGCTGAACGGAGTTTCGCCCGTGGCTGCGTTGGCAGTCGTTCAGATGGACCATAGGATCTTTGGGATGACCTCGGGCCAGCGCCCGTATCATGCGTCCCCGGGTTCGATATCTTCAATTTTCTTCCTGATGCCTGCCTTGATGATTTTGTTCGCAGCTTCTACTTGCCCGTTTGTCTGAGGGTGCGCCGGTGACGCGAACACGAGATACGTTCCTTGCCGTTTACAGAAGGCCGTGAGCCGAGGGTTGTTGAACTGTGGCCCGTTGTCCGTGATGATGTTGATCGGCGTCCCGTAGCGACAGAAGAGGAAACGCCAGAGGAAGCGCTCGACCTTCTCTGTCGTGATCTTTGCCATTGGTTGGGCCTCGATGAAGTTCGTGTGGTAGTCGATGATGACGATCAAGTACTTGTACTGCCCCTTCGATTTTGGAAGCTCCCCGATTAGGTCCAGTCCCCACTGTGCGAATGGTACGGGCGACAGGAGGACGGAAAGTGGGACGGCGGGCGTGTTGTGTTGATGCGCGTGCAACTGGCACTGGTGGCACTTGCTCATTAGCGCCATGGCGTCAGTGTGGATGGTGGGCCACCAGAATCAACACCGGAGGGCCTTGTGTGCGATCGATCTGGCGCCCGCATGGTGGCTGCACGTGCCCGAGTGGATTTCCTGCAGAATCGAGTTGCCCTTGGTTGGAGTGACGCACTTGAGGCTTGCCCAAGTCCTCCCTTGTCGATACAGCGCTCCATCCCGCACGCTGATGTTGGCTGCCCGTGCGATGATGGTTCTGGCCTCTCGCCTGTCCTCTGGTAGCTCCCCCTTGCCTTGTAAGCGATGAGCACGTCCATGTAGCTGTGCTCGTGCGGTTCGATTGCCAGGACCTGTTCTGCTCTCGAGATGCTCGGTCGTCGCAACACTTCGATGATCCGCTGCCCTGGTCCCGTGTGTATCGGGGTCGTGGCCAATCGGGCGAGACTGTCCGCCTTCGCGTTGAGTCCCCGGTGTACGTGGTTGATGTTTACGTGTTTGAACTTGCCGATCAGCGCCTTCACGTGCTTCAGATAGGTGATCATGGACTCCCCCTTTGCTTGGAATTCCCCTCCGACCTGGCTCACCACCAACTGCGAATCACTGAATACGTTAAGGTCGGGCGCCTCCGAGTTCTTGGCCAGCTGTAGGCCTGCGATGAGCACTTCGTACTCGGCCTCGTTGTTGGTTGTCTTGAATTCGAACTTGAGGGCGTACTCCGCGTTTACCCCTCCTGGCCCGGTCAGGATAATCCCGGCGCCACTTGCCTTCTTCGTGTAGGATCCGTCGACGTAGAAGTTCCACTCCGACAATGGTCCTTCCTTGACCTCCGGTTTGTCGGATGCCTCTACCGTCGGGCCGTCGGATGCGTTGACCGACGTCGCCTCTGCCTCCGTGTACTCAGCGATGAAGTCCGCCACTGCCTGCCCTTTGATTGTCGTTCGGGGTTTGTACTGAAGGTCGAATTCGCTGAGTTCAATAGCCCACTTCGCCAGGCGGCCACTGTGGTCGGGCGATTGGAGGATCTGGCGTAGGGGCACGTTCGTGAGGATGTGGATGCTGTGCGCTTGGAAGTATGGCCTCAACCGTCGGGCGACGGTGATGAGTGCGAGCGCCATCTTCTCGATCGTCGGATATCGGGTCTCCGCGCCTGTCATGCCCTTTCTTGAGAAGAAAACGGGAAGTTTCGTGCAGTCCTCCCGGCGGACGAGGGCAGAACTGACGGCCGTGAGGGAGGCAGCCAGGTAGACGTATAATATTTCCCCTCGGACGGGTCTGGGGAGGAGTGGGATCGAGGCCAGGTATTCCTTGATCTGAAGGAAGGATGTCTCGCATTCGGGTGTCCATGTGATATCCCGCTTGTTCTTTGTTCAGAGGGCCTTGAAGAATGGGGCGCATCTGTCTGAGTAGCGAGATATGAACCTGTTCAGTGATGCGAGCTTGCCCGTGAGGCTCTGCAGGTCTGCCTTCTTGACTGGCGGTCTCATGTCGATGATTGCCCTCACCTTGGCGGGCGCGGCCTCGATTCCCCGCTGGCTGACGATATACCCAAGGAATTTGCTGTTGGTGACTCCGAATGTGCACTTGGCCGGGTTCAACCTCATGTCGTTCCCGATGAGGACGTCGAGCACAGTCCCCAGGTTCTGGACGTGGTCGACCGCCTGAACGTTCTTCACTAGGATGTCATCTACGTATACGTCCATAATGTTTCCGATCAGGCCATGGAACATCGCGTTCATGAGCCTCTGGTACATGGAGCCAGCGTTTTTCAACCCGAATGGCATAACGACGTAGCAATACAAGTCCTTGTCCGTGACAAACGTTGTCGCCTCTTGGTCCTCGGGGTTCATGAAGATCTGGTTGTAGCCCGAATACGCGTCCATCATAGACAGGAGCTCGTGCCCGGCTGTCGCGTCTACCAACTGGTCGATCCTTGGTAGAGGGAAGCTGTCCTTGGGGCACTCCTTGTTGAGGTCGCTGTAATCGATGCACATCCTCCATTTTTTGTTGCTCTTTAGCACCATTACAGCGCTGGAGATCCACTTCGGATAGTCCACCTTACGGATGAACCCGATGCCCAGCAATCGGTCCACCTCCTCGTGCATCGCCGTGTAGTGTTCCGCTTTGTACGCTCGTCGCATCGGTCCACCTCCTATCTGTTCCGGGCCTTCGCCGCTTCTTCATAGTTGTATCCCCGGACGTGTCCGAACCCGTGCTCGGTTGGGAATCATCCCAAGAGCATGTGTCCTGCAATGATCGGCTTCAATTTGTTGATCCCTGGCCTCCCGAGTATGGCGTTGTATGGGGAGGGGGTGTCCATGACGATGAAGTCCGTCCGGACCTCGCTGTGCAGGGAGTCGGAGGCGCCGATTCCGATCCGAACGTAGTCGCTTCCGATCAGGTATGATGTTTCGCCCGTGAAGCTGGCGACGCACTCGTGGTCCTGCGTCATCTTGTGTGCGAGCCTGCCAAGCGCCGTGTACGCATCCAGGTAGATTACGTTCACGGATGCCCCATTGTCCACCAGCACCCTCTTCACGAGGAATCGGTCGATGATTGCGTCGATCACGAACGGCAGGGTGCTATCCCTCGGGCTTCCTTCTTCGTCCTTCGCCGTGAAACTAATGGTTGGCGGCTCCCTCCTTCCTGCCTTGGGCGCCCTTCCCGCCCCGATCGTCAGCACTTCCCTGCTAGAGTGATCGGGCGACGAGGTCCCCTCCTTGCGCTTTCCCCCAGATATCGTGCTAATAGTCCCCCGGGTCTCGATATTTGCCTCGCGCGGTTGCTCTTCCGCCCTAGGAGGGGTGACCCGACCGTCCTTCTGCATATCCGTGAGGACCTTCTTCAGCATGATGCAGTCGTTGGTGTGGTGGGTGGCGGTGTTATGGTATTCGCACCAGATGTCCGGGGTTCGGCCGAGCGGGGCCCTCTCTTTCGACATGTTGTTTGGCGGTGGAATCTGGCGTCGGTGTTGGCGGAGCAGCTATTCGTTCGACTGCCGGTCGGTACCGTGGTGCCAACGGTAGGCGGGCTCCCTGTGGCGCTGATTCCCTCGCCTGATTGTGGCGGTTGTTTTGATAGTTGCGGGAGGACGGCCTCTGGTGATTCTGTCCTTGCGTGTCTCGGCTCCTCTTATAGCCTCCGGTTGGCTCTTCGTCGTCTGCGGGTTGTCGTGGTTGGACGCTTGCCTTCTCTAGTCTGTTGGTGCTAGACTCGGAGGTGGACCCGTACACTCACGTCTTCACCAGCGCCTTCTGTACGATCAGGTCCATGATCTCGTCGTAGTCGAGATGTTCTTTTCGCACCAGCTTCTCTACGAATGGTGTGGCGAGCATGTTGTGCATCAGGGCTATCTTGGCCACTCGCTTGTCGAGGTCCCTGCATGTGCTCGTGAGCGTCCTCCACCAGTTTATGTAGCTCGACAGGCTCTCGTCCCTCCCCTGGCGGACCTTGAGGAGAATACCCGTAGTGTTGTACTTCCCCTGGAGCCTGTAGCGCTTCTGGAAGCTCTCCGCCAGCTCGAGGAACGAGTGGATGGAGCCTGGCGGAATCTCGTAGAACCAACTCCGTGCTTCCTCGGTCAGCGTCTCCTGGAACAGGAAACACAGGGTCGGGTCCGAATACCGTAGAACCAACTCCGTGCCTGGCGGATTGAAATTCATCAATGTGCGTACAGGGGTCCCCACTCCCGTCGAACCGGGTGATCTTTGCCGTCTTCGCGTGGAGGTCCCTTCCCTTCTCTAGTATATGCGCCGAGAACGGGTTGACCTGTGGGGTGAACATCCCGCCCTGCCCGGCAAGTTTGTCTTTCCATAGGCGCGAGACTTCCTCCGCCAGTTCTTCCATCCTCTGGAGGATCAGGGTGTTGTCCGTCAGGGGTGCCGATTCCCCTACTGGTGTGGGCGCACGGACTGTCCGGGCGTCGGCCCTGCCGAACGGATGTTGCTCTTCGTTGGTGGTTTCTTGGGTCCGTTCGTGTTGCCCCTGCTGCTGGCCGACAAGCGCATCCAGCCGCTCCTCCAGCCTCTGCCGGATCTGGCGCTCTTCTGCTCTCTCGAGCACTGCCTCTCGTAGTTCCTGAAGTAGTTCGTCGACGTGCTCCTCGCTACTGCTGCCCCTTCCCAGTTCCATTACCTGCCGCTTCTGTGTGCCTGGGGGTGTTTCCCCAACGGGTGTACCACTGGCGTTCGTCTCCTGGGTATGCATGTGGGCTTTTGGTTGGTGGTGTTTATACGCGGTTTGCAATTTGTAAGCTTCCCACAGACAGTGCCAACTGTTTCTACCGGATTACGCGGGATGTAATCTAGCAGAAGCAAGTACGAGCTCCTTCTCCTCGTCCGAACGATCGGGCTGTTCGGATGGTCAGGCGCTTCTTCTTCCTTCGGGCCTTCGGGTGTTCGGGTGTGCATGTTCGGGTACGGCTGTTAGAAGAATACAACGACAAACAGACAGTCAGATGGTCGAGACAGGGGTGGCCTGCCTTCAACCCTCCGATGCCTAAGTTAGAAGATGTATTGGATATAACAGTCAACTGAACGTGTGAGGAAGTAGGTTGGAGTGTTTAGTGGAAATTGAATGCTATTGAATGAGTTGTGATGATGCTCTTACCTGTAATAAATACCTTACATATATAGGTGGTTGAGTTTGTTGTTGGCTTGTGTTCCTCGATGTGGGACTGAACTCTTTCTACTGTTTATGTGATCCGCACATTCAGATGTGCGCCCCACGGGCGCGTGAGCGCTCGCATGGGGTCGGTCTTGTGAGCGGAGTTGTAGCCTTCCTGGTGGTCTTCCGGGTGGTCGGGTAGATGTTGATTACCTGCTTAAGTGGATAAGTATATTTAATCGGACAACTAATGATGCTATACTAACATATACTCAGTTACTTTGTGTAATCTACTGTGACTACAAGAATTACCTATCACACATGTACCAATTAATCCACAAGGCAAACAATAATTTAACAGGATTGACCATAACGAATTTGATTCGCAACAAACTATAGTTTGTCGCGCAAGTGATTTGGTTTCTGTAAACTATATTTTGTGCAATGCTGATTTAAAACTTCAGAGTTGAATCTCGCCAGCATCACTACTACTCTACTAGTACGGTGCAAACGTAATTTAATATTTTATGAACAGCACATTCATCATACTAGCTAACAGAGGGCATAGAATGCAATCATATATACTCATCCTAACTGTTCTGCGGCACAGTAACGGAAGGTGATCTCTTCTGGTGTGGAGCTACTAGCATCATCATTATTCATTAGTAACACACTAACACGTACACAAAACTTCAATCCAAGAACATCCGAAGTTTTCTCAGTTCAAATGGTTTTATCAACGATTTTTCTATTTCGAATGTTATGCAGAACGGAATGTAATGAATGACAAAGGAAGATCGTTTGGCAACATAAATTCAATTAAATTGGAAAAAAAAAACTGAACTACATATATTGAGATTACTTTCTGTACCAATAAACTACAGCAATATGGAAAATGATACCAAAAGTAGCGGAAATTGACACACTACTTAATGACACATGCCAACGCATGACTTATGTTCATATGTAGCATATCAACTGGAATTTCCCTCCTCGATTTTTGAATCTTTTTGATCGATCTGGTGAGCTACATCATATGTTGCATGCACACCAACCAACAAATAGTATACAACCATTACCGCGGTGCAAATGGCGAACCTCAAGAATGCAAGATAACCTAGAGACCCGATGAGGAAGATATTGATCACAATGGACAATGCAGGCAACCATGGAACTAATGGAACACCCCAAACCTTAGCAACTCTCTGCTTTGGAAGCAATGCCATCCACACTGTCCCAAACAAAAATATCAACGAAGCTACTAAGTACCAAATCCACCCTCGCACGTTTGAATTCCAAAGATATGCAATTCCGATTGAAGAACCAAGTATGACAAACAAACTTGTCAAAAACTTGGCCAAGTCGTTTCTAGATGTCACATCTCTAACGTAATACCGCCTCACCAGCAATGCAATAGCCACAAAAACAAATATAGCTAATGTACTGAAAGAGAACACACTTTCTAGGACAGCCACATCTGAAAAGAGGGCTACAACTGCGCTAGTTAATCCCACCAGAATAGTAGCATAAATCGGGGTTCCAGTTTTGGGGTGAACCAGAGCGAACCAGGGCGGAATCATATGAGCTCTTGCAATCTGAGTCGTATACCTAGATTGTCCAAGTGAGCAAACCAGCATGCTTGTAGTCATTCCCTTCAGAGCACATACACTCACCAAGTACTTGGCCCACTTCATCCCTATAGATTGAAAGGCAGCCGAATACGCAACGTCCCCGCTAATTTGAGTGTAGTTCTGCATCATTACCAAAGCTAAAGACATCAAGCAATAAATCACGGTGATCAGGCTCATAGAACCGATCAAACCTAGTGGTATGTCCCTCGAGGGCCGCTTAACTTCTTCGGCCAAAGTTGCAACTAGATCAAATCCAGTGTAAGACCAGTAAACCAGAGCTGAAGCTTGGAAAACACCCTCTGCCCCATAAGGAAAAAAAGTGTCCAAATTTGAAGTGTCACCATTAGCAAAACCAACCACTATGATGAAAGCAATGACAAGAGAACTAACAATAGAAGTGATCCAGTTCAGGATAGAAGTCAAGCTAGTCCCATGCATTGCTATACCATTTGCAATCAGAATGACCAAAACAGCAACAGGGTCTAAAAGATTAAGCCCTTCAGGCAACCAAGGTACCGAAAACCGCAACAAATTCGTGTTGGCGCTAAAAATGCTGGCAAAGTAGGAAGACCACGACCGGCCTAGTCCAGCCACACCAACAATAGCCTCCAAGAGAATGTTGCTCGCCGCAATGAAAGCCGCAAAATCTCCTAGCTCTATTCTGAGATAGGAAAACGAGCCGCCGGCAACGGGGATTTCGACGGCGAACTCGGTGTAGCAGAGGACGGAGAGGAGAGCAGAGACGCCGGAGATGGCGTAGGAGAGAACAATGGCGGGGCCGGCTTGGAGGGTGGCTTGACCTGTGATGACGAAAATGCCGGAACCGACGACGGAGCCGAAGCTGAGCCAGATGAGGTCCCACCAGGTGAGGCAGCGCTTCATTTTGTTCTCGCTCTGTTTGGGGAGTTGGAGGAGCTCGAAGGAGTCAGAGGAGCGGCTGAGGAGGCGGTCTTTGAGGCGAGAAGGAGTTTGAGAGATTGCGTCTTTGTAGGAACTCAAGGACTGGAAAGTGGGTTCCGGGAAGAAGTCGTGCTTGCTCCATCGACGCCAGTAGCTTCTGGTCTCCTCTGTTTGGTGCTCCATTTTCTGTAACTGTGATCGTTGGTTTGGAACTGAAGGGAATTGAGAGAAGGTCGAGAAGCGTAAAAGGATCGATCACGTAGGAGTTGATTTTTGTATGGAAGTGACAGAGTGAGAATTTGGTTGGCAATCGAGTTCTTGGCTTTGCCATCTTGTAATTGAATTGGATTTAAGGCTAAGTTCATAGTATTGAATTGAATTGATGCTAGCATTCGAGCTACGTTCGTTTCTCTATAGTTTTGAGTAAGAATTTAAATTGTGTTGTTTTCCATTCTAGAAGTGGATATACGACCAATCACTCTTTTTTTAGGTCTTAATTTGAGAATCTTGATAGACCCATGTCTCCATCCTAATTTCCTGCCATTAACTGTATAAGACAAAAAATATTTAAAAGTTTTGGTCAAATTCTCTCCTTTTCCAGTTACTCTGTTATTAGAGCAGCTGCACCGCAGCCAGCTCGAGCAGCACCATTTCGGCGGGCCCCGGCACCGGCAGCACGAGCAAGCGAGAAGGAGACGTGCACCGGGGAGAGAAGGAGGCGGCGACCGGTCGTCGACCGCGAGGACGAGCAGCTGCACGAGCAGCTGCTGCTCGTTCTGTTGCTCGAGCACGCTGGCGTCATCCACGCGCGTGGGTGACGTCAGCCGGAGTTAATTTTTTTTCACCTTGGCGCGTGTCATCCACGCGCCGGTAAAAGTAAAAAAAAAATTACCGGACCAATAGGAAGCTGACACGTGGCAGCCTGGATTAAAAAAAATAACGGTCAGATTGATCTGGACCGTCCATTTCAAATCAAAAATTCTGATCGGACGGTCCAGATTCAACCAAAACGGTAATATCTGATTTTTTTTGATTTTTTCTGCCATTTTTCAAAATAACCCCTAAAAAATTGCAAAAAAATCCCTAAAAATTCCAAAAAATTGCAAATAACACCCTAGTATTTTTCTATAAATTTTTCTAAATTTTTTTTTTTAATACAAAATTAATTTATGAACAGTAATAGCACGTGCTATTTTTGGACACCGCTGCGCGAAAAACAGAAACTGCACCTCCTATTCGATGAACAGTGACTGCTCCACCTCAAACAGTGTCTGCTCCTCCTCAAATTGCTCGAGCAACCGCAATTTACCGGTGCGGGTGCTCTTATAACCTTATGAAAGCACAGTTTACTGTTCTACTGTTTTTAAGCACAATAATTTTCTATTTTTATCCCGACTCTTTGACATAATTACGATACTTATCATTGTCTCATAAAATTTCAGATTTCTAGAGACCATCTTTCCTCTTCTGACATCTTTATAGCTCCAACGCTCTCTATTCTTCTCTCTGACGTTCATCTCACATCTATCTTTTTTCATCTCCATAAAATTTTAATTTCTCTTCATTTATCTCTCTTCATTCTTCTCGCCAAAGTTCATCTCACCGACTCATGAGTAAAAAAGACTACTATTGCTTCCTCACACTGCTTTAAATCGATGGAATCGATGTAGAATGAGGATGTGTCCAAGTGCTTGAATTCAAAATTCAAATTAATACGTATTTTCGGAGCTTCATAGTGAATTGATGCTTATCAATTGAATGGATAGAACCATTTTAATGTTTTTTTGGTGGCAGATGAGCTAATTGTTGGGACTGGGGGTGAAGATGAAAATGGGAATTACGTGAAGCTGAAAGGCAGAGAAGAATCGGAGGAGGAGCAAGACAGCAAGTGGTGGAGCCCAAGAGAATTGGGTGTTTGTGGTATAGGGTTAGGTTGGTGTTGTTTATGTGCTTGGGTTTGTTAGTTGGTGTTTTCATCAGATGGGTCGGACCTTTTACTCATGGATTAGGTACAATTTCTCCTCTTAAATTTGGGTTTTGGGTTTTGTGGAAAAAGTTTGTATGATTATAATCTGTCTTGGTTTCTTTTCTGTCGAACGTCCGTTGATATGAATGTGTTTGTGTATGCATAAATCAGCCTACCTGACTCTGTTTGCGCATTGTTAGTTTGATTGGCATAAATGTTGTGGAAACTACATTTGTATAGGTTTCGAAACTGAGTTCATGAGAAAGTTCCAATTTTCTTTTTCTGAATTTGATTGCATATATGTTCTGTATACTATTGAAATCAGTTGAATGTAAGTTCGTGGTTATTTTGTGTTACTAATTGAATGCATAAGTGTAACCGAAAACAATGTGGTTTGCTAGTTGTGTGTTTTCTATTTGAACTTTGTAGGGTTGGATGTGCCTTCTATATATGAAGAGAGATAGATGAAGTGTTTTGTCCTGCTAATCAATGATGAAATCAATTAAAGGAGATTATTCCAATGATAAACTGGGAGACACAGACAATCAGTGCTACGGAGCTTGCTATTTTGGTTTTTACTTCTGTGACATTGTTTCCTACAATATGTTTACCATCTTCACCTTCTACGTATTATGGGGAAAAAATCGGTGCACTATATCTTTGTCAATATAAATTGGTGATTGTTTAGTTGTATCTTACATATTTAGACGAATTGAACAGAGTCTAATGCAAATTTTGAGATTGATGGTAGGATTACAAATTGTACAGAGTAGATGAGTGCAATGTATCCACTATATCATCCCATGTAGAATAACTGATTCTTTTTATTCTACTTTTATTTGTTTGTGTTAATTTAGATCAGTTGGGCTAAGATGGGTCACATAGATAATACAGAGTAGAGCTATGTTTATACTAAAGTTTTGAGAAAATAATGAGATTGAGGTTTAGAATCCACATTAGATGAGTTTTGGTTATAAGGGAATGAGTTTGTTGTGTTCCGGGTTTCAAGGATTGAGTTCAGGTTTAGGTTTAATCATACTTTTCAGTTTTCAATCTTAAAGAATGAGGATTTAGATAATTTTATTGAAGGATTTTGGTTGAGACAGCTATGTTTGTGTTCGAATGTCATTAATCTACTCGTAGGTTTCAGTTTCTGCTACTATACCTTTGCTAAAAGATATATATTATAATCATGTTGTAGATTTTATAGCTTGTACATGTTAACTCCAAGATTCATTCAGTTAATACTTCCGGACAGTAGATGAACATAATAAAATGTATTCATTGGACCCCTTAAATATCTCTCATATTTTTCTATTTCTGTTTTTTTTAGTTGTTTAGTACTTTCTCATATCAATATTGCTTATACCGATATTTCTTAATGTCTAACCACTCAATTATGAAATGCAAGCATGGAAACTATGGTATGTAGGGAAGTCTGTTTTTATTTTTTTTAGCATCGAGCAGATAAGAGATAGAGGAAAGTATATATTATGTATGTTCATTCGAGTAGGTTGTTTATGTTCTTTTTCAAACTTTTTGATCTTTATGATTCACGTTTGATAATTTACACATCTTACATTAAATTTGTTCCTCTCCATTTAGGCCGTACTTTGTTATTAATTAGATCACCTGCGTATTTTGTAGGCAATCCATAAAGACTGATGCTTACTAATACTGTGACAATTGCTGGAAGGAAGGATTCCAGGGGAAGTCTTATTCAAGATATTAATTTGCACTAGTTACTCAATATAACTGAATAAAACACTTCTAAGCTTTGAGAATATTGTATTAGGAAAACGATATAATTGTTCTTCTCTTTAATCTTTATTCATTCTACTTTGATCATTATTTTTTGAATTATGACAATCCGCTGCAGGGCGCGGGGTCTAATAGTTGATCTTTGACAAGGCGGTGAGTTTAGATTTTATTGTCTTTACTGATTTGAATTTTATTTTTGAGTTGAAAGATAGAATATATTGAATCTGATAAGTTACAAAAGAGAACACCGACTATCGACCAGATAGAATGAATTCTCTATACTACAACGTACTTGGTATAAACCTATCATTGACATAACCTATCACTAGACGTAGGAAAATGACTGGAAAAAAAAATATGGATTCCATTTCCTATCTAAGTATGCACTCAAAAGTTAGATGTGTTGCCCATCGATTCTCACAACTCCCCATCGATTCTCACAACTCTCCATGAGATTGGATCTTGTTGCGCAGCGTAACACCGAAATCTCTCTTGAACGATACCTGATTCCCAAACGTGATGCAAGGAACTTGGCCATCTCATCAAAAAAAACTAGAGAAACCAAAATAGGGACCAACTACTTGGAGAAGCCCACCAACCCATCATGATGGGCTCTGCCTCAAAGAGTAGAGGCCTGAGGCCCAAGGTAGGAACTAGGGTTCCCCTCAGTAAGCCAAGCCTCTACTGGTCACGCAGTCTTCGTCGCCGCCTCATCGAGCCCGCCGGCACAAGTCTGTCGGCGAACCATCACCGCCATTTGGTCTTCACCGACACAGGTTGCTGACGTTAGAAACGATCCGCCACGTCTCGATTATAGGGATCCCATGTTCATCGAGGCCAAAAAAGGGTACGGTCTACCTTTGGTTCCCTTCGGCATAGACCCACAGATGCTAGAACCCTTCTTCTCAAATCGAATCTTGCATGCGGCGGCCTTCCGCGCCTCCTCTGCTTGGTGTCCTACGAGTCTGACCCACCAACGCCCCCTCTCGTCGCTTCCCCACACAATCTTGCTCGCTGTGGTCTCCTCCCGATTGTCGAATCCAACTGCCATGCTACCCTCCACCACAGCGGAGGGATCGCCGCATCAAGAACCACCACCAAAAACTTCAACAATCTCAACACCATCGATCGTCGTCGATGGGATTTCCGGTCACCTCGGTGACTCGAAGCAGTCACAAGGGAACCCCACCCTTTGCGGCATCCTTCCGCCTCAAAGGAGCGAGTCGGTGGATACTTCTCCATACAAAAGAACTCAACTTGAACCCAAATATTTGACCTTTTTGTCTTTACTAATTTGATGTGTTGCGGTTCATGTCGATCTCTTTAAGAGATCAAAAAAAGAGAGTCTAAAATCAATTTTAGACCTCGATCACTTCGACTCCAGACTATCTAATGAAACATGGAGAATAACATATATACAATAGTTATGTCTTTTTTTTAAATGGCGATAATTTCAAAAATAGTTATGTTCTAAGAATTGCCGATCCGCCGACATCATTTCACCTGAAGAGCTCCATGCATTAACTTCTCTTGAGTTGGCCTCACGGTGACCCAAGCACGTCTACGTGCCGTTGAAATTTTCATGGAATCAGCCATCCCCTTAAAACCTTGGACAATCACTGTGAAATTTTGGAAATACCAAAATCCATGGGATATTGCCCTCTTTCGATCTAACTTGGATGCAAACTTCACTACAAATCTAACATCTGCTATATGAGTAAAGCGGATCTTGCCCGAACCTCGCATGTTGCTCCACAAATTCGACATACGGATCTTGAAGGGTTGGATTCGGTTGGGGCTAAGAAGGTGTACTGCGAAAATCCTTGTCACAACAAATAACCATTCCTCGTTGTCCTCATTCTCCCCATCAGAGAGGGCTTCTAAGTCGACTTCCTCTAGATCCACCGCTAGGCATTGCGGATCCAAATCGAGGTCGGAAAAGTCCTCGCTTGTCAGGTGGTTAGGGACCAACGCCATAGGAAAAGGAAATCTGGAAACAAAAGGGTAGGGATTGAGAAGATGGAAATGATAGATCTACAACTAGAATTGGAAAAGAAGAAGATTTGGAAGCAAATCGGTGAACTTGAGTTCATAATTGGTACGAGGGTACGGCACACGCGAGAAAGAATTATCGGTGCCTAGGGTTACTTTCGAACTCTATTTTTTTCACTTAAATCAATATGATCTTGAGGTTTTTTTTCTCCTGAATGCGGATTACTTTGTTGCTAATTATGTTATAAATCTTTAGATAATCAAATTATTCCACGTACTTTGTTATTGCTTCATCTTTGTGATTACATTTTCACATCATTTGCTCTATAGCCTCATTGTTCGGTTGGTGCACCAAGTTCGATGGACTCGTTCAAACAAGGGTAGAAACAATAACAAGCATAACTTGTCCCACTAGGATTATTGGAAACACATTGATATCCTGCATTGCTGTGTTTACTCCCACACTTGGTCCTGGCCTGCAATCCTCTAATGTACATCCAGTAGCATTCAACTTCTCCTGGCATCTCTTTTGAGCATAAACTTGAGGCACCATCCCATGTTCCAAATTAACCAACTACACATTACGGTTTAACATATGTATAACAAATTAATAACAACATGCATGCAGTACGTCGTAGGCCTTATGGGCTAAGATTGGAATCACGCCCTTGTTCGCTAACACAAATTATACCGGTCTCTGTTCAGAACCTCTAAATAAAGCTAACAAACAATATATATATATATATAGAGAGAGAGAAGAATATTTACATAGACCCATAATGGATAATAAACTAACTTACTTGACAACAAATAAAAGAAGAAGGGTGAAAGCATGGAAGAAGCAAAACTGCGCCATTTCTATAGCCCAATGAATATGAATTCTCGATCTCAATGTTTGATGAATTTTGAATCAGAAAGTAATTAGCTAGCTAGTTCTATGGTGAACTCAGGCAGAATGTGTCTAGTTGGTGAATGGAAATCCACACATGCACGTACGCTTATTTATATATGCATGAGCTATGTAGATAACACTACCACGTTCGATACCATTGCCGGCGACTTTAAGTCGCCGGCCTTGTTTTTTTTTTTGCCGGAAATGACATTACCGGCGACACAAGTCACCGGTAATGTCCAACTCATCACCGGCGACTCAAGTCGCCGGCAATGAGAGAGACATTACCGGCGACACAAGTTGCCGGCAATGTGAAGTCACGTCGCCGGCAATGTTTGCGCCGCCGTGGCCGGAATTTGAGGTCATTGCCGGCTACTTTGGTCCAAGTCGCCGGCAATGTTTGGAAAAATTTGAAAAAAAAAACCCTGTTCTGAATTGGGCCCAATTCCAGAACCTGCATTGAAAGACATAAATCTTACAAATACAACTTCAACAATACACACATAATTGTCCAACGTACAGTACAAATAGCAACGATACGAAAATAGACTACAACTACACGTCAGGGTCGAGGAACTTGCGGGTCAGGGTCGAAGAAATCCATGTACTCATTTGAACTCTGGTGGCTACCCTGGTCTTGCTGTGGCGGTGACTGGTGCGGTGGTGGTGGTGGATAACTGGGGAACATAGGGACCGGGGGAGGTGTGGGGAGCGGTTGTCCGGTAGTCTGAGCCGCGTACATCATCTGCATCCATGTGAACATTTGTGTCTGCTGCTGGACCATGAGTCGGTGTTGCTCGATCATCCCCCGGTACATGGCATCTCTGGCTGCCTGCTGCTCGGCCATCTGCATCATCTCCTCCATCTGCCTCCTTTGCTCCTCCAACTCCCTCTGCGTACTCTGAACCTCCGCTGCGAGGTTACGACTAGAAGTTGAACTTCTTGACCCGGTAGAGTATTCTGAAGTGTTCTTCAATACTCCTTCGCCCGCCGAGCCCATTCCCCTACAGTAGTAGGTATTCTTTCCAGTCCCGCACACTTTTGCCATGATCTGAGCCGCTATAGGGCGATCAAGCGGATCGATCTAAGAGGCATACTGGGTCACTTCTTCCTCGGAGCAGTCAGGATGGTTGTTCCGAGCTATATTCATGGTCACTTCTGTGGTCGCCTCCTCCACTCTCACCTAATTGAAAAGCGAATATGAATAACGTATTATTTAACAAAATAAATTAATATCAAAAAATAGTTTTATTAACACATGCATATGTGAAGTACAAAATACAGAGGCGAAAGACTTACCGCTTCTTCAGGGCACTGCGGATAGAACTTCTGATGAATATACACCAACGGGTTCACTTCTTGTTGTTGTTGCGCCTTACTCGACCAACCCAAATAGTTGAGTGAACCTGCATGATGGGCCCTGGTGTTTTTCAATCTATTCGCCCGGTTCGTCTTCGAAATCGCCTTGTTTGATAAACATATGTAAAAAAATTAGTAACTAACTATTTCAATGTGATACGATACATTAGGCTTGTAAGATATATTCAGGATGCATACCTTCGCTTTGGGGGTACTCGAAGTGGGCTATCAGCCACAGCCACTCGTACTCCTTAAACCGGAATTCGCTAGGGGTAGAACCTTGGCCTAGCTCCTTGTATACAGTGTAATGTGAAGAAAGCTCGTTCTTCCACTCTTTATACCTATATTAACACCAGGAAAAAAAGTTAGAGATATTAAAACACTTGATAAACAAAAATCTAACTCGATATATACTCAAATAACTCGAAGCACATCACCTCATATGTAGTTGACGCTCTACCCACGTGTGAATAAGGCATTCATCCATGTCAAACCACACCTGCAATATGAATATATAAACGGTAAAATTATATATTTATTCGGACTTAATTAATAAATGTAAAATTTACGTAATGAAAATACGATTTAACTCACACTCAGTGCATTATGCACTTGCATTTTAACGTAGATAGGCACAGATTCCCAATCTGGCCAAAGCATTGGGACCTTGTCCCGCACGATCGCCCCGGCCATGCTGACATATTTTCGCGTGGTGTCAAATTCCGCGATCACCTCGCCATCCTCATTGGCCCTAATGGGCGTTTTCCTTCCCCCGGTGGCCTGCTCAAGTCTCTTCCCGGTGCAGGTGCCTCTAGCCCCTTTCCGTTTTTCAGTACCATTAACGAAATTGCCTAATAATACAATGTCAACAAATTGATATCATTCATTGAACCTATCGTAAGTCTTAAGTAATAATTAAGTAATCAATCTTGTTAAATAAAATTTACCTGCATCGTCCGTTTGTTGGTTGGTGCACCTCACACTCCAAAGATACACGGGGTCGAACGGAATGAAGTTGTACGCTTCCTCCACGCTCAGGAACTCCGGCCGTCCTTCAACATAAATAGGCATCCCCCTATCATCGAATTCAGGGATCACAGGAATCTCGTCGGGCAGGAAGAGACCAGACGGCGGAGATAGACGAGGCCTGGACGATGAGGCGCCAACACCATCTGCCTCAGATGATTCCCGTGAAACGGGAGTAGGCACCGGGCGAATAGGGGGCATTCGGATGGAGGGAGTTTCTGATGCCCCCATTGACTGTCGCTCGTCTGAGGGTCTGCTGACGGAGGGTCTGCTGACTGAGCGTCTGCTGACTGAAGCTCGAGGCTGGACTTCCGGTTACACGGCTCCGGATCGTGCAGCTTCCTCCTCTTCTCGCGCAGCTAGCAACATTTGTGTGCGAGCATTCATCATTGGCCCACTGCGCGTGTTGCTGACTGCGGCTGAAGAGGAAGCTTGACTACTGCTCCCTCCACTATTTCTAGTCCCTCTCCGTTTGATGCCTCCAAGCTAATTTGCCGCAAAACCACCTGGACACCGTAATAGTCATGGATTCGGTTCTATAACAAATCGGAACCGGAACCGTTTGGAACCGAAACCGTTTGAACCTGGAACCGTTTGGAACTGGAACCGTTCGGTTTCAAACGGTTCCGGTTACAAACAGTTCCGGTTCCAAACGGTTCCGGTTCCACGCGGTTCCGGTTTAAAACCGTTCTGGTTCCAAACCGTTCCGATTCCGATTTTTCACCTTTATTTATACGTTAAATTAACAACTATATCACCTTAATCCAAACACGTTAAATTCCGATTCCGATTTTTCACCTATTATACATTAAATTAACAACTATATCACCTAAATTAACATATATACATACATCATTTCCGACTTTAAATTTTTCACATATATATACATCAGATATACGTACATCATCTTAATTAAATTTTCCACATATATATACATCATGCATCTTAATTAAATTTAATTTTCACATATATATATATACATCATATATTAATCCAAATCACCCTAATTAATTTTCCACATTTTTCAAACATACGTATATATATACATTGCATATAAATTAATCCAAATCACCCTAAATAAATTTAATTTCCACATACATATATATATATACACATTGCATATAAATTTTCCACATACGTACATACGTATATATATACGCATAAAAATAAATAAAAATTGAGAGAGAGAGAGAGGGAGAGAGAGAGAGGGAGAGAGAGTGAGCTTGCATGCACCTGCCATGGTGGAGCTCGAGGTGATTTTCCGGCGACGGAGGTGAGGGGAGGAGGTAGAGGAGGAGGGGAGGGGAGATGGGAGGAGAGGAAGAGAGATTTGAGGAGAGGGAGGTGGAACTGTTTGGGGAGGAGGAGAGGAGGAGTTTTAAGGTTGAGATAGTGAAGAAATGAGCTCGAGCTCGAGCTGGGTTCAATCTATTCAGTAACCATTGCCGGCGAGTTAGTTGCAACTCGTTGACTCGTTGGTAATGACATTACCAACGAGTTGATAACTCGTGGGCAATGTCATTACCAACGAGTTGCTTATCAACTCGTTGGTAATGTCATTATTTCCTGAAGAATATCTGACCAATTTCTGACCTATTTCCAACCTTAATTTCCGACCAATTTCCGACTATATAATTTCCAACCATATATATCGATCGACTACAATTTCCGACTAGATTGAATTTCCGACTACAATTTCCGACTAGATCGAATTTCCGACTACAATTTCCGACTAGATTGAATTTCCGACTACAATTTCCGACTAGATCGAATTTCCGACTACAATTTCCAACTACAATTTCCGACTACAATTTCCGACTATAATTTCCGACTATAATTTCCGACTACAATTTTCGACTATAATTTCTGACTATCATTTCCGACTACAATTTCCGACTACAATTTCCGACTACAATTTCCGACTACGAATTCCGACTACGAATTCCGACTACGATTTCCGATTATAATTTCCGACTACAATTTCCGACTACAATTTTCGACTACAATTTCCGACTACGATTTCCGACTATAATTTTCGACTATAATTAACGTACTAAGGATGATAATCGTAATCATCTTCATCACTTGAGTCTGACTCGGTTTCATAGGTAACCTCTGGCAATATGTGCCGCTCCTCGTCATCTGAATCAGCGTCAACTTCGTATGGATTAACATCGAGAAGTTCTGCTCCAGTAATTCAAACCACACTCCCAGATCTTACATTATTAAGGCGAATCGTAGATGATTCCGGAATGTCAAAAGCGTTCGGCTCTTGGTATGCAGTAACTTCCTCATCATCTGCGGTCTCACCAAGTGTGGCAGCACTGTATATGTTTCTATGAGCAACATGGTTAACCACTTTCCACAGGACTTTGTTAAGAAGATCGTCAAGGTAAAACACTTGTTTTACTGATGAGGCAAGAACGAAAGGGTCTTCTTCATACCAGCTAGTAGCAGTATTCACCGAAAATGTTCCGTACTGATCGGTCCTTGTGTTCTCCGGGCTAGTATCAAACCATCTACACTTGAACAAGTGCACTTTCATGCGGTTCCCATAAATTAGTTCAACAACTGAATGAAGGACACCGTAATAGTCCACGCCATCCTGCCCACCATGGACCATCACCCCACAATTCTGTGTTTTCAGTCGGTCGTCTCGATTTTCACATATAAATTTCACGCCATTGACCTGATACATCGAGTAAACTTTTGAAGCTATCGGTTTCATCGCCAGGACCCTTATTTCGTTTGACCACTCTGGGCAACCATCATTTGCTACATGGTTCATCTGAAAACGATAAGAAATATGTACACAAGAAATTATGAACATAGAAACCACAAAACCACGTACGTACACACATGCTATATAAGGATATATATAAAAAATAGACATATACACATATACTCTTACCCATTGACCAAAGTAGTTTGCAAACGTCCTGTTGTGGTAATAAACATTTCCGGCAATAGCAGGGCAGTGAAGATGATAGTTTTTCCAATATTGTACTTCTTGACAGTTAATCAGTACCGACCAGTGGGCAATGGTTACCTCATTTTCATCCAACTTGTACGACTTTGGCAAGCTTCCATGTACTACCACGTCATTGGAGATGATAGAAAGGTTGAACTGGGGTTCATCTATCGGCATCTGTTGTTGGGGGTCCTCAAGCGCTCCCAAATACACTTTGGTGTACGTTACACACTCGTGCGCAATATATGCTTCAGCGATACACCCTTCAGGTGCATATTTATTCTTCACATAGTCCTTGTAGGCTCCCAATTGTCTACAAGTTAACAAGTGCATGTTAACTTACTTAAAAAATAAGAATTTACATATAAAAACAGAGGCAAACCAAATGTATGAATCATTTGTACATTTCCATGGAATACATCCAAGTGTAGTGTACGGGACCGGTAAGAAACAATTGTTCGGGAAGATGGATCATCAGGTGAGGCATGATGTCGAAAAAATTTGGGGGAAATATCCTCTCAAGCTTGCACATGATAAAAATGATGTCATCTTGCATCCCCCTGAGATCTGATTTTTTAACTTCACTGGTGCATAACTTCTGAAAGAATCTTGATAAGGCCACCAACGGCTCCACCACCTCTTTGGGCAGGTACCCTCGAATGAAAATAGGGAAAAGGCGTTGAAGCAGTACATGGTAGTCATGACTCTTTAATTCGTACATCTTATTATCCCAGAAGTTAACACACCTGCTTATATTTCCTGCATAGCCATAAGGATACCTGCATATATATATATAGCCATAGGCAACAATTATATTTCTCGCATATAACCATAATCCGGTAAAAATTTAAGGCCAATTTCCTGCATAGCCATAAGAATATATACCTGACATTACTCAGCCACCCAAAAATTTCATGCTTATGCTTCGGCTTTACGGTGTAAGGAGCTTGCGGCATTTTTCTCTTACCATCTCTTAACCACAAATGTTTCCGCAGTCCCATAGCTTTCAGATCAATGCGTGCCTTAGGGATGTCTTTTGTTTTCCCCTCCAAGTTAAGAACTGTGCCCACCACACTTTCACACACATTTTTCTCTATGTGCATGACATCTAGGTAGTGTCTGATAGGCAACCTGGGCCAGTAGGGGAGTTCCCAGAATATGCTCTTGTGTGTCCAAAACTTATACCTTTCGGGCTTGTCTGGAATTGACGCCACTATCTCAGGATGATTGCTCAGCTGGCCAAAATCATATTCATTCAACACTTCCAAAATTTCATCCCCTATCCATCGCCTGGGTGCCACACCTGTTTCCACAGTCCTATCAAACGCGTCTGGATCCTGCCTAAATGGGTGATCATATGGAAGCCAACAATGGTGACGCATCTGAACAATTTTACTGCAATGAGGACTGCAACAATCAACCGTCATGCACTCTGAACAAGTCCTGTAACCCCTGGTAACGTTGTCCGACAACATACCGCGGGCAGAAAAATCACTGATGGTGCCAACAAGCATGGCATGCATCTGGAACATCTCATTTTTGAACCTATCGTAAGTGGGGTGACCACACTCACTCAGGTACTTAAACTCCTCAATCAAAGGCCTCAAATACACATCGAGAATCTTTCCTGGATAACCCGGGCCCGGAATTGACAGAGTGAGAATATTGTATTCCTTCTTCATGCACATCCATGGTGGAAGGTTGTACGGTACCAAAATAAGTGGCCATATACTGTATTGAAGACTCATGTTGCCAAAAGGGTTGAATCCGTCAGATGAGAGCCCTAGCCAAACATTTCGGACCTCTGCTGCAAAATGATCAAACTCCCTGACCATGTGCTTCCAAGCCTCTCCGTCGGAAGGGTGTATAAGGGTGTCATTGTCAGGCAAGTTCCTCTCAGCCCACCATCTCATAGCTTCGGCCGTGAAAGCACACATGAACAACCGCTCCAGCCTATCAATAAACGGGAAATATCGAAGTATCTTCACAGTGTGATGACCCAGAACAGAATCAGCAGTGGAATCAGCTTGATCTACGAGATTGCGCGTAGTCGCAGAGTTACGACAGTGTTTGAATCGCCAGATTTGTTAACGACAAAATTATTGGCCGAGAATTGGAGCTAGGTCTCTTCTTGAGAGTCGTTGTACGTGTGATTTCGATATTGTGGACGGTTCCGGATCGTTATTTGGACGACCGAGGAATTAATTATGAATATTTGAAGTTCGGATTTAAATGGTGGATTTCTTAGCGACTAAATTACCAGTCGAGAATTTGGTCTCAGCTTCTTCACGGAAGTTGTTCAGAATTTAATTTCGAGCTCGTGGGAACTTCCGAAGCATTATTCCAAGTTACGAAGGTTAAGTTGTGAATATTTCCGATTGTTGATTATTTAGTCGATTAAACATGTGTTGGTTTGAACCATTGAATTTTTATCGGTATGGTCGATGTGTTTGACTTCGGGTGATAATTAAAGAATATATCGAGTAGAGTTTGTTGCCGTGAGAATGATTGGAATCGGAATTACGACGAGAAAGTTATGTGTGTTTGAAGTTTGTCGAAAAGATAATTACGAAGTTTCCATTTTGGGAAAGCTATAAATAGTAAACTTGCCAGTTTGGGAAAGTCAACATCCTCATTAATTAGTTTGACCGAGTTGACTGAGTCAACTCGGTGGGATGAGGAGGAGGCCGACAGCAAGCTTTGTACTCCACGGCGGCGTGGTAGATTCTGGCCACTCCAGGGCACGGGACAGGTCCCGTTCAACGCGCCATGTTCCCCTCGTTCTCAAGCCGGCCACCGTTCACGGTGAGGTGGACGGTGGAGGGAGATAATTCCGGCCCAAGTTTGGGAATTTTTGAGGAATTCGTGTTTTGATTTTCCGGCCATGTTGAGCTTAATCAAGTAGTGGGCTTTGAAGCTCTCCTCTCCATGATTCTAACCATGTAAGTATGGAGTTCTAATTCGATTTGTGCTTGGAGAATTTTGGATTTGAAAATTTGGTACCAATTCGGTTTTGCATGAAATTGACCTAGTTAGAGTGAGAATTAGCCTTCGATGTAGTTGACAAAGTTGCTCAGTGGGTGATTTTGAGTGGAATAGAGGTTGCTCCGCCGAGGAATTTTCAGTTCGGGTGGTGGCGCCGCCGTTGGCGGTGGTCAACAGCGGTCAACGGTGGTCAACAGTTTGACTTTGGGGGTTTTCGACAAGTTGCATGTCATTTCACTCGAAATCGCGCTCCGATCGCAGTGGGGAGGTTCGTTTCTCGATTTGAGCATCCGAACTTACAGCGAGGTATTGAGGTGTGATTTCCGGATTTCCGACAGTTTGTCGTAATCAGATTATGTGTTTCCGAGAACGGTGGTTTCTCGTGATTTGTCTTGAATTGTCGAGTTATGATTTTGAGAAATGAATTTTGTGAATATTCAGGGGTTCGTGATAGTTTGTTTGGCGAAGGACTTTCCGCCGGATCACGGGTTAACGCGAACTTCGTTACGCTAGTCTGTGAGTGGACAATTTCTTTTCACGGATTGTTTGCGTGTCTTTATATACATTTTATGAACTTGAGCATGCGTATGAGATTTCGGATTACGTGAGCATGTGTTTTACGATTATACATATACGGATATACGTATACGAATATACATACACTTATATGTTGTTTCATGCATTTGCATCGAACTGTTTATGATTTGGTTTTCACAGAGTACAGTCTCAGTTACGTTGTTGTATCGATACACTTGCCTCTCGGCTGATCCCCGATGGTAGGCCGCCAGGAGGGGCGTCGTCACCCCGACCTGACCGGTGATGGGCGTTTCCCCGGAACCGAGGCCTTTCTGGCTTAGAATCACGTGGACCAAGGACCCCGTGATTCGGACTGTACTAGCACAGATGTGTCCATGAGTGACCCCGTGGGATTTATACTTGCATGCTCAGTACGCTGGAGGATTATGGTTTTACCTCGTGTACTTGTTATTTTTATTTACCTGGACTCGCATATGTTATTTTAAACAGATATATCAACTGGTGAAACACATTTATTTTCGTTCACTCACTCTAACGATTTACATGTCTTTCCCCTGGGCTTTATTTCGGTTTCCGTGCCCAGTTTGCAGTTTAGATTCTGGTGTCGCACGTCGTGGTCGGAGGCATAGTGCTCGAGCTACCTTGTTTCTTCCAGTAGGTTTATTGTTCTACCTACTGTGGTATACGTATATGATTATATATTAGAGGTCGCTCTGAGTAATCTGTTGTATACGTTATACGATTGTACTCCGGATTTCAGTAAAGTATAGATATATTTACTACTTTACTTTATTGTTGATATATTGAGAAATCCGGATGGGATTGGTGCCAACGGTTTGCTTTTTGTGGCATAGGATGAAGTGTTTTTTTTCGCGTGCAGGTAATGGTAATTCCACGTTAGTAACGAAACTCTGCCAAAATTTCTACGGTTTTTGTTGGATCGTGTTTTCGAAGGGGTTCGATTCCGGTTTAGGCAGCTAAATCGGGGTTGGGTCCTTTCAGCTTGGTATCAGAGCATTAGGTTATAGGTTATGTAGACTTCTGTAGTCGTGTTTACTAAGGATATTTGAGAATGTACAGCATGTCTGGAATGGTGACCCGACCGGCCGGCGGATACTCATCAATATTCCGGGTGTTGTATACTTTTAAATATTTGAAGTTCCATGATTACGTTCCACTTGTTGTGAACAATGTTTATTCATTAGGATGCCTCCTTGACGTGCTTTCCGTGTCGGTACGGTTGTGGATCCTATTGAGGATCCATCGACGCGCGATTTTACAGAGAATTGTGGGTTTGGATGAGTATTCTGAGTTCAGAAAATTGTGTGGCACGGTTTGCCTGGTTGTGTGTGTATGAGCGTCTACATATTTCCTCAGAGCTGAGAATTGTGACAGTTGATGTTTGCCTGAGTCAGATTGTTGTATTTGGTGGGCTGATATTGTGTGAGTTCCGGTTGCGACTCCATGGCCTACATTCAGAGTGTTGTTTATACGGTAATGGTTTAATCAGGCTATCTAGCAATCGAATGTGGAGTGTTTACCCACCTGAAGCAGAGATGCATTGTCCACATGTTTGTCCCTATTTGCACGAGTTATGTGGCTTCAGAGGAAGCAGTGCACGAGGTTCGAGACGAGTTTGAACCTAAGCATTAGAGAGAGTCTGATTGATATGCCTCGAGACATCCGTGAGGAGCTTAGTGTGCTGCACTCAGTGGCGAGGCTATTGAGAAGGAAAGATGTACGCGGTTTTCGATGTGATGGTTTGAGGAAAGTGGACTTAGTCGAGATTTTGATAAGGTTGAGTTCTGACACTTCGGGATCAGTGACTTCCTCAGGCTGTGGTTTTTTTGATTATGTTGAGGGTCATCAGATCAAGCAGAGGACCGTTTGACGATGACAGAGATCACAGAGTAGCGGACTTGTTCCTGTGGCATGGGTTCGGGTGATCGTTGGTGATCCTTGTACGCAGCAGGTGTCGCTATGACTGGTGTTCGTGAAGCACTCTCAGTTACTATTGTGGTGGCCAGGAGGGTCACGTTACGAGGGAGCGCCCTCAGCCAGCTGTTTTAGCGGTTCAGCAGCTCAGAGTTCACGAGGAGGTCATGATGCTATTCCTGAAGTTTGATCAAGGTACCCTTTTGATGAGTTATTCAGCCAACCGCATTTGACGTGGGCGGCTAGTTGGGCATGTTGGAGTTCATGCCATGACCTTGTTTGAGGACAGACTTTTCTCCGATGTTACTGTTGTTTGATATCCATGGCTATTGTACCTACATCTCCACTTCCGAGGTTTTGGAGAGTGTTGCATCCATCAGGAGGTTGCGAGATCCTTGTTGGAGGATATGGCTTAGCCGCGGATCTGTTATAGCTTGATATCGTGATTTTGGTGTGTTTGTGAGTACGGACTTACTAACGATGTATTTGGCTGTGTTCGAGTGCCTCGAGAAGGAGGTTGTGTTTCGACGACCAGACTTTCCCCGAGAAACTGTTTCGCGGTGATGGTCGAGCGGATGATAGAGACGGGTGGTGTTGTTTGATTAGCTCATGTTGTGGATACTACAGTTGCTGTGCCCGACATTGGTGACATTGAGGTGGTTCCCGAGTTTCCAGGTGTGTTCCAAAGGAGTTACCAGGTGTTCCTCCAGTTCGGGAGATTGACTACACCATTGAGCTTGTACCAGGCGCTGGACTCATTTTACCGGCATTTTGTCGTTCGGAGCCAGCGGAGCTGATGGAGCTACAGTTTTGACTCCAGAAGTTGCTGGAGGAGGTTTTAGGAGATTTCATGCGACCCCGTATTTGTGTGGTGTGCTCTTGCATTGTTTGTACGGATGATGGATGGATGGTTCGACGTGGTGGTGCGTTGACTACCGGAAGCCTGATTCGCTTCAGAGGAGAGTGAATATCCTCCGCTTCGGATTGATGGCTGGTTTGATCAGCTCGCGAGAGCTTCAGTGTTGTCGAAGAATGATTTCAGATCCAGATACTGTCAGTTGAGGATCGATGAGTCAGATGTGGTTTGGACAGTTTTCGGATCTCGGTGCGGGCATCAGGAGTTCTTGGTCACGTCATTGGTTGACCAATGCCGGGTAGTTTTTACGGACTTGATGGACCATGTGTTCAGACGATTCTGGACGAGTTGCGGTCATGTTCGTTGGCAACGTCCTGATGTACTCCAGGAGTGTGAGCCAGTACCTGAAGTAGTTGCGAGCGGTTTTGCGGCCCTTAGGAGATGATCAGTTGTTGGTAAAGTTCAGTAAGTGTGAGTGATGGTTGATTTGCGTGAAGATTTTAGGTCACGTGATGTTAGCTGAAGGAGTCAGAGTGGATTCCGAACAGTTGAAGCCGTGTTGATTTGGGGATTGCCCTACCATTATGCTAGAGATCAGGGGTCTCTTAGGTTGGGCAGGCTTTTACCGACGGCTTGTGCAAGACTTTCCCGGATTGCCACTTCACTTTTCGGATTGACGAAGAAGGCGTTAAGTTCGAGTGGTTCGATGCACGGGAGAAGAGTTACTTACTCCTAAAGAATGGTTGACCGTTGCTTCGGTTTTGATCTTACCTGACGATCGTGGTGAGTTCGTGGTCGTGGGTTATGGCGATGCATCGAGGTTTAGATTTGGTTATGTTTTGATGTTGTGTAGCAGAGCGGTGGCTCATGGTTCCAGGCAGTGGAACTTTGTGTAGTTGCATATCCTGTGTATGATTTGGTGTAGCTGTCTTTGTGTTAGCATCAGAGAGTTCGAGACACTACATCTATGGTGTGCAGCGCGGTGTATGATGTACACTGATCACTTGAGTTTCATCCACTTGCATTTTTGGCCAGATTTGGGCTTGAGGCAGTGTAGATGGATGTGGTCGACTAACGACTATGGCTACACCTTTGAGTTTGTTCGAGAAAGGCTGGTGGTTGTACTTTGACTATCCGTCTGTGATGTTGTTGCTGATGCATTCAGTCGGAAGTCAGGAGCTTCAGTGTTTCATGTGTGTGTGTGGCTCGAGTTTCCGTGATAGTTGAGTTGTGCGCTACGAAAACTAAGTTAGTGTGTGATGATGTTGAGGCTCGAGGTTTCACGCACATTTGGCACTGGTGGTACGAGAATGTATCAGATATTTCGAGTTTACTACTCGTGACGCAACATGAAGAAGAATGTAGTAGCTTGTGTGTGTAGATGCCACATTTGTCAGCAGACGTTGGCTAGGAGGCAGAGACTTGCCGGAGAGTTACAGCCATTGAGAATTTCCGGTTAGACGTGGCGTTTGTCGCTGTGTTCTTGTGTGTGTTTGTATGCATTTTGGTTTGTGATACCAGTTCTTAGGCCTTTGTGGACCATTTGACGAACTCGGTACATTTCCTTGTACTTTCGGAAATGATTTCAGTGACAGGCTGGCATGGCTGTGTTTGACGGAGGTTGTCCATCTACGTAGTGTACCTGTGTCCCAGTTCGCTAGTCGAGATAATTAGCTACAACAGAGTGTTGGCAAGCTTTGCAGCGAGCATTGGGGACCAGATTACAAGTTAGTACCGGTTCTTATCCTCAGATTGGCGGGCGATCTTTGAGGACTATTCAGACCTTGGAGGGCATATTGTGGATCTCGGTATTGCAGTTCCTGAGGATTTGGGACCAGCAGTTTCAGTTGTTCGTAATTGCATACAGTACCAGTTTGTTGGCCACTATGATTTTGATGTTGCATGTTGTCGTTTTGTGGAACGATGTTGTACTCCATTGTGCTGGAGAGAGTTTGGTTTGCGTTTGAGTTGACATTTGGTTCTGATTTTGTGAAATGTGTTACCACAGACTTTCAGATTAGCGGAAACAGGTTATTAATTGCCCGAGTTTGATGTTTGAGCTATGTTGATATGAGTGTGTGAGTTATGTTGATGTGTGTGGACTGAGTTGTGATTTGCCATGTTGTTTTGATCCGTAGGCGGTCGTAGGCGAGTTTGTGTTATGCAGTATGGTTCGGCATCGCCAATATCGTTGGCTTTTGTGTGTGTTGTGTTGTGTTCCGTGTGGCGGAACTATGTTTCACGTTTGTTGTGTGTTGTGTACCCTATCTGTTCCTTATGCAGCAACACTTGGCGATTGTGTTGAGTCAGTTTAGATTCGTGATTTGAGGGTACATGGATTACAGTACAGAGCTATCTCCTATTGTGGAGTCTATTTTCAGAGTTGTTCCGTTGTCGTAGCCACTGAAAAGTCGTTTAGCTGTGGTTGCCACTTGTGAGTAGAGCAGTATACAGAGACAGTGCTCCTATGTTTAGCCGACAGACTCAGAAATTTCGAGGTCAAAATTTTTTTAAGGGGGTGGATTTGTGACGACCCAGAACAGAATCAGCAGTGGAATCAGCTTGATCTACGAGCTTGCGCGTAGTCGCAGAGTTACGACAGTGTTTGAATCGCCAGATTTGTTAACGACTAAATTATTGGCCGAGAATTAGAGCTGGGTCTCTTCTCGAGAGTCGTTGTACGTGTGATTTCGAGTTTGTGGGAGGTTTCGGATCATTATTTGGACGACCGAGGAATTAATTATGAATATTTGAAGTTCGGATTTAAATGGTGGATTTCTTAGCGACTAAATTACCGGTCGAGAATTTGGTTTTGGCTTCTTCACGGAAGTTGTTCAGAATTTAATTTCGAGCTCGTAGGAACTTCCGGAACATTATTCCGAGTTACGAAGATTAAGTTGTGAATATTTCCGATTGTTGATTATTTAGTCGATTAAACATGTGTTGGTTTGAACCGTTGACTTTTTATCGGTATGGTCGATGTGTTTGACTTTGGGTGATAATTAAAGAATATGTCGAGTCGAGTTTGTTGCCGCGAGAATGATTGGAATCGGAATTACGACGAGAAAGTTATGTGTGTTTGAAGTTTGTCGAAAAGATAATTACGAAGTTTCCATTTTGGGAAAGCTATAAATAGTAAACTTGCCAGTTTGGGAAAGTCAACATCCTCATTAATTAGTTTGACCGAGTTGACTGAGTCAACTCGGTGGGAGGATGAGGAGGCCGACGGCAAGCTTTGTGCTCCACGGCGGCGTGGTAGATTCCGGCCACTCCAGGGCACGGGACAGGTCCCGTTCGACGCGCCATGTTCCCCTCGTTCTCAAGCCGGCCACCGTTCACGGCGAGGTGGACGATGGAGGGAGATAATTTCGGCCCAAGTTTGGGAATTTTTGAGGAATTCGGGTTTTGATTTTCCGGCTATGTTGAGCTTAATCAAGTAGTGGGCTTTGAAGCTCTCCTCTCCATGATTCTAACCATGTAAGTATGGAGTTATAATTCGATTTGTGCTTGGAGAATTTTGGATTTGAAAATTTGGTACCAATTCGGTTTTGCATGAAATTGACCTAGTTAGAGTGATAATTGGCCTTCGATGCAGTTGACAAAGTTGCTCAGTGGGTGATTTTGAGTGGAATAGAGGTTGCTCCGCCGAGGAACTTTCAGTTCGGGTGGTGGCGCCGCCGTTGGCGGCGGTCAACGGTGGTCAACAGTTTGATTTTTGGGGTTTTCGACAAGTTGCATGTCATTTCACTCGAAATCGCGACCCGATCGCAGTGGGGATGTTCGTTTCTCGATTTGAGCATCCGAACTTACAGCGAGATATTGAGGTGTGATTTCCGGATTTCCGACAGTTTGTCGTAATCAGATTATGTGTTTCCGAGAACGGTGGTTTCTCGTGATTTGTCTTGAATTGTCGAGTTATGATTTTGAGAAATGAATTTTGTGAATATTCAGGGGTTCGTGATCATTTGTTTGGCGAGGGACTTTCCGCCGGATCACGGGTTAACGCGAACTACGTTACGCTAATCTGTGAGTGGACAATTTCTTTTCACGGATTGTTTGCGAGTCTTTATATACGTTTTATGAACTTGAGCATGCGTATGAGATTTCGGATTACGTGAGCATGTGTTTTACGATTATACATATACGGATATACGTATACGAATATACATACACTTATATGTTGTTTCATGCATTTGCATCGAACTGTTTATGATTTTGTTTTCACAGAGTACAGTCTCAGTTACGTTGTTGTATCGATACACTTGCCTCTCGGCTGATCCCCGATGGTAGGCCGCCAGGAGGGGCGTCGTCACCCCGACCTGACCTGTGAGGGGCGTTTCCCCGGAACCGAGTCCTTTCTGGCTTAGAATCACGTGGACCAAGGACCCCGTGATTCGGACTGTACTAGCACGGATGTGTCCATGAGTGACCCTGTGGGATTTATACTTGCATGCTCAGTACGCTGGAGGATTATGGTTTTACCTCATGTACTTGTTATTTTTATTTACCTGGACTCGCATATGTTATTTTAAATAGATATATCAACTGGTGAAACACATTTATTTTCGTTCACTCACTCTAACGATTTTCATGTCTTTCCCCTGGGCTTTTCGATTTCCGTGCCTAGTTTGCAGTTCGGATTCTGGTGTCGCACTTCGTGGTCGGAGACATAGTGCTCGAGCTACCTTGTTTCTTCCAGTAGGTTTATTGTTCTACCTACTGTGGTATACGTATATGATTATACATTAGAGGTCGCTCTGAGTAATCTGTTGTATACGTTATACTATTGTACTCCGGATTTCAGTAAAGTATAGATATATTTACTACTTTACTTTATTGTTGATATATTGAGAAATCCGGATGGGATTGGTGCCCACGGTTTGCTTTTTGTGGCATAGGATGAAGTGTTTTTTTTTCGCGTGCAGGTAATGGTAATTCCACGTTAGTAACGAAACTCTGCCAAAATTTCTACGGTTTTTGTTGGTTCGTGTTTTCGAAGGGGTTCGATTCCGGTTTAGGCAGCTAAATCGGGGTTGGGTCCTTTCACACAGCTTTCTTGTTGCCTGCAGGAGTCAACTTATACCTTTCTGTAAAACATACCGGGCAGGCTTCAAGGTCTTCAAGATCTTTTCCCCAGAAGAGAATACAATCATATCTGTATGCATGGATTTTGATGTAGGAAAGCCCAAGATCTTTCAGGATATGTCGCACCTTATGATGAGTGGTAGGAAGACGATGACCGGGTGGCAGTAGCGAAGCAGTCCACTTCAGCCAAGAATCAACAGCTTTGACAGACATTTTGTTCTCCATTTTGAGCTGCATCACTCCCATGACACTTTCAAGAACAGTCTTACTACAACCGTCGTACAACGGAGTCTGTTGCAATGCAATAAGGTTGTTGTACTTGTCCATACCGTTTGTGTTGACATGAGCTCCAGGTAATGGCTCGACTGGCTCAATATGGGGGAAACCCTCAACGACGGGAGGGACATTTGGTGCTTCATCAGCAAATACACCGCTCTCATGAGGAAACATATCATTGATTAACATCGATGTTGGATCATAGGATGGACTGCCCCTCTCAGCAAAATGTCCATGATCATAGCGTGGACTGGCCCTCTCACCAAATTGTCCATGATCATGCGGACCTGCTAACGATGTTTCACCGTGATAAATCCAACAACTGTACTTATCCCAAAACCCGTATTTACTCAGGTGCTTCTGGACTTTATCAATGGGAAAACGAAATCGATCGCTGCGACACTTACATTCTTTACACGGGCAATAATGAAGTGTAGTGTCTCCACAATTAGCCTTCACAAAATTCACAAAACTCCTAATTCCCTGGTGATATCTCACATCCCATCTTTCGAGGCTCATCCAACTCTTGTCCATCCTGAAAATTCTAACAATATTACGTACTATATATATATACACATTCACTACTAATAATCGACGCGATATCTCAATTCAACTCTAATTAAATCAACACATGCATATATATATATATATATATCGATCTAATTAGATCGATCAACACACACATATATATACATACACATATACGTATATATATACGTACCTATATAATTATAGCTTCCCGAGTGATCGAGTTTTCGACGCGCGTCTTAATTTTGACAATACCGAAGGATCGATTTCAGAGCGTTTTCCTTCTTTCGATTTCACCGGATTTTTTTCGATCCAAATGAATGAGCTGCTGCGATCTGCATCTAATATAAGAGGCATTGCCGGCGATTCATTAAATCGCCGGAAATGGAGACATTGCCGGCGAAATTCCGGTGAAAAGTCGCTGGTAATGTTTTGAAACATTACCGGCGACTTTTCGGACACATTACCGGCGACGGAGTAAGTCGCCGGCAATGATGATTATTACCGGCGACTTTCCCGGTCGCCGGCCTTGTTTTTCCAAAAATCGCCGGTAATGAGTGAAAATGTGGTAGTGTAAAGAACAAAACGTCTTCTCTCCGTGGGATTTTAATGAGAATTTAGTGGACTAGCTATCTTGCAATTGATGAGGTTTAAAAATATGATACATTATATTATTTTGTGAAGGAGGAAACGTTTATATTCAATGTAAGTATATCAACATAGCCATCATTGTGCATAATCAATCCAAATAATGAATGCATCTTACGAAAGATCATTTTCAGCAACAATATGCACTTTCTAATGGGAGCTGATATTTGTGACAACTATTATTCATACTCCCTTTCATATTTTAATTTAATTTTTAAATATAAAATTATACATATTTCATTTTTTTCTCTCTATTTAATTTATTCTTTTTCTTTCTTTGTTTTACTAAATGATATAGTTCTTTTACTAAATGATAAAAAACTCAATTGTGTCGTGATAGTTTTTGTCTCCCAAGTCCAACGTTTAGTGTTTTAGCTAGGTTTTCATTCTCTCTCTCTCTCTCTCAACAGCCACATAATGCCCTCTTTGAACTAAAAATCTCCAATCCATCTAAGACATTGGCCACGATGAAGGATGAATCAAGTTTTAATTTTGGTTCATAATGGTGAAACAGAAGAAAAATTAGAGCTTGGTCTATCAAACTCCTTAGAGAATCAAACTTTTGGTGCGTTTCAAGTAGGACTTTTGTAGTTTGACTAAGAATTTAGAATATGCTTATAAATTCTCTCATGTATCAGGGCGTTGCTTGTCCCAATTTTATTTAAAATAATAATTGAAAAGTAGTGAATGAGCAAGTAAAAAGAAAAAGAAAAAGAAAAAGAAAAAGAAAAAGAAAAAGAGTAAATTAAATAGAGGGCAAAAATATAATACATGTAATTTTATATTTAGAAATTGAAATGAAATATGAAAGGGAGTATGAATAGTAGTTTTTATGGAATAAGGGAGTACAAATATCAGCTCGATCCTTAATTAGACTAACCGCTAAAAAGCATTACGTACATGATTTTATTAATTAATTTTACGTTAAAGAGTGCGCCTTTGAATGCATATGTGTCATGCGTTATCTTTGTTATTATTCAAAAGTCTGTTGTTGTATTGATTGTAATACAGGGTTTACTCATCATATTCATCGTGATATTTTGTTTTCTTTTGTTCTTAGGGAGATTGAAAGTCTACATGTCACGTTTGTCACTACTTCATATTCAATAACTAGTTTCAAAGTATATGATTGTTGGAGAATGTTTTCTTACCTAGCTACAAGAACATCCTAATTTGGTTCTAGTCATCACACCTGAAAATGGTGGTGACAAGAAAAAAGTTATCTGTGACACATTTTTCATACGCGCGTGGTGTACCGGGAAGAAGTTCCGTTGAGAGATAAAATCCATATTAGAACTATATTGCCTAGCTAATGACTTAAAAAAAAAATCAGATCACCTCAAATGAAATCATTGTCGATTAGTACTAAACGTAAAAATTGGCTCTCGCTTCTACTCTCCCTCTCCTTAGGGTTTGGACAGAGATGATATCAACCCTGTAGTCCCAATGTGATCTCCTCTTTGTGAGCCTCACATCAGGAAGCATGTCTCAGTCGCTCTTGGGCATGACAGCAAGGTCGTCTATTTCTCGGCCTACTTTGTGTGTGTTGGTGCGCAACTCCTTGTGCTATTCTGCCATCGGTGATTAGCATCGCATGGGTCATTTGGTGGAGACGATGATAGTTGCGGCGACATTCTCCCGGCCCGAGCCCGCCTTGAGCTTCTACTGCGAGAGATGTGGCAACTAAAGAGTTCTTTGGCAAAGGCGGCGATGTTTTTGTTGGATAGGTGCTACAGGTCGTTGTTTTAAGTGAGGAAGATATTGCTTTAACACCTCCCTCATGTCAATTTGGTAGGGGTGACGTCGGGCTCTCACTTTGAAAAAAAGACCAAGAGGTCAGCGTTGAGGCAGGCGACGCTTTGGTATGGCGGCGAATTTGTGGAGGTGTTGCTGTCGGAAAGCAACAACTGCTTTGATGGGCCTAGGGTTGTTATTTAGGCCCTTGCTTTTTTGACCAACCCAAGATGTGTTTTGTCCAACTTCTTTTCTTTAGGGGTTGGGTTGAGTCTGATTTTAGGCTTGGTTATGGATTTTGGCCTAATTTGGATCAGGATTTGGAACCCTGGTATTTGGAGCTCTAAAGAGGAGGTGCTGGATCCTGTGGTATCTCAACAGTAGGTTTTTACTTGCTCTTTAAGCGAACTTTACCGTGGTCTATCTGTATTGGTGTTCGTCTTTGAATCGAGAGACATGTCCTGATTACTTGATGTTTAATTTTTAGAATATTTGTTGGTGTGTAACATTATTTATTAAAAATAAATAAATCATTGCCGATTAATTATTGGACTTTAAATTCAGATTACTTTATCAACGTAGTCCTTTGAACTACAGCCTCGTGGCCGGTTTCCATCACATCAGGAACTTGATCATTCTTTCCTATATAATGGCTCCAGGCTTCTGACTCATCTGGCCCATACGATAGCAGTCGTGCCCAATCTTAGTACTGCACTAATGCCTCAAAGCAAAATGTATTCAAGTATTTCCCTCTACTTCATTACATTGGCACTTTGGTCAACCGACATGATATGCATGCCATTTCGAACCTCACAGAAAACCCAGAATCTCAAACAAATCATATCAATGCACTCCTTACATGGAAACCATAAGGACGCAGCTGGAAAAAAAGAAAAAGCCTTAAACAACCTATACAATCAAGTCCCTCAGTAAAGTCAGAAACTTTACCTGCCCTATATAACATGGAAATTGCCAAGACATATTGGCTCTGTAAGCACTGTCCCCATGCACGCCATGATTCCCATACACGGGTTGAATATTGAATCCCCCCCTTAAATACAGTTTTCAGAAAAAACCACTAAGAACAAGACAAGATTTCTATTCTAAATAGAGAACGGTCCGTCACACTCATTGACATCGAATCCAAAAGGTCTCTGCGTCACTCAAACTCATAGACCAAGCTAAGAAGAATAACAAAGATGCCCATCACCCCATGTCTCAATTTTTTTTCCCTTTGAAAACATTATAAAAGAACCTCATTTTTACTGAGATCCCAAATAGTTCTACACAGAGCCTTAGATGTATCGCAAATTTTTGTAAATACTTTTACTTTCTTGTTCATCAAAAATCAATTGAGATTAATTCGTGTATGCTCTGATTCAGAGGAACATCTAGAACAGTTCATATCTGAATGTGAAATTCTATATCTTGAAGACCTTACTATCTCTAATTTCTCTCAATGATTCCAACTTAGTGGTGCTTCAAAGTCTCATTCTTTTTTGCCAAAGTTTCATTCTTTATTCTCTAGCTAAACAAATAATATTAATTTGAAGCCATGTCTGCCTCCGCAAAACAATTATCCTCTTCTCTACTCTTTCTCTCTCCATTCATGGGTTGGAGGGAATCGACCAGTAAACGTGGTCCTCTGTAAAAACTCCTTGGGAACATCATCGGAGTGGGTCCGCCCAACACATTATTAAGGTAAAAATTTCCCATATAATATTTTTTGACCAGACCTCTAGGCTTTCAGTCCAACCTTCCCCCTGATCCGACGGCCCAACGTCAATCACATTATCTCACCTTGTCAGCTTTACCTCATGTGGTCCCTTCCCCCGAGGCTTCCGATCAAATGGGTACCTGCCGCGTGTCCCATGAGGTCAATGAGTGCACACCGGAACTGATTAAGCTGGGATGCAGGGGAGTGAAACCCAGTGTTAAAAAGTAGAGTTGGGGTATTTGTGAAGTGTGAAGGGAAGGAGGGAAGAGCTAGAGAGAGAGAAGAGTGGTCTGTGTTGTTTTTTGAGCCTACTGTCTGAGGAATCAAGAAATCATTTTTAAGTTTCAGGAAGGAGAACGAGAAGAAGAAGAAGAAGAAGTGTTTGGCTTTCTGGGTTTTACTTGCTTGGGTTTGCTTGTGCATGAGGGTATGCTCTTTTTTTGCTCATTCAAGTTCTTATCTTTCTTTATACTTTATTTTGAAAACTAAAGAAAAATGAGAGAGAGACTATTCCACTGTTCTGCTGTACTTGAATCTCAGATTTACATTGCTTATTTTCTTCTGGGCATCATTGTGTTGTGGTATTTAGGAGAAATGAGGGGTGTATGTATATGTTTTGTTGAATTGGGAGACAGTGCGTGGAGAATGTGAGTGTTCAGTTAGTGTTCTTGGTGGAAGTTCCGGCATTTATGATAAAAGTGTGTTTAGGGTTTTGACTCGAAAGATGCAATTTTTTTTATGAAGATTGGGAATATTAGGTGGATTCCTTAAATGGGGTTGTCTTAGATTTTACATTTGCAATAATGGATTGCTCAAATGTTGGATGATATATGAATGTGGGTTCATAGGTTCAGTTGGTATTTGGGTATTCAAGTGTTTAGTGTAGTCTACTTGCCTGAGCTGATAATACTGCGTCGTTTTAGTCATATATAAGTTTTTGATAGGGGTTTATTGCTCCTTTATCAGTCTCACATTGAACTCTCTTGGTTGCCTTTCACTGCTCGATTTACATCCGAGTATTTTCAGTACCCTAGAAAGGTAAATGTGGTACTGATTGCTGTGTTTTCAATCGGGTACTTTGTGACCATATGACAGGTTTGAGAGGTGGCCCTGGTGGACTATGATCTATCTCGTTTTGAACATAGATGTCAAGCTTCTTGGTCATGTCTAACATTAAGTGGTCATCTCCGGGTTAGTTAGTCTGAGGGGATATTGGACATGAGTATGCTGGTGGGGACATGCTTGAGCCAAGGGAAGCTGATATACCTGCCCTGTTCTTGGTTTTCGTTGTGCTTCCTTTGCTTGCTTATTTTTTACTTGGACAATGGAGTGAGGCTTCTAAGAAGAGAGAGAGGGTAAGTTTGCTAGCTCAACTCGCATCAGAAGAAGCTCTTAGAGCAGAAGCAATGGCTGTTGCTGATGTTATTCCACCAGTGTCGTCTTCTAAGAGTGGAGTTCATGCATGCGCCAGATGCTCTAGGCCAGCCACTACCCGCTGCTCTAGATGCAAGTCTGTCAGATACTGGTATGTTTTTTCTTTTCTTTATATGCTCGTCTAGTAATAAAAAAATAAAAAATTAGTGATTAGTATTGCAACAATTTGGCTACTTAGATAGCTATTGAGGTTTCTGAAGCCTACATTTCATGCTTGTAACATGCTCCCAGACAGCGCTTCTAAAATTTAAGAATCTGATTTGGTCACTTCTGTCAATAAACAGAAAACTAAAATTTTCTTCAGCATCAGTGTTCAAATTTAATTTACATGTCTGCAAAAGATTGATTAGATTAAGAAACAAATTAATTACAGTTGTGCCATTGTAGGAGGTTTGAAATTTCTATCCACAGTATAATATATAAAAGGAACTTAGACATGCCACTCAAAAATATGAGAAAGAGGTAACTGAGTGCAGCTAATATATTAATTAAATCCAGAAATTGTTTGTCCCAAAAAAACCAGTAGTAGGTAATTGGGTGGTTTCAGCTTTCTTTATTATCCAACTCTGCATAATGTAATGACAATGGAAAAAGAATTAAGGAGAAAATCAAATGCATGTGAGACATAATACTCTTATGAACTAAAAGTGCTTCTTGAGGTTGGTGTCTCAATGTATGTACTCATCAATGCAGTTCTGGGAAGTGTCAAATTGTGCATTGGAGGGAAGCTCACTGGCAAACATGCCTGCAATTGGAACCGAATAGTCCAAGCTCTTCTCCTGTGGTTGTCTCATATGGAGAATCATTTCATATGGACAATGTCAATTCACAGTACTTTAGGTGTGGTACGGACCAGATTTTGACAGATCAAGCACCAGCGGAAAATTTAATTTATCCTCCAATATACATTGGTATCCCTAACATGGCTCAGGGTGCTTCGGTCGATCCCTGCCACATTCCCATGCCGGAGAAAAGAACTGCAGACAAGAAAGTCTCCCGAAAATCCAACACTCTACTCCTGAGGAAAAAGGATGGAGTAGCATTTGATTCTTCTGAAGAATTGTTTGGCGCTAGGCCTACCCCAACAAACTTTTCTAACATTGCAGCAAAAGAAGTTTTTGTGGAGCATAAGGTTTGTATCACTGTCATTTGCTATCAGTATTTTTCTCCTTTCTCTAATATATGTTTGATAATAATTATAAATATATGGTTGCAGCCAACAAATTTTGATTCTGTCCTATCAGAGGGTGAAATTCTGCAGAAGTACCATGCTAATTTCTCCGATGCTTATATCAGTGGACAAGCTACTTCAGGATATACAGTGCATGGGAATGATAAGTTTCAAAGTCAAGATGGCAATATCTTTGAGTCGAGAAGCAACTCTGGATTAACATGCTCGTCATACTCTTCCAAAAGTGGAGCTGAGTTGCATGAAGTGGGGTTGGACACAAGTCCTGATGGAGGACATTGCTTTCAAGGAGAAAAAACTTCAAATGATGAAAAGGCAGAGTTCAAAGCTTCTGAAATGACTGCAGTGAAGGGAAGTGTAAGGCCTAGAAAAGCTCCATATACTCTTGGGACAAAGGTGCCTAAATTATCCAAATCAACAGCCAAAGACTCTGGAAAACAATATTGCTCTGATGTAGAGAGGCAGGGACAAGTTGCTGATCATTCAAGTACGTCTTATGAATTCAGTATTTTTTGAACATATCCTGAACATTTCACTGTTCCTCTAATCCTATATTGGTGGTGCAGAAGTAGCAAGAATGAGAGAATCGCCTACACATGGAAGCAATGGAATTTCAAACATAAAGATTATGAAGATGATGGGCCTAAAGAAGTCGAAAAATATCACCCGACAGGATGTCCCTGAAGCCCGCGGTTATCGACACAAAACTAAGGTCACTTTCTGGTCAATGTGGCTCTAGAAATTATATCAGTCTTCTGGGTTCTGAGTTGAATTCATGTTTCATTGATGTATGCCCTTTGAAATCTCAGGTCCTGTTTCCTTATGATGAGTTTGTGAAGTACTTCCATTGTGAAGTCCTGGACTTAACGCCTCGGGGACTTCTAAATTGTGGGAACAGGTATGGCTATCTTAGTTAAAACTTTATTAGATCAGGAGTATAGAAATAGATTCATGTGTCAGAACTCAAACTCCATTCAGGCTCCGAAAGTGAAGAAATGAAGAGTAAATGATTGTCGTATCTAGATCACAAGTAAACAAAAAACTTGATTCTTTCTGATTGGTTCCTATTATATCATTTGAGTTATACAACTACATTGCACATTTGAATTTTATACTGGAATAGTATTGTCAATAAAAATTTGAATAAGAAGATAAATGTCAATGCAACTAATGAAGTGACTTTTCGAACTCTGAACTGTAGTTTTGTGATTTTGATTTTTTTAAGATATAGTACATGTTTGATGAAGTTTGACTGGGAAAAGGACTCTATGGACGTCATTATGATGCAGACTGGAATTTGATAATGGGATTCATATAAATAATCAAAATGTCCAATCATGTAATTTTTAAAGTTTTGTTATGCTGTACCACAATGACCAAGTCTTGCTTTATGCACAGAAAAATGCACAGGAGCTTATTCGATTTTGTATGAATTTTCTATTCCATTCTGTTGATATTAATTTTCTTCTCCTTGCAGTTGCTATGCAAATGCTGTCTTGCAATGCCTAACCTGCACAAAGCCTCTCATTATATATTTGCTTTGTCGATCACATTCAAGATCATGTACTATCATTTTCTCATATCCCTTCAGTTAGTGAAATAAATTTCTCAAAGTGCTTTTTGTTTGGATAGGTATGTAATCCATTTTTGTTTTATGATATGTAGGTTGTGGGAAAGATTGGTGTCTCATGTGTGAATTAGAGCAGCATGTGATGATGTTAGGAGAAAGTGGGGGTGCTCTTTCTCCTCGTCAGATTCTTTTTCATATGAGGAGTATCAACTGCCAGATTGGTGATGGTAGTCAGGAAGATGCGCATGAATTCTTAAGGTCTGTCAAAATTTGCCAGTACTGTATTTTTTTTTGCTGGCCCTGAGTGCACTGCCATTTTACATCTGTTTCAAATAGTATATGATACAATGCTGCCTTTGCCTTTTTCAGGCTTCTACTTGCATCAATGCAATCTATATGCTTGGAGGGGTTGGGTAGTGAAAACAAGGTTGATCCCAGATTACAAGAAACAACATTTATACAACACACATTTGGTGGGCATCTCAGATCCAAGGTACTTAATGCGGACTTATAATTGCCTAAAGTTGGTTCTTAGCGTTCTATTAATCAAATTGATGTTTATTACTTTTGAGTTTGTTGTTGGCATTTTAAGTTGGTCCTCCCTTATTCACATTAATAATTGCTATATCAATCTTGATGCCACCAGGTCAAGTGTTTGAGATGTCATCATGAGTCTGAACGATATGAAAACATCATGGATCTTACATTAGAAATATATGGCTGGGTTGAGTCACTCGAAGATGCGCTGACTCAGTTTACAACACCTGAAGATTTGGATGGTGAAAACATGTATAGATGTGGAAGGTATAATGCTCTTCTTTTAGTGTGGTTACACCCATGTAATTTAGTTGGCGTAGTCTTATAGTACAACTTAAATGACTCACAAGCTCAAATCTTGGGGGGAAAGGTGTGCTGCATATGTTAGAGCGAGGAAGCAGTTGAGCATACATGAGGCACCAAATATCCTGACAATTGTCCTGAAGAGGTTTCAGGTATCAATTTATTTTTATATTAGTGGAAGATTTTTTGTTTTGTTTTTCCCTTCAAAGTTTCTTAAACAACATTCCTGGATTTGATCGAGGATAACATGTTTTCTAGTTCTATATAGCTAGTGAAAAACATCTGATTTGCAATTCATTTTTTTTACCACAATAGTTGCTATTGCACCTTATTCATGTATAGAAACTTAAAAGGGATATGTAAGGAAGAAAGAAAGTCAGGTTATGTTTTTGCCTTGGTAGCATCCTATGACTCACTTATCATAACCCAATTATAAAAAATAAATAAATAGATCATTTTAACATCTTTGTGCTTGATAACGGTTATCTAGACATTATTGGTTGGAATATCGAGTCATGGCTATTGCCTCATCAGGAAGGAAGATATGGGAAAATAAACAAGTGCATCACTTTTCCGGACATGCTGGATATGATTCCATTTATGACGGGAACAGGAGACATTCCTCCTCTTTACTTGCTGTATGCTGTTGTGGTGCATTTGGATACGCAAAATGCATCTTTCTCTGGACATTACGTGGCATATGTGAAAGACATGCGAGGCAACTGGTTCAGGATAGATGACGCTGAGGTACATGCTTTCCTTGATTGGCATTTCATGTGTGGGTTTGTCATACATTTCTGTAAAATCTCTCACTACACATTCACACTGACTATTCTTGAACATCATAAGCAAAAATGTGGAAATGCATATCTGGATTTTGATTTTTACAATATGTTCTCTTGTAGTTCACAAGGTCCCCTTGGTGCACCAGAATGATTGAACTTTTGTTTCAGTTTATTCTTTCTTTGCTTTCATTTTTATTAATTGGATTCTGAGGTCAATCATGCTTTGCTAACAGGTTCAGCCCGTTTCCATGAGCCAGGTTATGATGGAAGGGGCTTATATATTGTTTTATATGAGGTAAGACCTACAGGGTCTAAGAAACAGAATCTATTTGTGATCTTAATTAGCAATTTAGCATATAATGTGGATGTTTTTGTTTCTTCATAAGGGAATTTCTTGTCTTCAGGTCTTGCCCTCGCCCTCAAAGAGCAATTAGTGGCAAGGTTATCAGGCAGAAAATTCCAAATCTTGAAAGTGGTTGCATGCCAAAAGCGAGGCCAAGGCCAGGCAAAAGCATACCCAGCGGCCAATTTGTTAGCCCAGAGCAGTTACCTGATTATATCAGGCCAGATATTGTAAATGGCTTTGTCAACAGCAATGACATCCTTAGAAGTTCTAATGAGAACGTTTTCCCAATAGCAGAAACATATGTTGACCCCACCGTCATGGAGTTCTCAGATGCTACATCAAGTGATTGGTCCCTTTTTACAAGTTCGGATGAGGCTTCTTTCACAACCGAGAGTAGAGACTCTTTCAGTACTGTTGATCATGCAGATGCTGGCAATATGGATCCAATCTCATCAATTTTCAACATCTTATATGCGCCAGAGCATTCTCGGAGTTCTGTTGCCTGTAGAAAATTTTCAAATAGTAGGGCACATACTAGCTTTGTTTCGCAGTAGGACGTTAGTTCAGGTTTGTACTTGTCACCATCCAATTGACTGAGTACAGAACTGGAATAATTTAAAGCAGGTCAGCAATTCTTAATGCAGTGTCTGTAAGATATGAGAGTAACCCATCAGTCTTGAGTCCTGACCAAACTTTTGATCATTGTGAACTCTAGTAGCTAAGAGATACTACTGATTAATAGATGATTTAGTCTGGTAGAATCGGTGCCTCTGAGTTTTAATCTGTTTTCAATGTATTGCTGATTGGGGCATATGGTTCTTATCAAAACAATTAGAATGCCCAATTAATCTTGTTAGCCATTCATTTATCACTGAAGAATTGTGAAGTTCCAGGCTTTTTCTTTGTTTCCTTGTGTTTTCATCATCATCAAACTAGTTCATCCTATGCAGGCAACTAGGACTCGACTATTATTCCATGGAGTTTATTACTAAAAAAACATGCAGCCTCTTTATTCTTTGTGAACTACAGAGTTTCACCCTGTAGTTGCACAAACTTTTCTCACTATATTACAGAAAACTAGCAGACGTGAATTCACCACATTAAGATATGCCCACCTTCACCTCACCATCTAAGTAACAACATATTGGAAGATGGTGAGTTGATCAGTTCCCATACTACTCTTTTAAATCAAACGACATCCAAATCTCATTCACCCTGTGATCAAACTCAAAGGGAGAGTTGTACTGTGCAACTGTATAAACTGTAGTGTGATCGGCTCCATGGCTTTTCTCAATGGCAGCAGACCAAACAGTGCCAGCAAGACTAGCCTGCAAAGCAGCAGCTTCCACCCCAACCTCGTAGTCGGATACAAAGCCACTGAACTGCCTCACTGCCACATATGTAGGTTTCCATTTCTGAACATGGAGCCCTTCTGCTGGTGGTGGTTTTGCTTGGTTTTTTTTGGGTACATAGAAGCTCACCACAAATGAAGACTCACAGAATGGTCCATCGCTCGGTTGAACTTCACTGAGCACCGGCGCAGTCATCTCTATTTTTTCTCCGTACTTGTTCTTTCCCTGAATGTAGTCAAATAGCCTGTAACTTACAAACCAATTAAGAACAACGTACACATCTAAGTAAGTACTAGTTTCATACATAGATCAAGTTGGTGACAGTATATAATTACAGTAATTAAAGAGATAGTAAACTTACTGTAAGAAGCCAGTTCTGGTGGCTGAAACCAGGGAGATGTCTTGAATAGGAGAAGTTGATATCCACTCGCTAGAATTGTAACGACGAACTCCATAACCATTGCCAACCGCCAGAAGTTGATAGCCTGTCTTAAACTCTTTCTCAGAAAAGTTATATCTATAACTATTTTCAGATAAAAAGCTAATGTACGTAACTCACATTTTTTACTTCAACTTTAGTAGTTATAATTAAAGTTAAATTATTTTAAATACTTGAACAATTGGATCAATTGTTAGATAAATGGACCACTTTTTGGATGGTAGGAGATTTAGCTTTTAAATTATTTTCTCTCTCCTTTATAGCTAAATATAGCTACTCAAAATATCTCAAAGTTAAATGTAGTTTAGATTTAACCACTATTCTAAAAGGCGACTTAGGCGACCGCCTAGGCGATGCCTAGGTGCTAGGTGAAGCTAAATGAGGGAATAAGCTCTCTGGGCGGGCTAAGAGCTCTCAGGCGCTTCTGGGCGGGCTAGGCGCTCTCAGGTGCTCCTAGGCGAGCTGCCTAGGCGATGCTGGGCGTGAAAATAATAATAATTTAAAACTCAAATAATTTGAGATTTGAGATTATTACTCTATATTATATATTTTTGTATGGAGATTATGACAATTTAAACTATATTTATTGCTAATTTTATTATATAAATGTTTTAAATATTCATTATTTCACATATATATATGTATTGAATTAATACTGCCTTTAAGTCGCCTAGAAAACGTCTAATTCCGATTAATCCACGTTTAGCCGCCTAGGCGCTCGAAGGTATGTTCACCGTCTAGGGTCGCCTAGCGTTTTTTAGAATCTTGAATTTAACTACTTTGTTGAAGTGATTTTTAACTATAATTTTAAAAATTATAAATTTTAACTACTTTGTTAGAATTAATACCTGTATATAAGTAGAGGTAACTAAAAACATATAACTATAGCTAAAAATTCAAAGATATAGCTGTAACTATTCTGGTAGAAATGTTCACAGAAAAACACGTTTATTTGTCTCATGTCAATCATACATAATTATTTTTCCGATATGTCTTCACTATCGTATAACAAATAGAGTAATTATTGATGCACCTTTTACTAACCGGTACTGATATTTTAGTGATACTATTTGGGTTGTTCTTGTAATGTCCTTTTGTCCCCATGTATTTTAACTAGATCGAGGGATGTATATACCGATTTCAGAGTGGCACTGGATCAATAAACAGTGAAGTAACCATATCTTCCATCAATTTCCCACCATGAGTGAAGCCGTCTCCCCTTTTGAAAAGCAAATCAACGGTCCGGGTTTGGTTAAGAATAATATTAAGCACAGCCCTCGGCACAACAGTGGGTCTTAGAATCTCTTCGTTTATATCCTTCCAAAAATTCACAATTTGCTTGTTAAAGACATCAAATGTTTCTTGCTTTGAGACTCCATATTGCTTCATGTAACAATCAACACTGGAAACAATATGCCCTCTCTCTTTGTCAAACTGCAAAACCAAATATCAAACGTACACTAACTCAAACACGTGTTCAATTTAGAGGTGAATGAATTGTAGCTAAGTCAGAGCGCATTGGATGACATAGTGAGGCATACCTTGTGCCCAGCAATGTCATCTTTGAGCCTAAATATGGTATTTGAAGCTCTGAGAATTCTAGGGTTTTGGTTCACCCACTCAAATGTCTTCTTTGTTACAATGTCTCCCATGCCTAACAGACCCATGATAAAAACCAAGGTGTTACCGATAGAATCGACTGCAACGCTTAGATACTCATCAATCTTTGGGGTGTATGCTTCATGCAACCATGTGGTTTCTGCAAAGTATAACTGAGATTGCATTTTCATCTGCACATCAATTAATTAGCATATGAATTAGTTTTAGATTAGAGCAAGATAATTTACAACATATTATAAGAAGCTTGTTGTAAATCTTAGTTTTCTTGTAAATTTGTATATATACAGTTTGTTTTGCGTAGGGAACTCGATAGGATCTTCCTTGCTTTATCATCTCCTCGTTAATTTCATCTAGAGCATCCAAATATGACTGATAAAATGGTTTGATATAGTCCGGTAGTTGATCCATGCAACTGCCATCCCACCTGAAAATTGTTCAAAATTTAGATATGCGCATATCTCTATTAATTAAAGAAACAGTACTTACGGCAGTTACAAGGTAGAACTTTAAAAAACTCAAAAAATACCCTTTATTTTTTATAACTTTAAACTAATATAAAATAATTAACAAGGGATAAAAGAGTAAAAGTATTGAAAAAAAATTAACAAAACAATTACATTGCTTTAGTTTTATTCTCTTCTTTCCTCCGCACCCATCCGGGTGTGAGTTTCTGCTAGTATATATATTATATAATATATATATATATATATATATATATTTCAATGTGCAGAATAATCATCGAGTCCTGCGTAATTACTTAGTTATTAGAAAGATAAAATGATCAACGTGTTCGTTTCAATCAGACCTTTGAATTGCTTCAGCTAAGACCACGATTTCTTCGTATGTACCATATGCATCATAGATATCATCCAAAACTGTTACGAGCTCAATCAGCTTCGCTACAATGTTTCTACCATACACATACTGTGGTTCCCAACATACTGCTGCTATCCAAAAACTCTCCACCATTCGATCTCTCACAAATGGAAACTTCCTTTCAAAGTCCACTTCCTTGTACCATCTGATTTTATAGGCAATTCAAGAAGGTTAAGTATACCAATATATATCTAGTACTAATTGTTGACTAACTTTTCTCTTTGTAATTCAGTTTGTTAATAAATAAATAAATTTTAAAAAATGCAGACACTTACGGCAAAGTTGGTTGATTACCTTATAAGTTCACTGAGCTCCTTTTTGTGTGAGCACTGAACAAGATTGAAATCTAGCTTTGCAAATTTTAGCAGATCTTTATTACGAGAAGATTGATCTTGGTATGTTGACATGTAACGCGGGGCACCCATCCTCTCTAGAGTTCTTATTATTGGTTGCTCTAGGGCATCAGTAATTTGTGCTTTCCGAGAGCTTGTACTGGTTAAAGTTGCTATAGCCTCGAGATGGGTAGTGGTAAAAACGAGAGCCTCTTCTAGTAATTCTTCTCCATGCACCCTCAGATGTGCTGCTTCATAAAAGCTTAGCATACCAGCAACATCACTAGCTAAGCTTTCCTTGAAGTGGCCACTTGCATCTTTGTACTGGTTGAATATATCTGCTGCATACCAAAAAATGTATTACTGATCGAGTGTGATCGACATATAGCTATGTACGTAGAAGTAGAAGAGTTGTACGTAATGCATGTAGAGCGTACGTACCGCAAGATATATTATATCCATGTTGTCTAAGTAATCGAAAACGAAGAGCAACGTTGTACAAATCACCACCATCATCATCAAGGATCTCATGATTAGTAGCATAAACACGTTCCAGGGCTTGTTCAATTTCTTCTTCGAAATGATAAGCCACACCAAGGCGCTGGACTGCATCAATTAGCCGCAGATGATGTGAAAAACCACTAGCAGCTGCAGAAGTAGTGAATACTTCCCTCCTCACTATAACTTTCAGCTCCTCAACTTGCTCCTGCATGGCTCGTGTTATCTGTGAAATGGAAATATCAAATAATCGATCAGCCATGCAAATTTGTGCGTAACACTATAGCTATATATCATGCACATACATAGATTATATAAAATATTGCACATATCATGAAGCGCACATGTCAGTATATTAATTCACACTTACAGAGTTGTCAGCAGCTTCATAATTTGCGAAGCGATCACCCCAAACGCTAGGTTTAAAGTGTGCTATTGGCCGAAAAATTTCCGACCTGGCTCTGATCTGAGATTCAGCGGATGGAGTCGGCAACATGATGATAGGTCGACGTACGTCACGTACAGGTTTGTTGTTTTCGACCAATTCGAGGCTAGCCTTCGATTCTGTGGAGCACTTTTGCTGCTAGCTGCCGTTACCAGTTTCTATTTATAGCTAGGCCGGACTAGATCGATCGATCGACAAAGTATCGACTAATCAAATGGGACATAAGATAAATTAGTCCACCAGGCAATTAATAGGCATGTACGTGATAAAATTATCGGGTTTCATACTAAAATTAATTGGTAATAGTAGGAGCAGTTCAAATTCGTATAACTCACTGACAAAGCTCCTCATTTCCAATATGGGAGACTTTCTCCATTCATATTCTCTAACACGTCTCCACAAGTGTAGCGACATCTCAAGCCAAATACGTGAATAACACATATGGGTGACGGTGAGTACATGTGGCTCCATCGGCATCACACGAGGGTGAACCTGTTCTGATACCATGATAAAGTAATATGGAGTTCCATACCAAAACCAATTAACAATGGTAGGAGTAATTCAACTCCTTAGAGCATCTCCAACAGCTCTTGTAAAAACACAAGAATTGCTATTTTATTGAAAAAGTACATCTTTTTTGCTCCAACAGCTCTTGTAAACTGTCTTGTATTCTATAGAAAATGGATAAAGAGGAGAGATAATCCATATATTTATAGAAAACTCAAAATTTGTATAACCATCTAAAAATCTCTAAAATTTATTGCTCACCTACACAATTCAACATTCTCTCCTCAAAATATGAACAAAAACACATCAATTTTTTCTCTCTCCTACAATTTATTGACTCGATTTGAGAAATATCCCTATACTCATTAAATTATAGAGATTAGCATTTATTTTTTAAGAATAGAATAGAAGAGCTGTTGGAGTTGACCCCAAACAATTATACAAATTTTGTGTTTTAATCTTGTATAATAGAGATTTTATACAAAAGCTGTTGGAGATGCTCTTATAAGTTATAACCCACTAACAAGGTTCCTCATTTTTAATGTAAGAGACTTTCTCCATTCACATTCTCTCAGTACGTGTACAATGTTGTTTTCGTTGTTATGGTGAGCGCTCAACTTGATCAGAGCATTAACTTGATGGATTGGAGGCTGGGAGTCTCGGGGCAATATATGCTAATTCCTAGACAATTGGTCAATAAGGGTCGGCGCTTGCTAGCTCGCTGTTTTAATTAATTATTTAATTAATTAACTAAGAGAGGTAAAATCGACACTTTTTTTTACGATCTACACTCTTATTCTTCATCTTTTTCACCTAAAAGTGTATTCAAAATACATACAAAAACTAACAAGAGGATGTGGTTTGTAAAAAAGGGGTACCAATTTTACCCCTCTTAATTAATGGAAAACAATTTATTTATTTATTTATATATAGTACTTACCCAGAGAGAGGAGCTCCGCTATAAAATACTTGGTGAAATTTTGATTTTCACAAGATTGACAAAATTTAATGAACATTGAAACCACTCATTATTTAGATTAATATTAGACGATCATGTTTACAAAAATCAGCTCATTCGAAGATTAATTGAATATTTGATCGTCATATTCAACTTTTGATGAATACAGTTCATCCGATTAGACCGATTTAACGTGATAATTAAATGGTCAAATTATCTTTGATTGGGCTAATTTTTTGTAAACATGATCGTCTAATAATCTAAAAAATGAGTGATTTCAATGTTTGAACAATTTTGTCACCCTTGTGAAAATTAAAACTTCGTTCCATATTTTTAAAGTAGAATTCGGTTCTATTTAGGCGCTATATATGTTTTGTTTGGTCTAGCTCGTTTCTGGGCAAACAGCTATTAATTGGTGATCGAAGGCGTTTGCATCCGGACGAAATGGACGATCGACGGATAGATGAGTTCGACATTAATATATAACTACCATTTGAATGTTGACCACCATTCCCACGTCCATGCGATTGACGTAAACCATGTTTTTTTTTTAAATTATCCACTTGCTCTATATAACTAACTTATTTGCCGATCTACCCCACCGGATATCAATTTGGATTTTGATAAAGAAAGAAGGAATTGAAACACCTACAACCCAAGTCTAAGATTGAAGGAATAAAGGGTTTGGTAAAAGTTTGGTGTTCTTCAGGTAGGAGAGGATGACGATTCTTAGTCTTATTACGGTTTGGCATGGATTGTCAGAAACTACATTATTTTTTTCCTAGATCGGGACCTACGTGCAATAACCGAGCCTCCGAGATTGACATACACACTCACTACAAGAAAACAGCACTTAGACCACGGAAACGTAATTGTTCCGTGGTCCAAGTGACACTTGGACGACGGAGAAGTCTTCGTCGTCCAAGTACCACCTGAAGGACGGAGAAGACTCCGAGGTCCAGGTGTCCACCTGGACGACGGAGACGGTATTCTCCGTCGTCCAGGTGATAACCTGGACCTCGGAGTCTTCTCCGTCCTCCAGGTGATCACCTGGAAAACGGACTGACACGCCGTCGTCCGAGTAACTTCCACTTAGACGACGTACCGACACCTCCGTCATCTAAGTGAAGCATTATATAAGCCCGATGCCAAACTCTCTTCAATTCATTCCATCCGATTCTCGATCTCTTCATTCCATTCGAAGAAGAATTTAAGGAGAAGGGAGAAGGAGAAGGAGAAGGAAAAGGGAGAAGGCCGAGAAGGATCAGGATAAGGGATCTCCGCTGACTAGCTAGCTAACTTAATTAACAGATATCGAGAAGGCCAGCAGGTACGTACGCAGTTAAAATTTGCTTAATTAATATATATTTAGTGAAAACGTACGTACATACATGCATGGATGTTAGCTATATATATACAGATTAAATTACGTACGTACGTAATTGATGGATCGATGTAGATCGAGTACGTATAATTAAGCGTAAATTAATGGACTAATATATATATATGTAATAATTAATTAATTATAATATTTTGTAGCAGTATGGACAAGAGTTGGATGAAGTTGAAGAATAGATGTGATGTCCGGTATATGGATGGAATTAGCGAATTTGTGAATTTTGCGATAGAACATGGTCAGGGAAAGAAACGTTTCAGGTGTCCGTGTCAGAAATGTCTTAATTGTCAGTATGCGGAGGTTAATGTTATGGTGCAACACCTGTACGAAAATGGTATGATGTGGAGTTACACTACATGGAGCGAGCATGGTGAAGCAGTAGAGTTCAGCGCAGCAGACTTCAGCTCAGGGTATAGTTACCATGGTGCCTCATCCAGCGGGAGTGGTGCCGGACCCCCAGCTTGCAACCCAACTGCAGATTTGGTCCATGATGCGTTTCCGGGATGTAGTCATGGTGGACACCAACACCAAGACGGAGGTTACAGTACCACTAATGAGCATGATGACACATTCCCCGCTGCTAGCTTGGCCACTGACACCAGTGAGATGGATAAGTACAACCGGATGCTACTTGAAGCGCAGACCCCGGTGTTCCCTGGATGTCGAGAGAATGTGTTGCAATATGTGATGGAGCAAATGAAGATAAAAGTGAAGCACAAAATGTAAGTGAGTGCTTTTGACGAAATTCAGGAGCAAATATGTAAGTTGCTTCCTGATGATCACAATCTTCCTAAATCTCATTATAAGGTTAGAAATATCTTGAGCAGCCTCGGCCTAAAGTACAGGATAATTGACGCATGTCCGAATGATTGTGTGCTATTTTACAAAGAGTATAAAGATTTGGACTATTGTCCCGTATGTGGCCAGTGCAGATTCCAGGTGAGTAGAAAGAGTTCGAAAAAGAGAATTCATGTGAAAGTTGTTCGATATTTTCCCTTGATTCCCAGATTGCAGCGCCTGTACATGTATCTACACACAGCAGAGGCGATGCGATGGTACGCAGAAAAGCGAATAGATGACGATGTCCTGCGACACGCCGTGGATGGGGAGGGTTTCAAACATTTCGACAGAGAATTTTGAGACTTTGCTGCAGAGGTTAGAAATGTTAGACTCGGCCTATCTACAGACGGATTCAATCCTTGGGGAAGTAATAGCTCCGCCGTCAGCACTTGGCCAGTTATTCTGATGCCGTACAACTTGCCTCCGTGGATGTGCATGAACAAGGAATTTAATTTCCTTACTGTACTAATTCCAGGTCTTAAATCTCCAGGGAAGTGCTTAGATGTCTACCTCAGACCTTTAATCGACGAGCTGAAACTGTTGTGGGAAAATGGAGTCCCAACTTATGACAAATTCACTGACACGATGTTCACGATGAGGGCTGCCGTAATGTGGACGATCAGCGATTTTCCAGCGTATGGGATGTTGGCAGCCTGCAGGACAAAAGGATATAATGGATGTCCTATATGTTTGGACGACGTGAACTCTAGTTGGCACGCGGGGAATGTGTGTTACTTGGGTCACCGTAGATGGCTTCCTCATGACCACCCGTGGCGACAGGATGAAGCTCATTTCGACGGGACGGTAGAGAACAATCCTAAACCCCGTAGTTGGTCGGGCGAAGAGATTTTAGAGAGGTTGAGCTATTTTGACTTTGGTGTGTTGAGAAATGACGCGGATGTAAAGAAATGCAATCCAATTCCTCCACATGATCTGAGCTATTGGGATCACAAGAGTATATTCTTTGAACTCCCTTACTGGTCGAAGTTGAAGCTGAGGAACAACTTGGACGCGATGCACATAGAAAATAATGTGTGCGACAACGTGGTGGGAACAATTTTCGATATTAAGTTCAAGACTAAAGATACTCCCAAAGCGCGCAAAGATTTGGAATCAATGAATCTACGTCGTCCCTTGTGGTTGAGGAGGGATAGGAAATGAGTGTACAACAAGATGCCAGCTGCACCTTACACAGTGAAGCCGACGCTTAGACGTTCTGTATTTCACTGGTTTAAGGGCGTTCGTTATCCGGATACGTATGCAGCTACTATAACTGGAGCAGTGGACGAGGTGCAACACAAGTTTGTTGGTCTAAAGACACATGAATATCACGTTATGCTGCAACGTCTGATTCTAGTGGTAATTCGACCATACTTGCCTCGTGACGTCGTAGAACTAATTGTGGCATTGTGCAGGTGGTGGCAGAGGTTATGCGCCAGAGAATTAAAGAAGTCAGATGTGGTGGAATTGCAACAAAAAATTGTGCACATCATTTGCAAACTAGAGAGGATTTTTTCCCCTGCTTTCTTTGACATCATGATTCACCTAATGATCCACCTGCCCGAGCAGGTGCTCATTTCTGGTCCGGTCCAGTACACTTGGATGTATCCTCAAGAAAGGTACGTACAACTAATTAATTTGTTCCACTGGAGATTACTAGGTAGCTATATGTACTTATTCTTATTGTACATTTGATTTTGTAGACAGCTTGGACAGTATAAGTCATTCGTCAAAAACAGGTCGGCCCCGGATGGCTCTATAGTAGAGACATACCTAATGCATGAGTGTGTTACTTACTGCAACAGGTACCTCAAAGATCCACCACCTCTCACTGCCTCCGATCCCAGTGCCCGCATCAATCTTTCTGTCGTCACCAATGTCGTCCGACCGTTTAGAGTAGTATTAAAGGAATCGTTAACACGGGAAGAACTTATTGAGGCACATTGGGTAGTGTTGCGAGACTGTGATGAAGTTGAGCCGTACATAATGCCATACAGGGAGAGGCTTCAAGCGTTAAATCAAAACAAGAGTTCGGCGTGGACTGAGAAAATGGTTAAGAAGAAGTTTCCCGATTATTTCTTCCAATGGGTACGTACGTACGTCTCGGTATTTAATTAGTAATTTATATACGTACATATCGATCATGTTTGGAGAAATTCCAAATTAAACCCTTATATTAATTTGCCCTTTTTCGCAGATGATTGATCTGCAAAAATCTGAAAACCACGGGGGGTGGTGGTCATGGCCAAAGCACTTGCTAGCAGGGAAGCCGGTTAAACACTATATTTATCCCGGATGTTTTGTGAACGGTGTAAAGTTCCATTCATTGGCCCGAGACGAAGGAAGAAGAACACAAAACAGTGGGGTAGTGGTTGGGAAAGACAATGATCTATATTACGGGGCTATTGTATATGTGGTTCAGCTATGTTACGGGAATGATGTCAACGTTTTCCTATTCAAGTGCAGATGGTTCAAGCGTACAAAGGAAGACCTGAGACTATTATCAGTCGATACAAACTCTAGCTGGTATGAGGATGAGCCTTTTGCTCTCGCCACCTTAGTTCGGCAGGTGTTCTATCTCGACGATCCGAAAGCCGGTGAAGGGTGGAAAATAATGAACCATATCTCTCATCGAGGAATATGGAATACAGAGACAATTGAAGGGACACCGGCGACGACTGAAGATGCTGCTGAACCAGAAAGAGACATTCCTGCCTATCATGAGCCTAATATTTCTGTCATCCACTCCGATATAATGGACCTGGTTCAAGATGATGAACGGTTACCCATGCCTGATGGTTGTACAGATCTAACTGAAGATGAGATTATCGATGAGGTAGATGAATAAGACGAGCAGGAAGAGGACGCGGACGAGGACTCAGGTTATTCATCGGACGATGTTGAGTACGATGAGGAGGATGAGCAATCGGATACCGGCGACGAGGATGATGAGGATTATGATGATGACTACTTAACTAAGACGAGAAAAATTAATTGGTAATTAATTTATGTAATTATTGTAATATATAATCGATGCCTCATCGATCAATAATTAATATAAATATTATAAGGAGGAGAATGTATATATATATGTACGTACGTATATCTTCGACTTTGTGTACTTAATTAATTAATTACACGTACGCGTCCATGCTCGATCAGATATATCAGATCGACCGACGTACGTAAACTAAATTAAATTAATTAATTAATCCGAATTATATATCCTGGACAACGGAGAAATTAATTGCAGGTTGTCGCCTTTGGGTATTTTGGCTATCTCCCTAAATCCTCGACCCTAAATCTAGCAAATCGGCGTGGATCGATCGATCATTTATTTAATTTTTTTTTTCATTCAAAATAATTGAACGGACACACAAATGACCCTGGACGACCTAAACCCTAAACCCTAAGGGCCTAACCCCTGAATTCAGGGTTTTTACACCTGGACGACGGAGATGTTAATTCTCCGTCGTCCAGGTACACACTAGGACGACGGATATGGTCATTCTCCGTCGTCCAAGTGAACAAACCCTAAACCCTAAACAGTAAGGCCCTAACCCCTGAATTCAGGGTCTATACACCTGGACGATGGATATGAGCTTTTCAGTCGTCCAGGTTAGCACCTGGACGACGGATAACTTCATATCCGTCGTCCAGGTGATTACCTGGACGACGGAAAAGCTTATATCCGTCGTCCAGGTGCAGATATCGTAATTTTTTCTAAGACAACGACCATCTAGACCTTCTTCCAATGCATATTCTTTTCGTCAAGATTTTAGAGTAAACAATTCTTGGTGTGTGAGCTTCGACGGTTCGAAAATCGGAGTTGCGAAATGCCTTGTATCCACGTTTCCGGTTTGTGATATTCTCGGTTTTGCAGTTGACTGTGCCGATGAAACCATTCCCGAACTTATTATTTTATGGTCCTTTGAAGACAATTATATATTATGTTACGACGAACATATCCAACGGTTGTTTTGTCCAAATTCAATTTCGTTAATACTCTGCTGCAAATGAGCCTCTACTCATGAACACTTAAGTCGTAAGGATTAGTCGATACTTAACAACTTTCAAAACGAAAAATTATTCGTCGGTTCTAATTTAACTGTTCATATATACGATGCGTTCATCGATATTGGATGACTATTTCACTCGAATGACAGATCGTTAAATTCCTAGCGAATTAATTTACAAATTTTTTTTAACGTAAATTGAACCTGGACAAGATCCGTCGTCCAGGTTCAATTTACCATGGCGGTTCGATTTTTTTTTAATTTTTTTTTCAATGAATATTTAACTTGGACGACGGAGAACGTCATTCTCCGTCGTCCAAGTCGAAAATCATGGCGGTTCGATTTACCGCCTCAATTTTCGGCGCCGCTTGAAATTTCACTTAGACGACGGAGAATCAATTCTCCGTCGTCTAAGTCTAAATTTATGGTGGGTGAAACGTCCCGCCCATTAATTACGCGCCGCTTCGAAATTTTTTAACTCTTCACTTAGACGACGGAAATTAGTGCTCCGTCGTCTAAGTGAAACACTATATATAGGACTGTTCACCCCCTCCTTTTCTCATTCCATCTCCAAACCTCTCCTCCTCTCCTCCCCTCTCCTCTCCTCCGGCGATCCTCCTCCGGCGACGCTCCGACGACCAAATTTCCGGCGTGGTTCCCCCTCTTCGACGACTCTAGTCTTTCGATATTCCGGCGAAATTCCGACGAGGTAATAATTCTATTTTTTAACTCTTTAACATTTATTTATTTAATTAATTATTTAATTTCTAAATAGTTTTAATTTATTATTTTTAAATAATAAATAGTTGTAATTATAATAATTATTTTGTGGTTATTATTATTATTTAGTAATCATTATTAGTTGTTAATTATTTGGTAATGAATAATTATTAGTTAAAATTAAATAATAGTAATAATAATTGTTAATAATAATTAATTATATTGGTAAATGAATAATTATTATTAAATGCATGATAAATAATAATTCATTATTGTCATTATTTATTGTTTTAATTAATTGATAATTACGTGTATTTTCTAGTAAATTGCATGTACGTCTTCGATTTAAATTTAGTACATATGCTTGGTTTATTAAGTCGCACTCTTTGGAATAGATGGCGCCTCTTTTCCTAGCTTATCTCCTTAACCCCTCGTGATGTGTGGATTTCATCACCACACACCATAACCTAAGTGAAGTTATGGACACGAGGTTGATGGCGGAGTTTACAAAGGACTTGAGGGAGTGTAAATTTTTGAAAAATTGGCCGAATGTCGGACATGGTGTCTAGAAACAGGTTATGACTGGTGACAGGTTTTGGATCTAAGAAAGACGACACCAATATGTGTTTTGTCGAAATTAGTCCTGCCTCTTGCGTTATCTCTATCCCTAACTGGCCATGTTTTTCGATTTAACCAAGGCTGATTAATTGAAAATTTACACTTTATCGCGCGGGTCGCACGTCCATTGAACGACCGAAAAAGCCAAGCTAATGTACTCTATTTAAATCTTAACCGTACTTAATTAGCATAAATTTTTTAGTTGTAATTATTATGGTAAGTAGGTATTTTAACAACGTACTCCTAGGTTTAAATGGCTCCATCCGGCAAGAAGAAAGCCCAACAGGAGGCAGAAGATGCCATGCTCGGCCGCTTGGCGGACCAAGTCGGTTAGGAATTACCGGAGGGCAACGACGCCCTCAATTCGGACCCTTCATCTGGTCCGTCGCAAGCGCCTTATGGTGAAATTCCCGCTCCCCCATTCATCTCGAGCGGTGATGACGTCGACCCCTTTTCATCTCCGGCGCCCGGTACCTATTCAACGTCAAGTACTCAGGCGTCCTCGACCGCCGAATATATCATGTTCAGCGCCCGGCGTAGGCAAAGGAGGGCCCCCACTAACCCGGAACCGAAAAGGACTCGCGGTCTCGTTAAAGGGGGCAAAGCGGAGAAAATTTGCAAGGCGACCGGGAAAAAGATCGACTTGCCCTACGACGAATTCACCAGTGGCCCTCCCACAGCTAAGCTAGCAAGTCTCTCGGCGCATAGCATATGGTCAATCGTTCGTAGCCGGGTTCGTCTCACTGCCCCTACTTGGAGGGAGGTGCCGAATGATGAAAAGGCGAAAGTCTTTAAAGAACTTTCGGTACGTAATACGTCCAATTTAGTTATTATTATTTTATTTTGTTAATATTAGTTATATTTTCATAATATATACGATTATAATTTTCTATGTATTTCTGATAGGAACAATTTGCGGTGGATCCGACACCGGCCATGTTGAGGCATATCAACCAAACCGCCAACTCCATCTACAAAGATTGGAAGTACAGGCTCCATCAGTACTTCCAAACTCACGGTCTCGCGCCTCCCCCCGTAGAGCTTCTTGGGGATAGAGAAGATGAGTGGCAGTGGTTGTGTAACCACTTTGCCGATGAAGAATTTAAGGTGTTAATTTAATTTTTTTATTTCAATTAAGATAATTGAATTATTTAAATTTTAGTTACTTATTAATTTTTTAATAATTTAATTATGTTGTGTAACAGAAATTCTCCGGTGTCAACAAAGCCAACCGGGGGAAGAAGGACAGACACCATACTACCGGTGCCAAGCAGTTCATTCAAATAGCCAAGGAGCACAAGGATAAGGGCTCCAAACACCCTTATCTTGATGCAAGCATAAGCGCGTACGTGACGCCTGGGCTCGATAATGAAGCGAGTCAATGCGGCGTAAGTGATATATATATATATGTAATTAATTATAGTAATTATTATTTAAATATTATTTCATTATAATAAATTAATTATTCTTTTGAAGGCAAGGGTGATAGAGCGTGCGCAGGAAGAGTTGGCTAACACTCAGCTTGCGTTCCCAGATGTGCCGCCGGAAGACCTGCCTCCTCTATCCTTAGAGAGCCAAATTGCAATCGCGGATGAGGTCTACGGTCGTAGAGCTGGCAAGGAGGTTAGGCACTTCGGGCCTAGGGTGGTACGAGATTTGTCGACGACCTCCGACTCATCATCTACGGGAGGTTCGGGCCAGCGGAGAAGGACTCAGGCTGCGGCCGTCGAAGCAGCCATTCAAGAGGCTCGACTGGCACGAGAGGAGAATCGACTGGCACGAGAGGAGAATCGACTGGCACGAGAGGAGAATCGATCCATAAGGCAAAGACTTGACGAGCAACAAGCACAAATAGCCCAACTCATCGCCCTCATGCAACAAGATCGACGTGAATGTCAACCTCCTCCGAACCCATACCGCGACGACGACGACCCGGCTGGAGGCGGGGGACGCGGCGGCGCATCTGCTCCTCCAGTGTTTTAGCTAGCTAGTTAATTATCGCATTTCTTTATTTCCGAATTCCGAACAATATTATATAATTTTTATGGGTTTTTTGGATGTGTATGTACAAATTAATTAATTATTTAATACATTAATTAATATTAAAAATTTAGTTTATTTAATTAATTTGGACTATTTTTCATTATTTAAATTAAATTAATAATATTTATTTACAATTTATTTTATAAAAAAAATTAAATAGGCACTTGGACGACGGAGATTATGTTCTCCGTCGTCCAGGTGCCCAAACCCTAAACCCTAAACCCTAACCCCTAAACCCCAACCCCTAACCCCTAAACCCTAAACCCTGCCATTCTCCGTGGCCCAGGTGTTCACCTGGACGACGGAGAATTAGTTCTCCGTCGTCCAAGTGAACACCTGGGCCACGGAGATTGTTAGCTTCTCCGTGGCCCATGTATGCACCTGGACGACGGAGAACTAATTCTCCGCCGTCCAGGTGAACACCTGGACGACGAAGAATTAGTTCTTCGTCGTCCAGGTGCATACATGGGCCACGGAGATTGTCCGCGGTCCAAGTGAACTTGGACGACCGAGAACTAATTCTCCGTCGTCCAGGTGCTTGGACGACAACACTTGGAGCACGGACCTTGGACGACGGAGATTCCGTCGTCTAAGTACTTAGACGACGGAAAACTGCACCTAGACGACGGAAATGGTCCGTGGTCTAGGTGCAGTTTTCTTGTAGTGACTACTCATAGGCAAGTGTAGAAAAGCCTACATTTTCACGTCGTGTGAGAATGAAGTTTAAGGTAATTACATGCATGCATGCATGCTTAATTGGTTAGGGTTGGGATTAAAAAATGAAAAATTGACCCGTTTGTTCTGAAATGCGAACTGAAATCCGAATTGAACCGAGTTGAACGGTTTAGGCTTGCTAGAATACTGAAACCGAAATGAACCTGAACCGATTACTATTTTCAGTACGGGTTCGGTTACAAGGTAAACCCAAACTGAAATGGTACCGAATAGCAACTACCACGTATACATGATGTCTAGTGTTGTTGTTGTTGCCTTGTCGATTTTGGTTAGAGATCGAAAGCTGTAGCTGGGTTTGGTTTTGAACCATGAAAAAAATCGATGTAAGTACCTAGATTCATATGGTCGTGGAATGATCTATGTAATGGAATGGAATGATGAATGATCTGTGTAATAGAATTTTGGTTTAGGTATATATGAGTTCATATGGTTTACTGGTCAATATAATGATTCTAATATAGGAATTTTAGTTTAGATATCCATATATTGGGTTCTAATATAATGATTATGTGTATAGAGTTTATATTGATAAAATGAATGATGAAGCATAAGTAACTGTAACATGAGTATGTAATATTGTAAAAGATGATGAAGCTTACATAAAGAGATGCATTAGTAATCTGTGTGTTTGTTTCGGTGCTTGAATTCACGATTTTGCATGGTGATTATGATGTACAGATATAGTATGTCTCTGAGTGTATAATGATTATTGATTAGCATCTATTGTTTTCCCCATTTTAAGAAGAGCAAAAAGAAGAAGAACAAGATAGTAACTCAAACGGGCAATGACTCAATTTCATGTGTCGCTACGTCATCCATTGGGACTACTCCAATTCAGCTGGCTGAAGTTGAGGTTGTTGATTATACTGTGAGTACAGATCTTGTCTCCTCATGATGAGCTTGTATAGGAGTATGTGCTGCCGAAAGATGTGGCAGCTGCAAATTAGCAACTATGTCAATCTCAAAGCACCCTAGTAGTGGTACAACCAATAGTGGCAACAGAGCTAATATCATCAATCGCTAGAATCACTTTGTCTCCTCCACCAATGTGGTAGTCCCTACTCATGAAGTTGATAAGTACCTTGAAGATTCTGTGGAGATAAGCACTGATGAAAAATATCTAATTCTGAATTGGTGGAAGCTGAATGTCGTGAAGTACCCGGTGTTTGCAAGAATTGTCGAGGATGTGATGGCTATACAGGTGAGCACGGTAGCCTCAGAGAGTGCTTTTAGCACTAGTTGGAGGGTAGTAAAGAACTTTCAGAGTTCTTTGACTCCAAAATCAGTGGAAGCTTTGGTTTGTTTTCAAAGTTGGCTAAGGGACAATGATGTTTCCTTAATCGAGGATGTTCCTAACATCAAAGTTATTGAGCTTTACGAGCAAGTTGAAAGAGGTATGACTCCTATAATATATGGATTTTTGTTGTTCATTTTGGTTCTTGCTGTTTGTTTTGGCTCAAGTTGCTTGTTTTGGCTCTTAATGTTAGTTTTGTAGTTGCTATTTGTTGTAGTATTATGTAACTTTGTGCATTTTTGTCAATTCATAGAGCATGCAAGTTCATTGGAGAGTACCACACAGACCGTGGAAGTGAGTGGAGATGAATCAGTTGATGACAATGATGATGAAGAAGAAGAGAGTGATAATGAAGATGGAGACAATTCTGGGGAAGGTTCAGATTCAGGCTGAATGTTATTTCACTTGTTTGTTTGTTAAATTTTATCGCTGCTCGGGACATTTGGGACTGTAATAGACTAATGAGTAGCTGATTTGTTGTGTTGAACACTAAAACTGTTTGGGACTTGACACTTAGACACCATTTTCACCATTTTAGGACTGTAATATGTCTAGTCAGATTAGACACTAAAACTGAATTGTTGTTTTTAAGTTTTTCGGTTTTAGGTTTTCACTTCTTAGAGATAATTTAGTTCATTTCAGTTATTGTACCAATTGCTTAAATGTACTATCTTATATAGTTGATTTCAGATATTGTGAGTTGACAGGGATATGAAATTTAGTTGTTTTCAAAAGAAAAAAATATATATGTTTTCGAAAAAGTAGCAGTTGGTACTGAAATGAACCGAACCAAACCGAACTCATTCGGATCGGGCCCATTTGGTTTGGATGACCCAAAAGTGTAATACCATACCGAATTCGTACCGAATACTATTTCGGGTTTAAATTCGGATCTGACCCAAAACCGAACCGATCCCACCCCTAAATTCGCAGAAGTAGCTGATTAACTGATGTATGAGACACAAACGAAAAGGGGAGGAGGGAAGAATAAACTGTGTCAAACTGAATGATTTGGTCGAAATGAATCAATCCATAGATGGCTATAACCAAACCCAGTTTGAATCCAGACATAATGAACTAGAATATATATTTTTACCATCTTGCATAATGATGCCCTACCAAGCCTCTAACAATGTAGAGCTGAAATTATTGAGCGAATCCAGATTGCATATCCTTGAAGATGATTCGGGTAGAATACGTTCAGTGAAAAAACCAGGCTGCTTTGGCCAAGGCAGCACAACCTCACTCCCCAACATTAGAACTACAGATGCCATGCTTGGTCTATCTTCAGGTACTTGTAGCACACACAACAGACCCACATGAAGGCACCTTAACATTTCCGATATGATTCCCGAGTCTCGTAGCATCTTATCGATGAGTTCCAGTGGTTTGTTTTGAGTCCATAATGTCCATGCCTAAAAAAAAAAGTTGCAATTGAAGCATATTAACAGTTTCTGTTCCTCGATATATATATAAATGGAAATATTAACAGTTTAGCATGCCCTTTCAAGTTTTTATTCCGCACCATCAAAGTAAATAATACTTACATGTACAAGAAGGTTTAACTCGTGATCTGGATGCCAAAATCCCCTGTTCTTCTCCCTACTCAGTAACTCTATCAGCACAACTCCAAAACTAAATACATCAGATTTTGTCGAAAAGATTCCATCTACTGCATATTCAGGAGCCAAATAACCACTGCAAAGAAATTTTCCGGCAAAAGAAGTTCAAACACAGCAAAAGGTGAGTAGGTGACATGTACCACATGAAATAAGCATTCATAAACTACTTAAATGTAGTACTTACTATGTTCCAGCCACATTGTTTGTATTGCCTTGACTTCGATCAAAGCTTAATGTTTTAGCCAGGCCGAAGTCTGAAATCTTTGGATTCATGTATCCATCAAGCAAAATATTGCTAGGTTTTTGATCTCTCTGTATAATCCTTAATCTCGAATCTGAAGATAAAGAAGCCCACGGGCCGTTCCTTCAATAATGTTGTAGCAGGTAGGCCAGTCAAGCAACTTTTGTCTGTCCTGGTCTGAACAATTCTTTAGCATATTAGAGCACCCGCATGGGTAAAATCGAATAGGAGGAGCAATTTGAGGAGGAGCAGGCACTGTTTGAGGTGGAGCAGTCACTGTTCATCGAATAGGAGGTGCAGTTTCTGTTTTTCGCGCAGCGGTGTCAAAAAATAGCACGTGCTATTACTGTTCATAAATTAATTTTTTTTTTTTTAAAAAACTAATTTTTTTTTACTCCAATAAGACAACACATATTTGTCAATTTCATCGTTACGCGATTAGTGATAATGACCAATTTTTCATTTCATACAAGCTTTTAAAATCGACTATTTTTCATAAATAAATTTGACTACACTTTCTTCGTGAGAGTTGTAGAGTATTTCATTCCGATCTCACAGAAATTTTCACATAATTTTTCGGACACTCGAACTATTAATTATGAATTTCAGATGTATTAGTCAATTTTAATTTTAAACAAAAAAAATATAGTTGATTTAATCTGGACCGTCCGATTAGATTTTTTGATTTGAAATGGACGGTCCAGATCAATCTGACTGTTATTTTTTTTTACCCGGGCTGCCACGTGTCAGCTTCCTATTGGTCCGTCAAATTTTTTTTTTACTTTTTACTGGCGCGTGGATTACACGCGCCAAGGTGAAAAAAAATTAACCCGTGCTGATGTCACCCACGCGCGTGGATGACGTAAGCCTGCTCGAGCAACAGAACGAGCAGCAGCTGCTCGTGCAGCTGCTCGTCCTCGTCGTCAACGGGCGGTCGCCGTCTCCTTCTCTCCCCGGTGCACGTCTTCTTTGGGCTTGCTCGTGCTGCCGGTGCCGGAGCCCGCCGAAATCGAGCTGCTCGAGCTGCTCGACATAAATTTTATAAAAAAATAAAAATTAGAGGACGAGTTCTAGGGAACTCGAATATTAAAAATCATTGAAAAAAAAAACATAAAATTCACGAATAATTCGGCCATGTTAAAAAACGCGTTTTTTTCCGAATCTTTCGAATAATTCTAAAAACGAACATTTTTTCCAGCCAGTGGAAGTTTTGAACTGAAACTTTAGAGTTAGACTATCTAGAGCAGTTGTAGTTGAGGTTCTTAGGAAGAAGAACGCGGAGGAGCACAAATAGATGGTTTTGATGGCTTGCATCAATTTCTGATGAGAATGTAATTTCCTCGCTGAAATTAGGAAATTCATAGTATATGCAGGGGGAGAAAGTGGGACATGTAGACACGAAATTAGCAAGCTAGCTTGCTCCGTAATTATCTCTAGATGTATTTGTGTTCTTCATACTGATGGGAGTATGTACAAGCTGCAAATTATTAATTTTCTCAAAAACAGAAGATGTTTCTACTATAGTCAGATTACTAAACTATTATACAGTTGGTTTAGTCTCTGATTCACACTTTTCAGATTTGACAAAAAACAGATATGAAGTATTTTAAGAGAGTGAAGTTTCTTTAGTAGCACCGATAAGTAAGAAGCTCATAAACTAATAGTCATGTTCTCCACAAGGGAAGACTTGATGGAAACGATCAGTTGATTCTAAACTCTAAAGAAGACTAAAAATACCAGAAATTATATTGCTGAGATGCCTTACGTTTGTCATCTGAATTTCAAAGAAAGCTCATAATGACAAGGACCTCCAAGCTGAAAAGCTTCACTTGTTTTCCTGCAAATATCAGTAAGGTCAACTTGTCCTCTCCAACCTAAAAGAGTTGTATAACAGATCAAATAGTTCATGTTATTCAAGTTGCACTTTACAAGACTAAGTAAGCAGAACAACTACATCTCAAAAAGAACAAATCTTCTGAAACATTACATCTATAGCAGACAGATACATAACAGTGAAAAAGGAAGGGGCCGGGGGAGGGGGGTGAATAGGCCTTTTTACCACTTTTTTACTTAACTTGTTCTCGAGGATATATCATAATTGCAACCTATCCCGAAATGCGGGATACGAGTGATGAAATGTAAAAGCAGTAAGTAATGAATAACACAAGGATATTTTTGTTAACGCAGAAATCTTACAACCAGGATTAAAACTGCATGCCTCTAACTTTTGAGGAACAAACCTTTCCATTATCAAGTAATACACACAATTACAAGATTCTTGTACTCTGGGGATACATAGCCTGTATGCTATCCTAACTAGTCTGACTACCAGTTCTAAACAGAGCTACACTACTTGACTTATGTGTTTACACTTTGGAAAATATCTAAAAGCATCAACTCAGATCTTAACTACTCGTCAGTTAAATCTTCTTGATCTACTTCTTCGGGTTGAGCATCTCCATACATATCTCAATGGAATGCACTTATGCAATGATGCATATGGGTTTTGAAAAACAGTTTTTATGAATGTGAATCCATGACTTATATGCACAACAAAGAGCAACACAAGACACAGAAGGGGAAGAGAAGAGAAGAGAGAAACTACACAGTTTATGTGCTCTTAAAGAATCACCAAAAAAGAGTATCTCTCAAAAATAGTTTTTCACTCAACCAAGGAGTCAAAACTGCTTTAGACTCCCGTATATAGACAAGATAAATCATAAGCATTTGACAGCAAGGAAGCACGTGCTAAACATCTCAAAAGCTACCCTATAGCAGTCTTAAAACAGTCACTGAATTGACAAATCAGTTTGTTCATAGTTTACTAGATAAAAGCATGCTTAAGAGACAACATGTAATGTCAAATCTAGAGTTTCTATTTTAGGCAAAGAGTGTTTAGGAGGGAAAAGCTTTTCCAACTTTATACCAGAAATGGCTAAAACCAGTTTTAGCAAGAGGCACGTTCTGTTTATAGAGACAGACTTTTGGGAAGGCAAAAATCAGTCCCAGCTGTAAAGCAACACATATATTCAGCACACACAAACCAAGGAATCACATGTGAACCTAAAAACAACATTAACCAAAAGTTCTTCCATAATTCAAACACATATTTTGCAAGGTCAACTACCGTACAACAAAGCACATGTATTCTGAATAAAGGATAACCTAAGCTGCAAAAACTCACATGTATTCTGAATCAAAGATAACCTAAGCTACAGAATGTCATATATGAACACGTTCCAGAATATCAGCAGAATAGCAGGGATGTATCTCTAGTGTGCTATCCTAAATGAAAAATCATGTTATGCATATGAATGATCAACCTGTTTGTCCATGAGATAGATAGGTAATGCCAACATCTTCAATCTCTTCATTGATGTTCCTTCAATCTATTGTATTTTGTCCAGTACAAGGGATAGCCAACCTAAGTATGCCTTCAATCTCCCCCTTTGACATTCCTTGACAAAACACAATCTTCACAGAGTGCCTGCATAAAAATATTTTAACAAAAACAATATATGCAGCAGCATAAAGTATCCATAGTACTTAAACCAATTAGTTCAGTACTCCCCCTGACTGGTTTACCATGATAGGAACACAAGTACCTATCCCAGCCAGGTAGTTCTCCTCATAAGAACCTCCTATCCCAACGAGTTAGTTCTCCCCTTTTTGTCTAGGAAAGACAAAGAGTCAAACCACAGTGAACATAAGAAAAACCACAGTTAAAGTTATCATTGTTCAAGGACAGATCACAAAACCAAAACCAAAACCAAAACCAAAACCAAGATGTCCAAAGAAAACAGAAACACAACCATAGGATCAAAAACTAGAAAGATTATCAAAAGTTAGAGAGAGAACAACTGCTTAAACGACATCACCCAAAGCTTCATCATCCTCAGCACCAATCTCCCCCAGGTGGATGGTTGCACCAGAGTCCAAAGGAGAAGAACCGGCAGTGCTGTCCTTAGGAGGGGAGGAGACAGTGGACTCCTGAACAGGGACAGAACCTGCCTGACTGGAGATGAGAACAGAGATTTCATCCTTAAATTTCTCAAACTGCTCCACTAGGTGCTCCTTGAGGTCCTTGACGGCTGAGGTCACCATTGTCTGTACGGCTGCCTTCAAGAACTGCTGGTCCATAGGCTCTACATACTCATTTGGTTGATGTGCAGACTTGTTGATTGTGAGAGTGTACATCAGACAGACTTCCAGACATCACCCTCCAAAAGGGGAACCCTGGCATCACCGCAAAGCTTGGTGATGAGGCACGGAAACACCAAAGCCTTAGCAAATGAGCTGCGGTGGCTCACACCAGCGGTTCTGATAGCTTGGAACATGAAGTACTCCGCAGGGATGACTGGGTGCGAAGCGGATCGTGACTCAGGTAAGCCATTAGTACAGCTTGCTTATGGGGAATCTTGCTTGTCTGTGAGGCAGGATGAAACAGTGTGCGGACCAAGGATCCCAAAGCTTTGAACCATTCCGACATATATCGATTGGAGAGGAATGTCCCGAGCACTGGTTCCAGAGGAGGAGAGGAGTATAGTCAAGGAGCTAAGTCTTGAATCGTAAGAGAGGATGAATACTCAGTATAGCTTTGCAGAACACCATCAGGTGAGAGTGGGAGAGACAGGGCACGACGTATCCCAGAAGGAGAGAAGTTGACATCGACACCTCGCACAGTAACACAAACTTGTTGCTTGGACCGAAGGCGTACTTCAGCAGAGACCATCTCAGGGAAATTTGCATAGAACTCTTGTACCAGGGTACGATTGTACCTTGGTAGGGAGCTTAATTTCATCACCCATCCCAGACGGGAGACCAGGGAGAGTAAGGCAGGGTGCAAAGAAGGGAAATCAATGGGTCATTCAGCAACAATTGGTCTATTTGCAGTGATGTAACCAAAGATACTGTAGGCATCGGAGGAGACAAAATGAGACCGAGGGGGGAACAATGGAGAATCACATGGTCGAGGCTTCAAAGGAGCTTTTGATTTTGACTTGGTGGCTACAGATTTAACTTTGGAAGAGAGAGGAGCAGGAGCAGCTGATACCCTAGCTTTAGCACGAGTGACCCGTTTCACTTTGGGTTCAGAGGAGGCTGGAGAAGACCCGAAAGAGCAAACAGTAGTCATCACAGTATGCTTGCGTTTCCCAACGGAAGGACCCGAGCAGAGGTGATGGGAAGCAGCAGCAGCAAGGGACACAGTGGGAGGTGCAACAATAGGGGATGCTGGTGAAGGAGAATCAGCAATGGGAGAAGCCGGTGGACGAGAGGGTAGATCTGGATCTATAGTGGCTTGAGGCGGAGATGGTGGTATAGGTGGTACCGCTGAATCGGATGGCACAGACATGGGTTCTCTCGCTTTCTTGCTCGAAACTTGAGGAGCTCGTCGGTGGCGCTGATAGGTGGTGGTCACAGCAGGTGGTACTGGAGAAGGCTTTTTATGAGCAGTAACAGAGCTCGGTGGTGTTGTCCGAGAAGGAGGAGGAAGAAGAAGGATCACCTCTTCAGGAATGAATGGATCAAGGTTGGCCATGAGGAGGTTGAGGGTTTGATGGAGAAGGTGTTCTTCTTACCGTTTATGATCCGTACCATTTAGTAGAGATAAATAAGAAGGGAAACGAAAGAGAAATATAAGGGAAACGGACCAGAGAGAGACAATGGGGCAGCAGAATCGAGACACCTTCCACTCAAGAGTTCTTGAACTAAGAGGTTTCTCCTCTTAAACACACAATCTCCACTTTTCAAACTTCCTGCCTAGTCATGTCAGTAATAAAGAGCAAAAATAACATATCCCTAGAAAGGGCATACATGCATCCAAGAAAGATTCCTCAAAGACAAACAGCAAGACCACCATGCATGTGTACTTCTAATATCCACTGGGATATTTGGGATACCCTGAATAATAGAAGGTACTAATGTACCTACCAATACATTAAAAACTCCCCCTCACGTGGTGCATAAGAAAACACAAAGAGTTTGATTTCAGAAAGATTTTTCAACTTGTCAGCATGAACCCTGGGATGGAAACAGCTAGTGAAATCCCAGACATCAGAAAAATTTAAGCAAGACTCACAAAAACGTGACACCTAATTTTCATATGTTTTGATGGCTCAAATTTTTTCACATGAGTATATGACTACACAGTAATATTAATGTTATGTTCTTAAAAATCATTCCTTGAAACCATAAGAAGTGTGTGTGTGTGTGTGTGTGTGTGTGTGTGTGTGTGTGTGTGTGTGTGTGTGTGTGTGTGTGTGTGTGTGTGTGTGTGTGTGTGTGTGTGTGTGTGTGTGTGTGTGTGTGTGAAAAGTTTCATCTAAGGAAGTACAAGTTTGGAGCATCAAATGAAATGAGGACATCAAGAGTAACCATGTGACTTTGTCACAACCTTTTTCAGAGTTCTGGAATTTTAGTATATCAAGGACTTTTGTCCCAACATGGCCTTTGGCCGTTCTCACTTAAGTTCAAGGCATTTTTGCCATCATTTTTAAATTTGGCCAAGAGCCCATCTGAGAAATACGTCCTCATAGATCCGTGTAGCAAAGTAGTTATCATTATGTCCTGAGCGCAATGCTCGAAAGAATAATATGTGTTCTTTACGGTTCCGTCGTCTAAGTATACTTCAGACGTCGTTAATAATTTGTGTCGTCTAAAGAAATTTTCCGTCGTCTAAGGGTGAATGAGACGACAAAAATACGTTTCCGTCGTCCAAGTGGACAATGAGACGATGGACCGACACGTCGTCGTCTATGTGGCCACTTAGACGACGACGTGTCGGTCCGTCATCTCTGTGGCCACTTGGACGACGGAAAATACCTTAGTCCATCATCTAAGTGGTCACTTAGATGATGCATCGACGCTGCGTCGTCTAAGTGATGCATTATATATTATCCATGCCAGACTCTCTTCCTCTCCACTCGCTCACTTGTCTCATTTTCATCCTCATCTGATCCTCATGTCATTCTCTCTCGATCAGACTCTCCTCACACGTACAACTAGCTAGCTAGCTAGCTATCACTATATATATATATATATAAATCTCCGGCTCCGACCATCGATTCGCCATATATCAGAGAACGCTAGGTACATACGTACGTAGTTAATTTCTGATAATCTTAACGTATATATATTTAATTAATTATACGTTTGATTGATTGCATTGTTAATAATTAATTAGTACGTCCATATATAATTATATATAATATATTAAGTTAGGAAATAATTAATTGATTTCATTGTTAGTACGTCTAATGTTTAAAATGAAGTTAGGTAATTGATTGATATATATATTAGTTAATTAATTAACAAGTACGTATATATACATGGATGTTTAAAAATTTGGTTAATATTTAGTTAAAACATACTGCATGCTAGATATATTAAAGTAATTGATGTATAGTATATTCACCATTAATTAATAAAGGTAATTAATAAATATTTTTCTTAATTGTACGTTAATAATTAAGGTATTTGAAAATTTGTATATATAATAGTTTAATAATTACTTGAAAATCTGTATATATAATAATTGACTAATTAATATGATAATTATTAAATTTTGTAGAAGTATGGACAAGGGTTGGATGAAGTTGCGGAATAGAAGCAATGTCCTGTATATGGATGGAATTAGAGAATTTGTGAATTTTGCGATAGAATATAGTCAGGGAAAGAAGCGTTTCAGGTGTCCGTGTAAAAAATTTCTTAACTATCAGTATGTGGAGGTTAATGTTATAATACAACACCTGTACGAAAATGGTATGATGAGGAGTTACACTACGTGGAGCGAGCATGGTGAAGCAGTAGACTTCAGCTCAGCAGAATTCAGCTAAGGGTACAGTTACCATGGTGCCTCATCTAGCGGCAGTGGTGCCGGCCCCCCTGCTTGGAACCCAACTGCAGATTTGGTTCATGATACGTTTCCGGGATTTAGTCATGGTGGACACCAACATCAAGAGGGAGGTTACAGTACAACTCATGGGCATGATGATACATTCCCCGCTGCTAGCTTGGCCACTGACACTAGTGAGATGGATAAGTACAACACGATGCTACTTGAAGCCAAGACCCCGGTGTACCCTGGATGTCGAGAGAATGTGTTGCAATATGTGATGTAGCAAATGCAGATAAAAGTGAAGCACAAAATGTTAGTCAGTACTTTTGACAATATTCAGGAGCAAATATATAAGTTACTTCCTGATGATCACAATCTTCCTAAATCTCATTATAGGGTTAGAAATATCTTGAGCAACCTCGGCCTAAAGTACAAGATAATTGACGCCTGTCCAAATGATTGTGTGCTGTTTTACAAAGAGTATAAAAATTTGGACTATTGTCCCGTATGTGGCCAATGCAGATATGTGCTGAATAGAAATAGTTCGAAAAAGAAAATTCATGTGAAGGTTCTTCGATAATTTCCATTGATTTCCACATTGTAGCGTTTGTACATGTCTCTATACAAAGCAAAGGCGATGCGATGGTATGCAGAAAAGCGAATAGATGACGATGTGTTGAGACACGCCGCAGATGGGAGGCTTTCAAACATTTCGACAGCGAATTTGGAGACTTTACCGCAGAGGTTCGAAATGTTAGATTCGGACTATCTACAAACGGATTCAATCCTTGGGGTAGTAATAGCTCTGCCGTCAGCACTTGGACAGTGATTCTGATGCCGTACAACTTGCCTCCGTGGATATGCATGAACAAAGAATTTAATTTCCTTACTCTACTAATTCCAGGTCCTAAATCTCCGGGGAAGTGCTTAGATGTCTACCTCAGATCCTTCATCGACGAGCTGAAACTGTTTGGGAAAATGGAGTCTCAACTTATGATAAATTCACTGACACGATGTTCATGATGAGAGCAGCCGTAATGTGGACGATCAGCGATTTTCCAGCGTATGGGATGTTGGTAGCCTACAGGACGAAAGGATATAATAGATGTCCTATATGTTTGGACGATGTGAACTCTAGTTGGCACGCGGGGAAGGTGTGCTACTTGGGTAACCGTATATGGCTTCCTTACGACCACCCATGGCGACAAGATGAAGCTCATTTCGGCGGGATAGTAGAGAATAATCCTAAACCCTGTAGTTGGTTTGGCGAAGAGATTTTAGAGAGGTTGAGCTATTTCGACTTTGGTGTGTTGACCAATGACAATGATGTACAGAAATACAATCTAATACCTCCACATGATCTCAGTTATTGGCATCACAAGAGTATATTCTTTGAACTCCCTTACTGAGCGAAGTTGAAGCTGAGGAACAACTTGGATGCGATGCATATAGAAAAGAATGTGTGCGACAGCATGGTGGGAACAATTCTCGGTATTAAATTCAAGACTAAAGATACTCCCAAAGGGCGCAAAGATCTAGAATCTATGAATCTACGTCGTCCTTTGTGGTTGAGGAGGGATAGAAGAGGAGTGTATAATAAGATGCCAGCTGCACCTTACACAGTGAAGCCGGCACTTAGAGGTTATGTATTTCACTGGTTTAAGAGCATTCGTTATCCAGCTACGTATGCAGCTACTATAATTGGAGCAATGGAAGAGGTGCAACACATGTTTGTTAGTCTAAAGACACATGACTACCACGTTATGCTTCAACGTCTGATTCCAGTGGTAATTCAGCCATATTTGCCTCGTGACGTCATAGAACCAATAGTGGCATTGTGTAGATGGTGGCATAGGTTATACGCCATAGAGTTTAAGAAGTGAGATGTGGTGGCATGGAACTGCAACAACAAATTGTGCATATCATTTTGCAAACTAGAGAGGATTTTTCCGCCTGCTTTCTTTGACATCGTGATTCACCTAATGATCCACCTGCCCGAGCAGGTGCTCATTTCTGGTCCAGTCTAGTACACTTGGATGTATCCTCAACAAAGGTACGTACAACTAATTAATTATACAGGTTTTTCGATCAATTATTTGTTCCACTAGGGAGATTACTAGCTATATGTACTTATTCTACAATTAATTAATTGAACATTTAATTTTGTAGACAGGTTGCACAGTATAAAGGATTCGTGAAAAATAGGTCGGCCCTAGATGGCTCCATAGTAGAGACATACCTAATGCATGAGTGTGTTACTTACTGCAACAGGTACCTCAAGGATCCATCACCTCCCACCACCTCCGATCCCAGTGCCCGCATCAATCTTTCTGTCGTCACAAATGTCATACGATCGTTTAGAGGAGTATTAAAAGAATCGTTAACACGAGAAGAACTTATTGAGGCACATTTGGTAGTGTTGCGAGACTATGATGAATTTGAGCCGTACATGATTGTGTACAGGGAGAAGCTTCAGGCGTTAAATCCGGACAAGAGTTCAGAGTTGTTTGAGAAAATAGTTAAGAAGAAGTTCCCCGATTATTTCTTCCAATGGGTACGTAGGTTTACTTATTTAGTTTATATACATGTTTGTAGAAAGTAAACCTTTTAATTATATATATTTCTCATTTTCCCAGATGATTGATCTATAAAAATTTGAAAACCACGGAGGGTGGTGGTCCTGGCCAAAGCACTTGCTAGTAGGGAAGCCGATTAAACACTATATTTACCCCGGATGTTTTGTGAACAGTGTAAAGTTACATTCATTGGCCCATGATGAAGGAAGAAAAACAAAAAACAGTGGGGTAGCGGTTGGAAAAGACAATGAATTATATTACGGGGCTCTTGTAGATGTCGTTCAGCTATGTTACGGGAATGATGTCAACGTTTTCCTATTCAAGTGAAAATGGTTCCAGCATACAAAGGAAGACCTGAGTCTTTTATCAGTCGATACAAACTCAATATGGTATGAGAATGAGTCTTTCGCTCTTGCCACCTTAGTTAGGCAGGTGTTCTATCTTGATGATCCGAAAGCTGGTGAAGGATGGAAAATAGTGAACCATATCTCTCATCGAGGTATATGGAATACCATGACAGCTTAAGGGACGCCGACGACGGAAGATGCTGAACTGCAAAGAGACATTACTACATATCAAGAGCCTAATATTTCTGCCATCCACTCCGACATAATGGACCTGGTTCAAGCTGGTGAATGCTTACCCATGCCTGATGGTTGTACGGATCTAACTCAAGGTGAGAGTATTGATGCAATTAATGAAGTAGATGAAGAAAAGGCGCATGATGAGGACGAGGACGAGGAATCAGGATTTCGTCTGACGATGTTGAATATGATGAAGAGGAGGAGTAATCGGATAACAGTGGTGAGGAGGATGATGACGATTATGACGAAGAGTACAATTTAACGACGATGAATATTAATTAGTAATTAATTATTGTAATTAAACTTTTTTGACGTAATGATGCATGATTAATTATATATATTATGAGGAGGAGTAGGTACAATTATTTATTTTGCACTTAATTTAATAAATAAATAATTAATTATAACTTTTTCGCATAATTAACTTCAAATTAATTAAAGAACGAGGTCGCTTTGACAGACGGAAATACAAATACAAATTAATTAATTAATCCGTACGATCAAAAATTATATTTTTCTTAAACCCTAAAATCTAGACTACAGAACGACCTTTCGTAGTCCATACCGAGGTAATTAAACACAATATTAATTATATAAGTCCTAAAAATTTATCTTAGACGATGCAAAAGGGTCATACCATCATCTAAGTAAACCCTAAACCCTAAATTTTCACTTAGACGTCGTAATGACACGTTTGTGTCGTCCAAGTAAGAACTTAGACGACGCAATGACACGTTTGCGTTGTCTAAGTGCTTACTTGGATGGCGCAAACGTGTCATTGCGTCGTCTAAGTGAAAACTTTGTACTTTCACGTCTAGGACAGTGACCATGTAGACCATGTTCCAATACATATTCTTTTCATCGAGACCATATAGTAAACAATTCTTGGAGTGTGAGCGTTGATGGTTCCAAAATAAGAGTTACGGATTTTCGTGTATCCACGTTTCCGGTTTGTAAAAAAATTGGTTTTGCGGTTGACTGTGTCGATGAAACCCTTAACGAACTTACTATTTAGTGAAATTTATTCTTCTTATATATTGTCTTATGGCAAATGTATCCAATGGTACCAGTATTTTGTCCAAATTCAATTTCGTTAATATTGATGTGCAATGAGCATATACTTAATAACACTTAAGTTATACAGATTAGTAGATACTTAACAAGTTTAAAGGCGTAAATTTATTCGTCGTCTTAAATTCCATTTTTTATATATACGATTCTTTAATTGATATTTACGACAATTTCATTCGAATGACAGATCAGACACTTTCTTAAGAATTTTTTTTAAATTATTTTTACGGAAATTATACATAGACGATGGAGTAGGAGGCATTCTTCATCATCCAGGTTCAAATTTTATGTGGTAAAAATTCCACCGCCATTTTTTTAGAACGGTTCAAAATTTGACATGGACAACGGAGATGGCCTTCTCCGTCGTCTAAATCAAATTTGAACCGTTCCCAAAAATTATGGCGGTCAACACCCACCCACTCAATTAATTTGATGGCGTTTCCAAAAAAATATGGCGGTTGACCTAGATGACGGAAACGGCTATTTCTGTCGTCTAGGTGCACTTAGACGAAGGAAAATTCTCCTCCGTCGTCTAAGTGTATAAATGAGCAGTTTAGATCAGTTTAAATCATTCTCTCATTCCTCTCTCTCTCTCTCTCTCTCTCTCTCTCTCAAAATAGTCCAGCCTCCCGCCTTCGGCAACTCCCTCCCTCTGCCGCCTCTCACCTTCTTCGCCGTCGTTTGATCACTCCGTCCACGACGTACGTCGATCAGTCTCGCTTGCTCCCTCCACCTCCACCTTCCACCGTCACCGCCCAATCTCACCGCTGGTAAGTTTCTAATGTTTTTACATATGTATGTATTTCAAATTTATTTTTAATATGTATTTAGTTATAAGTATGGTAAATTAGTACAAATAATAAATTGGTAATTATAGTAATTATGGTAAATTATTCTAAATATGGTAAACTATTGTAAATTAGTAAAAATAATAAACTGGTAATTATGGTAATTATTGTAATTGTGGTAAATGATTAATTATGGTAAATTATTGTAATTATGATAAATTATTATAATTAGTAAAAATAATAAATTGGTATTTATGGTAATTATTGTACTTAGTATGAATTATTATAAATTATGGTAATTAGTATAAATTTAATTATTTGTACTATTATTGTAATTAATAGTAATATTATTTGTAATAGTGTGAATTTAATTATTTGTAACATTAATTATTTTAATTATTGTAAATTAGTATGAATTTAATTGTAAATAGTAAATATTATAAATTGGTTAATATTAATAAATGATAAATATTAAAAATAGTAAATGTTGTGGTAAATATAAAAAATATAGAAAAAATAATTAGTAAATTGTTACAAATAGTAAATAGTAAAGTAGTTATAATTAATGGTAAAATAGGTTTAATAGTTGATTTTTACAACTCTTAGATTAAAATGGCCTCGTGGAGTAGGAAAAAAGGTACAAAAAGAGGCAGAAGATGCTCAACTCCGACGCTTCGCAGAGCAAGTGGGTTGGCACAGCCAGGAGAACAACGTCGTGCCTCCTGCGGACCCTTCAGCTGGTCCCTCGACAGCGGCGATTGGGAAAATTCCTGATGCCCCAGCTATACAGACCGATGATGATGACACCCCTTCCGGCCCATCATTGATGTCAGAAAATGCCCATGAGTCGTCCTCCTCCGAGTCTATTCTCTACAACGCGCGGCGCAAGGTCAGAAGGGCCCCGTTAGAACTTCAACCGAAAAGGACCCGAGGACTCGGAAAAGGCAGAAAATCCGAGAAGTTGTTCAAGGCGACCAAGTAAAAGATCTAGTTGCCGTATGACGATTTCACCGATGGCTCTCCCACCTCTCAGCTAGCTAGTCTCTCATCGCACAGTATCGGGTCAATTATTTGCAACAAAGTTCGTATGGTTACTCCTACCTGGAAGGAGTTGCCGGACGAGGAGAATGTGAAAGTGTTTAAAGAACTCTCAGTACATAATACAATTTAAAATTCATTTTTTAATAACCAATAAAAATCGTAATTTCATAATATATACGATTATAATTTTTTATTCTTTTCTTGTAGGAACAATATGCGGTGGATGACACACCGGAGATGCTTAGGCACATCAACACCACCACCAACGCCATCTACCGTGATTGGAAGTACAGACTTCACAAGTATAACGAAGAATTCGGCGGCTCGCCTACCCCGGTAGAGCTGTGTGGGGATAGGGAAGATGAGTGGGAGTGGATAGTCAACCACTTCGAAGAAGAATTTTATCATGTTCATATTTTTTTATTTAAATTGATGATATCGAATTATTTTTTTAGTCATTTATTAATTTTTTAATTATTTATGTTGTCTAACAGAAAACCTCAGACATAAACAAGGCCAATCGAGAGAAGAAGGACAAACATCATACCTCCGGCTCCAAGCAGATGATACAAATCGCCAAGGAGCACAGAGGTAAGGGCTCCAAACACCCTTATCTGGATACTAGCGTCACCACTTATGTGACGTCTGGGCTCGACAATGAAGCGAATCAAATCGGCGTAAGTGCCGTATATATTTCTTCTCAATTAACGTAATTATTATTTATTATTTATTAAACTGTCGTACAAATTTATAATTATGTAATTTTTATTATTACTTTCAGGCGAGGTTGGTAGAACGAGAGCAGGAGGAATTGGCCAACAAGAAGCTTGCACACCCGGATTTGCCACCGGAAGACCTGCCTCCTCTATCGATGGAGAGCCAAATTGCAATCGTCGATGCGGTATACGGTCATCTAGCTGGCAAAGAGATTAGGGGGTTGGGACGTAAGGTGCAGCAAGATTCATCTTCTAACTCATCTAAGGGACGTTCGGTGAGGAAATGTGCTCAGGATGCGTCGGTCTAAGCAACCCTTGAGGAGGCTCGACTCGCACGGGCGGAAACGCTATCTATGCGTCAGAAGCTTGATGAGCAACAAGCACAGATAGCCCACCTCATCGCCCTCATGCAAAACTAGGTTCAACAAGAGTGCCATCCTGCTCCGACCCCACACCCTGACGACGACGACACGACTGGAGGCGAAGGACTTGGCGGCGCGTCTACTCCTGCTGTATTTTAGTAACTTGTATGTAGTTTGAGATATATCGTATTTTCCGAACGATTTTGGTGTACGTATAATTTTTAATTATTTAAATTAAATTTAGTATTTTAATTAATTTATTAATATTTCACTTTAAATTCAAATTTTAATTAAAAAATAAAAGAAAATATATATTCACTTAGATTACGAAACATATACAAATCTGTGGTCTAAATGATCACTTAGACTACGGAATTGTTGCTTGATCTAAGTGATCACTCAGACCACGCACACACTATTTGCGTCGTCTAATCATAACTTGGACGACGGGTTATTTGCGTCGTTCAAGTGACCTCCTGGACGACGGAACGAACCATTTCCGTCGTCCAAGTGCTTAGACTACGACACTTGAACGACGGACTCTAGATGAGGGAGATTCCGTAGTCTAAGTACTTAGACTACGGAAACTTAACCTAGACGATGAAAATGGTCCGTGGTCTAGGTGCGTTTCTCTTGTAGTGGTAGGATCAGACCCTATAGTTGTGGGTCGCAAAGGTCGCTGCCTAGACCCAAATGTCACCATAAATTTGGCCATGGTATTTTCCACGGACAACTTCAAACTCTCCCATGACCAATGTCCCATAGACATTCTAACTGGTTACGCTGATGCGGGTTATCTCTCTGACTTACATAAAGGACGTGTCCAAATGGGCTATGTCTTTACTATGGGGAATACGCCGATATCTTGGAGATCCACAAAGCAAACACTTGTTTCTACGTCTTCTGATCATGTAGAGATTATTGTTTTACATGAGATAGTTCGTGAATGTGTCTGACTTCGTAGTATTATCTCTCATATTAGATTGATCGACATGTGGATTAAGGCCCACTACTAATGAACCAACCATTTTGTTCAAGGACAATGCAGCTTGCATTAAGAAAATAAAGTTACGATTTATCAAGTGTGATAACACCAAGCATATTTCACAAAAGTTTTTCTATAATTAGCAGCAATAGACTTTACTTAACATAGATATGACACAAGTGAGTTCTAAGAAAAACTTAACAAATTTGTTCACCAAGTCTCTCCCTTAGTCCACTTTCAAGAAGCGTGTACGGAGCATAGTATGCACTGCTTGTCCGAACTCCCTTGATGCCAACATCAGGGGGAGACGTCAACATCATGGGGAGCTGATGGAATTAGACGTCTGTGCTCACGAGGTGAAGGACGTGTTTTACTCTTTTCCTTCGATCGAGTTTTAGACTTTCTCCTACAAGTAGGTTTTGATTTTCTCGACAAGATTTTTGATGAGGCAACTGAAAAGAGTCAGACGAGCAGGAAACTATCAAGACTACACCAAGTGACGTTCGGACACCACAAAGGGGAGTGTTGAGATATATCAAGATATTATATGGTTATCCTCACCGTAGTACTGGATAGTTTTTTATCAGATTACATAGAGATATTTTATTCCTTATTTATATTTACTTTGTTTGCAAGTCAAGTAATAGATTGTCATATCCTTCAAGGACTATGTATCATAGATTCCTATATAAGGGGTCATTCTCTATGGAATAAAACGATGTTGCTCTTATTATTTACATGCATATCCAACAGGTTATCGGCAAACTCTCAACCCTCGCTTAACCATTTTTTTTATTCATGCAGGTTTAACCCGTTTCTTTTTGTGTGGATTTTGAGTTAGATTCATGGGTCATCTCGAAATTGACAGGCTTCGACTCGGCTACCTTTTCCTTCCGGTCAATACTCAGTTAAGCAACAACTGTGTACAACTCTACCAATGGCACGTTTAATTAATTGCTTAATTATCTAAATAAATGATGATGAGCAATGAAAATAAAGATTACCTATTAGAATTCAGAAAAATTCTGGAATATCCCAATAACTGCGCCTCCAATCCCGACAAAGCCTTCTTCGCCCTTTCGCCGCCGACGCTCGTCACCCAAATTCCACTCTCTTCTCCGTTCGAATACTCCAACAAAGATATCATCCAAGAACATGCTTCCATCATATCAGTTCCATGAGGATTAAGAGCATGTACGTTTTGAAATTATGCATGAATTCATTTGAAATCTAAAATTGAAAGAATATTATATCTTTCAATAACTAATCTGATATGAAATTTACAATTTAGTTCATTAAATCGATGGAAGTTTTCCAGAAAAAGAACAAATTGATTAATAACAGATCGCATCAATAATTAAGCAAAAATACTTCCGTCGCCGCGTCCACCATCGCCACTTAACTATGTCCCTAAACCCTCCCCTTTCGCCAAGCCAAAAAGCTGCAGAAACAAGCCCCCAGCCTCCTCAACTTCGCCGACGACAAAGAAATCGCCACGCCGTCTCGCTCCTCCAAACGTGACAAGTTGTCTTCTCGGCTCGCCAAGCCCCAAGGAAATCTACGCCGCTTTCTTCCTCCTCGCCATCTCCCACCTCGCGCCTCTTTCCCGATACGAAACAGCAATTGGTTCAATTGTCCGGCAGGTTTTCGAGCTCTCCCGTGACTTCGTCGGTGACACTGTCCATTTGCGACGACACAGCGGCCTATAATTACTTTGGGTTCTCTCTGATTGTGTAAAAATGTGATCCTACATGCAAGCGCAAGTATATTGAGAAAGGTTGACAAAACTAACCAGTCATATTGCCACACGTCTCTCTTTTGAAAAATAGACTTGAGGTACATAGCAGTCTGCTCATATAATTCAAATACATACTATCGAGCCATCCTCGATTAGTTCTTTTTAATTTGTTATCTTCCACCCCATATATATCGATCATCTTATATGTACCTCATGCATGCACCTCTTATTTGTCAATGAAATTGAAAATTAACGATCAAATCTAGCACTTCTTAAAAGAATGCTTGTTTTGCTAGTATATTGACAGTGACTCATCCTTACCATATACTTCTTGTCTCTCCGATTTCAACGGTAGACATCTGCCTTGCACTTGTGGCAAACATAGTAAAACGTACACAGATCGATATGTTTGCTTCAATAATCATGCGCATCTATACTACTCAATCCTTCATCCACAAAACAAGCAGATCACTGCCTTTCTATATATATATATATTGAGGGGGCAGCTGCGAGCTGGCCGGCATGGATGACGACGAATAATTAAGCATCCAATTATGAATCGAGCTACGTACTAATTAAACTATGTTTCGTTTACAGGAAGATAATGATGCTTCTTATTAATTCTTTATCTAATGGGTCGACTGGTGTTGGTGCATTGTCGGGAACCATATCGATCATATTTGGGTGGAGATTCATATTCACAAACCCACTAATAGAGGAGCAGAGGATTTTGGGATCTAACCCGATGCCATTATGTGCTGGCATCACATGCACCATAGGCCACTGGATGATCGCACTTATATTACTAGTTTTGTTGCCAGATTAATCTGTGGATTTGATCTGCAGCATCTTTCTCCAACCAAATCTTTGACCATGAACACTGATGTATCAGTAATATCATTATTATCATACATCACTCTCCGAGTGCTTAGTAGAAACTGTTTAATTCATCCGAAGTGGAATATATAAGTGGATAGACGTACATGATATCTATGAAATGCTAGAAGAGAGATGATTGGGGAAATTAAATTGACATGCATACATGCATGCACTTCCAACCTATTTTGAAAGTGCTAGATTCGACATAGGTTATGTAAGTACGTGAGTTACGTGTTAAAAGCCATTCATACAGATACAGGGCTACATTTCATGCTGTAGTTGTGGAAATGTTTGGTTGCCCAGCCTAAAAACCTTTCCTGGAAGTAGTTCGAGCATGATAATTTCCTTGATCGATATGGTTTAGCTTACATGCTTGCATTGGTCTAAAGAGAAAAATTCCTTAATTAACGACTTAAGTACTCATAGCTAGCTTGCATCAAACGAATTGTATAACCAAAACCACGTACTGCGAAAGTAACAGAACACTACTAGCAAAACATGATAAGCACACCGATAAGAATCAGTGTCTAATAAGGTCATTTCACACTGAATCTGAGTGAAAAAGGCTTTAGCCACAGTTCCAGGGGGATGTGGAATGCTCAATCCACACACTTATCAGTGGAAGTCATATTTCACACGGTTTTCCGTGTAAGATATTGACGTGTGTAATGCGTTCTTAATCCAGACGAGTATCTTGTGTTCATTGGTGTTCTCAATGTACACGGACATTTGTGGGTATTGGTTTCTACAATTCACACAGATAACAGTGTGTAATTTTTAATATAATAAAAAAAAATCTGGAGTTAAAAGCCACACCAGATTCAAATAGATACCAAGTAGGAGCCAAGGATTTATGAACATGATATTTAACCGAAAATCATTTAATTTAGGCTGAAAATTAATAGAAGAAAAGCAAACAAAATTTGCTATTAAAATCGAGTAACAATAAACCAAAGATCATGATGGAATAATGAACTGATCAAGCAGGGGCACCCAACAAACATGACCAGATCTCCTGACGTGCTTGAACATGACCAAACCCATGGACATACTTGCTCGAACCCCTACACAGTCCATCAATCAATTTGTTACTCACTGTAACTATAATACATTCAATATACGAACTCTTAGATGTACTAAGTTGCAAATTAATTTGATTACACTTGTTTATCTCTTCAAAACTATAGTTACTGCAATTAAACTTGTGAAACAACATTTACACGAAGTTTTGAAACCATGGCTTCCAACGGAACCCCGCCTCCGTCACCGACTCCAAGCCCTCCGTCGTTGTCTCCGACGAGGTCCGTCGCGTCTTCAAGATCTCCTTCTTCGAGCTCGGTAACGTCAGCAGCACTGTCGCCTATTTTTCGAAGAGACTTCGCAACCAGGTCTATTTTTGTTCGGTCTTCGAAGTCGCGAGGACGGCGAGGTGCTACTCGAGATGGCGCTCGAGGGGCTAGAAACGGAGGGCGGGAGAGGCTAGAGTCCGTGATGCTTGGTGGCTGGGAGGCGCAGGCGAGCAGAGGCTCAGCAGAGGCTCAGCAGCAGAGATGTCGGTCCGTCAGTGCGACCAGTAGAGAGAGAGAGAGAAAGAGAGAGAATACTTGAGGAACGTTGTCCAAACTAATAATAGAGGTGAGGTGGGTTGAATGAGGGGACATCACAAAAGAAGAGACAGGGTAGATTGAATCAAGAACAAAGGAGATGAAAAGAAAGAAAGAGTGAAAAAGAGATCTAGATCCAAAAAATTTGAATACATAAGCAAATGAGAGAGAAATTAATACGTTTAAAGCAGAAACTTGGTGCAATTTATGTCACCGTTGCCTGTGTGGAGTAGTATTTGTCTCAGTTAACTGTATGCAATGGATAAGCAAATCCCACAAATATCAGTGTCTATATGGTTATCAAATCCCACAGATGTCAGTAACATTAACCCTAAACTCAGTATGTACAGATGTCTGTAGCATTGTATACAGATTTTGAGATGGTAAATTGTGCCAATTCATTATACACTTACGACGATGTAAACTTATTTACAGTATTCACAAATGTCAGTGCGACAAAGTTTGACTCAGAAGTCCGTGTATAATTTCCTACGTATGTCTGTATACAGTAGCTAATCCCAAAGTTATGTGTAGACAATAGCTTTGGTGGACTCGATATTATTGCTTACACACTGATGTCTGTGTGAATTGAGTTGGACACAGATTCCCGTGTAAGAAAAGTACACACTGAGTGTCTGTGTGAATTGAGTTGGACACAGATTCCAATAACTCAGTGTGGATTGACTGTTTTGCTAGCAGTGGAACCAGCAACCAACTGCTACAAATGTGTGTATATATATGTATATTCACTTAACGTATTCTTTAAAGAACTAAAAATAGTGCTACCCTGATCTCAAATATATTCATTCCAACAAATTTACTTTAAAAAGGTGTTTTTGGCTTTCTTAAACCAGAACATAATCTTTACACTTAAATTGGTTTGAAATGGAGTGTGGTGTATATCTTAATCGATGTACACCATAGGTGGTGGGTGTCCACGTGAGAATATGCCATACATTATATCATGCATGGCTTGCCTTCTTATATATAGGACCTAATTCCATTACACTACTCATCAAATCAAGTCATTTATAAGTTCCTAATTCATAGAGCTTCCAAGTCGATCAAGTTTGCCTTCTTTCACTTGGTCTTTTTTCCTTACAACCAATTCAAAATGGCTTCTTCACTACCTGAAAGCTGGGGATGCATCGACATGGATGTGAATGACTCAAACATGAGCAATGCCCTAATCATGTCCTTGTGGGAAGAAACACAAGCTGATCAAGAGCACGACGAGGAGAGGCTGAGCAGCCTAATCAGAGCTCTAGAAGTAGAACTCGATCCAACTACAACTGGTGGACATCATCATCAAATGTACATGGATGCAAATAACGCTAAGTTCGGCTGCAGCAACAGCGCAGATAATTTTCAGCAATCTTCAGACAGGAGATATGTGAACGGAGGCAGCGATTGTTCGGCATCTGGATTCAGTTGGATGGAAATGGAAATGGAAATTGGATCTTGTTCAAAGGGAGACGAGCAACTCATTGATAATTGGTACCTGGATGATTGTGCTTTCGATGAGATCGATTGCATGTCGTCTAATTTTGGAGGGGGTCAGACGACTGCTCCCTTGGAGGAACATGGTCATCAAAATGTGTGGCAAGAAGCTTGTGACACAAGCATGCTTGTATAATGAACGCTTCCTAACTAGCAATACTTATTAATTAGTTATCTACTTGCATGATCGTACGTAAAACAGGTTTTTACTCATCTTATTGTTAGTGAAGAGAAGTTTTTATACATAAGAAAGGGATGAGTTATATATGCAAACAAAGTGCAGAATGTGTTTTTGTTCAATATATGGGTGATATTGTGAAAATGATTAATTTCGTACTGAACAGATGATCAAATGAACGATTAGTTGTGTCATTGTACCAAAATGTCTATAAACGTGATTCACCTAGTACTACGTACTTACCTTACGTACTCTCTCTTATAAGCTTTCTCTCTTCTAAATGTTGACGAGTGAGAATCATATTGTTGACTATGCATGCGATCAGAAATTCGATCATTCTAATTAAGCCTTCAATTCGTGAATGAAATGAGGCCATGTATAATGTATTTCTCTATATGAAGATTGATATATATTGGAAAAGAATTATTATAAAAGAACAATGAACTTTGAAATGAAATTTGATGACTAAATACATCATAAAATTAACAAAAAGTCAAGTTTTATCTCAGGAGAGCAGTTGATTAGTGGAATTATGTGTTGGATATGCATTATGTAACCACTCTAATGTTAGGTTGCTCATCATTTCACCACCTCAATCACCAAGCATTTCTCTTTCAATAGTTTTTTTATTGGCGAACAAACTTTCCAGTAGTCTATAATTAATGAAGCATGTACGAATATGGGGTTGTCCTCGTATTATTAGTTGGTTAGTCTAATCAAGTATCCCCAAATGAAAGACACGTACTAATTATACGGTAGCTAGCCTAGCTTCATGCATTACCTCTTTGCCAATCGATCTGCACACTTACAAAAGGAAGGTGCATGCTTTGCTTAGAATGAATTCCAACATCTCACATGTACACGAAAGATCGATCGAATCCATGGAGCGAGTTGTTAAAAGTTGGTCCATCAATTAACTTGGTGGACATAACTCACATGGTGTGGGATCTGATCATTCACCATCCATTATCTTTAGCAATTAGACATTGCGCTCTGAGAGATCTCAATCTATACGAACAGGACCACCAAACATGGTGTGGTGTCGCCATGTGCATGCACCAAAGCAAGAATTGGATGGTAGGATATATAATTAGCTACGATTAACTAGAATGGCATGGGCATCGATCCAACCCCCCAATTCATTGTTTATGTCAAAGGTTAAGCCATCATCAACTTACACGTGTTAACTATGTTATGTGTTCAATATCATGGAGATATTAACACCCCACTTGGAAGATTGACATCTTAATTATTGGTACGTACTTATCTTTCATCGATTGTATAAGGTATTATTTTCGATCATCAATTATTTAATGAAATGATTCGAGTCTTCCAAGAACTTCCCTCATACTTTGAAACGCCAAAGCAAGATATCAAAAGGATCACTACTACTTATCTAATATATATTATTGTGTCCACCTTCTATGCCCCAAGGGTGATGCAACTCCGGACCGTATCCTGCTACTTTAAAAATTGTTGTTTTTTGGTGTTTGGATCCTGATTAATTGAACATCACATATATGTTTGTGTCTTTCGGTTCTCCTGATGTAGACTTTTATTAGCACCGATCGATATGATATATATTGCTCGTTTAATTCGGAAAGGTGGAAATGCTCGACAATGTAATGGGTCGTTCCTTAATTTAGTGCTGCCGTACGTAGTTAATATTTATTTCAATAGTTAATGATTTAAGAATGCAGTTTTTGATCCATAAGATATACAATAGAATTTCGATAATTTAATATTTAATTAATTAATAATTTTGTTAAAATAATTTTTTTTGTTCCGATTTAAGGACAACATGCTGAATTAATAATTTGTTAAATTTATAAGATAATAGAAATTTGAGAATTCATATACTCCACAAGTAATATATAAATTAATAATGACTTAACACATATAATTAATTATTTATTTATAATGACTTTATGGAAAATTACTTAAAATTGATGTCATCTTGGATTTTTTTTAACATAATAAAAATTTCTGGTGTTATCTTTTCACAACACATTTAATAATATATACATAATATATTGAAAAATAATGTATATATATTGAACAAGATACAACAATAATATTTTATAAATTATTAATTATAAATTTATCGATTATTTAATATCTGGTTAAATTAATAAATTTTGTCAATATTAAAGTTATTAATTTATAGAAATTTAAATGGTTGATAATCGGCGAATATAAAGTCTCTTGTGTACTCCATATGTAAAGATGTGAAATATGACAATATTTATATCATCTCAACATTAGCAAACTAGCCAGTGGAAGGTATTAAGAAGGTTTGTAAAGATCGATGGTTCCAATCCTCGCATATATTCATCTTTAGTTTATTTAAGTCCATCCTAATAACCAAACTTTTGTCCAATTAAAGGAGGTGGTATATATGCTACATTATCAAATTATCAAATCGAACCACGCACCGACAGGAAGAAACATGGTCAATAGCCTTCACATTATTAATTTGATGCTCATGTACGTACGTCCAGAGTGCATCCTCATCCGCGAGATATGCCTTAATAATTTGATGCTCATCCTATATAAAGGCACAATTCTCTTTGAATAGTCGTATACAATTCTCATAATTCAAGGTCGACTATTGCTTCTCGAGCTTGACATTCTCTTTGTTTAATTTTTTCCATCTTCTCCTTTGCAACAAGAATCAAGTTCGATCTGCAAGACCAATGAATTCTAGCACCCTACAATTAAGCCATGCAAGCATGAACAACGATGATAATGATATGGGAGTAGAGGCCTTTCAGACCAAAGATGCCATTCTCATGTCCTTATTGCTTGAAGAATTTCAAGAAGAACATCGCGACGACGAGGAAAGAGTGAGTAGCCTAATGCAATCTCTGGAAGCAGAAATAGCCAGCCCAGGTGCGACACAGGACACCACTAGTACTTATTGCGGTTCTATCGACTCCGAGTTGACCGTCGAAGATTTCGAGGAGGACGGCAACGATTGCTCTGGTTCATCATGCACAGTTGATAGCGAGTTGGGTTGGTTTGATGTGGAGCAGGTACCTTGCTCACCAAGTGAAGACATGATGAACTGGTACATGGAGTCTCGCGAATATGAGATGGATTGTCCAACTGACTCTGGAATATGGGTTAGTGACTATTCTCATATTTGCTATGAAGCCAGTTTAGAAGATAATTCGTACAGCTCGATATGGGAGGAAGCCGCATATGATTCCATCATGTATGACTAAGCTACATGTTGGCATTGCGGCCTGTTTGCCAACCCTGTATATGGAAATTTGATTTAGTTTATACACTTTAATTTATACCAAAGCCTTCACAAGTCACAAATCTTTTCCGGAGTGTTATGGAGAGTTAGATTAGAACGTACACATATATATTGGACAAATTTCACAAATTTCATTTTAATACTCTGAAATTGGGGTCAATTTTTATTATGTTACTATCTAATGTTCTGAATTTTTCAGTTTACTACTTGATGTTTGGATTTCTCTTCATGATACTACTTAAACTTTTTTTTTTTCAGTTTCCTGCCTGAAGTTTTATTTTCTCATCACTTTTATTTTTTTCTTAAAATAATATGTAATGTAAAAGGGTATTTTGGTCAATTTATTTATTTTTAATGAGAAATTTTATTTAATTTTCTGCAATTGTTCTTCCTAACAAAATAAGTTATGTTAATTTTCTAAAACATATATGGTCGGTTGGTTAAATATGTCATATTCACCCTTGATTGGTTAACGCGGTATAGATATTACCATATATCACTACAAGAAAAACTCACTAGACCATGAAGCTATTCCGTCGTCTAGGTTAGAGTTTCCGTCGTATAAGTACTTAGACTACGGAATCTCCGTCGTCTAAAGTTTGTCGTTCAAGTGTCGTAGTCTAAGAACTTAGACGATGGAAATACATCATACCGTCGTCCAAGTGACGTCTTAGACGACGCAAATGGTCCGTCGTCCAAGTGAAGATTAGACGATGCAAATGACATTTGCGTCGTCCAAGTACAACTTAGACTACGGAATTATTGCGTGGTCTAAGTGATGACTTAGACCACGAAACTATTTCGTAGTGTAAGTGATAACTTAGACCACGTATGTATATATGCTTTCGTAGTCTAAGTCATCACTTAGACTACGAAAGCATATATGATTTCGTAGTCTAAGTGAGGACTTAGACTACAAAATCGTATATGCTTTCGTAGTCTACGTGAATATTTTTTTAAATTTTTTTAATTAAAATTTGAATTTAAAGTAAAATATTAATAAATTAATTAAAATACTAAATTTAATTTAAATAATCAAAAATTGTACGTACATCGATATCATTCGAAAAAAACGAAATATTAAAAACTACGTACAAACTACTAAAATACGGCAGGAGTAGACGCGCCACCGAGTCCTCCGCCTCCAACCATGTCGTCGTTGTCGGGGTGTGGGGTCGGAGCAAGACGACAATCTTGTTGAACCTGGTTTTGCATGAGGGCGAGGAGGTTGGCTATCTGTACTTGTTGCTCTTCAAGCCTCTGATGGATAGATAGCATTTCCACCCATGTGAGTCGAGCCTCGTCAAGGGATGCTTGGACCACCGCATCCCGAGAACTTGTCCTCGCCGAGTGTGCCGTAGATGAGTCAGAGATAAATCTCGCTTCACCTTGCGTCCCAACCCCCTAACCTCCTTGCCAGCTTGACGACCGTATACCTCATCGATGATTGTCATTTGGCTCTCCCTCGATAGAGGAGGCAGGTCTTCCGGCGGCAAATTCAGGTGTGAAGCTGCAAGTTGGCCAATTCTTGCTGCGCCAGTTCTACCAACCTCGCCTGAAAATAATAATAAAAATTAAATAATTATAAATTTGTACTAGAATTTAATAAATAATAAACAACAATTATGTTAATTGAGAAGAAATATATATGGCACTTACGCCGTTTTGACTCGCTTCATTGTCGAGCCCAGGCGTCACGTAAGAGGTGACGCTAGCATCCAGATAAGGGTGTTGGAGCCCTTATCTCTATGCTCCTTGGCAATTTTTATCATCTGCTTGGAGCCGGATGTATGATGTTTGTCTTTCTTCTCCCGATTGGCCTTGTTTACACTCGATTGCGTCTATTCGACAACATAAATCATTAAAAAACTAATAAATGACTAAAAAATTATATTTGATTTCATCAATTGTGACGACCCGAACCGTTGAATGTGTACTTATTGGTCGAGCCGTGACTTTGTGAGTTAATCATACTCGTGGGATTGTTAGCGACTAAATTATTGGGCAAGCATTGTGATGAGTTCCTTCACGAGAGTTGTAGTGTACGTTATTTTGAGCTCGTGAGAGTTCCCGGAGAATTATTTCGTTAATCGAGGAATAAGTTATGAATATTTTCGGCCGTTGGATTTAGTCGTGTTTATCCGATTGGTTTCGTTCCGTTTTTGACCGTTGATCATTTTTATCAGATAATCTTGTGTTGAATTGAGCCGTTGAATTTTTATCGGATTTTTCGAAGTTGGTTGACTTCAGGTGGAAATCGAAGAATTTGTCGAGATAAGTTCGTAGACACGAGAATCGTTGAAACGGGGTTACGATGCAAAAGTTACGTTCGATCAAAATTTGTCGTAAAATAAATACGAAAGTTACCAAAAATGGAAAGTATAAATAGTGGGTTTCCTTTTCGAGTAAGTCAAACTTGGACTTTGGGGAGTTGACCGAGTCAACTCAGGTGAATTGACTCACCCTTGTTCACCATTTCAGGCCGTGACCTTGTGGCCTTCGTGGTGCCTTATTCCGGCTAGGGTTGGCCATGGTGTCTTCATGAAACTTGTTGTACTCGTGCTCCTCTTCAATTTGATAGGTGGATCGTTCAATTTGGTTGCCGGATGAAGAAGTTACAACGATTTGAAATTGGTGGGTTTTCCGGCCAAATCGCCGGCGACGGTGGAGGCCGAGATGAAGGTCAACCCTATAGGGGTTTTGTAGCCCCTGGGGAGAGGAAACTTTTAGAAGTAGTCTTGCACCTTGACGTGGCCGGTGGTGGCCGATCGGAGTGCATGAATTCCGGAGAGGGTTTTCGATTTCAAGGTGAGATTTGGATATTTTCCGGTCAAAATTGGGCTTAACTTTGAACTAGAAAGTTGTTGGAAATGTCGACATCTTGTAATCCATGTGTAGGTTGAAATTTTCTGGGCCGATGGAATTTTTCGGCGGCTGTGGCAGCGGCGGTTTTCCGATCGAGATGATTTTCAACAAGTTTTATGTCGTTTTACTCGGAATCACGCACCGATCGCAGTTGTGAGGTTTATATTTTGAATTGAGCATCGAAATTTGTAGTGAGGTTTTATAGTGTGTTTATTAAATTTTTGACGATTTCGTCGATATTCGAGTTATATGTTTTCGGGAATGGTTGGTTCTCGAGATGTGGTTCAGGATTTTGAAAAGTGATTTTGAACAGTGGTATTTGTGATTATTCAGGGGATCGTGATCGTTCGTTTGGCGAGGGATTTTCCGTCGGATCACAGGATTAACGCGTTTTGCGTCGTGCTTGTCTGTGAGTGGACACTTTTCTTTTCACTGATTGGTTGCGAGTCTTCATTATATGTTTTTACGAGCATGAGCATGCATATGAGATTATGATTTATACGAGCATGTGCTTTACGCTTATGCATTTACGAATAAGCATTTACAATTATGCTATTATAATTATGCAATATGAATATGCATTTACATTACGCTTTATACATTTGCAGGAAACTATTTATGATTTGGTTTACACAGAGTACAGTCTTAGGATATGTGGTTGTATCAATACACTTGCATCCCGGTTGATCCCCGAGGATGTTTACCGGGGGAGACTGTGACCCCTGACCCGAGGCCTTTACCCTGGGGGGGGGGGGGGGGCAGATCTCTGACCTGAGACCTTTCTAGCTTGAATCACGTGTGGGTCTGGGATCTCATGATTCGGACTGTACTAGTGCAGATGAGTCCATGAGTGACCCCGCATGATTTTTACGATGTATGCTCTGTACGCGTGAGGAGTTAGAGTCTCCCTCGTGTACCATCTTATTTTCATGCATTTAGACTCGCATATATTTTTATAACATATATTATTCGGCGAAAGATATTTATTTTCGTCCACTAACTCTAATGGTTTATATGTCTTTCCCTGGGCTCTTCGTTTTCTATGCTCAGATTGCAGTTTGGATTCAGGTGTTGCACGTCGAAGTTGGAGGCATAGTATTCGAGCCACTCTTCCTTTTTCAGTAGGTTTCTTGTTTGGCCTGTTGTTGTGTATATATGTATATACTAAAGGTCGCTCTGAATACTCTAATGTTTATATTTTCATATATTTTTCCCGGATTTCTGTAAAGTTACATTTTTGTTTATTACTTTACATTATGATATGTTTTTGAGAAATCCGGATGGGATTGGTGCCCACGGTTTGGCTTTTGTGGCATAGGATGAAGTGTATTTTTGGGTGCAGGTTAATGATAACTTCGCGATATAGTGAAACTCTGCCAAAATTTCTATGGTTTTTGAAAGTTCGTGTTTTCAAAAGGGGTTTGATTCCGGTTTAGGAAACTAAATCAGGGTTGGGTCCTTTCATCAATTTAAATAAAAAAATACGAACCCAATAAAATTCTTCTTCGAAGTGGTTGACCAATCACTCCCACTCATCTTCTCTATTCCCACGCAGCTCTAGGGGGTAGGCGAGCGGCCGAATTGGAGGTAATACTTGTGAAGTCTGTACTTCCAATCACATAGATGGTGTTGGCGGTGGTGTTGATGTGCCGAAGCATCTCCGGTGTGTCATCCACCGCATATTGTTCCTACAAGAAAAGAATAAAAAAATATAATCGTACTATTATGAAATTATGATTTTTATTGGTTATTAAAAAATGAATTTAAAATTGTATTACGTACCGAGAGTTCTTTAAACACATTCCCCTTCTCCAAGTCTGGCGACTCCTTTCAGCTAGGCACAACCATACGAATCTTGTTACGAATAATTGCCCCGATGCTGAGCGATGAGAGACTAGCTAGGTGCGAGGTGGGAGGATCATCAGTGAAATCGTCGTACGGCAACTGGATCTTTTGCTCGGTCGCCTTGAACAACTTCTCAGATTTTCTGCCATTTTTTAGTCCTCGGGTCCTTTTCGGTTGAGGGTTTGACGGGGTCCTCTGGACCTTGCGCCATGTGCTGTAGAGAATAGACTCGGAGGCCGACTCCTGGGCACTTTCTGACATCGATGATCGACCGGAAGTGGTGTTATCGTCATCGATCTGTATAATTGGGGCATTAAGAATTTTCCCAGTCGCCGCAGCCGAGGGACCAGCTGGTGGGTCAAGAGGAGGCGCGACGTTGTCCTCCTGGGTTTACCAACCCACTTACTCTGCGAAGCGTCGGAGTTGAGCATCTTCCGCCTCTTTTTGTGCCTTCTTTTTACTCCATGGAGCCATTTTAACCTAGGAGTTGTAAAAATCAAGTATTAAACCTATTTTACCATTAATTATAACTACTTTACCATTTACTATTTTAACAATTTTTACTATATATTTATTCTTTTTCATATTTACCACAACATTTACTATTTTTAATATTTTTCATTTGTAAAATTGGCCATTTTTGATATTTATCATTTTTAATGTTAACCAATTTGTAATTTTTATCATTTTTAAAAATTTACAATTTTTATTATTTACTATTTCATTTTATCATGTTTCTATCTTAGCATTTTTTTTCATATTTAGTATTTTTAAATTTTATCATTTTTAATATTTACCTTCAATAATTTGTATATTTTTACCATTTTTATCAATTTATTATTTTTACCCTATTTACAATATTCACCAATTTATAATAATTACCAATTTATAACTTTTACTAATTTACAAAATTTATCAATTTATAATATTTACTTAATTTATAATTTATTTAGCAATTTATTATTTTTACCATTTTATAATATTTCTGAATTTACAATAATTACCGATTTACTTAATTTACAAAATATTTACCAATTTATTATTTTTACTATTTTATAATATTTACTAATTTACAATAATTAACAATTTACAACAAATAAACAATTTACAATATTGAGTTAATTTACAAAATATTTACAAATATATTATTTTTACAATTTTACAATATTTACTAATTTATAATAATTTACAATTTACAATATTTACCCAATTTACATATTTAACAATTTACAATTATACACAATACATCGTATTATACCTAAATACATATTATTATACCTAAATACATATTAAAAAGAAATTCTAAATACATACGTACGTACGTAAAAAAAATTGTTTTACCGGCGGTGGGAGGGGGCGGCGGTGCTGGTGGGAAGTGTTGGAGGTGGAGGGAGGGTGGAGGGTGCCATACGGTAGAGGAGGTGGAGGCCCGAGGTGGAAGGCGGCGGAAGTGGTGGAGGCCGGCCGGTGAGAGACGTGAGGGGGCCAGAGTTTGAGAGAGAGAGAGAGAGAGAGAGAGAGAGAGAGAGAGAGAGAGAGAGAGAGAGAGAGAGAGAGAGAGAGAGAGAGAGAGAGAGAATGATGAGAGAAGTGATCGATTGAAACTGCCCAAAAATTACAATTATACAATTTCACATAGACGACGGAGGCCCATTTTTCGTCGTCTAAGTGACCACGATCTCACCTAGGCGACGACAGCAGATGTTGCGTCATCCAAGTGTGCACTTAGACGACGGAAAACCCTATTTCCGTCGTCTAAGTCAATATCGGTTTCTCCCCGACTTAATTGGCGGGTGGAAGTTGACCACTATATTTTTTGGAAACGGTTCAAAATTTTAACTTAGACGACGGAGATGGCCATCTTCGTCATCCAGGTCAAATTTTGAGCGGTTCCCAAATAAATGGCGGTGGAATTTCGACCGCTCAAAATTTGAACTTGGAAGACAGAGATGGCCATCTCCGTCATCTAAGTGCTCACCTGGACGACGGAGAGTCCTCTTACTCTATTGTCTAAGTACAATTTCTCGTAAAAATAATATCTAAAAATAATTCGTAAGGAAGTTTCCGATCTTTTAATCGAATGGAATTGTCGTAAAATATCAATTAAAAAATCGTATATATAAAAAGTGGGATTTAAGATGACGAATTAATTTACGTCTTTAAACTTGTTAAGTATCTACTAATGTGTATAACTTAAGTGTTATTAAATATAAGTTTACTGCACATCAATATTAACGAAATTGAATTTGGACAAAACAACCGTTGGATACATTCACCATAAGACAATATATAAGTAGAATAATTTTCAGTACGTAAATGTTGGAACCTCATGGGTATGGATAAGGTAATGGAATCGATAGAGAAATTCATAGACCTAGGTAGGATAGGAGAATTGATAAAGGGAATAGAGATGACGATAGAGATCATACTGAGAAACAGAAGAATTCCATACGGGTACAACTCTTATTTGAACAAAGTGAATGGTACGTTCGTTAAGGGTTTCATCGGAACAGTCAACCGCAAAATCAAATTTTTTACTAACCAGAAACATGGATACACAAAAATCTGTAACTCTTATTTTGGAACCGTCGACGCTCACACTCCAAGAATTGATTACTCTATAATCTCGACGAAAAGAATATGCATTGGGACCTAGTCTACATGATCGTTGTCTTAGATGTGAAATTACAATATCATCACTTAGACGATGCAATGACATGTTTGCGTCGTCCAAGTATGCCCTTGGACTTGGATGATGCAAACATGTCATTGCGTCGTCTAAGCTAAAAGTTTAGGGTTTAGGCTTAGGGTTTAGGGTTTACTTAGACGACGGAATGACCCGTTTGCGTCGTTTAAGATAAAGGTTTAGGATTTAATGCTATGTATTTAATTGTGTTTACCTTGGACTATGAAAAGTCATTCCATCGGCTAGGTTTTAGGGTTTAGGGAAAATATGACACTTGGTCATACGGATTAATTTTGTATTTCTGTCGAAACGACCTCGCTCTTTAATTAATTTGAAGTTAATTATGCGAAAAAGTTCTGGCGTTATAATTAATCAATTAATTATTAAATTAAGTACAAATTTAATAATTGTACCTACTCCTCCTCATAATATAATTAATAATGCATCATTATGTCAAAAAAATTTAATTTATAATAATTAATTACCAATTAATATTTCTCGTCGTTACATTGTACTCTTCGTCATAATCGTCATCATCCTCCTTACCACTGTTATCCAATTGCTCCTCCTCAACATCATACTCAACATTGTTCGACGAATATCCTGAGTCCTCGTCCTCGTCGCCATCCTGCGCCTCTTCTTGATCGACTTCATTAATTACATCAATAATCTCATCTTCAGTTAGATCCGTACAACCATCAGGTATGGGTAATCGTTCACCAGCTTGAACCATGTCCATTATATCGGAGCGGAAGACAGAAATATTAGGCTCTTGATATGTAGTAATGTCTCTTTGTGGTTCAGCATCTTCAGTCGCCGGCGTCCCTCACTACGGAAAAACATCACTTAGACCACGAAAACGTAATTGTTTCGTAGTCCAAGTGACACTTGGACGACGGAGACTTCTCCGTTGTCCAAGTACCACCTGGACGACGGATAAGTCTATCTCCGTCGTCCAGGTGATCACCTGGAACAACGGACCGACACGCCGTGGTCCGAGTAACTTCCACTTAGACGACGTGCCGACACCTCCGTCGTCTAAGTGAAGCATTATATAAGCCCGATGCCAAACTCTCTTCATTAATTTCATCCTCTCCCGCGGGAAATTTTAAAGATCGAAGAAGAAGGAGAAGGAGAAGGATCAGGATCAGGATCTCCGCTGACTATAGCTAGCTAGCTTAATTAACTGATGTCGAGAAGGCCAGCAGGTACGTACGCAGTTAAAATTTGCTTAATATATATTTAGTGAAAACGTACATACATGCATGGATGTTAGCTATATATACAGATTAAATTACGTACGTAATTGATGGATCGATGTAGATCGAGTACGTATAATTAAGCGTAAATTAATGGACTAATATATATATATATATATTTATGTAATAATTAATTAATTATAATATTTTGTAGCAGTATGGACAAGAGTTGGATGAAGTTGAAGAATAGATGTGATGTCCGGTATATGGATGGAATTAGCGAATTTGTGAATTTTGCGATAGAACATGGTCAGGGAAAAAAGCGTTTCAGGTGTCCGTGCCAGAAATGTCTTAATTGTCAGTATGTGGAGGTTAATGTTATGGTGCAACACCTGTACGAAAATGGTGTGATGTGGAGTTACACTACATGGAGCGAGCATGGTGAAGCAGTAGAGTTCAGCGCAGCAGACTTCAGCTCAGGGTACAGTTACCAGGGTGCCTCATCCAGCGGCAGTGGTGCCGGACCCCCAGCTTGCAACCCAACTGCAGATTTGGTCCACGATGCGTTTCCGGAATTTGGTCATGGTGGACACCAACACCAAGACGGAGGTTACAGTACCACTAATGAGTATGATGACACATTCCCCGCTGCTAGCTTGGCCACTGACACCAGTAAGATGGATAAGTAAAATCGGATGCTACTTGAAGCGCAGACCCCGGTGTTCCCTGGATGTCGAGAGAATGTGTTGCAATATGTGATGGAGCAAATGAAGATAACAGTGAAGCACAAAATGTCAGTGAGTGCTTTTGACGAAATTCAGGAGCAAATATGTAAGTTGCAACCTGATGATCACAATTTTCCTAAATCTCATTATAAGGTTAGAAATATCTTGAGCAGCCTCGGCCTAAAGTACAGGATAATTGACGCATGTCCGAATGATTGTGTGCTATCTTACAAAGAGTATAAAGATTTGGATTATTGTCCCGTATGTGGCCAGTGCAGATTCCAGGTCAATAGGAAGAGTTTGAAAAAGAGAATTCCTGTGAAAGTTGTTCCCTCCCTTGATTCCCAGATTGCAGCGCCTGTACATGTCTCTACACACAGCAGAGGCGATATCATTATACGCAGAAAAGCGAATAGATGACGATGTCTTGCGACACGCCGCGGATGGGGAGGGTTTCAAACATTTCGACAGAGAATTTGGAGACTTTGCTGCAGAGGTTAGAAATGTTAGACTCCGCCTATCTACAGACGGATTCAATCCTTGGGGAAGTAATAGCTCCGCCGTCAGCACTTGGCCAGTTATTCTGATGCCGTACAACTTGCCTCTGTGGATGTGCATGAACAAGGAATTTAATTTCCTTATTGTACTAATTCCGGGTCCTAAATCTCCAGGGAAGTGCTTAGATGTCTACCTTAGACCTTTGATCGACGAGCTGAAACTGTTGTGGGAAAATGGAGTCCCAACTTATGACAAATTCACTGACACGATGTTCACGATGAGGGCTGCCGTAATGTGGACGATCAGCGATTTTCCAGCATATGGGATGTTGGAAGCCTGCAGGACAAAAGGATATAATGGATGTCCTATATGTTTGGACGACGTAAACTCTAGTTCGCACGTAGGGAAGGTGTGTTACTTGGGTCACCGTAGATGGCTTCCTCATGACCACCCATGGCGACAGGATGAAGCTCATTTCGACGGGACGGTAGAGAACAATCTTAAACCCCGTTGTTGGTCGGGCGAAGAGATTTTAGAGAGGTTGAGCTATTTCGACTTTGGTGTGTTGACCAATGACGTGGATGTAAAGAAATGCAATCCAATTCCTCCACATGATCTGAGCTATTGGGATCACAAGAGTATATTCTTTGAACTCCCTTATTGGTCGAAGTTGAAGCTGAGGAACAACTTGGACGCGATGCACATAGAAAAGAATGTGTGCGACAACGTGGTGGGAACAATTCTTGGTATTAAGTTCAAGACTAAAAATACTCCCAAAGCGCGCAAAGATTTGGAATCAATGAATGTACGTCGTCCCTTGTGGTTGAGGAGGGATAGGAAATGAGTGTACAATAAGATGCCAGCTGCACCTTACACAGTGAAGCCGACACTTAGACGTTCTGTATTTCACTGGTTTAAGGGCGTTCGTTATCCACCTACGTATGCAGCTACTATAACTGGAGCAGTGGACGAGGTGCAACACAAGTTTGTTGGTCTAAAGACACATGACTATCACGTTATGCTGCAACGTCTGATTCCAGTGGTAATTCGACCATACTTGCCTCGTGATGTCATAGAACTAATAGTGGCATTGTGCAGATGGTGGCAGAGGTTATGCGCCAGAGAATTAAAGAAGTCAGATGTGGTGGAATTGCAACAACAAATTGTGCACATCATTTGCAAACTAGAGAGGATTTTTCCCCCTGCTTTCTTTGACATAATGATTCACCTAATGATCCACCTCCCCGAGCAGGTGCTCATTTCTGGTCCGGTCCAGTACACTTGGATGTATCCTCAAGAAAGGTACGTACAACTAATTAATTATACAGGTTTTTCGATTCATAATTTGTTCCACTGGAGATTACTAGCTAGCTATATGTACTTATTCTTATTGTACGTTTGATTTTTTAGACAGCTTGAACAGTATAAGTCATTCATCAAAAACAGGTCGGCCCCGGATGGCTCCATAGCAGAGACATACCTAATGTATGAGTGTGTTACTTACTGCAATAGGTACATCAAAGATCCACCACCTCCCACTACCTCCGATCGCAGTACCCGCATCAATCTTTCTGTCGTCACCAATGTCGTCCGACCGTTTAGAAGAGTATTAAAGGAATCGTTAACACGGGAAGAACTTATTGAGGCACATTGGGTAGTGTTGCGAGACTGTGACGAAGTTGAGCCGTACATGATGTCATACAGGGAGAGGCTTCAGGCTTTAAATCAAAACAAGAGTTCGGCGTGGATTGAGAAAATGGTTAAGAAGAAGTTTCCCGATTATTTCTTCCAATAGGTACGTACGTACGTCTCGGTATTTAATTAGTAATTTATATACATATCGATCATATTTGTAGAAAGTAAACCCTTATATTAATTTGCCCTTTTTCGCAGATGATTGATCTGCAAAAATCTGAAAACCACGGGGGGTGGTGGTCATGGCCAAAGCACTTGCTAGCAGGGAAGCCGATTAAACACTATATTTATCTCGGATATTTTGTGAACGGTGTAAAGTTCCATTCATTGGCCCGAGATGAAGGAAGAAGAACACAAAACAGTGGGGTAGCGGTTGGTAAAGACAATGATCTATATTACGGGGCTATTGTATATGTGGTTCAGCTATATTACGGGAATGATGTCAACGTTTTCCTATTCAAGTGCAGATGGTTCAAGCGTACAAAGGAAGACCTGGGACTATTATCAGTCGATACAAACTCAAGCTGGTATGAGGATGAGCCTTTCGCTCTCGCCACCTTAGTTCGGCAGGTGTTCTATCTCGATGATCCGAAAGCCGGTGAAGGGTGGAAAATAGTGAACCATATCTCTCATCGAGGAATATGGAATACAGAGACAATTGAAGGGACACTGGCGACGACTGAAGATGCTGCTGAACCAGAAAGCGACATTCCTGCCTATCAAGAGCCTAATATTTCTGTCATCCACTCCGATATAATGGACCTGGTTCAAGATGGTGAACGGTTACCCATGCCTGATGGTTGTACAGATCTAACTGAAGATGAGATTATCGATGCCATTAATGAAGAAGATGAAGAAGACAAGCAGGATGTGGACGCGGACGAGGACTCAGGTTATTCGTCGGACGATGTTGAGTATGATGAGGAGGATGAGCAATCGGATACCGGGGACGAGGATGATGACGATTATGATGATGACTACTTAACTAAGACGAGAAAAATTAATTGGTAATTAATTTATGTAATTATTGTAATATATGATCGATGCATCATCGATCAATAATTAATATAAATATTATAAGGAGGAGAATGTATATATGTACGTATATCTTCGACTTTTTGTACTTAATTAATTAATTACACGCGTCCATGCTCGATCAGATCGGATCGACCGACGTACGTAAACTAAATTAAATTAATTAATTAATCCGAATTATATATCCTGGACAACGGATAAATTAATTGCAGACTGTCGCCTTTTAGGTATTTTGGCTATCTCCCTAAATCCTCGACCCTAAATCTAGCAAATCGGATCGATCGATCATTTTTTTAATTATATTCTTGAATCAGAATAATTGAACGGACACACAAATGACCGGGGACGACCTAAACCCTAAACCCTAAGGCTCTAACCCCTGAATTCAGGGTTTGTACACTTGGACGACGGAGATGGTCATTCTCCGTCGTCCAGGTACTCACTAGGACGACGGAGAAGGGAATTTGCGTCGTCCAAGTGCAAAACCCTAAACCCTAAACCCTAAGGCCCCCTAACCCCTGAATTCAGGGTCTCTGCATCTGGACGACGGAGATGATCTTCTGCGTCGTCCAGGTACACTTAAGTCGTAAAGATTAGTCGATACTTAACAACTTTCAAGACGTAAAATTATTCGTCGGTTCAAATTTAACTGTTCATATATACGATGCGTTCATCGATATTGTACGACTATTTCACTCGAATGACAGATCGCTAAATTCCTAGCGAATTAATTTTTAAATTTTTTTTACGTAATTTGAACATGGACGACGGAGATGGTCATTCTCCGTCGTCCAGGTGCTCACTTGGACGACGGAGAATGACCATCTCCGTCGTCCAGGTTCAAATTACCATGGCGGTTCATTTTTTTTTTCAATGTAAATTGCACTTGGATGACGGAGATGGTCAATCTCCGTCGTCAAAGTTGAAAATTATGGCGGTTCAATGTGCTGCGCGCCTCAATTTTCGGCACCGCTTGAAATTTCACTTAGACGACGGAGAATCAATTCTCCGTCGTCTAAGTCCAAATTTATGGCGGGTGAAACGTCCCGCCCATTAATTACGCACCGCTTCGAAAAAATTTAACGCTTCACCTAGGCGACGGAAAAGCCCGTTTCCGTCGTCCAAGTGCACTTAGACGACGGAAAATAGGGCTCAGTCGTCTAAATGAACGCCTATATATAGAATAGGATCCCCCCCCCTTTTCTCATTCCATCTCATCTCCTCTCCTCCTCTCCTCTCCTCTCCTCTCCTCCGGCGATTTTCCTCCTCCGGCGACTCAATTTCTGGCGTGGTTCCTCCTCTCCGACGACTCAAATCCGGCGATATTCCTGATTATTCCGGCGAGGTAAATTTCTATTTTTTACCTTTTTAACATTATTTTTATTTAATTAATTAATTTTAAATATAATTAAATAATTAATTTTAAATAATTAATAGTTGTAATTATAATAATTATTTAGTTGTTATTATTAATATTTAGTAATCATTTAGTTATTATAATTATTATAATAATCATTTAGTTGTTATCATTTAATTATTTAGTTATTATAATAGTTATTTGGTAAATAATAATTATTGTAATAAAATAATAGTAATAATAATTATTGTTAATAATAATTAATTATATTGGTAAATGAATAATTATGATTAAATGCATGATAAATAATAATTCATTATTGTCATTATTTATTTTTTTAATTAATTGATAATTACGTGTATTTTCTACTAAATTGCATGGTACTACGTCTTTGATTTAAATTTAGTACATAAGCTTGGTTTATTAAGTCGCACTCTTTGGAATAGATGGCGCCTCTTTCCTAGCTTATCTCATTAACCCCTCGTGATATGTGGATTTCATCACCGCACACCATAACCTAAGTGCAGTTATGGACACGAGGTTGAGGGCGGAGTTTGCAAAGGACTTGAGGGAGTGTAAATTTTCGAAAAATTGGCCGAATGTCGGACATGGTGTCTAGAAACGGATTATGACTGGTGACAGGTTTTGGATCTAAGAAAGACGACACCAATAGAGTATATACCATTCATTTGGTTAGCCTCGGGGTGTTTTGTCGAAATTAGTCCTGCCTCTCGCGTTATCTATATCCCTAACTGGCCATGTTTTTCGATTGAACCAAGGCTGATTAACTGAAAATTTACACTTTATCGCGCGGGTCGCACGTCCATTGAACGACCGAAAAAGCCAAGCTAGTGTACTCTATTTAAATCTTAACCGTACTTAATTAGCGTAAATTTTGCACTTGTAATTATTATGGTAAGTAGGTATTTTAACAACGTACTCCTAGGTTTAAATGGCTCCATCCGGCAAGAAAAAAGCCCAACAGGAGGCAGAAGATGCTATGCTCCGCCGCTTGGCGGACCAAGTCGGTTGGGTTGAACAGGAGGGCAACAACGCCCTCAATCCGGACCCTTCATCTGGTCCGGAGGCAGCGCCTTCTGGGGAAATTCCCGCTGCCCCATTTATCTCCAGCGGTGATGACGTCAACCCCTATTCAACTCCGACGCCCGGTACCGGGTCAACGGCAAGTACTCAGGCATCCTCGACCGATGAATCTATCATGTACAGCGCCCGGCGTAAGCAAAGGAGGGCCCCCACTGACCCGGAACCGAAAATGATTCGCGGTCTCGTTAAAGGGGGCAAAGCGGAGAAAATTTGCAAGGCGACCGGGAAAAAGATCGACTTGCCCTACGACGAATTCACCGGTGGCCCTCCCACAGCTCAGCTAGCAAGTCTCTCGGCGCATAGCATAGGGTCAATCGTTCGTAGCCGGGTTCGTCTCACTGCCCCTACTTGGAAGGAGGTGTTGGATGATGAGAAGGCGAAAGTCTTTAAAGAACTTTCGGTACGTAATACGTACAATTTTAGTTATTATATAATATTGTTAATATTAGTTATAATTTCATAATATATACGATTATAATTTTCTATTTATTTCTGATAGGAACAATTTGCGGTGGATCCGACACCGGCGATGTTGAGGCATATCAACCAAACCGTCAACTCCATCTACCGTGATTGGAAGTACAGGCTCCATCAGTACTTCGAAAATATTGGTCCCGTGCCTGCCCCCATAGAGCTGCGTGGGGATAGAGAAGATGAGTGGCAGTGGTTGTGTAACCACTTTCAGGATGACGAATTTAAGGTGTTTACTTTTTTTATTTCAATTAAAATAATTGAATTATTTAAATTTTAGTTACTTATTAATTTTTTAATGATTTAATTATGTTGTCTAACAGAAATTCTCCGAAGTCAACAAAACCAACCGGGGGAAGAAGGAAAAACACCATACTTCCGGCGCCAAGCAACTTATTTAAATAGCCAAGGAGCACAGGGATAAGGGTGTTTGGAGCCCTTATCCCTGTGCAAGCATAAGCGCGTACGTGACACCTGGGCTCGATAATGAAGCGAGTTAATACGGCGTAAGTGATATATATATGTGTGTGTGCTTTTAATTGTAATAATTATTATTTAAATATTATTTCATTATAATTTTTTAATTATTCTTTTGTAGGCAAGGGTGATAGAGCGTGCGTAGGAAGAATTGGCTAACACTCAGCTTGCGTTCCCAGATTTGCCGCCGGAAGACCTGCCTCCTCTATCCATAGAGAGCCAAATTGCAATCGCGGATGAGGTCTACGGTCGTAGAGCTGGCAAGGAGGTTAGGCACTTCGGACCTAAGGTGGTTCGAGATTTGTCGACAACCTTCGACTCATCATCTACGGGAGGTTCGGGGCGGCGGAGAAGGACTCAGGCTGCGGCCGTCGAAGCAGCCATTCAAGAGGCTCAACTGGCACATGCGTCAAAGACTTGATGAGCAACAAGCACAAATAACCCAACTCATCGCCCTCATGCAACAATCTCGAGGAGAATGTCAACCTCCTCCAAACCCATACCCCGACGACGACGACCCGGCTGGAGGCGGGGGACTCGGCGGCGCATCTGCTCCTCCAGTGTGTTAGCTAGTAGTTTATTAATCATCTCGTTTCTTTCCGCATTCCGAACAATATTTTAATTTTTATGGGTTTTTTCGATTATGTATGTACAAATTAATTTTAATTATTTAATTAAGTAATATTACAAATTTAGTTTATTTAATTAATTTTAACATTTTTCATTATTTAAATTCAATTAATAATAAATTAAATTATTAATATTTAATTACAATTTAATTTTTTAAAAAAATTAAATAAGCACTTGGACGACGGAGATTAAATTCTCCGTCGTCCAGGTGCTTACCTGGGCCACGGAGAATGTCCGCGGTCCAAGTTCACTTGGACGACGGAGAATAAATTCTCCGTCGTCTAAGTGCTTGGACGACAACACTTGGAGCACGGAACTTGGGGACGACGGAGGTTCCGTCGACTAAGTACTTAGACGACAGAAAAACGCACTTAGACGACGGAAACGCTCCGCGGTCTAAGTACGTTTTTCTTGTAGTGCCTTCAGCTGTCGTGGTATTCCATATTACTCAATGAGAGATATAATTCACTATTTTCCACCCTTCACCAGCTTTCAGATCATCAAGATAGAACACCTCCCTAACTAAGGTGGCAAGCGCGAAAGGCTCATCTTCATACCAGCTTGAATTTGTATCGACTGATAAAAGACCCAAGTCTTCCTTTGTACGCTTGAACCATTTGCACTTGAATAGGAAAACGTTGACATCATTCCCGTAACATAGTTGAATAACATATACAAGAGCCTCGTAATATATATCATTGTCTTTTTCAACCGCTATCCCAATATTTTGTGTTCTTCTTCCTTCATCTCGGGCCAATGAATGAAACTTTATACCGCTCAAAAATTTCCGGGGTAAATATAATGTCTAATCGGCTTCCCTGCTAGCAGGTACTTTGGCCAGGACCGCCACTACCCCATGGTTATCTGATTTTTGTAGATCAATCATCTGGAAAAATGAGAAGAATATATATAAAAAAATAAAAGGGTTTAATTTCTACAAACATGTATATAAATTAAGTAAGTAAACATACGTACCCATTGGAAGAAATAATCAGAGAACTTCTTCTTAACCACTTTCTCAAACCATGCCGAACTCTTGTCCGGATTTAACACCTGAAGCTTCTCCCTGTACACAATCATGTAAGGCTCAACTTCGTCACAGTCTCGCAACACTATGCAATATGCCTCAATTGTTAATTCTCGTGTTAACGATTCCTTTAATTCTCCTCTAAAAGGTCGTACGATATTTGTGAGGGAAGAAAGATTGATGCGGGCACTGGGATCGGAGGCGATTGGAGGTGGTGGATCCTTAAGGTACCTGTTGTAGTAAGTAACACACTCATGCATTATGTATGTCTCTGCTATGGAGCCATCTGGGGCTGACTTATTTTTCACGAATCTTTTATATTGTCCAAGCTGTCTACAAAATCAAACGTTCAATTAATTAATTGTAGAACAAGTACATATAACAAGTAATCTGGCATGTATATTTAATTAGTTGTACGTACATTTCTTGAGGATACATCCAAGTGTATTGGACTGGACCAGAAATGAGCACTTGCTCGGGTAGGTGGATCATTAGGTGAATCATGATGTTAAAGAAAAAAGAGGAGAAAATCCTCTCTATATTGCAAATGATGTGCACAATTTGTTGTTGCAGTTCCACCACATCTGACTTCTTTAACTCTATGGTGCATAACCTCTGCCACCATCTGCACAATGCCACTATTGGTTCTACGACGTCACGAAACAAATATGGCCGAATTACCACTGGAATCAGACGTTGTAGCATAACATGATAGTCATGTGTCTTTAGACCAACAAACTTGTGTTGCACCTCGTCTACTGCTCTAATTATTGTAGCTGTATACATAGCCGGATAACGAACGCTCTTAAACCAGTGGAATACAGAACTTCTAAGTGTCGGCTTCACTGTGTAAGGTGCAGCTAGCATTTTGTTGTACACTCCTCTTCTATCCCTCCTCAACGACAAGAGACGACGTAGATTCATAGATTCCAGATCTTTGCGCCCTTTGAGAGTATCTTTAGTCTTGAACTTCATACCGAGAATTGTTCCCACCACACTATCGCACACATTCTTTTCGATGTGCATCGCATCCAAGTTGTTCCTCAGCTTCAACTTCGACCAGTAAGGGAGTTCAAAGAATATACTCTTATGATGCAAATAGCTGAGATCATGTGAAGGTATTTGATTGCATTTCTGTACATCATTCTGATTGGCCAACACACCAAATTTGAAATAGCCCAACCTCTCTAAAATCTCTTCACTAGACCAACTATGAGGTTTATGATTATTCTCTACCGTCCCGTCGAAATGAGCTTTATCCTGTCGCCACGGGTGATCGTCAGGAAGCCATCTATGGTGACCCAGGTAACACACCTTCCCCACGTACCAACTAGAGTTCACGTAGTCCAAATCTATAAGACATCCATTATATCCTTTCGTCATGTAGGCTGCCAACATTCCATATGCTGGAAAATCACTGATCGTCCACATTACGGCTGCCCTCATCATGAACATCGTGTTAGTGAATTTCTCATAAGTTGGGACTCTATTTTCCCACAATAATTTCAGGTCGTCGATCAGAAGTCTGAGATAGACATCTAAGTACTTCCCCAAGATTTAGGACATGAAATTAGTAGAGTAAGGAAATTAAATTCCTTGTTCATGCACATCCACGGAGACAAGTTGTACGACATCAGAATAACTGGCCAAGTGCTGACGGCAGAGCTATTACTACCCCAAGGATTGAATTTATCTGTAGATAGTCTGAGTCTAACATTTCGAACATCTGCGGCAAAGTCTCCAAATTTGTTGTCAAAATGTTCGAGAGCCTCCCACTCTGCGGCATGTCTCAGCACATCGTTATCTATTAGCTTTTCTGCGTACCATCGCATCGCCTCTGCTATGTATAGAGACATGTACAGACGCTGCAATCTGGGAATTAATGGAAAATATTGAAGAACCTTCACAGGAATTTTCTTTTTCGAACTCTTCCTATTCTGCGCATATATGCACTGGCCACATACAGGACAATAGTCCAAATCTGCATACTTTTTGTAAAACAGCACACAATCATTTGGACAGACGTCAATTATCTTGTACTTTAGGCTGAGGCTGCTTAAGATATTTCTAACCTTATAATGGGATTTAGAAATATTGTGATCATCAGGAAGCAACTTACATATTTGCTCCTGAATTTCGTCAAAAGCACTAACTAACCCTGAGCTGAAGTCTGCTGAGCTGAAATCTACTGCTTCACCATGCTTACTCCACGTAGTGTAACTCCACATCATACCATTTTCGTACAGGTGTTGCATCATAACATTAACCTCCACATACTGATAGTTAAAACATTTTTTTCACGGATACCTGAAACTCTTCTTTCCCTGACCATGTTCTATCGTAAAATTCACAAATTCTCTAATTCCATCCATATACCGGACATCGCTTGTATTCCGCAACTTTATCTAACTCTTGTCAATACTTCTACGAAATTTAATAATTATCATATTAGTCCAACTATTATATATACATATTTTCAAGTAATTATTAAACTATTATATATACAAATTTTTGACTACCTTAATTATTAACGTATAATTAATTAAGATATTTATTAATTACTTTTATTAATTAATGGTGAATATACTATACATCAATTACTTTAATATATCTACATGCATGTACGTTTTAACTAAATATTAATCAAAATTTTAAACATCCATGCATATATACTAGTTAATTAATTAACTAATATATATATATATCAATCAATTACCTAACTTAATTACAAATATTAGACGTACTAACAATACAATCAATCAAACGAACAATTAATTATATATATAAACGTTAAGATTGTTAGAAATTAACTACGTACGTACCTAGCTTTCTCTGATATATGGCGAATCGATGGTCAGAGCCGGAGATATATATATATATATATATATGTGTATATATATAGTGCTAATTGAACATGTGGGGAGAGACTGATCGAAAGAGAATGAGAATGAGAATGAGAATAAAAATGAGACGAGCGAGCCGAGAGGAAAAGAGTCTGGTATACAATAAAGAAGAGTCATCAAACTTTACACTATGATATATATGATAGGATGAGTTAAGTAAAGTCATAAAGCAGAGTCACCAAAGAATTTGCTAGACTAGAGCAGTGGAGCTCTTAGTAAAAACATGCTTTGTAGTTCTGTAACTAAATAACCATCACAAGACCATCCTCCAGTACAAATATATGCACATGAATAATTGTTAGTTCTTACGGACTATGTTAATGCTTTTATTTTCCATCAACTGCAATCGTGATTTAAAGTTCTCACTCAGTTAATGCTCTATCATAAAAATTTTCAGTTACATGGTTCTTCCATATATTGTTACTAATCGGTTTTCTTCCCTCCTTATGCCATATATAGGTATACAATTTTTTGGGTTCTTGTACTACTGAGCAAGTTCTCTTTCAGCTACTTTTTTGAGGTGGGTGCTTAAATTATCAAATAGATCAATCTTTCAATGTCTCTTACTGGCTACTGCTCCATCTAGCATTCTATTATATCCTATTTGCTTTTATTTATTTGTTCACAACTATGCTCTGAGACTCTGATTTTGCTCGAGAATCTAGAATCCTACATCTCAGTTTCTAAGCCTGAGCTTTGTAATATATAATTCAGCTTAATTCAAATGGAGTTGAATGCTGTAGTTTCAACAAGTGCCTAACATTAATTAACTTGTTGCATGCAGCTATGAATTTCCAATTAATACGCAACATATATATAGAGATGAACAAGATCTAACTGTAACCATGGCATTGGTATATGAAGATGAGAGGGACTTTGCTAGATATATATTATATGTATAATTATATCTATGTATTAGCATAAAAATGAAAAGGGTGCAACTGCTCTTTTGATTGAAAATATCATGATCCAAATACAGTATACTGTAAGAACTAATCAATATGATTGTTATTTTCTCACAAAATAACAGTTTTCGTAGATCTTGGAATTTAATTGGATCATAACTGAAAATATGAAAGTTTGATAAACGACATTAATATATAACAATTGTCAATTGAAAATAATGCAGATAAAACCCCTCATAGAGCCAACAAGGCAGATCATGAAAATTGGTATTTTCCAAAAGGTATTTATGAGTGTTCTTTTGTACGTAAGAGTTAAAAGATTATATTATATATAGCTAAAGACACAAATCTAACCGTTTTCTCACAGTTAAGAGTAATGCCGGTGCAATTGCTGCTATATGGGCTCCAATGATAGTGGTAAGTTTTTCTTTCCTCTAAAGTTTCTAAAATTGTTTCTCTTGATGTTGAACTTTCTGGCTTTACAGGTGGATAAAAGTCATATAAGTAAGGAATAAAAATTGAAGCTGATATAATAAGTGCTGTAACATACCTTATGAACAGATTTACGTTTTCACTGTGTGATACATTTAATATGTCAATCCTGAACTCAGACACACTTATCTCATTTTCTACTCATTAGGTTTACTTTATGGACACCCAGATATAGTATTCTGTTTTTTGCGCAATCTTTGGTGGAGTGTATGGCATTTTGCATCACCTTGGGGAGGTAAGCTGACTCTTCCCTTTTTATTATCATTAAATCCATTTAATTACCTGTCTTACTCTGTTCTGTTATAGATTCGGACGTTGGGTATGTTGAGGAGTAGATTTCACACCTTGCCTTCTGCATTCAATATTTCCCTTATCCCACCCTCATCAAGAAATGACAAAAAGAGAGAAGGTTTCTTCTACAAATTCAGAAAGGTATTAGGTCTTAAGTTTCTGAAATCTTATTTCTCGATGAATCTCTAGCTAAATGTAAAGCCCATCTTTTCAGGTGTCACAGAGTGAAAAAAATGGTCTTGCCAAGTTTTTCTTGGTTTGGAACCAAATTATCAATAGCTTTCGCATGGAGGACTTGATAAACAATAGGTGTTTTTCTTTTTGGCTTTCCATTTTTTGATTTAATGTTATTTCCTCCCCTACAAAACTATAATAAATTACATGACAAAATTCTGCTTTCAAATAGGGAGTTGGATTTAATGACAATGCCAATGTCATCTGAGTTATTTTCCGGTATAGTTCGTTGGCCAGTATTTCTTCTTGGAAATAAGGTATTTGTATATTCAAGAGAGAAAAAATTCAGTCAGTGGTCTTTCTGGTTCTTTTATATAAATATTTCTCCTATACATGTTAGTTTTCAACAGCCTTGAGTATTGCAAAGAATTTTGTGGGCAAGGATGAACTTCTTTACAAAAGAATTAGAAAAGATGAGTACATGTTTTGCTGTGAAAGAGTGCTATGAATCATTGAAGTACATCCTTGAAATCCTCATTATTGGTGACCTTGAAAAAAGGTACAGAGACATTGACAACTATATCTATATTTCTAGCGTGTATTTCCGATTTTATAAGAACTTCTAGTAGAAAATTCCATTTATATCTTTTACTATTTATATCATTCCCTTCTTAAAGAGAAGTAAAGATGTGCACATTACAGGATTGTATCTTCCATACTGACTGAAATTGAAGAAAGCATTGCAAGATCAAGTCTTCTTAAGGACTTTAGGATGATAAAACTTCCAGATCTTCTCTCTAAATGTATCGAGCTAATTGAACTTTTGGTAAATGTTTCGTTTCCTGCAAAGGCATTACAGTATTGTTGATTGTATAAATTTAAAAGATAAGTAATACGAAGGTCTCTCATTTCTTGTGGGTATATTATAAGGTTGAGGGAAATGAAGACCATCATGGTAAAGTTGGGAAAATTCTCCAAGATATCTTTGAGCTTGTAACCAATGATATGATGACTAATGGCTTTAGGTAGGTGTATTCAGATTGTGTACCATTTTGAAGTCATTTCATGCACAACACCTCATAACTGTTCGTGTAATCGTGCAGGATATTAGAGTTGCTCGATTCATCCCAACTGATTGAACCAGATATTGCTTACTTTTCTGGAATTATTGAATCCCCATTATTCGCATCTGCTATCCATTTCCCTGTGCCAGACGATGTTGTTCTGAATGAGCAGGTGAATGAGGTTTAATCATAACGTTGGGTAGAATGATCAATTCCTGCTATACTCATGACTTCCACTTTTGATTAGGAGATATTACCATGGAAAATATTCCTACATGTACATGAAATACATGTGTAGGGTAAATACATATATATTAACACACCAATAAAGAAATAAACATTTTTACGATTGCCTGTAAGAATTATGCCAATAATAATGAAAATTATTTAAATTACAGATCAAGCGTTTTTTTCTGTAGCTTACTGTCCAAGATACAGCAATGGACGCTCCAACTAACTTAGAGGCTTGGAGACGCATATCTTTCTTTGCCACCTCTCTCTTTATGAATATGCCAGGCGCACCCAAAGTCTGCAATATGTTGTCATTCAGGTCTGATTTCTTCTCTGGCTTGAGTATCATGTCTTCCAGGTGAATTAGTTTAACTCATGAGGATAAATAAAATAGATCTATTGGTGAGCATTGATCATATCAGTAGATTTCATTCCGTTGTTGACTTGTTGTATACAAAATGTATTCATAGTACTTAATGGTGGCCTTTTATATTAAGAAGCAATTGGAACTGAACAAGAGTCCTACTGATTGTGATACTTCCGAATATGCTTTACAGTTTGGTGAACGTTGATCATCTTATACATAGAGCGGATTCCGCTGAAAGAAATTTTATTTTTCTCTAGTGTCATGACACCACACTACCTGGAGGATATTAATTTTTCAATGCAGGAGCTTCATTCAAGCCAGCGAGAGGTTTCCATCATCTTTTACATGCAAAAGATATTTCCAGGTGAATACAATGTGATTTGGTTATATAGTAGCCTTATATGTTATCTGTCTGTGTGTTGTCACTAGAAAACTGACTCTAATCCTTCTAAGATGAGTGGAAAATGTTAGTCTATGCCTTGAATCTTGAGTCGCGTCGGCGTACGCGAGGCACGTTGGCATACGTGAGGTACGCGAGCAAGGAAGAATCTCTGGCGAGAGAGTCTTTGGCGAGCGTTAACTTTGGTGAAAGTCTCTGGCGAGGAAGTCTTTGGCGAGGAGAGTTAGAAGTCCTTGGCGAGCAGGACTGATACTCAGGATTTCGTTAGGACTAGGATTCCTCAGGCATTAAGGAATTGGGTTTCCTTAATCATTCTGGTTTAGGTTTCCTCAGACGTGTGTGTCTGGGATTCCTCTGGTATTTAGGACTTTGTTAGGCTATATATATATCCAGTTGGGTATTAGCTAACAGAGTGGTGGAATATCTCTGTAATCTGGGTCTATCCTGTAGATTAGGCTTAATCTAGCGTTGGTAGATATATTGGTATACTGTAATCCTAGGTTAGGCTTAACCTAGTGTGATATACATTGTAAACCAGGTTCTCTCCAAGATAAAGTAATCTGTTCTCCTTCTGCCGTGGATGTAGCTAACTCACGTTAGTGAACCACGTGAAATCTGTGTTTGTTCTTACATTTATTTGCTTCCGCTATAACAAACTGGTATCAGAGCATCGGCTCAGGATGTCCGGGGTAAATGTGAAGATCGAAAAATTCACGGGGAGGAACAGTTTCAGTTTATGGCAGATCAAGATGCGTGCCTTGTTAAAGCAACAAGAGTTGTGGGCGCCGCTGATAAAGAAGGCAGTGGGTCCCGAGTCCGCTGAGATGGCCAGTCTAGAGGAGAAGGTACACTCGACTATCATGCTGTGTCTTGCAGATGATATCATCACTAAGATTGTAGAAGAGGAATCTGCATCTGGTTTGTGGTTGAAGCTTGAGAGTCTATACATGACGAAGTCTTTAACCAACAAGTTGCTTCTGAAGCAACGTCTGTTTGGTCTGCGTATGCAAGAGGGTGCACCACTGAGAGATCACTTGGATCAGCTGAACACAATTCTGTTAGAATTGCGTAATATCGATGTTAAGATCGAGGATGAGGATGCTGCCCTAATTCTGTTGGTATCGTTACCGTTATCATATGAGAATTTTGTGCAATCCTTTATTGTTGGAAGGGATACGGTGACTCTTGAGGAGGTAAGATCGTCTCTTCATACCAGTGAGTTGCGCCATAAGGCGACTGGTACAGGTTCAGACAATTAGGCTGCTGGGTTAGTAGTCAGTGGAAGTAAAGGACATAGAAACAAGGATAAGAAGAAATTTAAGAAGCCAAGTTTCAAGGGTCCTAAATCCAACGATGTCTGTAACTACTGTAAAGAAAGGGGACATTGGAGAAGGGAATGTCCAAAGTGGAAGCAGCAGGAGAAACCGTCAGGGACCGTTGCTGTAGCAGAAGATGACACCAATTCAGAAGAGGATACGGCTCTAGTTGCTGATGAACATGCATATCGCGATGATGTGTGGGTTCTAGATTCCAGGGCATCTTATCATATATATCCGTGCAGGGAGTGGTTCGCAACCTACGTGCAGGTAAACGGTGGCAATGTGTCTATGGCCAACAATGTTGCTTGCAAGGTGGTTGGAATGGGCTTAGTTAAATTACGGACATATGATGGTAAATTCTGTACATTGAACGAAGTTAGGCATGTTTCAGGCATGACTAAGAATCTGATATCGCTAAGTTATTTGGATAACAAGGGGTTCAGTTTCAAAGGAGAAGGCGGGATCTTATGTGTCTACAAGGGTTCAGATGTGGTTCTGAAAGGTGTCAAGCGGGGAACTTTGTATATCCTACAAGGTTCTACGCAGTCTGGTTCTGTTGTTGTTGCATCGTCAGAAGTTCACAAGGAGGATATGACCAAGCTATGGCACATGAGACTCGGTCATATGAGTGAACGAGGGATGCAAGTTCTGGCTAAAGAAGATCTTCTTGGTGGCCACAAGGTAAAGGACCTTGGATTTTGTGAACATTGTGTGTTCGGGAAATTACATCGCAGTAAGTTTCCCAAAGTAATTCACAAGACAAAAGGCACACTTGATTACATCCATTCAGACTATTGGGGTCCGTCTCGCGTTGAGTCTTTAGGAGGTCACATATTTTTTGTGTCGATGATTGATGATTTCTCAAGAATGACTTGGGTAATTATGATGAAGCATAAAAGTGATTCTTTTAAGAACTTCAAGCAGTGGAAGGCGTTGGTTGAAAATCAAACTGGGAAAAAGATCAAGAGGCTAAGAACAGATAATGGTCTGGAATTCTGCTGTTCTGATTTTAATGAGTTCTGCATGAATGTAGGGATTGCTAGGCATCATACAGTCAGGGACACACCGCAGTAGAATGGTGTGGCAGAACGAATGAATCAGACACTTCTGGAGAGGGCTAGATGCATGCTCTCTACTGCTGGACTAGAGAAGAGGTTCTGGGCAGAAGCTGTGAGTACAGCTTGCTATCTGATAAATCGTGGACCTCACACTGGCATTCATCTCAAGACACCTCTTGAGATGTGGTCTGGAAAGTCTGCTGATTACTCAAATCTGAGGGCTTTTGGCTGCACTGTTTATTATCATGTAAGTGAGGGTAAACTTGAACCAAGAGCTAGAAGGGGAGTATTTGTAGGCTATGGAGATGGAGTTAAAGGATATAGGATCTGGTCTTTATCTGAGAGGAGGGTTATCCTCAGTAGGAACGTAGTCTTTGATGAAAATTCTATGTTTAATCCTACAGTGAAGTCCATAGTTGTATCAGAGAATGGTAGTGTTGAGAAACAGGTGGAGCAGCAAGATAAGAATGAACCACAGCATGAAGATCAATACTCAAAATCAAAATCAGAGCCACTAGTAGATAACCAGCATGGTTTGTCTCTCAGTCGGGTTAGGAGAGCAAATTTCGGAAAACCTCCTACGAGGTATGGTTTTGAGGACATGGTGGCTTATGCACTTCAGGTTGCTGAAGAGGTGGATCCTCACGAGCCATCCACCTACAAGGAAGCAGTTACATGTACTGAGTCTGCCCAATGGCTTGCTGCAATGGGAGACGAGATGGAATCACTTCACAAGAATCAGACTTGGGTTTTTGCCAAGCGACCTCAGAAGAGAAAGGTTATCACTTGCAAATGGATTTTCAAGAAGAAGGAAGGGATGTCGCCTGCTGAGGGTTTCAAGTATAAAGCTCGGGTAGTTGCAAGAGGGTTTCATCAGGAAGAAGGTGTAGACTACAATGAGATTTTCTCGCCTGTGGTCAGACATACATCTATCAGGGTGCTACTAGCCTTAGTTGCACATCAGGATCTGGAACTTGAGCAACTAGATGTGAAAACAGCTTTTCTGCATGGAGAGTTGGAGGAGGAGATATACATGACTCAGCCCGAGGGTTTCCAAGTTCCTGGAAAGGAAGATTTTGTTTGTAAGTTGAAGAAATCTTTATATGGACTAAAACAGTCACCGAGGCAGTGGTACAAGAGGTTTGATAGCTATATGATGGAGATTGGATACAGCAGGAGTCGTATGATTGTTGTGTTTACTACAACAAGGTTTCAAATGAGGCTCTCATTTATCTGGTCCTATATGTGGACGATATGTTGATAGCTGCAAAGGACAAGTCAGAGATTCAGAAGTTGAAGGGTCTTCTCAGTGCTGAGTTTGAGATGAAGGATTTGGGTGCAGCAAGGAAAATTCTGGGAATGGAGATCTACAGGGATAGGAGTCAGAAGAGGTTGTTCTTATCACAGAAGGATTATATTCAGAAGATATTGTCAAGGTTTGGCATGTCTACAGCAAAATCCTTAGATACTCCAAGTGCAGCGAACATTCATTTGTCCACTGCATTTACACCTAAATTAGCTCAGAAGAAGGAGTACATGTCTCAAGTTCCCTATGGTAGTGCAGTAGGAAGCTTGATGTATGCTATGGTCTGCACTAGACCGGATCTTGCACATGTTGTCAGTGTTGTCAGTAGGTTTATGGGTGAGCCTGGAAAGGAGCATTGGCAAGCTGTGAAGAGGATCTTTCGTTACCTTAGAGGTATGTCTGACGTTGGTCTCATTTATGGAGGTGATACAGGGTGTTTAGTAACTGGTTACTCAGATTCAGATTATGCTGGGGATGTTGACACGAGAAGATCTATGACTGGTTATGTTTTCACTCTTGGTGGGTCAGTTGTTAGTTGGAAAGCTACTCTGCAGTCTTCAGTGACTTTGTCTACAACTGAAGCAGAGTACATTGCATTGACAGAGGCAGCCAATGAGGGAATCTGGTTGAAAGGACTGGTTAGTGACTTGGGTTTACATCACGATCAGGCTATAGTGTATTGCGATAGTCTGAGTGCAATCTGTTTGGCCAAAGATCAAGTTCATCATGAGAGGACTAAGCACATCGATGTCAGGTATCATTTTCTGAGGAATGAGAAGCGGATCAGGGTGAACAAGGTGGGTACTGCTGATAATCCAGCAGACATGTTCACAAAGCCAATTTCACATAGCAAGTTCCAACATTGCTTGGACTTGCTGAATGTCAGAAGTTGTTAGTTGCCTGTTGGGGGCAACACCTGGGTTGCTTCTCTGGGAGAAGGCAACGTCTGGGTCCTTTTCTGGGAGAAGGGAACATCTGGGTTCGTTTCTTGGAGGAACGACATTTGGGGGGCAGAGGAGAATCTGGTACTTCAGGTACATCTGATTACTTGGGAGAGATAATTCAAGTCAATGTGGAGATTTGTTAGTCTATGCCTTGAATCTTGAGTCGCGTCGGCGTACGCGAGGCACGTTGGCATACGTGAGGTACGCGAGCAAGGAAGAATCTCTGGCGAGAGAGTCTTTGGCGAGCGTTGACTTTGGCGAAAGTCTCTGGCGAGGAAGTCTTTGGCGAGGAGAGTTAGAAGCCCTTGGCGAGCAGGACTGATACTTAGGATTTCGTTAGGACTAGGATTCCTCAGGCATTAAGGAATTGAGTTTCCTTAATCATTCTGGTTTTAGGTTTCCTCAGACGTGTGTGTCTGGGATTCCTCTGGTATTTAGGACTCTGTTAGGCTATATATATATCTAGTTGGGTATTAGCTAACAGAGTGGTGGAATATCTCTGTAATCTGGGTCTATCCTGTAGATTAGGCTTAATCTAGCGTTGGTAGATATATTGGTATACTGTAATCCTAGGTTAGGCTTAACCTAGTGTGATATACATTGTAAACCAGGTTCTCTCCAAGATAAAGTAATCTGTTCTCCTTCTGCCGTGGATGTAGCTAACTCACGTTAGTGAATCACGTTAAATCTGTGTTTGTTCTTACATTTATTTGTTTCCGTCATAACAGAAAATTTCCTGGCGCATAGGTTATGAAAATCTGGATAAATTGGAGAAGGACAGACAGGAAGAGCTTAGAAATTGGGCTTCTTGCCGGGGCCAAACACTAAGCAGAACAGGTAATTCATAAGATTTGATATTTGTCTATTCTCTAAATTCTAAACCCAGTCCATTCGTCATGTCGGTAACCTCCAGTATTTTTTTGTGGTTCTGACAGTTAGAGGAATGATGTACTATAGAGAAGCCTTAAAATTACAAGCAAATCTTGACATGGCTGAAGATGAAGGTTTGTAATCTTGAATTTGAAACATGTTATTACTTATTAGTATTTGTTGGATTTTAATTTAACTATTGTCCTTAATTATGCTCACTTATACTTCTGAAATTTTAATAAAACATCACATGAGTCATACACAACGAGGCTGATTTTGTTCTTACAGATATTCTTGAAGGTTATGATGCTGTTGAAAGTAGAAATCATGCCTTATCTGCTCAGCTAGATGCATTAGCAGATATGAAATTCACATATGTAGTTACTTGTCAACTATTTGGATCCCAAAAGGCTGCTGGAGACCCACATGCACAAGACCTAATTGACCTGATGTTAAGGTAGCTTCTGCACCAGTACTACAGATGTTAAAATAATTTTTGAGGTAAATTGACTAGACTCATATATTGTTTGAAGATATTCCTCTCTCCGTGTTGCTTACGTCGAAGAGAAAGAAGAGATAGTGGAGGACAAGCCTCACAAAGTTTATTCTTCCGTATTGGTTAAAGCTATCCCTGATTTTGGTGATCAGGTAAGGTTATTTAAACTATAATACTTTTGTGGCAATGTAGTGCTATTGACTTGGATACAGTATTGTTCTGTAGTCTCATTAACTTCTTCTGACAATACTAGGTAATGTCTCAGTGAGACATGAGTAAGTGATAGGGACTTGATACAGTTTGATTTTCATATGAAAGGCTGATGTTAATCCCTTTCATCATCTTTTGTAACCAATTATGATCTCACAACTTACTTCAGATGTATCATTGTCTTTAATAGGAAATATATCGTGTAAAGCTGCCTGGTCCACCAACCATTGGTGAAGGAAAGCCCGAGAACCAGAACCATGGAATAATCTTCACCCGTGGCGAAGCCCTCCAAACCATTGATATGAACCAAGTACGCTCCTGTTCAGTACCTAAATACTAGTTATTTTTATGTTTGTTGCTCTTTAAATTTCTGGCTTTGTAGGACAGTTATCTGGAAGAAGCATTCAAAATGAGAAATCTTCTGCAAGAATTTCTTCAGAGCCAAGGGCACCGACCTCCTATACTACTTGGTTTGAGGGAACACATATTTATTGGAAAGTTAGATCGTATAATTTATATAACATTATAACTGATGTAAACTCATGTGAGATAGTAACTCCTAGTGTGTACCTTACAATGCAAAGTAGTTAAGAGTGTCGCACTTACACGAGCTAGAGTGAGAAGAATTATGATTTCAGTAACTTCGAATATATGACTTGGGTTGGTGATGATTCCGATGCTGATTACATATACTTGATATCCCTAATAGTAACTTATGTCTAAACCAATATACATAGCCAAACAGTTAAATAACTCTTCAATATATTCCTGTTGAGAATGAAACGAGAGAAGAAAGAAATCTCACAGTATTTCCAATATTAACTTACTTGATGTGACCTTTGAAATATCTCACAGTTAAAAATGTATACAAAAAACCTATAAGTGGGGCTTAGTAAAAGTTTGATAATCATAATTCCAATATAATGTACTGTGAAGAATGACTTGGAAGCGCCAAAGTATCACTAGCACAATTGTTTGACTTATTGAAACCTTCACCTATGTAAAGTTAAACTGAATAACTATTTGCTTTTCTAATGTTTCTTATACTTCCTTGCAAACTTCAGTGTTTCTTCTCTTGCATGGTTCATGTCTTATCAAGAGACCAGTTTCGTCACCATTAGTCAAAGGCTTCTCGCCAATCCTCTCAGGTAAGCAACCGTATTTTCGTCATTAGGGCTTTCCTATATTTTTTTGAAATGTTAGCTTGATGTGCAGTGTGCTTAACTTTCCCTAGTCTGCACAATATAGGGCCAGTAGAACTTTGCTTCTTAAGATTAGTTTCTCAACGGTGTGTCAGTCCTGTAACAATGGTTAGTTTGTCCAACATGTCTTTATGTTCTTGTTTGTGTACATTCTTATAAATATTGCACTACTCTTAATGAACAGGGTACGGTTTCACTATGGACATCCAGATGTATTCGACAGGTTATTTCACATCACAAGAGGAGGAATAAGCAAAGCGACAAAAACAATTAACCTGAGCGAGGATGTTTTTGCTGGTAATCTTTAATGATGTTAAGTTGTTAACTATGATATACTTGTAGTGTTTTGTTGTTCAAAATTCTTACATCAGATACCATGCATATAGGATTCAACTCAACCTTACGACGTGGATGGATTTCTTATCATGAATACATGCAAGTTGGCAAGGGTCGCGATGTAGGCCTAAACCAGATCTCAAAGTTTGAAGCTAAGGTTGCTAATGGAAACAGTGAACAAACTATAAGCCGTGACATATACCGCCTTGGACGACAGTTTGATTTTTTCAGGATGCTATCTTGTTATTTCACAACCATTGGGTTTTACTTTAGCAGCCTGGTAATTTCCTAAATTCTTTTTTGATTTTGAATTAAAAATTCTCTGGTTTAATGCGTAATTACCCAAAATTTCAAAATGATCTTTACAGAATGTAAGTTGCATATTCTAGTAAATGAATACAACACGTCTGCTTATGTTCATTGTCAATCTGTATTATTTACATAAGTAGTCAGTAGTCTGTGCATACTGTACATTTAAGGTAGACTAGACACTGTTTAATATAATTGTGAGACGTACAGGCTTCTGATGAATGCATGCCTTTGATGCCTTACTGTTACCTCTAATTGATTTCATATATGGCATAAACCTACCATCGGATGTGATTGATCTAAATTTCTGCCTTATCTCCGATATCAATCATCGGAATCTATGTGTTCCTTTATGGACAGTTATACCTTGTCCTAAGTGGATTGGAAAAGGAGCTTGTAATCGAAGCCAGGCTGCAGAACATACAGTCCTTGGAAACAGCTCTTGCCTCCCAGTCATTTATACAGCTCGGGCTTTTAACAGGAATGCCAATGGTTATGGAAATTGGACTAGAGAAAGGTTTCCTTGATGCACTTAAAGATTTTGTCCTGATGCAATTACAGCTAGCTTCCGTCCTTTTCACATTCTCCTTTGGAACAAAAATACATTATTATGGCCGAACAATTCTGCATGGTGGTGCTAAATACAGACCAACAGGGCGTAAGGTGGTTGTGTTTCATACTAGCTTCACTGAAAACTACGGGTTGTACTCAAGAAGCCACTTTGTGAAGGGATTTGAGTTATTGCTCCTGTTGACTGTTTATGACTTGTTTCGGCGGTCCTATCAGAGCAGCATGGCATATGTATTGATCACTTATTCAGTTTGGTTCATGTCAATCACTTGGTTGTTTGCTCCATTTCTATTTAATCCCTCTGGGTTCAGTTGGGACAAGATAGCAGATGATTGGAAAGACTGGAACAAGTGGATCAGGCAACAGGGAGGTATAGGAGTTCAACAAGACAAAAGTGGGCAGTCTTGGTGGATAGATGAGCAAGCCCATCTTCGTCATTCAGGGATGACCTCTAGATTGTTTGAAATAGTACTTTCTGTATCAGTATGGTCTGGTCTACCACCTTGACATCTCCCAGAATAGCAGGAATTTTTTGGTTTATTTGCTCTCGTGGATCGTGATCCTTGTTGTTTTCTTGTTAGTGAAGGTAAACCTCACCATCGCCTTCTATTAGAAGTTTGCCTTGTATCTATCATGCAATCATAGAGTAGAAGTTTGTCTTTCTTTCTGCAACTTTTTCTTAGAAATATGGATTGGGGATGCTCTTACTCGAATTATGTACTTGGCTTCATTTTATGCAGGCAGTGAACCTCGGAAGGCAACAGTTCGGTGCTAAGTACCACCTTGTGTATAGGCTATTTAAAGCATTCCTCTTCTTGGGTGTTCTTTCTATCATTATATCTCTCTCTCTCTTGTGTGTCACTGATAGTTACATTTTTATGCAACGTTTATGTGTTTAATCGAACCTTATATTTAATTCTTTTTTTACGTTTTTAAAGCAACTTTTTATTGTTATTCGTTTTGTATGTAATTTGAGATTAATAAATAAAAGACGAGTTATTGAGCTTTCCTAACTCAACGAGGAGTAACAAGGGGCTGTCAAGAGATAAATGGACCAAGTCCAACTTGAAGATGGATTACTAAAGCCTTATGGAATGTGGATTCAGCCCATTTGGGATTAATAACCCAAACCAAATCTGTTTTGATTAAATGAGGAACACTAAATCAAACCAAAGAAGAGGAAAAACCAACGTGAGAAGGGGAGACGCAAGGCTAGGCGTGAAAGAGGGAAGAGAGGACATGAAGGAAAGAAGAAGATTAAAGAGAAGAAAACGCATGAAAGAGAGAGGCCATTCATTGTGTAATTTTTCTATCTTTCTCTCATACTCTTATGACTACCATGAGGAGCTAAACTCCATTGTTAAGGGGTTGTTTTGAAGGCTCGTTCATGTCTTTTAAATTACTTATTCTTGTTAATTGATGATTGTTTTTGTTATTCGAATGAGGTTTCTTTGTTGCTTATACGTTAATGATTCTTATTTGTGTATGCTTTGAGTGCACGCTTAGTATGCATGTTTAGGAATCTAATTCTAAGAAAATTGATGGTTGTTGGATCATTACCTTCCTCAAGTTTCAATCGTAGAACTCATATATGCTTGGTATAAGAAACCTTAGGTCTAGCAAGACACGATCGTAGTGTACTTGTAAAGCCTTGTAGATTCTCAAACCCTTTCTAAATCTTAATGTTTTTTTCTTGGTAAATTCGGGTCCTTGACTTTGGGTTCTTTGACATATAGACAATATTGATAAGCAAACATTCAATGTTGTAAACGTAAGGATTGGGTAATAGGTTGCGTTCATAGCTTTGAATCTTCTTGGGAACTTTCATTCATGACATTAACATGATTTTGGTTCTGCATTTGTAGTCTAGATGATGTGACGGTGGTAGATAGCACTTCCCCTTAACCATTTCTATCATTGATTGTTACTTTACTCTTGATCTGTTTACTGTTTCAGCTTCGTAATCTGTTTTACAGAATTTTATTCGGCAACCAAATCAACTCCGATTGTATTGAAAATTTGTGTGGTAGTCCACCACTATGTCTGTAGTGTCCATTATTAATTTCGTGAGTTTAGGTTGAGTCTAACTATTTCAATTAATTACGTTAGTGTCAGTGATCGAGACTGTCAGATTTCTGACTTTCACATCTGTTTGTAGTTTAGAGTATTGAGTCTCATCTTTTTCTGTGGATTGACCCCTATATTATTGTACTGCATTGACAAGCATATTGAGTTCATTATAGGATAACTTTGAAAGTGGTTAAACACCGATCAGTCACCTATCTTGGATGGACTTGGTTGTGTGCTGCCTGGCATTCTTGCAACAGGTTGGGATTTGATATTGGTAAGCACTTTTATAAGACCAATGTATCTCTTTCTTTCCGGCTTGCTATTTCTTCGTACTACTTTGCAGCCACTAATTACTTTGTTCGTTCAGTTTGCACAAGCTGTGAGTCCCCTGATAGAGAAGACTAGATTGTGGGAGTTCACCCAAGTACTTTCTAAAACTTATGACTACGGAATGGGGGTTGTTCTCTTTGCACCTATTGCTATCTTGGCATGGCTTCCAATTATATCAGCATTCCAGACTCGTTTCCTGTTCAACGAGGCCTTCAACAGACACTTGCAGATCCAACTGATTCTCCAAGGGAAAAAGAAGAACAGATAGTTTCTATAAGCCATTGATAATTCTCGTAGTACATAATGTACAGTCGTTATATAATTCTTTACATGTACAGCACGCATGATTCATCAGTATGTCACATTAGCATGAATACAAAGTTAAGAACCCAATAATTTCATTTGCCAGAGAAAATGTCTAGACTCGTTTTTCAGGGATGATATCACATATCAACACCATTCCAATAGGAATTTTCCTCAAATTCATCTCCCCTCGTCTCTAATTGAACCGTGGCTACGGCGCTCCTCAGTTGCTAAAGTACTTACCACTGGACTGGTAATTGTTAACTGTCACAAATTCACCAGCCATATATAGAAGGTATTTAAGAAGATTCAGCAACTTTCGGGAAATAATCAGTCGAAGACTTGTCTCGACCCATCGAAGAATAGCTTCTATCTCCAAAATGTCACGATTTTAACCCGTCGAAATTTTTTCTCGAATCGTTGAAAACGATATCGAAAATTCGATACGGTTTTAGGATTTTCATCTACCCATCGAATGATGGCTTCTGTGACACAATTATGTAATTCTCGACTTGTCGAGAATATCTCTTGACCCGTAGAAGGTTGTACTTAGATTTAGTATTTTTTTTTGTCTGTTTACATCAATTTTTATCGACAAATAAAGGTTCAGAAAAAATTTCGACCAACCTGAAATTCTGCACCATTTACATCAGTTTTTATCATGTCATAGACGTAATCTACATGGGTCATTTTGACCGGTCAGATATTGTTATACATCTGTTACTTTACGTTGTTGTCATACCATATCAGTGCTCTATAATAGTTACATCCTTTGAAATTTTTAACTATTCAATTAAAGTGTTCGCCATGTCTTAGATTCAAAAACATATTGATTGACATTGTTTTGTTAATATATGATGGCGAGATTGAGTGTTATATGCACCTAAAAGGCCATTCAAATCTTGCTCAGATTTGAAAACATTTGTGCCAACGATTTTTCACTTGGAATAATATCGTGAGAATGAAACAGAGTTTTCTGTCCTGTCTCCGTAGAATGCTGTCAACGACACAACTTGGAGAGGTTTATGAGGATTTGTAGTATTTATCTCTTACTACGGTTAGGATCATTAAATCCAATGCAGTCACTTATATTACTCTATGTGACTTAGCCTTATATGAGCTTTTGCATTATGATGATCGAGATATTGAGAAATTCTCATAGTCATCAGTTCTTCAGAGTGAAGAAGCATGTAGGCAAACCTCAATCCATCAGTTTCGATGGGGAGGATGACACTACTCCTCTCATTCCTGGCTTGGTCTCCAAGACGAGTGTAGCACAATCCCGAAAAAATACTACTGCGTCATCGTGTGTTATCCCACCGGATGTCCTTATGACAAAATTCAATGCATATCGCTCATTTTGCAAAGCTTATTTATGTCTATAATATTGTTTGCATGCATGACGGTCTTTTGTTGTAGACACAACTTTCATTCATCCACAGATTCTAATAATATATTTGTGGATCAATCAAATCGGTATGCAAACTGTTTATATATGGTTTTGATTGATGCATCGATGGATAGGTCACATGTCTTTGCAATCCACATGGTACGCTGCATTTGCTAAACTCTTAGCACATATTATTAAGGTTCAGGCTCACCACCCGAACAACTCAATCAGGTCAATAAGATTGAATAATGCAGGAGAGTTTATATCAAAATATTTCGTTGATGATTGCATGTTGATTAGAATTACAGTTGAACATCCTGGTTCCCCATGTTCATTCAAAGAATGGTTTAGCAGATGAAAAAATCAAGTGGTTATAATTTGTGGCCAGAGTAATGGTTATGCAACTAATTTGCCGATATCTGTTTAGGGATATGCAATATTACATGCAGCTATGCTTATTTGTTTGATACCCATAAACCGCCCATCATTCAGTGTGTACCAGTTGATAACTGGAAATGAGCCTGATATCTCACTTTTAAACATCTCTTGGTTGCATGGTACATGTGCCTACTATGTACAAACATGGGTCATCAATGCCAATTATGCATTTATGTTGGTTATGATTCTCCAACGCTTGTCCGCTATTAAGAACCTTTGACAGGAGATCCCTTTACTGCTTATTTTGCAGAATGTCACTTTGATGAGACATACTTCCTGCCGTTAGGGGGAGATAGGAATGGTTTCATTCTGGTTAAACGTCAAAAATTGACGTGGTATGTCCCCACTATGTCTCATCATGATCCCTGCACATCTCAGTGTGAGATTGAAGTGCAATGTATTCTTGATCTTCAAAAAGTAGCAAATTTGATGCCTGACTTCTTTACTGATATCATGAAAGTGACGAGATTGGTCATACATGCTGCAAATTCTGTAAGGTTAAAAGTCCTTGAAATTAGGCAAGTTAACATAACACCCGAGTAAGCTAGTGTTTCTTCGGCCCATAGTGGGGGTGTAGCATCGGTCAAAATCCTCTGATGAGTTGCCGGTAAAAAGGCAAGCTATCAAGGCACAACCGTTCGTCATCAATACATAGGATTGTTTTATGACTGCAATTGTGTCTAGAAGTTGACATTGACAAACACTGTGGGATACCTCAGAGTCAATGATGATGTCAGCAAACAAAGAAATATCACCAAGTTAAACAAATGTTAGCGGTATTATGGATGGTTCTTCCATGTTCATTGATTATGCTTTTACTTATTCCGTCGCTTAGGAATTGATGACGATAAAGTGGAACATTGCTCCATTGTGCTTGTCAACGATTAACATAGAGAAAATTGACCGATATGGAAAGTTGAAATCTAGGCTGAACTAGACTCTCTTACAAATGACAAGTTTTCGGTCTGGTAGTACTACCACCACTTAATTGTAAGCCGGTTAAACACAAATGAGTCTTTGTTTGGAAGCACAATGAGAAGAACTTATGGCGCAAGAATCTTCTCAACGCACTAGCATTGATTATGAGGAGATGTATTCTCCGGTCATGGACATCATTACTTTTCGCTACTTGTCAGTTTGGTAGTGTTTGAAAAACTGAGTTTGTAGCTAATGGATGTGGTTATCGCATATCTCTATGGAGATCTTAATTCAGAGATATCCATGAGAGTGTCGGTTGGAATGGTTCTACCCAATTCAAAAAACTCTAAACCACCATAGAATGCTTATGTAATTAGATTGAGACAGTTCACTATATAGAGTGGAACAATCCGGTAGGATGTGGTATATACGTTTTAGTGACTACTTGATTGGGAAGGGATACAAGAATAAAAAGTTATGCCCAAGTGTGTTTAGTAGATGAACAAGTTGTTTGAGATGATAGACCTTAGTAAGACTTGATTAATTCTTTGTTTTGATATGGAATATCGAGTTGGTTGAATTCTTATTCACCAGTTTGCTTATGTCTAAATCTGGCAATAGATAAAGCACACCATATTAGTACACCAATGGTTATTTACAGTCTGAAACCCAAAAAGATCAATTTTATCTGGATAATGATGGTAAAGATATTTTGGAGCTGAGATTCTACATCTTAGTGTGGATAGAGCTTGGTTAAATATATCTTGATGCACATATCCAGACATTACCCTCTCGGTATGCGTCAACGCAAAGTCATTGAATGGAGTATAGTACACCTTCTGGAACTTGAAGGTAACCATTGACTTGTGGACGTGTTCTTTCCTTATAAAAAATACAGAGATAAACTAGAAATTCCCGGAAAAGGGATGGTTGAATCGCAACATGCAAGTTCTGGGTTCTTCAACCCGTCGAAGGCAGTGAACTTTGATAACCCGAAGGTGTTCTTCGACCCATCGAAACCGATACCCTAGATCGAACAAGAGCACTTGTTCGACTCATCAAGCGAGGACTTCGACCCGTCGAGTTCTTCCCCTACTGCGAGCAGTTTTACTGATGTTCTCTATTCTGAAACACTGGTTGATGTGTTGGTCAAATTTGCTGAATCTGGGTACCTCTCTGACACACATAAAAGTCATTCATAGACTAGTTATGTTTTCACTATGGGAAACACGGCGATTTCTTGGAGATCAACTCAGCATATCTTTGTTGTTACTTTCTCGAATCATTAAAAAATCATTGTTTTGTATGAAGCGGTTAGAGAATGTGTCTGGCTTAGGTCAGAGTCTTTCATCATATTCGAGGATCTAGTGGATTACCGTCGACTAAAACAGCAACCACTTGTATCTTTGAGGATAATGCAGCATGCATTAAACAGATGAAATTGGGTTACATTAAGGGTGACAATACAAAACATATATCGCCGAAATTCTTCTTCAACCAGCAACAACATCAATTGTTGAATATCCATGTGAGCAAGGTTGGTTTGACGGATAATGTTGCGGACTTGTTTACCAAGTCACTAGCTAAATCTATATTTGTGAAACATGTAAAACGCATTGGTATGCACAAGTTATATGAACTCCATGATTTTGTTTACAGTCAGGGAGAGTTATATTTTTGTAGACATCAGATGAAGTCTACATCACATGCATTAGCTTTTGTAATTGATGCGTTGTACTTTTTTCCCCTTGGATCAAACTTTTGTTTTACCTATGAGGTTTTTGTTTGCTTGGTAAGGTTTTTAGTGAGACAACAAGTTATGCATCATTCATTATGTCATCGATATAAGGGGGAGTGTTTAAGGAGATTTATTCTCCGTAACTTCAGGATGTGTCTTGTCCTCATTAGATACGGTTTAGTAAAGATAGAGATATAGAGAATCTCTGATATATCGAGACAGTTATTGTAACAAATTGTATTAGCCTATATATAAGACATTCTATCAATGAAAGAGTTACAATTGTTCAGTTATCATATCTTCAAGGCTTGGGACTTTAGAACCAGGAATCGCAAAACCGATTCGAATCGAATTGGAACCAGGTGGTTCGGTTCGATTTTAAAATTTTAAAGTATATATTTTCTCAAGAATTGAACCATATTCAGACGGTTCGATTCAGTTCTGATTCCTCGTTTTCATTTTACAAGGAACCGTCGAGAACCGTCTATAGTCCATATTTTAACTTAATATTAGAATTATATGGAATTATATGATTTGTAAAATCATATATGAAGGATTTATTCTTTTGTTTGTCACTCAAATCACCAAGATGCTGGGTATGTCATTTTTTATTTTGTTTATGTCACTCAGATGACTTATTTGGTGATCATCAGATCATGAGTCAACCTTTTTTTATGAAGTTGTATGATATTTTTATTTGTTTATGTCACTTAACACTAAAACTACGAAATATATTTGTATGTTAATGCTAATCAGTAAATATGTTTTGATGAGTATAGACTTATATAAAGTAGAAACAATAATCACATATATTAGTTTGGTTCTAAATTGAAGAACCGTATAACCGAATTGGTTCCTAAACCGGTTCAATTCTAAACAATTTTATTTTTAAAATATAAAAAATTGAACCATATATACATTTAACGGTTCAATTTGGATTCTTGAAAATTTTGGTAAAAACCAAACTATTTCCGACCTAATATTTTCTCCTTCGACACGGGAAGTTTTGTGTGACTCACGTGACCACCCCATTCAACTATAAAACAATCAAAACCAAACCCAAGAAGCTCAAAAACACTACGCCAAAAAAGTAGTCTCCCCCCTGTCTCGTCTCGTCTCGTCTCGTCTCGTCTTCTGCTTCTGGTTTTGCAGAAAAACCAAACCAGACATGATCTCACGCTCCACCACCACCAAATTCCTCAACCTCCGAATCCTTCAGTCCACTTCAACTCATCACCCATCTTTCTCCACACTCTCACCATCTCCGTCCTCCTCCCAACAATCCCAATCTCAAATCCCCAAAAAGCTTCACCACAAAGACTGGCTATCCCCAAACGAAGTCCTCCAAGTCTTCACATCTCTCCAAGACCCCAACTCAATCCTCACATCTCTCCACCACTACTCCAACCGCAAAGACTACAAACCCAACGAAGCCCTCTACACTCTCCTCATCGAAAAACTCGCCCACGCTCGCCTCTTCGACGCCGTCGACGCCGTCATCGCCAGAATCAAGTCCGAAAAAAACTGCCGCCTGTCCGACGACTTCTTCCGCCACGTCATCAAGTCCTACGGAAATTTGGGTGGATATATAAACAAGGCTATCCACACCCTTTACGACATGCCCAGCTTCGGGTGCTGGCCCACTGTCAAAACATTCAATCTTGTTCTTCATCTACTTGTTTCGACCAAGATGTTTCATGCTGTTAAGGAAGTGTATTTAATGGCGCCCAAGTTGGGGGTTCAGATTGACTCGTGTTGTTTGAACATAATCATTAAAGGGTTGTGCGAAAGTGGGGAGCTAGATAGTGCTCTCCAAGTGCTCGATGAATTTCCTCAGCAGAAATGTGAGCCGAATGCGTTGACGTTTTCGACGTTGATGCATGGTTTATGCGTCACTGGTAAAGTTGATGAAGCTTTTCTGTTGCTGAAGAGAATGGAAGACGAGGGCGTTGATCCGGATACGATCACGTTTAATATACTGATGGCAGGGCTTAGGAAACAGAATAGATATGATGAGGGGGTTGAGCTTTTTGAGAAGATGAAGTTTAAAGGATGTGCTCCGAATCCGTCTTCGTATCAGGAGGTGTTGTATTGCTTGCTCGACGCAGGGAGATTCACGGAGGCTAAACAGTTCATGATTCGGATGATTTCGAAGCGAGTTGGTCCGAGTTTCGTGTCGTACAAGCAACTGATTGAGGGGTTGTGCAAAGAGAGTAAGGTGGAGGAGTTGGAGTGGGTTTTGAGGCAGATGATTAGGCAAGGGTTTGTTCCAAAGATGGGTATGTGGAAGCAGATGATCCGAAGCTTGTTTTCGAAGAGCAGGTATTGTAATTCTTATGATGAAAAAATTGATGATATAATCACTTGACATAGTTCATTATGATAACAGAATGCGACTCTTGTTTCATATTAACATAGCTACAAGTCTACAACTCTGATTGCCATCATTCTCAGCATGAAAATAATCTCTTTGTTTTCGTGTATTTATGTGTGCACACACATTTACATGAATTTAGTACTTTTCTGCGGAACAAAGGCATTGGTGTTACAAACTTACATGATAGAATCGACCTCAGAAGAGGTAGTTAGCTACTTACAAAATAAAGGAATATTCTACACATGTATGAGACTTACTACTTTGTCAACTGCACCATCAAATGCTGAATTCGAGAGCTATCATTTCCCCTGTTTCGGTGGCGCATCGTCCTCATCAGAGGAGTTATAATCTTCTAAAAGTTCTCTTTCCCTCCCTGCAAGAGGATCACTCTGACACTTTCTAGCTTCTCGAGAAGATTTTTGGCCGTGCTTGCCCGTCTCTCCAGAATTACGATCAAGAGGCCCTGAAAGATCATCTTCCACAAATCTTACCCCACTATCCTTTTCACTGATTGATCTAAGATTACTGCGTCCAGATCGAACAGAGTCTCTAGAGCTAATTGAACTATACTCCTTTTTAGAATTCTTGTGGAATACGGAACAGATCTTGTTGATACCCTTGCGAATTGCTTTCATCCTGTGGTTCTCCTCGGGAGTATCATCGGTGTCATTCTCATCACTATTAATGGAGCTAGACCTGAACGAACTATTGCCACCATTACCATTTTGAATCTCATTATCAAGAAGCCGACTCTTCCCTTTTCCACTCTTCCAAGTTTGTGAAACTTCACTTCCTGGGCGATGAACCCAAATACCAGCGTTATTTTGCCCATCAAAATCAATAGGTTCAAAGCTATCCACCACTTTGTCAAACTTCTCTGATGATACAGATGATAAGGAACTTTTATTACTAGTGCCATTAGCACACCTTCTTCTTTCATCTTCCACGTTGGGTGTATCCTGAACATGTGGATTATCATCCCCCTGTATATAAGTAACACGCTCTAGTCAAAGAAACAATGCACTTGACAAGTCTGTGATTTAGTTCTAATAATCCAGAATCTAGAACTATCACTTCTTTTTTGTTACATTGTCAAATTTTTTTAAAAAAATGGTGAGATATAGTTGAAAATAGATTGCCTAATTCTAAAGAAGAGTGTTGAGATATAGTTGAAAATACCTCCGCATTCTCTTCAATCACTGTTACTGCAAGATGTAGCCGTCCTGTTTTGATATTCTGAAGAGGCAACCACATATCATGCCTCTGGCCATCCCGTAATTCACCAACGTTAATGAAGCATTCTCTGGATACAGAACGAGAGTAAGTTAGACCAAAACAGACTTTGGGAACAATTTGACCAAGGGAGCAAGTGACACAAGAAAATTCCTCGATATCAGGGACTTGAGATTCAACAGAATAAGTGACATTTATAGTCACAGCACCTAAAATCTACAACACAATCATATTATGGTTTCTCTGAGTCATTCAGCATGTGGACTAAATACTGATCATTAAGAAGTCCAGAAACAAACCCAAGAGAATCATCAATAAATCGATCCTTGTCACGAACTTCAACAGAGAGCACCGTAGACGAATCCCATGTTATAATTGGGATCTTGAATTCTTCATGCCATTTTGGAGTCAGTGTTTTCATTTGTACCTTGGACCGGAACCGGTAAAGGCCCAAATGGCCCTTCACATAAGGGTCAGAAAATCCTGAAAAGTTGCACAATTGAATAATATTGGAAAACAAGAATACCCTATGTTTAGGAAATTCAAAGAGAATCAGTGCATTAGAACACTAACAACTAACCATTCAGATCTGAAGCTTTAATGTCAGTTGCTTCAATAACTTCTACTTTGACATGACCTAGAGGCTTCTTCTCATTCACGGAGAACCAACTCTCTGTCAATAACATTGAAATTATTAGTCAACTGCACTGAGGGCACTGAAACAAAACATAAGATTTTATCTAAGATATAAGGACAAAATGCAAGAAAAACTAGAAGCTACCCCAACTAAATTGTTCTTCATACCAAAAGGAAGCTTATGAAACTCAGAGCATTTATAACAATTTATATAAACCAATGATCTTCAGTAATGCCTAAATTTCTCCTGATCCTGCTTCTGTGTAAACATAAAACTACTAAATTTTATCTTGATAATTTTTTCATTTTTGAATACAATGAATGTATAGTAACTAGTGCCTAGTAGTTGCACCTTTCAAGTTGCAACAATGAGTAAGGGTTTCAGCATGATGAAGAAAAAATAAATTCATCTAGGCCTGACAGAAAGTATTTTTCTTCGGTCATTACCTTGTTGCGGTGAGATAAATTTCTCCATGTCAACAACCAGCATATTAGGCTGCAAGGATAATAAATAGTTACATTTTGAAACAGTATAAACAAGCTGTAGCTGATGTATGAAACTATGTCAACCTCCCCCCAATTGTGTTATGTCAACCTCCCCCCAATTGTGTGATCATTATTCAGGAAATCGTATGATATGTAAATTTGTTCATTTTACTGCATCAGATGAAACTTCACCTAACTTCATATATATGCGATGCACAAATCACGTGTACAGAGAAATGAGCAGAGGGAGTCGCTGCAAGAAGGAATGAGTGATCCCAAATTTGTAAAGAACATTCATTGGCTAATCATGACGGTATATAGAGGAGTCTCAAAGTACAAAACCTGTACCTCAACAAGGGTCTGCTCAAAGGCAATTGAAAGAAGCTTTTCCTGTTGACATAACAAATGAAAGAGCAAGTCAGAGAATAATGATAGTCGGCCAGAAATCACAATGGATTTTATTTCACATGTGAAAAAAAACATTTACCAGCCATCCAGCAATGCCAGGGAGTACTGTAACATCAAGGCCGTGTGTGAAAATAGGCTTGACTGTCATCTGAAAATATGGAGGCTCAACAAAGCATACCCGCACACGGCCAATGAAAGGCCACCTACGAAGAAACTTAACCCCAATCAACAGCTGCAAAAGAGGAAGACAAACACTCATCAGAACATACAACTATTTTGTAACTTTCCTTACAAGTACAGATGAAAAATCTAAATATTGTCAAGTTGCATCAAGTGGACCAATTTTGGATCATATAGGACAGTCAAACACAACTCAAGTAGTTATACTAACATGCCATCAGAAGTTTTAATTATCAATCAAGAGTTGAATTCTAGAGGTACCACATGGAGAATAACATGCATATTCTTTTATAGATATATACCTGACAAAACCCACCACATACTAAAAAAGATTAGTGAAATTACATGAAGTCAAACCCATACCTTCCCTTCAACATGCATGCCTGTAATATGCAACTTTGCCCACATCCCGAAACCCAGTCTTTTCCTCAACTTCACAGCAAGTATTGCAATCATGTCATCAGCTGTCAGAAAATTCAGTCCCAACTCCAAAACCTGATTTCAGTACACTTTCGTAATTCAGTCACAAATAGAACATCGATCTATCAGTTTCAAAATTAGTAAGTAAAACACATACCAAGTGATCATCATCATTAGACTGGCGAACAACCCTCATCTCCGTGAGCATAGGTGGATTTCTTCCTAAGTATAGGTGCTGGACTACTGCTTCCTTCTGCAATATGACCAAAGTTATCAATCCAATTTGATAATCAAAATAAAACAAATGACAGATAAATGTACCATACTAAAATTTGCACAATGCTTAGGAATTGGACATTTATCTGTCATAAACATGATATTTTCACAAAGAGTATGTATAAATTGTATAGTTCAAAATGTAGAGTCCTACAGCAGTCCATGGTTTGTACTTCTCCAAAAACCAGGGTATGATAGGGAGGAGAATCTTCTGTGAAGCAATCGGTTCCATACATATAGGCCATATTTTCTCAATTGCATGATTCAACCACCGCAATGTCTCAGAATCAGAAAGTACCTGAAGTATTAAAATGGTCAGTAACAATCAAAATCAATAACGAAAGTAGAATATAGATGCTCAAAAAACATAATATTTCAAAACATTGTTTCTCTAACAATAAGTCTTTTTTTTTAACCTATACAACTTGTTTTCAACTTTCTCTACCAAACAAAAAAGTAAAACCAGGCATGCACAATGGGGGGATAAATGAAAGTACCCGTCTCTGATTAGACTGTCTTCTTTCCTCAAACTGTAGTTTCCTTTGCAATCTCATAATGTACCGCTCATGAACCTGGAAAAAGGTACAAGTAAAAAGCTGGTTCCATACAAAATTGTGCATGATTCTGATTCCATGCATAAAGTAGCAGCTAGCTTAACAATTCCTCCTTTAAACAATTAAACCTCTAGGCCAGACTAAATTTGACAATGCTTAGATGAACACAAGTTTTAATGGAGTAGGAAAGCGAACCATACCAGGTAGAGATAAATCAGAGAGACAAAGTATGCTACTGGATGGCAGTAATTGTAGTTAGAAAGTAACCAAAGCACAAATAACACAATGCCCACATGGTGTAAGATTGAAGAATCTCCAATGCCCATATCGTCTTATTCTTCTTCTTCTTCAGCCCAAAAAATCACACCTCCTTGACTTTTTGTTGGGTACCATATATACAGAACAATCTCTTATATATTGCTTTACCAATTTTCCTATTCCCTCTTTTTCCTTCTTCTTTTTGGAGTTGAGACTTTACACAGGGTACACGAAGTTGTGCACAGAAAGGAAACAAAGAGAAATAAAATCTCTGACAATTTATAAGAAATTTACAGGCAGGATGACAAAGGATTTACAGAAGGGAAACTACAAGATTGAAACTTATAGCTGAAGAAATAATCAAAACGCCTTAAATGAACAGACCCAGATGAGGAAAATAAACTGATGACCAATCAAGACGTTTCCAACATTTACAACAAGAAAATAGCTAGGTCTTATATATATCACATCACAAAGAAATTCTCACATTAAAAACAGAGAGACGAAACTCAACAGTGTACAAATGAGGAAGGTAGAAAACCGAAATTAATTAAGGAGCGAGAGAGAATTTGGGATACGGTATTGCCTTTCAGGTGGTGATTGGTTTCCAATGCGTGAAACGGCACCGTATTGTTGGCCAACCGGCGGGAAGTAACGTGGAAGAAGAAGAAGAAGAGGGAATTAGAAGCTTGACACAGTCTGATCTCTCTCCCTTTCTGAATTGATCAAATTGTGTTTCAAGACAAGAGCGTTTATGAAGTTGCACGTACACTTGCCACTTTTTTATTAACTGAGATTTGCGTGCCAGGTGGATGTGACGACCCATGTACGCGTGCACGTCGTTGTCTTAAGGTACTCTACTACGGGGGTCCCATACACCTCTGCTAGACCGTAATTCTTACTTGGGCCCTTGATTTTGGGCCCAAATAGTTAGAGATAGCCGGAGACTCGGGGCAGAATTATGCCCGACCCAAGTAGCTTATAACTCAAAAGTTATGATCTAGTACGTGCTCTAGACTGCTGGTGCATGTATGCAACTCCCTCGCACGCACGTCCTCTTCTGTATTGCTGTTAACTACATATGAAGATCACAGCCACGCGATCAAATCCTGGTTCAGCTGGGATCTGCATGTTGAAATCATTGCATGCGAAGGATTTCATTTTTCATATTTGTTAGAATGGAACTTAAACTCTTGCACATCGTGGTTGTGCTTAAGTAATGTAATCAATGAGTTAGAGTCACAATCGTATTGTTCATTAAGACATTTACAAGTTAGTACATTAATAATATAAATCCTAGTCCATATTGTACACTGATTTGGTACTCTTCATATTGACAAAGGATTCAGTGTCCAACTTGTACACTGATAATGGGTAGGCACAAGTTGGACACTATATAAGGAGAGGTGAGGTCCATGTTCCTCTACACACATTACATTCAGCTCTTCCTATCATAGAGAGTAAGAACAGTAGAGAACAAAAGACCAAGCTTTCGTCAGCTCATCATCATGTCGATCACAATCAATGCAGCTGGTAAGCTTCTTTCATTCTGTTTCTGTTATGTTCATATTGAGTTGTCGTGTTTATATGATTAAGGACTTCAGTGATTGTTCTTCAATTGGTATCAGAGCTCAGCTCTTTAATTCATATAAATCGATGAAGAAAACTCATACGAAAACACTAATGGTTTGTGTTTTGAACAAAAAAAAAATTTCAGAAACTTCAGTTTTCGGGCCAAACCCATTTTTGTAAAAGCCCGAAACCAACTGGACTGGGGCCTGTGGTACTGCACATGAGCCAAGCCCATGAACAGCAGCTCGATAAACCTCAGGATTTTGGGGATTTCAACTGACCGTTGGAGACAACGGTCAAAACTCTATCGAACTGCTGATGGGACTTCAGGATGGCTAGGTGCACAAATTCGTTGCTGAATTCGTAAGGGATTCAAACCCATATCACAACCAGGTTAGTTGTTTTCTTTTCGCAAATCGCACTGAACCTAGAGGAATGTTCCCGGTGTTCCAATAAGTTAGGGTAGATCTGACCGGAAGGAACTTACGATTTCTGATTGTGATTTTGTGTGGTTATGTTGTGATATTGTTTGATTGATGTGTGTGAAATTGTTGTGCTTCCGCTAACATTGCAGCGCTGTGAGCAGAGGCCAAGGTTAGTCATGATTGTTTTGATTTCAGCTATGGATAGCTAATCACTAAGAACATAAAGAATGCCTGTAATTGAAATCAAAATGTAAAATTGATTGACCAACCAGCTAAATGTATGTCCGCTTGCTTATTGGTGATGTATTCTGTTTGAAAAGCATGTTCTGAACTCTCTGTGCATACAGTTTCAATAAAACCATCTATGAAGTGATTCATGTATAAACAACCAAGCTTAAGTGTTTACTGGTTTAGAAAACGCATGAACTTATGATTAGTTGAGGTTCTGATTCACTGTCAAGTAGGATGTCATGTTGCACAAAGCAAACTGTCTTGTTTTACAGTGATTCATTTTGGTTAAAAAGAACAAGTTCAACGTTTTGTGTCAAAAATTTCAAGATATGTGAATTGTGGCTTCCAAAGAAGTATTGTTGCATGTTTTAGAATTTCTGACAGCACCATACATGATTTCAAATTCATCTTCAGATAATGTGAAACCTTCTTCTGCCATAAAGGTGTTGAGTTTTTTCATTATAACATGGATTTTGAGATTGTGGTTTGGTGATATAGCTACAGTTTCTGTATCTATCACACAAAGTGTAATACGGATTCACCTACAGTGATGGGATAATTTTGTATGTATATGTTTTATACTGTGATCATATGCATCTACTGCAAGTCTTGGATTTTCAATGGTTTTTTTTTGTGCTGTGATATGTTGTTGTGTGATACTGATGTGATAAGAACACACATAAAACACTTAAATTTTTAAAACTGAAAATCTTCTATTGCAGTGAACAAAACTACAACTTCATACAACAAACTGATAACATTCTTTTCTGGTTATTTTAGGCAACCAAGTGGTGACCCTTAACACAATTGAACTCTTAACTGGGTCCAATTACAAGGTTTGGAGGAGGCAAATAGACACCTATTTCAGCAACAACCATGATCTAGACATAGCCTTTTATCAAAGTGTCCTTGATCCAGTCTTAGAAGAAGATAAGCATATTCACCCTAAAGCATATGAGGATTACCATTACTGGCATAGAAAGAACAACTCAGCTAAGAACATTATTAGGGCCTGCATTTCAGATACCATTGCTGGGACTATCCCTGAAGTAGATTATGCCTATGATTACTTGGTGCTCATTGAAGAAAAATTCAAGGAATCTGATAAGGTTGAGAGTTCACTGTTATCTCAACAGTTTAACACCCTTAAGTACACAGGTGTTGGAGGGGTCAGAGAGCACCTACTACAGATGGAAAATTTAGCACTTAAGCTGGCAAACCTCAATATTGTCATGGCTGATGAGCATGTAGTAAACACCGCCCTTCATTCCCTGCCTAATACCTTTGGGCAGCTTAAGACGAGTTACAATACTCAGAAGGCTAAGTGGTCAATGAATGAGCTCATAGCCATAGTAGCTGCAGAAGAGTCCAGACTTAGGAAAGAAGATCCTAACTATGGTGCAACTTCAAAACCTGAGAGCACTGTAAACTTAGTAGGCAAAAGCAAATGGAAAAAGAAGCTGGGACCTAAGAAGTCAAACTTTAAGAATCCTACGGCTAAGGGAAATTTCAGTAACAACAGCTCCAGTTCCAGCACTAACCAGCAACAGCCATTTAAGTTCAAGTGTTTTTTCTGTAAAAAGAAAGGGCACATGAAGAAAGACTGTAATGGGTTCAAGGCATGGTTAGAAAAGAAGGGTAAGCGTCTAACTGTTGTTAATCCCTTAAATATTCCTTCCCTTTATTTTTTAGAAGTTGATTTGATAGATTCACAGCCAAATATCTTTTGGCTGGACTCAGGATCTCCCTTACACATAGTTAACTCATTGCAGGGTTTAATAAGGAAGAGGAATCCAAGAAGTGATGAGATTAACATCAAGGTTGGCAATGGGATGCGTGTAGCAGTCAAAGCTATAGGAAGTCTGAAGCTTAGTTTAGGTCTAGACAATTTTCTTTTTCTGGATAATGTTCATTTCATTCCCTCAATGAAGAGGAATTTAGTTTCTTTAGATCTTTTAGTTGGAAATGGATACAGTTTCTTTTATGATATGAATGGAATTCAGTTTTTTAAAGATTCAGTATGTGTTGGTTCTGGAAAACGTGTGAATGGCTACTTACAAATTAACTGTAATATATGCTCAGCATCACAGCTTACCTTTTCTGTAGAGAACTCTAACAGTTCAGAAACAGAAGTAAGCATCAGAACCCCATTCAATGAAAAATCTGCAATTCTTTGGCATAGAAGATTAGGACACATATCCAAACAAAGACTAAAGACTTTAGTTAAGAATGAAATGCTACCAGAACTAGATTTTGAGGACCTAAAAGACTGTGTTGAATGTTTTAAAGGAAAAATGACAAACCTGAATAGGAAATCTGCATACAGAAGCAAAAATTTGCTTGACTTAATACACACTGACATTTGTGGACTTTTTAGAACACAAACCATATGTGGAAATGTCTACTTCATAACATTTACAGATGATTTTTCCCGGTACTGTCACATATACCTCATATCAGAAAAATCTCAATCCTTAGACTATTTTAAGATTTTCAAAACTGAAGTTGAACTTCAGCTAGGTTTGAAAATCAAAATGGTAAGGTCTGATAGAGGGGGAGAGTATTATGGGAGGTTTACTGAGAGTGGGCAAAGGAAAGGGCCATTTGCACTGTATTTACAGGAATGTGGCATAAAAGCTCAGTATTCCACACCATATAATCCTCAACAAAATGGGGTGGCAGAAAGGAAGAATAGGACATTATTAAACATGGTTAGAAGTATGATGTGTGGTTCTGGACTACCTAGGTTCCTGTGGGGTGAGGCCTTAAGGACAGCAAACTATGTTTGCAACAGGTCACCCACAAAAGCTTCAGAGAAAACACCATATGAACTGTGGTGTGGAAAGAAACCTAGTTTTAATCATTGTCATGTGTGGGGCTGCAATGCAGAAGCAAGGATTCACAATCCAGACCTGGGAAAACTTGATTCCAGGTCAATAAGCTGTCATTTTATAGGCTACTGTGACAAGTCTAAAGGTTTTAAGTTATATTCAGCTAAGCATACTCCTAGAGTTTTTGAGACTCATCAAGTAAAGTTCATAGGAGAATCTGCATTCAATGTAAGTCCTGAAGATTTATCTTCAGAATTTATTGAAACTGAAGAAGCTGATGAAAACCTGAGAAGCTCACAAAATCCTACAAACTTAGACCAATTGCCATTAAGAACAGATATAACTTCAGACCATTTTAATATATCTGAAACAAGAGACCTTGGGGAATCAGAACAAATTTTTGATCAACCTATCCCTGATGCTACAGATTTTGCAGAAAATCAACATTCTGCAGATAATGAAGGTACTGTACATGAAACAGGAAACTTAGAAAACTTGAAAACCATTGCACCTAATCCAATATCTACTCCTAGAAGACCTGTAAGAGATAGAGCTCCTACATATGGTGGTCAAAGTGACTTTCTGGTATTCTCTCAAGAAATTGAGAGAGCACTGGAGGAAGACACTGATCCCATTACCTTTGCTGAAGCTATGAAAGGTGATGATTCTGAAAATTGGAGAGTTGCCATGGAGGCAGAGATTGACTCCATGAGCACAAATAAAGTATGGAATTTAGTAAAGCCTGATAAAACATAGAAGGCTATAGGGTGCAAGTGGGTTTTTAAAACAAAAAGGGATGCTAAAGGGAATATAGAGAGGTTCAAAGCTAAGCTTGTAGCTAAGGGGTTCACTCAAAAGGAAGGGATAGACTATACTGAAACTTTTTCACCTGTTTCAACAAAAGATTCTTTTAGAATCATCATGGCTTTAGTAGCTCATTTTGACATGGAGCTGCACCAAATGGATGTTAAGACAGCATTCCTTAATGGAGAGCTGGAGGAAACCATTTTCATGAAACAGCCAGAGGGTTTTGTTGAATTAGGACATGAAAACTTAGTCTGTAAACTGAATAAGTCTATCTATGGGTTAAAGCAAGCATCTAGGCAGTGGTATAGAAAGTTTGATTCTGTAATTGCAAACTTTGGATTCACTGAAAATATTGTAGATGAGTGTGTCTACCTTAAGACAGTAGGACAAGGCTTCATTTTCCTTATATTATATGTGGATGACATTCTGTTAGCATCCAATAACATGAGGCTTTTAAAGGATACAAAAATCTTCCTATCAAAACAGTTTGATATGAAAGATTTGGGGGAAGCATCCTTTGTTTTAGGGATTGAAATCAAAAGGGACAGAACTCGAGGTCTTTTGGGGTTATCTCAGCATGCATATATTTCTAAGATTTTAAAACGTTTTGGAATGGAGAACTGTGCAGCTGGGGAATCACCTATGTCTAAAGGGGACAAACTGACCAAGAACAAAAATCCTAGAACTGATGCTCAGGTTGCAGAAATGAAAGAAAAGCCATATGCAAGGTTAGTTGGTAGTCTGATGTATGCACAGGTGTGTACCAGACCAGACCTGGCATTTTCAGTTGGAATTCTTTCTAGATTTCAAAGCAATCCAGACATTTTGCACTGGAATGCAGGAAAGAAGGTCTTAAGGTATCTGCAGAAAACTAAGCATCATATGCTTGTGTATAGAAGAGTGAAAAACTTAGTCTTAGAGGGTTATACAGATTCTGATTTTGCTGGTAATTATCCTAGCTCATCTAAGTCTACTTGTGGTTATGTTTTTATGATGGCTGGTGATGCAATAACTTGGAAAACTATGAAGCAGAGCCTTACTGCAACTTCAACAATGCAAGCTGAAGTAATAGCATTGTATGAAGGTGTTTGTGAGGGACTTTGGATCAGGAATTTTCTAATGGAAACTAAAATCCTGAAGTCTGTTATTTCTGATAAGTTGAGAGTTTATTGTGACAATGAAGCTGCTGTTTTCTTTTGTAAAAACAGTAAGAGATCAGTCCACTCTAAGCATATAGACTTGAAATATTATAGCATGAAGAAAAGAGTTAAAGATGGTGAGATAGATGTGGTGAATATTTCTACAGACAAACAGCTAGCTGATCCGTTTACAAAGGCATTAGCTGTAGGAGTGTTCAGGGCACACTGTGAAAGTATGGGGGTGCTTGATAGTCTTGATTCTTGAGTTTAGTGGGAGTGTCTATGTGAAAAGATTGTAGTTCCAGTTGTTGTTATGTTTAAGTTTTGTTCTGTAAGTTTTACACAGTATGTAAAGTTCTTGATATAAATAAAATTGAGGAATTTCAGTTCAGTTCAGTTTCGTTCTTATATTGCAAATTTTGGTTAAGCTTGTGATTCTGAATTCTTTTATACATGATTGTTTATCTTGTAACTACAGTAGGTTCAGGTGGATATGAAGTGTATAGCATTTGTGCTGCACTTGTTGCCTATTTTCAGTAAAACAAACATGGTTCCACTGGTGTCATCGATATGTTTGTTATTTTGGTGTTTTTGTTGAAAACCATTCAGCATGACAGAGAGTATTAGTGATGCTTGAGTATAAATGTACATTTTCATTAGCTCTCATTACCATTTCTGGGACTCATGTATGCTGCAGGTACTGATGTTGTGGTTCTTAATCAGCTGGTTCACATGAACCAATCCTGGTTCTGAATTCTGCTTCAGTAAATGTAGTGTGACAGAGTTGCTTTTCAAATTTTGGATTAGAACTTGATGTGATTCATGGCCACTATAGTAGCTTCTTGATTACAGTTTATGCACATGTGAAGTGAGTTAAGTTCAGTGGGAGATTGTTAGAATGGAACTTAAACTCTTACACATTGTGGTTGTGCTTAAGTAATGTAATCAATGAGTTAGAGTCACAATCGTATTGTTCATTAAGACATTTACAAGTTAGTACATTAACAATGTAAATCCTAGTCCATATTGTACACTGATTTGGTACTCTTCATATTGACAAAGGATTCAGTGTCCAACTTGTACACTGATAATGGGTAGGCACAAGTTGGACACTATATAAGGAGATGTGAGGTCCCTGTTCCTCTACACACATTACATTCAGCTCTTCCCATCATAGAGAGTAAGAACAGTAGAGAACAGAAGACCAAGCTTTCGTCAGCTCATCATCATGTCGATCACAATCAATGCAGCTGGTAAGCTTCTTTCATTCTGTTTCTGTTATGTTCATATTGAGTTGTCGTGTTTATATGATTAAGGACTTCAGTAATTGTTCTTCAATATTGGATTCGGTTTTACGTTTCCATGTAGATGAAGATTTCACACGTACCTCTATAAATGATCATATATATGAACCACTCCTGCATGCCAGCAAGTGCACAACTGAAAATTAGAAACTATTGATCCCTTGGATTATTAAACAAAAGTTAGGTGTAATCAACATACAGGAGAGTATTGAGACATCTAAGGAATTCTATCCTAATAATTAGGTATAGCTAGCTGTCTTTACGTTATAGTAACATATCATGTATATCATATATTCATCTTTCTTTCTTGTAGTTAATTAGCTAGAATCAATGAGCAATTAACTTCTCCTGTATATATTGTAAACATTCTGTCGAGATCAATAACATATAGAATATCTTCGATACCAATTTGTTTTATAGACGATCAAGAAAACCAAATATGAATTATCCCATGAAAAACTCCATGGAGGCTCAAGATGATCCTCCTCGGGGGTACAGGTTCAGACCCAACGTAGAACAACTCCTTGTTCATTACCTCTGTCCCAAACTCGAGGGAGAAGCCTATCCCGAACCTTAGTCCCCTTCTGTGACCTCTATGGAGACCAAGAACCATGGCATATATGGGACACTTACCAACGAAGATTCAATGAAGAGCAACCAGACCTCTTCTTCGATCATTACACAAAACAAGAAGAAGAGTGACAAGGGAAAGTGTATTTGTCGAACTATTGGCAGCGGTGGCACAAGGCCTGGAAAGGCGAGGACTCCGGCAAGAAAGTATTTTCTGCTTCTCAAAAGTTATTGGGACGAGAAAGAGATTTCATTACAATAACCAGGGCTCCAAGGAAAATGGGCGCTGGATCATGCACCAGTATGAACTTGAGGCATCTCTACTGTGAAACAAGAACCAAGCTAAGAATTTTGTTCTTTGCCTTTGTGTTATAACGAATATAAGAAAGAACACAGATTTATGTGGTTCACTAACGATATGTTAGCTACGTTCACGAGCTGAAGGAGAACAATTTTATTATCTTAAAGAAACCAGATTACAGAATACCACGCTAGGTTAATAACCTAAAGGATATATATATATATATACCCCCGAATGGTTGGCCCAACAAAAAACCAAAGTCCAAGATGACTCGGATTACATACCTATAAGCTACAGGCATACAAACCTGATTCAAGGCATATTAACAAGAGGTGAGGTTTGTCTCTTCACTAGAGAACAAAGAAGAAACTAGTTCCACATTCCAAGTACTCGAAGCACTCATTAAATCACTAACCTTAACGTCCAAAGGTTGTCAATGGAGAGGACGAAATAAACCTGTTGTAGGGATTCGAACTTTAGCCTTATATCTCAATTAATTAAGGCAAAGATCCTTACGTCAGTTTCTACACGGTTTAAGGTAGAACATTTGTAATGCCAAGAATGTCCAATCATTTGTGCTCAATTCACTTAGCTTGCCCTACTGTATAGAACAACCGAATTTAAAAATAGAAAGGATAGAATTGTAAAGAAACAGATTAGAGGAGTTGAATTCTATCCCATCGCCGATAGATAGAGAAAGAAAGAGAGTGAGAGGTGAGGAGATAAGCGAGAGAGATTATTTCTCCGGCGTGGGGAGGGTGGAATCGGGTGGGTGGTTTGACTTGGATTTTTCCGGCTAAGCTGTGTGCTGTTTATGGTGATTAGAGAGATGGGTGGATTAGTGAGATAGGTGGTAGATAATTGTTTTTAGGTAGGGATGGATAGGAATAGAGATGGTAGAAGAGCAACTATGGCGGCTCCAAATGGGTTGTCAAGACGAAGACATAGAAACAACAGCCTCAGAGACTCTCCGGGTAAGATGACTTCTCTCCACCAGATCTAAGTAGATTCACACTTGCGTTTGTTGTATTTGATTTTAACGGTGTGTTTGATTTTTCATTTTTGCAGAGGACGATGGTCCGATGGAGTTACAGGAGACCTCGAGGCTGAGAGATCGAGGAGGAAGCGGGAAGAAAGATCGGGATCGGGATGGGGAACGAGACCGGGACAGACACCGCGATAGAGACCGCGACCGAGATCGAGATCGGGATCGGATGAATTGGAACAAGAGGCGAAGAGCCGAGAGGCTGATACAGGGAAGCAATAGAGAAGACGGCGGCGTCGAAGATAGCTCCGAGGAGAGTGTGAACGACGACGAAGAAGATGAATACGATGATAGTGGAGGAGGAGGCTCTATTCGTATGCTTCCGCCAAATCTGCCACAAAGCTGCGTAATTTTGTTTCTAACGCTGTGAAAATGGAGTAAAGTGACAGTCTTGAATCTATAGATCGATAAAGAAATGAGGAAAGAAATCGAATTGCGGTAAATTGGAAAGGTTTGTCTGCAATTCAATCTTTTGAAATGGCCTTAAATTTTCTCCTTTTGATTACTGAATCAATGAGCTGAGGCCACTTTCTCATTTTAATGTCATTTATTGTTTACAATCAACTGAGAAAAGCCTTAAATCAGAAATAGCAACTCGATAACTATATTTTGTTACTGTATCTGATAGACCGTGGCTTGGCCCCAATACCTGCTTAGAGGGTGTGTGGAAACTGTTTGATCTTACTCTCAACATTGATGTGGCCAATATTTACTTTACAGGCTTACCAGTACCTTGGGGAGCCTCATATTCCAAAGTTTATTGTGATTGTGGCTCAGAAGAATCATCATACAAAGTTTACATAGTTCAGGTAACAGAGGAGTACAAGTGCAATCTGTATTGGTAAGCTTTTGCATCCTTATTGTTTTCTTTTGGATAGTCTCTGTGTTCTAGCTGTATACCTTGCTTTCATCCACTGACTTGCAAAACATTTTCCAGTGGCGGCGCCTGTATCAGGGTGGATCCAGGATTATAAAACCGGCTGGGCTGACAATTTTTTTTGCTATAAATTAGTATGGAGTACAACTGGATCTTCAAGAACTCTATCCATCATCACATATCTTATTTTGAAGAGCACATATATATGTATTCAGTATTCACAACTTGAAGATTATATAATTACACGTCCATTAAATCTTATAGCCCAAGTACAAAATATATATCAACTAGCTAGCTAGCTACCTGATTCGTCATGTTAACCAAGTTGTTAGTATAGATATGAATTCAGCATACAGCTATTCTCCATATAAAATACATTGTGTATACTTCAAATTATATGACAGGTGGAATGAAGCCGGTGTTATATGCTAATTTTCTTCAATGCATTTGATATAGGAAGGTGGAATACACCAAGAACATGGATGTCTAAACAAGAAACAAGTGAGTGTTTCTGTTTTGATTTGTTGTTAATCTCTGAATTGTGTTACGTTTTGAGGTGTGTTTCTGATAATCGTTGCTTAATTGTACATGACAGGCTGAAGGAGATAACGGAGCTGATGAGGAGGAGTCTGACAAGTCCAAGTCAGAAGTGAATGATGAGGATGATGATGAGAGTGGTGGCGAGGTGAGCATGTCCCTCTCATGTCATACTGTAATCTAGCTTTGCTGTTGGTAGTGATTTTGTAATCTGTTGTGAGTTTTTGTTGTTGTGCAGGATGAAGACGATGACGATTAGAAAGAGAATTGTGAAGAATCGATCAGGGAGGGAAGCAATGTGTGTAGGATTACTTAGAGTTGAATGACCATCAGTTCCTGTTTATGTTCTTTGTCTAATAGGGTAGTAGAGTAGGAGTAGAATCTAAATACTAAGGGGTTTTAAGATTCAGGGATCGGCTTACCTGATGTCTCTCCTATATCTTTATGTACTTAATGATCATCACTTTAATGCTTAATGATATTCAGCTTTATTATAACAAAGGCATTAATGGTGTGTTGCTCTGTTCATTTGGTTTGTTGTTCTCTACGTTTGAATGGTTTTGTCTGCTTTTGATCTTGATCAATCTTTTTGTAATGTGGGTGATTGTGTTTTGGACTTGGTGAGGTAGCATTTGACTTTTTTCATTCCCCCGTTCCAATTGGGTTGCGATTCTTTTCTGTTGAGGATCTGTGAATCTGTATCCCGACACTTTCCGTCAGTTGTTTTCTGTTGAAGATTTGTGAATCTGTATCCCGACACTTTCCGTCAGACTTGCGATCCTGTGGTCTTCTCCATCTTTGTTTGTGTGCCCAATTGGCCCAAACAGCTCTTCTGGTAATTAATGTTGATTATGAAAGGTTTTTGAATTAGTAGTGTTCATAAATTTTCTTACATATTGATATTTTTTATTTTATTTTATTTATTTACAAGTCGTTCTACATGATGATTAATGTGGTTGAACTTCGTTGAACATATCGACGTCAACATAGTTAAAACTTTTGCTATTTTTTTAAATAGATTCTATTCGTGTGTTTTTTGTTCTATTTTCATATGCACTGACACTGCATTTATTATCAGTGATTGATCATTTTTTACATAGTGTTGACTTAATATGAAGTGGGCTAATATTATTTTACAAATTTTATCATCAATCATTGGTAATTCTTCTCACATCTCAATTAGATCTGTGTTCGAATAATAGAAATCTCGATTAGATCAGTATTCGAATAATAGAGATAGGCCTGAAAGTGCACGATAGTATCTGTCATGAGCAATGGACTTAAGAAATTAAGTGAAAACGATATAATTGCACACTTTAAAGTATGCCACCGATAAATCGCACGCGCGAGTGCGACGCCTTTCGCACGCGCATATGCGCGTGCAGGAAGGCTAGTAATTTACTAATTAGAGAATTTGGATTTCGAAAAATATGCCAACCTTGCTTAGCCAAAAGATCAAATTTATGAGCCTGTAGATTCTTGAATCCTATAGCCCCATCTTCTTTAGGTAAGTACATTTTGTTCCATGAAAGCCAATGAATCTTTTAATTATCAGCTGAACTTCCCAACCAAAACTTGGCACACATATGTGTTGTAGACATCATTCACAAAAATCCTTTGGTAGTAAAAAACAACTCACAGTGTAAGTTGGTAGAGATTGGGCCACTACCCGAATTAGAAGATCTTTACCATCACTACTAAGAAGCTTTCCTTACCAGCCTTTCAGCTTCATATTTAGCCTCTCCTTTATATAAGCAAAGGTCTCCGTCTTCTTCCTCCCTACATAGGTAGGTTGACTGAGGTATTTCTCATGTTTGTCAACAACAGCAACTCCAAGAATCTCAACCATATCGATCTTTTGATCCTCCCTAACACCTTTGCTAAATACAATACTGTTTTTGTTGAAATTGACTTTATGGTCCAAAGCTTCTTCATATTCTTCTAGCACTTTCTAAATCTGCTGACACTCTTGCACAGTTGCCTTGCCAAAAAGAAGCTTATCGACTACAAACAACAAAGTGCTCATAGTATAATCCCCTAGACAAATAGTTATACCATTAAGATGCCCCTCTCTGGCTCTAGTCTCAAGTAAAGCAGTAAATCCCTAAGAAAAATAAGAAAGGTGATAAATGATCCCCTTGTTGTAAGCCTCCTGAAGGAACCACATAACTTTTCGATTGACCATTGACAAAAAAAAGAATGTCTCACCGTTGAAACACACTGCATGACCAACGTACTTGACCCATTTATCATCAAACCCGAGCCGTAATAATACTGTCTGTAGAAAGCTCCATTCCATAGGATCATAATCTTTACTCATATCAAATTTTAAAGAGAAGACACCTTTTGAACTAGAAGCATAATTGTGAATATAATGTGAAACCTCATTCACAACTAAGGTGTTATCAGAGATGAAACGACCTGGAATAAATACACTGAAACTGAGATATCACTTATCCCAAAATCTTCTTCAATCTGTTCACTATAATTTTAGAACAAATTTTGTATAAAACATTACACAGAAATTGGACGAAGATTCGCCATTTTTTCTGGAACTTTCGAGATTAAACATACATGAGTGTAGTTCACCATCCCCAGTAAGACAGATATATCTAGAAAACTGATCACTGCCACTACCACCTCACTGCCAATAGTCTCCCAATACCTCTGAAAGAACAGTGGCAGCATACCATCCGGTCCGAAGCTCTTCATCAGATACATTTGAAACAAAGCTGTTTTCACCTCGCTAGCAGTATAAGGAGCTAATAAGCCATTACTCATATTTGTTGTCACGTTTGGTTCAACCAAATTAACCATCTCAAGCATCTGTACCAAATTCTCGGGATTAGCAGTAAACATTGAGCTAAAGTAATCAACGACTACCTTCTCCATGCTTGCAGGGGTGGACTGCCGTACTCCAGCTCATTCAACAAGCTCAATAACTGATTTTTAGCACATCGATTTGAGGCTTTACGATGAAAGAATTTTGTATTTCGGTCTCCTTCCGTAAGCCATGTAATCTTAGCACGTTGACGCCAATAATCATGTTCCTCTGCCAGAGGCTTATGTAGACGTAGAGAGAGCTCAGAAGTCTCTACTCGGCTAGCATCACTCAGTGGAAGTTTCACAAGTTCCTCAAGCCTAACTCGGATCCCTTCAATCTCTCTCTTACGATTCCCAAACGTAATTCTCTACCAATCTGATAGAGCATATCGAGTGTTTTGAATACACTGTGTTGCTTCATGCATAGGAGATGCAACTCTTGACCGATGCCATCCTTGTTTAACCACATCACTGCATTGCGCATGAGTCGCCCAAAATCTTTCAAATCGAAATCGATGTTTCTCTCTCACCAAAGGAACTGCTACAGTACCATGTACTCCTAGTAAAACTAGGAGATGGTCTCCATAGAGTGGAGGGAGATTGCACAGTTGCCCGAGGAAACAAATCAAGCCAAGACCTCCTGGAAACAACTCTATCAAGTGTGCTCCTCACTCTGCTACCTTGCCACGTGTACAGACTACCTAAAAAACCTAGATCAACAAGGTCACACACCGAGAGACAGTCCCTAAACTTTTGCATCTGCCTTTCACGACGAACAACGTCGCCTTCTATCTCATCATTATGCAAAAATTTATTGAAATCGCCAGCTACTACCCATGGCAGTTCTGACACCTCACTCAATGACTTCAATAACGCCCACGTATGGTGCCTCTCCGCTGTACGTAGTCGGATGCCTGTAAAAACCTGTGAAGCGCCATCGTCCATAACCTTCGCGAGGATGAACAATCACATCCACATGATACAAAGACTTCGAGAGAAACTTAGGCCTCATGTCATCGTTCCAAAACAAAGTGACGCCACCGGACTGCCCGACTTCGCTGTCCCGACCCACACTGTAAACAGACTCACACTAACAGAAATGGAGACATTATCGGCGACCTCCCGTCGCCGGCCTTGTCTATTTTTTTCGCCGGAATTGTCATTACCGGCGACAAGTCGCCGGCAATGACGTCGCCGGAAATCCCTCGCCGGTGTTAACATTGCCGGCGACGGGAAACGGCGTCGCCGGTAATGTCCGAGACATCACCGGCGACGCCGGCAATGGCAGCACTGCCGTGGCCGGAATGTCGCCGGCAATGTCTGGAAAAATTTTGAAAAAAAAACGCGGTTCTGGATTGGGCCCAATTCCAGAACCTGCATTGAAAGACATAAACCGTACAATCATACAAGTTCAACAGTACACATAAATGTCCAACGTACAGTACAAATAGCAACGACGATACGAAAATTAACTACAACTACAGGTCAGGGTCGAGGAACTTGCGGGTCAGGGTCGAAGTAATCCATGTACTCATTTGAATTCTGGTGGCTTCCTTGGTCTTGCTCTGGCGTTGACTGGTGCAGTGGTGGTGGTGGATAGCTAGGGAACGGAGGGACCGGGACCGGGGGAGGTGTGGGGAACGGTTGTCCGGTAGTCTGAGCATCGTACATCGTCCGCATCCATGTGTACATCTGAGCCTGCATCTGTGTCTGCTGTTGGACCATGTTTTGGTACTCGGCCATCTGCCTCTTTTGCTCCTCCAACTCCCTCTGCGTCCTATGAAGCTCCGCTGCGAGGTTACGACTAGATGTTGAACTTCTTAACCCGGTAGAGTATTGTGAAGTGGTTTTCAATACTCCTTCGCCCGCCGAGCCCATTCCCCTACAGTAGTAGGTATTCTTTCCAGTCCCGCATGCTTTTGCCATGATCTGAGCCGCTATCGGGGGATCAAGCGGATCGATCTGAGAGGCATACTGGGTGACTTCTTCCTCGGAGCAGTCAGGATGGTTAGTCCGAGCTATACTCATGGTCACTTCTGCGGTCGCCTCCTCCACTCTCGCCTAATTGAAAAGCAAAAATGAACAACGTATTAACTAACAAAATCTATTAATATCGAAAACGTTTGTATTATTAACACATGGAGAGGCGAAAGACTTACCGCTTCGTCAGGGCACTGCGGATAGAACTTCTGATGAATATACACCAAGGGGTTCACTTCTTGTTGTTGTTGCGCCTTAGTCGACCAACCCATGTAGTTGAGTGAACCTGCATGATGGGCCCTGGTGTTTTTCAATCTATTCGCCCGGTTCGTCTTCGAAATCGCCTTGTTTGATAAACATATGGAAAAAAATTAGTAATTAACTATTTCAATCTGATACGATACATTAGGCTTTTATGATATATTAAGGATGCATACCCGAGCTTTGGGGTGCTCGAAGTGGGCTATCAGCCACAGCCACTCGTACTCCCTAAACCGGAATTCGCTAGGGGTAGAACCTCGGCCTAGCTCCTTGTATACAGTGTAATGGGAAGAAAGCTCGTTCTTCCACTCTTTATACCTATATTAAAACAAGGAAAAAAAGTTAGAGATATTAAAACACTTGATAAACAAAAATCTAACTCGATATATATTCAAATAAGTCGAAGCACATCACCTCATATGTAGTTGACGCTCTACCCACGTGTGAATAAGAACTTCATCCACGTCAAACCACACCTACAATATGAATATATAAAAGGTAAAATTATATATTTAAGTGGACTTAATTAATAAATGTAAAATTTACGTAATGAAAATACGATTTTACTCACACTGAGTGCATTATGCACTTGCATCTTCATGTAGATAGGCACAGATTCCCAATCTGGCCAAAGCATTAGGACCATGTCCCGCACGATCGCACCGGCCATGCTGACATATTTGCGCGTGGTGTCGAATGCCTCGATCACCTCGCCATCCTCATTGGCCCTTATGGGCGTTTTCCTTCCGCCGGTGGCCTGCTCAAGTCTCTTCCCGGTGCAGGTGCCTCTAGCCCCTTTCCGTTTTCCAGTCCCATTAACGAAATTGCCTAATAATACAATGTCAACAAATTGATATCATTAATTGAACCTATCGCAAGTCTTAAGTAATAATTAAGCAATCATTCTGATGTTAAATAAAATTTACCTGCATCATCCGTTTGTTGGTTGGTGCACCTCACACTCCAAAGATACACGGGGTCGAACGGGAGGAAGTTATACGCTTCCTCCACGATCAGGAACTCCGGCCGTCCTTCAACATAAACAGGCATCCCCCTATCATCGAATTCAGGGATGACAGGAATCTCGTCGGGTAGGAAGAGACCGGACGGCGGAGATAGACGAGGCCTGGACGATGAGGCGCCAGCACCACCATGTGTCTCAGATGATTCCCGTGAAACGGGAGTAGGCACCATCTGAATATGGGGCATTCGGATTGAGGGAGTTTTTGATGCCCCCGTTGACTGTCGCTCGTCTGAGGCTCTGCCACCGAAGGGACGTCTGCTGATTGAGCATCTAGAGACTGAGGCTCGAGCCTCGACTTCCGGTTCCACGGCTCTTGATCGTGCAGCTTCCTCCTCAGCTCGCGCCTCTAGCAAGGCTCTCGTGCGAGCAGTCATCATTGGCCCACTGGGCGTGTTGCTAACTGCGAGCGAGGAGGAAGCTTGACTACTGTTCCCTCCACTATTTCAGGAACCTCTTCGAAACCAATTAGCCGCAAAACCTCCTGGACACCGTAATAGTCATGGATTCGGTTCAATAACAAATCGGAACCGGAACGGTTTGGAACCGGAACCGTTAGAAACCGGAACTGTTTGTAACCGGAACTGTTTGTAACCGGAACTGTTTGTAACCGGAATTGTTTGTAACCGAAACCGTTTGTAACATAATGAGAAAGGTTACAAACAGTTCCGGTTCCAAACGGTTCCGGTTCCAAACCGTTTCGGTTCTATAACAAATCGGAACCGGAACGGTTTGGAACCGGAACCGTTAGAAACCGGAACTGTTTGTAACCGGAAACATTTGTAATATAACGTTTCCAGTTACAAACAGTTCCGGTTCCAAAGGGTTCCGGTTCCGCGCGGTTCCGGTTTAAAACCGTTCTGGTTCTAAACCGTTCCGATCCCGATTTCCACCTTCATTTATACGATTAATTAACAACTATATCACCTAAAGTAACATATATACATTTTCAATGTATATATATACATCATGCATCTTAATTAAATTTAATTTTCACATATTCATCCAAATCACAAACCCTAATTAATTTTCCACATTTTTCACACACACACATATATATATATATCATGCATCTTAATTAGTTTTAATTTCCACATATATATACATTACATTTTCATCCAAACCACATATATACATAATTTTCACATATATATACATCACTTAATTTTCACATACCTAAATATATATTTACATCACATATATATACATTGCATATAAATTTAGAACTTATCACCCTAATTTCCAACTTAGCACCCTAATTAATTTACACATACACATACACATACACATACATATACACATACACATACACATACACATACACATACACATACACAAAAATAATTAAAAATTGAGAGAGAGAGAGAGAGAGAGAGAGAGAGAGGATCGGACCTGCCATGGATTTCCACCTACAATGCTTTGCCAACTACAATGGTGAGGGGAGGAGAGGAGGGGAGAAGGGGAGGAGGAGATTTTCGGAGGAGGAGATGAGAGGGGATCGGTGGAGAGGAGGAAAGGGAGAGGAGGAGTAGAGGATAAGGAGGAGGAGTGGGAGAGGAGGAGGAGGAGGTGAGCTACTTTGAACTCACCGGACCGATTTGGGAGGAGGAGAGGGAGAGGAGAGGGAGAGGAGGAGAAATGAAAGGCTCGGGCTCGACTGGGTTTCTATCCAGAAAACATTGCCGGCGAGTTTCTTATAACTCGTTGGTAATGTCATTACCAACGACTTCAACTCGTTGGTAATGACATTACCAACGACGAGTTAACTCGTTGGTAATGTCATTACCAACGAGTTGCTTATAACTCGTTGGTAATGTCATTATTTCCCAAAAAATATCCGACAACATTTTTCGTCTACGATTTTCGGCTACATTTTCCGACTACAATTTCGATTATCAATTTCCGTATACGTACGATTAACGACTACATTTTCCGACTACAATTTCGATTATCAATTTCCGTATACGTACGATTAACGACTACAATTTCCGTCTACGATATCCGGCTACGTACATTTTCCGACTACAATTTCCATTTTCCGTCTACGATTAACGACTACAATTTCCGTCTACGATTTCCGGCTACATTTTCCGACTACAATTTCGATTATCAATTTCCGTCTACGTACGATTAACGACTACAATTTCCGTCTACAATTTCGACTACATTTTTCGACTACATCATATTTCCGACAACAATTTCCGACTACATCATTAACGTACTAAGGATGATAATCGTAATCATCGTCATCACTTGAGTCTGACTCGGTTTCATAGGTAACCTCTGGCAATATGTGCCTCTCCTCGTCATCTGAATCAGCGTCAACTTCATATGGATTAACATCGAGAAGTTCTGCTCCAGTAATTCGAACCACACTCCCAGATCTCACATTATTAAGGCGAATCGTAGATGATTTCGGAATGTCAAAAGCGTTCGGCTCTTGGTATGCAGTAACTTCCTCATCATCTACGGTATCACCAAGTGTGGCAGCACTGTATATGTTTCTATGAGCAACATGGTTAACCACCTTCCACGGGACTTTGTTAAGAAGATCGTCCAGGTAAAACACTTGTTTTACTGATGAGGCAAGAACGAAAGGGTCTTCTTCATACTAGGTAGTAGCAGTATTCACCGAAAATGTTCCGTGCTGATCGGTCATTGTGTTCTCCGGGCTAGTATCAAACCATCTACACTTGAACAAGTGCACTTTCATGCGGTTCCCATAAATTAGTTCAACAATTGAATGAAGGACACCGTAATAGTCAACGCCATCCTGCCCACCATGGACCATCACCCCACAATTCTGTGTTTTCAGTCGGTCGTCTCTATTTTTACATATAAATTTCACGCCATTGACCTGACACATCGAGTAAACTTTTGAAGCTATCGGTTTCATCGCAAGGACCCTCAATTCGTTTAACCACTCTGGGTAACCATCATCTGCTACATGGTTCATCTGAAAACGATAAGAAACCACACAAGACATTATGAACATAGAAACCACAAAACCACGTACGTACACACATGCTATATAGGGATATATATAAAAAATAGACATATACACATATACCCTTACCCATGGACCAAAGTAGTTTGCAAACGTCCTGTTGTGGTAATCAACATTTCCGGCAATAGCAGGGCAGTGAAGATGATAGTTTTTCCAATATTGTACTTCTTCACAGTTAATCAGTACCGACCAGTGAGCAATGACTACCTCATTTTCATCCAACTTGTACGACTTTGGCAAGCTTCCATGTACTACAACGTCATTGGAGATGATAGAAAGGTTGAACTGAGGTTCATCTATCGGCATCTGTTGTTGGGGGTCCTCAAGCGCTCCCAAATACACTTTGGTGTACGTGACACACTCGTGCGCAACATATGCTTCAGCGATACACCCTTCAGGTGCATATTTATTCTTCACATAGTCCTTGTAGGCTCCCAATTGTCTACAAGTTAACAAGTGCATGTTAAAAGGGGTAAAACTAAGACTTTACATATAAAAACAGAGGCAAACCAAATGTACCTTTCCATGGAATACATCCAAGTGTAGTGTACGGGACCGGTAAGCAACAATTGTTCGGGAAGATGGATCGTGAGGTGAGGCATGATGTCGAAAAAATTTGGCGGAAATATCCTCTCAAGCTTGCACATGATAAAAATGATGTCATCTTGCATCTCCCTGAGATCTGATTTTTTAACTTCCCTGGTGCATAACTCCTGAAAGAATCTTGACAAGGCCACCAACGGCTCCACCACCTCCTTGGGCAGGTACCCTCGAATGAAAATAGGGAAAAGGCGTTGAAGCAGTACATGGCAGTCATGACTCTTTAATCCGTACATCTTATTGTCCCGGTAGTTAACACACCTGCTTATATTTCTTGCATAGCCATAAGGATACCTGCATGTATATATATATAGCCATAGGCAACAATTATATTTCTCGCATATCACCATAATCCGGTAAAAATTCAAGGCAAACCAATTTCCGTACTGCATAGTCATATATAAGAATATTTACCTGACATTACTCAGCCACCGAAAAATTTCATGCTTATGCTTCGGCTTGACGGTATAAGGAGCTTGCGGCATTTTTCTCTTACCATCTCGTAACCACAAATGTTTCCGCAGTCCTATAGCTTTCAGATCAATACGTGCCTTAGGGATGTCTTTTGTTTTCCCCTCCAAGTTAAGAACTGTGCCCACCACACTTTCACACACATTCTTCTCTATGTGCATGACATCTAGGTAATGTCTGATAAGCAACCTGGGCCAGTAGGGGAGTTCCCAGAATATGCTCTTGTGTGTCCAAAACTTATACCTTTCGGGCTTGTCTGGAATTGACGCCACTATCTCAGGATGATTGCTCAGCTGGCCAAAATCATATTCATTCAACACTTCCAAAATTTCTTCCCCTGTCCATCGCCTGGGTGCCACACCTGTTTCCAGTCCCATCAAACGCGTCTGGATCCTGCCTAAATGGGTGATCATATGGAAGCCAACAACGGTGACGCATCTGAACAATTTTACTGCAATGAGGACTGCAACAATCAACCGTCATGCACTCTGAACAAGCCCTGTAACCCCTGGTAACGTTGCCCGACAACATACCGCGGGCAGGAAAATCACTGATGGTGCCAATAAGCATGGCATGCATCTGGAACATCTCCTTTTTGAACCTATCGTAAGTGGGGTGGCCACACTCACTCAGGTACTTAAGCTCCTCAATCAAAGGCCTCAAATACACATCGAGACACTTTCCTGGATAACCCGGGCCCGGAATTAACAGAGTGAGCATATTGTATTCCTTCTTCATGCACATCCATGGTGGAAGGTTGTACGGTACCAAAATAACTGGCCATATACTGTATTGAAGACTCATGTTGCCAAAAGGGTTGAATCCGTCAGATGAGAGCCCTAGCCAAACATTTCGGACCTCTGCTGCAAAATGATCAAACTCCCTGACCATGTGCTTCCAAGCCTCTCCGTCGGAAGGGTGTATAAGGGTGTCATCGTCAGGCAAGTTCCTCTCAGCCCACCATCTCATTGCCTCGGCCGTGAAAGCACACATGAACAACCGCTTCAGCCTATCAATAAGCGGGAAATATCGAAGTATCTTCACAGCTTTCTTGTTGCCTGCAGGAGTCAACTTATACCTTTCTGTAAAACATACCGGGCAGGCTTCAAGGTCTTCGAGATCTTTTCCCCAGAAGAGAATACAATCATATCTGCATGCATGGATTTTGAGGTAGGAAAGCCCAAGATTTTTCAGGATATGTCGCACCTTATGATGAGTGGTAGGAAGACGATGACCGGGTGGCAGTAGCGAAACAGTCCACTTCAACCAAGAATCAACAGCTTTGACAGACATTTTGTTCTCCATTTTGAGCTGCATCACTCCCATCACACTTTCAAGAACAGTCTTACTACAACCGTCGTACAACGGAGTCTGTTGCAATGCAATCAGGTTGTTGTACTTGTCCATACCGCTTGTGTTGACATGAGCTCCAGGTAATGGTTCGACTGGCTCGATATGGGGGAAACCCTCAACGACGGGAGAGACATTTGGTGCTTCATCAGCAAATACACCGCTCTCATGAGGAAACATATCATTGATTAACATCGATGTTGGATCATAGGATGAACTGCCCCTCTCAGCAAAATCTCCATGATCATAGCGTGGACTGGCCCTCTCACCAAATTGTCCATGATCATACGGACCCGCTACCGATGTTTCACCGTGATAAATCCAACAAGTGTACTTATCCCAAAACCCGTATTTACTCAGGTGCCTCTGGACTTTATCAATGGGAAATCGAAATGGATCGCTGAAACACTTACATTCTTTACACGGGCAATAATGAAGTGTAGTGTCTCCACAATTAGCCTTCACAAAATCCACAAAACTCCTAATTCCCTCGTGATATCTGACATCCCATCTTTCGAGGCTCATCCAACTCTTGTCCATCCTGAAAATTCTAACAATTTTACGTATTAATTATATATATACACACATTCACTACTAATAATCGACGCGATATCTCAATTCAACTCTAATTAAATCAACACATGCATGCATATATATATATATATATATATCGATTTAATCTCTTAATTCGATTCAGTACTCGATGATGGTATTCTCCTTTTTTCAATTCAAAACGTATTTGACTGGGTAGGAGGCTCTATTAAGTCTAGCTCCGATAACAATACGATAATACCAGTCGTTGATTCAGACACAAGATTAACTACAAGTTGTTTTCTCGTTTCGGTGACATCAACAACATTTCATATATATCTCACGAATTGGATTTGATCAACACACACACATATATATATACCACATATACATATATATACACCTACCTATATATATAGCTTCCCGAGTGATCGAGTTTTCGACGCGCGCCTTAATTTTGACAATATACCGAATGATCGATTTCAGAGCGTACGTTTTCCTTCTTTCGATTTCTCTGGATTTTTTTCGATCAAAATGATTGAATGATCGAGCTGCCGCATCCGGCATCTAATATAAGACACATTGCCTGCGACGGAGTAAGTCGCCACTCCGTCGCCGGAAATGAAGACATTACCGGCGACTTTACGCCGAAATCTCGCCGGTAATGTTCCAAAACATTACCGGCGACTCCAACCGTCGCCGACAATGTCTAGCCACACATTTCCGGCGAAATTCCGGCCGGAAAATCGCCGGAAATGTTCGGCTTGACATTGTCGGCGACGGTTGGAGTCGCCGGTAATGATGGACATTACCGGCGACTTTTCCGGTCGCCGGCCTTGTTGGCCGGAATCTCGCCGGTAATGTTTCATTTTCTTGTAGTGTCACAGTTGAGGATGTCGATCTCCCTTCTCAACTTGTTCATATATTCTGGATCCGAAACTTTAGTCTCACTAAGAAAAATGACTGAAGGCTTATTCGATTGAGAGCCTCCACCACAGCATCGTTGCCGATCCCGCGACAATTCCATGCCAGAACTTCCATAGAAGAGTGACAAATTCCAAGCTCGAAATCCTAGAGTAAAACCCTACCAGAGACGACTACTCGTTTTCTACTCTTTTCCATAGAAGAACGACAAATTCCAAAAACAAGAAAGGTAGAAACATAATTAACCTCAAATATAAGTATATATGTAAGCATCAATTAATGTTTAACCTCAAATATATATGTATGCAAGACCTCAAATATAAGCATGATTATCAATCTATGTCTAGCTAAAATTCTAGCTAAAATTTATGTCTAAAAAAAAGGTTAAATCACAAATAAAAGCTTAATTACTATCTAGGTACGTCTAATAAAAAAGGTAAAATCTCAAATGTAACGATACTAATTTTATAATATATATACCTATACAATAGATTATGGAAAGTTTAAAAGAATGTAGCAATATGTACATGCAAATGAAAGAAAAAAAAGAACATACAAGACCAAGAAGGAGAGAAAATGAGAAGATAGAACAAGATTTTTTAAAAATATATATTATATGCAAGCTATTTAGTTATACAAGAGCTTGGACATAATATATAATTCTCGCCAATTTAACTCAGTTACTCGGGGCATGTTTACTTACCTGGAATGAAAATCAAAAGTGAGGAGAATCATTCTCGCTCCCATTCATTCCAATATTTATTTACATACAAGAAAATTGAAAAGGAGGTGGGTCACTCCTTCTTATCAAAATATCTTAAAATATATTTTAAAAAATAACAATCAAACTATCAAAGAGCGTATGTGGCTGAGAGCGTATGTGGCTGCTACCAAATAGTATTGATTAGATTGAAGTAGGGATTTAATTTGTTATCCAAAATAAGTGCGACATTTAATTTTCATTGCAAATTAGACCCCCTCCTCCACTGGCCATAATCTCTTGACTTCTGATTCCAACGCATAGATTCATAGTTTCTACTTTCTACACCAATTCCATCTCACTTTTGATTCTTCTTGCAGAAAGAAAAAAACAAAGACACAGACCAACCAACATATTCAATAAAGAGATCTCATCAAAAAAAATATTCAATAAAGAGATATGATGGACGTGCCAAGAAAGATCGAACACATCCACATCAAGTGAATAGAAGCATGTCAAAAAGAACAGACTAGATAGGAGAGATCAGATGATCACAAACAACAACTAATTAATTAATGTGATAGAGTTGCGACCTAGCTTCAAACCTTGATCATCTATCTGATCAATTAAGGCCAGAATATTTTCTTCTCCTCTGAAACCAAAACATCGTCACATCTATGGAATCATTTCCAACGTATTTACACACAGAAATCAAATTCTTCCACCATGCATGCACCCCTCCAACAAGCTACACATAAATAATATATCAACCTACAACTACAGCTGCAACTAATTCCTCCAAACCTTGGATAAAAGTCGATTTCTTTCCAAGGTCGAATGGAGCAAGCTAGATCTCTTGCACGCATGATTCAGACCTAAAACCAAAAAGTACCTATATATCTGAGTAGGTGAGGTGAACGTACAAGCAATTTGCATGTGCCTATGACATGCAATCTTAATTCAATTTTCAATGTCCTAAATTCAGCCTCAAACGTTTCCAGAGCCACCTGCTTTTCCAGCAAGTGTTTTCGGAGCCCCCGCTCACGACTCATGGTATGAGCTATCAGTTATAACAATCTTTGTCCCAATGTTCAGATGTTGTCTTCTTTGTTTGAAAATGTGCATTACCTAGCTTCAACTTTCAACGGCGTCGAAGATCCCTCATTATTCCTTTCAGGATTGTCCAGCATATCATGCATCTCTTGCGTGACTTCAAGTTCGCCCTTCTTCTCCGGGAGTTCAACATCCTCTGCAATGCCACTTAGAAAGCTTGCAAGTGACTGAACATTTGCATCTGGCTGAGCCAAGGGCTCATCAGATTTTACTGACTCGTAGCCAGGGGGACGAAGCATATCCCTGGAGGCAACTGGTATCACTTTAACAAATGGGGAGGGAAAAGACTCATCATCTTCAGAAGAGTTGGAATCTCCTAAAATTTCTCTATCACTCACCGACTTCCTAGAACCCTTGTGGGAAAGTGCATGTTTTACTGATCTTTCAGCATGTTTAAAGAAATTCTTTGCCTTCCCCTTCACCTTGGTCTTTTCCGGGCTACCTGCGCTACTATCTCCGGAAGTTAAATCCCCTTCTTTTACAACCTTACCATCTTCCACTACAAATCTTACCCCAATGTCCTTGTCCTTTTCATTAACTGCCCTCAAATTGATACGTGGAGTAACGGGGCTCTGGATAGCGTCTGTAATATTTCTTGGAGTATCCACCTTTTTGGGAGTTCTCTGGAATACTGAGCCGAGTTTACGTAGACCCTGTCGAACTGATTGCATTGGACGTTTATCATCCTGATCAGTACCGCTGCTCCCATTAGGCTCCCCTTGAATTTGGGTATTTAGACGCCGATCCTTTCCTTTCCTAGCCTCCCAAGTTTGTGAAACTTCATTGCCTGGGTGATGGACCCATATACCGGTCTCTTTTTGCCCTTCAACATCAATGGGCTCATAATTATCTGCAACCCTAGGAGATTTCTCAGAGGATACAGATGAGAAGGAATTTTTATTAGCCGTCTCACTGGAAAACAAATCTCTTCTATCTTCCATATTTGGCATTTTTGTTTCCCTAACATCCGGAAATTCACTGCTCTGCATGCATGTATGGGCTCAAATTAAATACTTGAAATGCACATCCAACCATTAAGTTCTAGTTTATTCACATACTATGTATGATCTATCGATCTCTTTGCTTCTAATTTCTAATCATTCCAATCAACAGAACAGTTTGAAAGAAGTAATAGGTACCTTTCCATTGTTCTCCAGTACAGTTATAGCAACATGCACCCTTCCTGCTGTTTTGATGTTCCGAAGAGGCAACCACATGTCATGTCTCACACCATCCCTAAGGTCACTGATTTTAATGGAACAGTTTCTGATGATAGAAGAAACATCAGTTAGTCATACAAATAATACAGCACCTAAGAAACCTATATCAAATAAAGGTGACAGTAAGTTAAACCAAAAATAGATTCAAATATCATTGGTTGGAAAGATAATTAGATTATGTGAGATCAAGAAATCTAATAAGTAGACTTATGTAACAAGAGCACCTAATGTAATTAGAAGCAGTAATTGAAGATCTGAATGAAAGGACAACTAACACGAGTTCTAAAAGCACGTACACGCATCTAGTGATTTACAAAGATATTGATGTGTATTCCTCTACAGTCTTGGCAGTATTAATTGTAAATACATAATGAAATAAGAAAGTTCAGAAACAAACCCAAGGGTGTCGTCAACAATTACGTCTTTGTCATGAACTTCAATAAATAGCACATTAGGTGAATCCCACGTAATGACTGGTATCTTAAACTCCTCATACCATTTTGGGGACAATGTTTTCTTTTGTATCTTAGTTTGGAATTGGTAAACGCCAAATTGACCTTTCACATAAGGGTCAGCAAATCCTGAAAAATTAGATATATTTGTTATGACAAAAATAAGAAAAACAGTCAGTATTTCGTGTTACCTGAGGTCACTTGCTGAAATTCCTGAAAATTTTAATATGCAAGACACTAACCATTTAAATCAGAGACTTTCATGTCAGATGCTTCAATAACTTCAACTTTGACATGTGCAACAGGATCCTTCTCATCCACAGAGAACCAACTTTCTGTCAATACACAAAAAACAAATTATTACTTGTTATATTCCGCAGCCAAACTAAGCTGCTATGTTCAGAAAAGGAAGGACTGTAAAAACTTTTCACAGGAGACTAGGTACAAGAGATAATAATATATCCCCAATGCCAAGTCTTGCATTTTGTTAATAAAGCAGTAGTGAAGTGCATTTCCTAGATGATGAACAAAGTCCACGTAAAGCTACTGAATATGTATGTCTATGGACTTTACCTTGTTCTGGTGAAATGAATTTCTCTACGTCCACAACCAGCATATTAGGCTGCACAAGTACAAAAAAAATTAGAATTGTACCAAATTCTGTATAATAGAAGCTTATATTCTGTTTGACAAATCACATGAAATTGTACCCAGCTCCAAATTATTGGGAAGCTATCATACCATGAATGCAATTTTCTTTCTCTTTCTTACCTTTTCTTTTTCCACTGTCCACTGGAAAGGAAAGTATCATTTTATAAAAACAAGAAATGAAGGGTGTGGGAAAAGAATTATTCAACATATGACGGTAAATAAAGAATATAACTGAAATTTCAAAAAGATACAAATGGAATCTTAGGCCAACTTCTCTTCAGCCTGATGACAAAACCAGCATTTGCAAACTGCAAGAGGTGTAACAAGTGGTGCATTCAAAGCCAGGCAATACATAAGGGCTTTGCAGAGCATATCCACTGACATGAGAGAATTACATTTTGCAGTGGCAAAGCTCAAGAACTTATACCTGAACAAGTGTGTTCTTCAAGCCAATGGCGACAAGCTTACGAAATACCTATGGATGGAGAATTTTACTTTTTCACTTTTTGTAGAGAAACGGGACTTTACTATAACTTGGAAACTACATACAAAAGTGTATGTAGATGGAAAGATTAAACGAACATACTTCCAAAGGTGAAATCGAAACAGATACAGATGGAAAGATTAGCCAATGGCTCGTAGACTCTATGAAAATGTCTCTTTCCAAAATGCAAGGAGGTGTCCCAAATTTGCATTTAAAACCATGCAATACGCAAAAAATATGGGAAGCTTAGCCATATGAAATCAAATAATTACATATTTTGAGCGCCCAAGTACAAAAAATTTACCTGAACAAGTGTCTGCTCGAAGGCAATTGAGAGAAGCTTATCCTGTATGATAGGAACATGATCACATTAGAATGACTAATAACAAAGTACAGAGTTTGAGTTGAGGAATGCCTAGAATTTATCTGCTTATATTATAAATGAATTACCAGCCAACCATCAATCCCTGGGATTTCTGTAACATCAAGCCCACGAGTAAAGATAGGTTTTACAGTCATTTGAAAATATGGAGGCTCAACGAAGCATATCCGCACACGGCTAAGGAAAGGCCATTTGCAAAGGAACTTCACCCCAATCATGACCTGCAAAAGAAAATGGAAAACACGGCTGATCAGAAATCAAATCTGTATGTGCATGTTGGGGACAATTTATTTCCCTGAAACCAGGTTATTCATTCTGCGATCAACAGAGACTGGACAATTTTGAGCTTACTTAACTTACACTAACTGAACCAATTATACAAGAGAACTATAGGATTTTAATACATCTGTTGCATTGCATAAAGGTGATTTTGAATGTGTTTAAAAGCTCAGAATTCATTAATCATATTCTACACAAATGACTTGGGTAAGCTTACTAGTAGCTACTTAAAAATAAAAAAACCTGCTTTCTATGTATGAGACAACGAGTTGTATTTATCGAAAAACTTGTCTTTATAAGTATGACAGAGGACTATAGATATATCAATTTCATCTTAGTCAAGTTCATACCTTCCCTTCAACATGCATGCCTGTAATATGCAACTTTGCCCAAATTCCAAAGCCCAGCCTTTTCTTCAGCTTCACAGCAAGTATTCCAAGCATATCATCAGCTGTCAGAAAATTCATTGCTAACTCCAGAACCTGCATTGAGTACACTATAATATATCAGCTTGGTTGGACTTTAATACTTTGACCACAAAGAGCACATCAGCATTATTGACCAGCACACTGGAGAATGTAAGGCATACCAAATGGTCATCATCAGTAGACTGGCGAAGAACTCTCATCTCTGTGAACATAGGTGGATTCCTTCCCAAATAGAGGTGCTGGAGAACACCTTTACTCTGGATACAGAGAATAGATAACATTCACTCAAAAACTCTATCAAAACATAACCACCATGTTGAGATATTTAACAGGTCACTACCAGATAAAGATTTATGCGTAGTGTACATATGTATGAGCAAATACACAGCAAAAAAAAAAACTTCCCACCAACTAGAAGTGGAAACTTACAGTAGCAATTAAATGACGAGTAGCTGTAGATTTTGGCATGCCAAAATTATAAATAACACATCAGTACATTCTACTCAAACAAATCTGATGAATGACAATTGGTTTTTGGTTAACATTATAATCAACATGCCAGATATTAAGAAGTAAAAGCACTCTAAAGATCCTTCTGCAGAAATATCCAGATGCACCCATAGCAAAGACAAAAGAATCACTTTGTGATCAAAATACAATGAGAGATCCAAAAAAAATCTTGGACCAAAAGATCAACCCAAAAATTAATGGAGCAGCACAAGCAGAGTAATGGATATGATAAGTCAGAGAATAAAGTCACACCACAGTCCATGGTTTGTACTTCTCCAAAAACCAAGGTATGATTGGGAGAAGTACTCTCTGAGAAGCAATCTGTTCAATACATATAGGCCAAATCTTTTCAACTGCATGGTTCAACCACCGCACCGTTTCAGAATCAGAAAGTACCTGCAGAATTGGAAAGGACATTAAACAATGCAAGAGATATCACACAGCCATGCTACTTCAAGAATACATCTGAAAATCCCAACTCATTCTTCAAAAAAATGACAAGACAAAATAATTAACAAGAACTGCTAATAATTATTGCTCAAAGAAAGAAGCTTTCTAGTGCTCTTCTTTCTTAGTGGTTTTTATTTAGAAAAACTTCCAAATCATAAAAGTACATACACTCTTTTATATGATGAAGCTAGACAACTGTTTAGTGAAAACATTGACAAAGCAAGGAAATAATAGAATTTACCCTTCTCTGATTTCCCTGCTTTTTTTCCTCAAATTGTAGCTTCCTCCGCAACCTCATAACATAGCGCTCATGAACCTTTCAAAAGCACAAACAAAAGTTCCCATCTCAACATTTATCAAATGATCACATTGCATACGATCGACAGAAAAACCAAAGATAGTAAAGCAACTTTGCAATAGGGACCTCCACACCAAAAAAAAACCAGTCTTTTATAAAAATCCTGCAAACTGTATTCTAATAGATTCTCATTCCTTGCATAAAGAACAGATCGTACATACTTTACTTGCTTTAGGAACAAAACTACAAAATCTAAAACCAACAAGAAGATCAATTCATACCACAAAGAGATAAATCAGCGAGATAAAGTAGGCTATTGCGTGGCAGCAATTGTACTGAGAAAGAAACCACAGCACAGCTAAAACAATCCCCACATGGTGAATCAGTGTCACCTCTGTAATATCCATCTCTTCTTCTTCAACCTCAAACCTCCAAAAAGGTCCACTTTAAAGTCTTTCCACAACCAAAGGGGCCAACTTGACTCTCTCTTCTATTTTCCCAAACTCAAACTCAACCACAAACCCATCCCAAAACCAACAAAGGAAGATCCCAAATTTGAGGAAGGAAAAGCCCAAGTTCCAAGCTTTAATACTCAAAGCTAAAGAAAATGACAAAACCCATTAAAACCCAGAAAGGAACCAGAAGTCCAGAACCTGGAAGACTAAAGAATCAACAATTATCAATGCAAAGATTGGAACTTTGGAGCTACCCAGAACAGCATTGACCACCCAAAGTGGCAAAATGGAAGATGGGAGAGATGAAATGATAGTATATAGATGAATCAGAGTAGATGAAGAAAACTAAAGGAGGAATCTTTTGGTCTTTTTCAGGCAATAAGGAACCGCAAAGATGAAGCAACCGGCGAAGAAGATGGAGCGCAGAGACAGAGGAGTAAAGTCGAGTAATGTAAGAAGGTGAGAGGAGAGAGTGAGAAGGAAAGAGAAGACGAGAGTTTTTGACTGGTTTTTGGGCGGGCGCCACGTATGAAAAACACGTCAATTACGTGTGTCCCCAATTGTGGATTAATTTCGAATGGATTAAGGCCATATGGTAGATTTGTTTCCCCGAGGAGGTTGCTGAAGAAGGGGAAGGTCTTGGGTATGGCCGTCGGGCTGTGCTGGCACCTATTGGTAACCAATGCCAAAAGCACAAGTGACAGTACAGGGGCTACACTAGAAGGGGGGCAATTCTTCAAGTAAATAATTTTGGTCTCGAGGCTTTCTCATGTTCCATTTGATTTTTATAGTATCAGATTCCTATATCCATAAGTCAATCTCTCGACATATGATTTTTATTGTAGAGTACATGTGAAATATTTTAAATGTGTAGTGTGTTATTTTGATAATTTCGTGGTTCAAATTTTTGTTGGAGAACACATTTAACTAGGTAAAAATTATTAAGTCACTTACAGTAGTTATATTGCATATTACATTATCTCCCTACCAATATCATGATTCGATATTAACATTCACACTAATCCAATAGGAATTAGACCCCTTCCCTTATTTCCCGTATCGTATTTCACTCTGTCAACAGGATTATGCACCTCACATGACATTAGAAAGCAGTATTAAGGAGTAGAGTCTGCTGGCAGACAACATCATACCTCGTCGTGGAGGTGTCGTCCGCCGCAAGTTTGGTGACGGTGTGCGACCAACACATAATTAGTCCTCATTTTAATACGCGTCATTTTGATGAGTTGTAATTCAGTAGTGATAAAAATTCATACCGTGATTCTTGAATTTATGTATTCGAATCTCACCATACAATAATTTTCGATCATTTTATCCCAAAAAAAAAATTATTACTTTTAACTATGTAACTGAAGTAGTGAAGCCCATGTAAATTACTATACTTAATTTGTTGGATAAAATTGACACCAAATTTCTATATAACAAAGAAAAACAAAAGTTACCACCAAAATTATATTAAATAAAATTACGGCACAACTTTAAATTTGATTAAGAACATCTCTAACGATGTCACTTAAAATGTAATCATTTTGTTCAAAAATAGACCTCAAACCTATTTTAGCTAATCAAATTTGAAAATTTGCTCCAACAATATTACATATAATTTAGCTATACTTCTATAAATGTTTAATTTTGATTGGTCAACTTTTAATAATCATTAAATATATGTAATTATTAATTACATATGCAACATAAAATGACACCATTCATGTTTATTCTCATCACCTACATTTTCACTTGTTGGTATAAAAATGAGAAATGTAAACATGAAATTTAAGGATTCTCTATTATGGGAAAGGATATAGAGGATCTGCTGGAGCTAATATTATTTGATCAAAATTCTTATATTATTGGTGAAACTTACGTTTAAGGAATCTACTAGAGTTGCTCTAAGAAGTTAAATTTCGTATAATTCTCTATTAATTAGAACATCTCCAATAATACTCTCTATATTTTCAACAAATTTGTTGAAAATATAACTAAAAGCTAAATTTTTAGGGAGCAAGATATTTTGTGCTCCAACCATGTTAAAGTATAGGGAGTATGAACTCAAATTTATGATAAATAAAATACAAAACAAACCAAAAAAAATGAGTTTAATTAATAGCCTAGAAAACTTATGAGCTCTTTTCTCCCTGCTCATATTTAGGAGCTCATACTCCTCTTAGCATACTCTCTATCTTAGGAGCGAAATAGAAAGTGTGAGTGGAGTGAAAAAATAAATTAAGTTTTTCTCTAAAATTTAGCTAAAGAGCTGTAATAGAGATCATTATTGAAGATGCTCTTAAGAGAAATTGGCATTTGACAGTTACAATGGTCAAACTTTTGTAATACCTAAAATTACCCTTAGTTTATATATATCAAGCAGAAAAAAAAAACTAAGGATAAAACTATAAAATTAGACAAATTGACAAATTAAATAAAAGAGTAAATAAAAACAGAGTTTCTACTTTTATCTTTCTTTCTCTCTTTTTTTACCTATTAAATCTGTTTCTTGTTTACAATTTTTTGAGTGTACAAAACATGAGTATGGTGATTTATTGAACCAAACGTGAAAGCTAGATCTACCCCTTAAACTAAAAAAAATTAAGTTGGCTCCTTCTTGGAGGAAGATTGAAGACTCGAGATAGATTGCTGAAAATGAAACTAGTTGTTAACAATATTAGTGCTATTTGTATGAATCAAGAGGAAAATATAAACTATTTGTTTAGCCAATGCTCTATGGTAAGAAAAATTTGGAGATTATCAAATTTATCAACCCTTTCAGGCTCTATTGATCTGATCTCACTCATGAAAAATATGTCTGATGCTAAAAAGCATGAACTTAAGGAATGGTCAATGATTTTAAATATTTGTAGGCATATTCGGCATGCAAAAAATAACTAGATCTTCAAGAATGAAACTTTCAATATAAAAACAGAGACTAGCATTATTGTTGCATACTGGGACAACTACACCTCAAGCAACACTACTCCTACTGCAACTAGGAAAGAAGCTACTATCATCATATGATCTCCCCCTGAGTCAAGTTTCAACAAATCAATTTTGATAGATCTGTTAGAAACACTCCACATTAACTAGTGCCGGGAGTTTATTGAAACCATTGAATTCCGAATATGGGAAAGTCGCTCCTGGTTGGGGAACTACTCCTTTGATGGGTCTCGCAATGGCTCTATTTGCAGTATTTCTATCTATTATTTTGGAGATTTATAATTCTTCCATTTTATTGGATGGAATTTCAATGAATATGCTGGAGGTTATGTCATCAACAATTCTAGCGGTACATCTCTTGTGACTTTGAAAACTCAATAGTACATATGACCAAAACTCAAACCCTCAAATAAAGTCTTCTTCATGCTAAACAAGCAAGAATTGACAACATTCAACTACAGGAGGATTTCTTACTCATCATCAATTGTGTCCTCAATATATGGAAGTCTTTTCGGAGAATCTCCTCAATCATCAGAAATATTCAAAGTTTGGCTAATAACTTCAACAATATCAGATTCAAACACATCTTCAGAAAGACCAATTTTGTTGCATTGATCTTTCGAGTGTTTGGGAAATCAGGGTTTTTGCTGATGTCCTCCTCTTTTTTTCGGGGAAGGGTTGGTGCCTCACATATAATAATTTTGGTTGTGTAGAGATGTCAATAATTATTATTATTATTATTATTATTATTATTATTTGGTAAGTGGTACGTAATTCATTCTGCTACATCTAGATACGTGTTAGAGCACCAACTAATTAAACTAAAAAACTGATCGACATCGATCTTGTCCTCAAGTCTAGCTGCAATATAATTATATCACACATCTCACTTCACAGAACAGTTGGTGAGAATGGGCTGTGTGACCATTTCGTAGTTAATTGAGTTGTAAATAAGGATGTTCATATGTCTCCGTAGGTACGTACGTAGTTGTCGAAATATCTCCTAGCTAGCTCTTGATCGATCAAGCTTCTAACAAACAAATTAATTATATATACTCATACCTACTGGCATAAATGTCTAGCTTCACATCGATACTATATACATAGAACAGATTAATTAGGGTTGTTGTGGTAGCTGAAAAGGGATGGAGATCATGAGCATTCAACATGGAATAAGATCCATATTGGCGTTGAAAAGCTGCTTTCACCGCTAAAATAGTATTTTAGGAAAAATTTAATTATTTTATTTATTTTAATTTTGGAATTAATATAATTTTACAAATAGTTTTTAAAAAAAAAAGATATCTACATAATCTTGTTATATCTATAAGAGTTAATTCTAATTACAATAAAAATATTTCAACACTCCCCTTCAAGTTGGTATATAGATGTCAATCATGTCCAACTTGTCAATTCATCTTGCAAATACTTGGTTGACAACCCTTTAGTGAGTACATCCGTCAATGGTTTTTCAGAAGCTACAAAGGGAAACCATATTACCTTCTTATCAAGGTGATCCCTGATGAAATGTCGATCAATCTCCACATGTTTCGTTCTATCATACTGTACAGGATTATAAGCAATCTTAATTGCAGCAGTATTGCCACGATGCAAATCCATGGCTTTTTAGAGCTTGAAATCTGGCTCATTCAATACATTCTGAATCCACAACAGTTCACTTACATCATTTGTCATTCCTCGGTATTCAGATTTAGTACTAGAACGGGCAATCACATTATGTTTCTTACTGCACCAAGATACAAAACTTCTACCAATAAAGGTAAAGTACCCAGAAATAGATGCTCTATTAGTCTTATCACCTGCCCAATCTGCATCAGTATATCCTGTAATTTTAAACTCACCATTCTTGAAAAACAGTAGGCCCTTACCAGGTGCAGACTTTAAATACCTGATAATCCCACAACATCCATATGCTCTTCACTAGAATCATGCATGAACTGACTGACAACACTTACAACAAATGCAATATCATGTCTAATATGAGATAAATAGATCAATCTTCCTACTAACCTCTGATACCTGCCCTTGTATGTTAGAACTTGACCAGGACACAACTTCAACTTATATTATGATTCATCTCAATTGGAGTGTTAGCAAGTTTACAATCCAACATTCATGTTTCAACAAGAAGACCAAACACATACTTTCGTTGTGACAAGATGACTCCCAATTTGGATCTTGCAATTTCAATGCCCGAGAAATTCTTCAACAGACCCAAGTCCTTCATCTCAAACTCTTGGGACAAACGCTTTTTCAAATCCTCCATCTCAATTGGATCATCACATGTGACAACCATATCATCCACATTCACAATTGGAGTAGTAATCTTACCATCCTTGCATTTGATGAACAAGGGCATGCATGTGATCAGAGTTGCTCTGCCAAGATCCAAACTTCTTCATAGCTTTAGAGAACCGCCCAAACCAAGCCCTTAGAGATTGTTTCAAACCATACAAAGACTTTTTTAGTCTACAAACCTTTCCAACATCACACGGCCTACAGTTGACACCTGGGGGGATGTCCATGTACACTTCTTTTTCCAGATCTCCAATCAAGAAAGCATTTTTTTTACATCAAATTGTAGTAATGGTCAATCATGTTGAGCTGCTAAAGCAATGAGGATGCATACGGTACTGATCTTTGCTATGGGGGAAAATGTCTCCTGATAATCGACTCCATATGACTGAGTATAACCTTTAACAATCAGGCGAGCTTTATATTGATCAATGCATCTATCTACCTTCAACATCACTATAAATACTCATCTACATCCAACAGACTTCTTTTCAGGTGGTGCGAGAATAGTCTCCCATGTTTCATTCCTTTGCAAAGCCTCTAGTTCTTCATTCATAGCCTGTTTCCACTTTGAATCCGCCAAGGCATCCTGTACATTACTGAGAATAGATACTGTAAATAATTGACTAACAACAAGTACATGTGATTTAGACAACCTATGATGAGATACAAAGCTAGCAATAGAAAATTTGGTTTTGGCTTCTATAATAGGCTCATATTACTTCTTTGGAACCCCCTTTGTTTATTGTTGAGATCTCCTAGGAATGACTTCTATAGTATCTGATTCAATGTTATCAGTACATACCTTAGGTGAGACATTCTGGAAAGACTCTTCTGTTGATGGAGTAGAAGGGGGGTCTTCATGAGATATCGATTCAGAAGAGGGTTGAACTTCAAATGATGTCGTTTCAGCTTCAGTCCTCGATGGATCGAAATTTCCCTTCGATCCATCGAATGATGCTCTCGGGTTCTTCTCTGGTTCAACCTTTGATGGAACAAGAGTTTCCTTCGATCCATCAAAGGAGTCTCCCGGGTTTGCTTGATTTCCAGCTTCAAAAATTCTTTCAACTTCAAAATTTCTCTCCAAACTTTCTAACTATTTAAATTCCGGTAAGTTCAAAGAATTTCCTTCACATACATTCCCCCCTGATGGGAAGACTCTAAAACTCCCCCGAGTAATATGGTCCAGACTCACGGAAAGAGACATCTAACGCAACATGCATTTTGTTGAGAATTGGATCATAACAACGATATCCTTTTTGGAGGTCAGGATATCCAATAAATATAGACTTCACAGCACATGGATCAAGTTTGCCTCTTAGTTGTTCGTCGATGTGAACATACATAGTACACCCAAAAACTCTTGGCTCCATATTTGGAAAAGATGACACATTCAGCAACTGATGAAACTTTTGATAAGGATTTTGAAACTCAATCGCACGGGAAGGTGTTCGATTGATCAAGTATGCAGCAAAACGTCCCCACAAGTTTTGTTTCACATTCATACCAAAGAGGGAGAGCTAAACAACTTCCATTATTTGTCTATTCTTCCTTTCAGCTAAACCATTTTTTTAGGACTATACGCAATTGAAGTCTGGTGTCGGATTTCATGAGAACTCAAGAATGCAGACATCTCACCATTCACATATTTGTCACCATTGTCGGATTAAAGTACCCAGATTTGCTGTTGATACTGAGTTGTCACAATTGTATGAAATTCAGTAAATCTAGAATACACTTCATTCTTGTGCTTCATCAAGGAGACCTAAGTCATCTTAGTATATTCATCAATGAAAATTACAAAATAACGAAAGTCAGAAAGGGTAGAAACTTGTGCAGGACCCCAAACATCAGAGTGTATCTTCATAAAAGGAACAAAATATTTATTCAAACTTGGCAAATAAGTACTACGGTGGCTCTTGGAAAATTCACATGTATCGTACTGAAATTCTGAAGCATGCACACAAGAAAATAGTTGAGGCTAAAGCTTCTGCAAATAATGAAAATTCAAGTGACCAAGATGACGGTGCCACAACTATACATTTTCCTTAGCTTTTATCCAAACTGGTGGTATTATTCGCATGTCCCGATGATTTTAGTTGTTGTGCTCCACTGCTTGTCAAATCAAGATTTTAATTTCTCCTTTTAAACACCATAACCAAGAATTTTTCTAGTCACAAGGTCCTGAAATATACAAAAGTCTGGATAGAAAGTGATCGAACAGGCAAGCAGCGCAGTTATCTGACTAACAGATAGAAGGTTATATGCAACAGAGGGAACAATAAGAGTAGAATCAATTGACAGATTATCAGATATCTTGACAAAACCTTCGTCAAGAATAGGAGATGGAGAGCCATCAACAGTGGACACAACATGTTGAGGGGATAGATTAATGATTTGTACCACTTGGGGTATTCGTCATGTGATTAGTTGCACCAGTATCAATGATCCAAGTAGAATTTGTAGAGAATGTAGAGAGGGATGATGTTTTACTATGCACGCCTGATTCAACTATATGAGCATATGCAATTGATAATCCAAGCGACATCTTCATGTTTCAAATAGTAAGGATTTTAAGATTCAGGATTACAAGGGTATACTTCGTGAATATGAGTTTTCAATTTCAAGAATTCAAGTTCAATTTCAGGGGTTTCAAGGTTTTGGGATTTCAGATGCAGCGGAAGGAAAAATTTTGTGGTGGTAATTTAAGGGTTCAATTCAATTCAATTCAAGGTTTTTCAAATTTTAAGAATTTGACTCTGATATAAAATAAAAAAAATATTTCAGAAAGAATTTAATGATTTCTAAATTAGAATTAATATAATTTTATTGATAGTTTAAAAAAAAAATATCTACAAATCCTATTATATCAAACACCATTAAATCGATCTCTCTCTCTCTTCCCTGGCTGCTGAAAGTGACTTCAATTCTTCTCACCCCATCTGCTGCAATTATGATCGATCACACAGATCGAGAGCGATCCATGGATCAAGATCCAGGAAATTAGGGTTTCGGTCCGTCCTGTTATCACCAGCTGTACGTTACAAGGACCATGTCAAGAGCTTAAAATGCCTTCAGCATTCTCAGAAATGGGCACAACTAGTTTTCCATATCTGTAAATGGGGTCGATCGTTGAGCTCGGAATGTACGTCCAGTATATATGCATGGTCACGTTCCATCATGCTAGCTTGTCGTCGCTAGCTCGCTAACTTCTACTTGTATGTATGTATACCGGTGTACATATTTATATTGATGGTGAATTATTACCAGTGGATCCAAAGACCATGTGATATATATACTTCATGGGCAAGCGAGCGAGCACAGCCATCTCTTTCATTAACTAGACTGTCTTGAATTGGTTAACAAATTTATTGGAGATGAAACATTGGTACTCTTGGCATTGACTATAGTCGTGTACGTGCAAGTGTATATTTACTACGGTAGGCCATAATTTCGTCTTCTTGTTAAATACTGGTCGAAAGTGTCGTGCTCGATCGTGTCCACTAATGGTAGATGGTAGGTCGCTAATCAATCTAACTCGTTAATGTAGCTAGGTATGTCGACTTTGGTCTCATGAGAATGATGAGACTCTGAGAGAGCGAAACTGTGCCGTTCTAGCTCGTTCTCTTTGGATTACTTCCTCTAATAGATTTGGAATTATTTTCTTTAACAATTTTTTTTTAATAACTAGTAATATTTTTTTTTCATGATTTAAGAGCAAGTTCACCCGTTAAGTCACGAAGTCAGGGTTGCTAATGCAATAGGATTAGGGTTAGAACTTTATTTCTATTTAATTTTTATTATTCATTTAGAATAACGTGAAAATATATACGGTCATCAAACATTACTTTGATAACGTGGAAGTATATACGGTCGAGATTAAGAGCGCCACGTGACAATTGGGTCAAGTCAGAAGACTAGAAGTGTCACAGGGATTGACCCAATGGAGTTCTTGCCCAGGCAGGAAAACACTGTTGGATAGTTGATTTTTCACTTTTCTCCCTTTTTGGGACTACATCTACATGGCAACCAGGCAAAACATCCCCTGGTGACATTGCTCTAAGCGCTTTTTCGTGGAAGCAAATTATCGATATGTCATATGTACATGTTACTTAATAAATCATTCAAATACTTTTATGTGTTACTATGTTAGTGTAAAATACGCTTAATTTTCAGCACTAAAGCCTTAAATTAAAGTGTCATTCAAAAAATAATTGATTTACGTATACATATCTCAATTTCAAACAAGCGATTCGATCAAGCCGCCCTGATTTTCAGGGAGCTCTAGGTGAAAAAAAAATTGGGGCCTTACATAAGTATTACTTCTTCTTTTTTCTTTTCAAAATTGCAAGTTATGGAGAACAAGACTTAAGCCAACACTTTAGTAAAGTAAAATCAGTACGAATAAAACAAAATATAACTTAATTTGGTCATAAACACAAACAATTGTACTTTAAGCAAAAAGAAAAGAAAAAACATAAGCAATTGTACCAACGATGTAACTTTTCTGATTCAAAAACCAAATTCTACAGCTATGTAGAGCTGCATGCATTTGAGTATCTTCACCTATATGTTTTGAACATCTTCACCTATTTGTAAATAAACATAACAAGAAATCAAATTATGATACATAGTAAAATTAAGTCTAGAGGACATACGAAACATTCAACAAATGCAAATAAGCAATTACCTTGATTATTTAGTAATTTAACACTACTCAAACATCACTCTTCTTGTATTTTTTGAAGCAAAAATATTGATTAATTAAGTTCTCATATTCAAGCTTGTCAACAAGATCAGAAGAATTGAGTTACAAAAGAATGGAGAAGAATCAGAAGATGATGAAAGTGCAGGAGGAACAATAGAGTTGAGGAATAGTTAAGACGACAAGGTTAGACTTGAATCCTTGAATTTTGACATTTTGATATCTAGGTGACTTTTTTCTCTTTTAATTTGGATTGCTTAACTTGCATTTGGGATGGCTTGCGTACGTATCCAAGCATTAATTTTTATTTTTATTTTACATATAAATAATATATATATATATATATATATTTTCAAGATTTTTGGAGCTCAAAATTTGGGGACTCTAGGCCCATGTCCTCTGAGCCTATACTCAGAGCCGTCACTGGATTCGATTAATCATGTATATAAATTAATATTGTGTAAATACGTACATTGGGTTTGATCGATCCGCCTTCATTACATTTATCGACCGACTAAACCAAGGTGAACATAACTATCAAAAATACATATATACATGCTGATATATAGAACATTAATTGTTTGAACACCAATCAACTAATGATCAAATTAAATATTTTTTTGGAGAAGGCAATCAAGATATCATTCAACAATACAAAATCTTACAAAATTATCCGGTCCGATAAAGAGAAGTTCTAAAATTATCACTGTGTTAAAATACATAAAGAAGCACAAAAATTTTAGACTAATAAACTAGAATAACACGAGTAATTATCAAATCAAATGTACAACTCCTTAATTAGCTAGACACATTCTCCTTAATTAAATAATTTAATCGATCATGATCTCTAATCATACTTATCGTACTTAATTTAGATGCCTCACGCACGCACAATCATCGATCTCTTCAGCGTGCAAAGTTTTATACGTACTCATCACCCCCGAAACTAACTCGAATGTTATACGATGCATGAATGAAGATATATACCATAGCATGTCTAATTAAACCACCCGTATTTGAAACAAAAATAGAGTTAGTATTTCGTTATGCATCGGTAGCTAGCTAGTCATGCATGCACGAGTGTATATTTATGTGATCACTCGATCGTTATACTACGATCGAATAGAGTTTGACTTTATGATCCTAATAGTTGCATGTACTAGCTAGTTTGATGTGCCTTAAATCCATAGATCGATGACCAAGATGAATTTAGCAAAACTAGCCAAACCAATAGTAACTATGACATTTTCAGGTACTCTTTTCATATCGTATGGTATAATTGTATTTCTTTCGTCGGAGACTAGCTCGGAGTACACCCAAAATAACCACTTTGCAAGAAGGCGAGCATCAAAGATAGTACGTATATACAGATGCTCTCATTCTTCAGTGTGCTCCTAGGCACTACTGGAGGAGAGAATTGGGGCGACGTAGTTACATAACTTCGTCGCTCCAATTTCAATCGAGGCGACGTAGATTGCCTGAAATACTAACTACTTCGCTTCAATAAATTGAGGCGGCGTATATTGATCTTGGAGAAGATATTCAACGCGAAAAGATTACTGTCTTTAATTGCATACGGTTGATGACGTATGATGGAAACTTTCATATGAAAACTTCATGTTTCACACGTTTTCTATCTCAACACAGAATGGAGAAACCAACTCCCATTACTTTATCTTTGATATAGTGAAAAGTTAAATTCAACCTTAATTGAATTTTCAGGTTACTTAGTTTTTTGTTGCTGTATCTAATGACTTCATATTCAAAACCCTTATCGTTATTACGATGACCAAGACCAATGTACATGCGTATGTGACTAACTGGTTTCAAGTTCTATACGGATAAGTTAAATCCGGAAACAGTTGATTGGTATGGATTACAAAAACAAAACAAAAATTTAGGATAGATGTCATAGATGAATGACTCACCCTAACCAAGAGTCATGGCATCACCCTAACCGTGGCACTACACGGTGCACGTCCGGTGGCCAAGCCCGCGAGACACGGTGGTGAACTAGCCGACGGTGGCCTATCTAGGCTCCTCTCCTAGAATGGTGTGGATGTTTGTATGATATTATATTTTGTAACAAATTTGGTATATAAGAATAGCATTCATTGATTATCACTAAGTTTTGATTCAGTTTTGGACATTGCAAATCCTAGATCTCAATGAGACAGAGTAGGGTTGGATCACGACAATTCCTATTGTTTCCATTAAGAACTCTGTTCATATCTCCCTCTAAACGGTGGAAGACTGGCTCATTGTAGTGATTGAGTTACCAATAAAGTCTCATATGTAACACATACATGCATATATGTCCTACCATAAAGGAAGGAACGATATTTTGTCGCCCATCTACTTCGACTTTGCCTGTTTAATGGAAGGTGGTTAATTTTCCATCAAGTTATGCAAATTCATGTGTCTATTTCAACGTTTTTGGTGAAGAACAATTAAATCACTCATAAAACTTAGATTGTAGGTCACCTAAGTGTTATGAATGTAAGCTAGAACACTCAAATTGATATAAAAGCAATTATCGATGTCATTCATGTCATCATGAGATGTCATGAGAATCGACATAAGCCCTTTCAAGAATATCTTTTACAGATGATTTCAACGATTAGAGTTGGTACTTCTCATAATCGACAATATTGAAACTACGAGTTTAGTGTATAGTCATGGATGGTTAAAGTAATCAATGGACCAATGTCATCACTCTAATCAGATTGTTTCGCATCCATATGGCTACAGTGTACGAAAGGTTCCGTTAATTTGACTTCACTTACATGATCTTGATTTTCGTATGGAATAATAAAATCGTTTACATAATTCAGAATCTAATTGTGCGAGGAATGAAGAGTCTTGACCCGCCCCAGATTACCGTCGTAATCCAGTATAAGTCATTTGTGACCCGTATTAGAGTATGTAACACCACCTATTCAGTACCAGTTACCCTAGCATGTGTAACCCTGAAGCTCAACTGAGAACCTACACAGAGAAATAAAAGTTATGGACTGTCGTGCCTCAAACTCTGGACGATCAAGACTTCAACCGGCAACCTGCAATCTAGGCAATTTAAAACAAAGACATCAGGGAAAGGCATTAAAACATAAAACGTTAGAGTGAGTGGACAAAAATTATAATTGTACAATATACGTAAAACTATAGAAAACTGTAACTATATGCCTTTCCAACGTTTTTAATAAAACTGACGCGAGTTCGAAATATCATAAAACTGAAAATGGAGGTGGTCGCTACGGCCCCCAACCTAAGTTGACACTAACTGAATAACGAAGTTGATGGGATCATCTCAGGCCACCTAACCTGAGTTGATCTGGGTTAGACGATGTCACTTAACCTCCCCTGACCAAACTATCCGGTGATCAGTCAAATAGTTAGAGAATCAGTGCAACTAAACAAACCATCACAAAGTAAACCTCCAAAATATAAAAGATTGTAAAGCATAATTATAAATTTACTGCATACTAACTGAATTCGCAAGTGACTGTGAAAATAAAAAGGTCAACTCACCGGATTTCTATAGGCCATCATTTCCACCAAGCTAGAGCCTGTCTGTCGGCATTTCTATATGTCTACCATTAGCTGCTAACATGTCGCCCTGAAACAATGATTATTATTTAATAACTAATTGCTGAAAATCATATCAAATAATTAAGCTCATTCACCAATGGGTATTATCGTCGAGAATCTCTCATTCTCAAATAACGTATTTTTTGAACTAATGACGTGCATTAATCTAATTCCAAATTCGAATTCTTGAATTCTTTTTAAAGTCGCAACACATTCTTCAACTGTTATGTGACACGAGGTCAGATTGACATTCGACTTAACAGTTTAATATTATCGTAAAATCGTTCAGTTAATATCAAATTAACTACACGATTAATCAACTATGTCCAAATCAATTCAATAACTTTCTTCATTACAATCGATGCGTAATTACGAGCAAAACGGTATAAAATTTTACATCAAAGTTTCCTCTGTCGGAGCGCCGCTGTGAACCACCGTCAGTGGAGGAGCCGGTGGTGAAATTTTCCAGCAACCCAAAGCTTAACCTGCTCAAAATTAACCCAACAACAACTTTCTCTTCTACAACAAAGTCCAATCTAACTATAACTCACCAAATTTTATTTTGAAACCAAAAACATCAAAATCTTCAATTCATTGATTCTTCCTCCACAAATAGAATTAGGATTTGATCTTGGTGTCTTTAAGTTCGTGGTGAGGAGAGCTTCAAAGCCCAGTAAGTCTCTCTGACCAATTGGCTGGAAAATCATTGACCCGAATCCTAGGTTTTTAGGTTCGGTTCCGTCCTTCTCACCACCGCTATGTCTCGAAATAGGGTTGAAGATGTTTGGAAAAAGGTAGAGAAGGTCATAGTGGTCATTTTCACACCAAGACCGACCATTTTGGTGGTCGGCCGAGGAACATCGCCGACAAAGCCGACGGGAAGGGAGGAGAGGAGCAAGAAAGGAGAGAGAGAAAAGAGAAGAAAAATTGACCGGAAATGGAAAGCTTTGACTTTATATTTTTGGTAAATTCTTTATATATGTGCGAGTTGCGACTAACCGATTCCGTAAAATCGTATAAAACTTTTGCTGACCATAATTTCTTCATCGTAACTCCGATTTTAACTCTTGACGTGGCTACGAACTCGTGTTGACGAACTCTACGACTTTCCTCATTATAATTTCCCAAAAACTAAATCATTTATAATAGTAAAGTCATCGATAATTATCGATGATAAAAACTAACTATCTTTCTTTTTTAACCTTAATAAAATCTTGAAACGAAAATTGTCGGGACGGCTTATTACAACTCTAATTAATTCTCATACGTTAAAAGGGGGTATAACGTTGATATTAATTGATCTAGAACATTCACTTTGAAATTAATCCAGATAGTATTCGAAAAAATTAAAATTTAAAAGTGTACCAATTTAAGTGACAAATGGGCCTACCATGTTTAATAAAAACTGCAGTCATCTAGCCACGTCACCACTGACATCTGCCATGTCAGCATTGGCATGTTTGCCACGTCAGCAACCATTTAGATGAGAACTCTGGACTTGACCGGTTTTCTGACCCGACTCGGTCCAGCCCAATGGCTTTGACTCGGTTGGTTTTGTCTGACCCAACCCGAATCCAAACCCAATTGGTTTTGGGGATTTAAAGGTTTTGGCCCAATTTTGGATGGCGGAGTTGGCGGTGTTTCCCGCGGCGGCGGCATGGTGCAAGGTCGGCGTTCCAAACAGCAGTGCGGCGTCGACGGAGGACCCGAGGAATCGCATCCATGGATGGCTCGATCGACCTCGATTTCGGTCGAACCCGATTGTGAAATCAGTGGTTCGCTGAGATCTCTCGTCGGAGGTAAGGGTATTTTGGGAGATGGTGGTGTTCGGCCGGCGTCGTATCCCCAACGGTGCAGCGTCGAACGCTCACTGCTGCGGTGGAGATCCGTTTGCCCCAAATCAGAGGTGGTGGGTATGGGTTCGAATCTGAGATCTGGTCAATCTCGTTTTCGATCGGAGGGAATCCAAGTTCTTCAGTGAAGGTGATAGGACGGTCCCTGAGTGCGGCGGAGGTCCTCGGTCGGTCGGCGGTCGTCACCAGAGAACCGATCGAGTTATACTCGGGTGTCTAAAGTTTTCCTTTGGTGCCACGAGTTAAAGTCCCAAAATAGTTTAAGGGCTCAGATTCTAAAACGTTTATCCCTGGACTTTCTGTAGAAATTAACTCGAATTAATTAAGTGCTTGGAGTCCATTCGAATTCTTTAAAGTTCTCTAACCGTTATAAGAACTAAAACATATAGTTTGTAAACTGATTCCAAAGAAAATATAAGGTTTTATCGTGGTGATCTTATCTCATAGACATAGTCATCTATCTTTACAACATTTTTAATTAATTATGCCATCAAAACACAAATTGTTCAAGATCCAACAAAAGTATAAAAAACCCATATAGGATGAACCAATACATAATCCAATAAATAAAAGTACATTATCAAATCAAAAGCGTAGGCATTGTTCTTTCCGACAATTGTTCTGCTAACTCTTTTTCATTTTTGAATTGACTAGTCTAATGAAATTGATGTCGGTGAGGCAAGCCCTCTCAAAACCACATATCAAAAATCCCTTTTCTCGGCTTCTTAGATTAGTAAAGTGTGTCGTACTAGAATGTAAAGTTATGCAAACACTACCAGCATTTTCACTATAACCGATGAAATTATAAAAAACAGGCCGATAACATTTTAAATCGTCGGTTATAGTCAAAAATCGTCGGCTATAGTACTATAGCTGACGATTTTTGCAACAAAAAGCGTCGGCTATACTTTTGCCGACGTTTTTTAGCCTACAGGACTATAGCCGACGATTTTTGGTGTTGTCGTCGACTATAGTCTACTATAGCCGACGATTTAAAATGTTGTCGATTTATTTGTTATAATGTCGTCAACTATAATGAAAATGCTGGTAGTGAAACAAACTTTGATTGAGGCTTTTACATAAAGTCACTAATGTGCTAATCACAAAATGTTGATCAAGAGGAAGCTAATTCTCATAACTACTATGATAGTAGGAGATTTAGTTTATAATTCTTTTCTTTACGTGATCAAGATATTTAACCAATCAATTATTTTATGCATCTTTATCTTCTTGGATGTTTGTTCTAGGTGGTCATATCGACTTTTATCATCAAATATAAAGAAGAATTTTGCTGCTTATATCCCTTATCATAATGTGTTTCTCGAGCGTGTTATGCTTCCAAAGATATCGCATTGTAGTTTATCACATGGATTTTATAACTTTTTAGCGAGTATCAATTACATATGTAATCCAACCGAAGATACTTTGTGATGTCTCTTGTTATGCAAGAAGATCGAGAAGAGGTAAACAAAGATGCCTCAATCTATTTCAACAATTGACATTCGTAAAAGAAGAACAATAGGAAAATTTGAGGGACACAACTGTACAACGATCCTACGGGGTCTTATGTTTTCATATCCGGCTTCTTTGAGCGTTCGATTCCTATTTAGGATTCTTAGTCTTGGCAAAGAAGATTACTCAATCGAAGCTTTACTTTCGGTTTCTCTATTTTCCATTCTTGAGATCAAATGACTAGAACTCTTGATCTTCTTAGACATTCTTAAAGTAATGGAAAATCTGAAAGGGTGTTCTAAGTTATCTCATGATTGAATACATAAAGACCAAATGCATTCAGGTATGGTGTCCTGAAGTGTTCAAGAAAAGCGTTTTGGTTCTAGGTCTGAATTTTGTAAATCGGAGCTTTGTGTAGATTGACTTATTTGATCGATTCCCCACTATATGATTCTTTAAAGTCTATGATTAAGTCATAAAGATTATGAGTTTCTTTAACGTCTCTGATCGAAGAAATTGGGAAGATGCTCTTTAACGTCTGCGATTGAAGAAATCGGTAAGATGGAGTAGACAAAGGGTGTTGTAAGTACCAATGAAAAAAGAATCGCGAAGTCGCAAGGAGGGAGAAGAGAAAGCTTTTTTCTGTTAGGAGACTTACGTGTTTAAGCGAGATGATCTTCTTCTTGATCTTGTGTGCGTCGGCTGGTGACAGAGAACGACTGCTGTTCGAAAAAGGAGGTCGACGATGCAAATAGGAAGAAAAGATTTTTGGGTTTTCTAGGTTTTATTTTTCAAGTGTAAAGTTCGTGCTGGGAACGTGTTGGAATAAGATGGAATTTAGAGAAACTCTATTGACATTATTGTTATTGATGCGTAGAATTCTTGGTCTATATATATGGACTAATTCCTAGTCTATATAAGATATGGAGATCTTACTTACTTGATCACTAAGAAATAGGAATCTTAATTACATAATATATTCTACACCTAAATCTATCTAAGGAAGGATTATCACACCATAAAATATCTTGCATATTTCAACACCTATAAGACAAAATAATACTATTATTCAATACTAATTAATTTATCGAAATAATTAGATAAAATCAAAAATTAATTAACAAATATTAATCTAGCATTAAATACAACATCTTCTATTTCTGCATCTTTAATTAAAAAGTCAGAGAATTTGAGCATAAGTAATCAACTAAAAAGGGCAAGAATAAATCTTTTTGATAATACAAGTTGAACATTTTTAAACGAAAAGGAAAATAAATAATACGAGTAGAGGATATTTATCATAATGAAGAAGAAGCACAAAATTTTCTAAGAAATGGATTTTTACGATCACAAAAGAAAAAATATTTTTATATCAATTGAGAACATCTGAAAATCATAATAGCATAGTATGTAGCATTAGCCAACATGAAATAAGTTGTATTAATAAAGAAGTCACTTTAAATTTATTGAGCAATCAAGCAATTGAGCAACTTAAAAAGCTTCATTATTCACAAATACATATTGGAACTATATTAGTTGGCTTAGCAGGACTAACTCGAGCATAAGTTAGTACAAAAATATTAATATACATATATGATAATACATGGGATAACCATCAACAAGCAACAATAGCAACAGAGTAATATCAACAACTGAAGTTGATTTGAGCACTAATTTAGCTATAATTGGTTGCATTCCAAATTATGTAATGACAACTAAATAATTATGCAAACATATTAAAGTGAGCGTTAGAATAAAAAATTATAACATGAAAGGAGATTTTAAAAATCTTAGTATGAGTCTAATGTATGTTGGTAAAGTGTCTGATAAATTTAATTACAAGTTTAATGTTGAATTTCAAAGTTTAGTGCAAACATTTGGTAGTAAGCATGTTAATATGATTGAAGCAAAACCTGTTGATAACAATTTTTTTGGAAGGAACTCATTGGTTATTATATAACCTACAAGGGTCTAAAAATAGACAACCAGATATGTACAAATCTTTGAAAATCACTTAGGAGAAGCCACAGTTAGATTTACTAATTATCGACAAATTGAAAATATTACTAATGATTTAGAAAGTGAAGCAAAAATAAATATGACTTTTGATAATCTTGAAATAATTATGGTTGAAAATAATTTTGATAGCATTGTTGTTAAGCTAATAGAAGATATTGATAACTTAAGTGAAGAGAAATACATTAATAAATACAAAACTTATGAATTGGGATTACATCGATTAAATGATGAAGAAATGAAACATCTAATATTAAAAATTGGTCTTGAGCATATATAAGGAGAAAAAGAATACAATAATATGTTAGTCAAAATTGAGTGTATGTCTATCGAAGAAATACAAGGTTCCATTGGAGCTTCTGGTGTTCATGTAGATTCTTCCATAGGAAGATGAAAATCTGAGCAACGACATATAAAACCCACTAATGATTCGTATATCGAACGAAATACTGCTCATAGCAATTATGATGCAGCTAGACCGCATAGGAAAAATAGAATTTCTTATACTGGAATTGAGAAGAGAGCATAGTTGGAAACATATTAAACTTAGATAAAGTAGATCCACAAGATTGGGAGAAAACTATAGAACGATGAGAAAAATGATGTGTTCATGCTTTAATCATGTTAGATTTTAGCAACACAAATGACATGCTAAACTATTTTGAGCTATTTTGAGCATACTTTGCATGAAAGAAATATTTTTAGATACCCTAAGGGTATGGTAATTTTAATTTATCACTTGAGAACAAATTTGGTGGTCATTGTGGTAATTAGAGTTATTTTTTGTGGTATTTAGTTGTATTTAAAATAAGTACTTTACTTAGAAACTTAGTTACAACTTTTTAACAAATTGTTCTCAAAGCTATAAATTTGTTCCAATTAGTTGTAAACATCATAAATAATCCTAAAAAATGTGGTCAATGTGGCAATATTGTCCTAAATGTTGTAAATTTTTGTTCAACTATATTGTAATTTTGGTTCTCAAAGTGGTAAATAAATGTATGATGTACCCCTTGAGTAGTCAAGCATGTCCCTGGATGACATGGTTTTTGATTTTTTTCAATCATGGAAAGCAAAAAAAACAAGGGATTACCAAGAACAAAAATTAGTTTTTAATATAGATACTTTTGTTAAACATATTAAATTTGAGTTTTTGGATCATAATCGACTTGATGGAAGAAAATAAGCAAGAGAAAATCCGAGCAATACGTAATTTAGAGAAATTAAGAAATTTTGATTTACAATATATTGGTGATTATACTTTTGTTTTCTTTAAATATTTAGGTAGAACTGGTAGAATAAATGATGTAAATCTACTAAATACTTATATGAAAAAAATAAAATGACTTATAGAAGAAAAAATGGAAAAACCACCCTAGGAAAAATGATACAACAATTGTGAAAGGACCCGACCCCGATTTAGTTGCCTAAACCGAAATCAAACCCCTTCCGAAAACATGAACTTTCAAAAATCATAATTTTTTTGGCAGAGTTCCACTATATCGCGTAGTTATCATTAACCTGCAGCGAAAAATACACTTCATCCTATGCCACAAAAGCCAAACCGTGGACACCAATCTCATTCGGATTTCTCAAAAACATATCATAACGTAAAGCAATGCACAAAACTGTAGCTTTACAGAAATCCGGAAAAATCATGTGAAAATATAAACATAATAGTATTTAGAGCGACCTCTAGTATATACATATATACACAACAGTATGTCAAACTAGAAACCTACTGAGAACGAAAAGCGGCTCGAATAATAAGCCTCCAACCTTGACGTGTGACACCTGAATCCAAACCGCAAACCAGGCATTGAAAACAAAGAGCCCAGGGAAAGACATATAAACTGTTAGAGTGAGTGGACAAAAATAAATGTCTTTCGCCGAATAAATATATATATGTTTATAAAACATATGTGAGTCTAGATGCATAAAAATCATATGGTACACGAGTGAGACTCTAACTCCTCACACGTACAGAGCATGCATCAAAAATCTCACGTGGTCACTTATGGACACATCCACGCTAGTATAGTCTGAATCACGGGATCCCTGATCCTCACGTGATTCCAGTCAGAAAGGCCTCAGGTCAGGGTATCTGTCCCCCCCCCCCCCCCCTCGGGTAAAGACCTCGGGTCAGGGTAACAGTCCCCCCGGTAAACATCATCGGGGATCAGCCGAGATGCTAAGTGTATCGATACAACTACTACTGAGACTGTACTCTGTGTAAACCAAATCATAAAGGTTTCCATGCAAATGCATAAAGCGTAATGTAAAAGCATACTCGTAATGCATAATTATAAAAGTATATTCGCAAATGCATAATCATAAATACATGCTCGTATAACTCATAATCATAATTGCATGCTCATGCTCGTAAAACGTATATAAAAGACTCGCAACCAACAATGAAAAGAAATTTCCACTCATTGACAAGCACAACGCGAAAACGCGCTAATCCCGTGATCCAGCGGAAGTTCCCTCGCCAATCGTACGATCCCGATCTCCTGAATAATCATAAATACCACTGATCAAAATCACAATTCAAAACTCTGAACCACACCTCGGAAACCAACCATTTCCGGAAACATATAACTCGAATAACAACGAAATCGTCGAAAATCCAGTAAATACTCTACTTATCCCTCGACACAAAATCCACCACCCAAATCAACTCAATAACCGCAATACTATGCTTAGGACGCAATTACGAGCAAAACGGTATAAAACTTCCCAAAAATCCCAAAAAGTCAACCTCGCCGGAGCTTTGCCGTTGACCGTCACAGCCGGCGGCGGCGCAGCGTCAACGGTGGCCAAATCTGGTGAAAATTTCCATATCACATCTACTCCTCAAGACCAACAACTTTTCCTTCTACACCAACCTCCAATTCAAAGCACACCGACCGGAATCAAGCTCTAAAATCCAAACCTCCATTAATTCAGCTGACCTATTCCGGCGAGCTTCAAACGGCCTCCAATTCCAAAATTCTTTCACCGAAAAGAATCTATGGGTTGAGGGGAGCAAAACTCCCAACCCTATCTGCGCCAAAAGTGGCCGGAATATCCCACTCAATTCCGGCAAAAATCCAAGACTTTACCGAAATGGTTCTACCTCAAAACTCAACCAAATCAACTCAAATCAAGTTCAAAACAATAGAAAATCACGAGAGGAAGCTAACCATACCAAGCTTGAGGTCTGAAGTTGCCAGAATCTGAAAGTCGATCGGTGGTCAACGGTGGTGCCAAAATCCTTCGGTCAACGCGGGTCAAACTTGGTCAACGGTCCAATTTTGGTCAACTCGGCCCAAATGTGACTTTTCGACAATTTAACGACTATTTCGATATTTATATTCGTGACTAAAATGATCAACGGTCGAAAACGGATCGAATCAAAACGGATAAACACGATTAAATCCAACGGTCGGAAATATTTATAACATATTCATCGGACATTTGAAAAAACCTCAGAAAACTCCTACGAGCTCGAAATCATGAACTCTACAACTCTCGTGATGGAACCCATATCAAATTCTTGCCTGATAATTTAGTCGCAAACAAGACCGCCAAATCGATTAATTACGACAAACTATGATTATATGTGAAACTCGCGAATTAAGCCGATTAATTACCATTTCATGTTCGGGTTGTCACAAATTGACCCTCAAACTCAACATATATATGATATATTACGAGAAGAGAATAGCCAAATTAAAGCAAAGAGACAAATAAAAAAACAATTTTACATGAGCTGAAAAAATATTGACTTACCTAAACAATATGTGTGTCATAATAAAAAACATACTAAGAAAACTAAGAGCCTGCTCGGTAATGTTTTACAATATGATTTGGTAAAAACTATTTCACAAAATGAAAACAGATAATTAAATTTTGTATATTCAAAAATCAAAAACGTATTTGGTGGCAAATCACAGAACGATAATTTTTTCTTTCTTAGTTCAATCTCTCTGTCTCTCTCTCTCTGTAACTTCGATGTGTTCCAGATCACTACTATGGACTTCAAATATATCAATTTCTTCAGATTTATTAATCCTATTATAGATCTGCAACGCCAACAAACTCTACAAGTAAATATACATTGATTCGTGATTTAGGTTAACACCTAGAGTCTAAAATCAATATTGATTCCCAGATCAGGTATTTTGGGATCGTGGTTATTCTAGGATACAAAGTCTAGTTTATGCAAGGGAGAGGTAGAATTCTGAAATTGGTATAAGATTGAGGAGAGATGGGCAATGAGATTAGAAGCAATTGAAGTAGGACGAAAATAAATGGAGATGAAGTTTTAAAGGTCTTTGGAAGATCTTTGAAGGTTGCTGAATGTGTGAAGATGCGAAGATAGTGCTGCTAATAAGAAATAGCGCAACTCAATCGTTTTCGCAAAACAGCGAGAAGACTTTCAGCTTGTTTTCGGATATTATTCTATAACTCAAGTTGTATTCTGAAATTTATTTTATCAGTTTTTGGAAATGTTCAACCGAAGTATTATACGTGTTTTAAGATTTGTAATGCAAAAAACAATTTCAAAAAACAGTATCGAACACGGCCTAAGCATTATAAAAAGAGTTATAAAAGAAGATATAAGTCTCATAAGTAATATAGAAGGTTTGGTATATAACTTTCAAGAACCTTTAAAAATAAAAAATATATACCTAAGCAAATTAAGAAATGAAGTACTAAACATTGGATGAGAAAATATAAATCACCAAAAGATAAGTGCACTTGTAAATGTTACTTTTATGATAAATTTGGACATACTAGACCAAAGTGTCCTGAACTAGGCAAACAATCTAGAGAAAAAATTTAATTACTTAGAGCAATTTGATTTAATAGAAGATAATAATTTGGAGAGCATTTACAGTTGGTATAACTTAAGCGATAATGAAAGTATCTATAACATTAATAGTGTCAATATGTTTTCTGAATCAACATCTAAGTGTTTTGATTGTTCAGAAAGTGAACTAGAATATATATATATATATGTTTGAAGAGCTTGAAGAATTTAAATATGTAAATTTAGGATGAGAATGTAATAAATGCAAGAAAATAGTAGCTGAAAAATATTATACGAGCAAAATAATATTTTGTAAGCTAAGCCTTGTTATAATAACAAAGCATTAGAGGTAAATTTTGTTAAAAAAGAAGCAACCAGAATACAAAGTCTTGATATTGAAAAAAATAAAAAATTAGCACCTTAATTATAATTAATTTTAAGCTTGAATTAGCAAAGATCATAAAATACAAAAAAACCCTAGCGGAACCGTAGAGAGTCAGTACCCGAGTTCCTTGTTCAGGGAGGTATTCTCTTTGAATTGTCCAGATATTTCAGTCTTTTGGGAGTATTGTTAGCAGAGGATAGGGGTCGGCAAAAAGCCCGGCCCGGCCCATGTATAGCCGGCACGGGCCGGGCCGGGCCGGGCCTCAACAACATTTTAATATATGCGGGCCGGGCCGGGCTTTATCTTTTATATAAGGATCCGAGCCCGGCCCATTCAAGCGGGTTTTGCGGGCTTTTGCGGGCTGGGCCTTTGCGGGCTTTTGCGGGCCGGGCCTATCGGGCTTTAATTATTAAAAAATTAAGACATTTCAAAATAAACGTAACCTTCATCCATGCACCGGGGTTTAAACGTACTCCGACGAGTCTAAATTTTACGTACGATGTTTATCACTATAAGATGGAGTTTTCTACATGTCCTCGTTTATTATTAAAACATATTTAATTCTTATATTGCTTGAATTCTCCATATGTATATTAATGTTCTTACGTTTGTTCATTTGTTATATGGAATGAAATACTTTTGTGAAACTTAATCGGACATGTTTAATTATTTTATAAAATTGACCGTTAGATTGATTGGTTAGAATATTATAACCATGCCTTTAAAATTTTATAAATTTTGGACTTGATTTAGACATCGATTCATGTATTTCGCCAAATGTGACCATAGTACTCTTACAATTAAAACGGAAATTACCCCTCCCGAAAATAATTTTTTAACATCAAATTTTGGACACATACTCTTATGGAATACATATCTATCTCATAGTATCAAAAAAATTGACATAAAAAATTGATTTATCTACTCCCCCCCATAGGAAAATAAGGAAAATAAGATAAGTGTATTTTAGTGTTTTCACAAATTTTGTTTTATTGTATTGACTGGGATCCAAACGTACTTCGATTAGGCTAATTTTTACGTACGGTGTCTTTTATTACAAGGTGAACTATTATATATGGCATTCTTTATTGTTAAAACATTTTTAATTCCTATATTGCTTGAATTCTCTACATGCACACTAATGTTCTTACCTTTATTACTTGGTTATATGGGTTGAAAGTCCTTTGTGAAACGTAATCGATCATGTATCATCAGTTTACAAAACTGACTGTCAGATTGGTTGTTCATAATATTCTAAGCATGCCGTTAAAAATTTATAAATTTTGGACTTGATTTAGACCTACATCTATGAGTTTCGCTAAATGTGACCGTAGTACCCTTACAACTAAAACATAAATTACCCATCCCTAAAGGAATTTTTTAAGATCAAAATTTTAACACACATTCTTGTAAATTACATATCTATCTCATAGTGTCAAAAAAATTGATATAAAAATTTAATTTATCTAGTTTCTCCATGGAAAAATAAGCAATATATAAGAGAAGGGTATTGATGTCATTTCACACACTCTCAATTAAACTCTCACCATTGAAAAATTACAAGATCTAATCTGAACCATCTCTTATATTTATTGTTTTACAGTGTAAATCGATAAAAAAAATTACAATGAAACCCTAACCCTAACCCCTAACCCCTAACCCCTAACCCCTAACCCCTAACCCCTAAACCCTAACTTACTCTAAACCTCAAAATTTCTAAAACTTAAAATCTAACTTACTCTAAACCTCAAAATTCCTAAACCTTAACTTACCCTAAATCTCAATCCCCTAAACCCTAACTTACCTTAAACCTAAACCCTAACTTAATTATCCTAAACTTTAAACAATGATTTAATAGTAAAATAGATACACAAATATAACTATATATGGAATTCCAATATTTGATCAATATATGTATATGTAATATATTAATATAAACATACACAAATATAAAAAATATATATATAGTACTAGTCACTATATTATATATATAAGTGTAGGTATAATGATATACGTACTACTATCTTATATATATAAAAAATTGACTGTTGGATTGGTTGTTCATAATATTCTAAGTAGGCCGTCCCTAATTTTTATAAATTTTGGACCTAAACCCTAAACCCTAAAACCTAAACCCCAAACCCTAAACCCTAAAAAAATTACAATAAAATCCTAGAACCGGAACCCTAACTTACCCTAAACCTCAAATTCCTAAACCTTAACTTACCATAAATCTTAATCTCCTAAACCCTAATTTACCCTAAACCTAAACCCTAACTTATGCTAAACTTTAAATAATGACTTAATAGTAAAATAGATACACAAATTTAATTATATATGGAATTCAAATATTCAATCTATCCATGTATATGTAATATTTTAATATATATACACAAATGTAAAATATATATCTATATAGTATTAGTCTATTAGACTACTAGTCACTATATTATATATATATGTCAATATGTGTGTAGGTAAACATTAACTAAGTATAAATTATATAATGATTAAAATTCATTAAATGATTTAATGATATATGTCAATATGTGTGCGGGCTTTGACGGGCCGGGCCTAACGGGCTTTGACGGGCCGGGCCTAACGGGCCTTGACGGGCCGGGCCCGCGGGCCGGGCCGGGCTTTAGATCTCTAAACCATGATCGGCCCACCAACCACCTTGGCGGGCTTTTGCGGGCTTTTTTGCGGGCCGGGCCGGGCTTTTAGCCCACGGGCTTGCGGGCCTCCACTGGCCCACGAGGCCCACGGGCCAAATGATGACCCCTAGCAGAGGATGAGGCATATTGCAGCGATTTCGTGAAATTGTAGAGGAATCCTTAATGGGGAAAAACAGTTGGAACTTGTGGCAATGGTCAAATAGAAGAAGCCCGATTTGGTTTTTCTCATGGAAACCCTAGCCTCCTCAGAAGCGGATTTGGTTCCATTAAGGAGGAAGCTAGGTTTTAATTTTGTGTCCCGATAATAGATGACTGTAGGGTCTTAGCTATGTTGTGGCAAGAGAATGTTCCGTACAATAGAACAACCTACTTGGCACATCACATAGATGGAAAGGTTGGAATATCGGGGTTGAATGAAAAAAAGGCGTATTACCAGAGCATATGGATGGGAAAAACCAGAGGATAGACATCGAACATGGGCATTGCTGAGGAATCTGAAAGGACAAAATGGATAGGCTTGGCTACTATGTGGTGATTTCAATGAATTATTGACTAGGGCATAAAAGTCTGGCGGTCTTTTTTGAAGTAGGGTGGCAATGAATCTATTTAAAGAGGCTTTGGTATACTGTGAAGTTCATGACATGGGGTTCAGTGGGAGTAGATTCACTTGGTCCAACAAGTTTACGAAGGAGAGGTTGGATAGAGGAGTTTGTTCTCAAGCTTGGAAAGATATTTTTCCTTTTTACAGAGTGGTCACTCTTCCTCCTAGTGCCTGAGATCATAGCCCTATCCTCATCATAGAGTGTTCGATCCAACTAAGGCTTAAAAATAAATCGAAGCTCTTTCGTTTTGAGGAGATGTGGACTCAACATGAAGAATGCCCAAGTATGGTCCAAAAAGGATTGGATTTGATCTCCGGAGGCGACTTGAGAGCTAGGGTTTGTGAAAAAAATTAAAGCTTCTAGTAGAGTATTACTTGAGTGGCATGAAGGTGTATATAGATAGACGGCAAATGAAATCAAAGTGGTGCGCGATTAGTTAGGAATTTTGATGGCGACACCATATCATGTCGAGCAACATGAGATACAGAAGGCGCTGTATGGTAAATTACAAATGTTGCTTAGTCGATAAGAAACGTATTGGAAGCAGAGATCATGAGTTGCATGGCTCAAATATGGAGTTCAGAATGCACCGTACTTTCACAAAAAGGCCTTGAAAAGACGAGCTCGAATAGAATTGTGGGACTTAATGATGAAGAAGGTCATTTCCAAACTTAACCGAAAACGGTGCAGCAAATTCTCATTGATTTTTTTAGCAAGGGTTACACATCCGAAGGGGTCGATGAGAGTGCTCTTGAAAAGGTTTTGTTCTGCATAGAGGGTCGAGTATCAATGGAGATGAATCATGGGTTGTTAGGGGAATTCTCTGATGATAAGGTACTTGGCTCCATTTCAAATGCATCCGTCAAAAGCCCCGGGACCTAACGAGATGTCTCCAATGTTTTTTTTTCAAAAATATTGGCACAAATTGGGAGCTGATGTGTGCCTAGCCATGAAGAAGTTCCAAACTTCTGGGGAAGTGCTACAAGTGTCAAATTTCACTCATATCTTCTTGCTACTTAAAATCAAGGAGCATAAACTGCTTACTCACTTCAGACCCATTGCGTTGTGCAATGTGGTTTATAAGATTTGCTCAAAGGTCTTAGCTAACAAGTTGAAACCCATACTCCCTCAAATCATATCCCCATTACATAATGCATTTGTTCCTAGACGTATGATTTCGGATAATACTTTGGTGGTTGTGGAAGTAACACATTTTATGGATCATCTAGTCCGAAAAGATGATGGTTTCTTCGCCCTGAAACTAAACATAAGTAAGGCATATGATAGATTGGAGTGGCGGTTCTTGGAGGCCATAATGAGGAAGCTAGACTTTGTGAGCATATGGATTGATATGGTAATGAGCTACTTAACAACGGTTCGATACATAATTCTAGTCAATGGGGAACTTGCTAGGTACGTCACTCCATCAAGGAGCATTAGGGAAGGTGATTATTTGTCTCCTTACCTTATCCTCTTGTGTGCGGAGGGTTTTTCTGCAATGATCAGTGAAGGAGTTGAATAAGGAAGGCCTCAGAGCCTTTGCATGTATCCAGGTACTCTAGTTATTCATCATTTATTGTTTGCTGACGAAAGTTTTTTGTTTGGTAAAACCACCAAGGAGAAGTGTGACCAGGTTAGGGCAATATTGCATACATATGAGTTGGCCAGCGGACAACACATAAATCTTCAGAAGAGTTATGTGATGTTCAACAAGAATATGGAAGAAGAAAGGAGGACACACTTAGCATCAAAACTTGGTGTTAATAAGGTGGACACAATTGATGAATATCTAGGGATGCCTATCCATGTTAGACGATCAAAGACTCAACTTTTTGATTTTCTAAAGGAGAGACTTGCCAAGAAGCTAGTAAGTTGGAATGAATGTCTGCTCAGCGCTGTTGGTAAAGAAATTCTAATTAAAGTAGTTTCTTAAGCTATGCCACAATATGTGATGAATTTCTACTTAATCCCGAAAGGAGTTTGTGATTATTTACAACAATTATGTGCATATTTTTTCTGGGGAGACACTAATGAGAAGAAGAAGATTCATTGGAGAGCATAGGACAAGATGACAGTGTCCAAGTTTGAAGGAGGTATGGGTTTCAATAATTTATATGCTCGTAATTTAGCTATGTTAACAAAGCATGGCTGGAGGATAATAACACAACCGAAATCCCTTATTGCAAAGCTTTACGAGTCTCTCTATTTTTGGGAAGGAACTTTTTGGGATGCTACACTTGGAACTTCTCTCTCTTATGCATGGAAAAGCATACTAGAAAACAGGCCTATACTTCAGGCAGGCTGTTATTGGAGAGTGGGTTCTGGGGACATTAGGGTTTGGGACGATCAATGGATTCTGGATACCTTACCGTATGCGTTGCAGGAAACCCTAAGCACTGGTGTCGAATTTTTCAAGAAACTCTTTCTAGACGACATAAGAAAATGGAATAAGGACCTAATCCGTACTATTTTCCCAGTAGCAGTAGGTAGGAAGATTTGTGGAATGCCCTTGAGTTCTCATGCAAAGGATGTGCTATGTTGTAAATTGTAGAAGAAGGGCCACTTTTCTGTTAGGAGTGCGTATCGAGTGACAAGGGACTATGTCCTGAAGCATGTACATGAATCCTCATTGAGTGGAGCTATTTACAAGCACTTGTGGAACACAATTTGGCAGAATAATGTTTAAGGGAAGGTGCCAATTTGTATGTGGAAGGCATGTCATAATCTCTTGCCTACAAGGGAAAGACTCACTACAAAAGGGTATAGAGGTGACTTGAGATGTGTGGTATGTGACTATAAAGTGGAGGCCCAAGGGAATGTGATGTTTGAATGTGGATTTGCAGTGGGCATTATAGGTTCGGCCCCGTTTTCTTTGTCACCAAGGTTAGGACCGTCGTTTAGCTTCATAGAATGGCTCCTGGAGTGTGCTAATCGGCTTGAGAAACCCCCGTTTGCATAACTTATGATAATTTTATGGGGAGTTTGGCGTAATAGGAACGATGTGCTGTGGAATAATGGAAAGAAAAGTTAAAACCAAGTTGTAGCTAGCATTTTGACATACCATGATCAGTTTGTCCAAGTCCATAGCAGGGAGACAATGAAGAAAGATATAAGGCTGCAGAAGAGGTGGTCTGCCCCGAGTGTTAGGGAATTATATTTCAATGTGGATGGAGCCTTTGACATCAGTTCATCCTAAGGAGGTGTGGGCGGTGTGATCCGAGACACCAAGGGAGAATTCATTGCTGGCTTTGCACAAAATGTGGATTCAGGTGGTTTGCTTTGCATATGGCTGGAATTTTTAAGTATTGCAATGGCTATCAATTTAACTGGAACACTACCAAGTATTTCTATTTGTGTTCAGGGCCGTTCCTGCATAATTAGAGGCCTGGTGCGAAAACTAAAATGTGCCCCAATTTTTTTTTTGTATTGTTATATTTTCATCAAAATCTATTTTAATGTGTTTGGTATTCTATTATAACTGAATCTATAGAGAATTATTAAAAAAAATAACTAATGCGTAGATAATATATATTCAAGTATAATACAGATTATAACATATTGGCATAGAAGATTAACATATTGACTGATTCACTGTTATATAGCCAAATTCCTGCCTCAAAATCTCCCATAATCAATCTGTTCATGAGAACAAATAGTAATTATCAATATACACAATACACCTAAATAATTGATTGCTAAACACAAAATAAGTAGAAAAAAAAATATATAAAAGTAAAATTCACAAAAAAAAAACTGAACGAAAAAACGGAATGCTGAAATTATAAGGAAAAAGGGAAAAAAATGGAAAAGAAAAAAAAGGGGATGGGTGAGAATCAAACCTGTGTGGAGAGTTAGTTATAAACAAACTTAACCAATTGAACTAAGTGCTCAATTGATCATATATAGGTTTTTTTATTTATTTATTACATATTTCCTCGGATATTTTTTGAGGCCCCGAAAATTGGAGATCCAACACGGCCGCACCTCTCGAGCGGCCCAAGGGCCACCCCTGTTTGTGTTATATCCGATTGTTAGCAAGAAATGAGATTAATCCAAGCTAGGGATGAGGACCAATCAATCCTAGGTAATATTGAATTGGACATAAGAAAGACAATTTGGGGACTTCCAAATATCACAGTGCAATTTTTGCCAAGAGGTACTAATAGAGTTGCTCATATACTTGTTAGATTTGGCTATACTTCTCGCTCTAATCATAGTTGGGTAACTCAGGTATATGAAATTATAGAGGATGCCATAGCTTTTGATGTAAGCCGATTACAAAAATAATACAAATTTGTTTTCTATAAAAAAAAATTCATAAAATACAAACAATAGAAATGATTGATATTATGAGTACTAAGGCGCCATAAGAGAAGAGTTGGTTCCAGCACAATATAGGCAAAAACTTGACAAACCAGTTTGAGTTTCCCAATGGGATTCAAGAACTGTACACATCACACACTGCCTAAACAACATCTCAATTCAAAAAAACAACAATTTAACTTACCTTTAACCTTTGTTTCACCAGTAGGATATTATCCATTTATTTTGGAATTAAATTTTCTAAAAAGTTTGCAAGGTTGATATTATCATCCACCTGATATAACGTTTTACAAAAAACCTATAACTACTACAGATCAAAGCAATTTATTGGAAGTATATAATAATTTGAGCATAGAAGAGTCAAAAGAAGAGCAAAATGATTTTGTTAAAGTTAAAGAAAATAAAAATTTTGAAGAGCAAAGTATTGAGTATGATGAGTTAACTTTTGAATTAGAATATCCAAATTTTGAAAACATAGCATCTTTTGAAATGATGCATTTTGATAGACATAAAACACTGGAAGAATAATTACAATTAACAGAGCAAACAAGGATTATTGGTGAAGATCCACAATTACATTGGAGAAAAATTAAATTTTGAAAAAATTAGATAATATAAACCCAGATTTAATAATTAAAACAACAAATATGTCTTGTAATTTGTTAGATATGCAAGAATTTGAGCACCAAATCAAAGAGTTTTTAAATCTTAAAGTAATTAGACCATCTAAATTAAGACATAGATCAACAACATACATGAAAACACGAATAATATATAATTGTAGAAGATTAAATGATAATACTTATGAAGATACTTACAAGCTACCTAATAAACATGAACTAATAAATAAAATTCAATAGAGCAAATACTTTAGAAAATTTGATTGTAAATCAGGTTTTTGGCAAATTCGCCTAGCAGAAGAATCGATAGAGTGGATATCTTTATATTAGGCTTAAACTGAAATAATCATCTTAATATTGTAACTCAAATCATGAAAAGGGCGTGGAGCGTAAGGGTGGCGTGGAACCTAGAAACATACTGCAATGATTTGGAAATTGGAAATTTAGGGTTTCTGGATAAGAATGAGTGTGGTTGAATGGAATATGAGGGAATGGTTATGCTTGAGAATTTAGAAGCTTGGTTTGTAAGGCGATGGTTGTTTTATGTTGGTTGGATTCATGGCAGGGGTGCTCTATTTATAGAAATTTTCTGGGAAGAGACACGGTTCTGGTTTCTTCTCCACTGCAGAAGACCTCAGGTGAGACAAGGAAGAAATGAATCGAGGCAATAAGAGGACCACAAATGTGCTTCATAGGGTTGGATGACGGAAATTTACAGGTCTCGAGGTTTCTATGAGGACAAGGTACAAGGCTCAATGTCCATAAGGAGGCGTTTGTGGCGTCCCAGATTGCTTTTGCAGGCCTCTACCATGGAGGAAGAAAAGACGAAGCACACGTTTGTCTAACATGCTTTTTACCGCCATGCCTGATTTTGAACTAACGTTTGGTTACACACTTAGTTGAATTGTAACTAAATAGTTTGGTGGCACTTTGGGTTTGGGTTGTAGCATAGTGGCTGGTTTTTCAAATTGGGCTTGTAATGGATTTTTGTCTTTTAAAGCGGGGCATAACTCTCAAATTATTATTGGTCTTTGAGTTAAACTATCGGGCATGATTTTTGAGCCAAAGACCAAAATTATAGATTGTTTAATTCAACGACGTGCATGTGTATTTCTATTACCTTCCACACCATACCCACGATCGTAAGCCCCAAATAATGCATGTGTGTGGCTTAAGCCGTAATAAGAATTTGCTTGGATGAAATGTAATTAAGAACAATATGTTGCATTTTTGTATTACGGCTAATATGTTCTTTGGGACTACCTTTCCTTCCATCAAAGAGCACAAAAGTTAGAGTTTCGTACCCTTTAGGATAAGGCATGGAGAGTAGAGTTGTGGGATAAGAATGTTGTGGAATGTATTTCCACTCATCATTTGTGCGATGGAGCTCCCTTTTGAGCATAACGACTACATCCTCTTTAGTGATAAAGGATGGGCCTTTCTGCTCTGATTCATTGGCAGCTGAATCCTCGTGGGAGTGTTTCTGCTTTTCAACATCTTGTTCAGCTCCATGCTTAGTAGCTGCAGTTGGGGTATTTATCTCTCGTATATCTTTCGTTAATTTGATTGACATGATCTTATTGCGTTGGAGTAGTGCTAGCAACTTTTTGTGAGTTTGTACTTTTGTTTCTTTTGCTATGCCCTGCCATAGCTTGAATAATAACTTAACCTCCCTAGTAGAGTCGCCAAAATGTGAGGGTTCTTTAGAGTTAAGCAGAGATTAGGCTTAAACTGAAATGATTAGCGTAATATCGTAACTCAAATTATGAAAAGGGCGTGGAGCGTGAGTGTGGCGTGTGAGCTAGAAACTCACTGCAGTGATTTGAAAATTTGGGATTTAGGGTTTCTGGATAAGAATTAGTATGGTTGAATGAAATATAAGGGAATGGTTATGCTTGAGGGTTCAGGAGCTTGGTTTGTAAGGCGATGGTTATTCTGTATTGGTTGGATTCATGGCAGGGGTGCTCTATTTATAGGGCTTGCTCTGGTTTCTTCTCCACAATAGAGGACCTCAGGTGAGACAAGGAAGAAATGAATTGAGGCAATAAAAGGCCACATTTGTGTTTCATAAGGTTAGATGAGGGAAATTTGCAGGTGTCGAGGTTTCTATGATGTCAAGGTACAAGGCTCAATAACTATAAGGAGGCGTTTGTGGCGTCCCAGATTACTTTTGCAGGCCTCTGCCATGGAGGAAGAAAAAGATGAAACACACGTTTGTCTAGCGTGCTTTTTATTGACATGGTTAGTTTTGAACTACTGTTTGGTTACACACTTAGTCGAATTGTAACTAAATGGTTTGGGTAACACTTTGGGTTTGGGCTATAGCATAGTAGCTGGTTTTACAAATTGGGCTTGTAATGGATTTTGGGCTTTTTGGCTTTTAAATCGGTGCCTAACTCCCAAATCACTATTGGTCTTTAAGAAAAACTGCCGGGAATGATTTTGGAGCCCAAGAACAAAATTACCGATTATTTAATTCAACGACGCACATGTGTATTTCTATTACCTTCCACATCATACCCAAGGTCGTAAACCCCAAATAATGCATGTGTGTGGCTTGGGTCTGACAAATAATTTGCTTGGCCGAAACGTAATTACGAACGACATGTTGCGTTTTTGTATTACGGCTTTAGATGGACAACTTGTCTTCAATTTACGCTCGTTACGTAATGGGCCTAATAATTTTTTGGGTATCAATATTAGCCTCCTTGATTATGTGGGCCCATAGGTAAATAGACCACCTAATCAGTAGAATGCCCCCCAAAAAAATATCCCTTATTTGGGCTTACTAGACAAGAGAGCCCAACTCCATCGCTGTGTTATCTCTTTTCTTTTTCTTTTTTGTATGCGTTCTCTCATTCTTCTTTCTTTTCTTCTTCTTTTTCTTCTTCTAATTTTTGTCTATCTTCTGTGCGTTGTCTCTTCTTCTTTCTTCTTCTTCTTCTCTTTTTTTTTCTTCTTCTATGCACAAAACGTCTTTACCCACAAAGATTAAGATATTAAAAGAGCCTTGTTAGAAAAATATACATGCAATAGAGTAGGTAACAAGAGACGCTCCATGGCTAATCAGTAAAGCAAGCATGAACCCACAATCAAATTTCAGCTCAAGCCCTATTTTGGGGACTGAGAGAACGTCTATGACAGCAAAGAATATTATTACCTTAATGCAGAATCTGGAAGAGGAAGAAGCTAATCTATCTTCTCTTCTTCGTTCTCGCCTCAGTGCTTGCGCGGAAAAACTTTTTTTCTATATTTGTGGTGATTTCAGAAATCATTGCAGAGAGATTAATGTAAAATTGTAGTAGATAATAAGAAGCAAACGGGAAAAAGAGAGACTGAAGTCACGATGAGAAGAAAAGGGAAGACACTGACATTTTAGGATCACTGTAGAATGGAGTTGGGCTTTCTTGTCCAGTAAGCCCAAAGAAGGGATATATTTTTTTGGGGCATTCTATTGATTATGTGGTCTATTTATTTATGAGCCCACATAATCAAGGAGGCTAATATTGATATCCAAAAAATTATTAGGCCCATTACGTAACGAGCTTAAATTGAAGACAAGTTGTCCATCTAATGCCGTAATACAAAAACGCAACAGGTCGTTCTTAATTACGTTTCGGCCAAGCAAATTCTTAGTATGACCTAAGCCACACACATGCATTATTTGTGGCTTACGACCGTGGGTATGGTGCGGAAGATAATGGAAATACACATGCGCGTCGTTGAATTAAACAATCATGTCCGGTAGTTAAACTCAAAGACCAATAGTGATTTGAGAGTTAGACCCCGTTTTAAAACCCAAAAAGCCCAAAAATATATTACAAGACCAATTTGTAAAACCAACCACTATGCTACAACCCAAACCCAGAGTGTCACCCAAACCATTTAGTTACAATTCAACTAAGTGTGTAACCAAACGTTAGTTCAAAATAGCCATGGCGGTAAAAAGCGTGCTAGACAAATGTGTGCTTCATCTTTTTCTCTCTCCATGGCAGAGGCCTACAAAAGCAATCTGGGACGCCAGAAACGCCTCCTTATTGTCATTGAGCCTTGTACCCTGACCTCATAAAAATCTCAAGACCTGCAAATTTCCCTCAACCAACCTTATGAAACACAGTCCTGGTCCTCTTATTGCCTTGATTCATTTCTTCCTTATCTCACCTGAGGTCCTCTATTGTGGAGAAGAAACCAGAGCAAGCCCTATAAATAGAGTACCCCTGCCTTGAATCCAACCAACACAAAACAACCATCGCCTTACAAACCAAGCTCATCAAGCATAACCATTCCCTCATATTTCATTCAACCACACTTATTCTTATCCAGAAACCCTAAATCCCCAGTTTTCCAATCATCGCAGTGTGTTTCTAGCTCCCACGCCACACTCATGCTCAATGCCATTTTCATGATTTGAGTTACGATATTAAGTTGATTATTTCAGTTTCAGCCTAATCTCTTCTTAACTCCAAATAACCCTCTCATTTTGGCGACTCTGTTAGGGAGGTTAGGTTGTGATTCAAGCCATGGCAAGGCATAGCAAAAGAAACAGAAGCACAATCTCATAAGAAGTTGCTAGCACTACTCCAACGCAACAAGATCATGTCAATCAAATTGACAAAAATGAGGAAGGAGACTTAACTGTCAATGATCTCTTCACTGCCCTAAACAAGATCGGAGACACACAGGTAGAGCTCTTGAAAACTATATGAGAGATGAATACTTGAACTGTAACTATTAAGCATGGCGCTGAACAAGATGTTGAAAAGCAGAAACACTCCCACGAGGATTCAGCTGCCAAGGAATCAGCGCAGAAAAGCCCATCGTTTGTCACTAATAAGGATGTGGTCGCTATGCTCGAAAGGGAGCTCCATCGCACAAATAAGAAGTGGAAGTACATTCCACAACCTCCTTATCCCACAACTCTACTCTCCATGCTTTATCCTAAAGGGTACGAAACTCCAACTTATGTGCTCTTTGATGGAAGGAAAGACAGTCCCAAAGAATATATTAGCTGCTTTATCAATGCGCTTGGGCCTCATGCTGGAGATCTCAACCTCAGGCTACGTGAGTTTTCCAAATAATTCACTGATCTTGTTTACACTTGGTAAACTACCCTCGCAGCAGGCTCCGTGCAAACATTGGAGGATTTGGTGAGCTAATTCTACAAAAAAATACTTTGAGCATGAGGAACGAGTCACCATAACAAAGCTCAACTACACTCACCCAAAGACAGGTAAAAACCTTATCGAGTTTGTGCGAAGATTTAGGGACTTAGCCCTTGGTTGCTACTATGAGAAGGGTGAAGTATCCCTGGTTAAGATATGCATAAGTAATATGCTCCAATAATACAAGGCCTATTTGGAGAATGTTGGCATAGGCCAATTCTCGGGACTCATGAATGCAGTTAAAAAGACGAGCATGTTTGTGAAAGCACAACAAACTTGGAGGTCAGACAAGAGGGAGCACCTCAAACTCTTGTAGTGGAGGAGTCATAACCTCCAAAGAGGATGATGGAAACTTATCCGGCCATCTCTTGTAGTAATGAAGAATTCCATGCTATTCTTGATACCTTGTTTGATGATGGTATTATCAAACGACCTCACCCGTAAAAATCACCATCAATGGAGGAGAAAAGTGACCCTCGTTACTGCCACTACCACCAATTTGTAGGGCACCCATCTCCAGCATGTCAATTTCTATGGAGGACGCTCCATGAGAAAATCAACAATTTGAGACATTGTAGTTATCTTTCAAGAAGTAGACTATTGATGATGATCCGTTGCCAAAGTGGAAAGGGAAGGAGGTCTGTGTTGTTATTAATGCAGATGATAACTTCTCAATGGAGGAGTATGCAATGTCTTACCAGAATGCTATATGTCAATACCAAGGCTTTCAAAGCATTGATCAGTCTACCTGGTGCCAATACTCCAAACTTGCATGGTCTCAAGCAGATGAAGACTGGACAAACTACTTGGACTTCTCAAATGATGGGAGCCAATACTTGGGGGATCCAATGGATTATATCAAAATGGAAGATGTGTCATACTGCTACAGCAATGCTAAAGACCATGCCATTGCGGTGAATCAAGCCAGAAATATCATGTCACTGAGGCAGAAGAAGTGATGGAACGCTACCTTGATAAGAACCATCAACTTACTACAGGACAAGTACTCTAGAGAAACCCCAAATTTAAGTCTGTATTTGATCAGTTGGAGTATGGACCGCAAGCTAGGCAAGCTGCAACATAAGCTCTTATGTAAGTTTTTGAGGAATATGGGCCACAATGCTTTGCTTTTGAAAGGTAGAGAACTCTATCTATGCTAGAAAATGATAATGCTATCATTTTTACTGACACAGACATGGAGGTGCCATAACTTGATCATAGGAGGAATCTTTACCTGGAGGCTCAATTCAATGATGTATTCGTAAGTAGAGAACTAGAAGACACTGAATCTTCACTTAACATAATTCCCATCTATGTGCTCAGAGCTGCAGGGATCCCACTCTCGAGAATTATTAGATCTGAGGTGAGGATATTAGGTTTTGCAGAGATACATGAGATCTCAATGGGATATATACAACTTGATTTGAAGGTTGGGCCTATTTGATCTCTAACTAAGTTCTACGCCCTGGATATCAACACAAGCTACCATATTCTATTGGGATGACCATGGATCAACAAGCAAGAGTTGGTCTCATCCACCTACCATTAATGCGTTAAAAGAAGAATTGGGCTCAAACTAATCAGGATATTAAGAAATCAAGCACCATTTCATGTCAGTGAGACTCACTACACTGAGGCTCGGTTCTATTGTAAGTTCACTATAGGTGAAACATCAGTCCATCCTTAAGTCTCTGGTATACCACTTCCAATATGGCGTGACATTATGGACTTGAGTGACCAAGATCTTCTAGAGTCAATCGAGCAAGCAAGGTGGCAAAATGGAGGAAGCAGAGCTTGTGCACGACCATCACCGTAGTATTTCAGGGTGTTTCTGTCTAATGGTCGCACCATCTATAGCTTATAATGAGATTTAGGGTCTGGATGCAACTTGCAAAAAGGCCCCATACCAAGAGGTGCCATGAAGAATAAATGTACTCATGTCAATGAAGGGATATATATGGTACTTGAACCCTTTGCCCTTCAAAAGGATTTATCAGCACCACAATGCATGGAAGATGGATCCACAGCAGTGGCTGAAGAATTGGAAGCAGTAAACTTGAGTAATGACCCCGCAATACAAAGGCCCATTCTTATTAGTAAGCACTTGTCAATAGAAGAAAGAAGTTATTTAGTTGCATTACTCAAGGAATCCATAGATGTGTTTGCTTGGAGTTATGAAGAAATGTCTGGCGTAGACCCAAATTTGGTGTGTCATACACTAAATGTGGAATCTGGGACGCAAAATGTGGTGCAAGAAAGAAGAAATTACCACCCAAATAATGAAGCACAAATCAAACAAGAAGTTGAAAAAATCTTGGCCTCTGGTTTCATCAAACACATCAGGCATCCCACATGGCTCGTAAATATTGTACCTCTACGAAAGAAGAATGGACAAGTAAGGATTTGCATTGATTATAGAGATCTAAACAAGGCTTGCCCAAAAGATGAGTTCCCACTGCAGAATATGGATATACTGATCGATTCAACCTCTGGTCAAGGTATGCTATAGGTCTGTCAATTTCGACACGACCCATGAACTCAACTTGAAATTTGCACGAAATGAAGCGGGTTAAACCCACACGATTAAAATGCGGGTCAAACTTGTTTAATAAACGAGTCAACCGCGGGTCAACCGCTAACATGATAAATACCTGTGTAACTCGTTTATTAGTTGGGTTGAGTCAACTTATACACGAGTCGCATACACGACGCATGTAATAATAAATTACAGTAATATTTTATTATCTATAAAGGTATTTAAGTCATTCTTCTAAGATTTCTAAGATTAACCGTAACATTTAATTTGTGTTTTAAATACTTCTATTGCTTTGTATGTGAAGAGTGAAGTTGTTTGCATTTTTACCTTGTTTAGTTTAATTATGTTATATAATTCAGTAAGACACAACACAACTCATTTATTAAATGGGCTATAAATGGGGGTTGATCTTTTTATAAATGGGTTGGGTTTGAGTTTGCCTTTTCGACATGATTATTAAATATGTTGGGTTTGGGTTTGGGTTTACCTTTTTGACACAAATAATTAAATAACTCGACATGAACCCAACACGACACGGCCCATCGACAGGCTTAGCATGCTATCTTTCATGGATGGTTTCAGTGAGTACAATCAAATCAAGATGGCTTCTAAAGATGCGGAAAAGACAACATTCCACACTTCATATGGGAACTTCCATTATACAGTCATGCTATTCGGCCTTAAAAATGTGGGCGCTACATATAAGTGCACAATCACAACTATGTTCCATGGTTTAATTGGGGGAGATGTGGAAGATTATGTCAATGACTTGGTGGTGAAGTCAAAGACTAGAGAGCAACACTGTGATGTACTCAAGAGGATACTAATCAGGTGTAGGCAGTACAAAATAAGAATGAACCCCAAGAAGTGTGTTTTTGGAGTATCATCATGAAAATTCCTTGGTCTTATTGTGCATGGCAGAGGGATAGATGTCGATCCTGCCAAGACACGAGCCATAGCCTTTACTACACCACCTTCTAATCAGAAGGAGTTGAAAAGTTTCTTGGGAAGATTGTCATATATCAGACTTTTTGTACTAGACCTTGCTGCAGTGATCAAACCCTTCACTCATTTACTCAAGAAAGGTACCAAGTTTATATGGAATGATGAATGCAAGAAGGCCTATGAAAAAGTACAGCAACTTGTTACCAAATTTTCAACTATGAGAGCTCTAAGACCAAACATTCCAAGGAGCTGAAAAGTTTCTTGGGAAGATTGTCATATATCAGACGTTTTGTACCAAGCCTTGCTGTAGTGATCAAACCCTTCACCCATTTACTCAAGAAGGGTCCATTAAAAATATACTTGGCTGCTATTGACACTACAGTGGGTGCCTTACTTGCCCAGGATGACGAAGAAAGTGAAGAATGACATGTGTACTACATCAGTCGCTTGTTAGGAGGAGCTAAGACACGATATCTCAAGGCTGAGAGGCTCTGTCTTGCACTCATTTATGCAGCATAAAGGTTGCGCCATTTCTTCCTTGCTCACAAGCTTTATATGATTGTGAAAACAGATCCAGTGATGTATTTACTCACCAGGTCAATGTCGACAGGCCGCTTTGCAAGATGGTTGTTGCAGCTCTCGGAGTTTGATATTGAGTATATTACACCACATCCAATCAAAGGACAAACTATTATTGACATTCTTGCATTGTTTTCAGGAAGTGATGAAATCTCACTCACATTAGAGATTCATGGGGAGTTAACGAAAATGGTTGGAGTACTCACAAAAGAGGAGGAGCAACCATAAATTCTCTTTTTCAATGGGTCCACCACATCCAATGGAGGAGGAGCTAGAGTACTACTAATTGACCCTACTGGCAACACGAAAGCTTTGTCATTCTTGTTGAACTTCTCTTGCACAAACAACACTGCATAATATGAAGTTTTCATTACAGTCTTGTCCACTACAGTAGAGTTAAGGGTAAAGAAGATCAACGACATAGGAGACTCCAACCTTGTGATCAGCCAAATGAAGGGTAACTTTGCAGTGAGAGAGACAACTCTCGCTCCATATCGTACCCTGGCAGAAACATTGATGAAGAAATTTGATCAAATGATTTTGGAATACAAACCTGGTTCCACAAGCACATATGTAAATGCTCTAGCCATGCTTGGTTCCAGGTTGTCATTCACAAAGGACTAGCCTAATTTAAAGTTATCCAAACACTACAAGAAAAACATACCTAGACCACAGAGCGTTTCCATCGTCTAAGTGCATTTTTCTGTCGTCTAAGTACTTAGACGACGGAACCTCCGTGCTCCAAGTTCCGTACTCCAAGTGCTGTTGTCCAAGCACTTGGACAACGGAGACGGGGAATTCCGCGGTCCAAGTGCGACTTAGACCGCGGAGATTGTTCGTCGTCCGTCGTCCAAGTGCATACTTGGACCGCGGAGTTTTTGGACTTTCTCTGCGGTCTAAGTTCTCACTTAGACCATGGAGAATTGATCTCCGTGGTCCAAGTGAGAACTTAGACCGCGGAGTTTTTGGGCTTTCTCCGCGGTCTAAGTGATTATTTAATTTTTTTTTAAATTAAATTTTAATTTGTAGTAAAATATTAGTAATTTAATAAAAATACTTCAATCTCATTTAAATAATTAAATATGTTAAAATTAATTAAATATAATAAATTTTTAATTACGTAAATAATAAAAATTAATTTGTATATACATGAAATTAAATATTGTTCAGAATCGAAAAAAAACGATATAATGAACTACACAAACTACTAAAATATTGGAGGAGCAGATGCGTCGTCGAGTCCCCCGCCTCTAGCCGGGTCGTCGTCGTCGGGGTATGGGTTCGGAGGAGGTTGACACTGTTGTCGAGCCTGATTTTCCATGAGGGCAATGAGTTAGGCTATCTGCGCTTCTTGTTGATCAAGCCTTTGACGCATAGATTGATTTTCCTCCCGTGCGAGTCGAGTCTCTTCAAAGACTGCTTGGACGGCCGCAACCTGAGTACTTTTCCTCGCCGAACCTCCCGTAGATGAGTCGGAGGTCGACGAATCTCGAATCACCTTAGGTCCCATCCCCCTAACCTCCCTTCCAGCTCTACGACCGTATACCTCATCGGCGATTGCAATTTGGCTCTCCATCGATAGAGGAGGCAGGTATTCGGGCGGCAAATTCGGGTGTGCAAGCTAAGTGTTGGCTAATTCCTCTTGCGCCCGTTCTCCCAACCTTGCCTAAAAAGTAATAATAAAAATAAAATAAATATAATTAAATAATAACTACGCTAATTAAAATCACATATATATCACTTACGCCGTATTGACTCGCTTCATTCTCGAGCCCAGGCGTCATGTACGCGCTTATGCTAGCATCGAGATAAGGGTGTTTGGAGCCCTTATCCATGTGCTCCTTGGCTATTTGAATCACTTGCTTGGCGCCGGAGGTATGATGTTTGTCCTTCTCCCGCTTGGTCTTGTTGATTTCGGAGAATTTCTGTTGGACAACATAAATCATTAAAAAATTAATGAGTAACTAAAATAAAAATAATTCAATTCTCTTAATTTAAATAAAAAAGTAAACACCTTATATTCTTCATCTTGGAAGTGGTTACAAAACCACTACCACTCATCTTTCCTATCCTCACGCAGCTCTACGGGGGTAGGCACGGGGCCGATATTGTCATAATACACATGAAGCTTGTACTTCCAATCACGGTAGATGGAGTTGGCGGTTTGGTTGATATGCCTAAGCATCGCCGGTGTGGGATCCACCTCAAATTGTTCCTATCAGAAATATATAGAAAATTATAATCGTATATATTATAAAATTACAATTTTCATTGGTTATTAGAAAATAAATTTAAAATTGTACGTATTACGTACCGAAAGTTCTTTAAACAATTTCGCATTTTCTTCATCCGACAACTCCTTCCAAGTAGGGGCAGTCATACTAACCCTGCTGCGAAGGATTGACCCTATGCTGTGCGCTGAGACACTAGCTAGCTGAGCTGTGGGAGGTCCACCGGTGAATTCGTCGTACGACAACTCGATTTTTTTCCCGGTCGCCTTGAAAATTTTCTCGGATTTTCCGCCTTTGACGAGACCACGAGTCTTTTTGGGTTCCGGGTCAGTCGGGGCCCTCCTAAGCTTGCGTCGGGCGCTATAAAGGATAGATTCATAGGAGGCCGAGGTCGACGACGCCTGAGTACTTTTTGCCGAACCGGGCGTCCGACCGGAATGGGCATCGTCATCACTGGTCGGGATAACTGGGGCAGCGGGAATTTTCCCAGTGGGCGCTGTTGACAGACTAGCTGAAGGTTCGGAGAAAGCGCGTCGTTACCCTCCTCTAAATCCCAACCGACTTGCTCTGCCAAACATCGGAGCATAGCATCTTCGGCTTCCTGTTAGGCTTTTTTCTTTCTCGACGGAGCCATTTAAACCTAAGAGTTGTTAAAATACCTGATTACCATAATAATTATATAAATTTTTTTTACGATAATTACACTTAGTATTGAGTGCGCCTAAGATTTAAATAGAGTACACTAGCTTGGTGTTTGGGTCGTTCAATGGACGTGCGACCCGCGCGATAAAGTGTAAACTTTCAATTAATTAGCATTGGTTCAATCGAAAAACATGGTCAGTTAGGGATAGAGATAACGCGAGAGGCAGGACTAATTTCGACAAAACACCCCGAGGCTAACCAAATCAATGGTACATACTCTATTGGTGCCGTCTTTCTTAGATCTAAAACTTGTCACTAGTCATAACCCGTTTCTAGACACCATGTCCGACATTCAGCCAATCTTTCAAAATTTTACACTCCCTCAAGTCCTTTGCAAACTCTGCCCTCAACCTTGTGTCCATAACTTCACTTAGGTTATGGTGTGCGGTGATGAAATCCACACATCACGAGGGGTTAAGGAGATAAACTAGGAAATGAGGCGCCATCTATTCCAAATAGTGCAACTTAATAAATCAAACTTAATTATGTACTAAATTTAAATCAAAGACTACAAATTTACTACAAAATTGTCATAATTACCAATTAATTATTTTTTAATAATTCACTAATTTACCATATTTAGTACAAATTGATAATATTAGAACAATATTTACAAATTATAATGACATGCAATAATAATCACCAATTATACTATTAATTAAAATAATATTTAATTACAATGCATTAGGTATGTCTCGACTATGGAGCCATCCGGGGCCGACCTGTTTTTGACGAATCATTTATACTGTCCAAGCTGTCTACAAAATCAAACGTACAATTAATACATTGTATAATAAGAATAAGTATATATAGCTAGTAATCTCCAGTGGAAAAATTATGAATCGAAAAACCTGTATAATTAAGAAATTGTACGTACCTTTCTTAAGGATACATTCAAGTGTACTGGACCAGACCAGAAATGAGCACCTGCTCGGGCAGGTGGATCATTAGGTGAATCATGATGTCAAAGAAAGCAGGGGGAAAAATCCTCTCTAGTTTGCAAATGATGTGCACAATTTGTTGTTGCAGTTCCACCACATCTGACTTCTTTAATTCTCTGGCGCATGACCTCTGCCACCATCTGCACAATGCCACTATTGGTTCTACGATGTCACAAGGTAAATATGGTCGAATTACCACTGAAATCAGATGTTGCAGCATAACGTGATAGTCATGTGTCTTCAGACCAACAAACTTGTGTTGCACCTCGTCCACTGCTCCAATTATAGTAGTTGCATACATAGCCGGATAACGAACGCCCTTAAACCAGTGAAATACAGAACTAAGTGTCGGCTTCACTGTGTAAGGTGTAGCTGGCATCTTGTTATACACTAATTTCCTATCCATCTTCAACCACAAGGGACGACGTAGATTCATTGATTCCAGATCTTTGCGCGCTTTGGGAGTATCTTTAGTCTTGAAATTAATACCAAGAATTGTTCCCATCACGTTGTCGCACACATTCTTTTCTATGTGCATCACGTCCAAGTTGTTCCTCAGCTTCAACTTCGACCAGTAAGGGAGTTCAAAGAATATACTCTTGTGATGCCAATAGCTGAGATCATGTGGAGGAATTGGATTACATTTCTTTACATCTGCGTCATTGGTCAACACACCAAAGTCGAAATAGCTCAACCTCTCTAAAATCTCTTCGCCCGACCAACTACGGGGTTTAGGATCGTTCTCTACCATCCCGTCGAAATGAGCTTCATCCTGTCGCCACAGGTGGTCGTGAGGAAGCAATCTACGGTGACCCAAGTAACACATCTTCCTCGCGTGCCAACTAGAGTTCACGTCGTCCAAACATATAGGACATCCATTATATCCTTTCATCCTGCAGGTTGCCAACATCACATACGCTGGAAAATCGCTGATCGTCCACATTATGGCATCCCTCATCGTGAACATCGTGTCAGTGAATTTGTCATAAGTTGAGACTCCATTTTGCCACAACAGTTTCAGCTCGTCGATCAAAGGTCTGAGGTAGATATCTAAGCACTTCCCCGGAGATTTAGGACCTGGAATTAGTACAGTAAGGTAATTAAATTCCATGTTCATGCACATCCACGGAGGCAAGTTGTACGTCATTAGAGTAACTGGCCAAGTGCGGCCGGCGGAGCTATTACTACCCCAAGGATTGAATCCATCTGTAGATAGTCTGACTCTAACATTTCTAACCTCTGCAGCAAAGTCTCCAAATTCTCTGTCGAAATGTTTAAAACCCTCCCTATCCGTGGCATGTCGTAGGACATCGTCATCTATTCGCTTTTCTGTGTACCATCGCATCACCTCTGCTGTGTGTAGAGACATGTACAGGCGCTGCAATCTAGGAATCAAAGGAAAATATCGAACAACTTTCACATGAATTCTCTTTTTCGAACTCTTCCTATTTAGCTCATATCTGCACTGGCCACATATGGGACAATAGTCCAAATCTTTATACTTTTTGTAAAAAAGCACAAAAACATTCGGACATGCGTCAATTATGCTGTGCTTTAGGCCGAGGCTGCTCAAGATATTTCTAACCTTATAATGAGATTTAGGAAGATTGTGATAATCAAGAAGCAACTTACATATTTGCTCCTGAATTTCATCAAAAGCACTGACTGACATTTTGTACTTCACTTTTATCTTCATTTGCTCCATCACATACTGCAACACATTCTCTCGACATCCAGGGAACACCGGGGTCTGCGCTTCAAGTAGCATCCGGTTGTACTTATCCATCTCACTAGTGTCAGTGGCCAAGTTAGCAGCGGGCAATGTGTCATCATGCTCATGAGTGGTACTGTAACCTCCCTCTTAGTGTTGGTGTCCACCATGACTAAATCCTGGAAACGCATCATGGACCAAATCTGCAGTTGGGTTGCAAGCAGGGGGGCCGGCACCACTATCGCTGGATGAGACACCCTGGTAACTGTACCCTGAGCTGAAATCTGTTGAGCTGAAGTCTACTGCTTCACCATGCTCGCTCCATGTGGTGTAACTCCACATCATACCATTTTCGTACAGGTGTTGCACCATAACATTAACCTCCACATACTGACAATTAAGACATTTCTGGCACGGACACCTGAAACGCTTCTTTCACTGACCATGTTCTATCGCAAAATTCACAAATTCGCTAATTTCATCCATATACCGGACATCACATCTATTCCACAACTTCATCCAACTCTTATCCATACTTCTACAAAATTTTATAATTAATTAATTATTACGTACATATTAGTCAATTAACTATTAATTCGATCTATATATATATACAAATTTGAAAGTAATTATTAATTAAACTATTATATATATACACAAATTTTCAACTACCTTAATTAAAAAAAATTAGTAATTCAATATCTTCAATATATAATTACATTCAACTACCTTTATTCATTATAGTTGTACATACGTAAGTACGTACTCTACATCAATTACTTTAATATATATGTCTAGCTAACATATACATGCATGTATGTACGTTTTAACTAAATATTAACCAAATTTTAAAACATCCATACATATATACGTACTACAGGTCTATAACTATCTAATATATATATCATCAATTTCCTAACTTAATATATTATATATAATTATATATTAGACGTACTAATTAATTATTAACAATGCAATCAATCAAACGTACAATTAATTATATATATATAAACCTACGTTAATGGTGTTGGAAAATTAACTATGTACGTACCTCGCCTTCTCCGATATATGGCGAATTAATCGATGGTCGGAGCCGAAGATCGATATATATATATATATATATATATATATATAGTGCTAGCTAGCTAGGACGTCGATCGTTTGAATTGCATGCACGCGTGAGGCGCTGATCAAGACAGGAAGAGATTATGATCAGTTGAGAGCTAGATAAGTGAGCGGAGAGGAAGAGAGTTCGGCATCGGCCTTATATAATGCTTCACTTAGACGACGGAGGTGTCGGTCCGTCATCTAAGTGGCCACTTAGACCACGGCGTGTCGGTCCGTTGACCAAGGGTACACTTGGACGACGGAGAAAATAATCTCCGTCGTCTAGGTCCACACTTGGACCGCGGAGAATTCTCCGTTTTCCAGGTGAGCACTTGGACGACGGAGATTATTTTCTCCGTCGTCCAGGTGTACACTTGGTCAACGTAGTATTCTCCGCGGTCCAAGTGTGGACCTGGACGACGGAGAAAATAATCTCCGTCGTCCAAGTGCTCATATGGACAACAGAGAATTCTTCACGGTCCAAGTGTGGACCTGGACGACGGAGATTATATTCTCCGTCGTCCAAGTGTTCACCTGGATAACTGAGAATTCTCCGTCGTCCAAGTTTCACTTGGACCACGGAACCTTTACGTTTCCGTGGTCGAAGTGCAGCTTTCTTGTAGTGAAAGGGACAAGCCTTTATGAATGATTTAACGTCTCAAGGCAGTTAAGATATAAAGATCCTCAAGGAGTACACAATCATCTTCGAAGAATTGTACAAGAGGTTGGCAGGGGGTATCATGGCAAAGTGTATTTGTGAAGAAGAGGCTGAGCAGAGACTTAATGAGCTTCACCATGCCTCTTGTGGACTAGAGCAGGACGTGAGCTTATACAGAAGGCTACAACGTAAAGGCTACTACTGGCTGAAGAGAAGAGTTATTGTCAAAAAAAGATCATAAAATACAAATAATAGCAATGATTGATACTGGAAGCACTAAGAGCGCCATAAGAGAAGACTTAGTAGTAGCAAAATATAGGCAAAAAATTTATCAAACCAGTTTGAGTATCCTAATGGGATTTAAGAATTGTACACATCACACACTGTCTAAACAACATATCTCAATTAGAAAAAACAACAATTTGACTTATCTTTAACCTTTGTTTCATCAGTTAGATCTTATCCATTTATTTTGGGATTAAATCTAAAAAGTTTGCAAGATTGTTATTATTATCCACCTGATATAATGTTTTACAAAAAGCTATAACTACTACAGATCAAAGCAATTTATTGGAAGCATATAATAATTTGAGCATAGAAGAGTCAAAGAAGAGCAAAATAATTTTGTTAAAGCTATAGAAAATGAAAATTTTGATGAGCAAAATATTGAGTATGATGAGTCAATTTTTGAATTAGAATATCCAAATTTTGAAAACATAACATCTTTTGAAATTATGCATTTTGATAGACCTAAAACACTAGAAGAATTATTACAATTAGCAGAGCAAACAAGGATTATTGGTGAAGATCCACAATTACATTGGAGCAAAATCAAATTTTGGCAAAATTAGATATTATAAACCCAGATTTAATAATTAAAACAACAGATATGCCTTGTAATTTGTTAGATATGCAAGAATTTGAGCAACAAATCAAAATGCTTTTAAATCTTAAAGTAATTAGACCATCTAATCAAGACATAGATTAAAAACATTTATTGTTAGAAAGCATTCTGAGTTTAAACGTGGAAAAACACGAATAATATATAATTATAGAAGTGTTGAAATATGTAAGATATTTTGTGGTGTGTGATATCACTAAACTAAGCACCAAATTAAAAAATTAATACATAATCTAACGCATTCAATTTAAACCTTTTTTGTGTGTAGATATAACATTGATAAGTAGAGTATCGTTCTAAATCGGGGATGGAAAGGTGCATGCAATTAATGTGTAAATTACGGGGGCGGGGGGGGGGGGGGGGGGGGGGGTATCCAATTGGATAATATTTACTAAGTATTCTATCTAATTACTACCTAAAAACGTCATAAACATAACAAAAATTCTAGGATCCTAGCATGCATCGACTCATAGACAAGCAAACACACAAAAAGACCCTAAAACTCTAAATCATGCTTAAGACAAAAATAAAACTAATTACTGTTCACAAATGATCAACTTAATCATTTACCTAGCTCAATTATTAACACATGCAAATATCAACACTTATCAAAATCCTATAACCCTAATTTCTGACTAAACATGTATATTATCATACTTTGTGCTCGTAATCCCCTATACACATTTTGACCTAGACTTGGGATACCTTATATCTAAAATCAAAGTATTAAGAACCAAATACATATGCATATCAAAAGTTAGAATACTAGAACACATGGATAGTTATTGAAATTTAAATATGTAATAAAACCAAAATATAATCGTCTAAAACACACAAATAAGGTTCAAACACAAAAGAGGACTACAGAGTAAAGATGCCATTTTTACACTTTTGTATTTTCGGGATTCCCTATGAATGCTCAAGAGAACTAGATTTTTTTGGCGGAGGACACTTAAGATCCCTTATACGTCAATGGTGATGAAGGTGTGGCAGTTTGGTGGTATAGTCGGCATTCTTGAGGATGAATCGAATGCTTAATTTGTGGGAAGGAGAGGAGATTTTGGCAGAGCTTAGGCTGTAGAATAAATGAGGAAGTCAATATGTGCTTATATGGCACTTACAAAAGAGTTCTCCTCATAAAACTAGGTTTTCCTACTCTACCCGGGTAAATCTAGCAGTCTGCAAAAAATCAAACTTTCTCGGAGTTGTAGACCTCCAAACATTATGCTTTTTGGCTTGTTAAAAAGAAGACTTAAAGAGATTTCCAACCAAAGGTCGATTGTCATCTAATTTCTTCTGAGCTATTCCCAGTCGTCCATTGAAGTAGGCTGATTTGTACATGCAGATTCTTCTTTCCTTATTTTTTTTAATGATTTTCTTCTCCTCTTCAACTTGGGAATCCTTTTCTTACCAAATCTTGTTCTCTATGAAATTGGCTGACTTGGTCTTCAATCTTAGGCTTCTCAAATGGACTTCTAATTAATTTAACCTATTTTACTTTATTTTTCTTCCAAGGTTCTTTCGGAAGCTTCTTTCTCCTATTCAACATAGGAAATGTTTTCCTAGTCAATCTAGGACTTCTTTTTCTTCTCATTTTCTTCACAGAATCATGACCGAATTTCATCCTCTCCTTTTTTCTCCATTTTTGCTACGCCTTGCATGCTTGTAGACCTTTTTTACTCCGTCTATTTTTTTCTACACCTACAAAAAATAACAAAATAAGTCAAAACTAATAATACTAAGCAATTAACATAGTCAAATGTAGAGAAAAATATATTAATTAATACGCAAAAATGTGTAGATTAATGTGGTAATCCTTCCTTAAGTATATTTAGATATAGAATATATTATATAATCAGGAATCATATTACTTGGTAATAAAGTAAGTAAGATCTCCATATCTTGTATGGACTAGGATTTAATCCCTATATGTAGACCATGTACTCTGCACATCAATATAACAATATCAATTATCGATAGTCTTTCTCTCAAAATTTCATCTTATTCCAAAATTTTATCAGCACGAGATTCTAACCCAAAACTCTCTACCAAAACCTAAACACTTTCTTTCCTCAAATTAGAGATGGACTACTTCGATCTCATAGCCTGTGCAGACTAGTTAACTTTAATAGAAGATTGTGAGAAGCTTAGGATGAACTAGAAAGAGATATTTATACACACTGAAAGCCCCAGATGTCTAGTTTCTAGAACATCCTCCAGATTGTGATTATCATGTCTGTAGAGTAAGTTATGATCATTTTAGTGAACAAAGCTCAGTCAGCCCAGAAAAGAAGAATAAGAAAAAGGTAAGTCTTTTAACAGAAGAACTCTCTCTTCTCCCTCCTCGTGACTTCACGATTCTTTTTCTTTGGGGCTTACAACACCCTTCTTCTTCTTCTTCTTCTTCTTACCCCTCTCTCGAAGACATTAAAGACCGTCTTCCCGACTTCTTTAATCAGAGACTTTAAAGAAGAAAACAAATCTATAGTGGGGAATCGATAAATCATCGACCTACATAAAATTCTTGTATGTTTCAAGTTATCATTCCTGAATGCGTTTATTCTTTATGTTCCTCGATCATGAGATAACTAAGAAGGCCCTTTTGGATTTTCCATACCCCTTACTTTGTTCTAAGAACGTAACTGGGATCATCATGACTTCTAGTCATTTGCTCTTAAGAATGGAAAAAGAAGCAACATAAAGTAAAAGCTTCAATTGAGTAATCCTCTTAGCCAAGACTAAGAATCCTAAATAGGAATCGAATGTTCAAAGAAGAAGGATCTAAAAACATGAGACCACGTAAGATCATTGCACGGTTGTGTCCTTCAAGTTTTCCTATAGTTCCTTCTTTTACGAATGTCAATTGTTGACATACAAATTGAGACATCTATATCTACCTCTCCCCAATCTTCCTGCATAACAAGAGACATCACAAGGTATCTTCGGTTGGATTACATATGTAATTGATAACCGCTAAAAAGATCCATGTGATAAACTACAATGCGATATCTTTCGAAGCATTACATGCTCGAGAACACAATATGTTGAGGAATATACAAAGTACAATGCATGCTTGTATTTGAAGGCAAGAGTCGATATGACTACCTAGGACAAACATCCTAGAAGATAAAGATGCATACCACAATTGGTTGGTCAAATATCTCAATCACGTAAAGAAAGTATGTAGTAACTAAATCTCCTACTATCATAGTAGTTGTAAGATTCAACTTTCCCTTGATCAATGTTTTGTGATTAGCACATTAGTTGCTTTATGTAAAAGTCTCGGTCAAAGCTTGTTCTCATTCTAGTACGACACACCTTAGTAATTTATGAAGCCTAGAAAATGGATTTTTGATAAGTGATTTTGAGAGGGTTTGCCCCACCGACATCAAATTCCCTAGTGTAGTCAGAGATGAAAAAACTTAGCCGAATAATTGTCGGAAAGAACAATGCCTATTCTTTTGATTTGATGATGTACTTTTACTTATCGGATTATTTATCGATTTATCTTTTATGAATTTTATGTACATTTGTTAGATCTTGAACGATTTGTGTTTTGATCGCATGATTAATTAATTATTCTAAAGATAGATGACTATGTCTACGATATAAGATCACCACCAACAAATTATTGTATTCTCTATGGAATCAGTTTACAAAACTATGTGTTTTTAGTTCTAATACGATTAAAGAACTTTAAGAAATCCGAAAGAACTTCGAACACTTAATTATTTCAAGATAATGCTAAATTCTGGAAAACAGAAAGTGCAGGCACTGAAATATAAAACTTTAAAAAACTTAGAAATTGCATCTAAGCCTTCAAACTATTTTGGGAATTACACTCGTGGCACCAAGAGAAATCTTAGACACCCGAGTACATCTAATTGGTTTTCCAGCGAATCACCCTCTTGTGACCATTGCCAACCGATCAAGGGACTCCGCCACCTCTAGTGACGGATGATTGGTTCCCATCGATTGAGAGCATGATCGAAATCGATCTTAGGTTCTCCACCGCACTTCGTCGTTCCCGCCTCTGATTCGGGGCAAAAGAGCCACCATCATGGCCACGAGCGTTAAACACTGCGTCAGTGGGGTGCGGTGTCGGTTGGATTCTCCTTCTCCCAAAATCCCTTTGCCTCTAACGAGAGATCTTGGCAAACCCCCAATTCTACAATTGGGTTCGACCAAAATTGAGGTCAATCATGCCTTTCTCTGCCGCGATTCCTCGAGTCTCGATTACCACCTCGTGACGGGCCGGCCCTTGCACCATGCCTTCGCCGCGGGAAACCACTGCTAGCTTCGCCATCTAGAGCCGGGTCAAAAAACCTAATCCCCAAAATCAATTGGACTCAGATTAGGGCAGGATCCGGGTTCTCGGGTCGGGTCAGACAAAACCAACCGGGCTAAAGCTCTTAGGCCAGGTTAGGTCAGATTACGGGTCAAGCTCAGATTCTGATCTGTGAGGGTTGCTGACATGGTAAATTTCAATGTTGATATGATGAGATGACTATGTAGTTTTCCTTGACAACAAGGTACGCCCAATTGTCACTTAAACTGCCGGTATACTTTCAAATTTTGACTTTCCTGAATACTATCTCGACTAATTTTAGAGTGAATGTTCTAAATAAATTACCGACATTATACCCCCCTTTAACATTGACAAATTAATTAGAATCTTTATTCATCTCACACATAGATTCTGAATATTTATTCGAATCATGTAAACAATTTTACTATTCCATACGAAAATCAAGTCAGTTAATTAAAGTGGAGTCAGATTGACAGAACCTTTCGTACACCGTCTCGTACGGGTACACAAGAATCTGATTAGAGTGACGACATTGGTCATGTCGATTACTTTAACCATCCACGTCTATACGCTAAACTCATAGTTTTCTGAATATTGTTAATTATGAGAAGTACCAACTCTAATCGTTAGATTCATCCGCAAAAGATATTCTAGAAAAGGTTTATGTTGGTTTTCATGGAATCTTATGATAACATGATTAACATCGATAATTTTGTTTATGCTCATTCGATTGTTCTAGCTTACATTCATAACGCTTAGGTGACCTACAATCTAAGTTTTATGAGTTATTCAATTGTTCTTCACCAAAGACATTGAAATAGACACATGAATTAGCGTAACTTGATGGGAAATCAATCTCCTTCCATCAAACATGCAAAGTCGAGATAAATGGGGGACAAAAGACCATTCTCTCATTTATGGAAGGACGATCCGCATGTATGTATTGCATATGAGAATTCATTGCTAACTCAATCAGCACAATGAACCAGTCTTCCACCATTTAGGGGAGATAGGAACAGAGTTCTTAATGGAAACGATAGGAATTGTTGTGGTTCCAAACCCAACTATGTCTCATTAAGATCCAAGATTTGCAGTGTCTGAAATTGAATCCAAACTTGGTGATAAACGATTGATGCTATTCTCATAATACCAAATGTGCTACAAAGTGCAATACCATACATATAACCACACCATGCTAGGAGATGATCCTACATGGGGCCACCGCCGACCGGTCCACCATTTGAGACGAAAGTGCCACAGATTTTTGGCCGCCGGTTGTGCATCGAGATGTGCCATGGTTAGGGTGATGTCATGACTCTTGGTTAGGAGGAGTCATTTATCTATGACATCTATCCTCAAAACTTTTGTTATTCAATCCATACCAATCAACTGTTTCCGGATTTAACTTATCCGTGTAGACACTTGAAACAAGTTAGTTACATGCGCATGTACATTGGTCTTGGTCATCGTAATAACGATAAGGATTTTGAATATGTAGTCATTTAGATACGACAACAAAACTAAGTAACTTGGAAATACAATTGAGATTGAATTTAATTATTCACTAGATCAAGGAAGAGTAATGGGAGTTGGTTTCTCCATTTCACCTTGAGATAGAAAACGTGTGATACATGAAGTTTTCATATGAAAGTTTTCATCATATATCCTCAACCGTCTGCAATTAAAGAAAATAAGCTTTTCACATTGAGTATCTTCTCCATTGATTGAGAACATATTCACTATATTTCGATTGATATAGGAAGTCACACTTTCTTACCTCTCATGACAGTTAGTAGTATTTCCAAGGAACTGATGTAGTAGAAAAGACCTAGATCTCTTCCTCCACAATGTGACAATTATTCCATGGATCTAATCCAAACGTCTAAATTACTCACCTTCACTAATCTATCCCCAAGGGCTCATTGATACCTAAAGATACTCTATCATCATTTGTAAGTTCCTTATTGGTATACTCCATATATCATTCTCGATGCATGTCTAATATTGTATGAAGTCATGTCAGTTGACCTCATTCACCTAGCTTGAAGTCGGAATTGGTATACCCTGTCTATAGGTGATCATTTGGATGCATGTAGGATCACGTGTATGTCAATACAAAGTATCAATTGAAAGTATCGAGTAACTTACTCTACTCACATACATGACGAGTTTCTAGATTTGGATGAGTGCTCTGGTAAAACATCCATAAATATTTACTGAAAAGTCTTCTTAATTCTCATGGTCTTAACTAAGAGAAGTCTTTGACTTTGGTACTAGAGAAGTCATCTTCTCATATTGTCAAGACATTTAGATTGCACCTTATCACCCGTGAAACTTGTGAGCTTGATGGTAAGTCATGTTCTAAGAAATGGGTTTCCATGCTTAAGTTCCAAGGCCTCTGGATTCGTGAAACGCAGTGTATCCTAAGAGAAACAAAATATGTGTTCGGACTTTGTATTCAAAGCTATGTTGGTTTAACCACACAATCAATAAAAGACTTGAAGTAAAACAAGAAACTTTGCTATGACCTTGCTTCAGCCATACACCACCACAACACCGGCAACCACCCTCATGAGTCGTTGCCAGAAGCTAGCACCCTCGGGCTGCCGCATACGCCTTCACTCGCCGCTGGCAGACCAGTGTGTGTACCCCACGCACCAGCGTGTTTTTGTGTGTTTCTTGTGTTTCGTCATTTCGTTTGTTTGATGTTTCAAAACTCCTCTCATCTAAGGTTAGATGAACGTTTACTGAGTTAATGATGATTCTTTCTTTTATCATCTCAATGTTATCCCGAATTAGTTGGTTTAAGTCTAGAAATCCTAAACTAACCTCTACACTTAGTGTATCGAGTTCGGTTATGTAGTCTCTGCTCATGTAAATACGAAAATAGTTTATGCGTTAGTGTTTATAGAAATATTTGTGTTTAAAGTCTACCTCCATGTGCTATTACTCCTCTGGATGATGTAACATCCCGTGTAGGGATTACTCCTTTGGAATGCCTGAAAGGGAGACGTTAACTTCAGGGGAAGTTGAAGTTAGACAGACATATCATAGATGGAATATGAAGGATTTTTGTTGTACTCTTTTTCCTGCCAGGCTTGTTTTTTTTCACAGGGTTTTGTTACTTGGATAAGGTTTTAACGAGGCAGCAATGAAGTCAAGACAACACTAGATTTCTCCCAGTTTTTACTTCGTTTAATATTTTTTTCTGCAAGGGTTTTTGTTGCTCGATAAAGTTTTTGTTGGGACGCAGATGCTAAACCCTACCACCATTAATGAAGTCTACCGAATGATGCATACACTTTTGTCAGGACATCACAAGGGGGAGTGTTGAAATAAGCAAGATATTTTGTGGTGTGATAATCCTTCCTTAAGTAGATTTAGATGTAAAATATATTATATAATCAGGAATCCTATTACTTGGTAATCAAGTAAGAAATCCATATCTTGTATGGACTAGGATTTAATCCCTATATATAGACCATGTACTCCACATCAATGTAACAATATTAATTATCAATAGAGCATTTGTCTCTAAATTTCATCTATTCCAACAAAAATAATAAATGATAATGCCTATAAAGATATGAGTCACCTAATAAAGATGAATTAATAAATAAAATTAAAGAGAGAAAATACTTTAGCAAATTTGATTGTAAGTAAGGTTTTTGGCTAATTCACATAGTAGAAGAATCGATAGAGTGGACAACCTTCACTTGTCCAGAAGGACATTTTGAATGGCTAGTTACGTCATTTGGGTTGAAAAATGCACATTCCATTTTTCAACGCAAGATAGATAATTTTTTTTAAGAAATATGATAATTTTTGTAGTGTATATGTAGATGATGTACTTATACAAAGCAAAAATAGAAATGAGCATAGAACACATTTGAAAATAATTTTGAGTGAGATGGTATTATTATTAGCAAAAATAAAATAGACTTGGAGAAGCAAGATATGGAATTCTTAGGAATCTATATCAAGTCACGTGCTACACAACTACAAGAGCATATAACTAAGAAAGTTGTTGAATTTCCTGATAAATTAGAAGATAAGAAGCAATTACAAGCATTTTTGGGACTTCTTAATTATGCTAGAAATTTCATTCCTGAATTGGGAAGAAAATAACAATTTTACATAGCAAAACGAGCAAAATGGGGTAAAAGTATTTTAATACCGAGGATATTAAATTAGTACAGAATTAAAAAGAAAATTACTCAGCTAAAGCCTTTACCATTATATTTAGATAATAGGTATAAAATAGTTGAAATCGATGCATCGTCCCTTGAATGGGTATGAATTTTGTATCAGAAAAAGAGCAAAGAGTTATCAAAATCGGATGAGCAAATATGTAGATGTGCTTTTAAAAAATTCAATGATATTCAATTCCAATTACCAACAGCTGACTTGAAAATATTACGCATCATAAATTCTTTTGAAGCATTTTCTTTGTTCTTGCATAATGAAGTATTTACTATAAGAACTGATTGTCAGATCATTGTTTCTCATTATAATAAAATTAGTAGCAATAGACAAGCAACTCGTAAATGGGTTAATTTTATAGATGTAATTACTGGTAATGGATTTAAACTACATTTTGAACATATAAAAGGAAGTGATAATACTTTAACAGATATATTTTCTCGACTAATCCTTTAAATAATTTGCACATATAGATCAAAGAGGAGCATCTTCTTCAAATCGTAGGAGACCATGGAACATTCCTCCAAATCCTTTGAGCATGAGCCTGCTAGCAAGGCCACCCGTGAGACATGTGATACAAACTCATATCTATGAAAATATCCATATTCAAGAAGTCATAAAGCCTTAATATCGATATAACTCTTGGCAACAAATTTAGCCGAAGGAAAATGTATTATCGATAACTTTTGGAGCTTAAAAAATCAACCTCCACAAATGAACATAGAAATTGAGAAATTGATACGAGCATTAGAAAATGAGTTTACAGAATATAAACAAATAGTGGACAATCTTAATAAGAAACTCCAGCCTTTACAAGAAAGTTATACCTTACTATCTTTTAAGCATAATACAGCAGTAGACAAATTTACTACTTTGGAGCAATCCCATGAAAGTTTGATTAGACAACATGGCAACTTACATCTTAATTATGCAGCACTTCAAGAGTAATTAGAGTTTGAGAGAAACAGAGTAATAAGCACACATGATTATATTCCTTAACATAACGCTTTAACACTTAACCCAATAGATGAGTAGCAAGGAATACTTCCTCCAAAATTGAACACATATTCTCTGCGTGTTCTTACATTGAGGTATTTTGTGGTCATGAAGCAAAAGACGTGTTTTGTCTCCACCAACAATCAAAACTTCTTTCTTACAAAGAGCAATTCAGAGGTTTCTCTTTGACATAAGAGAAAATATCCAACCTGGAATGAGCATTATTAGCGAAGCAGAGCATCACCATCATGATGAAAAAACTAGGTCCAAATCATTTTAGCAAGCATGGACATGATAACCTATTAATAACTACATTTTGAGCACGAATGAGCAGTTTATCCTCTTACTTCAGGACTCTTGTTGAAAAATATTTTTCTAGTACAACTTAAGATGAGCAAGAGTAATCATATTGAGTCATTTTCGAGCAATCTTAGAGAGAGCATAGTTTGAAACTCTAGAAGGCAGTCTTCTTTGGAACATTAACAACATTCCACTAGCAAGATTTAGCACTAGTTTGAGCCATGATCCAGCCCAACATAATATCATTATGGAATAAGCTATTTATGTCCCTAGACCAGCAAGACTAAATGTCACCAGAATATCCAATACTGAAGAAATTAAGATATATAGAGGAGCACAAATGGCTTACCATGAATTTTGGGAAGATACACATCTCAACCTGGTCAAGCAAGGTAAAGAATATAGTCTCTACTTCACAAGAATGACCAGAAGATTAAAAAGAGATGATCGTCATCTCCGCAGGAGCATATCCACTGAAGTTGCTTACAAACAATTTCGAATACAAGAAGCAGCAATGATATCAATGCTCCAAGGAGAAGAAGGAAGATGAAGCTAACTACTGACTAAACTTATCCGATGTCGAGTTGGATTTCTCTGATCTTGAACAACACAACGTAACAAATATGATGTAAGGATAAGTTCTCAGACAATGAAGGAGCACATGGAGCATGAGCAAGAATGAGCAAAAAGAAGAATTTTCTATGCAACAAGCGGAAGATTTTGTCAAACTTTTCGTTTTGAAATTTAGAGTTTTGTATAATATAGTAAGAATATAAGAGCCTTTTCGCTATAAAAAAAATGACCAAAAATGTCCAAAAACGTAATGTATATTTCAGAACGGTCTTGTCTGTCATTCTCCCTTGCGTACTACTTTTCAAGGAAGGATTATCTTATTCTTTATTTGGGCTTCATACTAATTTGGATTTGGAGGTGGTTTAAGTTGCGTGATCTCTGACTTTGATTCCCTTTTCTTTTTTGATAATTTGATTTTGTTAGGTTCAGGCCATATGGTTACAGGTTACTCATGATCTTTAGCTTGAGATCTTTCTTAGAACAATATTATTACGTAGGACTATTCAATTACTTAGAAATGATTCAATCGAGAATGTAGCCTCCCTCGTGAGGACAATGCGGTGACGACTATCTATGCAAGGAACATTGCCGGCTTTTGAGCAGTTTATCGTGTCTCCAATTTCGTAAACATTGCCATCTCCGTCATTTCATCAATGCGGAAGCTGATGCTGATTCAACAGAGGTAGTCAAGTAATGATTTTGGGTATCCAGCAATAGGTAAAAATTATCATGACCACAAACGTAATCTTGAAAACAGAGGTTATTCAAAAGAAAAAAGCTTTTGATAACATCGACTGTTGAGATTAATCCGTGCACCAAACTCGCTCTGGTAAAGCTTTACTAGTAGCAGAGAGAAGTGACTTCGTTATTTCATTTCGAGTTTCATTTGTTTTGGTGGTATGTGATATTTGTGGTAATTGTAAAAAATTATTGTTAGATCTGTATTTAACGGTAAGTAATTAAAAATTATTACATCTGTATTTAATGGTATGTAATTAAAAACAGTTGAAAAATAATTTAATATCATTGGTTGAATGTAGATTTAACGATAACTTACCACGAGTGACTACATAACTAACTATACATCACTAATCACCAGAACATGACTCGTTCAATCTAAATAACTAGTTTAGTAAATAATTAAAAATAATTAAAAAATAATTTAATATCAACGATTGAATACAAATTTAACAATAACTTACCATAACTGAGCACAAATATTTCTAATCGTCAGAATAATTAGTTTCTAGTTTTAAGGTTCATATCCTTCTAAGAATATATTCAGCGAGAAGCCCACCGCCTTGTCATTAAACTTCATCCTTGCAAGAAAAGAAAAGAAAGAAATCCCAAAATCATAGTCGACTTGTTGACTCGTCATCCGATAGTCCCCATCCGAAACTCTCCCAAGTCTTACCACCCACACCAAATCAAAACCCAAATCGCACAACAACAACAACAACTTCAATCCGCAAGTAGAAAAAAAGCAGATACCTTTCCTTTCTAACTCGAACAAACAAACCAAAACATGGGCGTGGTCGAAGATGACAAGAAGGGTGCAGCTTCCAGCGTTCATGTTGGCCATCAGCACCATCCTCTTCCTCCACCCGCACCCGCACCCGCACCCGCCGAGTATGGAACCTTCCAAGGCGTCGCCAACTATCCTCCTCCGCCGCCGCCCGGCGGATTCCCTCAGCCTGTTCCTCCGCCGGGAGCCACCGACCCTCCACCTCAGTACTACGCTCGCGGCTACCAGCACACTGTTCCCGGTAACTAATCAACTACCCTCATCTTTTGTACAAGCAGATGAAGCTTTTGTGCTGTTAATGACATCAAAGTTTGGATCTTTAAGTATATGATGGGATTGACTATTCAAGAATGGATCAAAAGAACTCTGTTTTTCTTCATTGGTTTGTAGTTGGTTGACTTACTAGTCGCTCGAACAATGTTAACACAATGCTCTGAACTTCAACAACCTCTTTATGGGTGTAAAGATCCATTTTTTGTTTAGTGTAAACTGTTTTAGTGGGTGACTTTTGATTTATATATATGGTGGTTGTTACACTTGTTTGTATCCACTTGTACCTAATTGGATTTTGTAATAGGATCTTCATGTGGTCTTATTGATTTTCATGCCTTTTCTGTTGCTGTAGGTTATGCAGTAGCTGAAGGAAGGCCTGTGAGAGAGCGTCGCCTGCCTTGCTGTGGTATTGGCATTGGCTGGTTCCTGTAAGTTATTGTGCTAGATATTCGAAAAGATTTGTTATAGTTGATAGGTTGACATACCCCTGTATTTGTTTCCCTCTGTGTTTGGTTCAATTTTATTTAAAGTTTCTGAATGGGATGGAAAAGACATGAGAGATTATATGATGAGTTGTGGGATAAGGGTATGGTTGTGATTCTCTCCTGATATTTTGAATTCATTTAGTAATGTACTTGAGTACTAGAGATCCATAATCAAAAGCTTGATCGAGGCTTTAATAATAGTCTAAGATTTAAAACATATAAGCTGAAAGTAGATTTCAATTATAGTGTGGTAAGAAATGTTCAAAATGACAAATGTTGAACTCCAACTGTATCAATTTCATGATTACGATCGGTAAAATATCTGATCTTAAGTTTTAACCGAGATACAAATTGTATTAGCCAAAAAACCGAGATACTAATTGTAATGGTAATGGTAACTGTCATGACACTATTATCACTGATCATGATATCTTGCCTTGGGACCCTGTCCTCATCTTCAAACTATTAATTGTGAGCATGTATTGAAATAATGAAAATCAGTTGCTTGTGGATTTTTGGCTGGTAATTTGTATAACATCTGTGGTCCATTTTCAGGTTTATCATTGGCTTCTTCCTTGCTGCTGTTCCTTGGTATGTTGGGGTGATTATTCTAGTTTGTTCCAGGATAGACCACCGAGAGAAACCAGGATACATCGCTTGCACAGTTGGTGTGAGTAACTTATTTCATTTCATTTAGATTTTTTTTCCCTGTATTCTACATCTACATCTGTGTTTTGTATCGTCAAAAACTTCTTTATTGCTGGAGTAGCCCGGTTATGTTGCCACAAACACTTTAGTCTGATACTGCTATAATGTGCAGGCTGTTCTTGCTACAATCGCTGTTATCCTTGGTGTCACGAATGGAGGTAATGACTGGTAGTCCCACTGAGAAGAACGGACTTATTTAGCTATTGATGCATATTCAGATTGCTGAAAGACTAAGACGGTGTCAATGAGCCTATATACATAGTGCTTAAACCTGGGGAAGTCACTCTGATCTCCCAAGGATTCATGTTTGTATTGTAATATGTAGCTCAACTGTGAATGGTTCTGTATAATGAAATTGTTAAAATATCATGATGTTGATTCATTGTTACTCGTTCTTCAATAAAGCATAAAATATATATAATCACAGTTGAGTTCATGGTTCTGGTTTTTACTATATTATGGATCCATTTGCCCTCGTGTACTTTAAGTTCAGTTCATCCTGATCAGTCTTGTATATATAGTTTTTTGTTTTTTTTGGGAAATTTGATCATTCTGACATGCATCCCTTAACCTCCTACACCGGAAGACACCTACGTATTGACTTGAACAAGCCTGCCTTGGTTTAACATTATTGTTATTATTGGCATCGTGTCACGGAGTCCTAAACCAAAATTGCATATTTGTTAACAAAAACAGAAGTGGCAAACATCAATTCAGAATTTGTCTGAACTATCAAAGTTTATGTATCTTCTTTCAACATGGTGTTTGATCTGTCGAGGTTTTATGTTTGGCACTGGTATATATAGCTCAAATAAAAAGGGAAAAAACTGCAAGACGATTTTGTTGATTTGGAAAGAAATATGGCAATATACCCCCACAACATTCAGCTGCAGGTTATGATATTATATATGATGAACAGAGTGACAATAATTTCATTCAAGGTTAAAGGCCTTAAGAAAGACTCAGTGTGATATACAATGCATCTGAATTTGATCGGTGGAACATGAGAAATATTGAAATCACAGGGTTGGAGCTCTTTCAACATTTCCAGAGATCACAGTGAGCAAGTTGTTGCCAAAAGGGTCACTGAGATGCTTTGCTAGGTTCTCGACTGGACCATCTCCAGTGACATAGGCTTGGATGAAGAAACCGAGCATGGAGAACATTGCTAGTCTACCGTTCTTGATCTCCTTCACCTTTAGGAGTGCAGCCTGGTCAGGATCCTTTGCGAGACCTAATGGGTCGAACGGACCACCTGGGTGGAGCTTGTCCTCCAAATCCTACCACGAGAGCAACACAAGAAAATGAGTTGATACTGAAGGCCACAGGTAAGTAAACAAAGGGATCCACATAAATGTCTGATATTGATCTGATTATCTTTGTACACTGAAATAGTTGGATCGACTATCTTTCTTAATTAAGCTGTAACATTTTGTTCTGAATCTTCAGACTAGTTTGATTTAGATAACGCTAAATAAGGTCAGTGCTAAAAGTTGTGGTGACATACCAAACCGTTTGTGAGTCTGTAGTATTCTGCTCCTCCAAGAAGAACAACCTCAGCAATGACAGCAACGGCAAGGTTAATAGGGATGCTCTTCCCGAAGTAGTTCAATGTGTTGCCATCAAGGAGAAGAGCACCAGTCTGCATTCATATCAGGTGAACAACAATCATGATCCACTATTTTTCTCACACAGTCGTGCTCTACCCCATTGTTGAGGGTCCAAGAAATGATAAGTTCATCTTGATGAATCAGTCTAAGTACTGGAGCAACTTGAGAAAGTTAAATGTAATAGTATGCAGATCTGTAGCTAATTCAAATGTAAACCTTGAACCAGACGGCTTCAGGTCCGCAGTTGGCACCATATTTGTTGAAGGCCTCAGGGATGATGAATCCAGCTGCGCCGAGCATAGCCCACCGAGCATGGATCAACTCATATGCTTGGTATCTACAATCAAATACAGTAGTACGTTTTCATTAAAATTGAAGTACCTTGTCTATATCTAACTACATATAACTCTCAAGAAGATAAAGATAGACAGAGTTAGCATAACATACTTGCTGAAGTTCTCTGGCTTCTTGCTTAGACCAAACGGATCATAACCATAACTGCAGATATCCACATTTGCACACACATTAGTCACAGACAATCCGAGGTTACAGACTCATATTCTGATATTCATAGACTAAATAGTAAATTACTTCTACTTAGCTTCATGATATGACGTTTACATGGCTTTGACTCCAATTTAGAAGGTTCAATCACACAATGGTTATGATATTTTACATATCTAGGTTGGTCTCTTACTTTCAAAGAAATACACAACAAATTCAGAGAGCAGTGGAGAGAATCTTACTCTCCGGGAACTTCTCCGGTCAAGTACTCTGGGATCTCCGATCGGTCCAAGAGCCCAGAAGGCAAGAAGATTCTTCTTTCAGGACCTGAAATAATTTTACATCGTCCAAAGTGGTCACTTACATTTACTTTCATATTTCCAACATATTGTGTCACACCACAAAAGTCATTGTTCAGTTGAAGTGAAGTGATGTTCACTTTGATCGAGAACTAGTACTTGATCACTTACCATACCACTTGGAAAGCTCATCGCTCTCAGGAGTTGCGACAACCTTGGCCTTGGGAGCTGCTGCAGCCTTCTTCTTGCCGAAAAGCGCGACGGTCTTGAAGGTGGCCGGGGTGGTGGCAGTGGGAGCCGACCTTGCGGCGCCGCTGAAGTTGCTCTTGCTCAGAGATGTCCCAAGCAACTCCGACATACCAACCGGCGATGTAGCAAGAGAGGCCATTTTCCAAGCTAAGAGTGTGTGTGTCGAACCTGCAAGTGATAGAAATGTTGTGGTGGTACGTGACTAACTTGTTAGTAGTGGGAAACTATGGGGCTCAGAGGCATTGTGCTATAAGCTTCAGCTGGTGGATGTAGACCTGCCAAGTAGGATTTCTTGTCCATGTCCGGTGATTGGTCTCCATGCAACTGAGGCAATCCCTTGCTGGGATATCATAGGGTGGTCTTGCTGATTTGGCAGATGATGCCGCTGACATGGAATTTCATTGGATAACATGTTCTATCCAATGTTTATGGACTATTTTTCTCTGTTAGTCTCAAGTAATGTCATTCTCATCCGCCATTAGTCTGTCTAGGGTACAGTTGATTGTGATACCGAAATCCTGATGAACGATTATACCAACTGAATAATTAATTTTACAAAAAAATTAACAAGAACACACCAAAATTAACAGTACGTACGTAATTTACTTGGTCGAATTTTTGGGTAATTTCCTTATGAGCTTGTCTGTTGTTGGAGAACAGAAGAAAGGAACGTAATAAAATACATTATGTAATTACATGAATGGCTTATAGAAACTCAGACAGTGGCAGAGGTAGTGCTGTCCATTGTAGCTTAGGCAATCAATATAGGCTAAACAATTTAAACCTTCTTAGAGAAGCAAAGAAATTTCAATGCTTACTTGGAAATATACATAAGGAATTGATAGGGGTAAACTTGCACTATACTATCGCTCGCACTATAATGAAAGGTGAAGGGATCTTAACTTGGCTAACTCAAAATTTAACTTGACTTAGCTAAAGCAGTCTTTACAGTATTCAATACCAGCCCAGATAGGAGTGGAGTTGCATAGAGAAAAATCAAAAATAAATCAAAGTTGTACTTATGTGATACATATAAAATGGAGAAGAGGAGAAGCTGCATGTGCATCCATCATTTACTCATAATCAAATTCATCTCTTCATTTTCAAGTTCTGCTGGATAATTTTCAGAAACTAGTACGTTTACGAACCAAAGGCATTATAATGTAGACTTTGCTTCCAGATAGATATTTTCATCCTTAGACTCTATGATGTGATTTTTAATGATCGAAATAGGCAAGTTCATTTCAGTAGACATAAATGCAGCACATTCTTCAGGTTCGATATGTGTTGTCAATGTGTAAATGAAAACCAAGTAACATATCGATCAAAGATCGACCAGATAACGAATTGATAATAAAAAAGAACACATAATCTGTTATGAAAGGGGTTTGTAACCCAGCTCTTTTCTGGGAGGCTCATCCCCACGCCCGATTTGTATCATTGATCAAAATTGCTAGGTTCCTCAGTGGGGACATGAAACCTTTACCCTGAGGAGTTAGTACAGAAAGCAAAGAAGGATGCATCAACGAAATAATAGTTTGATCTTTCTCTTTTGTTTTCTTGATATACATACAAACGTACAACAGATCATTGTTGATCTGTACGTACTAACTATGTGAAAAAACTAACTGAACAGAAGAACCAAGATAGAATGATGATGCTTGTTGAAATCAGAAAGCATTGATTGCTATAGCGCGCGCTAGAAGATCTATCGGCCTCTTTGCGAGACTAGGATTCTTGAGAGCTCTTTTCATCTTCATAGATTGAGCATTCTTTGCCTCTAGACTCTTTTCATACTCTTTCTTCAATTTGGCCATGAGTTTGCTCGGTTTCTTGACGCAACTGCTTCTCTTGAAATTGGTTGACGAAGTCGGCCCCGGACCGGGAGCTTTCTCAAGAACCCTAATTTGCCGGTTCTGTTTCCGGGCAGCTTCAATTGCATACTTCATCTTCAATCTTTTTCCGGCTGCTTTCTCAGCCTCTTCTCTCTTCAACTGTTCCTGGAACAACTCCGACCACTTGAAACTCGTCACTTTCTTCATCTTCATCTCCCGGATCACCTCGTTGGTGGCTTTGACACCGAACTCCTTCAAGAAGAAACTCCTCCACAGGGTGTTGGTGACGGGACTCAAGTCTACATCTTTAGTGCTCTTCTCTATATGAACCAACTGGTCTTTCGAGCAGTGAGGCAGGATCTTCTTGAGGAACTCGAAGTCCAGAGATCCAACATCGCCGAACTCATCTAGACGTCCGATGGCGACCGCGGCCCAACCCTCATCGAGGCGCACAACAGGTAACTTCTCCATCGACATCTCTCTTGCTTTCTTGTTTTGGTTTTTGATCGACTCTAGTAGCTAGGTTGTGATCTGTTTTGCTAGTGAAGTCAGTTTCTTTCCTTTCCCAACCCTCTATATATATAGTTTCCTATTCCTTGGGGGACAAGACTCACAAAACTTTCCTAACCCAAATCCAAATCCTAGTCCTTACCGGAATTAATTTGTAACCGACCTAGCTATTTGGCCAAGTAATCGGTTCGACAGTTATTTCCTATACCAAATAGGATTTTTAAGGCTGCGAATTTAAATCATATTTTTTATGGGCTTTCCATTCACATGCCCAACCCAACTAACAAAAAGTTAAATCCCAATAGGGTACTTCACCCTCGTATGAATTCTCGAAGAGACTGCCGGTTAACTTTGAGAACCGAGAGAGTGACAGAAATGGCGGAAGTCGCGGAACCATGTTGTTAGGAGCTCCTGTTCACTACAGTTTCAGTTTCAGTTTCCTGGCCTTCTATCTCGCAATCTTGGTACCTTTCTTCACTGCTGTTTTTAACTTCTTGGCTTTCGTTTTGGTTCTCTTGCAGAGAATCTAGAAGTCTAGAACAATGATAACAGGAATGGAAAATTCGAAGTTTTATTCTTTGAAATGTTTACTTGCAGAATGAAGTTGTAGTCTTTATAACAGTTACTGAAATTTACTTTCTTAAGATTGTTGTGAATACAAATGGGTTACTCGGTACTCCACGATACTAGTGATCCAATCCTTTTTACTATTTAACTGGAACATCTTCAAAGTCAAATATAGTGACTTAGTGAATAAACTAAGAGATTTTTACTGCTATTTATAGCTAAAACAATTAAGGTTTAGACAAATTCATGTAGTAATGTTGAATCATTTTCATTACCTGTGTGGTTGTCATTAGGTACAAATGGATTCTCATTTAAAGCTTGAAGATAGAGTTAGAGATAGAATAAGTGAATTACCGCATGCAGTTCTTATTCATATAGTATCAGGTCTTAAAACAAAATGGGCTGTAAGGACTAGTGTGTTGTCTAAGTCTCTAAGAGATGGAAAGATTTATGGACCTACAGTCCCAATCTAGACTTGGAGGATAATTATACCAAGGACAGAGCTGGTTTTTTTTAAGTAGGATAGAGCTGGTTTGTGGCCTTTGTTGATCGGGTACTTGCGAAATGCAACGTATCAGGCATTCGAAAGTTTCGTCTCTATTGCTCCAAAGTTGAGGATTTCTCTCGTGTTTATAGTTGGATTTGTAGAGCAGTTGAGCTTAATGCTGTTGAAGTTGATCTTCATTTTGAAAATGACGATAAAGACAAGGTTTATGAGTTGCCTGACAGCCTTTATATGAGCAAATCACTGGAGATGTTGATGCTGAGTTCGGAATGCATTACTTTTGATCCTCCCTCCCCGAGATTTCCCAGTCTTAAGGTCCTCTCTGTTAATCTTTATCATCCTGACATCAGCTCAATGGAAAAGCTTTTCTCCTGCTTCCCTGCACTAGGAAGCTTTGTCTATAAGAGCAACTATTGGAGACAGACAGGGTTTTGAATTTCAGGGTGACTGCACCTGAACTGAGGAAATTTGAAGTAGATTTGTTCGATGCATTTAAAATTGAAAATGGATATTATTACAGTGAAGATGAAGATGAACCTCCTGAATGCCTTGATGTCTACAACTTCTTCATCAATGCTCCAAAGCTTGAAACCATCAACATCTTCACTGGTATCTTGTCAAATTTTTTCTAGGAAAATGCAGAATCTTTGGTGAATGCTGATATAACGGTCAATAACCATGAGTCAAGTGCACAGCGTAGCTTTGCTAAATGTGTAACTGCACTTTTGGCAACAGTTTCTAATGTTAAGGATGTGTCTCTTTCAGCTCATTTGTTCAAGGTAAGTCTTTTATATTGTCTACAGTATTTTGTAAGGAAAAAAAATGGGTGTTTTTTTTTTTGAGAATTGGATGACCTATCATTCATAGAAGAATCAAGCATTACAAGAGGCTAAGAAGCCTGATACACAACTTGGAGTATCTCCGTACCATCCGATATCACTACTAGAAAATAAAACAAATCTAGCTAATTTGTGTGCAAGAGAGTTGCCCTCTCTGTAAATATGGTGCAATAAGCAACCAGGCATATCATTCTTCAACTCCACCACGTCTTCAATAATTCTCTCACTACAACTACTTTGCTAATCAGGAACACTGTTCCTCGCCAAGAGACACAAAACTTTATACGTACAACATCAGTCAAACTTCAACATACGACTCAAGCACCTCACGTGCACCTCATACGGGTCTTCGCGAGCAACCTTACGCGAGCAAGAGCTATGCGAGCAAGCAAACCAGAGCAAGTGTGAAACCCACACACAATAATCTCCCTCGAGAGCAGCGGACCTCACGTGGGCAGCGGACCTCACGCGAGCAACGGGATACCACACACACGTGTCGATAATGCCGATACTCCCCCCATTTAGCCACCCGGGATGCAACGGGTATGAGGTTTTATCACAAAAGGCCTCGGCATTAGTGTGTGTGGTCCAACTACATATCAACAATGGATAACTCATCTCATTTTCGATGTGGGATTCCAAATGGCTCAAATCTAAGCCAACCTATTTCCAACAATAAACTTCATGAAGCTGATATGAATGTAAAACAGACATATAAACATCTTGAATTAGAAATTGATATTATCTATATCTTGACAGTTACTGACCTTTTTGAATTCAAACGGGAAGTTAAGAGCAGTTATCTTTGTGGAAGAGAACTGCCTCTGACCAAACTAAAACTCTATAAAAGAAGATCTATGGTTCCTTCTAATGCACATGTTTTTCATACTTATGAATAATAGCCCCACTGCTATAGTGCTATTAGAAGAGACTGTAGTGAAATCAGAAATCAATTCGATGGATAACAGCAATTCATCAGGTAAGTAAGTAACAGATTGAAACTAAAACATCAAACAGAATTCATAAAGAAGTCAGTTTCTATTTATACAAGTGCACTTAAATCTGAGATAGTTTTACTTGTTTATTTTTCATACATAAACAACAAAGGTTGCATCTGTATTTTCAGCTTAGTATGCAGAATCTATCATAAAGAAGTAAGTCTGATGTATGCACTTACTGATCTTCTGATTAAATGGAACTCAACAGAGATAACTAATATATCCACACACGTTATATTCTCTGCTTCCTTTTGAACATCAGTGTAAATTCAGTAGCAGCAATTGTATCTCAATATCTGGTAACCAGGTTCGAAACTCATATTAGGTACTATACTTAGCAGTCAGAACTATTCGAGTATCTATTTGATTCAATTTATCTGTTTGTTTGATTAAGAATTTTATTAGTTTTATGTGCTTGTGAATTACCAGTTACCACGGTACATGAAAACAATATCAGCTTATGGTACAAATGGCAATGAAGCTGACGTATCAAGAGGGAGCGGAAGACAGGATCAGTCAAATGTTAGGTTCTCTATTATATAGATTCCTTGCTTAAAACATATGAAGCTGAGTAGACCACCATTATATCTAAAACCTATTGTTTCTACCGGATTACGTGCGGGACGTAATCTGGCAGAAGCAAGTACGAGTAGTCTTCCTTCTCCTTCGTCCGAACGCTCAGGCTGTTCAAATGGTCGGGCGCTTCTTCTCTCTTCGGGTCTTCGGGTACGCGTGCTCGGGTATGGCTGTTAGAAGAATACAACGACAAACAGACAGTCAGGGGTCGAGACGGGGTGGTCCGCCTTCAACGCTCCGATGCCTAAGTTAGAAGGTGTATTGGATATAACAGTCAAGCGAACGTGCGTGTAAGTGGTGTGTGGCGGGATCGAATTCAATGCCCTTACCTGTAATAAATACCTTACATATATATGTGTTTGAGTTTGGTGTTAGATGGTGTTCTTCGATGTGGGACTGGTGTGCACTTGCTGTCATGTGATCCGCACATTCGGGTATGCGCCCCACGGGCGCGTGCGCGCTCGGATGGGGTCGGTCTTGTGAGCGAAGATGAAGCCTTCCTGGTGATCTTTCGGGTGGTCGGGTAGGTGTTGATTACCTGCTTAAGTGGATAAGTATATTTAATCGGACAACCAATGCTATACAAACACCTGTAATAACTCTTTATGGACTTCTGTTTCAATTCGTTAATCACATTTCCATTTTCTCAGATTAGCGCGTTCTTTTTATCTTAAAGTTCCCTTCATTACTCAGCAGACATCTAATGCTTATTCTTCTCTATGTTTCTCTTTCCTCTAATACTCTTAATTTTTGCCGAGGATTTTATTGTATACTTTGCTGGATTGGCAGTTTTTGAGCATAATGTTGTTGAACTTGTTCTTTCCGCTAACCTGTTTGGGATTTAATAGAATGGCCTCTTTGATGCCCTTTCTTTTAACTTCTGCTAAAGTTCTGCTTGACCAATACCTTCATTTAGTTTGAGTTGATCGGAGCTGGTCCTTACATTTTGGATTACTGGAAATTTCTAGTGCAACTGCTCAAGAGATGTCCTAAGCTGAAACATCATCTCTTAAAGCAGAAAGTAAGATGCATGTCTTGTTCAGTCATTTGATTGTTATATGCCACATGCTGAATCATGAGACATGTTATCTATTCTCTTGAACATTACATAGGGCAATGAATGGAATGCTGCAAAGGACGAGATTGGGTGGAAAAAATTCGTGTCTATATTTTAGCAGATATATCTGATGCTGTAGTTTTGTTGATGTCATTTTAGCATCTCATTCCTATGATAATGGTATTCTCTCTCTATCCTGTAAGTGCATGAAACGGCTTGGAGATCTGGTTTTGCTGTTTAAGTGCATGAAGGCCAAGTGGACAGGCAGAACACATCAACTTTCAGAGCAGGATTGTGAAGTTCCAACGCGATGTTACTGTGACCAAAGTAACGGACATTAATTGGCATTTTATCTCCATATCTTATCTGTCTTTTTTCAGCGGATGTGTTTCTAGCTCACGCAATGTTTCCGTGACCAAAAGCTTAACGGAAGGTTTACCAGTCGAGTACTGTCCTCCATGATCGACATGTGTAATAACCAGGCGGAATTTGTTGCATGCATTTTGTCATGTCTCACCTCTATAAAAGCCAGAGCCCCCTAATAGTCACATTTAGAATCAATACCCTCAAGTTATCATTTGAGAGGACACAAGAGAGTCATTGATAGTCACATTTACCGTTTTTATGACTTTACAACTTCTTTTATTATAGACACGGTAAGCACGTCGACTATTCAATGCATAACCTAGAAAAACACCTCGATCACAATTAGCATCAAACTTTGTCAAATACTCACGATCTCTATAGATGAAGCAAGGGCCACCGAAATCTTTTAAGTGTGATATATTCGGCTTCTTACATTTCCAGAGTTCGTATGGTGATTTACTAGTACCCGGCCTAAAGATCACACGGTTAAGTGTATAACAAGCATTGAAAATTGCTTTGGCCCAAAACATGTTAGGTAAGTCAGCTGAACTAAGCATTACCCTCCCAATCTCAACCAAGACTTTATTCTTCCTTTCTACTATCCCATTTTGTTGTGGTGTGATGGGGGCAGAAAACTCATGGTGCACACCATTCTCTTCACAATACTCAGCAAATAAAGAATTCTCAAACTCGGTTCCATGATCCGACCTAATTCTTATTATGCGTTTGTTTTCAGAAATCTTTTCATTTGAAATACGTTTTGCCAATTCTAAAAACTTCCCAAAAGTTTGACCTTGAGTTTTATCACTTAAGAACATAATCCATGTGAATCTAGAGAAGTCATCTACCACAACAAGCACATATTTCTTTTTAGCAATACTTTCAGTTTCAACAGGGCCTACTAGATCTAGGTGAAGCAATCAAGAGCAGTAGAGGTTGGCTTAGCATTTAAAACAGGATGAGAGGTTCGGGATAGCTTACCCATTTTGCAGTCTTCACACATACCTGCTGCTCTCCCGGTCAGTTTGGGCAAACCTTGAGCTCCATCCTTTGAGGAAAGCTTCACCACATCTTGATGATTGAGATGGCACATCCTCCTATGCCACAGATCAAGCGAGCTTTCTTGTGTCAACTATTGGAAACAAATTTCAGGTTCCAACCTCTTGTTAATTGGCACGAACACAGTAGCAGTGATCCCTAGATCTCTCGCATTTCATCACGCACCTTCCTTTCCCATCAAGGACTGTGCACTGAGATGTGTCAAATGTTACTGTCTCATACTCATCGACAATCTGACTCACACTCAGCAAGCAAACTTCTAAACCTGCCACCAGCAGAACATTCTTCAAGCCTAGGAGACCAGGAGTGTCAACCGTCCCACTTCCAATAATCTCTGATTTGGCTCCATCACCAAACATGACGTCACCAACTGGATGAGTATCATCCATGGAAGTGAACCATTTTCTTTCGCAGGTCATATGCTTCGAGCAACCGCCGTCCATGTACCAAGAGTCGGATTTTCTGGTGGAAATGGCAGTTAGGGCAACATTGCAAACAGCTACAACCTTTCTTGCAATAGTGGGTGATGTCTTGACTCTTGAGAGGAAACAAATAACATCTTCCTGTTTCTTCTTGACACCAGGTTCTTTGGGAGAGATTACTCTTCTGGTATCCCTGTTTTCTCGAAAAGATTTTCTGACCCAGTTTGAAGAGATTGGCTTGTTCTTCTGCTTCGGGGTGGAAAGGGTCTGTGCAATCCTGGTCAGTTCGTCGAGTGATTTCTGAAAATGAACGAGCAGATCATTGCTCTGTGAAATCTTTGCCGATACAGGATTTTTTCTTAGCTTGTAGCAGTACCATCGAATGTGTCCACTGTTCCCACAGTGAAAGCATCTGATTTGTGGGCTTTTCTTGAGCTTGGACACCTTGGAGGTTTCAAGAGCATCGATCTTTGGTTGAGGCGGAGGCTTTCCCAACACCGAACTGGTGCTTTTTACAAATGTAGTCTTCCCCGAGCCTTTAGGTTTGCCATCATCCTCAAACCCTAAACCCTTCTTGCTGCCATCCAGTCTTCCCATCCCACAGATTTGGGATAGCTTCTCCGAGCCGATGGAGAATTTTGCAAACTAGTTCTTGGCGTCCAAGTTTCAGCTTCTCAGCAGTAAGCACCATTATGGAGGAAGACTGACGGTCCAGTTCTCCTTTGAGGAAATTCACTTGTTCTTCTAGTTGAGTTTTGGTAGAACCCCATTCTACTTTCTAGGATATGTACTCTCCTTGTAACCTGGAATGTGTCTCCTTACTCAATGACAGCTCATTATTTAGAGCTTCATTTTTAGCAAGTATAGACTTAGATGCTTTACACAAACGTACATACATATCATGCCCTTCGTTATCAGAATCTTTGTCCTCAAGAGACTCATCTAATGTGACTTGGGTGACAAAAGCAACCTTTTCATCTTCATCTAAATCGGTTTCAGAATTTTCATTAGAATCACTATCACTCCAAGTTGCTTTTAGTACTTTATGAGACTTATTTTTCCTAATAGCACAATCCACAGCCTTATATCCTACTCCATTGCACTCAAAACATTTATTGTGTATGTCCATTCTTGGGATAGGAGAGGATCTGATATCCCGACCTCTTTGTGAATCCTTATTTCTAAAAGGCTTAGAGCTAGATCCTTTTGAGAAGTTCCGGTTAGAGTTGAAAGGTTTCATTTTCCTTAAGAATTTCTCAAATTGTTTGGTTAGAAACGCAAATTCATCATTACTATCGTCTTCATTTTCAAGCACCTTTTCAACCTCAATTTTAACCGAACTTAGAGCAATGGATTTCTCATTTATAGGCTTTTTCTTGAGTGTCTCATAAGTTTTCAGATTACCAACAAGTTCTTCTAGAGGATAAGTGTCTAGATCATGAGCCTCATCAATAGCATTCATTTTTGAGTCAAAGAAAGGAGGTAAAGCATTCAAAAATTGCCTAACAATTTTCTTTGATTCTATGGCTTCACCTAAGCTACGGCATTGATTTGTTATATTGAGTACACGACCATAGAAATCATCAATAGACTCTTTTTCACTCATGCTTAAACCTTCAAACTCATAAATAAGACGTTGAAGTTTTTGTTGCTTAATACGAGAGTTACCTTCATGAGTGTTGATGAGCACTTCACATGCCTCCTTAGCAGTAGAGCAATGAATGATCCTTTGGCGCTCTGCTTCGGATACGGCATTGAAGAGACAACTTAGAGCTTTGATGTTTGCTCTAGCTAAATTCTTGTCGGATTTCTCCCATTCGGACCTCGGCTTTGAAATTTTCTCATTAGATTCATCGCCGGTTGGTTTTGTGGGATGCGACCAACCTTCCTCTACAACTTGCCACAACATACCATCATCTTGGTAGGAGAGGAAGGCACTCATCATGATTTTCCATTGTGAGAAATCATGTCCATCGAAAAAGGGAGGAACATTTATGGATGAGCTTTTTTCACGTTCCATTTCTGGCCCCTCAGAGGATCTCACTAGCAAAGGCTAGTGACCGCTCTGATACCACTTGAAGGTCCTAAAGGGGGGGGGTGAATAGGCCTTTTACCACTTTTTCGCTTAATCTGTTCTCGGGATAGCAAGATAGAGACCTATCCCGAAATACAGGATACGAGTGTTAAAACGTAAAGACAATAAGTAAAGAATAACACAAGATATTTCTGTTAACGCAGAAATCCTACAACCAGGATTAAAACTGCGTGCCCCTAACTCTTGAGGGACAAAAATTTCCACTATCGAGTAACACACACAATTACAAGTCTCTCGTACTCTGGGGATACATAACCCGTATGCTATCCTAACTAGTCTAACTACCAGTTCTAACAGAGCTACACTACTTGATCTATGTGTTTACACTTTGGAAAATATTCAGAAGCATCAACTCAGATCTTAACTACTCTCAAGTCAAATCTTCTTGATCTACTTCTTTGGGTTGGGCGTCTCCATACCTATCTCAATGGAATGCACTATGCAATGATGCATATGAGTTTCGAAAACAGTTTTTATGTTTGTGAATCCATGTCTATGATGCACAGTAACGAGCAACCAAAAGACACAGAAGGGGAAGAGAAGAGAGAAGAGAAACTAAATAGAATTGTGCTCTCAAAGAGTAACCCTAAAAGAATATCTACCCAGAAAATAATTCAACTTAATCAACCGAAGGAGTCAAGACAGCTTTGGACTCCTTATATAGGCAACACAAACAGAGGTCAATGACAACATGTAGGCACGTGAAAAACAGCTTCAAAGACGCCCTATAGCAAACCTAAAACTGTCCCAGATTTGACAAAACATTTTGAACACAGTTTACAAAGCAAAAACATGCTTAGAGGTAATATGTAATGTCAACATCAGTTTTCCGTTTTGGGCAAAGAGTGTTTTAGGAGGGAAAAAGCATTTCCAAGCCTTATACTAGAAATGGCAACAACAGCTATAACAAGCACGTGAATAAGAAAGCTGAGGAAAGCAAAGATAACTTTCCAGGCTGTAAAGCAACATGTATAAAGCAACACACAATTCTAAGAGTCACATGTGAGCCTAAAGCACCTTAATTCAAACACACATTTTGTAAAGTCAACTATCATGAAACAAAGCACATGTATTCTGAATTAAGGATGACCTAGGCAGTAGCAAATCACATGCATACAGAATCAAGAATAACCTAGGCAACAGAAACCATTTATGAACATGTTTCCAGAATGACATCAAAACAGCAGGGATACGTGTATCAAGTGCTATCCTAGATGAAAACACATGTTATGTAATGCATGAACCACCTGTTTTTCCATTGAGATAAATATGTGATGCCAACATCTTCAATCTCTTTCCTTGATGATCTTCCGGTCTATTGTGTTTTGTCCATTGTCAAGGAATAGCCAATATCAAGTATGCCTTCAGATAAAGTCAGAGACAGACTAGCAGGTTGGAAATGATCATTACTTAGTGCTGCAGGGAAGGAAGTGTTGATCAAAGCAGTAGTTCAGGGCCTTCCTACCTATGCTATGAATTACTATCTACTACCTAAGACTTTCTGTGAGGAACTGCAACAACTGTGCGCTGATTTCTATTGGGGTGATACTACAGAGAAGAGAAAGATCTACTGGTGCACATGAGACCACATGGTCAGCCCAAAGACCAAGGTGGTCTAGGGTTTAAGAACCTTTATGCTTTTAATCTTGTGATGTTGGTAAAACAGCTTTGGAGGATAATCAAAAACCCGGATTCACTGGTTGGTCAAATCTATCATGCCAAGTATTTTCATTCATGCTCTATTTGGAAAGCAATTACGAGTGACCCTCCTTCCTTTACATGGCGTACGTAACCTTTTAGCTGCTAGGCCAGTCTTGGATGGAGGGGCTCGTTAGCTGGTAGGTAATGATACTTCTATTGCAACTTAGGAAGATAACTAGCTATCCCGCCCTGGTCATTTCAAACCAGAAACTCCATTGAGGTACCCTACTCTTATTCGCTTTGTCTCCCAATTTTTACTTCCACATAGACAATTGAATGATCCTTTTTTGGAAAGATACTTTAGTCCGACTTATGTTTTGGCAATCCGGTCACTTCCTCTAAGTCGTCATTCTGGTCTGGATCGCCTAATCTAACACTATACTGCCAAGGATGAGTATAAGGTGAGTTTAGGTTACATCATGGCGAGAGACTTGATCGTCCTTCCTTAACAGAATGCTCTGATATCTCAAAATCATGAGACTTTTTATAAGCAGCCTGGTCAACTACGGTTGCTCCTGCAGCTAAAATGTGTGTATGGAAAGCTTGGAAAGGTTTTCTCCCAATTTGTACCAGGTTGTGGGCCCGGATGGTTGATGTCAGTCCAGCTTGCCCTTTATGTAATGCAGCGGCAAAAATAGAACTACACCTATTTCGAGATTACAGATGCACCAGCCCTCTTATCCAATCTATCACTTCAGGGGTTGGTAATACGACAAATTCCTTCCAAGAATGGCTTCTTGCTTGTCAAACGAGTCTTCCGGCGACGTAACTCTCAAGGCTTTTTGCGATGTTATGGTTTCTTTGGAAGGTTCGAAATGACAAAGATTGGAATCAGGTTGAGTTTGTTGGTGACACGGTGGGCATCCAAGCTGTAACTTGGCATGAGCATTATCCTTTTGTAAACAAGAAGCCCTCCAAACCATTACGACATCCCCAACGATGGAAGCCTCCTCTTATCGAACGCTATTGTGTTAGTATGGATGGAGCTTTTGACCATTTGTCTGCTTGAGTTGGAGTGGGTATTGTGGTCCATGACTGGTTTGGCCGTTTCGTTATGGCAATGGGCCAGCGGTAGAAGGCCAATACTCACCTTTGTCTGTAGTGGTTTAGGCCGCTTATGAAGCCTGCGAGTTTAGAAGACACTATAATCTTCACCCAGTCCGGTTTAGCTCAGACTCCCTTATTGTGGTCAAAGCAACACAGTATGTCAGCTCTATTGCAATGGAGTTTTAGGCTTCGATAGAGGAGGTCCAGGAGCTGTTAGCATAGCACACAAACTCAGTGTTTGTCCACCATATCCGTGATTGTAATAGAGTAGCTCATGTCTTAGCTAGGTAGGCATTGCTCAATGCAGTGAACCTCACTGTCTTCTTTGATGTACCTAACTTCCTTGAGGGAGTTTTACTCAATGATGTAACTTTAATTTTTCTTAATGAAATTTAGTATTTTCCTTAAAAAAAATGTATTAGAGTTCTATTAGTGGGTTGCATCCCAATATATCTCCGACCATTTAAGAATTGATTCGAGTTGGTTGAGTGATGTTTTGATTTTGGAAAAATTACTCATATAGTCACCCAACTATGTTAAGATAGACACTTTAGTACCGGATGTTTGACATATATCAAAATGGTCACCCAACTTTGGTTCACGTATATCAAAATGGTCACTCCGTCATCTTGGACGTTAAAAAAGAAGAATATTCTGTTTATTTTTAGGGGTATTTTTATCTCTTTATCCCTCTTTAGCAAAAAAATAAAATTAGAAAACTTTGTTTAGTATTTATATCACTTAGACGCAACTTGAGTTAGCCACTCATGGTCTCTGAGTTACCCAGTCACGGCATCTGAGTTACCCAGTCACGACGTCTGAGTTATTCAGTTGCGGTTGCAAAATTTATTGAAGATATTCTGATCTCCGGCCAATGGTTGAAGGTCCCGTTGGGGTAGTGTGGATCGATTCAGACCCGGTTCAAAAAAATCTCCATCGTGAACCTCGGCGTCGAGCGATGTTCGAGATCAAGAGGCACTAGTGTGATGTCCGAGATTGAGCGCCGTCTGAGATCGAGCTACACTGACGGGTTGGCCTGTGCGGCGTCTGAGATCGAGCGGTTGATGTCCAAATCTGGTCGCATTGATGCCGCTGCCCAAACGGTGGCCTCTACACCCCACAGTAGCCGAACCTCGGTAGCCGCACCTCCATGACCAATGTGGAGCACCGATTGGTGTGTGTGAGGGAACGAGGCTGAGATCGACCTCAACTAGATCGATAGATCTGAGGCGATGCGCAACAGGCGAGGCGAGTCGAGATTTGAGCCCCACGTAGGCGCATGCAAGGCGAGGCGAGGCGAGGCGGGAGATGGCGGTCGGACGAGATCTTTTTTTTTTTCCAAGTTTGACCGGGAGGGAGGGAGGGAAAGAGAGAGAGATGGCACATCTGTAATTTTTATAAATAATAATAATATTTTTATAAATATTAAGAAGTTACAAATTGAAAAAATAGACGGAATGACTCTTTTGATATCTGCGAACCAAAATTAGAGGATCATTTTGATACATGTCAAACATCCAATATTATAATGTCTATCTTAATAAAGATGGGTGACTATATCAAGGCTAGTCTCCCTTGAATGAAGAAGTAGTGGGGCCCCCTTCCCGCGTATGCGCCTTTATTTAGATTCTTTCTATTTTTGAATTCTTTATGCAATGGTCTAAAAAATCTCTCTGGCAAAACAAAACGCAATTGGTCGAAGGGGCTTTCTTTCAATCCAAATAAAATAATAGAACAAAGAAACCACTCAAAAATGAAAGTTTGAAAGAAAAAAAAAGTTTCAGTAAGAACTAGCACTAGACTTCTTCCCCCCTTTCTACTTTTCCTCTCTCCTTTTGTTTGTGCTTCTACCCGGGCTTTTCATTCTGTTTTATAGAGACCCGAGGAAATTTTCGAATCATTTTTGTAGGAAGGTGAGGCGGCATACAGAAACAAAAAGCCAGGATGACGGCTTTCCAAAAACGAGTAATGGACGGGGAGGGGGAGGCCCTCGAAACCAAACGAGACCTAAAGGAACATGGGAATTAGCACCATTTTTATGATTTGTCTCTAAAAGCCAACGGGCAGCCCTCTCTCTCTATCTCGGTCTCGGTTTAGTAACAATTTTCTCTTTGATTTTAGAAGGCTCTCCCTTCTATTTAAAACGTACTCACTGTCGTTGGGTTTTCCCCCATCTCTAATCGATCACTGTAGCAACAAAAATTTATCGGCGGCCTGACAATTTCTTATAAGGTAATCTTTTTCTGTAACCCTTACCCCCTTCATATTCTTCACATCTCGGAGAATATTCATGGAACACGATTACATTGATTCGTATTTCTTAGATGTGTAATGACTAAATGAGAGGAAAGATTTAAACTTTTCTTCCTTTCTTCAGCTTATATCAATTAGGTTGTGCTATTAATTTGTTATATACTCGAGTACGTACTCAAGTTGATCTTTATCCCGCTTGTTACAACTGTGGTTGCAATTTGATTGTGTCAAACTGTCAGGAGAAATGAATTCAAAGTTGAAGAAGCGTCGTAAATTGATAGTTAAAGATAGAATCAGTGGATTACCGGATGAGGTTCTTTGTCACATACTTGGTTTTCTTAAGACAGAACATGTTGTCTACACCAGTCTTGTGTCTAAAAGATGGAAGAACCTATGGGAGTCTGTTCCTAACTTGGAGTTCAAAGATTTTGAACCTTATGGATTTTCGACCTTCGTAAATCACTTTCTTCTCTTACGTAACTCATCAAACATTCGAAAGTTGAGTCTTAGGGCCCGTCATTGCCACACTGTTGTGGATCCGTGTCATTTCAATAGTTGGATCCGCACTGCCGTTAAGCGTAATGTTGTTGAACTGGAACTTGTTTTTGATCGTACGATATTATCTCCGGTGGAACCACCCCAGATTCTTGAGTTGCCTCAAAGTCTCTGGAAGTGCAGAACACTTGCGTCTTTGAAGATCACGTCAAACTTGATCCCCAATAATTCTACACCAGGATGTTTCCCCGGTCTCAAGTTCCTCAATGTTATACTTGTTGATGAAGGTCATGAAGTTGATGACTCAGTGTCTAAGCTCATCACCAACTGCATGGTACTTGAATATTTGACTATTGAAAGGTACAGTGCATATTACATGTTTATGGAGAATCCTATCAAGTTAGAAGTTATTTTTAACCTTGCATTGAAGACACTAAGAATGTTTGGTTTGGCTGATGGCAACCACTGTTTGATCAACTGTCCAAAGCTCGAAAATCTCTATCTAGACCAGAATGGGTGGTCAGGCTATAACTTGGGCAAAATAGAATCACTGGTCAGAGCTAGTATTTCTGTATTTGAACGTTGTTCAAATGAAGATTCTGACTTTTCTGGTGCTACTGAACTTCTAGCAGGAGTGTCTAATGTTACATACCTATGTCTGTCAGCTCATTGCTTTCAAGTAAGTATGGCATAAGTCATGTAACTTCTTCCGTTATAGTGCTCTAACCTTGATTTTTTTTATGCTTTTTCCATAATTGGCCTATATATACTATATATACTGTTTATTTTTCTGCTTGACATTTGGTTTGTTTGATAGTTTATTTATCTTTCACAAAGGTTTGTTCTCTGCCTGCTTTTCAAAATTTAAGGCAATTAAAGCTGGTGATGTATGATTGCTTCTGCTGGGACATGCTTACAGAGTTACTCAAGAAATCTCCAATCCTGGAGTCTCTCGTCTTAGAACGTAAAGTAAGGATGTAAGTCTGCTTGAGCTTCTTGAAACCAAAACTGAGTTGGTGGTTCTAATTTTTAAGGAAATAATTTTCAGGTAAGTTGGTGTGTGGAAAAAGACTCCGAAGAAGAAAGCTTAGAGGATGAAGACAGGTCAGAAAACAAAGAGGACTCAGAGCAAGATATAGCCTCAGAACACGAAGATGATTTGGTGAATGAAGAGGAGTCAGAGAACAAAGATGACTCACAGGGGGAAGAAGGCTCAGAAGATGAAGAGGGGTCAGAGTATGAAGAAGGATCAGTGAATGAGCAAGGTTCTGAGAAGAATGAAGAAGGCTCAGAGCATTATTGGAATCCACCTGATTATGTGCCTATATGTTGTATGTCACACCTCAAGACTGTCTTCTTTAAGGGATTCACGGGAGAACGAGGTGAAATGGAAGTGGCAAAGTATTTGTTGAGCTGGGGGGAAGTTTTGGACAAGATGTATATTTCAATTGATCAGCGTCTTGCAGATGGAGATGAGAAGAATATTTACAAAGAGCTTTTGATGGCTCCAAGGGGTTCAAGAACTAGTTTAGTTGAATTCATCTAGAATGCATTTGATTGTTTTGGAGGGATTTATTCTAAGATCGATACTATGCTAGCTTTCAAAATTGTACCAGTATGTGTTCGACTCTTTCAGACACGATGAGTCTACCGTTCTTTCACAGTTGCATATTTTTCTCAACCGTGATCTTAAAAGCTTCTTGTATCGATCTACTGAAATCCTTCAGTTTCCATTGCTTGAACTCAAAAATTGAACGATTGCCTCTTTCAGACCCAAATCGAAAGAAGAAAACAGGGAAATGTTTCTGGACTCATAAATTAACACGACAGGCCCAAATCCAAAGATCCAAAACGATCGCCAAACACACTAGTTTTGAAGTCTCTTTTTTAAGTTTTATTCTCTTCCCCTAGACTCACTCTTTTAAGTTTTGTCTTCCTCTCTTCATTTCCGTTCTCAGCAGCCGAGAGCCATTCGGAACCTAGTCACTATACCATTCACCGACACTAATATTGTTGTTGCAAGCACAGCTATTTAGCCCAACAGGCCATCAAGCCCAGCTCCACAGTAAGGACCATGGTCCCAAAGTTTATCCCTGCGTTTCTGCATTTCTGTTTGTATCGAGTTGCCTTGCACACTTTTGTAGCTGTTAGGATTGTTATTTTCCCTCCACTGTCTACTTGTGGCATGGTAGCAGTAGTTGAGTAGTTGGGACCTCTCCAGGTGTCTCTCAACACTCCTTTGTTTCCTATATTGCTGGTGTAACCCTCATTTGGCAAGGCATGAATGAAATTACAAACTTATCTTCCTCTATTCTTCTTAGCTAGCTTTCTAGTACTAGTGTACAACCATTTTTGGTATCGGGAGCCAGAAATGGTAGGCGGTGTTACCCGCAATAGATCTCAGGCCGATCACCGGCAATCTAGTGATCATCAGGCTGATGATGACCCATTTCCTCCGCTATCCTCAGGCCAAGTCCCGGGTACACCACCACCAGTGTCTTCAAAGCCCTTGACTCAGCCTGTTATCACTTTGACTCCTCCCAACACTAGCAACATCTCAGCCCTGGCTTCTCAGCAGCGCCAGTTGAGAACTTTTGTCGAGGCGTTACAAGAGGGACAAGCGGCTCTCCAAGCAGGCCAATCATCCTTCCATCAAACCCTGGACAGGCTCGTAGCTGACGTGCAGTGGTTACGTCTACCGGCGATGATGTCGCAACCAACGCTGGATATAGCAGGAACATCAAACCCGGGTTGTTCTCAGCCAACATTCAGCACTACCATGACAACATGAGGACTCCGGTTGTGTCACAAGTCGCTGACCTCACTCGCTCTCGCACCTCGATGCCTCCGGTCCGACACCACCAACTGTTGGAACTAGTCCCACATGGAAGATGTATAAGGCATCCTACCTTTAATAAGGGATACCCCATGTAAGGTATTGAATGGAAGTGGGCTTGGGTGAGGGAATTTCTATGGGCTTCATAGAAAATTCTCTTGGGCTCCTAGTGGGCTATAAGGCTCCTAGTGGGCTATGAAGATTATTTAATAATCAAAGACTGGGTCTTGGGAAGATTATATAAGGCTCCTAGTGGGCTCTGGGGTCTTGAATTTGATAGTTGTATCCTGGGAGACAGACGTCAAGACGATTCCACAAGCAGAAGTGCAGGGACGAATTTCTGTTTTAGGACATTGCGTTAAGCAAGCCTCTCTCAAGAAACAAGTTAGTGAATTCAAATTGTTTTCTCTGTTTTGAATTCAATTCGAATTTTGTTCTTTGCTATTTAGTTTCATTTAATTACGTTATAGTAATAATTACTGTGATTCATAGCTTGATCCATACTTATAATACATATTATCTAACACCAACTACATTCAGACTTTTCCTTTTCACAATATGCATCCCAATCTTCTCCAAACGGCTCACCCGCTCCTGAGACAAGCCACAACCCTCCCTTTCATTTCCCCCAACTCACACCCATTCATTTTCAAGCCACACCCCTTCCCCACCATCAAACACCATTTCCTTTCCCCCCACATTACCACCACCAACCACCACAACCAACCTTACAGTTGCAATCAAAGTGGCCACCAATAAATGCCGGCCAGAACAGGACCACATATCCTACGCCACTGAGCGGACTATACCGGAAGTTAACAAGGGCAGAGCTCGAGGTCAGTGCTATTCGTGTGAAGAACAACACTCTCTGACTCACAAGTGCCTTAACCCAATCATCATCATCATTGTTGCCTGCAAATCCTACGATAGAGTGAATAGACAACGTTAACTACCTCTAGCTACCACGTACTAGGCTAAGTCTGAGCATCTCTAGGGAAATGAGCTGTACGGACGTTATTCCTAGAACACAAATATAATATATTACCGTACGCGTTCATATGGAATTATGGTCATATATATATATGTACATCTGGATTCCATTTTAATAGATGTTTTATCTTTTTAGTATATACCAATAAGGCAATAACCATCATGTATGTTCCTCAGTACCTGTAGACAAGCAATAACTACTATTATTAAATACATATATGACAGTTGGTTTAACACCTGGGGGTGGTGGCGCAGTTGGCTAGCGCGTAGGTCTCATAGCTTAATGAAGTGAGTGATCCTGAGGTCGAGAGTTCGAGCCTCTCTCACCCCAACCAGTTTTTTTATAGATTTTCTGTGTCACCTACGTTCCAATCTTAACTTTTTAGGGTCTTCTTTTGCACGACCAAAAGTAAATCTTCGGAGTTTTTGTACTTCAGTATTTGATTACCCCAGTACTTTGCATGCATCGTTTCACATATGGGCCTGTGTTCCAAATTCCTAACCTTTCTTTCCCCATCCATCAAAATTCTCAAAACATGGAAATATGGGCTTAACTTTATTAGCCACCTATTCTTTCAGTCGATACATGAATTTGTATCCTTTTCTCTGGATCAGTACAATTAACATTACAACATAGATTAAATATAGAGATATATGAATTAAGTATTGCCTGCTCATAAAAAGGCAGCTGCTGGCTTACATAATAAGTTCGACTATTTCATACACTTTTTTGTATCGTAATCTAGTTAAACGATGTGCTCATCACACACTCGTATTCCCCTACTGTTGAAGCTTCAGCTTTACAATCAGTTTCTAATTCGTCAAACCACTTTAATAATTCAGCATTGTCGACAGTAGTAGCTTCACATTCAGCTTCATACCAATTTAGAATGTCAGTAGAGTCAAACAGTAGTGTTCCTTGAATGGTGTCAAATTGTTGCAAGGCAACTGGTTCAGCTGCTTCATATTGTTGTAAGGCACTTGTCTGCAAGACTTTTAGTTCTTGTTTCTTTGCCGACGCCAAAGATGGTGCTGCCTTATTGTTATGAGGAATATCACCGCATAGTTCAAGGCATTGCCGCTTTTGTTGAGGCCCTGAATCTTGAACCGGTTCTTCACCATTATTGTCTTGAACATCATCGTCGTTTTCATCCATCTCTTCTTCTTCTTCCTTTTGATTTTGTCCCTTCGTTCCATCCGGTAATTCATCGACAACATCCTTCGAATTCTTCCTAAGTACGCAAAGAACTATTTGATTATTCTTGTTTACTTGTTTCTTGTGCGAAGCATCGAGTTCAAACTCGTACATGATCCAGCTTTCATGACGCTTAGAGCGCTTGTGCTTGTGTTCATACTTGTATGTTTTCTTGATGCCAAGAAGAGTAGTTGTTGGCTTCTGATCTTGATCGAGAAGATAGATATCCTCACCTCTGTTCTGGCCTTTCCAAGTAGCACCAGTATTGGTTGTACGTTTTGTCCGCAAGCCTCTATTACTCTTCTTCTTCTTTTGTGTGAAGAAGTAGAGAGCCTTGTTCTTCCTCAAGTCGTTTGCCTTTGTTTCTTGGAATCTTTCCCATATATTACACGGTTCTTCATCACCGTAAAGATCCAAGTCGCAGATATTGGTATCGTTCCCGGGCACCTCCATTCCGTTCACCTTAGGCTTAAGGTAATACATGAGTAGCTCATCGTCCATGGGGCAAAACCTTATGCCAGGAAGAAGATGCGTACGACGTCCCAGCTGCTCCATGAGTACGACCTCGCTTCTTTCGTTTGCCGGATTGTCTAGGGTTTGAAGAGGTACGTACGTACGTTACAATAAGAGAATACTAGGGTTAAAAGGTGGCGGTGAATGCTGTGGTGAAATTTAGAAGTTGAAGAGCCTAGCTTGTATGAATGGTACGTTGGATGTGGGAGGAGGTTTGATTGATAGAAACTAATAACTAGTGATCGATCAACAAGAATCGAGCTAGTAGTATAGATCGACAAAAACATAAACATAACCGTAAAACACACAAAATTTATTTATAGAATTGTAGAGGAGTAAACCAATCAGATTCCACCTGGGAAATGGATTATAAATTCATTGTTATCGATCTCTTGTTCATGTTGGATTTTAATTTACCAACGAGATCTTAAATCCGTGTAAAAACTAAAATATGATCTTGTGTCATTTTGGCGCAGTAAATAGTTTCGCATATGATTTACGCTTTCGTCTTACCCACATTACGTGTCGCTCAAATGAGAAAGGACTAGGCGAACTATGCCTACGAAGCGTTAAGCTTTAAGGCTCAAGAGTCAAGACCTCAAGTCGCTCTCAAGTCTCAACTGCTGTAGAAAAATGGACTCGCCCGACTCGGCGTTGTCGTTATCAGACGATTATGCCGTGGTTTTTCAGCAACAGATCATAGCTTTCAGGTACGACTACGTACTATTGTCTTCTTCCTAGATCATCTTTATTTTCTATCTGATTATATCAATTGAATTTATGGGTTTCATTGCAAAATTAAGAAACAGTTGCTATGCTATAAATCACGAGTCTAAGTGTTCTGCTTCAGTTTTGTGGAATAAACAAAAGGTTTTTCTTGTATGATGTTCATGTGATGATTAATAATTTCTATTTGATCGGTTTTCTGGAGGCATACACTTGATGTTGGCTATTTCTTTAAGCCATGACAAAACACAGTAATGGAAGCTTATCAATGATTAAGTGACTTTATCTCTTTGGACAAATAGGTATAACATTCATTGCATATCATGTTTTCCATCTAGGATATAACACTAAGCATGTATCCCTGACATTCTGGAACATTTTCCCTTGTGTGATCTTTCATGAGTTTAAACACTTCTAAATCCAGATCACTTGTGTTCAATCTATATGACTCTTAATCATAAGAATCTGCTTTGGTTTAGTGAAGTTCCCCAGGAGAGTTGACAAATTGTTCACATGGGTTTTTTTGAAATAATTGATCTACGCATTTTATGCTTGATTATTAATGTCTTTCTCTCTACATTTTACTTTGTTATGAGCTTGGTAAATATGTTTCTAACTTGTTTTATGTTTTTAGGTAGAAAATAAAGGAGAAATAATAAAGGAGGCGATTGGGAGCAAAATGTGTGCTAAGGAAGACGTTCCTAAATTCCGAAGAATAAATGGTCACGTGGAATTACATGGAGTTAATTGCATGAAGTGGTGATGCATGATAATTGCATGGTTTTGACATGAAGTGGTGATGCATGATAATTGCATGGTTTTGAAGTGGACCTTAATTACATGGTGCATGGCATATATGGAGGAAGCTTAATTGTTATATGGCTGAAACGGACGGAGCAAACGGATGTATAATTGCTGAAACGGATGTATAATTGCATGAAACGGATGTATAATTGCATGAAACGGAAGTATAATTGTTGAAACGGCATGGAAGTGAGCTGAGAAGCATGGCTGTACGGTTTTGAAATTGAAATAACGGAGGCTTAATTGCTAGTTTTTGAACGGAGGCTTAATTGCTAGTTTTTGAACGGAGTTCTCAAATCACTACTATATAAAGAGAACTTTGGGGGAAGAAAAAGGGATCACACAATATAGAAGTCAAACCTCTGCCTCAAACACCTTTCCTCTCATACTTAGCAAATTCCTCCTCCAAGGCCGAGCGTCCATCTTCTCCACGGATCAAGTGTAATCGGCGCTCTTCGTCTTGCATTTGAGAATCACCACTTGGCGTTTGCAGTGCTCTTCACGGAACAAAAAGTGTAACCATGAGCTTCTCTACTTCATCTCTTCCTTGTAATAGATTTTGTTTAAGTATGATTGTAATAAAGTTTGACAAAAGGTTTTATGTTTCATATTTACTTTAGTATCTTCCATGTGTTCTTAGTTTTTAACTTTTAATTCGTATGCATGCTTATGTGCTTAAAGCTTCTTAATATGCTAGGTGATACGCTCTTCGTTCCTCTCTTGCATGTTTTGTATGATCTTTAGATGATTAAGTTGTTGCGCTCTTCGTTTACAATTTAAAAGCATGTCTATGTATTTTAGGTTGAAGATTAAGAATTTCGTTGACACTAAATATATATGAGCATGAATTGGCTAGGTGGATATAATGTGTCGATCACTTGTAAGTATATTAGTTAGTGTTTTATTTTCGGTTTAGCAAGCATGTTTAGGGTTCTTTGTTCTTGTTTGTTTTCTACTTGTCTATGAGTGAAGCATGATAGAATCTAGGATTTATTAATATGTTTGCTTACCAATTTCTGTTATTATTTTATTATTTAATTAAACCAAACTTTCAAACCCCCCATACCTTTTATTTTATGTTTACAAACGTTGTCATGCAATAGTACCCTCAATCCCCGGTTAAGAACGATCCCTACTTATCAATGCTACATCTACAAAGAAGGGTTTTTAAATTGCATACGTGTGAGATATGTATTAAGTGTCTACTTTGTGTTAATATTTGATGCATGTTTTACGCGAATCAATAATCGGTTTGTCTTTTTCCTTCTGACAAGTCGCTTTCGGTTCTGATTTCTCTGGTTCCTCCCTTTGCTGTCATGAAGCGTGCTTCCTCCTTGAGAACTGATATTGCCATTCTGGTATAAGCACATAGGACCTTTTGTCTTGCTTAGACTACCTTAGCTCTTTAAGGTAAGATCTGAAAAGCTGTCTTGCTATGCATACTGTTTTAGCTTGTTGTGTCCTCTTTGCTGCTACTCTTGTCGGTCTGCAGTGTTCCATTGCTTAGGCTTGCTTTAGGACAGTTGTAGGTCTGCATTAAGACATGCGCATGCTATGTTTCACATGCTCTCTTAGCTGTTGTTGACCACCGAATAACCTTGCCTATATAAGGAGTCCCAAGCTGCCTTGGATCCTTGGTTGGTTGAGTGAAAACACTTGGGGTTTTGGTCATTCTGTTTTGATATTCTTTGAGAGCACTCTAGAGTGTAGTTTCTCTTGTCTCTTCTCTTCTCCTTCCATGTCTTCTGGTTGCCCTGTTTAGTGCATAATAGACATGGATTTCTAAAGCATAAAAACTGTTTTCAAAACTCATATGCATTGTTGCATTGTGCATTCCATTGAGATAAAGTGTGGAGATGCCCAACCCAAGAAGTTGATCAAGAAGATTTAACTTACGTGTAGTTAAGATCTGAGTTGATACTTCTGTAAATTTCCAAAGTGTAAACACATAGATTAAGGTAGTGTAGCTCTGTTTGTACTGGTGGGTAGACTAGTCAGGATAGCATACGGGTTATGTATCCCAGAGTGCCAGAAACTTGTAATTGTGTGTGTTACAAAGTAGTGGAAAGGTTTGTCCCTCAAGAGTTAGGGGCACGCAGTTTTTGATCCTGCTTGTATGATTTCTGCGTTATCAAAAACATCTTGTGTCACTTTACTTACTGTTTTACATTTCAGTAATCGTATCTGTGCTTCGGGATAGATCTCTCTCTTGCTATCCCGATAACAGTTTGAACGAAAAAGTGGTAAAGGCCTATTCACCCCCCCTCTAGGACCTTCAAGTGGTATCAGAGCGGCCACTAGCTTTTGCTAGTGAGATCCTCTGAGGGGTCAGCTATGGATCGGGAAAAAGGTTCTTCCATAAATGTTCCACCTTTTTTCGATGGACATGATTTTTCTCAATGGAAAATCATGATGAGTGCCTTCCTCTCCTACCAAGATGATGGTATGCTGTGGCAAAGTGTAGAGGAAGGCTGGACACATCCCACAAAACCAGAAGGCGCTGAATCAACCGTAAGGATTTCAAAGCCTAGATCCGAATGGGTAAAAGATGACAAGGATTCGGCTAGAGCAAACATCAAGGCCCTTAGCTGTCTATTCAACGCTGTCTCCAAAGCAGAGTGCCAAAGGATCATTCATTGCTCCACTGCTAAGGAAGCATGGGAAGTGCTCATCAACACTCATGAAGGTAACTCTCGTGTTAAACAACAAAAACTTCAACGACTTATTTTTGAGTTTGAAGGTCTAAGCATGAGTGACAAAGAGTCTATCGATGATTTCTATGGTCGTGTACTTAATATCACGAATCAATGTCGTAGCTTAGGTGAGGCTATTGAATCAAAGAAAATTGTTAGAAAGTTCTTAACTGCTTTACCACCTTTCTTTGACTCTAAAATGAATGTCATTGAGGAAGCTCATGACCTTGATACTTACCCTCTAGAAGAACTTGTTGGAAATCTGAAAACTTATGAAACTCTTAAGAAAATGCCCATACATGAGAAGTCCATTGCTTTAAGTTCCGTTAAAATTGAAGTTCAAAAGTTGCATGAAAATGAAGATGATGATAATGAAGAATTTGCTTTCCTAACCAAACAATTTGAGAAATTTTTAAGGAAAAGGAAAATGTTCAACTCTAATCGGAATTTTTCAAAAGGATCCAGTTCTAAGCCGTTTAGAAATAAGGTCTCACAGAAAAGTCGGGATATCAGACCATCTCCTATCCCTAAAACGGACATGAAATGTTTTGAATGCAATGGAATAGGACATAAGGCTGTGGACTGTGCCAACAGAAGAAATAAGTCCCACAAAGTTTTAAAAGCAACTTGGAGTGACAGTGAGTCAAATGAAAATTCGGAAACTGATTTAGAAGAAGATGAAAAAGTTGCTTTTGTCTATCATGTCATATTGGATGAGTCTCTCGAGGACAAGGATTCCGATGATGAAGGGCATGATATGTATGTGTGGTTGTGTAAAGCCTCAAAGTCTATGCTTGCTAAGAATGAAGCTCTATCTAATGAGCTTTCATTAAGTAAGGAGACACATTCCAGGATACAAGAAGAGTTTCTATCCCAGGAGGAAAAATGGATGTCTACCAAAACCCAACTTGAAGAGCAGGTGACTTTTCTCAAAGAAGAGCTGGACCGCCAGTCCTCTACTATAAGCTTGCTGACAACTGAGAAGCTGAAGCTCGAAGAAGCTCTGCTAGACGCCCGAAACCAGTTCGCCAAGTTCTCCATTGGCTTGGATAAACTATCCCAAATCTGTGGGATGGGAAGGCTGGGTGGCAGCAAGAAGGGGTTAGGGTTTGAGGAAGGTGACAGACCCAAGGGCTTGGAGAAGACCACGTTCGTGAAATGAACCAGCTCGGTGTTGGGAAAGCCTCCACCTCAACAGAATATTGATGCCCCTGAAGTTTGCAAAGCACCCATGCTCAAAAGAAACCCGCAAATCAAGTGCTTTCACTGTGGGAACAGTGGACATATCCGGCGAAACTGTTACAAGCTGAGGAGGAATCGTGCACCAACAAAGATCTCACAAAACAACAATCTGCTCGCTCACTTTCAGAAGTCCCTCAATGAACTGACAAGGATTGCACACTCACTTGCCATCCCGAAGCAGAAGAATAAGCCTGCCTCTACAAACTGGGTTAGAAAATCTGTTCGTGGAACCAGGGATACCAGAAGTGTCAAGCCTCCTAAAGTACCTGGTGGCAAGAAGAAACAGGAAGAAGTCATTTGTTTCCTTTCAAGAGTAAAGACCTCACCCATTGCTGCAAGAGAAGTTGTAGCTGTTTGCAATGTTGCCTTGACTGCTCTCTCCACCAGGAAATCCGATTCTTGGTACATGGACAACGGCTGCTCGAAGCACATGACCGGAGAACGAAAATGGTTTACCTCCATGGATGACACTCATCCAGTTGGTGATGTTAAGTTTGGTGATGGTGCCAAGGCAGAGATTATTAGATGCGGGACAGTTGACACTCCTGGTCTCCCAGCCTTGAAGAATGTTCTGTTGGTAGCAGGTTTGGAAGTCTGCTTACTCAGTGTAAGTCAGATCGTCGACGAATATGAGACTGTGACATTTGACACAACTCATTGCACTGTCCTTGATGGGAAAGGAAGGTGTGTGATGAAGGGTGAGAGGTCTAGAGATCATTGCTACTGTGTCCGTGCGAACAAGAAGTTGGAACCTGAAATGTGCTTCCGATCCTTGACACAAGAAAGCTTGCTAGATCTATGGCATATAAGGATGTGCCATCTCAACCATCAAGATGTGGTGAAGTTGTCCTCAAAGGATGGAGCTCGTGGTTTGCCCAAACTGTCCGGGAGAGCAGCAGGTATGTGCGGAGACTGCAAAATGAGTAAGCTATCCCGAACCTCCCATCCTGTCTTAAATGCTAGGCCAACATCTAATGCTCTTGAATTACTTCACTTAGACCTTGTAGGACCTGTTGAAACTGAAAGTCTTGCAAGGAAGAAATATGTGCTTGTTGTGGTAGATGATTTTTCTAGGTTCACTTGGGTAGTGTTCTTAAGTGATAAAACTCAAGGTCAAACTTTTGGAAAGTTTTTAGAATTAGCTAAACGCATTTCAAATGAAAAACTTTCAGAAAATAAGCGCATAATAAGAATAAGGTCGGACCATGGAACTGAGTTTGAGAATTCTTTGTTTGCTGAATATTGTGAGGAAAATGGTGTGCACTATGAGTTTTTAGCTCCCATCACACCTCAACAGAATGGGATTGTTGAGAGGAAGAATAGGGTATTGGTTGAGATGGGAAGGGTTATGTTAAGTTCTGCAGATTTGCCTCACATGTTTTGGGCCGAAGCAATCTTTAATGCATGTTACACCCACAATCGTGTAATCTTTAGACCTGGCACTAGTAAGACTCCCTACGAACTTTGGAAAGGCAAGAAACCAAATATCTCACATCTAAAAGCTTTTGGAAGCCCGTGTTTTATTTATAGAGACCGTGAGTATTTGACAAAGTTTGATGATAAATGTGATAGGGGTGTTTTTCTAGGCTATGCATTAAATAGCCGTGCTTACCGGGTCTACAACAAGAGAACATGTGAATGTAGCTATCAATGATTCTCTTGTATGCTCTCACAACCATTCTTCAAGAGACGTGCAGGTTGAGGATGTAAGCACTGAGACATCTCCCGAAGCTGCTGAGACACCTATTGATGAGCAGAACCCTATACCTGATGATGTATCCCAGGATACAGAATCTGATGCTGAAGGAGCCGGGATAGATCAGACCCTGACTATCCAGAAGTCACACCGTGTTGGGAAACGTCAAGTGCAAAAAGACCATTCTCCCTCGGATGTGATTGGCATGGTGGACGAGCCAAGACAGACTCGAAGTAAGTCCAAACTATATGTGAGCAATCTGGTAAATCTCAAGAGCTTTCTTACTATGCATAGGTTAGCTATAAATAGAATTGCTTGTTATGGCTTTGTGTCTAGTGTGGAGCCTAAGACTATTAGAGACGCCTTGAAAGATCCAGAGTGAATTGTTACCATGCAGGATGAGCTAAATCAGTTTGAGAAAAGTAGTGTTTGGCATTTAGTTCCAAGACCTAAGGATAAAAATGTCATAGGAACAAAATGGGTGTTCAAGAACAAAACTGATGAAAAGGGAATAATCACTAGAAACAAGGCTAGGTTAGAGGTGCAAGGATATTCCCAAATTGAAGGCTTAGATTTTGATGAGACTTTTGCTCCCGTAGCAAGACTTGAGTCTGTTAGGTTGCTCCTAGCTATTGCCTGTTTTTTGAAATTTGACCTTTTTCAAATGGATGTGAAAAGTGCCTTTTTAAATGGAATTTTGAAAGAAGAGGTGTATGTAGAACAGCCCCGGGATTTCAGAACTCTACCCATCCCGATTATGTTTACAGGTTAGACAAAGCCCTTTATGGTTTGAAGCAAGCTCCTAGAGCTTGGTATGAAAAGTTGTCTACACACCTGATTGACCATGGGTACGTGAGGGGTTCCATTGATAAAAATATGTTTGTCAAGAATGTTTCACATCATACGATAATTGCTCAAATCTATGTGGATGATGTGGTGTTTGGTTCTACCTCTAAAAACCTTGTTGAGGAGTTTGTCACTCTAATGAAACAAGAATTTGAAATGAGCTTGTGTGGTAAACTAAACTTCTTCCTTGGACTACAAGTTCAGCAAAGGAAAGATGGTTTGTTCATCTCGCAGGAAAAATATGCGAGGGAACTTGTGAAGAAGTTTGGGATGGAAGGAGCCTCTCCCATCCGTAACCCAATGGGGACTTCATGCAGAATCAGTGCAGATCTGGAGGGTACCAATGCTGATCAAACCCTCTACAGAAGCATGATTGGAAGCTTGCTCTACCTCACGGCCAGCAGACCTGACATCTCTTTCAGTGTGGGTGTTTGTGCTCGGTATCAAGCCAACCTCAAGGAATCCCATGTGAAGGCAGTTAAGCGTATCATCTGATACGTCTCAGGTACGTGTGCTTTTGGTATCTTGTACACAACAGATACTAACACTGAGATTGCAGGATATTCTGACTCGGATTGGGCTGGAGACGCCACGGATAGGAAGAGCACCTCGGGAGGTTGCTTCTTTGTTGGGAACAATCTGGTGTCATGGCATAGCAAGAAGCAGAATTGCGTATCCTTGTCCACTGCACAAGCTGAGTATATAGCCGCTGGAAGTTGCTGCACACAACTCCTTTGGATGAAACACATGCTGAGCGACTACGGATTTGAGCAAGGTATTCTATCCCTGTTCTGTGATAATACTTCGGCTATCAATATTTCTAAGAATCCTGTGTTGCATTCTAGGACCAAGCATATAGAAATCAGATATCATTTTATTAGAAACTTGGTTGAAGAGAATCAGCTTGAAATGACCTTCATTCCAACTGAGCAACAATTGGCCGACTTATTCACTAAGCCCTTGGACAACATGAGATTTGAAAGTCTTAGGAAGGCTATTGGTGTATGCACCATCACTTGAGATATCTCCCTCACTGATCTCAATTTACTTTTCAGCATTTTACTTTTCTGATAATAAGTGTTGGCATACTCTGGGATATGAGTCTGTGCATGCATCCCTGGAAATATTTCTGAACTTGAACTAGAATGTTGTGTTCTTATTTCATGTTTCTTGATAGACAATTGTTACATCTTTCTCCTGCGTATATGCATCTATGTCTTTAAGAATGCTAATGCATGTGGTCTGAATCATTCTTGGAACTAGATAGAATTCTTGAGCACAAAGGTTATTCTTGTGAGGTGTACACAATTTGAGCTATAAAATTGAGTGAGTTGAACTAGTTACTGAAGAACAATGTGAATTTTTGGTGCTTATTGTTAAATAAATTAAGTAAAGGAATGGGCTAGTTCTTTGCTGGGTGCACCTTAACCGGAACCATTGGGGATCCCTGAGATGTTATCTATCCTTCGATTGGTTTGGACTAGTTACCCACTGAGTGTCCTTGAAACACACATTATTCTTTCGAGCATTGCGCTCAGGACATAATGGTAACTACTCTGTTACATGAACCTATGAGGACGTTTTTTCTCAGATGAGCTCTTGGACAATTGTTACAAAAAAAATGGAGAAATTAAGTTAAACTTAAATGAGAATGGCCAAAGGCCATGTTGGGACAAAGTCCTTGTTATGCTGAATTTCCAGAGCTTTAAAAAAATTGTGACAAAGTCACTTGGTTACTCTTAAGGTCCTCATATCATTTGATGCTCAATCTTGTACTCCCTTAGGTGAACTTCTCACACACACACTCTTAAGGTTCCAAGATCCGATTTGTAAGAACATTGCATTAATGTTACTTTGTAGTCATATACCCATGTGAAAAATTTGAGCGTACAAGACATATGGAAATTAGTTGTCACATTCTTGTGATTCATGCTTAAATGTTTTTCTGTGGTCTGGGATTCTATAGACTGCTCCCATCCCAGTTGTTCTGCTGAACGGTTTGAAAAAAAAACCCTTGAATTTTTTTTTTTTCAAAATCTTGTGTTATGCATCACGTGAGGGGGAGTTATCTATCTGATGGTAGGTACATGAATACACCCTATTATTCAGGAAGTCTTGCATATCCCTGTGGATATTGCATGGTCCCCTGCCTTAATTGGTCATTGTGTGGTTAACTGAAGTATCCCATGTTGGGAGCATACGTGGTATCCTAGGGTTGGTTTTCTGTAGCACCTTCTGCTGTGAAGTGACTACACGGGACTGCAACAACTGCTGGGTTGTTTCAGTTATAGTGCTTGACTTGTCTTGGCTTATGGTTCCAACAAAACTGATTCGTTTTTGAATCAATTTGAATTTGTAATGATGGCACTTAGAAATAGGAGAAGTCCCTCCTCTTGCCTTCGTCGGTTTCGATTCCCCTGCCCTCGAGTCCACTCTCTTCCCTTAGGCGGTTCGTCTCTCGTTGTTCTCTTAAATCTCACACTCTCTCTCTCATGTCTCGAGTCAGAAATCGATGAACCTTTCTTCCTCCTAAGAAAAACTACTTCTTCCGTCCTCAAATGGAACTTCCCGATCCCCTCGTTCCCGAAGAAGTCATCTTGCTTCCTGCTCCTCCACCAAAGTCTCCCTCTCATCCCTCACTAAATCCAAACCCTACTGGTTCTCCTACCCCGGCCGAGAAGTCTGAATCTCCTGCTATTAGGTCGACATACCTACGCAAAAAGCAAGGCTCAAAGCCCACGGGAACCAAGAAGGTGGCTTCTAAGAAGAAGAAGCTGAGCCCTCTTGCCTCTGCTGTCTCACCCTTAATCTCTCCTCTAAGAGATGTGGATGATATTGAATCTGTTCCTACTCCTCAGCCTGAGGCATCCTCTGCTCTGCCTCCGTCTCTTGCCCGGTCTCCAATGCATGTCGACCCCACACCTATCTCTCCACCTGTTGCAGAGCCCTCTTCAGTCTCTCCTCAAGTTGCCTTGGGGAAACGCAAGAGAACAACTACTATGTGTTCCTCTGGTTCTGCCTCTACTCCCTCTGTTGAGGTCTCCCCCGTGTCTGCTGCACCCCGAGTCACGCGATCCAAAGCCAAAGTATCCATTGTGTCTCCTCCAGCTAAGAAAACTATCAAGTCCTCTGCCTCCCCTCAAGTACAGTCCACTCTCAGAACTACTACTTCCATCATCTCCAAACGATCTGGTGACACCGCCTCCTTCCCTCCTCGCTCTCATTTTGTCTCTGCAAACTCCTTTAGTTTGTATGGCTATATCACTATGCATCGACCCATCGTCTCAGAACGTACCTTTGATTTTGCTTCCCTGCACCCTGCTCTGTTCTCCCTAGTGTCCTCCTTGGGATGGGTTACTGCTTTAGCCTCCCTGCCTCGCTACAATCGTACTCTTGTCCAGGAGTTTTATGCAAACTTTCCTTCTGATATTTCCTCTGAGGTCCGTCTTCGCTCGAAGCAACAGATCTGTGTCATTGTTCGTGGAGTCTCTGTGAATTTCTCACCCTCCAGGATTCGACAATCTCTATCTCTCCCAAACACAACTGATGGTGTTCTCAAATCTTATTCTGAATACTCCACCTCTCTCTCCATTCAAGACCTAGCATTGCGTCTCTACTCATCTCCTCCTCAAGAACCAGTCCTCGGTACCTTTCTTTCCAGCAAGTTTATGACAGAATGGTTTAAAGCTTTAGGCTTTTTGGCTCGCTCTCTCTTCCATCCAGCCACCCAAACAAGCAAAATCCCCCATAAACAAGCTGTTCTCATGGCCTATCTCAGTCACGACCCCATCCGTCCTGTCATTTCAGCTGAATACTTCATGTTTCAGGCCATCCGCACTGCTGGTGTCTCCCACCGCAATGCTCTTGGTAAGGCTCTGGTGTTCCCCTGCCTTATCACCAAACTTTGTGGTGATGCTGGAATGCCTCTGACTCAAGGAGATGTTCCGGGTCCCGAGCTCATTCCGATTGATGCCATCACTATCACCCGATCTGTGCATCAATCCAACGAATACGTTGAGCCCATGGACCAGAAGTTCCTGAAAGTTGCTGTCAAATCAATGATCTCTGAGGCTGTTCAGGAAATCAAGGGTCATCTCAAGGAACAATTCACCGCGTTCAAGGCCGAGCTGTCTCTCCTCCTCTCGAGTCAAGTTGGATCTGCTCCTGCTCAGGAGCCCATGGTGTCCTCCCCTCCCTCGGACAAACATGACGGTGCCACCCCCTCGGACTCAGGAGCCACTATTCGCCTTGGCGCCCTAGGAGCTGATGATGAAGATGTGGTGTATGACGGGTCGGGCTATGCGGTGTGAAGACCTTCTAATGGTTTCTCTGTCTTTCTCCTCTCGGTTTATCACTTTTGGTTTCTTATGCTGAACAATTTCTATGGTTTGTTTTGTGGATGTGTTGCAAACAATGTTTATGATGCTTAAATTTTTGATTGAACCCTTTGTCTTTTATTGACAAAAAGGGGGAGAACCGGATGGTATGATGATGATTAAACTATTGTGATGTTATGCATATGATCATTTCTGATATTCTGATATGATTGTGCTATATTGGGGAGATTGAATGTATACCTGTCTGGTTGTGGTTCTAACTATGTTGCAGGTATTTGATTGGGGAGAATCGGTTATTATTTTGACAGGATATCATAGGGTTTATGTATCCTGACCCCTGCATTTGCTTAGGGGGAGTACTGTTTGTATTGGTCACCCTTTTGAGCAGGATACTATGCGATATAGATATCCTTGTTGCTACATTCGTTTGCATGTGTTGCAGGTACTGTTTGTAGAACTGTGTTTTGTCAAGAAATGTCAAAGGGGGAGATTGAAGGCATACACTTGATGTTGGCTATTTCTTTAAGCCATGACAAAACACAGTAATGGAAGCTTATCAATGATTAAGTGACTTTATCTCTTTGGACAAATAGGTATAACATTCATTGCATATCATGTTTTCCATCTAGGATAGAACACTAAGCATGTATCCCTGACATTCTGGAACATTTTCCCTTGTGTGATCTTTCATGAGTTTAAACACTTCTAAATCCAGATCACTTGTGTTCAATCTATATGACTCTTAATCATAAGAATCTGCTTTGGTTTAGTGAAGTTCCCCAAGAGAGTTGACAAATTGTTCATATGGGTTTTTCTGAAATAATCGGTTTGTCTTTTTCCTTCTGACAAGTTGCTTTCGGTTCTGATTTCTCTGGTTCCTCCCTTTGCTGTCATGAAGCGTGCTTCCTCCTTGAGAACTGATATTGCCATTCTGGTATAAGCACATAGGACCTTTTGTCTTGCTTAGACTACCTTAGCTCTTTAAGGTAAGATCTGAAAAGCTGTCTTGCTATGCATACTGTTTTAGCTTGCTGTGTCCTCTTTGCTGCTACTCTTGTCGGTCTGCAGTGTTCCATTGCTTAGGCTTGCTTTAGGACAGTTGTAGGTCTGCATTAAGACATGTGCATGCTATGTTTCACATGCTCTCTTAGCTGTTGTTGACCACCGAATAACCTTGCCTATATAAGGAGTCCCAAGCTGCCTTGGATCCTTGGTTGGTTGAGTGAAAACACTTGGGTTTTGGTCATTCTGTTTTGATATTCTTTGAGAGCACTCTAGAGTGTAGTTTCTCTTGTTTCTTCTCTTCTCCTTCCATGTCTTCTGGTTGCCCTGTTTAGTGCATAATAGACATGGATTTCTAAAGCATAAAAACTGTTTTCAAAACTCATATGCATTGTTGCATTGTGCATTCCATTAAGATAAAGTGTGGAGATGCCCAACCCAAGAAGTTGATCAAGAAGATTTAACTTACGTGTAGTTAAGATCTGAGTTGATACTTCTGTAAATTTCCAAAGTGTAAACACATAGATTAAGGTAGTGTAGCTCTGTTTGTACTGGTGGGTAGACTAGTCAGGATAGCATACGGGTTATGTATCCCAGAGTGCCAGAAACTTGTAATTGTGTGTGTTACAAAGTAGTGGAAATGTTTGTCCCTCAAGAGTTAGGGGCACGCAGTTTTTGATCCTGGTTATAGGATTTCTGCGTTATCAAAAACATCTTGTGTCACTTTACTTACTGTTTTACATTTCAGTAATCGTATCTGTGCTTCGGGATAGATCTCTCTCTTGCTATCCCGATAACAGTTTGAACGAAAAAGTGGTAAAGACCTATTCACCCCCCTTCTAGGACCTTCATTTTCACTATAATGTCACTATCAACATTAGCTAAACTGCCTATTGTGGTAATCAAGGTCGGACCTTTTAACGATTTGGTTTAAAACCCATCAGGGAAAATTTGGTTTTGGAGTCCAAGAGTACCGGATGGCGTTCTTCATCACATACTTTCTTTGCTTCCAAAAACTAGAGATGTTGTAAGGACCAGTGTTTTGTCTACAAGGTGGAGGAACATGTGGACTCGTGTTCCCAATTTGTACTTGGAGAATAGCAAGTTCCCCTTCGATGCAGATTTTGTAGAGTTTGTTGATCGGGCACTTCGCCTTCGTGATTCAGCAGCCATTGGGAAACTCCGTCTTCATTTCCATGGTTGTCGTGCTCAGGATTTCTCTCATATTGATAGTTGGCTATGCAGTGCCGTCAGGTGTGGTGTACAGGAACTTGATCTTTCTGTAGAATCGGATGGAGCAGAGATGTTTAAGTTGCCCGGTAGTCTTTTGACTTACAAATCACTAATCACTTGGAGGCTTTGGGCAAACTATACTGTCAAAGCTCCTACTTCAGGGTGTTTCCCAGAGCTCAAGTTCCTCTTTATTATATTTTCTGATCCTACTAATGACTCAATGGATTTTTCTCAGTTCCCTGTGCTTGAACATTTGACAATAGGTGGGTCACTTGGAATTAGTGGTTTTTAATTTCAACATCTCTGCGCCTGAGCTGAAGACTTTAAGGATAAGTTTAGAAGGTGAATATCGTGGTGGTGGATACAATTTTCTTATTAATGCTCCAAAGCTCGAAAAGCTTCATGTCAGCGAGAGGTTTTTGTCAAATTCTACCTTCAAGAATACAAAATCTGTAGTTGAAGCCAGTATTGATGTCCTTTCTATGAATGATGAGTTAATAAGTGATGCCTCTGCTGCCCGTGCAACTAAATTTCTGGCTGGAATTTCCAGTGTTAGATATCTGACTCTATCCTCTACTTTCTCTATGGTGAGTATTTACTTCGTGTCTTGTTCCTTACGTTGTATATATGTATTTAGTGGATATGATTATAGGAACAAAGGACTGGGTGGTTAGAAAAAAGGGAGGAAATATGTGTCTTCCCTTTTTGTAGATTGGAAGAGTGGAGTGATAATGTGTATATGCATGCTCATCCATTTCATTCCCTTCATTGAAATACTGCCAGCGAAGAAATAATAAAAGAAGTACTAGTTAGGATTCTGCATGCAACTGAAATGATAGTCACAGAACTAGAACTGCATTAAGAAGATTCTCATCCCTCGTATCATACCATTTTCTAATTTTTAATACTCTTTTCTATAAATGATGTCTGTATTTTCTGTTACCCTTAATTATTATTTTTTAAACCAGCATCAATTAGTGATTTTCGATAGAAACATGTTTGCATTAGTATATGTTCAATTCCTTCTCAAGTTTTTGTTTGATTGATTTGTTATCTCAATGCAATGAAGGCTTGCTCTGTGCCGTTTTTTGACTATTTGAGCAAATTGACAATGCTTCGTGATGGTCGCTGGTGGGAACTATTGTTGAAGTTTCTTGAGAAATCACCTAATCTAGAATCTATTTTCATAAACAATGATACTTGTCGACCTCCGACCTATCAAGAGGGGGATTTGGTGCTTCACCTTGACAGCGACCCAAACTATTTAGAAGCGCTATACTGGAGGCCACCAGAGTCAGTTCCCAAGTGTTTGTTGTCATCCCTCAAGACTATCTCCATGAAGGGGTTCAAAGGGAAGGGATCTGATGGATATCTAGATGAGATGGAACTGATCAAGTATTTGTTGAAGAACTGTCTAGGTTTGGAGAAGATGTTTGTTTACACTCCTGGTTTATACTTGGGTACGAAAGAAGAATTCTACAAAGACATTTCAGAGTCCAAGTGGGGATCAGAGGCTGTTTAAGTTTGAATGATCAAGCAGGCATTTTATCAGGATGGACGGGATGGACTCCGTGGGTGGGTTAGCAGATAAAAGACTCTTCTCGACTCCAAATCCGTTTCTTTAGCTTTTCTCTGTTTCTGTTTGGAGATGATTTGAAGCTTGTGTTTTCTTAAATATCGTTGTACTATCTACAAATTACGGTGTCTTGCACATCTGGAATGATTATGCTAGTAAGTACTATTATGCTATCTATCTTTTACTGTCTAGGTAAGTTCATTCATTCTTCAAATAATCGTGAATGACAGGGAGGGGTTGGAACAAGACGAGTTCTAATCCAAGTTTATGAGAACTGCACAGAAAAAACATGCCAAATTTATAGGGATGTGCCTTCACCGAGGATTATTATGATGTCTCTGTTACCCATGCAACTAAGTTTCTGCATGGAATTTCCGGGGTTAAATGCCTGACTCTTTCCTCTACTTTCTCTATGGTGAGTATTTACTTCTTGTCTTGTTCTGTACATTGTATTACCATATTTAGTGGATATGATTATAAGAACAAGGGGCCCGAGTGGTTGCAAAAGGGGAAGAAAATATGTGTGTTCTCTTTTTGTAGAGAGGAAAGAATGAAGAAGAGTGTGCATGTTAGTCCAATGCCTGTTCTTTATATTTCTATTAAACCAGCATTGATCACAAGAATCCTTCTAGCAATTAGTGATTAGTTATAGAACATTTTGCATAGGTGAATGTGTTACTTTAATTGCTTTTGAGAGTTTCTGGATTGATTCTTTATCTTAATGTAGGCTTGCTCGATGCCTGTTTTCAACAATTTGAGCACATTGACACTGGTTCGTGAGGATCGCTGGTTGCAACTATTAATGAAGTTTCTTGTGAAATCACCTAATCTAGAGTCCTTTGTCATACACCATGACACTTTTCGACCTTGCTGTCCTGTTGAGGGAGAGTTGGGTCTTCACCTTCCACGCGACCCAAACTATGTAGAAGTCGTTCACCGGAGACCACCGGAGTCTGTTCCCAAGTGTTTGTTGTCATCTCTCAAGACTATCTCCATGAGGGGATTCCAAGGAAAGGGATCATTTAGATATCTTGAAGGCATACATTTGTGTTGGCTATTTCTTGAGGTATGACAAAACACAGCAATGGAAGTTCTTCAATGTTTAAGTGGCATTACACATTTTATCTCTTTGGACAAACAGGTATAACATTCATTGCATACATGTTTTCCATCTAGGATAGAACACTGAGCATGTATCCCAGACATTCTGGAACGATTTTCTGGTGTGATTTTTCATGGCTTTAATCACCTCTAAATTTCCAGTTCACCTGTGATTAATCTAGTTGATCTTTGACCTTGAAGAAACTGACTTAGTTAATGAGGATCCCTAGGGAAATTGACAAAGGTTCACATGTGTTTCCTAGGAAACTGTTCTGTCTTTTCTGCTTGTCAAAATGCTTTTTGACTCTGTTTTTTTGGGCTTCCTCTTTGCTGCCTCATAACGTGCCTTATCTTTGAAAAACGAAATGGCTATTCTTGTACAAGTACAAAGGACCATTTTACCTTGTTTAGAGAACCTTAGCTCATTAAGGTAAGACCTCTAGCAGCCTCGGTTTCCCTCCCTGTTTTGCTTGCTGAGTCACCTCGGTAGCTGCTGTGTTTAGGCCTGCATCAATCCTTGTTTAGGTCTGCATTAGGACAGCGTTTAGGTCTGCATTTAGGCTTCTTGGCTGCTGTGTTTCACGTGGTTATTAGCTGTCCTTGACCCTTGAATAACCTGCCCTATATAAGGAGTCCCAAGCTGTCTTGGTTTTTTGGTTGGTTGAGTGAAAACACTTGGGGTTTGGTTATTCTGTTTTGGTCACTCTTTGAGAGCACATTCGTGTGTAGCTTCTCTTATCTCTTCTCTTCCCCTTCCATGTCTTCTGGTTGCCGAGTATGTGCATAATAGACATGGATTTCTAAAGCATAAAAAACTGTTTTTCAAAACTCATATGCATTTGTGCATTGTGCATTCCATAGAGATAAAGTGTGGAGATGCCCAACCCAAGAAGTTGATCAAGAAGATTTAACTTACGTGTAGTTAAGATCTGAGTTGATACTTCTGTAAATTTCCAAAGTGTAAACACATAGATTAAGGTAGTGTAGCTCTGTTTGTACTAGTGGGTAGACTAGTCAGGATAGCATACGGGTTATGTATCCCCAGAGTGCCAGAAACTTGTAATTGTGTGTGTTACAAAGTAGTGGAAAGGTTTGTCCCTCAAGAGTTAGGGGCACGCAGTTTTTGATCCTGGTTGTAGGATTTCTGCGTTATCAAAAACATCTTGTGTCACTTTACTTACTGTTTTACATTTCAGTAATCGTTTCTGTGCTTTGGGATAGATCTCTCTCCTGCTATCCCAAGAACAGTTTGAACGAAAAAGTGGTAAAGGCCTATTCACCCCTCCTCTAGGACCTTTAAGTGGTATCAGAGCGGCCACTAGCCTCTGCTAGTGAGATCCTCTGAGGGGTTCGTTATGGATCGGGAAAAAGGTTCTTCCATAAATGTTCCACCTTTTTTCGATGGACATGATTTTTCTCAATGGAAAATCATGATGAGCGCCTTCCTCTCCTACCATGCTGTGGCAAAGTGTAGAGGAAGGCTGGACACATCCCACAAAACCAAAAGGCGATAAATCAACCGAAAGAATATCAAAGCCGAGGTCAGAATGGGAGAAAGCCGACAAGGACTCGGCTAGAGCAAACATCAAAGCTCTAAGTTGTCTTTTCAATGCCGTATCCGAAGCAGAGCGTCAAAGAATCATCCATTGCTCTACTGCTAAGGAGGCATGGGAAGTGCTCATCAACACTCATGAAGGTAACTCTCGTGTTAAACAACAAAAACTTCAACGTCTTATTTATGAGTTTGAAGGTTTAAGCATGAGTGACAAAGAGTCTATTGATGATTTCTATGGTCGTGTACTTAATATCACAAATCAATGTCGTAGCTTAGGCGAGGCCATAGAATCAAAGAAAATTGTTAGGAAGTTCTTAACTGCTTTACCTTCCTTCTTTGACTCGAAAATGAATGCTATTGAGGAGGCTCATGATCTTGATACTTATCCTTTAGAAGAGCTTATTGGAAATCTGAAAACTTATGAGACTTTAAAGAAAAGGCCCATGCATGAAAAATCCATTGCTTTAAGTTTGGTTAAAGTTGAGGTTGAAAAGTTGGATGAAAATGAAGATGATGATAATGATGAACTTGCTTTTCTAACCAAACAATTTGAGAGGTTCTTAAGAAAAAGGAAACATTTTAACTCTAACCGGAACTTCTCTAAAGGATCTAGCTCTAAGCCTTTTAAAAATAAGGTTGCGCAGAAAAGTCGGGATATCAGATCCTCTTCTATCCCGAAAGTGGACATGAAATGTTTTGAATGTAATGGTATAGGACATAAAGCTGTGGACTGTGCTAACAGGAGAAATAAGCCTCATAAAGTGTTAAAAGCAACCTGGAGTGATAGTGAGTCTAATGAAAATTACGAAACTGATCTTGATGAAGATGAGAAAGTTGCTTTTGTCTCCCACATCACATTAGATGAGTCTCTTGACGACAATGATTCTGATGATGAAGGACATGATATGTATGTGCGCTTATGTAAAGCCTCAAAGTCTATGCTTGCTAAGAATGAAGCTCCATCTAATGAGCTTTCATTGAGTAAGGAGACACATTCCAGGATACAAGGAGAGTTTCTATCCCAGGAGGCAGAATTGATGTCTACCAAAACCCAACTTAAAGAGCAGGTGACTTTTCTCAAAGAAGAGCTGGACCGCCAGTCCTCTACTATAAGCTTGCTGACTACTGAGAAGCTGAAACTCAAAGAAGCCCTGCTGGACGCCCGAAACCAGTTCGTCAAGTTCTCCATTGGCTCGGAGAAGCTATCCCAAATCTGTGGGATGGGAAGGGTGGGTGGCAGCAAGAAGGGGTTGGGGTTTGAGGAAGGTGACAAACCCAAGGGCTCGGAGAAGACCATGTTCGTGAAAGGAACCAGCTCGGTGTTAGGAAAGCCTCCGCCTCAGCTGAAGATCGATGCTCCGGAAACCTCCAAGGTGTTGAAGCCCAAGAAAGGCTCTCAAATTAGGTGTTTTCACTGTGAGAACAGTGGACACATTCGTCGGTACTGCTACAAGCTGAGAGGAAACTTTGTACCTGCCAAGACCTCACAAAACAACAATCTGCTCGCTCACTTTCAGAAATCCCTGAATGAACTGACGAGGATTGCACACTCTCTGTCTATCCCGAAGCAGAAGAATAAGCCTGTCCCTGCAAACTGGATCAGAAAATCTGGTCATAGAACCCGGGATACCAGAAGGGTCATGTCTCCCAAAGCCCCTGGTGTCAAGAAGAAACCAGAAGAAGTTATCTGCTTTCTGTCAAGAGTTAAGACCTCACCTGTTGCTGCAAGGAATGTTGTAGCTGTGTGCAACGTTGCCTTGACTGCCCTTTCTACCAAGAAATCTGATTCTTGGTATATGGACAGCGGCTATTCGAAGCACATAACAGGAGAACGAAAATGGTTTTCGTCCATGGATGACACTCATCCAGTGGGTGATGTCATGTTTGGTGATGGTGCCAAGGCAGAAATCATTGGAAGTGGGACAGTTGATACTCCAGGTCTCCCAGCCCTGAAGAACGTGGTGCTGGTAGCAGGTTTAGAAGTGTGTCTGCTGAGCATGAGCCAGATAGTTGATGTATATGAGACAGTAACTTTTGACTCATCTAAGTGCACTGTTCTTGATGGAAAAGGGAGATGTGTAATGAAAGGGGAGAGGTCCCGAGACCACTGCTACTGTGTTCGTGCGAACAAGAGATTGGAACCTGATCTATGCTTCCTATCCTCAACTCAAGAAAGCCTGCTAGATCTGTGGCATAGAAGGATGTGCCATCTCAACCATCAAGATGTGGTGAAGTTGTCCTCAAAGGATGGAGCTCGTGGTCTGCCCAAGCTATCTGGGAGAGCTGCAAAATGGGTAAGCTATCCCGAACCTCCCATCCTGTTCTAAATGCTAGGCCAACCTCTAATACTCTTGAGTTACTACACTTAGATCTTGTAGGCCCTGTAGAAACTGAAAGTCTTGCAAAAAAGAAGTATGTACTTGTTGTGGTAGATGACTTTTCTAGATTTACTTGGGTTATTTTTCTAGGTGATAAAACTCAAACTTTTGGGAAGTTTTTTGAGCTAGCAAAACGAATTTCAAATGAAAAATTTTCTGAAAACAAATGCATTTTGAGGATTAGATCAGACCATGGAACCGAGTTTGAAAACTCTTTGTTTGCTGAATATTGTAAGGAAAATGGTGTGCACCATGAGTTTTCAGCTCCCATCACACCCCAACAAAATGGGATTGTTGAGAGGAAGAATAGGGTATTGGTTGAGATGGGAAGGGTTATGTTAAGTTCTGCAGATTTGCCTCACATGTTTTGGGCCGAAGCTATCTTTAATGCTTGTTACACCCTCAATCGTGTAATCTTTAGACCAGGCACTAGTAAAACTCCCTACGAACTTTGGAAAGGCAAGAAACCAAATATCTCACATCTAAAAGATTTTGGAAGCCCTTGTTTCATTTATAGAGACCGTGAATATTTAACAAAGTTCGATGCTAAATGTGATAGGGGTGTCTTTCTAGGCTATGCATTGAATAGCCGTGCTTACCGAGTCTACAACAAGAGAACCTGCACAGTTGTAGAAACGGTGAATGTGGCTATAAATGATTCTCTTGTATGCTCTCACAACCATTCTTCTAGAAATGCGCAGGTTGAGGATGTGAGCACTGGGACATCTCCCGAAGCTGCTGAGATCCCTATTGATGAGCAGAACCCTGTACCTGATGATGTATCCCAAGATACAGAATCTGATGCTGAAGGAGCCGGGATAGATTAGACCCTGACTATCCAGAAGTCACACCGTGTTGGGAAACGTCAAGTGCAAAAAGACCATTCTCCCTCGGATGTGATTGGCATGGTGGACGAGCCAAGACAGACTCGAAGTAAGTCCAAAGTGTATGTGAGCAATCTGGTAAATCTCAAGAGCTTTCTTACTATGCATAGGTTAGCTATAAATATAATTGCTTGCTACGGCTTTGTGTCTAGTGTGGAGCCTAAGACTATTAGAGAAGCCTTGAAGGATCCAGAGTGGATTGTTGCTATGCAGGATGAGCTAAATCAGTTTGAGAAAAGTAGTGTTTGGCATTTAGTCCCTAGACCTAAGGATAAAAATGTCATAGGAACAAAATGGGTGTTCAAGAATAAAACTGATGAAAAGGGAATAATCACTAGAAACAAGGCAAGGTTAGTAGTGCAAGGATATTCCCAAATTGAAGGCTTAGATTTTGATGAGACTTTTGCTCCTGTAGCAAGACTAGAGTCTGTTAGGTTGCTCCTAGCTATTGCCTGCTTTCTGAAATTTGACCTTTTTCAAATGGATGTGAAAAGTGCCTTTTTAAATGGAATTTTGAAAGAAGAGGTGTATGTAAAACAGCCCCCGGGATTTCAGAGCTCTATCCATCCCGAATATGTTTATAGGTTAGACAAAGCCCTTTATGGTTTGAAGCAAGCTCCTAGAGCTTGGTATGAGAAGTTGTCTACTCACCTGATTGACCATGGGTATGTGAGAGGTTCCATAGATAAGACCATGTTTGTCAAGAATGTTTCACATGATATGATTATTGCTCAAATCTATGTAGATGACTTGGTTTTTGGCTCTACCTCTCAAAAACTTGTTGTGGAGTTTGTCACTCTTATGAAACAAGAATTTGAAATGAGCTTGTGTGGTAAACTAAACTTCTTCCTTGGACTACAAGTTCAGCAAAGGAAAGATGGGTTGTTCATTTCGCAGGAAAAATATGCGAGGGAACTTGTGAAGAAGTTTGGGATGGAAAGAGCCTCTCCCATCCGGAATCCAATGGGGACTTCATGCAGAATCAGTGCAGATCTGGAGGGTACCAATGCTGATCAAACCCTCTACAGAAGCATGATTAGAAGCTTGCTCTACCTCACTGCCAGTAGACCTGACATCTCCTTCAGTGTGGGTGTTTGTGCTCGGTATCAAGCCAACCCCAAGGAATCCCCTGTAAAAGCAGTCAAGCGTATCATCCGATACGTCTCAGGTACGTGTGCTTTTGGTATCTTGTACACAACAGATACTAACACTGAGATTGCAGGATATTCTGACTCGGATTGGGCTGGAGACGCCACGGATAGGAAGAGCACCTCGGGAGGTTGCTTCTTTGTTGGGAACAATCTGGTGTCATGGCATAGCAAGAAGCAAAATTGCGTATCCTTGTCCACTGCACAAGCTGAGTATATAGCTGCTGGAAGTTGCTGCACCCAACTCATTTGGATGAAACACATGCTGAGCGACTACGGATTTGAGCAAGGTATTCTATCCCTGTTCTGTGATAATACTTCGGCTATCAATATTTCTAAGAACCCTGTGTTGCATTCTAGGACCAAGCATATAGAAATCAGATATCATTTTATTAGAAACTTGGTTGAAGAAAATCAGCTTGAAATGACTTTCATTCCAACTGAGCAACAATTGGCCGATTTATTCACTAAGCCCTTAGACAACATGAGATTTGAAAGTCTTAGGAAGGCTATTGGTGTATGCACCATCACTTGAGATATCTCCCTCACTGATCTCAATTTACTTTTCAGCATTTTACTTTTATGAAAATAAGTGTTGGCATACTCTGGGATACGAGTCTGTGCATGCATCCCTGGAAATATTTCTGAACTTGAGCTAGAATGTTGTGTTCTTATTTCATGCTTCTTGATAGACAATTGCTGCATCTTTCTCTTGCGTATATGCATCTATGTCTTTAAGAATGTTAGTGCATGTGGTCTAAATCACTCTTGGAACTAGAAAGAATTCTTGAGCACAAAGGTCATTCTTGTGGGGTGTACAAAGTTTGAGCTAGAGAATTGAGTGAGTTGAACTAGTTACTAAAGAACAATTGTGTTATTCTGGTGCTTATTATTAAATGATTAAAGTAAAGGAATGAGCTAGTCTTTTGCTGGGTGCACCTTAACCAGAACCAGTGGGGATCCCTGAGATGTTATCTATCCTTCGATTGGTTTGGACTAGTTACCCACTGAGTGTCCTTGAAACACACATTATTCTTTCGAGCATTGCGCTCAGGACATAATGGTAACTACTCTGTTACATGAACCTATGAGGACGTTTTTCTCAGATGAGCTCTTGGACAAATGATAAAGAAAATGGAGAAATTGAGTTGAACTTAAATGAGAACGGCCAAAGGCCAAGTTGGACAAAGTCCTTGTTTATGCTGAATTTCCAGAGCTCTAAATTGTTGTGACAAAGTCACTTGGTTACTCTTGAGGTCCTCATATCATTTGATGCTCCAATCTTGTACTCCCTTAGGTGAACTTTGCACACACACACTCTTAAGGTTCCAAGATCTGATTTATAAGAACATTGCATTAATGTTACTTTGTAGTCATATACCCATGTGAAAAAATTTGAGCCTACAAGACATATGAAAATTAGTTGTCACATTCTTGTGATTCATGCTTAAATATTTTTCTGTGGTCTGGGATTCTATCGACTGTTTCCATCCCAGGTGTTATGCTGAACAGTTTGAAAATCTCTCTAAATTTCAAAATTTTGTGGTGTTGTATGCATCACGTGAGGGGGAGCTTTTAAGTTTGGTGGTAAGTACATTGGTACTTCCTATTACTCAGGGTTGTTCCATGTATCCAGTGGATATTGCATGTTCTTTTGTCTCATTGGGTTTATAGCTGTGTTTGAGGTATCCTGACTAGACCACATACGCGGTATCCTAGGGTTAGGGCACTGTAGCACTTTCTGCTGGGAAGTGACTACACGGGACTGCAATAGCTGCTGGGCTGTTCAGTTACCTTTATGTGTTTGAATGGTTTTGGTGCATGATTCCAAGGCATTAATTTGAATTCATGATGATTGTGCTTAGAAATAGGAGAAGCCCCCTTGGTCTTCGAACGATTTCGTTTCCCCTGATTTCTTTTCCTAGCCGGTTTCACTTCGACTTCCCTTCTTGTTCCCTTAAATTTTTCTCTCTCTCTCCCTCATGACAAGAGCAAGAAACAGAAGAACTTTCCTTCCTCCACAACGAGTTTACTTCTTCCATCCTCTCATGGCACTCCCTGATCCGTTTATTCCCGAAGAGGTCATTTTACTTCCAGCTCCTCCACAGAAATCACCCTCTCATCCTTCACAAGATCCAAATCCTGCTGTCTCTCCTACTCCTGCTGAGAAAACTGAATCTCCAGCTGTTCGTTCGACCTACCTACGCAAGAAGCCTGTCTCAAAGCCCACTGGAGCCAAGAAGGTGGCTTCCAAAAAGAAGAAACAGAGTACCTCTGCTCCTGTTGTTTCTCCTACCAATTCTCCTCCTCAGGGTATTGCTGCCTCTGACATTCCTGCCCCTCCTCAGCCAGAAATTCCATCTGCTCAGCCTCTTTCTCCTCCACCATCTCCAATGGTTGTCGATAACCCTCCTGTATCTCCTCCTGCTATCGATCCCCCTTCCGTTTCTCTCCAGGTTCCTTTGGGAAAAAGGAAGAGAACAACAACTGTGTGTTCCTCTGGCTCTGCCTCAACTCCTTCCTTTGAGGTTTCTCCTGCATCCACTGCACCTAGGGTCACTCGATCCAAAGCTAAAAAGTCTGTTGTCTCTCCTCGAGCCAAGAAAGCAATCAAACCTACTGCCTCTCCTCCAGTAAAGTCTACTCTGAAAGCTTCTGCCTCTACTATCTCCAAGCGTTCTGCTGAAACTTCCTCATTCCCTCCTCGTTCCCATTTCGTCTCTACAGATTCCTTCAGTCTGTTTGGGTACATCACCATGCATCGACCTATCGTCTCTGAGCGCCCGTTTGATTTTGCTTCCCTGCACCCTGCTCTGTTTTCTCTCGTATCTTCTTTTGGATGGATTACTGCGTTGGCCTCCCTGCCTCGCTATAATCGCACTATTATTCAGGAGTTTTATGCCAACTTCCCTTCTGATCTTTCCTCTGAAGTCCGTCTTCGCTCAAAGCAGCAAATCTGTGTCACTGTCCGTGGAGTCTTTGTGAACTTCTCTCCCTTTCGGATCCGTCATGCCTTGTCTCTCCCAGTCACCACTGATGGTGTTTTGAAAGCTTACTCTGAATACTCTACCTCTCTTACCATTCAAGACCTTGCTTTGCGACTCTACTCATCTCCTCCTCCTGAACCTGTTGTCGGTACCTTTCTCTCCAGCAAATTTATGACAGAGTGGTTCAAAGCCTTGGGCTTTCTTGTGCGTTCCCTGTTCCATCCTGCTACTCAAACCAGCAAAATCCCACATAAACAGGCTGTCCTCATGGCGTACCTTAGTCATGATCCCATCCGTCCCATACTTCCTGCTGAGTACTTCATGTTTCAGGCCATCCGCACTGCTGGTGTATCCCACCGCAATGCTCTTGGTAAGGCTCTGGTGTTCCCCTGCCTCATCACCAAACTGTGTGGTGATGCTGGTGTGCCGTTGACACCGGGAGATGCTCTTGGTCCCGAACTCATTCCGATTGATGCCATCACTATCACTCGATCTGTGCATCAGTCCAATGAATATGTCGAACCTATGGACCAAATGTTCTTAAAGGCTGCTGTCAAGACTATGCTCTCAGATGCTGTCCAGGAAATCAAGGTTCATCTCAAGGAGCAGTTCACTGCATTCAAGGCCGAGCTTTCACTGTTGCTATCTAGTCAGGCTGGATCTGCCCCTGCTCAGGAGCCAACGGTGTCCTCCCCTCCCTCGGACAAGCAAGAAGGTGCCACTCTTTCTGACTCGGGAGACACTATCCACCTAGGAGCCATGGGAGCTGACGATGAGGATGTTGCCTATGATGGATCGGGCTATGCTGTGTGAAGACTCTCTGCTGTACTCTCTTTTGCTTTCGGTCTCTTTCCTTTTGGTTTTCTATTGTACAATCGTATGGCTTTATGGTTTTGTGGCAAACAATTATTATGGTGATTAATTTTTGTTTGAACCCTTTGTCATTTATTGACAAAAAGGGGGAGAACCGGTTAATTATTGTGTATTGTTATGCATATATGATTGTGATATGTTGGGGAGATTGCTGCAGGTATTCGTTTTTGGGAGAACCGGTTATTGGATTTTGGGGAGAACCGGTTATTATTTCTGAAGGATATTATGGGTCTTATGTATCTTTACCCTTTCTTACACTTAGGGGGAGTACTGTTAACTGTTTGAATTGGTTACCTCTGTTTGGGCAGGATACTAGGTGATATAGTTATCCCTGTTGCTGCATATGTTTGTATGTGTTACAACTGTATTGCAGGTACTCTTTAAAGGACTGTGTTTTGTCAAGAAATGCCAAAGGGGGAGATTGAAGGCATACACTTGTGTTGGCTATTTCTTGAGGTATGACAAAACACAGCAATGGAAGTTCTTCAATGTTTAAGTGGCATTACACATTTTATCTCTTTGGACAAACAGGTATAACATTCATTGCATACATGTTTTCCATCTAGGATAGAACACTGAGCATGTATCCCAGACATTCTGGAACGATTTTCTGGTGTGATTTTTCATGGCTTTAATCACCTCTAAATTTCCAGTTCACCTGTGATTAATCTAGTTGATCTTTGACCTTGAAGAAACTGACTTAGTTAATGAGGATCCCTAGGGAAATTGACAAAGGTTCACATGTGTTTCCTAGGAAACTGTTTTGTCTTTTCTGCTTGTCAAAATGCTTTTTGACTCTGTTTTTTTGGGCTTCCTCTTTGCTGCCTCATAACGTGCCTTATCTTTGAAAAACGAAATGGCTATTCTTGTACAAGTACAAAGGACCCTTTTACCTTGTTTAGAGAACCTTAGCTCATTAAGGTAAGACCTCTAGCAGCCTCGGTTTCCCTCCTTGTTTTGCTTGCTGAGTCACCTCGGTAGCTGCTGTGTTTAGGCCTGCATCAATCCTTGTTTAGGTCTGCATTAGGACAGCGTTTAGGTCTGCATTTAGGCTTCTTGGCTGCTGTGTTTCACGTGGTTACTAGCTGTCCTTGACCCTTGAATAACCTGCCCTATATAAGGAGTCCCAAGCTGTCTTGGTTTTTTGGTTGGTTGAGTGAAAACACTTGGGGTTTGGTTATTCTGTTTTGGTCACTCTTTGAGAGCACATTCGTGTGTAGCTTCTCTTATCTCTTCTCTTCCCCTTCCATGTCTTCTGGTTGCCGAGTATGTGCATAATAGACATGGATTTCTAAAGCATAAAAAACTGTTTTTCAAAACTCATATGCATTTGTGCATTGTGCATTCCATAGAGATAAAGTGTGGAGATGCCCAACCCAAGAAGTTGATCAAGAAGATTTAACTTACGTGTAGTTAAGATCTGAGTTGATACTTTTGTAAATTTCCAAAGTGTAAACACATAGATTAAGGTAGTGTAGCTCTGTTTGTACTAGTGGGTAGACTAGTCAGGATAGCATACGGGTTATGTATCCCCAGAGTGCCAGAAACTTGTAATTGTGTGTGTTACAAAGTAGTGGAAAGGTTTGTCCCTCAAGAGTTAGGGGCACGCAGTTTTTTATCCTGGTTGTAGGATTTCTGCGTTATCAAAAACATCTTGTGTCACTTTACTTACTGTTTTATATTTCAGTAATCGTTTCTGTGCTTCGGGATAGATCTCTCTCCTGCTATCCCGAGAACAGTTTGAACGAAAAAGTGGTAAAGGCCTATTCACCCCCCCTCTAGGACCTTTATATCTAGATGAAATGGAACTGATCAAGTACTTGCTAAAGAACTGTCTAGTTTTGGAGAAGATGCTTGTTTTAACTCCTGATTTATACTCGAGTACAAAAGAAGAAAAATTCTGCAATGACATTTCAGAGACTGAATGGGGTTCAAAGGATGTTCAAGTTCGAATGATCAACAAGGCATATTACCGGGATGGCGGTAGCAGCTAAATGCATGACTTCTCCTAGTCACTTGACTCCATTGTCATCTTTTTTCTCTGTTTGGAGATGACTTGAAGCTTGTGTTTTTCTTTTATGGTTGTACTATATATATATATCTGCGGTGACTTGCACATCTGGAATGTTGGTTGTAGTAAATACTATTAAGCGTTATATGTCCTCCTACAGTTTTACTGTCTTGGTCAGTTCATTTGTGATAAATTGAAATACACTAAATTAAAAATACACTAAATTAAAATACACTAAATTGAAATACACTAAATTTAAATACACCAAATTGAAACAAACATAATGCAAAAACATATAATTCAAACAACATTTTTAGATATGTTCATCGGTCTCTAGAAACCAGTTGTGTTTCACCAAGTCCTTTTGAAGCTCTCCATGGATATAAGAAGACTAAAGATCAACAACACGGTCACGAAACCGTTGTTCATCTAGTCCATCTCTTCCAACTGGCTCAAAAGGAATCCGATTACCTTGTTCATCTACTGGCCCACCATAATTTGCGAAAGTACTTGATGAGTTTTGTAGATCTTCTTCTTCATTCTTCTCAAATTCTACCTCATCAAACTCTTCCTCAACTATCATGTTATGCATAATGATGCAAGCCAACATAATACTTTTTATTACCCCTATGTGGTGAGACCGAGCTGCATGACGAATCATTGCCCAACGAGATTGTAAAATGCCGAAGCACCTCTCCACATCTTTGTGGTATGCCTCTTGTTTGTTTGAGAACAAATTTTATGGTAGAGTCTGAGGATTAGAAATAGTTTTCATAAATGACGAGTACCTTGGATAAATTCCGTCAGCCAGATAGTAAGTATTGTGGTATGTCATATCGTTGACTTTAAAACTCTTTTGCGGGCTACTTCCGGCAAGGAACGAATCGAAGATATCCGATTGCTGAAGAATGTTGATATCATTATGTGCTCCAGGTACCCCAAAGAAGTTGTGCCATATCCACGTGTCATATAAGGCCACCATCTCCAAGATAATAGTGGGAGGCTTAGAACTGCCGGAGTATGCCCCTTGCCAAGCTGTTGGACAGTTCTTCCATTCCCAGTGTATGCAGTCGATGCTTCCGATCATACCTGGAAATCCTCGATGTCTGGCCTTCCTTAGAAGTCGAGTGATGTCAGCTGCATTTGGACTATGGAGGTAAATGTCACTGTAAAGCTCATGCACTTGGGTGCACCATTTCTTTATGCATTCTAGTGTGGTTGATTCACCCATCTTTGTGTATTCAGCACACTGATCTGCAGCAGCGCCGTATGCCAACATTCGGAGAGCACTGGTAATCTTCTGTTGTGGAAGAAGTCCTTGCAATCCAATGGCATCTTCTCTTTGATGCCAAAATGGATCGTTGTTGCAGAGATCCATGCAGATACGGTCAAATAAGTTCGAACTCATTCGGTACCTCCGACGAAATGCTTGCTCGTTGAAGACCGGACGTTCGATGAAATAATCTTCCATAAGATTCTGTCTCCTTTGCACCCTCAACTTTTCTTGGTTTGGACGACGGCGATGTGGTTCATCATCAAACGCTATAGCTACCACGACCGCTTCGGTGACGAAGGCGTTAGCTAATTCTGCATTTTGCCGGCGTTGTTCTCGTCTCATCGTGAAAAAAATGTTTAAACTAAAAGGATCCATCTACTAATGCTGGAATGTGAATAAATATTTGAAGACATAGCAAGAAAGTTGTAGATGGTGTGAGAATATATGAAGCACGATGATCCTTTTATAGCCGATTTTAAGTTATCTGAAATTTGATGATGACGACACGTGACATCTCTTGACTGGTCGGAAATCTCACCGAAAATCTTCAGCAATTATTCACACGGCAATGACACATGAAAGTGCCACATGTCGCCAAGTAATTGATTGAGAATCTTACCAAAATTTTTGTACAATTATTTGTAAGATAACGTTCTGTCGGTGTGACACGTGTCAACTCGTCATTGGTCGGAAATCTTACCCGAAATCTTATTCAATTATTCATACGACAATGACACGTGTTGTCTATGTATTGGTTGAAAAATAATTATTTTAAATTTTAAAATTTTAAAATAATTTTGAACAGTAATAGGATGTGCTATTTTTTTGCACCGCTGCGCGAAAAATAGGAAATGCACCTCCTATTTGATGAATAATGTCTACTCCACCTCAAATAGTGTTTTCTCCTCCTCAAATAGGAGGAGCAAAGCCCTCCCATGGGTGCATATGCTCTAAAGGAGGTAATCTGATACTAAAGAAAAATTGAGTGTTGAATGATTCTGAGGTATTAGTTTGAAAATTTAAAAGTCATGTACCGTCCCATTGAAGTTTAGAACTTCACGGATAATTTGCCATGAGAACTATGAGGATCTTCGGGGCTCTCTCACTCACATCTTTTATTATAATTTAAGTAATTATAAATTTATAATGTATGAATTACCAAACATATTTATTACCAAAGTATTTAATAACTGGACGAGATGGGAAGTCCTAAAGTCCAGCCCCTTGGTTTTTTTTTTCTTTGAAAAATGGCAATAAATATAGTATTTCACTTATTTTCGTCTTTTCGTATTCACCTGGAGCTTTTAGGTACTTTACCAAATTACCAATACGACTGAGTGAGTAAGTGTGAAAATCAAATCCCTACTTGATCTTTTTACTGTCCATTTGAGGATATACAAGTATTGACTATTCCTTGCAATTGGACAAAACACAGTAGATGAAGGATCATCAATGAAGATGTTGACATAGCCTACCAATCTCAAATGACAAATCAGGTAGTTCATTCATATGCATATCATGATGTTTTTCATTGAGGATGACACCCTTGCCACATATCCCAGACCTTTCTGAGCTGCCCTAAAACATATAGCCGTTAGTGGCTCGTTTTCAAAATTTTCAGAAACTCGGTTTCTAAACTTCCCACCAGTTTAAAAATGGCCCTTTATGACAGCTTTGATCGTTGACTTACTTCTCAAAATTGGATTAGGTAGCTTGTCTCTCAAATTGTGTTGGTTAACTCAAAACCGTTAACATTTCTCCTTGGTTTTGCTGAAAAGCTTTTTCAAAAACTGGGTTTTCGAGTTGACCTCTGTGCATGGGCTAGTTACTTTGGTTTATGGGAAAAAGCTTATGTGTTCTTATGGTATAGTCTTTTCCTTGAGTTGTGACAACCATATTTCTTACCTCGGTCTTCGTCTCGAACCGTTGGTTCTTGCAAGGCAGGGTTTTGTCCACTGGTTTTTTCCGGTAACTGCACACATGCTTGTCACTTCGTACCTCTACTTGTGTGGGCAGTTGTTGCACATTTTTCTTGGTTTGTGTGTTGTTTATTTTCAACCTACATGTGCGCATCCATAGGCTCTTAACCACCGTACAAAAACAGAGCTGCTGGGTTTTTGCTGGGTTCCCGGGGTACTTGGTTGTATTATCGATATAAGGACTAGAGCTTCCTTAGTTAGATGCTTGGTTGAGTGGGTATTATTTTGGGTGATTCTTTGAGAGCACAAAATTGTGTAGTTTTCTCTCTTCACTTCTCTGCCCTTTCTGTGTCTATGCTTACTCTTTGCTGTGCATGTAAGCTGTAGATTATCATTCATAAAATCTGTTTTGAAAACCCATATGCATCATTGCATAAGTGCATTCCATTGAGATAGGTATGGAGATGCTCAACCCGAAAAAGTAGATCAAGAAGATTTAACTTACAAATAGTTAAGATCTGAGTTGATGTTTCTAGACACTTTCTAAGTTGTAAACACATAAGTCAAGTAGTGTAGCTCTGTTTAGAACTGGTAGTTAGACTAGTTAAGGATATCATACGGGCTATGTATCCCCAGAGTACAAAAGTCTTATAATTGTGTGTGTTACTTTATAGTAGAAATGTTTGTCCCTCAAGAGTTAGGGGCATGTAGTTTTTCCCTCAGATTGCAGGATTTTTGCGTTAAAGAAAAACATATTCGTGTTATTCTTTACTTACTGCTTTTATAGTTCAAACACTCGTATTTTGTAATTCGGGATAGGTTACCAATCTGTTTTACCATTTATGGAAATTTAATCTTTACTCTCTATTAAATCATGAGAAAAATGAGCTCTGATTTCAGTTTAGAAGGAGCTAGGTTTGTCATATATATGGGATTGATCGTTGAGATTCTACCTTCAGTTTATGTGTGATTGTCATTTAAGTGATTTAACTCATTTTATCTCTAGTGATAGAGGATTGTAGTTATTGGACAACAATTTTTTTTCTTTTTCAGGGAAAAACAGGATTTGGAGTCCAGTAGTGAAGTAAGAGGAGAAGATAGGATACAGTCCTCAGTCACATACTTTCCTTTATTCCATCGACTAAGCAACATGTGAGGACCAGCGTTTTATCTACAAGGTGGAAGAATGTTTGGGCTTCTGTTCCCTAGCTCTACTTCAACGACGACGAATTCTCCACATCTGCTGATTTTGTAGCGTTTGTTGATTGTGTACTCGGTACTCGAGAGTCTGTTGACATTCAAAAACAATGTCTTCATTTCAATAGTTGTCATGCTGAGGATTTTTCTCGTATTGATGGTTGGATTAGAAGTGCCATGGAGCGCAATGTGGTGGAGTTGGATCTTTCTGTGGATTTCAAACGAGGAGGTGAGATTTGTGATGAAGACTATGAGGTGTTAAATGAAGAAGATGAGATGTTACGTGAAGCAGATGAGATATTAAAGAAAAAAACCGACCCTTTCAGGGAGAAGCTGGATTTGGAGTCCAAGAGTCAAGTAAGAGGGGAAGATAGGAACAGTGCATTACCAAATACTGTCGTCAGTTACATACTTTCCTTTATTCCATCAACAAAACATGTTGTAAGAACCAGCATTTTATCTAAAAGGTGGAAGGACGTTTGGGCTTCTGTTCCCTATCTCTACTTCAACGTTGAAGAGTTCTCCACTTAAAGGCATACATGTTATTGGCAACTCCTTGACAATAGACAAAACACAATAGACTGAAGATCATCAAGGAAAGAGATTGAAGATGTGGGCATCAAATACCTATCTCATAGGAAAATCAGGTTGTTCATGCATTACATATCATGTGTTTTCATCTAGGATAGCAATTGATGCACATATCCCTGCTGCTCTGGTATCATTCTGGAAACTTGTTCATAACTGATTTCTGTTGCTTATGTTACTCTTGATTCTGTATGCACGTGATTTACAGCAGCCTAGATCATTCTTAATTCAGAATACATGTGCTTTGTTTCATGATAGTTGACTTTAAAAAAAAGGGTGTTTGAATTAAGATGTTTTAGGCTCACATGTGATTCTTAGGGTTATGTGTTGCTTTTGTGTGTTGCTTTACAGCCTGAAAAGTTATCCTTGCCTTCCCCAGTTTTCTTCTTCACGTGCTTGCTGTAGTTGACTTTACCATTTCTGGCATTAGGCTTTCAAAGGCTTTTTCTCTCCTAAAACACTTCTTGCCCAAAATGGAAATTGATGTTGACTTTACACTGTGTCTCTAAGCATGCTGCTGCTTTGCAAACTGTGTTCGAAGTGTTCTGTCAAATCTGGGACAGTTTTAGGTCTGCTATAGGGTGACCTCGTATAGTTGATTTTCACGTGCTCTCTTTGTTGTCTTTGACCTCTGTTTTGCCTTGCTTACTTGCTGCATTTTGCTGCTGTATTGTATTGCCTATATAAGCAGTCTAAGGTTGTTTTGACAGTTGGTTTTGGTTGAGTGAAATATTTTCGGGGTATGTTATTCTTTTGGTTACTCTTTGAGAGCACATTTCTGTGTAGAATCTCTTCTCTATTCTTTTCCCATTCCATGTCTTTTGGTTGCTCATAACTGTGCATAATAGACATGGATTCTCAAACATAAAAACTGTTTTTCAAAACTCATATGCATCATTGCATAGTGCATTCCATTGAGATATGTATGGAGATGCCGAACCCAAGAAGTAGATGAAGAAGATTTAACTTGAGAGTAGTTAAGATTTGAGTTGATGCTTCTGAATACTTTCCAAGTGTAAACACATAGTTCAAGTAGTGTAGCTTTGTTAGAACTGGTAGTCAGACTAGTTAGGATAGCATACGTGTTATGTATCCCCAGAGTACGAGAGACTTGTAATTGAGTGTGTTACTTGATAGTGGAAATGTTTGTCCCTCAAGAGTTAGGGGCGCGTAATTTTAATCCTGGTTGTAGGATTTCTGCGTTAACAAAAACAGATTGTGTTATTTTTTACTTTCTGTCTTTACAATTTAACACTCGTATCTTGTATTTCGAGATATGTCTCTATCTTGCTATCCCGAGAACAGATTAAGCGAAAAAATGATAAAATGCATATTCACCCCCCTCTAGGACCTGTACCACTTCTGCTGATTTTATAGCGTTTGTTGATTGTATTGATGGTTAGATTAGCATTTTATATTTAAGAACACAGATTCACTAGTTGAAACTAGTATTGGGCTTTATATGTATCGTACTGAAAAATATTGGACAGAGGGCTGCGTTAGCCGTGCAACTAAGTTTCTGGCCCAAATTTCAACGGTGAAATATCTGACCTTTAAGTTGGGTATGCATCAGGTAACTAAATAAGTTCATCCTTGCTAACTTTTCCCTCGCATTTTTGATTATCATGTTCATCCTTTCCATTTTTCTTTGTCTATCAAAAGCATAAGTTTTTTGAATTGTGACCGAAATCCCTTTTCTTCATCTTGGCAAGTTTGGATTTGAGTGTATTATACATAAGTTATATTCAATCCATCCTAGATGATTATGGTGTTTGATTGATTTTTTTGTTTGTTGATGAAGGCTTGCTCTATGCCTGCTTTTGATAATCTGAGGAAATTGACCTTTACTCATTCTATGGAATCTTGCTTGTCGAGAACTCTGATGAAGTTACTCGAGAGATCACCTAATTTGGAACTGCTTGAAATAGATGACGGGTTTTATCCACCCCGAAGAGCGATGGACTTGGAGGCGAGGAGACTTGAGAACAAAGCGGAGAAGGTGTGTGGACCAATGGAGGGAGAGGTAGTGATTGACGTTGCAGCACTTGCACGTATTCTGAATTGGGTTCCACCAGAGTCTGTTCCCAACTGTTTGTTGACGCACCTGAAGACGGTCTTGTTCAAGGGCTTTATGGGAAAGGGACACAGTGGATATCTCGACGAGATAGAATTCAGCAAGTACCTGTTGAAGAATGGTCAAGCTTTGGAGAAGACGACTATTTATACTCCTGGTCTGGAAAAGGGTACTGAAGAACATATCAATGAGGAAATTACAATGTGTGAGTGGGGTTCAAAGACTGTTGAGGCCCAAGTGATCGAGAAGATGGTTCTATTTCGAAGATGTTCGTTTGTTTTCTAAATGATACAACCTACAGATGCGTCCTCCGGATCACTAGTTTTTTTAATTTCACCCTGATGTCGAATTTTATCATGATTACATTTTCAGTTAACCTTTGCTTCCGGAGTTCATCCAACGTGGAATTTATGTGTTTGTAATTATGTCTGCCTTTGGTAGTTGTAAACTTGTAAAAGCACTCTGGTTTAAAGACTCCTACTTTCTTGGTTAAGTCGTTCTTGGTTTCAAGTCTCATCATCAGTTTTACTCTGTTCTACTTACGTTTACTATGTTGGAATTTCCAGGAAGTCAATTCTGAGTCCCTTTTTTTGGCAAAAAATTTAAATGGTCACTGAAATAGATTTAGACTTTTATTGAACTTTTGAAATTATGAGTCTGATAAAATAGCTTAATTTTTGAAACTATAATTTTGATTATTCTTTTATCTCCATAAAATTATATTTTTATAAATTAATGGATCAAAATATCGTTTATTCAAATTTGAGTGACCAAAATAAGTAATGTAAGTGACAATTTGAAGATTTTAAAAAGAGAATAAAGTAAACATAGTGAGAATTGAGAAATAGTATAAAAGCCAAAACTAACCACACACCTGTAAAACAAACAGAGAAAAAAATCAAAACCCCAAATCAAAGCTCTCTTCTTTCTTCCAGCTCCATAAACAAAAAAGGTAGCTTTTCTCAGTTTTCTGTACTAAAAGACACCGACCGAGACTGTGTGTGTGAGAGAGAGTCTCTCACTTAAGATCAGCACCGTCGAAATTTCGATGAAGAAGAATCAGCTGCTCAGAACCGACGACTCACAATCAACCTCTTCCTCCTCCTCGTCAGCTCCGTCTTCAGCTCCAATCACACCTCCTGGCTCCGTCGGTTCTCTCTCTCTCTCTCTCTCTCTCTCTCTGTCTCTCTTTTCTCTGATTCTTCTTCGCCCTAAAGATTGAAACGGAAATTGATAAAGTGAAGACCTTTTTTGTGGTTGCAGGTACGCTCGGACCGCCGTTGTCAGCATTAACATGTGCCGGCGAGAACCGCACGTGCCAATGTCGTCAGAGGAAGAAGCCGCCGCAGCCAAGGCCGAGGAGAGCCTCTCTATTTATTGCAAGCCTGTTGAGTTCTATAACATTCTCCAACGCCGCGCTATAAGAAATGTAACTAATTCAATTTCATTGTTGTAAATTTGGGGCTTAAAATGTAGTCTTTCTTGTTGTGGTTGATGGTGAGTTGTTTCATTTGTGTAATGTAGCGGGCTTTTCTTCAGAGATGTTTGAGCTACAAAAGAGAGGCCAAGCACAAGAAGAGGTAGTCAGTTTTCGGTTTTTTTTTTCTCGAGTTAAAGTTTTGGTCTTTGGTTGGATTTTCGTCAGGTGAGTTGTTCAGTTTTCTAGTGACTGATTGGGTGGTTTTTTGGGACGGTCTTTAGAATACAAATGACGGTTTCAGTTTCGAGACATGAGAGAGATGGTGGACAAGCCCCGCAGCTCTTTCCTTTGTATGTGTTTTTGGCAAGACTTGTTCCTGATGCTGTAGCTCCGGAGGTATGCAATGTGATCAAGTCGTTAAATGGTTGATTAATGTCTGTGTTTTCCTGTGACTTTTGAGGTTTCCATTTGTATGTTTATCTGATAAAGTTTCTGTTTCTAAATAAATAAATAAAACAGTATTCGGCTATATATCGATTTAGTCGAGCTTGCATGTTGAGAAATTCAGATGGGGTTGATGGGAGTGGTCAACATCAAGCAAACTTTACTCTGCCTGACATTAATAAGCTTGCATCGGAGGCTAAATCTGGCTCACTTGCGATCTTGCTTGTCAGCTTTGGTATGTGCTTTTAAGTAAATCTTCCTTGGCAATGCGGCTTGTCATCTCAATTCTCTGGCTCATTTTACTATTTCCTTGCAGTGGGTGCACAAAATCCCCTTCGTGGAATCAATTTGTCCAAGGGTCCTACGGATATGGCATCATTCCCCTGTAAGTTATTTACTTCTGATATGTTTGTCTACTCAAAACTTTTGGTTTGATTAAGAGTTTTAAGTGTGACAGCTCTGACATTCTTTGCAATTTGGTTTTCTTCAGTTAGATTAACATCACTTATATACTAGAGGCAAATCTTTGTTGTTAAAAGTTGATTTTATTTGGGTCACAAATAAGGATTTGGGGTCATTTTGAAGGAGAGATTTTTTATAGTCGTATAGGATTTACCCTCCTGCTCAAGCGTAATCTTAAGCCTATGTGTTAAAGCCTTTTGCAACTATTTGGATTTAATGGATATAACCCTTTAATTTGTGTTTTGGCCTGACATGAAAAAGTTGAAAATACTCAAAATTCTTAATGAACAAAGTTGAAAATATCAAGTTTAAACAAAATATCCTACCTTCTACCGTCTTCTTAGTTTGTATTTGTAATGTATCCATTTTGTCTTTTTTTAGAGGTTGATTTTTTTCCGAACTAATTTTTATTTGAATGGACAGCAAATGTTGGAGGGTATTGCCTTTGGAGCAAGATACCACTAGAATTACTGTATATCTCATGGGAGAGTTCACCTAATTTTGGCTTGGGACAGAGAGTTGAGTTGATGTCGACGATTGACATGCAGTCTTGCTTTTTGAAGGTATGCATCTTCAATGGCTATTGAATATTGATCCAGTCTTGACATAGTAATAATTGAAAGAATACTTAAAGCTCTAGACATTGTAATTCTGCAATAAAACTCATTTTGCTGTTACAATGTCTTATATGCCTGATTGGACCAAATTTGATATTTTGACCTTCTCTCTCTCTCTCTCTCTCTTTCTCTCTCTCTCTCTCTGTCTTTTTCTTTCTTTTTTCTCAACTTAGCTATTTACATCATTTTGTTTCCTCTTGCAGTTGAGCTGTCTAAATGATGACAAGTGCCTTATGATTGCAATTCCCTATAACCCAGAAACTGCAGTATGTTCTCTTTCCAGTTTAATGCTTGATGCACCAAAAAAAAATTATAGTTATTGCACCTCTAGCCAACTATTTCTGATGTATCTCCTACTTTTGGTTGTTTGGGCTCTCAAGATCATATCCCAGCAAGTACATGTCAATATATCAGCAGAAGAACTTGGTGCCAGGGAAAAATCTCCTTATAATACATACATACGCAATGACATTGCTTCTTCATCATTAGCTCATATAATCCGGTAATCAACATCTTGCATTTAGTATCTTTTTCTTTTGAAGTGATCTTTAGTGATTTTTAATTTTTAATTTTTAACCTTTAATCTCTCACATGATTTTCTACTGTTTTTTTTTTACTATTACTACTTTCTATATTGTTTACAATTGTTGCTTTTCATAACACAAGGAAAGCTTAAGATGATTATTTACAAAGCTTTGGTCTTTAAATCAAGAAGTTAACTGTTCTCTTTGTGCTGTATGTTATGACCAGGTTAAGGGCAGGAAATGTGATATTCAATTATAGATACTTGAACAATACGTTGCAAAGGACAGAAGGTACTAATGACTTTGATAATTTTGATGAGAAAATGTATTGCATCATATTCTTGCCCACCAATAATCCTTATCATTGCAGTAACCGAAGACTTTTCCTGTCCGTTTTGTTTGGTTAAATGTGCAAGCTTTAAGGTTTGAACTCCCTCCCAATTTTTAATTTTTTTTCTTTCTATTCTAGAATTTCTTCATTTTTTTCTTTCTATTTCACAGGGTCTTAAATATCATTTGCTCTCATCACATGATCTCTTCAACTATGAATTTTGGGTTGGTTTCTTTAAACTCATTTGTTTGTGTTAGACCATTACTACGAATCTGATGTTTTTTTATTGTAGGTAACAGAAGAGTGTCAAGCTGTAAATGTGTGTGTGAAAACTGAGAATTGGACATCTGAGGTATTGACTCACGGTTTTACACAGTTTTGCATGATGGAGCTGCTGTAACATTTCTCCATGATCAAGTTCCATAGTACAAAGAACTCTGAAAACCCTTGGACTAAGATATTTGATATTCATTGTCTATATTATTCACTATCACTATGTGGGAACCGTGCAAATCCCAGATATCAAAGTTGTTTTATATCATAAAGCATTACTTTCTACCATCTGAACTTTGGACTTTGATTGGGGAATCATCAGGCTATGACTCAACTATTCTGTTTCTTTTGTCGTTGGATAAATATGCTGAAATGGTAGAGTAGATGATGAGTCATGGATGTCGAAGATGAGTCAATGGGTGATGAACATACTGATTGTTCTTCCATTTCATCATTCGCTGACTCAACACAAAAAAAAAAATATATTTGCGAACTCATAACAGATCGTCATTTGAATATACATATATCTTCAGAAGTGGAAGGTACAAACAAAATATACCAGTCTCCGTTTATTTATCTTAAATTAAATGTTCTCTTCAGATTGTTGCTGATGGTGTCGATCCTAAACTACAAGTATTCTCCTTGTGGTACGTTTTTATTTCTTTCTAAGATTAGTGTTTTGACCCTAGAAATTGTTGTATTTTAATGACTTTAGACTTTTATTGAATGAATAAGTTTATACTATATCCAGCTCAAAGCCACTTAGACGAAGAAGAGCGAAGAGCTTAACTCAAAATTCAAAGCACATACATTCACACATCTTACAGTCGGACTTGCCTACAGGACTCTGCGTGCTTTTGAACAAGGCTGATGGTACATGTCCTTATCTCATGATTACATAACAGTTGAATCTGCTCTATTTGTTACATGCACGTAATACAGTTGACTTTAAGAGAAATACCAAGATACAATGACAAGGTGTTCCTGAGAGAAATACACGAAATAAAAACAAATAGCAACAATAAAAATAAGTACTACACTACATTATTCCGTGCGGGGGTGGGGACTTGGCATGTATAAATTACTTTCGAGTAGTTCCCAGACGGAGGATCGGGTGGAGCATCAATTAAGAAATCAACCTATCCTTTTCCTTGATTTTGTGTGATTGATTGGGTTTTAGTTAGGAACTCTCAAGTGTTCCTGACATAATGCATTGCAAATGTCTTGCAACATGAATTTTCCAGACTGCGGAGTGCAGATGAGGTATGATTGATCTCCTGGAGGCTCGTGGAGACTTATGTAATAACCTCCTTCAGGTGCCTACAAAGCATCCCCAAGATATTATTTTTTAAGAAAACTTCACTTAAATTAGGCCTGAACAATTGCGGAATGTTTCTGTTATAAGGACTTGCTTTGGAGTGAAATGATGAATAGCTATTCTTTTTCCATGAGTTTGGATGCAGATTGGAAAGGTAGGAGCAGCCAGTTGTTTCAGTACTTTTTACTATAGAAAAACCCTGCCAATGTTTGCATTGTAATTTTTCAGGTATCCTGATATTGGAATTAATTTGTAGTATGTTATTCACTTAAGCAGTATGAACTAATGCCGCTTGTGCTTGTTTTTTGGGATACTGCCATCAAATACTAAACGACTTTGCTCAGATGCACATTCTAGTAAAGGTAGAATATCAGGTAGAATGATCTGCTGAATTCTAGAGTGATCTGTTGATGCTGCTGCAGTGTCTCCAATTTGTTTAATCCATTTTATTGCAGGGGTTTCCAGCTCCATACCGCAGTCATATGCTGAACCAGGTTGTGTTCAGTCAATATCTGAAAACAATTTCGCATCTCCTATGCTGCTATTTGCAAAGACGAGAAAATTATGTGTTGAACGTTCAGACCCTAGGAAGTATGTTCCACTCTCTTTTCTGTCCATGGATGTGAACAAATACATTATAATTACGTCTGTTGAGCTAGTTTTGCAAGGCCAACTATATTGTGTATTTGAATTTTTCTACAGATGCTTTAACTTTTACTTGCTTATAATTTTTTTTGCAAGGCTTATAATTTTTTTTGCAAGGCAACATGGCTATCATCCCTGTACATTTTCCATATAAACTGGGTAAATTAACAAAATTCAGGTGGGCTGTTCAGGAACATCATGTACCTGAGCAGCCAAAGAAACTGAGCCCAGACCATATGAAACTAGAGATTTCAGCTAGCTAGTTTCTTAGGCTTTGGCTCGGCTCTGAAATCCAAAAAGATTGGTACTGAGAAACTCTATAAACCAACTTTCTCTGATGTGTTGTTTGTATGTAAATCTAAAACTTGTAAAGCTGCACTGCTTGTGGATGCATGGGTATTTGAACCTTGACATTGAGTTTATAGATGATGGATGTTGATCATTGCTAAGCTGTTTTGTTGTTGTGAAATATTTTTCATTGAGCCCATCTGTAACACTGTCAAACAATTTTCACATATTCAAGGCGTATAGATGCATCTTTTCCTTGAAGCTTATAAGATTTCAGTGGACACTCGAGTGCGGTACATGTCTGGACTCTCTTTGTGATTGCTTTAGTTCAAATAAATTTAAGCTTCAAACGAGTATTGAGAGGTCCTAGTGAGGCTTGTCAACTGACATGATCTCATCAACTGAACCAAACTTAGATCTCTTGTTGATTGGATTGATATGGTCCCAGGCCTTCAACCGGTTGATCTCCGACCTTCTGCCTTTCGTAAAATTACACTTTAATTCTGAACTCATAATGTCAAATTTATTAAAATAGTGAATTTGATGATATAGTCAGTCATCTGAAATGGAATCAATATGTAAGGAAGTTTTCTTTTTCCCTTTATAGTATTTTCTGTGTGCTGTTAGTCTCGAGTTATGTATCTTTTAGCAAATACCATGATATCTTCTATATATCCTTTTAGGTCTATAAACTGCTTTATCCATCTATATTAATATGGTTTTAATCGAGAAATTTTCTCTCCATTTTCAGCTGCGCCCTTCTGCGGAAGCGACAATTCTTTCACTCACATAGAGCGCAGGTTTAGTTCAATTGATGATTGACGACTGGCTCAATTTTGTCTCATAACTCTTATAAGTTCATTATTTCCCAACTGAATAATTCAATTATCATTTACTTCACAACTTTTTATTGAATGTGTCATCCCATGCTGTGTGAAGAATTGCAATATAAAGGGAAACAACTGAAAAAAAACAATAAAAAAAACAATCAGATTTGCGCTTGCATTTTATTTTATTTATTGTCGTACCAACCAGAAAAAAAAACTGTTTTAAGTTGAATATTGTTCTGTTAGTACTGTGGCAGACGAGCTCATTCTTTCTTCTGAAAAGAAAAACCTGCCATGTGATATTCAAATAAGATTACTCAAAAGTGTTGATGTACTTGATTACTATTATTTGATTGTGTGAGTTTTGGTATTTCACTGATACTAGTGAGAGGTGGACTGTGAAGCCTTAAAAATGGAGTGGCAGATAGAGCAGTAGTTGCATTTGTAGTTCTTTCCATTTGGTTTATTACTGATAATATACAAGTTATGTGATGTTGTCATATAGCATTATGATCTTCCCCTTGGCCTGTCTTCAGATGTCACTGTTTCTTAGAGTACATGCAATATTTTGTTTCAAGTGTAATTTGTTATCCATTTTTTATGTTTGAAGCCAATGATGTTGGAGGAAGTTTTGTCCAATCAAGATAGTGAGGATGAGGTTGATGATGATGTTGCTGATTTTGAAGATCGAAGGGTATATAGTTAGACCCCTCTCTCAAATATTATTTGATCAAACTTCATTTCAACTGTGAATCAATTTGGTTTGTTAAAGAAAATAGTTTTGTGCAATTATACTAGAAATCAAACACACCCTATGAGTGTGGGAAACAATCTGTTTTTTTTTTTAAGTTTTTTTGGTAGAGAATACTGCAAGTTGGTTTTCTTGCAGATAAAAACTGTTCCTGGCAGTTTCTTGCACATTAAAACTGTTTTTGTTAGATAAAAGTTGTTTTATTTCTATTTTCTGGTTTAATATTTTGTTACTAACATGTTTTCTAATAATTAACAAAGACCTAACTGAAAAGGCTAAAAGTGCGAGAAAAAAAATCATTTATGATGAGGGAGATGGGTTTTGTTAATTATTAGTATAGATATTCCTCCATGCTTGATCAGGCAATATGTTATGAAGAGAATATGTTGACTGCTGTTTATTTCTTACAATTTATCTCCGATCCAACCATTGTTATATCAATTGCTACTAAGATGTTGTGTTTCCTTATCAACTTGAGTTGTTATACACATACACTGACATTAGATTTTACTCTTTGTTGTAGATGCTTGATGATTTTGTTGATGTAACAAAAGATGAAAAGCAAATGATGCATATGTGGAATTCCTTCGTAAGGAAGCAACAGTAAGTTTCTCTCTGTACTTTGCCTCTTTTGTTTGTATGGACTTAACAGGGATATTAGGGGGTTATATCTTTGTGTGGTGCCATGTAGTAGACTTGTACATCTACTCACACAGCTTTACTGTTGCAATTTGGATTAGGAAATATTTCAAGGGTATAACTCCTGGCCTTTATTGTTGAAATTATATGGATATCGTGGAAAATCTTTGATCAACCATGTATGGAAAATCATTATAGTTGGCTCTATCCACCGGTATAACCTTTGGTATCATATCTCACCAACTTGATCGATTTAACCTTGACTGAATTAGCAGACAAGGATGCTACTCGTCATACCTTTTCGTAGATCTGTTCATTTGCATTAGATATTCATTATGTAAAACATCACTTTCACAGGTGAAAAGTTTATTGGTTTTATTTCAAATGCTTTTCTGAAATATTGGTGTCTTAATAATGGCAGGGTGTTGGCGGATGGCCACATTCCTTGGGCGTGCGAAGCATTTTCGAGAATGCATGGACATGACCTTGTTCAATCCCCACCTCTGATATGGTAATTCTCATACTTTATTGCCAATTTGCATGCACATCCAATTCAAATCCTTGAAGTTCACTTTTGTCTCTGTGATTAAGTCCACCATGATAGTCTGGTTATGTATGCTGACTAATAGTTTGTACTTTATACCTTTCTTGATAACTCTCATATTTTTTTTGAATATGTTTCAATGAAATTTGCTAGAGGAAGCTACATGTGTCCTGGTTTAGTAGGAAGAAATGTGTTATCATCGTGATTTGCTTTGATGGAATCTGTTTAAGTCTCAAATGAGAAATGACTTGTCAGGTGTTGGAGATTATTTATGATCAAATTGTGGAATCATGGTCTCCTTGATGCTCGGAGTATGAACAACTGTAACATTATTCTTGAACAATGTCAAAGCCAGGTTTTGGATCAGACAAGTTGAAAGTGATTAGTTTTTTATGGAAGTCTGGCGAAGTCCCAGAAATGTATTTGTTGATTCTTAGTAACTTGTTTTGAGTAACATTATATAGCTCCATAGGCTGCAAGCCTTTTCCGTCCATCTTTTTCTTTAAAGTGGTGTTGTATCCTATTTTCCTAATGTAATGCGCTGTACATTGAAACTTACATCACAAGAAAAAGTGCCATCACAACGGTTCGTGTTATTCTCCATGCCATGATGACCTTGTTTTGATAGCTTGACAAAACTAATTTGAAAGGCAACACTGGAAGGTATCCTATCCAAAACAGTAACATAATGATTTCTAGTTGACTGGTACACATTTTTAGACTATAATAGCATTCAAGTGATTCCACAGGTCGTTCCTTATCAAAGACTTCTCAAGTTTAGAAACCTTTCTTGATTAGGAAGACGGCCAAATAACAATTGGAAACCAAGTAGGCAAGTAGCATACAATTTAATACGGATGGTATGTTGACATTTCTCAAACAAAAGTTCTCCTCAATTGTGGAAAATTCCTCTTGGTTCATCACATACTTTAAAGGCATAGTCCTCCTTCCGTGGAAGTCAGTCCTCCAGTCCAGTACCATACAACCTATACTATATAACTGCATCCCTCTTCTCGATCTATTCCAATTTTACCTCTGGTTCCTTCCTCAAAGCTTAGACATACACAAACGTCAAACATGGAAGTGACTGTTAGAACCTGTTCTTGCTCAAGGTTTCACACACAATTGTTTGAAGGAAAAGCTTACATCTTTATTAAACAGAACACTGGCTTTATATCCAGTCTTTTACAGCAGGAATGGGAAATCAACAACCCACGAATATCACTTCCTATGATCGTGGTTTACTAGATAGCAACGTGAACAAACACTAACCCTATCCCTAAAGAATAGGTCTTATTCAACAGATCAGAAAACACAAAACGTGTTACTGAAGTAACTCTAACATTTCCTCCCTTAAACTGCATTGCCTAAGGCAATCAGTTTACTTCTACTGGCAGCTCACACACTCCAAGCCACCCTCTCAATTTTTCAAACGTCTCTAACTTCAGGGCCTTTGTCATAATATCTGCTACCTGATTCTCTGAGCTGCAATATTCCAGTTGAAAAACATCATATTTACAGAGATCACGGATGAAGTGAAATCTGATATCGATGTGTTTACTTCTCCCATGCATCACAGGATTTCTGGATAATTTGATGGTAGAACTGTTATCACAGAAAATCATAGTGGACTTACTTTGTTTGCAGCTTAGATTTTCAAGAACTCTTCGCATCCACACGCCTTGACAAGCACATGTAGCTGCTGAAATAAACTCTGCCTCTGTGGTGAAGAGTGTAACCACTGGTTGTTTCTTGGACATCCATGCCACTGCTCCATCACTCATCATAAAGACGTAGCCTGTAGTGCTCTTTCTGTCATCAACATCACCAGCAAAGTCACTGTCTGAAAACGCCACCAATTCTTCTCCATTCACAACCTTTCTTTTGTAACCAATTCCTAACTCCACAGTTCCCTTTATGTACCGTAACACTCTTTTTATAGCTGCCATATGAAACTCAGTAGGTCTCTCCATGTATCTACTTACCAGACTAACCACAAACATCAGATCAGGTCTGGTAACTGTTAGATACATCAAGCTACCTACAATTTGCTTGTATTGAGTTGAGTCAACCTGAGCACCTCCTTCATCTCTTATCATTCTGAAACCTGGTACAATGGGATTCCTTACTGAGTTTGAGTCTGCCATACCAAAGCATTCAAGAACCTCTTGAGCATATTTGCGTTGACTCATGAAGATGCCTTCTTCATTCTGCACAATTTCGACTCCAAGAAAGAACTTCATTTTCCCCAAATCAGACATGTCAAACTTGGACTTCATTGAAGCTTTGAATTCCTCAATCAGTCTCAAACTGCTCCCTGTAAAAATCAGATCATCCACATACACACTTACAATTAAAATCTCACCATCTTCTTGAGCCTTCACAAAGAGTGTGTGTTCATTTGGACAACGTTCAAATCCTTCACCAACAAAGTAAGCTTCGAGTCTGCTGTACCATGCACGTGGAGCTTGCTTCAATCTGTATAGAGCCTTTTTGAGTTTGTAGACTTTGTGCTCCTCCCCTTGCCTCTTATAACCTTGTGGCTGCTCTACATATACATCCTCCTCTAATTCTCCATGCAGAAAAGCGCTTTTGATATCAAGCTGGTATACACACCACTTTCTTTGTGCAGCTAGAGCTAGGATCATTCTGATTGTGTCCCATCTGGCCACTGGTGCAAACACCTCCGTGTAATCTATTCCATGTCTCTGTGCATACCCTTTAGTCACAAGGCGTGCCTTGAATTTATTCACTTCTCCTCTCTCATTTAACTTTGTTTTGAAAATCCATTTCACTCCAATAGTTCTTGCTCCTGTTGGTAGATCAGTTAATTCCCAGGTATCATTCTTCTCTATTGCTTGCATTTCATTATCCATGGCTGCTCTCCATTTTAAGCTCAAAGATGCTTCCTCATAAGTACTTGGATCATATGCTGTGGTGTAGAGAACCAAATGCTGCATCAAAGTCTCATCATCAGATAAACCTTCTCCTGTTTCATACTCCTGCATCCAATATGGCTGCCTTCTAACTCGCTTCCCTTGTTCTTCTGGAGAGGCTGGTGCAGCATTATCAGATGATTCAGTTGATGATAGACTGGTTCCTTCTTCATCAATATTTGAAGCAGGTTCAACTGCTTCTTCTGCACTTCCAGTTGCTTCTTCATTGTTCCCCCATTCCATGGTATCATTCTTCACTGCTTCAGTGCTGGCTTCCCAGTCCCATTTCTCATTCTCTTCGAAGACCACGTCTCGGCTCACCACTATCTTTTTGGTAATTGGATTGAAGAGTCTGTAAGCCTTTGTCCCTTCACTCACACCAAACAAGACACACTTTAGACTCTTGTCATCCAGTTTACTCCTCTTGACATCAGGAATATGCACATGACCTATGCATCCAAAGACTCGAAAGTAATCAACTGTAGGCTTGATGTTGCTCCATGCTTCTTCTGGTGTAACCTCTTTGAGTGCAGATGTTGGACTTCGATTTAGAATGTGGATGCACCAATTGACAGCTTCTGGCCAAAATTCCTTAGGCACTTTCTTCTCAGATAGCATACTTCTCACCAAGTTCATAATTGTACGATTCCTCCTTTCAGCTACCCCATTTTGTTGAGGGGTATATGAGGAGGTAAGCTGTCTCTTAATCCCACTCTCACTGCAATACTCGTTAAACTCCTTAGAGGTGAACTCACCACCTCTATCAGTACGTAAACAACATAGTGGTGATCCAGACTCTCTCTCAACAAGACTCTTGAACCTTTGAAATGTACTAAATGCCTCGGATTTTTCTGAGAGAAAGTAGACCCAACACTTTCTACTGAAATCATCAATAAATGTAATCAAGTACCTTTTTCTGCTGTTTGATTCCGGCTTTACTGGTCCACAGATGTCAGCATGGACTAGTTGTAACTTCTCTGAAGCTCTCCATAGACTCTTCTTAGGGATTGACTCTCGATGTTGTTTTCCAACTAGGCAATCAGAACACACCTTCTCTGGAGTTTTGATAGAAGGTAGTCCCTTCACCATCTTCTTGTAGTATAGTGTTCTCAGCCCTTTGAAGCTGAGATGTCCAAACCGGTAGTGCCACAATTGAGTCTCAGTGTCACTAATAGTTTGTAGACATGTTGTCTCCTTTGAAGTAATACAGGCTAACAGTACAAACATGCGATTTGCTGTCATGGAAGTTTCTAGAATTAAGCCTCGAGTTGGATGAAACACCTTACAGGAGCCATGCTTGATGAGTATGTCCAGACCTCGCTCTTGTAGTTGGCCTAAGCTGAACAGATTGTTCTTCAGCTCTGGAATATAGAACACTTCACTCACCATGTGATTTACTCCTCCAATATTCAGCTGGACATTTCCCTTTCCCATTACAGCCATTTTTGTGTCATTGCCAAGCTTTACTGAATGTCTGAAGTCCTCATCTAGGTCTGTAAACCAAGCCTTATTTCCACACATATGATTGCTGCATCCTGAATCTAAGAACCATACCTCTTCTCTCTGAGCACTGTGTGATTCAACAAGGGACATGAGCAGCATCTCTTCTTCTTCGTCCAATTCAGCATAGTTCACGTTCTTCTCCCAACTAGGGCATTCATATTGAAAATGCCCTAGTCTGTGGCATTTGTAACACTCTGCAGTAGCTCGGTTGACAGGTTGCCTACCACGTCCCCTTCCTCTGCCTCTGTAGCCTCCACCACGGGCTCTTCCTCTGAATCCACCTCTATCATCCTCCCTTGCTCCTGATCTCTCTGCTTCTGTAACTTTGAGTGCATGTTCCTCTTCCTGATGCCCTTTCATCCTCTGCTCATGTACTAAGAGGCTGCTCTGCAACTCATCGATTGTTAATGTATCCAAATCATTGGATTCTTCAACAGAGCAAACTACATGATCGAACTTAGAAGTCATAGAGCGAAGGATCTTCTCGACAATCCCTATCTGTTCCATCTTCTCACCAAGCATTTTCATCTTGTTGGCAATGACCAGAGTGCGTGCAAAGTATTCATCGACTCCTTCACCTTCCTTCATCTTCAGGATCTCAAAGTCTCTTCTTAGGGCTTGCAGCTGTGCTCTCTTAACCCTAGATGTTCCTTGGTACTTCATCTTCAAGGAATCCCATATCTGTTTTGCTGTGTCTTTCACCAAGATGGTTTCCATTATGGTTCGATCTATGGCTTGGAATAGATAGTTTTTGACTTTGAGATCGTTGAGCTTTTGCTCTTCTACCAGCTTTCTTCGTTCCTCAAACTGCTTACGTTGAGCTTCACTCAGCTGTGTCCTCTCGACAGCTGCTGAGTAGGATGCTTGCTCTGGTTCTAGAACCTCATCTGGTACCCCATGCTCAATCAGCCCCCAAAGTTGTTTGGATCTGATAAAGTTCTCCGTGGTCATTGCCCAATGATCATAGTATCCGTCGAACTTTGGAGCTGGTACATAACTTCCTTCAGCTGCCATGCTTCCTCTCTTGCTCTCACTTTCTGGCTCTCCTTTTTTTTTTCTTTCTAAATCAGGCCCCTGAGATGGGGCTCTGATACCACTTGTTAGAACCTGTTCTTGCTCAAGGTTTCACACACAATTGTTTGAAGGAAAAGCTTACATCTTTATTAAACAGAACACTGGCTTTATAGCCAGTCTTTTAGAGCAGGAATGGGAAATCAACAACCCACGAATATCACTTCCTATGATCGTGGTTTACTAGATAGCAACGTGAACAAACACTAACCCTATCCCTAAAGAATAGGTCTTATTCAACAGATCAGAAAACACAAAACGTGTTACTGAAGTAACTCTAACAGTGACGGTGGCGACTTGGGCAGCACTGACCCTTGTCTTGTCTATGATAGTAGTAAGACACTACCAACATAAGCACTTTAGGCAACGAAATTGAAAACAACGCGCAACGACTAGGGAATTTCGTTGCCTATAGTTTACAATAGGCAACGAAATGGATTTTCGTTGCCTATTGTAAACTATAGGCAACGACATCTTTGCCTATAGTAATAAAATCGTTGCCTAAAGTCCATTTTATAGGCAACGAAAAAAATCGTTGCCTATAGTTTTCGTTGCGTAAAGTTTGGTTATAGGCAACGAAAAAATCGTTGCCTATAGTTTTCGTTGCGTAAAGTTTGGTTATAGGCAACGAAAAAATCGTTGCCTATAGTTAATAGGCAACGAAAAATAATTATAGGCAACGAATTACTATTTCGTTGCCTATAATTAGTATTATATCAGAGCCAGCAGCTATTCAAATCAAAATCGGTGGAAAAATCTGAAACGTTTTGGAATCGGCAGTACATTTCAGGATGGACAAGAGTTGGATGAGGCTGGATAGAACTGATGCAAGATATGGGCAGGGAATTAGGAGATTTCTGGAATTTGTGGCGGCTAATTGTGGAGAGTTGCCAGTGCATTATTGTCCATGTAAACAATGTCGGTGTCGCGGCAATCGTTGTCCCATTGCTACAGTTGAGCGACACCTTCATAGAAACGGATTTTGGAATAAGTACACCCGTTGGATTTATCACGGTGAAGCATCAGCAGCCGATCCGCATGATCATGGACAATTTGCTGATAGTGCGAGGTCATCCAATTATGATCCCACCAGGAGGTTCATCGACGATATGTTTCCTCATGAGAGCGGTGTATTTCATGATTCTGAAGCACCCGTATATGTTCCTCCAGAAGTTGAGAATTTCCCTCACATTGAGCCAGTCCAGCCATTACCTAGAGTTTATGTCAACACACGTGGTATGGACAAGTACCACAACCTGATTCAGATGCATCAAACTCCGTTGTACCACGGATGTCCTAAGACAGTCCTTGAAAGTGTGATGGCAGTGATGCAGCTAAAAGTGGAGACCAAGAGCACCGTGGCAGCGGTCGATAGGTGGCTTCAGTTGACTGGTGATCTGCTGCCCCCCGGTCATCGTCTTCCCCCCACTCATCGTAAGATACGACATGTCCTCAAAGATCTTGGACTTTCGTACACCAAGATTCACGCATGCATGTATGATTGCGTTCTCTTTTGGGGTGTAGACGATGACGGGAAGGATCTATCGAAGCTTGAATACTGTCCGGTGTGTGGTACGGAAAGGTGGAAGTACACTCCTGCAGGAAACAAGAAAGCAGTGAAGATACTTCGGTATTTCCCACTTATTGATAGGCTGGAAAGGTTGTTCATGTGTGCATTCACGGCGAAAGCTATGAGATGGTGGGCTGAGAGGACTTTGCCTGACGATGATATCCTTAGACACCCTGCTGATGGTCAGGCTTGGAAGCACCTGGTGAATGTGTTTCCTGATTTTGCAGCTGAAGTCCGAAATGTTTGGCTGGGGCTATCGACTGACGGATTCAACCCCTTCGGCAACATGAGTCAGAAGTACAGCATATGGCCCGTTATATTGGTACCGTACAACCTTCCTCCGTGGATGTGCATGAAGAAAGAATATAATATGCTGACTCTGTTGATTCCAGGGCCGGGTTATCCAGGAAAGTGTCTGGATGTGTACATGAGGCCATTGATTATAGAGCTTCAGCAGTTGAGTACAGTTGGTCATCCCACTTACGACAGGTTTAAAAATGAGATGTTCCGAATGCGTGCTATGCTTGTGGGCACAATCAGTGATTTTCCAGGTCGAGGGATGTTGTCGGGAAACCCAACCAAGGGGTACAGGGCCTGTCCAGAGTGCATGACTGCCATGTTTGGACAAGCTCATTGCTCGAAGATTGTCCATATGCGTCACCGATGTTGGCTTCCACGACATCACCCATTTCGCCAAGACGCCCAGGCTTTTGACGGCACTGTAGAAGAAGGTCTGCAACCCATGGGATGGACTGGAGATGAAATCTTAGAAGTCCTGAATGAGTATAATTTTGGGCCATTGAGCAATCATCCTGAGGTTGTTGCGACTATACCGAAGATACCCGACAGGTATAAGTTCTGGACACACAAGAGCATCTTCTGGGAACTCCCGTACTGGCGGATGTTGCCTATCAGGAACTATCTAGATGTCATGCACATAGAGAAGAATGTGTGTGAAAGTGTGGTGGGCACCGTTCTAAATTGGCAAGGTAAAACCAAAGATGGCCCTAAAGCTCGCGTTGATTTGGAAAAAATGAAACTGCGGGAACATCTGTGGTTGAAAAAGAAGGGGAGAAAGATGCCCCAAGCTCCTTACACGGTCACGCGTGACGAGAAGCATGAAATTTTTGTGTGGATGGCTAACGTCCAGTATCCTTATGGGTTTGCTGGAAATATAAGTCGGTGTGTTAACTACAGGGACAATAAGATTTATGGATTAAAGAGTCATGACTGCCATGTACTACTTCAACGCCTCTTCCCTATTATGATTCGAGGGTACTTTGATGATGAGGTGGTAGAGCCGTTAGTGGCGCTGTCAAGGTTCTTTCAAAAGTTATGCACCAGAGAAGTGAAAATGTCAGACCTCGAAGAAATGCGAAAGGACATCATTTTTATCATGTGCAAGTTGGAGAGGATTTTCCCCCCAAATTTCTTCGACATCATGCCTCACTTGATGATGCATCTTCCCGAGCAATTGATGCTCACCGGTCCCGTTCACTACACTTGGATGTATCCAATGGAGAGGTATATACCCCGCATTTGTATGATGTTTGCTAATTAAGTCTTTATATATTAATTTATTCTTGTTCTACGTACAACAATAATAACAAGCTGTTTTCATCATTGTAGACAACTGGGAGAGTACAAAGGGTATGTACATAATACATCTGCACCTGAAGGGTGTATCGCCGAAGCATATCTTGCGAACGAGTGCGTAACGTACGTCAAACTGTATTTGGGAGCGCTTGAGGACCCACATTCGAATATGTCGGTAGATGAACCCCAGTTCAACCTTTCTGTAGTCTCTAATGATGTTTATCCACAGAGTAGGTTGCACGGGGAGTGGGAGTTGACACCATATGAGTTAGACATTGCACACTGGTGTGTACTCATTAATTGTAAAGAAGTTAAATATTGGAAAGACACACACCTTGGAAGTCCAGAGGTTCGCGGGGATGTTGCGTACCACAACCGGACCTTTGCAAATTTTTTTGGCACATGGGTGAGTATATATTCATTTAGTCATAATATATATGACGTGTAAAAGCAAATTGTGACGGTTATTTATATGAAATGTCGTATCTAATGTTGACGGTTATTTATTTCAGATGAACTATGTAGAAGATGATGGTTACCCACAATGGTCACACGCATTGAGGCTCTTGGCTATGAAACCTATATCATCAAAAGTTTACGCGATGTGTAGGGTCAATGACGTGAAATTTATGTGTCAAGAAAGAGACAATAGGGTGAAGACACAGAATTGTGGGGTAATGGTGCATGGTGGGGATAACGACCCTGACTACTACGGGGTACTCCATTCAATGGTTGAACTCATGTATGGTGAGCGCATGAAAGTTTACTTGTTTAAGTGCAGATGGTTTGATACTCGTCCGGAGACCGTTCGCATCGATCAATATGGATACATTTCCGTGAATACTGCCACAAGTTGGTATGAGGAGGATCCTTTCGTTCTTGCCACATCGGTCAAACAAGTGTTTTACCTTGACGATCTTATGAACAGACCCCCCTGGAAAGTAGTAAACCATGTGCAAGCTAGGAATGTGTACAATGCTGCCACACTTGGTGAAAATGAAGATGACGAAGAAGTTGCAGCATACCAAGAGGGAAATGGAATTGACATTCCGAAATCCGATACAATTCGCCATTATAATGTTCGACCTGGTATTGTGGTTCAAAATTCTGGAGCAGCACTTCTAAATGTTAATCCAAATGACTTTGATGAAGACTCGAGTGACGAGGACGAGGAGCGACACCTATTACCAGACTTCAACTATCAAACTGCGTCAGACTCTAGCGATGATTCTGATTATCAGCCTTAGTTAGAGATGTAATTGAGTATAGTCTTCGAGCTTGTATTCAGTTGATTAACTCCTAAATGTATATATGTGTTGATCGAATCGAAGTTTACTTGTGTAATTTGATGGATTAGTTTAACGGTTATTTTCATGTATGTTGTGGAAAACATAAATTGAATTTCGTTGCTTATAAATTGAAGTTCGTTGCCTTTAACATTGATTTCGTTGCCTTTAACATTGATTTGGTTGCCTTTAACATTGATTTCGTTGCCTTTATCATGGATTTCGTTGCCTTTATCATGCATTTCGTTGCTTATAGTATAGGCAACGAAAATTTCGTTGCCTATAGTATATGCAACGACATATTTCGTTGCCTTTAGGGTGCATTTCGTTGCCTAAAGTATAGGGAACGATACACTTCGTTGCCTATAGTATTTATTTCGTTGCCTAATGTATATGCAACGAAAAATTCGTTGCCTATAAGTCCTCCTCGTTGCCTATAGTATAGGCAACGATGCCACCATTTCGTTGCCTATAGTCCTGGAATATATTCCCAGCTCGCGAACAGCTCCGCCGCAACTAGCATTCTCTCCGCAAACCTCGCCGGATTTCTGCCCTCTCCGCAACCCGAAAAGTACGGTTCGCATTCTCCCTCTCTCCTTACTTGAATAAACAACGTGATTTTAGTTGGATTTGTGTTGGGTTGTTTGTTGGGTTGATTTTAGATGGATTTGTGTTGTGATTTAGGTTAGGTTGTGTTGGATTTGTGTTGGGTTGTTTGTTAGATTGATTTTAGTAGGATTATATTGTGGATTAGAGGATTATATTGTGGATTATATTGTGGAGTAGGATTATATTGTGGATTGTGGATTAGGATTATATATATTGTGGATTATATTGTAGATTATATTGTGGATTGTGGATTAGGATTATATTGTGGATTATATTGTGGATTGTGGATTAGGATTATATTGTGGATTATATTGTGGATTATATTGTGGATTAGGATTATATATATTTAGTTTATGTAATTAGAATTGGGAATAATTAGAATTGGGAATAATTAAGTGTGATTTTAGTTTGGTTATTTAGTTTAGGTAATTAGAATTGGCCGGGAATAAGTGTGATTGTTAGTTTGGGTTGTTCATTTTAGTTAGACAAAATTTAAATTTAGGTTATTGTTGCCTCAATTGTAAGGTATTCATTATGTTATTTTGTTGCAGACATAAATAAAAATGTCCGTGTTCAAAAGATTGATTCCCGGGAAAAGTGGGAAACAAAAAGGAGCTTCCTCCTCGTCACCTCAAGGAGCGACACCTCAAATGTCCTCCGGGTTGAACCCTCAAGGACCCAGGAGTGGGTCTAGGTCCGTTGGTGGGAGTTCTGGAAGCACCGTACCGGACAGTCTTGAGACCGTCTATGTACATTCCAATCGTCATCTCCAACTTCTTGCCACATCCCAGGATCCCCAAGGTCCACGTCACTCGGTGTCTCATGAACGACCCTCCCGCAACAGCAGCCGAAACTCCACCACGGAATCCGGTCGTCACTCAGTCAGCGGCGAACGCCCAAATAGTACGAGGGTACTATTTGGGCGTTCGCAGCAGGACCCACCGCGTATGCCACCTCTTCCTCCCAATGCGGCGACGCCACAACCTAATTCCGGATCATCTGGGCCATCCGGCAGTGCATCCCGCACGGATTCTGTGCACTTATGCCCGCCAAGGGACTTGTTCTTCCCTACGGTTATTCCGAAGATACCTCAGCTCGACCCTAACAACGTGGCCGTCTATGATGAGGACCCGTTCACGACGCCTGAGGAAGCATACACATATGAGCCGTTCTCTCAACCTCTGTTGAGTGTGAGGGTTAAGGGTCAGCTCACTTACGAGAATGGTAAGTTTATGTTCATTTACTAGATACAGTACATTAAATTAGGTTCTATTTCTTAATTTCCTTCTTTTGTACCGTGTCTTAGGCACCGTCGTCAACCCTAAAGCTAAACAGAGCAGAGGTACCACAACCGGGAAGGGTATTGAAGATCGAGTCGGTGACAATCGGGCTCATATTGATTATGAAGATGATGGGGAGGCTATCGAGTATGCTGACAAAGGGATGTATGCTAGCCAAGCAGGATTTGTCATACGTGATTTCGTCCCGATGTTGTGGGATTCGTGGGGTTCAGTTGATGCTGAAGTGAAGGCCCGAGTGCATAATGCACTGTCGGTGAGTTAAATTTACATTAATTTGTCATAAAAATAGACGTTCTTATATATTATTGTAAGGCACCAAACATACATATTTATGAGGCTAATTATGTATACGTGTATTGCAGCAATGGTTTATTATTGACGATCGGCTGAAGGAGCCCGGGGGGTGGTGTGAACGAAAGCTCACGTCTAGGTGATGTGATTTTGGATTTATATAAGGCTAAGTATCCTTATATGATTTGTGAATACGTTAGATTTGTGAATATAAAGTGTTGGTTATATGATATTTTTGTTGCATCAATATAGGTATCGAGAGTGGAAGTCTCACTTGAAGAAGTTCTGGGAGGAGAACATAGATAAAGGCCGAAATGGCACTCCAAGTGAGTTCAGATACCGGGAGTACGAGTGGAACTGGCTTATAGCCCACTGGAAGCATCCCAAGCTTGTGGTATGCACATGAATTATGTTGCGTACCTAAATCTAAACTAATATTATTATTATTATTAATTTACCTACATTTTATGATATATTATTTTATATACGCAAGAGGTAGTAGGTAAATCTCTATCTATGTTATTAATTTAATATGTAGGTAAATCTCTAATATATTGTGTAGGTAAATTAAATTATACAATTTACATTGTTTATACGAAGTAAAGATAGTGAACTGTATTAGTGATTGAGATGCTAGAAATTAAAACCAAAAATAACAAAGATTAAATTATTTCCCTGCAGAATAACATGAAAAAACCTAGAAATTAAAGGAAACAATTCTAGGTCCGAGGACTAAATATGTGAAAAATAAATGGGTTGGATTTTAATCAAAAAAATTAATGTTGCGAGGATATTCTCTAATTTATGATATATATATCATTGGCTAATAATTGTGCACATTTTCTTTTTCTACAAGCACATTTCGAAACAAAATGCTAAAAACCGAGCGCAGAACGTGAACCCACATCATTGCGGTTCCCGAACGTATGAGAGATGGACTCGACGTGGGGCAAGGTTGGAACCAGAGACTGATCCTCTCGTGTATTCCATCCGACATGGGTATCCGAACAACCCTGAATATGTTGTAAGTATCTAATAAATATTTGTCCATATTTGATACATCTCATGTTTAATTAATTCTTGTATTTTACTCAATTATTAATGCGTCACCGATTTTGCATTGTCTATTAGGAGAGATTGGTTGAGTCGATCCCAAAGGTGCGTGCTAAAGTAGCTCGAGAGCTGCATCAGGGGTGCACGGAGGAAGAGGTGACCCAGTATGCATCTCAGGTTGACCACATGACGCCCATTAATGCGGCGAGGTGCGTGTCAGATGCGATTCCCGTTGGAAAGAACAAGTTTTGGGCCAAGGGGATGGGTTACAGAGGAAATGGAGTCTTGAAGATGACTCCAGAATTCTCCAGCGGGTCCAGCAATTCTAGGTCGTCCGGCGTACAAGAGCAGATTCGGAGGCAGGATGAGCAGATTCGGAGGCAGCAGGAGGAGTTGGAGGAGATGAGGCGTGCCAGGGAAGCCATGGAGCAGGAAAGAGCCCGTGAGAAGGAGCAGCACGACCAAATGTGGGCATTCTTTCAATCTCAGCAACCTCGGGAGGCTTCGCACCCGCACCCACAGACTCAGCCAAATCTGTTCACGCCTACAACACAGCCGCAGTATTTTGGGGGTCACCAGCAGCCGCCGTTATATGGGGACCACCAGCAGCCGCCGCAGCAGCATCAGTTTTGGACGGGTGCCGAGCAGCCGCCGCCTCCGCCGCCGCAGCATCAGTTTTACGGGGGTGACCAGCAGCCGCAGCTTCATCAGTTTTATGGGGATGACGACCAGCAGCACCAGGAGGGTTCACACGAGGACTTCCTCAATTCTGTTAACTTTGATCAGTAGCACGTAGCTAGTTTTTGATTTCGGTTGAAATGTGTACGCTGTTGTGGTTTGAACTCATGTAAATGTTGCAGATTCTGGAATTGGGCCCAATCCAGAATCAAGTATTTTTTTTAAAAATTACACACACTATAGGCAACGAAATGGACCAATTTCGTTGCCTATAGTTTGCCAGAAATGCAAAAATTCAAACTATAGGCAACGAAATCCAAAAGTATAGGCAACGAAATCCAAAAGTATAGGCAACGACGTCGTTGCCTATAGTTTGAGAGGTGACCTGTCAGTTTAGGGTTTAGGCAACGAAGAAGTCGTTGCCTATAGTGAAACTATAGGCAACGAATTAAGCTGGGGTCGTTGCCTATTGTTGAAAACCCTAACCCCTAAACCCCGAACTATAGGCAACGAATTGGTTATTGATTTCGTTGCCTATAGTATAGTCAACGATGTATAGGCAACGAAAGTATAGGCAACGAAAATTCGTTGCCTATAACTATAGGCAACGAATTTTGGACTATAGGCAACGATTTGAAATCGTTGCCTATACCTGTTATTCTGGTAGTGAGACGCGTGTGGAGCTTGCTTGATTTGTCGTGGTTTAAGCCGAAGAAGCTAGAAAGGTACTTGAGGGAGCAAAGCCTCAAGGGGGCTCATACAGATTTTTGTATGGTGACTTGAAGGAGCACGCTGGTCTTCTCGCAGAAGCATCATTCAAACTCATGAACCTCTCCCATGATATAGGACCACGACTCACCCCTTTCGACGATCAAACTCAGAAAACTTACGGTATGTAACTCCTTATATATGATGATTTATACGTACTTTGATCTATAGCTAATGGTTTATATTAGTAAAATGATTGAGCATGCATGAGAGCAGATACCTTGTAGACGCATGCACTACGGCCATAAGCTCAAACGTTAATCTTTAATCAAATATATAAGCTTATTACGAATTACGCAAGTGATATGTCGATGTTGCAGGTAAGGACTCCTTTGTGTGGATTGGCACGTACATCACCAATGGTGAACATCACGAGTCCAGAAAGACGTGAAAGTTGTCCCGACAAAAATAGATGAATTTCAAAAGCCAGAGCCAAACCAACTTATCAAGTTGCTAGCACAAGGTGTTGCAGCCTATGATGGTGAAAAATGGGTTAAACACAGAAGGATCATCAACCCTACATTTTATGTGGAGAAGCTAAAGGTATGCATGTTAAAATGTGAAGAGGACTACTATGACATTCTGAAGGTATCAAGAATCGTCTTTCCCTATTCAAATTGTTTCTAATCCATGTTGCATTGTTTGGGAAACAGTATAGCGTATGTTACCGGCATTCCACAAATGCTGTGATGAGATGATTAAGGACTGGGAGAGCGCAGTGTCCAAAGAAGGCTCAATATCATGCATGTGAGTTGGATGTCTTCCCTTCTCTTCAACAATTGACTGCTGATGTGATTTCTCGAACATCATTTGGAAGTAGCTATCAAGAGGGAAGGAAAATATTTGAACTCCTAAAATTAAGAGCAAGAAGGAAATGTACGTATTAAAAGCTGCACAAACTATTTACATCCCGGGATGGAGGTAAATTAGGATCATAATTTATTTTTCCTAGTTAAATACAAATAGTAGGAACCTCAGTTAAATTAACTGCTGTTGTTTATAGGTTTCTACCAACTAAGCTGAACAAGAGCATGAAATCAATTGACAAAGAAATTAGAGGCTTACTCAAGAGCATTGTAGATAAAAGAGAGCGGGCCATTAAGGCAGGTGAAGCAAGTAGAGATGATTTACTAGGAACACTATTGGAGTCAAATTGGGAAAATTGTCAAAATGCCTCTTAAGTATTGTCAGTTTACACCAAAATTTTCAATTGCGAGTTTTTGCCTCATAAATTTGAAACAACTATCAATTTGCACCATTTTCGTCAATTTTGACGGACTCCATCCAAATGAGATCATGTGTCGTGCATGTGATAAGTATAATTGTCTTTTCTTATTTATACAATTTAAATTTATATTATTTTAAGAAGTAATTTGTCATTGTTGTGTTTATATTTTCTCTAATAAAATTTTGTTTTGTGCATTCCATCAAGTAAAGATAAGATAAAATTATTGATACGATATAAGCTATATAGGTTAGCATATCAAAGCATTCAATCAATTGAATCATTTCAACAAATAAGAGATTTAGCTATAAAAGTATCGAGTACAAGGTTTTCTACAGGACAATAATAATGATTAAATAACTCAACTAAAGAATTAATATTAAAATCTCTGGGGTATCCTCTGAGTTCTATTTTGTAGCCTCACTTCATTTGATGATGACTGAGTAATTTGACTAGATGTTGTGCTTGTTGGATTCTCTAATTGTCTGGATGGCTCTGATACATGTCCTCTTGTATTTACTTGTAGGTATCCGATTAGAGTATTAATTCCTTAATTCATTTACCATTAATTTAATATATAGCAAGCCAAAGAAAAGAAATAAAAATTAATGTTTATGCCAAACAATCAAACTTACTAGTTGTGTGGCTTGTTGAGATCCTCTTCCTCTAGTTGTAGTTATGTATCTGTCTCTTCCTCTTGCCCGGTTGCTTTCATTATTATTGATCACATCTCTTGCAGGTGGCTCTAGTCCACTCCCATTTTCAATTTCTCTACCCCTCCCTTTGCCTCTAGTTGGTCTTCCTCTTTCTCTGACCAAACTAGGTGTTCCTCTTCCTTTTCTTGATGCACTGCCAGCAACTGAGGTGTTTCTCTCATTATTAATTGTCTACACATATATTTATTAAAAATAACATGAACACATGGTTATGTCAAAATAATAAACTGATAAACAAATTAAAATGAATTTTTAAAACACAAGTAAACCATACTTGAGTACAACTTTGTGCATTGTGACCTTCAGCTCCACATTTACCGCTATGTATCACAGTACCATATCTTGGAAGCTTGGTAACACCTTTTGGAACTTCACCAGCCTCTTTAATCCTTTTCTTCTTATGTCTTCCAGATTTTTTCACACAAGCAACATGTTTAAGAGGCCTATATTGTGTTTTTGGCCATAAATCTAGACTAGACATTAGAGAAATTTATTTTTGATAAGCTCTGTTATACGCTGGTCTCTTGTAAAGTCCATGGACATAATTGTAAACATTCCTTTCTGTCTTACTAATAGAAGCCATGGCCTGTTTACAAGGTAACCCAGTGAGTTGCCACTTTCTACATGAGCAACAATGTTGATTTAACCTCACGTGAAATTGCCTCGTTCCTTGTATACGCTTCATTTCAAATTCTCCATTTTCAGAATGACGAGCAATGCACGACCACCTTCCTTTCTGCCCAGCTCTGGTCAACTCGGTCAAAATAGTCCATTTTCAAACTTTTGCGATAACTTTACGACTATTCGGCTATTTATATGTCACGAATAAACTCTATCCGCAATTCGGAGAAATCAAATTCAAAAGGATAAACACGACTAACTCGGCGATAATTTTAAATATTCTTTTTATATTCCTCGATTATCCGAAAAATCCTCGGAAAGCTCCTACGGACTCAAAATCAAATTCTCTACATTTCCCACGAACAAACCCAAATCAAATTTGTGTCCGAAAATTAAGTCGTGAACGAAGTTTCATATCCGATTAATTACGATAAACCTCAATTACTCGTGAAACTCGTAGATTAAGCCGATTACTATTCTAATTCCGGTTCGGGTCGTCACAAAATACACCACCAAAATTTTGGAAGCCAATTGGTTTTGGGCACACCGATGAGTTCTCATGTCTGAATTTACTTCAACCAGGCCATCTTGACTGTGGTGAAACAAAAAACTTGTATCCTCCACCTTATAATTCAGATGTGTAGCTATCTCTTCAATATCTCATTTACTAAACTTATCTACTTCAAGATAGTCTGCCCAACGTACACCCCCACCCACATATTCACCAATTTGTTTAAAAACGCCTCTATGCTTAATCTCCAATGTAAAATAATCCTGATCATCTGCACAATAAAGTTTGGTTGAAACCACCCATGATGCCAAGTAAAAAAAGAAAAAAATTGCTAGGTGGTGACAAATAGTTTAGATTTTCCAAAGCAATATCAAAGCTAGGCATTCACATATATGAACAAAAGTGTATATATATGATAACAAGTATAAGCTAGGATTTGTAAAACTAAAACTAACAACAGATTTATGAGTGGGGAGTAATCAAAGACTATTGGGGGAAGCATATAGAAGAATTTTGTCACTAACCGTATTGTGGAGGATCTCCCTTGTCCCTAAGGACGACCACATCCATCTCCAATTTGTACAAACCTCGCTCAAAGTGGTTCTGGAACCAGAGCTCTAAATTTTTCCTCTGAAATTTCTAGGGTTTTTTGGTCTAAGCTTAGAAGAGCAAGCACGAGTTGTATTGTTGCCTTATTGGGGTTTGAAAATAAATTTTGGTTTAATAAATAAATTAAAATTTTATAAATAAGAAAAGATAATTATACTCATTACGTGCATGACACATGATCTCATTTGGATAGAATCCGTCAAAATTGACAAAGAGGGTACAAATCGATAATTGTTTCAAGTTTAAGAGCACAACAAAAAAAATAATGTTTTAGTGACAAAATCAAAGGTGACAACAGTCATGTTTACCACTTATGAGTTCTATTGGTGACAAAATTATCTTTTTTATCACCTAAAAGTCGTCATCGGTGGTTAGATTTACAACATGTTTAAGTGACAAAATAATTGACATAGGAGACAAAATCATTTTGTCACCTATTCCTAGAGTAACTTGAGTTTTTGTACAAGTCCTTATATGACTTCTATGATATCTAGTGTCTCTGAAGGTTAATAATGTAAAATCTAAGTTTTTAGCGTAAATTTCGTCATCTACTTCTAAAACTAGCCTCTCTCACTATGCTAACCTCCATCTATAATCTCTCTCAAGTTACCACCATCTTCACCGCTCAAGGCCTACTCGACGCCCAAGCTCCATCGTGACCACCCACTAGTAGGCGGAGTGAAATATGCCATCCACCTCCCTTCTTGGCATTGTCGCACATCATCGATTCCAACTCAGCGAGGGGAACATTGGGTATCACTTGAACAAATGTAAAATTGTAGCTTGTTTTCTATCTTTCATTTTCTGTAGGCTCTGTTGGCTATGCGTCTAGCCTTTTAGGATTCATTATTACCCCAATTTGGAATTCTTTGATTCTGGGCATGAGGGTTTTAAGTTGTGCTAGTTATTTGTGTGTATTGCGTAATATTTTATGTGTTTTTTATATATGAATGGATTAATGAAGCAGGTGGTGGTCTGAGGACATGGGGGCGATAGTTTCCGAAGCAAACAAAGGAGTTGGGTGTGCGTTGGTGAAAGGATGGCCGAGTTGGGACTGAAAGTGATATTAACTACGAGAGACATTGAAAGGGGTACCAATGTCGTTGAACAAATTTGGGCTCAAGCTCTTTATAATGTATCTTCTTTAATTTGTAGTTTTGGGTATCATTCGAATATATTTATGCAGGTTACGGTTTAATTTTAGCCTTGTTTACTTTTAGCTGTCTTCTTTTGATTTTCTTTTATGATTCTTGATCAGTCGACCAACACCACGTTGATAACATTTCTTTGAGAACAAGGTAGAGTGTTTTCATGTAAGTTAATAGGATCTCTTTATCGGGTTCGAATCTGAACACTTGGTGCTGATTGCAACATCGATGAGATAATTCTATTATGTTTATTGCATTTGCTGACCTTGAACTCAAGTTAATCGAGTATGTTTGCAATGTCATTTTGTGTCTGATTGTTTGGTTGGTAATGATAGAAATGCATGTGGCAAAAACAAGCCCTTTGAAAAATCACAAACGAATATTCCTGTTCAGCTCTAGCTCTATGGAAGCTTAAATTGTAAGTGCTATACATGACACAAAGTGCACTAGTATAGTTTGAGCCATATATGCTCGAGGCAAGGTGTTATTTAATTGGAAGTTATATGATATTGCACAGTTTGAGATGAATTGTACTATTTTTTTGTTTGATTGTATTAGTATTTGGAGACGGCAATGGTGCCTCAGGAGTCTACTGAAAATGGAAGTGGAGTGGCTGATCTCTATCAAAGCTGATTTTGTGGTAATTATGAAATGCTTCTTTTGTTTATTTGTGAATATGTTCATACTTTCATGAGGATGTTTGATGATGGTTTGTTAAGATTGTGCAAGAACATGTATAAGATTTTGTTCCAGTTGCATACCGAGCAACAACTGATCTGGAATTCGTTCCATCTATGTCACTAACTTTAGGTACTTATTAATGAATGCGTGCTCTCTTTTCTTAATCTCAGTTTTGGGTTCTGAAGTAATAATTACATCAAGGTAAAAAGTGTCGTGGTAATGTTTTGTTATTCCCGTTTGTCTTGTACATCTGGGACTTAATCTAGGCAAAATATGTCATGGCAGCTAGAAGTCATCATCCATCAATAGTTTGGCAGGTGATCTTTCATGTTCTTCGTATGGAATTATGCTGACTTGCTGCAATCCTAAAGTTTTTGTTTATTGTGGTAATTTTCTATATGTTGAGCATCTGATTGTATGCTTGGTACATTTTAAACTTTGATGTTAGCTGAGTTGCATTGATTTGATAGAGATAAAATTTATTTGAGTTCATGCTATTTCAGGGAAAATTGGATACGACACTGTGAGTGAAGTCTGATAGGTTGGGTAAACATCTATTCAAAGATACCTTATTTCAACAAAGATATATCACTGTAGTGGTCACTTATAAGGGTTATCGAACACGAGGAGTTGGTGACACTAAATCCTAACACTAAACTACAATGCTGACAGACTCAAATACAGTACCCTAATTACACTACGAACCTAACTTAGACTGACTCAAATACTACGAAAATTTGACACAATGAACTAGACATAGTGGTGGACTATCACACAAAATGTGAGGGTCCTCGGAGTAGATTTGAGTACTGAACTAAATCAACTAAGTTACAGCTAATGCAGAAAATAAATACTGAAAGTAAATATGCTTATGAATGCAAATGAATTAAACTATATGATTAATGGATTAAGAGGAATGCAATTCATCACCGCCATTCCATCTTCCTAACATATACTAAACCTAATGCACATATCCAATGAATGAAAGTTTCCAGGAAGAGTTGATCGTTACAACCACATCTTATTACTTAATCCTTACGCCTATGCAGGTTTGTCATGGATCTCCCCTACATCTATCCTTCTATTGAACCCATAGTCATGGACACCAAGGTTTACAAAGAAGAAAGCATTAAACTCTAGAAAAGGTCTGAGAATTTACAAGGGTTCACAAGTACATTTTAGGCGTGTCTTACTAGACTTATGGACTTCAATCTTCTGATGGTAAAATCAGTGTATCACTATAGAGAATCCAGTGGAAGAAATTATCTTCAGTCACCCATATCTCATGAAACTAGAATCCTAGTATGCATACTAAGTTGCGGACCAAAGCAGACATACAAGAACTTATACGGTGATCATTCAGAGAAAGAAACATCATTCAAAGAACATGTAAAACTATGTTAAAGTGTATGAATTAGAAAGACTTCATGTACGAGGCTTCAAGCAACCCCTTAACAATAAGTTTAGCTACTAAAAGTCACAAGTAAATAATCAAAATAAATCATAGAGTTGAAACAAACAAACTAGATGAAGAAGAGTTCTGGATGGCCAGAATTCGACCGGTCGAAATATCCCTCGACCCGTCGAATCGAGACTACTTGGAATCCTCTTGTTGGCTGCTCTTCCTTCTTGCACGAAATTCTTTCTCTAATAATCTGATTCTCCCTTCTAAAAACCTAAAAATAGGTTTATATACTTCCTCTAATTGCTCTCCTAGAGTCCACGTTGGAATATGCTTCTATTATTGCACATAACTCCTTCTTTCTTTCCGTATTGAGCTAGGAATCCTTCTTTTGTTTCTTTTTCCTTTATTTCTCCCTAAAACCTATTAAAACAATAAAATTAATTAAATCACTCAATTAATAACAATAAACTAAATATAAGGACCAAATTAAATACCGAATAGACGCTTAAATATGCGATTATCAAAATACCTTCCACTTAGACATTGCTAGTCATCGAGCAATACACTAAACCAAAACTTTAAAAACAACTCAACAAACTCTAACTACATGACTCTAATACCCCTTAACATGTTGTCTCGGCAATATACCACAATTGTAACACAAAGATCAGTATAACTTACATTCACCTTCCATAAGGTTTCGAGAGTTAATTTCAATATATGACACACATGTAATATATAGGACGAAGACATAATCATTGTGAAAGGAGCTGCAGCATGCAACAAAAAAGTCAAGATTTAACCTCACTTAGATATGCTCTCATAAGTGTTTCTCTCAAAAATATGTCTAAGGTTTCCACTCAACTCAACTACTTGCCAAATGGACCAAACCATATGCTTACTCTTGTGACAAATCTCCACAGATCAAAGGCTGCCATCTTGAGGATCAAAAGGACTTTCATGGGTTGTAATGGGGCTTGGCTCATAGGTTAAAGAATAAATGGATATGGAATTCAAATATGATTCTAGAACCTAGTAGAGCACCAAATAAGAGACTTCTTCAAACTTTACAACCATGAACTTTCTCACTTTTATGGCCAAATTTCATCTTGTTGGGCCTTCACATCATTCATTTCATTAATAGTTAACTCGGGTATCAAGTTAAACATCACATTTTTTTTCTGTTTTTTTTCACATTATATTTTTTTTCTATTTTTTCACTAGCTTCATACCCCACACTTATTTCTTTGCATTACCTTTCGACATCATCGTCGTCTTCACATACCTGTCTCATGTATAGCTCTACCAAGTCTTAGAACAAAGGTAAATAAATAACTATTCTAAATTTTAAGGTCAGAGATATGTGGGTGATGACATAAAGTTTAAACATGTAGGCTCAAAGTGGTTAACTAAGGGGTGCACATCTTGTGTATACAAAGTCAGGACACAGGCTTATATGGCTATAGTGGTGTCCCCTAAATGCCTTTATCACTTCCTCAATCAAAATATGTATTGACCATAAGCTTTGAAATGCACAAGAACAAGTTTTAGTATATCTAGGGTCCATTAACTTAATCTGTGACAAGCAATTGACACTCAATAAAGAAAGCATGTGTATTCACATATAGGCTCAATCGCTCACAGGTTAAATGAATCTTAACAAAGTTTAAGCATGCTCAAAAAACTGTACCATGTTAACTCATTTTCACATCCACTACACATTCGCATATGCAACATATATCAAGATTAACCAAAGAAACTCAATTAACATGATCATCTTTTAGTCACAATTTCGGTAGATATAATCACATCATGGACTAGTTAAGGGCACCTAAGACTCAACACATAAATCAAAAGACTTTTTTTTGTATTTTTCTTGACACTTTTTATTTTTGTATTTGGTTTTTCAAATAAGACACTAAAACACACAAGAAAAACAAAGAAAAACTCAAAAATATCAAAACTGGGTGAAAAGACCCTTCTACGATGAACTAGTCGTCGGAAAAGACCGCTTCAGTATTCGACGGGTCGACGACATGCATCTAGCTCAAATCTGCCAAAATTCGACGGGTCGAGAATTCCTTAAGGAATTTTCTCGACGGGTCGAAATAGGTCCCCTGTACTGCGCAACACGACTTTCATAATTTATATAAAATTAATCACACATTAGAAAGAGCTGAAATTTTATGAGCATAAACTAGACAAATGTAGAAACATTCTCTCAAAATTTCAGAATTTTACGAGATCTCTAGCTATGGAAAATAAATTATACAAGACAGAAAACTGCACAGTACCGAAATAACACTTAAAACGAAAAATTTATACATAGACGCTAAGGATATGATATAAAGGATGCTAAGGATATGATATAAACCCTACCCCACACTTGAAATTTGCATTGTCCTCAATGTAAAACAAAACGAAAACATACAATACATCAAACAAGCATGGAATGAAACAAATAACACATCACAAATCACACTAAACATGGAGAAATAAAGTAAAGGAGAAGGGAAAGAGGGCAAATCTGGTTGCGACGCTTCTCCATCAACATGGGTTGCCTCCCAAGTAGCACTAAGTTTAACATCTTCAGCCAGACGTCAATTCTCATCACTTCACATAAGGAGAGGTGTCTCCAAGGTTTGCATCCTCAAAGACATGATCCACAAATGGCTCATAGAAGGGCTTGAGTCGATGCCCATTCACTTTAAATGTCTTCCCTATTTTCGAACTCACAATCTCTATAGCACCATGAGGAAAAACATTAGTGATAACAAAAGGTCCAGTCCATTTACTTTTTAACTTACCTGGAAATAAGCGTAGACGACTACTGAAGAGTAAAACTTTCTGACCAATAACAAATTCTTTTCTCTTAATATTCCGGTCATGAAAAGCTTTAGTCTTTTCCTTGTAAATCCTACTGGACTCATAGGCATTGTGCCTAATCTCATAAAGTTCGTTCAGCTGCAACTTCCTATGCAAACCCGCAGCATCTAGATCAAAATTGAACTTCTTGACAGCCCAATATACCTTATGCTCTAATTCCACTGGAAGATGGCAAGCTTTCCCATGCACCAACCTATAAGGAGACATCCCAATATGTGTTTTATAAGCTGTCCTGTAAGCCCACAACGCTTTATCAATGCGTTGACTCCAATCTTTCCGGGTTGGCCCAATCGTCTTCTCAAGGATTTGCTTGATCTCCCGGTTTGACACCTCCACTTTCCCGCTGGCTTGGGGATGATAAGGTGTGGCCACCTTATGTGTTACACTGTACCTCCAGAGCAAAGCTTCAAATGTTCTATTGCAAAAATGAGATCCTCCATCGCTGATAATGCATCTAGGTGTTCCAAATCTAGCAAAAATATCTTTCAGAAAACAAAGAACAACCTTAGCATCGTTAGTGCGGGTGGCTTTGGCTTCCACCCACTTAGAAACATAATCCACAGCTAGAAGAATAAACAAATAACTTTGAGAGTTAGGAAATGGTCCCATGAAATTAATACCCTACACGTCAAATATTTCAACAATAAGAACAGGGTGGTGAGGCATTTGGTCTCTTAGGCCAATGTTACATGTCATTTGGTATCTCTCACATGATTTGTACATGACATGGGCGTCATGAAACAAAGTTGGCCAATAAAACCCACTCTCAAGTACTTTGAGAGTAGTTTTCTTCCCTCCAAAGTGTCAATCACCTGCGTGTGAGTGACAAAAAGATAGAATAGATTAAAATTCAGACTCGGGTACACACCTGCGGATGATGGCCTCAATACAATGTTTCCAGAGGTATGGTTCGTCCCATATGTAATACTTGGCCTCCTTGACCATTTTATCTTTCTGAGCACGGCTGAAATTAGGAGGAATGCACTTACTCACCTTGTAGTTAACAATGTCGGCATACCATGACACCACATCTTGGAGAGCAAGGAGCTGTTCATCTGGAAAACTATCTCTGAGAGGAAGATTGTCCTCTTCTACGGTGGAACCATGGGTGAGTCTACTCAAGTAATCCGCCACCAAATTCTCAGAACCCTTCTTATCCTTGATTTCAATGTCAAACTCTTGAAGTAAGAGCATCCATCGAATCAACCTGGGCTTGACATTCTGTTTAGTCATCAAATATCTCAAAGCAGCATGGTCAGAAAATATGATAACTTTAGTTCCTAGTAAATAAGATCGAAGCTTTTCAAGAGCAGACTCCACTGCTAAGAGCTCCTTTTCAGTAGTTGAATAATTCAACTGTGCGTCATTCAAAGTTCGGGAGGCATAATATATGACATGGGGAAGTCTTTGCGGTCGTTGGTTGAGCACAGCGCCAACAGCATAGTCCGAAGCATCACACATTGGCTCAAATGGTAAACTCCAATCATGTGCTTGTATGATGAGAGCTGTAGTCAACAACTCCTTGAGCTTATTAAAAGCTTGTAGACATTCCTCAATGAATTTGAAAGCCACATCCTTTTGGAGCAATGCACATAACGGTCCGGATATCTTGGAGAAATCCTTGATAAACCTGCGATAAAATCCTGCATGTCCAAGAAAAGATCTCACCTCCTTCACAGTAGAAAGAGGTGGTAAGGTACGCACAATATTCACTTTAGCTTTGTCTACCTCAAATCCCCTAGCAGAAATAACATGTCTTAAGACTATACCCTGTTCCACCATAAAGTGATATTTTTCCCAATTGAGTACTAGGTTAGTTTCCACACAACGTTCCAAAATCAAAGATAAGTGATGCAAACACATGTCAAAAGAATCACCAAAAACTGAAAAGTCATCCATAAATACCTCAATGATCTTTTCGACCATGTCTGAAAAAATACTCAGCATGCATCTTTGAAACGTTGTAGGCGCATTGCATAAGCCAAAGGGTATCATTCGATAAGCAAATGTGCCGTAGGGGCAGGTGAAGGTGGTCTTCTCCTGATCATCCTTGTGTATGGCTATCTGGTTGTACCCTGAATAACCATCCAGGAAACAGTAATACGCATGTCTTGCCAACCTTTCCAACATCTGATCAATGAATCAGAGTGGAAAGTAATCTTTTCGTGTGGTAGCATTGAGCTTGCGATAATCAATGCACACTCTCTATCTCGTTTGCACTCGTTGAGGCGCCAACACGTTCTCATCATTCTTGACCACTGTTATTCCAGAACGTTTCGGTACAACCTGCACAGGACTAACCCATTTGCTGTCAGAAATAGCATAAATTATACCTGCATCGCGGAGTTTGATCACTTCTTTCTTGACAACATCCATCATGGGAGGATTTAGGTGATGTTGAGCTTCTCTGGTTGGCTTAGCATCCTTCTCAAGATGTATCCTGTGAGTGCATAAAGTAGGGCAAATTCCCTTGATATCTGCAACTGTCCAGCCAAGTGCAGCCTTATTTTCCCAAAGAACAAGCAAGAGTTTCTCTTCTTGCACTTGTGAAAGTTTTGAAGAAATTATGACCGGTAAAGTTTCACCGTCACCAAGAAAAGCATACTTCAAATACTCGGGTAAAGGTTTAAGTTCTAACTCGGGTGCTGCCTGAATAGATGGAGAAAGAATGTCAGTTGAAACCGGAAGAGGGATTGGTGTAGAAGGCTTACCTCTCATACTTGGCATTGATTCAAATGCCTCTTCCATTGCATAGTATTCTTTGTCCATCTCCAAATCTTCGGTGGAAGCTATCTCAAAAATAGAATCTAATTCGACGGGTCGAAAATTTTATGTAGGAAAATTTCGACCGGTCAACGCTGCACCACTGTCCATAATCCGTCCATATTCGACGGGTCGAAATTTTCTGAAGGAAAACTTCAACCGGTCGATGCGTCGCTACTGCCCATCGATTGTCCAATTTCGACGGGTCGAGAATTTCTCTCGACCGGTCGATGATGTGCCACGGCCACCTCTTGTCCCTCTTTTTCGACGGGTCAAAAATTAGCCCTGTAGCTTCTTTTTTTCCGGCCACTTCTATGACCTTCCTTAACGGGTCCTCATCCAATGTATAATTGATAAACTCCTGCACAAAATTCTCAAACACATCAATAGAACAACAAGAGTACAAATCATCACCATTCAGATGCTTGAGGGATTCAAAAATGTTGAATTGGATCTTCTCCCCCGCTATTTCCATGCTAAGTGATCCTTCATAACAATCAATCTTAGTGCGTGCTGTTCGCAAAAATGACCTTCCAAGAATCAGTGGTATCTCGGAGGGCATTGGTTCATGCTCCATCTCTAGCACAAAGAAATCTGCTGGGAATACTAAATCTCCCACCTGCACCAAAACATCCTCAATAATACCTCGAGGGTAACAGTTAGACCAATCAACAAGTTTAATGGTGACACCTGTGGGAATAAGTTCTCCTATTTTTAACCTGTTATAAGTAGTGTATGACATTAAATTAATGGAAGCACCTAAATCAAGTAAAGCACCCACAAACCTGTGATCACCAATGGTACATGGGATCATAAGCCGTCCTAGATCACCCAACTTAGGTGGGAGCTTTCTTTGAAGCACAACAGATACTCTCTCACCCAAAGCCACCATCTCAGTTCCATATAATTTTCTTTTTGTAGTGCACAAATCTTTTAGGAACTTAGCATACTATGGTATTTGCTTGATCACATCCAACAAGGGGATGTTTACTCTTACCTTTCTAAACACATCAAAGATTACCTTCTCTTTGTCAACCTTCTCCTGCTTCTTCAATCTTCTAGGAAAAGGTACATTAGAAATAATAGGAGAAGAAGGAGTAGAGGATACCTGTCTTGATTTTTGATTTGTCAGTTCTTCTGTTTCAGGTGCATTTTTGACGGCTCGAATTGTGGTTCCTGCAGAATCGTCTGACGAATTATCCAATGGCTTGTAAGGGATAAGTTGTTCAAGTACAGGCTCCTCCCATTTTTTCTTTGTTGATTTGGGTAGTGCTTCCAACATCTTCCTACTCTTCAGGGTCATGGCATGAGTTTCATATTTTGTGTTGAGATTGGGAAGAGTATTGCTGGGAAGAATTCCTTCCTTGAATTGATCAATTGTTTGCGGCATTTGGCTCATTTGTCTCTCTAGCAAATCGATTGCCTTTCCTTGCTGCAGAGTTGTGGCCTTAAGCTCTTGAGTTATGACCTTGAGTTCTTGAGTTGTGACCCTCATATCTTAGCGGAAGGCACTATTTTCCTCGCGTTCTTTCTTGCTGTCAAACATCATGTGTTTCATCATGGCTTCCAAGGTCAAATTTTCTGATGATGTTTGAGTTTGAGCTTGTTGGTTCTGAGGCATACGCCTTTGCCCAAACTGCTGCCCATCTCCTACAGGCTATCTCTGTTGAAATTCAGGTGGAACAATAGGAGGATTGAGCACATTGTTGCTCCTATAGCTCAGTAGGTCTCTATTTCCACCATATGTGTTAGGTTGTCTCTGGAAGTAATTTACTTCTTCTTCTTCATCAACCTCCTTATCTGCTCTGAACTTTGGACAATCTTCTGCTAGATGGTCTGAAGCTGAACATATAGTGCACACAACCTGAGCTGCAGCAACTGTTGTCTTTTTGGCCACTTTCAGACTACTAGCAATGAGAGCAATATCATTCTCCATAGAGCTTAATTTTTTTTCCATGGCTCCATCGATTGCAACTGCATTAAGAGATCTTCTACTTGCTCCCATGGACCTATCCCTTGACTGAAATTGCCTTGAATTTTCTGTTTGGTTCTCAACGACTTCCTTGGCTTCAAGTCTAATCATATTCCACCAATTTCCCCCACAAGCTGAATCAAGCTTTGATCTGTTGAAAGAATCCAGTCCTTCATAAAAGAACTCCATTTAAGTGTTGATGTCAAACTTATGGTGAGGGCATTGTCGAAGAAGACCCTTAAACTGACTCCAAGCTTCGTGTAGTTCATCTCCATCTTTTTGCCTGAATGTGCTAATTTGCTTCTTCAAATTCTTGGTATGGGAGGCAGAATAAAATTCCTTCATAAATGCAACGCACATCTTCTCTCATGTGTCAATAGATAAATGAGCTAAAGAATTGTACCATGCCTTGGCTTGCTCCTTCAGTGAGAATGAAAACAAAATGAGCTTCACAGTCTCTTCTTCTACATTTGTTGACTTTTGAATTCTGCACAAAGCCGTGAACTCATTGAGATGATCCTGAGGGTCTTCAGAAGGCGTTCCTCTGAAGTGTGGCAGATTCGATATAAGTGAGGGAGGAATAGAATAAACCCCCAAATTATTTCTGGTAGTATAATCGGTGAATCTGCTACACCTGTGCCCGATATAAAGGACTCTCTAAACTTGGCTACGTTTGCCATTCTTCTTAGTGATGGTAGTGGTGTTGGAATGTTTTGCTCTTCCTCAAACTCAGATTCTGAACTTGAATGTCTTTCTTGCTCAGATGGTTCACCACCACTGCTCACACTCACAGACTGTTGTCTATGCTGCTTTCTGTTTTGCTTGACTGAGTGTTCAATTTCTGGATCAATGAGTAGTGGCTCAGTGCTTCTGCTATGCCTAATATGCATAAACAATATTCCTGCACACAAAAGAAGTAGTAAGACAAAAAAAAACTGAACAAAACAAAACAAAATAGAAAATTAAAGACTATTAGAACTTAGAATTAAGCAACTCCCCGGCAACGGCGCTAAAATTTGATAGGTTGGGTAAACACCTATTCAAAGATACCTTATTTCAACCAAGATATATCACTGTAGTGGTCACTTATAAGGGTTATCGAACACGAGGAGTAGGTGACACTAAATCCTAACACTAAACTACAATGCTGACAGACTCGACTACATTACCCTAATTACACTACGAACCTAACCTATACTGACTCAAATGCTACGAAAATTTTACACAATGAACTATACACAGTGGCGGACTACCACAGAAAATTTGAGGGTCTTCGGAGTAGATTTGAGTACCGAACTAAATCAGCTAAGCTACAGCTAATGCAGAAAATAAATGCTGAAAGTAAATATGCTTATGAATGCAAATGAATTAAACTATATGATTAATGGGTTAAGAGGAATACAATTCACCACCGCCATTCTATTTTCCTAACACATACTTAACCTAATGCACATATCCAATGAATGAAAGTTCTCAGGAAGAGTTGATCGTTACAACCACATCCTATTATTTAATCCTTATGCATATGCAGGTTTGTCATGGACCTCCCCTACATCTATCCCTCTATTGAACCCATAGTCATAGACCCCAAGTTTTACAAAAAAGAAAGCATTAAACTCTAGAAAAGGTCTGAGAATCTACAAGGGTTCACCGGTACACTATAGGCGTGTCCTGCTAGACCTATGGACTTCAATCTCCTGACGGTAAAATCAGTGTATCACTATAGAAAATCCGGTGGAAGAAATTATCTTCACTCGCCCATATCTCATGAAACTAGAATCCTAGCATGCATACTAAGTTGCGCACCAAAGCAGACATACAAGAACTCATACGGTGATCATTCAGAGAAAGAAACCTCATTCAAAGAACATGTAAAACTAGGTTAAGGTGTATGAATTAGAAAGACTTCATGTATGGAGCTTCAAGCAACCCCTTAACAATAAGTTTAGCTACTAAAAGTCATAAGTAAATAATCAAAACAAATCATAGATTAGAAACAAACAAACTAGATGAAGAAGAGTTCTGAACGGCCAGAATTCGACCGGTCGAAATATCCCTCGACCCGTCGAACCGAGACTGCTTGGAATCCTCTTGTTGGCTGCTCTTCCTTCTTGCACGAAATTCCTTCTCTAATAATCTGATTCTCCCTTCTAAAAACCTAAAAATATGTTTATATACTTTCTCTAATTGCTCTCCTAGAGTCCACGTTGGAATAAGCTTCTATTATTGCACATAACTCCTTCTTTCTTTCCGTATTGAGGTAGGAATCCTTCTTTTGTTTCCTTTTCCTTTATTTCTCCACAAAACCTATTAAAACAATACACTTAATTAAATCACTCAATTAATAACAATAAACTAAATATAAAGACCAAATTAAATACCGAATAGACGCATAAATATGCAACTATCAAAGCCCTCGCATTCAAATTACCATTTATCTTTGTACATAGAGATTATTTCAATGCTGAACCCTTTTTGAGAAATATGCTTGACGTACATCCCATTTCATCCTTCATTTGTTGAGTATAGTCTTGCTCCTCCAAATTTTTCTGATATTAACTAGCAACTGCATGCATGTAGGCACAAAAAGTTATTCTCTCTTTTGACTGGGTTGGTATGATTAATTTTGATAGTTGTATCAATATGGGGTTAAGATGATTAGGAGAGACTTGCTCATTGGTCAATGGAGACCTTACCTTGAGCGTGTCAGTTTGAAACCTTGCTATGAAAGAGGGATAAATGGTGGTGAGGTACCTTGTTTATTTTACCTTATTTGTTTTACATACTAGTAATTATTTATACAATCTAGTTGTAGCATCTGTGTAGTGATATGAAATGTGTAATTTATATGAAATGGTATGCAAATGCGTAAACTAAACTACAAATTTGATCACCAACTAGCCTAATGAGTGAGAACGACGAGAAGAGCTCTTATAGATGAGAGACACTACAAACCCTGCTCATACTATTTGAGGTATATATTGCATGTATGATGTCTTATTCTTGATTTTTTTTCTCTTCAGGGGTTCTTGTTTAGAAAGTTAGGATTGAAGAGTTTGAACAAGAACAAGGTAGAAGTTTGCAGAATTTGATGTCTGTATTTGAAGAGGTGGCAATTGCATATTCTTGTCAAGGATCTTGGTTGATAAGGTTTTGGATGTGTATGAGTAATAAGTAGTACGTCTTGATAGGTGGCATTTGATTTGGAGTCTTGATATTCCATGTGAATGTATTGATCATTCATGATTTTATATAGATTTGGATATGAAAGTTAGATATGAATTTCATACTCTTCTCAGTTTGCAATGTTATATACATATGAATTTCCTTTAGTAAACAACGAGAACTAAAAATATAATTGTAGTAACATAAAATTTAAAATTTAAATTAATTGAAAAAATAATGTGGAATTCATAGATTTAAATGAGAATTAGTGACAAAAAATAATGAATTGGGTCACAAATTGAGTTTGTCACTTAAACCTCTTTTGGTGACAAACTTTCTGATTGTCACCTATATTCATTTGTTACAATTTTCAGTGACAAATCGATTTTGTCACCTTTAGAAATTGGTGACAAAATATTTAACATAGGTGACAAAATAGGTTTGTCACCAAAAGGTAAATTTCTTGTAGTGGAGGCAAAACTTCGCAATTAAAAGTTTGGGATGTAAACTGACAATTATAAACAAGTTTATGATACATTTTGGCAATTTTTCCGAGTCAAGTTTGAAGGACCTTTAGGAAAATGGAAAAACCAACAAGAACGCTATCATGGTTTGAGTACTGAAGATATAATGGAAGAGTGTAAGCTCTTTTACTTTGCCAGACAAGAGACCACTTTAGTGTTGTTGGTTTGGACAGTGATTTTACTTAGCCAAAATCAGGATTGGCAAGATCGAGCAAGACAAAAGGTCTTACAAGTCTTTGGGAGCAACAAGCCAGACTATTAAGGCTTAACTCACCTAAAAGTCGTAAGAATACAAACTTTCTAGATGATTGATTTCTATATTGGCTTGTGCATATCTAGTAAACTGCATGACAGACAGGTAAACACCTATGCAAAGATACCCTATTCTCAACATGTTAAGATCAAACTAGGTTAATTACCTAGTTGAATCCCACATGCCAGACTCCTACTCCAAGCCTTCTTCTTCTTTCTTTCTTCTGTTTTGTCTCTCTCTCGCCAAAGTCAAAACCTCCTCGCCAAGTTACTCGCCAAAGACCTTTCTTGCTAGCTATATATATGTCAATTAGCTAGAGCTAATTAACCTAGCTCTACCCACGTGCACTCCATCTAGTGTCCTTCTTGGCTTATGATTCCCATTTGTAATATGCTGCTCTTCTTCTCCAATCATCTTCAAAATATATTATTTAAGCGGCCTATTTTCTTCATTAATCTCCAAAATACCTAAAAACAAATAAGCATAATTAATTCACTCGAATAATAATAATAAACTAAACACAGGGAACAAATTAAATACCGAATAAACTCATAAATATGTGACTATCACTGCATGACTTGCATTTGTTTGCTTGACGCATTTTGGATACACTACAAGAAAAAGTGACTTAGACGACGGAGAATTTCCGTCGTCTAAGTGACAGTCTCCGTCGTCTAAGTACTTGGACGACGGAAAATCCGTCGTCCAAGGTACGTGCTCCAAGTGCTGTCGTCTAAGTACTTAGACGACGGAGAATTTAATCTCCGTCGTCCAAGTTCACTTGGACCACGGAGAACGTCCGTGGCCCAGGTAGGAACTTAGACGACGGAGACATTAATCTCCGTCGTCTAAGTGTCTACCTGGGCCACGGAGAAGCTAACAATCTCCGTGGCCCAGGTAGGAACTTAGACGACGGACAATTTAATCTCCGTCGTCTAGGTTACGACCTGGGCCACGGAGATTGTTAGCTTCTCCGTGGCCCAGGTGGTGACTTAGACGACGGAGAATTTAATCTCCGTCGTCTAAGTTCCTACCTGGGCCACGGAGATTGTTAGCTTCTCCGTGGCCCAGGTCGTAACCTAGACGACGGAGATTAAATTGTCCGTCGTCTAAGTTACGACCTGGGCCACGGAGAAGCTAACAACGTCCGTGGCCCATGTAGGGACTTAGACGACGGAGATTAATGTCTCCGTCGTCTAAGTGAAAAATTAATTTTTAAAAAAAATTAAATTCAAAAATATTATTAATATTAATTGAAAAAAAATTAATTAAATTAATTAAATACACTAAATTAATAAAATAATTAAATTAATTAATTTGTACATACATAATCGAAAAAACCCATAATTAAAAATGAAAATATTGTTCGTAATGCGGAAATTAAGAAACGAAATAATAAACTACTAGCTAGCTAAAACACTGGAGGAGCAGATGCGCCGCCTCGTCCTCCGCCTCCAGCCGGGTCGTCGTCGTCGGGGAATGGGTTCGGAGGAGGTTGACATTGTCTTTGAGCTTGTTGCATAAGGGCGATGAGTTGGGCTATTCGCTCGTCTTGCTGGTCCATTCTTTGGCGCATGGCAATATTCTCCTCCCGTGCGATTCGAGCCTCTTCATAGGCTGCCGCAGCTTGAGAACTTCTCCGCCGCCCCGAACCTCCCGTAGATGATGACTCAGAGGTCGACAAATCTCGAACCACCTTAGGCCCGAAGTGCCTAACCTCCTTGCCAGCTCTACGACCGTAGACCTCATCCGCAATTGCTATTTGGCTCTCCACAGATAGAGGAGGCAGGTCTTCTAGCGGCACATCTGGGAACGCAAGCTGAGTGTTAGCCAATTCTTCCTGCGCACGCTCTATCACTCTTGCCTACAAAAGAATAATAAATTTATTATAATGAAATAATATTTAAATAATAATTACTATAATTATTAGCGCACACACATATATATATATATATGACTTACGCCGCGTTGACTCGCTTCATTATCGAGCCCAGGCGTCACGTACGCGCTTACGCTTGCATCGAGATAAGGGTGTTTGGAGCCCTTATCCCTGTGCTCCTTGGCAATTTGAATGAGTTGCTTGGCGCCGGAAGTATGGTGCTTGTCCTTCTTCCCCCGGTTGGCTTTGTTGACACCGGAGAATTTCTGTTAGACAACATAATGAAATCATTAAAAAATTTATAAGTAACTAAAATTTAGAGTATTCAATTATCTTAATTGAAATAAAAAAAGTAAATTAACACCTGAAATTGCTCATCGGCAAAGTGGTTACACAACCACTCCCACTCATCTTCTCTATCCCCACGCAGCTCTTCGGGGGGAGGCACGGGACCGTTAGTTCGGAAGTACTGATGGAGCCTGTACTTCCAATCTTTGAAGATGTTGTTGGCGGTTTGGTTGATATGCCTCAACATCGCCGGATCCGGATCCACCGCAAATTGTTCCTATCAGAAATAAATTGGAAATTATAATCGTATATATTATAAAATTATATATAACTAATATTAAAAATAGTATATAATAACTAAAATTGTACGTATTACGTACCGAAAGATCCTTAAAGACTTTCGCCTTCTCCGAATCCGGCACCTCCCTCCAAGTAGGGGCAGTGATACGAACCCGGTTACGAACAATCGACCCAATGCTATGAGCCGAGAGACTTGCTAGCTGAGGTGTGGGAGGGCCACCGGTGAATTCGTCGTAGGGCAAGGCGATCTTGCTCCCGGTCGCCTTGCAAATTTTCTCCGCCTTTCCACCTTTAACGAGACCCCGAGTCTTTTTCGGTTGGGGGTCAGTGGGGGCCCTCCTTTGCTTACGGCGGGCGCTGTACATGATAGAATCGGCCGTCGAAGACGCCTGAGTACTTCCCGTTGAAGCGGTACCGGGCGTCGGAGTTGAAAAGGGGTCGACGTCATCACCGCTTGAGAGAAATGGGGCAGAGGGAATTTCCCCAGAAGGCCCCGGATTGAGGGCGTCGTCCTGCGGTTGAACCCAACCGACTTGGGCCGCCAACATTTGGAGCATCTCATCTTCTGACTCCTGTTGGGCTTTCTTCTTGCCGGATGTGGTCTTTGGCGGAGCCATTTAAACCTAAGAGTACGGTGTTAAAATACGCGTACCTACTTACCATAATAATTACAACTTAAAAATTTACGCTAATTAATTAAGTACGTTTAAGATTTAAATAGAGTACACTAGCTTGGCATTTTCGGTCGTTCAATGGACGTGCGACCCGCGCGATAAAGTGTAAATTTTCAATTAATCAGCCTTGGTTAAATCGAAAAACATGGCCAGTTAGGGATAGAGATAACGCGAGAGGCAGGACTAATTTCGACAAAAGTCTTTCTTAGTCCAAATCCTGTCACCAGTCATAACCCGTTTCTAGACACCATGTCCGACATTCGGCCAATTTTTCGAAAATTTACACTCCCTCAAGTCCTTTGCAAACTCCGCCCTCAACCTCGTGTCCATAACTTCACTTAGGTTATGGTGTGCGGTGATGAAATCCACACATCACGAGGGGTTAAGGAGATAAGCAAGGAAAAGAGGCGCCATCTATTCCAAAGAGTGTGACTTAATTACACCAAGCCTATGTACTAAATTTAAATCGAACACGTACTACTAATTAATTTAATCTCATATTTATTTAATTATGCAACTAATTAATAAATAATTACAATAATATTTAAACATTTCATAAATTATCAAGTAATTACAATTATTCATTTAATTATTATTAATATATAACAATAATTTACCATTTAATTAATTAATAACAATATGTAATCATTTATTTAATTAATAACAATAATTAATCTAAATATAATTAATAACAATAAATTTACAATAAATTTACAATAAATTAATCATTTATTAAATATTTAAAACTAAGTAATAAATTAAATTCTACTAATTAATTAAATTTAGAATTTTATTAATTAATTAAATGAAAATTATTTTAATAAGGGAAAAATAGAAATGTACCGAATCGGAGTTTTCGGGAATATCGGGGAGTTGATCGAGTCGTCGGAGAGGGGGAACCACGCCGGAAAGTTGGTCGTCGGAGCGTCGCCGGAGGAGGATCGCCGGAGTGAGAGAGAGAGGAGAGGAGAGTATAGAGGAGGAGATGGAATGATGAGAAAATGAGGGGGGGTGCTCCTCCTTATATAGAGTTTCACTTAGACGACGGAGAACTATTCTCCGTCGTCTAAGTGCACTTAGACGACGGAAACAGTGTTTTCCGTCGTCTAAGTGAAGAGTCAAATTTTTTCGAACCGGCGCCAAATAAATGGGCGGGCCGTTTCACCGCCATAAATGTTGACTTAGACGACGGAAACAGTGTTTTCCGTCGTCTAAGTGGAATTTCAAGCGGCGCCAAAAATTGAGGCGGCAAATCGAACCGCCATGTAAATATTGACTTGGACGACGGATATGTCGTTTTCCGTCGTCCAAGTGTTCACTTGCACGACGGAAAACGACATATCCGTCGTCCAAGTCAATATTTACATCGAAAAATAATAAAAATTTTATTCGAACCGCCATGGTAATTTGAACCTAGACGACGGATACGGTCATTTTCCGTCGTCCAGGTGAACACTTGGACGACGGAAAATGACCGTATCCGTCGTCTAGGTTCAAATTATGCAAAAAAAAATATTTAAATTAATTCGCTAGGAATTTAGCGATCTGTCATTCGAGTGAAATAGTCGTACAATATCGATGAACGCATCGTATATATAAACAGATAAATTTGAACCGCCGAATAATTTTACGTTTTGAAAGTTGTTAAGTATCGACTAATCTTTAAGACTTTAGTGTTCACTTGTAGTTGCTGATTTGCAGCAGAGTACTAACGAAATTGAATTTGGACAAAACAACCGTTGGATATGTTCGTCGTAACATAATATATAATTACTATAAAGGACCAGGAAATAATAAGTTCGGGAAGGGTTTCATCGGCACAGTCAACCGCAAAACCGAGAATTTCACAAACCGGAAACGTGGATACAGGACATTTCGCAACTCCGATTTTCGAACCGTCGAAGCTCACACACCAAGAATATACTACTCTAAAGTCTTGACGAAAAGAATATGCATTCGAAGATGGTCTAGATGGTCGTTGTCTTAGAAAAAATTACGAAATTTACACCTGGACGACGGATACGACATTCTCCGTCGTCCAAGTACACACCTGGACGACGGAGACGCTAATATCCGTCGTCCAGGTGTGTACTTGAACGACGGAGAATGTCGTATCCGTCGTCCAGGTGAATATACCCTGAATTCAGGGGTTAGGGGTCCTTAGGGTTTAGGGTATAGGGTTTGTCACTTGGACGACGGAGACAGTCATTCTCCGTCGTCCAAGTGTGTACCTAGACGACGTATAATGACTGTCTCCGTCGTCCAAGTGTAAAACCCTGAATTCAGAGGTTAGGGCCGTACGGTTTAGGGTTTAGGTCGTCCCCGGTCATTTGTATGTTCGTTCAATTATTCTCATTCAAGAATATAATTAAAAAAATGATCGATCGATCCGATCTGCGCATGCATGCTACGTACATTTAGTGTCGAGGATTTAGGGTTTGAAGGGCTGCTTGAGCGAAATGTAGAGCAGCTTCAGCTTACTTTTAATAAGATCAGAGAATACACCGATGAAGTTGAAAGCAAAGAGAGGGGCCGGGACTACGTACAAAGCTGGACGAGGAATCTTAAAGTCTCGACATAATAGAAATCTTTCACCTTTTTACGATGCATCGATCGATCATATATATATTACAATAATAAATTAGGGTTTACCAATTAATGATCCTCGTCGTGTGACCGTACTCTTCGTCATAATCGTCATCATCATCATCACCGTTATCCGATTGCTCATCCTCCTCATCGTACTCAACATCGTCCGAGGAATAACCAGAGTTGTCGTCATCGTCCTCATCCTGCACGTCTTCTTCATCTACCTCAATAATCTCTTCTTCAGTTAGATCTGTACAACCATCAGGCATGGGTAACCGTTCACCGTCTTGAACCAGGTCCATTATGTCGGAGCGGATGACAGAAATATTAGGTTCTTGATAGGCAGGAATGTCTCTATCTGGTTCAGCAGCATCTTCAGTCGTCGCCGGTGTCCCTTCAATTGTCTCTGTATTCCAAACTCCTCGATGAGAGATCTGGTTCACTATTTTCCACCCGTCACCAGCTTTCGGATCGTCGAGATAGAACACCTGCCTAACTAAGGTGGCGAGAGCGAAAGGCTCATCCTCATACCAGCTTGAGTTTGTATCGACTGATAAAAGTCCCAGGTCTTCCTTTGTACGCTTGAACCATCTGCACTTGAATAGGAAAACGTTGACATCATTCCCGTAACATAGCTGAACCACATATACGATCATTCCGTAATATAGATCAGGGTCTTTCCCAACCGCTATCCCACTGTTTTGTGTTCTTCTTCCTTCATCTCGCGCCAATGAATGGAACTTCACACCGTTCACAAAACATCCCGGATAAATATAGTGTTTAATCGGCTTCCCTGCTAGCAAGTGCTTTGGCCAAGACCACCACCCCCCGTGGTTTTCGGATTTTTGCAGATCAATCATCTGCGAAAATGGAAAAATGTAAGGGTTTACTTTCTACAAATTAAACATGCATGATCTCAATATGTATATAAATCACTAAATACATACCCATTGGAAGAAATAATCGGGGAACTTTTTCTTAACCATTTTCTCAATCCACGCCGAACTCTTGTCTGGATATAACGCCTGAAGCCTCTCCCTGTATGACATCATGTACGGCTCAACTTCGTCACAGTCTCGTAACACTACCCAATGTGCCTCAATAAGTTCTTCCCGTGTTAACGTTTCCTTTAATACTCCTCTAAACGGTCGGACGACATTGGTGACGACAGAAAGATTGATGCGGGCACTGGGATCGGAGGCAGTTGGAGGTGGTGGATCTTTGAGGTACCTGTTGCAGTAAGTAACGCACTCATGCATTAGGTATGTCTCTGCTATGGAGCCATCCGGGGCCGACCTGTTTTTGACGAATGACTTATACTGTCCAAGCTGTCTACAAAATTAATCAAACGTACAATAAAAATAAGTACATGCATATAGCTAGCTAGTAATCTCCAGTGGAACAAATTATGAATCGAAAAACCTGTATAATTAATTAGTTGTACGTACCTTTCTTGAGGATACATCCAAGTGTACTGGACCGGACCAGAAATGAGAACCTGCTCGGGCAGGTGGATCATTAGGTGAATCATTATGTCGAAGAAAGCAGGCGGAAAAATCCTCTCTAGTTTGCAAATGATGTGCACAATTTGTTGTTGCAATTCCACGACATCTGACTTCTTTAATTCTCTGGCGCATAACCTCTGCCACCATCTGCACAATGCCACTATTGGTTCTACGACGTCGCGAGGCAAATATGGTCGAATTACCACTGGAATCAGACGTTGCAGCATAACGTGATAGTCATGTGTCTTTAGACCAACAAACTTGTGTTGCACCTCGTCCACTGCTCCAGTTATAGTAGCTGCATACGTGGCCGGATAACGAACGCCCTTAAACCAGTGAAATACAGAACGTCTAAGTGTCGGCTTCACTGTGTACGGTGCAGCTGGCATCTTGTTGTACACTCCTTTCCTATCCCTCCTCAACCACAAGGGACGACGTAGATTCATTGATTCCAAATCTTTGCGCGCTTTGGGAGTATCTTTAGTCTTGAACTTAATACCGAGAATTGTTCCCACCACGCTGTCGCACACATTCTTTTCTATGTGCATCGCGTCCAAGTTGTTCCTCAGCTTCAACTTCGACCAGTAAGGGAGTTCAAAGAATATACTCTTGTGATCCCAATAGCTCAGATCATGTGGAGGAATTGGATTGCATTTCTTTACATCCGCGTCGTTAGTCAACACACCAAAGTCGAAATAGCTCAACCTCTCTAAAATCTCTTCGCCCGACCAACTACGGGGTTTAGGATTGTTCTCTACCGTCCCGCCGAAATGAGCTTCATCCTGTCGCCAAGGGTGGTCGTGAGGGAGCCATCTACGGTGACCCAAGTAACACACCTTCCCTGCGTGCCAACTAGAGTTCACGTCGTCCAAACATATAGGACATCCATTATATCCTTTTGTCCTGCACGCTGCCAACATCCCATACGCTGGAAAATCGCTGATCGTCCACATTACGGCAGCCCTCATCGTGAACATCGTGTTAGTGAATTTGTCATAAGTTGGGACTCCATTTTCCCACAACAGTTTCAGCTCGTCGATCAAAGGTCTGAGGTAGACATCTAAGCACTTCGATGGAGATTTAGGACCTGGAATTAATACGGTAAGGAAATTAAATTCCTTGTTCATGCACATCCACGGAGGCAAGTTGTACGGCATCAGAATAACTGGCCAAGTGCTGACGGCGGAGCTATTACTTCCCCAAGGATTGAATCCGTCTGTAGATAGGCCGAGTCTAACATTTCTAACCTCTGAAGCAAAGTCTCCAAATTCTCTGTCGAAATGTTTGAAACCCTCCCCATCTGCGGCGTGTCGCAGGACATCGTCATCTATTCGCTTTTCTGCGTACCATCGCATCGCCTCTGCTGTGTGTAGAGACATGTACAGGCGCTGCAATCTGGGAATCAAGGGAAAATATCGAACAACTTTCACAGGAATTCTCTTTTTCGAACTCTTCCTATTCAACTGGAATCTGCACTGGCCACATACGGGACAATAGTCCAACTCTTTATACTCTTTGTAAAATAGCACACAATCATTCGGACATGCGTCAATTATCCTGTACTTTAGGCCGAGGCTGCTCAGGATATTTCTAACCTTATAATGAGATTTAGGAAGATTGTGATCATCAGGAAGCAACTTACATATTTGCTCCTGAATTTCGTCAAAAGCACTCACTGACATTTTGTGCTTCACTTTTATCTTCATTTGCTCCATCACATATTGCAACACATTCTCTCGACATCCAGGGAACACCGGGGTCTGCGCTTCAAGTAGCATCCGGTTGTACTTTTCCATCTCAGTGGTGTCAGTGGCCAAGCTAGCTGCGGGGAATGTGTCATCATGCTCATTGGTGGTACTGTAACCTCCGTCTTGGTGTTGGTGTCCGCCATGACTACATCCCGGAAACGCATCATGGACCAAATCTGCAGTTGGGTTGCAAGCTGGGGGTCCGGCACCACTGCCGCTGGATGAGGCACCATGGTAACTGTACCCTGAGCTGAAGTCTGCTGCGCTGAACTCTACTGCTTCACCATGCTCGCTCCATGTAGTGTAACTCCACATCATACCATTTTCGTACAGGTGTTGCACCATAACATTAACCTCCGCATACTGACAATTAAGACATTTCTGGCACGGACACCTGAAACGCTTCTTTCCATGACCATGTTCTATCGCAAAATTCACAAATTCGCTAATTCCATCCATATACCGGACATCACATCTATTCTTTAACTTCATCCAACTCTTGTCCATACTGCTACAAAATATTATAATTAAATAATTATTACATATATATATATTAGTCCATTAATTTACCATTAATTATACGTACTCGATCTACATCGATCCATCAAATTACGTACGTAATTTAATCTGTATATATAGCTAATTAACATTCATGCATGTATGTACGTACGTACGGTTTCCCTAAATATATATATATATATATATATTTAATCATGCAAATTTTAACTGCCTACGTACGTACGTACGTACCTGCTCGCCTTCTCGATATCTGCAGTTAATTAAGCTAGCTAGTGATCGAACACCGGAGATCCTTTAATTTCTAGCCCCGGCCTAGCCTAATCCGGCCTTCTCCTTCTCCTTCGATCTCAAAAATTCCCCACGGGAGAAAATATAATGGAATGATCGAAGCTAAGAGAGTTTGGCATGGCCTATATATATAATGCTTCACTTAGACGACGGAGGTGTCGGTACGTCGTCTAAGTGGAACTTACACCACGACGTGTCGGTCCGTTGTCCAGGTGATGATTTCTCCGAGGTCCAAGTAAAACTTAGACGACGGAGATGTAATTCTCCGTCGTCTAAGTTTTACTTGGACCTCGGAGAAATCTCCGAGGTCTAAATGTTACTTAGACGACGGAGATGTAATTCTCCGTCGTCCAAGTGATAACCTGGACGACGGATACGTCTCCGAGGTCCAGGTACTTACCTAGACGACGGAGAAATTTCACATCCGTCGTCTAAGTTACACTTAGACCTCGGAGATTTCTCCGTGGTCCAAGTAACACTTAGACGACGGAGAATTACATCTCCGTCGTCTAAGTGTTACTTGGACCACGGAGAAATCTCCGAGGTCTAAGTGTAACTTAGACGACGGAACTAATACTGTTCCGTCGTCTAAGTCCTCTTTTCTTGTAGTGATACTTATTTACCTCTGGGAAATGAAATTATATGATATGGTTAAAATTAACTTTGAATGTGTTATCCATTAGGTGACAATGATATTACTTGAAGTTTTTGATTATACCATCCACTGCTTGGGACTGCTCGAACTGTTCATAAGGAAACACGACATGTGAAATTCTCACTACCTATAAAAGAAAAAGAAATTAGAATACTGAGTTTTAGAGAACACGCCTCACGCGTGGCGACTTTTCACTGAAATTACTCGTTGCGAAACTCTAAGCTCCATTGGGCCATTCCTGTACAAATTCGTCAAGTTTGTTGGCGGTTCTGTACAGCATGGTGGCTTCTGTAGTGACTTTCATCTTCTCTGCCCTTCCTAAGGGAAGTGGTAGAGGGGAATCCCCTGATGATATGCATATAAAACATGTTCGTACTGATTTAGATCTAGTTTTAGATCTTGCTAATCTGATAGAAACATTTGCTGAATCTAATGCTCCTTTGCCTTCAATGGGTAAATCTAGTAGCTATGCTACTGTTTTGAGGAGTCATATTTCTAAGTACCATAATGTCATATATGGTGGAAGATTTTGAGGCCTTAAATGAGGATGTTTCCTTTTCTAGGGGTCTCCATGGCAAAACGGTTACGTTTTCTGAGAAGATACATGCTAAGTTGAACCTGGACTAACGATGTGCTGTAATAGTTAAGTTGATGGGAAAATCTAATTTCTCAATGAGCTATGAGTTCATGTTGCAGGGTTTGAGATGTAAATGGCAAGTGAAAGGAGGTTGGTAGCTTATTGACTTACCAAATAACTTTTATATAGTCAAATTCAAACTTGAAACTGATATGGAGCGTGCATTGTGTGGTGGTCCTTGGATCCTTGGGGGGCAAACATTGGTTGTGCAGAAGTGGAATCCTAATTTTAACCCAAAAACTGTGCGTTTTCATTGGTTTTATGGCCTTATAGGTCAGGATTGAGGAGCTTACAATCAAGTATTTCAAGAAATTCCCAATGGAGAAAATTGCATGACTTTGGGTACTGTTGTTAAGGTTGACCCTGTGACATTGAGATAAACTAGAGCCAAGTTTGCTCGGATTTGTATTGAAGTGGAGTTGAGCAAGCCTTTGAGGCCATTTTTGGAGGTGGAAGGGGTAGCTTATCATATGGTTTATGAGGGCCCTTAATTTTCTTTGAGTGTGGATGTTATGGACATGCCAAGGACAAATGTCCTACGGTGAAACAGGTTCCTTCTGTTAACAAATCTGAAATTAATCAAGAGGTTAAGAAGGCCACTGGTGTAGAGGGAAGTCCTGTGATCAATGAGGATTTGATGGAAGAAGGTAGGAATGCGACTATTAGTCTTGTTGTTAAAAAAGAACACATTGGTAGTTGGAAGCTTATTAGCTATAAGAAGAAAAATAGACCTGGGCTAGGAGGTACAAACAAGACAAAAAATATTGGGGGGTCTATGTTCTCTGTGCTTGATGGTACTGATTTTGAAGATGTTGTTATTGATAATGCCACTTTGGTGCTGACTAGTCCTCATGTTGAGGATCTAATAACTAGTTCTCCTATAGAGGTTGAGAAGAAGAAAGAAAGAAAACTTGAACCTTCAGGGGCTCTTGACAAGAAGGTAATGGTGTCCAATAAGAGTATTTTTTGTTCTACGGAGGAATCTATGAATGGGAATGCAAGCAATGATGTTCCTAACACCAGTTTGGAGTTGAATAAGAGTGGGACTAGAAAGGGAGGAGGCAGGCCTCCCATGAAAGATGTGTCTAATAGTGTGGTTGTCAAGTAGAAGAGGAAGTTTGTGAAAGCTAAGGATGTTACTGATAGTACCAAAGCATCTTTTGTGTCTAAAAAGTTGTCATTTGATTATGTTGGAAGTTGTCAGGTTCTAGTGGTGATGCTTTGGCTATACATTGTCCTATTGAGAAGGATTTATCTGCCAATCCTAAGATACCTAGTGGGGATGATGTGGACAGATTTGCTGAGCAAGTTTTTGCTAACAATAGCCATTTGGCTAAGGAAGATGCATTGCCTCCTCTTAATGAGGAGGAGATGTTGTCTGTCTGATTATGGGACTCCATCCTACTTACCCCAGCTAGTTTTAATGATGAAGTTCATGTTTTGGAATTCTAGAGGTGCTAGTGGTGACAACTTCATAAATGATATTTCTGACTTGATTAAGATGAATTATGTTGACGTTTTGATGATCTGTGAGCCTAGAGTTCTTTTCTCTAGGACTCAAAAATTTCTCTTTCAGCTTGGTTATGATAAATCTATTGTTATGGAGACAGATGGATTCTTTGGTGGCATTTGGGTACTGTGGAATTCTCTGGTGCTGAGTATTGATGATATGGATTTATCCTTTCAAGCTATTATGTGAGAAATAATAATATTGGTGCTTGTCCTTGGTTGCTATCTATTATCTATGCTAGTCCCACAAATACTTTGAGAGCCACTCTTTGGCCTCATCTTAGTTCAGTTTATGCTAAATACAAGCTTCATGTGGTAATGATCGAAGATTTTAATGAGCTTATTTCCACAGTTGACTAGAGTTGTGTCCTTTATCATGAAAGGATTGGGAATTTAAGAGACTAGATTAATGTTAACTCTTTCATTGATCTAGGTTTCAAAGGTTCATGTTATACCTGAACCAATAAAACTGTCAAGAAAAGATTGGATAGGGCTTTTGCTGCTGTGATTGGAGAACTGAGTTTGGAGAGGCTTTTGTGAGACATCTTCCCAAAACAAAGTCTGACCATTGTCCAATTTTGTTCAGCTTCAATCTAACAATCATGTTATTAGAGAGAAGATTGTTTTTAGGTTTCAGGCTATATGGATGTCTCACATGGAGTATAATGATTTTGTTTCAAGCATTTGGCAGGGTTTGCAGGGAACCTTTCCAAATAGGCTTCAAGGGCTTTTTAAAGCTTTTTCTAAATGGAATTCCAATGTGTTTAGAAATCTGTCCCAGACGAAAAAAAGACTCCTTGCGAGGACCGGTGGTATACAGAAAGCTAGAGACATGAGTGAAAATAAATTCCTTATTGATGTACAAATTGAGTTGATTTCTGAGTATGAAAGGATTCTTGATCATGAATGTCTTTATTGGAGTCAGAAGTCCAGAGACAAGTGGTTACAGGATGGTGAGAGAAACACTAATTTTTTTTATCTTTCTACTATTGTGAGGAGAATAAAGAATAAGATAGAGAGCTTGTTTGATAATGAGGGAAATTGGTTTAGTGATATTGATGAGATGAAAAGGATTGCCAATGATTTTTTCTTGGAGTTATTTTCTCAGCAAAATGTGGTTACTTGCAGTTTTGAGATCCCTTACTTATTCCTTGCTATTGAGGTTGCTATGCTTGAGGATATGTGTAGCCCTTGTACTGTTGAGGATGTGAAGAGATCCCTATTCTCAATTGAAGGATACAAATCCCCTGGCTATGATGGATTTCTTGCATTCTATCAACATCATTGGCCATTATAGTCTACTGATATTTGTAGTGTGGTTTTGGATGCTTTCAAGTCTGGTGAGATTTCATCTGGCCTTAATCATATTATCATCTCTTTGATTCCTAAACTGGATTGTCCTCAACACATGAAGGATTTTAGGCCAATTAGTCTATACTCAACTATCTAAAAAATTATTTCCAAGTTGATTGTTGCAAAATTGAGACCTGCCATGTAGAGTCTTGTAAGGCTTAATTAAGTCAGTTAGGCTGACATGACCTATCCCAAATTATCGTAATAATCCAAGATAAGTTATGCGGGACCCGTACTAGAGTTTCTAGCACCGCCTGATCAATACCAGCGACCTTAGCATGAGTAATCATGAACTTCAACTGAGCACTTACTCAGAGAAAACAGAAGCTGTAGACTGTCATGCCTCACACCCTGGACGGTCACGATTTCAACCTGTTAACCTGTAATCTGGGAATTTAAAATAAAGGGCCCAGGGAAAGGCAAATAAACAGAAAATATTAGAGTGAGTGGACAAAAATAACATCATCTACGTAAAACGATAAAACTGAATTAACATGCCTTTCCGCTGATTTCCGTAAAATAATGCGAGTTTAAAATCATAAATTTGAAATAAAATGGAGGTGATCGCCCAAGTGTTTGCCCTAATCTAGATCGACAATCTGAAAGAAAATATAAGTGATGGGTTAGACAAGGTGTTTGTCCTAACCTCCCCTGATGAGTAGAACAGTTAGTGCATCGATGCAACTAACTAATGTCATCATAAAGAAAAAAACTTCCAAAATGAATATGTTGTGAAACATACCGTATATAAGCTGAAATACTGAAATATTGAAAACTGAACTCGTAATCAACTGTGAAAATAAAAGGCGTACTCATAGTACTGTGCCGTAATACCCATCCAGCCAAAACTTGTCAGTTGACGTTTCTAAACATCTGACAGTAGATGCTAATACGTCATCCTGAAACAATGATTAATACTTAATAACTAATCGCTGAAAATCATAATGAATATCTAAGCTCGTTTACCAATGAGCATATCGTCGAGAACCTCGTATTCTCGAATAACGTAATTTTCGAACTAATGACGAGTTTAATCAAATTCTAAATTCTAAATCTTGTATCTTTTTTATAGTTGCAACATAATCTTCAAACGTTACATGACTCAAAATTGAATTGACAATCGATTCAACAGTTTAATAATATCGTAAATCATTAAATTAATTTCTGATTAATCACACATCTTAGTCATCAATGTCCAAATGAATTAAAAAACCTCTTCAACATAATTGGAACATAATGGTATAAAACTTCTACCGAAATTACTCTGCCAAAGTGCCGCAGTGAACCACCACCAGCGCCGGTGAGTTTTTCGGTGGCCCGAACATCAAATTGTGAAAAATCAACCCAACAACACAATTTTCTTCTAACAGAAAGTCCAATTCGAATCATAAACCACCAAATTTTACCTTTGAAGTCAAGAACACCTAAAACTTCAAATCGTCGATTCTTCCTCCACAGGTTGAATTGGAACTCCATCCATATATTGTTAGCTTTGTGGTGTTGAGAGCTTCAAAACCCACTAGGCATTTTCGGTCAAATTGGCAGGAAATGGAACGACCCAAAAATCCCAATTTTCGTTCAGTTTCGGCCTTACCACAGCTTTATCCTTGAAAATTGATGTTTGAAACCATAAGGGTTTGAAAGAAGAGAAGGAAAGGAAGAGATTGACACCAGCCTCACCGGTTTTGGTGGCCGGTCGACGTTGGCGAAGCCGTGGTGGAGCAAAAGAGACGCGGGAGAGAGAGAGGGAGAGGAGAGAGAAAGAAGAAAGAAAAGGAAAAAAAACTGAAATGGAAAGTTTGACTTTACATTTTCGGAAAGTTATATTTATACTCGCAAATTGCGACTAATTTAAATTCGTAAAATCGTACAAAACTTTAATTGAGCATAACTTCTTCATCGTAACTCCGATTTTAATATTTAACGTGGTTGCGAACTAGTCTCGATAAACTCTATGACTTTTCTCATAGAAATACTTCAAAAAATATAATTGATAAATTTATGACAAAACGCCAGTGGTAATTACCGACGGTAAAATTTAATTACCGTTGACGATTAATGTTTAATCAAAATAACAAAGTAAATCTCGGGTCGGCATAGGCAATCTCCAATGGTAGGAGCCATATTAACTAATTTTGGGTCTCCATTGACAAAAGATCATCTCCAGTGGTTGAATTGAGTTTCCATCTTTTGTGAGTTGGGTTGGATAAGTTGGAAAAAAAAAGTTATATTTTTCCAACCCAATATATTATGGGTAGGAACCGATCCCACTCAGGACGAGATGGGACAAAAAATAAAAATTTTACTATTCTGTCATGTCTCAACTTGTCCCGTTTTTTAGGGACGGGATCGGGTCTTGATTTTGAAATCTCGATAGACCCATCCCGTCCAAAAGAATATATTTTGTGTATTTTATCATTTAATTTATTAAGAGTTAACATATTAAATTATCAAACAATTAACATTATTCAACAAAAAAATGAAATTACCCTATAACGATCAAAGTATTACACTATTTATAATATGAATTAAATGTATCAATTAAACATGAAATAAAATTGCTTGTAGTTTTACTTCTTTTAATTAAACATTAAGTAAAACGGTATTATTTTGTGTAGTTGTAGACTTCTAAGTCTTATCAAACTATGTTTATCTTATATTGAACCCAAAATTTGATTCGTCTCGTCTCATTTGAATTTTTTTTGTTAAAGACTCTATTAAATATTTATTTTAAATTAAGCCCAAAATTGGACTTGTTCCGTTCTGTTCGGATTTCGGGACGATCGGACTGACTTTTAAAATACCTCATCCCGTCCAGTCCCATTCAGAAAAGGAATAGGGATAGGGACGACCAAAAATGTACCTGACCCGTCCTGTGCCCACCCCTACAGTATACAAACCCAACCCATCTCTATCCCACCTAAAACTTGTGGGTCCACCCTCAAGTGTTTTTATTTTTCAAACTTGTGGGCATGAAAAATCTAGTCTATAATATCCAATTTTATTATATAGAAATGAAATATTATAAATTTTTAATGTAATATATAAATTTAAAATTTAAATGATTTAGTATTATATAAATACTAATACAAAAAAAAATAAACTTAAAACAATGAAATAAGTTAAGTTCTATAATTATACATCTTTACCGTTGGAAATGGTCAAGTTATAGAACTTATTTTATGGATGAATAGTGTCTAATATGGTTCTATTTTTAAACTCAACATTAATATGGCTCCTACCATTAGAGATGACCTTACATTCCTAGAAGACAAATATCTGATAACATTATGGTGGCTCAGGAGATGTTGCATAAATTCAAAAAAGCCACCGGTCAGAAGGGCTTTTTGGCTTGGAAGATAGATTTATCTAAGGCCTATGATAGGCTTAGCTAGAGCTTCATTCAAAAAGTCCTTGGTGAAGCTCAGTTTCCTCCTAATTTGATCAAATTAATTATGAGCTATATCACAACCACAAGCTTTCAAATGTCCTTTAATGGTGAGTTGACTGATTCTTTTAAAGGGCAAAAAGGCATTAGGCAGGAAAATCATCTCTCTCCCTACATTTTTTCCCTGTGCATGGAGAGATTGTCACACTTAATTCAGACTGCTATCAACATGAAAAAGTGGAAGCATGTGAAGTCTTCCATATCCTAAAATTTTCCACTTGTTCTTTACTGATGACTTAATTTTGTTTTCTGAGGCCTCTTCTTCATAGGCTCACATCATCAAGCAGTGTTTAGATTTATTTTGTGATCAATCTGGACAATATATGAGTTATGAGAAGTCTTCGACATGTTGCTCTCCCAATGTGAGTAATCATTTGGCTGAAGAAATTAGTAGTATATATGGATCACCTCTCATTGATGATCTTGGAATGTATCTTGGGATGCCTTTGATTCACACTAAAGTGAATAAGTTCACTTACTCTAGTCTATTGAACAAGGTTGAAGGAGGATTGACTAGTTGGAAAAGAAAAACTTTGAGTATGGCAGGTAGGCTTACCTTGATTTAGTCTGTCTCTAATGCCATCCCCATTTACACTATGAGTTTTGCAAAACTTTATGTTGATCTTTGTGAGAAGCTTCACAAGTTGATTATAAATTTTCTTTGGGGTGATACTATAAAGAAGAAGAAAACTCACCTTATTAAGTGAAATACTTTGTGTCAACCTAAATTTCTTGGAGGTCTTGGAATAAAAAAGACTTAGCAAATGAACCAAGCCCTCTTGGCCAAATCTAATTGGAGACTTTCTAAGAAAGATGGAGGTCTTTGGGGAAAAGTTTATGGGAAAAAGTATTTACAGAAGAATGATATTTTGAGTCCTAATTATCAATGCCCTAAGGATTGTTCTAGTACTTGGAGGGGTGCGGCTCATAGTGCTTCTCTGCTAATTAAGAAATGGGCTATTTTGGAGAATTGGCAATGGTCAGCAGGTTAAATTCTGGTCTGATGTGTGGATGTATGATGTAAGGTTAAAGGATCTTGCTCTCCCTGATGTTGATATTGATGATAATACCCTTGTTTGTAAGATGTGAGATGCTTTTGGTTGGAATCTGAACATGTTGCAATCTGTGCTTCCTGAAGATGTGGTCCTCAAAATTCTTAACGTTCCTCTTGGTTTTGAAGGGTGTGGGGATGATGTGAGAGTTTGGAGACATGCCTCTAATGGTCTTTTTTCTGTTGAAACTGCATATGCCTATTTTTTTTTACTATAGCTCTGCTCATGTCAAATGGAAGAAAATTTGGAGATTTAATGTCCCCCTTAAGTTGAAGATTTTTTTGTGGTCCCTTCATCATAAGAAGCTGCTCACTAATGTGCAACATCATAGAAGAATTATGGCTCCCTTTCCTACAAGTTTTATATATGGGAATGATGATGGGGATTTATTGCACTTATTTAGAGACTGTGGTCAGGCAAGTAACATATGGAAGTCTTCAAGTATTCATGACTCTGTTAAGAAGACTTTATGTTTGAGTTGGGATGGATGGTTTGAGGCTACTTTACATTTTTCCGATAAAATGGATTCTAGGATCAAATGATGTGATTTCATGTAGAGACTTGTTGGTTTATTTGAAAATGGAGGAATAAAGCTATTTTAAGCTCATTTTCAAGTTCTTAGTATTGCTCATCATATTATTAATAGTGCTATGCTTGAGTGATACAATGCTAATCTGAAAGCTAAGATTGATGATGGGCATAATTACTGTCTCAGTGAGTTAGCTTGGTTGAGATCTTTTGTTGGAACCTGTAAACTCAATGTTGATTGGTCTAGAAACTCTACTAAACTTATTGGAGCTGGAGGAGCTATGAGAAATAGTAATGGAGACTGGGTTGTTGGATTTCAGGCTATGATTGGAACAAGTTTAGTCCTTGATGCTGAAATTTGGGGGCTATTTCATGGATTAAGATTGGCAAATGAGTATGGGATTGAGAATCTTGAAGTGGAATATGATTCTGCTCTGTTGGTTCATCTTATGACTTCTGAAAAATTAGAAATTATAAAACTCACCCTCTTGGTGCTATCACGTTGAGCTGTAAGCACTTGCTCTTGAAGTTTCGACATCTGCAACTGAAACATATCTATAGGGAGATGAATTTGGTTGTGGACTGTCTGGCTAAATTCAGTCTCACTCATGACTTTGGTGTTGTGGTTTTCTCTGAGCCACCTGCTCATGTTGCTGGTGCATTCTTGGATAATCTAGGAATATGCATGAGAAGGACTAGGAGAACTGTAGTAGCGCCTGTTATGGGCTAGATTGATGCTTTGCTTTTGCTTTCTTATCTCTTGATTGGAATTGCATGGAACCAAAAAAAAAAAAAATTCTCACTACCAGCAGGAGTCCAAATTGCGTTACCAACACTGCTCATCCATCATGATAAGGAACTATGTGGTGAGCATGCAAACGAGTTCAAGCCAGAGAGCTTTTCAGAAGGTGTTTCTAAGGCAACAAAAGAACCGGCTCTTGTTCTTTCCTTTTGGAGCTGGTCCTCGTATTTGTGTTGGACAGAACTTTGGTATGATAGAAGCTAAACTCGCATTAGCATTGATCTTGCAACACTTCACCTTTGAGCTTTCTCCATCTTACACTGTACTCATGCCCCTTCGTCATTTCTAACACTTCAACCACAGTATGGTGCTGCCATCATTTTACATAAATGTTAGCCGATCAATTTTATAAGAATAATGATATCAATACAACATTGATATCCGTACAGTATTCTTATTAATTAATTGTGAACTTTTCTCTTAATTTCCGTACTTAACTAATTAACTACTGTATGTAAAAACTTGTTGCTTATATATTGTAATACTACATATTGTTGTTTCGGCCGAATTATTTCAATATTAAAAGTGTCCGTCGTGCATTGACTCCTTGTTACTTTGTGACTTGTGACTAGTGACTTGTGATCGAGTACATCATGAGTAATATATAAACAGGTGAACCATATACCGTCTTATAAATGAGCAAGATTTGAAAGATCTATTTTATGAACCAAAATGAAATCAAACAAAGAAGAGTCTGTAATTGATCGATCTGAAGATACAGAGAAAATGCAGTATACGGCGTTCTGCATGCTTAATTAGCAGCATGGGTTTACTTCTTAATTACTTTTTTAGCTTATCAAGCTGAGCAATTAGGAAGCACGCATTTACGCTACTAATTAAGCTAATCAATATATAAAGAGAAAAGGAGGGTTTAGGGCCTTAGACACAGCAAATTAAGCACGTATATATTAATGAAGCTACTAATTAAGCTCTGGATCGAAGCTAATTAAGAAGATCGACTACAAGAGTAATATCAAGCAGACTAGCTACATCAAACATATAACGTAACGTACATATCTTGATACACGTATGTACGTACCCTGGAGCTAGGATTGCATGGACATCTTTTCACAACACCCCTCAGAGTAAGAATAGTCTCATGCATAGACATTGTGGCCAACAATTAATATTAGTACAACCCTGGCCTTTACGTAAGGAGTCGAGTAGCTAGCTAGGCCTATTATTCTACAAGCGCATTCGTTTCCATTTTGAATGGCCGACTGACTGTTCAACCTGAAAAAGGGCGTGCAATTGCTGCGAATTAAGAACGCAAATATGTCGAAGAAATATCTTGTATGCATGTATAAATGTATTGAAATTTCTATAACTATGCATGCATGCTTTAATTTGCTGATCATTGCGTATGCAAAAGCGTCCCTCGGTATGTCATCAATGTGGATAAAATATGGTCGGGAAGATATAGAAGTCATCAAAACAAGAAGGCCTAAGAAAGATCGATATCGATTTGAAATCCAAGTCCAAGTTTCCCGATTTCATTCATATTTTCTATATATATTTAGCTTGGTAGAGCTCGATACACAGCGCGCAGATCGACGATGTACGTCAGAAATGGAAGTAACGGTGGCTAGCTGGGTGAGCCTTGTTGTTGGTAGCATTATAGTGAGATGGGCATGGAATGTGCTGGATTGGGTGTGGCTTAAACCGAAGAGGCTGAAAAGATGTTTGAGGGAGCAAGGCCTCCAAGGCAATTCCTACATATTTTTTCATGGAGACGTGAAGGAGAACGTTATGATGATCAAAGAAGCAAGATCCAAACCCACGAGTCTCGCCGCGGAGACCTCCCATGACATAGCATCACGATTCATCCCTTCTCTAGACCAGACCGTGAAAACTTACGGTATGCATGTCAAGTAATTTCTTCGATGCGTTTGATACCATACCATCAAGGATAGAGATCGAGCATCATGTTCTGTTCTATGTGCATCTTTTCCAAGTAATATATCTTGGGCATATATATATAGCTGATGATACGTTATCGTACAGCTGGGGGATAATAATGTTTTAAATACGTACTTGGTATGTATGTGGGTTCCTTTGGTAGGTAAAAACTCTTTTTATTGGATCGGGCCAGTACCAAAGGTGATCATTATGAATCCGGAAGATCTGAAAGATGTCTTCACAAAATTTGATGATTTCCGGAAGGTGAAATCAAACCCACTTCTCATGTTGCTAGTAACGGGTGTTGTGAGTTATGAAGGTGAAAAATGGGATAAACACAGAAGAATTCTCAATCCATCATTTCATTTGGAGAAACTCAAGGTACTGTCATATATAGTCCTACATATTCTCTTACTTATATGATCAAACTTATATAGTACATGCATGCATGGTGTTTGCATTAATAGAAAATGTTACCCGCTTTTCACGAAAGTTGTGATGAGATGATCAGAACTTGGGAGAACTTGTTGGAGTCCAAAGAGGGTTCTTCTTCTGTGTTGGTTGTTTGGCCTTCTCTGCAAAATATGACGGCCGATGTGATTTCTCGAACAGCTTTTGGAAGTAGCTATGAAGAAGGAAGAAAAATATTTGAACTCCTAAAAGAGCAAGGAGTAAATGTAATACAAGCCGAAAATAATGTTTACATTCCTGGATGGAGGTAAAGGTTAAAATCTCCATGTATATATCAACACAAAGTTAAATTTTCCTAGAATGTACGTAGATCCTTAGAATTGAGATAAGAGTTTACTAGTTTCCACTACTTCCTCACTATAACGTAATGTGCGCTGTGTATATATAGGTTTTTACCTACTAACCTGAACAAGAGGATGAAGGAAATTGACAGGGAGGTAAAAGGTTTACTGTAGGGTATCATAACTAAAAGAGAGAAAGCCATCATGACAGGTGAAGCAACTAAAGATGATCTACTAGGTGCACTAATGGTAGTTCACGAAAGTGGGAACAAGAACAACAAGAAACTTGGAATGGGTATTGAAGATGTAATTGAGGAGTGTAAACTCTTTTACTTTGCTGGACAAGAGACCACAGTAATGCTGCTGGTTTGGACAATGATAATACTCGGTCGAAATCAGAAATGGCAAGATCGAGCAAGAGAACAGGTTCTGCAAGTATTTGGAAGCAATAAGCCAGACTTTGATGGTCTAACTCACCTAAAAGTTGTAAGTATAAATACATTATGAACATAATTTTACTTCAATTCAATGTTCTATCCAGAGCTACATTAACCTTGACATTCAATATATTATCTCACAAGTACAGAGACGGAGCCAGGATTCTCGGTGAGGGAGGTTTAAACGAAAATCTTAAAAAATAAAAATAATATATTAATTTAAATAATTCAAAATATTAAAGTAGTGCTTGTAAAATACTATTTATTACAAGGGTAATTGTCCTCGACGAGGTTTCATATCCTGAAAACATTTCATAATAACTTCATCGTCAATAGTAAGAAAAATGTCTTTCTCAATATAAGAAATCAAACAATCATTCATCAACTCGTCACTCATTCGGCTGCGTAATCGATTCTTCACAATATTTATTGCAGAAAATACTCTCTCCACGCTTGCTGTTGTAACAGGTAGAATCAATGCCAATGTCACAAGCCGGTAAACTAGCGGATATGTTCTATTTTTAGGTCGACAAGGGCCTTGTTGTAGATGATATCTTCGAACTTGTTCTTAAATGTTAGGATGAGAACTTGAAATTGGTAGGCGTTTAGCGGGATCCGATGGATATTTTTCTGTAATATCTTCAGCACGAGACTTTTTCAGATTGTTACTATTCTTCTTTTGAATTTTCATGGGTGGTTGCTCATCTGATGTTGGAGTAGAAGAAGAAGGTTTTTATTTTCTTTTGAAGTATCTCTTCATATCTAATAAACTTAATAAAAATGATTGTATTTTAATCTCACTGACGGTAGAGCTTTTATAAAGAAAAAAACATCATAAACCTGGTAACAGATTGAATCCTAATTGACCTAGTATTTGGATTTTATTATTGAAATATAATATAATAATATTCTTAAAAAGTTGTCGGATTGAATTGTCAATAATTGAAGTTTAGATATACTTCAAATAAATTATAATACTTATATTATATAATAATAATAATAATAATAATAATAATATACTAATATTTTTTTCTACATTAACTCGGAAGAGGGGGGGGGGGGGGGGGGGGGGCAGGCTTACCCTGGCCCCATAATGCCTCCGTCACTGCACATGTAACCATGATTTTACTTGAAGTTCTTCGATTGTACCCAGCGCTACCTTTGATGTCCCGAACCGTTGACAAGAAGACACAACTTGGGAAATTCTCACTACCGGCCGGAGTCGAAGTCGGCTAACCGACACTACTCATTCACCGTGACAAGGAATTGTGGGGTGATGATGCAGACGAGTTTAAACCAGAGAGGTTTTCTGAGGGACTTTCCAAGGCCACAAAGAGTCCGGTCACATACTTCCCCTTCGGAGGCGGTCCTCGGATTTGCATTGGACAGAACTTTGCTATGATAGAGGCAAAGTTGGCCATGGCATTGATCTTGCAACACTTTTCTTTCGAGCTTTGTCCATCGTATACTCATGCACCTCCTTCACCTATGATTTGACCACAACATGGTGCTCCGATCATCTTAAAGAAACGTGAAGTCAGTGGCATAGCCATATCATATCTAGGAGTGTCAAGTGACACCCCTGAGTTGTGTGATATAGCCAACAAGTTTTGGAAAAATTTGACTTTTCAAACTTGAGTTATGAAACCTATAGCAAAATGACACAGCTGGAATCCTCAACATTGATTAGTTGATTTATGACGATGAAAAATGAACGTATCAAAGGTTCCATAAACATATAGGATTCGATATTATTTGAAGATCATTGCATATCTGCAACGACTCTGAGTGCCAATATCATTTATTATTTCTTTCCTAGCCAAATGTAGTGTTTGATTTAGAATTTGTTAGACTAGAATGAGTTGTAACATAGCTAAAAAAATTATATTAATTTAAAATTTCAATTATAACACTGCTGAATTACTTTCCTAGCTACGCCACTACTGCTTGAACTTACTAATTAATTTAGAGGTGGCATATATATGTTACGCACTCACGTATGATTGGTATATATGAAGATGATGTTTTACATTAGAATTCTAACTAGTCGTCATCCAAGATTCAGTCATGGCATGGCTTAATAAATCATACTACAATAATTTGCATTTCTCACGGAATAATATTGTCACAAAAACTTGATACGTTGTCGTAATCATATACTATTTACTACAAAAGTTCTGGGTTTTCATTACGACAATTGTTCAAACGCGTACTTACAAATTCATGCAACTTTGGAGTTTCATGTTGCAGCATATATATAGCCAATTTTTCTACCAATACCCAAGTTTGGGTCGTAGTACTAATTTGTTCGTTAACTTTGTTTTCATTTCCTTTAATTTGTTGCCTTGGCTAGGCTAATTTGCAACTATCTAATCAACTTGATAATTATAAATCACGCAAATGATAAGAGGTACGTCTTAATATAGAGTTGAACAATATAAATGAAATCGCACATAATTAGTTAGTAGATCGAAACTAGATAATTATATGACCACATTATTAACTACGAATTACTTCATTCACAAACCTTAATGAAACAGGCTAGTAAAATTAGCAGAAAGTTAGAAATCGGAGAACAACCCATAGATGATCTGATATAAACCAAGATAATAAAATAAAATGAGACTCTTAATTAGACAAATGTCGACGTTTCCAATTACACTGTTTCACATGCTTTTCTGGTTGGCTGGTTGCTAATTTGGAAAAACGTCACCCTATATGTCATCTCACACTAGATATAGATAGATGACTGAAGAAAAAAGACAACATAAAACCCCTAAAGTAATAATTTCTGACGAGAAATGTTAAGTCGAGACGTGAATAAGTTTAGACAGATAGCGTTGAGAGATAGAGACAGACAGAGACTCAGACAGAGTAAGGAGTAAGGACCAAGGCATTTTGCTCTTTCCAAATACAAGTCTCTCTCTTTCATCGGTCAATAATCTCAATATATATGTAGCTCAATCAGCTAACTAGCTAAGGTAGAGAGACACTTACAGACGACTTCAGGATATGGAAGTAAGTGTGGGAATATGGGTAGCGCTGAGCCTTATTCTTGGTAGCATCATAGTGAAATGGGCATGGAGTGTGCTGGACTGGCTGTGGCTTAAGCCGAAGAAGCTGGAGAGATGTTTGAGGGAGCAAGGCCTCCAAGGCAATTACTACAGACTTTTCTATGGAGACGTGAAGGAGAACATGACTATGGTCAAACAAGCTCGATCCAAACCCATGACTCTCTCCAACTTCTATGACATAGCTCCACGATTCATCCCTTTTCTCGACCAAACCGTGAAAACGTATGGTACGTATGTCGATCAACTACAAAATTTCTTCGATTTCTTTGGGAAGCATATAGTACGTACTTAATTATGATATTTCGAGTACTTTTCAGGATGCATGCTTTATATTGATATATATATATATAGGGGATGAATATCAGAGATTCAGAATATGCACGTGTGTATGTGTTTTTTAATACAATTAAGGATATGTAATTCAGATTTCTATTCATTACAAGAAGATAGTCTACGAGCGGTTTAATTTAGTTAGTGCTAAAGCGCACACGTCATCATCTCAGATACTTAGAACTTGTACAACAATAAAGGAATAAAGGGTTAATCTGCACACTATATATATGGCTATACAAATTGTTATGACTATGATTTGTAAGACTGTAAGATTGAACTTTAATTTCAAATCCTCAAATAAGTGTTATATAATTGTAAGTGGTTGATTTGTTTACTGAGAAATAATTGAACTATAATTTCATATCCTCAAATACGTTCGTTTATATCTTTGTCTAGGTAAGAACTGTTTTGTTTGGTACGGACCAGTACCAAGGGTGATCATTATGAATCCCGACGATATGAAAGATGTCTTCACAAAAGTAGATGATTTCCGCAGGATAAGATCAAACCCAATGGCCAAGTTATTAGCAACAGGTATTGTGAGTTATGAAGGTGAAAAATGGGCTAAACACAGAAAAATTCTAAATCCAACATTTCACTTGGAAAAACTGAAAGGAATGTTACCTGCTTTCCATGAGAGTTGTGATGAGATGATCAAAAAATGGGAGAGCATGGTTGCGTCCGAAGAGGGTTCATCCGTGTTCGATGTTTGGCCTTCTCTGCAAAACTTGACGGCCGATGTGATTTCACGGACGGCATTTGGAAGTAGCTATGATGAAGGAAGGAAAATATTTGAACTCCTAAAAGAGCAAACAAGTTTATTTATGCAAACCATACAGAATGTTTACATTCCAGGATGGAGGTAAAATTTAGTTAAATTTCTCTTAATTAATTTACTTCATTTCAAACCTTTATCTCAGTGAAACGTACTGTTCTGTTTTATAGGTTTTTACCGACTCAGATAAACAGAAAGATGAAGGAAATTGACAAGGAGATAAGAGGTTTAATTAAGGGTATCATAATAAAACGAGAAAAGGCCATTGATGCAGGTGAAGCTACTAAAGATGATATACTAGGTGCACTGATGGAAAATTACGAGGATGGGAAGAAGAACAAAAACGTTGGGATGAGTATTGAAGATGTTATTGAAGAGTGTAAGCTTTTCTACTTTGCAGGGCAAGAGACCACGGGAGTGTTACTTGTTTGGACAATGATATTACTAGGTCGATATCAGAAATGGCAAGATCGAGCAAGAGAAGAGGTTCTGCAAGTGTTCGGAAGCAACAAGCCAAACTTTGATGGTCTGACTCATCTAAAAGTTGTAAGTACCAAGTATATATACGACTTTTACCTTTACGTACTCTACATGCAACAATAGAATTACAGTATTAATTAGTAATTAAGTTGCTTAATATATATATATACATATATATATGTCGTGCATGAAAAATGAGTCTGTAGGATGTAAGCAAACCTTGACATCAGGTCATATATATCATTCCCCAGGTGACTATGATTTTGCTTGAAGTTCTTCGATTGTATCCAGTAATAACTTTGCTTTCTCGAGTCGTGCACAAGAAAACACAGCTTGGGAAACTCTCACTTCCAGCCGGAGTTGAAGTGGGCTTACCAGCGCTACTCATTCACCGCGACAAAGAATTGTGGGGTGATGATGCAGATGAGTTCAAACCAGAGAGGTTTTCTGAGGGAGTTTCCAAGGCAACAAAGAGTCCAGTCTCATACTTTCCTTTCGGAGGAGGTCCTCGGATCTGCATTGGACAGAACTTTGCTATGATAGAAGCAAAGTTGGCCATGGCATTGATCTTGCAACACTTTTCTTTCGAGCTTTCTCCATCTTATACTCATGCACCTTCTTCACCGATGATTCGACCACAGCATGGTGCTCCGATTATCTTAAAGAAACGTGAAGTCACTAATTAATTTAGAGGTGGCATATATATGTTACGCACTTACGTATGAAGATGATGTTTTACATTAGAATGCTAACTAGTTGTCACATCCAAACCTCAGTCATGGCTTAATAAATCATAATAATAAATATTTGCATTTCTCACTGAATAATACTGTCACAAAAACTTAATACGTCATCGTAATCAAATACTATTTACTACGAATTTTTTGAGTTTTCAGTATGACAATTGTTCAAACACGTACAAATGCAACTTTGGAGTTTCATGTTGCAGCTAATTACAAGTATAAGAGCAACTCCAACAGATTTTTCATATTTGAGTTTTTCTCTGAAAATATTTTGGTTGTTTTGCTCCAATAGATTCCTTAAACACATTCCCGATTTTATTGAATTTGATGAGAGAGAAAACAACATTCTCTATATTTTTAGAGAAATCTATAAAATGAAGAATTTGTTGGAGTTGGAACACAAAATGCATCATAAGTTGTATTTTTTAGTTCACTATAATAAAGAAATTATAGAAAAACGGTTAGAAATGCTCTAAATGTCGAAGATATTTATAAGGCATACAGCCAACTTTCTACCCAAGTTTGGATCGTAGTACTAATTTGTTCGTTCACTTTGTTTTCATTAATTTCCTTTAATTTGATGCCTTGGTTAGCTAATTTACAAAACCTCAATAGACTTAGCCAATTAATTTATCCACGAATTAATTAACTTGATAATTATAAATTACGCAAATGGTAAGATGTAATATCGCTCATAATTAGTTAGTAGATCGAAACTAGCTAATTATTTGACCACATAATTTTAGTTCATTCACAAACCTTATTTTTACAGGCTAGTAAAATTGGCAGAAGTGTGAAATCAGAGAGCAACCCGTTGATGATCGGATCTGATATAACCCAAGATAATAAAAGCGTAGGACTCTTAGACAAATGTCGACGCTTCCAAAACACTGTTACATGCTTTTCTGGTTGGCTGGTTGCTTAATTATTTAGAAAAACGTCACCCTATATGCCATAATTCCGATGCTTTTTAGTTACTGATAAATTTTGTATCTTTTTCAAAACATAATTCCGATTTGAATGTGATGGTGCAGAGGTTGAGTATGCCGATGATGCTTATATGCACGTATTACCAGAAATTAATTATGATGATATGTCATTGTTGTCACTACCTCTGAGGCAATATAAACCTCTGTTTCACTTGTTTGTTTTTCATGATCTTTTTGTTTTGGAAAATGAATTTGGGTTGGAAAAATGCCTGATTATTGAATCAAACAACGGAGATTTGAAAGGTGCTTTTGTCGAAGCTAGACTGGGTTCTGGCTCCAGAAGCACCATGAAATTATATTCACACCGCTGGATAGTATATGAAGGCTGTTTTCTATATACTAGTTATGTCGTTTTTTATAAACGAAAAGTGTATCGTTGAATGTTACAAAATGAAATATATCAAATCGGAAGCTCCGTCGTACAAGCTCCGTGCTCTAAGTGCTGTCGTCCAAGCACTTGGACGACGGAGATGGAGAATTCCGTCGTCTAAGTGATACTTAGACCGCGGACATTCTCCACGGTCTAAGTTTTCACTTAGACCGCGGAGAATGTCCGCGGTCTAAGTGCTCGCTTAGACCGCGCAAAATTTTCCGCGGTCTAAGTGTTCACTTAGACGACGAAAATCGTCCATCTCCGTCGTCTAAGTGGTGATTTTGTAAAAAAAAATTAAATGAAAAATTCATGAAATGCTAATTAATAATTAGCATTTAATGAATTTTTTATTTAATTTTGTGTATATCAATATTCATAATATTGCAAAATTTATTGAATATTAATTATTAATAATATATAATACTTACAAAATTCATAATAAATAAATAATTTAAATTATTATGGATTTAAATACAATGAATACAAAATTCATAATATAATATATAAAATAAATTAATCTAGCCTTAATAAACTAAATTAACCTAAAACTAAACTAATTATAGGCGGTGGTGGTGGTGGCGGCGCCGGTGGTGTTGGCCGGAATGTGGAGGCCGGTGGTGGAGGCGACAATGTAGGCGGTAGCTAGTACGTGGTGTGTGGTGGTGGTGGAGGCGACGTTGTAGGTGGTGGCAGCGACGGTGGTGATGCCGGTGATGGCGGCGACGGTGGTGATGTCAGTGGTGGCGGCGACGGTGGTGGTGGTGATGATGATGGTGGATGGTGATGGTGATGATATATGGTGGGTGGTTTGATTGGGGGGGGGGGAGATGGAGAGGGAGAGAGGGAGAGGGAGAGGGAGGGGAAAAAATGAAGAGAGATTGAGAAAATGATGAATTTAAAGAGTTTTAAAGCACTTAGACGACGGAAATTCAGTATTTCCGTCGTCTAAGTGCTTTAAATTTTCAAACAATACCGCCAATTTTTCACTTAGACGACGGAAAATCAGTATTTTCGTCGTCTAAGTGATTTAAATTTTTGAAAAAATTTTAGCGGGAAAAGAATACCGCCAATTATTTTCACTTAGACGACGGAGATGACAATTTTCCGTCATCTAAGTGGATTTAAATTTTTGCCAAATTTTTAGTGGGAAAAACACCGCCAGAAATTAAAAATTTAAAAATTCACTTAGACGACGGAAATACTTATCTCCGTTGTCTAAGTGAATTTTTTTTAAAAAAAATAAAAAAATAATTTTACGGAATTTTCACCTAGACCGCGGAGATGACAATCTCCGTCGTCCAAGTGAACACCTGGACGACGGAGATGGTCATCTCTGTCGTCTAGGTGAAAATTTCGTAAAATTATTTTTTAAAAATAATTTGTAATGAATTTTTGGACCTGTAATTTGAATGGAATTGTCGTAAAATATCGATTAAAGAATCGTATATATAAAAAGTGGGATTTAAGACGATGAATTAATTTACGTATTCAAATTTGTTAAGTATTTACTAATATGTATAACTTAAGTGTTGGTACGTATAGGCTCATTGCATATCGATATTAACGAAATTGAATTTGGAAAAAACGACCGTTGGATATACTCACCATAACACCATATATAAGTAGAATAATTTCCACTAAATACTGAGTTCGTTCAGGGTTTCATCGGCACAGTTAACCGCAAATCCAAAATTTTTACAAACCAGAAACCTGGATACACGAAAATCCGTAAGTCCTATTTTAAAATCGTCGACGCTCACACTCCAAGCATTGTTTACTCTATGGTCTCGACGAAAAGAATATGCATTGGGACATGGTCTAGATGGTCGTTGTCTTAGGTGAAATTACGAAATTTTTACTTAGACGACGGAAATGCACATTTCCGTCGTCTAAGTTCTTACTTGGACGACGGAAATGCACATTTCTGTCGTCTAAGTGAAAACATGGTTTAGGGGATAGGGCCTTAGGGTTTAGGGTTAAAGTACTTAGACGACGGAGATGTCTTTTTCCATCGTCTAAGTGTCACCCACACCGCGAGACCCTAAACCCTAAACCCTAAACCCAAATTAATTGGGCGCCGGTTCTAAAAATTCAAAATTTTCACTTAGACGAAGGAGATGTCTTTTTCCGTCGTCTAAGTGAAAACTTAGACCGCGGAAACTTTCTCCGCGGTCTAAGTGAAATTTTTAAATTTTTGAAATTTCACTTAGACGACGGAGATGTCTTTTTCTGTCGTCTAAGTGACACTTAGACCGCGGAAATTTTCTCCGCGGTCTAAGTTTCACTTAGACGACGGAAAAAGACATCTCCGTCATCTAAGTGTTCACTTAGACCGCGGAGAAGTTTCCGCGGTCTAAGTGTTACTTAGACAACGGAACCTTTAAGGTTCCGTCGTCTAAGTGCATTTTTCTTGTAGTGTAATATAGTTCTATTTTTAAACTCAACATTAATATGCCTCCTACCATTAGAGATGACCTTACATTCCTAGAAGAAAAATATCTGATAACATTATGGTGGCTCAGGAGATGTTGCATAAATTCAAAAAAGCCACTGGTCAGAAGGGCTTTTTGGCTTGGAAGATAGATTTGTCTAAGACCTATGATAGGCTTAGCTAGAGCTTCATTCAAAAAGTCCTTGGCGAAGCTCAGTTTCCTCCTAGTTTGATCAAATTAATTATGAGCTATATCACAACCACAAGCTTTCAAATGTCCTTTAATGGTGAGTTGACTAATTCTTTTAAAGGGCAAAAAGGCATTAGGCAGGAAAATCATCTCTCTCCCTACATTTTTTCCCTGTGCATGGAGAGATTGTCACACTTAATTCAGACTGCTATCAACATGAAAAAGTGGAAGTATGTGAAGTTTTCCATATCCTAAAATTTTCCACTTGTTTTTTACTGATGACTTAATTTTGTTTTCTGAGGCCTCTTCTTCCTAGGCTCACATCATCAAGCAATGTTTTGATTTATTTTGTGATCAATCTGGACAATATATGAGTTATGAGAAGTCTTTGATATGTTGCTCTCCCAATGTGAGTAATCATTTGGCTGAAGAAATTAGTAGTATATATGGATCACCTCTCATTGATGATCTTGGAATGTATCTTGGGATGCCTTTGATTCACACTAAAGTGAATAAGTTCACTGACTCTAGTCTATTGAACAAGGTTGAAGGAGGATTGACTAGTTGGAAAAGAAAGACTTTGAGTATATATGGCAGGTAGGCTCACCTTGATTTAGTCTGTCTCTAATGCCATCCCCATTTACACTATGAGTTTTGCAAAACTTTATGTTGATCTTTGTGAGAAGCTTCACAAGTTGAATATAAATTTTCTTTGGGGTGATACTATGAAGAAGAAGAAAACTCACCTTATTAAGTGAAATACTGTGTGTCAACCTAAATTTCTTGGAGGTCTTGGAAAAAAAAAGACTCAGCAAATGAACCAAACCCTCTTGGCCAAATCCAATTGGAGACTTTCTAAGAAAGATATAGGTCTTTGGGGAAAAGTTTATGGGAAAAAGTATTTACAGAAGAATGATATTTTGAGTCATAATTATCAATGCCCTAAGGATTATTCTAGTACTTGGAGGGGTGTGGCTCATAATGCTTATCTGTTAAGAAATGGACTATTTTGGAGAATTGGCAATGGTCTGCAGGTTAAATTTTGGTCTGATGTGTGGATATCTGATGTAAGGTTAAAGGATCTTACTCTCCCTGATGTTGATATTGATGATAATACCCTTGTTTGTAAGATGTGAGATGATTTTGGTTGGAATCTGAACATGTTGCAATCTGTGCTTCCTGAAGATGTGGTCCTCAAAATTCTTAACGTTCCTCTTGGTTTTGAAGGGTGTGGGGATGATGTGAGAGTTTGGAGACATGCCTTTAATGGTCTTTTTTCTGTTGAAACTGCATATGCCTATTTTTTTTTACTATAGCTATGCTCATGTCAAATGGAAGAAAATTTGGAGATTTAATGTCCCCCTTAAGTTGAAGATTTTTTTGTGGTCCCTTCATCATAAGAAGCTTCTTACTAATGTGCAACATCATAGAAGAAGTATGGCTCCCTCTCCTACATGTTTTATATATGGGAATGATGATGAGGATTTAATTTATTGCACTTATTTAGAGACTGTGGTCAGGCCAGTAACATATGGAAGTCTTCGAGTATTCATGAGTCTGTTAAGATCAGAGGACTTTATGTTTGAGTTGGGATGGATGGTTTGAGGCTACTCTACATTTTTCCGGTAAAATGGATTCTAGGATCCAATGATGTGATTTCATGTAGAGACTTGTTGGTTTACACTACCGGATTAAGAGACATTGCCGGCGACTTTTAAATCGCCCGCAATATTTTTTTATCATTACCGGCGATTTTTGCGGTAAAATGGATTCTAGGATCCAATGATGTGATTTCATGTAGAGACTTGTTGGTTTACACTACCGGATTAAGAGACATTGCCGGCGACTTTTAAATCGCCCGCAATATTTTTTTATCATTACCGGCGATTTTTGCCGGAAAAATCGCCGGTAATTAATGTATTTTTTTTTTAACATTACCAGCGACGGAAATTTATGTCGTCAGCAATGTCTTTTTTTTTTTTAAACATTACCGGCGACGGAAATTTATGTCGCCGACAATGTCTTTTTTTTTTTTTGCATTACCGTTGGTAATGCAAAAAAAAAAAAAAAATTGCCGGCGACATACATTTATGTCGCCGGTAATGTTTAAAAAAAAAAAGACATTGCCGGCGACTTACATTTAAGTCGCCGGTAATGTTAAAAAAAAAATTACATTACCGGCGATTTTTCCGGCAAAAATCGCCGGTAATGATAAAAAACATTGCCGGCGATTTAAAAGTCGCCGTCAATGTCTCTTAATCCGGTAGTGTTATTTGAAAATGGAGGAATAAAGCTATTTTAAGCTCATTTTCAAGTTCCTAGTATTGCTCATCATATTATTAATAGTGCTATGCTTGTGTGATACAATGCTAATCTGAAAGCTAAGATTGTTGATGGGCATAATTACTGTCTCAGTGAGTTAGCTTGGTTGAGATCTTTTGTTGGAACCTGTAAACTCAATGTTGATTGGTCTAGAAACTCTACTAAACTTATTGGAGCTGGAGGAGCTATGAGAAATAGTAATGGAGACTGGGTTGTTGGATTTCAGGCTATGATTGGAACAGGTTTAGTCCTTGATGCTGAAATTTGGGGGCTATTTCATGGATTAAGATTGGCAAATGAGTATGGGATTGAGAATCTTGAAGTGGAATATGATTCTGCTCTGTTGGTTCATCTTATGACTTCTGCAAAATTAGAAATTATAAAACTCACCCTCTTGGTGCCATCACGTTGAGCTGTAAGCACTTGCTCTTGAAGTTTCGACATCTGCAACTGAAACATATCTATAGGGAGATGAATTTGGTTGTGGACTGTCTGGCTAAATTCAGTCTCACTCATGACTTTGGTGTTGTGGTTTTCTCTGAGCCACCTGTTCATGTTGCTGGTGCATTCTTGGATAATCTAGGAATATGCATGAGAAGGACTAGGAGAACTGTAGTAGCGCCTGTTATGGGCTAGATTGATGCTTTGCTTTTGCTTTCTTATCTCTTGATTGGAATTGCATGGAACCAAAAAAAAAAAAAAATTCTCACTACCAGCAGGAGTCCAAATTGCGTTACCAACACTGCTCATCCATCATGATAAGGAACTATGTGGTGAGCATGCAAACGAGTTCAAGCCAGAGAGCTTTTCAGAAGGTGTTTCTAAGGCAACAAAAGAACCGGCTCTTGTTCTTTCCTTTTGGAGCTGGTCCTCGTATTTGTGTTGGACAGAACTTTGGTATGATAGAAGCTAAACTCGCATTAGCATTGATCTTGCAACACTTCACCTTTGAGCTTTCTCCATCTTACACTGTACTCATGCCCCTTCGTCATTTCTAACACTTCAACCACAGTATGGTGCTGCCATCATTTTACATAAATGTTAGCCGATCAATTTTATAAGAATAATGATATCAATACAACATTGATATCCGTACAGTATTCTTATTAATTAATTGTGAACTTTTCTCTTAATTTCCGTACTTAACTAATTAACTACTGTATGTAAAAACTTGTTGCTTATATATTGTAATACTACATATTGTTGTTTCGGCCGAATTATTTCAATATTAAAAGTGTCCGTCGTGCATTGACTCCTTGTTACTTTGTGACTTGTGACTAGTGACTTGTGATCGAGTACATCATGAGTAATATATAAACAGGTGAACCATATACCGTCTTATAAATGAGCAAGATTTGAAAGATCTATTTTATGAACCAAAATGAAATCAAACAAAGAAGAGTCTGTAATTGATCGATCTGAAGATACAGAGAAAATGCAGTATACGGCGTTCTGCATGCTTAATTAGCAGCATGGGTTTACTTCTTAATTACTTTTTTAGCTTATCAAGCTGAGCAATTAGGAAGCACGCATTTACGCTACTAATTAAGCTAATCAATATATAAAGAGAAAAGGAGGGTTTAGGGCCTTAGACACAGCAAATTAAGCACGTATATATTAATGAAGCTACTAATTAAGCTCTGGATCGAAGCTAATTAAGAAGATCGACTACAAGAGTAATATCAAGCAGACTAGCTACATCAAACATATAACGTAACGTACATATCTTGATACACGTATGTACGTACCCTGGAGCTAGGATTGCATGGACATCTTTTCACAACACCCCTCAGAGTAAGAATAGTCTCATGCATAGACATTGTGGCCAACAATTAATATTAGTACAGTGTTATTAGTGTTAATCATGATTTCGAGCGTATGGCTATATATAATTGTGGTGTTTATCAACTTAGAACTCCCGTTTGAGAATCAACAACTCATCTAGTTGATCGAGTTGAGTTGTTGATTCTCGAATTGTCCCATTTTTGGACACTTTAGGTGAACATGACTTTGTTGATCCTTTTGCTATTCGTGTGATTTCAGTTTCAGTTTTGGGATATGGTTTCGACAGTGTCTCCTTTCAATGTTCCCCGAGTGCAAATTAGGTTGTTTAGATATGTGTGCACTCGGGGAACTGTAGGGAGATGCTGCCGAAATTTCCCTAAACTGGAGCTGAAACGCATGGGTGCAAAAGCGTTGACAAATGTCGTGTTCCCCTGAAGGGGATAGGACCCAACCCGGAGGCATAAGGCGAAGAAGTGTGGGGTTTTGGTTGAATCGCAACTGTGGCGTGGTAACTTTGTTCATATTGATTGTTTATGTTGACAAGAAACATGGACGGACTCCCAGACAAAACTTGGATGACATATCATCGTGCTGATCCAAGGTACATCATAGGCATATTCGAGTTCATGAATTTTGCCCGGCTACATAGTAACGGAGCCGATTATCACTTCTGCCCGTGCAAACGTTGTAAGAACGTCCGTTCAAGGCTACTATGGATACCATGTATCATCACTTATCACACAATGGCTTGAGTCCTACTTATACAGTCTGGCACCTTCACGGGGAAGTTTCTGGTGAACCGGCAATGCTCAGTCAACGAAGACAGTGGCTTCAAGACAGAGTCGGTCATTCTAGTGGTGCCGGTCCTTCAGTGAACCCGCAGTTGGAGATTCTACATGATGCATATCCCTATTATCTTGGATACCATGCAGATGCACCCCAACAATTTGTGGAAGATAATTCGGGCATGAACTTCAATGACATGGTAGACGATGATTATGAAAAGCACGATAGATTATTGAAGGAGTCACATACCCCATTATATGAAGGCAGTGAGGAAACTGTTTTGAGTGCCATATTAGATGCAATGGAAATGAAAAATAAAAATGGATGGTCGGACACAAGTGTTGACTCTTTATGTATTTACATTAATAAACTTCTTCCTAAAGGGCACACATTCCCCTGTTCATACTCGAGAATAAAAAAATCTTGAGTGATCTTTCACTGGGTTACGAAAGAATTCATGCGTGTGAGTTTAACTGTGTGTTGTTCAGGGGGGCGCTCGTAAACGAGAGGATTTGTCCAGTGTGTTATTTTGAAAGATATAAGCCAAATACGAATGATATTCCCAAAAAAATAATTCGTAACTTCCCTCTAACACCAAGGTTGAAGCGCTTGTTTATGTCCCCACACACTGCCAAGCATATGCGATGGCTGGGGGAGCGGATATGCGTGGCTGGTAGCCTCAGCCACCCAGCTGACGGAGAAGCGTTTCAACATTTTGACAGAACTTTTCCAGGTTTTGCACGGGACTGCAGGAATGTGCGCCTTGGAGTAGCAACAGACGGTTTCAATCCATTCGGAACAATGAGAACTTTGCATAGTACATGGCCCGTTGTTGTGATGCCGTACAATCTACCACCATCAATGTGCATGAAGAAGGAATATAACATGTTATCAGTGTTGATTCCATGCCCTAAATCTCCCGGAAAGTGCCTTAGTGTACTCATTGAGCCGATGATCGAGGAGCTAATACATTTATGGGTCGTTGGAGTCCATACTTTTGATCGAGTAGACAATGAGGTATTCTTGATGAAGGCAGCGGTAATGTGGACTATTAGCGACTTTCCAGGTTTAGGGATGCTTGCGGGGTCAACTGTGAAAGGGTACAAGGTATGTCCAATCTGTCTAGATGAGCTAACTTCAGAGCATATATGTGGGAGGATAGTTTATGAAGGTCATCGAAAATGGCTCCACCAGGATCACCCTTGGAGATTGAGCAAGGCATTTAACGGGAAGGATGAGTTTGGCGGAAGACCCTATCGTAAGAGTGGAGATGAAATTTTGGAGGACGTTAGGTCAAACGTTTACCCTATTCTTAGCCAACATGAAAACTTGAAGGTGCCATACAATCCGAATAACAGACAGTGTTGGACTCACGAAAGCATATTTTGGAAGCTGCAGTATTGGTCATTATTGAAGATCAGACATTGCCTAGATGTCATGCACATTGAAAAAAATGTGTGTGACAACATCCTTGGAACCATTTTTTCGATTGAATCGAAGTCTAAGGATGGTCCAAAAGCTCGCGCTGCTTTGAAGAAGAAGAATGTGCGAAAAAACCAGTGGCAAAGAGCGGGTGACTTGGCTACGGGGAAAGTTCCTCATGCACCTTTTTTAGTTAAAAATGATGATCTAGAAGATGTGTTCCAGTGGTTCAGGGATGTTAAGTATCCTCTTGGTTATGCAGGTAGTTTGAGAAGTAAGGTGAAAATAAGTTCCCAGTCACAGTTTTATGGATTGAAGACGCATGATTGCCATGTCTTGCTTCAACGTCTTCTTCCTGTGGTTATAAGAGGGTTCCTGCCAGAAAACGTTGTCAAACCATTGATAGCACTGTCAAATTGGTTTCGTCAACTATGCAGTAGGGAGCTTAAGAAGGAGGTTGTGCGTGACATGGAAACTGAGATAGTGATGATTCTTGGCAATTTGGAGCTCATATTTCCTCCACATTTTTTTACATCTATGGTTCATCTCATGGTTCATCTGCCCGAACAAGTATTCCTTACAGGTCCAGTACACTATACATGGATGTATCCAATTGAAAGGTAAAATTTTTTGTTATTGCTAATATTAGGAAAATATGTTTGTACTAATATTATTGTACTAATCTTGTGTAATATGTCGGCAATTAGGAAAATATTGTACTAATCTTGAGTGGTGTTTTTGCAGGCAATTAGGAAAATATAAAAAGTCATTGAGGAATACACGTTACCCGGAAGGTAGTATTGCTGAACGGTACCTCGTACATGAGTCGGTGACGTATTGTAAGGCTTATCTCAGACGGATGGACAACGAAGATATCGACACTTCCATATCTGGGTGGAATGTCAGCTGTGTTTCACTCTTAGTAAGACCAGATATTATCGAGACTCGTCGCCAGTTCAGGTTTACTGAGTCAGAGACTGCTGAGGCTCACTGGCAAGTCTTGGTGGAAACAGACGAAGTCAAACCTTACCTAGAAGAACATCTCAGAAGGTTCGAGGCTAAAAATGGTGAAGATTTCGACGAGCGGCAGCGGAGGAGGAGTTTTCTTCGATGGTTCTTAACATGGGTACATATGCCTAGTAATTCTTGTAAGGTTCTTTGAGGGTTTATAACACTTATCTTTAACTCCTCTTAACACTTATCTCTCAGGTGTCCCTTAAAGAAAAAAACTCGGACCCGAGCTTGGTTGCAGGAATAAAGTCATTAGCTCAAGGACCTCAACAATGTCGGGTTTATAAGTCGTGTTATGTGAACGGTGTCAAGTTCACATCGTTTGATAGAGATCAAAGAACCGTGACTCAAAACAGCGGTGTCATGATAGACATGGGTTCATCCAAGTTCTACGGCCATGTTAACTACGTGGTCGAAGTATTATATGCAGGCCGTATGCCAGTGGTGTTGTTTAAGTGCACATGGCACAACTCCGAGGACCCTGAAGATCTTGACACCCTTATAAAAGATCATGGACTGATATCAGTGAATACAAACAACAGTTACTATGAGGATTCACCCTTCATAATTGCAACCAAAGAAAAACAGGTATTCTACATAGACGATCCAAAGGCTGGTGGTACTTGGAAGGTAGTACAAGAAATGTCGCACCGCATTGTCTACAGCGCCGAAGTTCTGGCCATAGATGAAAACATATCGCGTACAGGAGATCATATCTTCGAGCCTTACCAAGAGGACACTCCCACGGTGATACAATTTTACCCAGATTTTCAACTACTTTTGGACGAAGAAGGAGACGAGGACGAGGACGAGGAGGAGGACGAAGAGGACGAGGACGAGGACGAGGACGAAGACGAGGACGAGGAGGAGGAGCAGGAGGAGGAGGAGGAGGACGAAGACGAGGACTAAACTAATATTATTATCTATTTGAAACCTAAATTCGTATTTTCTTTAAAGCATAATTTATGTATACGAGAAAATATTACTAACTTTATAATTCTAAACTTCATTTATTAAAAAAAAATAAAATCAAAAATAAAATAGAAGGAAGCGACGTAGATTGATCAATCTACGTCGCCTCATTTATTAAAAAAAAACAAAATTAAAAATTAAATACAGGAAAGCGACGTAGATTGATCAATCTACGTCGCCTCATTTATTCAAAAAAACAAAATTAAAAATTAAATCCAAGCGACGTAGATTTATCAATCTACGTGGCCTCATTTATTCCAAAAAAAAACAAAAAAAACAATTAAATAGACGGAAGCGACGTAGATTTATCAATCTACGTCGCCTCATTTATTCCAAAAAAATAAAAAATAAAAAATTAAATAGAAGTTGGCGACGTAGATTGATCAATCTACGTCGCCTCATTTATTCAAAAAAACAAAATTAAAAATTAAATCCAAGCGACGTATATTGATTCCTACGTCGCCTCATTTATTAAAAAAATTAAAAATTAAAAATTATGAAGCGACGTAGATTGATCATTCTACGTCGCGTAGATTAATAAAATGAAACCACGCGACGAAGAATGCAAAATACGTCGCCTCGTTTGGTATATGTATTCCAGATTTACAGTGTCTTTCTTCACTTCCTCATTTCGGATCAATCTTCCTAAACCAATCGGCCCCAAATCCCTAACGGAATCCTAAACCAATCGGCCTCCCCTCCACCACCAATCGACCTCCCCAAATCTCAACTCGGACCTCGTTTCAATTTCCCTTCCCGATCAATCTCGTTTCCATTTCCCCTCCACCAAATCCCTCATCGTCGATTCCCTAATCCCTCATCGTCAATTTCCCTAATCCCGCCATCGCCTCGATCTGTCTCTCTCGATCTGTCTCTCTCGTTTCAGGTACTCCTTCTCTCTCTCTACAAAACCAGTCATTTATCTCCGTTTCGTCGCCATATTTGTTTCCCGTCATCGAAAACCGAAATGAACGCCGTAGCTCAACTTCTTAGCCGAAAAGCTTGTAGTTCAGTTTCATGCGTTTTCTGGGTTCGCAAGCTGAATTTGATGTTCTTTGAACTAGATATAGCTTATATCCGTAAGCTTTTAGTCTCTAAATGTATTACTGTTCTGTTTTATGTAAGGTTTGGTTACTAATGAACTTTCAGAATTGTATATCAATGGTGTGGAACTTGGTTATGTGTTCGTGGATGATGATATAATTGTAATTGCTGTAAGCATCCAACAATCCATTCAATTTTCAATCTGTTTTCACAGTGGTGTTGTGTAAGCATCACATTCAATGTGATTTGTGTTTTATATGGAATTATATGTGATTTGTGTATTATATGGAATGAAGTTGGTATGGAATTTCAGGGATGTGATTTATGATTTACAGTGGTTTAGGATTTACAGTGTTTATCAATGTTGCCCACCAACTGTTCGATGAAATGTCTCCGAGTCCACTATACATCAATGTTGCTCAGCTTCTTCTTTCTCTTCTGTGGTTGTACTCTCTTGATTAATTAACTAGCTTGTTAGATGCATATACGTAGATTGTTCATGTGTTGGTGAAATTTGGTAAAAGAGACTCAGGGCATGCGATTTATGATGATGAATATAATGAGTTAGTGTGTTCATGTTTGCTGCACAGCTTTGTCAAGGTTTTCATATGTTCATAGAAAGAGAATAACATGCTATCGGTTTTAGACAGTTTCCCTAGCTAATTAATTCACAACTATAGACGACCTATTTATTAGCTTGCTTAAATTAAATTCTCAAGCTAGCATGTGTTATTTGAAGTAGCTAATATGTTGTAAATCTGTTTTCATCGGTGTAGCTAAAGCAACCGAATCCGAGCCAACTCCGTGTAGCTAAAGCAAACGATTTGAGGCAACTCGAGAAGGTACGGAGCTTTGTGTTTTATACTGTGCCGAATGTGTATTGTGATAATGATTCCGAATGTGTTTTCAATATGTTTTCATGTAAGTATTGTGTTTTGTGATGATGATGATTTCGAATGTGTTTTGTGATAATGATTAAGGGTTTGGTTAAATGAAAACATATGCGTAATGATTAAGGGTTTGTGTTTTATACTAATTCTTACTTTTGTTTGTTAGCTGCTATTTCTGGGATATTAGGATTGAGGAAAGAGCATGTGTTACTAGTACTTGACAGTTCAATATTGCCTGCATGTATAAAAGAATGTTAGTTAAATAAATAGTCATTTGTAGATTATAGTTTCACATGTGTAATGTATATTGATGTACATTTGTGTGTTCTCACTCTAAGGCTTGTGAAAACAACAGAGCCGATGTTTGAAGGTGTTTAGTATGTTTCTTATCGAACCATTAAACGTATGTAGTTAATCTGTTTTATATATGAAGATCATCTTCTGGTTTACCTGTGAAATTAGTTCTAGATATGAAGATCATCTTCTGGTTTACTCTATTGAATCCCAAAAAGAATAGTTTAGTTTTAACATCTAATTAATACATAACAGTTTAGTTTTAATAGAATGGCTCCCGGAGATACTGCATACAAGAGGAGGAAAGCGGCGATCCAGCGTCGTGAAGCGGAAGCGGCGGCCGCGGCGGCAGCTGCGGAGGCGGCGGAGGCGGGGTGGCGAGCATTCAGCCGAGATGGGGCTTCCGGGTCGGGTTGCCCCACGGGACAATCGGCGACCCCGTCGATTGCAGAAGCTCCCATGTTAACGCCCGCCCCTCCAGTTGAGGATGCGATTCCGAAAAGAGCGGATGACAGCAGCGAGGCCACTACGGCGTCACAGCACCCTCCCGCCCTCAGCATCCGGTGCAAGAAGACCAAACTCCCTGACATGGTCGACATGGCAACCGGAGACCCGACGACGGAACAGCGCGGAGTCGTTGTCGGGACGAAGACGGAGTACCTCGTCCGGATGAACAACAATAAGCGACTACAAGTCGCTTACTCTACGAGGCATGCGGGGCCTGCGACGAGGGAAATGAGGAGTCTGATGTGCCGAGACATCGGTAGCATCATCCGCGGAAAAGTTCCAATGCTTGCATCTAGCTTCTTGGGACTTAGCGATTTGCATCGCGATATCGTCAGTAACAGTCTTAAGGTATACTTGCTGGCCTTAGCTTACTTACATACTTGTAGTAAATGTAAATATAACTTTTACATAACGGAATTTAAATTTGTTGTGCTAGACGAACTACGACATCCCGACGACTGATGTGGAGATGTGGAACTTCATTGATAGGACGGCGCAAACAATCTATAAGGATTGGAAGTACGATTGCCATCAACATTATCTCCACGTCAGCCAGGAGACTCCGGCCGAGTTTCTCGGGAGGGAAGACCAATGGGCGTGGTTAAAAGCCCACTTCGAAGACCCTGCTTACTTGGTGAGTTTCATAAACGAACCTACAGTTTTGGTCAAACGTTTGAACAATATGCATGTTTATCTGTTCTTATTTTAAAATGATTTTTGTGTGTGTGTGGCAGCGATTGTGCGAACGGAACCGAGGAAACCGAAACAAGAACAAGGAGCAGCAGATCAACCACCATTCGAGATCCCTCGCCCTCTCGTACCGAAGCGAGGTGTTGGAGAAGGAGGGTCATAGAGCGCCCGCCGTCCAGACGTGGATTAACGTATACCAGCCGGAGAGGAATGCGGCTGAGAAAGTGGTAAGCTCAAATATGTTCACGTTACGTTATTTCAATTATTTTTGTTTACTAAATTGTAATATTATTTATTTTATCTATTTTAATTGTGCAGGCGGCAGTGAAGCGTCGACTCGATGAAGTCTTGTCGCAACAAGATAGTGCTGCGGGCCCAGTTGACGGCGAAGAGGTTTCCCAACCCCAGCCTCTTCCTCTTGATACACAAATAAATATCATAGAGGAAGATGTGAGTTCAAGGCACGGGACCTCTATAAGAGGTAATAAATCTCCAAAACGATTACGTCGATGCATATCTCGATTTACGTTTTGCTTTATTTTGGTTTACGATATAGTTTACTAATATTTGTTCTTGTTCGACGTTACAGGGGTGGGGCGCGCTCTCACACGCGACCCCAAACCGAGAGGAGGGGCCCGGGTACAGGAACGCCAAATTCAAATGCAAAAGGAGATCGATGAAGCCAAAGAGGTGGCGCAGAAGGCCATAGCGGAAGCAAGTGCGCTCGCCCAAAGGATGCAAGAAATTGAGGCCATGATGCGATCATTCCAGGCTGCGAGTCAACAACCTCAAGCTCCTCCACCACCTCCCGTCTCGTAAACTGTATCTAGGATTTGTATAAACTTGATTTGTGTAAACTTGATTTGTATAAACTTTTAACGTTTTGATTTGTGATTGAATGTGTTTTTGTGATTGAATGCGTATCTGCAATTTGAATGCGTTTTTGTGTTTGTAAATTGCGATAGGTCGTGACTTGGTACAATAATATTTAATTTTTATTTTTTTTATTTTTTAATAAATGAGGCGACGTAGATTGTTCTATCTACGTCGCCTCATTTATTTCTAAATAAAAAATAAATAAATATTAAATACATTCAGGCGACGTAGATTGTGCTATATACGTCGCCTCATTGTCTAAATAAAAAAAATAAATATTAAATACATTGTTGAGGCGACGTATATTGCTCAATCTACGTCGCCTCAACAATGTATTTTATATTTATTTTTTTTTATTTAGACAATGAGGCGACGTATATAGCACAATCTACGTCGCGTCATTTATAAAAAAATAAAAAAAATAAAAATTAAATAAATTTTAGTTAAATTGAAGCGACGTATATTTATAAATCTACGTCGCCTCAATGTATTCAAAAATAAAATAAAATAAATATTAAATAAATGGAGGCGACGTATATTGATCAATATACGTCGCGTCAATGGATTAAAAAAAGAAAAATAAATTAAAAATAAATAAAATTAAGCGACGTAGATTGATCAATATACGTCGCCTCATTTCAAGCGACGTGATCAATCTACGTCGCTTAAATTGAAGCGACGTAACATTATTTACGTCACGTGAAATGAAACTAAGCGACGTATATTGTATCTACGTCGCCCCAATGGTGGCGTGATCAATCTGAAGCGACAAGACGAGGCGACGTAGTTTTGGTCACAAGAAATCGAGGCGACGTAAAATGCAGCCGAGGCGACCACCTTTCTACGTCGCCCCGATTTTCTCCTCCAGTAGTGCTGGCCTTTACGTAAGGAGTCGAGTAGCTAGCTAGGCCTATTATTCTACAAGCATTCGTTTCCATTTTGAATGGCCGACTGACTGTTCAACCTGAAAAGGGGCGTGCAATTGCTGCGAATTAATTAAGAACGCAAATATGTCGAAGAAATATCTTGTATGATGCATGTATAAATGTATTGAAATTTCTATAACTATGCATGCATGCTTTAATTTGCTGACCATTGAGTATGCAAAAGCGTCCGTCGGTATGTCATCAATGTGGATAAAATATGGTCGGGAAGATATAGAAGTCATCAAAACAAGAAGGCCTAAGAAAGATCGATATCGATTTGAAATCCAAGTCCAAGTTTCCCGATTTCATTCATATTTTCTATATATATTTAGCTCAGATTTGGTAGAGCTCGATACACAGCGCGCAGATCGACGATGTACGTCAGAAATGGAAGTAACGGTAGCTAGCTGGGTGACCCTTGTTGTTGGTAGCATTATAGTGAGATGGGCATGGAATGTGCTGGATTGGGTGTGGCTTAAACCGAAGAGGCTGAAAAGATGTTTGAGGGAGCAAGGCCTCCAAGGCAATTCCTACATATTTTTTCATGGAGACGTGAAGGAGAACGTTATGATGGTCAAAGAAGCAAGATCCAAACCCACGAGTCTCGCCGCGGAGACCTCCCATGACATAGCATCACGATTCATCCCTTCTCTAGACCAGACCGTGAAAACTTACGGTATGCATGTCAAGTAATTTCTTCGATGCGTTTGATACCATACCATCAAGGATAGAGATCGAGCATCATGTTCTGTTCTATGTGCATCTTTTCCAAGTAATATATCGTGGGCATATATATATATATATCACTACTGGAGGAGAGATTCGAGGCGACGAAGATTGGTAGTCGCCTCGTCTAGATTTTACGTCGCCTCGATTTCTTGTGACCAAAACTACGTCGCCTCGTCTTGTCGCTTCAGATTGATCACTCCAACATTGGGGCGACAAAAAACCATTCTTCGTCGCTTCATTTGATTTCACGCGACGTAACAAATTTTACGTCGCTTCATCGTATCGCCCCCTGAAGCGACGTAGATTGATTAATCTACGTCGCTTAATTTTTTTTAATTTTAATTTTTTTTTCTTTTTGGCTCAATGAGGCGACGTAGATTTATCAATCTACGTCGCCTCAGTGTATTTAATATTTAATTTTATTTTTTTAAATAAACAAAGCGACGTAGATTGCGCAATCTACGTCGCCCCAGTTTATTTAATATTTAATTTTTTTTCTTTTGGCTCAATGAGGCGACGTAGATTGCGCAATCTACGTCGCTTCAATGTATTTAATGTTAATTTTTTTTTCTTTTCGAATAAAGGAGGCGACGTAGATTGCTCAATCTACGTCGCGTAATTGTATTTAATTTTTATTTTTTTTAATTTTGAATAAAGGAGGCGACGTAGATTGTGCAATCTACGTCGCGTAATTGTATTTAATTTTTATTTTTTTTAATTTTGAATAAAGGAGGCGACGTAGATGACGCAATCTACGTCGCGTAATTGTATTTAATTTTTAATTTTTTTTAATTTTGAATAAAGGAGGCGACGTAGATTGCTCAATCGACGTCGCCTCAATGTATTTAATTTTTATTTTTTTTATTTATTTAGACAATGAGGCGACGTAGATTGAGCAATCTACGTCGCCTCCTTTATTCAAAAATAAAAAAAATAAAAATTAAATATTATTGTACCAAGTCACGACCTATCGCAATTTACAAACACAAAAACCCATTTAAACACAAAAACGCATTCAACCACAAATCAAGTTATATAGAAAAAATTGGCACAAATCAAAACGTTAAAAGTTTATACAAATCAAGTTTACACAAATCAAGCTTATACAAAGCCTAGATACAGTTTACGAGCCAGGAGGTGGTGGAGGAGCTTGAGGTTGTTGACTCGCAGCGTGGAATGATCGCATCATGGCCTCCATCTCTTTCATCCTTTGGGCGAGCGCATTAAATTCTGCTATGGCCTTCTGCGCCACCTCGCTCGATCTGCGCGCCTCCTCTTTGGCTTCATCAATCTCCCTTTGCATTCGGGTTTGGGTTTCCTGTACTCGGGCCCTTCCTCTCGGTTTGGGGTCGCGTGTGAGAGCGCGCCCCACCCCAGTAACGTCGAACAAGAACAAATATTAGTATACTCTATGGTAAAGCAAAACGTAAATCGAGATGAACGACGGTGGTTTAGGAGATTTATTACCTCTTATAGAGGTCTCGGGCCTTGAACCCACCTCTTCCTCTATGATATTTATTTGTGTATCAAGAGGAAGAGGCTGGGGTTGGGAAACCTCATCGCCGTCAACTGGGCCCGTAACACTATCTTGTTGCGACAAGACTTCATCGAGTCGACGCTTCACTGCCGCCTGCTTAATTAAAATAGATCAAATAAATAATATTACAATATAGTGAACAAAAATAATTGAAATAACGTATCGTGAACCTATTTGTCTTACCACTTTCTCAGCCGCATTCTTGTCCGGCTGGTATACGTTAATCCACGTTTGGACGGCGGACGCTCTATGACCCTCCTTCTCCAACACCTCGCTTCGGTACGAGAGGGCGAGAGATCCCGAATGGTGGTTGAGCTGCTGCTCCTTGTTCTTGTTTCGGTTTCCTCGGTTCCGTTCGCACAATCGCTGCCACACACACACAAAAATCATTTTAAAATAAGAACAGATAAACATGCATATTGTTCGAATGTTGGCTACAAAAACTGTGCGGATAGTTTATGAAACTCACCAAGTAAGCAGGGTCTTCGAAGTGGGCTTTTAACCACGCCCATTGGTCTTCCCTCCCGAGAAACTCGGCCGGAGTCTCCTGGCTGACGTGGAGATAATGTTGATGGCAATCGTACTTCCAATCCTTATAGATTGTTTGCGCCGTCGCATCAATGAAGTTCCACATCTCCACATCAGTCGCCGGGATGTCGTAGTTCGTCTAGCACAACACATTTAAATTCCATTATGTAAAAGTTATATTTACATTTACTACAAGTAGGTAAGTAAGCTAAGGCTAGTAAGTATACCTCAAGACTTCTACTGACGATATCGCGATGCAAATCGCTAAGTCCCAAAAAGCTAGGTGCAGGCATTGGAACTTTTCCGCGGATGATGCTACCAATGTCTCTGCACATCAGACTCCTCATTTCCCTCATCACAGGCCCCCCATGCCTCGTAGAGTAAGCGACTTGTAGTCGCCTATTGTTGTTCATCCAGACGAGGTACTCCGTCTTTGTCCATACAACGACTCTGCGCTGTTGCGTCGTCGGATCTCCGGTTGCCATGTCCACCATGTCGGGGAGTTTGGTCTTCTTGCACCGGATGCTGAGGGCGGGAGGGTGCTGTGACGCCGTAGTGGCGTCGCTGTCATCCACTTGAGGAATCGCATCCTCAAGGTTTGGGGCGGGCGTTAACATGGGAGCTTCTGGAATCGTCGGGGTCGCCGATTGTCCCATGGGGCAACCCGACTCGGAAGCCTCATCTCTGCTGAATGCTTGCCACGCCGCCTCCGTAGCCTCCGCCACTGCCGCCTCCGCAGCTGCCGCCGCGGCCGCCGCGGTCGCTTCACGATGCTGGATCGCCGCTTTCTTCCTCTTGTATCCAGTATCTCCGGGAGCCATTCTGTATCAACTAATCTATTAAGAGTGAACTACTCTTATCAATCTAGGCTTTGAAAGAAACGATAGAAACATCAAGTAATAATCACATAAGATTAACCAAACTTCAATATACCAAGGAGTTTTACCAAACAATCATATACCATCAATTTTAGCCACATTACGCATATGTTTTCATTTAACCAAACCCTTAATCCTTAATCCCGAGAATACTACAATCATTACGCATATGTTTTCATTTAACCAAACCCTTAATCATTACGCATATGTTTTCATTTAACCAAACCCTTAATCCTTAATCCCGAGAGTACTACATATTCGGTGAACCAAACTCAATTTTTAATATATCCTTATCATAACAAAACACAATACACATTCGGAATCATCATCATCATTTTCAATCACATTCGGAATCATCATTATCAAAAAAGTAGTTCGGAATCATTATCAGAAAACACATTCGAAATCATCATCATCACAAAACACAATACTTACATGAAAACAGATTGAAAACACATTCGGAATACCTAACCATCCAACATATGCAATATACATAACCATCCAACATATGCAAAATACATAACCATCCAACATTTCATACCAACATTTCAAGCATTGCAACTTTGCACCAAAGTTACTTCTTACAAAACGAGCCAAATAATACACAGAATATCACTCTTGCCAATTAATTTCACCTCCAACATTCCTTCACTAACATAATATCACTCTTGCCAACTTGTTTTACACTACATAATACACATGCATTGAGTCACGTCAAACAAACAAGAGAAAATAAAAGGGGCCAGTTTCAGTTGTGCTGTGTTTAGTTGTTTATAGACAGATGCATCGATCTCAAAAATAAAAGGGTTCGGTTGTGTTTCTCATCCAACATTCCCTAACCATCCAATATGCAACTGAATCAATCTACGTGCAACTGAATCAAAACCCTAAAATCAAGATTTGGGGGCAGACAAAATACCTCCTCCTTAGTAATCTGTTCCCTTCTTGAGAGGGATCTTCTACCTGCAAAAAATCAAAACTTTTTGCATTACAACAAAAACACCATTCTATGAATTTTCACAACAGAACTCAATCACATCATAAAACTATGGTTATCAAATTAGGCTAAAGATACCGAGCTGCATCAACATTCAACAGAGACTAAACTAAAATCCACCATCGAACAGAAACACTCTACAACAACTAGACCCCATATGAATTCAATTAGGAGAAACAAATTGAAATAATTCAAAGCCAGAAGCCACAACGCCCATTGTTTCCTCAACCCAATCGTTTGTTCACCACGTGCAAAGAAATTCATCGATTTAACGACAAAAATTGAATCATGGTGACAATGAACATATGAACATGCACATTCATGAAATAGATAAGAGAACATGTTGTATATGCAGATACAGAATACAAGCAACAAGACTTACACAATTTTGGGGAAACCTTTAAATCTGGTTCGGCTTCGATTAGGGAGGGGGAGGTCGATTTGGGGAGGTCGATTTGGTGGAGGGATTTGGGGAGGTCGATTTGGTGGAGGGAGCTTCAATTTGGGGCGAGGTCGGTTTGGTTTGGGGATTAGGGCTTTGAGGCGAGGTCGAACAGAAGAGAAGGGAGAGGGAAACGAAGTGAGAAGAAGAAGAAAGCAATCTGTGATTCTGGAATTATAAAGGAAATGAGGCGACGTAGATTGGAATCTTCGTCGCTTCGATTAATTTAAGCGACAAAGAACTCAATCTACGTCGCCTCGGATGCTTTCTTAATACGTTCACGCGACCAAGATTGAGTTCTTGGTCGCTTCCTTTAATTTGAAGCGACGTATATTCCAATATACGTATACGTCGCTTCGATTTCATTTTTATTTTTTTGTTTTTGAATAAATTAGGCGACGTAGATTGATCCATCTACGTCGCCTCATTGTATAAATAAAGAAAAAAAAATAAAAAATAAATACATTCAGGCGACGTAGATTGAGCAATATACGTCGCCTCATTTATTCAAAAATAAATAAAATTAAAAATCATATACAAGGAAGCGACGCAGATTGCGCAATCTACGTCGCTTCATTTATTTAATGTTTATTTTTTTCTTTTTGAAAAAATGAGGCGACGTAGATTGCTCAATCTACGTCGCTTCCTTGTATTTGATTTTTAATTTTGTTTTTTATGTTTAAACGAGGCGACGTAGAATGAGCAACCTACGTCGCTTCCTTGTATTTAATTTTTAATTTTTTTTTAATCAATGAGGCGACGTAGAATGATCAATCTACGTCACTTCCTTGTATTTTTAATTTGTAATTTTTTTTTAAATCAATGAGGCGACGTACATTTCTCAATCTACGTCGCTTCCTTAAATTTGGAGCTACTAAAAAAAATTGAATTCTTCGTCGCATCAATTTATTTATGGTCTCATAATGTTGGGAAAAACATTAGTTTAGTCCTCGTCTCAACGAGGTCTCATAAGAAAATACGAATTTAGGTTTCAAATTCATAATAATATTAGTTTAGTCCTCGTCTTCGTCCTCGTCCTCGTCTTCGTCTTCGTCCTCGTCCTCGTCTTCGTCCTCGTCCTCGTCCTCGTCCTCCTCGTCCTCCTCGTCCTCCTCGTCGTCCTCCTCGTCCTTTCAATTGGATACATCCATGTATAGTGTACTGGACCTGTAAGGAATACTTGTTCGGGCAGATGAACCATGAGATGAACCATAGATGTAAAAAAATGTGGAGGAAATATGAGCTCCAAATTGCCAAGAATCATCACTATCTCAGTTTCCATGTCACGCACAACCTCCTTCTTAAGCTCCCTACTGCATAGTTGACGAAACCAATTTGACAGTGCTATCAATGGCTTGACAACGTTTTCTGGCAGGAACCCTCTGATAACCACAGGAAGAAGACGTTGAAGCAAGACATGGCAATCATGCGTCCTCAATCCATAAAACTGTGACGGGGAACTTACTTTCACCTTACTTCTCAAACTACCTGCATAACTAAGAGGATACTTAACATCCCTGAACCACTGGAACACATCTTCTAGATCATCATTTTTAACTAAAAAGGGTGCATGAGGAACTTTCCCCGTACCCAAGTCACCCGCTCTTTGCCACTAGTTTTTTCGCACATTCCTCTTCTTCAAAGCAGCGCGAGCTTTTGGACCATCCTTAGACTTCGATTCAATCGAAAAAATGGTTCCAAGGATGTTGTCACACACATTTTTTTCAATGTGCATGACATCTAGGCAATGTCTGATCTTCAATGATGACCAATACGGCAGCTTCCAAAATATGCTTTCGTGAGTCCAACACTGTCTGTTATTCGGATTGTACGGCACCTTCAAGTCTTCATGTTGGCCAAGAATAGGGTAAACGTGTGACCTAACGTCCTCCAAAATTTCATCTCCACTCTTACGATAGGGTCTTCCGCCAAACTCCTCCTTCCCGTTAAATGCCTTGCTCAATCTCCAAGGGTGATCTTGGTGGAGCCATTTTCGATGACCTTCATAAACTATCCTCCCACATATATGCTCTGAAGTTAGCTCATCTAGACAGATTGGACATGCCTTGTACCCTTTCACAGTTGACCCCGCAAGCATCCCTAAACCTGGAAAGTCGCTAATAGTCCACATTACTGCTGCCTTCATCAAGAATACCTCATTGTCTACTCGATCAAAAGTATGGACTCCAACGACCCATAAATGTATTAGCTCCTCGATCATCGGCTCAATGAGTACACTAAGGCACTTTCCGGGAGATTTAGGGCCTGGAATCAACACTGATAACATGTTATATTCCTTCTTCATGCACATTGATGGTGGTAGATTGTACGGCATCACAACAACGAGCCATGTACTATGCAAAGTTCCCATTGTTCCGAATGGATTGAAACCGTCTGTTGCTATTCCAAGGCGCACATTCCTGCAGTCCCGTGCAAAACCTGGAAAAGTTCTGTCAAAATGTTGAAACGCTTCTCCGTCAGCTGGGTGGCTGAGGCTACCAGCCACGCATATCCGCTCCCCCAGCCATCGCATATGCTTGGCAGTGTGTGGGGACATAAACAAGCGCTTCAACCTTGGTGTTAGAGGGAAGTTACGAATTATTTTTTTGGGAATATCATTCGTATTTGGCTTATATCTTTCAGAATAACACACTGGACAAATCCTCTCGTTTACGAGCGCCCCCCTGAACAACACACAGTTAAACTCACACGCATGAATTCTTTCGTAACCCAGTGAAAGATCACTCAAGATTTTTTTTATTCTCGAGTATGAACAGGGGAATGTGTGCCCTTTAGGAAGAAGTTTATTAATGTAAATACATAAAGATACAACACTTGTGTCCGACCATCCATTTTTATTTTTCATTTCCATTGCATCTAATATGGCACTCAAAACAGTTTCCTCACTGCCTTCATATAATGGGGTATGTGACTCCTTCAATAATCTATCGTACTTTTCATAATCATCGTCTACCATGTCATTGAAGTTCATGCCCGAATTATCTTCCATAAATTGTTGGGGTGCATCTGCATGGTATCCAGGATAATAGGGATATGCATCATGTAGAATCTCCAACTGCGGGTTCACTGAAGGACCGGCACCACTAGAAGGACCGACTCTGTCTTGAAGCCACTGTCTTCGTTGACTGAGCATTGCCGGTTCACCAGAAACTTCCCCGTGAAGGTGCCAGACTGTATAAGTAGGACTCAAGCCATTGTGTGATAAGTGATGATACATGGTATCCATAGTAGCCTTGAACGGACCGTTCTTACAACGTTTGCACGGGCAGAAGTGATAATCGGCTCCGTTACTATGTAGTCGGGCAAAATTCATGAACTCGAATATGCCTATGATGTACCTTGGATCAGCACGATGATATGTCATCCAAGTTTTGTCTGGGAGTCCGTCCATGTTTCCTGTCAACATAAACAATCAATATGAACAAAGTTACCACGCCACAGTTGTGATTCAACCAAAACCCCACACTTCTTCGCCTTATGCCTCCGGGTTGGGTTCTATCCCCTTCAGGGGAACACGACATTTGTCAACGCTTTTGCACCCATGCGTTTCAGCTCCAGTTTAGGGAAATTTCGGCAGCATCTCCCTACAGTTCCCCGAGTGCACACATATCTAAACAACCTAATTTGCACTCGGGGAACATTGAAAGGAGACACTGTCGAAACCATATCCCAAAACTGAAACTGAAATCACACGAATAGCAAAAGGATCAACAAAGTCATGTTCACCTAAAGTGTCCAAAAATGGGACAATTCGAGAATCAACAACTCAACTCGATCAACTAGATGAGTTGTTGATTCTCAAACGGGAGTTCTAAGTTGATAAACACCACAATTATATATAGCCATACGCTCGAAATCATGATTAACACTAATAACACTACTAATTAAGGCTCGATTACACATAATCTACACTAATCATCAATTAATTTCACTAAATTTAACCAAATTTCAAACATTAATCATGAACCCATAACATGATTTATCACAATTCAATGCTTAACACACTAAAACTACAACATAACACCAAATTCAATTCAACTTCAAACATTTCACCAAAACTTCAATTTCACTTCTAATCATCAATAAATTTCACTAAACTTAACCAAATTTCAAACATTATTCATGAACCCATAACATGATTTAACACAATTCAATGATTCAAACACTAAAACTACAACATAACACCAAATTCAATTCAACTTCAAACATTTCACCAAAACTTCAATTTCACTTCTAATTTAACATATTATGGTCATAAAGAGGGTTAAAGAGATACAAATCAAACTAACCTTACTCAAGAATCAAATCAATGGCAAGAACAACCTTCTTTCTCAATTTCCTCTAATTTCTCCCCAAAATCGCCCAAAACAGCTGCAAAACGACGGGGAACTGTTTTTCTAAAATTCTAACTTTATGAACGGGTTGACTTTAAGAAGAAGAGTAGATCCAGATTTTAAAAAAACTAGGCGACGTAGATTGAGCAATCTACGTCGCCTCGATTTTATTCGAAGCGACCAAACTAATCTACGTCGCTTCGAATAAAATCTAGGCGACGTAGATTGCTCAATCTACGTCGCCTAGTTTTTATTCGAAGCGACGTAGATTAGTTTGGTCGCTTTGAATGAAAAAGTAGTCGCCTCAGTTTGTTGAAGCGACAAGTATGAATCTACGTCGCCTTAGTTTTTTGAAGCGACGTACTTTTTATCAAGGTCAATGTACGTCGCCTCATCTAAAATCGGAGCGACGTAGAAATGTAACTACGTCGCCCCGATTCTCTCCTCCAGTAGTGTATATAGCTGATGATACGTTATCGTACAGCTGGGGGATAATAATGTTTTAAATACGTACTTGGTATGTATGGGGTTGCTTTGGTAGGTAAAAACTCTTTTTATTGGATCGGGCCAGTACCAAAGGTGATCATTATGAATCCGGAAGATCTGAAAGATGTCTTCACAAAATTTGATGATTACCGGAAGGTGAAATCAAACCCACTTCTCATGTTGCTAGTAACGGGTGTTGTGAGTTATGAAGGTGAAAAATGGGATAAACACAGAAGAATTCTCAATCCATCATTTCATTTGGAGAAACTCAAGGTACTGTCATATATAGTCCTACATATTCTCTTACTTATATGATCAAATACTAACTTATATAGTACATGCATGCATGGTGTTTGCATTAATAGAAAATGTTACCCGCCTTTCACGAAAGTTGTGATGAGATGATCAGAACTTGGGAGAACTTGTTGGAGTCCAAAGAGGGTTCTTCTTCTGTGTTGGATGTTTGGCCTTCTCTGCAAAATATGACGGCCGATGTGATTTCTCAAACAGCTTTTGGAAGTAGCTATGAAGAAGGAAGAAAAATATTTGAACTCCTAAAAGAGCAAGGAGTAAATGTAATACAAGCCGAAAATAATGTTTACATTCCTGGATGGAGGTAAAGGTTAAAATCTCCATGTATATATCAACACAAAGTTAAATTTTCCTAGAATGTACGTAGATCCTTAGAATTGAGATAAGAGTTTACTAGTTTCCACTACTTCCTCACTATAACGTAATGTGCGTTGTGTATATATAGGTTTTTACCTACTAACCTGAACAGGAGGATGAAGGAAATTGACAGGGAGGTAAAAGGTTTACTGTAGGGTATCATAACTAAAAGAGAGAAAGCCATCATGACAGGTGAAGCAACTAAAGATGATCTACTAGGTGCACTAATGGTAGTTCACGAAAGTGGGAACAAGAACAACAAGAAACTTGGAATGGGTATTGAAGATGTAATTGAGGAGTGTAAACTCTTTTACTTTGCTGGACAAGAGACCACAGTAATGCTGCTGGTTTGGACAATGATAATACTCGGTCGAAATCAGAAATGGCAAGATCGAGCAAGAGAACAGGTTCTGCAAGTATTTGGAAGCAATAAGCCAGACTTTGATGGTCTAACTCACCTAAAAGTTGCAAGTATAAATACATTATGAACATAATTTTACTTCAATTCAATGTTCTATCCAGAGCTACATTAACCTTGACATTGAATATATTATCCCACAAGTACAGAGACGGAGCCAGGATTCTCGGTGAAGGGGGTTTAAACGAAAAACTTAAAAAATAAAAATAATATATTAATTTAAATAATTCAAAATATTAAAGTAGTGCTTGTAAAATACTATCTATTACAAGAGTAATTGTCCTCGACGAGGTTTCATATCCTGAAAACGTTTCATAATAACTTCATCGTCAATAGTAAGAAAAATGTCTTTCTCAATATAAGAAATCAAACAATCATTCATCAACTCGTCACTCATTCGGCTGCGTTATCGATTCTTCACAATATTCATTGCAGAAAATACTCTCTCCACGCTTGCTGTTGTAACAGGTAGAATCAATGCCAATGTCACAACACTACAACACAAAATGCTTTTTCCGACGACAGGATTTTGTCGGAAAAGATCATTTGTGGTCGGAAAAGGTCATTTCCGACAAAATATTTTCGTCGGAATGCGTAAGAAATGCTTTGGTCAGAAAAGCTTGTTTTTCCGACCATTTGTCGGAAAAGCTAGCATTTCCGACCAAATTTTGTCGTCGTTTTTTTGTCAAAATTGTATAAATTACCGACCAAATTCTTTGTTGGAAATACTTGTATTTAGTCGGAAATACCTTTTGCCGACAATGATGACGTATTTCTGACCACATATTTCCGACTAAATTCTTTGTGACAAAAATTATTTCCGACTGAACATAACTATTACCAACAAATAGCAATAGTCAAAGATATATATCATTATCAACCAAAAAAAATTTTAAAAAAAAAATTAACATGTGTCAAAATTAATATTTTTGTATTTCTGAGTAATTATATTTATATTTATTTTAAATTATATTTATATAAAGAAAGAGGATTAACATTTTTTTTAAAACCAGATAGCTGATAACATATATAAAATGTCTTTACAATCTCAAGTAACGTAATAAGGAGTCCAAATGAAACATAACAAGTGACACATCAAGTCTTTCATAAGAGGGAACAAATAACACAACTAAAATAATACTAAGGTAATATAAATAACAGTCTTCTCCAAATAGTTTTTGCTTCATTAATTTCTTGGATGCACAAGTACATATCATATGTCTTCATTCTCAAGGTTCTCATCCTCATGTGAAGTTGTAGCTTTTTCCTACATAGAAACGTAAATTAAAATACACGTCACAAAGTAGCTTGTTATAATCTAAGTGTAATGATTATCATATATTTTTTTTAAATATATGAACAAAGTATATAATCCAAACCAATGAAAACCAAATAATATATAATGGTAAAGATATATATATATATATAGATAGATAGATAGATAGAAAACTAAATAATAAAGGTAAATATATATATAGATAGATATATAGATATATATATATATATATAGAGAGAGAGAGAGAGAGAGAGAGAGAGAATGTTACCGTAGCAGCTGACTTTCCCAAGAGAGCCTCTATCATTGTCTTCATATTATGTACCTCATTTGTTACGCTTGCAAGATTTTGTTTAACTTGGTCAAGCTCTTCTCCTCATTCTAAGTACCGACGTTTATTGCAACTTTGACTATTTGATCCATACTCATCTCCGGTGTTTGATCTCATGGCATCGCTTAAACCGAGAATACTCCCACGTCTTGGTTCACCAACCACCTTCTTGTATATTGTTCAATCATCTTTCGGTTGCTCTTGATCATCTCCACCAAATACATCTTCCAATTCCTTTTCAAGAACCATAGTGTCCTTCAATATTACATATGTCACAACAACGTTAACTATAATGAAGTATTAACTGGTCTTATTTAAAATCTAAGAATGTATACTTAAAGGATCCAATGACCGCACATGAAAATGTACAACGAGAACTAAAAAAGAAACACTTGAAGACAATGCAACAGATAATATATATAGAGAACCTGTAGCGGAACCTAAACTTTGAAAAATCACAAGTATGTGTAGAAATATCATTTTCAAATGATTAAAAGACTAAAATGATCTGTAACACGTCTTCTACAACTTTCATGAAGACACCTAGTTCAAAATTTGAGCAGAAAAGTAATGTTTTAAAGGAAAATATTACATAGTCAGAAATTCAGAAAAAGTTAAAACTGTGCATACCCATATCTTTGAAAAACCATAACTATCTGTAGAAAACTGCGTTTCAAATGAACTAAAAACTAAAATGATCTTTAATGTGTCTTCTACAGATTTCATGAAGACAATATGAGCAAAAAAGTACAGTTTTAAAGAAAAAGGTAACATGGTCAGAAATCTAGAATATCAGTTTAAACTGTGCATACTCATAAATTAGAAAAATCATAACAATCTGTAAAGTTCTCCTTTTTAAATGAATCAAAAACTGTAATTATATTTAGTGTGTCTTCTACAACTTTAATGAAGATAACTACTGCAAAATGTGGGCATAAAAGTACAGTTTTAAAGGTAAAGATAACATGGTCAGAAATCCAGAAAATCATTTTAAACTGTGTATACCCATAACTTTGAAAAATCATAACTTTTTCCAAACAACTTATTTGTAGGTAATTCTAGGTCTGACACAATAAAAAATAAGTCATCTACAACTTCTGTGAAGGCACCAACTACTAAATACAAGCCTATATATATACAAAAATCAACTAAAACTCTATAGAGACAGAAAATAAGTTTAAATTATGCAAAAACTTACATAGAGTTCTTTAGCCGTTCCACTTTTCCAATGTTCCTCTTTTCCTTTTTTGGCTTTAGACATATGAAACTTTTTGAAACATTCAATAGGACTAGGCTCTACTCCGGTTCTATCAAACTGTTGAATTCACATAATTAAGCTGATATAAACAAAGGGGAACACTAAAATCTAAGTCAAAATATTACCATGGATATTGTATCCCACAACAACGTTAAGTCAAGATATATCTTAGTTTGAAATTGAATTCTTAATATGTATGTACCTCCTCTTTGATGTATTTTGCCATTGGAATTGAACCTGTGGTGTGCACTATAGTGGATTTTTCACGGTTGATCTTGTTTCGGTCACTTCTTTTCTGAAAATATCATTAACATGAAGTAAACAACAAACAATCCAATTAATATATTCTGTGTGGATTGATTATTTACCTGCCATGATTCTTGACTCCATTTATGAACCATTTGTTTCCATATCTCTGAAAAGATAAATTCAGGGGGGTGAGCGGATCGAGCTGCCCAACTCTTGTGCTTTTGGAAAACACTATCTCTTATCTGACTCATCCATTTGTTATAGGATCTTTTGATATGTAATGAAAAAGCTGCAAACACATCTTCTTCGGGGCATGAGATTTGAAAATTGAAATTCTTCCAACGGGTGAACAATTCACCCAAGACTTTCATCGGATATTCCTTCCATGTCACAAATGGTCCTTTAAGTTGTTCCTGAAAGAGCGGAAATATACTTCGGGCTGCTTGTGTAGTTATGATCCTAGACATTAAATACATTATGAGTGCACAAGGTTAGAGGATTTATAAATCAATTGTTTAAACTATAATTGAAGTGACCAAACCTGTCTTTAAATACTTCAGCATGCATGCCATGCCCTTTATTGCCCGAAGCTTTCCCCCTTACGTTTTTTTTTTGAGTTGAAACTATTGACAACAATGAAAGAACTAGTTACAACTTAGATATTGAGTCATTTGTACTGCAATTACATAAAACTGGAGTAGTCAACTGAAAAATGTTATGTAATAAATTTTTGTTTCCAGTTAACGTTACCCTCTTCATTTGACAATTCAGTTTGCATTTCATTCCCTTCCATCTCTTGCATTTCATTGTCATTTATCTCTTGCATTTCATTGTCATCCGAAGATCCAATAGAATTGTTTTGGTTTGAGGGAAGCTCCAAATCTTAAGAGCTCGATGACCTTTTATCCTTTATTTGCTTTTCTTTGTCACACAAAGCAAATGAAACTGATTTTGTAGAAGTCCCTGTAAACGAAACAAATAACTAAATGCCATGAGTGGTGATGTTCTTAAGAAATCTAATGCAGAAAAAACAAATCTGAATTTTACTTGAATTGGTCCCTTTGTCAGATAGATGCGATGGATGGAATTTTGTAGCAACTGTAAATGAGACAAAAACAACACAGATATGCAGTTATAATAATACAGTACCAACAACCAAGAGCATGAAGAACAACCATTTATGATCTAGAAATTAAAATGCAGATGCAACAGTAAATACTAAACAAGTAATGGACCAGATGCTAGCTGCAAACCCTTCTGTACATTCAATACATAATTTTGGCCAAATATACTCTCCACACAGTGGTAATGCAAGAAATGTCTATTGAGAGAAAACATAGTTGTTATACTACATTGCATAAGGTGAAACACACATGAGGGGATCTAATAACTGAAGATCATTAATCATCAATAACAAAACTATTTTTTTCCAATCTCAACAATTCAATCAATGAGATCGCCAAAGACAACCATACATCCAAATACAGGAAGAGGAATCTTCAATAAACTAACTAACCTGTTGGATTTTATTAGATATTAAATAGATACTAATGGCCAAATGTAACAGAACTTCAACTCTTTCTTTTGCAAATTCAGACCATTCTTTCATCTTCAAGCAAGCTACTCCAATTCTATGGTCAACTACATACAAAAGTGATGTAGGAATCCATATCCAAACCAGTTTTTTCAACCCAGACTTGGAGAAGATGTAGAATAAGGAAAAAAATTGAGAAAAGAAGATTATGAGTTCACCTGGTGGGGATCGTCTCTTCATATTCTTCATTCTCTCTTTTTCTTTAATGCATGAATATGGAGGGATGATCTTTATATTCTTCATTCTCTCTTTTGCTTTAACGCATGAAGAGAGGGATGAGACACATGTAATCAAATTTTGGAACTGTAACAGTGTAATGGGAAGTTTTTTCTCCCTTTAAGAGATTTACCGGGAAATTTTTTTGTTTTGGGATACAAGGATATTGTAGAAGGCGCCAAATTTAAAATTTTCATTCTTGGCTGGCGGTAAATATCAGAATTTGAAGCCAAAAAAGTAAAGAAGCTAGCTGGAGGTGATCAAGGAATAGCAAAACAGCTACGAAAAAACCATCTGTGATCAAGGATCGGGAAACCATATCCAAGCCTCATGGGTCTGTGCTCTAACGAAGATAAAGAGAGCAAAAAAATCAATTCATGAATTCGATTTAGAGGGAGGAGAGGAGCAGTTGCTTGTGGCGATGTCGGGGGTGGAAGGTGTTAAGCAGAGCCTTGGCTGGTTGACCATGCTTGGATACAGTTGTCATTGTAGAGGTATATTCTCCTCATACGCTAAGTAGTCGTAGTCTTTAAATAGGAATTGTTTACTTGTTACTGTAAGCTGGTTCATTGTAGCAAAGCACCCAAAATCAACACTTAGAATTTTTTCTTCAATCACTTTTGTGTTTACATAGATCGATTGTTGTGTGTTTGAGTGAGTGACCGTGTAACCATCTTAACATGGTATCAGAGCTCACAACGATCCTGAGCTACTGGTTCAAGCTTCCGCATCAATCGATTCTCATTTCAATTGGAATTGGAAACCCTAGGGCTTTGATTCTCCATGATATCCCATGATCTCCTCTCTGTAAGTGATTTAATCAAATCTGTGGTGCTTCGCTCATTGTACTGCTGTAGATCGACCCTCTTTGTGAGCTTGTGGTCAAATCTCACTCTCAAGTTCTAAGTTTTTTGAGTTCGTGTTGATTTACAGCAATCTGGACCTTCGCACTTAATCAATGGCTTCCGAAAGTAAAAAAAAACCTCATGTTCGATTGCATTATTCTGGTGCTTCTCAAGCTTGCGGTCAGCTCAATATGCTAAACCTTGCACTCGATGCTCGGTTCGGAGCGATTCTGAGCTGTTTGTGACTTAGAGTGTGTTTACTTCTTCGACGATCCTCTAGTATAACTTTTCTGACTCTTGTCGACTGACTTATATGCCATGATTACAATTGAAGGTGTAGTGTTGATCCTGTGGTTATTATTAAGCTGGAGAACAATGTTGATATGTTAGAATGGTACGTGGTGATTGTTGTGATGTTGTAGTCTGATGATAAAAATGTTGAGGTTAGATTGAATAGCTAAAAGTGGTGAAAAATTGGCTTGGAGTAGTCTGTTGCTTAAATTTGGTGTTAAATTGGGAGAGGTATTAGGTGGTGCATTGGTATTAAAATTTGGAGATAATTGAAGTGATTGATGTTGTTGTTTTGAGAAGAAGAAGAAAAAAGGAATGTGTGGTGATGAGTTGCTGACAAAAAACTAGAGATATTGAAGTTGTTGATTTGCTTGGTGACAAACTATTGCTGTGATCAAAATTTTGGTAGGTGGTTGCTAATTGAAGGTTATTAGAGATTGTTGTTTTCTTCTTCAATCTCTTTTGTGTTTACATTGATCGATTGCTGTGTATTTGAGTAAGTGACCATGTAGCCATGTTAACAAGGCTGAGCTGAAAGTAGTGCAATAGAAACAGCAGCCCTGGTGGGAATCACATATTTGGTTAGTCTTTTCAAAGTTTATAACTCATAAGAAACTCAGTTGTTAGTCTTTATGATCTTAATTTCAATTTGTGGGGAGCAAGTTTATTTAGGTGAGTAAAGGATCGATCACATATTCTTTTTTCTAAAATCTTAGAATTTTAACTTGAAATGGGTTTATGGTTTGGTTTTTGTTATATAGGTGGATTTTCTGTAACTAATGAGTATATTTGCTGGTTAATTCTCAGTTTCAGACTTTCAGATGAACATTTTCTGTTTGTGGTTAGTTTGCTCATCTTTGTTAACTTGGCAGGTTGGGGGGTTTAAGAAGGTGTATGAAATGGAAGAATATTCAGGAATGAAGGCTGAATTTAGCACTATAGAGGTAAATTAATTTTCTGTTTTTCTGGTTTGGTAATGTCACTAATGTGGGTCATGTCGACGTAGATATTGGTATGAGTAACAAGTGAAGCTCCTGATTGGTATTGGTATTAGTTTGCTTGCCCCAGATTCTACAGATCCTACAAACTCGTGATCCTTATCAGCTGTCGAATTAGCTGGCTTTACTTTTGTGTTAGTTACAGTTTAACTATTTTAAGTGAAGTCCTTTAATTGAATGTATTTTGGTTTTGGATTTTTTTTTGGGTAGTTGATGAATGGAGTGTTGGGCAGTCAAAGGCAAAATGTATGTCAGTTTGTTCAGTAGTTGAATATGCTGTTAAGGCCAAGTTTATAGAGGAGCATCCCGAGGAGTTGATTCAGACTTCAGTTTTGCTTCGAGGGCTGGGTTTTCCATTAAACACCATGTTTACTTTGATATATGGTTTTCTAATAACCATGCTTTTATGTTAACTGTTGTTTGTTTTAGTTGAATTGAAATGTGATGCAGTGGATAAGTGAACACCCGGATTTCAAAATAAATCTTGTGTATATTGGTAGTGATTCTTATGCTGGAATGAATAATCCCATGCCTGCAGTGGATTTAATCAACAGTAAGGCCTCAAATCTTGAATTGTCTTATAATCCAAATATGAACTCTTTAGAGTAATGCACCAGTGGACTAGTTTTATTTTTATTTATTGATTGATTTGTAGGCAACGAAACTGGTGCGCATTGAGGAATGGTGCTACTGAACATGTAGCACAGGAATATGCATTACTTGCCCCCTAAATATCCATTATTTTCTGACAGCTAGTTAACTAATTTTTCTGTTTTGCAGGAGCAATTTGTTGAATGTCTTCGATTTTCTTAAGAGACCAAATGCCAACACTCTGGTGTCTGGAACAAGGGATCAGATGAACTTGTCTGATAAGTTTAGAAATGCAAATGAGGGTTCATTTCCTCGAACTATTGATTATTTTTTGCAGATAGCAGAGAAAAAGAAGGCACTACAGAGCAAACCCTCCTTCTGGGATACTGTCATAGATTCAAAGGCTGGTGCTTTCCAATTCTCATTCTAGAGGAAGGAGACTATATGACACCAAGTAAACAGCAAGACGGAGTTAATGTATTCACCCATTGTTGCCTCCAGCCTATGTGAAAACATTTTTTGGCAAGACATTTATTATTGGAATTTTGACATCAAGTTTATCATAATGTACATTGTGCTTTTACTTTTAACATACTATTGATTGGCCAGTAACACACGTGAGCAAAAGTTATAGTCATTGCTTATAGACTATATGGTAGTTTACCTTCAGCCAAATCTTTATACTACTAATCTCTACTTGTCACATTAGATTCATCCAAAACACAACTCTATATAACTACGTCTTACTCTATATTAGAAGATTAACCAAACAGAAATAGAAGTATGAAAATCTCAGTGCGCTAGACCTCTGTATGCTACCGGCATACAAATCTGATTCAAGGCATATTAACTATATATATATATATATATATATATATAGATACACACACATAGTGAGTTTCAGGTGCGGACGTCCAATTTGATCAACAATATATACATATATAGATCAAAAGGTTGGTGTAATTAATGTCATATACTTGAAAATGATCATTTTCTAGTATATCTGAGTGAAAGCTTGCTCTGTGTGTGTATGTATATAGTCATTATCAAGAGCTGAGCTCTGCTTTGAAAACAAAGAGTAACCTAAAATGGTCAAATCATCTCGATTAATCTGATTTTTTGTAAGCGTGATCGTGTTATAGTAATCTAAAAAATGAGTGGTTTCATTCATCAAACAACTTTTTTAACCTTATAAAAATCGAAGCTTCGTTCCGTTTTTCCAAATCAGAGCTCTTTTCTAGATAAGGAATGTGTGTGTGTGTGTGTGTGTATATATATATATTTATATCTATATGTTCATCTTTAGTTTGAGATTACTTTGTATTTGTATGGATAGAGTTGATTTGAAAATCAACTGAGTTTGGCCGTTTCAGTTAAAAAGTACGAAAATTATGAACTGAACCCTTTCACACTTTGAAAAACTTGGATAATAATAACTACGAACACGTTTATTATTTTGAAATGAGAATTGTCACTAATAAGAATCAACCTAAGAAACTTAAACCCTTAGAATCAACCTAAGAAACTTAAACCCTAAATCCAAAATCCTAAACCCTAATCCTAATCCCTAAATTCTAAACTCCAAGCACTATAAATTGTAAAAGAATGTATACACAATTTTACTCTTAATTATAACAAGTGTGTTCAAACTCCATACACACAATTTGGACAATATCGAATTAATAATCACAATAATGTTTGTAATGTTTTGATTATATATCTATTTTAGTATAGTACAGTAAAATTGAGGAAGTTAGAAAAGTAATTTTTTTTATTAAAAAATAATAAGTATATGAGATAATCACAACAATGAATCATCTAAGACTAGATAATGACCGACCAAGTTCTCTGCGGGTCTCTCTCTCAAAAAAAGAAAGAAAGAATGGTTCTCCTCTCTGGGCTTTAGATAATAACAGTTACAAGCAGAAGAATTCAGACCGTGGCCTACTTTTCCTATCACTATCAACGGCGGTATGGTGAGTCGACTTGGAAAATGCGTCACCGATATCCTGAGTGCCCAAAAAGAAGTACTCAGAAGAGCGAGATATTGAGTGGCAATGGGAGCTGAGTTTTTCACATCGTCGATGTCGCCTTGGCTAACCCTCTGACCTCGCCGTGCCTCCCTCAACACGTCGCGCTTGAGCTCGTAGCCACAACTCATCCCGCCACCACAACCCACTCAAGATATCTCTAGCGACGTCATACATCAGATGATATCTCGAGCTCAATCCCGCCTTGTCCGTCCCCAGGGTCGTCGTAGGCCACCTTGTTGTATTGGGTATGATTTCAGTATGACCTCCGCCTCCACTAGCTACCAACTAATTCAAAAACCCACTTCTGTTTCTCTCATCTCTCTATCTTCCGATCTAATCTTTGTTAGTTTTTCTTTTCTTTTCTTCATCACAGCTCATTTAATGTTTTAGTTGATATGGACTTACAAAATTGGAGGTCTGGGTATTTGGCAATTGAAGAATTTGGATTCCATTGAGGGGAATTTATAGAATTCTTCAACTTAAGTGATTGATTTCTAATCATAAAAGGTCGATGGAGACCATTTATATTGGATGATTGTTATGTGTGTTGTTTCGTTCTCATGTTGATATGCATCACTTCCTAAAGATCCAATGAAGACAATCGGGCAATAGACGAATTTGATTGTGTCGATTTGAATATGTGGTGATTTCACAGGTTATTGGGTGATTAATTCTAGAGTAGAAAAATAGGTATCAAACAACAATGGTGAAAAATTGAAAAAGCATTTACAAATATCCTCTGAGTTCAGTTCAGTTTTGCTTATGATGAATTTTGTATAATTGAGTTTGTATCGAAGAATAAAGTGACATGTTTTCTACCTCAGGTAGTGAAGAATAATCTGAGGCAGTAAAGTTGTTGCACCAAACATGTGTCTCGGCTGTGTATGAGGTTAGCCTCCTTAATATCCTTGGGATATTGGTGTGATCTGAGTTGTCAATGCATATGTTTTGGCTTCCATGATAACATTGGTTTATTCTTAACTTTTCCAGTGATATACTATAACCTGAACTATCAACAAAGTGAAGTGAAGCATGCAAAAGAGATACAATGATCCCAATGAACCAACACAGTTAATTTCCAAGAATAATAAAAAAAATATTCTTCATTTGTGATCTAAAGTAAATAATACGAACATAAGTGTTTAGAAATCATTAAGTAATATGCTAGTGTTAAATATCATGGTTAGTTAAAAAGACTCATCTGGTGGTGCTATTATTGTGCATCGTCCTCATCCTGATTAAGGTTAGCATATATTTGATTCGCGTGTGTTTCTTCTTCTTGAAATGCATCCCCATCATCAGTAGGCATTTCGTAACAGTTTCTTGGTTTTGTTTCCACCACAACACTCCATTTGCTATTCTTTATTCCTTCAATGTAATACACCTGAGTGGCTTGGAATGCTAGCACAAATGGTTCTTGAGTATTAAGCTTCTCTTTTGTATTGACACTGAAGATTCCATAACGATCCAACTTATAGCCTTTGCCATCATTAACAGTGTCGTACCAATTACAGTTAAACAATACGACTTTATTATTGTCTGGATACAAGAGCTCAACAATCTCTATCAAGGTTCCATACCATGGCACATCCTCTTGGTTCTCACCTTTAACCATAACTCCACAGTTTTGTGTTTCCATATCATGATTATGCAACTGCGTATGAAATCTGAACCCATGAATATTATAGCCTTTGTAGTAGGCAGCTCGCTTTCCCGGTCCTTGGGCCAAATAAAGCATTTGAAGGTTACCTTTTCCTTCGGCATGCAATTGTGTGATCTGTATGTGATACATAAGAAAATTTTGAGATATAGGTGGTTAACATAGATATGCTTTTTCAAACGACTTTTTACACTTACCATATCACAAAACCATTTGGCAAAATCACTCCTATGCAATTTGTCTACACGATCAGCCCCATGTTCCTTTAAAAGTATGTCTTTATGCTCTCTGTACACATTAGATTTATAGGATAGTAATGAGTAAAAGTATATACAATTATCCATTTATATGCAGTATAATACTTGTATGATTTTGATGTCTTAGTTAGGGGATAGAACTCTTACTTAATATAAGGCAAACACTCATCACAATTTGCTAGAACGTAATATGTGGCAGCCTTGTAAAGTTCACTTGACATCCTCAAAAGTTTTTTCCTCCCAATGGGTTTTCCAAGCAATGAAAAGATAGATAAACAAGATGTGTTAGCTGAAGGTTGACCTCCATCAAAGTTTCTTTCTTCTTTGTTGAATTTAGTCTCAGCCTCATCAGATAAATATCGAGAGCAAAATGTGACACACTCATCTGCCAAATAGCCTTCTGCAATAGATCCTTCAGGACGAGCCTTATTGCGAACATAACTACCCAATTTGTGCAAATACCTGTATTGTGAACATAAATAAAGAAATGTATGCATACATGCCAACAAAATAGATAATTATTGTTGACATATTAGATTAATTAATCTTAGTTACCTTTCAACGGGATACATCCATCTGTATTGCACTGGACCAGCCACTTTTGCTTCCCAAGCTAAATGAATAGATAAATGAATCATGATATCAAAAAAGGCCGGAGGAAATACTTTTTCCAACTTGCATAGAGTAATGACGATCCTCTCCTCAAGTAATTCCAAATCAGAAATCTTCAACACTTTAGCACACAATTCTTTGAAGAAATAAGAAAGCTCAATTATAGCCTCACACGGTTCTTTTGGCAGTAGCTCTCGTGCCACAAGAGACAATAATCTTTCTAAGAAAACATGACAATCATGACTTTTCATCATACCAGAGAGATTACTTCTGTTAGCATTGACCCACTGAGAGGGTTTTGCACAATATCCATCAAGAACCTTCAACTTTAGTAGCCACTGACAAATAGCTTTGATATTCTCGGTTGACAATGTAAAAGGTGCTGGGTCGTAGACCCATTCATCATTAGGCCAATAATGTTTCCTTATTCCCATAGCTTTGAGATCAAGTCGGGCATTCAATGAATCTTTTGTTTTACTATCGATGTTCATGATCGTGCCAACGACGCTGTCAAAAATATTCTTTTCAATGTGCATGACATCCAAGTTATGGCACAACATAAGTGTTTTCCAATAAGGTAATTGGAAGAATATACTGTGTTTCTTCCAATTATGAGTCTTTCCAAACCCGAGAATGGTTTGCTTCTTTCCATGTTTTCTGTGTGTGATGTCAGGTAAATTCTCAAGCTCATTAAAAACATCATCTCCAGACGGTCTTCTTGGTGCATCTCTCTTTTCTTTTGTATTGTCAAATTTATTTATTTTTTACGCCATTCGTGATCTGATGGTAACCATTGACGATGACACATATAACTTTGCTTTGAGCCATGTTGTAATCTGCGACTTGAGGTCTTTGATGCACAAACTGGACAGGCCAACTTTCCTTGAGTACACCAACCAGACATGTAACCGTATGCAGGGAAATCATTAACAGTCCACATAGTTGCGGCTCTCATTTGAAAATTTTGCTTTGCAGAAATGTCATAGGTCTCCACTCCTTGTTCCCATAGAATTAGTAACTCATCAATTAGTGGTGTCAAGTAAACATCAATGTCCATTCCCGGACTTTTCGGTCCTGGTATGAGTAGAGATAGGAAAATATAAGGTTCCTTCATACACATCCATTGAGGAAAATTGTAAGGGAATAGTAAGACGGGCCAACAACTGTGACTATTTCTTATATTTCCATAAGGGATAAATCCATCAGTTGCCAATCCCAATCATACATTCCGAGGTTCACTGCCAAATACTAGATGATTTTGATCCATAAACTTCCAGGCCTCTCCATCTGCTGGATGCCTTAAGTCACCGTCTTTCACACGTTGTGTATGGTACCAACTCATATCAGAAGCCGTCTTTGATGACATATAAAGTCTTTTTAATCTAGGTATGAGTGGAAAATATCGCAAAATCTTCCATGGAATCTTTTTGCCCATTTTCTTCTTGTTGGGTTGTGGTCTCCACCGTGGAAGTTTGCATGTAGGACATTCTGTTGCATCTGTCAGTTCCTTGTAATAAATTACACAATCATTCTTACACGCATCGATCTTTTCATAATGAAGACCAAGCTCTTTAACAATCTTCTTTGCCTCATGATTGGATGTCGGCAGTTTATCGCACATTGGGAAAGCATTTTTCAGTGATTTCAATAACTGGTCAAATCCCTTGTTGTTCATATTACCAGCTGCCTTCATGTGTAACAAGTTGACGACAAATGATAAGTTGGAATATTTCTCACAACCGCTGTATAATGGTGTTTCCGCTTGCTCTAACAACTTGTAAAACGTTTCTGCATCTTCATTTGGATCTTGTTGGTAACCTTCTTCTATCAAGCCATGCATATCATCATCTGGCAAAAATGGTACAGCCTCATTATCATCACTGTTAATGTCACTTTTATCAATATCATTGTCTTGGGTCTCCCCATGTTTACTCCATACATCATAGTTTTGCTTAAACCCTTTATACAAGAGATGAGTCATAACCTCTGTTGGAGATCGTCTCAATGCATTACGACACTGATGACATGGACAAAATATTGTTCCATCACTTTCCATAGCATGTTGAGTTCCAAATTCAATAAACTTCTCCACCCCTTCGAAGTACTCTTGGTTTGACCGACTTAATTGCATACATGCCTTGTCGATAGGCATTGTTCTATAATGTAAAATGTATTTAATATTTGACACTAAAGAGGTTAAAGAATATATTGGTATTTCTAAAAATCTAACAATCAAAGAGATTTAAGGTAGTGTACTTACCAGAGCAATAATTGAGCAATAGGTGAGGCTTTTGACCAAAATTTGAATGCCCTTAGTTTCAATACTTTGGGGTAGCTGGTTGTGAAACATGTAAAAGATTGTGAGTGAACCATATATTAGAGATATCAAAAGATTATATGAGCGATAAGTAACTGCAAATATAATAGATTATTTTCCTATGAGCTATTCTATAAGCTACTCGGCCTTCTTTGTTATTAACTGAATGATTTGCCGTCTTCCTTTTTGTACAATTGGACCAACTAATTGTTGATTACTGTTTCGATGTGAACTTTCAAAGAAATTGACAGTATGCTTGTGAACTAGTTGTAGAAACTAATCAGACACTAAAGTAGGAATATTATTTTCAATCTAATTCATTGTTCTCACTGACAGCGAAGATATAGAAATACAAAGTTACTATGACAGTTCTTATTCATTTCCACGTTTTATACATAAGATGTGATTTGATTACGTTACTACCCGATGAGCAAATATATATATATATGACTTTGCTTAATATTATGAGCTAGGTTGCACAAATTATGAGGACAACAACTACCATACACTACACCAAACAGCAAGGGCCTGGTAGTACTACTAGTTCACTATTCTCATATACTAGTTCAAACTACTCCCAAGAACAATGTTACTCTGGTACTTCAGTTTTCCTCACTCCTCACCTAAACACACAGGAAGTACTAGATCCTTGTTCAGTTGATTTCATGCCAAAGCAAGACCACAACCAATAACCCTAATTCAATTTTCCTAACAACTAGTTTCATACATATGTGGTTAACATTAATTGAGCATGCAATATGCACGGATTCCACATTTCCACAGAAGCAACTCTTTGCTTTCCTTAATTGAAAGTTTACTTAAAACAGAAGCTAACTGACAAAAAAATTGAGATTAATATATGTAGATCGGTTAATGGAGATTGAAGTATTCTTTAATTGATTTGTTGATTTCTTTGCAAATCACGTCTGGATTGTGATGCTTCCCTTGGTTTTGTGTTTGTACTTTACAGGATTTGGCTGGAGAAGGCTGCTGTTTACATACGTATCATAAGCAGGAGTTTGGTTAACTGATTTGCAAGTTAATATCCTAATTTCGTTTCTGTTATCAAGTATATGTGACTGTGAGGTTTGATTTTGGTTGTCTTCGACTTTCGTGTTAGTTACAATGAGTTTTGTTGATCTTGGTGTTAGGATGAGGCTGCTGCAGATGGCTTTTATGGAATTTTGTCATTGAGGCTTTTCTTGATTTTGTCACTCAGTGATCATCTCATCACTCTTCCAAATTTTTTTTCTGATTGCATAATTGGATTTTGTTTTAGTGAATCAAGTCTTTCTGTTGGTTTGTTTTAGGGTGTCCCTGATTTGTTGATGATTGTTAGCAAGCAGCTGTGGTGGTGAAGTGATGTGGTTTAGTTTTCTGATCAGTTTTTACTTCAATTATATTTGTTCTTTCTCAGAATCTATTGCATTATGATTACTTAATACATTTTGGGGGTGTAATTTTTTTTTCTCTTTGTCGTTTTCCTCCTCCCTTATTCGTTTCTTACCCAGTAAGCAAAGAAGATGTCTCAATCCTTTAGGTACCGACTTAAACAAGCTGGAGGTGTTGATTTTCAGTTGATTCTGGTGACTCACCTAGGCTAAGCTGTTGGGGAAAGAACCCTAAAACCAGAAGGTGGAGAGTCTACTATTAATGTGTAAGCTTTATATAGCTTCCCGATTCGGATTTGCTTCCTTCATCTCTATCTAGAATTGAACAGTGAGCTGCTTATAGAGTACTATAAATAGTTGTGCTTGGTGCGTTTTTATTCATAGTTACTGGGATTTCTATCATATAAGAGTGAGAGAGGGAAAGAGAAAAAAGGAAGAGGGATTAGGACTAAAGGATCCCATAGATTAGAGAGCTTGAATTGGGACTTGAAGGTATGTTTAAATTGTTTACCCTGTAGCTTACAGACTTTGGACGTTTCTGTTTGAAACTTATACCACATAATTGGACTAGATTAAGATCATTTGAGAGTTGGTTTTTGTTTGTTTGTGTGTGTGTGTGTGTGTGTGTGTGTCTTATGTTAATTTATGATTGTTTGGATTCAATTTTGATAGATGGAATCAATGGTTATAACTTGCAACTGTTATACTTCTTTTTTGGGTACTTTATGTTAAGCACTTCTGGTTTCATATAGATTAAGAGAACAGTAATTAGTCATGGTTGGACTATTATTAGATGCTTGATTATTGTGAAAGTTGACATAATTATTTGTCTAGGTCATGATTTGTAAAGCCATATACATGTTTTGAGATGCGTACTTTAGGATTAGGATCTGAATAGTTTTGTGTATTTTCGTCTGTGTTTAAAATATTAAAGTTGAATTAAAAATAAATCTGCTCTTTCTCAAAAACAAAACCTGCTCTATTAAATTGGTATTTTGATTTTCTGACTCATAGCTTTTAGGTTGAATATTGTACAGTTATGTTTGTTTTCTGTTGTTAGTGTCTTCTTAAAAGTTTTATACAACCTTTCTATTATCATGTCAGACTTGGAATCAAAGCTAAATGAGTTCTGCAGATTAAGTTTGACCACGCTAATCTGGCTAGACGTGCTTTGAAGAATACAGCTCTTGGTCTGTTTTACTCTTTTAAAACATTAAATTTTCAGTATTGGTGATGTTTAATTTCGGATATCAACTTCTGTGTTGATCTTTTGTTTTATCTATAGCGTATCTTGCATCCCTTGAAGATTCAAGCTGCACCAAACTGGCCTTATATAAGTACAAGAATGCAACAAACATGACTGATCAGTTTGCGGCTTTGGCAGCCATAGCTCAAAATCCTGGTGAACATCGAGATGATATTCTGGCTGACTTCTATAGCAAGTTGAAGCATGACTACTTGGTAAACTCTCCTCCCTCCCGCTCTCGCTTTCGAAAAAGATATGTACACGCACATATCTTTGATTTCTGTTTTATTCATTAAGTTTCACTTGCTGTTGAGCAATTTCAGCTTTTTGAGACTCTTCACATCATTATATGCATGTTCAGACCAGACCATTTGTGGATTTTAAATCTTACGACATTCCATTCAGGCAGACAATACTACTCTATACAGGACATGATCAATATGCGTAAACTTGTTAAGCTTATCAAACAACTACTATGACTTAACAGTTTTCAATGCTGGTCATGATTTGTAAAGACATATACATGTTTTGAGATGCGTACTTTAGGATTAGGATCTGAATAGTTTTGTGGATTTTCATCTGTGTTTAAAATGTTAAAGTTGAATTAAAAATAAACCTGCTCTTTCTCAAAAACTAAACCTGCTCTATTAAATTGGTATTTTGATTTTCTGAATCATAGCTTTTAGGTTGAATACTGTACAGTTATGTTTGTTTTTTGTTGTTAGTGTCTTCTGAAAATTTTTAGACAACCTTTCTATTATCATGTCAGACTTGGAATCAAAGCTAAATGAGTTCTGCAGATTATGTTATGATTTTTAAAAGTTAGGGATCTGTAACAGCCTAAACTGGTTTTCTTGAATCCTGACTCTTTGATGTTTTAGTTTGAAACTGTACTATTTCGTTCATATTATGGAGTTGGTGTCTTCATGAAAGTTATAGCAGACGTGTTGAATAAGAGAGATCTCACATGCAGCCCAGTTAAATCAGTGACCTCTCTGTTATTGAAGCAAAACTTGCTTGGATTGTTCATATTGTTTCCAGCAAGTTTTGCTTCAATACCAATGTACTGGGTATAGGTAATGGGACCTGGCCAAGGCAAAAAATCCAGTACATTGTTTCTTTGTATGTGGCCAAGGCAAAAAACGTTTCCAGCAAGTTTCTTTGTTGATATTCTTAAGATAAAACAATGTACTGTGTATAGGTAAGAAATGTTGAGTTCTTTTTTTTTCCTTTCATCTATCTTTCTTTCAATCATACTGTGGCTTATATATCATCGTTTTATGTTTCTGTCATGCAGTGCAGAGTCACAATAAGTATTCTACTAGTTACATCAAAAAAGAAGAAGTTCCAAGTCTTCTCATGCGAGGGATGAATTGATCAAGAGTTCTCATGCAAGGGATGAACTAATCTACTAGATTGATGCATTCCTTATTCAATTACACTTTTCCTAATTCTTATTTCATGATGATGAAAACTAAAAGGGAATCATTGTTAACAACTCTGGCAAACAAAAAGAGAAAATCAATAGAGAAAGAAATTACCTTTGAGAATTGAGAATCAAGTACAGACATCCAAAGTTGAGTCAAGATTGACAGATTGTATATCACAATATAATTGTTGGAGTATATATCAATGGAATTATGAGAAATTTGGAACAAGGGTTTTGAGAAAGAAACTAAGAAATTAGGGTTTTTATTTTTTAAGTGTTAAAGTTTAAATGTTAGCTAGGGATGTATTTTACTCACGTACGTACGTGACCAAGGCAAAAAAAAGAGAGACGTACACTTGCTGGAAACAAGAGAGAAATGCTTGAGAAAAAAAAGAAGAAAAGTGAGAAAATATGAGAGAAAATAAAAAAGTGAGAAAAAAATATATTAGAATCATTATCGTCAAAGTAATCAATCGTTAGAAAAAGAATGTATATATTTCTTAATTACCATTTTACAATTTTGTAAAAAAAAAATGTATTACTGACGAAATAGAGTTTTGTCGAAAAAAGTAATAACGTATTACCGACCAAATAAGATGTCGTCGGAAAATAGATGACGCTAAACTTATCCGTCAATTTTTTTTCCGACCACGTTTTAGTTTTTTTTGACAAAAAAAGTTTTGTCGGAAAAAATAAAATGCTTCGTCAATATTTATTTTTGACAAAACAGTTTTTTGGTCGGAAAAAGTGTCATTTTCTGACAAAAAAAAATTTGTTGGAAAATTTTGGTCGGAAAAAGCATTTTGTGTTGTAGTGCAAGCCGGTAAACTAGCGGATATGTTCTATTTTTAGGTCGACAAGGGCCTTGTTGTAGATGATATCTTCGAACTTGTTCTTGAATGTTAGGATGATAACTTGAAATTGGCAGGCGTTTAGCGGGCTCCGATGGATATTTTTCTGTAATATCTTCAACACGAGACTTTTTCAGATTGCTACTATTCTTCTTTTGAATTTTCATGGGTGGTTGCTCATCTGATGTTGGAGTAGAAGAAGAAGGTTTTTCTTTTCTTTTGAAGTATCTCTCCATATCTAATAAATTTAATAAAAATGATTGTATTTTAATCTCAGGTACGGTAGAGTTTTTATAAAGAAAAAAACCATAAAATCCTAAACCTGGTAACAGATTGAATCCTATTTGACCTAGTGTTTGGATTTTATTATTGAAATATAATATAATAATATTCTTAAAAAGTTGTCGGATTGAATTGTCAATAATTGAAGTTTAGATATACTTCAAATAAATTATAATACTTATATTATATAATAATAATATACTAATATTTTTTTCTACATTAACTTGGAGGGGGGGAGGCCCACCCTGGCCCCATAATGCCTCCGTCACTGCACAGGTAACCATGATTTTACTTGAAGTTCTTCGATTGTACCCAGCGCTACCTTTGATGTCCCGAACCGTTGACAAGAAGACACAACTTGGGAAATTCTCACTACCAGCCGGAGTCGAAGTCAGCTAACCGACACTACTCATTCACCGTGACAAGGAATTGTGGGGTGATGATGCAGACGAGTTTAAACCAGAGAGGTTTTCTGAGGGACTTTCCAAGGGCGCCACAAAGAGTCCGGTCACATACTTCCCCTTCGGAGGCGGTCCTCGGATTTGCATTGGACAGAACTTTGCTATGATAAAGGCAAAGTTGGCCATGGCATTGATCTTGCAACACTTTTCTTTCGAGCTTTGTCCATCGTGTACTCATGCACCCTTCTTCACCTATGATTTGACCACAACATGGTGCTCCGATCATCTTAAAGAAACGTGAAGTCAGTGGCATAGCCATATCATATCCAGGAGTGTCAAGTGACACCCCTGAGTTGTGAGATATAGCCAACAAGTTCTAGAAAAATTTGACTTTTCAAACTTGAGTTATGAAACCTATAGCAAAATGACACAGCTGGAATCCCCAACATTGATTAGTTGATTTATGACGATGAAAAAAGAACGTATCAAATGTTCCATAAACATATAGGATTAGATATTATTTGAAGATCGTTGCATATCTGCAACGATTCTGAGTGCCAATATCATTTATTATTTCTTTCCTAGCCAAATATAGTGTTTGATTTAGAATTTGTTAGACTAGAATGAGTTGTAACATAGTTAAAAAAATTATATTAATTTAAAATTTTAATCATGACACTGTTGAATTACTTTTCTACCTACGCCACTACTGCTTGAAGTCACTAATTAATTTAGAGGCGGCATATAACTGTTACGCACTCCCGTATGATTGGTATATATGAAGATGATGTTTTACATTAGAATTCTAACTAGTCGTCATCCAAGATTCAGTCATGGCATGGCTTAATAAATCATACTACAATAATTTGCATTTCTCACGGAATAATATTGTCACAAAAACTTGATACGTTGTCGTAATTATATACTATTTATTACGAAAATTATGAGTTTTCATTACGACAATTGTTCAAACACGTACTTACAAATTCATGCAACTTTGGAGTTTCATGTTGCTGCATATAGCCAATTTTTCTACCAATACCCAAGTTTGGGTCGTAGTACTAATTTGTTCGTTAACTTTGTTTTCATTTCCTTTAATTTGTTGCCTTGGCTAGGCTAATTTGCAACTATCTAATCAACTTGATAATTATAAATCACGCAAATGATAAGAGGTACGTCTTAATATAAAGTTGAACAATATAAATGAAATCGCACATAATTAGTTAGTAGATCGAAACTAGATAATTATATGACCACATTATTAACTACGAATTACTTCATTCACAAACCTTAATGAAACAGGCTAGTAAAATTAGCAGAAAGTTAGAAATCGGAGAACAACCCATAGATGATCCGATATAAACCAAGATAATAAAATAAAATGAGACTCTTAATTAGACAAATGTCGACGTTTCCAATTACACTGTTTCACATGCTTTTCTGGTTGGCTGGTTGCTAATTTGGAAAAACGTCACCCTATATGTCATCTCACACTAGATATAGATAGATGACTGAAGAAAAAAGACAACAACATAAAACCCCTAAAGTAATAATTTCTGACGAGAAAGTTAAGTCGAGACGTGAATAAGTCTAGACAGATAGCGTTGAGAGATAGAGACAGACAGAGACTCAGACAGAGTAAGGACCAAGGCATTTTGCTCTTTCCAAATACAAGTCTCTCTCTTTCATCGGTCAATAATCTCAATATATATGTAGCTCAATCAGCTAACTAGCTAAGGTAGAGAGACACTTACAGACGACTTCAGGATATGGAAGTAAGTGTGGGAATATGGGTAGCGCTGAGCCTTGTTCCTGGTAGCATCATAGTGAAATGGGCATGGAGTGTGCTGGACTGCCTGTGGCTTAAGCCGAAGAAGCTGGAGAGATGTTTGAGGGAGCAAGGCCTCCAAGGCAATTCCTACAGACTTTTCTATGGAGACGTGAAGGAGAACATGACTATGGTCAAACAAGCTCGATCCAAACCCATGACTCTCTCCAACTTCTATGACATGGCTCCACGATTCATCCCTTTTCTCGACCAAACCGTGAAAACGTATGGTACGTATGTCGATCAACTACAAAATTTCTTCGATTTCTTTGGGAAGCATATAGTACGTACTTAATTATGATATTTCGAGTACTTTTCATGATGCATGCTTTATATTGATATATATATATATATATATATATATAGGGGATGAATATCAGAGATTCAGAATATGCACGTGTGTACAAATAAGGATATGTAATTCAGATTTCTATTCATTACAAGAAGATAGTCTACGAGCGGTTTAATTTAGTTAGTGCTAAAGCGCACACGTCATCATCTCAGATACTTAGAACTTGTACAACAATAAAGGAATAAAGGGTTAATCTGCACACTATATATATGGCTATACAAATTGTTATGACTATGATTTGTAAGACTGTAAGATTGAACTTTAATTTCAAATCCTCAATAAGTGTTATATAATTGTAAGTGGTTGATTTGTTTACTGAGAAATAATTGAACTATAATTTCATATCCTCAAATACGTTCGTTTATATCTTTGTCTAGGTAAGAACTGTTTTGTTTGGCACGGACCAGTACCAAGGGTGATCATTATGAATCCCGACGATATGAAAGATGTCTTCACAAAAGTAGATGATTTCCGCAAGATAAGATCAAACCCAATAGCCAAGTTATTAGCAACAGGTATTTTGAGTTATGAAGGTGAAAAATGGGCTAAACACAGAAAAATTCTAAATCCAACATTTCACTTGGAAAAACTGAAAGGAATGTTACCTGCTTTCCATGAGAGTTGTGATGAGATGATCAAAAAATGGGAGAGCATGGTTGCGTCCGAAGAGGGTTCATCCGTGTTCGATGTTTGGCCTTCTCTGCAAAACTTGACGGCCGATGTGATTTCACGGACGGCATTTGGAAGTAGCTATGATGAAGGAAGGAAAATATTTGAACTCCTAAAAGAGCAAACAAGTTTAGTAATGCAAACCATACAGAATGTTTACATTCCAGGATGGAGGTAAAATTTAGTTAAATTTCTCTTAATTAATTTACTTCATGTCAAACCTTTATCTCATTGAAACGTACTGTTCTGTTTTATAGGTTTTTACCGACTCAGATAAACAGATCTAGAAAGATGAAGGAAATTGACAAGGAGATAAGAGGTTTAATTAAGGGTATCATAATAAAACGAGAAAAGGCCATTGATGCAGGTGAAGCTACTAAAGATGATATACTAGGTGCACTGATGGAAAATTACGAGGATGGGAAGAAGAACAAAAACGTTGGGATGAGTATTGAAGATGTTATTGAAGAGTGTAAGCTTTTCTACTTTGCAGGGCAAGAGACCACGGGAGTGTTACTTGTTTGGACAATGATATTACTAGGTCGATATCAGAAATGGCAAGATCGAGCAAGAGAAGAGGTTCTGCAAGTGTTCGGAAGCAACAAGCCAAACTTTGATGGTCTGACTCATCTAAAAGTTGTAAGTACCAAGTATATATACAACTTTTACCTTTACGTACTCTACATGCAACAATAGAATTACAGTATTAATTAGTAATTAAGTTGCTTAATATATATATGTCGTGCATGAAAAATGAGTCTGTAGGATGTAAGCAAACCTTGACATCAGGCCATATATATCATTCCCCAGGTGACTATGATTTTGCTTGAAGTTCTTCGATTGTATCCAGTAATAACTTTGCTTTCTCGAGTCGTGCACAAGAAAACACAGCTTGGGAAACTCTCACTTCCAGCCGGAGTTGAAGTGGGCTTACCAACGCTACTCATTCACCGCGACAAAGAATTGTGGGGTGATGATGCAGATGAGTTCAAACCAGAGAGGTTTTCTGAGGGAGTTTCCAAGGCAACAAAGAGTCCAGTCTCATACTTTCCTTTCGGAGGAGGTCCTCGGATCTGCATTGGACAGAACTTTGCTATGATAGAAGCAAAGTTGGCCATGGCATTGATCTTGCAACACTTTTCTTTCGAGCTTTCTCCATCTTATACTCATGCACCTTCTTCACCGATGATTCGACCACAGCATGGTGCTCCGATTATCTTAAAGAAACGTGAAGTCACTAATTAATTTAGAGGTGGCATATATATGTTACGCACTTACGTATGAAGATGATGTTTTACATTAGAATGCTAACTAGTTGTCACATCCAAGCCTCGGTCATGGCTTAATAAATCATAATAATAAATATTTGTATTTCTCACTGAATAATACTGTCACAAAAACTTGATACGTTATCGTAATCAAATACTATTTACCACGAATTTTTTGAGTTTTCAGTACGACAATTGTTCAAACACGTACAAATGCAACTTTGGAGTTTCATGTTGCAGCTAATTACAAGTATAAGAGCAACTCCAACAGATTTTTCATATTTGAGTTTTTCTCTGAAAATATTTTGGTTGTTTTGCTCCAACAGATTCCCTAAACACATTCCCGATTTTATTGAATTTGATGAGAGAGAAAACAACATTCTCTACATTTTTAAAGAAATCTGCAAAATGAGAAATTTGTTGGAGTTGGAACACAAAATGCATCATAAGTTGTATTTTTTAGTTCACTATAATAAAGAAATTATAGAAAAATTGTTAAAAATGCTCTAAATGTCGAAGATATTTATAAGGCATACAGCCAACTTTCTACCCAAGTTTGGATCGTAGTACTAATTTGTTCGTTCACTTTGTTTTCATCAATTTCCTTTAATTTGTTGCCTTGGTTAGCTAATTTACAAAACCTCAATAGACTTAGCCAATTAATTTATCCACGAATTAATTAACTTGATAATTATAAATTACGCAAATGATAAGATGCAATATCGCTCATAATTAGTTAGTAGATCGAAACTAGCTAATTCTTTGACCACATAATTTTAGTTCATTCACAAACCTTATTTTTACAGGCTAGTAAAATTGGCAGAAGTTGAAATCAGAGAGCAACCCGTTGATGCTCGGATCTGATATAACCCAAGATAATAAAAGCGTAGGACTCTTAGACAAATGTCGACGTTTCCAAAACACTGTTACATGCTTTTCTGGTTGGCTGGTTGCTTAATTATTTAGAAAACCGTCACCCTATATGCCATCTCACACTAGATATAGATAGCTAGATGACAGTCATCTGAAGGGAAAAGACAACAAAACACCTACAAAAGTATTAATTTCTGGCGGGTAAGTTAAGTCGAGACATGACAGATATCGTTCGAAAGTTCAGACTGAGACAGAGAAATAAGGACCAAGGCATTTCCTCTTTCCAGAACACAAAGTCTTTCTTAACTTCTTTCTTCAGTCCCCATTATATACTAGGTGAAACACCGCCTAACAGGAGCGGTTATCCATTAAAATGACATAAAGTACTCATCGAGTATAGTCTATCTAGAATTAAAGCGTAAAACATTGTTCGAAATAGCATTTAGCAAGTTTAATACTAGCCAATTTCTACTTAAACATAAACAATGGTAAAAAGTTACATCATTATACATCCTTTGTCTCCCAATGATGCATCTCAGAAACTCAGGCCACCCATATTTCAAGCACAGATTTTCTCCTTATTTTGTCACACTAACATTCCATGAGAACTCCGAGGATTGCTTCAATTTCAATGTTGTTGTATCAAAAAGTTTGTTCCCAAGGTGTTTTCTAACAAATCTCAGTGGGATTCTCTTCAAGACACAAAAGAAAGTAAAAATAAGCTATAATTTTTGATTTCTGGTTATTTCACTTAAAGGAGAAGTAGTGAAGAAGCTTATAACATCTTGAATTAAATAAAAAGATACATGTAGCCTGTAAAGGATCATAACAGAATATAAGAACATTCTGGGAAAAATTAATTACCATTTGCTCAGTACTGTAGCCAGGAAGAATGATCTTGAAGAGGTATGCTTTATCTTCTTGTCTTCCATTGATGTGGGATAGCTTACGGATAATGAATCGCTATCTTTATTAACACAATGAAATATCCTTTTCCGCATCATACCTGATAGAGAAATCAAAGGAACAATGAAGTCTCGTATAAGCAAATGAAGACAACAATACAACAAATTTTAGCATGAAAATAGGGTTGAGACTTCTTGAGACGTACATGTCTCTCTGGATCTTCATTTTTATTATTTTATATAGATGGCACCATTGTAGATAAAATTGGACTTAGCACTTGCAGAGAAGTAAAAGAGTACCTCATTTTTATATACCGCGTCTCCAGCAAATGAAGCTCCCTCAGAATATCGAATTTTCACAGTTCAACTGTAAAAGTCTGTTTTACATAACACAATATAACTATCAGGATTAATTTAATTATGTGTATATATAACAACGTCCTTTTAGGCAAGAGGCTCATATGAGCACATCTATGTTTTGGATTACTTTAGTATTACTTTGTGTTAGTCTATCTAAATTAATAACATCTATGTTTCACACTCAAACATAGACTAACATAATCCAACTGTGTTCTAGAGTTTCATATAAATCCTCAAGTTCCTAATACTTAAGTATCCCATTCTATTCACATAAATGCTACAGAGAGAGTACATAGAGGTTTATCCAATCAAATATTCTAGGTATATAGCACCGATAGACCCAGTTTAATTGTTTTTGATAATCGACCATGCTTGAGCAAATTAGACATTGAAAGATCACCAAAATCAAGAGCGAGGGAGGTTGCATTATCAAACCTGATCTTCGAATTTGCGGTGTCTACCAAGAAGGATATGGCGAGACCTCTATTACAATAACGTGTGTGTGTGTGTGTGTTTTTTGTTCCAAACAATGGCACTACAAAATTTACACTAATGTGCGCTTTTCAGTTTGATAAGCACACATTACTTGATTGAGATTGACACAAAAGACCATACAACCAATTAAACTCAGAATTTGATATTCTTAATATTAGTACGTAGGGAAATTAACAAAACACAGTAACTTAGGTTTGAAACATGTATCAAGCCACATCAACCAAATTGATTGAACATCAAACATAAATACAATTTCAATAGATCACAACAAAATCCATATTTTAGCTCCCTCTTTAAAACCCCAACAAAAATTGAAAGAAAGTGAAAGATTGGTATTGGTGGGAGAGATTAAAGTACGTAGTCGTGATCGGTGATCGATCAGTGGAGTGAAAGTTATGACGGTGGAGATAGAAGCGCAAAAACGTCGCTACTGTCAACGGTGGGTCTTAAGCCTGTTGCAACGTTCATGAAAGCAGAAAACTAACATTGTGAAAAACCATAACGGTATATTCATACCTGTCCATTTAGGATACAACACGCAGCAGTGATCACTTTGTGAAGATCAGTCAAGTCTACCACTCTTCTATCAGGTATGTCCCATAAACGAATCTTTGCATCAAGCAGCCGCTGAGAAAATAATTATCGTCTAAGGGATTGAACTGTATGCATGTTAACCACATCAATTCCGCATGTTAAAACTCAAGAACCAAATAAAGATCTATTAACCAAATAGTGACATATTTGCTGCACCATAGGATCAAACAACAAATGAACAATGGTTACGTGAAAACCCAGTATGTTTACCAAATTCGAAGATATTTTAAAAAAAATCATAAATAAGGACATATTTCAATGTTAAAAATACTTCTTACCATAATCGTTGTGGGCAAACAACCTTAAACATGTCTTGGTCTCCATATCCCATAATCTAATTGTTTTGTCCATTGAAGAAGAAAGCAATAACTGCACAGCGTATCAAAATTTAGCCCAAAATATAGTTATAAGTTGTAACCAATGAATATGCAAAGAATTAATCATAAGAACAGCTTCAAAATTGAACACAACAAACCAATGATAAATATGAACGATCACAGTCTAAAAACTGACCTGATCTCTATACCACGACATGTCCAGTCTAACATCCAAATGACCTTCAAAAGTGCACACAAGTTTTTCCGAAAGAGCAAACACTAATTCGAGCAAATGGACATAGTCAGGAATATGATTTGTTTTCCTAGTAACTCCTCCCTTCCCCTTCTTCTTCTTGGTAGTCAAACTTATCTCATAACAGCACCACTTCGTCGTCAATGACTATGATCCGGATTTCAGGCACGACTTAATGATGAAGTCGCCTCCACACACGACTTTATGTTGTAGCCAGAACATAAAGAAAAGAAAGGAGGGGATCCCTATACACACATACTACAGCTCATTGTTAACAATAAGTTAAAAGTGCGGCTCATTGAGTAGTTTATAAATGCAACGTATGAATACACTTCATTCGAATACCATACAGACAAATTGAAAAGTAAGTAACAGAAAGAAAAGAAAGAAAAAGGAGCAGATCCCTATACATAGATACTACAGCTCATTTGTAACAATAAGTTAAAAGTTCAGCTCATTGAGTAGTTTATAAATGCAACGTATGAAAACACTTCACTCGAATACCATACAGACTCACACGCACGGACAAATTGAAAAGCAAGCCAAAGCATTCTCACCTTAAGTGAAACAAAAAGAAAAGAAAGAAAAATAAGGGGATCCCTCTACACAGATACTAATGGCCATTGTTAACAATAAGTTGAAAGTGTTGTTCATTAAGTAGTTTATAAATGCAACACATGAAAACATTTCTCTTAAATGCCATACAGGCTCACATGCACAAACAAATTGAAAAGCAAGCCAAACCATTCTCACCTCAAGCGAAACTGGAATTTTCAAAATCTGAGATCCAAGACAACAAAAAAAATTAACTGTGAACTAAGTAAAAGGACTCGATCAATCCAAATTAAAGAGGAAACTCAGAAAGAAAAAACACTAATATTGGGACATCCATTTCGCAATGAGGCTTTGACAATTAAAAGATGAACCAAAAGCTCCAACCATAGATATCAATAGTCACAACACCTGGAATTAATATACAAATGAAAATAATAGAATCATATAACGATCTACATAAAAATTAGGCAGGAGATAGAGGAGAGCAGATGAGATCGGAGAAAACCCAAACTTTAGACCGTCACCAAGCTGAGTAGAGCAAATAGAAGACAATAGTTGAAAAGAGTATATTGAAGAACCCAATTCAGATTTGCGTATAGTAGTTGAACAACACAATTCATATTGATACGGTAAACCCAGTTTAACTACTATTTGATTCATATTTGGTTCACTTAACTCAGTACAAAGCAATCACATATATGAAAAGACCAAAAAATACAAACAAAAAAATCAATCGAAACATACATAATCGATCTCTATGTGATTGTTTCAAAGAAAAAGTAAAAGGTTTGAGCTTTGACAATCCAAACTCTTTCCTTATGTGATTACTGCAATGCAATTACTGGGAAAAGTGAAAGGTTTGAGCTCTGAGAATCTTACAACTTCAACTTCTCTATTAGAAACTCTTTCTCTCTTTACCAGCATATTTTCATCCATAAACATACCACTCCGAGTCCTACAAAAAAGAAACCATCACAAAACTCAATCAAACACATAAAATTTCATCATAAACCCATAAGGAAAGAAACTTACAGGAACTTAACTTTTCAATAGAACTTTTTGAAAGAGATGGGTAATCAAATTATAAAGACAGATTACAGTATCAAACCTAGTTAGGATTGGTGAGATTAGTAAAGATGGAAGCCGCAAGCTAGGGAGTTGGAAAAAAGAGAAAACTGGAGATGAAAGAGATCGAAATCGCTGTGCTACATAGAGAACCCAATTTCAACATAAGTAAAATGTTTAACCAATAAGAATCAAATTCAGCACCCAATTCATAAAAAGCTTAATTGAATTCAAAACGTAACCAAATACAAACCGGGAAGACCGATGAAAAGGAGAGAGAGATGAACTAGGATTTAAGCACAGGTGGTGAGGCAGCCAGAGAGATATCAGAAAATCAAAGAGGATCTAGATGAGAGAGGCCGGTTGATGGCGATGTTGATGTCTCCAAACTCAAACCAATCAATCTATCTACAATAAAATGCAAGAGAAGCTAAGTCACACACTGCTCAAGATCAGATCCAGATTCAGTTTAGCAAAAAGAAAAGAAAAAAAATTCCCTACTCAACGCATACTCAATGCATTGAGTAGCACCATACTGAAAATCTACTCGGTGCATTAACTAAAAAATCCCACAGATAGCCATTGAATAAAAATCTAATTTTTACTACAAAAATCATTCTTAATAATCAACGTTCAGACCAACCTAGAAAGTAAAACCCAGAAAAATTACAATAATCTTCAAATTTATATTTCAATAATCATTGTCAATAGTCATTAATGACAAATATTAGATACTACTGTAAAAGATAGATAATAACTTATCATCCAACAATAACTATAAACTTTGACAAAACAGAAACGAAGAAATTCTCAGATGTGAATCTTCAATTGTGAGTCGATTTAGTGTTGTCCCTGAATTTAGCGTTGTCCTGTGAGTTTATCAACATCAAAACTAACTTGAGGAACTGATGTAACATGATAAAGAAAAACTTCCAAATTTAACACCATGTCCAAAACCCATTACAGATTCCCATCTCACTCAAAACTTACCCATCACATGCATATATCCCCAACCTTGAATAACTGAAAGGTAACATGATAACGAATAAACTTACAAATTTAACACAATGTCGAAAACCCATTACAGATTCACATTTCACTCAAACTCACCCATCACATGCATTTATACCTAACCTTGACTAACTGAAAGGTTGTCAAATCAATAAGAACCATTATAGAAATGGCAAAACTCAGACCTTCTACAAGCCATTTTTTCAATTAGTCTTCTTCTTCAAGGCATTTAGTGATACGTATCAGAAACCCTGTCCATTAACATACCTACAAGTTAATAACCTGGTTAAGCTCAGATTAATATAAATCTCTCTGCAAGGAAACTTAATGAAACAAACCAACCTAGCAGCCAAAAATCAAATATATAACCCCTACCTGAATCAAAATACTAATCGAATAATCACCCACTACGTACCACTATCCGAATTGAAACCCAGTACCTAAATCTTAGAACCCATAATTGAATCGAAACAATGGTTGATTACGAACATAGATGCGAAAAAGATTGCTTCTGAAGTGATGAATCCAACTCAGTTGTCCAACCCAAGTAATCGATCGAATAATCAACTACTACATACTACTATACGAATCAAAACCCAGTACCTAAATCTTAGAACCCATGATTAAATCGAAACAGTGGTTGATTAGCAAGATAAATGCGAAAAAAATTTCTTCTGAAGTGATGAATCCAACTCAGTAGTCCAACCCAAGTAATCGATCAAACTAAAATAAAAATTTAAAGCAAATTAAAAACCCATCCAATTGAGAGAGCAAGAGAGATTGCAATACCTAGTACATATCGGTGAGGATCGTTCGACGCTACAGAGGTGGAGATCAAAGTCGTCACGGTCAACGGAGATGGAAGACGCGATAGAGAGAATCCAAGAGAACTGTAACCCACAAAGAGGGAGAGCGAGTGAGGGTTGAGAGAGAGTGAGAGGTGACACAGATAGAGAGAGAGAGCAAGCGAGAGGAGAGAAAGAGGGAGAGTTCCCACGGTTCGATGATGGGATCGGTGGAATCGGTGAGGGATTCGATCAGTTGAAGTGAAAGAGGGAGAGCGAGTGAGGGTTGAGAGAGAGTGAGAGGTGACATAGACAGAGAGAGAGAGAGAGAGAGAGAGAGAGAGAGAGAGAGCAAGCGAGAGGAGAGAAAGAGGGAGAGTTCCCACGGTTCACACGTGAGTGGCCACTGTAGGAGGAATAGTGGACCAACTCTGTTATATAGGTAATATGTAGCTCCATCATCTAATTAAGGTAGAGAGATGCACATGCTACTTCGATCAGGATATGGAAGTGACTATGGCAATCTGGGTAGTGCTGAGCCTTGTTATTGGGAGCATCATAGTGAGATGGGCATGGAGTGTGCTAGACAGGCTGTGGCTTAAACCGAAGAAGCTGGAGAGATGTTTGAGGGAGCAAGGCCTCCATGAAAATTCCTACAGACTTTTCTATGGAGACGTGAAGGAGAACATGCACTACTAGAGAAACGGTTGTTTGCGACTACGCGATGTGCGTCGCAAAAGATAAAGTTTATTTGCGACACAAATATGCATGTCGCAAAAGACATATAGTGTCCATCATAAAAGATATTTATGTACGCCGTAAAAGATCTATCTAGCGTGCCGCAAAAGACCAATTAGCGAGTCGCAAAAGACATTTCGCTTGTCGTAAATACAAGTTAAAAAACATCTATTCAAACCACAAATAAGAAATCAAATGTGCACATTCATTCAATAATCCAAGCTAATATCATTACAAATATGTAGTTTGGTAATAATATGTTCATAAGAGGTTCCAAAGATCAACTGTCTAACTCTTCTCTACATGTGTTGTCAGACTAACTGGTCAATACCAAGGCAATAACAAGTACACAACACCTTTAATTGGTCAATCCAGTCCTCCTCTGTCTCATCACTATAGAAATCTTCAAAAGGCTTTCCACATAATGCACATGAATTCCGATTTTCATCAGCCTGAAAAACCATTTCTTCATCACTCTTCTTTTTCGCAATAGAGTCAAAATACAAAAATTCAGGCACCGCATCAACTCCTAAAGCCTCTGGACCACTTAGCCACATGCTTGTAGTTACAAACCACTTACGAGCCAAACAGGACAGTAAACATGTTACTGATCAAAATATGAAATACCATGTGTGATTACATCAATGAAAAGTGTAGTAGTCGACATAGATTCACTTCAAATATGAAAATTGCAGTTCTAATGGAGACTTAACTATGTTTGATAGTTTGATTTAGTACATTGAGCTCAATCAGTTAGTCACATCAAGTATTTCTCACATTAGCAATTCTAGTGCAAGACATGTTAATTCTAGCTCAATTGATATGCATCAGGCTTCTCACTTTCTTTCCTCTGTGAAGTAAAGAGTTGTCTTAGTTTATCACATTATAAACATACAAATTATACTGATGGAATTCATTCACTGATCATTTCCTCTATAAGACATGCAAAGCTTTTCCTATTTGTTCTATGCATCAAGGTCCTTTCGGCTCGTATGGACTTAAACTTATCAGACTTCTTCTAGTAAAACCAGAGTGAGAAAATAAAATTAGAAACTGTTTCCTTAGCATATATACTGTATATATAAAATTATAAGCATTAGCTTGATTAAGGATACCAACTTACCCTAAATTTTTCTGTGTATCTGGATTTCACAAGAGCATTCCAAGCCAATGGTTCCACATTCTCAGGTTTGAGAAGTGCAGCCGCACGTGATAAACCCACATCTTCAACTTTTTTCATCACTTTTGTCATTGTTTTTGATTTATGATTTCCCAAAGCTTAATCATCCTTCAGAACACATGCTTCTTGTAATAGTTATCAACAACATAATGTTGCTACATTGAAAGAAAAAAAAACTGTGACACATGCTTTTTGATTTTATGATTGTATGAGATGAGATTATCACTACAGTACGAAACTTTTGTAGTAGCTATGTAGGTATCAAACTCTCATAGCTGGTCAGGCTGAAATAGATAATAGTAGCTATGTACACATCAAAGTCATATGTGCAATATAAGCATGTAAGACAGATCTATCATCAATTGAACATATAAGAACTACTATAAAAAGTCACAACTTACAGTAATATGTTCCCAGATTTGATCGTTGTATTTATTAGTGATGTTACTCCAATCAGTCGTTAACAATACAAACTCTTTTGCTACAACCTCAATGAAGGAGGAGAAACCGTTGGCATACTTTTCAATTGGCTGATCGTGTTCATTGAATTGCACAGGACATGGGATTTTGTTCTTCTTGAAGTCTTTATCTCCTTTTTCTTTGCCTCTAGGAGATCTTTTCAGATTAATATAATCAGTATCATCTTGGCATCTATTTGAACTAGTAGGTGCCACACAAGCAATGGCAGCTACCTTACTCTTCTTTTGTTATTTCCCTCTTTTGCTACCTTTCTTCGAGCTCTTGACATAAATCACATTGAACTCGACTAAATATAAATACAAATCTAAATCTTTACAAATATAAGAATTACCAAATAAAAAACATACAGGAATCTATCAAATAGAATTACCTCATCACGAGGATCCTTGCTTCCGCCATCAATTTCAGGTCCAGATGTAGTGACAGGGTCTTTCATAGATCTGCTTTTCTGCTTCCTACATTAAGATAGAAATTACGTTTAGATGACACACTACAAGAAAAGGAGACATTACCGGCGACGGGAAGTCGCCGGCCTTGTCTTTTTTTTTCGCCGGAAATGTCATTCCCGGCGACGAGTCGCCGGCAATGACGTCGCCGGAAATCTCCCGCCGGTGTTAACATTGCCGGCGACGGGAAACGGCGTCGCCGGTAATGTCGGACATTGCCGGCGACTCAAGTCGCCGGTGATGTCTCCGACATTACCGGCGACGCCGTCGCCGGCAATGGTTCCGCCGCCGTGGCCGGAATTTGTGACATTGCCGGCGACGGAGGTCCATGTCGTCGGCAATGTCTGAAAAAATTTTGAAAAAAAAACGCGGTTCTGGATTGGGCCCAATTCCAGAACCTGCATTGAAAGACATAAACCGTACAATCATACAAGTTCAACAGTACACATAAATGTCCAACGTACAGTACAAATAGCAACGACGATACGAAAATTAACTACAACTACAGGTCAGGGTCGAGGAACTTGCGGGTCAGGGTCGAAGTAATCAAAGTACTCATTTGAATTCCGGTGGCTACCTTGGTCTTGCTCTGGCGTTGACTGGTGCGGTGGTGGTGGTGGATAGCTAGGGAACGGAGGGACCGGGACCGGGGGAGGTGTGGGGAAGGGTTGTCCGGTAGTCTGAGCCTCGTACATCGTCCGCATCCATGTGTACATTTGAGCTTGCACCTGTGTCTGCTGCATTTGGTACTCGGCCATCTGCCTCTTTTGCTCCTCCAACTCCCTCTGCGTCCTATGAAGCTCCGCCGCGAGGTTACGACTAGAAGTTGAACTTCTTGACCCGGTAGAGTATTGTGAAGTGGTTTTCAATACTCCTTCGCCCGCCGAGCCCATTCCCCTACAGTAGTAGGTATTCTTTCCAGTCCCGCACGCTTTTTCCATGATCTGAGCCGCTATCGGGGGATCAAGCGGATCGATCTGAGAGGCATACTGGGTGACTTCTTCCTCGGAGCAGTCAGGACGGTTAGTCCGAGCTATACTCATGGTCACTTCTGCGGTCACCTCCTCCACTCTCGCCTAATTGAAAAGCGAAAATGAACAACGTATTAACTAACAACATCTATTAATATCGAGACAATAGTTTTATTAACACATGGAGAGGCGAAAGACTTACCGCTTCGTCAGGGCACTGCGGATAGAACTTCTGATGAATATACACCAAGGGGTTCACTTCTTGTTGTTGCTGCGCCTTAGTCGACCAACCCATGTAGTTGAGTGAACCTGCATGATGGGCCCTGGTGTTTTTCAATCTATTCGCCCGGTTCGTCTTCGAAATCGCCTTGTTTGATAAACATATGGAAAAAAATTAGTAACTAACTATTTCAATCTGATACGATACATTAGGCTTGTAAGATATATTAAGGATGCATACCTGAGCTTTGGGGTGCTCGAAGTGGGCTATCAGCCACAGCCACTCGTACTCCCTAAACCGGAATTCGCTAGGGGTAGAACCTCGGCCTAGCTCCTTGTATACCGTGTAATGGGAAGAAAGCTCGTTCTTCCACTCTTTATACCTATATTAAAACAAGGAAAAAAAGTTAGAGATATTAAAACAGTTGATAAACAAAAATCTAACGCGATATATATTCAAATAAGTCGAAGCACATCACCGATTATGTAGTTGACGCTCTACCCACGTGTGAATAAGAACTTCATCCACGTCAAACCACACCTGCAATATGAATATATAAAAGGTAAAATTATATATTTAAGTGGACTTAATTAATAAATGTAAAATTTACGTAATGAAAATACGATTTTACTCACACTGAGTGCATTATGCACTTGCATCTTCACGTAGATAGGCACAGATTCCCAATCTGGCCAAAGCATTGGGACCTTGTCCCGCACAATCGCACCGGCCATGCTGACATATTTGCGCGTGGTGTCGAATGCCTCAATCACCTCGCCATCCTCATTGGCCCTTATGGGCGTTTTCCTTCCGCCGGTGGCCTGCTCAAGTCTCTTCCCGGTGCAGGTGCCTCTAGCCCCTTTCCGTTTTCCAGTCCCATTAACGAAATTGCCTAATAAAACAATGTCAACAAATTGATATCATTAATTGAACCAATCGCAAGTCTTAAGTAATAATTAATTAATCAATCTGATGTTAAATAAAATTTACCTGCATCGTCCGTTTGTTGGTTGGTGCACCTCACACTCCAAAGATACACGGGGTCGAACGGGAGGAAGTTATACGCTTCCTCCACGGTCAGGAAATCCGGTCGTCCTTCAATATAAACAGGCATCCCCCTATCATCGAATTCAGGGATGACAGGAATCTCGTCGGGTAGGAAGAGACCGGACGGCGGAGATAGACGAGGCCTGGACGATGAGGCGCCAGCACCACCATGTGCCTCAGATGATTCCCGTGAAACGGGAGTAGGCACCATCCGAATAGGGGGCATTCGGATTGAGGGAGTTTCTGATGCCCCCGTTGACTGTCGCTCGTCTGAGGCTCTGCCACCGGAGGGACGTCTGCTGATTGAGCGTCTAGAGACTGAGGCTCGAGCCTCGAATTCTGGTTCCACGGCTCTTGATCGTGCAGCTTCCTCCTCAGCTCGCGCCTCTAGCAAGGCTCTCGTGCGAGCAGTCATCATTGGCCCACTGGGCGTGTTGCTAACTGCGGACGAGGAGGAAGCTTGACTACTGTTCCCTCCACTATTTCGGGAACCTCTCCGAAGCCAATTAGCCGCAAAACCTCCTGGACATCGTAATAGTCATGGATTCGGTTCAATAACAAATCGGAACCGGAACGGTGTGGAACCGGAACCGTTTGAAACCGGAACTGTTTGTAACCGGAACCGTTTGTAACATAACGGTTCCAGTTACAAACAGTTCCGGTTCCAAACCGTTCCGGTTCCAAACCGTTTTGGTTCTATAACAAATCGGAACCGGAACGGTTTGGAACCGGAACCGTTTGAAACCGGAACTGTTTGGAACCGGAACCGTTTGTAACATAACGGTTCCAGTTACAATAAGTTCCGGTTCCAAACCGTTTCGGTTCAATTACAAATCGGAACCGGAACGGTGTGGAACCGGAACCGTTTGAAACCGGAACTGTTTGTAACCGGAACCGTTATGTTACAAACGGTTCCGGTTACAAACAGTTCCGGTTTCAAACCGTTCCGGTTCCAAACCGTCCCGATCCTATAATAAATCGGAACCGGAACGGTTTGGAACCGGAACCGTTTGAAACCGGAACTGTTTGTAACCGGAAACGTTTGTAACATAAAGGTTCCGGTTACAAACAGTTCCGGTTCCAAACCGTTCCGGTTCCAAACCGTTTCGGTTCTATACCAAATCGGAACCGGAACGGTTTGGAACCGGAACCGTTAGAAACCGGAACTGTTTATAACCGGAAACATTTGTAACATAACGGTTCCGGTTACAAACAGTTCCGGTTTCAAACCGTTCTGGTTCTAAACCGTCCCGATCCCGATTTCCACCTTCATTTATACGATTAATTAACAACTATATCACCTAAATTAACGACTATACATATTCGATGTGTATATATATATACATCATGCATCTTAATTAAATTTATCCATCACATATTCATCCAAATCACAAACCCTAATTAATTTTCCACATTTTTCACACATATATATATCATGCATCTTAATTAGGTTTAATTTCCACATATATATACATCACATATTCATCCAAACCACATTTATACATAATTTTCACATATATATATACATCACTTCATTTTCACATACCTAAATATATATATACATCACATATATACATACATGCTAATTTATAACTTATCACCCTAATTTCCAACTTAGCACCCTAATTAATTTACACATACACATACACATACACATACACATACACATACACATACACATGCACATGCAAAAAAATAATTAAAAATTGAGAGAGAGAGAGAGGGAGAGAGAGAGGATCGGACCTGCCATGGTAGAGTCCGATATGCTTTGCCGGCCACGGAGGTGAGGGGAGGAGAGGAGGGGAGGAGGAGAGGAGGAGAGGATCGGAGGAGGAGAGGAGATGACTCGGTGGAGAGGAGGAGGAGGAGAAATAGGAGGAGGTGAGGGAGAGGAGGAGGAGGTGAGGGAGAGGATCGGAGGAGATGGAGAGGAGGATGAGGTGAACTAGTTTTCGCCGAAGGAGGAGGAGAGGGAGAGGAGGAGGAGGAGAAATGAAGCTCGGGCTCGACCACCCAGTTTCTATCCAGACAACATTGCCGGCGAGTTGCTTATAACTCGTTGGTAATGTCATTACCAACGACATCAACTCGTGGGTAATGACATTACCAACGAGTTAACTCGTTGGTAATGACATTACCAACGAGTTATAAGCAACTCGTTGGTAATGACATTACCAACGACGAGTTAACTCGTGGGTAATGTCATTACCAACGAGTTGCTTATAACTCGTTGGTAATGTCATTATTTCCCGAAGAATATCCGACAACATTTTCCGTCTACGATTTCCGGCTACATTTTCCGACTAAAATTTCGATTATCAATTTCCGTATACGTACGATTAACGACTACATTTTCCGACTACATTTTCGATTATCAATTTCCGTATACGTACGATTAACGACTACATTTTCCGACTACATTTTCGATTATCAATTTCCGTATACGTACGATTAACGACTACATTTTCCGACTACATTTTCGATTATCAATTTCCGTATACGTACGATTAACGACTACATTTTCCGACTACATTTTCTAGGGCTGAGAATCCAATACCGAAATCCCGATACCGAACCCGACCCGTCCCGATCCCGTCCCGATCGGGTCGGGATACACCTCTAAAATTATGTCGTCCCGACCCGTCCCGATCCCGAATTAAAATAAACGGGTCGGATCGGGATGGGCCGAATAGATCTGCAAAACTCATGTTAAGAACATCTGTGTTTATAGAATGAAAACAAATAGAACTTACAGGGACTGAATCAATGTGAACCAATGTGAACCAATGTGAACCAATGCATCAGTGTGAACCAATGTGAACCAATGCATCTGTGTTCAGAAACTGATCTGAACAATGTGAACCAATGCATCAGTTCAGGGACTGAATCAATGTGAACCAATGTGAACCAATGCATCAGTGTGAACCAATGTGAACCAATGCATCTGTGTTCAGAAACTGATCTGAACAATGTGAACCAATGCATCAGTTCAGGGACTGAATCAATGTGAACCAATGTGAACCAATGTGAACCAATGCATCAGTGTGAACCAATGTGAACCAATGCATCTGTGTTCAGAAACTGATCTGAACAATGTGAACCAATGCATCAGTTCAGGGACTGAATCAATGTGAACCAATGTGAACCAATGTGAACCAATGTGAACCAATGCATCAGTTCTGTTGAACTGATGTGCCTTTTGAAGTTACTGCAATATATACACAGATATAACTATGTATTCGAAAACATAGATTGGTCTATGACAGATCCTCATTGAATTCCTATATTGATCATGTACAAGATTCAGAATATACAAAGAAGAATAATGTCATGTTCTTGAGTTGTTCTAACAACTAAATGTCTAAATGAAATTGTTTGTCTTTCAGAGCATGTAAGCACAGCCTCTTCAAGTAACTGTCCTCCTCCAACATTCAAGGGAAAGAAACAAGTTGTTGAAGTTGATGATGAATCAGATGATGAACTTGTTGAAGTCAGTGATGATCGAATCCCGACCCGTCCCGATCCCGATTTTACTTTCGGGATCGGGATCGGGATAGGTCGAATCCCGACCCGTCCCGTACCGATCCCAGCCCTAACATTTTCGATTATCAATTTCCGTATACGTACGATTAACGACTACATTTTCCGACAACATTTTCGATTATCAATTTCCGTATACGTACGATTAACGACTACATTTTCCGGATACGTACCATTTCCAGCTACGTACATTTTCCGACTACAATTTCCATTATCAATTTCCGTCTACGATTAACGACTACAATTTCGATTATCAATTTCCGTCTACGTACGATTAACGACTACAATTTCTGTCTACAATTTCCGTCTACGTACGATTAACGACTACAATTGCCGGCGACGGAGTAAGTCGCCGGAAATGAAGACATTACCGGCGACTTTACGCCGGAATCTCGCCGGTAATGTTGCAAAACATTACCGGCGACTCCAACCGTCGCCGGCAATGTCTAGGGAGACATTTCCGGCGAAATTCCCGCCGGTAATGTCTCCCTAGACATTGCCGGCGACGGTTGGAGTCGCCGGTAATGTTTTGCAACATTACCGGCGAGATTTTGGCGACATTACCGGCGACGGGCTAAGTCGCCGGTAATGTTGAACATTACCGGCGACTTTTCCGGTCGCCGGCCTTGTCTCCGGTGATCTCGCCGGTAATGGGCAAAAATGTTGTAGTGACATGCTGTGATCTAACCAGTAGCATAGGCAGTGAAAGTTCCAATCAGTAGATATGTCTTTCAAAAGTAATACTAGTTCAAGGTCTTGGCTTACCTATTGTACACCATCAACTAGAGACCCTTTCTACTCAGGAGTATCCATACCACCATCTTTAGTAGCTAAGTTTCATGGTTCTCTGATGTATTGTGATGACCCGGACTGGAATTGGTATAGTAATCGTTTTAATCCGCGAGTTTTACAAGTAATTGTGGTTTATCGTAATTAATCGGTTATGTGGTTTTGATCACGACTTAATCTTTGGACATGAATTTGATTTGGTTTGTTCGTGGGAAATGTAGAGGATCTGATTTCGAGTCCGTAGGAGCTTTCCGAGGATTTTTTGGATAATCGAGGAATATAAAATGAATATTTGAAATTATCGCCGAGTTAGTCGTGTTTATCCGTTCAAGTTTGAGTTATCCGAATTGTGGATAGAGTTGATTCACGATGTATAAATAGTGGAATAGTCGTAAAGTTATCGAGAAAGTGTGGAAATGAGCTGTTTTGACCGAGTTGACCAGAGCTGGGCCGAGTTGACCGAGTCAACCGGGTTGACTCAGTGAGTCACGACTCGCCATCGTGGTGGCTGCCGGAATACGGCGCTGTTGCCGAAAAGGAATGTAAGGTTTTGAAGCTTGATGTTTGGGCTTTCATTTAATGTATGAGTTGTGATGTTTGGTGAAGATTTTGAGTTGAAATTTTGGAGGAGAAACTGTGGGATTTCGGGGGTGAGGGACGGCGGTGCTCCGGCCACGGCGATGGCCGGGGATTAGGGGGGAAAGGATCTTGGAGCCACGATGAGGCTTTTGGGAGTGGCCTCGAAGGCCGCCGTGCGTCGTGGCCGGAGTTCCGGCAGTGGACCGAGTCGCTGGCCGGTTTGAATTTCAAGGATGTTTCGAACAAAATTCGGGTGAACCATGGTGGAATTGAGGGATGGTATAGTTGAGAAAAGTTTTGGGCTCGAGGAGAAGATGAATTATGGGTTTTCCTCGCCGGAAAATCTCTCCGGTGCCGGCGCGCTGCCGCCACCGGCGGCGGTCAACGGCGAGACGTTGACTTTTTGGATTTTGACAAGTTTTATGCCGTTTTTCTCGTAATCGCGCCCCAATCGTCGCCTTGAGGTTTTCGAGTTGATTTGAGTAGTGGATTTTAAGTCGAGGGTTTATGTGGAGTGTTTGGGGTTTTCGATGGATTTTCTGTTATCTGAGTTATATGTTTCCGGAAATGGTTGGTTTCCGAGGTGTGGGTCAGAGTATTAAATTGTGATTTTGATCAGTGATATTTTGTGATTATTCAGGGGATCGAGATCGTACGTTGGGCGAAGGATCTTCCGCCAGATCTCAGGATTAGCGCGTCTGCGCGCTGTGCTTATCTGTGAGTGGACATTTATTTACACTGTCGTAGTGAGTTCTTGGTTTCAGTATTTATTTTCAGTACAGTATTGAGATTATTTGTTGTTTTGGAGGTATTGTTTTATGTTTTATTGGTGATGACATTTACTTAGCATCGATGCATTGACTACTCGGCTGATCACTGGTAGTCCAGTTCCAGGGTTGAGAGATTCCCCTGATGTGCCCACTAGGCTTGAGAGATTCGCATAGTCTATCACCGTCGGGCTTGAGAGATTCGCTTGACACCTCCATTTATTTTAAGAACTCGTAATATTTTTATGTTGTGTAAATGGTGAAAGGCATATGTTTATTTTCGTCCACCCACTCTAACGATTTTATTTGCCTTTCCCCTGGGTTTTTCGATTTCCGTGCCCTGTTTGCAGTTCGGATTCTGGTATCGCACGTCGCAGTCGGAGGCTTAGTGTTCGAGATACCTTTCTTTTTTAGTAGGTTCCTTATTTAGCCTTCGAGCTACCTTTCTTTTTTAGTTAGTTCCTTGTTTAGCCTACTGTTGTATATTTATGAATATATATATACTAGAGGTCGCTCTGAATACGCTGTTGTTCATATTTTCATATGATTTTTTCCGGATTTCTGTAAAGTTACAGTTTTGTTTACTACTTTATATTATGATGATATAATTTTCAGAAATCTGGATGGGATTGGTGCCCACTGTTTGGGTTTTGTGGCATAGGATGATGTGTGTTTTCGGGTGCAGGTTAATGGCAATTCCGCGATATAGTGAAACTCTGCCGAAATTTCTATGGTTTTTTGCAAGTTCGTGTTTTCAGAAGGGGTTTGATTCCGGTTTAGGAAACTAAATCGGGGTTGAGTCCTTTCAGCTTGGTATCAGAGCATTAGGTTTTAGGTTCTGTAGACTTCTGTAGTTGTGATACTAAGGGTATTTGAGATTATACAGAATGTCTGGAGTGATGACCCGACTGGCCAGCGGTTACTCATCAATGCTTCGGGTGTAGTATGTTTTCAAATATCTGAGGTTTCATGATTACGTTCCTTGTACCTTGTGACTAATGTTTTCCTCTTATCATTAGGATGCCTCCTAGACGTGGTTCCCGTGTCAATAGGGATGTGGATCCTGATGAGGATCGCCAGAAGCATGACTTGCTTATGCGAGTATTGCGTTTGGAAGAGCGTTTTGACCTTGTGGTCAAAGCTCGAACTGCTGGAGCGACTGTTTTCTCGGGTTCAGCTGATCCAGAGATATGTGAGGCATGGTTGGTTCAGGTTGAACGAGTGTGTGGGCGTCTGCGTTTCACTTTTAAGCAGATGATAGTGGCAGCAGTTGGTTTACTTGAGTCTGATGCTTACTTTTGGTGGGTTAGCACCGATAGAGTTCCGGTTGATACTCCATGGACATTGTTCAGAGATTTTTTTATGTGGAGGTATTTCAACCAGGCTACACAACAGCAGAAGTATGAGGAGTTCACCAACTTGAGACAAGATAGCATGTCAGTACTTGAGTATCGGGACAGATTTACTCGTTTATCTTGGTTTGCTCGTGACATGGTGGCTACAGAGGAAGCCAAGTGCCGAAGATTTGAGTTGGGCTTGAACTTGAACATCAAGGGGACATTGACTACGATGCCTCGGAACAACTTTGATGAGTTTGTAAGTGCTGCACTTTGGGGCGAGGATATAGAGAAGGAAAGACAGATGAGATTCCAGTCTCGACGATTTGAGGAGAGTGGACCGAGTCAGGGACCTTCCAAGAGACTAAGTTCAGGCACTTCCAGATCGGCGTCATCATCTGGCAGTGGACCATATAGACCATCAGCTAGTACAGCTAGATAGAGACAGAGATGGAGGAGGGATCGGCCACAGAGACCACAGTCCAGTGGGAGTTCTAGCGGATCCAGCTATCCTCGACGTACTGGTGACACTTTTGCTGTACCGAGGGAGTATCCATTGTGTAATCTCTGCAATATGCATCACTTTGGTCCTTGTCAGCGAGGCCCTATGATATGTTATCGTTGTGGCCATGAGGGTCACTATGCGAGGGAATGTTTCCAGTCTACTGGTGTTGGTGGACAGGTAGCTCAAAGTTTAGGAGGAGATCGAGGTATTACTTCTAGAGCTCGACCAATGCAGTCTTCTGGTCAGGGCAGACAGCAGTGTCACCATCAGCGTGGACGACCAACTGGGCAGGCCAATGTTCATGCTATGTTATTGCGCGAGGGCAGAGCTTCACCAGAGGTTGTTATTGGTACGTTGCATGTTTTTTGTTGTCCAGTACTTACTTTGTTAGATCCAGGTGCTACGCATTCATTCATATCATATAGATTGTCATCTTTAGCTACTATGCCTGCATCTTCGCTTCCGGGGTTGTAGAGAGTGTTGTATCCATCCGGTGAGGTTGTGAATATTGGTTGGGTATATAGGGATTGTGAGATCTTTGTTGGAGGTTATGGTTTAGCCGCAGATTTGTTATTGCTGGATATTGTCGATTTTGATGTGATTTTGGGTATGGACTTCTTGGAGAAACATTGGGCCATGTTTGATTGTCATAAAAAGGAGGTTGTGTTTCGACGTCCAGGTTTTCCAGAGATATTGTTTCGTGGTGAGAAGAATATTTCATTGCCATGTGTAATTTCAGCGATAAAGGCCGAGTGGATGATGAAGAAGGGTTGTGTTGCATACTTAGCTCATGTTGTGGATACAACAGCTGCTATACCAGACATTAGTGACATTGAGGTTATTTCTGAGTTTTCAGATGTATTTCCAGAGGAGTTACCAGGTGTTCCTCCAGTTTGAGAAATCGATTTCACCATTGAGCTTTTACCAGGCACTGGACATATATGTCAGGCACCGTATCGTATGGTGCCGGCGGAGTTGAAAGAGCTTCAAAAGTTGTTGGAGAAAGGTTTCATACAACCCAGTGTATCACCGTGGGGTGCTCCTGTACTATTTGTGCGAAAGAAGGATGGTTCCATGCGGTTGTCTATTGATTCCAGAAGCTGAATCAGGTCACTGTGAGGAACAAGTATCCGTTGCCGCGAATTGATGATTTGTTTGATCAACTCAAGGGAGCTTCAGTCTTTTCGATGATTGATCTCAGGTCTGGATACCATCAGCTGAGGATCAGAGAATCAGATGTGGCCATAACAGCTTTCAAGTCACGGTACGGGCATTATGAGTTCTTGGTTATGCCGTTTGGGTTGACCAATGCCCCTGCAGCTTTCATGGACTTGATGAACTAAGTGTTTAGACGATTCCTGGATAACTTTGTGATCGTGTTCATCGATGATATCCTGATTTACTCCAGGAGTGTGGGCCAGCATAAGAAGCATTTGTGAGCTGTTTTGCAGACTTTGCGAGATAATTAGCTGTTTGCAAAGTTCAGCAATTGTGAGTTTTGGTTGAATAGCGTGAAGTTTTTGGATCACGTAATATCTGCTGAGGGAGTCAGCATGGATCCTGACAAGATTGAAGCCGTGTTGAATTTGAGTAGACCTACCACCGTACTAGAGATCAGGAGTTTCTTGGGTTTGGCAGGTTATTATCGGCACTTTGTGCAGGATTTTTCACGGATTGCCACTCCACTTAACAGATTGACGAAGAAAGGCGTCAAGTTCGAGTAGTCCGATGCATGTGAGGAGAGTTACTTGCTCTTGAAAGAGAAGTTGACTACTGCACCGGTTCTGACTTTACCTGAAGATATTGGAGAGTTTGTGGTTTACAGCGATGCATCGAAATTGGGACTTGGTTGTGTTTTGATGCAGCATGGTAGAGTAGTGGCGTACGGTTCCAGGCAGTTGAAACCACATGAAGTCAACTATCTTACTTATGATTTGGAGTTAACTGCTATTGTTTTAGCCTTGAAGAGTTGGAGACACTACTTGTATGGAGCTCAGTGCAAGATATACACAGACCACAAGAGTCTTACCTATTTGCGCACATAGCCAGATTTGAATATGAGACAACGCATATGGATGGAGTTGATCAGTGACTATGATTGCACATTTGAGTACCATCAAGGGAAGGCTAATATTGTTGCTGATGCACTGAGTCGAAAATAGGGAGCTTCATTGTTTCATGTGTGTGTGGCCAGAGTTTCCATGTTAGCTTAGTTACGGGCCACGGGAGCTGAGTTAGAGTGGGATGATGATGGAGCCTTGTTGGCTAGTTTCCAGGTTCGACTGATATTGGTTGATCAGGTTCGGGAAGCTCAGGATGCGGATTCCTATCTGTCGGACAAGAAGACCATGATTCGGAATGGTGTGCCAACATAGTTTCAGTTGAGTGGTGATGGTATATTGTTGTTCAGAGGAAGATTATGTGTGCCCAGAGATGAGGGTTTGAAGAAGGAGATCTTAGACAAAACCCATTGTTCTGCTTACGCGATGTATCCAGGCGGGTACAAAGATGTTTCGTACACTTCGAGCCTATTACTGGTGGCGAAATATGAAGAGGGAGATTGCAGCATATATGAGCAGATGTCTCATTTGTCAGCAGGTGAAGACAGAAAGGCAGAAGCCTGCGGGAAAGTTACAGCCCTTGGAGATTCAGGTTTGAAAGTAGGAGCACATCACCATGGATTTCGTGTATCAGTTACCGCGTACTTCGGCTGGTAATACTGGTATTTGGGTTATTGTAGACTGATTGACGAAATCAGTTCACTTCTTAGTACTTCCAGGGCAGATTTCTGTGGGCAGATTAACAAAGCTGTATTTGGCGGAGATCGTTCGTTTGCATGGTGTGCTTGTGTCTATTATTTCTGACCGAGACAGTCAGTTCACCTCAGAGTTTTGGCAGGCATTGCAGTGAGCTTTGGGTACCAGATTTCATTTCAGTACAGCTTTCCATCCCCAGACTGATGGGCAGTTTGAGCATACTATTCAGACCCTCGAGGATATGTTGCGGTCCTGCGTATTGCAATTTAGAGGAAATTGGGACCAGCAACTGCATTTGATTGAGTTTGCTTACAACAACAATTATCAGGCCAGTATTGATATGACCGTATGAGGGTCTATACGGGAGGCAGTGCCTGAAAAGACCCAACCCCGATTTAGTTTCCTAAACCGGAATCGAACCCCTTCTGAAAACACGAACCAACAAAAACCATCAAATTTTCGGCAGAGTAACGTTACTAACGCGGAATTGCCTTTACCTGCACCCGGAAAATACACTTCATCCTATGCCACAAAAATCAAACCGTGGGCACCAATCCCATCCGGATTTCTCAATATCATAACAGTAATGTAAAATAATCAATAAAACAATACTTTACAGAAATCCGGGGAAAAATCGTATAAAAGTATACATCAGAATGCTCAGAGCGACCTCTAGTGTATAATTATATAAATATACCACAGCAGGTAGAACAAGAAACCTACTGGAAGAAACAAGGTAGCTCGAACACTACGCCTCCGACCACGACGTGCGACACTAAAGTCCGAACTGCAAACTGGGCACGGAAACCGAAAAGCCTAGGGGAAAGACATATAAACCGTTCGAGTGAGTGGACGAAAATAAATGTCTTTCGCCGAATAATATATGTTATAAAAACATATGCGAGTCAAAATGAATTAATAAGATATAGTACACGAGGTGAACTCAAACTCCTCCAGCGTACAGAGCATGCATGGAAAAATCCCACGGGGTCGCTCATGGACACGTCCGTGCTAGTACAGTCCGAATCACGGGTTCCCAGACCCACACGTGATTCTAGTCATAAAGGTCTCAGGTCAGAGGTATGCCCCCCCCCCCCCCGGATAAAGGCCTCGGGTCAGGGGTCACAGCCTCCCCCGGTAAACATCATCGGGGATCAGCCGGGATGCAAGTGTATCGATACAACAACATATACTGAGACTGTACTCTGTGTAAACCAAATCGTAAATAATTCGATGCAAATGTATAAAGCAATAAATAAATGCATATACATAATGTATAATTGTATAAGCATAATCGTATAACACATGCTCATATAAATCGTAATCTCATATGCATGCTCATGCTCGTAAAACGTGTATAAAGACTCGCGGTTATCAGTGAAAAGAAATTGTCCACTCACAGGTGAGCGTAACGCGATACGCGTTAATCCCGTGATCCGGCGGAAAATCTATCGCCAAACGAACGATCACGAACCCCTGAATAATCATAAAATCCACTGCTCAAATTCATAACTCGACATCTCAAATCATATTACGAGAAACAACCGTTCCCGGAAATATATAATTTAATAACGACGAAATCGTGAAAATCCGATAATCACACCACAAAACCTCGCTATAATTTCCGATGCTCAATTCGAAAAACAAACATCACCACTGCGATCGGGCGCGATTCCAAGCGAAATGACATATAACTCGTCGAAAACCCCAAAAGTCAACTCTGGCCGGAGCTCTGCCGTTGACCACCAGCGGCGGTGACCTGCAGCGCGACTCCAACCGTGAAATTTTCCGGCGAACCAACACCTATTTCACACAAAATCATCCAACAAACAACTTCCATAAGTACACCAAAGTCTGATTCTAACTCTAACTAGTCTAATTTCAAGCAAAATCGAAATCCCACCAAACTTTCAATCGATCGATTCTCCATGTACAAGAAGAATTGGAACGCCATACTTACATAGGTAGATTCATGGTGATGAGGGCTTCAAAGCCCAGTGCTTTATGCCTCACGATTTGGCCGGAAAAGTTTCGACCCAAAACCCCCAAAATCCTCCAATTTCCGACCGGAAAATCTTCCTCCTCTGGCGTCCTCGCTGTCGATGGTGGCCGGGAACACATTGGGGATGTTGAGGAGAGTCGGAGGGGTCCTACCCCGAGGCCTGAAGTGGCCGGACGGCAGCTCACCGCCGGCGAGCCGAGCCTCCCGCCGTCGCACCTCCTCCCCCCTTCCCCCCCCCCCCCCCCCCGAGTTGACTCGGTCAACAACCATAATGTCCATGTTGACTTTCCCAAACAAGAAACCCACCATAAATACCTTCTATTTTGGAAACTTCCAAATAAACTTTTCGACAAACTTCGAACAAACGTAACTTTCGCGTCGTAATTCCGTTTTCAACAATTCTCGCGTCAACAAACTTATCTCGACAAATTCTTCAATTTCCATCCGAAGTCAAACAACTTCGACCAATCCGATAAAAAATCAACGGGTCAATTCATCACAAGCTTATCCGATTAAACGATCAACGGTCTAAAATATTCATAATCACAATTCGGATAGACTCGAACACGAACGGATAAACTCGACAATATTCCGAAATTTCAAATATTCATATTATATTCCTCGTTCGTTGAAATAATAATCCGGAACTGCCCACGAACTCGAAATCACGCGTACAACAACTCTCGAGAAGAGACTCAACTCAAATTCTCGGCCAATAATTAAGTCGTTATCAAGTCTGGCGATTCAATTAATTATCGGAGAACTGCGATTACGCGATAACTCATGAATTAAGCTAATTACACTTCTGATTTTGTTCCGGGTCATCACAAATCTACCCCCCTTAAAAAAAAATTCGACCTCGAAATTTCCAAGTCTACCAACTGAAAAGTAGGGACACTGTCTCTGCATACAGTTCAACTCTCAAGTGGCAACCTCAATTGAACGACTCTGTTAATGGAAAATATCTCTGTACCCATGAATCCTGAATCTGAACTGGCTCCCCACAAATGTCAAGTCTTCCTGTATAAGGAACCGATAGGGCACAAAATACGCAATAAATCTGAAATGTAGTTCCACCACACGGAATATCACACACACAAAGGCCAACGCTATAGGCAATGCCAGACTATACGGCACAACACAAATTCGCCCCATGATCACATACGGACCCGCTCAAATCATAACTCAACCCGCTCACATAAATATAACTCTAATGTCGAATTCAAGCAATTATCAACCTGTCTCTGCTAATCCGAAGGTGAATCTCGAACAATGAAACTGCGGGTCTCAAATCCTTCGGAACTGCAATACATAGGACCACAACATACCCTTCAAGGTCTGAATAGTCCTCTAAGATCGCCCACCAATCTGAGGATAAGAAATGGTACTAACTTGTAATCTGGTTCCCCATGCTTACTGCAACGCTTGCCAACACTCAGTTGTAACTGATTTTCTCGATCAACAATCTGGGACACAGGTACACCACGAAAATGGACAACCTCCGCCAAACATAGCTATACCAACTTGCCACCGAAATCTTTTCCGAAAGTACAAGGAAAAGAATTAAGTTCATCAAATGGTCCACAAAGACCCGATAACTAGTATCACAAACCGAAGTGCGTACTAGCACACCAAAATCCACAGTGACAAGCTCCAACTTCTAATCGGAAATCTCCAATGGCTGTAACTTCTGGCAAGTCTCTGCCTCAATGCCATTGCCTGTCGAAAAATGTGGCATCTGCTCACACAAGCTGCTATATTACTCTTCATATTACGTCACGAGTAGTAAACTCGAAGTATCAGATACATCTTCGTACCACTAGTGCATAACGTACGCAAAACAATGAGCTTCAACATCATCATACTCGAACTCAGCTGCCATAGCTCGCAACTCGGGTAACACCGAAACTCGAGCCACACACATGTGAAACAATGAAGCTCCCGACTTCCGATTGCATGCATCAGCAACAACATCCCAGATGGATAGTCAAAGTACAACTACTAGCCTTTCTCAGATAAACTCAAATGTGCAGCCATAGTCGTTAATCGACCCCATCCATCTACACTGCCTCAAGCTCAAATCTGGCTGAATATGCAAGTAGATGAAACTCAAGTGATCAGTGTACATCCTACACTGCACTGCACGCCACAACGGTAGTGTCTCGAACTCTTCGACACTAACATAAAGACAGCAACCCCCAAATCATACATAGAATACGTAACTTCATAAAGTTTCCACTGCCTAAAACCATGAGCCACCGCTCTGCTATACTGCATCAAAGCATAACCAAATCCAAATCTCGATGCATCGCTATAAACCACGAACTCATCACGGTCGTTAGGTAAGGTCAAAATTGGTGCAACGGTCAACTTTCCTACAGGAGTAAGTAATTCTTCTCATACGCATCGGACCACTCAAACTTGACGTCTTTCTTCGTCAATTCGAAAAGTGGAGTGGCAATCCGAGAAAATCCTACACAAAGCACCGATAGTAGCCTGCCAAACTCAAGAAACTCCTGATCTCTGGCACGGTGGTAGGTCAACTCCAAATCAACACGGCTTCTATCTGGTCAGGACCTACGCTGACTCCCTCAGCAACATCACATGGCCCAAAATCTTCACGCCAACTAACCAAAACTCACACTGGCTGAACTTCGCAAACAACTGATCATCTAGCAAAGTCCGCCAAACCCTCGCAATTACTTCTTGTGATGGCTCACACCCCAGGAGTAAATCAGGATGTTGCCAACGGCCAGAATCGTCTGAACACCTGGTCCATCAAGTCCATAAGAGCTACGGGGGCATTGGTCAACCCAAACGGCATGACCAAGAACTCCTGATGCCCGCACTGTGATCTGAAAGTTGTCCTGGCCACATCTGACTCTCTGATCCACAACTGATGGTATCCGGACTCGACATCAATCTTTGAAAACACTAAAGCTCCCATGAGCTGATCAAACAAGTCGTCAATCCGAAGTGGAGGATACTTGCTCTCCTCTGAAGCCTGATTCAGCTTCTGGTAGTCAATGCACCACATCGTTGAACCAACCTTCTTCTACACAAATAGTACAAGAGCACCCCTCGGTGATACACTAGTTCGCACGAAATCTCCTCCAGCAACTCTCGAAGTTGAATCTGTAGCTCCATCAGCTCCGCTGGAACTGAACGACAAGATGCCGGTAATATGAATCCAGGGCCCGGTAAAAGCTCAATGGTGTAGACGGTCTCCCGAACTGGAGGAATACCCGGTAACTCCTCTGGAATACACCTGGAACTTCTGGAACCACCTCAACATCACCAATTTATGGCACAGCAGCCGTAGTATCCACAACATGAGCCAAGTAAACAATACAACCCTTTTCCACCATCCGTTCTACCATCATCGCTGAAATCACACATGGCAATAAAATATTCTTCTTACAGTGAAACAGTATCTCGGGGAAATCTGGTCGTCGAAACACAACCTCCTTCTCGAGACACTCAAACATAGCCAAATGTGTCGCCAAAAGTCCATACCCAACACCACATCAAAATCAACGATATCCAGCAATAATGGATCCACGGATAACCCATAACCTCCAACAAAAATCTCACAACCTCCAGGATGGATACAATACTATCCAAAACCTCGGAAGTGGAGATGCAGGCATAATAGCCATGAATGTCAAGCAACGGTAGCCTCAAAGAAACTCCGTCCACACACAGGGTCGTGCCACGAACTCCGGCATGCCGAACTAACCGTCCACGTCGATTACGACTTGCTGAATGACTCGTCTAGAAATCTGCGTTGGTCAAACTCCAGAAATGGCATCTTGACCTCCTCGTGACCTCCGAGCTGTCGAACCACTAAAACATCTGGATGAGGACGTCCCCCTCGCAACGTGACCCTCCTGGTCATCACAATAGCAACCGAAAGTGCCCCACGGATACAAATCACAGCAACGCCTGCTGTGAGGAAGCATCACCAACGATCACCCAAACTCATGCCACAGGAACAAGTCCGCTACTCTGTGATCTCCACCACTACCAAACGGATCCTCTGCTTTATTCGGATGACCCTCATCAAAATCGAAAAGGCCACAGCCTGATGAAGTCATTGATCCCGAGGTGCCGGAACTCAACCTCATCAAATATCTCGACTAAGTCCACTTTCCTCAAACTGACACGTCGGAAACCGCGTTTAACTTTCCTTCCCGATATCCTCGCCTCTGAGTGCAGCACATCAAGCTCCTCACGGTTGTTTCGAGGCATAACAATCAAAATCCCTCTGATACTCAGGTTCAAACTCATCTCGAACCTCGTGCACTACTTCCTCTGAAGCCACATAACACGTGTAAACGGAAACAAACATATGAACGACACATCTCTGCCTCAGGTGGGTAATGTGACAACCCGAACCAGATTCAGATGTGTGTTTGGCACGATTCCTCGAGATTTGGTTATAGTCGCAGTTTTACGATATTGTGTGGTTTGTCTATTCGATTTGCGACTATGTTTTCAGTCGAGAAATTGAGATGGGTGTCTTCACGGGAATTGTTGAGTACGTGATTTCGAGCTCGTAGGCTGTTCCGGAAGATTTTTCCGATAACCGAGGAATATTTTATGATTATTTGAAGTTTCAGTTTCCGACGAGTTTATCCGTATGTTTCGAGTTTATCCGAATTGTGAAGGTTATCCATTTCGAATCGTCGATCGACCCGAGGCACGAGTATAAATAGCGGAATAGTCGAGAATTAGTCGTAAAACACTGTTGGACTGTTGACCGAACTTTGACTTTCCAAAAATAGTAAGTTGACTTGTTTGACCGAAGAGGAAAGTTTCCTCTTTGAGCTGTGACGTCCGACGACCCATTTTTCGGTCACCTCCGACTTCGGCGAGGGTATGGTTCGATTCCTTGTTCAATTTCGAGTTGATTCATACTTGAGTTTGTCGAAATTGGTTAGGTTTTGATTGGGTCCGAATTGGGGCCGATTCGGGTTGATCGCCGTTAATGGTTTGGGTGGTTCCGGCGAGCCACGGTGGTGGTGGTGATGGGGGTTCGACTCCTCTTGCCTCTCTGAATCTATTGGTGTGCATGAGTTAGGTTGTAGTTGAGATTTTGGGGTGCTCCGATTAGGTTACCGGAATTAATATTCCGATTGGTTTCGAGCTTGATTTGAGGGGGTTCTGTTCAGAATTGTGCTTAGTGGTAGAAGAGAAACTGATTCAGCTCATCGAGACCATGAATTCTGGAGCTTTCCGCCGTGTGATTTCACGGTTGACGCGGCGACGGCAGTCAACGGCGAGGCAAAGTCAACTTTTCAGATTTCGACAATTTTAATGTCATTTTTCTCGTAATCACGCCCTGGTTATTGTACAGAGGTTTTTGGGTTGATTTGGTTAGCCGATTTTCAATCGAGATTTCGAGTGGGGATTTCGGGATTTCCGTAATTCATTTTGTACTGCATTTCACATTTCCGGGAACGGTTGGTTTCCGTGTATCAGTACAGTGTTGTGGATTACGATATTGATCAGATATGTTTTGTGGATATTTAGGAGATCGAGATCGGGATCGTGATCGTGCTTCAGGTGAGGGATCTTCCGCCGGACCACGAGATTAGCGCGAGTTCGCGCTAGCAGACTTGTGAGTGGACAAGTTTCTATTTTCACTGTTGATTTTGCGAGTTCGTGGACTTATTGATTTCCGTATTTATTTTATACGATGATTGTGATATATGTTATTTTCGGAGGTATGTTATTATGTGATATTGGTGATTGGCATTTATTGCATCGATGCTACCATAGTTGAGAGATTCCTCTGGCCCAGAGTTGAGAGATTCCTCTGAAGCAGGGTTGAGAGATTCCCCTGAGTGCCGCCAGGGTTGAGAGATTTCCCTGGCATTTCACCGTCAATTTGAGCGATTCACCTGACGTCGGGCTTGAGAGATTCGCCCGACAACCTCCATATATATATGTGTGTTGTGTTTTCCGAACTCGCAATGCTTATTATGGTTTATGTATATAAACTGGTGAAAGGCATATGTTTATTTTCGTCCACTCACTCTAACGTTTTATTTGCCTTTCCCCTGGGCTTTTCGGTTTCCGTGCCCAGTTTGCAGTTCAGATTCTGCTGTGTCACGTCGCGGTTTGGAGGCTAGTGATCAGAGTTACCCGTTTTTCCCAGTAGGTTCTTGTTTCGCCTACTGATGTATATATTGTATATGTTTTACTTAGAGGTCGTTCTGATACATTCTGATACTTGTTTATACGGATTTTCTCGGATATACATATATACATAGTACAGTTTGTTTACTGTTATTGTTTATATTGATGTTGAGAAATCCGGATGGGATTGGTGCCCACGGTTTGGCTTTTGTGGCATAGGAACAAGTGTTATTTCTGGGTGCAGGTTATGGTAATTCCACGCTAGTAACGAAACTCTGCCGAAATTTTGAAATTTTTTTTGTTGGTTCGTATTTTCGAAAGGGTTTGGTTCTGGTTTAGGTAACTGAATCGGGATTGGGTCCTTTCAGGTAAACACTCCATATTTCCGTTGTTGGGTAGCCTGATTGAAACATTACCTTATAAACAATACCCCGAATGTAGGCCATGGAGTCGCAACAGGAACTCACACAATACTAACCCACCAAATGGAACGATCTGACTCAGGCAAAACATCAACTACTACAATTCTCTACTCTGAGGCAACATGTAGACAACCAAATACACACAACCAGGCAAACCATGCCACACAAATCTCTGAATTCAAAATGCTCATCCAAACCCACAACTCAGTGCCAAGTCGCGCGTCGACTGATCCTCAATAGGATCCACAACCGTACCGACACGGAAAACACGTCAAGGAGGCATCCTAATAAACAGGACATTATTTACAACAAATTGGACGTAATCATGAAACTTCAAACATTTGAAAGCATACAACACCCGGAGCATTGATGAGTATCCGCCGGTCGGTCAGGTCATCGCTCTAGACATGCTGTACATTCTCAAATATCCTTAGTAAACACGACTACAAAAGTCTACAGAACCTAAAACCTAATGCTCTGATACTAAACTAAAAGGACCCAACCCCGATTTAGTTTCCTAAACCAGAATTGAACCCCTTCTGAAAACATGAACCAATAAAAACCATTAAAATTTCGCCAGAGTAACGTTACTAACGCGGAATTGCCTTTACCTGCACCCGGAAAATACACTTCATCCTATGCCACAAAAATCAAACCGTGGGCACCAATCCCTTCCGGATTTCTCAATATCATCTTTTAAATAGTATTACCATGGTACCTGGAGCGATTTTTCGTCTAATCTATGTTAGGTTTTCAGTTAATTTTTAAGAACTTAATGCCCCTATTTTCATTTTTTTGTACTCTCTCTCTCTCTCTCTCTCTCTCTCTCTCTCTCTCTCTCTCTCTCTCTCTCTCTCTCTCTCTCTCTCTCTCTCTCTCTCTCTCTCTCTCTCTCCCTCCCTCCCTCTGTCTCCCTCTCCCTGCCGCAACACTTGCTCTCTGACCAGCCTCACTTTCTCTCCTCATTGTATCATACAGCAAATTAATCAATCAATCATTCATAAATCAAATTCCAATATCAAAACAAAGCAAGTAGATAATAAAAAGAGCATATCGATCTGGTTGATTTTTGGATTGAAAACCCAAATTTCCCTCCCAAAATGTTAAGGATTGGGAATTTTTGCTCTGATTTCCTCCTCTGCTAGCAAGAAAACGGCAGTTGTGGTGGAGCTGCTGCATCACAACAACTCGATTGCCGAAACCATGAAATAGTTTTTCCCAATGGGTGCTGCAATGGTGTAGTTTAATCACCACCACCACCACCACAGCTACCTGTCGGATTTAGGCATCTGATAGGCTGGGTAAACACCTAGTCAAAGATACCTTATTTTCAACCAAGATATATCATTGCAATAGTCACTTATAAGGGTTATCGAACACAAAGAGTTAGTGACACTAAATCTTAACACAAAGCTGAAATACTGATAGACTCGACTACAGTACACTAATGACACTACGAACCTAAGCTAGACTGACTCAAATGCAACGAAAATTTGACACAATATACTAGACACAGTGTCGGACTATCACAAAAAATTCAAGGGTATTCGGAGTAGTTTTGGGTACTGAACTTTGACGACCCGAATCAGAATTAGCACGTTAATCGGCTTAATCCGCGAGTCTGCGAGTAATCACAGTTTATCGTAAATTAATCGAATTGGCGGTTTGGTTCACGACTTAATTATCGGGCGAGAATTTGAATTGAGTCTCTTCACGGGAATTGTAGTATGCATGATTTCGAGTTCGTAGGCGGTTTCGGATAATTGTTTCGATAACCGAGGAATATGTTATAAATATTTGAAATTGCGTAATTTCGTCGTATTTATCCGTTTGAGTTTGAGTTATCTGAAACGTGGATGTGATTCATTTTGGACCGTTGATCATATCGAGCCGCGAGCATAAGTATCAGAATAGTCAAAAAATTGTCGAAAAATCACTGTTTGAAAGTTTGACTTTCGTTGACCCGCGTTGACCGGACCATTTCGGACCACCGTTTGACTCGCCGGCAACTTTCCGATTCCGGCCACTTCCGGCCACGAAATTGGTATGAATAGATTCCTCTATTGATTTCCTATGGTTTAGAACTTGGTTTGAGTGGATTTTATGATGTTTTGTTGGAGTTCGAGCTCGGTGAAATCCATGGATTTCACCGTCATCGGGGGCAGCGCTCCGGCGACAGTTGAGGTCGGGGGTGTGGGGGGAAAGGTTCCCCTCATCCCTGTGAAGCTTTTAGGTGAAGGAATTTTGAATTGGTTGAGGTTTGAGGCTTGCCGGAATCTCGCCGGAATCAATGGATTCTGTGAGGTTTTGGGCTCAATTCCAGCCGGTGAGCTTGGAATTGGGTCTCGGTGTAGAGGAGGAAGTTGTTGGGCTTGAGGAGGACTTGTGAACAGGAAAATTTGGCTGGGATCCGTCACCGTTGACGCCGCGCCGCCGGCGACGGTCAACGGCGGCGCTCCGGCGGAGAGTTGACTTTTTAGATTTTGACGAGTTTTATGCCGTTTTACTCGTGCGCCCCGTTCATCGCCTTGAGTTTTTCAAGTTGATTTGTATATCGGATTTTTCGTCGATTATTTTGTATCCGAATTATATGTTTCCGGAAATGGTTGGTTTTTGAGGTGTGGTACAGAGTAATGAATTATGATTTTGATCAGTTATATTTTTTGATTATTCAGGGGATCGAGATCGTACTTTGGGCGAGGGATATTCCGCCGGATATCGGGATTAGCGCGTTTGCGCGCTGTGCTTGTCTGTGAATGGACATTTCTTTTCACTGATTAGTTGTGAGTCCTTATTACACGTTTTACGAGTATGAGCATGCATATGAGATTATGATTTATACGAGCATGTGTTTTACGATTATGCATTTGCAAATACGCATCGACGAATATGCTTATACAATTATGTATTACGTATATGCATTTACATTATGCTTTATACACTTGCATAAAACTATTTATGATTTGGTTTACACAGAGTACAATCACAATATATATTGTTGTATCGATACACTTGCATCCCGGCTGATCTCCGAGGATGTTTGTCAGGGGAGGCTGTGACCCCTGACCCGAGGCCTTTACCGGGGGGGGGGGGGGGGGGGGGTGGGCAGACCTCTGACCTGAGGCCCTTTCTGGCTAGAATCACGTGTGGGTCTGGGATCCCGTAATTCAGACTGTACTAGCGCGGATGTGTCCATGAGTGACCCCGCAGAGTTTTACGATGCATGCTCTGTACGTGTGAGGAGTTAGAGTCTCCCTCGTGTACTATATCATATTCATTCATTTAGACTTTCATATGTTTTTATAACATATATTATTCGGCGAAAGACATTTATTTTTGTCCACTCACTCTAACGGTTTATATGTCTTTCCTTGGGCTTTTTGGTTTCTGTGCCTAGTTTGCAGTTCGGATTCTGGTGTCTCACGTCGCAGTCGGAGGCTTAGTGTTCGAGCTACCTTTCTTTTCAAGTAGGTTTCTTGTTTTGCCTACTGTTGTATATTTATGTATATATACACTAGAGGTCGCTCTGATTACTCTGATGTTATACTTTTCATATATTTTTCCCCGGATTTTTGTAAAGTACAGTTTTACTTATTACTTTACATTATTGTTATGATATTGAGAAATCCGGATGGAATTGGTGGCCACGGTTTGGCTTTTGTGGCATATGATAAAGTGTGTTTTTCGGGTGCAGGTTAATGGCAATTCCACATTATAGCGATACTCTGCCGAAATTTTTATGGTTTTTGCAAGTTCATATTTTCAGATGGGGTTTGATTCCGGTTTAGGAAACTAAATCGGGGTTGGGTTCTTTCATGAACTGAATCGGCTAAGCTACAGCTAATGCAAAAAATAAATGCTGAAAATAAGAATGCTAATGAATGCGAATGGTTTTAAAACTATATGATTAATGAGTTAAGAGGAATGCAATCCACCACCGTCATTCCATCTTTCTAACAAATACTTAACCTAATGCACATATCCAATGAATGAAAGTTCCCAGGAAGAGTTGATTGTTACAACCACATCTTATTACCTAATCCTTATGTCTATGTAGGTTTGTCATGGACCTCCCCTACATCTATCCCTCTATTGAATCCATAGTCATGGACCCCAAGGTTTACAAAGAAGAAAGCATTAAACTCGAGAAAAGGTTTGAGAAGCTACAGGGGTTCACAGGTACACTATATGTGTGTCCTGTTAGACCTATGGATTTCAGTGTCCTCACGGTAAAATAAGTGTATCACTATAGAGAATCCAGTGAAAAAAATTATCTTCAGTCGCCCGTATCTCATGAAACTAGAACCCTAGCATACTAAGTTGGCCACCAAAGCAAACATACAAGAATTCATACGGTGAATCATTCAGAGAAAGAAACTTCATTCAAAGAATATGCAAAACTAGATTAAAGTGTATGCATTAAAAATACTTCATGTACGGGGCTTCAACAACCCCTCAATAATGAGTTTAGCTACTAAAAGTCATAATTAAACAATCAAAACAAATCATAGAGTTGAAATAAACAAACAAGATGAAGAAGGCTCCTGGCCGGCCAGAATTCGACCAGTCGAAAAGATCCTCGACCCGTCTACTCGAGACAGGGTTGAACTCCTCTTGCGGCTGCTCTCTCCCTTGCACGAAATTCCTCTCTAAAAATGCTGATTTTTTTCTTTTCTAAAACCCAAAATAGGTTTATATACTTCCTCCAATTGCTTTCCTAGAGTACACGTTGGAATAGGCTTTTATAATTCCACATAACTTCTTCTTTTCTCCGTATTGAGCTAGGAATCCTTCTTTTATTTCATTTTCCTTTATTTCTCCACAAAACCTATTAAAAAAATAAAAATAATTAAATCACTCAATTAATAAAAATAAACTAAATATAGGGAACAAATTGAATATCGAATAGACGCATAAATACGCGACTATCAAAATATCCCACACTTAAACATTGCTAGTCCTCGAGCAATACACTAAACCAAAACTTTTAAAATAACTCAACAAAACTCTAACTACATGGCTCTAACGCCTTTTAACATATTGTCTCAGCAATCTACCATAATTGTAACACCAAGATAAGTACGACTTTACATTCACCTTCCATAAAGTTTCAAGAGTTAATTTTAATATATGACACACATGTAATATGTAGGACAAAGACATAATCATGATGAAAGGAACTGCAACATGCAACAAACAAGTCAAGATCAACATTCACTCAAAATATGTCTAAGGTTTCCACTCAACTCAACTACTTGCCAAATGGACTAACTCATATGCTTACTCTTGTAACTAATCTCCATAGATCAAAAGCTATCATCTTCTGGATCAAAAGGATTTTCATGGATTGTAATGGGGCTTGGCTCATAGGTTAAAGAATAAATGGATACAGAATTCAAATATAATTTTAGAACCTAGTAGAGCACCAAATAAGAGACTTCTTCAAACTTTACAACCATGAACTTTCTCACTTTTGTGGCCAAATTTCATCTTGTTGGGCCTTCACATCATTCTTTTCATTAACAGTTAACTCGGGTATCAAGCTAGACATCACACTTTTCCTTTCTGTTTTTTAATATATTTTCTCGATTCTTTTTTTTTTTTGAAACACTAACTTGATATCCCACACTTATTTCTTTTCATCACCTTTCGACATCATCGTCGTCTTCACATACCTGTCTCATGTATAGCTCTACCAAGTCCTAGAACAAGGGTAAAGATATAACTATTCTAAAGTTCAAGGTCAAAGATATGTGGGTGATGACATAAAGTTTCACATGTAGGCTCAAAGTGGTTAACTAAGGGGTGCACATCTTGTGTACACAAAGTCAGGACACTAGCTTATATGGCAATGGTGGTGTCCCCTAAATGCTTTTATCACTTCCTCAATCAAAACATGTATTAACTATAAGCTTTGAAATGCACAAGAGAAAGCTCCAGTAATATCTAGAGTCCATTAACTTAATCTGTGGCACGCAATTAACACTCAATAAAGAAAGCATGGGTATTCACATATAGACTCAATCGCCCACATGTTAAATGAATCTCAACAAAGTTTAAGCATGCTCAAAAATCTATACCATGTTAACTCGTTTCTACATCCACTACACATTTGCATATGCACCATATATCAAGATTAACCAAAGAAACTTAAATAACATGATCATCTTTTAGTCACAATTCCGAAAGAATATAATCACATCATGGACTAGTTAAGGGCACCTAAGACTCAAAACAAGAAACTCTTTTTGTATTGATTTTCTTGACACTTTTTAGTTTTGTATTTATTTTTTCAAATAAGACACTAAAACACACAAGAAAAACAAAGAAAAACTCAAAAATACCAAAACTGGGCGAAAAGAACCTTCCACGACGAACTAGTCGTCGGAAAAGACCCCCTCAGAATTTGACGGGTCGAGGAATTCCTTGATGGGTCGATGACATGATACTATCTAAAATCTGCCAAAATTCGACGGGTAGAGAATTCCTTAAGGAATTTCCTGGACGGGTCGAAATGGGTTCCCTATACTGCACAGCTCCACTTTCATAATTTATTCAAAATTAATCACACATCGGAATGAGCTGAAATTTTATGATCATAAACTAGATCCAGTTAAAAATATTCCCTCAAAATTTCAGAATTTTACGATACATCTATCTATGGAAAATAAATTACACAAAACAGTAAACTGCACAATACAGGAAAAAAACACCTAAAAACGAAAAATTTATACATAGACGCTAAGGATATGATATAAACTCCACCCCACACTTGAAACTTGCATTGTCCTCAATGTAAAATCAAAATAAAATATACAATACACCAAACAAGCATGGAATGAGACACATAACACATCACAAATCACACTAAACATGGAGAAAAATAAAGTAAAGGAGAAGGGATAAGAAATCAAATCTCGTCGCCAGCTTCTCCATCAACATGGGTTGTCTCCCAAGTTGCACTAAGTTTAACGTCTTCAGCTAGACGGCAAGTCTCATCACTTCACATAAGGAGATGTGTCTCCTAGGTTTGCATCGTCAAAGACATGCTCCACAAATGACTCATAGAAGGGCTTGAGTAGATGCCCATTCACTTTAAATGTCTTCCCTATTTTTGAACTTACAATCTCTATGGCATCATGAGGAAAAACATTAGTGATAACATAAGGTCTAGTCCATCTACTTTTTAGCTTACCTGGGAACAAGCGTAGACTACTACTGAAGAGTAAAACTTTCTGACCAACAACAAATTCTTTTCGCTTAATATTTCGGTCATGAAAAGCTTTAGTTTTTTCCTTGTAAATCCTACTGGACTCATAAACATTGTGTCTGATCTCATCAAGTTCGTTCAGCTGCAACTTCCTATGCAAACCCGCATCATCTATGTCAAAATTAAACTGCTTGACAGCCCAATATGCCTTGTGCTCCAATTCCACCGGAAGATGGCAAGCTTTCCCATACACCAACCTATAAGGAGACATTCTAATAGGTGTCTTATATGCTATCCGGTAAGCCCACAACGCGTCATCAAGGCGTTGACTCTAATCTTTTCGGGTTGGTCCAACCGTCTTCTCAAGGATTTTCTTGATCTCCCGGTTTGACACCTCCCCTTGCCCGCTGGTTTGAGGATGATAAGGTGTGGCCACCTTATGTGTGACACTGTACTTCCGGAGCAAAGCTTCAAAGGTTCTATTGCAAAAATGAGATCCTCAATCGCTGATAATGCATCTAGGTGTTCCAAATCTAGCAAAAATATCTTTCAGAAAACAAAGAACAACCTTAACATCGTTAGTGCGGGTGGCTTTGGCTTCCACCCTCTTAAAAACATAATCCACAGCTAGAAGAATAAACAAATAACCCTGGGAGTTAGGGAATGGTCCTATGAAATCAATACCCCATACATCAAATATTTCAACAACAAGAATAGGGTGTTGAGGCATTTGGTCTTTTGAGCCAATGTTACCTGTCATTTGGCATCTCTCACATGATTTGTACATGACGTGGGCGTCATGAAACAAAGTTGGCCAATAAAACCCACTGTCAAGCACTTTGAGAGCAGTCTTCTTCCCTCCAAAGTGTCCACCACTTGCATGTGAGTGACAAAAAGATAGAATAGACTGAAATTTAGACTCGGGTACGCACCTGCAGATGATTGCATCAGTACAATGTTTCCAGGGGTATGGCTTGTCCCATATGTAATACCTGGCTCCTTAACCAGTTTGTCTTTCTGAGCTCTGCTGAAATTAGGTGGAATACACTTACTCACCTTGTAGTTAACAATGTCAGCATACCATAGCACTAAATCTTGGAGAACAAGGAGCTGTTCATCCTAAAAACTATCTCTGAGAAGAAGATTGTCCTCTTCGGCGTTGGAACCATGGGTGAGTCTACTCAAGTGATCCGCCACCACATTCTCATAACCCTTTTTATCCTTGATCTCAATGTCAAACTCTTGAAGTAAGAGCATCTAGCGAATCAACCTGGGCTTGGCATCCTGTTTAGTCATCAAATACCTCAAAGCAACATGGTCAGAAAATATGATAACTTTAGTTCATAGTAAATAAGATCTAAACTTTTCAAGAGCAAAAACCACTGCTAATAGCTCCTTTTCAATAGTTGAATAGTTCAACTGTGCATCATTCAAAGTTCGGGAGGCGTAATAGATGACATGTGGAACTCTTTGCGGTCGTTGGCTAAGAACAGTGCCAACAGCATAGTCCGAAGCATCACACATTACCTCAAATGGTAGACTCCAATTAGGTGCTTGTATGATGGGAGTTGTAGTCAACAACTCCTTGAGCTTATTAAAAGCTTGTAGACAGTCCTCAATGAATTTGAAAGCTACATCCTTCTGGAGCAATGCACATAATGATTTGGATATCTTGGAGAAATCTTTGATAAACCTGCGATAAAATCCTGCATGTCCAAGAAAAGATCTCATCTCCATCACAGTAGAAGGAGGTGGTAAGGTACGCACAATATCCACTTTAGCCTTGTCTACCTCAATTCCCCTAGCAGAAATAACATGTCCTAAAACTATACCATGTTCCACCATAAAGTGGCATTTTTCCCAATTGAGTACCAGGTTAGTGTTCACACAACGTTCCAAGACCATAGATAAATGATGTAAACACATGTCAAAAGAATCACCAAAAACTAAAAAATCATCCATAAATACCTCAATGATCTATTCGACAATGTCTGAAAAAATACTCAGCATGCATCTTTGAAATGTTGCAGGCGCATTACATAAACCAAAGGGCATCCTCCGATAAGCAAATGTGTCGTAGGGGCTGGTGAAGGTGGTCTTCTCCTGATCATCCTTGTGTATGGCTATCTGGTTGTACCCTGAGTATCCATCCAAGAAACAGTAGTATGCATGTCCTGCCAACCTTTCCAACATCTGATCAATGAATGGGAGTGGAAAGTGATCTTTTCGTGTGGTGGCATTGAGCTTGCGATAATCAATGCACACTCTACATCTCTTTTGCACTCGTTGAGGCACTAACACGTTTTCATCATTCTTTACCACCGTTATTCCAGAACGTTTTGGTACTACCTGCACACGACTAACCCACTTACTGTCAGAAATAGCATAAATTATACCTTCATCGCGAAGTTTGATCACTTCTTTCTTGACTACATCCATCATGAGAGAATTTAGGCGACGTTGAGCTTCTCTAGTTGGTTGAGCGTCCTCCTCAAGATGTATCCTGTGAGTGCATAAAGTAGGGCAAATTCCCTTGATATCTGCAACTGTCCAGCCAAGTGCGGACTTATATTCCCGAAGAACAAGCAAGAGTTTCTCTTCTTGTAATTGTAAAAGTTTTGAAGAAATTATGACCGGCAAAGTTTCACCATCACCAAGAAAAGCATACTTCAAATGCTCGGGTAAAGGTTTAAGTTCTAACTCGGGTGCTGCCTGAATAAATGGAAAAAGAATGTCAGTGGAAACGGGAAGAGGAATTGGTTTAGAAGGCTTACCTTTCATGCTCGACATTGATTCAAATGCCTATTCCATTGCATAGTATTCTTCTTCCATCTCAAGATCTTCGGCAGAAACAATCTCAAAAACGGACTTAAATTCAACGGGTCGAGAATTCCTTAAGGAATTTTCTCAACGGGTCGATGCATCACCACTGTCCAGAATCCGTCCATTTTTTACTGGTCAAACATTTTTTGAAGGAAAATTTCTACCGGTCAATGCATCGCTATGACTCAACGTCTGTTCGTTTTCAACGGGTTGAGAATTTTTCTCGACCGTTCGATGCATTGCTACGGCCACTTCTTGTTCTTCTTTTTTGACAGGTCGAAAAATGGCCCTGGAGCTTCTTTTTTTCCGGCCACTTCTATGACCTTTCTCAACGGGTCCTTATCCAATGTATAATTGATAAACTCCAGCACAAAACTTTTAAACACATCAATAGAACAACAAGAGTACAGATCATCACCATTTGGGTGCTTGAGGGATTCAAAAATGTTGAATTGGATCTTCTCCCCCGCTATTTCCATGCTAAGTGACCCTTCATAACAATCAATCTTAGTGCATGTTGTTCGCAAAAATAGCCTCCCAAGAATCAGTGGTATCTCGGAGGGCATTGGTTCATGCTCCATCTCTAGCACAAAGAAATCTGCTGGGAATACTAAATCTCCCACTTGCACCAAAACATCCTCAATAATACCTCGAGGGTAACAGTCAGACCGATCAGCAAGTTTAATGGTGACACCTGTGGGAATAAGTTCTCCCATTTTTAACCTATTATAAGCAGTGTATGGCATTAAATTAATGAAAGGGCCTAAATCAAGTAAAGCACCCGCAAACTTGTGATCACCAATGGTACATGGGATCATAAACCGTCCTGGATCACCCAACTTAGGTGGGAGCTTTCTTTGAAGCACAACAAATACTCTCTCATCCAAAGCCACCGTCTCAGTTCCATAGAATTTTATCTTTGTAGTGCACAAATATTTTAGGAACTTAGCATACTGTGGTATTTGCTTGATCACATCCAACAAGGGGATGTTTACTCCTACCTTTCTAAACACATCCAAGATTACCTTCTCTTTGTCAACCTTCTCCTGCTTCTTCAATCTGGTAGGAAAAGGTACATTAGAAATAATAGGAGAAGAAGGAGTAGAGGATACCTGTCTTGATTTTTGATTTGTCAGTTCTTCTGTTTCAGGTGCATTTTCGACGGCTCGAATTGGGGTTCCTGCAGAATCGTCTGACAGCTTATCCAACGGCTTGTAAGGGATAAGTTGTTCAAGCACGGGCTCCTCCCATTTTTTCTTTGTTGACTTGGGCAGTTCTTCCAACATCTTCCCACTCTTCAGGGTCATGGCATGAGCTTCATATTTTGTGTTGGGCTTGGGAAGAGTGTTGCTAGGAAGACTTCCTTCCTTGACTTGAGCCATTGTTTGCTGCATTTGACTCATTTTTCTCTCAAGCAAGTCAATTGCCTTTTCTTGCTGCAGAGCCATAGCCTTGAGTTCTTGAGTCGTGGCCTTCATATCTTGGTGAAAAGCACTATTTTCCTCCCGTTCTTTCTTACTATCCAACATCATTTGTTGCATCAAGGCTTCAAGATTTGAAGTTCTTGTTGATGGTTGAGCCGGAACTTGTGTTTGTTGAGGAATACGCCACTGGCCAAACTGTTGTCCATCTTCTGTAGGCTGCCTTGGCTAAAAACCAGATGGAACAATAGGAGAATTGAGCACATTGTTGCTCATATAACTCAACAGGTCCCTATTTCCACCATATGTGTTAGGTTGTCTCTAGAAGTAATTTACTTCTTCTTCTTCATGATCGACTTCCTTATCCGCTCTGAACTTTGGACAATCTTCTGCTAGATGATCTGATGTTGAACATATAGTGCACACAACCTGAGTTGCAGCGACTGTTGTCTTCTTGCTCACTTTCAGACTACTAGCAATGAGAGCAATATCATTCTCCATAGAGCTTAATATTTTTTCCATGGCTCCATCAATTGCGATTGCATTGAGAGATCTTCTACTTGCTCTCATGGATCTATCCCTTGACTGAAATTGCCTTGAATTTTCTGCTTGGTTCTCAACAACTTCCTTGGCTTCTAGTCCAGTCATATTCCACCAATTTCCCCCATAAGCTGAATCAAGTTTTGATCTATTGAAAGAATCGAGTTCTTCATAAAAGAACTCCATTTGAGTGTTGATGTCGAACTTATGGTAAGGGCATTGTCGAAGAAGACCCTTAAACTGACTCCAGGCTTCTTGTAGTTCATCTCCATCTTTTTGCCTGAATGTGCTAATTTGCTTCTTCAAATTCTTGGTACGGGAAGCAGAATAAAATTCCTTCATAAATGCAACACACATCTTCTCCCATGTGTCAATAGATAAAGGAGCTAAAGAATTGTACCATGCCTTTGCTTGCTCCTTCAGAGAGAATAAAAACAAGATGAGCTTCACAGTGTGGCAGATTCGATATAAGTGATGGAGGAATAGAATAACTCCCAAATTCTCTGGTAGTACAATTGGTGAATCTGCTGCACCTATGCCCGATATAAAGGACTCTCTTAACTTGTCTACATTTGCCATTTTTCTTGGTGATGGCGGTGGTGATGGAATGTTTTGCTCTTCCTCAAACTCAAATTCTGAACTTGAATGTTTTTTTTGCTCAGATGGTTCACCACTACTGTTCACACTCATAGACTGTTGTCTCTGCTGCTTTCTGTTTTGCTTGACTGAGCGTTCAATTTCTAGATCGATTAGTAATGGCTATGTGCCTCTAGTGTGCCTAGTACGCATAAATAATGTTCCTGCACACAAAAGAAACAGTAAGACTCAAAAGAAAAAGAAAACAAAAGAAAACAAAACTGAAAATTAAAGACTCTATTAGAACTTAGAATTAAGCAACTCCCCGGCAACGGCGCCAAAATTTGATAGGCTGGGTAAACACCTAGTCAAAAATACCTTATTTTCAACCAAGATATATCATTGCAATAGTCACTTATAAGGGTTATCGAACACAAAGAGTTTGTGACACTAAATCCTAACACAAAACTGAAATGCTAACAGACTCGACTACAGTACATTAATAACACTACGAACCTAAGCTAGACTGACTCAAATGCTACGAAAATTTGATACAATATACTAGCCACTGTGACAGACTACTACACAAAATTCAAGGGTATTCGGAGTAGTTTTGGGTACCAAACTGAATCGGCTAAGCTACAGCAAATGCAGAAAATAAAGGCTGAAAGTACGAATGCTAATGAATGCGAATGGTTTTAAAACTTTATGATTAATGAGTTAAGAGGAATGCAATCCACCACCGCCATTCCATATTTCTAACACATACTTAACCTAATGCACATATCCAATGAATGAAAGTTCCCAGGAAGAGTTTATCGTTATAACCACATCCTATTACCTAATCCTTATGCCTATGCAGGTTTGTCATGGACCTCCTCTACATTTATTCCTCTATTGAACCCATAGTCATGGACCCCAAGGTTTACAAAGAAGAAAGCATTAAATTCAGTCGTATCTCATGAAATTAGAACCCTAGCATACTAAGTTGGCCACCAAAGCAAACATACAAGAACTCATACGGTGAATCATTTAGAAAAAGAAATCTCATTCAAAGAATATGCAATACTAGGTTAAAATGTATGCATTAAAAAGGCTTCATGTACGGGGCTTCAAGCAACCCCTCAACAATGAGTTTAGCTACTAAAAGTCAAAATTAAACAATCAAAATAAATCATAGAGTTGAAACAAACAAACAAGATGAAGAAGGCTCCTGTCCAGCCAGAATTCGACCGGTCGAAAATATCCTCATCCCGTCGACTCGAGACAGGGTTGAACTCCTCTTGCGGCTGCTCTCTCCCTTGCACGAAATTCCTCTCTAAAAATGCTGATTTTTTTCTTTTCTAAAACCCAAAATAGGTTTATATACTTCCTCCAATTGCTCTCCTAGAGTCCACGTTGGAATAAGTTTCTATAATTGCACATAACTCATTCTTTTCTCCGTATTGAGCTAGGAATCCTTCTTTTGTTTCATTTTCCTTTATTTCTCCACAAAACCTATTAAAACAATAAACATAATTAAATCACTCAATTAATAACAATAAACTAAATATAGGGAACAAATTAAATACCGAATAGAAGCATAAATACACGACTATCAGCATCAAGGTCGCGAGGACATGTCACCATTATATCAATCGACCGTTATACTCCTTGGTGCGTTTAAAAGCAGAAGATAAGGCTTCAAAACCCCTAAGGAGCGACGGTGCATCGCGACCATTAACATCTCCACAATTAGTGAGAATTTTGACTCGAAACCTAACATTTTATTCTTTGATTCTCTCTGGATTCAAGCCGAGAAGTGAAATAGAAGGAGGGGAAATACTCTAGGGAACAAGATGAGTCAAACGCGACCTAAATCACGACTCAAGTTCGGCGGCGCCGGAATTTCTTGTGGACGAGCTCCGTCGATGATTTCTGTTAGAGAGAGAGATATATATATATATATATACACACACACACACACACAAAATTGAAATAGGGGTATTAAGGTTTTTTTTCACCTTTTTTATAAAAAAAACTACCACATAAGCAAAAGTGACGGAGAATGGATTAAAATTTGACAAAGGTATCTTGTTAATAGTTTTTAAGAGTTTGGGTATCATGCTGATAGTTTTTAAAGTTCGGGTACCTTTTAGGTATAGTACCAAGAGTCTGGCTACCACCGGTGAGTTTAATCCTTAAATTAACCCACTATCAACTTTTATTCAATTAAACCCACTATCTATCGCAGAACCTACAAGTGAATAACTTACTTTTCGATGAAACCCACAGAACTTGGAGTTGATTTGAGAGTTTTAACTCTAATTCTAAGTCCAGTTCCATACTCAAGCTCACAATTTTCCTCATTGAAGATGAAAGAAGTTGAAAAAGTTTTCGTTTTTATCACATCACTGGCAATACATACAAATATAAAATAGTTCTCTTTTATTCGGGCATCACGCATTGCTAGCTTACCTTAGGAAAAGTGGTTACCACTTACCACCTTACTTAGAAAAGAAGAAAGACACACGTCACCCTGCGTTTATCTCATAAATTAGTTGAACGACCGGGTAATTGAACACATGTTATAAGAGGAGAGCTAGTGATAAGACACTAGCTAGGTAGCTAAGTTTGTTGGAAAGTATTATTGTAAATATTATTTTGTAATTAGAATTAAAGTTGTATAGATGTGATAGGAATGTAAATATTTTTTCTATTAGGAAACCAATTGTACATCTTTATTAACCCCAAAACTGGGATGAATGAAAATCAATGAATTCTCCCTGAACCAAAATTCTACTTGGTATCAGAGCCAAATTCTTGGATTGTGAAAAGAAAAAAAAACCTGAATTGAATTGAAACTCTGAATTATCACCACCGAATTTTTCTTCCTCTGCATCTAAATTGTGAAATCTTGCAAACCTTGAAGAGATGGAGAACGTGAATGATGGAGCATTCATCCCTAACAATGGAGCAGTCATGCAACCTGTTCACAATCACTTCCACAACCCCATTCAAGACAACTCAGTTTTTACCATTGGCGAACTCCTCACTGAAACCAACTACTCTAGTTTGTCTGGATACATGAAAATTTGACTTGAAAGATGAAACAAGCTTGATCTCCTCACCAAGGACCCTCATGCCGCTGCCTTTGTTGAGTATTCAACATGGGCTACCGATAATGGCAAGGTGAAGTGTTGCCTCATTGAGAATATGTCTCCTGGAGTGCGAAAACGGTATCTCAGATTGCCAACAGCTAAGCAATTTGGGATGCCCTATACAGAACCTACTATGATGATTCTGATGAAACTTGAATTTTTGAGCTTCATCGTTTGTGTTATACAACAAAGCAGAATGGAAGACCCCTTTCCACATACTACAACGAGCTTGTTAAATTGCTCGATGAAATGGATCACTGCATGACGCACTCTCAAGAAACAGTTGATGGCATTGTGAATGAATCTTCCAGCATGACCCGCCAACGAGTCAACATGTTTTTGATGGGACTTGATGCTGAATTTAGTCAAGTCAGTGAAGAACTATTTAGGAGAGAACAGAAGTTGGATCTTGAGCAAACATATGCCCATGTCCGACGCTTCCACAACAATCGAACAACCATCGCTGCACCTCCTCTGCGTGAAGCCTCTATCATGGAGGCGTCCTCTTCTTCAACAGTCAACGCTACTCAGTCCCAATGTCGCCAGGGTCCTCCACCTGGCTTTTCTGACCCTCCTCGTTCTGGTGAAAAACCTCATCTTAAAAACCCTTACTTTACATGTATTCATTGTAAAGAGGTTGGTCATACAAAGGAACGATGCTATGAGCTTGTTGGATATCTTGAATGGTGGAATTTTACTAAAAAGTCATGCAAGACCACCCTGAAAGCAGTTGTAACCACCACTGAATTTCCTGCTCAACCAGCTGCACTTGTTGTTGAAACAGGTAACAGGGGTAAGGCATCTTCTCTTACCATATTTTCTGCAAATAGATCTTGGATAATTGATACAGGTGTTACTGATCATATGAAAAAATAATCCTAGTGTAGTTGATACCATTACCATCTCTCCTGTACATATTGTGTCTATTGATGATGGTACACCTTCTCCTAATCTTGGTGAATGATCTGTCCAACTCTCCCATGAACTCACTCTTGATTCTGTTCTTGTTCTTCCCTTTCTTGCTTATAACCTCTTATCTGTTAGTCAGATCACTAGGGCCCTATCTTGCTCTGTAACATTTTATCCCAATTTCTGTATTTTTCGGGACATTCTGACAATGAGGACTCTTGGTTATGGTGTTAGAAGGGAGAAATTATACTATCTGGAGTTGACAAGCAGTGGACAGCAGCAGATTAATCAAGCAAACAGTATCACTACCCTGAATAAAGCCAAGGAAGCAGTGTAGTTATGGCATCACCGCTTAGGCCATTTGAATTTTAGATATCTTAGAAAATTACAACCTCAATTATTTTCAGTTGTTGATAAATCAGATTGTAAGTGTGATGTATGTGAACTGGCCAAGAGCCATCATATTACGTATTCTTCAAGTTTGAATAAAAATTCGGTTCCCTTTATGAAAGTTCATTCGGATGTTTGGAGCCCTGCCAGAATTTCTTCTGATTCTGAATTTTGCTATTTTGTGACTTTTATTGATGAATGCACTAGAATGACTTGGGTCTCCTTGATGAAGTACAAAAGTGAAGTCTATGCAAGATTTGTTGACTTCCACATGATGGTGGCAACTCAATATCAATAGTCAATTCGAGTCCTTCAATCTGATAATGGTGGCGAGTATGTGAATGGAGATATGTCAGCATATTTAGGTGTTCATAGGATTAGGAATCAAACTTCATTTGCCTATACTCCTCAACAAAATGGATTAGTTGAAAGAAAAAACTAACAATTGATGGAGGTTGTTCGTGCTTCCTTATTTGGTATGAATGTCCCTACAAATCTATGGGGAGAAGCCTTGTGTTCTGCTGCATATTTAATCAATCACACCCCTTCTCGTGTGATTGAGTTCCAGAACCTATATCAGAAATTGCATGATCTGTTACAGGCATCATCTCTGCCTAATCTAGAACCAAGAGTCTTTGGATGTACTGTGTATGATCACATCAATAACGAGTTGCGAGGAAAGCTTGATTCGCGTGCTGTGAAATGTGTGTTTGTTGGTTATGTTGAATTCCAGAAAGGTAACAGCTGTTATGATCCAGTTCTGAACAAGATCCATGTATCTCTAGATGTTTCTTTCCGTGAGTCTAACCCTTATTACTTAGGAGGAGCTTTAGAGTCTTTCCTTTAGAGGGAAAGAAGTATACATGAAGGCAATCCTCTATTTTTGGATGAATATGAGGACTTTGAGAGGTTGGAGGAACAACTTGGAAAAAATCAAATGAATGAAGGTACAGATCAAAAAATCCTCACGACCTGTCGAAAAAGGTGTCTGAAACGGAGCAGAGTGATCACATCGACTCGTCGAGAATTATTCTCGACCAGTCCAGAACTAGGTCCGAAATAGAGCAGAGTGATCACATCTATCCGTCGAGAGATATTCTCGACCAGTCGAGACAAAGATTCAAAACGGGACAGTTTACTCCCATCGACCCGTCGAGAGAAATTCATGAAGAAATCCTCGAACCGTCGAGAACTGTACGTAGCTGAGACAGTATTACCTAATGTTTAATCCTCTTCTGAAGCAGTGTTCCATGAAGACCCCCCCCCCCCCCCTACTTCATCCACTAACGAGTCTTCCCATAATGTCTTTCTTGAGGTACGTATTGATACATATAAGTTGGGTAGTATAGAAATTAGTGTGCCTAGGAGGTCACAACGGGAAATAAAAGGGGTTCCAAAGAAACAATATGAACCAATAATAGAAGCAAAAACCAAATATTTTATTGCTAACTTTGTATCCAACCATAGGTTGTCTGAATCACATGCACTTGTTATTAATCAATTATCTACAGTTGTTATTCCTAGTAATGTGCAAGATGCCTTGGCGGATTCAAAGTGGAAGCAAGCAATAAATGAAGAATTAGAAGCCCTACAAAAGAATACAACGTGGGAGCTTGTTCCTGCTTCACATGGAAAAAAGACAGTTGGATGTATGTGGGTTTATGCAAGGAAACTAAAGGCAGATGGAAACATTGACCGGTATAAAATTCGTCTAGTTGCAAAATTAAAGGCTACACTCAACGATATGGAGTAGATTATCAAGAAACATTCGCCCCAGTAGCAAAGATCAGTACTGTACGCATTCTCATAGCTTTAACAGCTAGACATGACTGGTCATTGCACTATTTTGATGTAAAGAATGATTTCATGAATGGAGACTTGGCGGAGGAGGTGTACATGGATATCCCTCCAGATGTTAACTGTAAACCATGTGATGTTGGAAAAGTCTGTAGATTGAAGAAGCCATTGTATGGATTGAAGCAATCTCCTAGAGCTTAGTTTGGAAGATTTTTTGGAGCCATGAGGAAGTTTGGATATCAATAGAGCAACTCTGATCATACCTTGTTCATTAAAGCAGGGGTGGTAAGATAACTGCTCTGATTGTATATATAAATGACATGGTTGTTACAGATAATGATTCAGCTGAAATGGAAGATTTGAAGAAGCATTTGTCCCAAGAATTTGAGCTGAAAGATTTGGGTCCGCTAAAATATTTCTTGGGAATCGAAGTTGCAAGATCAAATATGGGAATCACATTGTCACAGCGAAAGTATATACTTGATCTTTTTACTGAGACCGGAATGTTGGATTGTAAACCTGCTCATATGCCCATTGAGATGAACCATAAACTAGAGTTGTGTCCTGGACAGGTTCTAACAAACAAAGGCAGATATCAAAGATTAGTAGGGAGGTTAATCTATTTGTCACATACTCGTTCTGATATTGCATATGATGTGAGTGTTGTCAGTCAGTTCATGCATGATCCTAGTGAAGAGCATATGGAAGCTGTAATGCAAATACTCAGGTACTTGAAGTCTTCACCTGGAAAATGCCTATTGTTTTCCAAGGATGGTGAGTTTGGGATCACAGGATATTTTGATGCAGATTGGGTTGGTGAAAAAACAAATCGGGCATCTACATCTGGGTACTTCACATTTATTGGAGGAAGTTTAGTAACTTGGCGCAGTAAGAAGCAGAATGTGATTGCCCGTTCTAGTGCTGAAGCTGAATACCGGGGAATGACAAATGGAGTGTGTGAACTGTTGTGGATTCGGAATGTATTGAAGGAGCTAGGATTCAAGCTCCATAAAGCCATGGACTTACATTGTGACAATACCGATGTAATTGAAATTGCTCATAATCCTGTGCAGCATGATTGAACCAAGCATGTGGAGATTGATTTACATTTCATCAGGGATCACCTTGATAAGAGGAATATAGGTTTCCATTTTGTAACGTCTAAAGAGCAGTTAGCATGTACTCACTAAAGGGTTGTCACACCATGCATTTGCTGGATGGATTGACAAGTTGGGCATGATTGATATCTATGCACCAACTTAAGGAGGAGTGTTGGAAAGTATTATTGTAAATATTATTTTATAATTAAGATTAAAGTTATATAGATGTGATAGGAATGTAAATATTCATTTATATTCAGAAACTAATTGTACATCTTTATTAACCCTAAAATTAAGATAAATGAAAATCAATAAATTCTCCCGAAACTAAATTTAGTAAGTTTTCTATCACGAGACTTTAGAATCTCGATCTCTTTCTCTCGGAGTGGCAACTCACAGTACGTACAGCTTTAATTAATGGAAGTAACATTGTCTGACTGGGTAGCTCTGACTCTGAGCCTTGTTTCAGTCAGCCTCATAATAATAAGCTGGGCATGGAGAGTGCTGATGGACTGGGTGTGGCTCCAGCCGAAGAAGATGGAGAGATGTTTGAGGGAGCAAGGCTTCAGAGGCAATTCCTATAGAATTCTCTACGGGGATATGAAGGAGAACTTGGTCATCCTCGCACAAGCAAAATCTAAACCCATGAACCTCTCAAGCTCCCAAGACATAGTACCGCAAGTCATCCCTCTTTTTACTGACACAGTAAAAAATTACGGTAAGTCAAATACTTACTGGCATGGTATATATATGATCGATATATATTTATATAGTCTATAGTTTGCTCAATCATTTCTAGCTAGCTATTTCGATTCTCACATGAATATATATATATACATGTTGGCCATGCGACACGTAATCTCCAAAGGAAGACGAACAAATAATTAATTACATTTTCATGTGGTTATATAGTCATTAACTTATGACGTCATTTCAGGTAAAAAATTGTTTCGTTTGGATTGGCCCCATACCAAGGGTGAGCATAATGAATCCAAGTGATTTGAAAGATGTCTCCGCAAGACCAGATGATTTTTCTAGGCCAGTATCAAATCCAGTTCTCTTGTTGCTAGCAGCAGGACTTGCATCACATGAAGGTACGTGAGAAATGGGCGAAACACAGAAGGCTTATCAACCCAGCATTTCGTTTGGAGAAGCTGAAGGTAATTAATTAATACACGAACATATATACATGCTCAGATTAGTGTACGTGGATATTGCTCATTGTTCATCGATCTAGCTTCTCCATCATTCGCAATTATCTTGTTGGATCCTTGAAATAGCAAAGAGATCGAAGATCAGAAAGACGTCGATCATCGATCAGGACGTAATTAGTATGTGACACTGAGACACAGAAATATATATACTGACTAGCTTATACATATATGTTTTGGTGACTCAAATAGCTTATGATACCGGCATTTCAACAAAGTTGTGATGAGTTGATCAAAATTTGGGGCTGCTCTGTGTCAAAAGAGGACTCGTATTGCGAGTTGGATGTCTGGCCTTCTCTTCTGAATATGACAGCAGATGTCATATCCAGGACGGCATTTGGAACTAGCTATCTTCAAGGAAGGAAAATATTTGAACTCTTGAGAGAGCAAGCAGTACTTGTTACGAAAACCCTAAAGTGTTTACATCCCTGGATGGAGGTATATTTGAAATGCCTTTATGATAAAATACTCGTCGATATATATACACATATATATATATCGATCGATCGATCAGGTTTTCACTCATATAAATATGGAAATGTCTTCGATCGGTAGGTTTTTACCAACAAATATATATATATATATATATATATATATCGATCAGGTTTTTACTCATATAAATATGGTATTGGCATTACAATATTGACATTCTCTTAAAAAATATTGATAACATACATAAACAACATTAACAAGCTAAGCAATATGAGAATTTCTCTTCTTAAACCATTGAGAAAAGTAAAAATATGCATCATCACAAGCCTTGCTTGTTTCTTCATCCAAAACTTTTATAAAGGGAGTTAGTAAAATCTTAACTTACAAGTTTTGGTTCTTCAAAACTCTTTCTTCTTTACTTTTCGGTAGGTGAAAGAAGTAGGTTGTCCCTCCTTGTTTTCATGGAGCAACATTGTCTCCAAAACCTCTCTACTCTCTTGCATGTCCCGGTTGGACAAAACCAAATCAAAAGAAAAGCCAGACCTTCTCTCTTTAGGGTAGGTGTCTCTCACTCTTGTGTCATGAAGTCAAGTTTTTCAAAGCTCTTTTCTTCTTCTTGCTGTCCCGGTATGGTATAAATCAGCATGACATTCCCTCTATTTAAGGAGAACCATTTGATTTATCTTTTTGATGAATTGCTAAGATTAACTCTTGAGTCTCCACTTGCAATACCTTGTGGCTATAAATACCGCATCAATTGAAGTCATTTGGCACTTGAAATATTTAGGAAGAGTGAGAGTACATGTTGTTCTCTTCATTTCAAATCATTTTATCTCTTGTATTTGCTAAGAGTTATCTTGTTTTCCAAAGAGTGTTTTGGTTTGTCAAAACAAGTATGTTGAAAACTCTCTTTTGCTCCTACAATTGCTATGAGATTTATAAAACAAGATTTTTCCTTCTTGAGATTTTACATCTCCATAGGACAGCATATAAAATCACTTTCAAACCTGCATATTTTCATATTGCATATCATGGGTTGAAATGATGGTGCAATTTCGTTGGAAGCATTCTAAAGAGAATTAGTTGTTCGAGTACTAAGTTCTAGGAGAAGCTTCATTGCCACTGATATTGTAAACACTTGTTCTGGCGAGAAGAGAGTTAGATCTTAGACTAGTTGCGTGAATACTAGTAAGGATAGATGAGTGTCTTTGTATCCTGAGAGCTATTGTCTTGTAAAGAAAAGTGTTTTACATAGGGATTGTAAGCACTTGTTCTGGCGAGAAGATAGGTAGATCTTAGTCTAGTTGTGCGAATACTAGCAAGGATAGAAGAGCTCTTTGTATCCTAAGAGCTGCTGTCTTGTAAAGAAAAATGTTTTTACATAGTGGAAATGTTTGTCCCTAAAAAGTTAGGGGCACACAGTTTTTTTCCTATTGCAGGGTTTCTGCGTTAAAAAAAACATCCAGATGTTATTTATCGCTTTCCTTCTTATTACATTTTATCAAGTTCGTTAATGGTAATTCGAGAATAGAAACACTCTCTACTATCCTCGAATTAACATTCCAACGAAATTTTTTTATAAAATCAGGTGTATACTAAGGGTATCATTGAGAACAGAAAGCAGGCTATTAAAGCAGGTGAAGCGACTACAGATGACTTATTAGGTGCACTTGTCGTAAACTCAAACTTAGAGGAGATTCAGGAACATGGGAAGAACAACAACAAGAATGTCGGAATGAGTATAGAAGATATAATCGAGGAGTGTAAGCAGTTTTACCTTGCTGGGCAAGAGACCACTTCGATCAGCGCTACTGGTATGGACAATGATTTTACGTTGTCAGTATCAGAGTTGGCAAGATCGAGCACGAGAAGAGGTTCTCCAAGTATTTGAAAGCAACAAGCCTGACTTCGACGGGCTAGCTCACCTAAAAGTTGTAAGTACATGCACGAGTCATATATGTGTATATAGATCGAATAACGTAAGTTTTACACTTGATTATATATAGCTAATTAGTTAAGTTGATGTATACTTGCTGCATGTAATTCTACTAGCTAGGGAAACAAGTTTAGTTTTCATGATGTCAATTGACCTTCGCTCGATCTATGATCGCCTATAGGTAAACATGATTATACTTGAAGTTCTTCGATTATACCCATTGGTCCCTGAGCAGCCTCGAAACGTTCAGAAAACGACACAACTTGGCAAGTTGTCACTACCAGCAGGAGTTGAAGTCGGGCTGCCAACACTGCACATTCACCATGACAAGGAGCTGTGGGGTGATGACGCGAATGAGTTCAAGCCAGAGAGGTTTTCCGAAGGTGTTTCCAAGGCAACAAAGAGCCAGTTCTCATTCTTCCCTTTCGGAGGTGGTCCGCGCATTTGCATTTGACAAACTTTCACTATGATAGAAGCAAAGTTGGCCTTGTCATTCATCTTGCAGCATTTTTCGTTTGAGCTTTCTCCATCTATGTTCATGCTCCTACTGCAGTTATAACCCTTCAACCACAGTATGGTGCTCTCATCATTTTACATCGTCGCTAACTAGTTGTGTAATGAAATGGCCGGTATCAACGAGCATATCCTCGATCACTTTAATTAAAACTTCAAAAAGTATGTACTTAGTTTAAAGTTTGGTTATAATAATTATACATATATATAGCACATGGGTGTTGTGCCAAGATTTTGAAGGGTGTTTCTATCGCTATTTTCTTTTTCCATTCTTCAGGTTTACGAAGAGTTTTACTAGTCTTCTTGTTGTTACTGTTCCCAGAAAAGGTTTTGGACTTTTGGTTTAGTTTGGTTCTCTTTTTCTCTAGAGTACGTACGTTCGTACGTATTGCTAGCTAGAGGTTCGACTTATGCTTCAGAGTTCAGCCATAAGAATCTAATAAATTAAAACTTATTTTCCAGGCATCGTTGAACATGAGTTCGTGATGATTATATATCTTTCTGAATAGATCGAATGACAAAGATGTTTATCTATTTACATGTATGTCTAAATCTTCGGGATTCATCTGTTGTAACTTGTAACAGACTTTGTCGCTTCTGATCAATTCCATTTCTAATTTCATGGACTTATTGCAGATTAAGCAACACTGCCAAACAAGAAAAGAAAAGGAGCGGCCAGACTAACTACACATTTGCACAAGTAGTTCCTCGAATATCACACATACAAAGCACCACGCTATATGAAGTATATATATACTGAAAACGTTAACGTACCAGCAAGTGAACGTACCCACAACACAAGTATACTCAACGTACCCTCTATATGACTATATATATATACTCACTCTATCGATGTGTTTATCTGCTTCATTGCACTGAGAGCTTGGCTAGCTAGCTCGAAGCATACAGACAGCTCGCAATTAAGTATATATGGAAGTAATAGCTGCTAGCAGTGTAGCACTGAGCCTTATTATCGTCAGTATAATAGTAAAATGGGCATGGAGTATGCTGGATTCTATGTGGTTTACACCGAAGAAGCTGGAAAAATGTTTGAGGGATCAAAGCTTTCAAGGAAATGACTACAGGTTTTTGTATGGAGACATGAAGGAGCCTGCTGAAACACGCAAACTCCAAACCAATGAATCTCTCAACTTCCCATGACATAGCACCGCGAGTCACCCCTTTTCTGGATCAACTCGTCAAAACTTATGGTATGTACGTAGACAAGTCATGTGTTCGATATATTCTAATTTGTTTGTGGTTAACTCGTTCAATAGGTTTTTACTTATAACATTAATTGCCTGTCAAAAAAATTCAGGCAAGAACTCTTTTGTTTGGATGGGTCCGATACCAAGGGTAAACATTGTGAACCCGGAAGACTTGAAAGATGTCTTAACAAATCATGATGATTTTCCTAAGCCAGTACCAAAAAACCCACTTGTCAAGTTAATAGCAACAGGTTTGGCAAACTATGAAGCTCAGAAATGGGCAAAACACAGAAGGATTGTCAACCCAACTTTCCATTTGGAGAAGCTAAAGGTTTGATTAATTATATATATAGTACGTATATCCTGCTCACAAGAGAGATAGCAAGTGAGAAACTTGCTTGCGACTCTCATGATCACTTATATTCAAATCCATTTTTGTTGCAAGTTTTAAGTATCTATTGTGGTGTTTGCAACAGCGTATGTTACCTGCATTCTATGAAAGTTGTAACGAGATGATTAAGGAATGGGATGGTTGCGTCTCTAAAGAGAGTTCATCATGTGAGTCGGATGTTTGGCCACCTCTTCAAAATTTGACGACAGATGTGATCTCACGAACATCATTTGGAAGTAGCTATCAAGAAGGAAAGAAAATATTTGAACTCCTAAAACAGCAAGTAGTATGTCCAACGAAAGCCGTTCAAGGTGTTTACATTCCAGGGTGGAGGTAACAGAAGTTCAAATTTAATTTCCATTAGAAGTTACCAGTACGTACTTCGTACGTCTCCTTCATATATATATCGAGGTCGCCCAATACTATGCATATGATTGGAGATGAGATATTGAGGTTGTTAATTATATTGGAACTTCATTCAAATTTGTATCAAGAATATTCGTTCCCATGAATAATATAATATATATTTTTGACATGATGAAAATATAATCAATAATTGTAGAACAGAGTTCCATCGGATTCTCGACCTAACAAAATGAAACTCCTTAAGCATTACAATACTATTACGTTGGAGTCCATAATACCCCAAAATAACAGAGCAGAGTAGTAAGAGACTAAAAAAAGAGATACCACTCCTTAGTTATCCAGACACCATATATATTGGGAAGCTGACTATCGAAGGTCTTCAGCAAGAAGAATAACTGGTTTCTTCTGAGGTGAAACCTTCTTACTGAAGGCCGAGGCAAGGCCCAACTTGAATTTGGCTTTGTCCTTCTTCTTATCCTCTGGGCAGCGATGCTTCCCCTGACGAACAATGAGGCATATCTTCATCTAACGGCTGCCCTCCATCAGCAGCTTCCATAGGAACTGCTTACTACCTGATCAACCAGCTGGTGTCCTCCTTTCCTCAGAATGGATCCCTTTGCTTCCGGGTTCGAGACTGACCAGATGTGCAGAGCAGTAGACGTGATCAGCTTGTCTACCTGCGATGTTATAATAGAACTCTAAATGTCCTGCGCACCTTCCAGGAGAGCCACCAACTTGGTGACACCCCCCTGAATGTCCTGCGCACCTTCCAGGAGAGCCACCAACTTGGTGACACCCCCCAAAGGTAATGAAACTGGTATCTACCCTAAGGGCTCCATCTGATAGAAAACAGTTTGATTAGTGGGATGCTCCCCAAAGAGGGGACTGTCCGTCATAGTGGCCTCCACCATGCCCACCTCCGAGGCCATAGTCCGCTTAACTGGAACCTCCCTAGCGCGAGTCTGTGCCACAGAGGAAGAACCACCATACACAAAACCCGGTGGAAGATGACCTGGACCATGCTGAACTGATTGAAGTATTGCATGCATAGATGTTGTATAACCTGGTGGCATTTGAAAAGGATTCCCCAACAGTTGATCAATTCTGGTACCCGTTCTTGCTGCACATGTCACTAGTCCAGAGGACCAGCCCTAAGCCACGCTCGCCACAGAGAACTCCTATCTCGTGAGAGGAGTACGGCCCAGGACTGATCGCCTGGCCAGTCCCGTCTCATCCTCATCATCTGCGTCTCGAGCAAGCAAATAGTCTTTCGTACCATGCGAGAAGGAACCATAATCTCTACAAAATTCATGAATATTCTTATACAGAAACTCAACATCCATGACATAAGTTTCAGAAAAAAGAACACGTGTGCTTACCACAACCGGTCTACTAAAATCTATCTCCACCTGGAGCTTCATCTCGGAACCATGAAACATCGAATGCCGGTTGTACTCCACATACTGACCAATAACATTGCCAATACGCTTGCACCATTTCTCTTGCAACACACCTGCTGCAAAGCGACCCCTCTTGGGCCTACCCGTGTCCAAACCCAACCTTTACAGGCCTGAATCTCGAAAGGGTCATCGAACTCTCCCATTGCCTGAACCACGACCATGTGTGACAGAAAAAATCATGGTCTAGTCACAATCGCGCGGCGACGATCTGCAACTGACTGGAATTTGTAAATGAACCAATCGGTGTCAATCCGGGTGAAACTGACAACACCAAAACCAGTTGCATGATGCCACAATGACATCATCCTCCTCTTGAACGCCTGATCCTTAGCATCGGCAAGCGGATCAAGTGAGAAACTATGGGCTATGACGAAGAACCACTCCTGGTCCTCATCGTCATCCTCAACGGCGAGATTAACCGCACCTAGGGTAGCACCAAGAAACTATGGGGCTGGCGCGGCGATAACAGCGATAGGGTGAGACGGTGGCTGCGTTACAGCTGGTTCGGCTGGTACCTGAGATCGCCTCCTCATCGTGATGATCCACGGGTAGGGCTTTGGATATTAGTGAATAGGAGGAATAAGTGAGGGTGCCGGGACGCTGACGACGGTGGAGATGCAAGCGAATGGCAAAGTGCGGAAAGGCTTCGATGAGGATCATGATTTTTGTGGAAGTGACGAAAGTAACATGCAATGGTAGTAGTAGAAAGAGAAGGAGTGGAGTTTGGTAGTGGTGTCAGATTAAGGATCAGAGGCGAGATCGGGCTGGTAGGGTGGGCGGCGCGAACTAGGTTTGAGAAGAATAGAAGGAGGGTCGGGAGAGATAGGGAGAAAATTAGGTTATTGTTTTTAAGGTATTGGTGAAAACACTTACATACACATACATATTGATTAATATGTTGATCGCAGTATAATGAAGCAAAAGTTGCGCCAGCATGTATGGCTGTGCCAGTGTTATTTGAACATAGCAATTTTGAGTGTCTTCCGACCTATAAAGCTTAATTATTTGAGTTACATACCTTCAAAGTACTTAATAAAATTCGATACCAATCTCATTACATAAATAATATACGTTTCTTGTATAAAAACAAACTCATATACTACGTTTATGTAAAACAAGAGGAGCACCATACTATGGGTGAAGGATTGTAAGTCCGGAAGGAGCTTGAGCATATAAAAGGGTGAAAGCTCAAAGGTAAAATGTTGCAAGATCAATGCTAAGGTTAATTTCGCTTTCACCATTGTAAAGTTTTTTCCGATGCAAATCCGAGGACCTCCACCGAAAGGGAAGAACGAGAGTTGTCCCTTTGTTGCATTGCAAATTCCATTTGAAAACCTCTCTGGTTTGAACTACTTTGCATCATCTGTTGGAATAATTTTCAACAATAAAAAATAAAAAGAGCAAGAAGTTTGTCTATTAGAAATCAACAAACATGTCCAATTAAAAATCAAATAGATACAACTCTTAGTAAAGAGATATATCCATTGGAAATAAACCAAATAGATGCAACTCTTAATGAAGAGGCATGTCAATTGAAAGATAACCAGAAAGATACAATCTTTCAAAGTGAAAAAACATAATCACTTCTATAAATATGAGTGATTCTCTGCAGATTAACATAACAAAAAATGTCATTTTTCTTCTCTCTTTTAGTTTCTCTCAAGTTCTCCATCATTCTTTAGTTTTAAAGAAAATCTAAAAACTATATACTGCAAATTTAGTTTCTAGCAACCTTGAGCCTCTTGTAAAAATTTTTGATCGAATGTTAGGTTGATCGAATGTTGCCTGCATTTATAAACCATGTGTCAGTCATAAGCACAATCATACAAGTTAAACACAACAAGCAATACAAGCAGATCATGAACTAATCAATTAAGAACTATTACCTTGCTACATCACTTGGTTGTTCATTTGGGCCGCCATTATTAAAACGGAATAGACGTCTTCTGCAGAATGCTCTCTATAACTCTTGATGGGAAGAGACTATATTCACGATATGTGAGAGCTCCTGCAGGGACCTCTATATATATTGGTCAATATATGTACAACTCTAATATCTATCCCATAAGAAATATTATAGTCCTATTACATCTCATATCCTCTATTACTTAATAAATAAGCAATACAATAAGCCTCCAATATGATAATGATCAGATTAAATAATAACGTATTTACTGGAATAAAATTATAATTAATCTCAGTTATTTATTCTGCAAGAATCGTAATAGCTGTTATGCTTTAGGACTTTATGACAAGTTCACAATTAGAATAACTCTAACAATCTCCCACTTAAACTGTCGTAATGTCTATAACAAGAAATTACAAGTAATCAGATATAGCAAATCCCTATTGTACAATGAGATTAAAGATAACTCAAAAACTTAACACGTCAATCTGTCATCATGTAGGAATAATGCAGAGCTAAGGAATGAACTACACTTAACAAAATGTAGCAATCCCAAAACCACTAACACTACAGCCACATAACACATGATCGAATAGGATATCAATGAAAGAACCCAACCCAGATTTAGTTGCCTAAACCGAAATTATGCCCTAACGACACCATAACTTACAAATTTTTTGCCAGAGTTTACTTTATAAAACGTACAAACCAAAAACCTGCAAGAATATTACACTTCACAGATAAATTTTCAGACACTCCGTGGACCACCATTGCCCGTCCGAATTTCTCAAAATCCACATATATAATAAAACACAAGGTTTACAAGAGATCCAGAAAGTATTCAGGAGTATAATTCAAACTGAACAACACTACACAAGTATTCAAAGCGACTTTGAATTACAAAATATACAAGACTAGCAGGTTACATCAGGAACCTACTAGAAGAAAAGTGTGATTTGAACTCTAGGCCTCCTGCGATGATGTGCAACCACAGGAAAGATACTGCAATCTGGGCGGTGAAAACCGAAAAGTTCAGAGAAAAGCATATAAATAATAAAACCGTTAGAGTGAGTGGACGTAAATCAATATATGCCGCATAAATAAATCCAACATGATTTTCACAATAAATGCACATAAAATAATGCAAGTCAAAACAAACAAACCTAGGTCAAGTGCTCATAAAGACGTAGCTCTCCTAGGTACTGTGTGTGTGGAGGCAGTAACTTGAGTACGTTTTCCTCAAGTTACAATACGCTTGGGTCAAGTGCTCATAAAGACGTAACTCTCCTAGGTACTGTGAATCACAGGTCAGGTGCTCATATAGACGTAACCCTCTCGAAGCATCTCGAAGATCCGCCGAGAGGTCATAGCATCGATGCATCATATATCCTTACTCAGTGTAAAAAAATCACATGTGCCTCCAAATCAATGTATGCTCATAAAATGTATAATCATAAATGCATACTCGTAGACTCGCAAATCCACTGTGAAAATCAAAGTATAAAAATCAACGTGGGATAAAATGTCCACTCACAGATAACAGCTACCCCTGAGGCCCAACGGAAGATCCCTCACCACAAACTCAATCATGGTCACCTGAATAATAGGGATATGATCAATACATATTCGATTTCAACATACAAAGCAAATACGTCAAGAACCCCGCGTTCTCGAAAAGCGTATCGCTCAAAATATCGACGAGGATAACAAAATTCTCAAAATACACTCAAATAACCCTCGTCCTAAGTTAACACACTCAACTCAACTTAAAAACCTCATGACTATGATCGGGCGCGATTACGAGCAAAACGACATAAAAATCTCCGAAACTATAAAAGTCAACCCCTCATCGGAGCTCCGCCGGCGGCGACGGTGGCGCGGCATCAACGGTGACATTCTCCGGCGAGCCATACTCCAAAATATTCCTCTCCTCAAGCCTAACCAAACCCCCAAAATCATATCTCCAAATATGAAAGGACCCGACTCCGATTTAATTGCCTAAACCGAAATCAAACCCCTTCGAAAACATGACGTAAATTTTTTTTTGCCAAAGTTTACTTTGAAACAAGACATACCATTATTAGAACTCGTAAAGAAACACACTTCGAATATTCCACAAAAGCCAAACCGTGGGGCTCCGTTCCCCATCCGGATTTGTCAATAACATATATATAATAAACCCAAAGGTTTACAAGAAATCCAGAATATTCAGGAGTATACTCCACTAAAAACACAACATAAGCATTCAGAGCGACGCCTATATACAACATTTACAACGAGTAGGTCAAATAAGAAACCTACAGAAACTGAAAGGTGATCCAAACTCTATGCCTCCACAGTCAACGTGCAACACTGTAACCCAAACTACAAACTGGGCAAAGGAAACCGAAAAGCCCAGGGGAAGACAAATAAAATCGTTAGAGTGAGTGAACGAAAATAATAATATTTTTCCCAAATACATGCTCATGAAAGCATAATGCGAGTCAATGAATATGAAAATCCCGACCAGATACATTTTCCCTGATCAATAAATATGCACGTAAAATCCTGCGGGGCCACTCATGGACTCCTCCGCATAGTACAGTCTAATCACGGGATCCCAGACTCACACGTGATTAACACAAGTCTGAAAGACCTCAGGTCAGGATATCTGTCCCCTCTGGAGCATCTCGGGGATCAGCCGAGAAGCCAAAGCATCGCATTCATCTATATCCGAGACTGTACTCTGTGTAAACCAAATCATAAATCCTTTCCATGCACATGCATAATCGTAAAGTGCATAATCATAAAATGTATATTTATATATGTGCATAATTATAACTGCATATGAAAATGTGTCATCATAAATATATATTTATAAAATGCATAATTCCAGACTCGCAAATCCAACTGTGAAAATAAAATGTCCACTCACAGAGCAAAGCTAGCCCTGAGGTCCGGCGGAAGATCCATCGCCAAACGCTCGATCTCGATTACCTGAATAGTAGGGATACGATCAATACATATTGAAACACAACATACGGAGTTAATACGTCGAGAACCCCGCGTTCTCGAAAGGCGTATCGCTCGAAATATCAACGAGGATAACAAAATTCTCAAAATATACCCAATAAACCCTCATCCCAAAATCGAGTACCCAAATCAACTCAAAAACCTCAAGACTACGATCGGGGCTCGATTACGAGCAAAATGGTATAAAACTCCCCAAAATTCAAAAAAGTCAACCCTTCGCCGGAGCTCCGCGTTGACCGCCGGCGGCGGCAGTGGCGCGGCGTCAATGATGAGATTCCCTGGCGACCAAGATCCCAAAACCTTCATCTCCTCAAGCCCAACCTTTTTTTCCAAAGGACCACCACCACCGTGACCGGAAACCGCCTTGAAAGCCCATAAATTTCAAACTGGCTGGAAAATTTCTCCGGCGAAATTCTCCACCGTGAGGCCACCTCGTCCTCCCAAACTCAAGGGGTTTCATCCCCAACACGAACCCAACCGTTTCCACCCAAAATATCCATCGGAAAACCGCAGGAAAATCCTCCCCCGTTAACCCTGATTCCGGTCAATTTCACACCTAAATTTCTCCAACCAAATCAACACCAAATAACACAATACTTACATCAAATAATAGCCCAAGTAGAGAGCTTCGATTCCCTACCTCAAACTTCGGCAACCGTGCCGTTTTTCGGTGAAAATCTCAACGGCGAGTTCAATGACTCGGCGAGTCAACTCGGTTGACTCGGTCAACTCGGTTCCTGGCTCAGTCAACGCTGGTCAACAGCCCAATTTCAACTTTACGACTATTTTGCTATTTATACATCGCGAACCAATTAAATTCACTATTCAGATAACTTAAACCCAAACGGATAAGTACGATTAACTTGACGATAATTTCAAATATTCATTTTATATTCCTCGATTATCCGAAAAATCCTCTGAAACCTCCTACAAACTCAAAACCAAATCCTCTACAATTCCCGCGAAGGAACTCAAACCAGATTCGTGTTCGATAATTAAGTCGTGAACAAACTCGCCATATCGATCAATTTACGACTAACTGCGACTAACCGTAAAATGTGCAACTTAAGCCGATTAACATACCATTTCCGGTTCGGGTCGTTACAAAACAATAACCACCGTGGCTGAAATTTCAATCGAAAGAGGGGGCCGAAACCTCCTCTCTGGCGACCACCACAAGCCACCACCACACACCTTCTTGCCCAAAATTGAATGCCCAGAAAGCTTCAAGGGTTTGAGGGGAACCTAACCCCCAACCAACCCGACACCAAAACTCGCTGGAAACCGCCACCTAATTCTGGTGAAATCCCCCACGAACTTCACCGAGTTCGAACTCCCTCAAAACTCATCCAAATCTCACAAATGAATACATGAATCAATAGGAAATCAAAAGAGCTTTCTAACCATACCAAGAACACGGCTGGAGGTGGTCAGAATTGGCGGGTCAGACGGCAGCAACGAAACGGGTCGGTGGGGCAAAACGGGTCAACTCGGTCAAAACTCAGTCAACTCGGTCCAAATGTGTGATTTTCCGATTTTTACGATTATTCGATATTTATACGTCGCGAACCACCAAAATCACGACTCGGATAACTCCAACACAATCGGATAAGTACGACTAACTCGACGATAATTTCAAATATTCATTTTATATTCTCCGATTATCCGAAAAATCCTCCGAAACCTCTTACGAGCTCGAAATCAAATCCTCTACAATTTTCGCGTAAGAACTCAAACCAAATTCTTACCCGATAATTTAGTCGTTAACAAACCACATATGTACAATCTAATCGCGATAATCACGTGTCATGCCGATAATCACATACTTAAGGTTCTCACTACAAGAAAACTGCACCTAGACCACGGACCATTTCCGTCGTCTAGGTGACGTTTTCCGTCGTCTAAGTACTTGGACGACGGAATCTCCGTCGTCCAAGGTCCGTGCTCCAAGTGCTGTCGTCCAAGAACCTGGACGACGGAGAATTAGTTCTCCGTCGTCCAAGTTCACTTGGACCGCGGACATTATCCGTGGCCCATGTATGCACCTGGATGACGGAAACGCTAATTCTCCGTCGTCCAGGTGACTACATGGGCCACAGACATTGCTCGTTTCTCCATGGCCCACGTGTTCACCTGGACGACAGAGAATTAGCGTTTCCGTCGTCCAGGTGCATACATGGGCCACGGATAATGCTAACTTCTCCGTGGCTCAGGTTTTCACCTGGACGACGGAAAACTGATCCTCCATCGTCCAGGTGAACACGTGGGCCACGAAGAATGGCAGGGTTTAGGATTTAGGGTTTAGGGGTTAGGGGTTTAGGGTTAGGTTTAGGGTTTTGCACCTGGACGACGGAGAACATCTCCGTCGTCCAAGTGACTATTTAATTTTAAAAAAAAATAAATTGAAATTAAATATTATTAATTTAATTTATTATTAATTTAATTTAAATAATGAAAAATAGTCAAAAATAATTAATTAAACTAAATTTTTAATATTAATTAATGTATTAATTAAATATTAATTAATTTGTACATACACATCCAAATTAAAAACCCACAAAAATTATAAAATATTGTTCGGAACTCGGAAATAAAGAAACGCGATAATTAACTAGCTAGCTAATACACTGGAGGAGCAGATGCGCCGCCAGGTCCTCCGCCTCCAGCCGGGTCGTTGTCGTCGGGGTATGGGTTCGAAGGAGGTTGACATACTTCTCGATTTTGGTTCATGAGCGCGATGAGTTGGACTATTTGTGCTTGTTGTTCGTCAAGTCTTTGCCGCATTGACTCATTCTCCTCTCGTGCCAGTCGAACCTCTTGAATGGCTGCTTCGACGGCTGCTGCCTGACTCCTTCTCCGCTGCCCCGAACCTCCCGTAGATGATGAGCCGGAGGTCGTCGACAAATCTTGTACCACCCTAGGTCCAAAGTGCCTAACCTCCTTGCCAGCTCTACGACCGTAGACCTCATCCGCGATTGCAATTTGGCTCTCTAAGGATAGAGGAGGCAGGTCTTCCGACGGCACATCTGGGAACGCAAGCTGAGTGTTAGCCAACTCTTCATGCGCACGCTCTATCACCCTTGCCTACAAAAGAATAATTAATTTATTATAATGAAATCATATTTAAGAAATAATTACTATAATTAAAAGCACATAATTAATATATCACTTACGCCGCATTGACTCGCTTCATTATCGAGCCCTGGCGTCACGTACGCGCTTACGCTTGCATCAAGATAAGGGTGTTTGGAGCCCTTATCCTTGTGCTCATTGGCTATTTGAATGAACTGCTTTTATGGTGTTTCTCCTTCTTCCCTCGGTTGGCTTTGTTGACACCGGAGAATTTCTGTTACACAACATAATTAAATCATTAAAAAATGAATAACTACAATTTAAATAATTCAATTATCTTAATTGAAATAAAATAAATAAATTAATACCTTAAATTGTTCATCGGCAAAGTGGTTACACAACCACTCCCACTCATCTTCTCTCTCCCCTTGCAGCTCTACCGAGGGAGGCACGGGACCGACATCTTGGAAGTACTTATGGAGCTTGTACTTCCAATCTTTGTAGATGGAGTTGGCGGTTTGGTTGATATGCCTCAACATAGCCGGTGTCGGATCCACGTCAAAATTGTTCCTATCAAAAATAAATAGAAAATTATAATCGTATATATTATGAAATTTTAGGCCGAGATTAACAATATTATATAATAACTAAATTGGACGTATTACGTACCGAAAGATCTTTGAAGACTTTCGCCTTCTCATGATCCGGCGCCTCCTTCCAAGTAGGGGCAGTGATACGAACCCGGTTACGGATGATTGACCATATCCCATGCGCCGAGAGACTTGCTAGCTGAGCTGTGGGAGGGCCACCAGTGAATTCGTCGTACGGCAAGTCGATCTTTTTACCGGTCGCCTTGCAAATACGCTCCGCTTTGCCCCCTTTAACGAGACCCCGAGTCCTTTTCGGTTCCGGGTCAGTGGGGGCCCTCCTTTGCCTACGGCGGGCGCTGTACATGATTGATTCGGCGGTCGAGGACGCCTGAGTACTTCCCATTGAACCGGTACCGGGCGTCGGAGATTGGAAGGGGTCAACGTCATCACCGCTCGAGATGAATGGGGGAGCGGGAATTTCCCCAGAGAGGGCTACGGACGGACCAGATGATCCGTCCGGTTTGAGAGCGTCGTTGCCCTCCTGTTGAACCCAACTGACTTGGGCCGCCAACATTCGGAGCATGGCATCGTCTGCCTCCTGTTGGGATTTCTTCTTGCCGGATGTCATCTTTGGCGGAGCCATTTAAACCTAAGAGTACGGTGTTAAAATACCTACTTACCATAAAAATTACAACTTAAAAATTTACGCTAATTAATTAAGTACGTTTAAGATTTAAATAGAGTACACTAGCTTGGCATTTTCGGTCGTTCAATGGACGTGCGACCCGCGCGATAAAGTGTAAATTTTCAATTAATCAGCCTTGGTTAAATCGAAAAACATGGCCAGTTAGGGATAGAGATAACGCGAGAGGCAGGACTAATTTCGACAAAAGTCTTTCTTAGTCCAAATCCTGTCACCAGTCATAACCTGTTTCTAGAAACCATGTCTGACATTCGGCCAATTTTTCGAAAATTTACACTCCCTCAAGTCCTTTGCAAACTCCACCCTCAACCTCGTGTCCATAATTTCACTTAGGTTATGGTGTGCAGTGATGAAATTCACACATCACGAGGGGTTAAGGAGATAAGCAAGGAAAAGAGGCGTCATCTATTCCAAAGAGTGCGACTTAATAAACCAAGCCTATGTACTAAATTTAAATCGAACACGTACTACTAATTAATTTACTAGAAAATAAACGTAAATATTAATTAATAATTTTTAATTAGATGCAATAATTTATATTTATTTATCATGCATTTAATAAAAAATTGATTCATTTAATAAATTATGAATATTAATTTATTCATTTAATAAATTTAATAATAAATTCATTTAATCATGCAACTAATAATAAATAATTACAATAATTATGATTTAATAAATTAATAACAATAATTAATCATTTATTAAATATTTAAACCAATTAATCAATTAAATTATACTTCTAAATTATATTTAGAATTTAATTAATTAAATAAATAAAAATTATTTTAATAAGGGAAAAATAGAAATTTACTGAATCGGAGTTTTCGGGAATATCGCCGGAGTTGAGTCGTCGGAGAGGAGGAACCACGCCGAAAAAAATGTTGTCGGAGCGTCGCCGGAGGAGGATCGCCGGAGGAGAGGAGAGGAGAGGAGAGGAGGAGATGGAATGATGACAAAATGAGGGGGGGTGCAACTCTATTTATAGAGTTTCACCTAGACGACGGAGAACTATTCTCCGTCGTCTAAGTCCACTTGGACGACGGAAACAGTGTTTTCCGTCGTCTGGGTGGCGGTTTCAAAAAAATTCAAGCGGCGCCAATTAATCGGCGGGACGCTCTGAACCACCATTATTTTGGACTTAGACGACGGAGAATGAATTCTCCGTCGTCTAGGTGAAAATTCAAGCGGTCCCTAAAACGGAAGCGGTAAATTGAACCGCCATAAAAATTGGACTTGGACGACGGAAATGGTCAGTCTCCGTCGTCCAAGTGAAAATTACATGAAAAAAATAAAGAAAAATAAATTTGAACCGCCATGGTTTTTGAACCTGGACGACGGAGATGGTCATGAAAAAAATAAAGAAAAATAAATTTGAACCGCCATGGTTTTTGAACCTGGACGACGGAGATGGTCAATCTCCGTCGTTCAGGTGAACACCTGGACGACGGAAAATGACCATCTCCGTCGTCCAGGTTCAAATTACGTAAAAAAAAATTTAAAAAATAATTCGCTAGGAATTTAGCGATCTGTCATTCGAGTGAAATAGTCGTACAATATCGATGAACGCATCGTATATATGAACAGTTAAATTTGAACCGACGATTAATTTTACGTATTGAAACATGTTAAGTATCGACTAATCTTTACGACTTAAGTGTTCATGAGTAGACGCTCATTTGCAGCAGAGTATTAACGAAATTGAATTTGGACAAAACAACCGTTGGATATGTTCGTCGTAACATAATATATAATTGTCTTCAAAGGACCATAAAATAATAAGTTCGGGAAGGGCTTGATCGGCACAGTCAACCGCAAAACCGATAATTTCACAAACCGGAAACGTGGATAGAAGGCATTTCGCAACTCCGATTTTCGAACCGTCGAAGCTCACACACCAAGAATTGTTTACTCTAAAGTCTTGATGAAAAGACTTTGCATTGGAAGAAGGTCTAGATGGTTGTTGTCTTAGAAAAAATTACGATATCTGCACCTGGACGACGGAAATGAGCGTTTCCGTCGTTCAGGTAATCACCTGGACGACGGAGAATGACGTTCTCCGTCGTCCAGGTGTATAGACCCTGAATTCAGGGGTTAGGGCCTTACTGTTTAGGGTTTAGGGTTTGTGAACTTGGACGACGGATAATGACCATATCCGTCGTCCTAGTATGTACCTAGACAACGGAGAATGACCATTCTCCGTCGTCCAAGTTCTAAACCCCAATTTCAGGGGTTAGGGCCTTAGGGTTTACGGTTTAGGTCGTCCCCGGTCATTTGTGTGTCCGTTCAATTATTCGGATTCAAAAATATAATTAAAAAATTGATCGATCAATCCGAACTGCTAGATTTAGGGTCCAGGATTTAGCTAGGGTTTTATATGAGATTGAGATTTGGCGACAACCTGCAATTAATTTCTCCGTTGTCCAGGATATATAATTCGGATTAATTTCTTACCGTAAACCGGCATCGATCATATATATATTACAATAATTACAGTAATTAATTACCAATTAATCTCCCTCGTCGTATGACCGTACTCTTCGTCATAATCATCATCGTCCTCATCCCCGTTAGACGACGGCTCATCCTCGTCATCGTACTCAACATCGTCCGACGAATAACCTGAGTCTTCGTCCGCATTCTCTTCCTGCTCGTCTTCTTCTTCTACCTCATCGATAATCTCATCTTCAGTTAGATCTGTATAACCATCAGGCATGGGTAACCGTTCACCATCTTGAACCAGGTCCATTATATCGGAGCGGACCATAGAAATATTAGGCTCTTGATAGGCAGGAATGTCTCTTTCTGGTTCAGCAGAATCTTCAGTCGTCGTCGGTGTCCCTTCAATTGTCTCTGTATTCCATATTCCTCGGTGAGAGATATGGTTCACTATTTTCCACCCTTCACCGGCTTTCGGATCGTCGAGATAGAACACCTGCCGAACTAAGGTGGCGAGAGCGAAAGGCTCATCCTCATACCAGTGCGAGTTTGTATCGACTGATAATAGTCCCATGTCTTCCTTTGTACGCTTGAACCATCTGCACTTGAATAGGAAAACGTTGACATCATTCCCGTAACATAGCTGAACTACATATACAATAGCCCCGTAATATAGATCATTGTCTTTCCCAACCGCTACCCCACTGTTTTGTGTTCTTCTTCCTTCGTCTCGGGCCAATGAATGGAACTTTACACCGTTCACAAAACATCCGGGATAAATATAGTGTTTAACCGGCTTCCCTGCTAGCAGTGCTTTGGCCATGACCACCACCCTCCGTGGTTATCAGATTTTTGCAGATCAATCATCTGCGAAAAAGGGCAAATTAATATAAGGGTTTACTTTCTACAAACATGAGCGATATGTATTTAAATAAGGTGGCGAGTCGTACGTACGTACCCATTGGAAGAAATAATCAGGAAACTTGTTCTTAACCATTTTCTCAATCCACGCCGAACTCTTGTTTTGATTTAATGCCTGAAGCCTCTCCCTGTATGACAACATGTACGGCTTAACTTCGTCACAGTCTCGCAACACTACCCAATGTGCCTCAATAAGTTCTTCCCGTGTTAACGATTCCTTTAATACTCCTCTAAACGGTCGGACGACATTGGTGACGACAGAAAGATTGATGCGGGCACTGCGATCGGAGGCAGTGGGAGGGGGTGGATCTTTGAGGTACCTGTTGCAGTAAATAACACACTCATGCATTAGGTATGTCTCTGCTATGGAGCCATCCGGGGCCGACCTGTTTTTGACGAATGACTTATACTGTCCAAGCTGTCAACAAAATCAAACATACACATTACATAAGTACATATAACTAGCTAGTATATATATAATCTCCAGTGGAACAAATTAATTAATTAGTTGTACGTACCTTTCTTGAGGATACATCCAAGTGTACTGGACCGGACCAGAAATGAGCACCTGCTCGGGCAGGTGGATCATTAGGTGAATCACGATGTCAAATAAAGCAGGGGGGAAAATCCTCTCTAGTTTGCAAATGATGTGCACAATTTGTTGTTGCAATTCCACCACATCTGACTTCTTTAATTCTCTGGCGCATAACCTCTGCCACCACATGCACAATGCTACTATTGGTTCTACGATGTCCCGAGGCAAGTATGGTCGAATTACCACTGGAATCAGACGTTGCAGCATAACGTGATAGTCATGTGTCTTTAGACCAACAAACTTGTGTTGCACCTCGTCCACTGCTCCAGTTATAGTAGCTGCATACGTAGCCGGATAACGAACGCCCTTAAACCAGTGAAATACAGAACGTCTAAGCGTCGGCTTCACTGTGTAAGGTGCATCTGGCATCTTGTTGTACACTCCTTTCCTATCCCTCCTCAACCACAAGGGACGACGTAGATTCATTGATTCCAAATCTTTGCGCGCTTTGGGAGTATCTTTAGTCTTGAACTTAATACCGAGAATTGTTCCCACCACGTTGTCGCACACATTCTTTTCTATGTGCATCGCGTCCAAGTTGTTCCTCAGCTTCAACTTCGACCAGTAAGGGAGTTCAAAGAATATACTCTTGTGATCCCAATAGCTCAGATCATGTGGAGGAATTGGATTGCATTTCTTTACATCCGCGTCATTGCTCAACACACCAAAGTCAAAATATCTCAACCTCTCTAAAATCTCTTCGCCCGACCAACTACGGGGTTTAGGATTGTTCTCTACCGTACCGTCGAAATGAGCTTCATCCTGTCGCCACGGGTGGTTGTGAGGAAGCCATCTACGGTGACCCAAGTAACACACCTTCCCCGCGTGCCAACTAGAGTTCACGTCGTCCAAACAAATAGGACATCCATTATATCCTTTTGTCCTGCAGGCTGCCAACATCCCATAAGCTGGAAAATCGCTGATCGTCCACATTACGGCAGCCCTCACCGTGAACATCGTGTCAGTGAATTTGTCATAAGTTGGGACTCCATTTTCCCACAACAGTTTCAGCTCGTCGATCAAAGGTCTGAGGTAGACATCTAAGCACTTCGATGGAGATTTAGGACCTGGAATTAGTACGGTAAGGAAATTAAATTCCTTGTTCATGCACATCCACGGAGGCATGTTGTACGACATCAGAATAACTGGCCAAGTGCTGACGGCGGAGCTATTACTTCCCCAAGGATTGAATCCGTCTGTAGATAGGCCGAGTCTAACATTTCTAACCTCTGAAGCAAAGTCTCCAAATTCTCTGTCGAAATGTTTGAAACCCTCCCCATCCGCGGCGTGTCGCAGGACATCGTCATCTATTCGCTTTTCTGCGTACCATCGCATCGCCTCTGCTGTGTGTAGAGACATGTACAGGCGCTGCAATCTGGGAATCAAGGGAAAATATCGAACAACTTTCACAGGAATTCTCTTTTTCGAACTCTTCCTATTCAACTGGAATCTGCACTGGCCACATACGGGACAATAGTCCAACTCTTTATACTCTTTGTAAAATAGCACACAATCATTCGGACATGCGTCAATTATCCTGTACTTTAGGCCGGGGCTGCTCAGGATATTTCTAACCTTATGATGAGATTTAGGAAGATTTTGATTATCAGGAAGCAACTTACATATTTGCTCCTGAATTTCGTCAAAAGCACTCACTGACATTTTGTGCTTCACTTTTATCTTCATTTGCTCCATCACATATTGCAACACATTCTCTCGACATCCAGGGAACACCGGTGTCTGCGCTTCAAGTAGCATCCGGTTGTACTTTTCCATCTCACTGGTGTCAGTGGCCAAGCTAGCTGCGGGGAATGTGTCATCATGCTCATTAGTGGTACTGTAACCTCCGTCTTGGTGTTGGTGTCCACTATGACTACATCCCGGAAACGCATCATGGACCAAATCTGCAGTTGGGTTGCAAGCTGGGGGTCCGGCACCACTGCCGCTGGATGAGGCACCATGGTAACTGTACCCTGAGCTGAAGTCTGCTGCGCTGAACTCTACTGCTTCACCATGCTCGCTCCATGTAGTGTAACTCCACATCATACCATTTTCGTACAGGTGTTGCACCATAACATTAACCTCCGCATACTGACAATTAAGACATTTCTGACACGGACACCTGAAACGTTTCTTTCCCTGACCATGTTCTATCGCAAAATTCACAAATTCGCTAATTCCATCCATATACCGGACATCACATCTATTCTTCAACTTCATCCAACTCTTGTCCATACTGCTACAAAAGATTATAATTAATTAATTATTACATATATATATATTTGTCCATTAATTTACGCTTAATTATACGTACTCGATCTACATCGATCCATCAATTACGTACGTACGTAATTTAATCTGTATATATATAGCTAACATCCATGCATGCATGTACGTACATTTTCACTAAATATATATATATTAAGCAAATTTTAACTGCGTACGTACCTGCTGGCCTTCTCGATATCAGTTAATTAAGCTAGCTAGCTAGTCAGCGGAGATCCCTTATCCTGATATCCTTCTCGGCCTTCGATCTCCCTTCTCCTTCTCCTTCTCCCTTCTCCTTCAATTCTTCTTCGAATGGAATAATGAAGAAAGGATCGGATGGAATGAAGAGAGTTTGGCAGCGGGCTTATATAATGCTTCAGTTAGACGACGGAGGTGTCGGTACGTCGTCTAAGTGGAAGTTACTCGGACGACAGCGTGTCGGTCCGTTGTCCAGGTGATCACCTGGACGACGGAGAATACTTTCTCCGTCGTCTAGGTGATCACCTGGAGGACGGAGAAGACTCTGAGATCCAGGTGTCTACCTGGACGACAGAGAAGGTATTATCCGTCGTCTAGGTTATCACCTGGAGGACGGAGAAGACTCTGAGGTCCAGGTGAGCACCTGGATGACGGAGAATGTATTCTTCGTCGTCCAGGTGATACCTGGACCTCGGAGTCTTCTCCGTCCTCCAGGTTATCACCTAGACTACGGATAATACCTTCTTCGTCGTCCAGGTGTTACTTGGACGACGGAGAAGTCTCCGTCGTCCAGGTGTAACTTGCACCACGGAACAATTACGTTTCCGTGGTCTAAGTGCTGTTTTCTTGTAGTGTCTGGTCGTTACAATCAATCTTTACACTTACATTTGATTCTCTGGATAAATCTGTAGTAGAACACAAATGCAACATGGTCCTCCTTATGGTTCTGTATGCGTGAACCTGAATGCATAATTTCAAAACAGAAAACAAAACTATATGCACTCCTTTACAACAAGTAACACAATTACATGCTAAATTTTCCTTATATACACCATTTCTGAGTATAACAAAATAGCTATTCAAACCTCAAAACTGATTTTATTATCATCATAACGATAAACTAAAAACTGCAGTAACATGAAAAACTCTTTCATAATTTTAAAATATCCAAAAAAAAAAACAAAACAATAGAAGTCTTGTAACCTGAAAATCATAGCAGTTAACATCAATAAACCATTAGAATTTACTAAAAAATGTAAACTGTAAAACTCCCACTGATCCTTAGTATTCAAAAACAACTTGAATAAACTTAAAGTCCCACTGAGCATAAGCAAACCATGACTGAAAACCAATAAAATATAGTTCAAGGGGCTGACTTCGTACATCGAACTTAAGTTCTATCAAAACTGAAATTTTCCAAGATAATTTAGTAAACCAAACATACTAGCAAACCGACAACTATTAAACACAAAAAACTTGAGAAGACGCGTAAAAATATATCCCAAATAACCACACAAAAGTACGTCATACATTACTGTCAACCTATATCAACATATAATAGCATGTAACAATAACAAGTAGTATAAAAGTTTGCATGTTATACACGGTGTGCTAGAAAAGATAGTCCCAGGTGGACACTTGCATCATACAATCATGCAACTAAACACATTTACTGAGAAACATATCCCATATGATATGTACTTATAGTGGAAACCTTGATAATTACTTGACAAGTGTGCATGCCATAAAATACAAAAACTCATGCATACTCATGCATTTGTTTAATAAAAGTTTGTTACTGAAAATAAGACAATGATATTGACATAAAATTGGAATTTCTAGTACATTGTAAAACTGGAAAAATTACTACTACTTAATGATTCAAGTTCTTCCATAAGAATGATACTCTTCCCCCTTTTCTTTAATCTCATTGTAATAATCATACAATACTGTTCTACCTCAGTTACAGTAAATTTTAGACATGTTAGAAACTAAGAAATTGATAGCATACTTTTAACACTAGTTATTAATCTGCAGAGAAGTATTGATTTATTCAAGACAGGAAAATAGAGAACTGTAGAATTTAATCATTTATCATATAAAACGTTTCACAAATGTGATGATCAAAAAATTAATTGCAAAAAACAAGTAAAAGAGACAGCTGAAGCTGTTGATCGATGTTACTGTCAAGAATCTTATGTAGAATGATGAGTTGCAGCCCATCAGGAAAAATGACACCAACGTACTAAAAGAAGAGTGAAAAATTTACATCAAGACATCACCACAGCTCTGAGATAAGAGATAGATAAGTAACTTTAGTTTTCAGCAGAGCTGCCTAGGTCCTTTATATATATACACTTATATATATATATATATACATTGCATATATGTTGTAGTTGAGTTCCAACGAAAAAGATTTGAAGCCCCAAGTTACATGATAAATAATCAAGTACCAGTAGCTCGATTAGCCACCTTACACCTACCTATCAAGTTTCACATATCTTTAATAGAAATCATAGCAGAATAAAGAAAATAACAAAAACATCAGAGTAAAACTAAGATAAAAACCAGAAATCCTATTGAACTTTATTCCAAATGCATAATAAGTCAAATACATTTGCCTTGACCAAAACAAACAGAAAATAAACACTTCCTAAATTTGAAACTTGTCCAAAACAAAAGAAAACTACTAGGCTTGAACTCTGAAAAAAAATCAAAAATAAATCCTAAACTTCAATTTCTAGTCTGATTCCATCGCAAAAACAGCCTCTGGTCTCACTTTTTGTTGGCTCCATCTTTGGCAGAAGGTCCTCCTTTGGCAGCAGCTCCTTGCTTGTCTTTCCAGGTTTTGTTTCTATAGCAGTCTTTCTTCATATGTCATCTCTCTCTTGTAAAAGAAGCACTTAAACTTCCTATCATTGTCCTTCATTGGTTTCTTCTCGACCCCAAGGTGCTTGTTGTAGTTCTTCCTCCCTCTTTTCTTTCCCTCAGGTTTGGAGACAAAGTTAACAGATACATCATTGCTCTTCTTCAGCCTCTCATCTTCTTGGCAACATATGGCTATAAGCTCATTAAGGGTCCACTTATCCTTTTGAGTGTTGTAGGTGGTCTTCAGTTGATCAAAATGGGCAGGGAGTGACTTCAAGGCAAGATAAACCACAAAATGGTCATCTTGTGGCATGTCTAGAGCTGAAAGCTGCCCTACAATGTCTATCATCTTCATTAAATGCTCTCTCATAATCATGGACAGCTTATATTTCATGTCCAACAGGCTGTCCTTAAGCATGGAAGCTTCAGCCTTCTCACTAGTCACGAACCGCTCAGCAATGGCTTTTAAATACCGACCAGTATGAGGGAGATCAGGAATTCCTCCCTTGATTGCATCAGAAATAGTCCTCTGGATAGATAGCTTGTAAATCCTATTTTCTCTTATCCAGTTGAGATAATTATCATATTCTACACCATTTACATGTGGTTTCTCAGGGATTGGGACAGTAAGACACCACTCAACATATTGACTCATCAAATAAAGATCTTTGTCTGCCCTCCACTTTTTATAATTACTCCCAGTGAGAGGAGCAATTGTGAAAAGACTCAATGTGGGTACTACCATAGCTGAAATAAAATAAAACTTGCTAAATTTTTCAGTTCCAACTTGAAATTTATTTCAAAAGAAAAGAAATAAGAGAATACAAGTCATATGAACAAAACATGTAATCCAAAACTCACACCAAGAACATCTGTAAATCAATGAAAAAATATATAAAAAAACATTTACAGACTCTTCTTTTGCATACATTTTTTTAGTTAACACTACAAGAAAACAGCACTTAGACCACGGAAACGTAATTGTTCCGTGGTCCAAGTGACACCTAGACCACGGAAAATACTCCGTGGTCCAAGTACCACCTGGACGACGGAGTCTTTTTCGAGGTCCAGGTGATCACCTAGACGACGGAGAATACCATCTTCGTCGTCCAGGTTATCACCTGGACCTCGGAGTCTTCTCCGTCCTCCAGGTTATCACCTGGACGACGGAGATAGTATTCTCCGTCGTCCAGGTGATTACCTGGACAACGGACCGACACGCCGTCGTCCGAGTATACGAAACGTACTTCCACTTAGACGACGTACCGACACCTCCGTCATTTAAGTGAAGCATTATATAAGCCCGATGCCAAACTGAATTCATTCCTCGATCTCTTCATTTCATTTGAAGAAGAATTGAAGGAGAAGGGAGAAGGAGAAGGGAGCTAGCTAGCTAGAAGGCCGAGAAGAATCAGGATCGATAAAGGATCTCCGCTGACTAGCTAGCTAGCTTAATTAACGTACAAATATCGAGAAGGCCAGCAGGTACGTACGTACGCAGTTAAAATTTGCTTAATTAATATATATTTAGTGAAAACGTATGTACATATATACATGCAAGGATGTTAGCTGATGTTAGCTATATATATGTACAGATCGATTAAATTACGTACGTACGTAATTGATGGATCGATGTAGATCGAGTACGTATAATTAAGCGTAAATTAATGGACAAATATATATATATGTAATAATTAATTAATTATAATATTTTGTAGCAGTATGGACAAGAGTTGGATGAAGTTGAAGAATAGATGTGATGTCCGGTATATGGATGGAATTAGCGAATTTGTGAATTTTGCGATAGAACATGGTCAGGGAAAGAAACGTTTCAGGTGTCCGTGTCAGAAATATCTTAATTGTCAGTATGCGTAGGTTAATGTTATGGTGCAACACCTGTACGAAAATGGTATGATGTGGAGTTACACTACATGGAGCGAGCATGGTGAAGCAGTAGAGTTCAGCGCAGCAGACTTCAGCTCAGGGTACAGTTACCATGGTGCCTCATCCAGCGACAGTGGTGCCGGACCCCCAGCTTGCAACCCAACTTCAGATTTGGTCCATGATGCGTTTCCGGGATGTAGTCATAGTGGACACCAACACCAAGACGGAGGTTACAGTACCACTAATGAGCATGATGACACATTCCCCGCAGCTAGCTTGGCCACTGACACCAGTGAGGTGGAAAAGTACAACCGGATGCTACTTGAAGCGCAGACCCCGGTGTTCCCTGGATGTCGAGAGAATGTGTTGCAATATGTGATGGAGCAAATGAAGATAAAAGTGAAGCACAAAATGTCAGTGAGTGCTTTTGACGAAATTCAGGAGCAAATATGTAAGTTGCTTCCTGATGATCACAATCTTCCTAAATCTCATTATAAGGTTATAAATATCCTGAGCAGCCTTGGCCTAAAGTACAGGATAATTGACGCATGTTCGAATGATTGTGTGCTATTTTACAAAGAGTATAAAGAGTTAGACTATTGTCCCGTATGTGGCCAGTGCAGATTCCAGTTGAATAGGAAGAGTTCGAAAAAGAGAATTCCTGTGAAAGTTGTTCGATATTTTCCCTTGATTCCCAGATTGCAGCGCCTGTACATGTCTCTACACACAGCAGAGGCGATGCGATGGTACGCAGAAAAGCGAATAGATGACGATGTCCTGCGACACGCCGCGGATGGGGAGGGTTTCAAACATTTCGACAGAGAATTTGGAGACTTTGCTTCAGAGGTTAGAAATGTTAGACTCGGCCTATCTACAGACGGATTCAATCCTTGGGGAAGTAATAGCTCCGCCGTCAGCACTTGGCCAGTTATTCTGATGCCGTACAACTTGCCTCCGTGGATGTGCATGAACAAGGAATTTAATTTCCTTACTGTACTAATTCCAGGTCCTAAATCTCCATCGAAGTGCTTAGATGTCTACCTCAGACCTTTGATCGACGAGCTGAAACTGTTGTGGGAAAATGGAGTCTCAACTTATGACAAATTCACTAACACGATCTTCACGATGAGGGCTGCCGTAATGTGGACGATCAGCGATTTTCTAGCTTATGGGATGTTGGCAGCCTGCAGGACAAAAGGATATAATGGATGTCCTATATGTTTGGACGACGTGAACTCTAGTTGGCACTCGGGGAAGGTGTGTTACTTGGGTCACCGTAGATGGCTTCCTCACGACCACCCGTGGCGACAAGATGAAGCTCATTTCGACGGTACGGTAGAGAACAATCCTAAACCCCGTAGTTGGTCGGGCGAAGAGATTTTAGAGAGGTTGAGCTATTTCGACTTTGGTATGTTGAGCAATGACGCGGATGTAAAGAAATGCAATCCAATTCCTCCACATGATCTGAGCTATTGGGATCACAAGAGTATATTCTTTGAACTCCCTTACTGGTCGAAGTTGAAGCTGAGGAACAACTTGGACGCGATGCACATAGAAAAGAATGTGTGCGACAACGTGGTGGGAACAATTCTCGGTATTAAGTTCAAGACTAAAGATACTCCCAAAGCGCGCAAAGATTTGGAATCAATGAATCTACGTCGTCCCTTTTGGTTGAGGAGGGATAGGAAAGGAGTGTACAACAAGATGCCAGATGCACCATACACAGTGAAGCCGACGCTTAGACGTTCTGTATTTCACTGGTTTAAGGGAGTTCATTATCCGACTACGTATGCAGCTACTATAACTGGAGCAGTGGATGAGGTGCAACACAAGTTTGTTGGTCTAAAGACACATGACTATCACGGTATGCTGCAACGTCTGATTCCAGTGGTAATTCGACCATACTTGCCTCGGGACGTCGTAGAACCAATAGTAGCATTGTGCAGGTGGTGGCAGAGGTTATGCGCCAGAGAATTAAAGAAGTCAGATGTGCTGGAATTGCAACAACAAATTGTGCACATCATTTGCAAACTAGAGAGGATTTTCCCCCCTGCTTTCTTTGACATCATGATTCACCTAATGATCCACCTGCCCGAGCAGGTGCTCATTTCTGGTCCGGTCCAGTACACTTGGATGTATCCTCAAGAAAGGTACATACAACTAATTAATTAATTTGTTCCACTGGAGATTATATATATACTAGCTAGCTAGATATATGTACTTATGTAATGTGTACGTTTGATTTTGTAGATAGCTTGGACAGTATAAGTCATAGGTCAAAAACAGGTCGGCCCCGGATGGCTCCATAGCAGAGACATACCTAATGCATGAGTGTGTTACTTATTGCAACAGGTACCTCAAAGATCCACCCCCTCCCACTGCCTCCGATCGCAGTGCCCGCATCAATCTTTCTGTCGTCACCAATGTCGTCCGACCGTTTAGAGGAGTATTAAAGGAATCGTTAACACGGGAAGAACTTATTGAGGCACATTGGGTAGTGTTGCGAGACTGTGACGAAGTTAAGCCGTACATGTTGTCATACAGGGAGAGGCTTCAGGCGTTAAATCAAAACAAGAGTTCGGCGTGGATTGAGAAAATGGTTAAGAACAAGTTTCCTGATTATTTCTTCCAATGGGTACGTACGTACGACTCGCCATCTTATTTAAATACATATCGCTCATGTTTGTAGAAAGTAAACCCTTATATTAATTTGCCCTTTTTCGCAGATGATTGATCTGCATAAATCTGATAACCACGGAGGGTGGTGGTCATGGCCAAAGCACTTGCTAACAGGGAAGCCGGTTAAACACTATATTTATCCCGGATGTTTTGTGAACGGTGTAAAGTTCCATTCATTGGCCCGAGACGAAGGAAGAAGAACACAAAACAGTGGGGTAGCGGTTGGGAAAGACAATGATCTATATTACGGGGCTATTGTATACGTGGTTCAGCTATGTTACGGGAATGATGTCAACGTTTTCCTATTCAAGTGCAGATGGTTCAAGCGTACAAAGGAAGATCTGGGACTATTATCAGTCGATACAAACTCGCACTGGTATGAGGATGAGCCTTTCGCTCTCGCCACCTTAGTTCGGCAGGTGTTCTATCTCGACGATCCGAAAGCCGGTGAATGGTGGAAAATAGTGAACCATATCTCTCACCGAGGAATATGGAATACAGAGACAATTGAAGGGACACCGGCGACGACTGAAGATGCTGCTGAACCAGAAAGAGACATTCCTGCCTATCAAGAGCCTAATATTTCTATGGTCCGCTCCGATATAATGGACCTGGTTCAAGATGGTGAACGGTTACCCATGCCTGATGGTTGTACAGATCTAACTGAAGATGAGATTATCGATGAGGTAGATGAAGAAGACGAGCAGGAAGAGGACGCGAACGAGGACTCAGGTTATTCGTCGGACAATGTTGAGTACGATGACGAGGATGAGCCGTCGTCTAACGGGGATGAGGACGATGATGATTATGACGAAGAGTACGGTCATACGACGAGGGAGATTAATTGGTAATTAATTACTGTAATTATTGTAATATATATATGATCGATGCCGGTTTACGGTAAGAAATTAATCCGAATTATATATCCTGGACAACGGAGAAATTAATTGCAGGTTGTCGCCAAATCTCAATCTCATATAAAACCCTAGCTAAATCCTGGACCCTAAATCTAGCAGTTCGGATTGATCGATCAATTTTTTAATTATATTTTTGAATCCGAATAATTGAACAGACACACAAATGACCGGGGACGACCTAAACCGTAAACCCTAAGGCCCTAACCCCTGAAATCGTGGTTTAGAACTTGGACGACGGAGAATGGTCATTCTCCGTCGTCCAGGTACATACTAGGACGACGGATATGGTCATTATCCGTCGTCCAAGTTCACAAACCCTAAACCCTAAACAGTAAGGCCCTAACCCCTGCATTCAGGGTCTATGCACCTGGACGACGGAGAACGTCATTCTCAGTCGTCCAGGTTAGAACCTGGACGACGGATAACTTCATATCCGTCGTCCAGGTGATTACCTGAACGACGGAAACACTCATTTCCGTCGTCCAGGTGCAGATATCGTAATTTTTTCTAAAACAACAACCATCTAGACCTTCTTCCAATGCAAAGTCTTTTCATCAAGACTTTAGAGTAAACAATTCTTGGTGTGTGAGCTTCGACGGTTCGAAAATCGGAGTTGCGAAATGCCTTCTATCCACGTTTCCGGTTTGTGAAATTATCAGTTTTGCAGTTGATTGTGCCGATCAAACCCTTCCCGAACTTATTATTTTATGGTCCTTCGAAGACAATTATATATTATGTTACGACGAACATATCCAACGGTTGTTTTGTCCAAATTCAATTTCGTTAATACTCTGCTGCAAATTAGCGTCTACTCATGAACACTTAAGTCGTAAAGATTAGTCGATACTTAACATGTTTCAATACGTAAAATTAATCGTCGGTTCAAATGTAACTGTTCATATATACGATGCGTTCATCGATATTGTACGACTATTTCACTCGAATGACAGATCGCTAAATTCCTAGCGAATTATTTTTTAAATTTTTTTTTACGTAATTTGAACCTGGACGACGGAGATGGTCATTTTCCGTCGTCCAGGTGTTCACCTGAACGACAGAGATTGACCATCTCCGTCGTCCAGGTTCAAAAACCATGGCGGTTCAAATTTATTTTTGTTTATTTTGTAATTTTCACTTGGACGACGGAGACTGACCATTTCCGTCGTCCAAGTCCAATTTTTATGGCGGTTCAATTTACCGCTTCCATTTTAGGGACCGCTTGAGTTTTCACCTAGACGACGGAGAATTCATTCTCCGTCGTCTAAGTCCAAAATAATGGCGGTTCAGAGCGTCCCGCCGATTAATTGGCGCCGCTTGAATTTTTTTGAAACCGCCACCCAGACGACGGAAAACACTGTTTCCGTCGTCCAAGTGGACTTAGACGACGGAGAATAGTTCTCCGTCGTCTAGGTGAAACTCTATAAATAGAGTTGCACCCCCCCTCATTTTGTCATCATTCCATCTCCTCCTCTCCTCTCCTCTCCTCTCCTCCGGCGATCCTCCTCCGGCGACGCTCCGACAACATTTTTTTCGGCGTGGTTCCTCCTCTCCGACGACTCAACTCCGGCGATATTCCCGAAAACTCCGATTCAGTAAATTTCTATTTTTCCCTTATTAAAATAATTTTTATTTAATTAATTAATTAAATTCTAAATATAATTTAGAAATATAATTTAATTGATTAATTGGTTTAAATATTTAATAAATGATTAATTATTGTTATTAATTTATTAAATCATAATTATTGTAATTATTTATTATTAGTTGCATGATTAAATGAATTTATTATTAAATTTATTAAATGAATAAATTAATATTCATAATTTATTAAATGAATCAATTTTTTATTAAATGCATGATAAATAAATATAAATTATTGCATCTAATGAAAAATTATTAATTAATATTTACGTTTATTTTCTAGTAAATTAATTAGTAGTACGTGTTCGATTTAAATTTAGTACATAGGCTTGGTTTATTAAGTCGCACTCTTTGGAATAGATGGCGCCTCTTTTCCTTGCTTATCTCCTTAACTCCTCGTGATGTGTGGATTTCATCACCGCACACCATAACCTAAGTGAAGTTATGGACACGAGGTTGAGGGCGGAGTTTGCAAAGGACTTGAGGGAGTGTAAATTTTTGAAAAATTGGCCGAATGTCGGACATGGTGTCTAGAAACGGGTTATGACTGGTGACAGGATTTGGACTAAGAAAGACTTTTGTCGAAATTAGTCCTGCCTCTCGCGTTATTTCTATCCCTAACTGGCCATGTTTTTCGATTTAACCAAGGCTGATTAATTGAAAATTTACACTTTATCGCGCGGGTCGCCCGTCCATTGAACGACCGAAAATGCCAAGCTAGTGTACTCTATTTAAATCTTAAACGTACTTAATTAATTAGCGTAAATTTTTAAGTTGTAATTATTATGGTAAGTAGGTATTTTAACACCGTACTCTTAGGTTTAAATGGCTCCACCAAAGACGACATCCGGCAAGAAGAAAGCCCAACAGGAGGCAGAAGATGAGATGCTCCGAATGTTGGCGGCCCAAGTCGGTTGGGTTCAACAGGAGGGCAACGACGCTCTCAATCCGGACGGATCATCTGGTCCGTCCGTAGCGCCCTCTGGGGAAATTCCCGCTCCCCCATTCATCTCGAGCGGTGATGACGTCGACCCCTTCCAATCTCCGACGCCCGGTACCCATTCAACGGGAAGTACTCAGGCGTCCTCTACCGCCGAATCAATCATGTACAGCGCCCGCCGTAAGCAAAGGAGGGCCCCCACTTACCCGGAACCGAAAAGGACTCGGGGTCTCGTTAAAGGGGGCAAAGCGGAGCGTATTTGCAAGGCGACCGGTAAAAAGATCGACTTGCCGTACGACAAATTCACCGGTGGCCCTCCCACAGCTCAGCTAGCAAGTCTCTCGGCGCATGGGATAGGGTCAATCATCCGTAACCGGGTTCGTATCACTGTCCCTACTTGGAAGGAGGCGCCGGATCATGAGAAGGCGAAAGTCTTCAAAGATCTTTCGGTACGTAATACGTCCAATTTAGTTATTATATAATATTGTTAATCTCGGCCTAAAATTTCATAATATATACGATTATAATTTTCTATTTATTTTTTATAGGAACAATTTGACGTGGATCCGACACCGGCTATGTTGAGGCATATCAACCAAACCGCCAACTCCATCTACAAAGATTGGAAGTACAAGCTCCATAAGTACTTCCAAGATGTCGGTCCCGTGCCTCCCCCGGTAGAGCTGCAAGGGGAGAGAGAAGATGAGTGGGAGTGGTTGTGTAACCACTTTGCCGATGAACAATTTAAGGTATTAATTTATTTTTTTATTTCAATTAAGATAATTGAATTATTTAAATTGTAGTTATTCATTTTTTAATGATTTAATTATGTTGTGTAACAGAAATTCTCCGGTGTCAACAAAGCCAACCGGGGGAAGAAGGAGAAACACCATACTACCGGCGCCAAGCAGTTCATTCAAATAGCCAAGGAGCACAAGGATAAGGGCTCCAAACACCCTTATCTTGATGCAAGCGTAAGCACGTACGTGACGCCAGGGCTCGATAATGAAGCGAGTCAATGCGGCGTAAGTGATATATATATATATATGTGCTTTTAATTATAGTAATTATTATTTAAATATAATTTCATTATAATAAATTAATTATTCTTTTGTAGGCAAGGGCGATAGAGCGTGCGCATGAAGAGTTGGCTAACACTCAGCTTGCGTTCCCAGATGTGCCGCCGGAAGACCTGCCTCCTCTATCCTTAGAGAGCCAAATTGCAATTGCGGATGAGGTCTACGGTCGTAGAGCTGGCAAGGAGGTTAGGCACTTTGAGCCTAGGGTGGTACGAGATTTGTCGATGACCTCCGGCTCATCATCTACGGGAGGTTCGGGGCAGCGGAGAAGGAGTCAGGCTGCGGCCGTCGAAGCAGCCATTCAAGAGACTCGACTGGCACGAGAGGAGAATGAGTCAATGCGGCAAAGACTTGACGAACAACAAGCACAAATAGCCCAACTCATCGCCCTCATGCAACAAAATCGAGAAGTATGTCAACCTCCTCCGAACCCACACCCCGACGACAACGACCCGGCTGGAGGCGGAGGATTCGGCGGCACATCTGCTCCTCCAGTGTATTAGCTAGCTAGTTAATTATCCTGTTTCTTTATTTCCGAGTTCCGAACAATATTATATAATTTTTCTGGGTTTTTTATTTGGATGTGTATATATGTACAAATTAATTAATTATTTAATATTAAAAATTTAGTTTAATTAATTATTTTTGACTATTTTTTATTATTTAAATTAAATTAATAATAAATTAAATTAATAATATTTAATTTCAATTTATTTATTTTTTTAAATTAAATATTCACTTGGACGACGGAGATTATGTTCTCCGTCGTCCAGGTGCAAAACCCTAAACCTAACCCTAAACCCCTAACCCCTAAACCCTAAACCCTGCTGTTCTCCGTGGCCCAGGTGTTCACCTGGACGACGGAGAATTAGTTATCCGTCGTCCAGGTGAACACCTGGGCCACGAAGAAGCTAGCATTATCCGTGGCCCACGTGTTCACCTGGACGACGGAAACGCTAATTCTCCGTCGTCCAGGTGAACACCTGGGCCACGGAGAAACGAGCAATGTCCGTGGCCCAGGTAGACACCTGGACGACGGAGAATTAGCGTTTCCGTCGTCCAGGTGTCTACATGGACCACGGATAATGTCCGCGGTCCAAGTGAACTTGGACGACGGAGCACTAAATCTCCGTCGTCCAGGTTCTTGGACGACAGCACTTGGAGCACGGACTTTGGACGACGGAAAACTGCACCTAGACGACGGAAATGGTCCGTGGTCTAGGTGCTGTTTTCTTGTAGTGTAATGAATTAAGCTACCTGTGGCCAAAGCATTAACTCATTCCTTAGTTTCATTCAATTGAACCACAAAAATATGATCAAGTTTGTAGTTAGAGCTTTTCAGTACCTGTGGGCAAAAAGAAAAGACATCTTTCTATGATTTATATAACCACACATTGATATTCAAAACCACCATTCATACTTTAAAACATGTAAGTATAAGCATCTATGGATGCAACTATCACATTTTACATACAAAGATGCAAATTTAGACCATCATTTATAACCAATAGAAAATCTTGCAAAACAGTCTACTGTGGCGATATATATTTCAAAAAATATCCAATTAGTTAAAGATCATTGATTGATTTTACTGTATTCAATCATACTTTTTTCCTTAGAAAAGTAAATTCATCACAATCATATATTTTGGGAGAACAATATACACAAGTGAATGAAAGTTTTCCACAAGCTTCATATGTTTTAAGCACACTCAGTCATCAGAAGCACATAGACATCAAACCATTCGTTCACATACAATCTCACAAAATTACACACACATCCCAGAAAATATACCTGGAATGCTCCTGCCCTGCAAGGTAAGTAAACAGAGATATAACATGCTAAAATGAAGAACCAAACATACTTGAGCAGGCATACGAACGCGGATAACAAATTAATTCAATCAAAACCATATGTGTGTGTGTGTAAGAGCACACATGTACAACATATATACTTGAATTGAACAAGGAAGAAACTTTTGTAGAAACCATAATTGAATCAAAAGGAAATTCTGGAATTTTCATTTGAAAAAGAAAATGGGGCTGCCGGTTTCAGTGAGATGCGGTTCTGTTGTTCTCCAAAAATATCCCTTTTTCTTTTGTTATCTTGATTGATTAGTTTAAGAGAAGAGAATGGGCTTCAAGATCGTGAGTTTTATTTCAAACTTAAAAGTATGCATGGCCCAACCAAAATTATTTGACCGGTTGATTTTTCCTTCATGCTTGCTGTTTCGAACAACAAAAAACCCACAAGCAAACAACAAATCGTTTTACAAAAATTGACTTATGAAACACAAGGAATCGCTTTTATACCACATGTTGTCTGCATCTATAAACCATGTGTTAGTCGTAAGCACAATCACACAAGTTAAACACAATAAGCAATACAAGCAGATTATGAACTAATTGATTAAGAACTATTACCTTGCTGCATCACTTGGTTGTTCATCTGGGTTGTCATTGTTAAAACGGAATAGACGTCTTCTGCAGAATGCTCTCTATGACGCTTGATGGGAAGAGACTGTATTCACAATATGTGAGAGTTCATGCAGAGACCTCTATATATACTGGTTGATGTACAACTCTAATATCTATCCCATAAGAAATATTATAGTCCTACTATATCTCATATCCTTTATTACTTAATAAATAAGCAATACAATAAGCCTCTAATACGATAATTATCAGATTAAATAATAATGTATTTACCGGAATAGAATTACAATTAATCTTAGCTACTTATTCTGCAAGAATCGTAATAGTTGTTATACTTTAGGACTTTACGACAAGTTCACAATTAGAATAACTCTAATACTTCGTTAGTGCAAACCGACGATCAACATTAACAAGTTGCTAGGTTTCATTGTATCTTAAAGACTTATTTGATTATTTTCCCTTGCACACTAAGTAGTGGGACAAATAAAATTTAAAGAAAAACGTAAACCTTTACGTGTCTTTGAAGTATTTTTCCTTCTCTTGCTACATCCCAATCACAAAATTTCCATCATCATCGCCTCACAATTTCTTGTCATGGTGAATGAACAGTGTTGGTAAGCCGACTTCGATCCCAGCGGGTAGTGAATACCTCCCGAGCTGTGTTTTTTTGTGAGTGATCCGAGAAAGCACGACGACTGGTGGGAATAGTCGAACTTCAAGTTATATCATTGTTACCTATGCATGTCACGAAGAACGTACACGTAGTGTTACCTTAGATCACGTACAGAATCGAATGCTTTACCAATATATTCAAAGTTCATCGACAATGCATATATTTACTTGCAATTTTCAAGTGAGTTAGATCATCAATGTCTGGCTTGTTGCTTCCAGCAAAGACTTGGAGAACCTCTTCTCTTGCTCTTGCCAATTAGGGTTTCGAAAAAGTAATACCATTGTCCAATCAAGCAACGGTGCAGTGGTCTCTTGCCCAGAAAAATAAACAGCTTACACTCCTCAATTACATCTTCGATGCTCATCCAAACGTTCTTGTTATTCTTCCCTTCCCGAGCATTGACGTTCGAGTTGGGACAGACTATGGTATCCAATGGGTATATCATAACTTTTATTTATCATTTTGAGAACTAAACTTACAATGTATATGAGCAATAATTTACAACATTAAGACAATATTACCACAATAACTAATTTTTTTTAGGGTTATTTATAATGTTCACAACTAATTAGATCAAATTTATAAATTTGAAAAATATCGGTTCAAAAGTTGTAATTAAGTCTTTAAATAAAATAATTATCTCAAATATAATTAAATAACTCAAAAAATAACTCATATTACCATAACAAACATTCTGATGAGGGTTAGCTCATACAAGTATATCACTTTAGGTGATCTATATATACATAAAGTGATAAAATAGAATTATCATACTCTTGATACTTAAGAATGATCCATTCAAGTTTGCCTCCAGAAGTGCACCTAATAAGTCATCTTTAGAGGCTTCACCTGCCTTGATGGTTTGCTTTCTCTTGTTTATAAGACTCTTGAGTAAATCTTTTATCTCTTTGTCAATTTCTTTCATCCTCTTGTTCAACTTAGTTGGTAGAAATCTACACCACAACAAACATTTTGATGAGAATTGGGTACGTACGTGAACCTATGCTTAAGGCCCCAAAAGAAGGGGTCTCAAATTTTCATATTTCGCATATATATATATATCCATTAAGAATTTAGCTTTTACACATATACATGACCTCTTTCTAATATTTTGCCTAAAGCCCGATAATAATTTAAGTGTTTCAAAGGCCGGCCCTCAAACTGTTAATAATGAAAAATAAGAGAAATTATATTGAGGATTGTGGCCGGGGAAGGGGACGCAACAACACTCTCGAGTAATCTATGGCACCGGAAAGACCGCAGATCGAGGTGGAGTTATATACGTTCATTTGTTTTCATGGGACGTGTCGTCGGAGCTAACGTAATATGGGTTTGCACCAAACTTATCTCTTCCTCTCGGCCTCCCTCCTCTCCCAAACAAACATACATATACATACATATATATATGGATAATTCTCACGTACGTACGTACGTACACTAAGCAAAAATAGCTGCCGCTTACGGAGCGGTGGAGTATTGTGTGTGACGAGGACAAAATTCAATCACAACGTTCAAAACATAAGTGATTGAGTAAGTGTTCAAACATTATAAAAAGTAATCCAAATAAGATGTATCGATGTAGTAATGAGCCACGTGTGAAACATATCTCCACTCGATCGCATAATAGATTTCGTCAAGGAATGTCCAAGCCGACCAAAGGAAGACCGGCTAACTCCACGCATTTAGACAATTATAGACTCACATTTTAAAGCAATTTCCTCCTCTAATTTCACCAGTTGTAGTAGAGCACGACTCCTAACAGTCTCCGAGTGTCCTTCTTTCTTTCTTAATTTGCACTCATCGCTTGGCAAGACACAGGGCAATTAAGTATGGAAGTATCATCAGCAGTTGGTAGCGTAGCAATCCTCGTTTTGGTTAGTATAATAGTAAGATGGGCATGGAGTACGCTGGACTGGGTGTGGTTTAAGCCGAAGAGGCTAGAAAAGTGTTTGAGGGAGCAAGGCTTTCGAGGCAATAACTACAGATTTCTGCACGGAGATTTAAAGGAGAACTCTATCCTACTCAAACAAGCAAAATCCAAACCCATGAACCTCTCAACCGTCCATGACATAGCACCCCGAGTCACCCCTCTTCTTGATCGAATCGTCAAAACTTACGGTATGGCATGTCATCTGTGTATTGTGTGTGTATATATATATATATATACTATAATAAAACCAAGCGTGAGTTCATCAGCCATACCAAATTCTGAACTTCTAAAATTATCTTTAATGGTAAAAGAAAAAAAACAGTAAAAAGAAAACTATAAATATAAAAAATAACTGCTATAAATATGTTTCTACTCTTCCAGACTCTCATTTATGCCGCTCCGCACTCATTGAGTGTGGGTCTTTGCTAATATATATATTTGCGCGCCCCTGCGAGGCGATTATATATGTTTTTGATTGCAAAGAGTTGGCATGTGGCGTGTATTACACTCAAAACATTTATAAAGCAAAAATAATTTTTTACCATGCAGGCATGTGAAACCTAGCTAGGTATATGCATGTTAGCATGTATATATTCAAAGATAAATTATGTGCAGTCCATCGATGGACCATTTCCTCATAACAATATTATTATGGAAAATAACTCTTTGAGACTCTTTTTTCTTCCGATGTATAATTCTGAATTTGTGATGACCTCGATGGTTACATAAGCTGCACATTTTTTTCAGGTAAAAACTCTTTTGTTTGGATTGGTCCTAAACCAAGGGTGAACATAGTGAACCCAGAAGATTTGAAAGATGTCTTCACAAAACTTGAGGATTTTCCTAAGCCAGAATCAAACTCACTGATCAAGTTGCTAGCAACAGGTCTTTCAAGCTATGAAGGTGAGAAATGGGCTAGACACAGAAGAATTATCAACCCAACCTTCCATTTGGAGAAACTAAAGGTACCTAAGATATTTACTTCAAGTCTCTTTTATTTACTTAAGACTATATTTATCAGTGTTTCATCATGGTTTTTTCTCCAATATATATGTTTATGCATGGAGATAACTTTTGCTGCGGTGTTTGCAACAGGGTATGTTACCCTCATTCTATGAAAGTTGTAACGAGATGATTAAGGAATGGGATAGCTATGTCTCCAAACAGAATGCATCATCTGAGTTAGATGTTTGGCCTTCTCTTCAAAATTTGACGTCAGATGTGATTTCTCGAACAGCATTTGGAAGTAGCTATCAAGAAGGAAGGAAAATATTTGAACTCCTAAAGGAGCAGGCAGTATATGCAATGAAAGTCATGCAAAGTGTCTACATTCCCGGATGGAGGTAATTGTTACATGAAAATTTTACTCGTCTCCTTCATGCACTCATCAGAACTAATTTCTGTTGTTGTTCATAGATTTCTACCAACCAAGATGAACAAGAGGATGAAGGAAATTGACAGAGAAATGAGAATTTTACTCAAGGGTATTATAAACAAAAGAGAGCAAAGCATCAAGGCTGGTGAAGCCACTAAAGATGACTTATTAGGTGCACTTATGGAGTCAAACTTGAACGACATTAGGGAAAATGGGAAGAACAACAAGCACGTTGGGATGAGCATTGAAGATGTAATTGAGGAGTGTAAGCTATTTTACTTTGCCGGGCAAGAAACCACTTCAGTGTTGCTGGTTTGGACAATGGTGTTACTTTCTCAAAACCAGGATTGGCAAGATCGTGCGAGAGAAGAGGTTCTCCAAGTCTTTGGAAACAACAAGCCTGACTTTGATGGTCTAACTCACCTAAAAGTTGTAAGTAAATATATGAACTTTGAATAGGTAATGCATTCTGTGATCCAAGTTAAAACTACGTGTTCATCATTTCATAGGTAACCATGATATTACTTGAAGTTCTTCGACTATTCCCACCAGTCATCGTGCTTGCTCGGACCACACACAAAAAAACACAACTTGGACGATATTCACTACCCGCTGGGGTTGAAGTTGGCTTACCAACGCTGATCATTCACCATGACAAGGAACTATGGGGTGATGATGCAAAGGAGTTTAAACCAGAGAGGTTTTTGAATGGCATTTCCAAGGCAACAAAGGGCCAGCTCTCGTTCTTCCCTTTTGGAGGAGGTCCTCGGATTTGCATTGGACAAAACTTTGCTATGATAGAAGCAAAATTAGCCTTGGCTTTAATATTGCAACATTTTACCTTCGAGCTGTCACCATCTTATGCTCATGCCCCTACCTTATGTATTCTGCTTCAACCAGAGTATGGTGCTCCCATCAGTCTACATAAACGTTAAGGAGGTCATGTAATGAGACGACACATATTACTTTAAAGATATGTACTAATATATGCCTGTGGCTACCATATATATACTCAAGGAAGTCTCTTTGTATAATTGAGTAGGCGTATATTCATGTTGCGTATCCACCAAGATAATGTATTCCTGTCACCAACAGCCAAAAACGAGTACTTAGATTTTAGACTACATAATCACAGTTATATACCTTTCGGTACCAAAAAAATCTAAGCACTTTATGAAGAGTGCAAACGTTTGAGGGAGCATCATGTTTGTTGGAAGAAACTCCATCACATTCAACTGAGCATAATAATAATGTTTCATCAACCTGTTGCAATGAGCCGCATCATGCGGCTCTTGTATGTTTAGAGGTGACTTAGACAGTTAGACTGACGATGTGAGTTAAAATTTGTAACTTTTCTCTATTTCCTTTGATTGATGTATGATAGTTCAAAAGTTCAAAAATCTTCTGGACAACAAATGCTCTAGACTGACTATGCAAACATTCAAAAAAAAAACTGACCATAGATCTCAAATATACATAAAATTGGAGTTTCTTTGTTGTAGATGAGGTCCTGAGGGTGTCGCCGCCAGGTATTGAGATGTTTTTAAGGTTGATGGAGAATGTGTGAAAATGTCCATGAACTCAAATCCAAGAGGTCTTCTGAGGAAATCTCAAAGGCACAAAAAATGCTACAGAGCTAATGTTCTTTCCATTCGCCACAAGTCCTGGACATACACTTATTCAAAGTTCGGAATGAATTAAGTAAAACACGTTTACAACAAGCATGACACATTTATACAAAAACCATCAAGCATCTGCCCTCACGAGTGACCAGAAAGAATGTAAATTTCCGTCACCTATATAAGCTTTCCATAACGTTTCACCTAAACTTTTCAATAAACTGTCACATCTTCCCTAATACCACCCTACTGCAACATTAACTTGTATTTCACTAACCTTGAGTAGCCGGTAGATGATTATAAACCTTTCAGATTAAAAGTTTGTTTCAACAGCTAACAATATCAATCAATATTAAAATTCAAAATCGATTTTAGAATAATTAAATATATAAAAAAAAAGCAACCAGATTAATACCACTTGGATTTGAAGGATTACACAAAAGCAAACCAAAAGACAGCAATGCTCTTACACAAAAGCATTAGAAGGATAGAAAACAAAGTTTCATTCAGTGGCAAGTAAATTAGAGATATACCTACAAGGCTACAACAAGATGATCATCCTTCTGCTCAGTCATCGACTAATCCAAACCTATCAGGCGGCCAGACCTAACATGAAAGTTGAAATGTCAGGTGTTCCTAAAAGCACAAAAGATGCCTTGGACACTACATACCAGCATTGTATATATAACAAAACAGCTTAGTACACAATATTATCTATCAAACAACAACTTCTTAACAAGAAGAAACAATGACATAATTAAAGAGCACATAACAAGGAAGGTATGCAACCAGAAAACACAAGCCAGCCTCACAACAGAACAGCTTACGAAATTTCCATAATAGTAGAGAATGGAAAAATTAATTCCATACATTGCATCCTTAACACTGTTGGGGACAAATATACAAGTAATTAAATATATAACAATATACGTCTTAAAAAAGAGAAAAAACTTTACCTGAAGGAACACTCTGCCTCGAACGAGACCGTAAGGAATGGCTCCATAATGGCGTGAATCATGGGAGACTTGGCGGTTATCTCCCTGAATCCAAACATGCCCTTTCGGAACCTACAACGAATCACATTATCATCGATACACTAGCATCATAATCTCACAAATTTCATAAGGAAACAAGCCTAACCGAATGGCCTCTTGTTAATTAACCGACATATAAGACATTCCATCATATACATTATAGCAACAACAGCAAAATAGCAAGCAATTAATAACAAACTCTCATACCACAGTTGTTTTGGGGTAAAAACGGTCAGGTCGTTCATACGTAACCCTATCACCCTCGAGACCAAGAACACGCTTGACCACCATCTTGGTGGGGTCATCGGGAGCCCGAACCACCACCACATCGCCGGGCACTATCTTCCCGAGACGGTGGGACACGTGTTCGGCCAGCACTACATCGCCGTCGACATTGAAAGTAGGGAGCATACTTGGACCGTTCAGCTGAAACGCAGCAGATCCCAATCGAAAAAGATAAGGTCAAAAATTGAAACAGACGACGACAACGGAGGAGGAGGTGTTAGAGTTACCGACGAGGGTACAGGAGCAAAGATAAGACTCCGTGACGTGGATGAGACCGAAGAACTTGGCGACGGTTACTGAGAATTGCTTGACATCGTTGGCTCTGCCTCGCCATTGTCGAAGTTGAGTGAGTAGATTCATCGCCGATAATAAAGGCGCGAGCGACGGAGAGGGATGAGCTTTGGCTTTCTGCGACGAAAATTTGGTTGTGAGGGAAACTGAGGAGGAGCGAAAAGAGAGAAAAATTTAAGAGGAAGACGAGGGTTTAATAAGATTGGGCCGAGCCCACAGGCCCAATCTATTTTATATGAAATGCACTATTCTCCTCCATCGAACGTTTACAAGAACTATAGAACTTTTAAAACAAAAAATGAATCTTTCTCTTGGGTCTTGTTTTATGCATATCAAACTTTTACAAGAACTATGGAACTATATTATTGGTCATTGAGTAATTTGTCATAATTTTATTATTATATATGAGTAATTACTCATAATTTTACTGCTACAAGGAAGTATAAATATATCGATTTTCATATGCCAAGTTGTAAAATACAATGGATAGTATAACTGAAGCTGGTAGCATATGAATACCTTTACCCAATTTACAAGCACTGGCGAGCAATGTCATTGGCAGAAGCACTTGTAGATGTACAGAAAAATGCTTTTACCAGAAGAAGCTTCAATTTTCAGCCTTCCTTCTGCCTAAAGAGTTCTTTGCTTCATAAATGGCTTTTCCGAAAACTACCCCACTAATCAATCCGTTCAAGATTAAACATCACCATGTCCTCTAAAGCTAAACGAAAAGCACTCCGTGGAAGACACTCAAGATTTCGGATCGCTAGATGAGCTTTTTCTTTGGCTAATTCTTGTGCTTGTTCAATGCCGCCACTACTCTTAACCAGTGCAATGGCTTCGTCAAGCGAGCCAGTTTCACTGAATTCTGATTCGATTATATCTCTAAGTTTGGGCTCTTTCTCCAGAGCAAAGATTACTGGGGCTGTAAGGTTTCCTTTGGCCAGGTCCGTTCCAGCAGGCTTCCCCAGCTGCTCTGCTGACTGTGTGAAGTCCAGTATGTCATCAACAACTTGGAAAGATAGACCAAGATTCTTGCCATAGTCATACATTTTCTCAGCTACATTGTTGTCAACCCCACTGAAAATAGCAGCTCCCTTCGTACTGGCAGCAATCAGAGAGGCCGTCTTGTAGTAGCTCTTCATCAAATACTCGTCAAGTTTGACATCACAATCAAACAGGCTAGATGCCTGTTTAATTTCACCACTTGCAAAATCTTTGATAACCTGGCAGAGCACCAACTAACTTAAGCATATATGTTGCACATATGTAACAGACAGACTGCAACCTCTTGCTCAGTTTTTTTTCTTACATTTGTAAGAATAGATCTCCAAGGAAACACACTATTAATTGAAAGTTGATTAGGATGGATTGATTCGAAACCTAAATTACTGCTTATACTAGTAACCCATGTATATTTAAATTTTAAATTGGAGGAAAAAAGAGAGCGGAGTAAAACAGCTGAATTTCATATTTGTATCTAGCCAGATCATGGACACTAATGTTTTGTACTTCTTTGTTACCAATGAAGCCCCTAAGTTTAAATTCTTTAATAAAAAAGGACTGATTGCTGAAGGCTTCTAAAGTAGGAGTATGACATAGGGTTACCTGACTAATGAGCTTAATGACCGGTAGATTTTCAAGATTTGCAAGATACCATGATGACTGAGCAAACATGAAGTCCCCAGCCAGTACTGCCACTCTTGTACCAAACATTTGATGAACAGTTTCTTTCCCTGCAATTAAGTTTCAAATTCAATGAAATCTGATAGCGGGTAAAACAATAAATTAAGCACTGAAAAATGATGGGACATGCTGTAGTCTCTCGTCACTTAAAAGTATATATGCAACAGATGTATGAACTGAAATATTTATTGAGATTCATACTTGCCACAAAAAAACATTGCTATAATTTAGATGTGACAGCCACAAGACAGTAGTGTAATGTTTACCTCTTCGCATGTCACTTTCATCCAATACATCATCATGTATCAAGCTTGCCGTATGGATCATTTCAATAATCTCTGCTAATCGTCGATGTTCTTTTGTAAGTTCCCTGCATAAGTTCAGCATGAAGTTCATAACCTGCTGAGTATCATGAAATACTGTGCATTAAGAGCTTGGACAGTACTCACTCTAATCCAACTATTTCTGCAGTTGCTCTTGAAACTAGAAACACCAAAGCTGGTCTCATCCGCTTCCCACCAGCACCAAAGATCTGCTCAGCTGCAGACATCAAAACCGGATTTTCTGCACCAACAATCTAAAAGAGCCAGCCATCAGAAATCATGATTATTTGTTGTAGAAACTTAAAAGTCACAGATAAATACAGCACAAAATGAAGGAACCCTGATGCTGGCAAGCATGCTAATCTAATTTTCCATACACCACCACATCCCCTATCAACCATACAGCAGCACAGGATGGAGATCTGAGGCACAGTAACTACTAGCCGCTTGATTGAGTTTCTTTACCACCAAGGAGGATTGATTAGGATATATGGTAACAAAACTATACTGCTTTAGATATTAACTCTATTACCGCAAATATGGTCCACCCACCTCAACAGAAATCTATGAAGGTATGATAAGGGGACCATATTCCAACAGTGAATAAAAGGAAGAATTGACATTTCAGGGCAGGATAGCTAATACAAAAAGCTCGAGACTGGAAAAATGTTTACACAAATCTGAAACAAACTGATGAGATAACACATTCAAGTGCAATACGTTTTCTTCCTAAATAAATGGCAACAACAAGACTGAGGCAAGGCGAGATGATGAATGGTTATCTGGATTATATAGAGAAGATAGATGGATGGGATAAGGTAAACGAGAAACAAAAGGGTAAAGAGTTTTGTTGCCTACCCACACAGCTTGAATTAGACTGGATAACCTCTTCAATTTGATATCTATGCTCACCTATACTATAACCGATAAACAGGCAAATGGTTAACAGCCAGATTTTTAAATGGTATGGGAAATATGAACAGAATAAGTGAACAAGTAGTCTATCACATCTAAGGCCCAGCAATAAAATGGGAAAGACAAGATAGGACACTTTCATGAATCAGTTTTCACAGCGACCATGGTTTCTTACACAAAACCAAATCATGTAATCCCAAGAGAAACCACAATTTGTTTTTCAACACCATATCCAGTTTTCATTGGTAGTTGTCTCCCGAGTTTCAAAAAATCCACAAAATTAGCACAGACATCACAACTACAAAAAGGACATACAATCAGGCATTCTAGTTTTTGAGCTTAGTACTGCTCGAATAGAACCATTACAAACTTTAGGTTCAATAGGTTCAGGAAATGGAGATGCTTTTTGTTCTTGAAAGAAATGTCACTGACTGAATACCATTTGAATATAGCACTTCCTAGGCCACCATCAACAAATTACTAGAAAATGTGAAAATACACAGCAACATTGTAGACATCACCAGGAAATTCAAATAAGAGTACTTACTGACTGAAGATTCTGATTCAATGTCAAGAGATCATCGGCAACAACTTCAAACAAATTCGTCAACGAAATGGGCCTTCTCGACTCTTGCTTTAACTCCAAGACTCGCGGTAGACCTTCAGGAACACCTGTGTTGATCCAAAAATAGAAAAATCAACAACATTATTCCAACCATTTGATGCAAACAAATACTCAAACTTCAAATCAACTAAAACTTAAAACATAAAAGTCTCACCATTTAGTAGAGTCTCAGCTGCTTTCATTGAAGAAACTCCACACCTAGTTCGTTCCTTCTCACCTATAACCAATTGCCTAGCTCCATAACCTCTACTACTCCCCTTAGAATTTATCTTAGTGCAACTCCTCAACGAAGAACGGTCCAACAAAGCATTTGAAGAACAGCCACAAGCCACCAAATCCAACACAACTCTTCCAAAATCAAGACTACGGCTTGTCACTGACATCATTCTCAACAATACCCAGCAACCCAGAATCACAACAACTCAAACTAAAACCAAAAACCCAGAAACCAAAACCAACTCAAGTGCTTAGAAACCAAACAGAGCCACTAACAGACAGTAAGGAATGGGGAAAAACTAATCAAATGGCCCAGTGGCAAAGAAGCTTCTGTGTTAACATGCAGCACAAAAAGTTGGAAGATGAATTGAGTGGATCCAAGAAGCCCACATAGAGTCTTCTTGGTTTCTTATCAGTTGGAGGGAGTGATAATATGAGTGACCCTCAGAGAAAGACTTGGTTTTTTTTGTTACTTGTAGGGGTGAGGTTTTAAGAGCACAAATGAAGAAGGGCTTCTTCATCTATGGTTACAAATGCCTTTAGCTGTTTCTTGGTGGTCAAATGAGAGCCAAAGAACCAATTTTTCCCTCTAAACTACTTGTGGGGACTTGTGGCTTCTTTTGAGGTTCTCTTCATTGGTCCAACACTACTCCCATTTTCTTTCTTTTCCTCAACTATTTACAGATTTGTCAACCAAACAAATCTCACTGGTTTTTCAATAATAAAAAAAATTTACAATCTCACTGATTTCACAATATTGAAGAATTTTAATTTAGTTTCTTTAATTATTACATGGTGTGAATGATTGCACAAATATCGTGTCTAACAGACGAGATTTGTGAACTTCTAATCACTTTCATACAAGATAGTGGATATTATTTTTCATGTAATAATCAGAAAAAGTTGGTGCGAAGTCATTTTAATCAGAAAATGGTCTGCCCATTTTTACGAAAAATAAATAAATGATGTGAACCATCCCATTCAAACTCTTCAACAAAAACAATCTTGATTCATTCTTCGTAAAAGAAAACAAAAAAGTCTGAATAGCTGTAACGAACCGTATGAATCAAAATATTACAACTTTACAATCCATACCTTGTGGTGCAAAGTTAAGTGAAATTTTGTATCAGAGGCCTTTGAACTCTTCCTCAAAATTTATTTTCACCATCTATTATAATGCATCAAAATTAAGATGTTCTAGTTCAACATAAAATCAAAGGAAGAATTGAAACGGGTGATGTTCTATGAGCTAATTATCTTTTCTTCCGTAGTTTGATGTGGATTATGAAATATCTATATCTGAGACGGAATTAACAATATGCAGTAGATCATAAAAGAGAAAATGAAGCACAATACCTCAACAAATTGGATTACTTTATAACTGAAAAATAGACAAAATCGATAATTTAGTGAAAGAGAACCAAAGATAACATAGCTTTTGACTTTGTACTTTGTAATGGCCTAAACGTTATTACAACCGTTACACATTTCATTTCGTTCCTCTCTCTTTTTTGAAAATAACTACATTTCGTTCCTAATTAGAAAGTGAGTGGTCAAGTAAGTATTAAAATCAACATAAACCGGAATTATCTCAACTTCCTAATATCACGGTAACATCAAAACATAAAAAAATTAGCAGTTAAAGATAGTTTTCACTCTGCTTCCAAAAAAAAAGGAAGATAGTTTTCACACCATACATGTGCTTGAGACGGGATGTTCTTTTTGAGTACGTGTTAAGTTTCACACTTCCAACGGTCAACATGTTTTTTCTTTGGTCATGATTTCAGGTTAAGGTCGAATGCAATGTCCCTTTACAAGGGTGAATGAAGTACATCGGTCATGTCTTTTTAACATTGCATCAGTCTTGAATCATGACAATGATTTCTCAACACAGCAGATCGATGCGGATGGGTCTCCATTAATTGTCCCAAATCTCAACCCACATAAGGACCAACATTTCGCATCAACTAAAGTTAAGCGATCAGTACTACATGAACTTAGTTCGACAGCACACCCTACCCCATTATTCATTAATTACATTACATTGTCATAGACTGTAATTCTCTACTTAATTACACCAGATCGAAAACCAAAGCAGATATTGATGAAGCTGGTTTTTCCTTTGAAGGAGTACAGGCTATTCGATATTATGCTAAGAATTATGCATAGATGCAGTCACCATAACCTGCAAATTAAGTCCAAAGAGACCTCAACTATTGTCGACATTACTCGTTTGATGTCAGAGATCGATTAGAAGGGCATGAGCCGCAATGTGACTTGCTTGGATTAGTCATGACAATGAGACCGGAGCACTTAAAATCACAATTCCACTGGTTCCTCCCCTTAGCTTGGAAGTACACATTCATGGCTATAGAGGCATGATTCATGAGATTATCCGGAGAGGCGCACGGACATCCACCTTTAAGAATCCGACAATCAACGTGAGAGCATGCGAAATCTAGATTCGCCAACAGCGTCGCATGGTCCGTTGAAGGCTTTGCCACACACCACGTTTTCTGCAAATTCATAACAGCAAAATGAACAAACCTGTTCTACCTAGATACTTATATGATTCTGACTTCAGATTTATATTAAATGAGCGATCGGTATTACCAGCCCATTTACCATGCCCAATATTTCTTCAAAACACAACACAACACAACATTCAGAACAGTGAATATGAAGCATATAATTCTGGAACAAGGTACCAAATCTAATGTGTAAGCCTAGCTAGTATGTACTTGTTAGGTATGGAAGTAAAGGTACCTGAAGTTAAGCACAAGAAGAGCAGTAGATATTTGGGCCGAGATAAACTATCTTTTATTGGACTTGAGGGCTGGATTGAGTAAGCAGCCCATGTAAAATGTGGCAATTCAGAATATAATGGACTAGAGAAGGCTGATCCATGCAGCCTATTTCTAAGTTAACATTTCCTACTGTTTCTACCGAATTACGCGCGGGACGTAATCTGGCAGAAGCAAGTACGAGTGATCTTCCTCCTCCTTGTTCGTCCGAACGTTGGGGCTGTTCGGATGGTCGGGTGCTCTCTCTCCTTTCGGATGTGCGGGTACGCGTGTTCGGGTATGGCTGTTAGAAGAATACAACGACAAATTGACAGTCAGGGGTCGAGACGGGGTGGCCCGCCTTCAACGCTCCGATGCCTAAGTCAGATGATGTATTGGATATAACAGTCAAGCGAACGTGCGAACGTGTTGAGTGTGGTGTTTGGATTCAGAATCCCGTTACCTGTAATAAATACCTTGCATATATAGGTGGTTGAGATTGGTGCTCTGTTGTATTCTTCGATGTGGGACTGGTGTACTTGCTGGTGTGTGATCCGCACATTCGGGTGTGCGCCCCACGGGCGCATGCGCGCTCGGATGAGGTTGGTCTTGTGAGTAAAGTTGGAGCCTCCCTGGTGGTCTTTCGGACGGTCGAGTAGGTGTTGATTACCTGCTTAAGTGGATAAGTATATTTAATCGAACAACTAATGCTATACAAACAAGTCCCTCAAGTCCCCAAGTCAAAGAGAACTTTTTTGACTGGGGAGTTGAAAGGGTTCGTGCGATTAAATGAGATACTTATCCGATTGAGCAGTGGTGCGTGGTCCTGTAACCCCCCAAGTCCCCCAACTCTCCGGTCAAGGAAGGGCTCGCATGACGGAGTGGGGAACCCGAGTGTTCGAGCGTGTACCTGTTCGTGCGGTCGTGTACCTGTGGGCCCGGCGTCCAGACAAGACTTGTTATGTTGGAGCCGTGCGCCCGTGGAGTGTTGCCTGGTAAAACATAAATAGGGGCAATCATAGATATATAGTTTATGCAAATGTGTGAATGTATGGTATGATGCATGAATGTATGGTATGATGTGTGAATGTATGCGAATGTTTTTCGTAACACCAGCGTTGGGATGCCGTGGTGCACCGCGTACGGTGTAGCGTCAACGGTGGGATCAAGACCGCGACGTACAAATAACGCGCACGGAGGGGACGGACCGCGTACCCGTGCCGTTCTTCGGATTAGCTAGCCCAGAGAGCGGGCGGACCGCATGCCTCTGTCAGGACAGCCGGCTTGCAATAGCGCCCGGGGAGGGCGTACCCTAGCCCGCGACACTCATCGGTCTCGGATCGCGCAAGGAGGGGACGGACCGCACGCCCCTGCCATCCGAGTCGGCGAGTCGATCGTTAACGTTGCGCTCACACGGAGGGACAACACCCCACGCCTGTGCCACCCATCGACTTAGCACACCCAGAGAGGAGTTGGCCCCATGCCTCTGTCATGACAGCCGGCTTGCGCTTCGATCGTGTAACAGTGCGCTCACGGAGAGGACGGACCCCACACCCGTGCCGCCCATCGGTCTCGGCGCGCGCAAAGAGGGGGCGGACCCCATGCCTCTGCCGCCTGACCCGGCTTGCTTTCTAACGTTTACGTGTACGGAGAGGAAGAAACACCATGCCCGTACGGCGTAAGTTCTTCATTCGGCGCGCGTCCGAAAAGGGAACTTAGGCGTTCACCCTCTTTTCGGGGCGCCTGAATGGTGTTGTACTAACCTGATGGTATCGTGTGGGCGCATGGGCGTGTGGGAGTTACTTGCGCCAGCCCGGGGGGGCGGGAGGCATGACGTGACTTGCCTTGGGTGCGGTGATTCTGTCTGACGAAGTGTTCTTTGAGGTGACATTCCTTTTGACTTCTCCTTGGGAACCGTTGTGTAATAAATGCTAGCCGTCGTAATTAATGCCGGCGTGGCCTGGGCATTAAATGCTGGTGTCGTCATAACTGCTCGAAGGGCAGACGTCATGCGCGTGGGAGCGTGGGGTTGGTGCATGGGCGCTACGTGTCGAGCTGTTGGAGATCGTGTTAGGGTTTGAAAACCAAGGCGGGAAGCTGAAGAGTTGGCGCGGTTACTTAGGAGGGCAAGTAAACCGCCCTGGGCCACGTGTCGTGATCCGACGGTGGACACGCGAAAATGGACGGCTGGCGTTCGTTCGCGTGTTCGTCTGATCAGTATAAATAAGGCTCTGGTCTTCTTCGTCTTCATCACTTTCAGATTTTACCGAAACGCTGCCGAAATCACTCTGCAACCTGCCTCCCTGATTTCTGTGTTCGTGCTCTCTTCTTGCCGGAATACGTGCTCAACGTGCAACCTTCAACCCACAAAAACTCAATCTGGTGAGGCTCTCGTCCCTTCTGTTTTTGTTCTGTTTGTTGTTTTTCTTGCTTTTTCTGGGTTCTGAACTCAAGAACAGGGCGTGTTCTTGAGTGGTGGTGGTTTTGATTTGTTTCTGGGTAGTTTGGTGGGTTTTTGGTGTTTCTGCTAGGGAATTTTTTGCTAAGTGTGGGTTTTGCGCGTGCGTGCGGCTAGGAATAAAGCCAGTAGAGATATCAAGCGGGCAATCACGCGAGCGCATGTACATAGAGGGGGTGGGGTGGATTAGTTGTGGGTCGTGTACGACTGTGTCGAGTACGTCGTCGTACGAGTCTGTGTTGAGTGTGACGCCCCTTCGATGTATCCCTAATACCTCTCCCGTGGTGCAGTCAATGGATTCCAAGTAGGCGCGCGCCAACGCAGGATTGGAAAGCTCGTCGGGGTCGTCGGGCGGGTACTCGGGTGGTTCTGATCCGTGGGGTGAGGAGACCGTGCAGGGGGGAGAATCCGTTCCTCAGTTTGTGGAAGGTGGACCCGTACACTGGGTGCTACCAGACGGGACGCCGGTTCAAGAGCTGGAGCGCGCGCCGTCCGTATCAGAGATGGCCAGATGGGCGTGCAACTACCATATCCTGGGCTCCGTGCATCTGCGGATACCTGGCAAGGGCGATACGTTTACCCGTCCTCCGCCCGGGCACGTATGCCTGAGCGAATTTCATCTCAAGGCCGGGATCAAGCTGCCACTGCATCCGTTCTTTCAATATATGCTGGCACTGCTGAGGATCTCTCTCGGCCAATGCGGGCCCACGCTCACCTGCACGCTTGTGGCAATGTTCAACATCTTCCGGGTGAGCGGGATGGATCAGCCGACGCGGGCGGAGTTCCTCCATTTCATCCGTCTTCGGTACTCTACGCGCCAGAGGGACTCGGGGACCTTCACGGTGGAGCCCCGTGTGAAGTGGTGGTTAGTGGACCCGCCAAGCTCTTCAACCTCTTGGCGCATAATCAACTGTTTGGTGGGGGGTGAATGGGAGTTCGGCGCCTTCCCGGCTGAGTCTGCGGACAACGCTGGCCAGATTGATCGAGTCCCCCAAGCCTTCCATCAACTTGATAAGAACGAGTATCCGCTTACGCCCGTCGAAGAGGCCAGGATCGCCCGCCTAAAGTTCGTTTTTGACCCGGCACCCGAGTCAAGATATTTCTGGGCGGCGTGTCACTGGGATACCATAGAGCGCACGCGTCTCGCCAAGCCGCCTGGTCCGTGGGTCATGTAGTTTGTTGGTAGTAGTAGGAGTAGATTTTGCTAACTGTTTTCTTCTGTTGTTGACCTTCCGTTTGTGTGTCTTACAGTGAAAATGATGAAGTCCAAGGCCACAGATAAGGACGAGGCGCTCAAGCGTCGTATGGCCGCAATGCTGGAGACTGCCGCGAAGGTCCGCAAGGTGGCGGATGACGGGCGCGGTGGGCTCGTGCTGGGGGAGACTACTCAACCCAAGCTCCCCATACCTCATGTTGCTGACTTCGCCCAGCCCATCCGGGCGGATGCCCCTCGCCCGCCCCCAGGTAATGCTGCTGGCTCCAAGGCGCAGGCGCGGGCGGATCGTGTTGAGCAGCACCGCGAGAAGCGGCAAGTGGACCGCGAGCAGCGCCGGTCCGACCGGGACGACCTGCGGGACAGGCGGGAGACTTCTCGTACGCCCCAGTCATCGACTCGTACTCCCGTTACTCCTCAATCGTCCAGCCGTCCGCCAAGTCCCCCACGGGTATCCAGGCAGGGGGGGAGCGCTGAACCTCTGTTGAAGCGGCCGAGGACGGATAGTCCGTTTGCGTTCTTTGCACCGTTGATGGAGGTCATCGATCTCGGGGTGAAGTCCGTCACTGGGCTGATACCGCAGGCGGCGGCTGCTGGGCCGGATGAGATGGACAGGGCGTATAACCTCTGCACGGTGATGCAGTATAAGCTCTTCTAGGCGCGCGAGCGCTTTGCCAATGAACGGTACTCGAATAGGATGAAGGAGGAGATGCGCAAGCTCGCCGAAGAAAACAAGAGGCTCCTGTATGGTCAGTCTAAGTCGGATGAGCTGGCGGATCGTCTGCGGCGTGAAGTCCAGGGGGCGACGGAGCGAGTCCGGGAGGCGACGGAGCGAGAGGCGTTGTACAAGGCCGAGCGTGACACTGCTCTGGCTGCGTTGGAAGAGGCAAAGGCTGAGGCGGCCAACCGGGTGGTGGAGATGGAGTCCCGCCTGATGGAGGTTAAGCGCCAGGCGTGGACTGAGGAGCGCGTCTATCAGGCCCAAGCGGAGGCGGTTGCCGTATTTAAGAATTCTTCAGAGTTCCAGGAGTTGGTGGCCGCTGAGGCTGATGTCCAGGTGGCTGAGTTCCAGGAAGTGGTATCGCCCTCCCTGGACTTGGTGCGCTACCGGGATTTCCTGGAGGAGCAGGCGGGTAAGGCTTCCGCACAGCCAAGTCAAGAGCCGGTGGTGGAGCAGACTATGGAGGTGGCGGCCGAGGAAGTGGCAGGTGGAGCAGGTGGTGGACCAGTAGAGTAGTTTTTTTTTTGTAATAGAGTAGTAATTTTTTGTAATCGGGCCTTCGTGCCTTTGATTCCCGCTTGCGGTTTTTTGTAAGGGCGGATAAATGAAGTTTCTTTTCCTTCCGTTCATGTGCCTTGTCCTTTAATGATTTTTGTTTGGCATCTTTTGAGCAACTCATGGGAACACGCGCTTGCTCTTTAAATGGAATTTTGACCAAGTATTACAGCTTTGCGAGTAGCCTATCCTCAGTCCCCCGAGTACGTGGGCGGGCGGGTTAAGGACAAACAAACGCAACAATAATTGTTACACAAAGAAATGAAAGTACAACATAGCTAGTTTTAATGAAAGTATTTCCTCAAGTGTTGGATGTTCCACGGGTGTCGCAGTCGGTGACCCTGCATGTTCCTGAGGTAGAAAGTGCTGGCGCTTATCACCTCGTCCACGACGTACGGGCCTTCCCACAATGGGCAAAGCGCCTTCACCTTCTGTTGGATTGCCTTCATCACCCAATCCCCCAGTTGGATTGGGCGAGCCCGTATGCGCTGATTGTACAATAGCGCGATCCTCTGCTTGTTCGCGGCATTGTGGAGGTGCGCCATGTCTCTTCGTTCCTCCAACAGATCGTTGTTGAGCCTCAGCCCCTCATCGTTCGTACGTGGATCGTACCCCTCGATCCGTGGGCTCTGATGGGTAATCTCCAGGGGTAGCACGGCTTCTGTTTCGAACGTCAGGCTGAACGGGATTTCGCCCGTGGAAGCGTTGGCGGTCGTTCGGATGGACCACAGAATTTCTGGAATGACCTCGGGCCAGCGCCCGTAACCCGCATCCCCAGGTTCAATATCTTCAATTTTCTTTTTGATACCAGCCTTGATGATTTTGTTCGCTGCTTCCACTTGCCCGTTTGTCTAGGGGTGCGCTGGTGAGGCGAAGATGAGGTCTGTCCCCTGGCGCTTGCAAAAGGCTATGAGCCTGAGGTTGTTGAACTGCGGCCCGTTGTCCGTTATGATGCTGATCGGCGTCCCATATCGACAGAAGAGGAAACGCCAGAGGAAGCGCTCCACCTTCTCCGTGGTGATCTTCGCCATTGGTTGGGCCTCAATGAACTTCATGTGGTAGTCGATGATGACGATCAGATACCTATACTGCCCTTTCGACTTTGGAAGTTCTCCGATCAGGTCCAGTCCCCACTGTGCGAATGGAACGGGGGACAGCAAGATGGACAGCGGGACGGCGGGTGTGTGGTGATGGTGTGCGTGCAGCTGGCACTGGTGACACTTGTTCGTCAGCGCCGTGGCGTCCGCGTGGATGGTGGGCCACCAGAAGCCGGATCGAAGGGCCTTGTGTGCGATTGATCTGGCGCCCGCATGATGGCTGCACGTGCCCGAGTGGATTTCTTTTAGGATCAGGTTGCCTTTTGTTGGAGTGACGCATTTGAGACTTGCCCAAGTCCTCCCCTGTCGGTACAGTGCGCCATCCCGTACGCTGAAGTTGGCCGCCCGTGCGACAATGGTTCTGGCTTCCCGCTTGTCTTCTGGTAGCTTCCCCCTGGTCTTGTAAGCGACGAGCACGTCCATGTAGCTATGCTCGTGTGGTTCGATTGCCAGAATCTGCTCCGTTCCTGAGATGCTCGGTCGTCGCAGTATTTCGACGATGCGTTGTCCTGGTCCTGTGTGCACGGGTGCCATGGCCAATCGGGCCAGTTTGTCCGCTTTCGCATTGAACCCCCGGTGTATATGGTTGATGTTGACGTATTTGAATCCCTTGAGTAGCGCCTTCACGTGCTTCAGATAGGCGATCATGGACTCCCCCTTCGCCTGGAATTCTCCTCCGACCTGGCTCACCACCAACTGTGAGTCACTGATTATGTTGAGGTCGGGCACCTCCGAGTTCTTGGCCAGTTGCAGGCCAGCAATGAGCGCCTCGTACTCGGCCTCGTTGTTGGTCGTCTTGAATTCGAACTTGAGGGCGTACTCCGCGTTTACCCCTCCCGGCCCGGTCAAGATGATCCCGGCACCGCTCAGCTTCTTTGTACAGGAACCATCGACGTAGAGTTTCCACTCCGACAATGGTCGCTCCTTGACCTCCGGTTTGTCGGACGCCTCTACCGTCGGGTCGTCGGGCGTTCGGACCGGCGCCCCCTCTGCCTCCGTGTATTCGGCAATAAAGTCCGCCACTGCCTGTCCCTTGATTGCCGTTCGGGGTTTATACTGGAGGTCGAATTCGCTGAGTTCGATAGCCCACTTCGCTAGGCGGCCGATGTGATCGGGCGATTGGAGTATCTGGCGCAAGGGCACATTGGTGAGGATGTGGATGCTGTGCGCCTGGAAGTATGGCCTCAACCGTCGGGCGGCGGTAACGAGCGCGAGCGCCATCTTCTCGATTGTTGGATATCGGGTCTCAGCGCCTGTCATGCCCTTCCCTGAGAAGAAAACGGACAACTCCGTGCAGTCCTCCCTGCGGACGAGGGCAGAACTGACGGCCGTGAGGGAAGCGGCCAGGTAGATGTACAAAACTTCTCCTCGGATGGGCCTGGAGAGGAGCGGTATGGACGCCAAGTATTCCTTGATCTGAAGGAAAGATGCCTCACATTCGGGCGTCCACACAACTTCGCGCTTGTTCGTCGTTCGTAGGGCTTTAAAGAACGGGGCACATCTGTCTGAGTAGCGAGATATGAACCGATTCAGGGACGCGAGCTTTCCCGTGAGGCTCTGCAGGTCCACCCTCTTGACGGGCGACTTCATGTCGATGATCGCTTTTACCTTGGCGGGCGCGGCTTCGATCCCCAGTTGGCTGACAATGTACCCAATGAATTTGCTGTTGGTGACCCCGAACGTGCACTTGGCGGGGTTCAACCTCATGCCGTTCTTGATGAGGACGTCGAGCACAGTCCCCAAGTTCTGGACGTGATCGACCGCCTGGACGCTCTTCACCAGTATGTCATCCACGTACACGTCCACAATGTTGCCAATCAGGCCATGAAACATCGCGTTCATGAGCCTCTGGTACGTGGAGCCAGCGTTCTTCAACCCGAACGGCATGACGACGTAGCAATACAGGCCCTTGTCCGTGACAAACGTCGTCGCCTCCTGGTCTTCGGGGTCCATGAAGATCTGGTTGTAGCCCGAATACGCGTCCATCATCGACAGGAGCTCGTGCCCTGCTGTCGCATCCACCAGCTGATCGATCCTTGGCAGGGGGAAGCTGTCCTTTAGGCACGCCTTGTTGAGATCGCTGTAATCGATGCACATCCTCCACTTCTTGTTGCTCTTCTGCACCATCACAGCGTTAGAAATCCATTTTGGATAATCCACCTTGCGGATGAACCCGATTCCCAGCAATCGGTCCACCTCCTCGTGCATTGCCGCGTAATGCTCCGCTTTATACGCTCGCCTCTTCTGCTTTATTGCCCGGGCGCCGGCGCTGATGCTCAGCCTGTGGGATATGATGCTCATGTTGATCTCGGGCATGTCTTTGTATGACCACACGAACACTTCATGCTTCTTCTTCAGCAGCGCGATCAGCCGTTCGACTATCGCGGGAGCCAGCGATGCTCCGATCTGGACCGTTCTCTCTGGGTGTTCGGAGGATAGCTGGATCGTCCTCAGCTCTTCGCGCTCGGGGACGGGCGACACGGCCATCAGCCCGTCACGCGGGTCATCTGGCACTTCTGATCCTGGCGCGGGTTCCAAGGCGAGGACCTCCTGCATGTCCCGGGGTTTCGCCGCCTCCTCGCCGTTGTATCCCCGGACGTATCCGACTCCGTGCTCGGTTGGGAATCGTCCCAAGAGCATGTGTCCCGCGATGATCATCTTCAGCTTGCAGATCCCTGGCCTCCCGAGTATGGCGTTGTAGGGGGAGGGGGTGTCCATGACTATGAAGTCCGTCCGGACCTCGCTGCGCGGGGAGTCGGGCGCGCCAATTCCAACCCGGATGTTATCACTCCCAATCGGATATGATGTTTCGCCCGTGAAGTTTGCGACGCACTCATGATCCTGTGTCATCTTGCGCGCGGGCCTTCCGAGTGCCGTGTATGCGTCAAAATAGATCACGTTCACGGACGCCCCATTTTCAATCAGCACCCTCTTCACGAGGAATCGGTCGATGATCGCGTCGATCACGAATGGCAGGGTGCTGTCTTTCGGGCTTCTCTCCTCGTCTTCTGCTGTGAAGCTGATGGCGGGCTCTTCCTTCCTTCCTACCTTGGGCGCTCTTCCTGTCCCAATCGCCAGCACCTCCCTGCTCGAGCGATCGGGCGATGATGCTCCCTCCTTGCGTTTGCCCCCGGATATCGTGCTGATAGTCCCACGGGTCCCCGTAATCGTCTCGCGCTGTCGGCCTTCCGCCCTAGGAGGGGTGACCCAATCGTCCCTCCTCATGTCTTCGAGGGTCTTCTTTAGCATGATGCAATGGTTGGTGTGGTGGGTGGCAGCGTTGTGGTATTCGCACCAGATGCTCGGGATTCGGCCGACCGGGGCCATTACTACGGTCATGTTGTTCGGTGGCGGAATCCAGTGCCGGTGCAGGCGGAGCAGTTGCTCGTTTGACTGTTGGTCGACCGCACAGACCTCCTGTCCCGCCGGTCGATAGCGCGGTGCCGACGGTAGGCGGGTTCCCTGTGACGCCGGTCCCCGCGCCTGGTTGTAGTTGTTGCCCTGGTAACTGCAGAAGAAAGGCATCTGGTGATTTTTCCTCTGCGCGTCCCGGTTCCTCTTATGCCCTCCAGTAGGCTCCCCTCCGTCATCCGAGGGTCGTCGTGGCTGAGCGTTCTCCTCCGGTCTGTTGGTGCTAGACTCGGAGGCGGACCCGTACACCCGCGTTTCCACCAATGATTTCTGCACGACCAGGTCCATGATCTCGTCGTAGTCGAGATGTTCCTTCCTCACCAGTTTCTCTACGAACGGGGTGGCGAGCAGGTTGTCCATTAGGGCTACCTTGGCTACCCGCTTATCAAGGTCCCTGCACGTACTCGCGAGCGTTCGCCAACGATTAATGTAGCTCGACAGGCTCTCGTCCATCCCCTGGCGGACCTTGAGGAGGATGCCCACGGTGTTGTATTTGCCCTGGAGCCGGTAGCACTTCTGGAAGCTCTCCGCCAGCTCGAGGAACGAATGTATGGAGCCTGGCAGGATCTCGTAGAACCAGCTCCGCGTCTCCTCCGCCAGCGTTTCCTGGAATAGGAAACATAGGGTTGGGTCCGAATATCGGGTTCCGTCCGTGGTGGATCGAAACTCGTCTACATGCGTGCGGGGATCCTTGCTCCCGTCGAACCGAGCAATCTTCGTTGTCTTTGCATGGGGGTCCCTTCCCCTCTCCAGTATATGCGCCGAGAACGGGCTGACCCGGGGGGCGAACGTCCCGCCCTGTCCGGCCAGCTTGTTCTTGCGCAGGCGCGAGACCTCCTCCGCCAGTTCCTCCATCCTCCAGAGGATCAGGGTGTTGTTCGTTGGGGGCACCGATTCCTCCACTGGTGAGGGCGCTCGGGTTGCCCGGGCGCTGATCCTACCGGACGAGCGTCGTTCCTCGCTAGTAGTTTCCTGGGTCCCCTCGTGTTGCTCCTGCTGCTGGCTGACGAGCGCGTCCAGCCGCTCCTCCAACCTCTGGCGGATTCGGCGCTCCTCTGCCCTCTCGAGCGCCGCCTCTCGTAATTCTTGGACCAGGCTGGTGACGCGTTCCTCGTTGTTCCTTTCGAGCTCCAGTACCTGCCGCTCCCGTGTGTCAGGCGTCTCCTCGACGGGTGTGGTGCTGTCGTTAGTCTCCGGGTTGAGCATGTGGACTTTTGGTTTTTGTGGTGTTTATACGAGGTTTGCAATTTGTAAGCTTCCCACAGACGGCGCCAAATGTTTCTACCGAATTACGCGCGGGACGTAATCTGGCAGAAGCAAGTACGAGTGATCTTCCTTCTCCTTGTTCGTCCGAACGTTGGGGCTGTTCGGATGGTCGGGCGCTCTCTCTCCTTTCGGATGTGCGGGTACGCGTGTTCGGGTATGGCTGTTAGAAGAATACAACGACAAACGGACAGTCAGGGGTCGAGACGGGGTGGCCCGCCTTCAACGCTCTGATGCCTAAGTCAGATGATGTATTGGATATAACAGTCAAGCGAACGTGCGAACGTGTTGAGTGTGGTGTTTGGATTTAGAATCCCGTTACCTGTAATAAATACCTTGCATATATAGGTGGTTGAGATTGGTGCTCTGTTGTATTCTTCGATGTGGGACTGGTGTACTTGCTGGTGTGTGATCCGCACATTCAGGCGTGCGCCCCACGGGCGCGTGCGCGCCCAGATGAGGTCGGTCTTGTGAGTAAAGTTGGAGCCTCCCTGGTGGTCTTTCAGACGGTCGGGTAGGTGTTGATTACCTGCTTAAGTGGATAAGTATATTTAATCGGACAACTGATGCTATACAAACACCTACAATGGGTAGGACTCCTTTGGAAAGCTTATTGATAAGATCATGGAGTATAAAAAGAAGAATCGAAAGAGAATATTAATCACTTAGAGTTGTATTGTGAGTCTAGTTACTGATACCGAGAGAGTCACAAGTGAAGTGGAACACGAACACGATATTCTATATAAACAGTTGAAAAGCAATTGAAAATGGATCCTCGATCAAATACATATTTTGCTCTCGGCAAATTATCCTTCTCACCTCGAGAAAATCTTGCAACCAACGATCAAGAGAGTTGTCACCCGAAGAGCGTGAGATCCTTGCGATTCAAGGACGCAAAAACCTGCAACCGGCGATCAAAAGGCTTGTCACCAGGAAGAGTGAGAGTTTCGAGATTCGAGGACGCAACACCCTGTATTCTCAACACCGCGTCAAGAAGATTGCTCTGTTTTACACTAAGAGGAGTGTAGAATATCGATTTTCGTGGCTCAGCTAGAGACACGAAAACCACAAGTTCTAAGTCATTAGGCAAGAAGGATCCATTCAGGCGAGGTTGGTACTCTCTTCACCTAAACCGCTTGTTAAGAAGTCAGTAGCCGCTAACTTACAAATCAACATTTCGTCGCTAGACGGTGACATGTCAACGCACGAAATACGATCGAGAAAATAAACGGTTTAAGATCTCTCAAATTTGTTGGAAGATTTTAGTGTCAAACGGTAGAAAAAGAGAGAAAGTTGCAGTTGATATAGCCATAGGACACTTCTTGTGGTATTCACTGACGTCGACTACTACTGGCTTTGGTGAAATGAAAGATTGAAAGATGAGTTGAACTTATCCGACCTGATTAATTTGATACTTGAACTTTTAAAAGTATCAATTGCATACTTGGACTTCTAAAACTTTATCTACGTGATACATGGGACAAATTTTTCGTGAAACTCTGTTTGCATTGCTGACGTGACAAACAGAAATTTCAAAATCAATGGGTAAATAAATAATTTTAAATATAATTTTAAATATTTTATTATTTTTAATATAATTTTATTTTTTCTTTATTTTCAATATATTTTTATTTTTATTTTTTTAACATTTTTTATTTTCAATATATATTTTTAAAATTTTATTATTATTATTTTTAATTTTCAAAATAATTTTTTAAAATTTTATTATTAATTTTTTAAAATTTTATTATTAATTTTTTAGTATTTTTTATTTTCAATATATCACATGACTACCAAGATATTATGATAATATATCACACTTAAGTATATTTGTACTCAATTTTCTTAAACTTGAATTGGTAAATTTTGGTACGAAGAGGATGATGCTGACGGGTCCAAAGTCGATGTCTGGTCATGCAGCGTCATCCTCTTCGTACTTCTTGCTGGACAATTACTATTCGACAATGGAAACCTTGTCGCGATGAAGATCCAGCGATGCACAGCCCGACCAGGCCGAGGTTGATTGAGGCTGGTGAAGGCCAACAGTGGATGGCGTTGAGGGATTGGTTTGCATCGGGAATTCGATGTGTGGATCTGCCACATTACTAGTTCGAATTTGGGTGGGTTCGGGTATGCATGTATTCGGGTTCAGGTCTAGAAAAATTGGGGTTTGGGTATTGCTATATAAATTCATAGATTTATCTTGAATCAACAAACTTCCCTTGTAATCTAGTGGTGAAAGAGGTAGAGCTGTATTCCAGAAATTTTGTGTTCGAACCTTAACCATGCAAAAAAGTTTACAAATTCAAGTTGAAGAAAATTGAGTATAAATATACTTATGTGTGATATGTTATCATAATATCTTGTTAGTGATGTGATATATTGAAAATAAAAAAATACTAAAAAATAAAAATAATAATAAAAAATTACATTGAAAATAAAAAATACTAAAAAAAAATAATATTAAAATAAAAATAAGTTATATTGAAAATAAAAAATATTATAAAAAATAATAATTTTAAAAAAAATTACATTGAAAAAATATTTTTAAAAAATAATAATAAAATAAAAATGAAATTATATTTAAAATAAAAATAAAATTTAAAAAAAAATTACATTAAAAATAATAAAATATATATTAAAAATAATAAAATAATATTTAAAATTACTTATTTACCCTTCAATTTTGAAATTTCCGTTTATCACATCAGCAATACAAACAAAGTTTAATAGAAAATTTACCCTAAGTATAGCGTAAATGAAATTTTAGAAATTCAGACATGCAATTGATATTTTGAAAGTTCAGCTATAAAAAATCAATTTATTTTTTGAAAATTAAAATTCTTGGATTCAATATTCCAATTTTACCTTTTATATTATATAAGCTGATTTTTTATTCTTTACCAAAAAATAATTGATTTTTGATTTGGCGTCAAGTACAACCAAGTAATCTCGTCAAGATAAAAGACTTCATCAAAAAAGTGAAACAAAGTGCAGAACTCTGCAGACTAGTTGAACTTGCTCAGTTCTCAGAAGACTCTCTTTCCTTGGCCAGAGAAATAAAAATCAATTCTTTTATCAAACACTTGAAGTATGTTTGAAGCTGAAGCAATTTGCGCTCCAGCATTGCTCCAACTACCCATTCCCACCAGAAACCTCATCTCCCCAAAACCCAGAATTGGCTTTCTGAAGCGAATTTCAGCTCCAAATGTACTGCTTTGCAAAACCCATCATCACAATTGCTCTCACTTTTCAACATTATACAAGTATACCAGAGCTCAAACCAGTTTCTCATTACGCGCTTCCTCATCTTCAGGTGAGTATCTATTACTCTTTAGCTTCCTCATATCTTGGTTCATTTCTCTTTATGTGAAGTTGGTTTGGTATTGTGTTGTTTAAAATTCAGTTTCCATGATAAAGTTACAGACTTTGAATTAGTATCACTTTCATTCCCTTAAACCCCAAATTGGGGTTTTGCCTCCATAGCTAGTTAGGTTATATGCAACACAAGGGACATCTAAAAGTACTATTTCAGTGATCAAATGTGATCAAAGTTTTTGATATAATTCAAAGAGAAATTCAATATCTTGGCTAGGTAATTCGTTTTCTTAACACGCGATCCAGTCAATTCTAATGTTATGGCTCAGTAGTCAGAAGTGATCAAAAATTGTTTGGTGAAGTTGTAATAGGCAGTCTTCTAAGTTTGATGTCAAAATGTGTAATTTATAATGTGGTGATAAATTATCGACAAGTCTTTTCTAAAGTGGTTATCACATTGTTATTTGATAGGTCTTTCTGCCTACAGAGTTTTTGTTTACTTCCTCATGCTTGCAATGCAAAGTGTAGTTGAGGTCAACATGATAGCGATGACACCTTGAATTTATTTTGTTTACGTTATTTTGTTCTTTGGGATGCCAATGGAATATTTCACCTGCTAACTCACAGGGTATTCAAGAATCTCCCTGTAATTATTTACTTGAACTAGCCTTGCTTATTCGATCAACTTTTCTTATAAGTGGCATCTCAATGATGATAAGAAACTGTATCAAGTTTTGATATGCAACAATTTTTTCTGTTCCATTTTAAATACTCTTATTCTCCTATGATTGAATTCATAACATAATCTAATGTATTTTTTCCATATCAACCAAAATGCAGTTGGAAGTGCTGAGTACATAGAGGAGCCGGCTACCAATGTGAAATTTCAAACATGTATAAGCTGGCCTGGGTGCTCAAGTTCATTGGATTTGCTTGGAGCAGGTTAGTTGTTTCATATCACGGTGTTCACACCAAATCAATGTTTTAAATAGCGAATAACGTAACCCACGCGTTTTTACTCCGCATGTCTGCCTTAGCACTATAACGCATAACGCGTCTTTTTTTGCGCACTATAAGAAAAATATAATTCTCCATTTATAAAATAAAAATAGACATAAATTAACATCCAAACTTCATAAAAATACGAGTTACTAGCACGCAAACATGGTCAATTCAAGATTAAACTCGAAATTATATAACAAACAACAAAAGAAATATCTAATCCATCTCTTTTACTCTTGCCAAATATTGCCTTCCTCGTCACTAAGATCACCTACGTCACTATGAAATTCAACCTAAGCATCAAAGTGAGTGGGGTAATTTATACTATTAAATTGCATAGGTTGATCTATGTCATCAAGTTGAACTTCATCATCATCCTCTGTTCCAACCTTGAGATTTTGCATTTGTTGAACCTCATAGAAGAAGGTTTACCAACCTTGATGAGCAATTTGATGATTACAACGCCTAGGCTTGATTGATTTGAGCAATTGTGAGGTTTTTGAGCTTAGTTCATGAAGTGAGAGAGAGAGATGATGGCGACAAAGAAAGTAGGGTTTGAGTTTAGGTCATGAATGAAGAGAAAATGGTGGGTTTTGAGTTTTTTTTTTAAACATCGCTTTAACTTTAAAAAAAAAACACAATAAGCGGAAATAGCAAAGCGCTATGACACGCTATGTACTCTATATGCCATAGCGTACGCTATATCAAAAATAGTGTACGCTATTCGAACATTTCGCTAAATTGAGTACGCCTTGAGGTGTTTTTGCAATGCTTGCTATGCTATACGCTAATAGCATGCTATTAGCACGCTATTTTAAACATTGCACCAAATAGCACTTGAAGAGAAAAAAGATTTCATCCGTTGATTTTCTTTTAGTACATAGAAGTCAAATTTAGAGAGAGCCTCTATGCTCATGTTTTATGTAAAAAATGATAAGTCTAACCAAATATTGGTGTAGGCAGAAACAACTGACATTGTTATCATTCGTTCTGGTATCAGTTGCTATGTCAGATGAACTTACATGCCAATATTCCCAATAATGAGGTATTCGGTGATTAGCTTATCCTTTTCTCTGAAAAGATAAGTTTAAATATTCTTGATTGGAGAAAGCAATCCTTCATGAAAACTACAAGGTGCACTTTAGAACTGATCCTTGTAAATAATTGGAATTTTAGTTTTTTACTTAAAATAGGGCTGAAATTGAAGGTCTCCGATTTTGTATTTTTTTTTTGTTGCCTCAGAACGGATTTGAGAAAAAGCAAATTACCTTCCAAGATGCAAACATCCCCTCTGTAATGTACCTAAAAGAAAATCACCACCACATCTATGCTATTTTAATCAGGAGGCTGTTAGTTAGGGATACCTTCACAGAATTGGCTTCCGACACCCCACCTTAGAAAGTACAGAGATTTGTGCAAATTTTGTACTTTTGTACTGTTTTCTTTCAAAGTTCTTAGATTTGAGCAAATTTTAGTTCTTGTCCAATGTCTGGGATGCTTTTAGCATATAGCTTTGGTGTTGACAATGATTTCAGGATACAGGGAAAAAGTGTTTGCAATTATTGGCGTGAAAGTCTATGCTGCTGGATTATATGTAAATCAGTCTATCATAAATAATTTGAATTCTTGGAAAGGAAAATCAGCTGCTGATCTTCAAAAGGATCCATCCTTGTTCATCTCCATTTTTCAATGTACTAAGCATTCAGTATATACATTTTCCTGGTTGCGCACAGTGATATTCAGCAGTAGAGGTTGCTAACGCTACTTGTATTAATTGCAGCTCCTTTCAAGAAATCTTTACAGATTGTTCTGGGATTAGAGATGTTGATGGTAAAACATTCTGGGATGCCTTGAATGATGCTATCTCGCCGAGAATCAAATCCCCAACTCCTGTTGATGAGCCCGCACTGTCCACATTTCGCAATACATTTGAAGGGAAACCCCTTAAGAAAGGAACTTCATATTTTTGACTTGGCCACAGACTTCCAAAATGCTTGTAAGTCTGAATTAGATGTCAACTCCATTTTATACATGTATACTGTTTTGTAGCTCCATCTTGCCTTTAAACATTGTTTCTTGAACATATTCTGATAATACTTTCAGCTTTTATTCTGGTTAACAATACTATTGTGTCTAATTTTAGGCATGCATTCTTATCTAGTTAGATCGTTTATTTTGACTTTTCAGGTTTCTATCTCATCTAATGGGGCCCCTGCTAGTGTGGATGCTACAATAGAATCAGAAAATGTGAGTTCTGCTCTTTTTGATGTATTCTTTGGAGACACACCAGTTTCTCCCCCCTTGAAGGCTTCAGTTGCGACAGGATTGGAATCAATCCTCAAGTAGTCGCCACAAGTTAGTTTTTCGGATTGCTCGTATGTTTCTATTCACCACTTAAGCTTGCTTGGTTGATAAACAATAGGTTACTTGAGCTGTGATCTGTTTCTATGTAACTGCATATGTACCTTCGACTAGTACCACAAAAATGAGAATGGTATAATATTAAAGAATATATATATATATATATATATTTCTATATCATAGACACTGCGAATTAATTTGTTTAACCTTTATTTTTTAGTCTTCATTCTCTTGACTGTATCATCTGTTTGGCACTAATCATCAATTATTTATGGCATATGTCAAACAGTAACCATTAATGATTTATATCATCTGTTTAGGCAGTCTACCACTAAACATAATCTTAAAAATAGATTATTGGCTTCATGGCTAAGGCCGGGTGGCAGGTAGGGTTGGTATTGAGAGCATTAGAGATTGTAAGATTTGGAGCTAGTCGAAGCCATCAAAATATCAATATTACTGGTATCCGGTGTGAAAAAATTTCAAGTTTTGGAAATTTAGGGATATCAAACTTCCTCAGAATTAAGAATAACACTTAGGGTAACCCTTTTTCATAATCAATATATAAAGCTCTTGTTAGGAATTTTAGAACACATATAGTGCTTACAGTAAAGCTATAAACAAAGATTTTTCAAATGTGTATCATTTCTGGATATCTGAGAGATATTGATGAAAGCTACTGGTTACAAGGCTATGACTAGCAAATTTTATCGAAAAAAAAGCAGCTGAAATGTCTCTATTTGCTGTAAATAGGAGAAGCATTAATAGTAAGATTTATCTTTAACAACTTTGTCACTCCTTATCTGCTCAAGCATCTTGACAACCTCGGCCATGGTAGGCCTCTTGGAAGGTTCGGGTTCTAGGCACATTAATGCAATACTGAAGACGATGTTGATCTCATCCACTGGACAAGACCCTAAGCTATTGTCAAGTACGTATTCCTCCCTTTTGTCCTGAACAACCGACTTCACCTGCGGAAATGGTAAATGGTATGATATGCATGTATATTACAGGATTACTGACCCAATTGAATAAAAAATAGTTTGCAAAATACTATGAGACCATCCATGAAGGACATTTTTGCAGAATTTATAGTTGAATATAGTGATGAGAGTGCCAGATTGCTATGTTTTAGTGATATGAACAATAGCTATAACATGAGTCTACTAAGCTTTGTTTATGGCAATTGTTTAGAATGCTCGGAATATATCGAAGGTCACTAGTCATTACTTACCCATGTCACAAGCTTTGTTCCTTCTTCGATAAATGCTTCATCTGTAGGTTTCTTCCCGGTTAGAAGCTCTAGTAAAACCACTCCAAAACTGTATACATCCCCTTTTGCTGTTGCTCTTCCGGTATCAAAATATTCTGCAGGAAAACATTTTCAGTGTCTAACACACAGGATAAGCTTATAGAAATGTGATTTATGTTTGTGGTACTATAAAACTTTAAATACATTTCTGTACCAGGAGCCAGGTATCCAAAAGTTCCAGCTACAAGAGTTGAAACATGAGTCTTATCTGGTGCCATCAAAGTGGCCAGCCCAAAATCAGACACTCGAGCCTCCATGTTGTGATCCAGCAATATGTTGCTCGATTTGATATCTCTATGGATTATGTGAGGGATGCAGTCATGGTGAAGGTATGATATTCCTCTCGCAGCTCCTAGTGCTATCTTGTATCTGGATGGCCAATCCAAACTCTTCTGGGTCATTGATCTTCCTGCTTCATAATTTGCAGTATATAAATAAACAGGTTGATAGATGACCAACCAAATTAAGGGAAAGTATAAGAAACTTCAACTTCCACATGCTCTTATGAAATTCTTTGTTCCGTACTAAATGTATGAGTGGTTTCATTTGCATCTTTCAAGTATATATAAAAGTGGAAAATAAAGAGCTAAAAGTTAGGTTGAATGGAACCAATATATGCATACTATGCAGAACTCCATCCAAGCTTCCATTGGCCACCAGTTCATAGATGAGAAGGTTATAATGTGGAGCTGTGTAATATCCATGAAGAGTCACAATATTTCGGTGCTTGATATCCCCCATTGCTTCGAGCTCTCTCTCAAATCCTCGATCTCTGTCCACACTTCCTCTGTTGAGTTTTTTAACAGCAAAGGCCATGGAATCATCTACCATAAGCTTGTAAACTGTCCCATAGCCTCCAGAGCCAATGATGTCTTTGTTGCTCAACTTCATTGTCTTCTTTAAGAATACATCTGATTTGAGAGATTGCAAAACTGGTGCCCTGAACAAAACCATTTTCCCACCTGTGAATTCACATAACAATACATCAGTTTGTATCAGTACAAAAGGTATTTCAAATTCTCCCAACTATGTATTTATACCTGAGAAGCCATGTTCAAAAACCAAGTGCTTTCTCTTCCATCGCCTATATATGAGAAGTGCGATAATAATTTTCGATATGACAAAAGCAATACAGCATATAGTTATGTAGAATGCTAGAACCAAAGCATTTCTCATTTGATTCAACTTGAGCAAAGCTGTATTGTCTGAGAAAGAGTTTGTTGCACAAAGCCAGAAGAGAGTGCATGTAGTAGAACAAACTAAAGTCTAAGATGAGGATTCATACTATACTTTTACTGTATAATCTAACTTTAATGATCGACAGAAACAAAGTGCTGTTGGATCATTGAAAATTTGACACATGCATACAAGTGCTTTCCTATGGAGGAAAAGGGTCCTACAAAGTGTATTTTGTCTCTTGGATTCACATGCATTATCTTACTATTTGAGGGAGGTCATCAGTTTGAACTGATTTGCCTATATCAGAGCCTAAAATCATGGTAGAAGGGCAGCAACCAAACGTAATAACACCCCCCAAAAGAAGGAAAGGTGACGCTGATAAGGATGAAATGTGGATGCATCATGTGAAATTCAAAGTTGTCACTAGATATTCCAGTCCACTTGTCATTTTTCTATTTATGTGGAAGTTGAGAATTCACAGATGAAAAAGTACTTCCCTTTTTTAGGATGGAAGCAAAGCTAGCTTATCGGCATGTAAATATTAACATGTCTCTAATTAATCAAAAATATGAATCAATTAAACTATGCAGGGGTTATCATCATCTAAGTCAATAATCAAACAATGGATTATCAAACAAATTGATTAATATCACAAAACCTTTGTCAAGACTATTCAAGACAAGTTGCCGATGAAGGTAAAAGGTATGCACTTACATATCATGTCATTTCATCAATCAAGCTTTTCTTATACATGTATCCAAAACATTTTTTTTAAAAAGAGAGTTGTTGCTTTCTTATCTTGCAAGTTTTGGTTTTACAAAGCCAAAAACCTTCTCTCCTTTTCAATAGATATATAGAAGTGGGAGAAGTGGGTATGTTTCCTCCTTATCTTCCTTACTTCTCTTTGTTGTCCTGATTGGACAAAGTAAAAGAAAAAATGATGGCACTTCCTCCATTTAAGGAGATGCCATTGATTCTTCTTTTTCATGGATGGCCTAGATTGGTTTTGGCTTCTCCACTTGCCAACCTTGTTGCCTATAAATACTACTTCCCTATGAAATATTCGGCACTTGAAGAATTAGGAGAGTTTAGTATGTTGGTCACCTCCATTCAAGTCATTTCATACTCTAGCATTTGTTAGGAGTTCATCTTGTTTTCCAAAGAGTGTTTCGGTTTTTTAAAACTTGCATGAAAACTCTTTTTTGCTCCTACACTTTGTAGGAGGCTTATAAAGCAAGATTTTTCTTCTTGAGATTTTATATCTCTATAGGAAAGCTCACAAAACCATTTTCAACTTGCATACTTTCGCATTGCATCATGCGTTGAAGTGGTGGTGCAATCTCGTCGGAAGCATTCTTGAGAGAATTAGTAGTTCGAGTACTAAGTTCTAGGAGAAGCTTCATAACCACTGATTTTGTAAACACTTGTTCTGGCGAGAAGAGAGATAGATCTTAGACTAGTTGTGTGAATACTAGTAAGGATAGAAGATGTCTTTGTATCCTGGGAGCTACTGTCTTGTAAAGAAATGTGTTTTACATAGTGAAAAAGTTTGTCCCTCAGGAGTTAGGTAGGGGCAGGCAGTTTTTTTCCCTGTTACAGGGTTTCTGCGTTAAAGAAAAACATCCATGTGTTTTTTATCGCTTTCATACTTATTGCATCTTTGACCAACTTCGTTACTGGTAATTCGGGATATAAACACTCTCTGCTATCCTCAAATTAACACTTCAACGAAATTTTTTATAAAATGGCCTATTCACCCCCCCCCCCCCCCCCTCTAGGACCTTCAATTGGTATCAGAGCAACCACTAACTTTTGTTAGTGAGATCCTCTGTATCCTAGAATCGATCGTGATAGGGTCACTTCTATTAATGTTCCTCCTTTTTTTTTGAAGGAAACGACTACTTCCAATGGAAGATCATGATGTCGGCATTTCTCATCTCTGAAGACGATGAAACACAATGGACTATGGTTGTAGATGGATACAGCCCTCCCATAATCCCATCTTCTGAAGATGATAAAGTGCTCATCCCCAAGGAAAGAAGCACATGGACTGATGCCGAAAAGGCAAACTCATGGATGAACACAAAAGCTCTAAACAACTTATTTTTTGCTCTCTCATAAAGAGAACGAAGAAGAATTCTTCATTGTCCAATAGCAAAGGCAACATAGGACTCACTCGCCACTACTCATGAAGGTAATATCAAGGTAAGAGATCAAAAACTTCAATGTTTAATCTCGGAATTTGAACAAATTAGAATGAGTGAAGATGAGACCATTGATGATTTTCATAGTCGTTTTCTTAACATTACTAATCAATGTCATGGTCTAGGTCATCATATTGAGTTAAAAGTTATTATTCAAAAAATGCTTAGATCTGTCACTTCCTATTTTGAGCCCAAACAAATTGCAATAGAAGAATCACACGATATGTCTACATATTCTCTTGATGACCTAGTTGGGAATCTTAAGACCTATGAAGCAAGAAAACTAAATCGTAAGAAAGAGAAGACAATTGCTTTTCGCTCAATAAATCAGGAAGAAGAAGAAGAGAACGAATCTACTAAAATCTCTTCCGAAGAATATGCTTTTCTAACAAAAAAATTTGAAAAATTTCACAAAAATAGAAAAAAAAATTCTAGGAATTTTTCTAAGGGGTTTGGCAGCCAAAACCTAAACTCAAAGAATTTTAGAAATAAGGAGAGTTCAAATGTCAAAAATTTCAAACCAAATCCTCTCTACAGTTTGATAATAAACTAAAGTGTTTTGAGTATTCTGGTTTTGGACACAAAGTTGCAGATTGTGCAAATAGAAAGTCTAAATCACATAAGGTCGTGAAAGCCACGTGGAGCAATGGTGAGTCAGAAGATGCATCTGATAAAGAAGATGAAACGATTGGTTTCATTGCTTCAATTGCTTTGGACGAGTCTCTCGAGGATGAAGAAGATGAGGACAGCTTGGATGAAAAATATTTTGATATGTGTACTTCATCTGCTTCCATGCGGATTAAAATTGAAACTCTCACAAATGAGTTATCAAGGTGTGAGGAAACAAAACTTATCTTTCAAGAAAAAATTTCGCTTTTAAAGAAAAAAATGGAAGCAAGAAAATCTTGTCTTGAAGAACATGTTAAGCTGCTTCAAGAAAAGTTAGATTTCCAAAATTATCTTGTCTCTTCTTTGACAAAAGAAAAGTCTGATCTTGAACTTGCTTTGGAAGAGTCAAAATCTCTTTTTAAACAATTTTCTCTCGGGTCAGAAAAATTAACCAAAATGTGTGACATTGATAAGACTGACAAAATAAGGCTAGAATTATGTACCGTCTTTTAAACCCCAAAGATCTTTTGTCCCAACCTGTCACCATTGTGGAATCATTGGTCACTTACGACCTAAATGCAAAAAACTGGGGAGAAATCAGAATACTTATCATAAGAGTAGACTTACCTCTTTTCAATCATCTCTTGACAAAACCCTTGATGAACTTTCCAAAATAACCAAGAGTCTTTCTGTCAAAACTTCTGTGCCCCAAAGAAGGAGATCTTTTAGGAGCAACAAGAACAAACCCAAAGGTCAAGCAAACTCAAATCCCGACCATCAAAAATCTTGGGATCTTTGTGGAAATAGTTATGATGATGAAAATTTTGTAGGCAATTTTACTTACATTGAGAGTGAATCAAATAAGAAAAGTGACATGATGGCATTTTGCAATGTCGCTTTTACTGCTCTTGCTTCAAGAGATTCAGATTCTTGGTACATGGATAATGGATATTCAAAGCACATGATTGGGAACAATGGCTGTTTTTCGTCCATGAATGATACACACCCATCAGGTAAGGTTGTATTTGGTGATGGTGCTCAAGCCAACATAATTGGATGTGGAACTGTGAATACACTAGGTCTTCCTAGTCTCAAAGATGACTTGTTGGTTAAAGGACTAAAAGTAAATTTGCTTAGTGTTAGTCAAATTGTTGACGAACATGAATCTGTTATTTTCGACCATGCGAAATGCCTGGTTCTGGATGAAAAAGGTAAAACGTCTCATGAAAGGAGAAAAAACTAAAAATCATTGCTATTGTGTTCCTGCTGACCAAAAATTTTCTTCTGAGATTTATTTCAAGTCACAAGTTTCTATCAATGCCCTAGAATTATGGCACAGAAGAATGTGTCACCTCAATTATCAAGACATAGTCAAGTTATCCTCCAACGATTGTGTGAGAGGACTTCCTAAACTCACAGGTAAGTCAGAAGGTATGTGTGCTGATTGCAAGATTGGTAAGCTCACCCATACTTTACATTCCTCACTTAGTGCTAAACAACCATTTCAATGTCTAGAATTACTTCATCTTGATTTAGTTGGTCCAGTAGAAACTGAAAGCATAACTGAAAAAAATTATGCACTTGTGGTCGTTGATGATTTTTCGCGTTTTACATGGGTAAAATTCTTGGCAAACAAATCGGAAACGTTTGATGAATTTTTTAGTTTGGCTAAAAGAATTATAAATGAAAAACTTTCTGAAAATAAAGCCATTATAAGAATCAGATCCAATCATGGAACTAAATTTGAAAATTCATCTTTTGTTGACTACTGTGATAAGTTTGGTGTGTTTCATGAATTTTTTGCTCACATTACTCCCAACAAAATGGAATCGTTGAGATAAAAAATCGGGTTCTTGTTGAAATGGGAAGAGTCATGCTCAACTCTTCTAATCTTCCTCATTCCTTCTGGGAAGAAGTTGTGGCTAATGTCTGCTATACTTTGAACAGAATCATTCTCAGACCAGGGATGAACAAAACTCCCTATGAATTTTGGAGAGGAAGAAAGCTAAACATTTCACATCTCAAGGCTTTCAGAAGCATATGTTTCATCTACAAAGATCGCCAATATCTAGCCAAATTTGAAGCCAAATGCGATCGAGGATGTTTTCTTGGATATGCCACAAATAGTCGGGCTTATCGTGTGTACAATAAGAGAACTTGTAAAATTATGGAAAATGTAAATGTTGCAATAAATGATGCCCCTATTTTTCTTCATATAACTCCTCATATTCTTAATGAACAGGTTAATACTGAGAGACTCTCTCCATCTGAAGTGGAAACCCCAATAGATGAACAAAATCCAAATTCCGACACACAGATGTCAGATTACGAACTTGAACCTGAATCTGAGACTAAAGGAAATGATTGATGAGACATTGGTTCAACAGCCTCCTCACAGACTTGGAAGGAAGTGGGTCAAGAAAGATCATTCCTCTTCAGACATCATAGGAACTGTTCATGAACCTATGAGGACCAGAAGTAAGGTACACGGATTAGTAAGTAATCTCTCTATTCTTAAATCCTTTTTGGCTATTTCTGATAAGAATATAAATACCATTATCGCCTTTGGTTCGGTATCATCTGTTGAACCAAAATATATCAAAGAAGCCTTGGGTGATGTTGACTTGATTATTGCTATGCAGGAAGAGTTGAATCTATTTGAAAGAAATGAGGTATAGGAATTAACCCCTACACCAAATGATAAGAATGTAATTGGAACCAAGTCAGTTTTAAAAAAAAAAACTGATGAATCAAGAACTATTACCCGAAACAAAGCCAGATTAGTAGCTCAAGGTTACAATCGAATTGAGGGTATATATTTTGATGAAACATTTGCGCCAGTTGCTAGGTTAGAATCAGTAAGGCTATTATTGGCAATTTCTTGTCATCTAAAATGTACACTTTATCAAATGGATGTCAAAAGTGCTTTCCTTTATGGTGACATCAAAGAAGAAGTGTATCTGAAACATGTATACCACCTGAAAAAGGCCGTGTATAGACTTAAACAATCCTCTCAAGGATGGTATGACAAACTATCTTCCTACTTGATTAAAAATGGCTACATCAGAGATTCCATTGACCTGACACTTTTTGTCAAGAGCATTGCTAAACATGTCATTCTTGTATAGGTTTATGTAGACGATATTGTTTTTGGATCTACCCCAGATGAACTGGTGAAAGAGTTCACCACAATGATGACAAAGGTGTTCCAAATGAGCCAATGTGAAAAATTGAATTATTTTCTTGGGCTGCAAGTGCAAAAAATAAAAGATGGACTTTTCATTTCTCAAACTAAATATGCATTGGATTTAATTAAAAAAATTGGAATGGAATCATCTTCTTCTGTTCGGAATCCTATGGAAACTTCATGCAAAATTAATGCTAATCTGACTGGTATCAGTACTAATCCTACTTATTATAAAAGTATGATTGGAAATCTCCTATATCTTACTGCTAGCAGGCCTGGCATCTCTTACAGTGTAGGAGTGTGTGCTCGATATCAAGCCAATCCAAATGAATCTCATGTCAAAGCTGTCAAACGCATTTTGCGATACATCTTTAGGACAACTAATTTTGGCTTCCATTATTCTTTTGATTTTGGCATTAAAATTTCAAGATATTCTGACTCCGATTGGGCTGGAGATGCTACTGATAGAAAAGGCACATCCGGATGAAGCTTTTTCGTGGGAAATAATCTTGTTTCATGGCACAACAAACAACAAAATTGTGTATCCCTGTCCACTGCTCAAGCTGAGTACATTGCAGCAGTAAGTTGTTGTACGCAAATACTATGGATGAAAGGTCATGTTATAACCGTACCTTGCTTAAAAGGTCATCATTGCTTTTTCAATCAACCAAAATTTTAGTTTTGTACACCATGCTTTGTATAATTATTGAAAAAGTGCCTTGCAAGTCATCCACTTCATGACCACCGTTTCTTGTTAATATGAAAGTGATCTTCTCTTCATACTTAGACTTAAGCCCATCTCGGAGTATTTTGGGTTTGGTTCAATTGTGGACTTGAATTGGTAGGCATGAATACCTACATGTGTGTTAAACCAAATTTTTGATTCTTCCCTCCATACATGTCACGTTTTGGCTTCTAATTTCTGAAAGAATTGGTAGACTTCATCATCTCTCTACCAAATCTACTCTCTTTCTTTAGTTCAAATTAGGACCTCTTCTTTATGGACTTACGTCCATTACAAAACTTTATTTGGCTTTGGACCAATTTCTAGCTCTAGCCTGTTAGTTATGAACCAAGCTAGTTACATGGACTTCCCACCATGGTCTTCACGGTCTCCAAGTCTACCTACACCTCTCTCTCTCTCTCTCTCTCTCTCTCTCTCTCTCTCTCTCTCTCTCTCTCTCTCTCTCTCTCTCTCTCTCTCTCTCTCTCTCTCTCTCTCTCTCTCTCTCTCTCTCTCTCTCTCTCTCTCTCTCTCTCTCTCTCTCTCTCTCTCTCTCTCTCTTCACTCACTTCATCTTCTCCATTTCACTTCTTCACCATTTCAAACTCAATTCTCTCCTATAAATTCATCTCACTCTCCCTTTAACTATTTACCACTTCAAATTTGGTTTTGAAATGAGGAGTAAAACCCCAACAAAGCTGGACTAGGATCCTCTAAGCCACATCTTTGCCCCATGCAACTACAAAGCCGATCCTCTCTGGTGAAGTCCCCACCGTTGGCTCAGCCACAAGTTGTGGTACGAGACCTAAACCTCTCTGCTCCTCCAAAGAACATCTCCACCTCTCTCTTCTCTACCAACGAGCTTGAGATCACCGAAACTATTTTGGCACACTCGGTCGGCGACTACGAAGAGATTCCATTGAAGAAACAGAAGAGAGAGTTCAAGAGTGTACCACAAAAAGCTCGAAATCTCTCCACCATCACTTCGAGTGAGGAGACTTGAAATCCATATGAAACTATCAATGAGGAGTACATTGATCCATCACCTCGTGCTCACTCTCCAACTAGTTCGGGTCCCTCAAATCAAGTTACAAGGAGGTGCACTAGAAGAGGAGCTAGGAAATCAGTGGCTCCAACCATGCCTCATTTGAATCCTACTTCGGATCATAAGGAGGCTCCTCTTGTGAGGCGAAAAGCTCCAGAAAAGATAGGAAAAGCTCCGATGAGCAAAGGCAAACCTTCTGCCTCCACCTCCGCTACTGTAACTACATGACCTCGCCATGCACCGGACACCGAGACTGCCTCGGCTAGCACCTCCAAAACCCCTCGATCCCGCAAAATTTCTATTGAGATATCCAATTTACTGATTCCTCCGGATCACCACTTTGTCACTACCAATGCTAAAGATTTATATGCTGCTGTGACCATAGCTAGGCCGGTAATTCTTGAGAAGCCATTTAACTTTGATGGCCTCCCTAGTGATTTTCATGATATGATTGAAAAACTAGGATGGGTAGATGCTCTGAAATGCTTTCCTAGAGTGAATTTATCTCAAGTTAGGAAGTTTTATGCCAACTACCCAAGTAGCATACTAGATAAGGTTGATTTGCAATCACATGCATCTTTCTTTGTTACTGTGAGAGGGAAACCGATCGATGTATCCCTTAAGGCCACCAAGAATGCTTAGCTCTTCCTATCACCGAGAGGAAAATTCTCAAGCATGTTAGAAAGTTTATTGTTAACCTAAACATTCACACCCTAGCTTGTTAATTCTACTCTATCCCTCCGATCACCATGTTTAGTGAAACTCATTTCCAAAGTCAATTTATGATGGAGTTTTATAAGCTTATGAGATTTTTGGTGCATACGTACCATGCTTGCCCCCAACACTCAATCCTCCAAAATAACCTTTAGGCAAACCGGTCTTATAGCTTATTTGGTTTCGGGAAACCCTACCCTACCCACTGAATTTTATATCTACCATTCTATAAGAAATTCGGCTTTGGATATCCAAACCAAGCTAAGCTCCTCTTTGGTTTTTCCGGAGATCTCACTACTTTGCTTGAACTCAAGTGTCCCCACTCTCCCCACGGACATGTTAATTGACTCTCCCTCACCCGTTGACAAGGTCACCATCTCTAAATCAGTTGGACAATCCTCAGTGTATATAGAGCCTCTAGAGACCACCTTTCTCAAATGTGGTCTAAATAAGATAAAAGAGACATTTTGTATCTTGAGGAATGAGATGCAAGCATTCTTCAAGAAGACTCACCAAATCCTGCATACTAGGCATGAATATGTCTCTTCAGAGGATAACTCTGACTCTTCCCATCCTCATGATGACTCTGATATTGTTGTCGGTTCTGAGGGGGAGCCAACTGTGGCAAGTTCAGGTGTGTCGTCAAGGGCCGATGACTCTGGTTATGTCAACAATGAGTCTGATGATAATGATGCCGATGACGAGTGTCATGACCACCATGATGATGAGGATGTAGATTATTCTGAGGCCGTGGATGAGAACGACGATGAGTTGTCTTAGTTTTGCACTACTCTATGTATGTTTAGTTATTATCTATCCATTCTAGGATAACTTTTTATTTACCTCTATGGTTCTAAAACGATGCGTTTTGCACTCTTGTGTCGGAGTGCATATTTTTTCCCCATTTGGCATACTCTGCCACAAAGGGGGAGAATCTAGTAGGTTTTGGTATTGTTCATATTTTGTTGTAAAATATGAGACTTGTTGTAGTATGAACAATCATTCTTGTTTATGGGATTTCTTATGTTGAAATCTACTATATCTTGTCATTTATTCCTTGTTTGGAAAATGCTTATTATTACAGGTCATGAAGCCTTGATGATAATAAGATATATTTTTGGTAGAGAATCCCAAAGGGGGAGATTATTGGCATGTAAATATTGGCATGTCTCTAATTAATCAAAAACATGGATCAATTAAGTTATGCAAGGGCTATTATCATCAAAGTCAATAATCAAGTAATGGATCATCAAGCAAATTGATCAATATCACAAGACTTTTGTCAAGACTATATTCAAGACAAGTTGCCGATAAAGATAAAAGACATGCACTTACATATCATGTCATTTCATCAATCAAGATTTTCTTGTACATGTATCCAAAACTTTTTTTTTTAAAAAGAGAGTTGTTGCTTTCTTATCTTGCAAGTTTTGGTTTTACAAAGCAAAAAACTTTCTCTCCTTTTCGGTAGGTATATAGAAGTGGGAGAAGTGGATATGTCTCCTCCTTATCTTCCTTACTTCTCTTTGTTGTCCAGATTGGACAAAGTAAAAGAAAAAATGATGGCACTTCCTCCATTTAAGGAGAAGCCATTGATTCTTCTTTTTCATGGATAGCCTAGATTGCTTTTGGCTTCTTCACTTGCCAACCTTGTTGCCTATAAATACTACTTCCCTATGAAATATTCGGCACTTGAAGAATTAGGAGAGTTTAGTATGTTGGTCACCTCCTTTCAAATCATTTCATACTCTAGCATTTGCTAGGAGTTCATCTTGTTTTCCAAAGAGTGTTTCGGCTTTTTTAAAACTTGCATAAAAACTCTATTTTGCTCCTACACTTTCTAGGAGGCTTATAAAACAAAATTTTTCTTCTTGAGATTTTATATCTCCATAGGAAAGCTCACAAAACCATTTTCAACTTGCATACTTTCACATTGCATATCATGGGTTGAAGTGACGGTGCAATCTCATCGGAAGCATTCTTGAGACAATTAGTCGTTCGAGTACTAAATCTAGGAGAAGCTTCATAGCCTCTGATTTTGTAAACACTTGTTCTGACGAGAAGAGAGATAGACCTTAGACTAGTTGTGCGAATACTAGTAAGGATAGAAAAGTGTCTTTGAATCTTGAGAGCTACTGTCTTGTAAAGAAATATGTTTTACATAGTGAAAAAGTTTGTCTCTCAAGAGTTAAGGGTACGTAGTTTTTTTTCCCTGTTACAGGGTTTTTGCGTTAAAAAAAACATTCATGTGCTATTTATCGCTTTCCTACCTATTACTTTTTTGACCAACTTCATTACTGATAATTCAGGATATAAACACTCTCTGCTACCCTCGAATTAATTAACACTTCAACGAAAATGTTTATAAAAGACCATATTCACTCGCTTAAGACCTTCATAGCTAGCTAGCTGTGAACTCTAAAGTGGCTTGTGGACTTTTTTCCTTTCCTACCTTTCCTATAAGACAGCACAGTATGACTCATCGAACTGAGTCTTTTGGCGATGTGAGAGGTGATTTAGCAAATAAGGCGGATCTATGAGGAGTTTTGGGTTTTATTTTGGAGAATGCCTATGTTTAGTTCAGGTTCTAGAACACAAATAGTTCTGCGAGATGTCAAGACGATTTGGTAGTGTGGGCATTCAATCACAAAGTTGCCGATTGCAGTGGTCTGTATGCTCCGGAAAAGTTGGGGGATCAAAAACTAACTACGTACATATGTGTGACTATACATCCGAACATATATAAGATCGAGAAAGCCGAAACGTATCGTCCTGTTTACAACATAAATCCTAGACCCCTTTCTGCTCTCGATCTCCTGCGTAAATCACAGGTAATCATCTACGTTTTGAATACATCTGATATTTCGAAACGATGCTTGGATTTTATTCCATTAGTAGTGAGAATTGAAATTTGATTATTATCGATAATACTTCTCCTCGAAGTTTTTTCTGATATTGAAAGGTAATTCCTGGTCCTGTTTAATTGTTTGATGAACGTGTCGCAGGTGAGGGTATTCAATCTCTACAATGTTATGTTATTTTTTATGTTGAATTCCAATCTCACTGACATGGATACAATTTGTTTTGTGGCATTATCGATCAGTTGATGAGAGGCATTATTTTCGAAGCAGTGTAGATTGCCTAGACCCTGGATATGAATTCCCTCCCAATCTGGAGGTAGGGGTGGACACAGCCCTCTGCTTCATTTCCTACAAGCTTACCAGAAACATGTACCTCGAGGCTCCATCACGGATTATTAATGGTGAAGAAATTTCGGATTACAGCAATTTAGTATATATACCACTCTCAATTCATCGAATATTCCAAACGGAGTTTTTTTACAGATAGGGTGGCTCAAGAACTTTTCAGAATAGGTCTCCCCGAAGATGAACATGCAGCTCTCATTGAGAAACTGTTTAAAGTAGCTCAAGATTCCAGCCCCAGCAATCTGATTATTGTCTATGTATGGAATGTGACTCTCCGTTACTTGGACAGTGCAACTCCCCGTGAGCCAGGGGATCTAACAAGATCGTCTGTAAACCATCCATTATACTTTAATGGTGGTGATGAAACGATGATCAACCATAGTAGGGCGGATAATATGATTGATCCTACGGATCCAACGCTCATCTGGGCCGAGCATGAGCTAATTCCTGCAACCAAATCTAGTATTGAATGTTTGGAGCGAGTGAGGTTTGATAGTTTGGAAGTTAGTGTTAGACAGAAGCCGTGTGCGGTCTGTATGGAATGCCTTGATCACTTTGCTGCAGAACAAGGGACTGATGAACAGCTCATGATTATTCGTTTGCCCTGCTCACATCTTTTTCATGACCATTGTATCCTCCAGTGGCTTCACTGTAATCATTTGTGTCCGGTGTGCTGATACACAATGCCCACTGTGAAAGCCGGCTGCCAGCTGCCATCAGAACCTTATTCAGAGGATCATTGGAATATGCTCAAGATGTCTGTGGGTGGTGTATTGACTTCTGCTACTTGCTTTGCTGTGCAGATGATTGAAGCCAAGGCCAAGACGAAAATATCAGATTATCTTATGTATGCTGTGCCACTGGTCGCCATATATTCTGCAAAGTTTTTTTAAAGTGCTTTTTAAATTAGTAGATGCATAAGGAAACAAATCTATTAAGCTCTCACTACTTCATGGTTGTATGATTTAGTTTGCAGTGATGGATAAGTGTAATGCTGCTTGACTTCAATTTGGTGCTTTAATCGGAGAAGGTTCTGTAAACTGAGTTGCCAGCAATCCAACACTCTTAGAATCCCTCATAAGTTAATAACTGCATAAGTAGCAGCATAAACTTTGAAGTAGCTTTAGCTTAAAACCCTCCAGAAAGATGAATACCTTTGATTTCTTGGACATGCATGACATAATACTATACCATTACACTAGTTATTAGCTAGAGAAGTGTTGTGTTCATCACACTATGAAGATACATGCTTATGAAACAAATTAATTTCATGTGGCTATGGAGGAAACAGAAAGAGGGAACTTGGTTGAGGCGTCGTACCGAAACGAGACAGCTCCGCCACTGGGAATGGGCATCCCATCATTAGCAAGGCAGTGATTATGGCCAAGGAGCCTGAATATGCGAGGACTGACAATCAACTCGGAATGAAAAGAGGCACAACTGAGTTGGACGTTTCGAATACTTGCACTCACTGCATTCATTCAGAATTTGCACAGAGAAGACTTGTGATCCTGAAGGGAGCTTCTCAGTAAGAACTTGTATCACCTCGATGTCTTTGAGTTCACACTTGGCTTTCTTTGAAACTCTTTGCATTTGGCTCCATTCTTGCTGCGTTAATCCAGCGTCGCCAAAATTAAGTTTGAGAATATTCAGTGTGTCGTAAAAGAATAGAAACCAATATAAACCGTGCAAATTTCATTCTGGCCTGGCCAGGAAGGACGATAAAGAAAATATGCCTTGATAAAGGAATTCCTAATATGAATATTAGTTTTGTTTGACTGTGAATTACATCACTTACAACGTCTAATTCAATGGTATACGATTAATTACGTCTGACCAGAATTTTTTTTAGGAAAAAGACTGTTACAATTGTACGTGCGTGCATAGACTATAGAAGACTATTCGAGTTACGTCAAAAGAAAATGCTAATGAGAATCGGTCACCAAAGCAGCCTTAGAAATGATGGAGGTGGTGCTCATACTAGAGCCATATTTGTGCATCGTATCTCACTATTTGTGCAATATTTTTGTTGTTTTCCGAGTTCTTTCGGACCGGGAGAAGCAGTTTCTAGGTGGACGGAGATGAACATACAAATTGGTTTTGCTTCGAGTTCATGTTTTTACATAATTAATTTCTGCCTCTACTATATACATCATTGGCACAAAAATAAATACATAGAATACATGCATATGATCCTGCTAAAATGGAGGAGAAGTATCACGAATTTCCGTTAAGCTCAGTGACTTCTGATTATCCTGCAAAATTTAAACTAATCACAAACATCAGTTATATATATCATCAATTGAAACTTCAGCCCATTGAGTCGAAACAAGAGGAACAACTTCTTACCTTCCAAATTGAGAGAGCTCGGGCTCTTGAAGAAGCATGTCTTGCAGTCATTTTCCGTTCTTTTCCTGGGAACTACAAGACAAGGTAACAACAATACTTCCGTATTTTCAAGCAAGGATTGCCTACTCTTTGACAACAACAACAACAACAACAACAACAATAATAATAATAATAATAATAATTCAAAGCTCGAATAATTGCTCTCTTGGTGCATTTACAAGACCCAAGTCCCTTTACCCAATTACAAAGGCTGTTCAATGGCAACATTGAAAAATAAACATTAACTTGTCATTTCCTTCATCCATTGAGGAGACTGTCATTTTACATTCCATTTCCTTCCACTATTCAACTTAACTAAAAGACTATTATAAGATTAGATCGTTACTATTCTTTCCAAGTTCCAAATGTAGCACTAATAGAAGCCTATCAACTTCTCTTTTAGAGTCTGGATCATACCATTAGCTATCAAACAATGAGGATAGCAACACATTTATAGAAAACAGATTTGGGAAAAGGTGAAATACGCACCTAATCATATTATCAAGGGAAATAAGCTTGTGGTGAACAGTGTTTTTGCTGCCAAGATAGGTCACAACTAAGCTACCAGCATCTGGATGAGGCCAACTCCTTGAAGTAGGAAATCGGAGTACAAATGTACCTGGTTCCTGGGAACCTATTGAAGCTAGAAAGGAAGTTTCAGCTTCTTCCTTTGTAATGAATCCTTCTATCCACTTGGGTGATGTTGATCTCCACAATGTATTTATCCATTCTTTCGATAATGTAAAAGCAACAGGATATAACCAACACCACATCTTTTCAAAGTTCTCTTGGGCCAAATATTCTTGGCAACCAGCAATTCTCTTCAGTAGCTCAAAGTCCTAAAACAGCAAATAATTCTATGAATAAATAGATTTAATTTTAGTTTGCAATAATTGTTGTTAAAATATGGTTTTACACAAAAAACAGGTGAAGATACTTGTGCAGAACCAACTATATATGATTGTGATAAATTGTTGGAAATTGACTAACTGGAACGAATGTCCTTAATAATAATGCTTTGTTGTGCTCTAGACCATTACAAAACACAAAACGCATCTTGAACGCACATGAAACAGAATCAATCGAGATAAGATTTTTGAGAAAAAAAGAAACCTGTTGTATGAGAGATCTAGAAATACAGCAAGCAGTCTTCATGAATTGTTCTTCAATCTTGAAAACCACGCTCTCCCATAGAACCTGGTTGTTATTTTGTGAGATTAACTTCCAAACTTTAGTTCCTTCCTCTACCAATCTCTTTGCCATTAGTATTTGGTGCCTGAGGGAAGAAAAACAGATGCAGGTAGAATGCTTATTAGAGAAGGACACAAAGTATATGATGTGGAAAGCACAAAACATCAAACCCAAACTAGGTAGCAGTATAAAAACATTTTCTCCCTTTAACTTAAAAATTTGCTTCTTTTCTTTTGTGAATAGACAACTAACTATATCAACAGGGCAATGGTGATTCAGTGACTAGACAATTAGTCAATATTGATCCTGAGCTGAGAACATCATGAGTTATTACTGGAAATAAGGATCATTGGTTGCAGGGAAAGTTAACAAGTTTTACCGGATATTTATTTCCAACCCATGTATTCAGGAATAAAGAGTCGTTAATTTAGTTCAGCGAAAGTTATGTGTTTTCTCTCATAATGAACAGAAATGACAAATATCATGCCAGAGAGGATATGTATATAGTTATATTTTTTTTTTACTGTAATAATATCACAATAAGTAAGAATCAATAACATATTATATTTAAACAATGTTCCAGTAGATTTTACCTGTGGTGTGCACATCCAGTGTACAACGAAACCTGATGAGCGAAATCCTGAAGTTCTTCATTAGAAGCAAAGGTTGCAATGTCCTTGAGCAGAAGACCTTTTTCCGTTACACTTGCCAGGGAGTATTTAAAAATGGTCGCATCTGACAATGGAATTCTACTACTTGATGTGCTCTTGAATATCGAGTTTCTCACTTCAGGATTCCCCGAATTGGATTGGGAGTCATATACTTCTTCAAGATAGTTGGATCCACCCACCGCATTTGTCCAAAAAGCGTTTCCAATCTGAGTTTCAAAAAAACTGTTTAAGAATCACCCATTCCATGTATTACTAGCATTATTGCAGAAAACGTTGGCTATAGGTTTCAAAGGTTCCAGAAATTGGACGAGGCCTTGATGGCCTTGGTCCTTCCCCACACATGACACAACAGATAGATAAAGAAAATAGATAAATATATATCACAACACATACAGAATTTACCTAGATTCAAGGGTAATATTTTCAAACCCAAAAGATAATGTATGATTCCAAACCACTAAGGTAGTAAGTGATAACAATGGAATCTTTAATAGTTCATTTTTAATACAATAATTAGCAAAAGCGCAAAACTCTGATTTTCTTCAATTAGCCTTATCATATGCAAACCTCTCAGAGGATTCAGATACTAACAAAAGAAATCATATTTCCCTTCTTTTTCCTACAGAAGTTGGAAATGAGCCTTTTAAGTCATCATTTGAATAGCTTATGGCATAATTTTGGAGAAGACAAGTTTGGTCACGATGATCAGCATTGGTTTCACAAGTAGTCCGAGAATTGTTGAAATCATTTAGTTGCAGCAGAAAATAACAGACTATTAAACAAAGGCATGTTTCTTCATAAATACCATAGATATCTACCACTCTACCACGGAACCCAGTTAGCTACGTATAATTAAAATAGGAAGTACCTGATTAGAGTTGCACTCATTTTCTGTCTGCCCCATGGCAGAAGAATATGCAGATTATTTATCTTCTCCGCATTTAAACCACTTCGGTGATGGACTCAGTTTTTCATCAGGAGCAGAACTTTTTTTAAATTCTAATGTTTTATCATCCCTCTGTGAAGGGTTATATACATTAGGCTGTGCATGTGGCGATATTCCCAACTTGAGAGAGGACTCCAAAGCATTAGGGCTCTTTGAAATACAACGAATTGGAGGGGAGAATGCCTTGAGGAAAGGATACTTTTCCCATTTTTGTATTTGAAACATTATGCGGAACAACCGATTATCGCATTTAGATGAAAGCTGAAATGAAAAGAACCACCGAATAAACAATATATAACGGAAACAGCAATCAGATAAGCTGATGTTTTTTTTCAAAATTAAAAATAATTACAGGACGCTAAATGAGAGGGATGACCATCGACGTCAATTGTTGGTACTCAATAAGTGACTTATTTGTAGATTTGTAGTACAATAAACGGGACACGACACAAGCAAGCATCCAACCACGTATGTCCTGAACCAAACTCGAGAATGGTAAACCAATAAATCAACTTCCTAGCAAAAATGCACCGCTAAATTACGAAATCAACCCCCACACTGAATATTAGTCATAAAATGCAGAATTGCTGGCCACTAGATTTCAATGATGATGGAGAAGAAATGTTTAGATGGACCTTATCTTGTACTACTTAAACTTAAACAAGAAGAAAACTGGGGCAAGCATCTCATATTCATCCATGACTGATGAGATAACGCCCTAAACAAATTATATACGTAGCATTGGTACTATTTGGTAGTATATACTGATGTGTTACTTTGCAATACTAAGAAGATAATAATTTGAAATCAAGTAATCAACTGGTATCAGATTTCTGAAAACGCAATAATATTAATGAAGTACTGATATTGGCAATATAACTTATTAATATGAGATTCTTAATGTTGTCAGTAATAGATGTCATGGGTTTGAGGTCCAACGTAGAAGTATCTCGTATATGTGTAAGAAGGTATCGATCTTGGTACCTGAGATATCTTGAACTTCATAGATGCAAGCCCTTGCACCATTTTACTCGGTCTATTGCACAAAGCAAATTCCATCCCATCATAGGCTGCCAAGAGGGGAGCTTCTCCATCACTTGTCTTCTCCACACGTGCTCCATTGTCATCATACACAAGGGTGGCAATAACCTGTAAAGAAGCAATGTAACTGTTGTGCATGCTAATATTCCGATCAAATGGAAAATGAAATTAGGCATTACACAAACCTCCAGTTCCTTCTTGACAGTGTGAGAAAAGGCATCTAGCAGAACAACATCCAGCGAAAATATCTTACGATCAGGCATCTGATATAGTAAACAAAAGGCAAACAGCAATTAGGATATATTTCAGTGCAATACTGCAGGAATGTAATACTGCAGACATCATCTGTTACATCAACTGTTACTATGAGAATCATTGATACATGAAAAGTATATGAGAACTTCTTTTAGAAACGAAATCGGATAGAAGAGATAAATTATGGATAAAAAAAAGTTTTCTCCTAACTCCACGTGTACTAACCTTTCCACCAACAATACTCCAAATACCATCAGTGACTTCTTCAATCTCTGATACAGAGGATTTGTTGATAGATAGTTGTAGAGGTGGATCCTGGCACAAATTGTATGTTAGTGTGTAAGAGAAACATTACTTTTCTTCTCTTCTTCTGCATAAGAAAGAAAAATTACTTTGATGGAGAGAGAAATTGATGGACTAGGAAGACTGAGTAACTGGAATATGAATTGGGATTCTGGTCAAGAACATCAAGGTTGGCAGTTATTACACACCTTGGCAAAGTACTCCATAATAGATGAAGTATTAGGCAAAACATTGTGATTGTGGACGTACGCCTCCAAATTGTTATCATTACCACCACAAAAAGACAAAGTCTTTGACAAACTAGTTGAACTGGAATCTTTGTTAAACGAAGAAGAAAAAGCTTTCTTTCCAACAACCTCACCATCAAAATGCAGACGCACAAATTCATAAGAAACCTACATTGAAGTCATAAAAAAACACTGATTTCAACAATGCTATAAATAAGGCACAAGCAAATGATTTTATCAAAATACAAATTCAGTTTCTTCCATAGCAATGAATAAGTTTGATCACAATTACTACGTACAACTAGTGATCTGAATCTTTAAAGACACCATACCTCCCATCCAACATGAACCCATTTGTTCATAGTAAACTGACGACTCCAGACATTGATATCTGGAACTCGAGACAATGAAGTCTGATCAGCACCTTGTCTGTGTAAGATTCCCGTTAGGAAAAGCCTTGGTTTCTTGTTATCATTTATAACAAAAAACGGAAAACTTGCCGAGCCATCCGAATTCCACTGTCCCACCAAAATCAACAACAAAATTCAGTCTTGAAAAGAAAAATTCACAACAAATAAACCTGTACAAAAAATTAGACATATGCATAGAGCTCATAAGCTTGAATACAATTTCAACACAAAACTGGGAGATGGGCATTGATATGATTCACAGTACACACCCAACAGGATTAAAAGTTAAAAAGAGAACAAGGAAACGAGGTGACCTGAATGAGTGTGGCGGGTAATGTGGTGAGGCTAGAGAGATAAAGCCAAAAACAAACGGAAAAGGTTGTTTGCTTATCGTCGATTTCGACTTTGAAATCCTTAAGCGGCAGATAATCGTCAATCTGGTCTGCCTCATTAGCCATTAGTGTCGGACTCAACTGGGTTTCTTCTTTGTCTCTGTGTCTTCTAACTTAAAACTAAACGGTTTGCTACTGCTGCTGCTGGCGTGGGCACTTGGACTATGACTCGAGGCTTTTCATTTTTAACAGAATCGTTCATGTAGTTTCTTCTGATTCTTCCAACTCTACTTCCATTGTTGTAGACGAGAAGAGATCAAACCATGGGAACATGTGATGTTATTGCATATGAATGACATGACAATATGTCACATTCTTTATAGCACATCTCGTTACCCTAAAGTCCTAGAGTACTTTAGGTTTGAACTCAAGTATCAGTCTCAAGTCTCAACTGAAGAGTTATGAAAATTCTAGAGTATGGAATTAAATATTACAAGGATTCGCAGACTAGAAGAGCCTAAAATCTGGGAAAGAGTTAACAAATAACACGACATGAAAACAGCATGGCGACAGTTGAAGAAAAGCTAATATACGCTACGGTGTATTGGATCAGAGTCAAGTCAGTTGAGTAAAATCAAAGCATTCTCTCTCCTCTCTAACTAGTAACTAGACACACAGCTTCGAAACTTTGACACCTTTGGAAATGGTCTGTTTGGAAGATGTGAAACCTGCAAGTAGAAAAGTAATTTCATTTTTATGGTTTATACGAGTTCATAAAAACTTATAAAGTGTTTTGAATCCCACATGCTCAAACCTTTTCTATTTGTAGTTTTTCCAAAGACAACAAATTAAGGGCACTTTCTTTGTACATATGAAGCTCCATGCTCCTCATACCTGTCAATTGCAACAACATGATGAATCCATAGATCAATACAAATCAAATCATACACAACATGGTTTCCTGTCAAGTGAAATCAGATTTCAACATACAAGTGTTCATTAAACTACGGTCAAAATTTCAAGAAACTTACTCAGCCTTGGAGAACCACATTTGCTGGAATGAACCAAGTGAAGCCAGTATACTGCCACCTATCCATACACTGCAAAATTTGACACAAACATGATGTTAGGCCTCCATGAATTAAAAGGCAGACAGCATAAAGTGATAAATCTAATTCATCTCAAGGATTCCCTGGTTGCAAGCTTACACATATTGAAAGCATTATCCAGAAAACATCTCTATGATAACCACACCTACTTCACTAAGTTTCACTCTAGAATAATCAGACCTCATAAAGGGGAAATTGATGAGTGATTATATTCACAGACTTGCCCCACATTGCTTATGACGGTGTGGACAAAGAGACGGACATAAGAAAAGAACAAAGCATGTTACCTGAATCGCCTTTCTGTTGCATTCCCACTTGCCAATACCTTAACTCTAGCTGCTTGGGGAGACTCCTGCAGATTGAACATCTAAATAAATACATGATATATTACAGGTTTTGTTTCAATGCCCAAGCAGCTACAATAGTAAGTAACAAAAAAAAAGGGTTGATTAAAGGAATTCAGAATTATACCTCCAGCAGGTCTTTTTCCAGACGTTCTTTCAGCTGTTGCATTGATGCTGTGCCCCCAGCAAGCTGTATAAAATAATGGTGAATCAAGAAATTTTTTTAGCATGTCAAAAATTAATTATTTGTTTTGATCAAGATGTTCATTACCAGTATACTACTAAATAATTCCCGACGAATGTCCACGTCACACTTGTTAATGCTGTCTATAACCTGCAGAGAACAAACAAGAAAATTTGACCATGTGAAACAAATTGAAGCAGCACAACAAAAGCAAGAAACAAATAGGGACAGGAAAGAACTCAGCAGAAGTATCCACTTGTTGATAAAGCAGGAATTACCATTTGGGGCAGACCACGAAGAGAAGAAGCAACCTCTGCAAAGTTCTCCATACCAGGAATCGTCTGACAGTTATGCAGAAGAAGAAGAAAAATGTGAACATGAGAAGTTGGATAATAAATATTTTGAAAAGCAAGTAAACATTGTTCCATCCACAAAATACAATTGAAATCACAGAACCACCAATATCAAACTTTTGTATCAACTGCAATTTATGAAGCAGTCCAATTGTTTTTACAGTTCTACATATTGCAACATCAAATCCTCTACAACTCCAACTGCATAATCGAGATATGAGACTTCCCAAGTTTTTGGGTGGCTCCCTCAAACTGACATAAGTTAATATATCATCAACCTAGAAGATAGTAAATTAGGTCTATAAACTCTCCTATTAAAGCCACTTGAAAATTAGAAGCAAATTGGTGGTTTAGAAAAACAAAGAGAAACAAACTCGGGAGAAATTTTGAGATTCACATGTAAAGTCACAAATGCAGCTTCAAACGCTAAATGGAATGAGATTATGAATTTGAGCTTTTAGAATAACAGCATAAGTTAATGCAATAACATCACATAATATTTCTACCCTTTATACAGTAACAAATAAAAGTAATTTCCAGCACTTCACTGATATTTACCTGAGCCAGGGATGGATTAAACAGTACATCAGGTATCTTGAATCTATCAGATCCAATTTCAATTGTCCTGCATCATGCATATGAACAAATTTCATCAACCTGATATAACAGTAACACTTGGTGGTATAGAGCAGTCATCATCTAATGAGGTGCAATCTAAATAAGTAAAATCAAATATTAAACTGCCTCCTCAATAACACGTTAGAAACGAAAAACACTCGATCATTTACACTTATATTTGAGCGTAGGACATTCACACTCAAGTGCAGAACTGTATATTGACTTTCCGGTAGTAATAAACATACTGCATCTTCCTCAAAAGCTTTAAAGATTATAGAGAAGAATAAGACTCACTGGCCATCAGGGAGCTCATATGGTGTCATTGGAATGTTTGAATAGGAGCTTTCTGAAGAAATAAACTACATTTGGTTAATTTAAAGAATATGTAATCTTGAAGATACAAACATTAAGTGAAGCTATGGGAATCTGCAAACAAGTGAATAAAGCTTTTCGTTTCATAATGGAAATCAAAGACTGTTGACGTCAGAGAAATAGACTACAGCATGTAAATGTGAAAGTTGAGACTTTTGATGCTTGAAGACACATCATCAACTCCACCCAATCAAATTGCCATACAACAACCTACTCACAAGGGGAGCGCACAACCCAGAACGACAAAGTTATCAAAGATTCAACTATCTTATTACTCCTTCTCCAGGCTAGTAGTCATCATACTACAATAATTTTGCAGAAAAAGAACCTTGTAGTAAAACGTATGTGAGGATTATAAATTGCAGGCAACTAGAAAGAAAAAAATCTTCAAACAGAGAGACAAGACACAAGGCATGCCCTTCAACTGATCAATAATTGATACCAAAAAACATGATTAGAGAGTAGCTCAGTAACAAACAAAATAAAAATTAGCCGCTTGAAAAGACAAATGGATGAAAACAATTAAAAGTAACAATATCGAGAACAATCAGAAATGGGATACTCAAGGTATAGTCTAAAAGCATTTGAAGCCATGAGAGATGAGAAGAGCAACAAACCATCATATGGAGTATCAGGAGCTCTACACACACATTCCTTGATATCACTAGCAATTATCCTCTGCAACAATTAATCAATCAGAAAAAAATGGAAAGGGATCATGAAAAATGGAAAGGGATCATGATCTCTCGACAATAGTTATTCTGGTCAATCACAAACCTTGGAATAGAGTTTGTAGCTCTCCGTGGTGTTTGGAAAATCAACATCTACTACCTACATCATTGAGATAATATAACATGTCAAACATTCCTGTACACATCCCTGTAGCACTATTTACTATGCACATAAGACTTTCATGCGACCACTGTATATAACTTAGTTCAGTGAAGATAATTTTCGACATTACATCAGCTGACATCTCAAATAAGTCAAATTTTCACATCATGCTACTAAACTTGAACTATTCATGAAATTTCTACTAATGAATTTTTTTAAAGTACCTGAAACTCTCCAGGTCGTGTTTCCTTTCTCTTGAAAGAATATCTGGGTTTGATCTACAAAATAAATAAGACAGTAAACATGTTAAGCCATGAGACTTCATGCAAATGGTTCCTTTACCAACAAACTTTTTGTAGCCACTCACTTTCATTCCTTTACTCTCCAAACTTTTTGTCAAACAATCAGTAAGAAATTCTCCCCCTATAGGAGACGATAACACAGCCTGTGGAAAAAAGAAGCATCAAAGTCAATGACTGAAATAGGACTCTGACATACATTATACACTAGCTATATAACCTGGAAAACAAGGATGTAAAACCTACAAATTATATATACATATATATACATACATGCATATATTAGCTGAGCTTAAGGGAAACAAATGGACACAGAGAAAGTTGCTGAATGCCAAAATTGGATGAACTTCACTTATTACTTGTGTCGAAAATTTCATATTCAAATGCATCGAAGAAAGGATAGATTGTAATAACATTAAAAATGATGATCACAAGGATGAGAAACCACTATGGAAGATATGGGTGCAGTAAAAACGCAAGAGTTGCTGACAAACAATTATTAACGTGAAATGTAAGGAATTTAATAATACTTATATAGTGACTCATACCAGAGGTGAGTCATGTATCTTGGATGGAAATTGAGACATACCTTTTGGAGAACATAACCATCATGAACAGGAGCAACTGTAGTTGATCCTCCTCCGCTAGAAGAATTTGTCAATGTGATTAATAACATCCATTAGTTTTGTATTCTGAAATTACTGGAGAAACTAAACAATTGAATAAATAATCTTGAAGGCATACTTCTCAACAAAGAAGCATATATCAATAAAAAGTAATCAAGGTTACAGTTAGAGGACAGCAGAACAGACTACAAGCTACTCTATAACTAGAGAGTGAAAACAGCAAGAAAATCACCAACATAAGATAATGTATACGTGTGAAGCGAACGGAAAGAACCATAGTATTGATATGTCATACCATAAACAAACGAATTATATATGCACCATAAAACCATCAAATGTATATGCCAAATTATATACCAATGGAGTTATCTAAGCCAAAAGGAGTTTGCAACAAGAACAAAATTACATGTAGGTAGAGAGTATACCTATCAACTACTAAGGAGGTAGCACGGCCAGATGCAAAAGATGTAAGAACCTGGCATCATAAACATCGCAGTCAGTACCAAATGAGAAAGGCAAAAAAATAACAGATTGTGAAATAATTTATGTTCCACACGCTGGAAGAAAGAGAGGCATACAGCATTTTTTGCCATGAATAAGGCAGGAACTTTGTACTTTTCAAACATAAGCTCTGCCGTCCTGTCAGGTAGTTAACAAGACTCAATCCTTTAGCACAAAAAAACCATAAACTAAAATAATTGAAAATGTAAATATACAACACTTGACCACAGATTATAAATAAAATGCAAGTTAAGCCACAAATAAAATGAAGGTCTGCAACAAAAGTATATAAACTACTCAGCTTATGAAGCAGACATCATAGAGAATAAGGTCAATTTTTCACTTCTTCATCAGTTTCATGACCAAGGAGTCCATCAGTTTTTAAATGAAGTAGAATCTCGGAAAAGAAAAAGGAACAATACTGAAATATCTTCGTTCAATAAAATCACTTTCTTTGTACAAGGAATTGTTAGCAGAAAAGCTAACTAACTGAGCACTAAATATTAAATAAGTAAATAAATAAATGGATCCTAACAACTGACTTTTTAGAGTTTTGGACAGAAGTCTTATCACAAAGAATAAAAAGTGACATATATGAGCTTTTTCAATCAAAATTGATATTATTGTAAGCTAATGAGAAAATTTCACCTTTCTCTTTGTTGCTGGGAATTAAAAGATGGTTCTGCAAGTAGCATTGGATGCTCTTTGGGGTCAACCAGTAGGCAGTCCCTGAAAATATTAGCAAGCAGTTAAGTATACAATAATATTACTACAACCTATAAAGAACAATATGGAATATAGACTAGACCAAAAAGTTACTGGGACTGGGAGTCTAGTTGATGTCACAACCATAAGAAAACTATGGATACAAGTTTTCAAGACAGTCATGTACAATATTACTTAAATCTATAATATTAAGGTAATAAGCAGAGTAGAAGAAAAATGATAACATTCAGCATGCAGTTGTATCACTTTCTTATTAATCAACAATAGAAAACAATACAAACATACACCATAGTAAACTAGTCATTAATATCCAGAACTTACTTAAAAGCATGGTCCCATATACCCTCCACAGCATCCCAGTCAACAACAACTCCATCCTTTATGGGGGAGAGCACCTGATAGAACAGCAATATATGATCAAAGTCTTGTACCATAATTTATCAACTGTACTCCAACAAGAAAAGCTTAGAATTAGAACACTAACCTCCATATGATCCCGACGGAATCCTAAAGCTTGAGATCCTACATATAATTTGCGTTTTCCCTTGGCTTTTTCAGAATCACTTTTCAGATCAGCAGATCCAGAGTTATCGGTTTCATCAACTTCCATTTGATCAATTGATCCAACAACCTTAACAAAGAAATATAGACCATCAGGTTTAACTTTAACTTTACATTTGAACTAGTAAACAGATTAAAACACCAGTACACTACTGACTTTTGACACAGGTATGGTATCTGCGGACACTGAATGCTGCTCTTTCCAGGCAAGGATAAAAAATTAAAAAAAACTGTACTCCATCTAACCAAGGTGACTTGCGAACTGAAAAAAAACATCATACATCTCTTATTGCTGGAACTCGAAACAGACAACACAATTTCTTAATACACCGAAACGCAACTTCTTTTACAATTACAGCCCCAGAACTACTGCTTATAAGCTCAGCTTAACTGCAATAGTATGCCTATTGTACTATGACTAAACTAATTGGCAAGGCCATTCCTCTCTAATGTGTATACCGTCAACTCAGACCACTAACAAAACTGACAAGTCAACTAATTGGCTAAACAAACAGGCCCCAAATGATCTTAGATATTCTAAATAGGAACAAAGCCTAGTTTCAAAAACTTTGAAGACTACACACTCAAACTAAACGTGTCTACAAAACAATTACGGCCAGTAGAACACTCTCGCCGTAACCCTAGAGTATCAACAGAACTACAATTAAACAGTTGAGCAGCAAATAAACACCACGAAATTGAAAAGGAAAAATCAGAGCGTTGATCTTACTGAGGGAAAGACAGCCTTGGGCGCATCCTCGCCGGCGTAGCCAGCCTTGCAAGTGTGGGACCCGAGGTCGATTACAATGGCCGATACCTCATCTGCAACCGAAATGAAAAACCACCCTTAGCAAACATAAAATTGAAGTTGAGAGAATGCAGGTTTTCGGTAGGAATTTTAGTGTGTACTCACCGCCGCCGTACATGACTTAGGGTTTCAGCGAGAGTCTAGGGTTCCGGTGGTGGTGGACTGAGCTGCGAGAGAGAGGAAAGAGTGAGAAGAAGAAGAAGCGAGGGACGGGGGGTTTTGTGGGTTTGAATCGCTGTGTTTTTCCGGTCAAATTATCGTTTGTGAGAGTGAACGCAACGGAGAGCAAAATAAAAGAGTTTTTATTTATTTATTTTATTTTATTTAAAGAAGTACGGTGTGATAGTCTCGAACCTCGATTATTGAGAGTGAGAGTGTTGAATACCATGTGACAGAATATAAAACTTGAACTTTATATTACGAAAAGTTCAAAGAGTATCTCGAATAATAATAAGATATTCTACAAAAATTATGTAGATAACTACGCACCACATAACAGATAACAAATCCTTAATGGCTATTCTATCTGTTTCGAGATAATGATGACACATTAGAAAAGACAAACCAGGTTTCTTGTCAAAAGCTATGCATCAAAGCCTGCTTCAGAATAACTTGTCCAATATGTTGCCAACAAACGTTGACACTAACTCTCTTCCGACCACTAAAAAGCAGCGACCATTTGATCATAATTTGTTGTCATCCTAGAGTCAACACGGTACAAAGAGTGCACAAACAGACAGATCATCTAGACCGACCGACATACCTTACCACCAACTATAGGCCATAACTTGCAGCCCTAGCACTTGTGACTCCCCAGCTTCTGCGCCACCTGACTTCACTCTGGTCAAGATCCTCCCATCTCTGCCGCGGCCCAGCCTAGTTGGTGCAAGTCACCGAGATCCGACCGCTGTGTTTGTCGAGCGTCGACATCCAACGGTGCAGCATTACACCAGCCTACATACCCGAGCCGTAACCATGGACCATCTTCGAACCTTCAATCCTTGTGTTCCTCATAATATCCGGCCACCACAGCCGCCATGATTCCCCCTTGAAATGGGCTCGGGTGGGTCAAGGCAACCACCACGAAAACACCGACTTGGACTTCCCAACCACCACGAATACAAGTTAGAGTATGCCACATCCGAAACAAGAACGCCCTGTTCAAATACAGATCACCTGCACCACGATCAAACACCAGTCCAGCAACCACATCGCATCTCCAGAGCCTATCAACGCCCCCAAATCCGTCGACGTTGAGTAGGGCAGAGGAAGAAAGCAAAGGTAAGATAGGATCCAAAAACAAAGATGAAAAGCCCTAATCTTAGAGGTATTGGGAAGTCGGAGAACAAGAAACAAGATAGGGAAGACGTCGATGGCGCAAACCCTAGCTCAGAGAACAGCCCATTAGCGAGCGTGCTTTAATTGTATGGCTAATATGACATATATGTACAAAGAGTATCAAGAGTTTAATTGCTCATAGAGTTTAATTTCATTAAATTTGACTTGTCTTAAGTAATTTCAACTTACGAATAGATGAGTACTAGGATTAGAACTGTGGCTCGTTAGAGGATAATTCAACACCTTGGCCATGGAGCAAACCCAATGCTCAAATGGGCTGTTATTTAGGAGTGGAATGAAATTTTACCTAACGTAAGTAATTTTCAACTTACAAATAGATAAGTACTAGGATTAGAACCATGGCTCCTCAAATGGGTTATTACCTGTCGTAAGTAATTTTTAACCTACGAATAGATGAGTACTAAGATTAGAATCATGGCTCCTCAAATGGGTTGTTATTTGGGAACATATGGGTACTAGGATTAGAACCATGGCTCTCAAATGGGCTTTTATTTAGGAGAGAAAAGAATTTCTTCTCCAAACAGGGAGTACTGGGATTCGAACCTGGTTCGTCAGCGGATAAGTTCAATGCATTGACCAATGGAGCAACCCCTCTTCTCTTAAGAGCATCTGCACAAGGGTCAATTTTTGCTCGAAATCGAAATTCTTATTGATGGGTCCCGCCAAAAATCTATCTCCCCAGGCCAAAGCTGCGTACAACAGTGACAAATCCTCGCGACGACCGACGGTTGATGCTGAGAAATTCCTCGACAGGGTGCTGAAATAGGAAGCCGGAGAAGACATTTCCCCTGGTGGAGCCCACGCGCGTGGATGACGTCAGGCAAGTAATTATTTATTTATTTTTGGTGCGTGTATTATACGCGCCGTAAAACTGTAATTTTCTATTTTTTAGCGGATCAATTACCAACCAATGACAGCCTGCTACGTGGTCGGGCTGTCTCCCAACTCGTTTCCAACGGCTATATTGATCTGGGCAACGGCTATATATTGTAATAACAGGGTGATTCTTCAAACGACTCCAAAAAAAACTAAAAATCCCAAAAAATTGCAAATAAACCCCTACTCTTTTTCTATAAATACTATCTTCATTTTTCTAAAACCTCACACCAATTTGTGCACAACAAATTATCATCCTCCTCGCTCTCTTCCCCCTCTCTCTCTCCTTTTCGTTTTTGCAAAAGATGTCTACCAATTGGCTTTTTTTCCGAAGATGTACAATTGTGCAATGTCAAGTCCGTTTTATTTGATATTATTGTGACTTATCAATTCGTTATATTTTTTTGGTAGTTAAGGAAAGCTAAAATATTTTATGTGTCAAAAAAGAAGAAAGAGTTTACGAACTTTGAGTGTTAGGAAGCGGTCAAGAATCATCCTTCTTTTAGACCTATTGAAACTAGTACCACCTTCTTACCATTCCAACTTTAAAGCTACTCCTCCCATTAGTGAAGTATTTCCTACCATTAACTTGAGTGAGGATGAAGTGATTCCAACACTTCAAAGCAACCTTGAAAATACCTCGAGTTCAAATAAAATAGAGAGAACCAACATAAATAAATTATTACCTTATCTATTAAATTTCCGCTCGATTTCGGATTCTTTTTTGCATATGCAAGCGCCTCTTTCCATTTTCTCAAGTTTGGCTTCAACTTAGCAAAATGGGAGGTAAGTGCATTTTGGATTCTAGCTTCCGTCCTCAATTCACCATGACTCATCTCCCAATTTTGTTGGTAATGAGCATAAATTTTTTCCCACAACTTGTCGACCTTTTATTTGTTGCCAAAGATAGGATCCACACTTTGACGAAAATAAGACTCCTAACCTTGCTTTTCACAATGTCTAAGATTCTATTTTGGAATGCTCATGGGGTTGGTAGTGAGAATTTTAAGTTTGCAGTTGCAGATATTGTTCATTTACATTATGTTGATGTTTTAATAATTTGTGAACCTAGAGTCCAATTTAGTAGAGTGGATGACTGTTTTGCTAGAATTGGTTTTGATCAATTTGAAATTAGAGAGGCTGCTTGGTTTTCTCGAAGGATTTGGATCTTGTGGAAGTCTAGCATGGTTTTTGTGGAGGTTGTTGATAATCAGTTTCAAGCCATCATTGTCAAGGTGAATAGCTCTTGGTTGCTTGCTGCTATATTTGATAGTCCTAATAATAATATGAGAGCCTCTCTTTCGCCGTATTTACAAGGAATTCTTTTTGAATCCGATGTTCCTTCATTGATTATGGGAGGTTATAATGAGTTGGTTGCTGATGATGATATCAGTGGTGGATGTCTGGTCAGAAGATGTGGTAAATTAATAGACTGGATTAACTGTAATTCTCTGGTTGATGTGGGATTTAAAGGTCCTAGATTTACTTGGTCAAATAACAGGATTAAGGAGAGGTTGGATATAGCTTTCTGTACTACTGAATGGAGATGCCAATTTCCTAAAGCTTTTGTGCAGCACCTTCCTAAAATCAGATATTTAATCACTGCCCTATTCTCCTTCAAATGCATTCTAACTTAGTTAGGCCTAGAAACATTCCCTTTAGGTTCCAAGCCATGTGGCAATCTCATAAGGACTATTACCTGTTTCATTTCTGAGGTTTGGCAGCAGTATTCTGGTGGTTTGAAGACTAAGCTTTCTCTGTTGTCCAATGATCTTGCTGATTGGAATAAGAATGTTTTTGGTAATATTTTCTTGAGGAAAAGGAAGCTCTTGGCTAGGATTGGTTGTATCCAAAGAACTTTTGATAAGTCCAGCAACAGGTTCCTTCAACAGTTGGAAGTGGAGTTGATTAACGAATATGATAATATGTTGAGCCAAGAATGTACATGTTTGTATTGGAGGCAGAAGTCTAGGGACAAATGGTTGATAGAAGGAGATGACAATACTAGATTTTTTCATCTTACTACTTTAGTGAGAAGGAAAAAGAATAAAATTGAGGGTTTCTTTGATAAGAATGGAGTTTGGTGTTCTGATAAAGGATCCATGATGCAGATTGTTGTGGATTTTTTCTTTGATCTTTTTTCTCAACCAGCGCAGGTGGTGTTTCCCTCATGTATCCCCAATTTGTTTTCTTCCTTGGATCAAGGCTTTATTGATAAGCTTTGTTTGCCTGTGAGTGAGAAGGAAATCAGTGATTCTTTGTTTGTCATTGGTCCTTTGAAGGCTCCTGGTCATGATGGCTTCCCTGCTAAGTTTTTTAAAAACCATTGGGAGTTATGTGCTTCTGACATTACCCAAACTGTATCAAGGGCCTTTCAAACTTGTTGCCTTCCTCCCGAGCTCAATCATACTGTGATTTCTCTTATTCCTAAGATTAAAGGACCTCAACATATGTTCAACTTTAGACCAATTAGTTTGTGTACTACTGTTTACAAGGTGATCTCTAAAATCATTGTTGCTAGGATTAAACCTCTAATGATGAAGTTGTTGAGTCCTAATCAATCTAGTTGTGTTCCCAAAAGGCAGATATCTGACAATATTCATGTGGCTCAGGAGTTGTTGTTTAAGTTTAAAAAATCCACTAGGAATCTTGATTTTTTTGCCTGCCTGAAAAATTGATTTGTCTAAGGCTTATGATAGGTTGAGTTGATCTTTTATTGAGTTGGTTTTGAAGGAAGCTCAATTGCCCCCTCCTTTGGTGAAGTTAATCATGGTTTATGTAACTTCTACAAGCTTCCAGATAAACCTGAATAGAGAACTTACCAATAACTTTATGGCTCATAGAGGAATTAGATAAGGACCTCTCTCCTTTTTTGTTTGTCCTTTGCATGGAAAAACTCTCTCATTTGATTCATGTTGTTGTTGGTAATTTCTATTGGAAGCCTGTTAAAGCTTCTCAGCCTGGTATCGGAATTTTTCACCTACTCTTTGTAGATGATTTAATGTTATTTGTTGAAGCCACTAAGGATCAAACTCATACTTTTAAGTTTTGGTTGGATAATTTTTGTGAAGCCTCTGGTCAAACTGTTAGCTATGAAAAATCTCTTATCTATATGTCTCTTAACGCTGATCCTGAGATGGCTAAGATTATTAGCTCCAAGTGTGGCTCTCCTCTTACTAAAGATCTTGGTAAGTTTTTGAGAATGCCTCTTGTGCATTCAAGAGTCAATAAGCTTACTTTTGCTAGCATTTATGATAAAGTGTAGAGTAGACTAGCTATCTAGAAGAGCAAGACTCAGTATGGTTAGAAGGCTTGTTCTCATTCAATCTGTGACCTATGTTATCCCTATCCACTCCATGAGTACTGCTAAGTTGCCTTCTGACGTATGTGATAAGTTAGATAAACTTAATAGGGATTTTTCGTTGGGGGACACCCTGGAGAAGAAGAAAGTTCACTTGGTAAATTAGGAGGAGGTATGTCAGCCTAAGCAAATTGGTGGCCTTGGCTTGAAGAAAAGATGAATCAGGCAATGTTGGCAAAGCTAAGTTGGAGATTATTCACTGATGATTCTGGTCTTTGGGCTCAAATCTTTAAGGATAAGTATATAAAGCAGAAGGACTTCTATTCCCAGGATTTTCAGTTTTCTGGAGATTGTTCTAGTTCTTGGAGAAGTATCTGTTAGGAAAATGGTGGTTTTCCACCATTTTAATACGACGGTTTAAACAAAATAATTGAGTGTGTTGTTTGATGTGAGAGAAACATGGATTTGTGTTCTCCTACAAGAGTACATAAAGATTATGTATTCATTTTTTTAAATTGGTTAAGAGGTGAATGAGAAATTGTCACCCAAAGTTGGTCACTTGAAACAAAAGGAAGGAATGTGATCCCACATGGGAGAAATTAGGAATGTGGAAGTCTTTATTTATGATTGCACTGGTAAATGAGTAGAAAGGCTCTCTCTCGCGCGCGCAGGGGGAGAGGTGCAAATCTTGGTTGAGTTGAGTATGCGATATGGACTTGTGTGCATATCTCCCGCATTCTTCATCCAATCAGAAAGCAATCTCCTCTTTTGATCACTTCTCTCACTCTCTCAACAACGGACAAATTCGGTGATAGAGTAAGGTATTCTTCAGTTCAATGAGAAGTTCTTGTGCTGCGGTACAAAACTTCAAAGTTTTTTTTATCCTGAGAGAACAACGTCATACAAGCCTGTGGGCGGCGTAAAAGTTCTTAAGGAAAGCGTGTGATACACGCGACTCAACTTAGTTCATTTTCTTACCCATAATTTGTTCTTCGTTCATATGTTTACATTTACTAATTATTTAATTAGTATTTTTTATATTATATTTAATTTAATATCACTTATTTTTCCTACAGTATCATGTTTGGTGCTGATCTTTTCAGGAAAAATCTGATTTGAAGAGTAGGTGATGGGAAGACTATTATGACTTGAGTGGATTTGTGGCTGCCTCCTGAAACTTTATGACTTACCCTGTGTGGAGATTGATTTTAATGCAAGAGTTTGTGAATTTTGGGATAACCATGGTTGAGATGTTGAAAAATTGAGGCTTGTGCTTCTTGTTGAGATTGTGCAGAAGATTGTGAATGTGCCTTGTGGCCTTGAGGACAGTGGCAAGGGCGTGAGAATTTGGGGTGCCTCTCCAAATGGTATGTTTAGTGTTAAAAGTGCCTACAGATCCTATTTTGATTTTTCTAATAGTGATCCTAAATGGAAGCTACTCTGGAGCCTAAATGTATCCCCTCAAATTAAAACTTTCCTGTGGTCAATGTTAAATGGCAAGCTGCTTACCAACTCTCAAAGATTCAGAAGGAGAATGACTAGTAATGCTTCTTGTCAGTTGTGCTGCAATGGTGATGATACTCTTTTACATCTCTTCAAAGAGTGTGCTTTTGTTGGGAATATCTAGAGACAGTTGCGTATTCCTAATAATTTGAAACAGATTGGTAATCTGGGATGGAGTAGTTGGATAAGAGCTAATTTGAGCTGTAATAGTTTAGTTTCGGGCAATATTCAATAGTGCTTCCTTTTTATTTATGCATGCTGGTATCTATGGAAGTGGAGGAACTATATGATTTTTTATGTGAATTTTAGGAGGCCTGATTTTGTGGAGTTGATTTGGAATGCCTACAAGGAATGACTTGTTGTTCATACTAAAAAGAAGACTATGGAGTTTGGAGTGCACTTGATTAGCTGAAAGAAGTTTCCTGATGGGTTTGTTAAATTGCATGTGGATGGCTATAAGGGTCAGAACGACAACATTGGTGCTGGAAGGGTTATTCGTGATAGTAATGGAAATTGGCTTACTGGTTTTTAGATTAATCTTGGCATGGGTGAAGTTTTGATTGCTGAAACTTGGGGATTGCATTTTGGGATTGCTTTGTTATAAAGGTTGCAAGTGCAGAATGTAGAAATTGAGTCTGACACATCTGTGCTCATCAACTTATTGCAGCATTCTGATTTGAGCATTCATCCTCTTTGATCTCTTTTGGCTAGTAGCCTTGAGGCTACTGAGGTTTTTAAGAAGTGTCAGATCAGACATATCTTTCGGGAGAGCAATATGACTGTTGATGCTCTTGCTAAGGATAACATTAAGCACGAGATGGGACAGATTTTGCTGCCTATGGAGTTTGGAGTGCACTTGATTAGTTGGAAGAAGTTTCCTGATGGGTTTGTTAAATTGCATGTGGATGGCTATAAGGGTCAGAACGACAACATTGGTGCTGGAAGGGTTATTCGTGATAGTAATGGAAATTGGCTTACTGGTTTTTAGATTAATCTTGGCATGGGTGAAGTTTTGATTGCTGAAACTTGGGGATTGCATTTTGGGATTGCTTTGTTATAAAGGTTGCAAGTGCAGAATGTAGAAATTGAGTCTAACTCATATGTGCTCATCAACTTATTGCAACATTCTGATTTGAGCATTCATCATCTTGGATCTCTTTTGGCTAGTAGCCTTGAGGCTACTAAGGTTTTTAAGAAGTGTCAGATCAGACATATCTTTCGGGAGAGCAATATGACTGGTGATGCTCTTGCTAAGGATAACATTAAGCACGAGATGAGACTGATTTTGCTGGATGATCCTCTCATTCATGCCTTACAGGCTCATTTTGATGATTTGGCTGGAACTGGATTTCTTAGGAAGACTAGGAGTCTTGTGACCTAGTCGTTTGTTTTTTTAGTTTTTTTGTGTTAAGTTCGTGTTGACCTCTTTCTTGACCAAAAAAAAAATCCAGTAAATTTCCATGTATTGAAATCATCATTCCTCATTTTTTTTTGTTTTTCATAATTATTCCAAATCCATACTTAAAACTAAAAAAAAATTAATTTGGAACATATAAATACTTTTTCAAAAATAAATCACTAAAAATTAGGAAAGTAATTACAGCGTAAATAGGAAATGAACTCTCTTTGCGTTTCATTTCCTTGGAAAGGGCCGGATCGGCTGCTAGTCTTCCATCAGCCAATCGCGTTTAGCCACGTCAATATTCTTACAAAATAAAAGCCCCGCACAGAGTCTAAAGAGTAGGTCAGAATCAGAATCCATCTCACTCTTCTCCTCTCCTCTTTTCTTGTCTTCGTTTTCGGCGGCGGCACTGTGCGACTGTGAGAGGACTTCTCCGATCACTGCTTTCCGGTAAGTATTTTCAATTCTGGATTTCTAAGGAAGGCTCCGTTCGGGAAACAACTTTGTCTTGTTCCCATTGTTTTGAAAACACATATGCAAATCAGATAGGAAATTTTCGTTCGTGCTCAATCACCGTCGTTATTTATTTGTTTCTAAATCAAATAGAGTTCATAGACACAATCTTCCATCACTAGAGACACAGATCTAGTTCTGTTGTCTCTACTATGAACTTCCCAGGAAGAACTCGGAGCCTCCGACGACAGCCGAACAACGTCTTTGACTAAATCGAAGTTGCTGGCGACGGTCCGGCGGAGGAAAAGAAGGACGGCGACGGTGGCCGGCCGAGTAATGGTGGATTCTGGTAAACTGGGATTGCCTTGATCGGTTGGTTGTAGCTGTTGTGTAGTTATAAATGGGTGTGAATTGAAATGATTACAGAGGATGATTATTACAGTGCAAGAAGAAAGATATTGAAGCAATTATTGGCCCCAATCTGCACAAAAACAAAAATTGACTTTGATTTCGTTTTACTCAGTCATGAGGTGTAATGGATTCATGAAGACAAAGGGCAGCAATTTATCAGGAATCTGAGAACCCCTCTTCCTATGTTGATAGATTATCAATAGTTTAATCTTAGAGATTGAGAAGAAGAAGAAGCGGTAAGAAGAAGATAGATGTAACTCAGCTTTTGGAAACAAACACCCAACACATTCTTTGTCTTTAAAAATACCAAATATAATTTAACATTTTTGTTTTATGAAATCATTTTAGGAAAACAATTTTGTAGAACTCTACCGAACAGGCCCTAAGCTTCTTTGCTGTCTTTGATTCTCTATGTATGATAGAGCTAGGGTTTTAACAGTTTTGTACCTTTATTTTTGAAAGGGATTTTGTACTTCTTTTCATTTGTAATAAAATTGCTCCCCCTAAATTCCGATAGGTAATTCGATTACCGAGTAATTTGTTCGTAGCTATAGCTATATGTTTGGTGAAGCTCTACTATTATAATTATATTCAAATGACTTGCAGAATTGCATTGTCATCTGTGAACTGAGGATGATTTGGTTGAATGATGTTATTCAACTAGAGAATTTGAAATTGTTTGAAATCCAGTCTCCTAGGATTCACGTTATTCAGTCTTCGACTATAGATTAACAGAGGAAATTATTAGGCCAGAGTCTCTGTTAAGTTATTCTATTTATTTTGACATACTATAAAGTGCAGAGTAAGTAAAAGGTCTAAACTGAGCCCGGCATTGGCTTTGGTTAATTAGTTAGTTCCTTTTTTAGTTGAGACAGGGCATCTTAAGTTGCTTAAATTCTATTAATTGCAGCCAAAATTGCTCATTTGTTGGAAGTTATATGTTATGTCTGTATTGAGCTTTTGATGTGAACCTAATGTCTTTTGCATTCTGAATTTGAATCTGTGTTGAGCTTAACTCGGAATTCGTATTGTTTTCTTGTGCGATGAGTTACAGCACTGCGAATGGCTGACGGTTCTGCAGAGATGAGTTCCCAACTAGCTCAAGTGGCTTTAGACGAGTCTGCTGTGGTTCAGAAAGCAGAATTTTCTGACAGAGTTCCAATCCGATCCATCATTTTACGACCTGACGGAGGGTCTGCTTTTTCCGGGCAACACATCCGTGTTGGTGGGTGGGTGAAGACGGGTAGGAAGGCAGACAAGGATGCATTTGCGTTTTTGGAACTGAATGATGGGTCATGTGCGGGCAACTTACAGGTGATTGTGGAAGCAGACAAGGGTGACCTTGGGCAGCTTGTGCTAACTGGTACATGTGTGGTTGTGGACGGTGTGCTTAAGCTTCCCCCTGCTGGGGCCAAGCAGAAGGTGGAGCTTAGAGTTGAAAACGTGGTCCATTTGGGTCCAGTTGATCCTGCTAAGTATCCGCTCCCCAAGACCAGGCTCACACTTGAGTTTTTGAGGGACTTTGTTCATTTGCGCTCCCGAACTAACACTATCTCTGCAGTTGCTCGCATCAGAAATGCCTTAGCATATGCAACTCACACATTCTTCCAAAAGCATGGTTTCCTTTATGTGCATACTCCAATCATTACCACCAGTGATTGTGAAGGGGCTGGTGAGATGTTTCAAGTCACTACCTTGATTAATGAAGCTGAAAGGTTGGAGAAAGAGCTAGCCGAGAACCCCCCTCCGTGCCAAGCAGACCTAGAAGCTGCCAAGGATATAGTCAAGGAAAAAGGAGATGTTGTTTCCCAGCTGAAAACTGCCAAGGCAAGTAAGGAGGAAATTGGTGCTGCTGTAGCTGAACTGAAAAAGGCAAAGGAGAATGTATTGAAGTTGGAAGAGAGGTTAAAACTTCAACCAGGAATCCCCAAAAAAGATGGGAAGATTGACTACACCCAAGATTTCTTTGACCGCCAAGCTTTTCTGACTGTTTCTGGCCAACTGCAAGTTGAATCGTATGCATGTGCTCTTAGTAGTGTGTATACATTTGGTCCTACTTTTCGAGCCGAGAATTCACACACCTCGCGGCATTTGGCAGAATTTTGGATGGTGGAGCCTGAAATAGCATTTGCAGAGCTCAAGGTATGTGAAGATCTCATTATGAACATTAAATTTAGCATAGTCTTTACTCAGTTGTTGGAATTTGAATCCCTGACTACAGATCCCCTTCGATATCATTATAACATGTCTCTTACCTTCCTGTCAAAAAAGGGAGCACACATTACCTTCTAATATTCGATTATCATTTGTTCATGTTTCTTGAAACCTGTTCAAGTATTGTTTATGCCTTTTTGTTTCCAATTTTGTTTGTTCTTAGAGGTGATATTCCTGGAAATCAGTGGTAATCTTCATTTTGGTACGCTTGGATATAATGGGGAGGGAGGATTGTGTCTCTGAGTACACAGAAGCAGCTCATTCATCACTATTTTCTGGTCTTTTTCCTGTTTGGTTTCGAATCTTATTGTCTATACAGAAGTTAACTTTTTTTCCCACTCATGTAGGATGACATGAACTGTGCAGAGGCGTATGTGAAGTTTTTGTGTCAGTGGTTACTTGACAACTGCCTTGACGATATGGAGTTTATTGCTCGGCAATTTGATAAGACTTGCATAGAGCGTCTAACAATGGTTGCAAAGACACCCTTTGAAAGGATTACTTACACGGAAGCAGTGGATCTACTAATTGATGCTGTGAAGAAGGGCAAGAAGTTTGACAATCATGTAGAGTGGGGAATTGACTTGGCATCTGAACATGAAAGGTACCTCCTTCATCACTGTTCTGCTTGATCAGTCTTACTTGGGTTACTGAGTAAATGGAGCTTACTGATTTATTGATTTGCTGCAGATTTTTAACTGAGGTGAAATTTCAGAAGCCTGTTATTGTGTACAATTACCCAAAAGGGATCAAAGCTTTCTACATGAGGCTCAATGATGATTCCAAGACTGTGGCTGCTATGGATGTCCTTGTTCCAAAGGTGGGCATTCTTGTTGCATTCTGACATTGAATTCCACTGGCATAGTTCAGTTATACACTATTGTGTTGTGTATCTTTTGTTTTATACACTGTCTTATTCTTTGCTTATATTTCAGGTTGGTGAGTTGATAGGGGGAAGCCAAAGGGAAGAGCGCTATGATGTTATTCGTAGCAGGTATGAGAACCGGTTCATTTATCTCTGCTGAAGTTTTCTCTGAACATTTTATCAATATCAAGACATTTATTTCAATGTAATATCTCATGCTTTATATATGCTGCAGGATTGAGGAGATGGGACTGCCTGTTGAGCCATATGAGTGGTATCTTGACTTGAGGCGCTATGGAACTGTCAAGCATGCTGGTTTTGGATTAGGGTTTGAGAGGATGCTTTTGTTTGCCACCGGCATTGACAATATTAGGGATGTTATTCCATTCCCCAGATATCCTGGGAGAGCAGATCTCTAAAAGCCTAGTCTAGTCTATACATCCAATTTGTTTTCCATTGTGTCCTTATTTACCTTTGTCTAGGTTAACCACAGTTTGGCTCATTAATATTCCCAAAGTTAGACCATTATATACTTTTGTCTGAATTTGTGTTATCTAACTCACAAAAATTGGGTATGGTTCATATTTCTATGGGTTGCATTTTTCTCTTGCCTTGATAATTCTAGTCAATCTGAAAAGCTATCTGATCCAATGCTGAAGGAGATCAGGTTCCTCATCATTTCCATTCTTCACCAGTTTTCTTCTCACTATGAGAATACGAGGGATTAGAGAATCGTTTGAGTTCCCACTTTTCCATAATTCACCATCCATATGTGGAAGAATTTATTCCAATGAATAATCCACAATCGCCAAACATCCCTCCTTTAAATTGAGCAAACTCAAGTTGTCGTGGTGGTTCTCACTTCTCAGTTAAAAATAAAGAAAGTGGGATGATGAGTCATGAGTCAATGGAATTCCTCTCTTTGGCTAAGTTAACATTGAAACATTTAGAAGCGATGAAGAATCAAATAAGAGTTTGGCTAAATATTTTCTAGGCTGCATTCGGCTACTTTAAGTACTACATTTAGCCAGAAATCACTAATTTGAAATTACATCACCCTGTGTACGTTCAATATATATACAATATATATATGATTATACATGTCGATCAACCAATGCAAACTTTAAAGTAGCTACCAACGACGTACGGCTAGAATTAGTTCCCTCGTGCATCCATGTTTAGTTGTTTACTATATGGTCCAATTATGACCAACAATAATGAATGGAAATGGTCCAGAAAAATCTCATCCGGTAGTACCAATAGCTACAACAACGTCCACGTATTACACTGAAATAATTCGAGCTGCAAAATGTGGATGCTATTTCTTTTGTTCAGGATGGGAGTGTTTATGCAGACACTAGTATCCCGAGCTGGTTGAAAGCAACTGATCCATAATTCCATATAGTGGAAGACATAAATTAAGGCACCAAATTGATGAGGGCGCTGCACACGCACTCAAGTAAGTGCATGCGTATGCCTGTGAGCGAGGCTGGGAACAATCATGTTGACCGCACTTAAACCATTCTTACTGCATAGTTGGACTCATAATATCCAACATTCTTAGGAGGGAAAGTACGTATAGACGGTATTGTGGATGATACATAGTATAATTTCAATTTCATTAGTAACAATATATATGATTCCTTGAGGTCTACGGATACGAGGGTTCACCTCTAATTTTATTGGATTATCTGGCAAGTTAAGATAGAAATTCTAAAGTATTACTACGTACACTTGTTAAACAATATGATCAACATGCTCTAAACTAACAAACAGGAGTAGCACAAGTAATTGTCAAACTTTTGGGCACACAACTCCTTAATTAGCTAGGAACCCTTCTATTGTTGCGCGCTGCGACACAGTGCCTCTGCATCCATATTTTCTGGAAGAAGGACGGTAGACTTCTTGGGTGACACTTTCTTCATGCCACTTTTCTCAGGACCAAGACAAACTCTGTTTCTTTTATTTTTCGGGCATCTTGTCTCCTTAGCCATCGCCCAGCCCTCTTCGTTCGTCAGCATCACATCTGAATTGTGGACATGAAGTGGGACTGTGGAACTTCCTCTGGCCCCAACCTCTCTAGAAGGCACAATGTTGATTCCAGGGATCGGCCTCACCACTTCTGATGGAACGCTGAAGTGAGATTGTGGAACTTCGGTGGTGACATCCGACTGTGGTATCAATGGAACAGGAACCTGCAAAACAACATCCATGTTAGGCAATCTATTCAGATTAGGAGCCAGAACCCCGAATGATAGTGGATTCGGGTCACTAGTCTGAATGAACGTTGCAAACCCTCATAGCACTTGCTGGGGAACCCCATGAATAAGTCTCCCTTCCCAACTCTGTCCCGGACGCAACTGTCTTCTTTAAAGCCACCATTGAGTCCGACGACTTTGGCTGTGCAACCTTCGGGGAACCAACACAACCCGCACTTTCGTGCTTGAAAGCGTCGCATGCATCACAATAGCCTTTCAAGAAATCATACTCCATAGTTACATCCACCGAATAAGAACTAGTATTCAAGAAAGTAGTGCTTACCATCAGTGGTCGGCGAAGATCCAACTCCACTCTAAGCTTAATCTCAGATTAGTGATTGGCCAAGAGTGGATCATGAGATTTGTACCCGCCCAACGTATTTTCCATGCGTTTGAGCCACTTGACTTGCAAAGTCGCCGAAGGAAAGCGACCTATAACAGAACGGATGTAAACCCACCTTGAGCACCGAGATGCCGGTATTGAACACGGATTAGCAAAACTATCAAACATCTCCACAACAGTTGTGGTATCATGGTGAAACCAGGGACTATGTTCCACCGCTCTCTTTCGGTCCGCCTCTGACTGGAACTTGCATACAAAGCGATCAACAACGCCTCTATGAATCTTATTCAGGGTATTTATCGCACAAGGGAAGCTAAACTCAAAATATTAAACGAATAAGGACTAAAAATTTAAGTCATAACAAAGAAAACAACAACATAAGAAGAACACTTAAACCTACACCAAGTATACCTAGACCAAATATCCCCAGAACCACAAATGAAAAATTCACGAGAAGAGAGCCACCAGATATGCTGACACTGCAAGAAACCATGGAGAAACTAACATGCTCTAAACTTATTCAACTTATTGCAGAGAATATGACGATAACTCGAGAAGAATCATAAACTCATTCTAAAAGAACCTATACGCTTTCATATCACTAGCTAATTTCCTTTCGATTAATTTGTTTCATCATAAAAGGCTATTTGTCCATTGTGAGAAATTCTCTATATTTTCCATCTTGTTATTGTTTTTGTTTTCAAACTTATTACCCAAAAACATAACAGACTTTGTGCTGATCGGTAGACAAAATGAATCTACCCCTGAATTTTATGTTGGTTGGAATATGGGGGCCAGAAAGCCATTGGAGTATTGAGAAGTTTTTTAATTAGATGGGAATTTGGTTACTTGCACACAAACCAGCTGGTTAGACCTATATAAATCATATATTACATAAAGTCGATAATTTTTTTTTGATGTATTTCAAAATTTGTTTTGATTTGCACTGTATTGATTATGCTTATACTCCTGAAAACTGCATATAAGCACTTTAATAATCTGAATATTTCGGTGTTGTGATTCGTAGTTAATTCATTATAAGAAAACAAGTCTATTTCTTCATTTTTATGCCGTTTTAGTGTTTATATGTCATGAATAATTCATCATTCTTATTGTATTTTTAGCATAAAATCTCAAATTTTTAGAAAGATATTCACTCAACAATATTTCTTACCTATAAGAATGTCAGTTTCGATTGAATAGGAAAGTACCATAAATTTTGAAAAAAAAACTGAAAAAAATAAATAATTTGCTATTTGACCAGTGGTAAGCATGATGATCAGTACAAACTAAACTGCGTGTCTACATACTTTCAAGTTTCAAGACAAAGAGAGCAAATTTGGATAAAATTATAAATACCCATTTTCAGTGGATAAAACAAAACCTAATGGCAAAATCAAATTTAAATTCGAACAACAAAGTGAGGAAGACCAAGACGACGACTAAGACCAACTCTCTCTCTCTCTCTCTCCCTCCTTTTTCTTCGATCCGACCACCCAAACTGACCCTTCTCTCTCTCTGTCGCTACAGAGATCTCCAGCAGGCCTTTTAATATCTCAAATCACATTTCTAGGGTTTGACTTTTAAATTTTCTCTTTTCAAAATTGGCTTTTGCTCTCTCAATTTCAAAATTTGAATTTGGGGATTTCTGGGTGGGGATCGATCTGATTGAGTTTCAGGTGTAGAGAGAAAGAGAGGAGGTCGGCGGTGATTGTGTGCTTAATGCGGCAGGTTTAGTGTTGTCATCATCTAAAGTTTCAAGCTTTCATCTTTATACGTCGTCGTTTTCGTTTTTGGAGAGTTGGGTTTTTGTTCGGATTAGTGATACAAAGCAAAAGAGGAAAGAAGATGAATACCAATCAGCCCAAGAAGGTCTCTCTCTCTCTCTCTCCCTCCCTCCCATGCTCTTTGTGTGTTTTTAATTTTATTGAGTTCTTGAATATCGTAGAATTGGGTATAACATCGTGTCTGTTAGGTTAGTAATTTGTCGTATTAATTTCTAAGTGGCATTCATTTCTTGTGTGTGTGTGTGTTTCGGGCTTCCATTTTTGGTGAATTTTAGTTTGTTTGGCTTGTTTTTGAATTGCACAGTTGTATTTTGATGTGGGTTCCTCTGCATAATTTGTTTTTTTGATTCTTTTGATATGGTTGTGGTGGAATTGTATTTAAATAAAGAACTTTTGCTATAAAAGTGTTTGATACTCCACCAGAACATGTTGTTTCGATGTGTCGCTTTTATTCTGGCACCTGATTCTATTCTCATCTTGCACTGAGTTTCTTGGGAGTCAATTAATTATGGTTTTTCGAAAATGGCTGTCTTGGCAATGCAGCTTAGACTGAGATAAAAAGTGATCGGTACTTTCTTGTTGTACTTACAATGTTAAGTTGCATTATGTTGTTTGCAAACTGGGTTGTGCAATGTATAGGAATGTGGCCACATGCATGAGGTTTGATGTACTGTTTGCTGTTTTTACAGGACCTGAAAGAGATGGAATTTTTCACTGAGTACGGGGATGCTAATAGATACAAGATTCTGGAAGTCATAGGGAAGGGAAGTTATGGAGTTGTTTGTGCGGCTATTGACACACATACGGGGGAGAAAGTTGCCATAAAGAAAATTCATGATATATTTGAGCATACCTCTGATGCTATTAGGATTCTGCGTGAAGTTAAGTTGCTCAGACTATTGAGACATCCTGATATTGTTGAAATTAAGCGCATCATGTTACCCCCTTCAAAGAGAGAGTTTAAAGATATTTATGTTGTGTTTGAGCTGATGGAGTCAGATCTTCACCAAGTTATCAAGGCTAATGATGACTTGACCCGTGAACATCATCAGTTTTTTCTTTACCAGATGTTACGTGCACTCAAATATATGCATACAGGTGAGTGTCTCATCTTCTTTTATGTTTATGCCCACATTTCTTCATGTAGTATACAAAGGTGTAGCAATATCTTGATCCATTAGTGTGTACTTGTTTTCATCCTACAACGTTGAAAGCTGAATATCACTTTATCAATGTTCATTAGTCAAAATAAGTTCTAGGATTAGTTCAAACTATGACCTGATTTGAAGATGTTTTGGTTGCAGCAAATGTGTATCATCGAGATCTTAAGCCAAAAAACATATTGGCAAATGCAAATTGTAAGCTTAAAGTTTGTGATTTTGGACTAGCAAGAGTTGCCTTCAGTGATACTCCAACCACTATATTTTGGACAGTAAGTATTATTTCCTTAACTCATAATGTCTGTCCACAGATTTTGTTACTTTTGGCAAAGGACTTAGCTCCAAACAGTTACTCCAGTAATTGTGGAAAATTGTACATTCTGAGGTTTATTTATCATAATCTTACAGGACTACGTTGCTACAAGATGGTATAGAGCTCCAGAACTGTGTGGATCATTCTGTTCGAAGGTATGGCTAACTTCCATAATTGGTATTAATTTTTATTAAATGTCAGATGGCATTAATATCAGATCATCACTCTGTGTTCTTTTGAACTGTAAAATAGGTGCAATTACAATGTTGTACCATATGCTATTAATCATTTGTCAGTTGAAAGTTACACCTATCACTTGTTTCACATGAGTTTACCATCAAAGCACAAATCATGATTGGGAATTCAGAGGCCTAATGCATACTAGCAATATATTTGGCTCAACAGAGTCAAGTAGGTTTTGCATTTATTTCTGTCTGGAATGTCTTCTGAGTGCTTTATAGTAAGCAGTAATGCTAGATTATAATAATTCTTGTTCAGGGAGGACTATTGAATTCTCCTGGAAGTTGAAATATCTGTCATTCAGGTAATTGTGTCAGGTTATGTCCGTTTCTCTGGAGTGATTTAAGCACTTTGTCATCTTTCTGATTCTGGGTCAAGGGTTTGATTTCATTTGATATCTTCATTGCAGTATACACCAGCAATTGATATCTGGAGTATAGGCTGCATATTTGCAGAGGTTTTGATGGGAAAGCCATTGTTTCCCGGTAAAAGCGTCGTTCATCAATTAGATCTAATCACCGATCTCCTTGGGACACCTATGCTAGAGACCATCTCTGGAGTATGATCCTTATCTCTTTCTCTCTCTCACACACGTGTGTTACTGTACTAGCTCTTTTGCTGTTCTTTTCTTTTATGTTCTTGATGCTATCAGTATTTGTAATGCATTCAGGTTCGAAATGAGAAGGCAAGGAAATACTTGGCCGAGATGCGGAAGAAACATCCCGTGCCTTTTACACAAAAATTTCCGAAGGCAGATCCTGTAGCTCTCCGCCTATTGCAAAGGCTACTGGCTTTTGACCCAAAGGATCGACCGACTGCAGAGGAGGTCTCTGTGTTTTTCTGATTGTTTCTCGTCACAGTATGAGATTTTTTTATGATTCATCAAGTCAAGTAGATTTGAAGAGTGCTTCATTGCGTTCCTTCATACAGTTGATTGACTTTTCTTTTTTCTTGGTTTATTTCATAGGCACTGGCTGATCCGTACTTCAAGGGTCTGGCCAGAGTTGAGAGAGAACATTCTTGTCAACCTATTTCAAAGCTGGAATTTGAATTTGAAAGGCGAAGAGTGATGAAGGAGGACATTAGGGATCTAATTTACCGGGAGATACTTGAATACCATCCACAACTACTCAAGGACTACATGAATGGAACTGAAGGCACAAATTTTCTTTATCCAAGGTCTGATCTGGATCCTACGTATTTTACCATTCTGCCGATCTGAATTGAATTTGTTGTTTTCATGTAACGATCTGTAACAATGTTGCTATTTGCAGTGCTATAGGTCAATTTAGGAAGCAGTTTGCTTATCTTGAGGAACAGAGTGGAAAGAGTGGTCCAGTCATTCCACCAGAGAGGAAGCATGTCTCTCTTCCAAGGTAGGGCTATTTACATGCTCGTATAGGTCAAATTAACCTGGTCAATTTTGCAATGGTTTGCTTTCTTGTTAAAGATTTTCTTGTCAATGCATACCAATGTTTTTCCTTCTTGCAGATGTACTGTTCACTCAAGTACAGTCCCTCCCATTGCACAACCAAATTTGTTGTCATATGAGAACCACAAGACCGAAGAGACATATAAAAGTCTTCAAGTAACAGACGCTGTCATTCCATCAAAAGTTTCACGGCCTCCACCTAGGGTGCCAACAGGTACTCTTCTGCAACTATGTTGTACATTAGTTATGCACACGTAATAGTTCAACTATACCTACTTATTCATTCCCTTTTAGTTAAACAATATAGGACTTCACAATGACTCTTGTTGGACTTTGTTGTTTTCTGCACCTCCTCCTTGTTTCCTTCTATCTGGACTCCAGTTTCTTGAGAACAGATGACTTTACTAAGGGTTCAATTTGATTTGCTAGTCTTGTTTTGGTGGATTGCATTTGGTTCATTATTCTGTATAAATGCTTACTGTTTTAACTTTTTCGCTCCACAGCAAATCGAGTTGTTGGACCAGTTCTTCCATTTGAGAATGGCAGAAATGCCAAGGAAATTTACGATCCAAGGACGTTCAACAGAAACCCAGCATTTCCTCAGCAGTCTATCTCTCCACACTGCTTCTTCAGAACCCATAATGCTAGTCAAGAAAAGTCCCTGTTGGAAATGAAGAGGGACGCAGCTCATGCCAAACTGCAACCCCATCTGGAACGACGTAACTTCGCGGCAGAGCATGCTTCAGGCATGGCCATTGATGTCAACTTAAACCCATACCATCCGCCTTCCACCAAGGTTGATCAACTAAATGCCATAGAATCAAAGTTGCTGCAAGCGCAGTCTCAGTTTGGTCCAGTTGGTGCCGCAGCTGTAGCTGTTGCTGCTCACAGGAGCGCTGGAACAGTTCAGTACGCATTAACTTAGGTGGTTTAAGTGGGATTTAGTGTTAGAATTGAGGAGGGAGGAGTAATTGTATCAGTAGCTATTTTTTCTTTCCAATGGTCCTTGTAATTATAGTAATGAATATTAATAAAAAGCTTTATTCTTCTAGACCCCATTTCTGTCATCTATATATGTCATCCAGACTTTAGGGCATATGGAAAGAACTGCATCTGAATTTGAAACCTGTATCTTGAATTTTGCAAACCATGAACTTGAAGAGATGGCGAACGTGAATGATGAGTACAATCCATTCGTAATCATCGACATCTCCACAATACTATCCAAGACAACTATGTTTTTCCCATTGGAGAACTCTTCACTAAAACCAACTATTCTAGTCTATTTGAATTCATGAAGATCCATATTGAAGAACGAAACAAGCTTGCACTTCTCACCCAAAATTCACCCGTTGTTGTCTATGCAGAATATCACTTCATCGAGTTTAATTGTGCTGCCAAATCAGTTAATGATTCACTCTGCCCAGTATCCCAGTATACCTCATCGACTGCTAACCCACACTATGCATCAAACAGACAGTAGGGCTATGACGTCTTGCAACGATTGATCTTGTTCGGTCCCGAGAAATAAAACATATACCAGGCTCTCAAATGCGATGCAAAAAATGCAAAAGGCCCAGCAACCACCTTGCCACAACAGCCCATCAGCACTATGTGGCCCAAAAGCAGAACCCAGTCCGCCATGGTGATGAGCACAGGGGGCCGAAAAGGATTTAGGCGCCGCCGGCAACATCCAGTGCTCCGCCCATTGTCGCCACGGCAATCCCAAGGTTATAAGGCGGGCGCAACATGGCCTTGGCCTAACCCCCGCCGTCATCCGCCGATCCACAAAGAGTCGAGCAAGGCGCAGTCGCACCCAAACGTCGACGGAAGCACAAGCGGCCCTCCGGAGGGTGCTCGACCTCGACCGAATCTCGACTCGGCAAGAAACACCTCGCTGCCAAGTGAGGTCGCCTCGCCTTGACTTCTTGCAAAATCCAATTCCAGACGAACGACCAACCAAAACGGCGCCACTCTCCCACCAAACCTAGAAAAGTCATTCTCATGTCTTATCTCTTTTTCTTAGGGCATCTAAAATATGGTGCTATATTTATATTTAGAACCTCAATTTAGAACTTCACACATCTCTAATGTTGAAGTCCTATATTGTAAATATCTTTATTTTATGTTATCTTTATTTTTATACAATATTATTATGTATAATAAATATTAATTATAATAATTTTTGACCGATACATGAATTATTCAACATTGAGACATTTTAATTTGACACCGATATATGCATTTTTCAAGGATAATTTCAAAATTTCGAAATGGTATATCATGATGTTTCACACGTGTCATCGTGTAATTGGATGATGAGATTACGTTATCTGTCGCGTGTAAGTTCTTATCGTCGAACTAGATGTCGCAACACGTGTCATCGTATAATTGGATGATGAGATTACATTATCTGCCAAGTGTACGTTCTTATCTTCGAATATCAATTTTGATCTTCTTTAAAATCGGAATCATTCACTCCTTCATCTCTCACCAATTCACAAACACTTCTCCTTCCACGAACAAATTGTGGTTTTCGTATTGTTTCATACCTTTAATTTTGTGTTCCGCTATGAATAGGTTGTGGAAATTACTGAAGAAGGAGGAAGCAGAAAATGTTCCGAGAAGGCAACAACAAGCTCTCTTGATGTCTGCGGCAGCCCTACAAGTGGAGAGGATGGAAGAAGATAAAATATGACCGTTGATTTCAAAGATTCATTGAAATCTGGCCGTCCATTTCGTTACCGTTGGAAGCGCCGATTTTGACAGGATCACGTGGGCGGGTCCCACGTCTGGCAGCGCTGTCGCCTACTCTCTTGGCATTTTGGCGCGTCGAGTGTTGCTCCCCAGCTCCTCCTTCTCCAGCGCCGGACGTGTCTTCCACTCTCCTCTCCAAGCACGTCTCTCTCCCTCTGTCAGCTGCTCTCACTCTCTCCTCTATCAACCGGGACCCACCCAATTAATTTTAGCACCGGTCTCAAATGGGGATCCAGTTTAGGACCTGGTATAACACCCAGATCTAAATATATAGGGTTTAGTACTTTTAGCACCTCCCATTGGAGAGTTATTTTTTTCAGGAGACCTAGAAAAATAGGGTTTAGCACCTCCCATTGGAGATGCCCTTAGTAACTCCATATGTTTCTTTCTATAGAAAGAGAAACTGCAACAGATTAAAATAACTAGAAGGAAAACAATTATATGGAACACGGACATCACAATCACAAGACACAATAACGTTATCATTAGGATACCGACCAATTACCTTTGGGTAATTAGGATCACTCACGTATAGGGATAGGATTCGGACGGTTTGTTTCAATTTTTGTTAAAAATCATAGCCAAACCGAAAATTTTTTTTCGGTTTGGTTTAGTTCGATTTTTCATTTTTTTAAAAAAAAATCGTGATTGTTCGGTTCGGTTTGGTTTGATTTTTTTTTTCGGTTTCTTTCGGTTTTGTACATAATGCATAAAAAATAACTTTTGAATAAATTAATAACTAAAAAATTGTATATAAAATTTCTTTTTTTTGAGTTGTCGAACTTTTTAATTAGATTCTATGAGAGAAATTGAGAAGAATTGTGCATAAAGAAATTATGGCCATGTTCAATAATATTTTTCAAATCAGTTTTTAAAAAATAAATTTGTAAAATGAAAATAAGAGATTAAATTCACTATTTCTTATTCTAAAATTATGTTCGGTATAATATTTTTGAAACCGAAAACATTCCAACTGTTCGAAACTCATAATAGCTGGCTATCAATCATATCATACCTAGGTTGCTGGCTGTGAATAGATGAACAACAAAACTTCTACAATTGACAAGAAGAACGACAATCTCTCATTTGTGAAATCAATACAAACTTACATGTAGTTCTTTCATTCTGTAATCTATTGAAGAAAGAGATACATATTAGTTGAAGTAGAAAAGTCTGGCAAGTAGAAATTCATCTCCTCGAAACACCATTGATAGACCCTCCCTCAAAAGGAGACTTTTGAACAAATGCAGTCAAACAAACTTGCAATGTTTCTTCTTACTTTCTGCCACCTAACCGACACAGCCATTCCCTCCAAAAGAAAAACCCAGTCATCATATCAAGATCAATCAATTCGATAAAGAAATGGAAAGCCCATCTGGGTAGTACATGGAAGTTGTGGTCCTTGTGGATCTGGTGATTTAGCTGGTTTGGGTAGACGAGAGAGATTGCATGTAGTGATTTAGCTGGTTTGCGTAGACGAAGAGAGATTGCAGATATGCTCTAATTGCATATTTGATCGATAATCTTCAAGCACAAATGTCTTGAAGTAAAAAATAGTCATCAGTCGACTTGTGAAGTTTGAAGACGAATGGCAAGTGAAGAAAGCTTCATCTTATTTCTAACCTGTTTCGTTTATGCTGCGTAGTGACTCGCTCGCGAAAACAAAGAAAACATCTCTAGCTTGTTTTCCATATTTTCTAAAAGTAAAAAGTATTTTAGGATTCATTCTCTAGATTGGGTTTTACCTGTTTTTCCGGACGACTTTACCGAACACATATCGCGATGATTCTGTTTTTGCAAAACAAAAAACAGTATTGCAAAACAATACCAAACGAGACCTGGGATTTTAAGAGTTTAAGGTTTTTGTTTTGTATATATTTATATAATATATTATAAAATTTTCAAAACGATATCTTTTTATACATACTTCGGTTTTTCGGTTCGGTTTTTATAAATTAAAAACCATAACCGAACCAAATTTTTTCAGTTTTTTCGGGTACAATTTTTTTCGGTCGCGACTCGGTTTAAATCGAAATTTTTTCCGGTTTTCGGTTCCAATGTCCCACCCCTACTCACGTATACTATATTAGAAGGTTTAATAATAATATTATCTGATCACACTGCTACACATGTCTAATTTCTTTGGATTCTTTTCCTTAATTAACACCAATAATTCACATTGCCATATACATCATTTAATTTGATTCCATAGACAAAACATAAATTAATGCACTTTAATAATGGCTTCGGTTTTAATTTGCTATCGTTTTCAAGCGCATATTATCAAATACTCATGAGTGATTAACATTGGATTTAGTCTTAGCTGGATATCACTCAACACAGTTTATCGGCGTAATCGAAATAATAATTACATTAATAATTATCTAATCGATCAAACCAGTTAACTTCATCGATGAAGTCAAGTAGATCAAAGAAAATCTTAGATTTTGCTTTTGTTTTTAAGCTAGCGCAATCAAAGTCTTAGCATAGTTTTGTTACGTACCGTAGATTCCGATCGAATCGCCTAATATGCAAATCACTCAATTATGCAAAATGTTCTTAAGGTTAAACATTCCAAATGACAAATATTGTCCTTTTCAAAAAAAGATAATTACTGAAAAACTGTTTTTACGGTTCCATTCTCAGCCTTATACCCCACTTTTGAAAAACTGTTCTCTCGTCGGGGAACAATCGCATCTCACATCCCCCGCCTCTCCGAACAATTGCTGTTCTGTCTCTCTCACCATAGTCACCAAACCAATTCACTCACACACTTCTACCCCAAAACACCACCGCCACTTGCTACGGCGGCGCCGCTCTCCCAACCTCGCCGAAAAAAAGTCAAAACCGACCTCTCAATTCTCACCTCACTCAACTGTACAGACAATTCTGAGCAACCTATTATAGTTTTTTCTATTATCAATTTTCAGATTCGTAGAAGAAATCTTGAAATTACAGAGAGCATCGTGATCGTTAAAGATGAGAAACACAGGGGAAGGTAGTCAGGAAGAGGATGACTACGAAGACGACGATTTCGGTTCCAAGAAAGATGCTCCGTCTTCCAATTCCTCCAATACCAAGCTAGAGATAGAGTTGAAAACATGCAGAGGATTAATCTCCTTATCTTTCTTTTTTGTCTCCTCGAAGCCCCAATCCCAATCATTTCCCAAATCCTTCCTGGGCCTCCTTCGCTTCCCTTCTGCCCCGCGCTCCATTTCCCTCTCCCGCCCAGCCAAGTCATTCGCCGTCAAAGCTTCCGTCAGTATATTTTCCTCTCTGCTCTGTTTTTCTCTCAAGTAAATAAGATTTCTTGATTGTTGTGTTTGTATTGATATTGATTCTGACAGGCTGAGCTTCCATTGGTCGGAAACGTAGCACCTGATTTCGAAGCCGAGGCTGTTTTCGACCAGGAATTCATCAAGGTTATAAATCTAATTTGAGCTGAATCTTATGACTGCTGTTTTGATTTATAGAGACTGAAAAAGATGTGCTATTTCAGGTCAAATTGTCTGACTACATTGGCAAGAAGTATGTGATTCTATTTTTCTATCCATTAGACTTCACATTTGTGTGCGCAACAGGTTTGTTTTTAACCCTGAACAACCTCTGCTTGCAAATTTTCAGGCTTTGAATCTCATTTCTGTATTTGTTTCTTTGAATTCCCACCCTCAGAGATTACTGCTTTCGCCGACCGTCATGCTGAGTTTGAACAACTCAACACTGAAGTCTTGGGTGTTTCAGTCGACAGTGTGGTAAGTTGGTTTACTCTGTGTCTATCTCTGTGTGTTGTGCATTGTGGACAGCTTTGTTTGAATTGAGTTATTTTCGTGGAATGCATTTTTCGAAGGCCCAACTGCAGCTGATTGACTTCTAGCATTTGACATATCATAAAAAGTCAATGCTCTGCATATGCATATGCTATAAGTTATAACCTGTTCAATGTATGTCTTCTGTAGCATAGCACAAGATGTCAATATTCTGCACACCCACATGTTATGTCCTTAGTGTGGCCAAGATTGCTGGAATAAACGGAGCAAATCACACATGTACTCTCATCCCGCTATGCCACAACATACCCCTGACGCATGTTCGCGTTGATCTAGCTATAAACCACGAGGATTTCAGTGTGGATATTGAAGCGGAAGCGAGTTCGACTGGGAAAACCGGTGTCGAAATGGAAGCAATGACAGCTGCCAGCGTTGCTGGACTAACAGTGTACGATATGTGCAAAGCGGCTTCGAGTCTATACAGATCACTGATATAAGACTCAAGAGCAAAACTGGTGGGAAAAGTGGAGACTGGTCCAGGGAGCAATGTTGTGTCCAGTAAAGCATATAGTGCAAGATGTTGCCATTGTCTGTCTGTACACTGCAGGTGAGTGCTTTAGTGCTCATATGCAAATCACAATGCAATGATGAAAAGAATAAAAATTGGATTTTTCTATTGTGGGTGATGACTAACCAAACCTTATTGAGTGAGCATGATTATTATTTTTTGTTGATTCTGAACGACCTTTAGAAATGTCCATAATCCAGCCACCCAAGATGCCGTGATTTACATTGTGTTAGCTAAAAAAGCTAACCAAAAGGACAAGAAGCACATTGTTGGACGAGCTTAAGGAAAAAGGGAAGTAGTATCTATTTACTCGAGTGTTAGAAAGCTTGATTATGCCACAATTGATTCAATCGGTTCTTTTTGGTTGGATTTTTCGTTTTGAGTTTAATCAGGAATTCTGCTTGCTTGATTAGATAGAAACAATGCATCAATAATCATATGTTGATATCAATAGTACAACACCACAACCATTTCTGTGTTTCAAATGTAGCTGCTTTCTATGATATTGTAGAAACAAATTACAACAAGGGTGAGTACGTCTCATGTAGCTAGCTCGATCAAACTATTCATACATATTGTGCACCTATTAAATTTTCAAGCTTTGGAACTCCATCTGGAAACTGTGGGAATTTTCAGCATGGTACCTGTCATGCTACAAATTCGAAGGCTGTCATAGAGAAGGTATTCTTCAGACTGTTTCTTATATATTGCAGTGAGGGTTTAAACTTCCTATTTCAATAGTACATAGTCAACTGATATGAAGGCTGTCGTAGATAAGGTGTTCTTCAGACTGTTTCTTATATATTTCAGTGAAGGAAGGTAAAAAGTTCCCATCAATATTTATTGTACATACTCAACTGAATCAAATATCAACATCTTTATTGTGAGGGTCACCAAATGTAGTCACCACATGATGAATCGTTAATTTACATCCCCAAAGTAGATAACTGTCACATGAGTTGGTATCAAAGACTTGGTGGTTTTCCTGTTCCCTGTGCCAAATCACAATGGTAGACTTTTATATTGAACTATATTTCTGGTTCTAACCATTTCTTCCATCATGTTTTGTGCTATCTCGATCTTTGCAGGAGTGCATAGGCAAGCAGAAATGTTCGCTGACCATATCAACTACCAACTTTGGGATGGATCCATGTCCGAGCATAGTGAAAAAGTTATCTGTTGAAGCTGTTTGTGAACCTTTAAACTACTAGAATTGGCAAAGCCCAAATTCAAGGCTTTAAGAAGTCAGTTGAGGAAATCTAATTCTGTTGAAAAATCTGATTCTGCAATAGTGGTGGTTAGCAGCCAGTTCATTTAGAATGCAATATTATTCTCGGTACGAATATATGTGCATCCTATCTTAATACACAAGTAGTCATGAAAAACTGCTGTGTTGCTTTGCGTGTACAAGAAAAAGAACACCGATTCTAATGTGAGGAGAGAAAGTGGCTAATACACTTTATTGTAGAAAACAGAATTACTGTAATACCGTAAGAGAACATTTACGTTATTGAGATCATGCTTATGTTGTTATTGGTAATTTGATTTCACTTGGTCTATTTTCACTTATTAGTTATTAGTGTGATCACTCTGTTGCTTTTTCCTATTTGTGGAATTATTATGTGTGAAAAGGATGAGACTTTTGATTGGGTTTCATGCTGTGGAATATGAACCTGGATAAGATTGGTGAAATGAGTGAAATCATGTTGATTGAAAGCGGGGAAGGGTCGTCGAATCAAGATGAAGAAGAAAACACCATGGTTTAATTTTGAGATAGAATTTAAATGATCGTGTGAAAGGAGCTTTGAATTGATTAATTGTTTAGAAGCCAAAACACATCAGGCATTGAGAGAAAGGACATTTGGAATGGTAATGTCCAGCATATCATAATTTTTACTTCCGGTACAGGCAATCTAGGCAAGTTTTGCATTGCAGATATAAAAATATGTATAATGTGTAGGCATGTCATATATGAATGCAGTTACAGACGATAGTCTTTTGCAAATTGTCAACTAACTCAAGTATGAGTACATCGCAAATTGTCAACTAACTCAAGTATGAGTACATTAACAAAAGTTTATTGAGAGATCAACTTAAAGATGTTTGGGCAAGTATGAATTTTATTATTTGAAAGAATTGCTTGGGCAAGTATGAATTTTATTATTTGAAAGAAGCTTAAATTGTACAAAATTTATCATCAATCGTTGGTAATTCTTCTCACATCTTAATTAGATCAGTGTTCGAATAATAGAGATCTCAATTAGATCAATGTTCGAATAATAGAGATAGACCTGAAAGTGCATGATAATATCTGTCAGCTGCAATGGACTTGGACAATTAACTGAAGACGATATAATTGCACAATCTTGAGTATGCCACCGATATGTCGCACGCGCGAGCGCGACGCCTTTCGCACGCGCATATGCGCGTGCAGGAAGGCTAGTACAAATAATGCAAATCCATCGAGGGCTAGCTTATCGTCCCAGGCCCCATCAGATAGCATAGATAGCTAAATCGAGAACTATATTGCTTGGCTCAAACGTACTGTGAATTGAAACATTAGAAAACAGAAAGAAAAAAGAACAAGCTAGATCGCGAGAAAACTGAACCGCATGCTCTAGCTTAATTTGTCTCTTCCATGAACAAATGCAATGGACGTACGCAGCAGTATTGGCAACCAACCATTCTCAAATCTCAATACGCCGATTTCGCGATCCAGTGCGAGCGAGCCAGAGAGAATCTGAATTTCTTTGGCTCTTCGGAACCGAATGTTGATCTTTAACTTCAAGTTCTTTCTTTCGAGTACGTTTTCCCGAAACTGCTGGAAGGCGTAGACCTCAAGTAAAAATACCAGTACGTTGATAGGCAGAAAATTACTTATCAAAAATAGTCTTTACTTTGTATTTGAAGATGTCAATGTCGAATAATGAAAGTAGGGTTCATTATCTGCAGAAGACTGATAAGACTAAAAACTTTATAAGACTCGATTATACTAATGCCAGAAATCTGACAGACTCAACCTACAGATGAAGAATTAATTTATTAAAATACTTAAACTCGACCTAAAATTACAAGAAAATAAAAACTATAAATAGACATAGTGGTGGACAATCTTATAAATTTACAGGATTTTTGGGTTTTGTTTGAGTGGTGAACTAAATTCTACAAGACAGAAACGTAAACTGAAACAGAAAAGTAACAAAGTAAAGAAAAAGAAAAAATCAATAGAGAAGAAAGCTAATAACCTCTCTCCATCCTAGATATGCTCGATCTACTCCAAAACTAACTTTAATAACAATGGATGAATGTTTCCCATGCATGAGCTATGATTAAGTCACATATATATTACACTCTCTTACTTGGCATGTTATCTGGATTGATTACTTGGCTTAACGTGATCTTAAATTAAAAGACAAGGTACTATGATGGGTCCATATCTACCTAACTTAAGTCATTAAGATTCGTAGAGTGTCTGAGAAATAACAAGACTTCAAGAGCTACTATGATGGGTGCTCCTTCATCACCAATGATTACTTCACACAGGAGCATGTTTTATCTCTATAGAATATGCAATGATATGATAGTCATGTACACATCCAAGATAATAGATCCTACCACATGCATTGAAGTTTGCAACCAAAGAAACATGAAATAGAAATCATCACTGAAATTATAATAAAGTAAATCTCATCCAATTAGTTATTAAAATTACAAGGGGTTCAAAATCGAAACATATCTAAGGCTTCGATCAACCCCTAACTAAGGAAAAACTAACTACACATGGTGAAGAATAAGAGACGATATGGGGAGGAGAAAGAAGAAGAAGCAAGAAAAGATATTTCATAGGTTTTTATATTGCTCATTGAATCTTCTTTCCTTGTAGGTTTCAGACTCTTTGTCTTGGAAGAAAAACTATCTTTTTTATTCTTCTATTGACTCTTGACTTCTTTTCCATAAGCCATATCAGTATCAAATGAGAATATTAAGCACAAATTCTTCCATGGGCTTCTCGATGATATATGAGTCTCAAAACATGAATTCTCGTCCAAAGTCAGATTCCTAAGCAGATTGACCTCTCTGTGCTAAATCAGGCATAACTTCTTTTAGAGACATCTAAATCATGATATGGAAGATATTCTGGAAACTAGATATCTGAGGCTTTCCATGAATATTGATAGTCGCATATTTATGCGTCTATTCGGTATTTAATTTGTTCCCTATATTTAGTTTATTATTATTAATTGAGTGAATTAATTATGTTTATTTATCTTTAGGTGTTTTGGAGATTAATGGAGAAAAGGAGATTAAATAATATATTTTAAAGCTGTTTGGCGAGGAACTGCTTGGTGAGATGTGATGCAGGAGGAGAGCTAATTTTATATATTTGTATATATGAGATTGCTAGCAAAAGGAGAGTACGTACATTGGTTTTGGGTCATGTGAGCAAAGTTGGTGAGAGAAGAAGTGGAAGTGGAAGTGGAAGTGGACTTGGAAATCAAATAGGAATGAATAAATAAAGAGTCCTAATTGGAGTTTGATTGGAGTCATGCACGTGCTCAACTTGCTAAGTCAATTAACCTAGCTTAAACATATATATATATATATATATATATAGCAAGTGGGGGGCTGAAAAAGTAGGTACGGCTGGCTTGCAAGGAGATTGAGAAGAGACAAAAACAGAGGATTCAGGCGAGCACAATTACAACGTCGCCAAGAGTTTTTTTCTTTCTCCATCATTTAAATTATTCTTTCATGAATTCTTTGATATTATTATTTAAGATTATGAGTAGCTAATTTTTCTTTGTTAAGGGGCTGCTTGAAGCCCCGTACATGAAGTCTTTTTAATACATACACTTTAATCTAGTTTTGCATATTTTATGAATGAGGTTTCTTTCTCTGAATGATCACCGTATGAATTCTTGTATGTTTGCTTTGGTGGCCAACTTAGTATGCATGCTAGGGTTCTAGTTTCATGATATACGGGCGACTGAAGATGATTTCTTCCACCGGATTCTCTATAGTGATACGCCGATTTTACCGTCGGGAGATTGAAATCCATAGGTCTAGCGAGACACGCCCATAGTGTACTCGTGAACCCTTGTAGCTTCTCAAACCTTTTCTAGAACTTAATGCTTTCTTCTTTGTAAACCTTGGGGTCCATGACTATAGGTTCATAGAGGGATAGATGTAGGGGAGGTCCATGACAAACTTGCATAGGCATAAAGATTAGGTAATAGGATGTGGTTGTAACGATCAACTCTTCCTGGGAACTTTCATTCATTGAATATGTGCATTAGATTAAGTATGTGTTAGATAGATGGAATGACGGTGGTGGATTGCATTCATCTTAACTCTTTAATCATATAGTTTAAACCCATTTGCATTCATTAGCATATTTACTTTTAGCATTTACATTCTGCATTAGCTGTAGTTTAGCCGATTTATTTCGGTAACCAAATCAACTCCGAATACCCTCAAATTTTGTGTGGTAGTCCACCACTGTGTCTAGTTTATTATGTCAAAATTTCGTAGCATTTGAGTCTGTCTAGCTTAGGTTCGCATATCATTAGTGTTCTGTAGTCGAGTTTGTCAGCATAGTAGTGTGTTAGGATTTAGTTTCACCAATTCCTTGTGTTCGATAACCCCTATTTATCTTCTTACTACATTGATATATCCAGGTTGTGAATAGGGTATCTTTGAGAGGTGTTAATCCGCCTTGTCAAATATAAATATCATCATCTGGTTTATCCCGAGATGTTCCCAGTTCTCTGTCGAAATTGACTGATCTGCACAAGAAGATTTCCCAATTTCATCTTAAAGTCTTTCTTTTTATTTCTTTTCTCCTTATTCACTCAAAATACCTATAAACTAATAAAATTAACTAATATTTCTGAATAAATAATAAAATAATAAGTATATGACTATCAATAAATAATATAGAGGTGCATATTTATGCACCAATCAAATCATACGTTCTGAAACTAAATAAATATATATATATATATATGCATGGGACATTCATATCTAATGTGGGAGATTAAGTAGCCCTTATATACGAGGGATTAAAAGCCGTATATATTAGATACCTACTGTATATGATCGCTACTTAATTGGAATATGTAAGGGCTAGTATCAACAATACTAACGATCTGCACAATGCTCATGCTTTCTCATAAGCATGCTAACGATCGCTGGATTTGCGATAAGGATATTGGCAAGTCACAATCGTGGAAGGTGACGAAAGTAAGACAACGTGCATGATGAAGTATGGTTCGTATGAGTTCCTAGTGATACCATTTGGACTCACAAATGCACATGCTACCTTTTGCAATCTGATGAATGACGTGGTATATAAGTTTCTGGATCGATTCGTGGTGGTGTACCTGGATGATATTGTGATCTACAGTGAGTCGTTGGATGATCACCTCGATCACCTTAGACAATTGTTCTCACGGCTTAGAGAATTTCAGCTCTATGTCAAGATGGACAAGTGTGAGTTTTGTCGGTAAAAAGTGATGTTCTTGGGGCATTGGATCAACAAAGGCAAGATTAGAATGGATGAGAAGAAGATTAGAGTCATCGTGGAATGGCTTGAACCTCTCGGAGTGACGGACTTGCACTCATTTTTGGGTCTAGAAAACTACTATCAGAGATTCATCAAAGGATATTCCAAGAGGGTGAGCTAGTTGACAGATTTACTGAGGAAGGACCGAAAGTGGGAATGGACACACGAGTGTCAAGAGGCATTCAATCAGCTTAAAGAAGCTGTGACAACAGCACCAATGTTGGGGTTACCAGATTTTCAGAAACCATTTGAAGTCCATACCGACGCCTTTGATTGAGTAATTGGAGGTGTGCTGGTGCAAGAAGGTCATCTATTAGCCTTTGAAAGCTGTAAGTTGAAGGATGTGGAGCAGAATTATTCAACCCATGAGAAAGAGATGGTCACTGTAGTGCATTGCCTTGACACATAGAGACATTACTTGTTGGGTACGAAGTTCACAGTGTTCACCGACAATGTGGCAAGCACCTATTTCAAGACTCAAAAGAAACTGACTCCGAACCAAGCACGATGGCAAGAATTCTTGGAAGAATTCGACTTTGATTGGGTACACAAGCATGATAGGCAGAATGACGTATTTGATGCACTTAGCCGCACAGAAGTGGAGGTGCAAGCATATGTTGCAAGTTTCGCGATGGTTAACTTAAATTTCCTTGACAGTGTGAAAGAGCAAGCCATATTGGATAAATCCTACACCAAGCTACAACAAGAAGTTAGGGTGCGAAGGTACGTATTGGCTAGAAGATGATTTACTATATGAAAAGGATGGCCAATTGTACGTGCTTAGAGGATGGGGACTACAAGGTGAGTTGATGAGAGAAACTCACGATCCATTGTGGGCAGAACATCCGGGAGTGGAGAGAATGCTTGCATTGTTGCAGAGGTCATACTATTGACCGAAGATGGATCAGTACGTAAAGCTATATGTTAAGACATGTCTTGTATGTCAGCAAGACAAGTCAGAGACGATGAAGGTGGGTGGTTTGTTGGAGCCCTTGCCTATACCCGAGAGATTGTGGCAATCTGCTCCCATGGATTTCATTGGCGGGTCACTGAAGGTTGATGGAATGAATTCCATCATGGTCGTGGTCGACCGATTCTCCAAGTATGCTATGTTCATACTGACACCATAAGCATGTTCAACGGATGTGGCAGCGGAGCAGTTCTTTAAGCACGTGGTGAAGTACTTCAGATTGCTGGAAGATATAATCAGTGATCGAGACACACGGTTCACTGACAAGTTTTGGATAGTGTTGTTCAACATGATGGGCACGGAGGTGGAATTTTCCACAGCCAATCATCCTCAAACGGATGGGCAGACGGAGAGAATCAATGCCTTGCTTGAGGAATATCTAAGGCATTATGTGATAGTTAGCCATGGAAATTAGGTAAGTCTCATGGACTCGGCTAAGTTTTGTTATAACCTGCACTGGTCAAGTTCGACAGGTAGAAGTTCATCAGAGTTAGCATTTGGTCAGCAACTACTAATTTCAATGGAAGTGGCGTGGCAGAAGGCTGGAGTCAGCTGCCCAACAACATACACGTTTTCTTTGGATAAGTAGGAGATGATAACGCAGGCTGCAAACAGCTTAGAGAAGGCACATTGTCAAATGAAGAAAGCCACTGATGCAAAGAGAAGACCACTTGAGTTTCAAATTGGTGACATGCTATTATTAAAGCTGACACCACAGATTTGGAAGAAGATAAATTCCAAGTTTGTCCACCGAGGTTTAATCCTGAAGTACGACAGTCCATTTGAAGTTGAGAAGCAAGTTGGAAGAGTGGCATACTGGTTGAAGCTACCTGACAAGTTGAAGGTTTATCCTACATTTCACGTGAGTTATCTTAAGCCTTTCCATAAGGGCATAGTGGATGAGGGGCGGCTGCAGTGAAAACGATCCCTCCAGTCATTTGAAAACAGTTTGACAAAGGTGTGGTGAAGATACTTGAGCACAGGACCATGGGGCAAAGTAAGAAGAACCAGAGGACCGATTTTCTTGTACAGTGGGATGGTGGCAGAGAAGCGGATGCTACGTGGGAGCGAGATGTGACCCTGTGGTAGTTTGAGAAGTAGATACAAAAGTACCTTGAAAACTTATTGACGACAAGGGCGTCGTCTAGCTCTGGTGGGGGAGGTTTGTTAGCCCCTTGATACTTGGCAAGGACCATGCGGGGCGCGCCTTGGTGCTTCACGTGAGGCCAAGACTACATGAGGAACCTGCGGGCGCATGTCAAGAGAAAACACAAGGCAAGGGTTAGCTTTGGAGCATGTTTGGAGGCATGTCACTAGTCGGAGTGCTAGTGTAAGCATTGGCGAGTGATGACATAGGCAGCAAAGCGAGCAAAGGTAGCAAACCATGTAAAACAACAAGTCCCGTGAACCTCACTAACACTTGACTTAAACAGGCTGGACCGTAGAGATGCATCAGAGCACATTTAAGAGGCCTTTGGGTGCCTATTGAGCACCCCTGGGTGAGTTGAAATACACATCGGTGTGTTAGAGTGCGCCACAGACCCAGACGGATGCGCATGGACCCTGCTGGAGTGCGCTACCTACCCATGAGGGTGTTGATGTAGATGGTAGTTATCAACAAGTGTGAAGGCTCTATGGAGAGGGGGCTGAAAATAGCCCAGGTGTCCCTCGAAGTGGCTGACAAGGCAGGCGATTATTGTTGATAAAGGAAGATGGTTACGAAGTAGGTTAGTGGGCAGTTACAAGGAAGTTCTGGAGAACTTAGTGGGCATGGAAGTTACTTGCTGGTTTGTTGGAGAGGATAAAATCTGGTGGTTACTTACCGATAAGAACCTAAGTTGTGGGGGTTGTCCACTACTCAGAAAATGTTGGCGTGGTCGACATGTGTCCTAGTTGGTGTAAGGCTTGACAAGCATGCACACTGCCACATAACCCATTGGCAATTATGGGTGTTAATTTCTGACATCTGGAGGTGCTTATAAATAAGTGTGTTGCTGAGTCATAAAGCACACACCTTCGAGTTAGGAAAACTAGTGATAGGCAGATAGAAGGCGACAATGCGCTAAGGCTGTAAGCATTGTGTGTCAAATACTTCCAGAGGAGTATTTCATTTAGTTAAGGTTTAAAGAGGCGGGCCTCCTTGTAAAACAGTGCTTGTTAAACACTTGTACTTTGGTTGTGTGTGTTTTCTTGCATTCGTTGTGTTTATTTACTTGATAACATTCTACTGTGCAATAACAAGTGATTGAGAGGGAGGGGTTGGTCTAGTAATCAGACATGTTAGGTGCCATCACAAGGTGAAAAGTTTAGGCAGAAACTTGACCCCTGTGACACTTGCACTACCTCGTTGTCTGCTTTCGGAAACCATCCAGGATGGTTATCCTGTGACGACCCGGACCAGAATCAGCAGTATGATCAGCTATATTCGTGAGCTACGGCGTAGTCGCAGAGTTGCGACAGTTGTTTTAATCGCCGAAGCTTCTTAACGACTAAATTATTGGCCGAGAATTTGAGCTGAGTCTCTTCTCGAGAGTCGTTCTATATGAGATTACGAGTTCGTGGGCGGTTCCGGATCGTTATTTGGACGAACGAGGAATTAGTTATGAATATTTGAAGTTTCGACGGAAACGGACTAATATGGCGAGCTAATTAACGACTAAATTATTGGGCGAGAATTTGGTTTCGGTTCCTTCACGGAAGTTGTTCAGAATTTAATTTCGAGCTTGTGGGAACTTCCGGAGCATGATTTTGAGTTACGAAGATTAAGTTGTGATTATTTCCGTTTGTTGATTTATTAGTCGATTTAAATGGGTGTTGGTTCAAAGGGTTGACTTTTTATCCGTTTGGCCGATATGTTTGACTTTGGGTGATTATTGAAGAATATGTCGAGACGAGTTTATGGCCACGAGAATTATCGGAATCGGAGTTACGACGAGTAAGTTATGCGTATTTGAAGTTTGCCGAAAAGTGAATTATGTGGTTTCCATTTTGGGAAGGCCTATAAATAGCAAGTTTCCCATTTGGGAAAGTCCACTTTCCATTTTGGTCTGTTGACTGGGTTGACCAAAGTGGGTCGACCCGTTTTGGTTCCTTGGGTTGCCGATTTTGTTCGCCGAAATTGAGGCCGATTCCGGCCATATTTGGGTATGGTTCCTTCATGAAACTTGTTGGGCTCGAGCTCCTCTTCGGATTGGTAGGTGGATCGTCCCGTGGGGTGGCCGGAGGAGAGAGAATCGAATCGGCAAAGTTTGTGAAATTCCGGCGAGTTTTGTGGTGTTCGGGTGGCGGCGTGGAGGCCGAGATGGTGGCTCTTCTTTGGGGGGTTTTGTTAGCCTCGAGCTAAGGAAGCTTTTCCAAGTGGTCTTGAGGGTTGCCGTGGCCGGAGGTGAGAGATCCGTTGAATTGAAATTCCGGTAAGGGTTTGGAACTTTGAATTGATTTTTGGAGGTTTTCCGGTCAAAATTGGCCTTAACTTATAACTGGAAAGTTGTTGGAATCGTCGAGATCTTTGAAACCATGTGTAGCACGAAATTTTCTGGGCAGGTTTGGATTTTCCGGCGACTGTGGCAGCGGCGACGGCGGCGGCGGCGCCGCCGCCGGCGGTGATTTTTCGCCCGGAGTAGTTTTCGACGAATTGCATGTCATTTGACTCGAAATCGCGCCCCGATCGCAGTGGGGAGGTTCGTTTTTTCGAGTTGAGCGTCCGAACGTAAAGCGAGGTATTTGAGGTGGTATATATGGATTTTCGACGATTCGTCGTATTCGAATTGTGTATTTCCGAGAACGGTGGTTTCTCGTGATTTGATTTGAATTGTCGGATTATGACTTTGAGTATTGGACATTGTGAATATTCAGGGGTTCGTGATCGTTTGTTTGGCGAGGGGCATTCCGCCGGATCACGGGTTAACGCGATACGCGTTACGCCAGTCTGTGAGTGGACATTTCTTTTCACGGAAATCTTGCGAGTCTTTTATTTGATTTATGAACTTGAGCATGCGTATGAGATTTCAGATTACATGAGCATGTGTTTTTATGATTATATGATTATACTTATACGAATATACGTATACGAGTATACATATACTTATATGCTGTTTCATGCATTTGCATCGAAATGTTTATGATTTGGTTTACACAGAGTACAGTCTTGGTTACGTTGTTGTATCGATACACTTAGCCTCTCGGCTGATCCCCGATGGTAGGCATCCCAGGCGGGGCGTTACCCCGACCTGACCGGCGAGGGGCGTATCCCCAGAACCGAGGCCTTTCTGGCTTAGAATCACGTGTGGGTCCGGGATCCCGTGATTCTGACTGTACTAGCACGATGTGTGTCCATGAGCGACCCCGTGGGATTTTTACTTGCATGCTCTGTACACTGGAGGAGTGTGAGTTTTACCTCGTGTACTATGTTATGTTTTTATTTACTTGGACTCGCATATGTTTTTATAACATATATAACTGGTGAAAGACATTTATTTTCGTCCACTCACTCTAACGTGTTTATTGTCTTTCCTCTGGGCTTTTCGGTTTCTGTGCCCAGTTTGCAGTTCAGGCTCTGGTGTCGCACGTCGTGGTCGGAGGCATAGTGCTCGAGCAATCTTGTTTCATCCAGTAGGTTTATTGTTCTACCTACTGTGGTTTACGTATATGGTTATGTATTAGAAGTCGCTCTGAGCGTCTTATTGTATATACTATATGATTTTACACCGGATTTCAGTAAAGTATAGATATATGTATTGATTTACTTTACTATTGATATATTGAGAAATCCGGATGGGGATTGGTGCCCACGGTTTGCTTTTTGTGGCATAGGATGAAGTGTATTTTCCGCGTGCAGGTAATGGTAATTCCACGCTAGTAACGAAACTCTGCCCAAATTTCGAAAAGTTTTTGTTGGTTCGTATTTTCGAAGGGGTTCGATTCCGGTTTAGGGAGCTAAATCGGGATTGGGTCCTTTCAGCTTGGTATCAGAGCATTAGGTTATAGGTTCTGTAGACTTCTGTAGTCGTGTTTATTAAGGATATTTGAGAATGTACAGCATGTCTGGAATGGTGACCCGACCGGCCGGCGGATAATCATCAAATTCCGGGTGTTGTATGCTTTCAAATATTTGAAGTTCCATGATTACGTTCCACTTGTTGTGAACGATATTGTATTCATTAGGATGCCTCCTGACGTGCTTTCCGTGTCGTTTCGGTTGTGGATCCTGTTGAGGATCATACGACGCGTGATTTACCAGTGAACAGTGGATTCAGATGAGTATTCAGAGTTCAGAGAATTGTGTAACACGGTTTATCTGGGGATGTGTATATGAGCGTCTATATGTTGCCTCAGAGCTGAGATTTATGGCAGGGATGTGTGCCTGATTCAGTTTGTTGTAATTTGTGGGCTGATATTGTGTGAGTTCCGGTTGCGACTCTACGGCCTACATACAGAGTGTTGTGTATACTGTAATGTTTGATCAGGCTACCCAGCAAGCGTATTGTGGAGTGTTTACCCACCTGAGGCAGAGATGCATTGTTCACATGTTAGTCCCTGTCTGCACGAGTTATGTGGCTTCAGAGGGAGCTATGCACGAGGTTCGAGATGAGTTTGAACCTGAGTATCAGAGAGAGAGTCTGATTGATGTGCCTCGAGACAACCATGAGGAGCTTAGTGTGCTGCACTCAGGGGCGAGCCTATTGCGAAGGATGTTGTATGTGGTTTTCGATGCGATGGTTTGAGGAAAGTGAACTTAGTCGAGATGTTGTGATGAGGTTGAGTTCCGACACCTTGGGATCAGTAACTTCATCAGGCTGTGACCTTTTCGGTATTGTTGAGGGCCATCTGATTAGGCAGAGGATTCGTTTGACGATGGTGGAGATCACAGAATTGCGGACTTGCTCCTGTGGCATGAGTTTGGGTGATAATTGGCGATCCTTTCACGCAGTAGGTGTTGCGGTGATTTGTGTTCGAGGAGCGCTTTCAGTTGCTGTTTCGGTGGCCAGGAGGGTCACGTTACGAGGGAGTGCCCTCAGTCAGCTGTGTTAGCGGTTCGACGGCTCAGAGTTACGAGGAGACTCTCATGTTGTTCCTACCGTCTGATCAATGCACCCTGTTGACGAGTTAGTCAGCAAGTCACAGTTGATGTGTGTGGCCAGTTGGGCATGTTGGAGTTCGTGCCATGACCTTGTTTGAGGACTGACTTTTCTCCGAGGTTACTATTGCTTGATGTCCATGGCGGTTGTACCTGTATCTCCACTTCCGAGGTTTTGGAGAGTGTTGCATCCATCCGGAGGTCACGAGATCCTTGTTGGAGGTTATGACTTAGCCGTGGATCTGTTATAGCTAGATATTGTGGTTTTGGTGTGTTTGTGAGCATGGACTTACTGACGACGCAATTGGCTGTGTTCGAGTACCTCGAGAAGGAGGTTGTGTTTCGACGACCAGATTTCCCCGAAATGCTGTTTCGTGGTGATGGTCGAGCGGATGGTGGAGACGAGTTGTGTTGTTTGTTTAGCTCATGTTGTGAATACTATGGTTGTTGTACCGACGTTGGTGACATTGAGGTGGTTCCCGAGTTCCAGGTGTGTTCCGGAGGAGTTACCAGGTGTTTCTCCAGTTCGGGAGACTGACTGCACAATCGAGCTTGTACCAGGCGCTGGACTCATTTTACCGGCATTTTGTCGTTTGGAGCCAGCGGAGCTGATGGAGCTACAGTTTCGACTCCAAGAGTTGCTGGAGGAGGTTTCAGGAGATTTCATGTGACCCCGCGTATTTGCGTGGTGTACTCTTGCATTGTTTTGCCGATGTTGGATGGTTCGACGTAGTGGTGCATTGACTACCGGAAGCCTGATTCGTTTCAGAGGAGAATGAGTATCCTCCGTTTCGAATTGACGAGTGGTAGAATCAGCTTGCGAGAGCTTCAGTCTTGTTGAAGATTGATTTTGGGTCCGGATACAATCAGTTGAGGTTGATGAGTCAGATGTGACTATGTTAGCTTTCGGATCTCGGCGTATGCATCTGGAGTTCTTGGTCACTTTATTGGTTTACCAATGCCTCCGTAGATCGTGTGGACTTGATGGACCATGTGTTCAGACGGTTTCTGGACGAGTTTGCGGTCTTGTACGTTGACAATTTCCTGATGTACTCCGAGAGTGTGGGCCAGCACCTGAGACAATTATGAGTGGTTTTGTGGACTTCACGAGATGACCAGGTGTTGTGAAGTTCAGCCAGTGTGAGTTTTGGCCTATTAGCGTGATGATTTTGGGCTGTGTGATGCTATCCGAGGGAGTTGGCGTGGATCCTGATTAGTTAGAAGCCGTATTGATTCAGAGTTTGCCCTACCATTGCACCAGAGATCGGGAGTCTCTTGAGTTGGCAGGCTATTACCGACGGCTTGTGCAGGATTTTCCTGGATTGCCACTCTATTTTCCAAATTGACAAGAAGGTATCACGTTCGAGTGGTTCGATGCACGCAAGGAGAGTTACTGACTCTTGCGGGATGATCGATCGTTGCATCGGTTTTGACCCTACCTGATGACTGCGACGATTCATGGGTTATGGCGATGCATCGAGGTTTACAGATGGTTGTGTTTGGATGCTATGTAGCAGAGTAGTGGCTTGTGGTTACGGGCAATGGAGACATTATGTAGCTACATATCCTGTGTATGATTTGGGTGTAGCTGTTCTTGTGTTAGCATCAGAGAGTTCGAGACACTACAGCTATGGCGTGCAGTGAGGTGTAGGATGTACACTGATCATTTGAGTTTTCTCCACTTGCATTTTCGGCCAGATTTGGGCTTGAGGCAGTGTAGATGGATGAGGTCGACTAACAACTATGGCTGTACCTTTGAGTTTGTTCGGAAAAGGCTAGAGATTATACTTTGACCATTAGTTTGGGATGTTGTTACTGATGCATTCAGTCGAGAGTCAGGAGCTTCAGTGTTTCATGTGTGTGTGGCTCGAGTTTCCATGTTAGCCGAGTTGTGGGCTACGAGAGCTGAGTTCGAGTATGATGGTGTTGAGGCTCATGATTTTGTGCGCGGTTGGCGCTAGTGGCACGGAGATGTGTCAGATACTTCAAGTTGTCTACTCGTGATGCAGCCTGAAGATGAATGTAGCGGTTTGTGTGTACATTTGCCACTTTTGTCGACTGGTGATGGCTAGGAGGCAGAGACGTGCCGAGATGTGTTAGCCATTCGAGATTTCCGGTTGGACGTGGCGTGTGTCGCTGTGACCTTGTGTGTGTTTGTGTGCGTTTTGATTTGTGATACCGGTTGTCAAGCCATTGTGGACCATTTGACGGACTTGGTACTTTTCCTTGAACTTTCGGGAAAGGATTTCAGTGGCAGACTAACATAGCTGTGTTTGACAGAGGTTGGCCATACACGTGGTGTGCCTATGTCCCGATTCGCTGTCCGAGATAATCAATTACGACTGTGTGTTGGCGAGTTTTGCAGCGAGCATTGGGGACCAGATTACGAGTTAGCACCGGTTCTTATCCTCAGATTGGTGAGCGATCTTTGAGGACTATTCAGACCTTGGAGGGCATGTTGTGGACCACGGTATTGCAGTTCCGGAGGATTCGGGACCAGCAGTTTCAGCTGTTCGAGGTTGCTTGCAATACCAGGTTGTTGTCCACTGTGATTTTGATATTGTTTGTCGTCGTTTTAAGGAACGATGTTGTACTTCATTGTGTTGGAGTGAGTTTGGTTTGAATTTGAATTGATATTTGTTTCCGATTTTGTGGAGTGTGTTACCACAGACTGTCAGATTAGCGGAAATGGGTCGATAATTGTTTGAGTTCGATGCTTGAGTTTCGTTGGTATGAGCAGGTCGTGTTATGATTTGCCTTGATGTTTTGATCCATATGTGGCCATAGGCGAGTTTGTGTTATGCCGTATGGTTCGGCATCGCCTATAGTGTTGGCTTTGTGTGTTGTGTTCCGCGTGGCGGAACTATGTTTCAGGTTTGCTATGTGTTGTGTACCCTGTTTGTTCCTTATGTAGGAACACTTGGCGCTTGTGTGGAGCCAGTTCAGATTTGTGATTTGTGGGTACAGAGATTTCAGCACAGAGCTATCTCCTATTGTGGAGTCAGTTGCTAGAGTTATTCAGTTGATGTAGCCACTAGGCAGTTGAGCTGTATACAGAGTCAGTGCTCCTACCTTTGAGTCGGCAGACTCAGAAATTTCGAGGTCGAAATTTTTCTAAGGGGGGTGGATTTGTGACGACCCGGACCAGAATCAGCAGTATGATCAGCTATATTCGTGAGCTACGGCGTAGTCGCAGAGTTGCGACAGTTGTTTTAATCGCCGAAGCTTCTTAACGACTAAATTATTGGCCGAGAATTTGAGCTGAGTCTCTTCTCGAGAGTCGTTCTATATGAGATTACGAGTTCGTGGGCGGTTCCGGATCGTTATTTGGACGAACGAGGAATTAGTTATGAATATTTGAAGTTTCGACGGAAACGGACTAATATGGCGAGCTAATTAACGACTAAATTATTGGGCGAGAATTTGGTTTCGGTTCCTTCACGGAAGTTGTTCAGAATTTAATTTCGAGCTTGTGGGAACTTCCGGAGCATGATTTTGAGTTACGAAGATTAAGTTGTGATTATTTCCGTTTGTTGATTTATTAGTCGATTTAAATGGGTGTTGGTTCAAAGGGTTGACTTTTTATCCGTTTGGCCGATATGTTTGACTTTGGGTGATTATTGAAGAATATGTCGAGACGAGTTTATGGCCACGAGAATTATCGGAATCGGAGTTACGACGAGTAAGTTATGCGTATTTGAAGTTTGCCGAAAAGTGAATTATGTGGTTTCCATTTTGGGAAGGCCTATAAATAGCAAGTTTCCCATTTGGGAAAGTCCACTTTCCATTTTGGTCTGTTGACTGGGTTGACCAAAGTGGGTCGACCCGTTTTGGTTCCTTGGGTTGCCGATTTTGTTCGCCGAAATTGAGGCCGATTCCGGCCATATTTGGGTATGGTTCCTTCATGAAACTTGTTGGGCTCGAGCTCCTCTTCGGATTGGTAGGTGGATCGTCCCGTGGGGTGGCCGGAGGAGAGAGAATCGAATCGGCAAAGTTTGTGAAATTCCGGCGAGTTTTGTGGTGTTCGGGTGGCGGCGTGGAGGCCGAGATGGTGGCTCTTCTTTGGGGGGTTTTGTTAGCCTCGAGCTAAGGAAGCTTTTCCAAGTGGTCTTGAGGGTTGCCGTGGCCGGAGGTGAGAGATCCGTTGAATTGAAATTCCGGTAAGGGTTTGGAACTTTGAATTGATTTTTGGAGGTTTTCCGGTCAAAATTGGCCTTAACTTATAACTGGAAAGTTGTTGGAATCGTCGAGATCTTTGAAACCATGTGTAGCACGAAATTTTCTGGGCAGGTTTGGATTTTCCGGCGACTGTGGCAGCGGCGACGGCGGCGGCGGCGCCGCCGCCGGCGGTGATTTTTCGCCCGGAGTAGTTTTCGACGAATTGCATGTCATTTGACTCGAAATCGCGCCCCGATCGCAGTGGGGAGGTTCGTTTTTTCGAGTTGAGCGTCCGAACGTAAAGCGAGGTATTTGAGGTGGTATATATGGATTTTCGACGATTCGTCGTATTCGAATTGTGTATTTCCGAGAACGGTGGTTTCTCGTGATTTGATTTGAATTGTCGGATTATGACTTTGAGTATTGGACATTGTGAATATTCAGGGGTTCGTGATCGTTTGTTTGGCGAGGGGCATTCCGCCGGATCACGGGTTAACGCGATACGCGTTACGCCAGTCTGTGAGTGGACATTTCTTTTCACGGAAATCTTGCGAGTCTTTTATTTGATTTATGAACTTGAGCATGCGTATGAGATTTCAGATTACATGAGCATGTGTTTTTATGATTATATGATTATACTTATACGAATATACGTATACGAGTATACATATACTTATATGCTGTTTCATGCATTTGCATCGAAATGTTTATGATTTGGTTTACACAGAGTACAGTCTTGGTTACGTTGTTGTATCGATACACTTAGCCTCTCGGCTGATCCCCGATGGTAGGCATCCCAGGCGGGGCGTTACCCCGACCTGACCGGCGAGGGGCGTATCCCCGGAACCGAGGCCTTTCTGGCTTAGAATCACGTGTGGGTCCGGGATCCCGTGATTCTGACTGTACTAGCACGATGTGTGTCCATGAGCGACCCCGTGGGATTTTTACTTGCATGCTCTGTACACTGGAGGAGTGTGAGTTTTACCTCGTGTACTATGTTATGTTTTTATTTACTTGGACTCGCATATGTTTTTATAACATATATAACTGGTGAAAGACATTTATTTTCGTCCACTCACTCTAACGTGTTTATTGTCTTTCCTCTGGGCTTTTCGGTTTCTGTGCCCAGTTTGCAGTTCAGGCTCTGGTGTCGCACGTCGTGGTCGGAGGCATAGTGCTCGAGCAATCTTGTTTCATCCAGTAGGTTTATTGTTCTACCTACTGTGGTTTACGTATATGGTTATGTATTAGAAGTCGCTCTGAGCGTCTTATTGTATATACTATATGATTTTACACCGGATTTCAGTAAAGTATAGATATATGTATTGATTTACTTTACTATTGATATATTGAGAAATCCGGATGGGGATTGGTGCCCACGGTTTGCTTTTTGTGGCATAGGATGAAGTGTATTTTCCGCGTGCAGGTAATGGTAATTCCACGCTAGTAACGAAACTCTGCCCAAATTTCGAAAAGTTTTTGTTGGTTCGTATTTTCGAAGGGGTTCGATTCCGGTTTAGGGAGCTAAATCGGGATTGGGTCCTTTCATATCCACTATCACAGGAAGTAGGATATTTCCAATATGGGGTCATTAACAACCATCAGAAGCACATGGGGAGCAGCTTGCCTAGAGGCCAACATCAAATCGTAATTGTTTATCACCTCCTCCATACGAGAGCCTGGTCCGCCACCGAGACCAACCATAAGCGGAACCTCTTGGTTGATGTCTTAGATGTCTGTTTCCATCCGAGTCTCATAGTCCATGAACAACTATTTTTCCCCATACTCAAGAAACACAATACAATTACTAACAAAAAGTTTAAAGCTACCATAACGTTAATAGTAAGCCATCAAATTCAGATATTTAATATCACAGCCTATGCAAACTTGCGGTCCCAGACGCAGCTAACTTTGGTTGCCACGTGATACCGCATGTCAACCTCTACAAACAATCGAATTACCTCAAATGCAGACTATGTTTGTCGTAATCCATATACCTGCCTAGGCTTGCCTAGGCATTGCTTACGTTAACCCACCATTCCGGAACAGTGATAGGCCCCGTCAGGTAGTCACTGATGACATGCACACGAGCCCAAACCTTGGTCCAGCAGCAGCAACCGATCGAACAGGAGCAAAGCTGTAAAATCCCTTCCCGAGGATTTTCTTTGTTATAGTTTATTTATGGTTAATAAGGAAATGTAGTTATTTTTGTCATTGTCAGTAAATATTAAGAGGTTTTTAGTTGACTTTTTATCAGATGTTCAAAAAGGTTAACTTATGATGGAAGTCGTCGTAGAAATTTTCAAGATGAGTCTGTAGACGCGAAGAATGCCGAAAATGGAGTTACGACAAGAAAGTTATGATCAACGAAAATTTATCGGAAATGTAATTGTCATAAATTGTCAAGTATAAATGGGACTTCTCATTCCAATAAATTATATTGAGAAAAGTCGTTGAGTTTATCGAGACAAGTCAAAACTTTCCTAAAATGGAAAGTCAAAACTTTCTTTTTTGGTCGATTTGAGTCAGACCTTTTTTCTCTCCTCCCATTTATTTCTCTCTCCTCCCTCACATCTCTCTCTCTTGCGTTTCTCTCTTGGTGGCGACAGAGCTCGCTGGTCCAGCCACCAAAATTGGCGAGATTGGTCTTAAAAGTTTCGTCTTTCCTCCGTTTTTCAAACCCATATGGTCTCAACCTTGTTTTCGTGTTGTTGGAGAGGTATCGAGCTTGAGAAACTCGAACCTGAGGTGAAACCCTTGATTTTTGGGGGTCAATCTTCTCTTGTCCAAATTGATTGAAGTGAAACACTGGGCTTTGTAGGTCTCATCAACACGAAGCTATTAACACCAAAGTCACGTCCCAATTCATCCCGAGCAAGGAGAATTGATGATTTGAAGTTTTTGAAAAAAGTTTGTGTTCTTGAGTTCAAAACGAAATTTGGTGAGTTGTAGTTGGATTTGGACTTTGTTGTAGTTATGAAAGTTGTTGTTGGGTTGATTTTGCATAGGTTAGAGTTCGGGTCTCCAGAAAATACCGCCACCGCCGCCTCCAATGGTTCACGGCAGCGCTCCTGCAAGGAGGAATTTCGGCAAAAGTTTTATGTCGTTTTACTCATAATTACGTACCGAATGTAATAATGAGGTTATTGAATGGATTTTGATATAGTTCGTTAAAACGTGTGATTAATCATACATTAATTAAATATTTTAACAATTTTAAGGAATGATTGCGCGTAACGTTCAAGAATTGTGTTACGAACTTTAAAAAGGATTCAAGACTTAGAATATGAAATTAGATTAAAGCTTGTTTGTAGTTCGGGAAGCACAATATTTGAGAATGTGATGTTCTTAACAATATTGCTCGTTAGGTGAGTGAGCTTAGTTATTCAATATTATTCTTAATGATTAGTTGTTAAATATAAATCATTGTTTCAGGACGACGTATTAGTAGCCAGTGGTAGATGTATAGAAACGTCGACTGATAGGCTTCGGTTTGGTGGAAATCACAGCACAGTACAATGAGTGGACACTTTATTTTCACTGTCGATTTGCGAGTCTATGATTATGCATTTTATGATTATGAATTTTAAAATTATGCATTTTACGAGTATGCATTTATGATTATGCATTTGCATGGAGGCATATATGATTTCTTTTACACTGAGCATAGTCACAGTTGATGCATCGATGCACTGGCTTCTCTGCTGATCCCCGAGATGCTCCAGGAAGGATATGACAAACACCTGACCCGTAATTTACATAGTACCCAGGAAGGTTAGGACAAACACCTGACATGGGCATTTTTGTAACTTTGAGGAAAATATACTCAAGTTATTGCATCCACACATTACACAGTACCTAGGAGGGTTAGGACGAACACCTGACTTGAGCTTGTATATTTTTAGACTCGCAACATTTTTATGTACATTTATGGTGAAAAACATATTATTTATATTTTTCCTTTTAAAGTGAAATACTTTAGTGTCGTCCACTCACTCTAACATTTTTATTATTTTATGTATATTTCCCTAGGTTTTTCGATTTATTTCCCAGTTTGCAAAGTTCGTTTAAGGTTAAGTGTGCACGCAGTTTATGACATAGCAGTATCTACCGTAGGATCCAAGGTTGATCCTGTGAGTTAGTATTTTACTTTACGTACTCCGCTTAATTTGTCTAGCTGCTCTGATGTCGAAAATAGTTGTATACATTGTATACTTTAGTAGTGAACCTATATGTGAGAAATTTCTTTATTTTGTGAATTTTGAGTTTTGGATCTCCATATTGGCTGTCAATTAGTGAGTAGTAACTAAGGATAGTGGAGTTGTTAGGGCTTAATTCTAATTTAGGCAACTAAATCGAGGTTGGGTCCTTGCAAAAGCCATCATACTGCTCCACAACAATAGTTGAATTTCCATAATGCCAAGGGCTTTGCAAAACCACCCGGCAAAGCGCTTCCTTGTTTCTAAAACGTCCCACCATTTGATCAAGGGAATAGTAAGTGATGCTTGTTGAACTAGTGTTGGTCATTCCACACTAAAGTCTGAGTAATCAGTGCTTGAGAGATTTCAATTTTTCCACAGAGAGGGTGTTGGGACCAAAGATACGGATGACCGCGAAGGAGAAGTCATCCTCCTCCTCCTCGGCACCATAAGCTAGACAGATCACGATCTCAAGTGGCATTATATATGCCATTGTATAGGGAACAATATAGGTTAGGGTTTGGAATAAGGGTTAGGGTTTCAGGAAAAGAATGAGGTGGCAGGTAGCAAGGGAGATTAGGATTTTGGATTTGGAAGAAGTAGGGTTTTAGAAAGGAGCTATCAACAAGATGTGAGAATGGTCCAAGGAATCCAAACCAAGCAAAGATAGAGACGGAGAATAGAGTAGCAAGGAGAAGTCGTAGTCAAGCAAGGACGAGAAGATTTATTTTCATCAACCACTTACCATAAGTGTTGCTATAATATGAAAACTTCAAGACATTAGTGAAATACAGAAACGTAAGGAATAAGAAACTTGTAATATCAAAGTTTAGTATGGTGTATCTAGCCATAAGTATTAATGCATATATATATATATGTGTATTGATAGATTCATATAGGCTCTTCAGGAGTTCTAATGAATTCATAACTTCGCGAAAAGTTAGAATCTATTGCAACATTTTGATGAAATTGATTTTATAGTCTAATCATACTACTCACTGAGGCAAGTTTGATTTAGTCACATTGAATATATAAATGAGTACACACTACCGGCATAATTACTATAACCGATGACATAAAGTCGTCTTCCTGTTAGCCGAAAGTTGGCATCTATGGTATTGTAGACAACCTTTCGTCAACTATAGTGTCGTCGAAAAAAGGTTTTCGGCTATACTATAGCCAATGACTTTTTATGTACCTTGTCGGCTATAGTCTAAATTATAGCCGACGACTAAAAGTTGTCGGCTATAGTTTTTAATTATAACCGACGACTTTCGACTAAAATGTTGTCGGGCAAACCTTCTTGGTCCGGTCAAAATCGTTGACCGGATGATACTATAGCCAACGATGAGATATTCAACCCGTCGATTATAGTTATTAAACCTGTTGGGTATAGCTCGTCAGAAATTTTGGACTATAGTCGACGACCTTTGTACATGTCGTCGGCTATAGTATGCAACTTTCCGAAAAAAAAACTGCAGATTCTGGATTTACCATTCCTAGAACCTGCAGTTTCAAAATAGCCAACAAACATATATTTTCATTTCGACAATGGCTAACAACACATAACAGCTTCACAATAGACACAAAACACAAACTTATAAAAATTTAGTTTATAATTTTGAAACACATATTCACATAAACTAAAGGTTGCTAAAGTCTAAGTTGTGGAGATAAGATGGGTCACTACCATGATCATCGGGCAAATCCTGCTGCTCATGTGGGGCATCGTGAGGGTGCTGGTTAGATGAAGTCCATGGAGTCCAACCTTGGGCTCGGACATTTATTCCTTGTGCCTAAATGGTTAAGCTCAGGCCTTCAAAATTCATAGTCATTTCAGCTCGCATCCGAGCTAACTCCTCAACCTGCTGCTAGACCATCTTTTGATGTATCTCCTCCATCTACTGGGTCATCTGTCGCTGAGTTTCTTCTATCTTGCTCTGATACTTCTGAGTCTGCCTATGAAGTTGCTCCTCTAGCTCGGCCTTGGAAGATCCCGATTTGCGTTGGAAACCAGGCATGTTCTTCAATATCCATTCGCCTTTCCGTCCTAAACCATTGCAATAGTAATTGCTCCTTCATGGTGGGAAAGCGTTTCCCATGATCCTCGCCCCAACCCTTAAATCAAATTGATCGATTTGAGATATGACCTTGGGAAGCTCATCATCCAGGATATTAGGGTTTCGCTCCCTCGCAATATAAGTCAACACCTCCTCAGCTGTTTCCCTTAAATGAACCTAATTGACAAGGAAAACAAAATAAAATATTAGTAAACATACATTAAAAAAAGTTTGGGAAAATACATATATAAGAAATTTGTAAAGTTGTAAGGGCACAATACTTACAGCTTGTTCGTGGGACTGATAATGCGTTTTTTCATACATCCACACGAACGAGTTTTCTTCAGGGTGTTGGGTCATTGCCTCCTCCCTATAAGACGCATAGGGTCTAGAACCGGCGTGATGTTTGTCCGTGTTCTTTGCTCGGTTCCTCAAGTTTATGGAGGAAATAGCCTTATTTCATAAATATATATTTTTAAAAAATTGATTTATAAACTATCAACACCAAATTATCCACAAGTAAATACATATGATGTTAAATATATACCTCAAATTGTAGGGCATTGAAGTGGATTAGAAGCCACTTCCACTCGTACTCTCTAAGCATCAACTCCATAGGGGTACCCGAACGGTCATTGAGCATGTTATTATTCCTCCAAAACTTACATAGCTCATTCTTCCACTCTTTATACCTATATATGTGACACAAATGTTAGAAATACATTACATGATCCCTCTAATATCTAAATATATATTATATAACTCTTGTCACCTTCCTCCTTGAACCTCATTTGCTCAGGTGGATTTAAGATCCTCCTGAACATTGAACCACACCTGCAATGTCTCCTTTTTTTTGTTAATATATTTATATTTTAAAGGAATTAATTAATATAAGTAGACATACATAATGAATATTCAACTCACCGATATTGCATTGTTTTCTTGGTCCTTCACGGACTGAGGGACTGAGGACCACTCTGACAACAAAACAGGGACTTTCTCCCAGATAATGCTTCCAACCATGCCGGAGTACCTTCTACAAATATTTCTGTCTCTCACTGATCCGTGCTCATTGGTCTCTATGACCAATGGCTCGTAGGCATCGACGTCCTTTTGAAGTTGCTTCCCCACAACAGGGCCTCTGGTCCTCATTTTTTTCTTCCTTCCGACGTCTGTCGCATAAGACAAAGTATAAAAAATTTAAATAGGATCATCCAATTTAATATACAAATTATTGGAAAGTTTGAAATTAAATAATACATATATTTACTATTTACCCGATGATTCTGACGTCGATGCGTTTTCTATCCTCGCACTTTTTAGAGGTGTATCAAATGGTTAAAAGACGTATGCTTCCTTCTTGTGGATGTGAATAAGGTTTCCCTCATCATCGACAGTTGGTATAGAGTTTCTTGCATTATCAACATCTGGCAGGGCAGGTATGCCTTGCAATGGGAAATAGAGGTGAGAAGGGAAGACACCTCCTTGTTGTCCGGACGACGATGTCCCTGAACCACCAACATGACCGGGAGAAGGACCTGGAGTTGGCTCTAGCCGGTTCATTTCTAGCATACGAGGACCCGAAGGAGCAGGACCCGTATAGCTGGGCGTAGCCGACACATGGCTCATGTCTGGCATACGGTGACGTGAAGGGATAGAACCCGCAGAGCCGGGCGTAGACGACGTGTGGCTTCTGTTGGAGAACAAAAGTTGCCTCGCTCTTTGTGGTCGTTGAGGGTCGGCCACATCATCATGCACATGCATCTCCTAGGTGCCCCCAAGAAGTTTCTTGTGACGACTGTTGTACGGGCCGTCGTAAGGCTGGTGAGGCCGTCATAATTTGAACATCATCAACATCAATAAATTTAATAAACATCTGATTACTGTATTTCTTAAAAATCATCATTCATCAATATCAATAAATTAAACATCATTTATAAAATTTAATAATTCATCATCAACCTCAACAAACCTTAATAAACCAAAATAGAACCAAAATATCATCATCAATCAACTTTAATATAAAACAAACCTATATCATCATCAATCAACATATACATTAACATAAAATAGAACCTAAATATCATCATCATTATCATCATCAATCAATCATCAATGAATCAACTTGAACAAACCTATAAATCTATTCATTATCAATCAACATATACATTAACATCACAAACATAATCTCATCATCACAAACAGTTTATTAACTGTAATTGAGAGAGAGAGAGAGAGAGAGAGAGAGAGAGAGAGTTACTGTTTTTTATGTTAAGGAGAGAGAGGAGGTGGCTGGTGGCAGGAGGCAGGAGGCAGGCGGCGGTGGAGGAGAGGAGGATTTTTAGGTTTTTAGGGTTTAGAGAGTTTAGGAGGAGGACATAAGAGAGAGGTAGGTTTAGGGGTGAGAGCAATGGCGGTGAGCGATCAATTATGGGCGGCGACGGTGTGGGATAGAGATTTTGGAGGTTTAGGGTGAGAAAAATGGCACGGGCTACATCGTACTCGCGTTAAAAGGAAATACTATAGTCGACGACTTAAATGAAAAGTCGTCGGCCATACTATAGCCGATGACGTGCCATATGAATATCGTCGGCTATAGTATAGCCGACGATGTGCCGTATGAATATCGTCGGCCATAGTATAACCATTAATATTAGATGACAAACTTCATCATATTAATTTATATATAGCAATAATTATATATATAGACGTACCCAGCTACCAAAATAGTTTGCAAACTCCCTATTGTGGTACTCAAGATCACTGCCAACATGAGGACAATATAGATAGAATTCTTTCCAGTATTAAACTTTAGGACAGTTAATCAATACCTACCAGTGGGCAAAGACTAGCTCCTTTTGTTATAACTAGTACGACTTTGGCAGATTTCCACCAACTTCAACATCATAGGACAGGATAGAAAGTTTAAACTGTAGTTCATCTATCGACATATATTGTGGAGTGTCCTCCAACGCTCCCAAATATAACTTGTTGTACGTTACGTACTCGTGCGCAAGATATGCTTCAGCTATACATCCTTCAGGTGCAGATTTATTAGCCATATAGTTTTTGTAGTCCCCCAGTTGTCTATCAAGTTTAAAAGTGCATATTATGATTATTTCCAAATAATGTTAAAAAAAATTAGACACAAATGCAGATGTTAAATCGTACGTACATTTTCATAGGATACATCCAAGTGTAGTGTACTGGACTCGTAAGCAACAATTGTTCGGGAAGATGGATAATCAGGTGAGGCATGATATCAAAAAAATTTGGGAGAAATATCCTCTCAAATTTGCACATGACAAAAATGATGTCTTGTTGCATTTCCCTCAAGTCTGATTTTTTTCACTTCTCTAGTGCATAACTTCTGAGAGAATCTTGACGACGCTATTAATGGCTCCACCACCTGTTTCGACAGGTACCCTTGAATGAAAATAGGGAAGAGGTGTTGAAGTAGTATATGATAGTCATGATCGACTCTTTAATCCGTACATCTTATTGTCTCGGAAGTTAACACACCGACCTATATTGCTTGCATAGCCTGAAGGATACTTGACATTACCCATCCACCTAAAAATTTCATTCTTCTGGTCAGGCTTAACTGTGTAAGGAGCTTGTGGCATTTTTTTCTTCCCTTCTCTCAATCATAAATGTTTCCGTAAATTCATTCTTTTCAAATCAATGCGTGTCTTAGGGCCGTCTTTAGTTTTTCCCTCCCAATTCAGCACTATGCCCACCACATATTTGCACACATTCTTCTCTATGTGCATGACATCTAGGTAGTGCCTGATCAGCAACTTGGGCCAGTACAGGAGTTCCCAGAATATGCTTTTGTGTGTCCAGAATTTATACTCGTCGGGTTTGTCAGGTATTGACGCCATTATTTCAGGATGATTGCTTAGCTACCCAAAATCGTATTCATTCAGCACTTCCAAAAATTCATCCTCCGTCCATCTCCTAGGTTGTACACTCGTTTCTACAGTCCCAACAAAAGCCTCGGGATCTTGTCGCCATAGATGATCATGTGGAAGCCAACAATGGTGATGCATCAGGACAATCTTCCTGTAATGAGGTCTGCAATAGTTAACAGTCATGCACTCTGAACAACCCTGTATCCCCTGGTAACGTTGTCTGACAACATTCTTCGGGCAAGAAAATTACTGATTCTGCCAACAACCATGACATGCATCTGGAACATCTAGTTTTTGTACCTGTTATAAGTGGGATGGCTAAATTCACTCAGGTACTTAAGCTCCTCAATTAAGGGTCTCAAACACACATCGAGACACTTTCCTGAATAACACGGCCCTGAAATTAATAGAGTAAGTATATTGTATCCCTTCTTCATGCACATACATGGAGGAAGGTTGTATGGTACCAAAATAACTGGCCATATACTGTATTAAAGACTCATGTTGCCAAAATGGTTGAATCTGTCAGGTGAGAGCCCGAGCCAAACATTTCGGACCTCTGATACAAAATGAGAAAATTCCCTGACCATGTACTTCCAAGCCTCTTCGTCAGCAGGGTGTATAAGGCTATCATCGTCAGGCAAATTTCTCTCAGTCTACCATCTCATAGCTTTAGCCACATGTGCACATATGAACAACTGTTCCAGCGTATCAATCAGCGGGAAATACCGAAGTATCTTAACAACTTTCTTATTCCCTGCAAGAGTCAACTTATACCTATCCCTGTGACATACCGGGAAAACATCAATGCCCTCACGATCATTCCCGTACGTATCTTCACCCCAAAAGAGAATGCAATCATATCTGCATGCATGGATTTTGACGTAGAAAATGTCAAGATGTTTCAAGATATGGCGCACCTTATGATGAGTGGTAGGAAGACGATGACCGGGGGGGGGGGGGGGGGGGGGGGGGGGGGGCAGCATCGAAGCAGTCCACTTCAGCCAATCATCAATAGCCTTGACACTCATTTTGTTCTCTACTTTGAGCTTCATTACTCCTATGACACTTTCAAGAACAGTTTTATTACACCCGTTGTACAACGGGGTTTGTTGGAATGCAATCAGGTTGTAGTACTTGTCCATAATGGTAGTGTTGATAGTTGTACGTAATTGCTGAACTGGCTCAATACGAGGGAAGCCCCCAACGGCGGGATCATTATCTAGTGCTTGACCAAATACACCGCTCTCATAAGGAAACATATCGTTGATCAACCCCGTTGTTGTATCATTGGATGTACTGGCCATCTGAGGATATTGCCCATGATCATGCTGACCCGCTGATGATGTTTCACCGTGATAAATCTAATACATGTACTTATCCCAAAACTCGTTTTTCTTCAGGTGCTCCCATACTGTATCAATGGTAAAACGATACATATCGCTCCGACACTGATAGTGTTTATATGGGCAATAATGAATATCATTCACATTAGAGTTAGCATTCACATATTCCACAAAACTCTTCATTCCAATTTTATAATTTCGATCTCATATTGGAAGCAAAATCCAACTCTTGTCCATCCTGAAAATTTCAACTTAATATATATATATATACACACATCTTTAATTTGATCATCTACCAGCTAGCTAGCTACTTAATTACAAAGTCACACACACATATATGCATACTAGCTATCAACAATGAACATATAAACACATATACATATGTATTTTCATCTAATTAAATCAACTCAATCTCCAAAATTCATATATATATATATATATAACACATAAATCAAATCAATCTCTAAAATTTATACACATATATTTTCATCTAATTAAATCAACTCAATCTACAAAATTTATATATATATATATATATATACCTATATAGCGGAAAAGCTTTACGAACTTATTTTGGACAGCTACCGAAAACACCTAACAATTTGAGAGCGTTTTTGAGTTTACATCCTCCAATTTTTTTGAATGGTTGAGTTGCTGCTCGATCTGTTTAGATAAGGAAATATAGTCGACGACATAAAAAATAGTCGTCGGCTATAGTTAACCATATCGTCGGTCTTTTGCCAAACTGGTCGTCAGATATAGTATAACTATAGCCGACAATGAGTTTTTACTATAACCGATAATCTGTTTTTGTACCATTGGCTATAGTTTTTTTTACCGACAATGGTTTTATACCGTCGGCTAAAGTACAGTATAGCTGACGGTAGAAAAACTCGTCGGCTTGTTTTCCCTCTTTTCGTCGGCTATAGTACTTATGCTGGTAATGACGTATAAGATCTAGACTTTTATTCCATGAGTTTAAGTTATAAACTTGTTTAATTATAGAGATGCCATTCAGGCCATTTGAATCCTCTAAAGATTGTAAATAAGCCGTTGCTTATGATGACACGATGTTTGCATTGAGACTTTCTTATGTGCATTATAATTGCACAATACCCTCACAACCTGCCATAAGTCTCTGGTCATTATTGGCATGGTACTTATAGAAAAGTTGTCACTTAAGGTAATAGCATTGATAATCTCATATCTCTACCAAAGAGATTGTGTCATATTATTAAGGTCCAAGCATCCACCACATTTCCCAAAGTATTGAAATTGTCTCTTTTGAATTTGGCTAGTAATATTATTTGTCAAAATTTAAAATGAAATGTGGTATGTATACGTCCCTTGATGATCTTTCGCTAGTTAGCATAAGTAACATCCATGAATCATGATCATCAAATTTCGATCCCACATATTTGTATATGCATGCATTAGCTTTAACGAGCTCATTATGATCAGATATTCATGTCACACTCTAGGGCAATCATCTTTATAGAGAAACTAATTTTCAAATGTGGATCGTTTACTCGACGTCTACTCAAGACGTGGTAGGGTGATCGTTGTATAAATATGCACCTCTATACTATTTATTGATGATCACATACTTGTTCTTTTGTTATTTATTCAACAATATTAGTTTATTTTATTATTTTATAGATATTTTGAATCAACAAAGGAGAAAAGAAGTAAAAAGGGGATTTAAAGCTTAATTTGGGTAATCTGTCTGTTCAGGTCAGTCAACTTTGACAGAGAACTGAGAGCAACCTAGGATGATCTAGATGATGATCTTTATATTCCTGGAAAGTATAGATATCTAGTTTCCATAGCTTCTTCAAGAACATGATTATCATGTGTTTAGAGGAAGTTATGGTCATTTTAGTACACGGAGGTCAGTCTGCTCGAAAATCTGACTTTGATGAGAAAGTTGTGTTTAGAAGCCCAAATCACACCAAGAAGCTTAAGGAAGAATTTGTGCTTTAAAGTCTAATTAATTACTGATGTGGCTTATGAAAAAGGAGTTAAGAGCAAAAATGATTCAAGAAGTTCGACTTGTCAAACAAAAGAGCCCAAAACATAAGTGAACAAGGAGATGCCCAATCAAGACTCTATAAATACTCTTTTTAGAGTTTTGGTAAAGGTTAATCAGCTTTGGGAGGAAGAACAACTAGGGAAGAGAGTGCAAGGAGCCGTGAGAAGAAGCGACATAAACTCTTATTCTTCATCTATTTTGCTTTCTTTTTCTTATGATTTCTTATAGTTTAGCTTACTTGTCTATGAGAGGCTAATTATTAAGTTAATGGACTGCCTTAAAGTTCCATATATGAGATTTATATGATATGCATACTTTAACCTAATTTTGCTTCTTTCATTGAATGAGGTTTTTTTTTTCTATGTGAGTCACCATATGAATTTTTGTGTGTTTACTTTGGTGCGCAACTTAGTATGCATGTTAGGATTCTATTGTCATGAGATACGGGCTACTGAAGATAATTTCTTCCACTAGATTTTCTACAGTGATACACCGATTTTACCATCGGGTGATTGAAATTCTAGGTCTAGCAAAAAAAGCCTATAGTGTACTTATGAACCCTTGTAGTTTCTCAAACATTTTCTAAAACTGAATGCTTTTTTCTTTGTAAAGCTTAGGGTCCATGACTATGGGTTCAATAGAAGAATATATGTGGGGGAGGTCCATGACAAACTCGCATAGACAAAATGATTAGGTAATAGGATGTGGTTGTAACGATCAGCCATTCCTGAAAACTTTCATCTAAGGTTAAGTGTATTAGGTTGAATGTGTGTCATATTCTTACTCATGTCGGGGTGGATGGTAGTTGGCCTTAGCTTGCTTTCCATTGTTGGTTCACTTTTACTTTTTAGCATTTATTTTTAGCATTTAGTCTTAGTTTGCCGATTCTGTTCGGTAGCCAAATCATCTTGAAACCTAACAAAATTTTGTGTGGTAGTCTGCCACTGAGTCTAGTTCATTTTATATAAATTTCGTGTCATTTTGAGTAGTATAGGTTAGGTTTGTGACTGCATTAGTGTCCATTGGTCGAGTCTATCAGCTTTCTGACATTCGCGTCTGTCTAGAGTCTAAGACTTAGTTTCACCAATTCTAAGTGTTCGATAACCCCTATTTACTGATTATACAATGATATATCTTAATTAAGGATAGGGTATCTTTGAGAGGTGGTTTTACACATCATCATAGGGCATATGAAATCTCCACTTTAAGAGAATATAGTTTGGACCAAGTGAAAATATTTCACAACTTCACGCCGTTCTATTAGTCTATTCTCCCCCTAACGGTGGAAAGACTATCATTTTGACCATTCACAAAATATGCATGTAAGGATATCATGTTCCTTATAATCGTGGGTGGGTAGCAAGCCCAAACCTTAATATTTGGTCAAATTAATTGTCACTTACAATTTGCATATAATTGATTGAGACTTTTCTCTAAATCAAATAAACATGGTGGATAATATCACTCACCAATTTAAAGTGACAAGTCGCAAAAGATATGTGTAAATAATGGTTGAAAAACTAAATCGCTAGTTAGCGAGCACTATTAGTTATACTCAAACAATGATATCATTGAATATTTTGATGATCTTACATATTGTAGTAGATCTAGTGAGCTACTAGTTTATCTATACATCGGATGTAGAGAAATATACACTCATTTTGGCCAAAAATATGTTACATAGGTAACATTAATCAAGCTCTTTTGAAGCTATTAATAAAAACATAGCGGTGTACATTAGCTTTTGTAAACATCATAGTCAAAGATCAATAATAATCTTTAAACATCAAAAGCCTTAATCTCTTGCTTTTATAGCGGTGTACCCAAACTTCAGGTTTGATATTTCCACAATAGGCTTGACAATTATGGCCTATATATTATGCAAGATTTCACATCCATTTTATAGGAGGATGTGATAAATATGTAATGATTACATAAATGATGATAGATGACCGTTACATCAGTTACAAAGTCGTTACGTCAATTACAAAGGAACACATAATATACAATGATAACAAGAGTTACAACTATCACATTAGTGGTGCACTAAGTATGACTTATACCACTACTAATTGTAGGAGAACCTTGAATCCCATTGGGTCTAGATTTTTTCAATGTTAATTAGGAACTTCAAGTCCCCATTTCTTCCATAATTAAGCTTCACAATTTTAGCAATGATTTGATTTGTCTATTTTGTAGTGCAACAAGAAATCTAACCCATGATCTTGTGATATACCATAAGTATTATCATAGTTGATGACCTACTTATTCAGCCAATAATGTTAACATATTCATTATATGAAACTTAAGCATATGGATGAGATCGATCAGGCAATCATTTTTACTTGAAACTTCAAGGTTAAGATCTCAAAATTAGAACTTCGAGTTCTAATATAGTTGGTAATATGAACTTGTGGTTCAAATACCTATTATACTCAAAATCAATGATTAAGTGATTAACGATTAGGTTTTCCTCTTTCTCCAGATTCTCTGAAACTATCGCCACCATCACGATCCCCATCTTCCTGTAGAACCCTTTCTAGTCGATCTACTCTTCTCTCCACTAAAACTCTCTCAAATCAAATCATCTCGTACATAAACACCAATTTTTGACCCTACTACTGAGACACCAGAACCCTAACTTTGGTAGTTCTCACCTTTTCCCCAAATCGTACTCCCAAATTTTAACTCCTAATCTCCATTCAACCAATGACATCTCGAGTACCGGTCAAAATCGACCTCTCCTATCATGCCGAGGAAGAGCCAGATGATTATTTCTCTGCAGTCATTCAGATATTTGGTCCCGATAAGCTCTCTTAGGAGGGCTTAAAATCTCTAAAGCATTGGCTACTCAAACTCTGGTATGGCCCAACCAGTACTAGTTTGACAAGCATTGATTACCATTATCCAAATCGAATGGTTGGTCGCTTTCGGAACAAGGAGGTGTTTCAGCGAGAGATTTCTTAAAGCCCGTGGTATTATGGAACTTCGACTATAGTTGTGGATCGATATAATGGTTTTTATCCGGTTGATTCTGTGGCGATTGCGGTGACAAGGGCATGGGTTAGGATACATGTCGGAGACGACGATTTGTCGGGACCTCTCTCGGTTCCAAAATGGGGGGTTACTTTAGGCAACTGCCTAGGTAGGTATGTCGATTATGATCGGTATAGTCTATGTACGTGATATTCGTTTGTTTATGGAAGTTGACCTAAGGCAGCAGATGATAACTAAGGTGAGCCTGCGACTGGGCCCACATGCTTGGATTTCTTACGATATTGAATATCTGACCCTGAAAGATTACTGCAAGGGCTGTGGTAGTTTTAAACATGTTGTTAAGGATTGTTTGGTGAGCTGCAAGCATGCGAATGTACAAGTGTTTGCGGGTTGTGATACCTAAAAGGCACTAGACCCTTAGGTATCAATCAAGAAGATTTGGTTTTGGCTAGATGGGAGTATGAGCGGTTTCCCATAGAAAGGAGGGGGCGGACAAGGCTGATATATGGGTAGCTGTCCTGGTGGTTCATTCAATACTTTCAAGGGAGGCCGCTAAGGAGGAAGTAAGGAACATTTTGCTTCTGATAGAGGTGAACACTCATCCGGGACAGATTTCGGAGGTAGACTATGAGGTGGTCCTAGTTGGTAGGAAGAGAAGAAAGTTAGAGGCCCACATCATTGTTAAGGGGACGAGACCCGAGGCCCCAAAGTCTTCATCATCATCATCATCATCATCATCATCACCACCACCACCACCACCACCACCACCACCACCACCACCACCACCACCACCACCTTCACCATCACCACCTGTTTTTCTTTTCTAGATATGGTAACCAGTCAGCTAAGGAGCAGCCTATATGAATTTTTAATCCCAACGGCTCTGGTTTGTCATGATTGGCATGAGTTATTTGGATTTAGCTAGTAAGTAGTATGCTTAGGGGTTTCATTTTATCAAGCCGAGAATCCGGTAGAACTCTAATGTTTTAACCAGTTTCCATTAGGGAATATGGTAATGGACAGTAAGATGATTATGCGGATCACTTTTGACGGATTGCTCTTTCCTCTGCACTGCACCTATCAAATTGCAATTCACAAAGTGCGTCGGAAGTCGAGGTGGGGTGGCCCACCTTTGATACTTCAATGCTTAAGTCACTGAATCAGAAGTGTTATAGCATTAGCAAAGTACTAGCGTGAGATGCGTTACCTCCTTCCTGCTATAAATCAGGCCTTAAATAGGCGGTTGGAGGTTAGTTGAGCATTTACTATTCGATGTGGGATTAGCCTTCATTACGTTGTTTGTAATACTTGCCTAATTTGTCAGGTTTGGTGGGCGCGTGTTCCATCAAGAAGTGATTAGTAGTTTCGGCAGGTATGTTCAACAAAGTTCTTCCTTTTCGGGTGATCCTTCTATAGGATTATGAGGTGTAAACAGGCGTTTAGCGGTAAGCATATTTAATTAGGCATGTACAATATGATGTACTAACAACTAGTACTGTAGTCACAGTTAAATTTTCGCCATATAAAAAAAAAAACTCAAATTCTCTTATTTGAACTTCAAGGTGCATATCAGTATCAAGGGCTCAGGACAAGTAATTCTTCCCAAAGATGTCTAGGGCGAGAAAACTTAATTTTGTCAAGTTTGCTATCTTTTCTTGTAGAAAGAGAGAAAATATTAAGATCACAATATTGAAACTTCATATTCAAATAGAGTGAACAATGGATCACATGCACAAAACTTCAGGTTTATGCCATGTTATTAGAACTTTACGCCTAATATCAGTTTTAAACTTCAGGTTCATAATCTCGAAACTTCAGGCTCGAGCATTATTAGTGAAACTTTAGGCTCACGAAAATATATATGTAAATTATAAGCAGATTAGATTACTCCATGGATCATGAGAGGTAGTAAAAATAAAATATCTCCTCCTCACCTAAAATAAATGAACTCAGCATATTGGTCGAAGTAAAGATGGATGTTGCACCCGAAACTCTTTGACCATCATCGAGTTAGAAAAATATAGAGCAAACGTGTTGATAATGTATTAAAATCAGAGGAGAAGAGACAGAGAGAAAAGGAGAACACACAGAGATGGGGGAGGAGAAGTGTAGAGTGTTGTATTATTGATTTCAATAGGTCTCTATATATAAATGTATGATTTATATGATAAATACACAACTATTGAGTATTTGCATAGACATCTGCATAAATATAATATTCACGATATATATATATATATATATATGATCTGATCACATTGCTATACTTGTAATTTCTTTGGATTCTTTCTTAAAACCAATAATTAATAATACCATATAGTACCAATTACAGTAAAACTTCGATAATTAAATACTCAATTAATTAATAATCTCGTTAAAATAATATTTTTTGTCGGTGGAGACTTGAGTATTAATTTAATACTTGATTAATTAATAAATTTTATTAATCCAAAATTATTAATTTAATTAAAATTTTACTGTAATTTAATTCCACAATTAATAGGTTTTGCATGCCATTGTATCACTCGATCGAGAGTTATTACTTATTAACATGGATTTATTATGCTGAGGTAGCCAGCTATTACTCAACTTCATCGATGAAGTCAAGTAGCGAGATCGAAGAAAATCTTAGATTTAATTTGCTTTTGTTTTCAAGCTAGCTAGCTAGCGGCCTAGCGCAATCAAAGTCTTAGCACTGTGGATTCGGAACCGCCTAATATGCACAAATGCACAAATACAAAATATTGAAAATGATGCAGATCCATCGAGGCCCCAGGCCGATAGCATCGATAGATAAGTAAGATATTCCTTGCCTCCAACATACTGTCAAGTGTCAAATTACACTTTTTTCAACAGAGAGAGAAAAAGAGAGAAAAAGTCAAAAAATTTATTTCAACTTTAAGCCACGTACAATTTGTATATATCTCAATTTTAAAAAATTTAAGATCAGTACCTCAAGTTTTTATTACATTCAAACTTTCATATTTAACGTTATAAACGGCGTCAACAGTAATGTTATTCTCTGAAAATACAAGGTTAATTTGGTATTTTTGATACAACCCAAATTTTTTCCCAACTCGTCTTCAGATCTTCTGGGCAATTAAAGTCTTCTTTTCTCTCTATCTAACCCTCTAGTTCATTGTCTCTATCTGAATTTCTCACCTCATTTTGTCGAACATTGATAGCTCATGTGCAGTCACAACCTCCCAATCACACTTTCAATCGAAACACTTCAATTTAGAAACCAATTACAGTACTTTCAGTACTTTAGTCGATCTAATTACAGTCGTTTCAAATAGACTGGAGTTGGAGGTAAAATGATTATACTTCTTCGTGTATTGGCTATTGATGTATGATTTTCACGTATATATAAGAGAAGTAGAGAACACACACTTAACCTCGGACACGACAACTCAAATGAGTAAACCAAAGTGAGCTCAAATGACTGTATTTACGAAGATGAAGAGATGAAAGAATTATGCTTTTGGAGAGTTGGTCTCATTCTTACTAAAGGGTATTGAGATGAGAAGAAAGTAGGATCTGTGAGGTTGACGGAATGAAATAAATGTTCGGATCAATTTGGGTCTTCTTCAATCTCATCACTTTTGTTGAATTGTTGCTGGATATTGCTCATGAATGATGTATTTGCAAGCAAAACTCAATACCAAATTCGCGCTAGCTAAAGATTGAGCTCGTTGTAACCCTCTCCGACTTGCGCCTCCCATGTCACAGGCAAAGTGATATACAATGGAATGGTGATACGAATGTTATATAATGACGAACTGATGCTAGGTTCGAGCCCCAGTCTTGTCTTATTTTGTTCTAGCGGGTTTCGGCCCTCCGCCATTGTCACTGAGTTACCCTCTGCCATTTTTGTTCGAGTCCTTATTATTTTTTTTGTATTTGCTTTAATTTTGCCCTCCCCCAGCTAAAAAGCTATCTCCGCCACTGCCTAAAATGCCCATCTGTTTTGCACCTCCAGAGGCCGGATTTCGACCTTCAGCCTTGGCTGGATTTCATTCCACAAAAAACTCTCCACCATGAACAATCAGTGCAAATCCCCACCACAACCGGATTTTGACCTCGACCTTGGATCCCCATCTCGACTGGAGGACGACCACAGTAGTCAAAAATCAGAATTGAGAGCGAGAGAGGGAGAGGTATAAAAGATTAAACGAAGAAGAAGATAGAAAAAATATATACGGAAAGACGACATTATTTAAAGGCCCAAAAAACATAGCTGACATTATTTTTTCTTAAAAATGTCCAATAAGTTATAAAATATATTTTTTACTTCTAATTTTACCCCTGAAAACCAATTAGCCCAAACTCCTTTCTCTCTTCTTCTTTGTCTTCTTTACCTTTCTTTTACGATCCCAATTCCGACTGCCATATCAATCGAATCCAATCCCAAGCTCCGTCGAATAGGATCAAAACCGCTCCCGAGCTCAATTCGTACAGACCAAGATTAATGCTGTGAAAATTTTTGAGACTACATCTATCTTCCGAGATCGCCGCAGTTGTTGTTTCATGTTGTGTGATGAATATTTGGTCTTTGGGACTGTCCTTATTGTACAAGACGTGTTGGCTAGGAAAGTGTTGAGGTCTCGGTATGAAAATTAACTATAAAAATGTACTGCTTTCCTTTGTTTTATATAATTGATTTGATGGGAGATATGGAGAAGTGGATGCTTCTTTAATTAGCTAATTCTTTATGGATAAATTGTGTAATTTGATTTCAACTGGAGCAGATGCCCAGGTTAGTGCATGTTGACAAATTAGAAAAAAAAAGAAAGTATTAATCAAACAACTAATTGATAAGAGCACTCTTAGTACTATAACAGTGTGCACTGTGATCTTTTTTTTATGTCTAAGTGCACTGTGATCTGTAACCTGCTATCTTGTCAATCATGTACCAAAAATCTACAATTAAGTATGTTAAATTAGCTGTTCTCTATTTTTAAAATATTCTTATATATTATCTGTTTTAAATATCTGTCTAAGTATATATTTAAATATTTGTTTAAGTATATGTTTAAATATTTGTTTAAATATCTGTCTAAATATATGTTCAAATTTTTGAACATTTCTGATAGTCTCAAGTGTTATTCCTATTTTTGCATTTCTAATTTTCAAGTTTCTTAGACAGATATACATGGTTTTATAAGGATGAAAACTAGGTCAAGGAATTGAGCCTTTAGAAGTTCATAAACCTAAGCAATTGACTTTGGAAATGCAGCTTACATATAATAGGAAACGAGTTAATCAAAGAAGCAAAAATGCATTAGACTTGCTAAATTCTTCATTAAGTCTGTTCACACTCACTATTTAACAATGGTAGGCACACAATGTACCAAGTACTTGCGGCTTGTTCTGTTTTTTGCCAGCTATCGACTTCATGCCAAGAAAATTTCAGTTGATGACTGTAGTGATGGTAGCTACGGGTATGCTGCTGTGAAACTACAGTGTCATATAGGAGATTGTGCTTTATGTCTGTCTCCTTGATTTTCATCGGTGTTTGATATACTCATATACATTCCTTCATTTTTACCCTATTCTTCATTTTGTGTAAAGATAGATTGTATCAATAAGTCAAATACAGTCATATGCTATTGATTGCCATATATATTGACCACTATACTTTGTAGAAAGATTGTTATGAGTACAAGCATTCATTTCTCCTAATTTTACTTCACAAACTCTGAGCAAAAATCTGTAGTTACCATTAAAACAAGCTAACAAGATTCAATAACTTCAAGGAAAAGTCACCCTTCACTAGATTTTCTTAAAGTATCTGATGGCTTTCTATAACAGTATATGCTCTGTTTCTGATACTGCTAAAGTATCTCTATCTGTCCAACATATAACATTTTCAGGCTAAACCTTTTAATATGTCTCCAAAATGGATCACATAGCATACATACACTTAAAATCTTCAACTACCGGAACCTAAATTGTCCAACAACTGAATCTGTATTTTCATTATCGATTACTGAAAAGTTCAACTCAGTGACAGTGCCACATGAGGAGACTTAAATGGACTATGCTTACTGCATTACATCCACAATACTTGAAGTAATGATTAAAACACTACTGGTTGAACCTTGTTTTACTAACAGATCCCAATTCCCAATTCCTGGTTACAATACTTGATCATAACCTAGTAGCTAAAAGTATCAAAAGTCTGAATATTTGTTCAAGAATTTATCTAAGTATCTGTTCAAGTATCTGTCTAAATATCTATATTTCGTCAAATTTAATAATACTGTACACACGACCCTTTATAAGTTTGAAAATATCTACTTTTCTTCAAAAAAGAATCAGATTGGAAGAATGAATGAAAATTAAGGGTTTGACCATAACCTAGTTGCTGGAACTATTAAAAGTTTGAATATCTGTCTAAGTATATGTTCAAGTATCTGTCTAAATATGTATCTTTCGTCAAGTTTAACAATAGTGTAAACAAGACTCTTTGTAAACAAAATCCATGTGCTCACTGCCGATAGCTTCAGTTGCGTCTTAGTTTTGATTATGTATACATGAATAAAGGTTGTAAATATTGCATCAATATTTTGTGAAGATCTTATTTTCCTGAAAGACATAGGGAAATTATATATACATGGACATGATGAGGAACCAAAAACAAGAAGCAGAAAAAACCAGGAACTAAGAAACAAAGGTTGGAAGCAAAAGTAAAACATTGGACAGGGTAGGCCACAAGTTCTTGTCAAGAGAAGAAGGCATAAAGAAGATCCTTGTGGCTTATATATGCAACCATTCTTGGTGCCGCGTGGACAAGAAACAGATCACACTAGTGTCTAGTACTTAGGCTCAATGCATATAATTAATATATATGTAGTATACTGATCAGTATCATACAGATTACAAGGGTTGTAATTTTTCCGAGTTAGTTCAGTTAGCTGGAAAGATGAACTGATACTGAGAGTTGTGATTTATCCACCCTTTCTCAGTTTTGCATCACAGTAGTTATATTTAACTTCCACTAAACCTTTTCTTTGTTCACATAAACTTTTGGCTTCTCTACCCTTAAATTTCAGCCAAAAACACTGATGCTAGCTAGTTTTTCCTCTACAAAAATATTACACATAAATGTGTATTGTAGATAACGTACGTAGTTTCCTTTTATGTATATAATTACATAGTATGAATAAGTGAACTCCTAGCATTGTAATAAAGCTATTGTGTCATTGGAATTCATTGCTACTTAGCATTTTCGGTGTGTAATACTTCAAACCTCATTGGAATAATGAGATACAGATACAATTCATGACAGCAGAAGCTCAAAAAGTAGTGGTGATCCAGACGCATCTAAAGATATTGTTAGTTTGAGCACAATTCAATCTGTTCTGCATGTCTCATCTCTTAAGCCTAGAGATGAGCTTACACCTCTTGCAGTTCTTCACCAGGTTAATAACACTCGTACGTTATCTTTCACGACAGCTGAAAGACTGTAAGAATTAATGCCTTTTAAAAAGAATGAGATTTGAAGAATGACTGAAAAAATAAGGGCTTGATCATAACATAGTTGCTGGAAGTATCAAAAGTCTAAATATTTATTCAAGTATCTGTCTAGTATTTGTCTAAGTGTCTGTCTAAATATCTATCTTTCATCAAGTTTAACAATAGTGTAAACAATACCCTTTATAAGTTTGAAAATCTCCACTTTCATTTAAAAAAAAAAGAGATTAGAAGAATGAATGAAAAATAAGTGTTTGATCATAACTTAGTTGTTGGAAGTATTAAAAGTCTGAATATTTGTTTAAGTATTTGTCCGAAATTTAAATATCTGTTCAAGTATTTGTCTAAATATTTGTTAAAGTATCTGTCTAAATATCTATTTTTCGTCAAATATAACAATAGTGTAAACAAGATCTCTTTATAAATTCGAATTTCATAATTGTCAAATGGTTAAAAAAATGGAAGAGACATGTCTAACCATCACCATCATAGTGTCTACATAGCAATGACTTGTGATAAAGTTGGTATACTGCTTCACTAATAGCCACTCCGGTTCTTGAAGTTTCACCTTGATTATGAGTAGTTATCCAATGGTTTACACAAATCCGTACAAGGGTCAGATCGATCACGTACATATATTCATAATGTGCCATGTACTTTTCACTACTTAAATATAACAATTGTACTAAGTGTATACCTTACATATACGGCTAGTTATTTTCAACAAATGCTTTAACATGGGTTATCATCTCCTCGCATGGAATTTTGGCAGATACAGACTTATCTAGTACCTGAAATGCATGTCCAACACCTCTATACACCACTCTCCACCTTCCTCCCATCTCTAACCATTGCATCAAAGAACTCCAACTCCCTATCTTTCAATATATCCAACTCTGAAATGCACACCATCATCGCAACGAACACGAACACGACCAGAAATTAGCCAAAGGGCTACACCATGGATGCTCACGGATGGATCTGGCCGGTCGTGCCAATCTCCAATAGGTAAGTCGCACTGCGTTGACCACCATTGGTTCTCTTCCTCTTCCCCAATACTGTGTGTTGGTCTGGATAGAGCTAGCTAGCCAATCAGTATACCTGAAAATAGCACACCATTACAATCAAACAATAAGTCACAAATCCTCATTCAGGAACCAAGCACAATGAAAGTGACGAAACTAAACATACCAAAAAACCACACACACAAAATTCATATTTCAAATTTCAAATTCAATTATTTCGATTTTAAATTTCAGTTTCAAACTTTGATTACCTTGAAGGTTGGGTATGGATTGAGTTTGGGAGAAGAGGTTGATGGTGGAGTCGGACTCGACGACGGATCAAAGAGGCAACTGAATGGAGACGGCAAGGCTTGAGGCTCTCACAGCTTGGAGGCCTCAAGGGGCCGCGCCGAGCTTCTTGAGAGATAAGCAGCGGTGATATACAACGACGGTGGCTGGAAGCGGAGCTAGCTAACTCTGCTACTTAAGAGAGAGAGAGAGAGAGAGAGAGAGAGAGAGAGAGAGAGAGGATTTCTTAAATCGGAGGAAGCTGTAACAAAATCAGTGGCATTTTTTATAAATAATTGACAAATGAAGGTTTGTTACATACTCAAAAAACAGAATAGTTTTTTTTGGAATTAAAAACATATGGTGGATTTTTGAGGAGAGGATTTCTTAAATCGGAGGAAGCTGTAACAAAATCAGTGGCATTTTTTATAAATAATTGACAAATGAAGGTTTGTTACATACTCAAAAAACAGAATAGTTTTTTTTGGAATTAAAAACATATGGTGGATTTTTGAGGAAAGAGAGTAGTGAAAATGAGTATTTTTTTTCATTTCCCCTTAAATTTAACAGCATCACTTACAGTAGATACTGAAGCTAATACAAAACATAAATTTTGGGTACTGATCTTATACTTTTAGAAGTTCAGGTACCAATGTTGTATGTCGTCCATAGTTGAGGTACTATTTGTGACTTTTTTTCGACCAAGAAAAAAAAACAAGCTAGATCGAGAACTAATAATCCGCATGCTCTTAATTTGTTTCTTCCATGAAAAAATGTGTTTGGCTCAATTTTTTTCCAGCGAGTAGATGTATGCTGATTCTATGTAAACTACCAACTGTCTATTTTATGAGCGCTTGGCGTGCCACTGCCTAAGGCAGAACGTTGATGTGCATTACGTCGCTGCTGATCTTCTAAGAAGTGATTGAAGCGAGGAGAGTGCCAACCTCATTCAATGAGTTCTTTTTGCCTAGATGATCTAGGACTTGAATTCGTGTCTCGCTGTTGAATGACGAAAATTGATGCTTCACAGCTCCTTCGGTGCAAGAAAGAACAATCTTCTTGAAAAATATTGAGAACACTAATTTGTGACTTCTTTGACCGCTGGAACCTTGATGCTCCTTCGGGTGAAATCCTCTCTGCTACTAACGATATGCATGTGCATGCTTTCTCATAAGAGCAGATGCACCGCAGGCAGCTCGAGCAGCTCGATTTCAGGCGGGCCCCGGCACCGGCAGCACGAGCAAGCTAGGAGGAGACGTGCACCGGGGAGAGAAGGAGGCGGCGACCGCTCGTTGACTCTGAGGACGAGCAGCTGCTGCTCGTTCTGTTGCTCGAGCAGTGCTGACGTCATCCACGCGCGTGGGTGACGTCAGCAGGGGTAATTTTTTTTCACCTTGGCGCGTGTCATCCACGCTCCAGTAAAAGTAAAAAAAATAATTTAACGGAACAATAGGAAGCTGACACGTGGCAGCCCGGGTTAAAAAAAAAGTAGCGGTCAGATTGATCTGGACCGTCCATTTCAAATCAAAAAATCTGATCGGACGGTCCAGATTCAACCGAAACGGTAACCTGATTTTTTTTTTCTGATTTTTTCTGCCATTTTGCAAAATAACCCCTAAAAAATTGCAAAAAAATCCCTAAAAATTCTAAAAAATTGCAAATAACACCCTAGTATTTCTCTATAAATACTACATCAATTTCATTCACATCTCACACAAATTTATCCTCTCCTTCCTCTTCTCCTTCATCCTCCTCACAAAATGTCCAATTGGCTTGATTCCGAAGATTTGCAACTTTGTATTTCTTATTGTCGCATTAGCGTTTGCCCAATTACCGGCAACATGCAAAAGTCCGACAAATTGTGGGAAAAAGTTTATGCCGATTATAAGGAAAATTGGGAGCTTGCGCATGGTGAATCAAGGCCGGAGCCTAGGACCCAAACCGCGGTTTCTTCTCGTTTTACAAAGTTGAAGCCGAGTTTTAGAACTTGGGGTGCCGCTCTTGCATATGCACAAAGGAATGTACAATCCGGCTCAAATTTGCAAGATGAGGTAAGTGTTAATAATTTTGTCGTAAATCTCATCTATTACATTTATTTTAATCAATGTTGACATCTCCATTTCCTAGATATTATTTTGACATATAATTTGTTTGCACCTTAGATAAGAAAAGCTCAATCATGGTACGTGGCACAAAAAAAGAAACAGTTTACCAAGTTTGATTGTTGGGAAGTGATGAAAAACCATCCAAATTTTCGGGCCGTCGAACCTAGTATACCACCTCCTTCATATTCCAACTCCGCAACTACTCCTCCTTTTACCTCAATTCCTCCCCCCGTCGACGTGGAGGATGATGAAGTCATTGCAACACCACAAAGCAATGAAGAAGAAGTGTACTCTAGTCCGGTTAGACCAATCGGAGTGAAGGCGGCCAAGGAAGCTAAAAGAAAGGGGAAAAGAGCATGCTCATCTTCAAATGAGGTAAGAGATGAGGTTTTGAAAAGCATGATGGAAAATCAAAGAATGCATCTCGCCGGGCAAAAAGAAAGTGATGCCTCTGAACTAGCTTTATACCAAAAACAACTCGCCCTTAAGGAGAAGGACTAAAAATTGAGGGCCGAAGCGGATGATTCAAGGATAATGGCAATGGATACGGATGCTATGACCCCAAAATCAAAGAGGTATTTTTCGAAGAAAAAAGAGATTATCCTAAAGAAAATGGAGGAAGAGGAAGGAGATGGTAGCGATGAAACATTTTCAAATTGTTATCGCCCACTGTTTCAGTAGTTTGGTATTTATTTTTCCATTATGAAATTATGTACTTTAAATTTCCAATAATTCTAGGGTTTGATTGAAATTATGTACTTTAAATTTTCAAGTAATAAAAACGCACTTTTTTTATTCCATCAAAGCTCACGCACAGTACAACAACACATAATGACGTAAAATCAAACACACATCACTCAAACAACTAAAAGGAAAAACAAATAAAGCAAACATGTTGCAAACCAGGTTAATTAAAATTACACACCCACATCATTTAAAGTCGTTCGCCGGTCTCTAGATACCAGTTGTGCTTAACTAAGTCCTTTTGCAACTCTCCATGGATGTACGCAGATTGGAGATCTACAACACGGTTGGCAAATCGTTGTTCATTTTGTGCATCCCTTCCAACAGGCTCAAAAGGAATACGATTACCTTGTTCATCTACTGGTCCATCATAAACATTGAAAGCAGTTGATGGGTTTTGAAGATCTTCTTCTTCTAACTCCTCGAACTCCTCCTCCACAAATTCTTCTTCGACAATCATGTTATGCATTATAATGCAAGCCAACATGATGCTCTTCAATGTCGATTGGTGATGACACCTAGCTGCATGCCGAATAATTCCCCAACGAGATTGCAAAATTCCAAAGCACCTCTCTACATCTTTGCGGTATGCCTCTTGTTTCTTGGCAAACAGTTTCTGTGGAAGCTCTTGGGGATTGGAGATTGTTTTCACAAACGAGGAGTACCTGGGATATATACCGTCAGCTAGATAGTAAGTATTGTGGTAAGTCATACCGTTGACTTTATAGGTTGCACTCGGACTGTTTCCGGCAAGGAGCGAATCAAATATGTCCGATTGGTGGAGCACGTTGATGTCATTTTGTGATCCGGGTACCCCAAAGAAGCTGTGCCGTATCCACGTGTCATATGAGGCCACCGCCTCTAAAATAATAGTTGGACACTTCTTTCGGCCCGAGAATGCTCCTTGCCAAGCTGTGGGGCAGTTCTTCCACTCCCAGTGCATGCAGTCAATGCTTCCGATCATACCAGGAAATCCGCGATGCCTTGCTCTCTTTAGAAGTCGGGATAAGTCTGTGGCATTTGGAGCGCGGAGATAGAGGTCACCGTAAAGCTCGTAGATATGCATACACCACTTCTTCATGCATTGTAGTGTTGTGGATTCACCCATCCTTATTATTTCAGCACACTGATCTGCGGCTGGGCCGTACGCCAACATACGAAGAGCGCCTGTCATCTTTTGTTGTGGAAGCAGTCCAACCAATCCGATGGCGTCAGCTCTTTGGTGCCAAAATTGGTCGTGGTTGCAGAGATCCGCCATTATACGGTTGAATAAATTGGTACTCATTCGATACCTTCGACGAAAGGCTTGTTCGTTGAAGACAGGGCGTTTAATGAAGTAATCCTCCATCAGATTATGTCCCCTTGACTCCCTCATTCTTTCTTCATTTGGTCGGCGGTGAGGTGGTTCGTCATCGAACATTGCATCGACCACGACCGCTTCAGTGATGAAAGCATTAGCAATTTCGGCATTTCGCCGACGTTGCTGTCGCCTCCTCCGGAAAAAATTCTCAAAACTAAAAGGATTCATCTAATCGGAATGTAGAATATATGGTTGGAAAGGTGTGAATGAACGATGAGCACCGATCAACAAATATATAGCCGAGTGTAGATATTCTGATTAGATAAGATGATGACACGTGTCAGCTTTCAATTGGTTAGAAATCTATCTGAGAATCTTATACAATTATTAGAGCCGATAATGAACAGTGGACATGACACGTGTAGCCTCGTGATTGGTTGAAAATCTTATCGGAAATTTTGTACAATTATTTACCCGATAACCTTCTGTCGGCGTGACACGTGTCAACTCGTCATTCGTCGAAAATCTTACCCGAAATCTTATTCAATTATTCATACGACAACGACACGTGTCGTTTATGGATTGGTTGAAAAATATAAAAAAAAAATTAATGCAAATTTAATTTATGAACAGTAATAGCACGTGCTATTTTTTGACACCGCTGCACGAAAAACAGAAACTGCACCTCCTATTCGATGAACAGTGACTGCTCTACCTCAAACAGTGCCTGCTGATCGGTGTTTAACCACCCTCAAAGTTACCCTATAATGAAATCAATATGCTTGTCAATGCAGTACAATAATATAGGGGTCAATCCACAGGGAAAGATGAGACTCAATATTCTAAACTACAAACAGACGCGAAAGTCAGAAATCTGACAGACTCGACCACTGAACACTAACGTAATTAATTAAAATATCTAGACTCAACCTAAAATCACGAAATTAATACAAAACACTATAGACACAGTGGCGGACTACCACACAAATTTTCAATTCAATCGGAGTTTGTTTGGTTATTGAAATAAATTCTACAAACTAGATTACGAAACTGAAACAGAAAACAAATTAAGAGTAAAACGAGAATTCAATAATAAAATAGGTTAAGGGAAGTGCTATCCACCACCGTCACTCCATCTAGATGACAAATGCTTAACTAAATAATGCAAATGTTATGAATGAAAGACTCCCAAGAAGGTCCCGAGCTGTGAACACAACCTATTACCCAATCCTTATGTTTACAATGTCGAAGGTTTGCTTATCAACATTGTCTATCCCTCAAAGAACCCGAAGTCACGGACTCGAATTTACCAAGAGAAAAGCATTACGATCTAGAAAAGGTTTGAGAATCTACAAGGCTTCATAAGTACACTACGGTCGTGTCTTACTAGACCTAGGGTTTCTTATACCAAGCAAGTATGGGTTCTACGATTGAAACTTGAGGAAGGTAATAATCACCAACAACCATCAATTTTCTTAGAATTAGATTCCTAAACATGCATACTAAGCGTGCACTCAAAGCATACATAATCAAGAATCATCACCGTATAAATAACAAAGAAACCTCATTCAAATAACAAAAGCAAAACTTAATTAACGTGCATAAACAATCTAGATATCATGAACGGGGCTTCAAAACAGCCCCTTAACAATGGAGTTTAGCTCCTCATAGGATCCATAAAAATGTAAAGAGAAGAAGAAAATTGAAACAAACTCATAATAGATGAAGCTTCTCTTCTTTCTTCTTCTTTTTTTTCTCCTCCCGTCTTCTCCTCGTTCCTTCCAAAAACTCTTTTCTTTCCAAACTGCTGCCTCCCCGTACGTCTTCTGTTGCTAGCTATATATATATATATATATATAGCTAGAGACATATATATGCATGGCACCACCCTCCCGGTTAGCTAGCTAGCCGTACGTCTCTGCTGCATGAAAGCTATGTATATATATTGATCAACTAGAGCTCCGTACGTTTCTTCTCCTTGCAAGCAATTCAAATACCATCCCATCTCTGCTCAATCTCCCTATTATAAATGGACTCTTCTTCCTCCAATTCATCTCAATCCTTATTGCATTAGGAAAACTCATTTACACATCTTTTATTCATTTTTCTCCAATTTCCTACAAAACAAATAATAATATTAATTTACTTAAAAATGCAACAAAAGAACTAAATATAAAGTAATATTACACATAGAAACGTTGCATAATTATGCACCTATCACCTGCTCCTCCTCAAATTGCTCAAGCAAGAGCAAAACGTGGGTGCGGGTGCTCTAAGCATGCTAACCATCGCGAGCCAAATGACTTAATCTTAATTACAGGAAATACAGTGACAGAATAGAGCAAATTAAAAACTAGTAGTACATTATGAGTATATGATCATGATAACTGTGGATGGAGCATCAAGGAGAGTACAGGGATGGCACAAGCATAAGAGGAGCTCTCTTATGGACAGTGAGTCCATTTACTTCAGTCATGTCCAAGGTCTCGGCCGACACACTACCATTGCTAGGTAAGTTCCAATCAAACCAATAGAGAAGGTTTGCAATCTCGTATTCAACTGCAGCAATCCCAAAGGTCAGTCCGGGACACCCTCTTCTCCCAGCACCAAATGGGATGAACTGGAAGTCCTGATCTTTGAAACCAACCGCGTTTCCCTCAAATCGCTCCGGAAGGAACTCCTCTGGCCTGTCCCAGAATTGAGGGTCCCTCTGGATTGCAAATACATTTACAAACACTCTTGTTTGCCCAGGAATGTTGTAACCTCCCAACTCTACGGCTTCAGTTGTTTCTCGTGGAACTAAAAGAGGAACTGGAGGATGTAGCCTTAGAGCTTCTTTGATGACACATTTTAAGAAGTCCATCTGATCGATATCACTCACATCCAGCTTTGATTTTTTCCCCACGACAGTTCTGACTTCTCTTTGGACTTTGGCCATAATACTTGGTTTCCTCAAAAGTTCTGTCATTAGCCATTCTAACAATGTTGAACTAGTATCACTTCCTCCAATAATCATGTCCTACATATAAACAGATTCCACATATAGTTATTTACAGTACTACACGAAAGAAAATAGAAAAATAGATCTCCTAGTACAGTGTTGATGGGAAGCCATCTAGTGACCTTTAGAAAATGTAAGGTGAGATCGATATACAGATATAGAGGAGATGAGGAGAAACATACCACTAAGATTGCTTTGATGTTGTCTTGAGTAAGCTTGAAGTCAAAATTGTCATCCTTTTGAAGTTGGAGAAGAATATCCACCAAGTCCTTCGAATCGCTTTCTCTCTTCCCTATCTTGTGCTCTTCGATTATCTCATCAAACAAACCGTCTACTTCGCCAAAGGTCTTTCCTAACCGTGAAGTTAGGCCACTAAGATAGTCAATCCATCTAAAATAAGGGAAGAAATCTCCCACACTAAAGACCACTAGTTGCGCCATAAACCTTCTTGATAACTCTCCAAACCAAATACCATTGTCTTCTGCAAAACTTCTTCCAAGAGCACACCTCGACATAATGTTGTTGGAGGTATATATGAGCAACTGACTTAAATTAATAGGAGACTTGACGAGGCAGGCTTTGCGTATCCTGTTTACCAAGTTCCCAACTTCTTCTTCCCTTGCATACTGAAATTCTTGCACCCTTTTGAGGCTTAGAAGTTCAAGAACACAAATTTTCCGCACTTGTCTCCAATACTCCCCATAAGGAGCATAGCCAATGTCTTGACATCCATACAATAGTAGATTTGGAGCCATAGTTTTGGGACGGCTAGAGAAAACACTGTCATGGGTCTTCATGACTTCCCTGGCCATTTCTGTGGAGGAAACTACTAGTGTTGGAATTTGACCCAGGTGCAGTAGCATTAGAGAGCCTTGCTTCTTAGACAGCGCTTGAAGAGAGCGGTGTGGGAGTGCTCCTAGCTGGTGAAGATTGCCAATAAATGGTAACCTTGTTGGAGATGGAGGTAACTTGAGTTTTGAACGTGATCTGGAAAATGAAAACAAAATGAAGATAGGCAGCAAGAGAAGAGAAACCAGGAAAAGGTTGAAGGATGTGCTGATTCTTTGTAGCTCTTGCCCCAGTTGATCTAACCATGGTAGTAGAGTCATTGCCATATATGCTTAGCTAGCTAGGGATGCATGTACCACTTGAAATCTGAATCCGGCCTTGTTAGAGAAGTTATGTTGGCTAGTATTTATAGGTGAAAACGTCAACATGCAGTCATTCGCCCAATAACAAAGGACTTTATTATTGCTTCTGGTTTGCAGATAACCTCTAGGAGTGTTAGTATAGCACATAGTAGTGTTAGTATAGCATCATTAGTTCATGGATTAAACATACTTATCCACTTAAGTAGGTAATCAACACCTACCCGACCACCCGAAAGACCACCAAACAGGCTATAACTTCGCTTGTAAAACCGAACCCATCCGATCGGGCACGCGCCCGACAGGCGCACATCCGAATACTTGGCTCACATAATAACGAATGCAGCCTTATCCCACATCGAAAAGCACAAGCAAGCAACAATCTTACCCACCTATATAGGTAAGGCATTTACTACAGGTAAGGACATTCAATCCAACACATTCAATTCGACACAGCAATCAATTCTAGTCTTAAATACTCCAATCTACTTTCTTACACGTTCGCTTGATTGTTATATCCAATACATCTTCTAACTTAGGCATCGGCCGACCCTGTCTTGACCATCTGACCGCCCGCTTGTTGTTGTATTCTTTTAACAGTAGGAGCCGAACACCCGAAGAGAGAGATGAAGTACCCGATCATTTGAACAGCCCGAACGTTCGGACAAGAAGAGAGATTACTCGTACTTGCTTCTGCTTGATTGTGATCGGATTTTCCGGTAGAAACAAGGAGCAACTGATGTTCCGGCGTATGGGATATGCCAACTTGAAGTTATATCTACCACACATGGATTATAGTGAAAGATCGATCGCTGTTCCTCGATCAACGAAGGAATTCGAAGCAAATAATTGATATTTACAAATAATGCAGATCGATCGAAGGCTTATCTTCCCAGAATGCATAGATAGATAAGTAGATATATATTGGGAATGCATAGATAGATAAGTAGATATATATTAAGCTATAGGAACCAATCAAAGCGCGCTTGCTAGCTGTAAGTATTGTAATTCCAGTTGGCTCAAAACTACTGTTGTTAATTGAAAGACAAGCACAAGAGAGCTGAACCGCAGGCTCTGAGTTTTGTCCCATTAATTGATTCCGTGGTCAGTCTTCTTTAACTGGAGCACGAAAATCATATTGTGAATAATTCACAATTATCTAAAAGTGACTTAAAATCATTAATTTGCTTTAAAAGTTATTTAATTTCTTTGAAATTATCATTGAATTACAATTTGAAATAAAAATTTATTTCCGTGTGGACAATTTTAACCCTCCGTTATTTTGTCCAAATTTTATTTCGCAAAAACAAATTGCAGAAAAAAAAATTATTTTCCATTTTGTTCTTCATGACACAACATATACTGAAAAACCAAATATACCAACTCAATTACAAAAGTATACCAATATTAGTTCATAATTATACCAACAGAAGTTCGTAAATATATTATATGCATGACGTACTTATTTTCATTTTTTTCTTCATGACTCAACACAAACTCAATCAACAAGGATTTTGTTTGGGGTATAGGGTATAAGGCGTTTAGGCCGGGTTTAGGGTGTATGGCATATGGTTTAAAGTTTAGGTTTAGGGTATAGAGTTTAAGGTTTATGGTGTATGGTGATAGTCGCATATTTATGCGTCTATTCAGTATTTAATTTGTTCCTTATATTTAGTTTATTGTTATTAATTGAATGAATTAATTATGTGTATTTATTTTTAGGTATTTTAGAGATTAATGAAGAAAATGAGATTAAATAATATAGTTTGGGAGTTAATTGGAGAAGTGGAGGACTTACGAGGTGAAGGAATCCTAATTTGAGAAGAATATTAATTGCCCACGTGACCTTGGCGATGAGAGAGTTTAAGAATGAGGTATATATATATATATATTGCTTTGGCGAGGAGCAGCTTGGCGAGGTATGTGTGCGTATATATATATATATATATATATATATATATTGACAAGGCGGTTTAACACCTCTCAAAGATACCCTATTCACAACCTGGATATATCAATGTAGTAAAATAAATAGGGGTTATCGAACACGAGGAATTGGTGAAACTAAATCCTAACAAACTACTATGCTGACAGACTCGACTACTGTACACTAATGTTCATCGAACCTAAGCTAGACAGACTCAAATGCATCGATATTTTGACACAATAAACTAGACACAGTGGCGGACTACCACACAAAATTTGAGGGTATTCGGAGTTGATTTGGTTACCGAAATAAATCAGCGAAGTTACAGCTAATGCAGAAAATAAATGCTGAAAGTAAATATGCTAATGAATGCAATTGGGTTTAAACTATATGATTAAAGAGTTAAGAGGAATGCAATCCACCACCGTCATTCCATCTATCTAACACATACTTAATCTAATACACATATCCAATGAATGAAAGTTCCCAGGAAGAGTTGATCGTTACAACCACATCCTATTACCCAATCCTTATGCATATGCAGGTTTGTCATGGACCTCCCCTACATCTATCCCTCTATTGAACCCATAGTCATGGACCCCAAGGTTTACAAAGAAGAAAGCATTAAGTTCAAGAAAAGGTTTGAGAAGCTACAAGGGTTCACAAGTACACTATGGGCGTGTCTCGCTAGACCTATGGATTTCAATCTCCCGACGGTAAAATCGGCGTATCACTATAGAGAATCCGGTGGAAGAAATTATCTTCAGTCGCCCGTATCTCATGAAACTAGAACCCTAGCATGCATACTAAGTTGCGCACCAAAGCAAACATACAAGAATTCATACGGTGATCATTCAGAGAAAGAAACCTCATTCATAGAATATGCATAACTAGATTAAAGTGTATGTATTAAAAAGACTTCATGTACGGGGCTTCAAGCAGCCCCTTAACAAAGGAAAATTAGCTACTCATAGTCATAAATAAAAACATCAAAGAATTCATGAAAGATAAATAAAAGATGGAGAAAGAAGAACTCTTGACGACGTCGAGATCGAGCTCGCTTGAATCCTCTGTTTTGTCTCTCGTTCTCTATTCTCTAGCTGTACGTATCTTCAACCCCCCACTTGCTTTATATATATGTCTTGAAACTAGGTTAATTAACCTAGCAAGTGGAGCACGTGCATGATTCCTTCTCCAAATCCAAGTTCAAGTTGCAAATATAATATAAATATCCACATGCAACCCATCTCTTCTTTCAACAGCTTTGCTCGATGGCTCTACGTACGTAAGCCCACTAATCCTAATGCAAGTGGACTTCCTCTTTGCTTTCTATTTAATTTCTCTCACCAACTTCGCTGGCATAGGACAAACGTACGTAATCACCTCGCCAAGGCATATATGATTGCAGTCATTAAACCCATCGAGCTTCGCCAGACAGTTCCTCGCCAAGAAACTTCCAAAACATATTATTTAATCTCATTTTCTCCATTAATCTCCAAAACACCTAAAAACAAATAAACATAATTAATTCACTCAATTAATAACAATAAACTAAATATAGGGAACACATTAAATACCAAATAGATGCATAAATATGCAACTATCAAAATACCCCACACTTAGACATTGCTAGTCCTCGAGCAATACACTAAACTAAGACTCTGAAAAGACTCAAAGACTTTAACTACATGACTCTAACACCCTTAACAAACTGTCTCAGCAATCTTCCACAATTGTAACACCAAGATAGATGTGACTCCAAGTTTATACCGTAAAATTTCGAAAGTTAATTTCAATGCATGATACACATGTAATATTTAGGACGAAGACATAATCATGGTGAATGTAAAGCTGTAGCATGCAACAAACTTGTCAAGATTCAACCTCACAGATATATGCTTTCAAAAGTGTTTCTCTCAAAGTATGTCTAAGGTATTCACTCAACTCAATTACTTGCCAAATGGACCACACCATATGCTTACACTTGTGACAAATCTCCACAGATCAAAGGCTGCTATCTTGAGGATCAAAAGGACTTCATGGGTTGTAATGGGGCTTGACTTATAGGTTAAAGAATAAACGGATAAGGAATTCAAATATAATTCTAGAACCCAGTAGAGCACCAAATAAGAGACTTCTTCAAACTTTACAACCATGAACTTTCTCACTTTTGTGGCCGAATTTCATCTTGTTGGGCCTTCACATCATTGTTCTCAACAACAGTTAACTCGGGTATCAAGCTAGACATCACATTTTTTTCTTTTCTTTTCACTTCATTTTTTTTTTCATTCTCTTCTTCTTCTTTTTTTTTTTTTTTCAAACACTAGCTTGATACCCCACACTTATTTCTTTGCATCACTTTTCGACATTGTCGCCGTCTTCACATACCTGTCTCATGTATAGCTCTACCAAGTCCTAGAACAAGGGTAAAGATATAACTATTCTAAGGTTTAAGGTCAGAGATATGTGGGTGATGACATAAAGTTTAAACATGTAGGCTCAAAGTGGTTAACTAAGGGGTGCACATCTTGTGTACACAAAATTAGGACACAGGCTTATATGGCTATGGTGGTGTCCCCTAAATGCCTTTATCACTTTCTCAATCAAAACATGTATTGACTATAAGCTTTGAAAAGCACAAGAGTAAGTTCTAGTAATATCTAGAGTCCATTAACTTAATCTGTGGCAAGCAATTGACACTCAATAAGGAAAGCATGTGTAATCACATATAGGCTCAATCGCTCACAGGTTGAATGAATCTCAACAAAGTTTAAGCATGCCAAAAATCTGTACCATGTTAACTTTTTCTACATCCACTACACATTCGCATATGCATCATATATCAAGATTAACCAAAGAAACTTAAATAACATGATCATCTTTTAGTCACAATTACGGAAGATATAATCACATCATGAACTAGTTAAGGGCACCTAAAGACACAAAATAAAAGACTCTTTTTATGTTTTTCTTGACACTTTTTACTTTTGTACTTGGTTTTTCAAATAAGGCACTAAGATACCCAAGGAAAACAAAGAAAAACTCAAAAATATCAACATCAGGCGAGCAGCTTCGCTAGACTCTATGTACTACACAGTACATCTCGCCAGAATTTTACAAAATTAATCACTCATCGTAATTGGCTAAAATTTTGCGAACACTAACTAGACACATATACAAACCTACCCCCAAAATTTCAGAAAATTACGAGACCTATAACTATGTCAAATAAATTATACAAAACAGCAGACTGATTGCTCGCCAGCCCATCGAACTTCGATGGCGAACAACGTGCAGCGAGGCTCGATAGGATTTTACAAAATTAGTCATTCATCGAAATAAGCTGAAATTTCGTGAGCACTCGATAGACTCATTTACAAACCTGCCCTCAAAATTTCAAAAAATTACGAGACCCCTAGCTATCGAAGATAAATGACGCGAACATGTTACTGTTCAGTACTGAGAACTGTTGCTCGCTGGACTCAGCTCCACTTCGCCAGAATTATATAGAATTAATGACAGAGTGGAATGAGCTGAAATTTAGAGGCGACAAACTAGACACATTTATAAACAGTCCCTAAAAATTTCAGAAATTTACGAGACTTCTCGATATGGCGAACAAATAACACACAACATCACAACAAGCGAAGCTCGCCAGAAACTCATTCCCTCGCTAGAATTTTTCAGAATTTATCATATATTGGAATGAGCTGAAATTTTAAGAGCATAATTTAGACACATGTAAAAACATCCTCTTAAAATTTCAGAAAATTAAGAAACTTCAAACTATGTCAAATAATTGACACGAAATAGCATACTGTATAGTACCAAAATAACGAAAAATTTATACATAGACGCTAAGGATATGATATAAACCCCACCCCACACTTGAAATTTGCATTGTCCTCAATGTAAAACAAAACTAAAACATACAATACATCAAACAAACATGGAATGAAACACATAACACATCACAAAACACACTAAACATGGAGAAAAATAAAGCAAAGGAGAAAGATAGAGAGTTTAAGAATTTCAAATCTGGTTTTCCACGCTCTCCATCGACATGGGTTGCCTCCCAAGTAGCGCTAAGTTTAACGTCTTCAGCCAGACAGCAAGTCTCATCACTCCATACACAGAGATGCATCTCCAAGGGCTGCATCCTCAAAGACATGCTCCACAAATGACTCATAGAATGGCTTGAGTCGATGTCCATTCACTGTAAATGTCTTCCCTGTTTTTGAACTTACAATCTCTATGGCACCATGAGGAAAAACATTAGTGATAACATAAGGTCCAGTCCATCTACTTTTTAGCTTACCTGGAAATAAGCGTAGACGACTACTGAAGAGTAAAACTTTTTGACCAACAACAAATTCTTTTCTCTTAATATTCCGGTCATGAAAAGCTTTAGTCTTTTCCTTGTAAATCCTGCTGGACTCATAGGCATTATGCCTAATCTCATCGAGCTCGTTCAGCTGCAACTTCCTATGCAAACCCGCATCATCGATGTCAAAATTGAACTTCTTGACAGCCCAGTATGCCTTGTGTTCCAACTCCACTGGAAGATGGCAAGCTTTTCCATACACCAACCTATAAGGAGACATTCCAATAGGTGTCTTATATGCTGTCCTGTAAGCCCACAACGCTTCATCCAAGCGTTGGCTCCAATCCTTCCTTGTTGGTCCAACAGTCTTCTCCAGAATTTGCTTGATCTCCCTATTCGACACTTCCACTTGCCCGCTGGTTTGAGGATGATAAGGTGTGGCCACCTTATGTGTTACACTGTACTTCCGGAGCAAAACATTAAAGGATCTATTGCAAAAATGAGATCCTCCATCGCTGATAATGCATCTAGGTGTTCCAAATCTAGCAAAAATATCTTTCAGAAAACAAAGAACAACCTTAGCATCGTTAGTGCGGGTGGCTTTAGCTTCCACCCACTTAGAAACATAATCCACAGCGAGAAGAATATACAAATAACCTTGAGAATTAGGGAATGGTCCCATGAAATCAATACCCCACACATCGAATATTTCAACAATACGAACAGGGTGTTGAGGCATTTGGTCTCTTGGGCCAATGTTACCTGTCATTTGGCATCTCTCACATGATTTGTACATGACGTGGGCGTCATGAAACAACGTTGGCCAATAAAATCCACTCTCAAGCACTTTGAGAGCAGTCTTCTTCCCTCCAAAGTGTCCACCACCTGCATGTGAGTGACAAAAAGATAGAATAGATTGAAATTCAGACTCGGGTACACACCTGCGGATGATGGCATCGGTACAATGTTTCCAGAGGTATGGCTCATCCCATACGTAATACCTGGCTTCCTTGACCAGTTTGTCTTTCTGAGCTCTGCTGAAATTGGGTGGAATGTACTTACTCACCTTGTAGTTAACAATATCGGCATACCATGGCTCCATAGATTGAACAACAAAGAGTTGTTCATCAGGAAAGCTATCTCGGAGAGGAAGAGTGTCTTCTTCTGCATCGGAACCGTGGGTGAGTCTACTCAAGTGATCCGCCACCACATTTTCAGAACCCTTCTTGTCCTTGATCTCAATATCAAACTCTTGAAGTAAGAGCATCCATCGAATTAACCTGGGCTTGGCATCCTGTTTAGTCATCAAATATCTCAAAGCAGCATGGTCAGAAAATATGATAACTTTAGTTCCTAACAAGTAAGACCTAAACTTTTCAAGAGCAAAAACCACTGCTAAGAGCTCCTTCTCAGTAGTTGAATAGTTCAACTGTGCATCATTTAAAGTACGGGAGGCATAATAGATGACATGTGGGAGTCTTTGTGGGCGTTGGCCAAGAACAGCGCCAACAGCATAGTCTGAAGCATCACACATGAGCTCAAATGGTAGACTCCAATCCGGTGCTTGAATGATGGGAGCTGTAGTGAGCAACTCCTTGAGCTTATTGAATGCTTGCAAGCACTCATCGGTGAAGTTGAAAGCTACATCTTTCTGGAGCAATGCACATAACGGTCTGGATATCTTGGAGAAATCCTTGATAAACCTGCGATAAAATCCTGCATGTCCAAGAAAAGATCTCACCTCCTTCACTGTGGAAGGAGGGGGTAAGGTACGCACAATATCAACCTTAGCTTTATCAACCTCAATACCTCTAGCTGAAATAACATGCCCCAAAACTATACCCTGTTCCACCATAAAGTGGCATTTTTCCCAATTAAGTACAAGGTTAGTTTCTACACAACGCTCTAAAACCATAGCTAGATTATGAAGACATGTGTCAAAAGAATCACCGAAAACAGAGAAATCATCCATAAATACCTCAATGATCTTTTCAACCATGTCTGAGAAAATACTTACCATGCACCTCTGAAATGTGGCAGGTGCGTTGCATAAACCAAATGGCATCCTCCTATAAGCAAAGGTGCCATAGGGACATGTGAAGGTGGTCTTCTCTTGATCATCCTTATGTATGGCTATCTGGTTGTACCCTGAATAACCATCTAAGAAACAATAATATTCATGACCTGCCAACCTTTCCAACATCTGATCAATGAATGGGAGCGGAAAGTGATCTTTTCTTGTGGTGGCATTGAGCTTGCGGTAGTCAATACACACTCTCCATCCCGTTTGGACTCTTTGAGGTACCAACACGTTCTCATCATTCTTTACCACTGTGATTCCTGAACGTTTGGGCACAACCTGCACAGGACTAATCCATTTGCTGTCAGAAATAGCATAAATGATACCTGCATCTCGAAGCTTGATGACTTCTTTCTTGACAACTTCCATCATGGGAGGATTGAGACGACGTTGAGCTTCCCTTGTTGGCTTAGCTCCCTCCTCCAGATGGATCCTGTGGGTACACAATGTTGGGCAGATGCCCTTGATATCGGCTACTGTCCATCCAATGGCGGCCTTGTACTCCCTAAGTACATTCAATAACTTCTCCTCTTGTAACGTTGAGAGCTTGGAAGAGATGATGACTGGAAGTGTATCATCCTCCCCTAAGAAAGCATACTTCAAATGCTCGGGTAGAAGTTTAAGCTCTAATGTGGGTGCCACCTGTATAGACGGAACAAGAACGTCATCTGAAATTGGAAGAGAAATGGGTTTAGGGTATTTACCTTTCATAATTGGCAGGGATTCTAGTGCTTCTTCCATAGCATAATACTCCTCTTCCATTTCAAGATCCTCAGCTGAAGCTATCTCAAAAATAGGTTCAACTTTCTTTTCCTCGCTAAGCTTCAGACTTGGAACATCTTCTTTTCCGGATACCTCGATGACCTTCCTCAAAGGATCCTCCTCCAATGAATAGTGAATGAATTCCTGCACAAAACTCTCAAAAGTGTCAACTGAACAACATGAATAAGCATCATCACTATTCGGATGTTTGAGAGCTTCATAAATATTGAAGTGGATCTTCTCCTCAGCTACTTCCATACTCAATGATCCATCAAAACAATCTATCTTTGTACGCGCTGTTCTCAAGAACGGCCTCCCAAGAATCAATGGTATTTCTGATGGCATTGGCTCATGCTCCATCTCCAGCACAAAGAAATCTGCTGGGAAAATCAAATGTCCCACCTGCACCAAAACATCCTCAATAATACCTTGAGGGTAACAGTTAGACCGATCAGCAAGTTTAATGGTGACACCTGTGGGAATAAGCTCTCCCATTTCCAACCTGTTATAAGCAGTGTATGGCATTAAATTAATGGAAGCACCTAAATCAAGTAAAGCACCCGCAAACCTGTGATCACCAATGGTACATGGGATTGTAAAACGTCCTGGATCACCTAGCTTAGGTGGGAGCTTTCTTTGAAGCACATCAGATACTCTCTCTCCCAAAGCCACAGTTTCAGTTCCATTGAATTTTCTCTTTGTTGTGCACAAGTCTTTCAGGAACTTTGCATACTGTGGTATCTGCTTGATCACATCCAACAATGGGATGTTTACTCCTACCTTTCTAAACACATCCAAGATCTCTTTCTCCTTTTCAACCTTCACCTGTTTCTTCAACCTGCTAGGAAAAGGTAAATTAGGAATAATGGAAGGAGACGGAGTAGAGGATATCTTACCTGATTTTTGATTCGTCAGTTCTTCTGTTTCAGGTGCATTTTCGACGGCTCGAATTGGGGTTCCTGCAGAATCTTCTGACGGCTTGTCCAACGGCTTGTAAGGGACAAGTTGTTCAAGCACGGGCTCCTCCCATTTTCTCTTTGTTAACTCGGGCAGTTTTTCCAACACCTTCCCACTCTTCAAGGTCATTGCATGAGCTTCATATTTAGTGTTGGGATTGGGAAGAGTGTTACTAGGAAGACTTCCTTCCTTGACTTGAGCCATTGTTTGCTGCATTTGGCTCATTTGTCTCTCAAGCAAGTCAATTGCTTTTCCTTGTTGCAGAGCTGTAGCCTTGAGTTCCTGAGTTGTGGCCTTGATATCTTGGCGAAAGGCACTACTCTCCTCTCGTTCCTTCTTGTTGTCAAACATCATTTGTTGCATGAGGGCTGCCAAGGTAGAATTGTCTGATGATGTTTGATCTTGAGCTTGTTGTTGCTGAGGCATACGCCTTTGGCCAAACTGCTGCCCATCTCCTGTAGGCTGTCTCTGCTGAAATCCAGGTGGAACAATAGGAGGATTTAGCACATTGTTGCTCCTATAGCTCAAAAGGTCTCTATTTCCACCATAAGTGTTGGGTTGTCTCTGGAAGTAATTTGATTCTTCCTCTTGATCAACCTCTTCTTCTGCTCTGAACTTGGGACAATCTTCTGCTAAATGGCTTGTAGCTGAACATAAAGTGCACACAACCTGAGCTGCAGCAACTGTTGTTTTCTTGCTCACTTTCAGACTACTCGCTATCAGAGCAATATCATTCTCCATCGAGCTTAATCTCTTTTCCATGGCTCCATCGATTGCAACTGCATTGAGAGACCTTCTACTTGCTCCCATGGATCTATCCCTGGACTGAAATTGCCTTGAATTTTCTGCTTGGTTCTCAACAATTTCCTTGGCTTCTGTTCCAGTCATATTCCACCAATTTCCCCCACAAGCTGAATCAAGCTTTGACCTGTTAAAAGAATCAAGTCCTTCATAGAAGAACTCCATTTGAGTGTTGATGTCAAACTTATGATGAGGGCATTGTCGAAGAAGACTCTTAAACTGGCTCCAGGCTTCATGTAATTCATCACTGTCTTTCTGCCTGAATGTGCTAATTTGCTTCTTCAAGTTCTTGGTGCGTGAAGCAGAGTAGAACTCTTTCATAAATGCAGAGCACATCTTCTCCCATGTGTCCATAGATAAAGGAGATAAAGAATTATACCATGCTTTTGCTTGCTCCTTCAAAGAGAACGAAAACAAGAGGAGTTTCACAGTATCCTCTTCCACATTAGTCGATCTCTGGATTCTGCACAATGCTGTAAATTCATTGAGATGGTCCTGAGGGTCTTCAGAAGGCGTTCCTCTGAAGTGTGGCAGATTCGATATAAGTGATGGGGGAATAGAATAAGCCCCCAGATTTTCTGGTAGTACGATCGGTGAATCTGCTGCACCTGTGCTCGGTATAAAGGACTCTCTCAGCTTGGTTGCATTTGCCATTCTTTTTGGTGATGGTGGTGGTGTTGGAATACTCTGTTCGTCCTCAAACTCAGATCCTGTATCAGAATGTATTTCTTGCTCAGGCTGACCACCACTATTCACGTTCATGGACCGTTGTCCCTGCTGCTTCCTGTTTTGCCTTGCTGAGCGTTCAATCTCTGGATCAAGTAATAATGGCTCAGCGCTTCTTGTGTTCCTAGTACGCATACACAATGCTCCTGCACACAGAAGAGACAGTAAGACTCAAAAGAAAAAGAAAACAAAACAAAACAAAACAGAAAATTAAAGACGCTATTAGGACTTAGAATTAAGCAATTCCCCGGCAACGGCGCCAAAATTTGACAAGGCGGTTTAACACCTCTCAAAGATACCCTATTCACAACCTGGATATATCAATGTAGTAAAATAAATAGGGGTTATCGAACACGAGGAATTGGTGAAACTAAATCCTAACAAACTACTATGCTGACAGACTCGACTACTGTACACTAATGTTCATCGAACCTAAGCTAGACAGACTCAAATGCATCGATATTTTGACACAATAAACTAGACACAGTGGCGGACTACCACACAAAATTTGAGGGTATTCGGAGTTGATTTGGTTACCGAAATAAATCAGCGAAGTTACAGCTAATGCAGAAAATAAATGCTGAAAGTAAATATGCTAATGAATGCAATTGGGTTTAAACTATATGATTAAAGAGTTAAGAGGAATGCAATCCACCACCGTCATTCCATCTATCTAACACATACTTAATCTAATACACATATCCAATGAATGAAAGTTCCCAGGAAGAGTTGATCGTTACAACCACATCCTATTACCCAATCCTTATGCATATGCAGGTTTGTCATGGACCTCCCCTACATCTATCCCTCTATTGAACCCATAGTCATGGACCCCAAGGTTTACAAAGAAGAAAGCATTAAGTTCAAGAAAAGGTTTGAGAAGCTACAAGGGTTCACAAGTACACTATGGGCGTGTCTCGCTAGACCTATGGATTTCAATCTCCCGACGGTAAAATCGGCGTATCACTATAGAGAATCCGGTGGAAGAAATTATCTTCAGTCGCCCGTATCTCATGAAACTAGAACCCTAGCATGCATACTAAGTTGCGCACCAAAGCAAACATACAAGAATTCATACGGTGATCATTCAGAGAAAGAAACCTCATTCATAGAATATGCATAACTAGATTAAAGTGTATGTATTAAAAAGACTTCATGTACGGGGCTTCAAGCAGCCCCTTAACAAAGGAAAATTAGCTACTCATAGTCATAAATAAAAACATCAAAGAATTCATGAAAGATAAATAAAAGATGGAGAAAGAAGAACTCTTGACGACGTCGAGATCGAGCTCGCTTGAATCCTCTGTTTTGTCTCTCGTTCTCTATTCTCTAGCTGTACGTATCTTCAACCCCCCACTTGCTTTATATATATGTCTTGAAACTAGGTTAATTAACCTAGCAAGTGGAGCACGTGCATGATTCCTTCTCCAAATCCAAGTTCAAGTTGCAAATATAATATAAATATCCACATGCAACCCATCTCTTCTTTCAACAGCTTTGCTCGATGGCTCTACGTACGTAAGCCCACTAATCCTAATGCAAGTGGACTTCCTCTTTGCTTTCTATTTAATTTCTCTCACCAACTTCGCTGGCATAGGACAAACGTACGTAATCACCTCGCCAAGGCATATATGATTGCAGTCATTAAACCCATCGAGCTTCGCCAGACAGTTCCTCGCCAAGAAACTTCCAAAACATATTATTTAATCTCATTTTCTCCATTAATCTCCAAAACACCTAAAAACAAATAAACATAATTAATTCACTCAATTAATAACAATAAACTAAATATAGGGAACACATTAAATACCAAATAGATGCATAAATATGCAACTATCATATATATATATATATATATATAGCTGAAGGAAGTCTTGGCGAGGTGATTAATTAAGAGATGCTTGGCGAGCATATTTGGTGGGAGACGTAACAAAGTAGGAAACAAAGGAAAGAAGAAGTGGGCTTGGATTGGGATTGCTATCACGTGATGATTGAATGCATGTGGGTTCTGCTAGGTTAATTACCTAACTATATGCATATATATAGATAGCTTGGAACAAGATTAAAAGGAGGGATGGAATTGGAGACGTGATTAAGAGGAAAAAGACAAAAACAGAGCCAAGAAGAAAAAGAAGTTCTTATGAATGAGAACTAGCCCGATTCCGACGTCGTCAAGAGTTCATTATTCTCCATCATTTAATTTATCTCTTATGGATTCTTTGATATTTTTATCTAAGACTATGAGTAGCTAAATACTTTGCTAATGGGCTGTTTTGAAGTCCCGTACATGAAGTTTAGATAATATATACACTTTGACTTAATTTTGTTATGTTCTTGGATGGGGTTTCTTTGTTGATTTTACATTGATGATTTCTATCTTGTATGCTCTGAGTGCACGCTTAGTATGCATGTATAGGGATCTAAATATATGAGAATTTGATGCTTGTTGATTGTATTTGATCTTCCTCAATTTCTCTTGAGTAGAAACCGAGCTTTTCGGTTATAAGAAATCCTAAGTCTAGCAAGGCACGTCCTTAATGTACTTGTGATGCTTTGTAGATTCTCACTCCTTTTCTAGATCATAATGTTTCTCTCTTATTAAATCCGAGTCCGTGACTTTTGGGTTCTTTGAGAGATAGTCATCGGTGATAAGCGAACCTTCATCGGTATAATCATAAGGATTAGGTAATAGGTTGTGTTCTAAACGTAATTGAATCTTCCTGAGAACTTTCATCCATGGCATAGGATTTTTAGGTTGAGCATATATTTTCTAGATGGAGTGACGGTGGTGGAGAACATTCCCCTTAACTCTTTTGTTTATTGATTCTCGTCATTTTTCCAAAGCTGATTTCTTGCATTCATCTGTTTTATCTATTTTTGTTAGCATAGCAAATCAACTCCGAATCTATTGAAATTTTATGTGACAGTCCATCACTGTGTCTAGTATTTCAGTATTATTTTAGTAATTTTTAGTTGAGTCTAGGTTAGGTAATTAATTAGGTTAGTGTCTGTAGGTCGAGTCTGCCAGGAAACTTGTTTTAGTGTTTGTTTGCGTCTAACACTTAGTTTCATCAATTTTCAGCGGGTAATGACTCCTATTTGTCATACTACTACATTGATAAATATTGCATAATAATAGGGATATCTTTGAGGGTGTAAAAAGCCGTATCATATGGTATATGGTTTATGGTTTATGGTATAGAGTATAGAGTTTAGGATACCAACATAACACAAGAAAGATATGAACTCAAGTTCATAAAGATACTAAAACAAGTTGAGAATTATATCATGAAAGTGTTATAACTCAAAATTTACCATACAAGTGTTGTAAGGATACCATGAAAGTGTTATAAAGATACCACGAAAGTGTTTTAAGGATACCATGACAACATTTTAAAGATATAATCTCGGTGTTATAAGTATACCATCATTTGTTCATAAAGATACATCTCAGTGTCATAAATATACCATACAAGTGTTGTAAGGATACCATGACAGCATTTTAAAGATACCATCACAGTGTTTTAAATATACCATCTCAGTATAATAAAGATATCATCACAGTGTCATAAAAATACCATGAAAGTATTTTAAGGATACGACATAAGGATATTATGACAGTGTTTTAAAGATATCATCTCAGAATTATAAAGTTACTATCACAGTGTCATGAAGATACCATGAAAATATTTTAAGGATACAACATAAGAATACAATCACAATATCCTAAAAATATCGTTACAACGTCATAAAGATATCGTCATAGTATAGTAAAGATACCAACACAACACCATAAAGATACCTACACAGGTTCATAAGTATACGTTATGCCTAGTTCACAAAGATACTGTTTAATTAATTGCGTTTACTAAAGATATTATTTATGTTTACTAAAGATACATTTTACATTCACTAAATATACTATGTATTATCCTTTCAAAAAAAAATGTATTATATATGTAATTAAAAAATGTAAAAAATAAAAATAAAAATTCAGAATTTGTTCTGGGCACCGACAGACCTCGCGAGAGGCCGAGAGATGTCACCGGAGGTCATCATCAGCAAGGGGTCGTTGGTGTCCGTCTTGAGTCATCTGCATCCGTCACGGATCGGTCTCAGATCGTTGGCGTCTGTGGCAGCTCGGTTCTCCGTCACGGGGAGGTCTCGATCTCGGTCGTCAGCCTCGAGTCGCGATTAGGTTGACTTCCGACGAGTGATATCGGATCGCGGATCATGGTCTTCGGCGTGGATAAGTGAGATTAAGTTCTAGCAAGGTGCTCGCTTTTTCTTTCAGTGGCACAAATGTAATTTTGGAGAAATTTTAATCCAATTGCAGCTTGTAAATAACTCAAAATTGAGGGGTGTTTTTCTTGTGGTTCCAAATAATGTGACTTCTGAGTCAATTAACAAGTTTCGGTGACTTTTCGTCACTTTTTTGAATCTAAGTGACCTATGAGTCAAGGACTCCTACTTTCAAATATGTGACTCAATAATTACGTACAATAAAAGTGATTGATTTTTATTGTCAATTTTGTGTAAAATGCAACTTCACGCCGAAGTTTCAATGTGAAGCTTCGCACTTGATAGGAAATATATATATATATATATAATTATATATACATGCATGCTTGCAATATTCTAGTCACACCATCTTTGTACTTATTTAATCATTGCTGATAATAAACTACCGGAAGAATTACTATGACTGACGACTTGGTGTCGTCGGTCTGTTTCCGTTTATCGTCGGTCATACCTATATCCGACGACACATCGTCGGATATAATATCGTCGGTAATAAACCGTCGGTAATACTATATCCGACGATGATTTAGGGTTATCGTTGGAAAATAGAGACACTAAATCCGACGATATCTTATCGTCGGTCATAGTTTAAACTATATCCGACGATGTCATCGTCAGATATAGTTTTCTCCATGGTCAAAATGGTTGACTGTGGAGAAAACTATAACCGACGATGTTGACACATATCGTCGGTTATAGTTAAAAATATTTAAATTTTTTTGCAGGTTTTGGGTTTTATCCCAAAACCTGCATTCACAAAAAATCACGCTATCAATATATTGTTCAAATTGAAAATCAACAACCATTGAAACTATAGTACGTAGTAAATAAATAAATAATAAAAACCGAAATCGTTCAAATCTGTATACATATGCATAGTAAATAATGAAAATAAAAATTAAACCGACAATTGTTCAAATGTAGGGGGGTCCTGGTCCTAAGTCTATGTGGTCAAACGGATTGGAGAAAGTTGGTTGGTCCTGGTCCTGGTCTGGCTGAGGCTGAGGCTGCGGCTGAGGCTGAGGCTGTGGCTGTGGCTGTGGCGCACCGAAAATGGGTGGGGGAGCTATCTGGATTCCAGATGCTTGCAATTGTGCATAACAATGCTGCATCCATGTCCCCATTTGCTGCTGCTGTTCGGCCAACCGATTCTGCTCTGCTGCTTGCGCTTGCTCCATCTCCTCCATCCGACGCCGTTGAGCTTCCATCTCAATTGATTGCCTATGAAGCTGGTCGTGTAGCTCATTAGTCCTCGAAGATGATTATGATCCCGATCCGCGAGAGAATTCAGGGGTATGCTTCAGCAGCCCTTGACCCCATTTTCCGGAACCCCTGCAGTAGAATGTGTTCTTCCCTGGAGGGATCGCAGTTGACATAATCCTGGCCCTGACGATTGGATCAGATCGATCAATCTGATCAATCGGGAGTTCCGCATCGGGGGTGTTGGGATAGAGCTCTCTCGCCACTTGAGTCAACACCTCCGGAATCGCCTCCTGAATTCTCGCCTAATTGACAAAGAACAATAAAATATTAATTAAAAAAAACAATCTAAATAAATAAGAAATAAGTTTATTTTGTTATAAGGACACTTACAGCATATTCGGGGGACTGCGGATACGCGTGCTGCATTGTATAGACAAGGGGATCCTCTTCTGGGTGGTTGGCCGCCTCCTCGATCCAACCCGAGTATGATCTGGTACCGGCATGATGATTTTTGGTGTTTTTGGCCCGGTTCCTTGTGTTGACTTCAGAAAGAGCCTGCGCGATTAATTAAACATAAAAAAAACACTCATTAGCCAAATAATTTAAGGGAAGTACGATAAAACAAAAATTAAATCGATTGAAGGTTGCGTACCTTCAATTTCGGGTTGTTGAAATGAACCACAAGCCATCGCCACTCGTACTCCCTATAACGAAACTCGCTAGGGGTACCCTCACGATCGTCCTCGTACTTTTTCCAATGCTTCTTCAGCTCAGCCTTCCACTCCTTATACCTATATATACCCATAAAATCAAGCGTTAGTAACTAACAACATTGTATGAACATAATCAAAAGAAACGAAAAAATTGAAACAAATGGCCGTCTGCAAACCTGCTCCCATGCACTTCATCCGCCCACGTGGGTCTAATGTCTGCATCCACGCGGAACCACCTCTGCAATGCATATATATATATATCAATAATATTAAAAATTTATTTAGATAATTTACATAATGAATATACAATTCAACTCACCGACAACGCATTATGCAGCTGATTTTTGACGGATTGCGGCACTGAATTCCAATCTGGCCACAACATTGGGACTCTATCCCGTATGAGGCTGCCCGCCATCCCGGCGTACTTTCGAGTGACCTTTCCCTCGATCACCTGCCCTCTATCCCCGGTCGGAATCATAAGTTGGCCACCACCGCTAGCCTGAATGGCTTCGTCCAGTAACTTGCCGACGACGGGGCCTCTGGTTCTCTTCTGTTTGGCACCGGGCACGATCTCGCCTATCACATATATATGTAGACGATTTTTTAAACATCAACACCTAATTGAATTTAAATATTAGGGAGTAAAAAGATATCACTAATTAATATTTACCTGATTCGTCGGTGCGTTGTCCTGGAATCCTCGCACTCCAGAGAGGTGCCGGGAAGGGTATATACGCATATGCCTGCTCCGGGGTAATGAACCCTAGCTGTCCCGGAATAGGCATCCCGTCGGAATCGACGTGAGGTATCGTCGGGATTTCCAACGGTAAGAATAATGTAGGCGGCGGGCATAGTCGCATCCTCGTCGAGGACTGAGTGGATCCACCAGCCTCCTCGGAAGAATGAGGAGCTGTCTGGTGGATGACGGGGGAAGGGTCCTCGCGATGAATGTCCGGCATTCGGACCGAGGATTGAGTCGCACTATCCGTTGAAGGCGTGCGACTGACCTGATGAACCCTCCTCGCGCCTGAGGATCGAATCGGCTCGGGCTGCTGCTGAGGTTGTCCCTCGCCCATCAGCCGACGGTGTCGAGAGGTCAGCGGAAGACTGTAAGTGTTGGGGACGCTGGTGGATCCTGATGCGGACCGACTTCCGGTGCCATCAGGATCCCCAGCTCCCGAGCCATCATCCCCACGTCCCGATCTCCCTCTCCCTCTGGACCTCCCCCTCGAAGTACTCGACCCGGCCCCTCGGGAAGGTCCGCAATTAAACCATTGCATCGTTGCTATAAAATTATTAAAATTAAAAATAATTCCTAATTCATCCAAAAAATCTAGCACATGCATATTCCAATATATATCAATAATCCAATATATATTCCAATATATAAATATTCCACAAAAATCAACAATAATTCCATAAAATCCAATACATATATAATCCAATAATTTAACTATATATATAATTCCAATAATCCAAATTCAACAATAATTCCAATAATCCAAATTCAACAATAATTCCAAATCCAATTAACAAAAAACTTAATCAAATTTAACCTAAAATTCCAAATCCAAATTCCAATATATATATATAAATAATCCGACGCCAAATCCAAATTTAACCTAAAATTCCAATATATTCCAATATATATCAATACATGCATAAAATTCCAAAAAAATCGAAATTTAACCTAAAATAACATACATATTATTTATTGGAATTCAATCTAAATTTAACCTAAATTAACATACATTTAACCAAAATTTAACCTAAAATTCAAAATTATTCTAATATATATCAATACATGCATAAAATTAACAAATTCCACAACTATATCAATACATGCATCCACATTATCGATCAACACATTCCACAACGTAAAATCTAACCTAAATTACAAAAATGAGAAAATTTGAATTTAGGGATTTCAAACCTGATTTTTCACTAATCGACAAGGGATTTGGCTTGAGGATCGATGGAATACCACTTGAGCTTCGATTGCTTGCTTGTAGCACGAAGGAAACGGAGAAAATCAATCGGAGGCGTTGGAGCAGTTTGGGGCAGTTTCGTTTCTGCCCAAAACGTACCCAGATCGGGATATAAAACAGAACTATAACCGACGAGATAAGTAAATTCGTCGGATATAGTTGAACCGAAACTATATCCGACGAGATTTCATATGCATATCGTCGGATATAGTTTCGGTTCAACTATATCCGACGAGATTTTCATATGCATGTCGTCGGATATAGTTCTTCTATTTATTTTTCATTTATGCCGGTGTACGTTATTAAATATGTAGTGTATTAATATATATATTTATTAATAGGTAATACGAAATTATTAATAGTTAATACCAAATTATTAAATTATTATTTAATAATACGATATAATTATTAATCGATCGGTACGGTTGTGTATTTTTTTTTCAATCGATCTCTCGAGCTCTCTCATTTATGATGGGGCCGGATATAGCAATTTCATCGATCGACACAATGGGCAGTCGATAATCTGAATAAAATTCATTTTACATTGCACGTTCTAATTAGTCAAAATAACATACATATATATACACTAATTAAGGCGCATAATCAGAATCATCGCTTGAGTCTGACTCTGTTTCCGAGTTAATTTCAGGTAACATGTATATGTCCTCGTCACTTGAGTCTTCATTGTCTTCATTTTGATTAACATCAAGAAGATTTGGTTGATGTGTTCGTACCACATTGCCCTGTCTCACATTATTAAGGCGAATTGTTGAGGTTTCAGGAATACCAGTTGCGTTCGGCTCTTGGTATGCACTGACTTCTTCATTATCCGAGGTCACACCAAGGGTTGAGGCACTGCATATGTTTCGTGGAAGAACATGGTTAACCACTTTCCACGCGCCTTTATGCACAAGATCATCAAGATAGAACAATTGTTTCACCGCCGTTGTCAACACAAACGAATCATCTTCATACCAGCTTGTGGCAGTATTCACCGAAAAAATTCCGTATTGATCGGTCCTTGTGTTCTGAGGGTCGGTATCAAACCATCTACACTTAAACAAGTGCACGGTCATGCATTCCCCATATATTAATTCGACAACTGAATGGAGAACACCGTAATAGTCAACTCCATTCTGCCCACCATGCACCATTACCCCAAAATTCTGTGTTTTTCGTCTGACATCTCTATGTTCACAAATAAATAGCACGCCATTTACCTTACACATAGGATAAACTCTGGAAGTTACCGGTTTCTGCGCCAAGAGCCTCAATTCGTGTGACCACTGAGGGATACCATCATCTTGTACATGATTCATCTGAAAATAATCATTTATTAACTTAACTATAAATAGGATGCGAGACATGCACTTAACATCGATCATATACAGGTCAATTTAAGTATCAACTTACCCAGTTGCCAAAATAGTTTGCGAACGTCTTGTTGTGGTACTCAACATCACCGGAAATAGCAGGGCAGTAAAGGTGCAAATTTTTCCAATATTGAACTTCTGGACAGTTAATCAATACCGACCAATGGGCAATGACTAGCTCATAAGATTCCAACTTGTACGAGTTGGGCAACTTTCCAGAAACTTCAACATCATCGGAGATGATCGAAAGGTTGAACTGCCCTCCATCTACTCGCATATGTTGTGGAGGGTCCTCCAACGCTCCCAAATACAACTTGGTGTATGTTACGCACTCATGCGCAATATATGCTTCAGCGATACACCCTTCGGGTGCAGATTTGTTCATCACATAGTCTTTGTAGTCCCCTAATTGTCTGTAAATTGGTAATTACAGATTGAGCATGTTATGCTTATTGCAACAATATATAAGTGAATAAATAATATTAAAGATCGACATATATATAGCCAGATTCAGAGATGCATTACGTACCTTTCATACATATATATAGCCAGATACATCCATGTGTAGTGTACTGGACCAGTAAGCAACAATTGTTCCGGAAGATGGAGCATCAGGTGAGGCATGATGTCAAAAAAGTTTGGAGGAAATATCCTTTCGAATTTGCACATGATAAAAATGATGTCCTGTTGCATTTCCAACAAGTCCGATTTCTTCACTTCTCTCGTGCATAACTTCTGAAAGAATCTTGATAAAGCCACTAACGGCTCCACCACCTCTTTGGGCAGGTACCCTCGAATGAAAACAGGGAAGAGGCGTTGGAGCAGTATATGACAGTCATGACTCTTTAGTCCGTACATCTTGTTGTCTTTGAAGTTAACACATCGACTGATGCACGTACGTACTAGCTAGCTAGCTAGTGTACATTTAATCCTATATATATATATAATAATCACAAAATATATAATGCAATATATTAATTAAATAAATTAATCACCCTAGCTAGCTAGCTAGTTATTGCTATGTATATATTCACAATAATCAAATTAAAATTAACAACAATTAATATATATTTACGATCAATCACGCGTACGTACTCAAAATCAACCATCGATCAATTACTCAAACTCAAGAATCAATTAATTAATTAACTCGATCGATCGATCGATCAATATATATATATATATATTCAAAATCAATTAATATCGATCGATCTATATATATATTCAACAAATTAAGCATTAATACATGCATGCACAACACATATATATATTAATTAAGCACGACGTACCTATATATATATAATGCGCATGATCATGAATCATCACGAACTCATTCTCGACATCACCAAAAGATCGATTTCAGAGCATTTTCAGAAAAAATGGAAAGTTTTTTAAATGACAGATCGAGCTGCTGCCCAGATCTGAAATAAGAAACTATAACCAACGATATGAAAAAATCGTTGGTAATAGTAAAAAAAATCGTTGGACATAGTCGAAAACTATGACCGACGAGTTTCCGGCGACTATAACCGACGACAAGAAAATCTTGACGGTCAAAAAACTATAACCGACGAGAAAATCCTGTCGTCGGTTATAGTTTACTATAACCGACGAGATCCCTTCTCGTCGGTCGTTCTTTGAGGACCTCGTCGGATATAGTACTTCTTCTGGTAGTGATAAGAGCAAAATGACGCGTCTTCAAGTTGCATGAAATGCAGAGACAAATTGCGACCAAACTTAGAGCCGCACGGCCTGGGGTTTAGGTCGTCTGGGAGCCAGCTTTATCCGGTGATATTTCTCAGGAGCCGGCTTTTTCTGGTGATTAGTCTAACTGGTAATGGTGGTGATATGGGCTTCGCGGTGTTGGAAGACGATGGTTGCAGATCTAGGATTCAAGAGTTGGGCTGACCGATTGTTGAACCGGGATCGTCGACTGATCGATGGCACTAGATCGTATGGGAGCATCTGCCTCCAAGGCGGTTGCTGTGAATCGAGTCAAGTCGGCTTGATTGTGGTTAGAGGCATCGTTTGGGATCCCCATGGCATTCGTCGAGATGCTGGCGTGGTGAGGAGGAACGATACCTGACTTGACAAGGCAAGTCTGATTCGCTGGGATATGGGGATTATGATTCTCATGATCAGTATTCCCCTTTAGGGACCTAGTCAGTAGTCGGTGGTTGATGGTGGAAACTGGACAAGGGACGGGTGGCTAGGACATCATGTGGAGGATAATGGTCTTTTTTTGACGGCCAGTTTCCTGATTCGATTGGCTTAGGTTTCAAGGGGTCCATCTGTCATGTGGGATTTTTGTGAATTTAAAATTTGGTACAATTAGGCTCAACTTGTCATATGGGTCATTTTGCAGCAGGCCAACAAATTCTATCGTCAGATTTAGTATTCGGGCATTGGTTTTTTTTTATTTCTCAAGGTTGAATGAGACAATTCGTAATAAGCCCTCCATTTTTGGGACTTTTAACAACCCAAGGTGAGATCAAAACGGCTATAAAAGTACGCGGAGGCAGTTGGAGAAGTGCTAGACTCACGAGCTCCGTTGATGATAGGAGCAAGAGTGACATGTAGGACAGCCAAGATATTACCAGTGATCTAGTATCTAACAGCACAATGAACGTTTCCAATGTTTGTCGAAACCCAACCTTCATTTGGTGTCATTGGTCTAGTCTTGGTTTAGTGTTCTTGTTCTTTCATTTTCCTAGTTCCATTTTCGATATTAGCTAGTCCTTTATTTAATGAAAATTATCTGACTTATCAAAAAAAAATCATTGCTGATAATCTGAGCTTGATTCATTGATTGTGTTTAGGGAAATAGGTTTGATGAATTAGATCCTAAAATCGTCAAGAAAAGCTTTTCCTTGAAGCTTACGTGCAAAGAAGGCTTGGAAGAATTCTTGCACTCCGATCCTTGTATATGCAGCTGGTCTTTGTTCAGTGATCAAGCTAGAAGCCGGACCAATTTCACCATCAGATCTCGGGCTGTAAAATGTTGCTAATGAGAGTCTTTCTTTTACAGAGTTTACTACCGCTCGATGCTCAATGCTACGGTAAATCCCATTTGTTTTAATCTACCAACAATTAATGGGTGATGTTAGAGTTCAAACAACAGAGTATTTCTCACTAGGGTATATATCAATTAGGTATATGCACGTAAAGAGCTGATTAATAGTTTACCTCCAGAGTGTCTCCGATGTTGATGATAAAGGCATTAGGAAGTGGCTTAACTGGAACCCAAATCCCATCTTTCTTGATCTGGAGACCTTCCATTTCATTGAGCTGAAGGAGAATGGTTAGACCTACCATGTCCGAATGTGGAGAAATACCGATGACTTTCTCCGGCTGAGGACATGGAGGGTAGTAGTTCATCCTCATCATTTGCATTCCACCTTCAAATGACTTGGTCAATTCCTCGTCTTCGATTTTTAAAGCATTCTCCATGTTTGTTAGGAGAACCGTCGCTAGGTTTATCATTTCCGATGAGTACATCTCCAAGGTGTCCCTGCATGCATGTACTTAGAGAGAGAGAGAGAGAGAGAGAGAGAGAGAGAGAGAGAGAGAGAGATCATTACTTGAAAGGAGTAGGGAGCTCAGGGAATAAGTGAGGCTTCCTCATCTGGACACAGGAAGCGTAGTCATGCAAAAAAGATCAGCCCAATCAAGTTTTTGCTCTTCTGAAACGACAAAGGCTTGTCCGAAACCCTCCACGTCTCCACTGTCTTGCCAAAACCTTTTCTTCTCCTCCATCGGGAGGTTGAAGAAATCCTGAGTTTCTTTCTTTATTTTCTCTATCAAAAACGAGCTTACCCCATGGTTTACCAGCTGACGGTCATGAACGAATGGTATAGAATTAGGGTTGGAAGAGAGAAGAGAAATAACAAGTTAAGTAGTTAACAACCATAGGTAAATTGGCCATTGATATTACTTTCATAAGGTGAGAGTCAGGTTTTCATATATATATATATATATATATATATATATATAGGGTGAGAAGTGAGGGTTCAATTGATCTTAAAGCTAATTTCTGGTGATAGAAATAAAAAGAAAAAATCATAGGTAAAATGGTGTTTATTAATTGAATAGTCAATTCGATAATAGAAGAAATAAATTGCCATAAAAGTAAACAATGATCGATATATATGGGATCACAATTAAGAGATTAAGATCACAACCATTAGGCATATACTTCGAACTATATATCTATTTTACGTTCAGATCACATTCACGTTTGATGATTATTGTTGTTTTTTTTATATCTTGATTCACAATAATTCCAGTTTTACCATAAACCGACCATTTCTTATCCAATTTATCAACAATATGACTAAATTAAACGAGGAGATCATGTTAGCTATGGAGTTCAAAATATTAGTGCTTTAACCTGAAATTCCAAGTATTAGAGAGCAACAAATTGATAAGAGTTCCTTAAAAAAAATTGTATATGAAACATAGAAATTAAATTTCGTAAAAAAACACTACTGGAGGAGAGAATCGGGGCGACGTAGTTACATTTCTACGTCACTCCGATTTTCAATGAGGCGACGTAGATTGCTTTTGATAAAAATTACGTCGCTTCAAAAAATTGAGGCGACGTAGATTGATATTAGTCGCTTCAATAAAATAAGGCGACTACTTTTTCATTCGAAGCGATCAAACTAATTTTCGTCGCTTCGAATAAAAACGAGGCGACGTAGATTGAGAAATATACATCGCCTCGATTTTATTCGAAGCGACGAAGATTAGTTTGGTCGCTTAGAATAAAATCGAGGCGACGTAGATTGCTCAATCTACGTCGCCTCGTTTTTTTTTTTAAATCTGGATCTACTCTTCTTCTTAAAGTCAAACTGTTCATAAAGTTAGAATTTTAGAAAAACAGTTCATTCGCGTTCTGGAGCTGTTCTTGTGCGATTTTGGGAGAAATTTGAGGAAATTGAGAAAGAAGGTTGTTCTTGCCATTGATTTGATTCTTGAGTAAGGTTAGTTTGATTTGTATCTCTTTAAGCCTCTTTATGACCATAATATGTTAAATTAGAAGTGAAATTGAAGTTTTGGTGAAATGTTTGAAGTTGAATTGAATTTGGTGTTATGTTGTAGTTTTAGTGTTTGAATCATTGAATTGTGGTAAATCATGTTATGGGTTTATGAATAATGTTTGAAATTTGGTTAAGTTTAGTGAAATTTATTGATGATTAGAAGTGAAAATGAAGGTGATGTGAAATTTTTGAAATTGAATTGAATTTGGTCTTATGTTGTAGTTTTAGTGTTTGAATCATTGAATTGTGATAAATCATGTTATGGGTTCATGATTAATGTTTGAAATTTGGTTAAATTTAGTGAAATTAATTGATAAAATGTGTAGATTAGGTGTATTCGAACCTTAATTAGTAGTGTTATTAGTGTGAATCATGAAATCGAGCATATGGTTATATATAATTGTGGTGTTTATCAACTTAGAACTCCCGTTTGAGAATCAACAACTCATCTAGTTGATCGAGTTGAGTTGTTGATTCTCGAATTGTCCCATTTTGGACACTTTAGGTGAACATGACTTTGTTGATCCTTTTGCTATTCGTGTGATTTCAGTTTCAGTTTTGGGATATGGTTTCGACAGTGTCTCCTTTCAATGTTCCCCAAGTGCAAATTAGGTTGTTTAGATATGTGTGCACTCGGGGAACTGTAGGGAGATGCTGCCGAAATTTCCCTAAACTGGAGCTGAAACGCATGGGTGCAAGAGCGTTGACAAATGTCGTGTTCCCCTGAAGGGGATAGGACCCAACCCGGAGGCATAAGGCGAAGAAGTGTGGGGTTTTGGTTGAATCGCAACTGTGGCGTGGTAACTTTGTTCATATTGATTGTTTATGTTGACAGGAAACATGGACAGACACCCAGACAAAACTTGGATGACATATCATCATGCTGATCCAAGGTACATCACAGGCATATTCGAGTTCATGAATTTTGCCCGGCGACATAGTAACGGAGCCGATTATCACTTCTGCCCGTGCAAACGTTGTAAGAACGGTCCGTTCAAGGTTACTATGGATGTCATGTATCATCACTTATCACACAGTGGTTTGAGTCCAGATTATTCTGTTTGGCACCTTCACGGGGAAGTTTCTGCTGAACCGACAATGCTCAGTCAACGAAGACAGTGGCTTCAATCCAGAGTCGGTCCTTCTAGTGGTGCCGGTCCTTCAGTGAACCCGCAGTTGGAGATTCTACATGATGCATATCCCTATTATCCTGGATACCATGCAGATGCACCCCAACAATTAGTGGAAGATAATTCGGGCATGAACTTCAATGACATGGTAGACGATGATTATGAAAAGTACGATAGATTATTGAAGGAGTCACAGACCCCATTATATGAAGGCAGTGAGGAAACTGTTTTGAGTGCCATATTAGATGCAATGGAAATGAAAAATGAAAATGGATGGTCGGACACAAGTGTTGACTCTTTATGTATTTACATTAATAAACTTCTTTCTAAAGGGCACACATTCCCCTGTTCATACTCAAGAATAAAAAAAATCTTCAGTGATCTTTCACTGGGTTACGAAAGAATTGATGCGTGTAAGTTTAACTGTGTGTTGTTCAGGGGGGCGCTTGTAAACGAGAGGATTTGTCCAGTGTGTTATTCTGAAAGATATAAACCACATACGAATGATATTCCCAAAAAAATAATTCGTAACTTCCCTCTAACACCAAGGTTGAAGCGTTTGTTTATGTCCCCACACACTGCCAAGTATATGCGATGGCTGGGGGAGCGGATATGCATGGCTGGTAGCCTCAGCCACCCAGCTAATGGAGAAGCGTTTCAACATTTTGACAGAACTTTTCCAGGCTTCGCACGGGACTGCAGGAATGTGCGCCTTGGAGTTGCAACAGACGGTTTCAATCCATTCGGAACAATGGGAACTTTGCATAGTACATGGCCCGTTGTTGTGATGCCGTACAATCTACCACCATCAATGTGCATGAAGAAGGAATATAACATGTTATCAGTGTTGATTCCAGGCCCTAAATCTCCCGGAAAGTGCCTTAGTGTACTCATTGAGCCGATGATCGATGAGCTAATAGATTTATGGGTCGTTGGAGTCCATACTTTTGATCGAGTAGACAATGAGGTATTCTTGATGAAGACAGCGGTAATGTGGACTATTAGCGACTTTCCAGGTTTAGGGATGCTTGCGGGGTCAACTGTGAAAGGGTACAAGGCATGTCCAATCTGTCTAGATGAGCTAACTTCATAGCATATATGTGGGAGGATAGTTTATGAAGGTCATCGAAAATGGCTCCACCAAGATCACCCTTGGCGATTGAGCAAGGCATTTAACGGGAAGGTGGAGTTTGGCGGAAGACCCTATCAGAAGAGTGGAGATGAAATTTTGGAGGACGTTAGGTCACACGTTTACCCTATTCTTAGCCAACATGACGACTTGAAGGTGCCGTACAATCCGAATAACAGACGGTGTTGGACTCACGAAAGCATATTTTGGAAGCTGCCCTATTGGTCATCATTGAAGATCAGACATTGCTTAGATGTCATGCACATTGAAAAAAATGTGTGTGACAACATCCTTGGAACCATTTTTGCGATTGATAAGAAGTCTAAGGATGGTCCAAAAGCTCGCGCTGCTTTGAAGAAGAGGAATGTGCGAAAAAACCAGTGGCAAAGAGCGGGTGACGAGGGTACGACGAAAGTTCCTCATGCACCCTTTTTAGTTAAAAAAGATGATCTAGAAGATGTGTTCCAGTGGTTTAGGGATGTTAAGTATCCTCTTTGTTATGCAGGTAGTTTGAGAAGTAAGCATGATTACCATGTGTTGCTTCAACGTCTTCTTCCTGTGGTTATCAGAGGGTTCCTGCCTGAAAACGTTGTGAAGCCATTGATAGCACTGTCAAATTGGTTTCGTCAACTATGCAGTAGGGAGCTTAAGAAGGAGGTTGTGCATGACATGGAAACTGAGATAGTGATGATTATCTGCAATTTGGAGCTCATATTTCCTCCACATTTTTTTACATCTATGGTTCATCTGCCCGAACAAGTATTCCTTACAGGTCCAGTACACTATACATGGATGTATCCAATTGAAAGGTAAAATATTTTTCATTGCTAATATTATGTTAGTTATGTAATATGTAGGCAATTAGGAAAATATTGTACTAACCCTCTATGTGTTTTTGCAGGCAATTAGGAAAATATAAAAAGTCTATGAGGAATACACGTTACCCGGAAGGTAGTATTGCTGAACAGTATCTCGTACATGAGTCGGTGACGTATTGTAAGTCTTATCTCAGACGGATGGACAACGAAGATATCGACACTTCCCCTGAGTGGAATATCAGCTGTGTTTCACTCTTAGTAAGACCAGATATTATCGAGACTCGTTGCCAGTTCAGGTTGACTGAGGCAGAGACTGCTGAGGCTCACTGGCAAGTATTGGTGGAAACAGACGAAGTCAAACCTTACCTAGAAAAACATCTCAGAAGGTTCAAGGCTAAAAATGGTGAAGATTTCGACGAGCTTCGTCGTCGGAGGAGTTTTCTTCGATGGTTCTTAACATGGGTACATCTAACTATTAATTCTTGTAAGGTTCTTTGAGGGTTTATAACACTTATCTTTAACTTCTCTTAACACTTATCTCTCAGGTGTCCCTTAAAGAAAAAAACTCGGACCCGAGCTTGCTTGCAGGAATAAAGTCATTAGCTTCCAGACCACAGCAATTCCAGGTTTATAAGTCGTGTTATGTGAACGGTGTCAAGTTCACCTCGTTTGATAGAGATCAAAGAACCGTGACTCAAAACAGCGGTGTCATGATAGACATGGGTTCATCCAAGTTCTACGGCCATGTTAACTACGTGGTCGAAGTATTATATGCAAGCCGCATGCCAGTGGTGTTGTTTAAGTGCACATGGCACAACTCCGACGACGAGGAAGATCTTGACACCGTTATAAAAGATCATGGACTGATATCAGTGAATACAAACAACGGTTACTATGAGGATTCACCCTTCATAATTGCAACCAAAGAAAAACAAGTATTCTACATAGACGATCCAAATGCTGGTGGTACTTGGAAGGTAGTACAAGAAATGTCGCACCGCAATGTCTACAGCGCCGACGTACTTGCCATAGATGAAAACATATCGCGTACAGGAGATCATATATTCGAGCCTTACCAAGAGGACACTCCCACGGTGATACAATTTTACCCAGATTTTCAACTACTTTTGGACGAAGAAGGAGACGACGACAAGGAGGACGAGGAGGACGAGGAGGACGAGGACGAGGAGGACGAGGACGAGGAGGACGAGGAGGACGAGGACGAGGACGAAGACGAGGATGAGGACGAGGACGAGGACGAAGACGAGAACGAAGACGAAGACGAGGACTAAACTTCATCGTTTCTTTCATATTCAGTTAGTATGAAGAATTCAATCTTTGTTAGTATCAATAAATTTGATGCGACAAGGATTCAATCTTTGTTAGTATCTCTAATTTGAAGTGACAATGATTGATCAATCTTCGTCGCTTCATTTATTCAAAAATAAAAAATAAAAAATAAATACATTCAAGCGACGTAGATTGATCAATCTACGTCGCCTCAATGTATTTATTTTTTATTTTTTATTTTTTTCGCTCCATGAAGCGACTCGATCAATCTACGTCGCTTGAATGTATTTATTTTAATTATAAATTAAATACAATGAAGCGACGTAGATTGATCAATCTATGTCGCCTGGTTTATTTAAAAAGAAAAAAATAACAATTAAATATTCAGTTCACTTTCGTTTATCTATGAAGCGACGTAGATTCGATCTTTGTCGCTTCCTCTAATTTCAAGCGACAAAGAACTCCATCTTCGTCGCTTTAATATGTTGAAGCGACGTAGATTGAATTATTTGTCGCTTGAAATTAGAGGAAGCGACAAAGTTTGAGATCTTCGTCGCTTCAATTTATTAAAGCGACGAAGATGGCAATATATGTCGCCTCGTTGGCTTTATAATTCCAGAATCACAGTTGCTTTCTTCTTCTTCTCATTTCGTTTCCTTCTCACTTCTTTTCTGTTCGACCTCGCCCCAAAACCCTAATCCCCAAACCAAATCGACCTCGCCCCAAATTGAAGCTCCCTCCACCAAATCGACCTCCCCAAATCCCTAATCCCGAAACCATCTTCTTCCTCCCCCTCCCTCACCGTCGAATCTCAAAGCCGAAACGCAATTGCAGGTTGCCCCCAAATCGTATCAGGTTTCCTCCGTTTCTACTCGGGCACAATCTCAGGTTTGCATATGTATTTTGGTTAGGGAATGTTGGATGAGTTTTGATTTTAGGGTTTTGATTCAGTGGCGAAGAACATAGTAGAGAATGTTGGATGAGTTTTGATTTCGAGTATAATAGAGGGGTTTCATTTATGTTTTCTTTAACTAAGAATACAAATTGGTTTGTATGTGAACTGTAATAGAGAATCTGAGAATGCTCTTTTCGTGTTTGATATTGCTGTTTGTTCATGCTTTGGTGACAAATTGAGATGACTTGAAGTTCCTTCTAGCACTTTGTACATTCACTTTGTACATTCAACTGAGACGATTTGGTGTAGTACTGTATATTTTCGTTGGAAATCGTTGGAAATGTTTGAAATGTTTGGTATGAAATGTTTACAAGGACTGACTCGATCTACTAAAACCCATCTAATTAATCTAGAAGGAGCTTATATTTAAGTAGAGAAGAGAGATAGCTTCTCTTCGTCTTATTGCTTCTTACTTCACCTCAAGGGGGGACAATGGGAGCAAAATGGCCTAGCCAAGTAAGACCTGAAAACATGAGCACTAATTACTCTCATAGCTGTGGCTACACAATCAACATGGGATGTAATCTCTCCAAGACTTTTTGGGGGTCTGCGGATTACTCCTTTGGATTGAGCATAATTGATCAGCAAGTATAATTCTTTCGGTGCTTGCCTTGGATAGTTGGGCTTTAAAATTGGTTCTCATTTTTTTCAATTGGGTTGTTCTGATTCTATTCGTAGGTTGTGAGACTTGTTATGATCAGTTGTGTTCATGTCAAATTGGTTATATCTAAATTCATCTGGTTCTGGATTTTGAGTTAGTTGAAACATGAAAACTGTATATTACATCGTTGGAAATCGTTCTTATAGTATTAGTACTATGTAGTACTGTATATTTTCGACATTATATATTAACCTAGTACACGTACTATTTGTTTTGTGCTACATATGGCCTTCCTTAATCATGTAACATAATCCTGAATTATAGTGATGCTTACAGTTGGACTTATTGAACAATAATGGATAACTTCAGTATGCCTTGTGACAAACACAGTAACACTTACTTTCATTTGTCATGCAATTTTCTGTTAAAAACTACTGGTAATTGAATGCTTGGGGTGCATTTTGGTATCGTGTTAACGTGTTTTGAGTATCATGATGTTTGAATTGTGAATGCTGTTGAACTAAAGTAGGTTTTAACAGAATGGCTCCCGGCAGTACAAGTCACCAAAGGAAGAAAGCGGCGATCCAGCGTCGTGAAGCGGCGGCGGCGACGGCTGTGGCAGCTGCGGAGGCGGCGTGGCGACCATTCAGCAGAGAGGGGGCTTCCGGGTCGGGCTGCCCCATCGGACAATCTGCGACCCCGACGATTCCATCAGTAGCTGGTTTAACGCCCGCCCCAGAGCATGAGGATGCGATTCCAGCTACGGAGGACAGCGACGCCACTGCGGCCTCACAGCACGCTCCCGTCTTCAGCATCCGGTGCAAGAAGACCAAACTCCCCGACATGGTGGACATGGCAACCGGAGATCCGACGACGCAACAGCGCGGAGTCGTTGTCGGGACGAAGACGAAGTACCTCGTCCGGATGAACAACAATAGGCGACTACAAGTCGTTTACTCTACGAGGCATCGGGGGCCTGCGACGAGGGAAATGAGGAGTCTGATGTGCAGAGACATCGGTAGCATCATCCGCGGAAAAGTTCCAATGCTTGCACCTAGCTTTTTGGGACTTAGCGATTTGCATCGCGATATCGTCAATTGCAATATTGAGGTATACTTACTGGCCTTAGCTTACTTACCTACTTTATGGTTTATGTAAATATAACTTTTACATAACGGAATTTAAATGTCTTGTGCTAGACGAACTACGACATCCCGGCGACTGATGTGGAGATGTGGAACTTCATTGATGCGATGGCGCAAACAATCTACAAGGATTGGAAGTACGATTGCCATCAACATTATCTCCACGTCAGCCAGGAGACTCCGGCCGAGTTTCTCGGGAGGGAAGACTAATGGGCGTGGTTAAAAGCCCACTTCGAAGACCCTGCTTACTTGGTGAGCTTCATAAACTATCCGCACAGTTTTGGTAGCCAACATTCTAAAAATATGCATGTTTATCTATTCTTATTTTAAAATGATTTTTGTGTGTGTGTGGCAGCGATTGTGCGAACGGAATCGAGGAAAACGAAACAAGAACAAGGAGCAGCAGCTCAACCACCATTCGGGATCTCTCGCCCTCTCGTACCGAAGCGAGGTGTTGGAAAATGAGGGTCATAGAGCGCCCGCCGTCCAGACGTGGATTAATGTATACCAGCCGGACAAAAATGCGGCTGAGAAAGTGGTAAGCGAAAATAGGTTCACGTTACGTTATTTCAATTATTTTTGTTTACTATATTGTAATATTATTTATTTAATATATTTTAATTGAGCAGGCGGCAGTGAAGCGAAGACTCGATGAAGTCTTGTCGCAACAAGACAGTGTTGCGGGCCCAGCTGACGGCGATTCGGTTTCCCAAGCCCAGCCTCTGTCTCTTGATACACAAATAAATATCATAGAGGAAGAGGTGGGTTCAAGGCCCGGGACCTCTATAAGAGGTAATACTCTAACAAACCACCGTCGTTCATCTCGATTTACGTTTTGCTTTATTTTTGTTTACTATTCCATTACTAATATTTGTTCTTGTTCGACGTGACAGTGGTGGGACGCGCTCTTACACGCGACCCCAAACCGAGAGGAGGGGCCCGAGGACAGGAAACCGAAGCCCTGAAAAGGGAGGTGGCTGAAGCCATAGACGAGGCGCGCAGATCGAGCGAGGCGGCGTGTATATCGGGCGAGGAGGCGCGCAGATCGGCCGAGGTGGCGCAGAAAGCCAGAGATGATTACAGTGAGCTCGCCCAAAGGGTCCATCAAATAGAGGCCCTACTGCGATCAATCCAGGCTGGGAGTCAACAACCTCAAGCTCCTCCACCACCTCCTGGCTCGTAGTCTACTGTGTGATAGGTCGCTTTGTATAACGTTTTGAGTTGTGGAATATTTTTCTATATAACTTGATTTGATGAATGAGTTTTTGTGTTTGTAAATTGCGATAGGTCGTGACTTGGTACAATAATATTTAATTTTTATTTTTTTCTTTTTTAATAAATGAGGCGACGTAGATTGATCAATCTACGTCGCTTCATTTATTAAAAAAGGAAAAAAAATAAAAATTAAATACATTGAGCCGACGTAGATTGATCAATCTACGTCGCTTCATTTATTAAAAAAGAAAAAAAAATAAAAATTAAATACATTGAGGCGACGTAGATTGATCAATCTATGTCGCTTCATTTATTAAAAAAGAAAAAAAAAATTAAATATATTGAGGCGACGTAGATGGATCAATCTACGTCGCTTTATTTATTAAAAAATAAAAAAAATAAAAATTAAATACATTGAGGCGACGTAGATTGATCAATCTACGCCGCTTCATTTATTAAAAAAGAAAAAATCAATAAAAATTAAATAAAATGAAGCGACGTAGATTGATCAATCTACGTCGCTTAAGTGAGAGAAAAATTGAAGCGACGTAAATTTGTTTACGTCGCTTGAAATCAAATGAAGCGACGAAGATTGATTTTTTGTCGCCCCAATGGTGAAGGGATCAATCTCAAGCGACGTATTGAGGCGACGAAGATTTGGTTACAACAAATCGAGGCGACGAGAAATCCATCCGAGGCGACCACGGTTCTTCGTCGCCTCGAATTTCTCCGCAGTAGTGAAATAGAAATTAGTTATATAATGTATTAGGAGGATCCGGAGTCTCTATAAACTTCTTTCTTTATCTTCTTCATATTTGAAAGCTTCAATCTAACTTTCCCCTTATCGTAAGATCGAGGAGAAAACATGGCCGGCGCGGGAGAGGAATAATTTAGAAATTTATCTGAATTAGAGACAATACTGTAAGTAGTTTATCTACACTTTTTCCACTCTTAATTAAGTCAGACACAATAGGCCGATAAAACATAGTACTTAAAAAATTAAAGTCGTAAAGCAAATGACAAACTAACTTTTATTTGAGAAGTACGTGGAGCGTACCTGGAAGAAACCCCATTCTTTGCAAGCTGAGTGGAGCCGAGCTAGCTCAGAATCATCAGAATCAAATTGCTGCTGGGCAAGCAGTTTTTTGAAGTCGATGAATGGCACTTGAGGTTGTGCATAACTGTGCTTCTGAGCAGAATCGATGTTGTTCACTTGCCCTCGAGCCTCGTCATTAATATAATCGTGATCTTGCTGTATGTATCTGGGTGGGATGGTAGTTATGAGCTTCTTGGCTAATTCTTGAACACAAGGAACAAGATGAGAAGCACCGTATACCCAGCTCTTGCTCTCTTCTTTTTTCTCCATCAAGTTTTTCTTTCGCTCTTTGTGTTTGTGTTTGGAGAGTGAAAGCACATACCGGTACGTACGTAATATATATAACTATAGCTATGGAGATTGAAGCCGGCCGGGCACTAGTGATGACTTAAATTCTATTATGATAAGTTAATTAAGAACTTGATTAGGAATTCATTTTTAAACCAAGTATAGGCCGGCCTTTTTTTTTCTTTAGTTGATGACAGTGCATAATTTAAGTATAGGGTACTTATCTTGATAACGTACACATGAAATATCCGCTCGTGATAACGTACGTACACTAATGTAAAGAAGGTCCCCGGGGGGGAGGGGGGAGGGGAGGACTTTTTATAAAAAAATTTCGTTCGAATGTTAATTCGAGGATAACAGAGAGTATTTCTATTCTCGAATTACCAGTAACAAACTTGATAAAATGCAATAAGAAGGAAATCGATAAATAACACTTGGATGTTTCTCTTTAACGCAGAAACCCTGCAATAGGGAAAAAAAACTGCGTGCCCCTAACTCTTGAGGGACAAACCTTTCCACTATGTAAAAACATTTTTCTTTACAAGATAGTAGCTCTCAGGATACAAAGACACTCATCTATCCTTATAAGTATTCACGCAACTAGTCTAAGATCTAACTATCTTCTTGCCAAAACAAGTGTTTACAATATCAGTGGCAATGAAGCTTCTTCTAGAATTTAGTACTCGAACGACTAATTTTCTCAAGAATGCTTCCGACGAAATTGCACCATCATTTCACCCATGATATGCAATATGAAAGTATGCAAGTTGAAAATGGTTTTATGTGCTTTCCTATGGAGATGTAAAATCTCAAGAAGGAAAATTCTTGTTTTATAAACCTCTTAGCAATTGTAGGAGCAAAAGAGAGTTTTTATACTTGTTTTGACAAACCGAAACACTCTTTGGAAAACAAGATGACTCTTAGCAAATGCAAGAGATAAAATGACTTGAAATGAAGAGAACAACACTCTCATCTTCCTAAATATTTCAAGTGCCGAATGGCTTCAATTGATGTGGTATTTATAGCCACAAGGTATTGCAAGTGTAGACTTCAGAGTCAATCTTAGCCATTCATCAAAAAGATGAATCAAATAGTTCTCCTTGAATGGAGGAAATGCCATGCTGATTTTTACCAAACCGGGATAGCAAGAAGAAGGTATGGCTTTTCTTTTAATTTGTTTTTGTCCAACCGGGACATGCAAGGGAGTAGAGGTTTTGGAGATAATGTTGCTCCATGAAAACAAGGAGGGAAAACCTACTTCTTTCACCTACCGAAAAGTAGAGAGGAAAGAGTTTTGAAGAACCAAAGCTTGTAAGTTAAGATTTTACCAACTCACTTTATAAAAGTTTTGGATGAAGAAACGAGCAAGGCTTGTGATGATGCATGTTTTTACCTTTCTTAATGGTTAAGGAGAGAAATGTCCATATTGCTTAGCTTGTTAATGTTACTTATGCATGTCATCCATATTTTTTTGAGAGAATGCCAATATTGTAATGCCAATAATCTTCTTCACTGTATGTAGTATATAAACACTACAAAGTAAATAGCTAATTATTGACTGAAGTGCATCTAGCATATTGGTTAGAATGGCTAGGTACTTCGACGTGGGTCGTGGTGAGAGGTTGTGATCTCCAATTACGACCTACTGTGTGTGGATGAAGATGTTGTGGTCATGAATTTATGAATTAGATCGATCTAGGGTCGATCGAGCACTGGTTGGTTTGGACTACTAGTAGGACGAGAGGAACAATTGGATTCGCTTTCTTTGTTCTTGGCTGGTCGAAATGCGGGTCGTCAAGGGGATAAAGACTGGTTTGGTCTGGCTCTAACAACAAATTTAGCATGCGGCTGCTTATCCACGTATTCAGCTGCGTTTGGTCAAATAATGTTCAGCCCCGACCGGGATTCCAGTCGGTCAGTAGTGTGCAGCAGAAGCTGGCCAGAAGGAGGCTTGAAATTTGGGCTTGCGGGTCACTAAGCTACCTTTCTCTTTTCTAAGCTTGGCCTTAGGGTGGAAAATTTTGTGGGATGGACCTGCATGTTTAGTCTGTGTTGTTAGGGTTTGGATTTCAAAGCCCGATATTGTTTAGAAATAAAACTTGGGATCCAGCTGATTGAGCCCAAAATAAACTTAAAACTTCATTATGCATACTGGGCCAGAAAACTAAACGGGCCAACACATGCGGCATAAAAACGCTGCAAATTTGGAAAGATTGATTGAATGAGAGATTCCTAAGCGAGTTAGGAAGAGCTGCAAGATAACATACTTGTTTCCTAATCCTAAATGTTTCCTTGAGCGATACAGAAAGAGAGAACACCAACCTCTATAAATAAGCAAGTCTAAGAAGATTTCAAGACTGCTACACATACAAAAATTTACACACAAGCAATTCATACTCTCTCACAGCGAGTAAACAACTCAGCGACAGTGAACTTATGATCTTATTCACCCGACTGAGCATGAAGATTCAACGGTTCATTCTAGCAACAACCAACGACGACGGTGATCAGATGAGTCTGGTTCACTTGACAGAGCGTGGAGATTCCAAGGGTTTACGAAGTCACCCTAGTGTTCTCAACACTCGCCCCTTAAAGTATCGATCCTTTTATGACTCAGCAAAGAGACACAAAACCTAAGTCATGAAACAACTTAGGCAAGTAGAAATCAACGAGCAAAGTTTGTCCTCTCCTCGCTCCAATCGCTTGCAAGGAAGCAGAGACAAATGCGGCACACTACAACAACTAAACTTTCCCCTTGGCAGTGGCACGTCACACACGCACAAGGAAACTAAAAGAGACAGTTTGTGATTTTCTAATCACAGCGACTTGGTTGGAGAAAATTAAGCCAAACACTTTGGCACGCCTAATGGGACTCAGGTTTAGTGTCTCTCAAAAGCAATCATAGATAATTAGTATAAGAAGGCATTTCCAAACTGTAGTAAGCACCCAACACCCAAGTTCCAAGAACACAACTCAGCAGCAAAGAAGTTCTATAAAGATTTGGTGTGACAGTGGCATTCAAACCAAAGTCACCAGCCGAGATCAAGGCTCTTGATTTAGTGGCTTAAAGAAATTACGCTACGGAGCGAGATCAGCACATTGACGGTTATCTTGATCATATTCTGAAAACGGTTCATGAGAACGATGATACTGTAATAAGGTTTACCAAGAAAGTTGACAATATGCGGATCTCTATGAATAGGGACCAACATCAGTACAATACCAAGTTTGACAATCTATCAAACTCCCTTGCGGCTCTAACCAGAACTGTGATTGATAGTCTCGTAGCTATACATGCAATGTTAAGAGAACCATAACCGCAATTCCATGAAGATGAAGAGCCAAGGGAGGATGCAGAGGCTCCGCATCCAGAGGATGATCCTCATCCACCAAATCCAGAACTGGAGCTGGAAGAATGAATTAATAAAATCATCGCACAAAGATTGCCTGCTACAGCTGGGATTTCAACTACCTATAACGATCCTCTTTCTCCGCCACCACGTGACTAGAAGTGGCCAAAGGGTTACAGACCCATTTTCTTCACTTAGTTCAGTGGAGAAGGAACAGAGCCAGCTGCCACACATATGACATAATTCAGGGCTCAATGTGATCCTTGGGGAAGCCTAAGTGAGTTTAAGCTTAGAGTCTTTGCATCGTCTTTGTTAGGAGCTATGATGCACTGGTATACAAACTTACCGTGAGCTTCTGTACTTAGCTGGGCAATGATGGAAAGACTCTTTACCGAGCATTTTGGTGGGGCTGAGCCAGCGGTCAAACTAAGAAATTTGTGCCAAATGGCTCAAATGCCGAGCGAATCACCAGTTGCATACCTACACAGGTTCAAGACAGCCTATACAAAAAGCAAAACTTCATGCACTATGGAGGAATTAGTAGATATTATCGTTGGAGGTTTAGAAGAGCGTTTGCATACAAAGTTCGCAGATGCAAAGTTCACTAATAAACGAAACACATCTAGAGGTATGTACGCTCCAAAGGCTCCTTATCATGGAGAGCGTCACAAGACCATTATAGCAGCCTATCTTGAGGAAGAGTGATGAATCTGAAACTGAAGATGCAGTAGTGGCTGAAGTAGAATTAATAGCATAGAATCTAGTCAAGTTAAAGAAGGTAACTCATACCAAGGGTCCAGTGCGAGTGTTGACAAGTGCTTTCGCCAAACTAGAGTTTGAAGCATATACCTACGAAGCAAATGTAGCACATGAGATCCTGGTTGACTTGATTGACAAGAAGCTGACCAAAACAGACTTTGGTGTATACCTAATAGCTGAACAGCTAAAGGGAAAGAAATATTGCAAGTTCCATAACATGTGGAACCACACAACCAAGGATTGTGTGAAGCTAAAGGATCAGATCCAAAAGTGGATCAATGAAGGAAGAATCGCAGTGGATGCAACGCTCAGATTGCTTTGTTAGATCATCAACCATTTGCAGAGAATGTAAGAATCACTATAGAGCTTTCAATGCCAAACACTGCAAATACTTTCCGCAGTGACAAAGCTGCAGAAATTCTGGATGACCTAATCAAGGAAGGCATCGCAGTTGTACATTTCGGTCCAACACCATATATGCATAAAGCAACTACCAATTCATATTGCAAATTCTAACATGAATTGACTCATGATACCAACCATTGTGAGGAACTGCAAAGGAAAATCCAACAGTGGATTGATGAAGGAGAGATCATGATACCAAATATGAGAGGACCCGACCGTAGATCAACTAGTAATCTAGAATCAAGTCCTAACGACTGACCCTAATCTACGAGTTTCTGTGAAAATTTTGACATAACTTCCCTTATAAAAGAGACAACCAAAAACCTGCAAGGAAAACTGATACTCTGCAGATAAACCCACAAACAATACCATGGACCACCGATGTCCATCCGGATTTCTCAACATAAAACTGGAATTCAAAACTGATACATTAATCAGAATTCGAAAACATACTTCCAGTAAATACAGATTCACATACAAAGAAACTCAACTCGACAACTATACGAGTGACAACCTATTCACAAGAGTCTCACTAAGACAATACTACAGAACTAGTATCCAATGTGACTTCAATAACACAAGAGACATACTGACAAAAGGACCTACTGCTGAAGGAATTAACTGGTGGACTCGACCCTCTCGATGACATCCAGCACCCTTGTGATACACACTGCAATCTAGGAAAAGAAAACTGAAAAGCCCAAGAAAAAGGCACATAAAATCATAAAAACTGTTAAAGTAAGTGGGCGAAAATAATAATTCACTTTTTAAACTGAAACTTTAAATAATATGCCGTTCATAAATAATGTACATAAAAATAATGCGAGTCTGATAACAAACAAGCCCAGGTCAGGTGTTTGTCCTAACCCTCCTGGGTACTGTGTATGTGTGGAGGTAGTAACTTGAGTATGTTTCCCTCAAGTTACAAACATGCCCAGGTCAGGTGCTTGTCCTAACCCTCCTGGGTGCTGTGTAATCACATGTCAGCTGTTTGTCATAACCCTCCTGGAGCATCTCGGGGATCAGCCGAGAGGCCATAGCATCAATGCATCCATAATAACCATACTATGTGTAAAAACAAATCATATGTGCCTCCAAACCAATGTATGCTCATAAAATGCATAATCATAAATGCATACTTGTAAATTCATAATCGTAAAAATATAATCATAGACTCACAAATCAACTGTGAAAATAAAATGTCCACTCACAAGTTGCCGAGATAAATATAAAGCGGAAACCCTGTCGATCAGCACAATTATTCATTTGACACGTTCACTAATTCAATATCCTGAAATCATGATTAAAATAATATATGAATTCAATTCCCTGTAATCCCTCACTTTTAAAAGTCGTAACCCAATCCCGAATATCAAACCGCGCGCAAATAAACGGATAATCAAAGCGTCCTTTAATTTTGTGGTGAATTAAACTGATAATTGTCCGATTAAATACTCGCCCAAATTTAACAAACCCAAATCCGAATATAAACCTGACCATTGTGATCAGCACGCGAAAACAATTGAAACGACATAAAACTTGTCCAAAATTCTACCTCGCCAAAGATCCGCGGCGCGTGGGGCCGCCGCAGGCCGCTGGAATCCTATCACCCCAGAAATCTTTGACCTATATATCATTTTGAAGATCTCAACATTTCCAACAACTTTTCAGTTTAATGCTAAGCTCAATTTTAACCAGAAAATGTCCAAAACTCACCTCGAAGTTCAAAAACCTCGCCGGAATCATTCCCTCTGATCGGCGACCACCGGCCACGGCAAGGCCCAAAACCACTTGGGATAGACTCACCATACCAAGGCTACAAAACCCCTACGGTTGCATCCCCCATAGCTGCCGTCTCTGCCACCTCCGACATCGGCGAAATACCACCGTCGTCGGCCGATCTTCAACATGTCGGTTCTGCTTCCTCTGGCCACCAACGGGGGCGATCCACCTATCAAAAGAAAGAGGAGCTCGAGCCCAACAATATTCATCAAGGAGTCACGGCCAAAGGTGGCCGGAATCGAGCTCACCGCCGCCGAGAAGATTCGAAGCGAAACGGGTCGATTTTGACCAGTGTGTCAACGTGGGTTAACCCAAATTTCTCAAATTGGAAACTTTCCTAAATTGTCACGTATTTATACCATATAAATACCCGTACACATACAACCCCAAATCGACGGCTATAATTCAATCTGATCAAAATCGGATGGTCACGATTAAATCAACAATAAAGATAACACGTTTATATATATTCACCAACCGACTTCAAAACTCGATAAAATATTGCTAGCTTATCCGAAAAATTTCCCGAAATTCTCACGAGCTCGGAATTAAATTCTCTACAATTCTCGTGAAGGAAGTCAACATAAATCTCGCCTGATGAAATAGTCGTTAACAAACTCAATTATGCGACTAATCGGCGATAACGCGTAACACAAATTGATAACTGCATGATTACGGTTCGAGTTGTCACAATCCATCCACCTTACAAAAATTTCTTCCTCGAAATTTACATACCTGCTAGGAGAACGAAGCCATTGCTCACACAAACTGTTCTGACTATTACATGGCTACATTCACTGTATGATTTCTATACAAACATAAACACTGACACTAACAAAATATTCTTGTTCCAAAGAATCTACTCTTGACAATTAAGAACATCCAACGGTTCCACAACCTGAACTGAACTGTCTGCAACAGAAATTTTCTGAGGCACGCTAATATCAGAGGATTAGGAATATATGTCCACAACCACGATGCGTGAAATACGTTATATACATATACCAACCCTGATAATATTTCTCAAACGGTAAACCATAATGCCCATATCCTTACTAACTTTTATATCAGCATAGCCGTATACTATCTGACTTACCATAAAATGCTTAATAAAGTGGTATCTTGATATTCAAGTGAAAAATGTAATCATAGACGAATTCCGCTCAAATGCTGATACTTCGTAAGAAACTAATATACACATAATCTTAGAATACCACAACAATCTGAGTAGTTCTCTCGAACTGACACCCCGCCTAGGATGAAAACTATGTTAACCTGCAACTGATATACAACACTCTCATATCTACAAGAAATCAAGCAATCCACCAATATACAGTTTACTAAAGAAAGATCACAACTATGGTGTTCACGAACTCGATACTAAGAAAACTGATCGAACTAGGAATTAATAACAAAACCTTTGGCTCAATAACTGTGATATAAAAGAAAACACTTCTAACACACATCTCTGACTGAAGTAGTATTCGCGATTCCTGAATATGCAATAATGTAACACCAAATTTCTAGCTAAATATATCAGCAATAAAATCAAATTCTTTTTCTCAACAATGAAGTCAATAGCGCCATAATACGTGAAAAGTCTAACACAAATCGGCGATAAAAATAAACTAACCACATAAATCTCCGAATAACATCCACGTTAATAGGTTTACTCCATATCAACACATCTTCAACCTTATCTAAGTCCATATTGACATACTCTGCTACTGCTGTACAACCCTGGAAATGAACAAAAATGTCGACAATGTAGTCGATAACGAATTCACCTGAATATACTCAGTACACACGATTCAATATACTTATATAGCAATAGATGCGTTCAGTAAAATAAATTGCATCACCCGAGATTAACATCGACTGAAACACGATGGAAAAATCAATTTAAAGCAATATTGAAGCTCCTTTCAAATAATCTAACCAACCATCACAATGAACGGTGGATAATTGCTCTTCATGATAACTTTGTTCAGCTACCGACATATATCACACAAATGTATGGAATCATCTGGTACAGCGCCTACACAATGAAACATATATTGGGAACAGAAAATTCATACATAACAGTAATTACCTGTAATGGAGGAAGACCTAATAAATCCTCAGGACAAACATCAGGATATTCCCTTACTACTGCAATCTCCTCAAGATTAGGAGGGAAACACAAGTATTTATATTGTTTGTTAAATACGAAGTGCACCATTACACAGTATTCCGCTGCTTCACAGCGACAATCATTGATAGAAATATTCCACCTTTCCAAAATCTATATAATGCTATCGGCTTGACTAGTTTGTTCAATCCTCACAACCTCTTATCCTGCTAAACTGACTGCCTGGGTGGTGGTGTGGTTCTAACCTCTGAAGTGGCTCCCTGAATCACAACAAGTGCTCTGCACCAAAACTCAACTTGAGGGGTCCCAATATGGATACACCATTCCCAAAGTAACTCAGCTGGCACAACGAAAATAACTTAAATCTTAAAAAGACACTGTCCGCGAAAATACTTGTGGCACCTACCACAAAAGGGTAATTTAATAACTGCTAATTTCACTTATACTGGCTCCTGACCCTCACCATCATAGTCAACTCTTCCCAATTCTGAAAATAATTTGGACAACATACACTGGGAGTAGGAATGTGAGCTTCCATGCCTGAAGAAATAATGGAAACTGAAATGCTCAAACTTCCCACACCGAGGAATCTGACAAAGTACACTACCTCTCAAATCATTGAGTTCCTCCTCACACAGATTGGCGTCAAACCTTGTAACAAATTGCAATATTGTATATTATTTTAATTAACGCGTATTACATCTGATAGATATAGAGTGACATCAGAGCGCAAACTCTGCTCCAAACCTCAACGCTTCACTTTCACCGTCCTGCTGGAATTTAGTGCCAACTTGAGCCAAACAGGTAAAACGATCGCAATACTCTAACCACTAAGAGAAATCTTCATCTTCGCAATACCTTGCCACTGGCAAACTGCATGGTCCAACAACAGACCAGCAACCACTACAATTTTCTGCTCAGAAATCAACTGAGATCGTAAATGATCAAACTCGACCAATCCCACTAGCCAAAATTTGCTAGCTATAGGGTTATGGGAGTATGTAAAATAAATTGTTCATACAAAAGTAACTTTACTAATTAATTCCCAAAATCCACTCACAATACTGGCATCATGCGTGCAATCAAATCACGCATAATCAAACAAGAGTTTATATATCATGCAGATAAGCTGGGTGTCGAGGAGTACCGACTAGCTGACTACCGAGTCCAAAACTGATAGCTCACTGAAAAAAGTCACAAAACAAATCAACTAGGAGACTCTAGACATTTGACAAAGCACAACACTTGGAATAATGAGCATCCGCCAGCTGGTCGGGCTATCCTTCTAGAAGTGTCGTACGTTCTCAAACACTTGTACTGACCTGATCAGAAAAGTCTATAGAATCTGTAACCTAATGCTCTGATACCAAACTTAGAGGACCCGACCCTAGATTAACTAGTAATCTAGAATCAAGCCCTAACGACTGACCCGAATCTACGAGTTTCTGTGAAAATTTCGACATAACTTCCCTTATAAAAGAGACAACCAAAAACCTACAAGGAAAACTCACATTCCAAAGACAAACCCACAAACAATACCGTAGGCCACCGATGTCCATCCGGATTTCTCAACATAAAACTGGAATTCAAAGCTGATACATTAATCAGAATTCGAAATCATACTTCCAGTAAATACGGATTCACATAAAAAGAAACTCTACTCGACAACTATACGAGTGACAACCTATTCACAAGAGTCTCACTAAGACAATACTACAAAACTAGTATCCAATGTGACTTCAATAACACAAGAGACATACTGACAGTAAGCAAGGACCTACTGCTGAAGGAATTAATTGGTGGACTCGATGCCACTACCACATTTATGAACATTACCGGCGAGATCACCGGAGACAAGGCCGGCGACCGGAAAAGTCGCCGGTAATGTTCATCATTACCGGCGACTTACTCCGTCGCCGGTAATGTAGCCGGAAAATCGCCGGTAATGTTTCAACACATTACCGGCGACTCCAACCGTCGCCGGCAATGTCAAGCCGAACATTTCCGGCGATTTTCCGGCCAGAATTTCGCCGGAAATGTGTGGCTCGAAATTGCCGGCGACGGTTGGAGTCGCCGGTAATGTTTTGAAACATTACCGGCGATTTTCCGGCGTAAAGTCGCCGGTAATGTCTTCATTTCTGGCGACTTACTCCGTCGCCGGCAATGTCTCTTATATTAGTCGCAGCTCGATCATTCATTCATTTTGATCGAAAAAAATCTAGAGAAATCGAAAGAAGGAAAACGTACGCTCTGAAATCGATCCTTCGGTATATTGTCAAAATTAAGGCGCGCGTCGAAAACTCGATCAGTCGGGAAGCTATATATATAGGTATGTGTATATATATACGTATAAATGAAGGTATATATATATATGTGTGTGTTGATCAAATCCAATTCGTGAGATATATATGAAATGTTGTTGATGTCACCGAAACGAGAAAACTGCTTGTAGTTAATCTTATCTTGTGTCTGAATCAACAACTGATATTATCGTAGTGCTATCAGAGCCACACTTAACAGAGCCTCCTACCTAGTCAAATACGTTTTGAATTGAAAAAAGAAGAATACCATCATCGAGTACTAAATCGAATTCAGAGATTAGATCGATATATATATATATATATATATATATGCATGTGTTGATTTAATTAGAGTTGAATTGAGATATCGCGTCGATTATTAGTAGTGAATGTGCGTATATATATATATATAATTAATACGTAAATTTGTTAGAATTTTCAGGATGGACAAGAGTTGGATGAGCCTCGAAAGATGGGATGTCAGATATCATCAGGGAATTAGGAGTTTTGTGGATTTTGTGAAGGCTAATTGTGGAGACAATACACTTCATTATTGCTCGTGTAAAGAATGTAAGTGTTTCAGCGATCGATTTCGTTTTCCTATTGATAAAGTCCAGAGGCACCTGAGTAAATACGGGTTTTGGAATAAGTACACTTGTTGGATTTATCATGGTGAAACATCGTTAGCGGGTCCGCATGATCATGGACAATTTGGTGAGAGGGCCAGTCCACGCTATGATCATGGAGATTTTGCTGAGAGGGGCAGTTCATCCTATGATCCAACATCGATGTTAATCCATGATATGTTTCCTCATGAGAGCGGTGTATTTGCTGATGAAGCACCAAATGTCCCTCCCGTCGTTGAGGGTTTCCCCCATATCTAGCCAGTCGAGCCATTACCTGGAGCTCATGTCAACTCAAGCGGTATGGACAAGTACAACAACCTGATTGCATTGCAACAGACTCCGTTGTACGACGGTTGCAGTAAGACTGTTCTTGAAAGTGTGATGGGAGTGATGCAGCTCAAAATGGAGAACAAAATGTCTGTCAAAGCTGTTGATTCTTGGTTGAAGTGGACTGCTTCGCTACTGCCACCCGGTCATCGTCTTCCTACCACTCATCATAAGGTGCGACATATCCTGAAAGATCTTGGGCTTTCCTACATCAAAATCCATGCATGCAGATATGATTGTATTCTCTTCTGGGGAAAAGATCTCGAAGACCTTGAAGCCTGCCCGGTATGTTATACAGAAAGGTATAAGTTGACTCCTGCAGGCAACAAGAAAGCTGTGAAGATACTTCGATATTTCCCGCTTATTGATAGGCTGGAGCGGTTGTTCATGTGTGCTTTCACGGCCGAGGCAATGAGATGGTGGGCTGAGAGGAATTTTCCTGACGATGACACCCTTATACACCCTTCCGACGGAGAGGCTTGGAAGCACATGGTCAGGGAGTTTGATCATTTTGCAGCAGAGGTCCGAAATGTTTGGCTAGGGCTCTCATCTGACGGATTCAACCCTTTTGGCAACATGAGTCTTCAATACAGTATATGGCCAGTTATTTTGGTACCGTATAACCTTCCACCATGGATGTGCATGAAGAAGGAATACAATATGCTGACTCTGTTAATTTCGGGCCCGGGTTATCCAGGAAAGTGTCTCGATGTGTATTTGAGGCCTTTGATTGAGGAGCTTAAGTACCTGAGTGAGTGTGGCCACCCCACTTACGATAGGTTCAAAAACGAGATGTTCCAGATGCATGCCATGCTTGTTGGCACCATCAGTGATTTTCCTTCCCGCGGTATGTTGTCGGGCAACGTTACCAGGGGTTACAGGGCTTGTTCAGAGTGCATGACGGTTGATTGTTGCAGTCCTCATTGCAGTAAAATTGTTCAGATGCGTCACCGTTGTTGGCTTCCATATGATCACCCATTTAGGCAGGATCCAGACGCGTTTGATGGGACTGTGGAAACAGGTGTGGCACCCAGGCGATGGACAGGGGAAGAAATTTTGGAAGTGTTGAATGAATATGATTTTGGCCAGCTGAGCAATCATCCTGACATAGTGGCGTCAATTCTAGACAAGCCCGAAAGGTATAAGTTTTGGACACACAAGAGCATATTCTGGGAACTCCCCTACTGGCCCAAGTTGTCTATCAGACATTACCTAGATGTCATGCACATAGAGAAGAATGTGTGTGAAAGTGTGGTGGGCACAGTTCTTAACTTGGAGGGGAAAACAAAAGACATCCCTAAGGCACGTATTGATCTGAAAGCTATGGGACTGCCGAAACATTTGTGGTTAAGAGATGGTAAGAGAAAAATGCTGCAAGCTCCTTACACCATCAAGCCGAAGCATAAACATGAAATTTTTCGGTGGCTGAGTAATGTCAGGTAAATATTCTTATATATGACTATGCAGTACGGAAATTAGTTTGCCTTTAATTTTTACCGGATTATGGTGATATGCGAGAAATATAATTGTTGCCTATGGCTATATATATATACATGCAGGTATCCTTATGGCTATGCAGGAAATATAAGCAGGTGTGTTAAATACCGGGACAATAAGATGTACGGATTAAAGAGTCATGACTGTCATGTATTGCTTCAACGCCTTTTCCCTATTTTAATTCGAGGGTACCTGCTCAAGGAGGTGGTGGAGCCGTTGGTGGCCTTGTCAAGATTCTTTCAGAAGTTATGCACCAGGGAAGTTAAAAAATCAGATCTCAGGGAGATGCAAGATGACATAATTTTTATCATGTGCAAGCTTGAGAGGATATTTCCGCCAAATTTTTTCGACATCATGCCTCACCTAACGATCCATCTTCCCGAACAATTGTTGCTTACCGGTCCCGTACACTACACTTGGATGTATCCCATGGAAAGGTACATTTGGTTTGCCTCTGTTTTTATATGTAAAGTCTTATTTTTACCCCTTTTAACATGCACTTGTTAACTTGTAGACAATTGGGAGCCTATAAGGACTATGTGAAGAATAAATATGCACCTGAAGGGTGTATCGCTTAAGCATATGTTGTGCACGAGTGTGTAACGTACACCAAAGTGTATTTGGGAGCGCTTGAGGACCCCCAACAACAGATGCCGATAGATGAACCTCAGTTCAACCTTTCTATCATCTCCAATGACGTTGTAGTACAGGGAAGCTTGCCAAAGTCGTACAAGTTGGATGAAAATGAGGTAGTCATTGCCCACTGGTCGGTACTGATTAACTGTGAAGAAGTACAATATTGGAAAAACTATCATCTTCACTGCCCTGCTATTGCCGGAAATGTTGAATACCACAACAGGACGTTTGCAAACTACTTTGGTCCATGGGTAAGGGTATATGTGTATATGTCTTTATTTTTATTGCCATTTTCCTTATATAACATGTGTGGACGTACGTGGTTTTGTGGTTTCTATGTTCATAATTTCTTGTGTGGTTTCTTATCGTTTGCAGATGAACCATGTAGCAGATGATGGTTACCCAGAGTGGTTAAACGAATTGAGGGTCCTTGTAATGAAACCGATAGCTTCAAAAGTTTACTCGATGTGTCAGGTCAATGGCTTTAAATTTATATGTGAAAATGGAGACGACCGACTGAAAACACAGAATTGTGGGGTGATGGTCCATGGTGGGCAGGATGGCGTTGACTATTATGGTGTCCTTCATTCAGTTGTTGAACTAATTTATGGGAACCGCATGAAAGTGCACTTGTTCAAGTGTAGATGGTTTGATACTAGCCCGGAGAACACAAGGACCGATCAGCACGGAACATTTTTGGTGAATACTGCTACTACCTGGTATGAAGAAGACCATTTCGTTCTTGCCTCATCAGTAAAACAAGTGTTTTACCTGGACGATCTTCTTAACAAAGTCCCGTGGAAGGTGGTTAACCATGTTGCTCATATAAACATATACAGTGCTGCCACACTTGGTGATACCGCAGATGATGAGGAAGTTACTGCATACCAAGAGCCGAACGCTTTTGACATTCCGGAATCATCTACGATTCGCCTTAATAATGTGAGATCTGGGAGTGTGGTTCGAATTACTGGGGCAGAACTTCTCAATGTTAATCCATATGAAGTTGACGCTGATTCAGATGACAAGGAGAGGCACATATTGCCAGAGGTTACCTATGAAACCGAGTCAGACTCAAGTGATGACGATGATTACGATTATCATCCTTAGTACGTTAATGATGGCGTCGGAAATTGTAGACGGAAAATGTAGTCGAAAAATGTAGTCGAAAAATGTAGACGGAAATCGTAGACGGAAAATGTAGTCGGAAAATGTAGTCGAAAATCGTAGACGGAAAATGTAGTCGGAAAATGTAGTCGGAAAATGTAGACGGAAATCGTATATGGAAAATGTAGTCGGAAAATGTAGTCGGAAAATGTAGACGGAAATCGTAGACGGAAAATGTAGTCAGAAAATGTAGTCGAAAATCGTAGACGGAAAATGTAGTCGGAAAATGTAGTCAGAAAATGTAGACGGAAATCGTATACGGAAAATGTAGTCGGAAATTCTAGTCGGAAAATGTAGTTGGAAAATGTAGTCGAAAAATGTAGTCGAAAAATGTAGTCGGAAAATGTAGACGGAAATCGTAGACGAAAAATGTAGTCGGAAAATGTTGTCGGATATTTTTCGGGAAATGTCAACATTACCAACGAGTTATAAGCAACTCGTTGGTAATGACATTACCAACGAGTTAACTCGTCGTTGGTAATGTCATTACCAACGAGTTGAAGTCGTTGGTAATGACATTACCAACGAGTTGAAGTCGTTGGTAATGACATTACCAACGAGTTATAAGAAACTCGCCGGCAATGTTGTCTGGATAGAAACTACCCAGTCGAGCCGGAGCTTCATTTCTCCTCCTCCTCATCTCCCTCTCCTCCTCCTTATCCGAAAACTAGCTCACCTCCTCCTCCTCTCCCTCTCCTCCTCCTTCGTTTGCCTCTACTCCTCCTTATCCTCTCCTCCTCCTATTTCTCCTCCTCCTCCTCTCCACCGATTCTCATCTCCTCTCCTCCTCCGATCCTCTCCTCCTCCCCTCCTCCCCTCCCCTCACCTCCGTCGCCGGCAAAGCAGATCGGACTCCACCATGGCAGGTCCGATCCTCTCTCTCTCCCTCTCTCTCTCTCTCAATTTTTAATTATTTTTGTGTATGTGTATGTGTATGTGTATGTGTATGTGTAAATTAATTAGGGTGCTAAGTTGGAAATTAGGGTGATAAGTTGTAAATTTATATGCAATGTATATATATGTGATGTGTATATATATATATATAGGTATGTGAAAATTATGTGATGTATATATATGTGATAATTATGTATATATGTGGTTTGGATGAATATGTGATGTATATATATGTGAAAATTAAACCTAATTAAAATGCATGATGTATATATATGTGTGAAAAATGTGGAAAATTAATTAGGGTTTGTGATTTGGATGAATATGTGAAAATTAAATTTAATTAAGATGCATGATGTATATATATATACATCGAAAATGTATATATGTTAATTTAGGTGATATAGTGGTTAATTAATCATATAAATGAAGGTGGAAATCGGGATCGGAACGGTTTAGAACCAGAACGGTTTTAAACCGGAACAGTTTGGAACCGGAACTGTTTGTAACCGGAACCGTTATGTTACAAACGTTTCCAGTTACAAACAGTTCCGGTTTCTAACGGTTCCGGTTCCAAACCATTCCGGTTCCGATTTGTTATAGAACCGAAACGGTTTGGAACCGGAACCGTTTGGAACCAGAACTGTTTGTAACCTTTCCCGTTATGTTACAAACGGTTCCGGTTACAAACGGTTCCGGTTACAAACAGTTCCGGTTCCAAACGGTTCCGGTTCCAAACGGTTCCGGTTCCAAACGGTTCCGGTTCCAAACGGTTCCGGTTCCAAACGGTTCCGGTTCCAAACGGTTCCGGTTCCGATTTGTTATTGAACCGAATCCATGACTATTACGGTGTACAGGAGGTTTTGCAGCAAATTGGCTTCGGAGAGGTTCCCGAAATAGTGGAGGGAACAGTAGTCAAGCTTCCTCCTCGCCCGCAGTTAGCAACACGCCCAGTGGGCCAATGATGACTGCTCGCACGAGAGCCTTGCTAGAGGCGCGAGCTGAGGAGGAAGCTGCACGATCAAGAGCCGTGGAACCGGAAGTAGAGGCTCGAGCCTCAGTCTCCAGACGCTCAATCAGCAGACGTCCCTCCGGTGGCAGAGCCTCAGACGAGCGACAGTCAACGGGGGCATCAGAAACTCCCTCAATCCGAATGCCCCATATTCGCCCAGTGCCTACTCCCGTTTCACGGGAATCATCTGAGACACATGGTGGTGCTGGCGCCTCATCGTCCAGGCCTCGTCTATCTCCGCCGTCCGGTCTCTTCCTACCCGACGAGATTCCTGTCATCCCTGAATTCGATGATAGGGGGATGCCTGTTTATGTTGAAGGACGGCTGGAGTTCCTGACCGTGGAGGAAGCGTATAACTTCCTCCCGTTCGACCCCGTGTATCTTTGGAGTGTGAGGTGCACAACCCAACAAACGGACGATGCAGGTAAATTTTATTTAACATCAGATTGATTACTTAATTATTACTTAAGACTTGCGATAGGTTCAATTAATGATATCAATTTTTTGACATTGTATTATTAGGCAATTTCGTTAATGGGACTGGAAAACGGAAAGGGGCTAGAGGCACCTGCACCGGGAAGAGACTTGAGCAGGCCACCGGCGGAAGGAAAACGCCCATAAGGGCCAATGAGGATGGCGAGGTGATAGAGGCATTCGACACCACGCGCAAATATGTCAGCATGGCCGGTGCGATCGTGCGGGACAAGGTCCCAATGCTTTGGCCAGATTGGGAATTTGTGCCTATCTACGTGAAGATGCAAGTGCATAATGCACTCAGTGTGAGTAAAATCGTATTTTCATTACGTAAATTTTACATTTATTAATTAAGTCCGAATAAATATATAATTTTACCTTTTATATATTCATATTGCAGGTGTGGTTTGACGTGGATGAAGTTCTTATTCACACGTGGGTAGAGCGTCAACTACATATAAGGTGATGTGCTTCGACTTATTTGAATATATATCGAGTTAGATTTTTTTTTATCAAGTGTTTTAATATCTCTAACTTTTTTTCCTTGTTTTAATATAGGTATAAAGAGTGGAAGAACGAGCTTTCTTCCCATTACACTGTATACAAGGAGCTAGGCCGAGGTTCTACCCCTAGCAAATTCCGGTTTAGGGAGTACGAGTGGTTGTGGCTGATAGCCCACTTCGAGCACCCCAAAGCTCAGGTATTCATCCTTAATATATCTTACAAGTCTAATGTATCGTATCAGATTGAAATAGTTAGTTACTAATTTTTTTCCATATGTTTATCAAACAAGGCAATTTCGAAGACGAACCGGGCGAATAGATTGAAAAACACCAGGGCCCATCATGCAGGTTCACTTAACTACATGGGTTGGTCGAGTAAGGCGCAGCAACAACAAGAAATGAACCCCTTGGTGTATATTCATCAGAAGTTCTATCCGCAGTGCCCTGACGAAGCGGTAAGTCTTTCGCCTCTCCATGTGTTAATAAAACTATTTTTCGATATTAATAGATTTTGTTAGTTAATACGTTGTTCATTTTCGCTTTTCAATTAGGCGAGAGTAGAGGAGGCGACCGCAGAAGTGACCATGAGTATAGCTCGAACTAACCATCCTGACTGCTCCGAGGAAGAAGTCACCCAGTATGCCTCTCAGATCGATCCGCTTGATCCCCCGATAGCGGCTCAGATCATGGCAAAAGCGTGCGGGACTGGAAAGAATACCTACTACTGTAGGGGAATGGGCTCGGCGGGCGAAGGAGTATTGAAAAACACTTCACAATACTCTACCGGGTCAAGAAGTTCAACTTTTAGTCGTAACCTTGCAGCGGAGCTTCAGAGGACGCAGAGAGAGTTGGAGGAGCAAAAGAGGCAGATGGCCGAGTACCAAAACATGGTCCAGCAGCAAACACAGATGCAGGCTCAGATGTACACATAGATGCGGACGATGTACAAGGCTCAGACTACCGGACAACCGTTCCCCACACCTCCCCCGGTCCCGGTCCCTCCGTTCCCTAGCTATCCACCACCACCACCGCACCAGTCAACGCCAGAGCAAGACCAAGGTAGCCACCGGAATTCAAATGAGTACATGGATTACTTCGACCCTGACCCGCAAGTTCCTCGACCCTGACCTGTAGTTGTAGTTAATTTTCGTATCGTCGTTGCTATTTGTACTGTACGTTGGACATTTATGTGTACTGTTGAACTTGTATGATTGTACGGTTTATGTCTTTCAATGCAGGTTCTGGAATTGGGCCCAATCCAGAACCGCGTTTTTTTTTCAAAATTTTTCCAGACATTGCCGGCGACATGGACCTCAGTCGCCGGCAATGTCTCACATTCCGGCCACGGCGGCGCTGCCATTGCCGGCGACGCCATCGCCGGTAATGTCCTAGACATCACCGGGAGTCGCCGGTGATGTCAAGACATTACCGGCGATGTGAAACTCCGTCGCCGGCAATGTTAATACTGGCGGGGGATTTTCGGCGACGTCATTGCCGGCGACTTGTCACCGGTAATGACAATTCCAGCGAAAAAAAAAGACAAGGCCGGCGACGGCAAGTCGCCGGTAATGTCTCCATTTCTGGTAGTGTGCCCTCGACGGCATCCGTCACCCTCATGATACATACTGCAATCTGAGCAAAGAAAACCGAAAAGCCCAGGAAAAAGGCACATAAAATCATAAAAATTGTTTGAGTGAGTGAGCGAAAATAATAATTCACTTTTTAAACTGAAACTGTAAATAATATGCCTTTCATAAATAATGTACATAAAAATAATGCGAGTCTGAAAAAACAAACAAGCCCAGGTCAGGTGTTTGTCCTAACCCTCCTGGGTACTGTGTATGTGTGGAGGCAGTAACTTAAGTACGTTTTCCTCAAGTTACAAACATGCCTAGGTCAGGTGCTTGTCCTAACCCTCCTGGGTGCTATATAATCACGAGTCAGGTGTTTGTCATAACCCTCCCGGAGCATCTCGGGGATCAGCCGAGAGGCCATAGCATCGATGCATCCATAATAACCATACTCTGTGTAAAAACAAATCATATGTGCCTCCAAACCAATGTATGCTCATAAAATGCATAATCATAAATGCATACTCATAAATTCATAATCGTAAAAGCATAATCATAGACTCGCAAATCAACTATGAAAATAAAATGTCCACTCACAGGTTGCCGAGATAAACATAAAGCGAAAACCCTGTTGATCGGCACAATTATTCATCTGACACGCCCGCTAATTCAATATCCTGAAACCATGATTAAAATAATATCTGAATTCAATTCCCTGTAATCCCTCACTTTTAAGAGTCGTAACCCAATCCCGAATATCAAACGGCGCGCAAATAAACGGATAATCAAAGCGTCCTTTAATTTTGTAGTGAATTAAACTGATAATTGTCCGATTAAATACTTGCCTAAATTTAACAAACTCAAATCCAAATATAAACCACACCATTGTGTTCGGCACGCGAAAATGATTGAAACAACATAAAACTTGTCGAAAATTCTACCTCGCCAGAGATCCGCCGCGCGTGGCGCCGGCACCGCCGCCGCCGGAATCCCATCGGCCCAGAAATCTTCGACCTATACATATTTTGAATATTTCAACATTTTCAACACCTTTCCAGTTCAAAAACCTCACCGGAATCATTCCCTCCGATCGGGCACCACCAGCCACGGCAAGGGCCGAAACCATTTGGGATAGACTCACCATACCAAGGGCTAAAAAATTATTGTGGTTGCATCCCCCATAGCTGCCGTCTCTGCCACCTCCGACACCGGCGAAATACCACCGTCGTCGGCCTATCTTCAACATGTCGGTTCTTCTTCCTCCGGCCACCAACGGGGGCAATCCACCTATCCAAAGAAAGAGGATCTCGAGCCCAATAATATTCATCAAGGAGTCATGGCCAAAGGTGGCCGGAATCGAGCTCACCGCCGCCAAGAAGATTCGAAGCCAAACGGGTCAGTTTTGACCCGTGGGTCAACCCAAATTTCTCAAATTGGAAAATTTCCTAAATTGTCACGTATTTATACCATATACATACCCGTACACATACAAACTCAAATCGACGGCTATAATTCAAACTGATCAAGATCGGACGGTCACGATTAAATTAACGATAAAAATAACACTTTTATATATATTCACCAACCGACTCAAAACTCGATAAAACATTGCTCGCTTATCTGAAAAATTCCCCCAAAATTCCCACGAGCTCGGAATTAAATTTTCTACAATTCTCATGAAGGAAGTCAACACAAATTCTCGCCTGATGAAATTGTCGTTAATAAACCCAATTATGCGACTAATCTAGGATAACGCATAACACAAATCGATAACTGCATGATTACAGTTCCGGTTGTCACAAATATCTACGAGGGAGAGACTGATGAAGGATCATTCATGGTAGGAACTCTAGAAGTATCATGGAGAGGAGGCGCTAAGAGAAAACAGACCTTGGATCTCAAAACTGTCATTGAAGCAACTTTATCCAGCAGCAAGAAGTTGGTCGATATTAAGGGTAAATAGAAAGAAGTTGTGCCTAAAGCAACTCTTATGGTTCTAAGTTCAAGATGCAAAGCCGATTGTGGATTGAAGATGACTTATTATGAATTCGTAAAGGTTATGCGAGTAGGCTCACTGGTCAAATCACCTCCCAAGTGTTACCAACCATCTAGTCCCAGGGAACCAAAGAAGGCGCCAAATGATTCAAACTAGTACAAGAGGCTACGAGGAGCAAAAAGGAAGCCTGAGCCAGCCAAGGATGTGCAACGAGCAACGAAGGAAACCACCAAACCTTACATGTCTGGTATATGAAGACAGGAAAGAAGATTATCGAAATCACTCCTACCAGGAAGCGAAAGCTACAACAGCAATTTGGTTCAGCGAAAAGGACTCTAGAAGCACTGGACAAAGGACTGATTAAGTCAGACCAGCTGATTGAATCACCATAGCAGCTTCAAAGAAGGATGAACTGACTTGCGATTAATCTAGTAATTGCGTTCGATAGGAATTCTGATAAGCCGAAAGTCAGAGCAGCACAACTAAGTATGTTCTCTAGGATAAATGAAATGGAACCAACATCTAAGGTGCAACGAACACCAAAGAGGCAAAGAAAAATAATTGAGATAGATGAGAAACCAGTGCGGAAGTCAGCATTAGAGCGAATTCAGAAAAAAGCAGAGCCAGTTGCTGAGCTAAGTAGGAAGCCAGTGCTTAGATGGCGCCCAAAACCCTTGGTTAGCAAGGAGCAAAAGAAGGCAATTTCTGTTCTTAATGTTGAAACCAAGGAAGAGAAAGAATCTCCACTCATCGAGGCACCGAAGGGAACTAAATCTGAGGTTCATTTAGTCCAAGTAGATAATATCATTACTGAGATGACAGAACCAGAAGCTACGACAAATGCATCATCCTCAGACTTAGTAGAAGAAGACAACAAGGATAAACAGTTAGTAGATTATGAAGATGATGATTTGTTGGACGATAGTTGTGCTGAAGGCATGCACATAGGCATGGTCTATGTTTTATCAGCTCAGTTTGCAAAGCCAGTAGAGGTCAAACAAGTGGCTCCAGTGAGCAAGACTATGAAAGGAGTAATCATTGCCGAGCAAGATAAAGAGGAAGGGTCTTCACCAATAGATAATCCAGCAGTATGAAAAATCATACATGATGTTCTCTAAACCTACTACGACCATGGCATCACACATGAGACCACTTTACATTACAGCATGCATGGGGGCATCCAACTCAGCAAAATTATAGTTGACACAGGATCATAGTGAATATCCTGACTACACAAGCAATGTCTTTGCTTAGAATTCATACGTCTTCCATACAGGCTACTTCCATGACTATCAGGAACTTCGCAGGAATGATATTGCAGACTCTTGGACTATTGTTCGTAGAAGTTAAAGTTGGTCCAACAATGGCTACTCATACTTTGTTTGTGCTAGATTGCAACGCACCCTACAGTGCGATTCTGGGAAGAGATTGGATACACAAGAGCTACTACGTTCCTTCTTCGCTCCATTAACAACTTTTGCTTTGGGATATGGACACCGAGGGATCACATTTGATCAACGTAGATCCAAGACCATATTATGTGTCTGTAAATGCTTTGGATGTCAATTACTACAATGGTATCCTAAGACCATCGGAGGTGTGTGGCGTCGACAACAAAGACTGACCTGTGAGAGTAACAGCCTATGAACTAGCTCAATGGGGGATAGTGCAAGCTAAGGATGAAAAAACACATCCATGCTTCCTTGAGCTAACCTCAACTAGCCATCAATGATGCGGCCTTCCAAGAAATCGGAAGCAGATGCTTACGCTTCTCTATATGTGAGGTTGCAAACATATATGATAGAGAAATAAGCCTATGATTGTCTACCAACAGTAGCATCGGCAGAGTGTATTAACGAGGACGTGCAGTAAGGAATTGTGGAAGAGGAGGATGTCATTCAAGCAACGACAACATTGGATGATACTCCACCCAAATTCAAAGATCTTACTAAAAAGATTAACTTGGGAACAACAAATGAGCCAATAGAAGTGGCCATTAGCACTTTCTTGGAGCCTTTGGAAAGGAAGAGGCTCATTGATTTGTTACTTGAGTACAAAGATTACTTTGCTGAGAAGTTTGGAGACATGCCAGGACTCTCTCTAGAATTAGTGGTTCACAAAATACCAATCATCCAAGTGGATAAATACACAGAATGGATATCCAACATATATAGTTCCAGTATGAAAGAAGAATGACAAGATCCGAGTCTGTGTAGATTACGTACATAGACTTAAACCAGGCTACTCCTAAGGACGCATACCATGTGCTAGTGGCTGACTTATTGGTGGATTTAGTAGCCATGCATGAAATGTTATCATTCATGGATGGCACTGTCGGTTATCATCAAATTTCAGTCATAGAGGAAAATCAACATAAGACTGCATTCAGATGTCTGGGGGTCCTAGGAGTCTCTGAATACGTGAATATGTCATTTGGTTTGAAGAATGCATGAGCAACATATCAACGAGTTATGCATTACATCTTCCATGACCTTTTAGGGGTTACTATGGAGGTGTACATTGATGATATAATGGTTAAATCCAAGAAGAGATTAGATCACGTTGATGACCTAAGGCAAGTGTTCAAGCGAATGAGGCAATATCAACTGAAGATGAACCCTGCCCAATATGTGTTTGGGGTATAAGCAGAAGATTTCTTGGGATTTTTGGTACATCAGCGAGGTATAAAAGTTTCAAATGATAAGAAGGAGGATATGATTAAGGCATCACTACCGAAGAAAAAACGAGAATTACGGCAGCTCCTTGGGAAGATTAATTTCTTATAGAGGTTCATTGCCAATGCTGCAGGGAAAACCAAACCTATTGCTCCGTTGTTGAAGCTGCAAGGGAAAAAAAAGTTTGTTTAGGAATCAGTTCACCAAGAAGCATTCGAGGCTATCAAGTAGTACTTGGTCAATCCACCAGTCTTGGTACCACTAAAGCCAGGAAGGACTTTGAAACTCTACATCTCAGCAATAGAGTCATCGGTGGGGAGTTTATTGGCACAAGATGATGATGTGAAGGCAGAAAGAACAATTTTCTACTTAATAGACTGCGAAAGCAAATATACACCAATGGAAAAGTTGTGTCTTTCTCTATACTTTTCTGGCTGCAAGTTGAGGCATTACATGCTCCCTTTCACCACCTGCGGCATCGCTCAAACTGATCTAGTACGATACATGTTATCCCGACCTATACTTAGAGGACGGATTGGAAAGTGGATCCTCGCACTATCCGAGTTTTCGCTGCAGTATGTTCCACAGAAGGCAGTAAAAGGCCAAGGTGGCTGATTTCTTAGCAAATCATCCAATGGTTGAAATTCTAGAGCTTAAGGACTTATATCATATCTTTTTAGTCTCATGAAAGCTCTATTTTTATGGATCAAGCACAAGTGCTTTCGCAGGGGTAGGGATTACATTGGTTAACCCTCAGGGGGGAACTGTTGCCTATTCTTTTAGGTTGGATTATCACTGCTCAAACAATGTAGCTGAGTATGAAGCCATAATCATTGGACTGGAGCTACTAGTAGACCTAGGGGTCACAGATGGAAGACTCATTGCTAGTCATTCGACAGTTGCAAGCTACGTTCAAGACATGAGTAGTGTTGGAACCATATGCAAGAAGAGCAAGTGAACTACTAGCATTATTTACAAATGTCGCATTGGAACACATCCTAAGAGGGGAAAACTATGCAACAAACGAGTTGAGCTAGCTCGCTACAAGCATTAAGCTTGCTAATTGTGTGCAAAATCGTATTTTGAAGGTGGAGTGTTGTACTCTCCCCTCCTTTATGACAAGGAAGGAAGAAAATGGTGAGTGGTATGTAGCCGCCTTGGATTCAATTGATACAAATTGGAGACATCCAATAATTGCATATTTGAAGGATCCTAGTACTTCAGTGGAAAAACATACCATATATTTTGCTCCAAATTATCTTTTGCGAAACAGTGAATTACTTAGACGAGGGGAAGATGGAGTAGAGTTACTCTGCGTTTATGGGAAGAAGGCCAAGCGATTATTGCGAGACGTTCATCTAGGAGTCTGTGGAGATCATCAATCTGGACCCAAGATGCGATGGTTACTACGACGCCATGGTTACTTCTGGCCCTCCATATTGAAAGATTGTATCGCTTTTACCAAAGGGTGTGAAGATTTCCAAGCTCACAGAATAGTTAGTCACATTCCTAACATCCTTATGCCGCCAATTATTAAATCGTGGCCAGCGAGAGGATGAGATTTGGATTTGATTGGGATGATCCATCCTCATTCATCCATGATGCAATCACACAGTTCCTGTACGAAGACATCATCTGTCGTTTTGGTATTCCAGAGTATTTTGTCTTAGACAGGGGGGCAGCGTTTGTATCTAGAGAAGTTGAGAAGCTAATGGCTAATTTTGATATCCATTTTTTGCATTCTTCACCTTATCATGTATAATCCAATGGGCAAGCTGAAGCAAGCAACAAACTGATCCTCCATACCTTAGACGCATGCTCACAGACAATTCTCAATTATTGCATGAGGAACTGTTCAGTCCACTTTGGGCTTACAGGACTTCAAAACGTTCCCCAACAGGAACTACTCCCTACGCCCTAATATTTGGTCATGATGCAGTGTTACCTTTGGAAATCAATGTTCAGTCTCTGCGAGTTATGGATCAGCATCAGCTAGTGGGGAAATATTATGTTCAAGCGATGTGGCGAGAAATTGAAGACTTAGATGGAAAACGTATTAATGCTCTAAACAATTTGCTCGCTGAGAAAAAGAAGGTAGCTCGCATCTATGATCGTCGAACCAGGGAATTAAGCTTCGCTGAAGGAAAGTTAGTATGGAAAACGGTTCTACCCTTGGTAAAAAGCAAGAGAGATGTGGTAAATGGTCTTCGAAGTGGGAAGGACCCTTTGTGATTGACAAAATTAAAGGAAAATGTGTTTTTCAGCTGCAAGACTTAGATGGAACAATACATCATAATCTCATCAATGGAAGGTTCTTAAAGAAGTATAGACAGCCCGTATGGGAGTATGAAGAGCCTTCAAACCCAGAGACTTAGTTTTGCACTCATTCGCATCCTATCAATGAGGCTCACTGTGACAACCTAAACCATAAATGGTAGTTAATCGGCTTAATTCGCGAGATTCACGTATAATCGTAGTTTGTCATAATTAATCCATTTAGCGGTCTTATTTGTGAGTCTTTTATATACATTTTACGAGCATGAGCATGCAGTTATGATTATGAATTATACGACCATGTGTTTATGATTATGCATTTACGAATATGCTTTTATAATTATGCATTACGAGTATGCTTTTACATTATTCTTTATGCATTTGCATGGAAACCTTTATGATTTGGTTTACACAGAGTACAGTCTCAGTAGTAGTTGTATCAATACAATTAGCATCCCGGCTGATCCCCGAGAATGTTTATCGGGGGGGGGTAGTAGATACCATGACCTAATGCCTTTTTGGCTGGAATCACGTGAGGATCAGGGATCCCGTGATTCAGACTGTACTAGCGCGGATGTGTCCATGAGTGACCTCGCGAGATTTCTGATGCATGCTCTGTACGCGTGAGGAGTTAGAGTCTCCCTCATGTACCATATGATTTTTATGCATCTAGACTCGCATATGTTTTATAAACATATATATTTATTCAGCGAAAGACATTTATTTTCGTCCACTCACTCTAATGGTTTATATGTCTTTCCATGGGCTCTTTGTTTTCAATGCCCAGTTTGCAGTTTGGATTCAGGTGTCGCATGTCAAGGTTGAAGGCTTAGTATTCGAGCTACTTTTCCTTCTTAGTAGGTTTCTAGTTTGGCCTACTGTTGTGTATATATGTAAATACTAGAGGTCGCTCTAAATACTATTATGTTTATATTTTCACATGATTTTTTCCGGATTTCTGTAAAGCCACAGTTTTGTTTATTTCTTTACGTTATGATATGTTTTTGAGAAATCCGGATGGGATTGGTGCCCACGGTTTGGCTTTTGTGGCATAGGATGAAGTGTATTTTCCGTTGCAGGTTAATGGTAACTACGCTATATAGAGTAACTCTGCTGAAATTTTATGATTTTTGAAAGTTCATATTTTCAGAAGGGATTTGATTTCGGTTTAGGCAACTAAATCGGGGTCGAGTCCTTTCACTCGCTCTCCGTGTAAAACTAGGGAGACAACCAGTATACATCGTGACCAATTCTTGTGGCCAAATTTTTTAAATTTTTACAACTTTGGTTGTTCTTCAGTTTGTTAAAAAACCTATTAGACGGGTTCTTTTTCAATGTATTCAGAACCAACTTTGGTGGTTTACCATTGCTATAGAAATTACTTTCACTGTATGGGCAAGATATATGAAAAGCAATAAAGTAAAGATTCATTTGATGAAACAAAAATACACTTTTATTATGAGGCTTTACGGCCTCTAGCTCTGATACTAAACATCAAGTGATAGAAACTCTATAGCATAATGACCAAACCTAGTAACCAAATAGGTGTGGTGGTCAATCTAGTTTTGGTTAGTCGCAACAAACACTGGTGAGTGGTCGCTAACCAAGGACTAGATTCTTCTCCGATTGCGTTGGCTTTAGTAGCTCGGGGATTCCCCCCAACAAATCCTCACAAAGCCTTCCCTTCATCTGACTCTGATTTTTAGACGCTCCACCATGACATGTGATTGAAACTTCATGGGAGTGAGATGGAGCATGCAAGGATCCAAAGCAGAGATCTTCAGGGATGGTGTCAGCAAGCATCTGACAGTGTCATTGCCTGCTAATCCTCAAATGCTTGAGGGCTAGCATGAAATCAGAGGACCTGACCTTAGGTACTTTTACTTAAGACAGGTTTGAGCTTGGGTACTTCTACCTAATGGGGCTTAACATAGAACAAAAAGTCTTGAGGAAATGTCTTGGGGCAGAAAAGGAGCAAATTACACATGGAAAACATATTTTTCATTCCAAGGCTCAGAGAGTATTTGTGAAGATAAGGTAGAAGTAGCAAGGTATATATAGGGGCCTAATGAGCCTAACCGAGTGGAGAGGGAAGCGTTGCATCGATTCAACACGGCAATTAAGGAGGTCCAATGCTCCACATTGATTCACGTATCTCTTAAAAGCTAAAGATATTCTGTTTCAAGAAACAAAGTTATTTAGCATTTAAGATGGACAATTATTATGGACTCAGCGTGATTTTTGGAGGTGCAAAAATTGAAGACATCAAAGATATGCTAAAGAAGAAATCAAAAGCTTTCAAAGATGGGCCAGAATTTTAAGATAACTTAGATAAATCAGTTTACAAAATAAATTACAAAGCCCACTAATTGGTGTTGGGTCCATGGTTAGTGCGAGAACCTTCAGATAATGGAGTGGCAAAGCTGCTCAGTTCTCGCAGGGCAGTCTTAGCTCGCAGGTAGATGGCATGAGTCGTAGACCATTTGGCTTTCCCATTGGCAGCAAAGGAACGAGTAGCCCGCACACTCTCCGGAGAGGCCTTTCCAACAACTAGAATTTCATGAGCCTTCTAATGTTTCCCATTGAAGTTATCTTCCATCACTTGTAGCTCGGCTTAAAGTTTAGCAATTTGGTCTTGCTTAGCCTGAATACTTTGCCACTCAGTGTTATAGCTCTTTCCCAACGAGGTTGTTGTTTCCACCTGCGATTTTGTTCCTTGCGATTAGAGACACCTTTATCATTCTCAGCATTCGCAACATACACAACACTTAAAAGCTCAGGGAGCTGTTGAACTAGCGATTCCATCCTTTGTAAAGTACGAGGATCAACTGCATCCTTGGCAAGGCGGGCTACCGTTATGTTATCCAGAATCTTCTGACGGACTGCCTCGTTTTCAAGGTTTAAAATCAAAGGTCATGAAGGTATACGATAGCTGCCTGTACCTCAGGAAGCTCTTGTTCTGGATAGACCAACTCTTTAAAAATCTTGGTAGCCTCTTCCAAAATCTTAGCCATGATATCTTCAACTCCAGAGGTACCATATTTTAGAGCAAGTGAAATTGGAACCGTAGCATGGGGGCAATGCTTCCTTCGTAGCCGCGAATGGTATTGGAAAATTGACCAAGCATCTGGTTACCCACAACAAGCGAAACTTCATTAGTATTAGGGTTCTTCTGTGAGAACATCTACACAAGAAAGGATAATGAACTAAGGATTTTTGGATCACTAATCAAAGTAGGTGCTATAAAGGAATAAAACAAACCTGAGACATCTGTGGCGGTGTTGGGATGCTGTACAAGGCAGTATTCAAAGGAGGAGGAGAAAGAGTACTAGTAGCAGAGGGCTAAAAGAGTCCCAAGTCAAAATGTACTTATAAACTAAAACACAAGGAGAAGTCATACGGTAAAGCTTCTCTTACCTTCGTTATATTGTCACGGGATGAGTTCTTCACTACTCTTATCACCGTGCGGCCTTAAAATTGATCGTCTTCTTCCGAACAATCTAAGTCAGCCTCTTCCCACAACGCAGCGGAATAAAAGACTCACACAAGAGAGAAAGAGTGCTGCACACTTCAAGGGTTGGAGAAAAGAACTTTGTATTAGCTTGTATATGCTTTACAAGGCTCTCCTTTCTACACTACTCTACTCTACTCTTTTCTTCTCTTATTGTTCTCTTCTACTCTTCCTTCTGCTCTTCTTTTCTACTCTTCTTCTCTCTTTCTTTCTTCCTCCTTCACTTGGGAGGGGAGGTTCTCTATTTATAGCCTCCCCCTCCAAGTCTAAGTCTTCTAGACTACTCTACCACATGTACAAGTTCTAGACCTATCTATACAAGTCTAGGATGTCGCATGATGGTTCTAGAGATCTCCAGAGTAGTCGAGCCTCTCCACGGTTCTAGAGAGTTCAAGACTTGCCTTGATGCTTCCCAAGTTTTCCGGAGACTTCTGCGACCTTCCGCGATCTTCCATGTTCTTCCATTGCCTTCTGGCACCTTCCGTAATGATCCGGATGTCTCCCTACCATTCCGGACCCTTCCCGATGCCTCCGTGATGTTCCAGACTCCTCCGGAACCGTCCCTGCTGTTCCGCACCCTTCCGGAACCTCCCAGTCCTATCTGGGTGCTTCTGGAAGCCTTCTGGGTACGTCTGGCAGCCCCCCGGGTGCATCTGGAAGCCTCTGGGTGCAGCCCCTTGGCTGCTTCTGGCAGCCCTCGGATGCCTAAGGCAGCCCCCTTGGGGTGCCTCTTGCTACCCTCGGATGCTCCCAGGATACTTCACTCATATCCTTGAGCCATTTCTTCCTCGCGAATGCTCAAGGTTACCATGGGAAGGTTGGCGGACCGTGACATCTTCCCCCACCTGATTTCGCAATGCCCTCATCGCGGCTTCCCTTGTAGCATCGAATCTTATCCTTAAATCGCCACAATACTTCTTCCAACTCTCAGATGGCTTTCGTATCGAATAAACCTCTCTACTTGATGAGGTACTCATTGTGGCTTCACCTTCCTCAGCGATAAGTGACTCTATCCGCGAGCACTTTGTCCACTACCTTCGTTATCACCCGATGCGTAGCTTCCCTTATTGGTTTCTCCATCTTCGGTGACACCATTCTACTAGGCAACTTTGAATGGGTCTTTGCTCCGGCCTTTAGCTTGACGGCATGATCCACCTCTCTCCGCGGTGGCAGCTCCTTTGGCAACTCCTTGGGAATTACTTCTCCAAACTCCCTAAGGACTGCCCCGGTCTTGCTAGGCAACAGCTCGGTCTTCCCTTCCACCTTCTTTTCCATCTTCAGGGTGGCCAGGAACGTAGGCTCCCTCTTCTTCCATGCTCTCGTAAACTGCATGGCAGACAAGGTGCGTGTCTTCTCCTTTGCTTGCCTCCTCACAGGCACAACACAAGGCATTTCCCCATCTGCCGCAATACAGAAAGCATTGTAGAACGGAATGGGAAAAGCTCATACCTTGTCTATGAACTCAAGGCCAATCACTACGCCATAGTCTTCCATCTTGACTATAGTGAAGTCAACCTTCCCCTTCCAAGCACCAATGTTCACTTCTACATCGCGTGCTACTCCCTCAATAGATATGGTAGGTGAGTTCGTCGTTTTCACACTGCCAGGTTCCTTCGTGACTCGGAGCTCAAGCTTCTTCGCTTCATCCGGCGTCATCAAGTTGTGCGTGGCTCCACCGTCCAATAAGGCACGAGTCACCGTGTCGCCTACCTTGACATCGATGAATAACGATCCTCCTTCCATTTTGTGCCTTGCCAGCAACACGCTTGCCTTCGCGGCATTCAGCAATCGGATGCCTCACATCCTTGCTGAACCTTCTTCTTCTTCTTCTTCTTCTTCTTCTTCTTCTTCTTCTTCTTCTTCTTCTTCTTCTTCTTCTTCTTCTTCTTCTTCTTCTTCTTCTTCTTCTTCTTCTTCTTCTTCTTCTTCTTCGATCCTTGGCCCTTGTAAGCTTATAGCATTAAGAGCTTTCTTCTGCGGGCAGTCGCGCAACATGTGAGGGCCATCGCACAGGTAGCACTTGGGTTCCCAAGCCTTGCCTGTGGGCTTGTCTTACCTCTCGGTCCTCCACACTTTTGGCCTGCTGGACTCGGACTTGTCTCTTGACTTGTCCTTCGGCTTGTCTCCCTCACTTTCCTCATAGCTCACGTTCTTCCCTTTTAACTTGGAGTCACCTTGGTGGCCGACCTTGAATTCGACAAGAGACTCGACTGCGGCGATGGCTTGAGACAAGGTCTGAACTTGTCTTCTTTGCAGCTCGAGCTTAGCCCAATTTTGTAGTCCACTCATGAAGTACATGAGCTTGTCTTCCTACGGCATGTTGGGCACTTTGAATAGTAAACTAACAAATGTGTTGACATAGTCTTTGACACTACTAGTTTGCTTGAGCCACCTAAGCTTCTCCTTAGCTTCATATCTAGCATTTTGGGGATATAAGTGTAGCATGATATCATCTTTGAATTCTTTCCAAGTAGTGAGGGTGAACATACCTTCTTCGATCTCCATGCTCCTTCGACGCCACCACATGAGGGCATTGTCGGCTAAGAACATGGTAGCCATCAAGATTTTGGACTCGTCGTCTTCGATCTTGATACACTTGAAGTACCTTTCCATATTCCATAGGAAGGTATCAAGCTCTTTGGCTTCCCTCTTCTTGGTGAAGGGTTTGGGTTTAAAGGAGTCCACTGCCTTTGTGTCCCTTAGCCCTTGCGACTTGTTCACGGCTGCCTCCTTGCATAGCGCTAAATCTCCCTTAACTTCCTTCACTTCTTCTTGGAGAGCTGTGAGCCCGACATTGACGTGGTCGAGTCGCTCCTGGACCTCCCTCTGAATAGTATCTGCCATCATGTTGAGAGCGCCGTGCATACTTTCTCGCAACTCCTCCATCATGGTTGCGAAATCGTCCTTCCTCACGACATCCTCCTCAAGTCGAGTGTCGAACTCGACCACGACTGCCTCCATCTTGTCCAGCCGTGCATCTAAGGCAGCTACCTAGTCCTTAACGCTCCTATTGCCACCAGCAGTTACAGTCTGCTCCACGGAAATTACTTCTCCCGACATCTTCTTTCTTTACACTTGGCTCAGTATCGTACAAACCTGCTCTGATACCAACTGTCACGGGATGAGTTCTTCACTACTCCTATCACTGTGCGGCCTTAAAATTGATCGCCTTCTTCCGAACAATCTAAGTCAGCCTCTTCCTACAATGCAGCGGAATAAAAGACTCACACAAGAGAGAAAGAGTGCAACACACTTCGACGGTGGGAGAAAAGAACTTTGTATTAGCTTATGTATGCTTTACAAGGCTCTCCTTTCTACACTACTCTACTCTACTATTTTCTTCTCTTATTGTTCTCTTCTACTCTTCCTTCTGCTCTTCTTTTCTACTCTTCTTCTCTCTTCCTTTCTTCCTCCTTCACTTGGGATGGGAGGTTCTCTATTTATAGCATCCCCCTCCAAGCCTAAGTCTTCTAGACTACTCTACCACATGTACAAGTTCTAGACCTATCTATACAAGTCTAGGATGTCGCATGATGGTTCTAGAGATCTCCGGAGTAGTTGAGCCTCTCCACGGTTCTAGAGAGTTTAAGACTTGCATTGATGCTTCCCAAGTTTTCCAGAGACTTCCGCGACCTTCCGCAATCTTCCACGTTCTTCCGCTGCCTTCCGGCACCTTTCGTAATGATCTGGATGTCTCCATACCATTCTAGACCCTTCCTGATGCCTCCGTGATGTTCCGGACTCCTCCGGAACTGTCCTTGCTGTTCCGCACCCTTCCGGAACCTCCCAGTCCTGTCTGGGTGCTTCTGGCAGCCTCCTGGGTGCGTCTGGCAACCCCCCGGGTGCTTCTGGAAGCCCCCTGGGTGCGCCAGGCAGCCCCCAGGTGCTTCTGGAAGCCTCTGGGTGCAGCCCCCTGGCTGCTTCTGGCAGCCCTTGGATGCCTAAGGCAGCCCCCTCGGGGTGCCTCTTGTTGCCCTCGGATGCTCCCAGGATATTTCACACCTATCCTTGAGCCATTTCTTCCTCGCGAATGCTCAAGGCTACCTACCATAGGAAGGTTGGCGGACTGTGACAATATGGCCAGTCTCCGTGGCCACAAGAGTAGTAGAAAAGACAAGAATGGCCTCTTGATCATCAACTTGCTCAAGAACCACTTCTTGCCTCATAGCTTCTACCACCTTAGTTGTTGTGATAGGAATGGACTCTTACTCAGGCATGGCAACATCATCGGACTAAACAAACCAAAAACAGTGGTTAAATACTTAAACAAATTTCAAAAAAAAATTAACAAGTGCTGAAGTAAACATATTTCAGAAGCGGCAATAGTCTTTAGAGGGGAGTCAGCATCATTCTTAACTTCTTTCTCCTCTAGAGTTTGCTCACCCTGGTTCGCAGTAAGGATGTCCTGAGCATGAGATTCTGGTTCAATAACCAAATCTTGGAAAGGTCGATGATAGACCTTCTCAAGTATTTGGATGTCCTAGCCTCCTACCGCTGCAACAATGCATCATCTTCAACAATAGGATTAGAGGAACCCATGTCCGGGTCTGGATGACAAGAGATTCGTGGCGGGGACCTTCAACTGATGAAGAGGAAGAAGGCTCAGAAGGAAAGGCATTATAAGCACCCTTTCCCTTACCTCTCGCAACATGGAAATCCAGGGGCTCATTGTTCTCACTATCTGAGTTAGGGGTGATCCCTGAAGGGGAATCCCTGCTCATCTCTCCTTCGACCCACTTCTCAAAATCTTTCACTCTGGCATTCCGCCTAGAGCAATGAGTTTGGTGCTACGATCAATAGAAAAGTCGTAAACAAAAAGACATTAAATAGAACTTGGAGACTTCGTAAGTTAAAGGTCAAAAGATCTTACCAATGGCACATGCTCAGAAGAATCTCCATCCTCATGAGCCCAGTTTTCTACGATAGGAGAACGGGGAGTAGGTCGGTTCCCTTTCTTGGCCTTGGCAGCAGCCTTGGCAGAGAATTTTGTTGCAGGCTTCACAGCATCTATGCTAGTAGAGAGGAGTTTGTTGCGTTTAGCATCAAAAGATGGAGAGGCAATAAGTTTCGTATCCTTCCTCTTTCTCTCCTTGTCACCTCTATTTGAGGCACCCGAGGGGCCCAAGGCTTTCTTATCTACAAAAAGTTTGAAAGGGAGAAAAGAGTTTGGAAAAATCTGACAAAATACCTTAGATTTTTCCTGCCTCCAGATATGACAATAATGCATCTCATTCCACTCCAAATAGGCACTAATAGCAACATAGGTAACACAAATGGTACGCCTACCAATTTCCTCTATGTGCATTGGTAGGAAGGTAGGAACAATATAGCGTTGCAGCATGCTCTGATGATATAGAGAACCACCTCTCAAAGATACCCTATATCATTTTAATAATCAATTATAGGGGTTATCGAATACAAGGAATTAGTGAAACTAAATGCTAACACTAAACTACAATGTTGACAGACTCGATTATAGTACACTAATGACACTATGATCATACTCTAGACAGACTCAAATGACACGAAATTTTGACATAATAATATAGACACAGTGGTAGACTACCAAACAAAATTTCAGGATATTCTAAGTTTATTTGAGTACCGTACTAAATCGGCTAAGCTACAGCTAATGCAGAAAATATATGCTGAAAGTAAATATGCTAATGAATGCAAATTGATTTACTATATGATGAATGAGTTAAGAGGAATGCAATCCACACCCGTCATTCCATATATCTAGCACATACTTAATCTAATACATATATCCAATGAATGAAAGTTCCCAGGAAGAGCCGATTGTTACAACTACATCCTATTACCTAATCCTTATGCCTAGACCGAGGGTTTCAATCCCCCGACGAAATAATCTATCCGGGGTGTCACTATAGAGAATCTGGTGGAAGAAATTATCTTCAGTCGTCCGTATTTCATAACAATAGAATTCTAGCATGCATACTAAGTTGGCCACCAAAGCACACATACAAGAAATCATCAATGAACCACATAGAGAAAGAAACCTCATTCGAATTGAATATACAAAACTAGATTAAAGTGTATGAATTAGAAAGACTTCATGTACGAGACTTCAAGCAGCCCCTTAACAAGATGTTTAGCTACTAAAAGTCATAATGAAAGAATCAAGACAAATCATAGAGTTTACATATCAAGATTGGATGAAGAACTACAACTGTAGTCCAGCTTCGATGGGTTGAAGCTAAGTCTTTGATGGATCGAAGACTGGACTTGAATCCTTTGCGGCTACTCTCCTTCATTGCTCGAGTTTCTCTCCAATAATTTCTGATTAGCCTTTCCAAAAATCCTAAAATGAATTTATATATGTCTCCCAATTAATCTCCTCAAGTCCACATTGGAATAGGCTTCTTTAATTGCACAAAATTCCTTAAATCCATATTGAGCTAGGAATTCCTTTTTTTTATTTCTTTTTACTTTATTTCTCCACAAAACCTATAAGACAATAAACATAATTAATTTACTCAATTATATAACAATAAACTAAATATATAGAATGAATTAAATACCGAATAGACGCATAAATATGTAACTATCATGCTCGCATTGGGATTATCTAGATAAGTCCTCCATGAAGTATACCCTTTCAGAGACTCAATTAGGGGGCAAGGCAGACCATGTGTTATGCCGAGTTGACGAACGAAGTGATTGGGAGCATACAACTCGATCCAGATTACTGCGTCTGGAATGTCAATGTTAGAACAAGAAACGCATTGGATGAACACGTCTCTCGCAGCAGCAGCTTGATTGCGAAAGATTATGAAGCCAGTTAACAGCTCGAGGGGAAACCTGCAAGTCACCACCAGTTCCACCATCTCCTTGGAAACTGCCTCAAAGTCTAGAACTAGTTGAAACACTGGAAATAACTTCAGTTTCACCAGCATTAACTAAAGTCCTTCCCAAAAGTTCGTTTGGCTCAAAATCCTTATGAGAAAAACTGCTAAGCAAGGGAAAATAAACCTAGAGCCATAAATGCAGAATCCAGATAGGCCCAGCGAACTTGAGTCTAAATGGGTTCAGCAAAATCTACCTGAGACTGCGATTGAGGGCCCCCCAAATAGATTGTGTCAGGCTAAGCTTGTGGCCATTATAGAGTGCCTCAGCAACCTTGGTAAATGTACCTGTCATCTTGTCCACAACAACGCAAAACACATAACTGCACAACTAATACTCAAGGAAAGCAATACTTCCATATGCATTGTACTTTCGCTACTCATCAAATTATGGGTTAGGGCTAGCAATAGCCGGAAAGGTGTCCCCATTATAGTACTTTTTCCATGCGGAGTAAGCAATACCAATAGTTGAACGATTGGCGTCTGCTGTAAAGTAGAAGGTCTGATCGTCAAGGGCTCCAGGAACATTGGGGAAATCCGCAATAAGAAGCCCAGTGATGGTGACTATATCCAGCAAGGTGATCTCCATATTCCCAAATGGGAACACAAAAGTATTTCTACTCATTTCCCAGAAACACAAAGCAGCAACCACGGTAGCACGATTACCTCTCTAAGGAAGATTGAAGAACAAATCTAAAGTATGGGAAATACCGTCCTTTACCCAGAATTCCTCGTCCAAGGATTTGTGATCCTTATACCACTTGATTTCCTCATCCTTGGTGCTCAGACACTTTCCCAATTTCACTTCAATATCCTTGTCGTCCCATTGAGTGGGTATAGCGGCTTCAGCATGATCAACGAACAGGGGTCTTCATATGTCACAGCTAAGAGCAGAAGAGGCTTTGGTGGTGCAAGTGGTTAGACCTAAGATGACTTCATTTCCCTTTCTGATCTCAAGATTTTCATATGGAAAGCCTTGGTCCCTGTGAAGATTCAGGTACATGTGGTCATAAAACTTGTCAACATCTTTCTGGGTAGCCTCTGGACAAAAATTTTGGTAGGGCGTCATTTTTACAGAAGGTATAGAAGAAGAAGATGGGTAGAAATGGCGGCGAGAAATCAGAACAATTAAACTTAGAAGTTTTGGAAAGAGAGAGAAATGAAAAACCAAATAGATATAAGGGTTTAAAGAATGGGCGAGACTTTCCAAAGAATTGTACTCGAGTGGCCTAAGCGAGGCTACTAAACCATTGCTGAAGAAAGCGACAAGTCGCATTAAAGACCCCTTCGATTTCTTAAGAGTTAATCTCGAGGTCTAGGAGACAATGTTTGGTCCCAAAATAAACTTAACATATATTATGCATACTGTGCCAGAAAACTAAATGGGCCGATACATGCGACCTAAAAACACTACGAATCTAGAAAACTTGATCCCATGAGAGATTCTTACGCGAGTTAGGAAAAGCTGCAAGATAACTTACTTGTTTCCTAATCCTAAATGTTTCCTTGAGAGATACATAAAGAGAGAACATCAACCTCTATAAATAAGAAAGTCTAAGAAGATTTCAGGACCGCAACACATATACACAAATTTGCACACAAGCAATTCATACTCTCTCACAACAAGTAAACAACCCAACGACAACGAACTTAGGATCTGGTTCACCCAACTGAGCGTGGAGATTCGACGGTTCACTCTAGCAATAACCAACGACTGCGGCGATTAGAGGAGTCTAGTTCACCTGACAGAGCATGGAGATTCCAAGGATTTACGAAGTCATGCCAGTGTTCTCTACACTCGCCCCTTAAAGATTGCTCTGCTTTATACTCACACAACGTATAAAGTATCGATCCTTTTGTGGCTCAGCGAAGAGACAAAAAACCTAAGTCTTGAAATAACTTAGGCAAGTAGAACTCAACGAGTACAGTTTGGTACTCTCCTCGCTCCAATCGCTAGCAAGGAAGTAGAGACAGACGGGGCACACTACAACAAATATATTTTTCCCTCAGCAATGGCACACCACACATGCACAAGACGACACGATTTCCGACTACAATTTCCCACTACAATTTCCGACTACAATTTCCGCCTATAATTTCCGACTACAATTTCCAACGTACTAAGGATGATAATCGTAATCATCTTCATCACTTGAGTCTGACTCGGTTTCATAGGTAATTTCTGGCAATATGTGCCGCTCCTCATCATCTGAATCAACGTCAACTTCATATGGATTAACATCGAGAAGTTCTGCTCCAGTAATTCGAACCACACTCCCAGATCTCACATTATTAAGGCGAATCGTAGATGATTCCGGAATGTCAAAAGCGTTCGGCTCTTGGTATGCAGTAACTTCCTCATCATCTGCGGTCTCACCAAGTGTGGCAGCACTGTATATGTTTCTATGAGCAACATGGTTAACCACCTTCCACGGGACTTTGTTAAGAAGATCGTCAAGGTAAAACACTTGTTTTATTGATGAGGCAAGAACGAAAGGGTCATCTTCATACCAGCTAGTAGCAGTATTCACCGAAAATGTTCCGTACTGATCGGTCCTTGTGTTCTCCGGGCTAGTATCAAACCATCTACACTTGAACAAGTGCACTTTCATGCGGTTCCCATAAATTAGTTCAACAACTGAATGAAGGACACCGTAATAGTCAACGCCATCCTGCTCACCATGGACCATCACCCCACAATTCTGTGTTTTCAGTCGGTCGTCTCGATTTTCACATATAAATTTCACGCCATTGACTTGACACATCGAGTAAACTTTTGAAGCTATCGGTTTCATCGCCAGGACCCTCAATTCGTTTGACCACTCTGGGCAACCATCATCTGCTACATGGTTCATCTGAAAACGTCCAGTAATACGTACACAAGAAATTATGTCATCTTGAAACCACAAAACCACGTACATACATACATGCTATATAAGGATATATATAAAAATAGACATATACACATATACCATTACCCATTGACCAAAGTAGTTTGCAAACGTCCTGTTGTGGTAATCAACATTTCCGGCAATAGCAGGGCAGTGAAGATGATAGTTTTTCCAATATTGTACTTCTTGACAGTTAATCAGTACCGACCAGTGGGCAATGGCTACCTCATTTCCATCCAACTTGTACGACTTTGGAAAGCTTCCCTATACTACCACGTCACTGGAGATGATAGAAAGGTTGAACTGGGGTTCATCTATCGGCATCTGTTGTTGGGGGTCCTCAAGCGCTCCCAAGTACACTTTGGTGTACGTTACACACTCGTGCGCAACATATGCTTCAGCGATACACCCTTCAGGTGCATATTTATTCTTCACATAGTCCTTGTAGGCTCCCAATTGTCTACAAGTTAACAAGTGCATGTTAACTTACTTAAAAAATAAGAATTTACATATAAAAACATAGGCAAACCAAATGTATGAATCATTTGTACCTTTCCATGGGATACATCCAAGTGTAGTGTACGGGACCGGTAAGCAACAATTGTTCGGGAAGATGGATCATCAGGTGAGGCAATATGTCGAAAAAAATTGGGGGAAATATCCTCTCAAGCTTGCACATGATAAAAATGATGTCATCTTGCATCTCCCTGAGGTCTGATTTTTTAACTTTCCTGGTGCATAACTTCTGAAAGAATCTTGACAAGGCCACCAACGGCTCCACCACCTCTTTGGGCAGGTACCCTCGAATGAAAATAGGGAAAAGGCGTTGAAGCAATACATGACAGTCATGACTCTTTAATCCGCACATCTTATTGTCCCGGAAGTTAACACACCTGCTTATATTTCCTGCATAGCCATAAGGATACCTGCATATATATATATATATATATATATATATATATATCCATAGGCAACAATTATATTTCTCGCATATAACCATAATCCGGTAAAAATTTAAGGCCAAATTCCTGCGTAGCCATAAGAATATATACCTAACATTACTCAGCCACCGAAAAATTTCATGCTTATGCTTCGGCTTTACGGTGTAAGGAGCTTGCGGCATTTTTCTCTTACCATCTCTTAACCACAAATGTTTCCGCAGACCCATTGCTTTCAGATCAATGCGTGCCTTAGGGATGTCTTTTGTTTTCCCCTCCAAGTTAAGAACTGTGCCCACAACACTTTCACACACATTCTTCTCTATGTGCATGACATCTAGGTAGTGTCTGATAGGCAACCTGGGCCAGTATGAGAGTTCCCAGAATATGCTCTTGTGTGTCCAAAACTTATACCTTTCGGGCTTGTCTGGAATTGACGCGACTATGTCAGGATGATTGCTCAGCTGGCCAAAGTCATATTCATTCAACACTTCCAAAATTTCTTCCCTTGTCCATCGCCTGGGTGCCACACCTGTTTCCACAGTCCCAACAAACGCGTCTGGATCCTGCCTAAATGGGTGATCATATGGAAGCCAACAACGGTGACGCATCTGAACAATTTTACTGCAATGAGGACTGTAACAATCAACCGTCATGCACTCTGAACAAGCCCTGTAACCCCTGGTAACGTTTCCCGACAACATACCGCGGGCAGGAAAATCACTGATGGTGCCAACAAGCATGGCATGCATCTGGAACATCTCGTTTTTGAACCTATCGTAAGTGGGGTGGCCACACTCACTCAGGTACTTAAGCTCCTCAATCAAAGGCCTCAAATACACATCGAGACACTTTCCTGGATAACCCGGGCCCGGAATTAACAGAGTGAGCATATTGTATTCCTTCTTCATGCACATCCATGGTGGAAGGTTGTACGGTACCAAAATAACTGGCCATATACTGTATTGAAGACTCATGTTGCCAAAAGGGTTGAATCCGTCAGATGAGAGCCCTAGCCAAACATTTCGGACCTCTGGTGCAAAATGATCAAACTCCCTGACCATGTGCTTCCAAGCCTCTCCGTCGGAAGGGTGTATAAGGGTGTCATCGTCAGGCAAGTTTCTCTCAGCCCACCATCTCATTGCCTCGGCCGTGAAAGCACACATAAACAACCGCTCCAGCCGATCAATAAGCCGGAAATATCGAAGTATCTTCACAGCTTTCTTGTTGCCTGCAGGAGTCAACTTATACCTTTCTGTAAAACATACCGGGCAGGCTTCAAGGTCTTCGAGATCTTTTCCCCAGAAGAGAATACAATCATATCTGCATGCATGGATTTTGATGTAGGAAAGCCCAAGATCTTTCAGGATATGTCGCACCTTATGATGAGTGGTAGGAAGACGATGACCGGGTGGCAGTAGCGAAGCAGTCCACTTCAACCAAGAATCAACAGCTTTGACAGACATTTTGTTTTCCATTTTGAGCTGCATCACTCCCATCACACTTTCAAGAACAGTCTTACTACAACCGTCGTACAATGGAGTCTGTTGCAATGCAATCAGGTTGTTGTACTTGTCCATACCGCTTGAGTTGACATGAGCTCCAGGTAATGGCTCGACTGGCTCGATATGGGGGAAACCCTCAACGACGGGAGGGACATTTGGTGCTTCATCAGCAAATACACCGCTCTCATGAGGAAACATATCATTGATTAACATCGTTGTTGGATCATATGATGAACTGCCCCTCTTAGCAAAATCTCCATGATCATAGCGTGGACTGGCCCTCTCACCAAATTGTCCATGATCATGCGGACCCGCTAACGATGTTTCACCGTGATAAATCCAACAAGTGTACTTATCCCAAAACCCGTATTTACTCAGGTGCCTCTGGACTTTATCAATAGGAAAACAAAATCGATCGCTGAAACACTTACATTCTTTACACAGGCAATAATGAAGTGTATTGTCTCCATAATTAGCCTTCACAAAATCCACAAAACTCCTAATTCCCTGGTGATATCTGACATCCCATCTTTCGAGGCTCATCCAACTCTTGTCCATCCTGAAAATTCTAACAAATTTACGTATTAATTATATATATATATACACACATTCACTACTAATAATCGACGCGATATCTCAATTCAACTCTAATTAAATCAACACATGCATATATATATATATATATATATATATATATCGATCTAATCTCTGAATTCGATTCAGTACTCGATGATGGTATTCTTCTTTTTTCAATTCAAAACGTATTTGACTAGGTAGGAGGCTCTGTTAAGCGTGGCTCCGATAGCACTACGATAATACCAGTCATTGATTCAGACACAAGATAAGATTAACTACAAGCAGTTTTCTCGTTTCGGTGACATCAACAACATTTCATATATATCTCACGAATTGGATTTGATCAACACACACATATATATATACCTTCATTTATACATATATATATATATACACATACCTATATATATAGCTTCCCGACTGATCGAGTTTTCGACGCGCGCCTTAATTTTGACAATATACCGAAGGATCGATTTCAGAGCGTACGTTTTCCTTCTTTCGATTTCTCTGGATTTTTTTCGATCAAAATGAATGAATGATCGAGCTGCGACTAATATAAGAGACATTTCCGGCGACGGAGTAAGTCGCCGGAAATGAAGACATTACCAACGACTTTACGCCAGAAAATCGCCGGTAATGTTCCAACCGTCGCCGGCAATGTCGAGCCACACATTTCCGGCGAAATTCCGGCCGGAAAATTGCCGGAAATGTTCGGCTTGACATTGCCGGCGACGGTTGGAGTCGCCAGTAATGTTTTGAAACATTACCGGCGATTTTCCGGCGACATTACCGGCGACGGAGTAAATCGCCGGTAATGATGAACATTACCGGCGACTTTTCCGGTCGCCGGCCTTGTCTCCGGTGATCTCGCCGGTAATGTTCACAAATGTGGTAGTGATGCATGAGCAATGGTTAAATCATCTTGCATATTACATTCTTTTACTGCTTGGCATAAAGAGAGAGTGGTCATCTGCTCTTTCTTGATCTCTAATTAACCGACTTATACATATGGTGGTGTAAGCCTAGAGAACTGGAGTCATTAAGTTCTAAGAATATTTGAGGAACAACAATGTTTCAAGGGTTGATTTGGTGGTCACCCTTATGTCACTAAGAAATTACTTCACACAATAGCGTGTTTTGTCTCTAATGAACATGCGATAATATGTTGATTATGTACACAATCAAGACACTAGATTCTACATGCAACTAAGTTAGCCACCAAAGAAACATATAGTAGAGATCATCCATGGAAAAACAGTGAAGTAAAACTCATCCAAATAGTCATTAAAATCACAAGGGGTTCAAAATCGTAAGTATGTCTCGGGCTTCGGTCATTCCCTAACTAGATAAGTTTAGTTACTCATAGTCGAAAAAATACAATAGAAAAACATGATGGAGAATGAAGAATAAACTAAAAATCCTAGAATTCTCGGAAGTTTCAGTTTGACAGGTTGAGAGCCAGGTCTCAACGGGTCAAAGGCAGTCGGCTAGGATCCTTGGCAGTAGTTTTTCTTCTCTTCTTAGGCTTCTCTCTATAAAATTTCAACAACCCTACTTTCATCAACAAGTTTGGTTTATATATGTGTGATCATGGGCATCTTCTTATTAATTTAGGGTTGAGTCATCATCACATGGACATTCCACATCATCAATCCTTATTCCATTAGAATTTTCCTTTTAATACTTATTTTTATATGAATTTATCTCCAAATAACCTAAATAAACAAAAATATTATTAATTATTGAAAACTAAATAGATTAACCAAATATTTTTGAAATAATTAAACACAAAAGAGTTACATATATTTATATATTTATGCAACTATGACATAGAGGGGTATTTGTCTCCTCTAAATGGATCTATTTATGCCTCTGTCCGAATTTGCAATTAATCTAGCATTACCCGCAATAAGAACATGATGCGACACATCAAAAAGCCAAGAGCTAGATAAAAAAACTCATGTAACTATATATATCTAAGTATAATAAATAATCTTTCTTATATAAAATGTAAAACTTGAATAAAATTATCTTAAATAATTATTTGGGTAAACTAGATCATTGTATAGAATTTGTATTCATGTACATGGAAACTGATGAAGACGCCTTATACACGTATAATGTACTTGCGTGTATAGGATACAACTTTGGCCATATTGCACCAGCAAATTATTTAAGACTAACAAGTTTATTATACATAATGGATATGTACCAAGCTTAGTTAATTATTCTGCTGGATCTGTTATTCATTATGAACTTTTGGAATCGGACAGTTAAGCCCTCTCAAAGACAACAGGGAGCGCAGAATCATCCAAGGCCAGCAACCTCTTGCCATTCTCAACCAAAGCACCAACATCTCCGCAAATGAACCTACAAGTTGGACACACTTCTGTAGGGCACCACTGCAGATTGTAGACACCATCAATATTCGCCTGCTTATTAATCCTGAAGTAGTTTCTGGCTGGACCAGGTAGGCCTTCGTTTTGGTCTTCTCCCGTGACAATCAATCTCCTTTGTGTCTTCGACTCCTTCTCCCCCACTTTCCACGCAGTCGACTGCACGCAGATTGTGAATGCAGAGAATGTGATCTTCTGGTCCCTAGTCTCCCTGACCACCGTCTCGCCCTCCGCGAATGGCGCAAAGGTCACGGGGAAGCCCTCGGGGCCGGAGGTGTTCTCTTGGCCAACATAGCGCGGACACGAGTTGTTGCGGTTGATCAAAGTGAAACGGCCGCCGCTGTCTGTGATGGCGGGTTTGATGTAGTAGTCTACGCCGGATTGAAGAGCTTGTCCGGAGGTGTCGAGCACCGGAGCGCTCTCTTGGGCCGAGGTTGCCATGGCCATCAATAGCCATAGACCAAAACTCAGGTTTCCGATCAACTTCATGGACTTCATCATGTATATGAAACTATATAAGTTTTGCTAGCTTGTTGGTATATATTGCAAGTGAATAGTATTTGCGTCGTCTGTATTTTGCTATACCCTATTACCCTGCATGGCAAGCTATTTATAGAGATGGGATACGAGAAGGACGTACATGGACGATCAAGTCAGATTTATCTCCTCAAAATTACTTAAAACAATAGAAGAAGTCGACGTTGACCCATGAGAACAAAATTGTCAAAATGAAAGGCTTACACAAGTAATAGTACTCAATTTAGAATTTGGTTAATAATGTAGTCTCATTATATACAAGCATACATACGGGTGGAATTCCATGCCAGTTAGATATATATATATATATATATATACCACCTACATGCAGTAAAGTCATTTTAGGGTCAAATTTCTGAGCTATAATTAATGTAGATCGTAAATTACAAAGCATTGGATAAGTTCTACAGGTAAAGACTAACTTACCTGTAGTGTCGGTGAGCTTAATTAGTCTTTTAAAGCCGCCATGGACAAGGGTTCTGAACTTCTGATCAATATCATAGTCATTTTAGTTTTGGCGTTGACATAGTTGCCACATCCATGGCAGCAAGAAACTAGATATAATTTTCTTCTTTCTTTTCTTCTATAAAATATAAATATAAATTTCAAAGTCAAGTACTCTAATATTACGGCATAGAGGTTTTCACAAGCGTTTTCTTGAATCGCAAGGTTTTGAAACCCTTCCAGATGCAGGTGAAATTAATTGCGCCCGAGAACCATATATGTGTTGGCTCGTTGTTCTTCTCACATGTATTGGAAATTGCCTCCTACTCTCCTAGTGTCCAAATCTATCTCTCCACCTCTGTTTATACTGGTCCTCCAATTTTTTCGTAATTAAATACCAGAGAATCCCTTAAAACCTGTGGGATACGGCGGAGACTTGCAACACCATTTGAAGCCGAAACCAAAGATAGAGGTCTAATAGCAATTAAGTTGGTTCACGCAAGAGCAAGTCGTAGATCATCCATCAGTTGGAGAGTTTCTAAATTCTAGCACGTGCATAATGGTTTGGAATTCAAACAGCTAGAGTACCAATGGGCATGTATGTTGGCCATTCATTGCAGACCAGCAAACAAATAGTTACTACACTCATGCAACAATTGGGGCATTGGCGTGGAGATCGATCGGTAAAGATGTCCAGAGAGACAATGTGGCAAAGATTGTGAAGGAGTTAATAATGGATATATGGAGAGAAGGGTAAAACGATGGAAATTAAGGCACTATAAAGTAAGAAACTCACAGAAAAAGCAACTACTGCACATGGTTCATTAACAACGAACTTTGGACAATTTGGTGAATCAACTCCTATATATTAAGAAAACCATTTAAATTTGAACATGGATCTGTGTTTCATCAATAAAAATATCCAATTTATACCATATTTTCCAATTTGAATGATATGAATCCAGATACTGATCATACTGTACAGAGAACGCAAATAAAATTATGAACATCCCAATTACTCGATCGATCAGTAGCAAAACTGCAGATCACATGTCTAATTATTTTAGGAGACATCAGACATGGTTTTGGGGCTTCGTGTAGGGACCAAGTTCAATATTCAAATTGATAAGAAAGATTCAACTTCAGAGGCTTGCTCATTGGATCTTAGATTCAAAACCTTTTTGTTTTGCTTGCTCTAATGAATGACCAGAGGTCGTCAAAAAGTTGAGCCTCATTTCTTTTATTTATCGAACTGTCAACATTATCTGGCACAATACATAATATTTATCATCCAAGAAGAACTACTCCTTCCCATTTATATGCTTGATTGCTTGAATGTATAATTCATAAAACATAACAGGAATCAAGATAAGAAAAGACTACCAACAAGGCAAAAACCTAACAGATTGCTAACAACCGAAGAAACCAGTAATTCCAAAAACAAATACCAACTATCAAACACTAAGCAGAAAATCTATGCATACCAATCCACAAAGATATACACCACCACAATCTAACTAGTCCTTGTGCTCTCTCAGTCTTTTCTAGCCACAATCTTGTACTTCCCTGATTCCTGTTGCTGCAGGTTAAACAAAATTGATTCAGCAAAACCCCTTCAAGATAACCAAGCTCAATTAGCAAAACTCGAATCGGAACTTATAAAAGAAAATATTTTACCTTTTCCCACAGATTGGTGTGGGTTCTGCAAAACCCAGCTACAATATCACCCTTCCTTCCCTCCTTGTACTCTATGCAAAGATCCTCATTCAACCCACAAGTCACATGGAAAGCCAAAGGGCATCCGCACTCAGAACACTGAATAGCACACCCTTTTCCTCTCTTGCAAACATAACACCTCTCTTTCCACCTCCTCTTCGGAACCTTGGAGCAATCTATCCCCTCCCGCCCTTCCGGGTCCCTGAAAAACACCTCCGGAACATAAAGCGCACACACAATATGAGCCCACTTGCCATCTCTGGTGGGCTTCATTGCTCCACCTTTCCCAGGACATAGACAGCAAGAAAGGGGCTCATCGGACGGGGCAGAGCACCTGGAGCAGAACCAATCACCCTCCGGGATACCCTTTACGAGAGGGTTCCCATAGCAAGTGGCGTGAACCATGAGATCACAGCCGTCGCAGAACACAATCGGATCCGACTCGTCTCCATCCGTACTCTTACACACAGCACAAACAATCCCATCCTCATCTTCCTTCTCTTCTTCAACGCCCGATTCCTCTTTGGATACCTGAGCGATATTTTCACAAACACCTTCCGGGCATCCCTCAAGTTCCGAATCCTCCTTGCTTTTGTCTTGCACATTTCCACAAACACCTTCAGTGCATTCCTCAGACTTCTCCACTGGCTCTTCCACAGTCTCCGGCATGTACTCGAGATTCAGATCGAAACCGGAGACCGGGTTCTCCGGCACGAAATCCGACGGAAGGGCCCACACCCTTTTCTTGGCCGGCAGCGAATAAGTGTTAACGGAAAAAGCGGCGGGAGTTGGGTCAGGGAGAATGGGCTGGTCTCTGGTTTCCTTTCTCTTCTTGGCCGGAAGAATAGGCAAAACGACGTCGTCGCTGTGGTGGCTCTGTTGCTGCTGTTGCATAAGCCGGAATCTTTTGAGAGGAGGTAGGCCGTGGAATTGGGGATCCATTAGAGACTGGATAGTCTGGGAGTTTAGGGTTTGGGATTTGGAGGTGTTGGGATTTTGAAATGTGTTTTGAAGAAGCGAATAGAGATTTGGTTTTGATGGAGGGAAGTGAAAATTAAAGAGAAGGAGATTTTCATTTCGTGATTTTTGAAGTTTTTGAAATTGGCGGGAGAGCGAAAAATGGGAAGAGTGAAAAAAAACTTGAGATTTGGAATTTAAAATTTTACAATGAGCCTTTTTCTGATTTGGGCTTTTGCTCCGTTGTTTACTTAATCTTCCGGCAAATTAATGTGCACCAAATCAAAGTTAATAGCACTGCCATAACATTAGTCAAATCAGTCGCACTTTGTTCTTTCTCGTTCATTGTGTCTCTATATGAATTTTAATGAAGAGGTACAACTCTGTGAGCACTGAGAAGTAGTCATCGCTCAACTTGTTTAGTCTCATAAAACTCGTGCAATCATACACATATAATCATGGAAAACAAAGATAAATACTGGTGAACACTCAGCTGTTCTGTTCCTCTGTTTTAAAACCTTCAGTTACATAACAGATAAGACATGTGCAATGAACGATAAATGACACCGATATGATATTTGGTTCTAAAATGGTCCCTCCACGGCCATCTCTGCGTACAACTAAAACCAGAACAAGGTGGATCCAAAACAAATAGCTAGATTCAACTTAAGCTCAACAAAAACAAGTTCTCAACTCCAATCCTTCAAGATCTGTCCTCTTCAGAACCTGGATCATGTATAATTTCAACTTGGCAAATCTTTGAACCCTTTGGACACGCCAGCATTTCCTTGCTTAATTCCTCCTCCGTGATCCATGGATGACCATCCTGACGACCGTAGCCATTCTTTGTTGAAAGGATCACATTATTCAGAGCTTCGCCGTAGTTTATCAGATACTTTACAACTTCCAGCTCATACTTCCTTCCTTTGAATCCCTTTAAGGAGATAGTCTTGAGGCTTGACGACAAACAAACGGGCACAAACTCAGGTGGATTCCAACAGCACTCTGGGGGTAATTCTACATAATCTGTCTGCAGAAAATGAAATAGTCAAGAATGAATGAAAAGATTGACCTAATGAGAAACATATTTTGAATTTCTGTAGCAAAACTAGAAATGTACTTACTCTATGTTCCAAGTCAAGATGTTGCAGCAAGGGTGACTTCTTCAGCAACTCAGTTAGCAATTCCCAATTGTAAAAGTCGCGAAGAACCAGATTCAATTCGCTCAAATTTTCCAAAGCAGGCACACATGAAACCTTCATGAAAAAAGACAAACTTTAATCAAGTATACACCTAGCCAAAACAGCATGGCGGGGGGGATATAAATGTTAAGCAAGCTATTTTTGGGGGGAAAATGACAGTCATAGTTACCTCCAAACATTTAGGACGAGTATCAAGAGACAGATATTTAACATGGCAACATTTTTCCAGCAAACCAGCTGCGCGTTTAGCGAATCTCGGAGCTTCATTGTTAGATCCATCCCCTATATTGTGATTGACCATCCTGTCCATGTATGCAATCTCAAATCTTTCAAGACATTTTGTACTCTCCAGAAAGTAATTTGTTAAAACACCATCCGTGAGTTTGACCTTCTCCAGCTTCGGGGCACTGATGAAAAAATTGTTGGGGCTCATGTAGATGCCATTCAAATACTTCAATAATATTCTCAATGTCTTCAAGAGAGGTGCACAGATTTTCATATTCAAAACATTGATATAACTGACGTATGTTGCATCGAAAGTCAACTCTTCGAGCACAGGGAGATAAGATAAAAGACTATCCAATGAATCAAAATCGCCATGGGGAAGTTTTACAGAGAGAGCCTTGAGGTTCGGAAAGCACCCTCTTGTTGGAGTAGTAGGGTAGGCAATGCAGTTTGAATATAATGTGAAAACCTCCAGTGTTTTGCACTTGAGAAGGCTGAGAGGCAATTTTAATTTTGGCCCATCATCCCTCCAGACAGGCTTCCTGTTCTTAAACCAAGGAGAAACATCCAGATCAACAACGTTATGCCTAATGGCAGCACAAATCCACTCAAGAACACGAGATAAATCTTCAGCATTGGCTTCCTCACTGTGTTCGAAATCAATAGTGAGTTTCCTAATGTCTAATGAACCACAAGAGGAAAGTACACTATCAACAAATTTCATATAGAAATCCTTTGTGTTCTCGGAGAAATCCTTATCGTAGAAGTCCAAATTGGGAAGAGATCTCCATAAGTTGTTCCATCTCGTAGATAGAACAGTGGTGCACACTGCATATCTTGTAGGAAGGAATGACAGTATGTGACCAATAAGTACATCAGGCAATGCACTTATTCTGTCCATTCCTTCCTGCTCATGCTTTGACTGCGAATTCATTTGTACCTAGTAGTATTCCGAAAAACATGGTTAAATTTCCATCACTGTCTGAAACTTAAACAGGTGAACTGTCATCACATGTGCACCATGATATACATACCATAACAAGAAGAAGAAAAAGCACAAACAAGCTATACTAGAAAAACAGGATATCGATCGAAGGTAACGTAATGTGATGCTGTGGAACAACCAATGACATGCCTTTAATGAGCAAGAGCAAGCTGAATCAAAAGAGCAGTAAAGGACACTAATGAAAATTGTGGTTCTAAGAGGAAATAATAATCACATATACAAAAGCGGCAAAACGAATCAAATCTTAGCAAATGCACCTAAATCAGTGACCCTAACAACCACCCATGAGAAAACTAGTCTGTCTATCTCTTCCGGCTTTTAATAGTCAAATTTGTACATGCTTATGACGAAATTAAATAGTTGCATTCATAGCAGTATCAGCAGCGATTAAAATTGAAATACCAGAAATTAACCAAAATATATATGTATGTAACTCTTAACATTCAGCAATAACATTAAAGCAAGAAAAAATTAAAAGAGATAGAGAAATCAAAACACGGTGAAGTTTTACAGCAGTATTCGACTTACGACTGAAAGATTCCAACAAAACCCTAGATTAGAAGAGTTGTGACTGCGGTTGGTTCAAGACAGAAAATTACGAAAGCGAATATATATATATATAGGATGAAATCTTTTCCTATTCCTATTGTATCTCCTACTGAGAATATCAATGAGAATTTTACTTTCCAAATTCCAACACTGCATTTGTTTTTGTTGTCGCCATTCCAACATCCAGTGAATTGGTGAGACTCGTTCTAGTAGCGCCTGTACTTGTGATCCTTTTCAGGTTCCAAGAACAATGCACATAATATCTGTAAAGGCCTGCAATTAAGCAACAAGTACAATCAAGTGATAAGGGTGGCGCCATTTAATCAGACCATAACATTGAACAACAATGAACTGTATCGATGGTAACTTACTTGCAGAGTTGCAATGGAGAAGATAGCAATTCCAGTGTAGCGATGACGGGTGTGTACAACCCCATTAGATTCACTTCCGAGCTTCATTCCGGTGGCCCATTCGGCGACGCCGATGATATAACCAGAGAGCTGGCAGAACACATGAAGATAAAACCACGCCGGATCGGCAGAGGGCCATGTCCTCATGTACCTAGCTATCATAATCCCAATCGGAAGCATCACTCCCCAACTCACACCATTCAGATTTCCATGAATCTGAAACAAGGGTAAAGTGTACGTTTGATCAAAAATCTTTAGAATCACATGCAATTTATACTTATAATACTCACAGTACGTTTATTTAAGATAATTAATTGAAGATTAATTGGCAATTAATTTGATAGATACTCACATTTCTCTTGTTCTTCAATTTGGTGTTGATTTCAGTCGAGGTGAGTGTCCCCTTGGCCTGAAGATTGGCTCCACCAAGAGCATGCTTTGCTGGAAAACCGGTATCCGACACTGAAGGCCCCACCTGCCGCACATGGTTCACCTCCTTCACGTACTGCAACTTCACTTTAGCAAACAGCTTGAAGAAGCCGCTGGGAGTGTACTCCGCCGCCGCGTCCCAGACCTCGACAATGGAATCGGCGGAATTGGAGCTTATGTTGAACGTCTTCACAGCCATGGAACCGTTCGGAGTTTTTGAAGGCCAAAAGAGCTTAGGGAGATCCAGCCGGACGGCAAGGGAGGAGTTGCCGGAGTCGTAAGTCCAATGGAGGAAAGAGTTTAGGGTCGGCATGCATGTCGACACATTTAGAGTAATCAAGCTTTTGGGAAGAGCAGCTCAGTGCATGGGTAGCTGAGATCGACAAGATTGCTAACGCAGCCAGCAAGATTGAGACGACCACCGCCACTGTGACCACTGCTTTACCAAATGAACAAGAAGAAGAAGCCATTGTTTACTGTTGCTAGCTCAATACTGAAACTTTGCTAAAGTAGTGAATGATCTCAGTGGCAGTTAGCTGTTGACATGGCACCAAAGAAACAAAACGTGAGAGCAAGTCCAGGAGAATAGCCAAACATTGATTGTGCTATTCAAATTTAAATACTTATGTGGCAATTGGCCATTTTGGCTAAATTCAAGTCTAACAGAAATATTGTCAAATATGTGAAGTTATCCATTGCTATTTCTATCTTTGTAACCTATAAAGCAAAGACAATGAATGCATGATAATGGATGCTTTGTGAGGATGATGAATCTGGAGTAAAAAAAATCTGAAGTTCATGAATGCAAAAAAGAGAGCCTGGTGCAAATTATGAACCAAATAAAAACCACATGAGTATACAGATCTTAAAATAGATAAATAGCGACATGAGTGAGCTTTAATGCAAATCACAAAATAGGCCCATTGACTGATTTGCCTCATTATTACAACTGAACTCAAATCACTCTTTTTATATGAAACTAGATTGAGAGTTCATAAACTTCAGTTCTAAAATAAAAGACATATAAGTTAAGGATGCAAAATACATAAAGATATAAGCTGTTATGTTTGTTAACTATACCTGTTGTGTCTTAGAGTTGCACTAGATATTGCTCTGTGGCACCTATTTGCTTTCTCAACCCCACACCCTGTGAACAAAGTGATGAGAATTGTAGCTTACTTTGAGGGATGTGAGCCATAGGTCCATATTTGCCACTTGGTCCTTAATAAGCACCTGAGGAATATGACATAATTTCAAAATGAAACAGGTGAGAGCGAGCTGGAACCATCAAATGTGTTCGACGTTCTATTTAAGGCTCTACCGAACATAATCGAAAGGATGACAATAAGTATATGGAACAAATCATATATAGAGATAACACAAAGAGTAATCATGCATATAGGATAACATCGACATACTAATTAAGCACCAATTAAATCACCGCTTAAAATATCACAAAGTTAGAAGTGCTACCTGCACAAACATATATATATATATATAGTGTCTCATTTTTTGACAGGAGAAGAGAATGCATTTAAACAAGATAAAGTGAATGCCATTGAGGGGAAACAGAAGCTCCCATCTAAAAACAACAAAGTAGATAAAGAGGAAGGGCTTGGAAACCAAGCCTGCAACAAGATAAACATGAGCATAGGGTCCAACACCAGCTAATTAATGGAAGTGAAACTTATTGTAAGAGAGAAATAGAGCATCAAACCATCTAATTAACAAAAAAACTGGCATGATTATGAGGTAAACAGTCTGATTTACGAAAAATAAAAGAGTAAAGATGCACATCCGCTACTAAACCAAGCCCTAAGAAATCCTATCACAATCTAAGATCAAAGTCAAAACCCAACCCACATATACATACATACACAAAAATGCAAAAAATCAAACAACCACCATCGTTACAATTCAGGACAAAAGTTGCACAAGGAGCTTACTCTTGAGCTCAACGACAAAATGTCAGCGACCGACGCTCTCGAAGATGGTCTGGCGACTGATCAAATTGAAAGGTCGATGATGATTTCAAGACCCACTTTCTTCTCGCCGGCAAATATTCACCAAATTGACGTTGTTCTGTGGTGGATGGACAGTCCAGTTATGAGAATCATTGAGGTTCAAACCTCAGACCTCATTGTTGTTTATGAATTCGTAATCCACCATATCACAATCTTCATGTATGAATATATTGATAATTGTTATAATTATTTCAATTGTACTCGAGTAATTAAGTAACGGTGGCATTTGCAAAAGTTGATAAGCAATTTGCGACGACGGTAAGCAAATTCAAGGAGATTTGAGGCGGGTCGGAGGCTGAGGCCGCCGACATTGAGAAGCCCCTGACCCGAAGAAAAATTCAGGTACCAAAGAAATTTTTTTGCCAAAATAAAAAATCAAGTGTGTTTTGTGACATTGTGGAGTTCATTGGAAGCGGAAAACTGTCATAAACGATATCAAGAATAATGTCTTCTCTTTTAAAGACATCAAGAGACAAAACATTATCCATGCAAGGCCAGAGCATAATTCATACTTCTCAAACCAGAACAAGGTACACACAAGGTGGATAAATAAGAAAGCTTAAGGAATCAAAAACAAATACATATAGTACATTCAACTTAAGTTCAACAAAACAAGTTCTTAACTCCAATCCTTCAAGAACCAAAACCTTTAAAACCTGGATCGAGCATAAATAATTTTAACTTGGCAAATCTTCGAACCCTTTGGACACGCAAGAATTTCCTTGCTCAACTCTTCCTCCGTTATCCATGGGATATATACCATCCTGCCTACCATACCTATTTTTAGTCGAAAGAATCACAGTATTCAGACATCTCATGCTTCCTGCCTTTGAATCCCTTTATTGAAATTGTCTCGAGGCATGACGACAAACAAATGGGCACAAACTCAGGTGGATTCCAAGTGTACTCCGGGGACCCCGAGAAACGTTCATAAATGGTATCCTGACATTTAAACATAAAAGAATGAATGAAATGAAAATACTGACTTAAGAAGAGACATATTTAAAATTTTGGTATTGTGAAGCATAAGTACTTACTTTATGATCTAAGCCAAGATATTGCAGCATGGGTGATCTCTTCAGCAATTCAGTTAGCAATTCCCGGTCGTAAAAGTCGCAAAGACCCAGCAGATGCTGTCTAACAACTGATGACATACCTCTTCAAGACTAGAAAGGCGATCACTGATCAAGTCATCAACACTCTAATGAATATTGTGATTCAACTCTACACCCATAAAAATAATAACAGAATTAAACATATATATCCAAAAAAAACTGCATAATGAAAGGAATTCAATGGTTGTAAATGGTGTGATACTAATCAAATCACATCATAATTTATTAGCAAATTCACCTTAAACAATGTTATACTAATAACCCATGAGGAAACTAGTCTTTTCTTCCGGCTTTGAGTCAATTTTGGACATGTTTATTATGATGGAATAGAATAGTTGCATTCATATCAGTAGCTGCAACAATTGAAATTGAAAATTTGAAATACTAGGAATTAAGCATAAGAGAAAAATCTATATATATGTATGTATCTCTAACATTCAGCGCAACTATATAGCAAGAAAAAAGAGACGGAGAAACCAAAAATGAAAAACAGTGAAGTTTTACAGTATACAACTTACCACGACGACGGTGTGTTCAATTCAGAAAACGAAAGAGTGAGAATGAGAGAAAGTTGTATAGGTTGGTGAGTCTGACAGGCAGATTAAACGGCGTCGTATGAGTGGTATTGGATACGAAACGACACCGCTTTGTAGTTTATGTATTACGACCCGAGGCCCGAAACAGAAGGAGACCATTAGATTTTTTTTGCTGAACAATTAAATTTTAGGGACGAGATATCGTAACTGAAAATTGAAAAAAAAAAATCGAGCTGAAAAAACAGAACAAAATATTAACTGAACCGAAAAAAATTAATATCAAAAAAAATCAAGACATTTGGTTTGGTTTTACTTTTTACTTTTTAAAAGTTGAACTGAACCAAAAAATCAAAGTGTAAAAAAAATGAAATTGTTTTGGGTATTCTTTGTGCATAATTTTTGTCACATTCTCTTATAAAGACGAATCAAGATGTTAGGAGAATGAGAAAATAGTCTTTTATACATTATCTAAAAAACCCAAAAGAAACCGAAAAAATTCAAAAAAAAAATCAAACCGAATAGTCGCATTTTTTCTTTTAAAAATTGAAAATCAAACCGAACTGAACCGAAAAAAATGTATCGGTTTGGTTTTGGATTTTATCAAAAGCCGAACCGTTCGCCCGAATCTCACCCCTAATTAATTTTTTCTCAATAAAAAAAAACTGAACAATTAATTTTTCGACATCAAAATTACATGATGTCCTGCTCTATGTTGTAACATTCTCTGCAAATAGCAATTTCCAGCTCCAAGCCTCCAACTGGATCAAATTTCTAGGCAAGGCTATGGTAGAGTGATCTACCTTAGCTTAAACATTTATCTACAATTAGTTAAACAAAATTACAATTTTTTGAACTAGAAATTACGACATTTTGAACAAAATTATAACCATTTTTTTTATCATTTACAAACAATTAAACTAAAATACAACATTCACAACGATTTGTTCTCAAATTTGTAAAAATGTCCTCTTTGTAATATTTACAAAAGTTTGAACGAAATTTCTAAAAATCATCTCAGTTCACAATAATAACAACAAAATTGATTAATATAATCTACGATAAAGTCACTCCACCCAAATTTTTAGGCCTTCTTTTTTTCAAGATTATAAGTGGTTTTTTTCCTTCGATAAAATTCAAGATTATAAGCGTATATCCTACTCAGTGTCACATAATTTTTATACATATTGTTCATAAAGTGAAGATGAATTTAGCTAGAGCTAGAAATGATAGTATATAATTGGGAGAAAGATATGAGATAAGTAGAAGTGGTTGGTATGTTCTTTTCATTCAACACAAAATCAAATATATTTATAGTATCAGAGCGGATCATTAGTAAGGCAGTGCCAACTGCTAAGTTTCCATAACTAGAAACGCATTAGTCATAGAGAGAATAATTGCATCAGACTTGAGAAACATCAAAATAGAAACCCAGCTCAGCTCTCAGCTGTGTACCATTTATCTGTGGATCCAATAATGTTGCTGCAGCACCATGTTCCCATATTTTCTTGAGTAATCTTTTCTCTTATTTGTTATTTCCTGTCTTTTTTCTTGGTACACATAACTGACATAAGTATCTTACTTGGAGCTTCAAGCCATCCCACCAACTAAGTTCTACTGCTGCCTCAGGTTCAAACCCTTTTCATCTCTTCTTTTTAAATTCCTTGGAATTTGGAACAAGCATAGCCGCATTATAAGACTTCCAGTTTTAACTTTCAGATCTTACAGTTGAGAGACTTCTCCATTTTCTTCACGGATTTAAGGTCAGTTTTTCTTCTTCTTGAGTTTTCACAGTTCCTCTTTTGGTCTTTTCTAGGAGGGTTCCATTTTGTTACTCTCAAACTGGTTGTGTTCTGTACGTACCAAGTTTATGCTTTATTGTTATAAATCATCTGTGCCTTGTGAAAGTATTATAGCCTAATGCAAAAGTGTCAATAATCCATTTTAAGATGTGACTAATCAGTATATTGTACTTTGAGATATGTTAATTACATGATTTTAGATCTATGTTTCCTATTTTTGTTCTCCCAAAGCTCAAAGCTTTGTAGTAGTAGCTCATGGAGCAATTTTCTTCAAAGATACTTTTAACCTCTGTTCATCATAAGCTAAAATCTTTGAATCGGCTGAAGCAACATAGTAAAAGATCAACATACCATAGTACAGTTTCTAACTTTTTATTCTCTCCGAAGAGGAGATTTTTATATATTAAAGCTAAAATCTTCAACGTATGAAACTACTGAATCCAAAATATATATATATATATAAGTGCAGGTTTCTCTTCAAATGGCAAGTTCGGTACCAATTCCGTCCTTTTTCAAGGTCCTAGTTGATGATTTCTCTGAGGAATTGGTAAGATCTCAACTTCCTTTTTCAGTTCAGTACCATTCACAAGCATATTAATTTCATTGAAGTTATATGAATGTCTAGATAGTGATTCATGACTCTCGATCAAGTGTAATAGACACCAAGTAATTTTGGCTTTAAGTATATCAGTGTTTTCTGAGAAGCCATTATCTTTTGTAGAAAATACCAACTGCTTATGTCAAGCATCTGAATGGACTAGCAGCTTGCAAACTCAAAGGCCCTAATGGAAAATGCTGGGATGTCAAAGTGGAAGAGAAAGATGATGATAGTCCTTTCTTCCAGAGAGGTTGGAAGAAATTTGGGAAGGATAATTTCTTGGAAGTAGGAGACTTCCTGATTTTCTACTTTGATGGCAAGTCGAGGTTCGATGTCAAGATCTATGATTAAAGTGCATGTGAAATGGACTTAGAAGAAGCCAACACAAAGAGAAGAGGCGCTCTCGCTGGTGAAAGTAGTAAGTTATGCTATGCTTTCTCTACAAGACTCTACAACTGAACCATTAATTTTAGACCTTTGCATTTCTTTTTCTGAGTTGTGAAATCTTGCTTGACTCATATTTAATTGGGACTGTATATATATATATATATAGGCAACTTCATCATCCCTAGGGACACTGGTAATGTCGAGTTCAATTCGGAGTATTCATGCTTCAAGAAAACTATGGCGACACACAGAAAGCACCAGATGGTGAGTAAGCTAATTATATGTCTTTTAAAGCCTTTTACATGATATATATGAGCAAAAAACAGTGGAGTCTGATTTATTCGCTGATATCAATTTTATATATGTCTTTAAATTGTAGCAAATTCCAACAGCAATAGCCAGAGCCAAGGGTCTTGCAGCACAGAATATAGAGCTTCGGGATCCAAGAAACAGAACATGGTCTGTTAGACTTACTCTGTTACTCATACGCCAGATGGTCATGTAACCATGAGGAGAAGCTGGGGTGATTGTTGCAAGGCGAACCAGATTGAGGTAGGGAACACCGTTGTCATTGAGTTTGTGAGACAACATGCTCGAGTTCACATCTTCAAACATGAGGAGGGTGATGTTGTACTCAGAGCTCCTAATGTTGTTAACTGAAGCCAAACTCTTTTCAAATGCGGTAAATAACTGGAATGTGATTCCACGTTAGTTTCTATGTTGAGTGTAACTCAAGTAAGATTAATTTTTTAAGTTTTAACCTCAGACTTGAGCAGCTACGGCCTATGGCCTTTGGATGCAGGGCTTTTTGTACCATTCAAGTTTGACAGTTTGTTTCCATTTTTCACATCTTGGCTGCTGTTATCTGCATCAGTGCAACTACTTTTTACTTTTTACGCACTTGCTGTGAAAGTGGTGATTCATGCGTTTCGTGTTCTCTTGAAAATGAAACTTGTCAAGTTTGAAATAGTTCATCTATTATGTAACAACCTCTATTAAAAACCATCATATGATTCATTTGCAAAGGCAAACTATTCACAGAATGTAGAAAATCGCAAATCCAAGTGCCCCATAAATCCATAGCTGACTGCTATGAACTGGCCACATGTGACAGTACTAGCAGCTCATATAATACAAGAGGTGAGTTATTGATTGTCTAAGTTTCTACATTCACATTTCATTCTTGCTTTTGAGTCGGCACACTCCGTCTCCATATTCCTGCCAAGGCACTACCAATGATCGAATGACAAACGCTGGAAACAGCACACGGCACAGCAGTTAGAGGATTCCCAAAGTGCTGAGTAGCTAGAACAACTCCAAGCACCGAATTCTGAAACAAATGTTGATAAAAATAGTCAATCATACGCGAAAACAATAGTATAACTGACTTGCTCAGAAAAATAAATAAATTATGAGTATACAAAAAGCTACCCCTCAAACAAGAAAGCATGCGGCGATGACTAGAGACTCATTGAATAAATGCAATGACGATAAGGGAACTAGCATTCTCTTTAGAAATCCAGCTTGATGAGAGAAAACAAAATGTTACTAACCTGCATGCCAACCTCAATTGAGACGGTCCTTGATGATGCAACATCAAGCCCAAGTATCCTGGAAAGCACATAACCAAAGAAAAATCCAGATGCATGGAGAAGAGAGGAAGCTAGCACAACTTGAAGACCAGATGTAAGAATCGCGGAGGAACTCTGGGCAATTGCATTCCCACAAAGAACACCAACTGTTGTCACAGCAATCGGTGGCATCAATGGAGACACAAATTTAACCAGGCCTTGGAAATACTGATTTAGAAATGCACCCGCAATTACAGGAAGAAGCACAACCTGAATTCAAAGCATATTGTAGCTTAACATGAATTATCAGAGCAACAGCAACATCTAAGAAATGCAGTAGTTCAAAATGTCACCTGCAGTGTTGAAAATAACATCCCAGCTGCATCTACTGCAACATATTGCCCGGCAAGTTTGGCTGTGAGAAAGGGGGTCATGATCTACAGCATGAAAGCCATGAATGAATAGAAAAAGACAATGATAATTCGATCGTAGAATTAAGCCAGGTTCAAGCCTGGTTTAGTATTACCTACTTACAGGAATATCTCCTTATCTACACTATTTTATAGCTCTCCTCATTATAGTAAGACGGTATACTACTTCCAGACATACGGTTGTACTCAGTACATTATGAAACAGCCATATTATAGATCATTATAGCCAATAATTTATATGTTGAGAACCAAACAGAATTGTGATGTTGATGTGCCCCCTAAGACTTTAGTGGCAAAAGAATTTGAATGGACAAACAGTCCTTCAAGACATAAATCTTAGCAAGTGTTACTTGAAAGGGGTTTTCTATCCATCCAAAGAATTTCCAATATTTCAGGCGACATTTATTTTTTCTCTTTCTTTAGGAGATATGTTATATTATTTCCATGAAGAAAATAATCTTAAAGAATGATAACGTAGTATGAAAGCTATATCAGTCTACTCACCACGGCAGATAAAGTGCTCGCTGCTGTCATTAACACGGAAAGTGCCACATTTCCACTGGAAAAAATAAACGGAGAGAGGCACTTATCAGATCCATTTGCCACATATAGCAACAAAGGTAATTAGGCAAAGGAAGAAAACAAGTCTTCCCAGTGTTCTCCAAATATATATTATTTGATCCCATTCACCTCAACTCAAATAATATCAGCATAGAAAATTTTAATTTGTAATGAACTTGGACATCAGATAAAAAGAAGGTAATATTAATGGAAATACTTGAGGTTCTATATACCGTGCAATATAGGTCACAATGTTACTTGCTGTTCCTGCAAAGCATTAACCAACAATGGAGATATAATTCAGATAGAAAGGCCAGGATGGAATCACCAAGGGATATAAAACATTTCTATTATATATAAAGATAGAGACAGAAGAGATCGTATCAGACATACCACCAGGGCAGCAGCCAACCAATATCAAACCAGCTGCATAATGGGACGGCAGATTCAAAAGCTTGCTCACAAAAAATCCCGATAAAGGCATCACCTAAAAAACACACATAGAAACCACAAATGTAAAAAATTGAATGACATAATCTCTACACCTATAAACTTCTCCGAGTTAGAACCAATGAAAAATTAAAAATCAAATCTTTGACACTGAATCCTAAATTTAGAAGCAACATTGAGTTTGGAACCAATGAAAGATCAAGTGTTTGACATTATATCCTAATTTCAAGGCTTCAAGCACAGATTGTAAGTTTCCTAACCACATTTAAAGTGATAAATCATAAATGAATCAAATGCATTAAGGAAAATGTAGGTCAACACTGACCGAGTACTGAAGAACGAAGCCACAGAGCAACTCCTTGGGCATAGCCAACGCGTCCCTAAGGTCCCTGAAAGTTAAAGTCATTCCCATTCCAAGCATGGTCAGCGTTAAGCCAAAAACATTGAACTTGGGTGTGACCCAGTTAAAGTAACTTGGTCTGAGAAGACCCAACAAGCACCCTAAAGCAACCCATATCGGAAAAGCATTCGAGATAGCCTCACTCGCCGCCTCAACCCAGTCCCTGAAGCTGTTGTCGCCATTTGCACTGAAGCTGTTCGACGAAATGCCTGAACCAACTGGACCCACTGATGACTGTCTCTTCTTTGTGGGATTTGAGAGCAGGGCCCATTTGGGGTTTTGGAGAGAAGATGAGTTAGGATTGAAGTGGGGGGATCTTAGTTTGAGTTGAGTAGAGGAATGGGAATGAGAAAAGAGGAGTAGTGATGTTGGTGGTTTGGTGTGTGATTGGTTTGAAATGAGAGTTGGGTTTGCTTGGAAACACAAGGCTTTGTTGCCATGAGCGTATGCAAGTGAAGACTGCATTTTTTCTGTCTCAGGAGAATTCTCAGGTTTTCCAAAGTCTGAGTTAAGAGCTCGTCAGCATCTCAGGTCACACCACAAGACGGTGGTTAAAGGACTCCACGTGTTAACAAGACTGGTTTCTTTTTCTTCCCTACTTGATTTTGGTTACTCAAATCTTTCTCCACTTCTCTTATTTCCAACTCGATCTGAAACATGCGATAATGCAAAGTTTTCAGTGATGGAGTATATGAGGAACAGTACATTTGTTACGTAGATGTGTCCAGATCGTTGAGGCAACCATAATACAGAGATAAAAAGGGTGTATGAAACAAAATATGACACAAGACTCTCGGACTCTTTGTATTCGTATACAATAGTAACATGTTTCCCGTCTACAATTTTTTACTGCCACCAAAGGGCAAATGGGCAAAAGTCATAAACACATCTGCATCTAATAGATTCAGGCTAACTAAACTGAGCTACCCAACTCTTAGCTAGCGAGTAATCACCACCTGAAAAAGAGAATAAAACTTTGCAAGGTTGCATACAAACAGTAAACACAGAACTTCTTTTGTTGGTATAAAAAAATTGATATAGTACTATAGTAAATGTTCAGAGGCATTTCTAGACGGATTTTTTCGAAAAATGCCCCCTTTTTTTGATTACCAAGTTGATTTATAACCTTATTTTTTAGATTAGTTGATAAATGACTTGATTAGAGAACAATTTTTTTTATTATTCTCTATTACATATTTGAATTCCTACAGTATGAGTTCGACTCTTACATCAATTTTTTATCTTTTTTTTTCACATCTCTCTTTCTCTCTCTTTTCTAGAATTTCTTCTGGTCTGACATACTTTAATTATGTCGATCTGTTAAGTTATGGGCAAATGAGATCAGCCGACAATTTTCAATGTGCTTTCATGAACATGATCAGCAAATAACAATTTGAAGAAATCTCACATTACAAATCTCATATATTGTTCTCCACCAAACCATAGAATGCAACGTAATAAAATCGATGTCTCTATGTAATTTTCAATCAAAAAACTACAATTCAAACAAATTAAATACATAATGAAAATATAACATGAGTATGAATGAATATGTCCATCAACGAAGAGGAATGAGTTGTACCGATCATTCACCAAGAACAGGAGAAGGAGAACCATCAGCAGTAGAAACAACATGTTCAGAAGAGGTTTTAATTGTTTCAACAACCCTAAGATTATCTTTCATATAATTAGTTGCACCAGTATCAATTATCCAATATCTATCTGCAGATAATGTAGTAAGACCATTCCAATGGCGTGGACTCTTTGATGCTAAAATGAGTCGTTGTTGCAGAGATCCGTCATTATACGGTTGAATATATTAAGGCTCATTTGGAACCGTCGACGAAAGTCATGGTTGGTGAACACTGAGCGTTCAATGAAGTAATCTACCATAGGATTTTGGCCCCTGAACTCCCTCATCCTTGGTTGATTTGCACCGCAGCGTGGTGGTTCATTATCAAATGCTGAATCACCCACCACCGCGTCGATAACGAATTCATTGACAATTTCTGCATTTCGCCGACGTTGTTGTCGCCTCCTACTGAAAAAAATACCGAAACTCATGGAATTCATCTTAATAAAACCGAAATGTGAAGAAGTATTTAGAGTGACTTAGATACAAGTAGAACTACAAGTGATGTGTAGTTGGTGTGAGTCTTCCACTCTCATAGCTCTTTCTTTTATAACCATTTTGAATTATCAGATTTTTTTAGATAACAACACGTGTCGACAATGGATTGGTTGAAAATATTATCGGAAATCTTACCGAATATCTTCATCAATAATTTTGCCAACACCGACACGTAGACATTACACGTGTCCCATTCTCATTGGTTTGTAATCTTACCAGAAATCTTACCGAATATCTTCAATTAATAATATATGACACGTGTCTCTAAATTACTGGTCGGAAATCTTATCGGAAATCCGCTACCAATTATATGATCCGGAATGACACATGTCGGCTAGTTATTAGGTAAAAGTATTATTCGGATTTAAAAAGAAAATATTTTAAATAATAATGAAAAGTAATAGGAAGTCCTATTTTGGACACCGCTGCACGCAAAACATGAATATGACTTCTTATTGGGGAGGAATTCCTCAAATAGGTGAAGAAGTCCTCAGAATAGGACTTCCTCTCTATTTCATGGGTGCATATGCCTTTATAAAGCAAAGCCTGAACACTCAGTGGGCAATAATTTTTGCACAGCACGCATATAGATTCTGAAATCTAATCTACATACTGGTAGTTATTTACTGATGGAAATATAAGTGATATTCTAGGGATGGAGTCTTTATTCACTATTCATTTGATCAATTCCAAGGAACATTGGAAAATAAAAGGTAGAAGGTTGAGCAGCTAAACAGACCTCAGCCTCAGGACAGCATATAAAATTCTGTTCTAATTACAGCAATGGTGAGTATTGTTATATTAATTTGTTACTTGGTCCTTTTATGATATATAGTATTAACTAGATACACAAAATTCAAAATTATAAGCAGAGCATTTGTATATTCTATGATACTCACTAACAGAGACAAAATGATCCGACTTACATGGCAGGCAAAAGAATTATGTAATTAGGGACAAAGATCATTAATATCATAGATTCATAGTCATAGACAGCATCAATGAACACAAACTATGGGTAGTATACTACACCAACAAGGTAATAGGATGTGATATGTTTGGGTAGAATTCCTAAAAAACAAATAAACAAGAAAATAATCCAGAAGGTCCGTAAAGAGATAACAATTCAATCACAGACCTAAATATCTAACACGTTGCAGCCAAGATACAGTTAGAGTGCAGTTCAGCATCATTGACGAGCTAGTTCATCTGTGTCCCTGAGCTCGTTGCATATCGTATGCACCCCATGAACCGGGCATAGGAGGATACTGAGGAAAATTTTCAGCACCATTTTGTACCTGATAAGTGAGGGAAGAACTGATCAATAAATTTGAATATTACGAACAAAAAATATTGCAGCTTACATATATATGCAATAAGACATAAACATACTTGCAAAAACAAAATTTAATGTTTATGCAAGCATCCAAGCACTCCTGAAAGAGAAAAAGAAACTTACAGGATTCATGCCATAGTTGGCAGGATAAGGATTTCCTGCATATCCAGCTTCAGGATTACCATAATTTGCATTGTATCCTACACTAGGATTTCCAACAACAGCTGTAGCGCGTGCCCTTTTCTCAGTATTTGCGATTTCTGCACGAAGTTTCTCCAGCTCCCTAGCCATCGAGATCAAGTTCTTCTCCATCACCTGACCATGCTCATAATTCTCTGCATATCCTTTCTTTTCATACTCAATGGCAGTTCTACACAGTCAACAAAATTCATAAAATTAGCACAGCGAAGAAGACAATAATTGAGAAAACAGAAAAATTCAGTATTAGAATTAAAACACACAGAAGTCACCTAGCACGTTGCAGTTCTTGTTTCATTGATTCAATATCTGCCCTTAAGACTGGCGCCTGTTGCAAATCAACATTGATTCTAGCCAAATCTTGAGTCATTGCTTGGGTCTGACCAGAGAGCTCTTGCCTTGCAACAGTGAGCTCCTTGATATCAGCGCGAACCTGAAGAAGCTCAGCCCGCATAGCCTCCACCCCACGAAGCTCCACTTCCAAACGGACAGACTTCTCATACAAATCTCTCATTTGAACATCCTTGTCAGACCGCAGTGAATCCACATGGTAAGCCATTCGCTGCAGCTCAAACTGCGCAGCTTCCAATTCCTGCTTAAGAGCAACATGAGTCGCTGCCAGCCTCTGGTTATCACCTAAAAGACCTTGAATATCTTGAAGCTGAGCTGCGAGATGCTCCTCAATTATCGCTGGGTGCGGGGGAAGTGACCTGGGACCCATACCAAGCTGTGATTCCCTCATTTCCTCAAGCAAAGCAGGATGGGGCATCGGCCCTCTTCCATAGTGGGCATCGTGGCCGGGAGGGGGTATCCCAGCATGGGGTGGTCCGCGATTCCTTCCAGACATTGCTTTTGTTTACTCAAAGATTCACCGATCCAAATATTTCTCTCAAAAATATCAATCAAGATCGTTCCAAAACCAAAAAAAACCTGCATGACACAAAGACTAAGCTCAATTACCTTACCAAAGTGAGCACACCCAACGACCCATATACATATATGTTTTTTTTCGATGAACATACATCTTTAGACCTCTTAACTCATTCCACAACACAAATTTGAATAAATTGAACAAATAAAAACAGCCTCAGTTAAAACACAAGCATTATTTGATAAACCCTACTTGAGTTACCAGAACAACGCAAGAAAATAAAATTAATTTTCCAACTTTCACAACCTAATATGAGAGTGAAGCAGAATCGAGCTGTTACATTCAGAATTATGTATTAGCCGACTGTAATTGGAAACATGAGTAAAATAAGTACTGACCTTTACGAAGAAAGAGGGATTTGAGTCATGGCTCCGGGCTCGACACAAGCTCGGAGTGATTCAGAAACCCTAAAAGCCAACGATTTTTGTCACTGCTGTTTTGAAGAAGAAGAAGTTGGAAATTAAGCCAACAATAAAAATCGAAGTTCTTGTTTTTGTTTCTCTCTTCTATATCATATAATATGAAACATCAAAATGCAGTAAAAGCCCATAGCAGACACTTGGCCCGTAGGAGCTGCAGAAAGCCCATGAAGAGCAAACCAACAGCTAGATAGGCCCAAAATAAAAGCTCGTATATCAATAGGCATTGGTTCAGAGGTGCATTTGCTCGTTTTATTTTTTTGAGATGTTCAAAAATTTCATTCCAAAATGTAAAAATAGTATAGAGTTATATCGGATTATCCGATCTGATAAATTAAAACTTCTAGCGTAATACTATATTAAAACAATACAACGTTATATCTTAGACAAGCAAATCGGAATAACGTGAGAACTGTCAAAAAATGCGATATGCACTGCTCTTTAACTGTCTAGCACCATCTATAAGGATAAAGGCTCGAGGTCCCACTCCAAGAAGCTGCGCCTTGAAGTAAAAATTTCCAATGATACTATGCATGAACCAGGTAAATGGGTCATCCGGATCCCATAGGAAGCTCCAACAGAATGTCCAAAGGGGCTTACAGGCCGAAAACTCCAAACTAGATGAAGAAATTGTGTCAACAATAAGGTCAAGGCCCAAAAAAGGCTGGCAACATTCCACCCACCTAGGAGGGCTTCCGCGTTGTTGCTACCACCAGCCGCCGTCACGCGACGAAGACATGCATGCGTCTACCGAAGCCAAGTCGTCGACGACAGCCGAGGATCCTACGGGTGCCAGTGCCTCGATCGTCGCCAAGGTTCCATCCAAATCCGTCATTAGCCATCAAGCCATCACCGATCAGAGCCGCTCGCCTCCCGCCAGGTCAACCACCCTAGATCGAGCACCTCCTCCCAACTCCTCCTCTGCGTTGCGCCTTCCATCAGTTGAAACTGATCCAATCCAGCCAAACCCCGAGATTGCCAACATGCGAACAAGGGGAAGTCGTCTCCGCTGCAAACCGGAGCCTAGGGTTTTCAAAGGTTTCTTCTGGTTCATTCACCCCCTTAATCTTGCATTTGTTTCGTTTAATTAACTAAAACTAATAAGTTCTAACTTTAGCCTAACCTTGACTCAAAAGGATGGAAATGTTAACGAGAGTGCATAAGAAGTAACTCACCTAGTGACTAGAGCCCTCTGGAGTCTTAATTTTGGCCAAGTGACACAACGAATATACTTCCTCTAAAAAAAATGGACAACAAACTAAGTTTATGCCGCGTTCAATATGACAATATAGATCGAGATCTTCTCCATGCTGAGTCATGAAAGTCGCTAATTTTTAATCATAGTACCTTGCTACAACAGAGCCAACACTTTTCTCTTTTTTTTTTGCAAATAATTGTTGGCCAATTAATTGATTCCAAATCAAAAACTATATTACATGGGCGATATATATATTAGAGAGGGGTACCCTTAGAGAGGATCGGACCTGATTCTCTTCGAGTAGCTAGGAACTTCAAAGATGATCGATCGGAATGACTAGGAACAAATGCCTGCACGTACACCGACAACTAACTATATATCCTCGCCGTCTAATAACGACTTTGAAGAGTACTCCGTGATCATTTTATCAGCCATAAATGGGGAACAATTACCATGCCCCATCCCCAGCGGTTAGACTTAAAACTCATATACCAAGCACGAGTGCTACAATAATCCCAGTTTGAAGTAACCCCAATATATATGCATGAACACCAATTAAACCCCAGCTAGCGGTGCAACCTCGCAGTCCTCGCTCATGCACGTGAATACACCCTTTAACTCTATTAGCCTGCATCCCTTAAGGCCTTAACGCCACCATGAATGTTCCACCTTTCCATATACATGACATCAAGACCCAGCTGAATTCCGTTATACCATTCCAATTATACGTATACAGCAGGTATGTACGTTATCCCAACGTAATTAAACTAGAACTTTGACTCCCTATAAGGAAACAAATCGAGGGCACATGTTTATGGAAGCTTTGTGGGATATAGAGGACAAGTGGAAGCTATCAACACAGCAGGCATTCGTTCTCTTGGTGTCTGCCGCCGTCGCGGTCATCGGAGTCTGCATGGCGACGAGTGTTTTGAGAAAGAAGGCTCATCAGCAAAAGCATCACCAGCCGTTGCAGCTGGTAATGATGGGACAAGATCTTGACGAGACCTATGATGCATCATCATTAAGGCCAAAGTGGACGTCGGAGCCGAGCTGCGGATGGGGCTCGATAAAGAGGGCGTTGGTGGGGTCGGTGCGGTGGGGTAAGGCTAGCAAGTGGCCGGGGGAGGAGAGGTGCGGAGGGAGCTCGAGGGAGATGTCGACGACGCCGGGGCCGCTGCTGGAGAAGAGAATTAATGGAGTTGAGGTGGGGTGGCATAGCCATGGCTCGGAGTCACCTGTTTGGCAAAGGCCTATACTAATGGGGGAGAAGTGTGAGCTCCCAAGGTTTAGTGGTCTTATTCTGTATGATGAGAGAGGCCAGCCTCTTTGTGACTCCCACCAAGAGGAAACTAGAATCCAGGTAATAATTTCCATCCTTGAGTATACTTCTTGAAAATGGAATTGGATCTTCTTTTCTTTTATCGACTTTGATCGAATATGTACATTGAAATGGAAGAGATCGATCATTACAAGTAGAGGACTGTAAAATAACATTCCTGGTTGGTCTACTCATAACAACAAACACACCAACAAGCCTAACATAACCATCGAGTCCACAAATTAAGTCGAAAATAAAAAAAAGCTACAAGATTTCCCTCTTCACTATATACGAAGCTGGAATTCGTTGATAAGGGTGAACTCATTAAAATGTGAAAAACACTTTACACATGATATGCATGCAATGTAACAACCCAGTTTTGTTTTAAGTTTGTTCATGACTAACACGTTGTAGCTTCCGGTCATCGACATCAGATGATAATAGGATGTAGTGAAGGACACATACATAACTTGTTTTCTCACTAAATGAAGTAATACACAAGCCCCAAATGATATTTAATAGCCGGCATCCGGCATATATGACTAAATTTTGTTTTGTATTCTCCATTCCCGGACAACACTTAAGCACAAAATTGCATACCGTCTGTTGCTTCCTTCTAAATTCTAATGGTATCATATGTACTGTTTATATATGCAGGAGAAAACAGCTCCTGTTGCAAGAACAACTCTAAGGGACTTGCTGTGATCTTTGTAAAAGAAATGTACCCGTTCTCAACAGTTTTAATGGTCCAGAGAGAGAGAGAGAGAGAGAGAGAGAGAGAGAGAGAGATTTATCAGTAGTAATGCGAATCAGTGATCTTCAGCAACCTTTAATAATTAGTCTTTTATGTACACAGCCGTAACATTTATCTTATGAACCCGTTTTTTCTTTCCATCTTTCGTGAGCAATTTATCCGAATTGATTACCATTTGGGCTAAACCTAACTGTCTCTGAGATGCACCGAATGTATTTGAGAAAGGAGAATTCAATTCTACAATCTGTTAAACTACCTATCATCAAGATGGAAACTTCAAGGGGAGGTCCGAAAGTTGACACTGCAGAAGACACAAAACTAAATACGAACTCATTCTACTTCAATTCACATTCCTCATCAGAATGTATGCATGTTAAGTCTTCATATACAGTCCTGCGGATTTTCAGATCCCAGCTGCAATGCAAGGGGCATTAATACGGTCTCTTATAACTGTAAGGACGGTCAATCTTCGCAGAGTCTGCACGTCAGCTTCAGGACATGTGTCTGCTGCATGTGCAAACCATGATGAAAATGTGCTGATGCTCAAAGCCAGACCCTCGGTCCTTCGCATAAAAACATCTTCATGACAGTGTTAGTGCACAAGTGATTAATCTGTTACAGATCACAAAACAAGAACAGTGCAGTTTGTTTATCTTCTGAAAGTGGACTTTAACTTGATAAACAGTTATCCTATCCACAAGAAAATTCAATTCAGAAGGCTCAATTTGATTTCACTGAATTGGGTAGGTATACACTGTATCAGAAGTTACGTAGAAAATGAAATCTGCCCGAATAAGGACAGTACAAATGGAACCCACCGGCACAAACAGAATGAACATTTCATTTCTGGAAAACTTGACCTCTCTTTAGGGCAAGGCTGATAAAGCCATTTGTAAATAGGGCTTTACTTACAGGTTTTGACTTGCTGTAAGAAAGTAACCATCTACGATACAGGCAGAAGCAATTTCACACAAGGGAAAGAAAGTTCGGATGGAGAGACTGGACGCTGTATAGCAGGGGAGGATGGCACTGAGGCACCATGTAGCTCAAAATGCTGAAGAATTGACTTGGGTTTCAAGTTGGTAATCAGCAATACGCTTCACTTCAATCATGTTGCCTTGTATAAAAGAGATCTTACCTAGTAACAGCAGAACAAAACCAAATATTAAAATGGCCGCCTTGGATGAATTCCCAAAACTAAGCAGAGAAAGCCATGCCACAAGTTTCTTCGCATACCAAAATAATGGAGCACAGAATTCCTAACTTGATGCTCAGATAGATCACACTTGCATAAGCATGAAGCCGCAGCAAGTAATAGAGAAATGAGTCAGCACATAAAAAGATGTTAAAACTTACTTTAATGAAACAGCAAGTGTTCTTTAATCCGCAAACTTCTTTATGCATATGAAACTATCAAGGGTTCTGTGGAGTCTTCCTTCGATGGACGACTATAGTGACAGTACAACACCAACTGTACAATCCCCAAAATTGTTCCTATCCCATTAGGGACCTGAAATTATAGAGAATGATACCATTACACTAGAAACAATAGGATTCAAATTTGTATCGCCAAATAGCTAGTTTTTATAAAAAAAATTAGCAAAGGCAGAGGATAATACAGAGTGGTGAAGGAATCTTACATATATATAGGGATCAATATTAAAAAACCCATACAGAGAAAAAGAGGTGCTCATTAGGAAGGTGGAAAGAGAGAGATAAAATGGCATGAACTCAATGCTTTTTGTACGGATCACCAAGTTCTGCATAGTCATATCAGTAATCAAACTGAAGTTAGGAAAGATTTTAATATTGAAAAGAAATATATACATCAATATAAAAGGTATACCCTTTGCCCTTGATCAACTTACTATTATGAACAATGGAGAAGCAAACATTGATATGAGAGAAAAACAGCTAATCAATCCAACAATTGTCCTTCGGAGGAAACGGTCAGATATCTGTAAGCTTCCAACAGCTATGATTGCAAATACACCAAAAACTGCTAGCAGCAATCCCAGCATCCTCACCTGTGAGCGATATTAAGGGGAATATACTGACAGATTAAAGCAAAAGAAAGGCTTTCAGAAACTAGATCAAAGTGAAAAGTGAGCAATTCTGAAGGGAAGTGTAACCTTTGAGGGTCTATCAGCATAGAATATGAATAGGATTATGTAGGCAAATTGAAACACTGCACCAGCTGAATTGACTGTAAGAACCAATAGGTTATCATCGGATATAAGACCCGTACCATACCACATGCAGATCAAGCAGTTCAAAAGAGCATATATGTATGGCAGCCCAGAGAACTCTTCAGTTGAACCATTTCTAATGATTCTTTTGAATGTGTGCCTGGCATTTACAATAAATGAATAGAAAGGAAGAGATCAAGTTAAAAGCAGAAATTGGGTGAATAAATGAAACACATTGAACCTTGCTTTTATATATACGTACATTCTTTAGTTTTCTGGTAATGAACCATTATTAAAAGAATTAATTGATCATGATTGAAACTTACATTGGCGAAACAAATAACCCAAAAGCAAAGACATTGCCTGCAATGAAAGAAGGATTAGCATAGCTGAGGATTTATTCAATATACACAAACATATGTTTATTGGTATCATAGACTCATAGAGTAAGGATACAGTATAGATTTTCACTATGAGACAAGGAGGAGCATCAGAGAATTTCTATGGAGATTATGGAATTACAAGGTGAAACATCTTGACAATTAATTCAACAATTCTTTTAATTTTCAGGCAGTAGAGGTGTTTTACTTTCCAACATTCTGATTTTGTTCGACACCAAATTATAGAATAACAGAACTACAGACATTACAAATTGGTCACTAACAAGTTGCATGTTAGAAACATAATGATTTTTATATAAATGTGTTCTCTCTGGTGTTGGAAAGTATCGATATTGTAAATATTTTAGATTCCTATTGTAACTAAAATTGGTTTAATCTTTATTATAGATATTCCTTCTTATTAGGAATATGTCTTATAAAGTTGTATATATACCCAATTCAGGAATGAATGAAAACGTTGCATTCTACCATAGGCACTTTTGTTTATACTTTTCTATTTGACATCAGAGCCAACCATGTAGACCTACCGACAAAACTCTATTTTTTGTCACCCACTACACCTTAATTCCACTGCCATGGCTGAAGGATCCGACTTTGCTGTGATTTCTTCTCCTCAACCTCAACCCACATCTCAACTACACCTTAATTCCACTGCCATGGCTGAAGGATCCGACTTTGCTGTGATTTCTTCTCCTCAACCTCAACCCACATCTCAACTACCTCCATCTCAAACCATCCACTATCATCAAGAAAACTCCTCATTTTTCATTGGAGTTCTCTTGAATGATATCAATTACTTTACCTGGGCTCCTACTATGCAGATGCGCATTGGAGGACGTAACAAGCTTGGATTCATTACCGGTGCTTCAGTTGCTCCACCTACCGGCACCGCTGACTATATTACCTGGGCTACTAACAATGAGAAAGTGAAGAGTTAGTTGATCGATAAAAGTTCTCCTGGTATCGTTCAGCGTTATCTCCATCTCAAGACTACTGCTGACATTTGGAAGGTCTTACATCTTTCCTACTATGATGATCAAGATTTTACCCGAATCTATGAGTTGCACCGCCTTTGCTTCACCGCCAGACAAGCTAGGCGGTCTCTCTCTATTTACAACGAGTTGGTTGCTTAGCTCGAGGAACTGGATCAATGTGTAACTTCTTTTTCTGATACCGTGGCTGAGATTGTCCAAGACCACCACTACAAATCTATGCTTCGGGTTCAAATGTTCTTAGGAGATTTAGATCCAGAGTTTGGTCAAATTTGGGGGGAGCTTCTTCATAGGGAGGAGTTGTTGAGTCTTGACAAGACCTATACTCATGTTCGTCGAATTCACAACGACCGCCTTACTTATTCTGCTAGCCCTAGTCAACCTGTTGTCATGACCACCACTGCAGTCGCCGGTTCCCGCTCACGCCATCGTGGCTCAACGGCAGTCCTCCTCTACCTCCCGTTCTTCCGAGTCCTCCCACTTTGTCCGTCCTCCCAACCCATATGCCAACTTTATATGCCCACTGTGCAAGGATAATGGTCACTCCAAAGATAACTGTTTCGCTGCTATTGGATATCCGGATTGGTGGGGAAATCGTCTATACAAGACTCTTCCTCTCACAACTGCCTCTACTAATATAGTCCAATCGGGTATGTCTAGTAAGCCCTCTCTTGCTACATCTTGTGGGAATAATACTTGGATAATTGATGCCTAGTGCATCTAATCATATGACTAATACCCCTAGCTTAGTTCATTTTATTCATCCCTCTCCTTTACCTAGTGTCTCTACTGCTGATGGTTCCCCTTCATCTGTTGTTGGTGAAGACTGGTACTCTCTCTCCATCTTTAACCAATGATTCTGTCTTAGTTCTCTTTCTTGCACATAATCTTTTGTCTGTTAGCCAAATCACTATGACCATTTCTTGCTCTGTTACATTTTATCCTAATTTCTGTGTTTTTCATAACATTCTGACTCGGAGATTCTTGGGTATGGTATTAGACGGAGAAAGTTGTACTATCTCGATTTGACATCAAGTGGAGAAAATAAATTGAATTCGTTGAGTCAAGCCGACAGTGTTAATAGTTTGAATAAAGCCAAGGAAACCGTCTAATTATGGCAGTTTAGGTCATCTTAATTTTGGTTATCTTAGGAGATTACAACCCCCATCTGTTTTCGGATATTAATGAGTCTGAGTTTAAGTATGATGTTTGTGAACTAGCCATAGTATGATTCATTGACAATTTGTACTATCTACACCTACTGGAGCTCGTTATTTTGTTACTTTTAAGATGAGTGCACTCAGATGACATGAGTTTTCTTGATGACTAACAATAGTGATGTGTTCTTCTGCTTCGTTGAATTTCATAAGTTTGTGACAACTCAATACCAACAGCCTATCCAAGTTCTTCGATCTGACAATAGTGGTGAGTATGTCAATAACACCATGTCTACTTATCTGAGCTCTCATGAAATCCGTCATCAAACCTCTATTGCTTATACTCCCCAACAAAATGGTTTGGCAGAGCGTATGAACAGGACTTTGTTAGAGGTTGTTCGTGCCTCTTTAATTGGCATAAACGTACCTCATTCTTATTGGGATGCGGGTGTTACTTCTGCTGCTTATTTGATCAACCAAACTCTGTACCGTGTCAATTGAGTTTCAGACTCCATATCAGAAGTTTCATGAGATGTTGAATGTCTCTTCTCTCCCTAATTTGAAACATAGAGTTTTTGGGTGCACTGTGTATGTTCCTATCAATAAGCAATTGAGAGATAAGCTTGATCCATGTGCCTTGAAGTGTGTCTTCATTGGGTATGCAGATTCTTAGAAAGGTTATCGATGTTATGATCCTCTCACCAAGAAGACTCATGTTTCTCTTGATGTCTCCTTTCGGGAATCTGAACCTTTTTACTCAGGAGGAATGTCAAACTCTTCTTTTTAGGGGGAGAAAAGTGGATGTGAAGGAAATACTCAGAATTTGTCAGAATTTGAAGAGCTTGAACAATTGGAATTGAGATTTGGGGGTTCTGGCATGTCTCTAATGAAGGACCAGAGAGGTGCCTTTGAAGGATTAGACCAGTGAAGACTCGATGGATGGCTTCAATGGATCGAACTATTCCATCGATCCATCGAAGACTTCGAGCAATGACTTCGATGGATCGAATCATTCTCGCAATCCATTAAAGAGTTCAAGTACTGAGGACCCAAGAGACTGCCTCGATGCATCGAAGGGTATTTCTCGATGCATCGAAGACCCTGTATTAGAGGACCCGAATTCCTCTCAGGCCAATGAAAACCTGCATCGAGATAGTACTGAAGCTTCTGTTCCTCTGTCTACATCACCAACTGAGATCTCCGTTCAGAGTGTTCCACCTGAGGTACGTAAATTTAATCGTGTTTACTAAAGGAATTCCTAAGCAACAATATGAGCCTAGGATAGATGTCAAAGCCAAATACCCTATTGTCAACTATATCTCTAACCATAGGTTATCTGAATCTCAGGTACTTGTTGTTAATCAATTATCTGCAGTATCTATTCCTAGCTATGAATGAGGAATTAGAAGCTATGAATGAGGATGCTTTCGCAGATCCTAAACCCTAAACCCTAGCAATATACTGGATGCTTTGGCATATCCTAAGTGCAAACAAACTATGAATGAGGAATTAGAAGCCTTGCAGAAAAATGAAACTTTGGATATGGTCCCTATGCCACCTGGTAAGAAGACTATTGGATATCGCTGGATGTTTACTGTAAAACATAAAGCTGATGGGAGCATTGATCGCTACAAAACTAGACTAGTTGCCAAAGGTTATATCCAGCAATATGGCGTTGACTACCAGGAGACTTTCGCACATGTTGTAAAAATTAATACTATAAGAATCTTTATTGCCCTTGTAGCTCGTTATGATTAGCATCACATCAATTTGATGTGAAGACCGTTTTCTTGAATGGTGACTTAGAAGAAGAAGCATACATGGACATTCCATTAGGAATTAATTGCAAACCAGATAATGAAGGAAAAGTATGTCATTTGAAAAAGTCTCTGTATTGTTTGAAGCAATCACCTAGAGCGTGATTTGGACGTTTCTCCAATGCAATGAAGAAATTTGGGTATCATTAGTGACACTTTGATCACACCTTGTTTGTGAAGCGCAAGGAAAAGTAAGACTACAATCTTAATTGTATATGTTGATGATATGGTAGTTACAGGAGATAACCTGTACGAGATGACAAGCCTCCAGAAACAGCTGTCACAGGTGTTTGACATGAAAAATCTGGGTGATTTGAAGTACTTCTTAGGAATTGAAGTCGCAAGATCCATGCAATGGATTACATTGTCCCAAAGGAAATATGTTTTAGATCTTCTTGCTGAAACTGGATTGTTGGACTGTAAACCAACTGCCACTTCTATTGAGCAGAATCACAGGTTGTAACTTCTTCCAGATCAAGTTCCAACAAATAAAGGTAGGTATCAGCATTTAGTTGGGAGACTCATTTATTTATCACATACTAGACCTGATATTGCATATGATGTTAGTGTGGTGAGTCAGTTTATGCATAATCCTGGAGTAGATCATATGAGTGCAGTATTACGTATTCTTAAGTATCTGAAGGGCACACCTGGTAAGGGTTTGTTATTTGCAAGAAACAGTGAATTGTGTGTTTCTCGCTACACTGGTGAGGTGTGTGTTCCAGACTATAGTGATGCAAATTGGGTTGGTGATCATACTAATAGGGCATCTACTTCTAGTTATTTTACTTTTATTGGTGGAAGTTTGGTAACTTGGTGCAGTAAGAAGCAGAATGTAATTGCCCGTTCTAGTGTGGAGGCTGAATATCATGGAATGATAAATGAGGTGTGTGAATTATTGTGGATTAAGAATGTGCTGAAAAAGTTAGGTTTCAAATCAGAAACCTATGGATTTGCATTGTGATAATACAGCTGTTGTTGAGATCGCTCATAACCTAGTACAGCATGATAAAACCAAATATGTGGAGGTAGATATACATTTCCTGAGAGATAACCTTGACAAGAAGATTATTTGGTTTCCCTTTATGTCGTTTGAGAAACAGTTAGTTGATGTTCTTACTAAAAAATTGTCATATGAAGCCTTTAGTAAATGGTTAGTCAAGTTTGGCATGATTGACATCTACGTGTTAACTTGAGGGGGAGTGTTAGAAAATATTGATATTATAGATATTCTAGATTCTTATTATAATTAGAATTAGTTTATTTTGTAGTGTAGATATTCTTTCTTATTAAAATAATATCTTATAAAATCGTATATATACTCAATTTGAGAATAAATGAAAGTCTATTCTACTCCTGGAACAGACCAATCCGATGTTCAATAGCTATATCAATTATGCAGCTACTTTCCAGAAACTAAAGCTGACAGTCAAACCAACATTCTCTATCTTGCTACTTAAAGTAGGAAATCCTTGTTAGAGATACAGTATGAGGTCCAAGAACAGTTTGAGTAAAGGGCCTAAAGGCTACATTTTAGTAATGGATTTCTCACTGGGCATCAAAAGAAAATCAGATTGGGGCCTAACTGCTGCAAATTTTTCATCATTCACAGGAAAATCTATTTTTCGGAGATCCTACATAATCACAGATAATCACAAGATAACTTTTTCCTGGATCAATTATATGACAAGAATTATATTGTTGACTTTGGGACCGAACCGGCTCACCAAAATCAACAATCTTCTCATTCATCTTTCAACAAACGCAAGAACAAAGAAAAGGGACTATCTTTGCATTTGCAACAAACTCAAGAACAATCTAACAATTGCAGCATAAAATTATACAAAAGTAAACTTCCTCCACCAATAATTAATTCAAAAAATTATGGGTATTTCTCTACTTAACCAAATTGAAATCCTAAACAAGAAAAACACAATTCAGAAAGAGATAGAAGAGAAAACCATACCGGCTATTCCAGCCGCCTCTTTGGCAATAAGAAACGCAGAATACAGAGCTGAAAGAACCATCGAATCCCTTCAACTCTCTCTCGGCTCCCTCCAAAAAATTCTTGCGTCTTCCTCAGTAGGGCCTATCCCCCTTTAGTTTTTACTCACAAGAATTCAATGCCACGCCACATATAGATAGCCCAATTGTCAGCTCCTCAACATTTTGTATTCGACGAAACGTAGAAACAGAACTGTGCAAGGCTGGAGCTTCAACTATGAGCGAGAGTCAAAGAGAGAGATAGAAGCTACGAACAGAGCAAAGCAAAGTTCTTTGTTATTTTGTTTTGGGCCAATTTATATATCTATCACGTGTGAGAATTATTGAATGCTATAACAGATTAGGTGCTTCCGGTGACCACTGACCAGATATCTATAGTTTGACATGGATGTGTTTCCATTTTAGCAATCGTATAATTTCATGTTATCCCCAATCCAACATAGATGCCTATCTCCCAACCATTTTTGGTATTGGTATTTGAACGTCTGGTTTTAATCACACTTGTTGATCGACACTTTCTTTGTTTCTATGTACATTTCTCCTCTTGTTAAGCTAGATATCACGTTCAAGTGTTTTACTACATACATTGTCTCAACTATGAGACTTTGAATTGTACCCTACTTTCCCTAGTGTATACAAGTGAGATTAGCATGGTAGAAGAATCCATCTTTCTAGCCACAAAAGGAAAATAACTAATGATTTTTTTTTGCTGAGGATAACTAAGAGCATCCGCACCGAAGGGCGATGGTGCTCGATCCGCACCGAAGGGCGATGGTGCTCGAGCAGATGGTGGAATTGATGGGGAGGTGCTAGAGCAGGACGAAATTGGAAGCGCATCGGGAAAAAATGCAGCAACGACTGCTCATTGACTTCGCTCGGGAGCAAACGCTCGAGCAATCTTTGCTCCGGCGTTTAATCGCTAATATGGCTGACCCCACAGCTCGTGGGTGACGTTAGGTGAGTGGGCTTTTTTTTATCAGTAAACTAGTGAATAGTTAAAAAAAACTACTGAGTTATGCACCAATAGCAGCTCGCCACATGGCATAGTTTTTAGGCCCAATGGTAAGCAACGGGCCTATAATCTGGGTCGTTGCTTTTGAAAGTCAAAACTGATCTAAAAGCTCATATTCAAATATAACGGTCATTTTTTTAACAGGCCAATTGGAAAATGTTTGCATAAAAATTTCTAAAAATTGCAAAAAAAAATATCCCCAAAAATTGTAGAAAACTTCCTAGTTTTTTTCTTATAAATACTACTTCATTTCATTCACAACTCACACTAATTTGTGCATAACAAATTTCACATCTCCCTCCACCTCTTCTATCATTTCGTTTAGCATTTTTTCCAAAAAAAAATGAGTACCCATTGGCTTCATTCCGAAGATTTACAAATGTGCATCTCTTTCGTACGTCATAGCATTGATGAATACGATGGCAATAAACAAAAGAGAGACAAATTGTAGGAGTCAATTTATGTCTATTATGTGCTAAATTGGGAGCTTGCACAAGGTGTAACTCCTCTGAAGGACCCGAATCGCGCTTTTGTCTCACTACAACAAGTTCAAGCTACTCTTACAAAAATGGGGCAAATGTTTGCGCGCGACATAGATGCGTATAGCTAGCGGCACTTCGTTATTAGATGAAGTAAGTTTATATTATTTTATCATATATTATATAAATTTTATTTGATTATATGAATTAAATTATGTAATTTATATATCTAATTCGTTTAAATATGTAGCATTGTGAAATAACTAATATTTATTTTTCATTAGGTCAAGCAAACTCAATCATTTTACTATGGGGTCAAGAAGAAACCATTTACACGCTTTGCATGTTACGAAGCGGTTAAGGACCATCCATATTTCGTTGTGGTGCTACCTACTACTCCATCTCCATATGCAAGTAGTTACCAAGCTACTTCTTCCGCAACCAAATCATCTCCAACCATCAATTTGGGTGATGAAGAAGTGAATGAGACACCTCAAAGCAATATGGCCACTCCCTCAAGTCTAGTTAGACCAATTGGAAGCAAGGCGGCAAAAGAAACAAGGTAAGACTCCTATTAAGCAACGAGTTGAGGTTTTGCATACTATTGCAAGTGATCAAGCATCGTGGCATACCGCGAGGAAGATGCATAATGAAAGTGAGTTTAATTATTACAAAGAGTACATAGAAATTCAAAAGCGAAAGGAAGCAAGGGTGGAAGAATAGTTACGATTGAAGAAACAAGCGGAGAATACAAGGATCATGACAATTAATTTGGAGACTATGACCCCAATCTCGAAAAGGTATTTTATCAAGAGGAAACTAGAAATCCTTAATGAAAGCGAACCTAGTCAAGATCTAGCTACCGATAAAACATATTCGGATTGTTATCACTCAAGTCGCGTGCTCTTTCCATAGTAGTTATAATATTGTACTAAGAATAAATATAAGCTTGGCTTGTCATTTTATGTAATTTAAAATTTTGAGAAATAAAAATACAATTTATTTATTAAGATGAAATTGAAATACACATTAAATTAAAACACATACTAGAATTAAACACACTCTTAAATAAAACTCATAATAAAATTGAAACTCATATATTTAGACTAATATTTAAAGTATTTCACCGATTTCCAACCTCCAATTGTGCTTCACCATGTCCTTATGGACATCGTGGCTCTAACAGTCAGCGAAGATGCCCCATCTGGATGCATTGGAGTCACCACTTGCTAAAATGATCCAACTGCCTATGACGACGTGGTTGAACGACGTCGATCAAATTTGACGGCAGAACTAGTAGCCTTAGATCCATTCCTACCAGCCTTTTGGGCCTTAGGGTTTGGATTAGTCGGGCATGATGATGGTTGACTAGCTGAAACTGCAACCTGCAAGAACACAGAACGGGTTAGTGGATCCCCTTAAAAAAAAGCGTTCTCCTGCATGAAGAACATGTGTCCCAGACTCTTCTACCGAGGACCCCGCATGCTTGCCACATGTTCACCATGCACAACCTTGGATGTCAGTGTCACTCCAACTGAGGACGCCGCCTTCTGCGGTGGTTCCGCTGACTAGCCTATTCTCGAACCCCGGTGGCACTTGTGTAGCTTGGGTCGCTGCCCTCACTGCTCGTGGCTCCTCCCTATCCCGTTGCACCATGCAGCTGGTGACACCATGCACAAAAAGCCCACAAAGGTTGCAAAATCCTCTCACACTCGGGTATTCAAAAGAAACCGGCAACATGCATTCCGATGCAAATCGAATTTTGTGTTTTATGGCGACACCGTGCTGGAGATCCACCCCAACCTTGATCTTCGTCACACCGGTTGCCAACAAAGCCGAATTGTTCTTAATGTATTCCCCGACATAATTTCCGTTCCCTCTGCCCAACCTCAAGTGAGTGCCGGCTTCAGGACGTTGTAGGGCACCACCCATATTTTTGTCACAGTCGCCGGTAAGAGAGAAGCTAACACATCAATACTTAATGCCCTGACAAGATATTCTTAAACGATGAGTTACTACATTATTCATTTTTTTAAATAAATAAATGTTGACCACCAACTTATTAAGAAATAAGTTTAAGAAAATAATACAAAGTACAACCCCAAGGAAAGCCGACGTTTTTTGTAAAACTCTCTCTCTCTCTCTCTCTCGTGTCTCTTTTCTCCAACCCTAGCCGACACCATCTCTTCTTCCACCGATCTCCCCACCTATTCCACACCGTCCCAATCGAATACCCCTACTAGATTCCTCTCCTCAAGCCGATTTTGTCCATCTCCTTACATGTCATAGTTGCATCTTGAAGGAGATGCTGCTCCTCAACCTGAAGCTGACCAAAAACGCTCCATTTGGTAGTGGCAATCAACGTGGTGGACCTCGCCGGGTTGGACGATGATGAGGAGGATGACTTGAGGTATGTTGTGGTGCATCTCTTCTCTTTGTCTCCCTTAGAACTAGACAAAGTTCAAGGTTTCAAGATGCGCATGATCAGTCTTTGGTGCAATATCTCCGGTTCCGACAACATTGGATTTGAAAGGATCAGAAAAGATCATTTTGTTTGTAAGTTCTAATCGGAAGCCGATCACCGGAGGGATGTCAAACATGGCTCATGGTATCATCATGACATTACCATGGTGGTTGAGGGCTTCAACGAATTGGCCAATCCATTTCTTATTCTAGCGGCTAAAAGCAATGCACGGGTCTTTGTCCGGCCGGTCACAGGACAATTTGCAGTCGGGGTGTTATAGTTCAAATGGTTGGAGCATATGAGTAATGCTCTATGTGGCTATCGGGACCATGACCGACTATTGTTGTCTCACCATTCGAAAATCAAGCTTCAGATCGACTTGGATTTTTGGCATCATTTTGTGGTAAGCACAACATTTCACATATTTAGTACCTATTCTGTGGACATTGTTGTGGAATATGAGCCTTTGAAGGGCTTTTGCGGCGATTGTGGTGCCTTCAAGCACGTCAATGAAGGATGTCTAAGGCCGGTGGTGGTTTTCCCTTCGGAGGAGGAGAGTTCATATGGTGTGGTGAGCACTCAACCTGGGTTGGAGAAGCAAGTGGCTGCTTTTGGGCCACATTGGGAGGCGGGATCGGTTGCTGGAGTGCCTTAGACTGTTTTGGGTGGTCAGCTGAACTCGAAACCAAAATCCATGTCGGCTTGGAAATTGGAGAAGGTGATAGACCCTCGGCCGGAGGGTCCACTACAAACATTAATGTTATCTTGCAAATAAATACTTCGATTGTTGAGGTCCATGTTCAACAGGAGTAGTGGGTGGTTCCTACTAAGGACATATGTGAGATTCCACCGTCTCATTTCAATACACTTGTAGGTGTTACTGCCATGTCCACAGGTGTTACCGTCATTTCCGCGAGTGTTACTATCATATCAATAGAGGATCATGGGTTTGGTGGAGGTTCCACCATCCCATTTCACAAACCGTGCCAGAATATGGTGGTTGACATCCCGAATAGTGATGCAGGTGCGGGTAATAACGCACGTCGTTCTAATAACAAGAGGGACAGATCCAGCCTTGGCCCCTGTTTTGGGGCACTGAAGAAGGTATCTCCTAAGAAGTCCACTGTTCTCCTTCCAGTGAGTTTGAATGTTGAGGAGCTTTGTCGGAACACATCGCAATAGAGGGTTCCTAGCTAATTAAGAGTGGTGCGCCATAGTTTGACAGTTACTTGCGCTACTCTGGTTTGTTAGTCTAGGCTCATTGTTCAACATTGTTATTTAGTGTAGGGGTACAATAGGATTTCTTTTATCGTAACGAGTAATCCGGTGGAATCCTGTATTTCTATCCATTTCACCCCTAAAAAAATTAATAAATAAGAGGGTTTAATTTCGATCTAGCTTCGTCAATCACATAACCGCCCGATTCAAAGGGCTAGTCTCCCTACGCAAAGTACGTACAATCGCCACTTCTCAAAGCATGACTATTGCAGAAATTGATAAGGTTCTTCCCTAGCTCCAAGAAGAACTAGCCTTGCTTCCAAGAACAGAAAAAGGACTAACAAGTTCAGCAAGACTAGGCGTGAATGACTAACTGCTCACGTACATGTATATACATAATTAAATAATGAAAGAGATGGATTCCTCCTACTCCACTACCCTTGCAAATATTTTTTATATACATAACCAAAGTAATCATACACATATATAACACATTAATGATTAAGAAAAAGCTCCACGACTTCCATTCAGCTGCGATGTGTATATATAAGGAAAATGCACATTTTAATCGAAGCTGATCTATTATATATTGTAAACGGACAAGCTTGTCTGTGGAAGTCAACAAATTTAGATTCATTTGATGATGTTGTGAGATCGATCATGCCCTGGACGGACTTGAATTGGTATATAACTATATACGCTGTAAGAAAGCCTGTAAAGCCAGTAAGGGGGCTACATGCATGCTAAACAGAATTATGGTATGAATGTTTTCACTTCTTTTACATCGAGGTTACAGTACATATATATATGGCTGCTGTACAATCAGATCATCTCATACAGGAGTTAATCTAGGAGCTATTCTAGGTGAACAAATCAAAGACAATAAACTACAGAGTATCCTCTATTCAGTACAAGATATTCACAGAATCAGTTGTGATCCTTTCCTTCAATACTCCCCCTCAAGTTAGGAGCATAGATGTTGATCACTCCTAACTTGTGCAGCAATAATGTAAACTGATTCGAACTCAAAGGTTTCGTGAATATGTCTGTCGGTTGATCCTTTGTCTTGATATGCATTGTTTGAACCAAACCTCTTTGCACCTTTTCTCTCACAACGTGACAGTCAATCTCAATATGTTTGGTCCTCTCGTGGAACACAGGATTTGATGCTATGTGAATCGCTGCTTTGTTGTCACAAAACAACTTGAGTGGTTGCACATGTTTAACATTCAAATCATTCAGGATGTATAATAACCACGTTATCTCACAGCAAGTAGTAGCCATGGACCGGTACTCGGCTTCTGCACTCGAACGCGAGACCGTACTCTGCTTCTTAGTCTTCCATGAAATGGGAGCACCTCCAAGGAAGATACAGTAACCCGTTGTCGATCTTCTGGTGTCTTTGCAACGCGCCCAATCCGCATCGCAATATGCTTTTAATTCTAACTTTCCTTTAGAAGGTAGGAGAATTCCCTGACCTGGGGTTTGCTTGAGATATCTAAGTACCTTGTGTGCTGCATTCAAGTGAGATTGTCTTGGCTTGTCCATAAACTGGCTGAGGATATGGACTGCGTATACAAGATCTGGCCGTGTGATGGTCAAATAAATAAGACGTCCAACAAGCCTTCTGTACTGAGATGCATCTTTCAACAATTTTCCATCTGCTTGTGTGAGGGTTACATTCTGATCAACAGGAAACCGCGAGGGTTTTGAGCCAAGAAAGCCTGTGTCTTTAAGTATTTCTAATGCATATTTTCTTTGGCTTAATACAATGCCGTGTTTGGACCTTGCAACTTCCAATCCAAGGAAGTACTTCAACTGCCCCATATCTTTCAGCTTGAAATGACTAGATAAGAAGCATTTGGTTCTTGTGATATCATCTAGACTGTTACCTGCTAGAATAACATCGTCTACATAAACCAACAAAGCAGTAAAGGTACCTTGATGGTTTCGAACGAACAAGGAATAGTCAGACCATGATTGTTGGAAGCCGGCTGACTTAAGGGCTGAGGAGAGCTTCAAAAACCATTGTCTAGAGGCTTGTTTCAATCCATATAGCGATTTGTGCAACTTACAGACCTTGTGCTCCCCCTTTCGTTCGAAACCCGGTGGAAGTTGCATGTAAACGTCCTCATGAAGGTCCCCATTAAGAAACACATTGTTTACGTCTAACTGATGAAGGTGCCAATTTTGTTGGGCTGCAAGACTAAGCAAAACTCGAACTGTGGTGAGTTTAGCAACAGGTGCAAACGTTTCTCGGTAATCAAGGCCTTCGATTTGACTATATCCCTTTGCAACTAATCACACTTTATAGCGCTCAATGGTGCCATCGGGATTGTACTTAATTTTGTAGACCCATTTACAACCAATCGGTTGCTTGTGAGCTGGAGGAGAGACTAAACTCCATGTATGGTTAGCTTGCAACGCTTGAATCTCTAGCCGCATAGCTTCCCTCCATTTGGGATCTTTAACTGCCTGAGAAAATGAAGTAGGTTCTTTTTGCATGGAAAGATTAGCAGTAAAGGTTCTGTGAGGGGAAGAAAGATTAGCATAAGAAAGAACCTGAGAGATACTGTGAGCCGTACCAGGAAGGTGAACCTCGTTCGATGAGGATGACGGAGCGGAACGTGAGGGAAGGGTCGCATCAATGTGGAAGTCCTGTAATGCGGTGGGGATCTTTGTGACTCGAGTGGACTTGCGGGGGCGTGGTGTGGATGAGGCTGGAGGTAAAGGTGATGAAATACTATCCGAGGAGGTGGTCTCTGACTGAGAAGGTGGAGAGTCAGAGGATACAGGATCCATGACTATGTCAGAAAGAGAAGGATGAGGATTATTCGCGGCGGAAGGCTGGGGATTGTGGAAAGAAGTTGTAGGCACGTCATGATGAGGAGAATTGGTTAAAGAAGGAAACAAATTTGTTTGAGGCGGTGAAGAAACAAAATTTGTTTTGAAAGGGAACTCTTGCTCAATGAAAATCACATCCCTTGAAACCAAGGGTTTCTTTGTCGCCAAGTTATACACTTTGTACCCTTTTTGGCCATTTGGATAGCCGAGAAAGATGCATTCCATGGAGCGAGGATCAAATTTGGAAGCACGAGTGGGATGTGTGGACACGAAACACTTACACCCAAAAACCTTTAAGTGAGCATAACTAGGTTCCTTATGGAAAAGTTTTTCGAATGGTGTCTTTCCTTGAAGATTTGGTGTTGGTGTCCTATTGATCAAGTAAGTTGCAGTGAGTATTGCATCCCCCCAAAAGTGTTTTGGCAAATTGGCTTGGAATAGAAGAGCTCTAGCTACGTTAAGCAAATGTCGATGTTTGCGCTCAGCCACACCATTTTGTTGAGGTGTGTTGATGCAACTAGTTTGGTGGACAATTCCTTTAGAAGAATAAAAGTCGGGAATTTTGAACTCCGGACCATTATCGCTTCTAACAACCTTAACAATTTTACCAAACTGAGTTTCTGCTAAATGGATGAAATGAATGAGCAGAGTGCGTGCCTCAGATTTATGTGTCATCAAATAAACCCAAGTGCTACGTGAATGATCATCAACAATTGTCAAAAAATATTTTGCACCAGAATAAGTTGGAACACGATAACCACCCCAAATGTCAATATGAATTAAATCGAAACAAGATGTACTACGAGTAACACTTAATGGGAAAGGTTGTCTGGTGAGTTTGGCTAGAGGGCAAACAGAACAAGAACTTGAGTCACAAGCTTTATTTGTAAGGAATGAAAATAGTGAAGAAACTTTATTCGAAGGATGACCAAGTCGTTGGTGCCACAGGGTGGCTGAGCTGGTATGAATCACATTACATGTTCCTTCCCGTTGCAGATTGAGGTGGTATAGTCTCTCATTCTCAGTTCCCATCCCAATCATCCTCCCCGATCGAAGGTCCTGTATGATACAGATTTGTCTGAGAAAATAGTAATATAGAAAGAATCGAATGCTAATTTGCTCACGGAAATTAGATTAAGATAGAACAAGGGAACACAAAGGACGTTATGGAGTACAAAATGGGGAGAGAAAACAACGGTGCCAACATGAGTGACATGTGCTGTGGTACCGTCAGGAAGCTTGACACTTCGATTATGTACTGATTGAAAGGAGGTAAGCAAACTAGAACTGCAAACAATATGGTCACTTGCACCACTATCTAGGATCCAAATTGGCTCTTTACTATTTTGTGCAAGGTGGAAAACTTTACCTGAGAGTTCAGCATAGTTTGGAATGTTACCGACCAAATTGACCAAATTGGAAGACTTTGTTTGGGTTAAGAGTTGATTGAGGAGATGATGACATTCTTCTTGTGTGAATGGAAAGGCAGTCACGGCTTCCTTGTGATCCATTTGTGAGTCTGCATGATTTGCCTTGGATTGTGATTGTCCACCTTCAGCAACGACATTAGCATTTTTCCTTCTGCGACAGTAATCTACGTATGTCCCTTCCCATTGCAATATGTGCATTCGAGATGGGCTCTACAATATCTCGTATTGTGATTAGTCTTGTTACATTTCTCACAGTATTTTGTCTCCCCGTCTGTAGAACTGAAGGGCTGGTTCTCTCCTTCCTTTGAGTTGTGGGCTCGGTTCACTCGCTTGACTGCAAAGGCAGATGATTCTGATGAGACCGTGGACTTGCTAGCAGAGGTCTCCGCCTGCTTCTCTTGGCGTAGTACCATTGCATATGCTTTGTTTAGGTTTCGAAGAGGGTCCATTCCTATTATATTGCTGCGAGTTTGTACAAAGCCTTCATTTAGACCCATAAGGAACTTCATGGTCTTCTGTGTTTCCATGAAGGTCTTGACCTCAGTGGCAGCCTCGCAAGTACAAGGAGGAAAAGCACAGAGAGCATCTTTTTCATCCCATAAACCTTTAAGTTTTGTAAAGAAAGAGGTGACTGAATTTGCTCCCTGTTCACACTCATGTATAGCGTTTTCTATTTGAAACAATGAAACTGTGTTAGTGTGAGAAAATCTCTCTTGCAGCTCTAACCACATACCTTGAGCGTCTTTGCAGTGGATGACATTGTCCGAAATCACCTTCGACATGGCTCCTAGGAGCGAAGTCTTGACAAGAATGTTACATCGATCCCACTGGTTTTGTTCATCGGCGTTGTGTACCGGCCTTGTTAGAGTTCCATCAATAAAACCCTTCTTGTTCTTGATAGTGAGCGCCATGATCATTGATTGCGCCCAGTTTATGTAATTATCTTCCATCAATGGTTGTGAAATGAGGACAGCGCCTGGTTGATCCGAGTGATGGAGAAAGAGTGGATGGTTGGGGTTCTCCCATGATTCTGCGGTCCTGGAAGTGTTCGAGTTCTTGTCTTGTTTGACAAGCACCCTATCTTCGTCACCGGCCATGAGGTATTGTTTGTGTTGCGTTCTAAGGTCTCAAGAGCAATGCTCTGATACCATAAACAGAATTATGGTATGAATGTTTTCACTTCTTTTACGTCGAGGTTACAGTACATATATATATGGCTGCTGTACAATCAGATCCTCTCATACAGGAGCTAATCTAGGAGCTATTCTAGGTGAACAAATCAAAGACAATAAACTACAGAGTATCCTCTATTCAGTACAAGATATTCACAGAATCAGTTGTGATCCTTTCCTTCAATACATGCAACCATCGTTTTCCAGTCGTACGTTTTAATCATCTCACCCTATAATTGTACTCCACAGTATGACGAGGTTGTGGAGCCAATTAAGAAGGAATCTACTGTGACCAAATGACATATTCTTTTCGATCTCTTCTGTTGACCAAATGAGTTTGTCGAACGAGTCCTGGAGGCGGGCTACAGACTAGAGAGCAGTAATATGCACTTATGCATGCATGTTCATGGATCACATACGGATTTTATACTACCCTCATTGAAAGTCTCAAGTTTTTAGTGTTCTCGATCGGGCGATATATTTAATCGTTACCTTTATGAAGTTGACGAGTGCGTTCTACGACGGTTAAAGACAACTACAACATTCATACTCTAAAATGTCTAAAAAAAATTATTTGTTCAAGGAAAAAATTCAGTGTGAATTTTTCTGGTCAGGTTAGAAAAGTGTCTAAATTTTAAAACTATCAAAATAATGTCCGAATTTCTAAAGCACTACAAGTGTGATGCCCCCGAGATCCAAGCAGAAGAATGACGCGAGGCGAGGAAGGTGCCACAACTAGCTATTGGACAGAAAAAACACAGAGACATCACACTTATAGTATTTTAAGAGTTCGAAGATCATTTTAATAGTTTTTAAAGTTCAGAAACTCTTTTAACTTGGCGGAAATAATTCAAGTATCATGAGTGAATTTTTTTCTTTTGTTTAATCAGCGTGTGAGCTGGCATCGGGGATCACAACCATCACATACATGTGGTCTAGTTAATTATACGTGTGAAACTCACCCGCTCGGGCTCAAATCTCTTTGACGTTCTTTGTAGTTAAATCCTAATCTATTTCTCATGATGCCGAACGTGTGATCTCGAACATAGTCCATCACCAAGGACTATTTTGATTCTTAGTTTGCCTAGCTGCTTGGTTTCTGAATGAGAAAGGTGCAGTTATGAAAGTTCAAGAGGACACGGCTATTAGCTAGAGACAGGTTTGGAAACAACTAGCCCAAACACAAAAGCGTGACAGGCTTTCCAGTAGCCCAATAACAATAAGAAGAAGTGGGTCTTAGTTTTTGGACCAACTTTCAGAGATGTTTGCCTTATTTTCTTCATTTCCAGGAGTTTGGACAAAGTACATTCTCTTACATTATGGCAACCGGCTCGTAAGATTTGGCCGACTTGAAACAGTCTTTCTTTCTCATTAACCTGTCATTAGCATTGTAGACAGTGTAGAGCATATCGTCCAATTTTGATACGTAGTGATTAGTGTGTCACCAGATATTTTAGGTTTCACCACAACGCGTCAGCTCCTCCCGGCAACTCCACAGTTGAGTCCTACTCTCGACCTCACACGATCACGCGCGAGCAACCTACCCGCGGGGGCCCACAAAACCCGAGGGCATTTCCGTCCATCCAATCCCCCGTCACCTCTAACTGTTTATTTTCTTTTTTGCGATATATAGCCTCCTCCGATCTCTCTCTCTCTCCTCCGTTTTCTCTCAATCACTCACAAATCTCTCCGCGGTCATCTCCCTTCATTTATTTGTCTGAAAAGTCTCTCTCTCTCTCTGAAGGCTTTCTCAATCTGGTCGCCGATCCAAGTCATATTCGTAAGTCTCTCACAACACTACTCTGTTTCATTTTTTTTCATTTCCTCGTAACATTTTGATCAGCTTAAATTTGACGTATTTGATTTGATATGTGATCTGTGTGAAATATCTTAGATCTGTGATTTCGTTTGAGCTGCGAGCTCTCGTTTGATTTCGCATTTCATTACTTGGAAATTGTTGATCTGGATCTGTAGTTTGCTGTAGAAATGGAGATCGGATCTTCGTTTGTTTTGGTAGTGTCGGATTTACTAATGTGCATGATTTGATTTGTTGGATTTGGTGGAATCTGTGTGTGCTCAGATTTTGGTTTCATTTTGATGTCTGGTGTTTTGATTTGGATTTATAATTGTTTAGTTTGGTTGCTTGTTGATGAAATTAGAACTATAGAGCCATGGTTGTAGTGTTTTGTGATCACCTACAACGATAATTTGTGGAAGACGTACTTGATTTGATGATTTGAGGTAGTAATGGACAGAATCGAACTTGATTTAGAGCTTTGGTGTCGTTGTTTGTGCTCAATGTCGTCAGAAACCAATGTGATCTGCCATATCCTTAGTTGATCTGTTGTGTATGGCTTAAAAGTTCAAATGTGATCTGTAATTCGGTCTCTTTTGTTGTGGTTTTCTAATTCTACGTTTCGAATGTTTCTTCTGCAGAAGTTGCCTTTGACATGTCTGCGTATACCCCGAAGAACATCCTCATAACTGGGGCTGCTGGCTTCATTGCATCCCATGTCGCCAACCGGCTTGTCCGCAGTTACCCTGAGTACAATATTGTTGTGCTCGACAAGCTTGATTATTGTTCAAATCTGAAGAACCTCCTTCCCTCCAAATCATCACCCAATTTCAAGTTTGTCAAGGGGGACATTGGAAGTGCTGACCTTGTGAATTATCTACTCATCACTGAGTCGATAGATACAATTATGCATTTTGCAGCCCAGACCCATGTGGACAACTCCTTTGGTAACAGCTTTGAGTTCACAAAGAACAACATCTATGGCACCCATGTTCTACTAGAAGCATGTAAAGTCACTGGCCAGATCAGGAGGTTCATCCATGTGAGCACTGATGAGGTCTATGGTGAGACTGATGAAGATGCTGTTGTAGGAAACCACGAGGCATCTCAACTCCTCCCAACCAATCCATACTCGGCAACAAAAGCTGGAGCAGAAATGCTTGTCATGGCATATGGAAGGTCATATGGGTTGCCTGTTATAACGACCCGTGGAAACAATGTCTATGGACCAAATCAATTTCCTGAAAAATTGATTCCAAAGTTCATTCTCCTAGCTATGCAAGGGAAGCCTCTTCCGATTCATGGAGATGGTGCCAATGTGAGGAGCTATTTATACTGTGAAGATGTTGCTGAGGCTTTTGAACTCATTCTTCACAAAGGAGAGGTTGGCCATGTTTACAATATTGGGACAAAGAAGGAAAGGAGAGTTATTGATGTGGCCAGAGATATATGCAACCTTTTTTCAATTGACTCAGAAGCATGCATCAAGCTCGTTGAAAACAGACCCTTTAATGACCAGAGGTACTTCCTTGATGATCAGAAGCTAACTGTGCTAGGGTGGTCAGAGCGGACTACCTGGGAAGAGGGTTTGCAGAAGACTATAGAGTGGTACACTAAGAATCCTAATTGGTGGGGTGATGTATCCGGGGCACTTCTTCCTCATCCACGAATGCTGATGATGCCTGGTGGGATGGAGAGACATTTTGATGAGCCTGAAGAGGAAAAATCTGAGGCTTATGTCTCGAGTAATCCTAAAATGTTGGTTCCGCCTTCAAAATGCAGCGACTCTCCTCGTAAACCTCCATATAAGTTTTTGATCTATGGTAGGACTGGCTGGATTGGTGGTGTACTTGGGAAGCTATGTGACAAGCAAGGGATTCCCTATGAATATGGAAAAGGGCGTCTTGAGGATCGGTCTTCACTCATTGCAGATATTCAGAATATCAAGCCAACTCATGTGTTCAATGCTGCTGGTGTGACTGGACGACCTAATGTCGACTGGTGTGAATCTCATAAAGCAGAGACAATTCGAGTGAATGTTGCTGGAACCCTAACCCTAGCAGATGTTTGCAGAGAGCATGGGCTCCTTATGATGAACTTTGCAACTGGGTGTATATTTGAATATGATGCTAAACATCCTGAGGGTTCAGGCGTTGGGTTCAAGGAAGAAGACAAACCCAATTTCTTTGGTTCTTTCTATTCTAAAACCAAGGCTATGGTAAGTTTACTTGGCATTTCTTATCTTGTTTAGTTCTTTTCTCATACAAAACCTTACATTTTCTTAAATATTTTATCAGGTTGAGGAGCTCTTGAACGAATTCGACAATGTTTGCACTCTTAGAGTTCGAATGCCCATCTCATCGGACCTGAACAACCCACGTAACTTCATCACCAAGATTTCTCGTTATAACAAGGTGGTTAACATTCCCAACAGCATGACCATCTTGGATGAGCTACTACCCATCTCACTTGAGATGGCGAAGCGGAACTTGAGGGGTATCTGGAACTTCACAAATCCCGGGGTGGTGAGCCATAATGAGATTCTGGAGATGTACAAGCAGTACATTGACCCAAGCTTCAAATATTCCAACTTCACACTTGAAGAGCAAGCCAAGGTTATAGTTGCTGCCCGAAGCAACAATGAAATGGATGCTTCCAAGTTGAGCAAAGAGTTCCCCGAGTTGCTACCAATCAAGGAGTCACTGATAAAGTATGTCTTTGAACCAAACCAGAAAACTTCTGCAAAATAAGCAATTTTTCAGTTATAGATTTCAGTATGAAGTCTCTCTCTGCCTTTCCCATTAGATGATATGCTTTAGATTACCTCGAATTAGTTTGAGCAGTATCAGTCATTATTAATTCTTAGACTGTCTTATTATTTGTACTGTGCTAGAGGGTGGTGGGTATAATTCTACTGATATTTTTTTCCTTTGTGTTCCATTTTTATAAGAAATTTCAACAGATTCACCTATGAATTATGTCATCTGTCAGTTATGTAACTTATTTATTCTGTTTAATGAGAAATGTTTTGTTTAATTCTTCGTGTGGCAAGGTCAGTTGTTTAAGATCCTAGATCCGCAAGTTTGGGATCGAAGTTTCTGATCATGATTCATCATTCTGGAATACAGTAGTATGATGATTATATTATATCTTTGTTTGACATTCTTTTCATCTGTTGTTGGCATTGGAGTTTTGACTTGATCCACATGCCTCTCTTCTTTGTGCACATGTTCTTACCAAACGACTCAACGTGAGAACAATCATCTTTTCCTTGGATCTAAAAGCTTGTTATACTACCATTTGCAAAATCAGAATTTGTGGTCTGTACACGACTACATGGCCACAGCCCACAAGCTCCGATGTGCTCCATCTTTTGGTCAAGGTGAGAGCCAGTGATGCCACTTAGTATGACACAGTCGGTTTCTCTCTTTCTGTTCGAAGAGTGAATTGAAAACAGTGAGGCAACAACCCAAACTGCGAGAAGCTTACAAATGAAAATGTAACACCAATGCCCGTCACAGTTCTTCAACACATCAATGAGGGATGTTGGAGGCATATCGGCCCAAACAAAGCTGCTCAACCTCGATTTGCTTAGCATAGCTGCTGCATCGATGGAATTCTTGTAAGAAGGAGCAAATCTTCCAGCTAGCTCTCACACCACTTTTCCCATCTCTTTAATGAGAATAGTCACTCTATCTCCACACATTTCAGACCAGCATTTAGAACCAGGGCAATGCAGTGGCTTCCGCTTCCAGAGGAGAAGTAGCAATAAGCATTAGCACATCCTACATACAATCAGATAGCCTGTGCTGTCCCGTATGATATCATCATTAATAACTTTAGTGGAACCTAAATGAAGAGGATGATAACTTATCCATAAAAGCATCAGTCATCCCCACCATTCCCACAATGTGAGTTTTCTATATATGCATTTCTTTCAGTCGAAACGAATTTCCCCATGCCAAGTAGGATAAAATGATAAATAGTGCAAGACAAAACCGCCATATCTCAACAAAGATAAGATTTCTTATTCAGTAAATATTAATCATCGCTGTGGTTCGTTTTCAGTCCCTAATCTAGAAGAGTAATATTGCATTTGGACTTTTTTTGTTCAAAAAAAAAAATTGCAATTGGAGCTTCCCCAAGTAAATATCTAAAAAATAAGTAATAAACTCTAAAACGAATTATAGAGAGCTACTATTCCAGCGAGACCTGGCCACAAGATCCGAAGAACCGATCCGAAAGAACTGGATTCGTACGGTTCGATTCCGGATCTCTAAAAAAAATTATGTTTTTTAAAATTTAGTTCCGGATCTGTCACGGTTCCGGTTCGGTTCCGAATCCTGATATCAAAAAACAGCCAGATCCGTAAGAACCGTTTTATAATTAACACAACACATATATAAGCCCAACTATATAAATCTTAAATACCCAAACCCAAATAAGCCGGCCCAACCCCAACGACTACTTTTTTTTTTCTTTCTAGTTCAATTACTTTCAATTTGTCACAATTTGTTTATGCCTATGAAATTTAATTTGATGACTGATATGATGCAAATATGATCTTGATGAATGACAAGTTGATATGTTGATGACCACATGTGATTTAATATGCAAATAACATTTTTATATTGATAGATTATATATGCAACTATGTCAAACATAAAGTAAGAGGATTTTGAGATCCAATTTACAAAAATATCATTTTTTATTTTTCGGTTCTTTTTTCCAAAAGGATCTTCTACAAGAACCGAGAATCACTAGAACCGGAACCAGAACCGAACGGTTCTGATTCCAAACGGTTCCACTCATGATTGTTACAGGATCAAACAAAATGCAAGCAAACGGTTTTAGATCCGGATCTTAAATTTTTTGACTAGATCTGAACCAAATCCAGGCCTAACTCCAGCTCAAGATAGAAATATATATGTTCTATATCTTTCAACCTGATGATGCACAAGCCAATTCCTTCAAAAATGTGACAACATCATCTGAAGAATGAAGTAGATATCGAGCATTTGTACGAGTTCTTCCAACAGAGCAAGAGTAGTAGTTTTCCTTGTTAAGGTCAAGCACATTCCACGAAATCTTTTCTGGAGATGGCCACCTTACAGTTCCACTGTTATGGTTGGCAGCAGCTTTCTTCTCAAGTCGTTGTGTCTTGCTCTGAGATGTTTTCGATGCATAATTATTTGGTGGAATCTTCAAAGAGGATCTTCTCTCACTAGGTAACTTTAGACCGTCGCTTATCTTGCTTCTAGGAAGACCAATTGTGTCAGCTGGGAGATCCGGCTCAAAAAATGTGTACACATCTTCATCCTGAAATGAAGGTGTACGTACACTTCATAAATACATGTTGATGGACATAAAATGAACTTTAAACCCATGGTTCTCATTGTTTTGAGTGCCAAACAAGCCAAAAGAGGAAGCGGGATTGTAGTCTAGCATTATGTTATTATCTAGAGAAGATTGTTTAAAGCATGAACTGAAGGATTAATAGCACATACATAGTATCTGAAGAACCGTAATTGCAGCAACATGTGTAAATATGAATACTAAGACGAGGAAGAATATAGAACTCAAAGAAGCTCAAGGAGTAGTGGTGAGACTAATTGGACAAAAGTTACCTTCCCAAGAAAATGCCCTATGCACATTACATGATCAATAGGGGATGTCATGGATTTACTGTGAACTATCTCTCCCAATATACGGTCAATTGCTGCACCCTGATTTGATAAAGTTACCAGTCAGAACAGACTAGGAAAACTGCTGTGTGGAATTATATAAAACAGAAAATTCCGTACAGATAGACAGTATTCACCTTTGTGACACCAACTGCTCGCACCTCCACAGACCTGCTACCTTGCACAACGTCAACCGATGCATTAGAAATTGGACCAGTCCAGAGATGCTGCAACATATCTCTCGCTTGAAGTTTCCCAAAATCAACATCTGCATTGCATTATGGGCATATGAAACAGAACTTTTTTGCAGTGATTTAATTGAATCTGATCCAAAGTAGATGATGGTTAAAAGTAAACAGTTTGTACCTGCATATTTGTAGTTCCACACAAGGGAAGTTTCTCGAAGTTCAAAATGTGACCGGGGGGTTCTCTCCGTAAAATACTCAAAAACATGCTGAAAAATTCACAAATGTTAGTCGGAGAAATCAAGATCAGTTTATAAAAATAACATCCATATAGATCACCTGCACACTTTCAACCCAATCCATATTCAAATGTTCAGGCATAGTGGTCATCCATTCCCCCCTTGTAACGCGTAAAAACATCCCATTTTCAGCTGCTAACCACACGTTAAGCCCCCCAAAATTCTGCGAAAACAATTGATTGTTAAGAGGATAAACTAGGGTAGTTAGGAATTCAGATTTGGATATGGATCTGTTACTTTATCTAAGACAACCCTATCACTCCCACTGAGGACAACAATAGTTGTGTTTGGATCTTTGCTGAGTGTTGTCAAGGGTTCTATCAGTTCTGGATGCAGTTTGAGCTCCATTTCTTTTATTTGATCTCCTCGGCGCTCAGGTGTGTCCACTGGTTCAGTTAATGTTGCATTGAATCCCTGAGTTCCAAATCAGGAAGATAAGGTTAAAGGAAAAGGAAATGTCCATCAGAAACTTATGGAAAAAACCTGACATGAATTATATACACTGCCCCTAATTAAAAATAACCACTGACCAAAATACAAGTAGAACTAGATCCCAATCCAAATGACAGAAAGACATCTTCTAGAATAACTGTTTTTTATGTGCAGAGATTTACTATCTTCAACAATAACACCATTCAGATATCTGATACCTAATCAAGAATTTTAGAATGAATGGCCTTTTAAAATGTGGCATTCCCATCAAACTTACCAATATGATTAATCGATTTTTTGCTTTTGAATAACGTTGAATAGCCTCACTGTTTGGAAGTGGAGGTGGAACCTGTCTCGTCCTGATTTGCGCCTCTACAACAGTATCATTCAGCTCACTGGAAAACAGTATTAAAGATATCACTTTCATTTAGCAATCCATCTATCATATGCAAAAGACAAGCATATCCTTTATTAGACTATACTCATATATAGCTTCTACATATCAGCAAGCATACCTTACAAAAGTCTCAGCCCATTCCTGGGCAGTGTGGGTTGTCACATGCAAAAAGTTATGCTTATGTCGCTTCTCTCTTTCTTCAGAGGACATATTCAATGCTTGGGCAATTGAATTGGCAACTTCTGTGATGTTCCATGGGTTCACTAGAATTGCTCCAGCACCTAGAGACTGTGCGGCACCAGCAAACTAACAAAATGCATGGGAAGGGTCAAAAGCTGGAATATATAAAGAGGAAAACAGAAATTAAATTGCCCAAACATGAGGACCCCTTTTTTTGCATGTAATACCAGAGATGTAATATGTTCCATGTATCTTTTTACCTCACTAAGGATGAGGACCCCTTTTTTTGCATCTTGGCATGCCACATATTCATAACTGACAAGATTCATTCCGTCCCTCAGTGATGTGACAAGTACTACATCTGAATGAGAAAAAAAAAGTGGCATATAAGTCGGACAGGAACAGATTGTTCAAATTTAAATTGAACAACAAGAATGAGAAAGCGGAAGAACAAAATTCAAGGGATACAGATTCAGAGAAAACAATACTAGTCACATGGAATGCAGAAAAACAATGTCTTCATCCAGTATGCCAGAAAGCTTTGAACATAAAGAAACATGGGAATCCATCAAAGTATGTAGAATAAGTACCAGTAACAGCATACAGTGCACACAATGCATGAAAATCGAGTGAGCGATCCTGCACACAAGGAGAAAATTACCCCATTAAATTGATAGTACATAGACATAAATTGAAAGATAGCGTAATACTATGAAAAAGAAAACTTAAAGTCCAAAATTGTATTAATAATGATTAAGACATCCTGATTCAGCATTAAACAAGAAAACTACAAACAGAAAAGCCAATAGCTGAACATCACATATATCCTTTCAATAATATAATGTAAATATAAAAGACAGTTAGCAAATAAAGAAAAGTACCAGGTGATGTATTGGGACAGCGGTCAAAGTTCCAAATCTCCCATTAATTCGCCCAACGATTTCATGAACTTGACTTGTAAGTTTTTGATCTGTGAAAAAAAATATATAAGCCGGAAAAGTACTAGGTAGGCTACCAGAAAGAAGAAACCAAGCTTGTATCCAAATAAGAGGCAAAACCAAGTATTGTCCCTAATTGCACCATATAACTTAACTGAGCCAACACCAAAACGTAACTCAAAGAAGTGGCAGCAGCTTAGTCAGATTCAATCACTCAGCACAAAGAGGGTGGCAGGTGGAATCTAAAGACTAGCATCTTCTAAGTGCAGATAATGGTACAAAAATAACTTCACAATGCATATTAAGGATGGGAGCATACACTCCGGTACATCTGTTCTTGTTGGCACTGCAATCTGCAGCAAAACCACTTTGTCACGCCAATTTGAGTTTTCCTCTAGAAACTTTTCAAATGCCAGTATCTTTTGAGGGATTCCTTTTATCATATCCAGTCGATCAACACCTAACATTACCTGTCATGTCAAACAGTCATAACTAGCATATTACAGCTCCATCAATTAGAGTGGTTAAAAAACGTGTTCGGCAACAGTTGGTAGATATCATTTAATATTAGTGTTTGAATGCAACAACATAGTTACAACTCACCTTTCGGCCTGCAAATCTTTCTTTCAGTTCCCTAATGTGTTCTTGGACTTGAGGAACTTCAAGTGCTCTTATAAAGCGATCTGAATCTATTCCAATAGGAAACTGAATTTTCAAGCACAGTAAATTAAGTAAGATTTGATACTGTGCATCTATGTGATAATGATTAAAATTGCATGCAGTTCAAAGTCAAACTAACATCAAAAGATTGTATACAATACAAAAAACAGATAGAGTTAAAGAGATACCGCAGCCACTCGAGTAAGCCTCCCTTGATCTTCAACTCCTTCAGGTGTACCCTCAAGTCCAAGAATGCGAGTGCAAGCACTTACAAAGTGTCTTGCATAGTCATACGTGTGAAAGCTGAATTGGAAATAAATGTAGGGTCAATTTAGACACTTCATTTGTTTGATCGAGTGAATATAGCTGAAGAACAATAAAAACATATTTTATCATGGCAACATCTAATATTACATTATTACATAAGCATGATGGTCAGATAGTAGCAAAACCATGCAACAAGAGGTCATTTGTTATTTGCATAATCTAACATACTACTTGTGCTTTTGGCAATTGATATAGAAGGTGGAAACATGATATATTGTCTGACTGGTAGAACTTTACAGATTCCAAGTTTGAAAATAGAGGATATGCCAACTGCCTAGTAGCAATCTATGTTAAGCAGAATAAATCACATTGTGCAGAATGTAACCAATACTTACCCGACTAAATCAGCTGCAAGAACTGAACGTAGGAGCTCTGATCGTGATGGCAATGTCCTATGAATTTCAGAGGAAGGAAAAGGAGTGTGCAGAAACCAACCAACTTTCATTTTGCTGTTATATTCCTTCAAGCATTTTGGAAGAAACATAAGATGATAGTCATGACACCAAACAACATCACCCTCTTCATAGTGCTCATTAACCACATCTGCAAACATCTGATTTGCTTTCTTGTATGCAGCAAACTGTGATTGGAAACTCCGAGTGGTTGCAAGTCGATCTTCTTGTGGAAGCCCAAGGTAATGGAAAAGGGGCCACAAAATATTGTTGCAATAGCCATTGTAATATTGATGAACAATCTCCTCATCAAGGAAGACAGGGATACACCTCTGCAGGGAAGAGCAACAGTGAAAAAGTGATGTTCCTATGTTTAAAAAGTGATGATACCATGTATAGAAATGTGAACCTTTTCGGCTAGAGCTTTAGTAAGTGCATTCTGTCCAATTTCATCCGGCACATTTACCCCCGCCCATCCAATCCACTTTGCCTCAAACTCCTTTACACCTACAAACAAAATCAAACACAGGATATACATACTTGTAAATATTGAATATTTTAAACAGTCAAGAACATTCTGATTAGGAGTTAAGAAGATAACATACCCAAAAGCGCACTGACCAGACCCCCAGCACTTATCTCCAAAGACCATGAATCTTCACCTCTCCTAACAGCAGAGACGGGTAACCTGTTAGCCACAACCAATAGCCTTTGTCTGAGAGGCCTTGCTTCTTGCTTTTCACTTCCTTCATTAAGTGCCCTGGCAGTTGCAGCCCTGTCCAAGAATTTGTCAACAAACGAATTTCTAGAGTTTTCATCTTCTCTTTCATGTTCAGTCACCCTGTTATTATCATTTGCCTCATTCTGTGAGGCCCTACTGTTCTTCCGAAGCTCCCTTTCTCTAAGGAGCCGCTCAACTCGATTTGGAATGTGGGATGAATTACCGTTATACTTGTTCCCAGGCATACATCCACTCTGGGAATGAACCTCCGGTTCTTAGTTTATTAGCACCAACTTCCCTGGGATGGTGGGACAACCTTGTCCTACATTTTTGGAAGCAAGTTAAGTCAGCCATCAACATATATATCAGTCAAATATAAGCATCACAATGTGATGAAATAAGAGCAGAAAATTGTAACACACAGGTCTGGGGTAATATCATCATCAACACTACATGTTCTTGTCACTAAAAAGAGATGGAAACCACATATCATGATAACCGGGCCAAGTGAAATAGATTATCTAAACAACAGGATCCACCACAAGAAATGGGGTCTACAACTATATCTTTCTCACTCCACTAAACTTAGAAGGTTAAAAGCTTGCTTTCGTAAATCCAATAAAGAAACGAATCAAAATAGAAAGGGAGAGTAAAACTGAATGAGAGAACAATATCCACAGAGCTGTTAGTTACGAGGTGCTCTGGTTAATAGTTACTACAGCCAAAATGTATGAATGTCGCTGGATAAAGCACACACAATTCTACCCAAAGCTTTGGTCAAGCCAAGAGAGCAATAACTTGAAGTGTTTAGATCCCATCCTCATTCATATACAAGATTAGTCCACATAAAAAGTGTCGGGAATCAATATCAGTACGAGCAAGAAAATGAATCAAACCACACTTCTTGCAGCTATTATAGAACACAAAATCTAGAAACAGAACCAAACCCAAGAATAAGAATCAACGGCATAACCAAGTTTTGATCTTTGGTTGAAGATGTCAATCTTTGTAGATGGTGTGAACTGTGAAGTGTCAACTACAGTCTAGTGAGAAAACGCAAAACAGAGAGAGAGAGAGATGACAACCTCCAAGACCTTAATGGCAGAGAACTAACGTAGTGATAGAGAGAAATGAAATGGAAACAGCACAATACTCGTGTAAGCTTTATATGGTATGTAAGATCTTACAGCCATGCAGGGATAGTGACGAGAAAGTTGGAAACAGAATAACCCAGAAGCAGAAAGAAAATAAGGCCATTATGATATGGGATTCTTCTTTTATTGTATTTTAAACAGGATATTATAGGAGCACACATTATAGATAAGCTTCAATTTCCATACAAATACAAATTCAGGCTTTTTTATTTGGGCATGAAGCATGAAAAGATAATTTCTGCCGCTCAAATAATTTATTTAACCTATTTTTGCTTTCACAATCCTTTTCTATTTGGAGCACATCGTTGAAAACTGAAAAGAAGACATATTGTTCCTCGAGAGATGACCAAGTTCCTAAATTACTGGACGAACATCTAGCCAAAAATGATTACATGTCCATTAACACAAATCGTTTTCAAGAACATCTTAATCTAGCTAGTTGCTTTGAAAATTTTCATCTGAATTCTTTCTCAAATTCTTATGGTATTATGGCGCCCTTATGTATTTGGAACTTACCGATAAGAAAAAATATCCCTTGCCCAACAAGAGAATATCCTCTTTAGATCTTCTCTTCATATTTTACCTACAGTTTTTTGTGATTGATTCTATCTATGATTTATAGTCTTTCACTTTCTTATAAAGTGATCTCATACCTACAAGAAAATGAATTTGTAATAATGTGGTTGGCTAAAGTGTTAACTGATGCAATCCCAGTTTGCTAGACACAACGTGGCCCGACTCTCACCAAACCTAGTCTTCTACCTTCACATTATTTCCCCTGCACCCGTCATATCTTAATGATTTCGATTTCAACTGGAATCGGAAAATGGCCTAATGTTCAAGCTTGCGCTCTTGGCATTCCCTAATCAGAGAGAAGCTTAAAACCACTTCTGGATGAAATTGGTCGCAATCATTTTCGACCAATGACCAAACCTTATAAAAAAAAGATCAGGACTTCCAAGCATAGTGGGGAAGATCAGGACTTCCAAGTAAACCGCATTTCCCTTGTTAAACAATATTGTATTTGTGCAATCTAACTAAAAACGTTTATAAATGGGGAACAGCCATTTTTAAAAAATCAAACCTTGCCACATTTTTTTAACTAGAATCAACGCTTGCACATTCCCAGCAATGTTGGTGAGGAAAAAGGAGTCAAAGTGTCAAACTTCTCAAGCAAAAGGCTGTTCCAAGCATGGAAGAGTAGACCAAAATAACACCTGATTCAAGCATGTTTCCCAAATTCCTCAACACCAACCATAAATCTCTCAAGGGTAGGGGCCAGACAATGAGAAGAAAAAAAATGAAAAATAGGGGAGTTGCCGACACACACAGCTGGTTGAAGTTTCAAACTAAACATGTATCATAATCAGACACCGGAAATCTGAGAGAAAGCAGAGACTGACCTTCATTTTCTTGTTGAAATGAGGAGATAAGCACCCTCTGGTTTTCCAACAAAACATTTGCCACAGAACTATTCCAATTATCTTGATGAAAATCTTTTGGATGACAAATATAGAGGCCCTATCTATCTATCCATCTATCTAACCATCTCTAAGCCTTCTTTCCTAAAAAGCAAAAGAGAAAGACCGTGACAGAGAAACCATAGAACATGTGACTATATACTGGACGAATTGAGGCCATGGAAATGCAACAAAATCATATGATGCGCATGCCCTCTTGTATCCTTCTCTATCATAACAACACAAGTTGAACTCTATTATTATTGTGGTCAGCCACTCGGACTCGTCAGAGAATAAGGCCACTACTTTGCACTACAGAGAAAATTTTCCAGTAAACATAAATTTGTCATACATACAAGGAATTTTGCCCATAATCTTGGTGAGCCCCATCCAATGTGGGCTCTTCACAGTGAATAATAAATGGACTGCACAAAATCTAGTTGCAGGAAACCAACACAGAAAACTTGACCTTGTGTGCCCAACTTCTAGCTGGAAACACTGAAGCTTCTTTTAACTTATGCTATTTAAAATGACAATTCCATAATTGATAATGAACTTTTAAGGTATTTTACCACCTGAGTAGGATGGAGCTGCACAAACTCAGGTGTAAAGACATCAATAAAAAATTAAACCCTGTTTAGTGTAAGTGACCACTGTTCAGTAGCCTCAAAGGCTAAAACCACCTTTGCATAAAGCCAATAAGTGCACCTTTTTTGTATGTTTCAGTGGACGAAAAAGTCCAACATTTAGAGCATCCGCACCGATGAGCAAATCTTGCTCAAGCAAATGGTGGAGTCCACCACAAAAGTTTTGCTCAAGCAAGAGCTCAAGCAAATTTTAGGACACAATATATGTTTTGTTTGAGAGCATCCGCACCGGTGAGCAAAATTTGCTCAAGCAAATGGTGGAGTCCACTACAAATTGCTTGCTCAAGCAAAATTTTGCTCTTGTTCAAGCAAGAGAAAGAGCAAATTATGCTTGAGCTCTTGCTTGAACAAGAGCAAAATTTTGCTTGAGCAAGCAATTTGTGGTGGACTCCACCATTTGTTTGAGCAAATTTTGCTCACCGGTGCGGATGCTCTCAAACAAGACATATATTGTGTCCTAAAATTTACTTGAGCAAGACCAAAATTTTGCTTGAGCAAAGCTTTTGTGGTGGAGTCCACCATTTGCTTAAGCAAGATTTGCTCACCGGTGCGGATGCTCTTAGACTCAGCACCTCTACAGGTCTTAGACTTGGATCATAACAAAAATATTACTTCATTTGTAATATGGCCAAACTAAAGCTCCAACTACCTCTTGGGCCAAAAACATGTAATTCATGTAAACACTATCTACAGTTTGGTCACAAGAAAACTTATTATACACGGCCAAAATCAAAGCGGTTGACCAATCAACAAGAGAAAGAGAAGCAGCAGCATCATCATCATCACAAATGTCACACACATGAATAAACTAAGCTTCAAAATTTCAAGTTCCAAAGTATACTAAACTTCTTATATCAAAACATTTATTAGCACCAGATATGAACAAAAGAAATTGAAGAAGGAAAGGCTGAGAGAGCTGAGGTAACTCCGCCAGCTGTTACCGATCGACCTCAATCTGTAACGGACTGTAATATCACTCTAGGATGTTTACAGCTAGCCTGTGCTCATTTTCTAACTGTAATCTGTACGTTTGCCTAGTTTCAAATCTAAAGGACATAGTTATGAGCCTGAGTTTGCAGATGAAAGTGAAACTACTCGGAAGAATTTACTAAATTAATTTAAGAGATTAGAGCGAAGATCGTACTCCGATAAAAAAAAAATATGCAATCTACCAACGAAATACAAAGCGCAAGAGCAAACTAGGACGATCGCAAGAATCAAATAGAGCAACGATGCAGAGAACAGCTCAATCGAGAATAATCGATCAGGATGATGTGCATTCAGAGAGAGAGAGAGAGAGAGAGAGAGAGAGAGAGCGAGAGCTAACCGTTGGATAACACCGCAGTAGGATTCTGACGAAGAGTGTGTGTGTGTGTGAGAGAGAGAGAGAGAGTGATAGAGGTTATGGGGGAACGAATTTATAGGCATGGTGGGGAGAGCGATGAGGTTCTGCGTTCTGGCCAATCCATTCCCTCCAACCGCCAATCAATTAATTATTTTGAATTTTTTGCAAGTTTCCTTTGAAATAATATTCATATACAAGAAAAAATAAAACTTTTTATATATTTTTGGATAGAAATCAGCTATTTACAGCAGAAAATCTCTTTGTCGGTTTTGAAGGGGAAATAACTTAATTTAAAATATCTCGTACTGGTAATTTGTACCATTGCGAAATAATAAAGTTTCATGAAGTGTTAGATTCTTTGAGAGTGTGTATGATTAAAATGTCAGGAAAAGATAATTGCCTAACTAGAAGCGTCACATGAAGTGCAAGATTCTCTCGTTTGGCTGTTATGCAATGAACGATATGTCACATTAAGTGTAAGATTTTCCAGTTTCATAACAATGCAATAACAAAGTATCAAATTCATTGTGACATTCCTGCTCTGACAACACAACGACGAAATGTTACGTTAAATAAAAGATTCATTAGCGTGTGATACCAGATATTGATATGTTGTACGAAAATCGTGACACTATATTGTTTGTCGTGCAACCACGTCTACGACATTGTACACATATCATGTCCCTATGCCTATTGGATATAGATCCATACGAATAAAAGCTGTTGAATAATGTATATTAATTAACCAAGAAAACTTACATGATTCATAAAAGATTTCTATAGTAAATCACATGTATTATGTTAAGATTTCAATTTCAATTAGTGGAAACTCCATTCTATCAATGGGACTAAACACCGTGCATGTCGTATTACATCATCAATGAAAAATCACTCGAGCAATAATGTAACATCGGAACACAATGTTTGCAAACTTAAGAGCATAAAACTAGGATTATCACTATTAATATAGAGGGAAAACACCATTATTTGGATCCATGCCAGCAGTTCACATGTAAAACAGTCTCTATTCTACAAAAATAGGAAGAAACAGAGAGAAAATCTTTGTATCTATAGAATTTCAAAAATTTGATATTCATCGCAAAATTCAAAATTTATTGCTTAGTTTTTTATTTTTAAAGAATTTATTGCTTAGCTTAGAAATTCTGATATTGAACTAAACAGCTTGCATGTTTGGAAATAACGAACTCGAAGCCCTCTGCGGCTCTGCCTCCGCGCCTTGGCTAAAAACTGCAACAGTAGATAGATTGACTATATACTCTTTGCTCTGATCAGATTCCTCATAAACTATATGGTGAAGAAGCTCCCTCAAGACTTCGAGAGTCTTCAGATCGAGCTTAGAGCTAGTGCGGAAATTAGGTTAATTAAACTTTCTGCAGTTATATAAACTTTCTGCTTTGTAATCAAACCCAAAAGGAAATAAAACAGAAACTGTCTGCTCGATCTCTTTTTTGGATATAAATTGATTCTTTACCTCTCTCTGCATGCATCCCTAGCTTCCCCGCCCTTCTAAGTAAAGCTAGCATGCACTTTGGCCACCACCACCACCACCTTCACCTCCACTACCAGAATATATATTGAAGCTCATATATATATATATATATATATATACTTTCCACATAACGATCGAGATTATTCCAATTCAATTTTGGGGCCATAATTGGACATAGAATAAAGATCGATCGCGAACCAAGATGCTTATTTTCACAGTGTACGTGTAGATCGCCATTGTTTTGGTTCTTTTCTCACCATTGGTGCTTGCTTCATCCACCTCGTTTTAAAGGGTACGTTCGTTTTCGGAGCATATATAAACCAACTTTCTTTATAGTGTTCTTACATATATAGATGTCAACTTTCTGATGAAGCTCATCACTGGTAAACCGGTCTTTTGTTCTTTTGTCATGGCCAGAAAAGTTTATTTTCTTTTTCTTCGTAACAAAAGGACTAATTGATCAACATTATTTTGTTATAATGGAAACCTAGCTAGGTCGACGTTCATGAACTGATAGTGCCAGTTCATTCTCCATCTCATATATATATATATATATATATATATATATATATACACACACACACTTGTGGATAGCTAGCGAGGTTCTTTGTTTAGAATTTAGGACGCGTTTCGATCAATTTTTATGTACAAATTAAATATGCATGTGTACGTAATTAAAGTTCATAGAATTTGATTCCAAGACATCAAATATATATCTTAATTTCCTCCATTAGTGTGGTTTTATCACTAGCTAGCCAGCCAGATGTAAGCTTCTCCTTGGTTTCAACACTTCAGCTATATATAGCATGTCTACCAGGAATTGGAGAAAGGAATCTGCTTGCTAAGTAGCTAGCTATAGCTAAAGCTTGATCATCCTGATCATAAAAGAATCAATCAATTAGTTTGTTTTTTTTTGGTGAACGTACGTTGACAAGTTTTATTGTGTAGGGAGAATCCTATCTTCTATTAGTTCATATACATTGTTCATCCAAATTCAAAACGGTCGAAAATATGACATGAGTCATGTATATACCATACCATACGTGTTGCTAGTCTGCTACACCACTGAAGGTGCACCCATGAACTTTACGTTGCTGGTTTGTGTTTGTATATGTGCATCTAACATAGTCATTAAAGTGGGATTTAAGTTCGATTTTCTCATGGTAAGTGATCGAGATGTGGTTTTAAATTTATTTATAATATATATGTATAATAATCAATTAGACACGTACAATACACAACCTGTTGGGTGTAATTTTTTTTTAAATCCTTTTTAAATATAGATTGAAGTATTTATGTTGTATCTTGTATAGCACCGACATTCTATTTCACTGTTGTGTCACGTGTCTGATATTTGAGAACACCCTAACTTTTGAAAACACTGTGTTTAAAGAGCCACGTGGCATGTGCCCAAGATTTTGTTACGAAAATGAATGTTATTTTGGTCAAATTATTCAGTATATATGGCCTATGGCCGACAAAAACTATTTTCTTAACTAATAATATAGATATATAATAATGAATGTCATCTTTTGTCTAAAATATCGCTATCTATAGTTTTTTTTCTCTTTTTTTAGATTTATGTTTTCCTTTTAAATGTTCAAATTCTCAACTTGTTTTTATGGTTTGAACTGTGATTACTTTTAAGTTTTAACATCATGTGGTTGTTAATCGAAAAACAATTTATCATGTGGTTAATATCGATCTGTTTTTGACGTAGTAGAGATACTTTAGAGGAAAACAATATTTTGAATAATGCATGAGTGGCTTCAGCTTTATGGATTCCCTTGTCGCACTCGTATCACAGAAAGCATGCAGAATGCAGAATTTTACTGTAGTTGTTGGACTATTATCATGATTCATTATCAACTCTAGCTAGCTATGAATTGCCAAAGAGACTTCAACTATATATCTGCTTACTCGAGTATCCTGTTTGTGACTATTTTCTTTCCGGACATATATAATATGCTGAAATAGACCAAGAATATTTCCGTATTGTCTCAGTACGTGCAAAACTGCAAATGGTGCAATTGATCGAGATCGCTCCGAACACGAAACGAGGACATCATTTAGCAGCTTCTCACGTCAATTACCAAATTAAATAATCTCGGAGGACAACACAAATGACTCAAATGACTACAATGTTAAGTATATACACAGTCATACAGAGTACGTACCCATCATTTTTGTTTTCGAAGAACAAAATAAAACAACAAGAAAAACTACAAAGAAAACTCACTCTCACAATATCACCACTTATCAGATCAAACTGATCCGAGGAGTCGGGGAGGCTAGAACAACACAAATTAAGTCATTACTAGACGAACTTAAAATGTATCGTTATTAGTTAGGTGGATAGTACGTAAGTAGCTAGTAGTTTCTTAATTACACTTCTCGACCTGGAAACCAAAAAATGCATGGGGCCAGCTATCGCTCCAATTCAAAGTCATACTAATCACTCCGCGCCGGCCACAGCCCCAATATGCATGTAGTCCGAAAGACACATATAAATGGAAAGTTAATTGGGAAATCTTTAGATTCTATGGTCCGGAATCTCCTTAACATATGGGGTCTTGACGCCATTATATAAATCACTTTGTTTTCTATGCAGTTTCTTTGGGACTAGGATTGGATATATGTAGGTTATCCATAACCTTATTGCAAACATGCATGCAACGATTGAACACTGTCACACTGAAATTAATATATGATGATTATGAATATATGGCCGGTCTCATGAAATTCTCTTATAGCTATTTGATTAATTAGTGCGATCACTGTGGATTAATCCTGGTCCTATTGAAACATTTGCCTTTCACTACTGAAGCCTCCAGAGGGAGATCCACCTCCTAGCTAGCTTTACACCCCGAACAACTGATGATCGACTCTATGCATGCAGGCTAGGACAAGATAAGATATTTTGATCTCGACCCATATTGCTAACTGCAAATTTGAGTTGTGTACTGTATGGTGTGAAACATATTCTATCAGTGTACTTGCATTATCTGCCTATTTTATTGAATTAAAGCTCACAAAAAGTTTTTAAAAAATTGAATAAAAAATAATATAAAAAATTAAATTTCTTTTTTACCCTTATTTTTATACGCAGTGCAAGTATAGAATATTTTTCATATGTGCTGAACCCAAACTCAACATGCTCAGTTTTTAACTTCTTCTTTTTGTGGAGCAATATATATATATATTATTTTTTTGAAAATGGAGCAAAATAATTTATAGAAGTTGATTTCTGATTAGGTATCCTTCAAAAAATATATTATTCGCCTATTCGGATGTGTAATTTTTTTAAACTGTTTTTAACACATTAAAACAGTGAGCCCATTTCCTTAAATTAAATTTTGATGGATATGTTGTTCAGAATTCTTTAGCTGCCGTAGGTTTTGTTGTTCTTAATAATAATGGATAGCCTGTGATTGCCGGTACCCATAATCTTGGACATAATAATAATTTGCTAGCTAAGGCTGTGGCTCTTTGGGACGGTCTTCATCAGCTTTACTTGTCACTCAACAATCATAGAGATTTTCCTCCCCTTATTGTTGAAGGGGACTCGAAAATCTTAATCGATGCTATAAACAAGAAAGTTGATGTGCCTTGGAGAATCTCCCTATAATAAAAAGACATTTGGCAGTTGGCTATCTTGTTTTCGGAAACGGTTTTTAGACATATTTAGCGTAAGGTAAACTTCTTAGCAGATGGTCTAGCTAAAAAAAAGTACTCCCCCAATGCAGTTATGATTTGGTGTCAAAATCTTCCTCCCTCTTCCTTGCGGCCTTTTAGTGTGACTTGAGGGGTTGTGGTTGGCAGTAGGCCTGGCCACAAGACCCGAAGATTGGAAGAATCGATCCGAAAGAACTGGATCCGTACGGTTCGATTCCGGTTCTATAAAAAAATTGTGTTGTTTAAGATTCTGGATCCGTCACAGTTCTGGATCCTGATATAAAAAAACAGTCAGATCCGAAGAAACCGTTTTATAATTAACACGACCCATATATATAAGCCAAACTATATAAATCTTAAATACTCAAACCCAAATAAGTCGGCCCAACCCAAACGCCTACTTTTTTCTTTTTCTAATTCAATTAATTTCAATTTGTCACAATTTGTTTAGGCCATGAAATTTAATTTGATGACTGATATGATGCAAATATGATCTTGACGAATGACAAGTTGATATGTTGATGACCACATGTGATTTAATATGCAAATTATATGTTTTTATATAGATAGATTATATATGCAACTATGTCAAACATAAAGTAAGATGATTTTGAAGTTCAATTTACAAAAATGTCATTTTTCATTTTTCAGTTTTTTTTTTCAAACGGTACTTCTACGAGAATCTAGAACCGTTAGAACTATAACTGGGAACCGAACAATTCTAGTTCCAAACGGTTTCACTCATGATTGTTACTGAACCAAACCGAATGCAAGAAAATGATTTTAGATCTAGATCTTAAATTTGTTGACTAGATCCAAATCGAATCTAGACCTAGGTAGGAGCAAGGATTTGTTTTGTAATTTGTAAATTTTGTTTTTGTATTTTTTGGTTGTTGTTGTTGTTGCTGTTGTATCGAAAAAAGAAGAAGCAGTGAGCCCGTTACGAGTGAGCCCATCAACAACAATGACATTTCTTCATGTACATTCGCAGTTTTCCGTACCGTTGCTACGGAGAAAAAACTCTACAGTATTTGGTCACAGGGTGATTCACTGATTGGTCCCTCATTCGGTGGCGACTCGTTCGAAGTAGACTGCAGAGCTCACTCTCTCAGTCTCTAACTTACTTTGAACGGAAAATGGAGGTGGAGTTCTGTTCATACAAGGACGACGCCTGGTACAACGCCTATCTTTTTCGCGAAAACGTCGCCGGCGCCGACCGCCGTCTCAGAATCAAGTTCGCGACATTTCCCGACGACCACGATGAGGTCGTCAACTCCAGCGACCTCAAGTCAATCCAAGACATCAAGGCTTTCTAAGTCCGTGTCAGAAAATTGTCGAGTCAGCTACAAGACATCGATTGCGCCCAAATCCACAATGGCCTCCCTATCTGCGCCGCCCATTACCTTCAAGCCCTCGGCGACTGCCGCTACTTCGACGCCGTCATCGACGAGGTCAGTTTCTCTCTATCTCTAACTATTTTGGTTGTTACGATCACACTCTCATTACTTGTGTTTTGTTTACATGTTAAGTTGTCCGTACGGAACATAAGTTTGTCGGGAGAAGAACGAGGAGTGTAGTTGTAGGTTTATCTTGGAGTGGAAAGGCGGCCCAGATGTTTGGAAACTTGCGAGTGTCGGTATTGAGAATATTTGTCGGGTTGTGAAGCCTAGTAGCGACGACGAGGAAAGAAGTCCGGTGTTGACATCATTTCTGAATGCAGTTTAGGTGAGTATGGGAATCAATTTCTCGAATTCGATTACTACGAATTCGAATTGTGGTGGTGTTTGTGATTCAGGCACTAGTAGGCTGGCCAAGAGGTTCAAGGCGAGCTCTGCTAACAAGGCAAGTTTAGTCATTTTGGGTTACACTGGCTATTCCTATTGATGTTAGCTGACAAAAGTTATGAGTTTGAGAGTTTAAGTATTTGAGTTTGGTTGGCTCTGGTGAGGTGGTGAGTATGTGAATTGACAATCTTATGCGGTAGAGTTTGGTAGTATATGAATTTGCTTAACTATGTGTGTTATCTCTCTGTTTGTGTTTCTTTACTTATTGATTGTGATTTTTCTAATGATAGGTTGTAACTCCTGCTCAGAGTTATGTAGCGAGCTGGGCTTCTAAAGGTTTGAGTACACTTCCTTGAAGCTTCTGCTATTTGCATTCGATTCTTAACCTTTTACTCTCTTTTTTCCCTGAGCAGTGAGGATTGGCAATCCGTCTAAAAGGGATGTGCATGAGATGGATGGAGGAGGGGTGCCTCATGTGCTTATTTTGGACGATGTTGAGAAGGAGATATCATTGGTTATTATTATGCAATTTCTGTATTAGCAAGTTTCTATTACATGTAAAGCTTTTGTTATGCCATGGAAGCCGTCAGAGGCATCATACTGGACAATGAAAAGAATATTGCAAAGTTGTCTAAGTTTCTGGAGAGTCCAGATTGCATCGTCATTTCTTCAAAAGGAAGGTATATCTTGTGTCGATTCTTGTGTTAAACTTGTAATTGTATAATGGCTTGATTATTTGAATAATGTGATAGATATCAGATATCTAAAAGAGATATCTATTCAGCTCCCAATTTTAGACATCTATTCAGCTCCCAATAGTTTAACTGGACATTGGATTTGATTTATGGATTCCTTTTGCTTTAGTCATTGTTTTCTCTAATTTCATCTTTTTTCATTTATGTGCAGGCCATGGGCAATGTCTGAGAAGAAAACTCTTAGATGACACGCTCAAGGCATCAATTGAAAAATCACAAACTATACCTCAGGTCAATTGCTTCAAAATTTAAAATTTCTGCAATCTGGTTGTGAGGGTTAAAGCATATGCTTGAGATAATGAGATTAGCGTAAATCCCTAATGACTAATAATCGGTTGGAAATAAGAGATGGGTTGTGCCATGAAAACCTATAAGAACTCTCTCTGGAAAAAGAGAGGGAGAGAGCAAATCAAAAGTTCAAAACCTAGGAATGTAAAGTAACTAGAACAAAGATTGATTTGGTAGTCAAACGGGAAAATATTTCGGTGCACCAGGTGCACTTGCACCAGTCATGTGCCATGCACATGTACTGGCAGAAATGTTAACACCTTTACATTAAATGTTAATCATAGTAAAAATAAAATAAAATTTTCTCTTTCTCTTTCTCATTCATTTTGCATACTCGTCTATTTGGTATTATCATTATTAAAAAGTTGGGTATTACTATAATGCTATGGATATATAGTAATTATTTAATGCCGAATTTTTATTTTTCATAATCGATAATTCAGCCAATCAAATTGTATGAAATTAAGTATTTGTGGTTAAACTTTTAATTAGTTATAGTATAAACGTATATTTTTTTATACTAACAATGTGAAAGTAAACTATATTCATTATTTAAACCTTATTATCGCTTCCACATATCCAATTTCGTACCCATATCTCCGTGTCACATAGCATGTAACGCACGACTATATGAGTATTGTCAAATGTGTCTACTATTATATTTTTATATTGCCTACTATCATGGTTTACAGATTTTTCACTCACAAAATACCGTAAATAGGGTTAATTCTTTGAAATAAAATAGGGTTAATTTGTTTACGTATAAAACTTTCACTATGTGATATTTAAATACTCAAACTTATGTCAAATATTTTAATTTCAATTTTAGTGTTACGAACTGTATTAAATTCCTATATCCACACTGATGTCTATATACAAATGAATTGATTATATAAAAATATATACATTGCAATATCAAAATAGTCTACAGAAAAATTTGGGCAATGTGAATACTAGAATTTATATTAAGGAATTAAGTCACATTCATCCTCGATTTGACATAAATCGATGTGATAAATCATATATATATTTTCCTTAGAGAACCAAACATATATATATATATATATTTGGATTTAGTTTATATCAACTTAATGAGCCCATCAATTAAAATTAGTACAATGATATTTGAATGATACATAAAGCTTGGTAATTAAAGCATGTTGTTAAAAAAATAAAAAATAAAAATTGAACTTTGAATGAATTGTTAGTACCGTTTTAGAAAAAAAATTGAATTAGTTAATTAGTATAAATAGTTGTTTTGATCTAGACAAAAAGACACATAAATATAAGGGAAAACGACATAAAAGGACAATTATAGTATTAATACTACAAAAAAATCACCCCACTAGTATTTAGATAACAAAGAACATGAGTCTAAAGCCCAAAACGAAGTATCAAAAATCTGGCCCGTTTAGCACGTTAAAAAGACGGTTTTGCCCTCATATATAAACAAAAAATTTCGACTGGTCGCCATTCTTTCATTTCTTCTAATACTACGAAACTGCTCTCTCTCTTCTCCTCCACTCCTCTCCTTCTTTTTGATCTGATCGAAGTATCGACAAAGATTTGGGACGCAAATTTGATCACAGTATCAGGTTCGTTTTCTCTTATTTGTAGCAGCAACAGCTTCTGATCCTAGTTTCGATCGCATCTCTAGATTCTATCGCGCAGATTTCGTCATTTTCTCCGAATTGTAGCATCAACAACTTTTGATCCTAGTTTCTATTGCAGCTCCAGGCTCAATCAGCGAAGGTCTGAACTGCTAGTGTTTTTTTCTACTGAGAAATCGATTAATTCAGTGGATTTGTTTCGCGATGCTTCTACCTTTGGGTTTTTGAAATTCTTCATGTTTGGGTTTGGTTTTCGTTGTTGATAAAGGGCTTCTATAACACATGCAAATGATTCTTTGATTGCATTGTTCTCTCTGGCACTACATTTCTTTTGATTCGTTGATTGTGTTATTCTCTCTAGTACTACATTTCTTTTGATTCGTTGATTGCGTTGTTCTCTCATTGATACTACATATATTTTAGTTAGGGTTTGTTTCCTTGATTTTGAGATGATATTATAGCTCTAGTGATAAGGTTTTTACTGCTACTGATTTTTTTTGTGTCAATACTTTTGATTTTGAGGTGATATTGCGTTTAAATTCATGATGAAACTTTGTGTGTTTATATTGACATTGTATGTTGTGAATCATTAGTCATGTGCCAGTTAGGAGCTGATAACAGGGCCACAATTTTAGGCATGGAAAACAAAGATAATATAACATTTTGGTGTTTCTTGTTTAGTTTCAATAACATCTATAGTCAAAAAAATGAATATCTCAACTGCTACTAAATTATTTGATGTGTCGTTGTCATCAGGGATGTCTATCAACCACTCTGACTACTACAAACCAAATGGAAGTAGTTTTATAGAAAAATATTTTAACAGTAAAAACTGAGTGGTAAGGGGAACAATCTCATGTCGTTTGGGGTTCTTCATTTCAAGAAGACAGAGAAACAACAATTGGGTGGATGATGCAACAAAGATGATAATATTGTTTCTATTCTGCACATTTCTTTTTGCTGGTTCTGGATCATGCTTGTCATGGAGCTATGTGAAGAGTGTCGACGATTTGGACAACATTGGAATGTACAATTGGACAGAAGAAGTGCTTAGGTACTTGATAACCTGCTTGGTGGAAAAGAAGAAACATCTGAGTGGTTGTACTCTTATAATACCAATAAGTGCTTCTACTGAAATCAGAAAGAATAAATAGGATAGATACAAGATACATGATGTACAGTTGGAATGTAGTAGTAACATGTTTGTTTCTTTCCTGCTGTTGCAATGTAGTTCTAGCTTTGTGAGAACACCAACTTGGCTGCTCAACGTAAATGAGACTTTCTGAAGGAAACGTCACTCGTGAAATGGAATCTCAAAACTCTCTGAAAAAAGCTAAAGAAAACAGAGATAGATAACATTGAGGTAAAAAAAGATAGAAAAAAATAGTTACTGATGCTAATTACTGTGTTGTATGGTACTAATATTGTTAGTCATACTGATAATTGAAATTTGTATTGTTACATAAGCTTAACAGCAGCACAATTAGAAATGCACCCAAGGTGACGGTCTCTGCTACAACATACGGGTTGCGGAAGAGGAAAGCTATGCCAGTAAAAGAAAATACAAAAAAGAAACAAAAGAAGAGATGTGATATTCAGAATGAGAGTGGTGACGACAACAATGTAAAGTGCCTAAATGAAACAAATGATTGGGATAACGAGGGTTGTGATAATAATGTGGACTCCCCGAAAAAAGTCACCGATACTCAATACATAGAAGAGCTGCATAACGAGAACGAGAGTTTAAAGAAGAAGATTCAAGAGTTGCAAGAAAAGATTGTTGACAAGGACAAAAGATTTAAGGGCCTGCAAAGGTTGGTGATGTTGGGAATTTTAAAAGAATCAGAAACCAGCAAATTAGAGGATGATAAGGAGGATGATAAGGTTGATATTGCAAAAAAATTTAGAAACTGATAGTGCAGAAACAAAACCAAAATATGATGAGGAAGATGCAAATGAAGGGAAGGCGCTGGATTGGAAGAGACTTAAAGTAATATGTTATTTGGATAATGCAAGCAATGCAATTTTAGAAGAATACTGGAATAAGAAAGAGTTGTCGTAAGTAAACTTCAGTTTTGGTTACATCATTGATTAGTACTATATATTCGTCACTGACGTATTCAACTTATATCATCCACATCATTCACAATGTAGACACATCCACTTGAACCATGTGCTTGCCACATGTAAAGAAAACAATCACTGGGTGGAGGACGCAACGAAGCTGATATTACAGTTTATTTTCTGCACTTTCCTCTTTGCAAACCTAGGATCCACGCTGACTTGGAACTTTGTAAACATGATCGACAATCTTCAGCATTTGGGGACTTACAATTGGGCAGAAGCTATTCTGCGATATTTGATAACTTACATGAATGACATCATTAAAAATAAAAGTCAAAGTGGATGTATTCTAATAGTTGCTGTAAGCACTGAAAATTCATTCAAAAGAAAAATAAAGATGCATTTATTGCTACTGGAAAAAAATATATTAAACTAATCCGTTGCTATTTCAATTCTCTTTGTAGTATTGGATTTTTGAGAACACTGACATAATAGAGGGGGAAACAATTTCCCACGATCCTCGGGAAGGGCCGATAGTTGCTACTTTTATCAAGTGGGATTTGTGGGAACTGTGGAAAAAGATCAAACCAGCGAGCATGGATAACATTAAGGTAAAAAATTTAAATAACATGTTGTGGATTAAAAAAAATGTCACAAATACTATATAGTGATATTGTCTATTGTTACATGTCACAAATTCAGCTTGCAAGATCGGCAATTAGCAAGCCAGCAAATTTGGCGACCCTTGCCACTAAAAACAATGATGATGATTTTGCAACTCCCGTAAAAAAACAAAAAGTCATGGAAAATGAACAACAGAGAAAAAAGAAGGCGCATAAAGTGGAGGAAAAGGAATATCGATCACAAACAAGCCCGTGTTCCACAGAAGTCACGGCAGCAAAAAAAATCATTGTCCGAAAGAAAAGGAGGAGAGGAACAAGAAGAAGACAAATACAGAGAACCGGAAATGACATTACAAACATTGGTATGTGCTTTGCCTCTACAAAATCATCATTGCAGCTACTACATAACAATTATAAAAAAGCTATTGTATGTTAACATATTTTGAAACGTAAATTGAAACCGGGTTGTGGTTAGCCGAAAACTACTCATGTAGAACTACCTTGGGAAGAAGAATAAAGTGAAGAAAGTGATGATAAAGAAACAATATCAGACATTTTCTCAGACAACCTAGTGAATCCAGACCATGAAGTTGATACTACAAAAACGAGGGCTGCTGATGAGGGCAATATTAACAATTCTGAAGATGCAATGGAGTTCCCTGAATTCAACTTATATATGCTTGCAATAGTTGCCCCTATTACCAGAAAAAGTTTCAATTTAAAATCAATGAGTCAAACTTTGGTGAATTAGAACGTAATGAGCCATCCTACTAAATTGGGTGCGAAATACAAGGATCTGAAATGCGGCCATGATACTGCAATGCTTCTGCACAAAGACCTTGAGGAAGAATAATCTTGTGAAGATGCTGTTGTGGATGAAAAAGCGGAGGACAACAAAGTTGTTTAGCTGATGAATGAAGAAACTGTTGCTGATAAAGAAAACGACAATGAGGACAAAGTTGTTGTTGCTTATATTAATAAAGATTGTAATGAAAACTCATCTTGTCCGTCGTTCAACTTCCAGAAACTTCAAGAAGAAGTACACGTTATTGGAGAAGAAGTTGATGTGAAAGCCAACAATATGTTTTCTTTCAAAGCTACACCTGTTATCGCTGAAGAGGCCAATGAAGCATTGACAAAAGATCCTCCTAAAGTAGACTCTGCTATCGAAGATAAACATGAAACTCAGCTGCAAAGTGACTCAGAACCCATCGACTACAATGATTACTTTGCTGATCCACAGTTGACACCACTCACACAGCCAATCGCAGGAGTGTTAGATGAGGGATGGCAAACGGCGAATGCAAAATCTAATGTCGACTTACCAAACAACAACCAGAGGAGATACAACAAAGAAGACCTTGATGATTAGGAGCAACTGGCGCTAAACGAAGCCAACTTCAATTCTCCATTGCATGATAGTAAATATGAACAAGAGTTGACAACACTTAAGCAGTGGCAGGGTCAGGCAATGCTGAAGCAAGACATGGCTTCATCAGCAATAGAATCATGCAGAAGGAAGAACGATTTCATAGAGAGACTATGGAAAAAAAATGAGCATTACAAGAAAAAATCTGTGTTACTGAAAAGAATGATGTCTGAGAAAGAGGAGGACTTGAACAAGATGACCAAAAGATGTAACCTGTTGCAGCAACAAAACAAGGAGATGGAGGAAAAAATAATAGAACTACAACATGGCACATTGAACTCAACGGATGATGATACTGAAAACAAGCAGAGGTCGATAATCAGAAGGTTGAAAAACTAATGTAGCATATTAATATATGTTATTTTCAACTATGGCAGCCTCCCTTTTGTACCAGGATGCTTTCGAAGCAATATCGAGGACCTGCTGAAGGATCTAGCAGTGTCAAGCTTCATAATCAACGGATACATGAAAGTCATTCGAAAAGGCGAAACAAAAATAGTACTTCTACATGGATGCCAACTTCACAGTAAGTTTTTAAAAATCTGCTACTTAGTTTTCTGTTTGTTAATGATGGTACTCAACTATATTTCTTGACATTTATTATAGTTGCTACTACATCAAGAGAACTACGAGGCCAACTCAGAAGGCGTCAAGAAAATGCTAAGAGATAAAACCAGGAATGATCTAGAAGGAAACGAAGTGTTATTTTTTCCAATTGTTCATAAGAAGGAGAACTTTCACTTCACACTTCTTGTTTTTGACTTGATAAGAAAGGAGTGAACGCACTACAACTCCTTAAGGCCCAGAATGAAGGTATCCAAGACAAATACTACATCTTAGCAGAAAAAGTGGTATGCCTTCATTGAATTTTATGGGAATGATATTTTCAGAAATCTATTGAATCTTAACATTACAAAAAGATGAGATAGAGAGTACATGGGCATCATAGTACGAAGATGAGCAGCTAGCAAGTTTGTTCATTTTGGATGAGATGCATACATTAATCTTCTCAATTAGAAATGATCAGAACTGCACGCTTCAAAGGCCATAGTAAGTGAGAATAAAAATTGATTCTGCAAAAACATCATTGATTCTTCATATGCAGATACTGAAAAACTAAGAAATTTTCTCATTTGCAGGAATGATTGTAGGGTTTTTGTTCTGTACTTTATGAAAATGTTGTCAAAGGGCGAACAACTACCTGAGAAATACCCGAAAATCGAAGTGTATAAGTACCGTGTAAGAATGATGATGGATTTCATGGAAGACAATAAAAGCCATGTGACTAAATTCATGCACTGATGACAGAAGGAAATGGAACTTGAATAGTACTGATACTAGACTGAATGTAATTACTTATATAGCTATGCTGTTACTAATATTTAGGAAAGTGAGAGATACTGAATTCATGTTATCTTTATGTTTTGTACATTGTTATCTTTTGTTTGTAGAATTCATGTTATCTTTATGTTTTGTACATGTTGTTTTTAGTACTTGATAATATCACTCAAACGAAAAAAATACTCTGTTGAAACTAAAGAAAAATGAGAGGCTTCTACTAGAAAAGATCACTAGTCTGTTGGTGCTTAATTATATTGTTACACTCAAACTTATGACTCCTTTTAAAGAGACAATGCATTGATACTAAATAAATTAGTCGTTCATTGATATTTAAGTGCTCTGATACTGAAGTGAAAATGAAAACATCCATATAAACTTGTAAACTTAGTAAATTAGCATTACTTTGAAAAAAAACATAAAAACAAAAATTGATACTACAAAAAATACGGATACTACAAAAAACACTAATTCTTGAAAAAAGAGTCGCTGATAATGAAAAAAAGTCCTTGATACTAAAAAAAGCAGTGATTTGTCTAATTAATGGCGATGGTGCATGTCCGAGCATTGTGATGGCCGGTTTGTTTACACCGACCACAAGTCAAAGGCTACAAACATTCACCAAATGACTTCTTTCTCCTAGTCCGTGGCATTCCAGGTGGTTTCCTTGTGATTGGAGATTTCAGGGTACCATCTCCAAAACTTTTGACATCCGATTTGTCCAAATCAGGTACCGGCCATATTGGATTGTATGTGCTTGCCTATAAAAGTTCGTCTTCCAGTAATTTTCCACATAAGTGTAGATCAGTTTCCATGCTTTTGTAATTGCTTGAAAAACATGTGCACACGGGAAATAGCAAAATTGCCACCAACTGCATGAGCAAGTCCTCTCATCTAGATGCACCATGAATAAGTTCTCATTAGTAAACACCTCATAAACCTCTTCACTAGATTTGATGACCTGCAAACATAATGAAAAAGAAAGACATATCAAAAAATCACATTGATGCACACATCTAATACTTAAAAAAAGGCTGAACTCAACTGCTACTGAAAAATAAAATAAAGATGATCCTCACATTCCAATTCCTTCCAGTGTTTATTCTTTTTCGCAACTTTTTTTTCCATCTTAGGGCACAGAACACTCTTCCACTGAGCAAAAACATCCCTCCTTTTAGAGAACTTCTCCATCAAATCCACATAGATTTTTTCAACCATCAACGGAAGCGGCATGTACCTCTCATCCCTTATCATACTATTATAGCTCTCAGCAAGGCCATTGCTAATCTCATCACATTTCTTTTCGGGGAAATAAGCAATAACATAGTTTTCAAGATGCAAGTCCTTCAAAAAATCATTGATCAGACCTCGATAGTTTTTGTAACTCTTCCATCCTCTCATCAAATATCACCTTTGTTCTAGCATAGACACAATTGCTGAACTGCTTCAAGACTGCCTTCTTGATATCAGAACCGAAATTACTCGGATACTTCCCATTCAGATTATCTTTGAGATGCTTGTAGCAGTAAGAGTGAGGAGAAGAGAGAAAAACCTCAATAACAGTATCAATGAGACTAGTTCCCCTGTCATTCATGAAAACAATGTCGCGAGCATCACCATGCAACATAATTACTATCTTCTCAAGAAACCAAGTCCAATTTTTCTTGCTTTTGGAATCAATGATAGCAAAATAAAATGGAAAAATTTCTGCAGAAAACATGTAAAAAAACATAAAACACATGTCAAATTATCAAGTACGACAAAGCTGCTACTGCAAAAAAAGACACACATTCACACTGCTGATACTATAAAAGTCTCAGAATAGATACTGAAAAAGTAGTACCTTTGTTCTCATTTTTTGCACATGCACCCAACAACATTTCCTTGTACTTGTTTTTGATGAATGTCCCATCTAGAAACAACATTGGTTGGCAAAAACGGAACCCTTCAATGGATGCTTGATATCCAACACACAAACGATGGAACCTACCTTCCCTTTCTTCGTGCACAACATGAGAACCAGTGTTGGTTCGCCTCAAAGCATCAATATACCATGGCAATAAACCATATCCAATGCTTTTACAGCCATTCAAAAAATGATTGGCAACGTTCTTTGCCTTGTATGTTGTATGATACTGAATAGATACACCAAAATTGGTCTTCAGATCATTCACAATGTGTTTTGGCTTCAGCAAAGGGTTGGTTCGTACTTTCTTGGCTACAATTGTGGCAACAACATTACTCCTCAGCCTTTTAGGATTCTCACAAACTAATTCTACGACACAGATGTGTGTATTATTCAAATTTCTCACATAGAAGTACCCATTACTCTTGCATAGAGAAGTAATGATAGACCACTCACATCCTTTTTGGGCACATTATATTGTAACACGACGTCGATCGTTCTTGAAATATTTAAAGTCAAAACACTTCTCCACAGAATACTTGCTCAACTTCTCCCTAAACTCCATAGCTCCGCCACTAAAAAACTAACCAATATGACTAATTTAATCTCCCCACTCCGCACAACAAAACTTCCTCTTGTTGTTCTTACTTACAAAATTTCCTAGAAGCGTATTCTCATCCTCCTGAAAATTAGAATCATCGTTGCTCACATCTTCATCATCATTTCGGTGTTTGATGCATAAATCATTATCAGAAACAGTTTCTGGGACAAATGATTCTTTAGCAATACCGGAACAACCTAACCCAATATCTAAGACACTAATTTCTATCCATTTGCAAGAAGAAAAATACTTATAAACCTCAAACATAGAAACAATGTCCTCATCTGTGTCTAAAATTGTATTAGGCGAATCACTGAAACTATACCTCAAAGTGAACTGCTCTGGTTTGAGATTTTGAAACCTAGAGCAAATTTGATCGCAAAAATCATCAAACTTGGTTGACCTCATCAAATAGATAAGAAGACCCTCACTTCCATATACAATCTCCGCAAGTTTCGAAAGAAAAGCTATCACTACACAAAAACACCATCTGAAGATGACAAGAAAATGAAAAATATGGTGTAGAAAAACAAAATTAAAGAGCACAATTTGAAGAAAAAAAACTATAAATCAAGACACATGTACTGGACACAAAAAAACTATTTCTAAAAAACTCAGATCTTTGCTACTTAAAGTTGAGACAATGCATTATCAGTTGCTGATACTAATTTTAAAACTGAAAACACAACACACATAAAAAACAGCGAGCCGCTGCATCGCACGCCACACCTCTCTATCAATATTTTCAACAATTTCTAGTAAGTTTTATGAAAATATTCCACCTTTCCGATTATGATACTGAAAAACACAACTACATGAATTAACTTCTACTGAAAAATTAAGGTACCTGCTACTGATAGAAAAGTACACACATCTAATACTAAAAAAAATAAACTCGATATATTGCAAACGCTACTGAAAAAATAGTCACTATTACTGAAAATCAGAAAGATGAACAACCTGATACTAGAAAACTTAAAATGTCTGCTACTAAAAACAAACAACCCAACTGATACTAACAAACCTCAATTAACCATCATACATTGCACACATACAGCAACAAAAACATAAATTCCTAATACTGAAAAACACAACTACATGAATTAACTTCTATTAGAAAATTCAGGTACCTGCTACTAATAAAAAGCACACACATATGATACTAATAAAATAAACTCAATATATTGCAAATGTTATTGAAAACAATGTCACTATTACTGAAAATCAGAAAGATCAACAACCTGATACTAGAAAACTCAAAATGCTAGCTACTGAAAACAAAAAACACAACTGATACTAAAAGACCTCATTAACCATCGTACATTACACACATACAGTAACAAAAACATAAATCGCTGATACTGTAAAACTACAACTAAGCACAAAGAACTATAAACAGACAGAATTGATACTGAAGACTGTAAATAACCACAAAACACCTACAAACACATAATTTAGTTCGAAAAATAACAAATCTAACCTTTGATCAAGCTCATACTGCAGAAATCATATATCAAAACACACGATCTGCTACTGAAAAACATAAAAGCATACTTGATACTGATAAAACACATCAACAAAGTTGAAAAAACTCACCGAGAATTGCAAAGGTATGAGATTCTGAGATCGAACGATTGAAAATCGAGCAACTACTACTTCAAAAACACATATTTGTTGAGCTTCACTCAAAAACCCAGAAATCTTTAAAAATCAAGCTTCAATCCTTGAATAAACGTCCAAATTGGAGAAAAATCAAGCAGTGAATCGAATGACAGAATCGAAAACGTTGATGCTGAATCGAAGAAGATAAAATTGAGGCAGCAACGATCAGAGCTCTGATTGTTAACTACCAAAATTATGTTTGTTTTCTTCAGAAAAATGGGGTTTATAAAGGGGAGGCCCGAGGGTAAATTTGAAAATTTGCACGTGACACGTGTCAGCGCCAAATCAAAGTGTCCTGATTTGTAAGATACTATCTTTGATTGTCCAAATTAAAGGATTTTGTCCTAATATGTATTTGGCTCTTCCAAACTGTCATTTTGTGTAGTTTGCTATATAAATAATACAAAAGAATCATTTCAAATCCATATGGAATTAAAACAATCCGTGGGTTTAAAACAATTCACAACAATCCACGGATTATAAAGAATTCTTAAAAAAAATTAAAATCCAGATTGAATACACCCCCCTAAGTATAAATTCTGTTTCTCTTCCCCTCTGTATTTTTTTCCCATGAGTTTTGTCGATAATTATCAAAATGCAGGTGGATTAGCTGCGATGCAGTTACACAACGAGCCGGCCCAAATCATATTCATGTATGTTAATTAATTACTCGATTATGGCTAATTGTTGTCTTTTCGATTAAGTGTATGGTTACCTTCGATCATATAGAGGAGCTAATATACATACAACATTGTAGGCCAATGATTACAAGAGTGATTTGGAGGAGTTGCATAAGATAGTGAGCGCTCCTCAAACAAATGTAATCGATAGAACCATTACGTTTTATTCATGTGGACTTGATATTATTCTCAAAGAAAAATTAAAGAATTCAAACAAGCAAAGAGTGATTTTGCGCTGTAGATGTGTTTCACTCACGGATAGATTTTAACACTGAACATGTAGTAAGGTGACAGCATGCATGATGGTGCAGCAGCAAGCCGGATTAGGCAAAGGCAAAGACAAGAAGCTTAAGGGCATGCACCATCGATATATCATTCAATCAGGTGTGATGACATTGCAGAACTGCAGAAGATTACCTGGAAATCTCGCTCAGCTGCTCAGATTTGATCTTCATAGCACAATTCACGTCCAGAAACAACTAGCTTTGGAATCTCTTTGTTAGCAACTAGCTTTGGATTTTCCTTTTCAATTGTAATTTGTCGTAACTAGTGAAGTACGAAGTGAATAGAAAGCAGATATGTGATGTAATATATTTCCACGGACCACTGCATAATTTGTTTGAAGAAGTTCAGTTCGCTGGTGACTGTCTCACCCACAATTTCAATGGATTTCCACTAATTTCGTAAGATTTTGATGTAAAGCCGTACTAAACACAGTGCAGTTAGTTTGCCTGTAGCGCTGAAACCTCTCATCGGGTATCTTTTGCAATAGGCAAAACGAAACATACCGACCAACTTAGAAATGCAATTATCAGGAGTATCATCAATCAAATGTACTCTATCTTGCCAAGAAATTACAATTTTAGGAAACATACGATTTATGCTACAATTAGCCCACATCATTTCTAACAGTGTAGCCATACAAACATATCATCGTCCCTCACTGTCTCTACAGTGCGAGAACAAAAAAGAAGATAAGAGTGGTTAAAAATCAGTGTTATAACCATCTAACTTCATTTACATAAGGATGGTACCCCTTGATTTCAATGGCATATGCCATATTACACGAGAAGCAACGGATTCCCTAAGGATACAACAAATATCATTACAAGTCTGCAAAAATAAGTTTGCTACACAAGTGAAATACAAAATTATTACATATGTAATTCGCCAATGGCAAATATTAAAATTTATTATGGCAAGCCGAATTCTTGACGCATCTGCAGATAAAGCCCTCTCCACCACTCCTCTATCAATATGTTAAGCGGAAAAGTTGTTCAGACAAATGGAGAAGAAACCTTTGAACAATCCCTGCCATATATTTCTCTAAGAAACTTTCCTGCTTCACCTATTAAATCCAATACTTAGAATTCATGGTCAAATTGGAAGCATTATCCCTTATTATCTTAATTTTACAGGCTGAGAAGCTTGATACTCTCTGGAATTTATGGCATCAGCAACTTCAACAACCATTTATAGACGAACAATTATTATATGTAACAGAGGCTGGGCTAGATCTTTCTCCAAGCAACTTCTCAGCTCCACTTACTAGATTGACAAATCAGTGAAATCACCATAAAACAAAAACAATCTTATCATCAAATCCATCTACTGCTTACAGTTCACAACCGATTTATAGTACCTCTTGAGCTGATATATTTACTAAATTAACACATATCAACAACCTTGTAGTTTCTATCCACTGACCTAATCTGCAAGTCCACTGACTTAATCTGCAGATCAATCTAATTTGTTTAAACAAAGAGATGACAATTGAACAGTAGTGTTTCGATATCAAAACTAAAGTCAACACCCAATCAAATCGAACGACCCTTTCCTCCTTCAGATCTGTCAATCTGGTCACTGAGGGTGGTGGGTCTCTCACAATATTCCCCATCCAGTTCGATTGGGTTCTCTTCGAGTATTGCGAACTAAACAGACCCAAGTAATTGTTACAGATAACACCAACAAGAGCACGGGGAAGACAAGTCATACCTCTCTTCTACTGCTGCTCCAAGAAGAAGAAGAAGAAGAAGACGACAACGACGTTCTGCGCCTCTTCCGTACAATCTGTTGCGAGCGGCGATGAAGTCACACACCGAGAGAGAGAGAGAGCGCTCATTTGTGGTTTAGGGTTCCATCGCAATAGATATTTATACACAGAAAGTATCACCTCACAGTAAATATTTGTTAGCCACGGTAAATATGTATTAAGTATTTGGTGTGTCACGGGCCGGGCCAAGCCTCCATGGGCCGGGTCTTGCGGACTTCAGACTGGAGTTTTGAGAAAATATAATAATTACGGGTCGGGTTGAGTTTTAAGTACAATTATAAAACTCAAGCTTGGCCCTTGAAATCGATCCTTGCGGGTCAGACCAGACCGAATATCTCTATAAATTTCGGGCCAGGCCAGGCCTAATTGTTTTCTGCATAAAAAATAAGTTTTCAATGCACTAGTCGTAAATATTAGATCAATACTCCAACATCAAATCAAAACCCATATAGTATTTTCAAAACAAAGAATAAAAAAAAATTAGGGCTAATGAAAAAAAATCCACTTTAGGGGTCTCCTTCCTAAAAAACGCAAAACCTTTTCAATTTTTTGAAAAACCAATATATTTTCGTTCTAAATAATTAACCAAATTTTTTATCTTATTTACGTGAAATGCCACAGAAAATCTGAAAGGTCATCCCCCTTGAAATCGATTCTCTCTCTCTCTCCTCCCTCGCGCTGGCCAAGAATTGCAAGCTCCCAGCTCGACCTCTACCCCGTCGTCGTGGCCTCCTCGCTTCCTTCGTAGCTTATCCCTACTCGTCGTTACACTGTCTTTGACCCCAGCATTACTCTCGCCGTCGTCGTGCGTTGCTCGCAGCCTCCTCAATCTAGTCGAGCCCTACCTGACTACATCAAACACCTCCGCCTCCATATCGAAGTACCTCAGCCTTGGTCTTCAGTTCGATGTGCGCTGCTATTCCTATCTCTTTTTAAAACCAAAATCCTCTGACGAACTCAAAACTCTTTCAAACCCTACCTCTTCGTCTTCGGCCAAAAACTCCGACAACACAATGCCGCAACGATTCCATTTTCGCTAAGTTTCTCCACTTAGCTAACCTCAACTTCACTTAGTTGAAGGTAATAATAAATCTCTCAGTTTTCTTCGTCTCCAGCTCAATTATCTGGTTTCAATTTATTTATTTTTTGAAGAAAATTGAAGATTGTGTGATGTCATATTTATTTTCTGGTATGAATTGAACTGTCTTTTGGTGTGGAAATAATCTCTCAATGTTCAAGTATAGTTCATTTTTCTAGTTTCAAATTTTCTGGAGAGAAATGAAAATTGTGTGACGTCATATTTTTTCATTGATTTGATATGTGGTTTTGGTGTGTAGGATGCTATAGAACACGGGTATTACGTTGCTTAACTTATGTAAACTTAATGTGTCCTACGAATTATATCATCGTAGTCAAACTAGCAGCGTAGACAGAAATAGATTGTTGTTACTGAGGGACATTTTAAGAATTAGACAACTTTCACATGTACTCAGTGTGGAATTAGGCTATTGTCAATTACCTATTTCTCCTTTAATTGGATTATAACATGACAGTGTTCGATATGGTTTCAATTCTGAATTCAGATACATATACTGTTTTGTTGTTTATTCTTTTCTACGTTTAATACATGACTTTTGCACATGAGAGTTTAGATGCAAGGAGTCTAAGCCTGAGATCTCCGAAGGTGAAGTTAGAAGCATACTAGAAGCTATTGCATCTACTAGGAGATTTTGGTATGTTGTTATCGCAATGTGAAATTTCTTACATTTCTGTTTATAATTCCAAATGCATTATTCTGGGTGTATGCTTAAGTCTTTGATTGTGTTTACTCTACCCAATATGCATAAAAAGCAAACATTTTTGGCTCTGAAGTGTAATTGTAATTATAATTGTAGCCCTAGGTAGTTTCGATAGGTTGTGATTCTACTGGATTTGATAATCGCTGATAATTGAGTGATGGAGTGTAGTTTGTTATGGTACTGATTATTAAGAGTTGGATTTAGATTTTGGTGCAGATGTTGTTTGTTTCATCGGAAGTGCTTGTAGTTTGTCATAGTGTTTGTTGTTGCGCTATGATTAGGTTTGAGTTGCTTTTGATTGGAGGCTAGCTTGATTCAGCTAAGAGAAATAAGTTGTGGGGGTGGTGCTTCATGGGAAGATGCAATATGTGTCTGATCAACCAATTTATAGCGGCGTTTATTATTATCTAGTTGGATGCATCATGCATGTTTAGTAACTTCCCGTGCTGCATTTAGAAGGTAGATGGAGTTTAGTGAAGTCGCTAAGCTAGCTGTGGCACTGGCTTCGTAACCTTTGTTAATTCCTTTGATTGTACAAGTCTACTGCAAATCAAAAATCAACATTATCTAAGTTTTGAAGAAGAAACATGTGACTGAGAATTTAAATTCCTTGGGTCCATTTGGTAGCCTGCTATGTAATCAGTGGACAATTTTACTCAGCAATTGTATGATATGATGACCAAAAAGGTTATTACATACTGCAATTTTATGTCTACAATGTAGTTGCAAAACTTTTAGAACAATAATACAGATCCTTTATTTTGGCCTCGTATAAGACATAATTAATGTTTCTTTCTAGTTATTCTTATGGTTTCGTTACTCGTTTATGCTTGTTTTTAGGATCAACAAGGCATCACTCATGATCAACAGAGCAATATCTTTGTCAAAAAGCAATTGGAAGATGGTAGAACCCTTGCAGATTATAATATCGAGTAGTAGTTGACTCTTCACCTGGTTTTGAGGTTAAGGGGAGGGACTATGATCAAGGTCAAGACTCTATGGTGAAAGAAATTGAGATTGATATTGAATTGACTGACATCATTAATCAAATCAAGGAAAGGGTTGAGGAGAAGGAGGGGATTCCTCCAGTGCAACAGAGGTAATTTTCTATGCACATCTTCACAACTGTGGCTGAGATAGTGTCGGGTATTTCACACAAGGTTCTAAAAAACGGTCTAGGCGGCCGCCTAGGCGCCCGGAGAAGGGTTGCCGTCCCGATTCTAGGCAAATCGGCGGGTGTAGGCGGCTGGCCGTTTTTTGGCCGCCTGAGCGGCGCCTAGACGGCTAGGCAGCGACTAGGCGGACAAAAAACGTTTTTTTTTTAAAGCAGAAAAAAAAAACTATTATAAGAGAAGTTCTAGGAGCCTAGTGGCTTAGAGCCTAGGATTAGTTCTAGGATTCAAGAAATAAGAGAACTTGAAGAAGATTTTGATTTGGATGAAGAGGAAGACGAAACTATGAATTTTGATTTTGACTCCGATACCGAAGAAGTACTTGAAGGATATGGAGAAGAAGAATTGGAGGAGTAGGCTTGCAAGAATGTATTTTTCTTTATTTGAATTTTTTTTTAGACATTGTTGCCTAGTTGGTGAATTGTGTTTTTTATTTTCAGATTTTCTTAAAGACATTATTGTTTAATTGTATTTCTTACTTGAGTCAATTATATTGTCGTTGAAATATTGAATTGTATTTCTTATTTTCCTTATAACATTGTTGTTAGTACATTTTTAAGGACATATGTTTGTATTTTCATTATTTTCAGCATTATATGTTGTTTTTTTCATTATTTTTATACATTAATCACATTATAATACATATTTTAATTGTATTTATATAATTATTTGTTATTAAAAAATAAAATAAATACAAAAATACAAATCCGATTAATCCCCGATTAATCCCCGATCAATCCCCGATTAATCTTTTGGACGTTGTCCGCCCGACTAGCGCTCAGCGTTTTTTAGAACCTTGATTTCACATCTTCACAAGTGTGGAATTATGCATGGGATTTTAACCCAGAGAACGCACTCATAGACGATGATGTTCATGTTAATTGCTTTTGTACTTTGCCTTTTATTGTTGTAAGAAATTTTATGGAAGTTGTATGCCGATTTTGGTTTCTAAGCTGATGCATCTGATATAGGCAATGCTAACTGATTTTGGACCAATGTGTGGGATGACTGAGTACATATCTACTGAGATTTTTTTCTCAAAATCCCACAACAAAGATGCATATTAGTGGAGTATTGTATAATGTTGTATAATTTGCTTAGTGGTCAAGAATTTACTTTCAGAGATTCTCTGTATCACATTCTTGTAGTGTACGATTATTGATGTTTTCATTGAGCATTTGTTGAAACATAGAAATTTATTATTGCACATATGAAAGTTCAAGCTTCAAGTTTAAACTTTGAGAATGGTGTATATATATTGCTCTTCATATAAGGTAGATGTATGAAGTCATTTGATCTTATTTAGTTCTTGGAGAGTTAACTATTGGGGTAACAACAGTTAACTCACAGTTAACTCTGTCGCTAACTAGCTAACCACAGCTAACTCTACAACTAATCCTTGCAACTAACCTTGATAGTTTAGTACAGCTAACCCTGACAGTTAAGTACATCAATATTACAACTACTACATCTAACCCTGAGGGTCACCACTAGATAATTGTATAATTGTAGGGTCACTAAGTGGTCATTGTAGGCTACTTGTGGGTAGCTATGAAATAGATGTTGAGTAGTTGTTGGGTTAAATGATGGAATAGTTATCAAGTTAACTTTAGGGTAGTTTTGGGCTAATTGTATGTAGGGTAGTTTTGGGCTAGTTGTAAGTAGTTGTGGGGTAGCTGTTGGTTAGCTGTATGTAACTTTTGTTAGCTGTGTTGGGTTAATTGTACATAGATGTGACTTAACTATTGGGTTAGTTGTTGAGTTAATGATAGGGTAGTTGTATGTTAGTTGTATGTAGTTATGGGGTAGTATGGGTTAACTGTGGATAACTATTGCTAAAGTAGCTAATTCGTAGGTAGCTGTTAAGTTAACTGTAGGTAGTTGTTGTTAACTGTTAGGTTAATTGTGAGTAGCTGGGAATTAGTTTTTGGGTTAACGGTAAGTAGCTATGAGATAGCTTACTGGGGATAGTTGTATAGTATGTTGGAGTATTTAAATCAGAATGAACATACTTTCAGCTACCAACAGTGAACCATAGTTAGCTCTCAGTGAGTCTCATAATTGACTCATAGCACAAGTAACTCACAGTCACCTACAGTTATTCACAGTGAACTCTCACAGCTACCTACAACTAACCCACAAAGAACTCTCACAGCTACCAAAAGTAAATACAGTTGACTCACAATGAACTCTTAGCTGCCCACAATGAACCATAGTTAACTCACAGTGAGTCTCACAATTGACTCATAGAGCAAGTAACCCAGTTACCTACAACTATCTCACAACTACCTACAGCTAACTCATAGGTACCTACAGTTAACTCTCAATTACTCATAGTGAACCATAGTTAACTCACAGTGAGTCTCACAATTGACTCATAGCGCATGTAACTCATAGTCAGCTACACCTATCCACAGTGAACTCTCATAGCTACCTACAACCTAACTCTCAGCTACCTACAATAAACTATAGTTAATTCATAATTACCTATAGTTAACTCATAACACAGCAAACCCCACAGCTACTCATAGTGAACTCTCATAATTACGCATAGTGAACTATAGTTAAACCACAGTGAACTACAATTAACTCACATTAAAATATAGTTAACCACAATGAACTACAGTTTACCCACAGTTAACTATAGTTAATCCATAGTTATCTACCTTTAGCTACCCACAACTAACTCACTTAACAGCTAACCCAATAGTGAATTCCCACACCTACCCACACCTACCCACATTGACTCTTACGCTATTTGATTCATGACTATTGTTGCAAGTTGAGAGCTAATTCTCATAATACAGTTACCCTTTATCAGAATTACGCACAGTGAACTATAGTTAACCCACAGTGAACTACAGTTAACCCATAGATATCTACCTTCAGTTACCCACAATTAACTCACATAACAGTTAACCCAACAATGAACTCCCACAGCTACCCACAGCTACCCACATTGACTCTTCTGCTTTTTGATTCATGACTATTGTTGCAAGTTGAAAGCTAATTCTCATAATACAGTTAACCCTTTCTCAGAATTATGCACAGTGACCTACAGTTAACCCATACTAAAATACAGTTTGCTCACAGTGAACTATAGTTAACCCATAGCTAACCCACAATTAACTCACCTAACAGCTACCTATAGTAAACTCCCACAGCTATCCACATTGACTCTTCTGCTATTTGATTAATGAATATTGTTGCAAGTTGAGAGCTAATTCTCAGAATACAGTTAACCTAATCTCATAATTGCGCATAGTGAATTACAATTAACCCACAGTGAAATACAGTTAACCCACAATGAAATACAGTTTACCCATAGTGAACTACAATTAACCCATAGCTATCTACATTCAGCTACCCATAATTAACTCACATAACAGCTAATGCAACAGCGAACTCCCATACCCACCCACATTTAACTCTAAGTTAATCACAGTGAACTACAATTAACCTACAACTACCTACTACAGCTATATGCAGTTAACTCCCACCAAAGCTACCAACAATGAACTCTCAAACTACCGACAGTCAACTCAAAGGTAATCATAGTGAACCACAGTTAATCAACAACCCTATACTACAACTACACATAGATAACTCACACGACGACTACTATTAGTGAACTCTCACATACCCTGAGTGAACTCTCAAACTACTCACATTTATCTACAATTATCCACAGTTAAGTCTAAGTTAATCACAGCGAATCACATTTAACCCACAATTATCTACTATAACTACACATAGTTAACTCCACCACGGCTATCAACAATGAACTCCTAAACTACCCACAGTTAACTCTATGATAATCACAATTAACCCACAACTACCTACTACAGCTACATATAGTTAACTCACATCAAGGCTACCAATATTGAAATCTTAGAACTACCCACAACTATCGATAGTTAACTCAACAGTTACCCAAAACTATCAATAGTTAACTCAACATTTACCCACAATCACTGACAATTAATCCAACAAGTACTCCTAGATTTTGAGTAATATATAAATTCAAGAACAAGTTACAAAATACCCATACTTCGATTCACTTCAATCTGTAAGTTTGTAAAGTTCATATTCAAATTTTAACAAATGTATAAGAACCTCTATAACAAATGGGTATAAAACGCCTTGATTTTTCAAGAACGTGGTTGGTTGTGGCCACTTTTAACACATAAAAATGAAACGTATCGCATGTAGAACAAGCCTTAGAAAGAATGAGGCAATGAAATAAACAAGAATTAGTAGACCACAAAAAATAAAGAATACGTCATCGTTCCTGCTATAGCAAATGCGTATCCATTGTAGTCATTCTTGAAAAGAAAAGGTTGATTTTGTTACTGGCCATAATGTGAAGAATACCAATCACCAAAATGATACTCGTAAGGCTCGTCGTCTGAAAAGCTACACCATTCTTTGTTCAACTTGAATGAACTCAGTAAAGGGCAAGACTTCCCAATAGCTGCTACACCTTCCGATGAAATTTTAACGCATAGAATAATGTTAAGTTCCTCCAGCAACAGAGGTTTCAGAGCCACTTCGGCCAATCCTTCACCTGAAACTTCATCGCAACTCAATAATCGAAGGCGTCTGATTCCCTTTGACCTATTTTGTCAAGTGAATTTAGTGCCATATACTCGCATATACATATATTCACCAGAGTAAAAAAGACCACTGCAAACTTATAAATTAATTACAAAATTAAATCCCTAATCAACAAAGCTCATCATATAACGTTATAAATATAGCTCAATATAAAAAGCAGTACATACTTGAAGCCATTACCTATCAGTGATATAGCAAAGCAGGTCATCAGTGGCGAAGTAGCCGATATAAATCTCCACAAGTTCGCCGCAGTTGAGATCAACAGCGTGGCGGCACATGATCTTCAAGTCGTAGCCCATCCAATGAGTAAAAAAAAAGTACAGCTAATACAAAGCCTAACCTACTAAATTATGCAAATGAAACTGAATAGCCTTGTACACTTGGTAAAGACTAAAAAAGATATGTACACTTGGTAAAGACTAAAGAAGATATTATCTCCACAAGCATAATCTGAAACATGCATAGCTCGAATTGTTTGTAAAGTTCCCTTTGAAAGCTGATGCAGTCACAGATCACACACTTACCATCACATTTTTTGCACAACCTTCCAATAGTTATTCATGGTTGTTTTTGGCACATAATTAGTTCAAGATGATGCTTAGCCATGTTCTTGCAACAATACTATACTTTACGAGGGTGAAATTCGGTGCAGGCGTTGCCATTAGTGCCTACATATTGACATACACAATACTTACAAGAGTTAAACCACATTTCTTGTTCCACCACTTAAACAATAACAATTGAAATAGAAAACTATTAGGATACAAATATAAAACACAGACCTCGACCAAGATACCAGCCACAGACTACATCTGGCTCAAACTACATCCACACTGAATCTCAGAATCCAAACATAAACCACTCATAAAGAAAAAATCATAATTTGAAAATAACTTGATAGAGACGAAAGAGGCACAAATTCCTCCATTTCTTCCATTAATCACCACAACCAAAAGCAACACTAATCAATTTCTCAAGGTTATAACTAGCACTAACCAATCAATTTCTCAAGCTTATTGTAAAATTAGAAACAAAAATAATTTGTGAAAATTAGAAGAAGATAAGAGCTAAATTGATTACATGAACTCGAGTTGACCAGAGCAGATGAGTCGCTAGACTTTAGCATTGACAGCTGGATTTTCCTGCCTCCACCATCTCTGAAAGAAAGTGATCTGCGACGCCAACAATGGTGAGGTCCTGACGAGGCGCCATCTCCGACGATCTGTGGGGGGTTAAGGCGGAGAAGGTGACGATTTTGAGGCAGGGAGAGCGACCGTTGAGCAAGATGAAGAAGGAGAAGAGCTACTATGTGTACCTTTGTCGCGGTGTCGCAGGAGCCGAGCACGATGTCGTTGTCGTTGTTCCAAAGGAAGAAGCAGCAGTCATCAAGGAGCGTTGACGACTCCGCCACCAGAGACCTCAGGTGGTTGCTCGGCCTCGAGTAAATCGTAAAATGAAATTACGGTTTTGATGGAGGAGGATCCGTATATTTTGACCGATGAGAATCACAGTCAGATAGATAGATAGATAGATAGATATATATATATATATATATATATATATATATAGAGAGAGAGAGAGAGAGAGAGAGAGAGAGAGAGAGAGAGTTCTCTGAAAGAAAAATGGAGTGAGGCTCTGAGGGGCAAAATGGGAAGAAAAAAATCGATTTTGGAAAAGATTGAGTTTTAAAAAAAAATTGGTTTCAGTTTTTGGGTTTTTCTAGAAAAAAATCGTAAGTGTTGTGTCTTTTTAGACAAGGGAAAACCTATAAGGTTTTTTAGGAAAGAGAAAATAAATTTGGGTTTTAAATAATTTGCCATTTTTATATATAAAATTAAATGTATTCCTTAAGACCAAGTAGACAAATTGAGAATCTAAAAGCAAATCCAACTATTCAAATACACAAGAAAAGTGTAGTATGAAGAAAAACAAACATTAGAGCTTGTTTTCACTTTAAATAGTGACTATATATAAAGAAAAGATTATAGTAATTTGTTGTAGTCTTATTTTCGTAGTCTTGTTTATTTTTTGAAAGGCGTTTTGTTTCCTTATATAAAGAGAAGATTGAATTAATAAAGAGATTACAACATTGAAACTGATTGCAATTTTTTTTATATATATCTAAATTATAATCCATATATTAAATGTTAGAAATTAAAATACAAGACGGACTTTCGGACTGAGTCTATTACAAATATTTTTCGGGCGGGACAGAGCTTGAGCTTCTTGGGTCTTGCGGGTCTCCGCGGGCCAAATGATGAGGCTTAGGTGCACTTGTACCAAAGCATGTGCAAGTCACATGCCTTAAGAGATTTGTTAATAAAGTTTACATACCCAAAATATTTTACCACTAGTTAAATTAAATTAATTATCAGCTGTTTTTTTATTTAAAAAATATCGATTAGTTTTTCTCTCCCCAGCCTCGGTGACTGCGCAATGCCTCAACGTAGGGGTCATCATTTGACCCGTGGGCCTCGTGGGCCGGTGGAGGCCCGCAAGCCCGTGGGCTAAAAGCCCGGCCCGGCCCGCAAAAAGGCCCGCAAAAGCCCGCCAAGGTGGTTGGTGGGCCGACCATGGTTTAGAGATCTAAAGCCCGGCCCGCCAAAAGCCCGGAAAGGCCCGTTAGGCCCTGCCCGTCAAAGCCCGCACACATATTGACATATATCATTAAATCATTTAATGAATTTTAATCATTGTACAATTTATACCTAGTTAAAGTTTACCTACACACATATTGACATATATATATATATATGATATAGTGACTAGTAGTCTAATAGACTAATACTATATAGATACATATTTTATATTTGTTTATATATATTAATATATTACATATACATGTATAGATTGAATATTCGAATTCCATATATAATTAAATTTGTGTATCTATTTTACTATTAAGTCATTATTTAAAGTTTAGCATAAGTTAGGGTTTAGGTTTAGGGTAAATTAGGGTTTAGGAGATTAAGATTTATGGTAAGTTAAGGTTTAGGAATTTGAGGTTTAGGGTACGTTAGGGTTCCAGTTCTAGGATTTTATTGTAATTTTTTTAGGGTTTGGGGTTTAGGGTTTAGGTTTTAGGGTTTAGGGTTTAGGTCCAAAATTTATAAAAATTAGGGACGGCCTACTTAGAATATTATGAACAACCAATCCGACAGTCAATTTTTTATATATATAAGATAGTAGTACATATATCATTATACCTACACTTATATATATAATATAGTGACTAGTACTATATATATATATATATATTTTTTTTTTATATTTGTGTATGTCTATATTAATATATTACATATACATATATTGATTAAATATTAGAATTCCATATATAGTTATATTTGTGTATCTATTTTACTATTAAATCATTGTTTAGAGTTTAGGATAAGTTAGGGTTTAGCTAGGTTTAAGGTAAGTTAGGGTTTAGGGGATTGAGATTTAGGGTAAGTTAAGGTTTAGGAATTTTGAGGTTTAGAGTAAGTTAGATTTTAGGTTTTAGGAATTTTGAGGTTTAGAGTAAGTTAGGGTTTGGGGGTTAGGGTTTAGGGTTTAGGGTTTAGGGTTTCATTATAATTTTTTTTATCGATTTACACAGTAAAACAGTAAATATAATAGATGGTTCAGATTAGATCTTGTAATTTTTCAATGGTGAGAGTTTAATTGAGAGTGTGTGAAATGACATCAATACCCTTCTCTTATATATTGCTTATTTTTCCATGGAGAAACTAGATAAATTAAATTTTTATGTCAATTTTTTTGACACTATGAGATAGATATGTAATTTACAAGAATGTGTGTTACAATTTTGATCTTAAAAAATTTCTTTAGGGATGGGTAATTTACATTTTAGTTGTAAGGGTACTACGGTCACATTTAGCGAAACTCATAGATGTAGGTCTAAATCAAGTCCAACATTTATAAATTTTTAACGGCATGCTTAGAATATTATGAACAACCAATCTGACAGTCAGTTTTGTAAAATGATGATACATGATCGATTACGTTTCACAAAGGACTTTCAACCCATATAACCAAGGAATAAAGGTAAGAACATTAGTGTGCATGTAGAGAATTCAAGCAAAATAAGAATTAAAAATGTTTTAACAATAAAGAAGGCCATATATAATAGTTCACCTTGTAATAAAAGACACCGTACGTAAAAATTAGCCTAATCGAAGTACGTTTGGATCCCAGTCAATACAATTAAACAAAATTTGTGAAAACACTAAAATACACTCATCTTATTTTCCTTATTTTCCTATGGGGGGAGTAGATAAATCAATTTTTTATGTAAATTTTTTTGACACTATGAGATAGATATGTATTCCATAAGAATATGTGTCCAAAATTTGATGTTAAAAAATTATTTTCGGGAGGGGTAATTTCCGTTTTAGTTGTAAGAGTACTATGGTCACATTTGGCGAAATACATGGATCGATGTCTAAATCAAGTCCAAAATTTATAAAATTTTAAAGGCATGGTCATAATATTCTAACCAATCAATCTAACGGTCAATTTTATAAAATAATTAAACATGTCCGATTAAGTTTCACAAAAGTATTTCATTCCATATAACGAATGAACAAACGTAAGAACATTAATATACATATGGAGAATTCAAGCAATATAAGAATTAAATATGTTTTAATAATAAACGAGGACATGAAGAAAACTCCATCTTATAGTGATAAACATCGTACGTAAAATTTAGACTCGTCGGAGTACGTTTAAACCCTGGTGCATGGATGAAGGTTACGTTTATTTTGAAATGTCTTAATTTTTTAATAATTAAAGCCCGATAGGCCCGGCCCGTAAAAGCCCGCAAAGGTCCGGCCCGTAAAAGCCCGCATAGCCCGCTTGAATGGGCCGGGCCCGGATCCTTATATAAAAGATAAAGCCCGGCCCGGCCCGGCCCGGCCCGCAAATATTAAAATGTTGTTGAGGCCCGGCCCGGCCCGGCCCGGCCCATGACGGTTATACATGGGCCGGGTTGGGCTTTTTGCCGACCCCTACCTCAACGTCGACCATGGCTTCGAAACCCTCCGACCACCGACCACGGTGTCGATCTCGCCGTCGGCCATGTCATCTCACCTCTTGATAGAGCTGTTGTAGCTGTTTAGGCCTGAAATAAATATTTCATATTGGGCTTGAATTGCTGAAGTCTTAGCGAGCGGCCCATTGTTTTATAAAGAGCTTGGTGAGCGGCCAAGTGCAAAGATAGAGTTCGATTAGAACTATAATTCATGAATTAGCTAATTCCATGCGGTTTGGATGTCTATCATATCTTTTTCTGTTTTAAATGGTTTTCTTTAATAAAGGAGTTGTGATAGCATTGAAGTTCTATAAAAGGATTAAAAACCTGTATGCTGGTGTCAGAGTTATATTGAGATTCAAAGAGCAAGAACAGAAGAAGTTCAAAGTAATTGAAAGACAACTGCTGAGCATTATATAAGGAATGTAAGAGCTTTGTGGAAGAGGTCCCCGATCAAATACATATATTTGCTATACGCAAGTACACCTAGACAGACATCTCGTCAAGAGATTCTATCTTTTTTGCAACCAGTAGATCAAAGTGCTTGTCACCTATCGAGTGAGAGTATTGCGATCAGAAGGAAGCAATTGCGACTGGACGGTTGAAGGGATTGTCACCTATCGAGTGAGAGTTTGGATACTCAAAGGAAGCAGTGTTCTCAACACATCGTCAGAGAGATTGCTCTGCTTTTCACTGATAAGGAAGTGTGAGGTATCGATTTCGAAGACTCTGAAAGAGACACATATCAAAAGTTCTATGTTACTAGGGGAGAAGGACCTATTCCGACAGGGCTGGTGCTCTCATTGTCTTAATCGCTTATCAAGAAGTCAGACGGCTTTACATTCTATATTCTGTTGAAGAACGGTGGCACGCTAGCATACGAAGCACATACAGGATAAATCGATATCTGCGGTCAAACTATCCGAAGCCAATAAACAAGACTGCTTCGCGGAAGGATCTCTCCGCGAGAGATATTTTTGCATCGAACAGTAGCTCTAGTAGATAAGAAGAACAAAAATGCAGAAAAATGAGAGAAAAGTAATAGCTTTCTTGATTGATAACCTAACGACGGAACACTATTACATATATATGGGGCCACAACTCATAAGACGCCACGCGTCGTACATGAAACACGACAAAGCTGAATAGCCTCATGCCACAAAAGCTTAGCTACGATACTACTAGCTACTAGATACTCAAACAACATAACAATACTCCTCTTAACTCAATGGGCAACACCAATGCATCGGGTTCGTGACACCTCTCTTCACCTCGGATCTCGACTGCAGCCTAAAATCTCTTTGTTGCTGTCTTCATGAATGGAGAAAAAGACGATACAATAAGGTATAGGAGAGGGAGAGAGTTCGAAAATGGGCTGTGCGGTGTCTCGAGGTGGCCGAACGACGCCAGAATTTTTGGGTTTGCAAACCGGGTCGGGCACCTCACTATCCGGGTCTAGCATGGGGCTTTAATTACTTTTTTTATTTTTTATAATTTACTATGTATATACCATAGGTAAAAATTTGATGGCTAGATATAATCTAGAGTCATTCTAGATTTTGATCTCAAAGGTGAAATTAAATGTGTAATAGTCACAATATATATATATTTTTTCCTTTTATTATTACGAATTTCAAAATTTCCTAAAAATTAGCTTGGATGCCTTAATCTTAATTAATTAAACAAAAAATGTTTATAGTTAAATTTTTAAAAATCTGTCTATTGCCCTTGGATAATTAATCTCTTTAATTATCAATTGGTATGTTTAATGACAAAAAAAGTAAACTATAACTGCACTGTTTACAAATCACATGCATAAAAATCACTCAACATAAAAATCTCAAGCTCGTGTGCATACTGTCAGTATTTAATAATCTTACAAAAAAATTTACGAGCTATTTTTTTTAATCTACAACTTCCATAACCATGTTATTAAATCCATAATTAAGCATAAAAATATTTTGAATCAACATTATTTATTGTGAATAACCGTACAAAAAAGTTAATTGCAAAAAAATGTTGTATCAACTCGTAAGTATTCACATTGTCATTGTCAATCACAACAATAAATATATTTAGAAGGTTCACATCTTTGAAGGTTAATTTCACTTCAAAATTTTGAAGATAATATAGTTTGTTTATTTACCCGTAATGAAGTTTTATCTATTTGTCATAATATTCGTGTGTATATATATGTGTGTGTGTCGTTCATATATGAATAAAAGCAGCTGAACTTAAGGGGCTCCTTTGAGAGTGTTGTCTGACAATTACACCACGAACTCCGTCCCTCTTATGTACAAATATATGATTAGGTTTAAGGTTTAGGGACATGGGTTATGGTTTTAAAGTTTAAAGTTTAAGGATTATGATTCAAGGTTTTGATTCTAGAGTTTGGGGATTGGGGCATAGGGTTTATCTATTTGGTAAAAAAAAAAAGTAATAACATTTAATATCATATTAATGATTTACCTTGATTTAAAATTTACCATAATTGACTAATTTTCACCTTTATTTAATGCTAACGGTGTTAGTGTCATTAAAATGACGAATCAAATAAATGGTTAAAATCATATTATAAGTGTCGGTACACTTGCACCCAATGCACTGAAAAATTTTCGTTAGATAAATGGGTTTACTTAAGTCAGAGAAAAATGCTCATGTGAGTAAATTTTTTTTTTTTGAAGTAACATTGGAGTAATCTTTACACACAGCAAATGGTCAAGGACTTTGTAGCATTAAACAAACGCATCCTATCCCACACTGGTAAACACTGAAGAAGAGATGACTTGCAATCGAAAGAGGTCTCTACATTACAAATCAGGGAGTCTAGTTGATGCAAGTCATAAAATTTAATTTACATTTAAGCTTCTCTAAGCTTCTTGCTAAAGAACTATAAAGAATTGACAAGTTCTCTCATGTGCAGGATATTAATACATGGAGAGAGAGGTAATGTTCATTGCCGACACCAGCCCGCGAAAGAAAGCTACACTGTGTGGAACGCAATTCGACACCATGGCATATATTAAATTATTAATACAGGATCCATCAACCTTGTATGACAATATCACATCAAATGTAACTAGTTAGATACAGGCATACAGGGCCAATTAAGAGAAAGAGAATACCAGTGTACAGAAATATACCATTGGAGATTAACTTCATTCAATAACCAGTGATCTAGCTGAATGGCTTGCCAATCGATTGCCATCTGAAACAAGAGATGGGAGTATTATTGCAATAAGTCAATGTCACATACAGGCTAAATTGAACACAAAAAGAAAAATTCTAAAATACGATGCACTTGCCTTTCAACTCCATCTGCAACCAATCTTGTGTGCAAATTAAAGCCTCTCGAGTAGCAGGGTTCAGTGAGCTTCGACATTTATCAAGTATTCTACCATCAATGCTGAATGTTGATTCTGGTGAAACAGTTGACATTGGAGTTCCCAGAACATCACGTGCCATCATGGACAGGATGGGGTACCTTGGCGTGTGGACTTTCCACCAATTCAATACGTTGAAATCACAATTACGGGGGAAGTTTGGCTCCTGTAGATATTTTTCCAAGTCCGATGTCACATTCTGAATCTGAGAAGTCTCATAGAGAAACTTGTCGAAACCCTTTAGTCTATCCCTTGGATCACTACCGGTACTAGGCAAGCTGCTACCAGGCATAGCTGAGCCTTGATCCACCATGGTTGAGCAAATTGAATATGCATCAAAAAGCTCTTTGATGCCATCAGAAACTTCCTTGATCTTCTCCAAGGATGTACTACCATAAATCTGAGAATAATAATACTCCACCAACTTCATCTTGAATCTGGGATCCAAAATTACTGCTACTGCCAAAGCCAAACTGCACTTGCTCCAATACTTATCAAACTTATCTTTCATCTTTGATGCCATAGAACTAAGAAAGTCATCTGGGCTCTTGCACCATTCAATTAACTGAATATGAACATCACAAATTTCAGGAAAGTATATACTTGCAGTTGGACATTTGTTGCCTGAAAATGCATTACTGATTTCAACAAGAAGTTTCAAATAACCAGTGATGAAGCTTGTCCATTCCCATTCCATATCTGTTAAGTCTGATGTATATGAAGGATCATGCTCTTGCAGGACTGAAAATGCACCTCTGTATTCTAACGCAGCTTCCAGCATAGTGCATGTTGAATCCCATCGAACTGGGCAATCAAGAATCAATCTCCTCTCACTGTTAATCCCAACTTGCTGAGAAATTTCATTAAACTTCCTCTGGGCCACTTGTGAACTCCTTACATGTTTGATACTGGCTCGAATCTTGTGGATTGCCTCTCTCAGTGCCTCCAGTGCATCATTCACAATTGAATTTATAACATGTGCAGCAGAGCGAATATCAAATAATTGACCATGACCTGAGAGAGCCCTGCTTTGGGAGATCTGGTCTTTGATTCTTAGGACAATGTCATCATCAGTGGCACAATCATCAAATGTCAAGGCAAACAATTTACTGTCAACATCCCAGTCCATCAGACATTTGATAATCACTTCTGAAAGCAAGTCATCAGTATGTGACGAATCGAGCGTGACAAAATTCATAATTTTCTTCTGCAGTTTCCACTCCTCGTCAATAAAGTGTGCAGTCAGACACAGGTAGTCAACACCTTCTGGAGAACTCCACATTTCAACAGAAAGGTTAATTCTTCCATGCAAACTATTCATCATCTCATACACTTGAACTCTTTCTCTCCTGTAGATCTCCATACAAAAATTCTCAACATCATTATTTGCTACAATCTCAAATAACGGCTGAAGGTTCTTGACAAAAACTTTGAATCCAACATCATCCACCATGGGCAATGGGTAACCATGTAGGATAATCATGCGAGCAAGATCAAACCGACTACGATCCTGATCAAACTTGCCACTTGCAAGGGTAACGAGTTCATCCTTTTTCTGCTCCTGATCATATTTAATCACTGTTGGCTTGATATATGCCTCTTGTCTCTGTGCATCATTGTCATTCAGAGTCGCAAGGCTAACAGTATTATCTTTTTTTCTTCTCTTTGCCGCAAGTAGTTGAGAAACATCAAAGTTAGATCTTTTCAGACACCGCATTAGATGATTCCTCAGGTGTGTGGTCCCACTGTTACTTGATCCGCTGAGTTTCTTGTTACAGTGTACACAGACAGCGTAACATCCATCCGCCCTTCTAGTCCTTTCAAAATGGTTCCATACAACAGATGTCAACCGCTTTGGTTTCTTGGTAGCTATTTCATTTGGATTTTCCATCACAGCGGCATAAAATCAACCAAAATCTGCAGATCATTTGACATGACGGATAAATCAAATAAACCAAGAATATCAATCTTCAGAGCTTCAAAACATCAACAAGCAAACTAACATACACAAATCCAACAAAATATAATCACAACAACCATCATGGCATCATCACAGAATTATTGAACCACATGAGCTGAACGCAAAGATTTAATCAAGAAATGAAGCGCCTGCCTGGAATCGCATCGGAATTTAGCTGGAAAACGTTGTCTTCATTCTCAAGCTAAGTAAAAAACCAAACCACTTATCCAAGTTATAGCAAAAACGCACAAATGGTTATCTTACTTTACAGTATCATGGTGACAAAGCCTGCTTCTTGATCAAGCAAAATCAAGAGGAAGCTTCAAACTTATGATTTCAATTCACCACTACCTAAACTACACTCTCAGATACTCCATGCAAACATTAACAAACAGTAAATAACAAACCTTCCTCAGCAAAACTTAAAACCTCGGTTATCTTCCCCACTAATAAATGAGACACCCACAACAAAAATCACCAGGATTTCAACAATTCAGCTCAGACGGATCATCAAAGTTTCAAACTTTGCTATCTGGGGGTCACACCAGAGGTGATCAAACAAACATGATCCACATACACATCAAGAAACCCCCAAATTAAAAATCGAAACACAGCAAAGTGAAAAACGAATTCAAGTAATTGAGAAACTGGGACTTACGGCGAATGTTTTATAAGAAATGAGTGGGTTTTGTCTACGACGAAGGTTTGACCGCGAGTCGGATCGGCGGCCCGGAAAGAAATTTGGGGGGTTTGGATTGAGAGATCCTAGAGAGAGAGAGACTGAACCCGATATCGCTCTCAGAGAAAATGGGTTGGATCCGATAAGTGTATACCACCCGTATTGGTTTCTGGGTCAAAAAGAGGATTTTAAGTGCACTCACCCGATCGGATCCGGGTATGGATCGGACCCTTCTGGTTGGGTTTTGTAGCCTCTTCTGACCTCTTCACCCTCGAGTAGCCTCGTTTATTTTGTGCAGCCTGTAATGCAAACTCCTCTTTTCATTTTTTTTAATCAAACACACCTTGATTTACAAAGTAATGGCGAGAAGGAGATTGCTTCTGTTGTTAAAACCGTTCGACGTTTACCCAGTTTTCCAATCCGGCATCACCAATCCCCAGGTTGTGATTGATTACCACACTTCGTTTTTTCTTTTTCCTTCTGATTACTGCTCGCTAGAATATGAATCTTTCCCGTGGATCATCTCTGTTTGTTTTTCACCGTAATCATTATGTTAAAATTTCCTGAAGTTTAGAGCTTTAGTCTGAAGGCTTAGTTCTGCTCTGTGAATTGGAAGGTGAAAATGAGAAGAACCGAAGAGAAATGTAGCTATCTATTTTCCTTAAAAAGTTGGTGAATGCTATGTGATAATTGATTCTGTGTTTTGAAATCGAGTGAGAAAAGTAGAGTTCTTTTCTGTTGTATACAATGCTCCGAGAATATGGTCAGTTTTCATTTGTTTAAGCTTGCACAAAACTCCGGTATTTCACTCTAGAGTTCATTAACTTAAGTCTTTTCCATCAGAAAAGAAAAAGGAAGGTGATGAAATTTAGGAATAATGAGACGGGAAACCGAAGCTTTGGCCGAACCTGTATGTAAACTGTCTGAGATCACAATATCTGTTTTGTGGTATATCAGTATATGTTATGGTTGTGTTGGTAAATACAGTCACTCTTATTTTTGAGGTCATATTTTCAGCTACGCCATATAGACAACAGGCGAAAGGTGCACAAGGAAGCAGTAAACTTCTGCCAGAACATTTTGCACCACAAGCCTGTTGAGTGGAAAGCTATATTGCGTAACGATCTAAAGCAGCCCATCCGTGATGTGGATCTTGTTATCACAGTTGGTGGTGATGGGACTCTACTACATGCTAGTCATTATATTGATGATTCGGTTCCAGTTCTTGGAGTGAATTCGGACCCTACCCGGCCTGAAGAGGTTAGTTTCCTTCTTTGCTTAAGCCATATAGTGTTAGCTTTGTATTAGCATATTACTTTTGCTTTACATACTTATTTGGTGTATGCCATTTGGCTAGGTGGAACGGCACATCAATGAATTTGATGCTACTCGAAGCACAGGCTATCTTTGTGCTGCAACTGTTGACAATTTTGAACAGGTAACATTTTAGAATATTTCATGAAGACCCAATGATAACCAAAATTGTTGGCCAGCCTGGAGTATAGTTCCTCCCTTTGTGTGATTTTTGTAAGAATAGCAGCCTGTAAGAGAGAAACTTCTAAGAACACAAAATTAAGAATTACTCTTCGTTTAAAGTTTCTTGTTGATGCTCAACTTTTTAGTTTCAAGAAAAATTTCCATCAAAATGGTTCCTTGTACTACTTGTCACCATTTTCCATTGCCTTATAGAGAGTACCGAACAAAACTTATTTGTCTTCCATAGCATTCCTGCTATTCTGATTTAGGCATCTAGACTCTGCAGCACAACATGACTTTAATTGGGGTTCGATGTATCAAGTGTGAGGCCTAGTCAAGTCTTAGTGTTCTAACCTCAATGTCACACCACTTATCTCTCCTCAAGTTATGGAGTCGATGCTTTGTGAACGTCTTAATTTCATCCCAAGGCATACCTTCCAATTTTCAATTTTGTATGCCATATTTAGAACTAATCTTTTGATGATCACTTTTGACAGATACTAGACAGCATCATGGAGGATCGAATTACTCCTTCCAACGTGACAAGGACCTCAATAGGTGTAAATTCACAAGTGGTGACAACTTATGCTCTAAATGATATTTTAATTGCACACCCATGTCCAGCAACACTTTCACGGTTCTCATTCAAGTAAAGCTTTCACTATGGCCTGATAGACAAATAGTCATACATTTGTCTTATTTCTTTCCTCAACATGTATTCTTCTGGTTTGCAGAATTAAAAGTGATGAGCAGCCATCTTCTCTTTTACTGAACTGTCGATCAAGCGGTCTTAGAGTTTCAACAGCTGCTGGAGCAACAGCTGCAATGCTGTCAGCTGGTGGATTTCCAATGCCTATATTATCTCAAGATCTCCAGTATATGGTAAGAGAGCCCATTTCATCAGGAGTTGCCTCAAGCTTAATGCACGGATTTATCAAATCTCACCAGTCCATGGAAGTTACATGGTTTTGTGGAAAGGGTGTCCTATACATTGATGGTTCTCATATCCAATGTTCTATACAAAGAGGGGATCACATTGATATATCTTCCAGGGCACCAGTTTTGAAGATTTTCGTGCCTCATCGTTTACAGAATGTTAGTAGTTTATGAGGAGCCATAGTTACTATTGATACACGGAAGAGGAACTTTTTGTAAATGAGCTGTGCATATATGGCACTTCCGTAGTTTAGTTCCATAGACACGAATTCACGTTCACGTTTTCAATCTTTGTTTACAAACGAAGGAATCTAATAATATTGGAATGCTTTTGATCATAGAGAGTTCAATACATCTAGTAGAATTTGGCCATTTAAGGCAGAATTGTTGTAGCATCAGGTACAAATGTGAATGCTTACAAGTGAATTAAAAGCACTTGATGCCTAAATTTCCCTGGAAAGTGTAGATTGTGGCAATAACCAGAAACATGAAGTTTTTGCTGCGTGCATCAGGTTACATAGAAAATCCTGTAAATTCGAATCAAAAGATAGTAATCTTCATGGATGATATCCAAAATGTGTATCAGAACACTAAATCTCAGCTTTCACCAAAGGATGTGTCTTGTATTTCATATGATTCGTCACCAAGACAGTGACACAATGCAACCTCTACGTACTAAAAGTACTGTTAGTATCTGCCAAAGGTAATTTGTACCACAGAAAAGGGGAAGGGGAGCAGAGTTAGAGATGAATCAGCTTTCGCGACACCATCGCCAGATCCAAAACCATGTTCTTAGAAGCTGATTTCCCCAAAACACACAACTGAAGTATGGAAAATATCTACAGTAAACGATGTCAGAATCATATTTCTGTTGCAGCCCGGGATTGTTTTATTAAACTGATGTATTTTACTATCTGGAATGACTTCAATGAACTGCAAACCCTCAAGATCAAACCTAGAACCTGCAATGCCAGATCATGAAAATTCAGCAATATGTACTATACAGGCTGTGTACATTTAGCAGAACTTAGATTGCAACTTACGTGAACATCTGGGGACGACGAGAGAGCTGAGGCCTCTTTAATGGGGAGAACAACATGTTCCTTAAAGTTGATGACGGGTTGCTAGCTCCTGTTCCAAACATGGGGGGGTGAGCACCAGCCCTTCTGTTCACAGTATCAACTGGCATAGCTGCTTGTTTGGCCGGTGAGACAGAGATTTCAAAATGACCACCGGAGTTTGAACTATTTTGTCTTGCTGGCCATATATCCTCCTTTGGCCCTGGAGTTTCAGGAGTGAGCCGCCAATCTGCAAGAAATAAGTCAACTGGTTTTCGAAATACTTGAGCTGAAACTAAAGGGCTATTAAATTAAGTTCAGTTTATAGCATCAAATATCGAAATTTGTGGCAACACGAGTAAAACTTTCAGTCTATAGTTTGTAGTATTTTTATAATTAGTTTCTCCTGGAATAAAATCCCCGAGTTGACAATTACTGCAGTAAATTGTGTTTTGGCAAATCTGAAAGAAAAGAATACCTTTTCTGACAGCCTCTCTGCGATCCATAATGTTGGCCTGATTTGAGAAAAGATCAGGCTCATTTCTGGTATAGAAATCAGCTGCAGGTTGGATTGCAGTGCGTTTAACTGACTCATACTCACTCCTCAACTGATCATACATTTCATCTAACTTTCTCTTTTGTCTGCAAAATAAATAGTCAGGGGGTAAAATACATGAGGCTCATAATATTTGAACAATGTGCCTAAGGAAATGGAACCTAGATTTCATAGGTATGGAAACTTTCATATAAAAAAAGTAGGAAGGGAAACAAAACCTGGACTTCTCTGAATATTTTTCTTGGAGCTCCTGTTTATCCTTGGACAGGCTCTCGTTTTCTTGCTCCAACATTTCACACTTCTTGGCCCATTTCTGGCACTGAGACTGCATCTTGTGCAATTGCTCCATGAACTTTTCTTGCATTGCTTCACATTTCTGCCGGTATTGACCTGCTACCATGCTCAACTTGCGCTGCATTACCAATTCCTTCTGCCCAATATAGAACATGACACTTCTGTGTGCACTCTTCATTACTACAATGAAATGTTAAGGAAACATACACAGAAAACTGTCACGAAACATGAAGAAAACTGCTTAAATCAAGAAAGACTTTAATTTGGTCCTCTAATATATGATAATGGAGACAGTTTGTATATGCCAAATTAGTAGGTTGTGCATATCTAAAAAAAAGGATACATATATTTGGAGACACTCCAGTCATGGCCATCTGCAACATTAGCGATGCAGAAAGATGAAGGATACATAAGCTACAATTATATCAAGACGAGAGCAAAAGTACAGGAAATGGGGCAAAGCAAGCACTAGGTTAAGGTTTGATGAGACATGAAGACAAGCCAAGTATGTCCATACGAGGACTTACTTACGTTTGTCCATTCATCACTTGGATTGACATCCACAACTTTCATATGACTGCAATGACAAAAGCAAGAGCAGAATGAAAACAGAACAACTGTTATAGATAAATAGCAAATATGTTTTCTGTTCTATTTGAACCACAAGTAGTATTAGTGACAAGAACTATCATATCAAAACTTTGTTTTGTCGTTTTCTGCTCATCTATGATCTGGATAAACTAAAAACAGCAAGGCCTGAAGGATTAAGATTCCCGAAAATAATGCTATAGTTCCAAATTTGGTAGTCTCACCTCTTAGAGAGCACTTGATCACAAATGGGACATGCTCCATCATTGCTAAGGATCTTGTTAGCATCCTCTGAGCCTTTACCATGTGTTAAGGAAATTCATGTAAATCTACAGTGGCTATATTCATGACCCCTAGTGAAAATACATATTAAAGGTGCACAACTTTATAGGTAAACTTTCCTCTACAAAGGATACACAGAAGGTGACCACAGGTGGTGGAGATGGCCCGGCCTTCCAGTTCCCGCCAACACGCATTGCACCTCATTTTGAGAGACAGACTCTAGTTACACAGCATATCTGGGGCACATAGAGGATGTTAAACAAAAGCATACATGTCAATGGTTTTCAACAGGATTATATGCCTCCTGTCATGAGTCTCAGCTGAGAACTCAGTGAGGCCTGTAGGAAAGTAAAAAAGAAAAGCATAATAATACTACGATACCACCATAATGCTCTTCCATATTGACGAAGCTTGTTACTACAGTCAACCTATAAGTGAATATGACCATAATGCAAATGATGCTATTCAATGAAGACAAGCAATAGAAGATAATAACTCATATAAATGATGCAGAAACATGACAGTTTGGAAATTCAAAGTAGTTTTTACAGTACAGAACTTAGTGCAGTTAATTGTAAACTAATGGATCACAATCTGCCACAACAGAGAAGGAACGATTTCGTAAATGCTCAACTAATAAGTATCAAAAAAAATTCCATAACTTGAGAACTCTCCGAGCAAAAGATGTTACAGTGTTGTCTAATATGCCTCAACCTTTGATGTGAAGATCACACTTGCCACACAATATATGATCAATACAAGTTTCTTAGGCTGGAAACTTTTATCATCTAATTACACAGCTCGCAATATCTGACGAAAGGCTAAATGTTCATAGGTTGAACATTTTAAACATGAGGATAAGAATCAGCAGTGAGAAAAGGCTACATAATGTTCCAAAAATAACACAATCAGAGAAAGAACATCTTCAAGTTCATTAACAACAAAATCCAGGTGTGAAAAATACAATAAAAATTATGACGAACTCGTTCAAGGTCACTAATAAACAATCGCCGATTCAAAATTTCAAGTTCGTTTAATTCTGTAACGTTTTCTGAACAACCAAACAGATACAGGATAGGTTCGAATTACACTTCTACATGAAACCGTACCTGAATCCGAACGGAACAAAGCTCTCGAATTATCGAAGTGAGTTTCCGCCGCCGTAACTTCGCCGCTTCTCAAATTGAGCTCTGATTCGAACACGAATCCACCTGAACAACCAGAAATCAGATCAGAACAACAATGAAATTAGGAATTAAAAATCGACGGACGAAAACCCTAGCGAGTTTTGTATAACAAAACAAATTTGAACCTATCTTCGCTTCGTCTTTTCCAATCGGAGAAATGAGGATTGCACGGCTCGAAGAAAATGCGGAGAGAGAGGTCGGGAGAGAGCGCAGAGGAAGATCTTGGCGATATGAGAAGGAATTTGGCGGGAAAGTTCTTGGTCCGGAAGAGCCGCTTTTGATTTGAACCAGAATTTGTGAGCTTTGTTTATGTGAGAACGGAACGCTCAGTAGTCACTAGTCATTACTTCAAACTCCGACTCGGGTCGGGTTAATTTGAAAAGTCCGAACAGTTCCAGAAAGTGAAAATCTTCGATAACAAATAAATGGGTCGATTATTTTGATTAATTTAAAAAATAATATAAATACATAAATCGATCCCCTAAATCGATTGCAATTCAAATTACTGACTCCCTCTTAAGGTGTATTATCTGAACATTTGTTGGTTGCTTTTGCGTTCAGTTAAATTGGATGGTACAAGTCTTATGTGATAATGAAGTATAAAGCCTAGTTTAAAAAATAATGTAGTATAAAGCCTAAATTAGTGACGAGTATTGTTACGGTTATCAAGAAAATTTTGTTGTCAGTGATCATTAAGTCTGAATTCTATGGTGATTTCTTTTCAGATATTCATTTTGTCGGGGTTGGTAACACGCATTTCGACTTTTCTCCTGATTTATAGATTAACAAATACATAAATTTTGATGCCCCAAGCATTCGAACTATAACGAGATTTGACTGGAGTCAGGTTATTTTGAAAAGTTTGAAAAGAAAAAAAAATAAAGAAAAAAATAAATGGCCCTAATAGTCTAATCTGTGATCTATGGTAGTAATTTAGTTCAGTTATAATTTGATTACTTTTAAACTACTAGAGTTAAAGCACATGCTCTGCATATGCTCAACAAAGTCGGTTTCATTGACAATTGGATCATCTCTGCATACAGATGGACTATCCTTATAGGCGACGGTCCTGGTGTAGGGGTCGGCAAAAAACCCGGCCCCGGCCGGGCCTCAACAACGTTTTAATATTTGCGGGTCGGGCCGGACCGGGCTTTCTCTTTTATATAAAGATCCAGGCCCGATCCATTCAAGCGGGGTTTGCGGGACTTTGCGAGTTTTTACGGACCGGGCATTTGCGGGATTTTACGGGCCGATCGGGCTTTAATTATTGAAAAATTAAGACATTTCACATAAAATGTAACATTCATCCATGCACCGGGGTCTAAACGTACTCCAACGAGTCTAAATTTTACGTACGGTGTTTATCACTATAAGATGGACCCTTCTACATGTACTCGTTATCATTAAAACATATTTAATTCTCATATTGCTTGAATTCTCCATATGTATATTAATGTTCTTATGTTTGTTCCTTTGTTATATGGAATGAAATATCTTTGTGAAACTTAATCTGACATGTTTAATTATTTTATAAAATTGACCGTCGAATTGATTGGTTAGAATATTATAACCATGCCTTTAAAATTTTATAAATTTTGGACTTGATTTAGACATCGATCCATGCATTTCGCCAAATGTGACCATAGTACTCTTACAACTAAAACGGAAATTACCCCTCCCGAAAATAATTTTTTAACATCAAATTTTGGACACATTCTTATGGAATACATATCTATCTCATAGTGTCAAAAAAATTGACATAAAAAATTGATTTATCTACTCCCCCCATAGGAAAATAAGGAAAATAAGATTAGTGTATTTTAGTCTTTTCACAAATTTTGTTTAACTGTATTGACCGGGATCCAAACGTACTTCGATTAGGCTAATTTTTACGTACGGTGTCTTTTATTACAAGGTGAACTATTACATATGGCCTTCTTTATTGTTAAAACATTTTTAATTCTTATATTGCTTGAATTCTCTATGTGCACACTAATGTTCTTACATTTATTCCTTTGTTATATGGGTTGAAAGAAATTTGTGAAACGTAATCGATCATGTATCATCATTTTACAAAACTGACTGTCAGATTGGTTGTTCATAATATTCTAAGCATGTCGTTAAAATTTTATAAATTTTGGACTTGATTTAGACCTACATCTATGAGTTTCGCTAAATGTGACTGTAGTACCCTTTCAACTAAAACGTAAATTACCCATCCCTAAAGGGATTTTTTAAGATCAAAATTTTAACACACATTCTGTAAATTACATATCTATCTCATAGTGTCAAAAAAATTGACATAAAAATTTGATTTACCTAGTTTCTCCATGGAAAAATAAGCAATATATAAGAGAAGGGTATTTATGTCATTTCACACAATCTCAATTAAACTCTCACCATTGAAAAATTACAAGATCTAATCTGAACCATCTATAATATTTACTGTTTTACTGTGTAAGGTAAATCGATATAAAAAAATTACAATGAAACCCTAAACCCTAACCTACTCTAAGCCTCAAAATTCCTAAACCTTAACTTACCCTAAATCTCAATCCCCTAAACTCTAACTTACCCTAAACCTAAACCCTAACTTATCCTAAACTCTAAATAATGATTTAATAGTAAAATAGATACACAAATATAACTATATATGGAATTCCAATATTTGATCAATATATGTATATGTAATATATTAATATAGACATACACAAATATAAAATATATATCTATATAGTACTAGTCACTATATCATATATATATATATATATAAGTGTAGGTATAATGATATATGTACTACTATCTTATATATATAAAAAATTGCGGGATTTGACGGGCCGGGCCTAATGAGCCTTAACGGGATTTTGGTTGGCCGGGCCCGCGAGTCGGACTGGGTTTTAGACCTCTAAACCAAGCCCAGCCCACCATCCACCTAAGCGGGCTTTTGCGGGCTTTTTTCCGGGCCGGGCCGGGCTTTTAGCCCACGGGCTTGCGGGCCTCCGCCGGCCCACGAGACCCACGGGCCAAATGATGACCCCTATCCTTGTGAATGTAGATGAGGCATATCTTTTGAATGCTTTAGTTCCAGCTAGTCGAAGGAAGAGAGGGATGCTGGAGGAGACCCAACCACTGGAGGATGCGATTAGTAGGGCAGCGAGCGACCGTGAAGCAAGGGTGCCCAAGTACGAGTCCCTGTAGAAGAAGGTGGCATTGATTCCAGTCGCTGAGAAGACGGCTGAAGAGCAACAAGTGTTGCTATAGTTTGGGGTACATAACTAGATATGATGTATGGCTTGAATTTTTTTTCCAGTCATTTCTCTACGTCTAGTTCTATCTAGTTTATATCAATAGTAGGCTTGTACTGAGCACGTTGTAGTGTAGGTTACTATAAGGAGTTCTTTCTAATAGGCTGGTAATCGGCGTTCTCCTTTGTAAGTTATTAGCTCTATCAATTTCTATCTTTATCTCAACAATATATATAACAGGTTACACCTATAGTTAATTTCGTAAAAAAAATGAAAATATTGTTGAAGGGAGAAAAGTAAACACAATAACTGTAGACTGAATCTGTATCTTTATTCATTGATAGATGACCTATATACCGACATTACAATCAATATCCATATAAATAAGGATTGCACCTTATAATTAAAAAATTAGGGATGGCTAGAATCTCTACTTCTACTCTAATTAAGACAAGACACACACTGGGATACCAGAAATATTACTTTCTTAAACACTCTCCATTGTGTCGAGATCCTAATGTATGATGCATAACTTGTTGCCTCACTAAAAACTTTGCCAAGCAAAAAAAAACTTCATGGGTAAAACAAAAGCTTAGTCAAAGGGAAAAAGAGTACAATGCATCAACTACAAAAGCTACTACATGTGATATAGACTCCCCCTAATGTCTACCAAAATGTAACTCCCCCTGGTTGGTAACTCAATCTCGAAGTTCAGATAATCTTCGCATTCTAATGCGTCTCACATGTTTCACACATGTAGATTTTGGAAGTGACTTGGTAAACAAGTCCGCAATGTTATCCGTCAAACCAATCTGGATCACATGGATATTCAGTAACTGTTGTTGTTGCTTATTAAAGAACTACTTCGGCGAAATGTGTTTAGTATGATCACTCGTAATGTATCTAACTTTCATATATTTGATGCAAACTGCATTATCCTCAAAGATACAAGTTTGTATTGTCGTAATAGATGGTAATCCACTAGACCCTCAGATATGGTGTATAACTAACCTAAGCCAAACATACTCCTTAACCGCTTTATGCAAAGTTATAATCTCAGAATGATTTGAGGAAGTAACAACAAGAGTTTGCTTTGTTGATCTCCAAGAAATCATCATGTTCCCGATGGTGAATACATAACCAATTTGGGAACGTCCTCTATGTGGTTCAAAGAGATACCCAACATCAGTAAATCCAACCAACACATCCCTGTGTCTTAAAATAAGGGACTGCACTGAATTGAGGTACAATGCTTGCAGCTGGAGCAACCTTCGACGGGTCGAAGGTTTCATTAGACAGGTCGAGTGACCCCTTCAGGTCCATCCAGTGTGCCATTTTTGATGGGTCGGGAGATTCACTCAACGGGTCAAATTGAGCAGGATCGGAAAGTTGCATTTCAACCATTCTTTTTTCTGAAATTTCAAGTCTATCTCTTGCTTCTTTGTAGGGGAAGAACGATCTCAAGTCAATAGATCCCTTCAAGTACCTGAAGATATGCTTTACACTATTTCAATGACGTAGTGTTGGTGCAGAGCTAAATCTAACGAACAAGTTCATAGAGAAGACAATGTCTGGACGAGTATGTTCACTGAGCCAAATATAAAAAAAACTTTTTTCCCCTTTTTGCATTTAGTCGTTATAGTTTTCGTTGTTCAGCTTTTATTTCCATGCACTTTAGATAATAGTGTTTACTTTTTGCTATTTAGTTTACGCCTCTTTTACTTTTTCTTGCAACTTTATACCAAAAAAATACAAAAAGAAACGCCAGAAAGTCCTTATTCACTTATGCAAAAGAACCATGTGACCAATAAGGTTCTTTCCTCGACCCACAATTGTTTGAAGAAGTCATATACGAGCGCAAAACTATCAAAATCTCATTTGGCCAATATGTCGCGAGTTGGCACGCTAGCGCATCCAAGAAGGATATTTGTGAGCCAAATTTCATCGACCATCGACGAAGGCCATGACGTTTGTTGTGCAAACAATAGGGTGCAACTTGACTCCTCAAGTCCACAAAGTTTTACTCCATGTAATTTCTCAAGTTCCTAAAAACTCGCTGAAAGTAAGAAAACATGGTCAGTGACATCCCATGAGTGTCACTAGATGGGTGTGAGAGGGCTCTACCGAAGGTTGGTTAGGGATTGGGGGGGGGGGGGAGGAAGGGATGTTTCTAAACTCTTGGACACAACCAAATTATCTAGAGTGCCCTTGACCTTTGACCACACATTTGGATCCCTAATGTTTCCAACATGTTTCTCCAAATAAATGCGCGTAATAAGGCATGGAAAGAATAGAAAACCCTTTCTAGTGGAAAAATTCATGATGGAATCGTAAATGAGCTTATCATATTCTATCGGTCCCTCATTTTTCATCATCATTAATAAAGTTTGGAACCACCTAATGGGAATCTCACTATGAAGGGAATGTGGCTTGATGTTATGTTTAAAAAATGTCACATTACTGGGTAAATTAGTAGCAAGTCCCTACTTTGGAAACACCGATTCTTGTTCTCCAGAGTATCTACACTTATACATCCCGCTGCGGCAAAATCTTCCCAAGTCACATCATTAAAACGCTCTCTAAAGGTCTCTCTACCATTCTCCAAAAGAGTTGGTAATTTGAGACAAGCTTCAATTACTTGGGGGTTAAACACAAATGACCTCTTTATAAGCTTAAGAAGGCGCCTCCATCGTTTTCCACACTACCATTTGAATAGATTCATTGAAATCTCACACCAATTTTGGATCGTACCCTACATTGTCCGATGCTAAGTGCTCTAAAAGTGTAACCCATTATGAGCCAAATCCTATGAGATGACGAATACCCTTAGAAATATTGGCATTTAAATCTAGATTCCTCTTTGGATGGAAGGATATCTCACCTCGATTGTCCTTAGTCATTTTGACTTTCTTGGTCGCGAGAGGAGAGGTAACACCTTTACTTCATTGTTTCGGACCCACTGGATGATTGAATTTTGATACTCGAACACCTAGAAGTCGAGAACACAAACATCACAAAAACCTAGAAACCGCAATATATACAACTTTGTAATTTTCACACAAAGGTCACCAAATCATTGTCGAACATCACAAGCTTCAAATATTCAAATCAACGAGACAACAAAGTAGCAACCACGAACAAAAATCATAAATCAACAAAGTTTCCACATGAAAATTGCACGTTCAATAGTTCACATATGTTGCATCAACACGTCTTCATTGATTTCAAACACAATGAGCAACATAGTAGTGTACGTCTCAAATCACAATTTCACACAACAATGACACAATAGAAACTAATTGTCAATTTATGGGCATCTAAATTCTAATTAAATATTAACCAATATTATCAATCATTGTGATTCAAAATTCCAATAGTCCCTAAATAAACAATCAACATTACGATTAACTTATCAAAAAAAAAAACACATGAAACACATGTTTATTTCACAATTTCAAGCCATGGATGTCACATTGTTCCTCAAAAAATCTTAAACAAGTTCAAGCACAATTATCACTCAAATCCAACAACTCATTAACTAGAAACCATGAATTAACATACAAACTAACAAAAGCAACTACAAAAACACCAATGAATTTGAAAATCTCAACCTAGAGTTCATCATATTGCACATCATCAAATTTCATCAAATTCAAGTAATTATAGGCAACAATTCAACAATCCATAAGCTAAAATCAATGAATTATGGCATATACCAACCACAAACACACCAAAAACACAATATATATACAAGATTAGAGAAAACAAAAATCACGAAATTACCTCTTAGAGAGAGCTAAAAACACCACCAATCACAAAAATAAGCACCTTCATGCAATCACAAGTCACAAATTCAAAGATCTTGAGTGATTTGGATTGAAATTTGGGCTAGAGGTGAGTTAAGGATTGAATGAGGGGAGAATAGAGGATAAAACCCAAAAAAATATTGAAGAGTTCGGGGAAGTAGATAGAAAGCTAGACACAGTAAAGAGGAACCCGATGTGGGCCCATTGCCAGACCCAAGTCTCGACGGGTCAAAACTTGATTTTCGAAGGATCAAAAATTCTGTCTAAAATGCCTCAGATGCTCTTGTCTCCTTATTCGACTGGTCAAAAAATTCAATGCAAAATTTTCAACAAGTCGAAGAGTGACTTTCGAAGGATCAAATGGCCCGTCAAAAATGTCTCCGATGATTCTGTCTCCTTATTCGACAAATCAAAAAAATGGTACACTAAATCTCTCTAAGCATCAACATTCCCTATAAAATATGACTACCTAATAATTTTATTTGTTTTTCTTTATTATGAAATAAAAGAACACAAAAATTCGACACTCAAATCAAACACACAAAATTCTAAAACTAGGAAGAAACACAAATTAAGAGAATAATAAAATATAATGCGAAGAGAAGTTAAAAAATCTCTCCCTTGAAGACTGCGTTATTTCTGCCATAGTCACCAACAATCACTAATGTGCAAGACATTGGTTTTGCCTTCCATACTAATCGTCGTTGTGGCCACTTCTTCAAGATTGACATCAAGGGCTTGCACGATCTTGACACCTCCATGTAAGACTTTGATTTAAGCACGTCTTGACCAGTCTGTTATTCTCCGATCAATGAGAAAAAAAAACAAGATGAGCATTCTCAAGGTTGAGAACCTCCTCTTCCACCCCTACACTTGCTTGTAAGGTACGGCTTTCATCTATGTCTATTGACTTCAAATTGATTCCCATGGAGTGCATTCTTGATCTCAATTGCTCCTTGTGGACATACTTGCACCACTTTAAACTGACCCGACCACCTTGATCTCAACTTTTGTAGAAAGAGCTCGAGTCTTGAATTGTAGAGGAGAACTTGTTGACCAACATTGGACTCTTTCTTGAGCAACTTCTTGTCATTGTAAACCTTGGTCCTCTCCTTATACAACTTGGCATTTTCATATGCCTCCATTCGAAACTCATCAAGTTCACACAAGTCAAATTTGTATTTCTTTTGTGCCTTTGCCAAATCAAAATTTAGCTTCTTTGATTGTCGAATACATATTGTGCTCTAGCTCCATCGACAAATGACATGCCTTCTCATATACCAATTAGTGTGGGACATACTAAGATGTGTTTTGTATGTAGTCCAGTAAGCTCAAAGTGCAACACCAAGCTTGGTGCTCCAATCATTCTTGTAGTATTCACTATCTTATCTAGAACGCTCTTGATCTCCATATTGGAGATTTCCACTTGCTCACTTGTTTGTGGGTGGTAAGGAGTTGCTTGTGCTTGATGTCATACTTAATGCACAATGCCTCAAAATGCTTATTGATGAAGTGAGAGTCACCATCACTTATGATAGCTCTTGAAACACCATGCCTTTGAAAGATGTTCTCCTTGATAAACTTAAGTATCACAGTATGGTCATTCTCGGCACATGCAATTTGCTTCAACCCACTAAGAGACATAGTCAACCCCAACAATAATATAGTACGTAGTTGCTAAATGAGCATGAAAAATGCCTTATGAAGTCAATACCCCAACAACAACAAAAATTCTCTACCTCCATGAAGTTGGTGAGAGGCATCTAGTTCTTTGCATTTATGTTGTCACTTCTTTGCCATCTATCACTAGATCTCACAAACAAAATTGCATCTTTGAACAAAGTATGCCAATAGAAACCATAAGAGAGTACCTTAAATGCAGTTTTGTTGTCTCCATGACGACTTCCACAAGCTTTTGAATGATACATGGAGAGAATGCTAGATAGTTCAACTTGGGCTACACATCTCCACTTGGTACCTTCCAAACTTAAACAAGGGTCATCCCACTCATAATGACGTGCCTCCTTGAGAAACCATTTTCTCCTTTGATAGTCAAGCTCGCTTGGAATGTATCTTCCTTCACTAGCATGATAAGTGACCAAGTTGGAAAACCAAGGAATATCTTCAACATGGATACATAATAGTTGCTCATCCGGGAAGGTCTCTTTCAATGGAATGCATGAATCATCTCCCCCGTCACTTAGTCTTGACAAGTGGTCCGCCACTTGATTCTCCCTTTAAGGCTTGTCTACAATCCCAATGTCGAGTTCTTGCAACAAAAGAATCCATATAATAAGCCTCGACTTTGCATCATTCTTGGAGAAAATATGCCTTAAAGATGATGCAAATTCGAGGCTTATTATATGGATTCTTTTGTTGCAAGAATGATGCAAAGTCGAGGCTTATTATATGGATTCTTTGGTGCCAAGCAAGTAACTCCAGAACTTCTCTAGTGCAAAGATGATGGCAAGAAATTCTTTTTTCATGGTGGTGTAATTCATTTGTGCCTCATTCAAATTTCAACTTGCATAATAGATAACATGGAGCATCTTCTCCTTCCTTTGGGCCAACACTACTCACATTGCATAATTCGAAGTATCACATATCAACTCAAATGGTATAGACTAATTCGAGGCAAGCATGATAGGAGCTTGTGTGAGCATGCAATGCCTTAGTAGCCTCAAAATATTTCAAGAATGCATCATCAAAGACAAATAGTGCATCATTAAGAAGTAAATCATAAAGAAACTTTGAGATTTTGAGAAATCATTGATAAATCTTCTATAGAAACCGACATGTCCAAGAAAACTCCTTACAACCTTGACATTGTTAGGTGGTGGCAACTTGGAGATGAGGTCCATCTTGGCTTGATCAACTTCAATCCCTCTATCACTAACTACATGCTCAAGAACAATCCCTTCATTCACCATGAAATGACCCTTCTCCCAAATCAACACCAAATGACATTCTTCATATGGCAAATTTCTATTTAGTACCTTGTGGTTTGAGTTGTTCTTCATATCACTACTTGAGGTTTTAAAATTTTTAGTTTACTACTTGAGGTTTGAATTTTTTTTTTATGTTACTACCTAAGGTTTCATTTTCTCATCGTTTTTTATCCTTTCATTAAAAAATATGTAAATAGGGAGGGTATATTTCAAGGCGTATGAGTCAGCCTTAAATATACCATTATCTTTTTAAAGCCTAATTTATATCTTTCAACCACAAGAGATAGGTGGTGAAGGCATTGATCATATAGAGAACACTTTAATAAACCGCTCCACTATGTCACTTAAAATAGAGATCATGCACATTTGGAAGGTGGTCGGTGCATTACAAAAACCAAATGACATTTTCCTATAAGCAAAAATTCTATAAAAGCATTTGAATATGATCTTCTCTTGATCCATTGGCTCAATTGGTTTGTAGCCACTATACCCATCAAGGAAACAATAATAATCATGATTGGCAAGTCTCTGTAGCATTTGGTCAATGAATGGTAGTGGGAAATGGTCTTTCCTTATGACACTAATAAGTTTTCGGTAGTCAATGCACACTCTCCACTTGTTGGCAACTCTTTTGAACACTAGCTCTCCCTTATCATTAGTTACAACCGTTATTCTACTTTTCTTAGGTACCACTTGAACCAGCGACACCCAATTAGAATCCAAAATTGGATAGATGACAACCGCATCAAGCAACTTCAATACTTCTTCTTTCACTTCATCTTGCATGTGAGGATTGAGCCTTCTTCGTGGATCTCTCTTGGGTTTCGCATCATCCTCAAGGTGAATCCTATGCATGCTTGTAGTTGGACGTATGCCTCTGATGTCTGCAATAGTCCATCCAATGACCTCTTTTGTTCCTCCAACATCCTAAGTAACTTTTGCTCTTGCATATCACTCAAACAAGAATAGATGATTGCGGGAAAATTGTGGGTTTCACCAATAAAAAAGGAAGCTATTTCATTTCAAGAGTAGAAAGAGATAAATTAAATTGTAGGAAGTACAGGACTAGAGTTAGGATGAGGTACCTTAAGCTTTGGCTCCCAATACTGAGGACTAACAGTTTATCGGAATCTACACTATGAGTTGATATTTGCCCTCTCTAAATGATTGCAGGTTTTATTTCATGAAGACTTTAATGTCTTTGAATCTTTGGTGATGTTTTACACTTTGTTTTCTTATGCTAAGATAATGATATCTGATTCAATTGTTAGGTACACCGATGGACCAAAACACCAACTATATCATCCTGGATGAAGAAATCTTGCAAGAAATTTCACCCGACATTATTGTCCTACCTGAACCACCATGCTTTCCATCACCAGATACCCCACCACTACCTCCATCGCATGCGGAGGCTGAAGAACATGATTTTAGTGAGCTTAATTACAAGTAGGCAGAGCCCTCAAATGGAAGAGGGTGTGCACAGACATGCTGGTTGAAGAGGCCTGTCACAAGGGAGGTGAAGAAGGTATTTGGAATAGCCATATCGAAGATTGACCTCACTGTTGACCCTGATCCCAAGAAACTGACTGGACGACCAAGGTTTGTAATCATTTTTGTACAAACTGCACTATTATGTATAGTTTATCTTTCATCAATTTATTTCATTTTCACAACTATATTGTGTAAGTATGCTTGAATTTGATGTGATAGTTGTTCTTATAAGGAATACATAATGGTTTCAGTTATTATTTGATAACTTAGGACCTTGCTTTCTATTTGTTGTTAGAATTATTTGGTATGATTTACCTTACATTTATTTTATAGGGAATGCAAAGGAGAGGCCATTACAACCACAACACCAAAAAAGAAGGCTGACTGGCCTAAAGGAGTGCCAAGTAACCATGAGAAAAGGTTTGTTCCAAAATTATTTTCATGCTTGATTAATGAATTTTTATTTGGTTCGGAATACTACTTATGCATTTTGTTATAGGAAAATTACTAACAATCCTAATGAACCCCCCCAAAACCAAAGAGAAAACCAGGTTGGTCACTAGGAAAGCCAAGGAAACCATCAGTTTGTGTCAATAATTTGCTAAGCACTGGACAAAAGCAACAACTGGAGAAACATCAGTGAGGGGAACCCAGTTGAAAATGAAACCATTCAGACCAACACAAGTGTTTCACAAAGGCTCTTCAGCACTAATGTCATCCTTGCAACTATCAGGGAGTTTTTGTCTGATCAAAACAAACTAATGATGGAACAAAACAAACACGCAAAAGAAATCAAGAAGCCGGTGATTGAACTTAGAGACAAATTTTAGGTCTCTCCCAAGTAAAATCTCAGGTAAGCCTCTCACTGTTTCTACATAGGTATGTTATCATTATAATATCAACATACTTAAATTAAAAAATCGTCTCAATAAGAATTAAATAACAACAGAATATACTACTTTAGTTTAAGAAAAAACAGTTCACGTGAGTAAACAATATGATATTGTATCCCATCTAGATTTATTCCTCAAATTCTACTGATTATAGTATTTTGAATAGTGACTTTAGTTACAACTCTCATACTCACATGAATTCTTTTGAACAAGCATGGCATATATGATGAGGAGTTGTCTTTGCTTATAAGCAGTGTAATTTTGTGAAAGCTCTGTGGAATCCTACAATTTCAGTGCTTGGTCAATGTGATGTTTCTCTGACTGCTTTTGTTTTGTATTTGGTTATGTGATATCAGACTAACTTATGTATTAGGTATCGAACAAACTTATGTACATTAAATTATGCATTATATTTGTGATGTTCAATGTGACTTGCATTGTGGACTCACATGGATACTTTCTGCTGTTTAATCACTAATGTCTGTAAGTTATGTTTTAAGTTCATTTGAGCCAACTAACAGTGTGGTAACCTGTTTTAAATTTCCATTTCTTAACAGAACAGACGTAATTTTATTCTATCTTAGTCAGATTTAGGTTTAACTACATATTTGTAGCTATAAAGAATTTAACTTCAGAACGAATAATTGTGGCTTATGTAATGACCATAATGCTATACTTTGTATGAAGATCATTGTATACAACTTATGCTATAAATATGTATGAAATGAACACTCTTTAATGTTTGAATCTTTGAATTATCATCTTACATCCTATCTATGAATTTATTCTAAATCTTTTTTATTTCAAATTATCCCCTATGGATAATGATTATGAGATATATATCGACAAATGAAGGGAAAAAAGTTAAAATTCGTAGATGTTAGAAAGATATATCACCAAATAATCGAGGAAGTCGTTAATATATTTTGATTTATATAGAATAAAATACTCTTATCTAGATCGTTGAATTTATTCCACTTTTGTAGAATATGAAATCAAAATTATTTATATCCTTCACATGATTTTCAACTACTTATATATATATATATATATATATTCCTCTTTGTAGAAATAAGAAGTCAAATCTGTGATAACAAAGAAAATCTAAGAATTAAATGATTTTACTACCCCTCGAATAGGTTACATCTACAAATTTATTAATTTTTCAAATGTGTAAAGAACAATCACTAAAGATTAAATTTAGTATTACGTAAAAATAAAGTAAATATAAATATCGCAGCGAATGCGTATACTTTCACTTGAATTTATATCAATCACATAGTTTAGTATTGTACAAAAACGAAGTCAGATATGTTTATATCGATCATATAATCAACTATTTATTTTACTTTTGTGAGAAAACGAAGTCAAACTTGTGATAACAAAGGCAGTCTAAGAATCTCACAATTCTACACCTTTTCAACAAAATTGCGTTCACTAATTCATTAATTTTAAAATATAAGGGAATTTTTGATTCTCAAAGTTTTTGATAATCCTAGACACATTAAAATCAATGTTGAGACTAATATTTAACTTTAAACAAGATCCAATGATAATCAATGTTGATTATTTGTTAATCAATACAATTTTAGCCTCATAAAATTATAGCTTCGAACCACCTTAGTTCTGACTTCCACTAGACTATCGATCAAATAATTTGTTTTTCAATGTTTATGATTTATCATAGATATTTTCGTTTTTATGAATTACATGTTTTTTTTATAATATAATTTGATTTCATATGGTTGTGATAAAATGAAATACTGTTATTTATTCTCTAAAAATAAATGCCCAATTTTGAAGACATCATTATGTATGCTTTGAATGTTGTTTATGCTCTTTAATCATCTATTATCACCCAAATTCACAAACGCATGCAATTTGCCTAGCCTGCTAATGAGCTCGGATATTAATGGGACACTGTTTCGCCGATGTTCTAACTAGTGAGATCATTGATTCTCCAGTTACTGTTCCACCTTCCATACATCCAATTATTCTTTTGTACATATCTAAATAGCAGCATGATTTCTGTTTCACTTTGTACATTTATCGCACCCTCTCAATTACTCCATTTCGTACTCTCTCTTCCTAAAACCAGGGTATACCGTATTTTGTTGTGTCTCACTCTGCTCCGGCCAAGAATATCCCATCGGATCACATGGCGAGGACAAAACATTATTTTCAAAATTGATATTCATATTGCCTTCATGTTGACAACATTTTCATCTATGTATCGTTACCCACTGTTAATAGACTTCCATGTCTTAGATTGTATTGATTTCATGCATGATTGTTTGTATAATTAGAAAATCAATTTGCATGTACCGATCTGTGTCTCATTTTTTGAACTATGTACAATTGGTTCTATATTCTTCGAAAGCAGCTGATGTGATGTGTAAACCTATTTACTTTGATCAAATTGACATGTTAATTGTTTATAATGATGACAAGTTTTTTTGGCCATCACAGAACTGCTAAAAAAATTATAGTAACGACAAAAGAATGTGGCATAGATGATGTAAAAAAATATATGTATTTTATATATAGCCAAGTTGACCAAACGTCTCAATTTATAAAAAACTACCTGCTATAGCATTGGAACACAGATTGTTGCAGGGTTCAACTATGGTCAACTTTGATTGTTTGATAAGTGCTTTGTTTATGTTATATACATGATGATGGTTTATTTCTGATCTAAGCTGTGTTCTTATTTTACAAATAAAAACTGGGAAGTATTCTATAATAGTCATTGGCAAATTATAGAATCAATAAACTTTGTTTACCTTAATTGTGTTCTAAATTCACAAAAGCAAGTGATGATCACTAGGTTTTTCTACTTATTATACAACTGTTAATTATATTTCATTCTTTGCATATCCTAATCTACTATGCATGGATTAAATCTTATTTGATATCATATCCAGAGTGATTTTGTTATTAACAATTGTCTATTACAAATGTTTTCAGATTTTTATTGGCTGCAGTTAACATACATATGATGGTGTAATGAAAGTTGATATATAGACAGCGTCATTTAAAGTGATATTTCAATTGATATGTACGCTGTCTATATATCACTTTAAATGAAATATCAACTTTCATACATATTGGCTGCAGTGATTTTTATTGGCTGCAATTAACATACATATGATGGTGTAATGAAAGTTGATATATAGACAGCGTCATTTAAAGTGAAAGTTGATATATAGACAGCATTCACGATTAAGTACAGGGAAAATGCTCTCTAATTTGTAAAGGATGTACATAATATCTTATTTCGACTACATATAACTTCTTCAAATTTTTAGCATATAACTTCTGCCACCACTTGGACAACGCTACTAACGGCTTCATCATGTCATGATACAAATATGGTCAAATTTTCTCTAGAAGAAGACGTTGCATCATAACATGATAGTCATGAGTCTTTAGACCATGGAACTTGCTATCCCCAACTTTTACACAATGAGATATATTTTCTGCATAGTTGGATGGATACTGAATACCACGAGACCAGATGAGCACTTCCTTCTTCTTAATCAGCTTCATTGTGTAAGGCGCCATAGGTATTGTGGGTGTGCCTATCCTCGACTTCTTTAGTCACAAGTGATGGCGTATTTTCATACGCTGCAAATCTTGACGCGTTTTAAGAGTGTCCTTATTATTTTTATCAATACTGAGAATTGTTATCACCACGTTGTTAAATACATTCTTCTCAATGTGCATGACGTCTAGGTTGTTCCTAAGTTTCTATTTCGACTAGTAAGGCAGTTCAAAGAAAATCCTCATGTGATTCTAATATGTAAGATCACCGTCAACCACAGGATTGTTGGCCATCACAAATGGACACTTGCTCAACACTCCAAAATCAACGTCGTACAACCTCTGGAAAATCTCATCACCATACCATTCTCTATAGTCCCATCGAAACTCGCCTTATCCGATCTCCATTGGTGATCCTCAGAAAGCCATCTACGATGACCCAAGTAACACACATTTCTAACGTGATAGCTAGGGTTGACGTTGTCTAAGTAGTAGGACAAGCCTTGTAGCCTTTAGTCCTGCAAGATGTTAACATCCCATAAGCAGAAAAATTTCTAATGGTCTACATCATTGCTGCTCTCATGATGAATGAAGTTTTAGTGTAACTGTCCCAAATTCGCACACCAAATTCCCATAAATATTTCAACTCATTAATCAAAGGTCTCATAAACACATCAAAATACTTTCTAGGCCAGTAAGGGCCCGGAATTAACAGAGTAAGGAAATTATATTCCTTTCTCATTACATCTAGGGACGCAGGTTGTACGGCATGAAAATAACACGCCAAGTGTTGTACATGCCATCATTATAAGGATTGAACTCGTCTATACAAATTTCTAGTCAGCCATTTTGAACTTCTGATGTGAAGTCTGTAAACGTCATGTCAAAAGATTTAAAAGCCTCCCCATCTACGGGGTGTCTAAGCACATCGTCATCTCTCCTCTTTTTCCGGTGTCATCTCATTGCCTCTGCCCTGTGTGGAGACATGTACAATCGCTCAAGTCTAGGAATCATCGGAAAATGACGAAGCACTTTCCATGGAACATGTTTCTTCTTATTCTTCTTCTTGAGGTTCCAACTCGACTCGCTTCAAACCAGGCAGTGTTGGAGGCATGCGTGTTCTTTGTAAAACAAGACACAAATATTTTTGTAGACGTGGATTTTTGTGGATGAAAGGCCAAGGTCGTTCAAGATCATTTTTACCTTATAATAACTATCGGGAAGTTTGTGATCATCTGGAAGCAACTTAGATATATATCGTTAGGCCTGTCAATGGGACGGATCCGGACCGGATCAAACTAGACCTGGATCCGTTTAAGGAGAGTAAAAATTAGACCCTACTTGCTCCATTTATCCGGCGGATCTTTAATAATCAACTCCGGACCCAGCGGATCAACAGATCAACAAAGCGGATCCGGACCCGTTTATAAATATGCTAATTACTAATTTTATTTCTTTTATCAATATGTTAATTATAACCAATATGTCACATGACCTCTTTAGATAACCAAAATATTTCATTAAAACAAACTAGAGAGACCAAAATAAAAAATCTCCATTTATATCGAGAAACTTGACAAGAAATAAATCATTTTGAGTTTTTAATCTTTTTAATTTTATAAATAATTTTATATAACTTTGCTAAAGATATTTATATTTAATTTTTAAAAAAGAAAATTTTAGATTAAAAATATTTCATATATGTAAATAAAAGTAAATTCTACTTAATAAGTTAAAAAATAAACAGGGCGGATCATAAACGGATCGAATCGCTTGTGATCTGGATCCGATCCGTTAAATATACGAGTCAACGAGTCCAGACCATAATCGGATCAACGAGTCCAAAAATTAGATCCAGATCTGCATAATATGTACAAGTCTGGAGCGGGTCCGGATTAAAACTCGTCCCATTGAAAGGCCTATATGTCTTTGGACATCGTCAAAACTTGCATTTGATATTTTGTGATTCACTTCATACCCCATTTTCTCTTTATGACACTCAAAATAGTCTCTTTACTCTGTGGGTACAACTGTGTATGGGCTTCTAGTAGAAGTTTGTTGTACTTATCGTAATTAGTGGAACTCATGAAGTCGGAGGCTTGAGGGGTTGTCTCATGGTTGAGAGTATCGTAATGTCCCTCTTCAAACTGTATCCACTTGAACTATATGACAGAAATGCATCGTGCACAAGTTCCATAACGGGGTTTGCAGAAGGTCCGTCAGTATTGCTAGATGTGGCACCCTGGTACCCTGATCTGAACTCTATCATTAACGTTTAAACATTAGTCTCTGATACTTCACCATGTTCAGTCCATGAAGTGTACTCCCACATCATATTGTGTTCAGACAAGTGCTGGAACATTTCTGGAATTGACACATACTCTGAGTTACAACATCTCTTGCACGGACACATGTAACGCTTATTTCCTTGACCATGTTCAATTACAAACTACATAAAGTCATAAATTCCTTGTATATACTTTGGATAACCTATTTCCAATATTAACCAACTCTTGTCCATATTCTGTGTAAGTTGTAATGAGTGAAACAATAAATTGTCCAAATCTATTTAGAGTCATAATCATGCATTATTCAAGAACCTAGATAGCTAATTTTGGGACAATTCAAAAATCTAACTAATATTTAGTCGATCACGAACATAATTAAAGAGTGGTAATTCTACAGTAGCTAGTTAATTAAACATCGGGAATCATTCTTACATTAATCCAATAATTAATAAATTACATAACACAAATGAAACTAATTAATATATATGTATTTAATCTAAAAATAACTTATTTGTCAAACTACTGATCTAACATTTCATATATATAATCAACACATGCAAAAGCATTATAGTTATCAAGTGATTCTATATCAACAATGTCGCCAGAATTCATTCACCGTTAAACTTCAAAATACACCCAAATATTTCAAAAAAAAATTCAAAGAAAAGAGTATATACAAATACTAACCAATATAAGAAGATGAGGGAATGCTTTAGGAGGCCTCGATTGAAGGTTTTTCGTTAGAGATCGAAAAATCGTCGGAGGAGGTGTTGAGATAGTTTTTGAGGGGTTGTGAGAAGAAGAGGTTTGATCTGGAATTGTTACTGTCTCTTAATAATTGTTTCACTTAGACAATGAAACAATTAATCGCCTAGAAAACACAATTCGTCGTCCAACAGTTCTCTTAGGTGAGGAAATATTTTGTTGTTCTACTGTGTTCTTAGACGTCGAAACTTGCAACGAATATAAATTTTTTCGTCGTAAATATTTCTTAGCCGATGAAACTCAGTTTCGTCGTATAAAGCCCGCTAAGATGACAATTTTTTTTACCTAGACGATGAAACAAAAAATATTTCATCGTCTAAGTTAGGTATTTTGGTAGTGAAAATAAACCCGTCCAACTGAATCCAACCCGAACCCAAAAATTTTAGTTCGAGTTTTCACCCGATCGACATGAACCCGTCAAATATTTAATACCCGAACCCGACCCGTTTACCCAAACCAAAAATAGTTAAATAAAAAATATATCCTTTCAATATATATATATATACACACACACACACACACATATAACATAGGATTATAAATATTATCATTCTATAAAAAATATAAAAATATAATATATAAATTATAAAAAAAATTAGATATAAACTTTAAAAAATAGCGCCGGTTGGGGTCGGGTTTGGATTCGAGTTCGGTAGATGCATATCTGTACTTGATCTGAATCCGCCACCATTCGAGTCGAGTTCGAGTCAGTATATACTTGATACTCGCTATTTACCACAAAAATCCGACCCGATCGAATTCAGTTCAGACAGATATCCGCGAGTTCGGGTAATTTTGTCATTCCTATTTCTTAGCCGTAGAGTTTCTGTAACCATTGAATGGTTTGAATGGTTTTTTTTCTTCTATAAATTGCTTATTTGAATGCTTGCAACTATTTTATTATTTATATTTAAAATTCATTTTTTCTCTTTACACACAGATTGTGTGTGCTTCATCTAGTTAATATAATGCATGTCCAGCAGTGAAAACAGAACAGCCGCAAAAGAAATTAAAACAGTAAACAAATTGGTGGGGAATGGCATTCCCGCATTCCCCCATAAAGAAGCACACATGCTGCATCACCAAGCGTATCCCTTTATAAACGAGCGTTTCATCAGTTTCTGCTCCAGTCTTAGTCTCAGTTGATCAACTCTGCCAATTCCAGCACCAGTTCACAGAATCTCAAATGGCATTCTCAGGCCTTCACCTTAGTCCTCTAATTTTCTCTCTAGTAGTAGCAGCACTACTCTTGAAGCTAACAAGTAGCCAAGTAGTGAAGGGGGATACAGCAGCTGGAGTGCTGGAGTATTCATCAGGTAGTGGCTGCAATATTTTTCAAGGGAGTTGGATAGTTGACGATGTATACCCACATTACAATGCCTCAAGCTGTCCCTTCATCGGATTCAATTACATAAACAATGGTAGACCTGATCAACAGTACCTCAAGTATAGATGGAAGCCTACATGCAAGAACCTTCCCAGGTAATATAATCTCTCTCTCTCTCTCTCTCTCTCTCTCTCTCTCTCTCTCTCTCTCTCTCTCTCTCATAGTCCAAACTTAACATAACTGCAATGATCCTAACCTGCTCCTTACAAATCAAGCTGGAGTTCTGAGTTTTCTTTATTATGAGTAATTGTGATATATTGGTGTGCGAGACGATGTTTCTTGAAATTTCAGATCATAGTAATCTTGTGATGCTTTGAATCTTGAGCCCTTCCCCTTCTCTATGCACTCAATAAAATAATTCGTTAAATGATGATGCTCCTCTAAAATTAACGATCCTTTTTAATTTGTATATTTTTTTTTCTCTTCAAAGAGGGGTACAGAATTCTTCACTGTTAAATTGGCACAGATTCAATGGCTTGGATTTCATGGAAAGATACAGAGGGAAAAAGGTTATGTTTGTAGGAGACTCCCTTAGTAACAATATGTGGCAGTCACCCACCTGCATGCTACATGTTGCAGCCCAAAACTCCAAGTTCACCTTAACCCAATCAGGGTCACTTGCCACATTCTACCTCAAGGTATGAGGCCTTTATAATATTATGTTTCAGAACAGTTTTTGTGCTCAATTAGGTATATATAATTATGTTTTGTTTGGTTGTGTATAGGAATATGACCTCTCGGTTATGTTTTTGAAAAATGGGTTCATAGTAGACTTGGCTTATCAAAACATAGGCAGTCTTAAAACTTGGCCGTATCAGGAGAGGCAAGATGTGGAGAGTCGACATGTTGATCTTCAACACACTTCACTGGTGGACTCATACGGGCCGTTATCAGACGTATGCTTTCTCCTTTATCTTCAACCATATATAATCTTATCGAACAATCTAGTATGTTATGTTATGTTACTTTTCAGCGATATAAGCATAAATGAATGCACTATTTCCGTTGGGATTACTTTCAAGTTGGACAAAACATAGTGAAAGAAATGGATCACCTGGAGGCATGTAAGTAGCTCTGACTACTTGGGATTACAAGAGAGCAAAGCTTTGCTGCAGACTCTCTGATCATTTTATTTTATTATTCTTTAGTGGAGAGGAATGGAAGGATCCAAAAGCAAGAGACTGCAGAGGACAAATCACACCATTGCTGGGAACTACTTATCCAGGCCCCAGTCATCCAGGGGAAGCTATTGTGAAGAGTGCGTTGAGTAATGTTACAAAGCCAATTTACTTGCTTAACATTACATTGCTCACACAGCTAAGAAAAGATGGGCACCCTTCAATTTATGCCGGCCGGGGTCCCAAATATGTGGATTGCAGTCACTGGTGTCTTCCTGGTGCTCCTGATACTTGGAATGAACTTCTATATGCAGCTTTGAAACCTTACTGTTTATTAACTTACTTTTGTTCCTGGCTGCGGAAATGCGAAAGTTAAAAGGACAGAATGCTCTCCTTCCTCTTCTCTCTGTTTGTCAAAGAGGCATTTGTAATAGAATCCAAACCAGCAGATTTTAAATTACTCATAATCCAAAAATCGACACCGTTTCACCATTTAGCATGGTCATTCTGATTCTATGCAAGGTTTGGATGTAATCAAGCCAATCTTTCGTAAATAAATGACTCTTCCGATTGCAGATTTGAGTACACTTTCGTGAAAGAGAATGAAACCTACAGAAGCTGCTTCAAAACAGATTAGTATGAATGCTCTAAGCAACACTGATATAAAAAAAACATCTACAAGATACAGACATGAACCGTGGTAGCCTCAGAACACTCCGAAGAGCAGAATAAACCAAACAGGTAAAGTTCTAATGGCCATGGGATATAAGACAGAATGCTCCTTCATTTGTGGACCACAGCGTCAAACTCTATTTCTGGATCTGTATTCTCTTGTCCCTGATGGGTAGATCCACCGGCTTCTGTGCTTCATGTGGGTGGTCAGGGCCCTTGTAAACCTTGAGATGGTTGAAAAGCGCCCTACCAAGCTGCACAATAAAATGCATGTTTCAAGAGATACTAAAAGGGCGAAATATGCAAACTGAGTTTAGTGAAAAAAAGATACTTGTAACTCGCAAGGTGAGTTACAAAAACATGTATATCTAGCTCTTTTACTTCCATATGAACTTGAATACTGGTAAGGGGCAAAGTAGATGAAAGTGAAAATAAGAGTAAAATAGATAACAGTCATTAACCAGCATATTGAACGACAGAATAAGACTAACTAATATCAGACATGACCAGCATATTGAGCACACAATACTCGACAAAACAGCAAGAAAACTTTGAAGTCCGATTGAGCGCATGTACTGTTCCAGAGAATTTATAACTAAGCAGTCTAAATCAGTCCAGAAGTTACAAGTTTCATCAAATCTTCACAATATCTAGTGAATTACATATGTTAAGTCAAAAATGAGCATATTTAAGTAAGAAATGAGAAAGAAGAAATAAAAAAACGGTGTCAGTGTGCATATGGGATGTATTAGAGCTATATAACTCACCCTTCCTTTAGGAAGCATCCCACGTACTGCATGTTCGATAATTCTTTCCGGTATTCTCTGTTGTAACTGGTCAAACGTCTCTACTGTCATACCACCAGGTCGTCCAGAATGTCTCCTGTAGAGCTTTTGGTTTCTTTTCTTGCCAGATACAGCAACCTTTTCTGCATTTACCTAAAAAAGTTTGGAAATTATTAACCATAATAGAACAAATTTGCAAATTATAATAGATTAAAGAAGAAAAACTTAAATACTTAATAGCTCTGAAGCACTACTAGCTAAGGTTCAGACCACAACTTCCTTAAAAAAATAAAATTAGTGGATGCAAGAACCTTGACAACTAGAGAGACCCACAAGAAAAGATCTGAAACCAAAACCATCTGCCTGAAAGCATGGTTTGAGCAGAAGCATTTTAGAGCCGCCTCAAATTTTAAGCATATGCGTAAATGTACATGTTACGAAGAACCCATAAAGTTTTGAAGCTTATTTAAATTGTCCAGATCACTCAACAGTTACAACTTACGTGTAACTCTATGGACTATAAAACAAATCAATATTAGCATGATGACTTAAAGCTAATTTTACAGAAAAATATGTTCCAGTATTGGTTCACATTTAGAATTTAAAGTTGACATATTTATTAAGATCTCAAAGAGAATGGCTAAAAATCAATAATATAGAACTCCAAGGGTCCTTAGCTTCATTGATCAATCCCTGGTTACCCTTCACTTTCTTGTTGTGGGTGTTAACTCAAACTTTTATGAAAATAACATCAGACACAAAGATATCATCAGATCATAAATGAATGAAATGATGTCTGCATTTGAGAACTTCACTCAAAAATGCAGTAATTTTTGCTGAAGAATTGGTGCTTCCAAAAAGCCAAATGATTAGTAGTTTTAAATAGAGGGAAACTAGGTGTTGTTGAGTTACTTTAATATTGTATCATCGGCTGGTATGGTTCGTTAATGCATTAAATCTAACCAACCAACCAACTTGCACATTAACCTCATGCTTACTGGTTGATTATAATCTGCTATTACCGACTGGGTGCATCTACACAGATACAGCATTTTCCAAGCCATCATGAAAAAGAGCTAAAGAAAGGAGAGAATAAGAGATATATAAAGAAGCTCAATCATTAAGATGATTTAAATTCAGCCTTGAGCTGTAATATCTAGTTTCACACTAACCAAGTGCCTAAAGAATCTGCTCTTCCACAACTATCAGGTACCATCAAGATAATTTAATCTACATCAGAGACCAATAAGAATATGCACTATCTACATACCACAATGACAAACGCCCCCATGTCGACACTGGGTGTGTACGTTGCCAGATTCTTTCCGCGGATATAAATGGCAATTGTGGATGCAAGCCTCCCAAGAATCTTGTCTGTGGCATCAACAATGTACCATGGCTTATCAGTATTCACATGATCTGCAGCTTTTGGATACCATGTTTTGTTCCAGATATCCTGGAAGAACACAACAGAAAATAAATTTAGCACTTGACATAAACCCAATTGAGCAAGAAGGCCGAATCAAAACCTAAGCACATACTAAACGCCATAAGACTAACTCATTTGTTCATGCTTCTCATCTTGCACAATTACAAATTTACTTTTAACCAGCGTAATAAAGCCACTGATTACATTTGAACTTGATCATAAATCACAGGTCTTGCACAGACCCACTATTCAAGTTGAGTTCTTTTGCTGTTTCTGCTTTCTGGGTCCTCATTTCTAACTCAAAATTCTCATAAAGACTATAACTTTACATAAATAACTCTACATTGGGTAAAAGAAGTGTTTGTAGGTACATACAATGCCATCAACTTCATCGTCCTCCCACATCCAACGTTCATCCAAGGGCACGCGAGTAATTTCCTGCGTGCTGTGAACCTCGAAGCTCCGTCTGGAAATGCTTTCATTGTTGAAAGTGAGAGAGCTTGTTGTGGGAATCCAGAGCTTTGGGGACTGAGGCACCGAGAATCCAACAAAGGGCGTTTTGATAAGGGCTTTTGAACAAGAAGAGGCAGGGGGTTTTGCTGAAGAGGAAGAAGAGAAGACGAAGGAAGAGGATGAAGCTGAGAGTGAAAATACAGCCATTTTTGTATCTCAGTCTCACTCTGGAAGAAGAAACCGGGCCTTTTGTCGATAAAGAGAGGATAAGATGATGGCCTAAATGGCTTGCGCTCTGTCGACTTTTATGGAGTTTTTTTAATCCATGGACTTTTAGAAAAGTCTACAGACTCTTTAAATAGTCCACGGCCACTTCTAAATAGTCCACAGACTTCTAAGCATTTCTAAAATCATCGACAGACTTTCTTACGATTTATAAAAATCCACAGACTTTATATGAACGACTTATACAGATTTCAAAGGGAAATTTACGTTATATATTAAAATAATTGAAAGGTACATGGTCGAACATGAGAATGAAAAAACATTAATGAAAACTTTAACATGAAAAGCAGACGTCCTTAACAACAATGATATGATCATCCTTCTCCTTCTTGTTGATTACTTTCTGCATCGTTTACATTGTTGGCGTTTGCTTGAGCTTCTGCCCACATTTGATTAGCAATACTCATTCTCCATTGATTAGCGTTATCCCTTTGCTGCTCTTGAGTTTGAGGGCAGTATCTTATCCATATATATGTACCCACGTGATGTCACTGGTCGTCGAGTCAACGGACGTCTAATACGTTCATCAAGTATGCTGCGCACAAGATCATATAACATATAAACAACTGCTTGAGCTTAGGAAGTAACCGAGTTTTTCCTTAAGCTTAGGAAGTAATGGCTGAAAGTTACATCATAACCGAGTTTTTCCTTAAGCTTAGGAAGTAACTTTGCTTCTACTGTTGTTTTGTTTATTACACCATTAATATCACGGAACCCAAGCTTAGCTCCTTCAACCATGAGTTGAAGCAAAACATTGCTCTCTTCTGCGGTCCAAGTTTTATAATCCTTTCGTTTACCACTTCCTTGTGAATCTCCCATCTATGATTCAAAAGTTTCTCTTTTTTAGCTACTCAAAGTAGAACATTCAAAAGCCAAACTACTTGATTACAGCGACACCCAGGAAAGACATTCAAAAGCCAAACTACTTTATTTGAGATCAATCAAGTATATAGAAACCAATAAACACACTTGAAACAAACATAAAGAGCACAAGTGTTCTATAGGTCCAAACACCACACTTCTATTGAAAAGGTACTCTGCTCTGATGTAGGAGCAATAGGTAAACAGATCAGGTCTTAGAGAGACAAGGGATAGAAGAGAACAATTAGGGATTTAGTAGAGAAACTGTAAATATGCATGCATGGTGGTAGCAATCGATCCTGGTCATTTATTATTCTGTGGCCATCCTTTTGAGCTACCTGATCATAACTTGCTAATTGAAATCATTTACTTTGTTGAAAGATTTTGGGTGTAAGCAAAAATTCAAGACAGTACTTACATACCTCCCAAGAAAGTCTAAGAAAATGATTTCAGATTAACTTCCATTCTGGCACCGAGGTTGTTTTATGGATGCTATACCTTAAATTGCAGGATTTGCAGGGAAGGGGGGAATAAAATGGAAACACAAAATAGTTATCATCGGACTGTTATAAACCACTCTCAAGCTGAAGATGTTTTATTTTGTTTTTTCAGTTATGATCAAACACTCTTTGAGGATGAAAGCAGGAATCGGATGATGGAAACAAAGGAACTTTTTGACTGGGTCCTGAAACAACCATGTTTTGAGGTTTTCTTTTCTTCTATGCTCTTGTGTGTGGGTGTGATGCGGTATAATTTTATTTTTCCCTAACCAATGTTGGCTCATTTACATTGTAGTTTCTCTTTTATTTTGGGTGCAGAATACGTCCTTCATGCTATTTCTAAACAAGTTTGATATATTTGAGAAGAAGGTTCTGAAGGTAAGACAGTAAGAGTCAGTGGATTACTTTGCTGTTATTCATTAGCAACAAACTCACGTGTGGTTGGGGTTGCTGATACTTAATGTTTCAAATTATAGGTGCCACTTAACGTGTGCGAGTGGTTCAAAGATTACCAGCCAGTTTCAACAGGAAAACAAGAAATTGAACATGCATATGAGTAAGTGTCTGCAACTCAGTGGTCATTTTCTCAATTGGAAGGAACAAAACTGTTTGCCAAAATGTTTCTAGTTCAAAATTAGATGCAAATCCCTAACCAGAAAAGCAATGTAACAGTACAAACTTTCGAGAAGAGACCAAATTTTGTTCAACAACAAAAACCAACATAACCCAGAATTCTGATACCACAAGAAATTAGGCAAATATAGAGAAGAATCAAGAAAACAAGATGATGGGAACCAACCTCTTTGCACGCTCAGAAGGATGAACTTTGATAGACTTTTCCCACGCTCAAAATCTTTGCCCTAGCAGCTGGCAAATTGTTGAAGTCTGCTATTTATACTAAACCCTACAAAGTCCACAAATTTCTTTGACATTCTAATTCCGTAAATATGAATGAAATTTTGAATACCCTAAAACTTCTATTCATTTTTTAAAATCCTAATCGAATACCGCTAGACTTTGGTGGACTTCATATGGATTTTTTAAAATCCTAATTGAATACACCTAGACTTTTATGGACTATTAAAAATCTGTTTTGAATACACTTGGACTTTCAGATTCCATGGACTTGTTTAAAATTGCCACTAATTCCAGATACAATACACCCCCCTCAGTCTCACTCTGGAAGAAGAAACCGGGCCTTTTGTCGATAAAGAGAGGATAAGATGATGGCCTAAATGGCTTGCGCTCTGTCGACTGTGAACTAGTGTGCTCGGAACGCAGCGTTTGGCTCCTTTTTTGCCTTTTATCCCGGGGAAAAAGTGAAAAGCTTGCGTGAATTTGGAAAAATGACTGGAATGATCATTAAAATTGATGACTAAATTTTAGAATATATCAAGAAGGTCATTAAACTTTAACCTTGTCTATCAATTTGATCACTTTGTTTATTTTAAATTTCTAATTTGTCAAATATTTTGCTTATATATAGGATTATGAGAAAAATACACATAGCATAAGTGAGAGAAGTATGAAAACTACCATGAAATAAAAAAAATTGACATCCAAGATGTGCAAAGTGATCAATTTGATAGAGAAAGTTAAAGTTCTGTGACTTTTTTTATGTTTTCTAAACTTCAGCGATCAAATTGTTGATTGTGACAAACTTGAGTGATCATTATAGCTATTTTCTCAATGAACTTTGTCCAAACTACTCCATTTTATACACTTTTCTATTAGTGATTTCATAATCAAAACCACTTAGTTGGGTATGTTATGTAACTCTTAAAGATCATGTATACAAAAATTTGATCAAATTTGAGATCGTTTACTCATTAAATATTGTAAAACAAATAAACGACTATCATTATCATGTTAAGTCTCACTATAACCGTTCATTAATTTGATCAAATTAGATAGGCAAATGATCTTAACTTTGATTTATTTTTTATAAATATGATCTTTAAATAATGCTCTAAAAGATGGGTGATCTCGATTTTAAGAACACAAATTGAAAACAATATAAATAGGCGAGTATGGACGAAGTTCATATAAATTGGACATAAGAGTTTTTCCCCCTCCCTCTTTTTTTCTTTCCCATTAAGAGATTGGATATGACCTTTCAATTAAAAAAATGAACATAATAATTAGTTTTTTTATCAGAAAAAAATTTAGTTAAGAAACTTAAATTCAAAAAGTGAAAATCGTTAAGGCTTAGAACAAGTTCTGTTGTTGGGTTATTGGGTTAATGTTTATGGGGATGTGAGGCATTAGGTTGGTGACTAGCATTCACTCTATTATAGATGTTTGGATGTTTCCACCGGATGAGTTAAGATCAGTCATACTTTTGTACTATTTCATCGAAGTTAAAGGAGAAACATCACATGTGTGAGCCGTTTAACTTTTTTTTTTACGGCTAAAAACGTGAGACAGTATATATAATATAATATACAATGTTACATAATAGACACTCATATGATACGAAAGAAAAGTCTATTGCTAAGCTAACCTATAGATAACCCCTACATTAGCTCACAAACATCGTAATCAAAATGAAATACGAAAAGTAACCGAGAACATGCCACGTGAGAACTAGAAAAGTACCAACATGAGTAAACCAAGGTAATGCTCGCCTAAACTTACTATATATATATGACCTACCCTTGGGAAGCCCTAAGGTTCTGCTCAAACTCCACTGCCATTTTTCCACTTCTTGTGCTTATAGGAAGCGATGCAATGATTATTGCCACCGTCTCCAAGTCTGAAGCCTCCTCCATAGTTAAATTTCACCCTATGATGCGCCTCTTCAGCACCTTCGGTGAACCTGAGACCATCGTTGATATACCAGCCGAACCATCCTCCTCAGGCGTTGCCTTCGGCTTATTCTTCTATCCTATGTGATGACCACGCTTTCTTTTGAGTGGTGAGACACAAATCTTACCATACTTATCTGTTAGTGATGTAGTGAGAGCCTGAAGAAGTAGTTCACTCTCCTTTGGCGGCTTTGGAAATGGGAGGCACGCTTGGCGCTGGTAAACCTTCACTGTCCTCTTTGGAGCTGGGTCCTTGTCTTCCAGTCCTTTGCGCTTGTTACCCAACACTGGTCGAGTCTTCTCGGAGTAAGAATCTTTCTTTTTGAGTCGGCGTGGCTACCGATGGGCGCGTTCCGCTTCTTATCTAGAGGGAGGAGCCGCCGTTCTTAGTTCCTTTAGGGTTAGGTAACTCTAGCTTCTCCATCACTTCCTTTGTCGCGGACATGTCCTGCGGACCTCTGCATACCTTGTGCTCCAGCAGCCTGCAAGTCCGACAGAAACCAAAGACCCTATCATATAGGAATCACACCATAATAGTCACTCCTTCAAACATGAAAACCTCCGGTAGGTAAGCTTGCTTTACCGGCCGATTAATCTCATGCCAAATACAAGCTTAGATCCACAGGCTTGGATCTTCTTACCACTTTTGATTACAGGTTCATCAAGGTGAATTATCTCACCAAAGTCAAAGTAATACACCCCACAGTCGTCGGAGTTTGCAACCTTGGCGGGTGTTCGAACATTTCCACCTAGACTGGGAAGCGTGTCAGTTCCACCATCTCCACTGCCCAGACACCATCGTACTCATTTAGAACCATATTAGACTTGCCTTAAAACAAAGGCTCATCCATCAAAATCTTCTTCCGTTCCTCCTCTTTGTCAAAGTAAAAAAACATATTGCTCCCCTTCGTTACAGATAGAGAGTCAACGTTTGAGATCCCATACTCCTGCTATAGTACCCTTGAAAGCTTTTGGGTCCACTTCTTTCTTCAGCAAGAGGAGGCATCCCACATCATAGTGTTTGTTATTCCCCGCGTCAGAGACGCCGAACGAGGTCTTCCCCTTCGATGAGACTACGAAGGCCGCTGCAAATCGGTTGTTGGATCCATCTGCCATGGCTAAAAGTTGTTGCACTAGAGGACTAGCTAGATCGAGACCTAGCAGTTGCGCTCTTTAGGGTTCTAGAGAGAAATTTTTTATTTTCGCTCATTGTGAGTCGTTTAACTTAATTGCAACATGACATTTGTCAATTTCCATTCATTTTTATTGTGTAAAACTAATAAGAGTATATGGAGATGTGCTGAAATCCGTCATAATTAAGTAGAATTCCATCTATGAGACATCATTATCAATATTCTTTTTAGAAAATTACAAATCAATACAACAACGCACCCACAACTCATGTCTCTTATTCGAAGAATTCATGCTTCGAACAAAATTCACAATTTTATCAATAGATGAACCTAAAATGGATAAACCATCTATCTAGTCCAAAGAATAATTTTGCCGAGATCGATAACTAACATTTTAGCATTTCCTTTAACCAATTTAGAATTCATCAAATTCATTTTGACGCTACGCTCGCAAGATATGAGTGTTTCACATCTTTAATATTTTGTGGTGAGACCTAGTGTTTCTACTAAACCACTTGTAGTGATCAAGTTGTTCTATTTTTAAGTTACCAGTTCTTCATATGTGTATACTAAAATTTTCTTTAATATTTTGACCTCCGAGAAATTCGGAGCGGTGAAAACCCAAATTCTAGGTTTTTGAGTTATCGATCACCGTCATTTTCGAACGTCACCGACGACTAGTTTCTAAGTGCGTGTGTATTATCTCAAAAGGAGATGGAAGTTCTACCATGGAACATTAGAGGTACGAAGGAGGGTTCAAAATTCACGACCTTGAAAATGATTGTAGCGGCTCATAGGCCGACGATTGTCTTTGTTATTGAAACAAAAATGTCGAAGCAGGATCAGTTTGAGCAATTTCGGGATGGATTAGGGTTTTGGCAAGGACATATGGAACCTTGTTCCAATCGAGGAGGCGATGGTAGGTTCCTATTTTGGTCCGATGAAATTGATCTACACCTTCATGACCATAGCCCTAGCTTTGTGATATGGATATAAGGAGTGATGTTGATATAATCAGAATTGGAGGTTGACATGCTTATATGGAGAACCGCGACCATCTCGTAGGTGGAAGACGTGGAATCTACTTAGGGACCTGGCAGGCCAGAATGGTTCGAATAGATGGCTGGTGCTAAGGGATATTAATGAGATTTTAGGTTCATCAAAGAAGTCAGAGGGTCCTCTTAGACCAGCATGACAGATGAACGATATGGCTCGGTGCTTGAATGATTGTGGTCTTTGGGATATTGGTTTTACTGGTAGTCCTTTACATGGCATAATTCGGTTACTCAACCATAAATTGATAGGGCATTGGCCACAGATGCATGGCGGCATGATTTTTTAGTAGCTCAAGTGATCCATCTTCCACTGTCACACTCGGATCATATTCCGATATTGGTGCATGCTCAAAGATCACCATTGTTTCACTTTGTGGGAAGGCAACACTTCTTCCGGTTTGAGTCAATGTGGGTGAAAGAGAAAATTAGTATTGATGTGGTGAAAGAAGCATGGGAGAGCTCGTGCACGGAAAGTAGAGTCTTTAACTCACATTTTTGGTTTATGAAGAAAGTGAGGGAAACTCGCATGGGATTTTGGATGTGGTCTAAGCAGACTTTTGGAGCTCGAAAGGAGGAGTTGAAAGATATTTAGGGTAAGTTGGTGGAGTTTCTAGACAAACAGTTTGACCCAGCTAATGTTGTTGTAAGGAAGGAGTTGTATGATATGCAAATTGTGCTGCTCTCTCAAGAAGCAAAATTGACAGCAAAGATCAAAGAATCAGCGCATGGCGATCGAAACACAAAGTACCACCATCAGAGAGCAACGAATAGGAAACGGAAAAAATCATATTTTTGGTTTGCTTGATGCTAATGGGGTTTTACTATACCGACTGGATTGGAAGCAGTGGTGATTGATCATTACCAGACTTTGTGTGAGTCGGCAAGATTAGACATGTCAATCTTAACACGGCCCGATGACACGACTCGAAACCCACACGAATTAAAGCGGATCAAACCCGTACAATTAAAATGGGTTATTATTGGGTTGATCCGCTAGTAACCATTTTTTAATTGGTCAGCGACGGGTCAACCCGATAAAACAAAAGTAAACAGTATAACCAGTTTATAAATTGGTCGGGTCAATTTATATAACCATTGACACGACCCATTAAACATAATAATTTTTACTAATTTTATAATAGATGGTCAATCTCGATTTGATCAAGATTTTCTGTTTATTTCCAATTTTTACTTAGTTGAAGTAAACTATACTTTCCAATATGATCAAGATTTTCTGTTTAGTTCCAAAACTTAGTGTGGTAGTACTATATATCCCACATATTTGTGACATTGAATAATAAATTTTTGATTTAGTACGTTATAAAATTTGCATTTGATTTTAATTGATAGTTTCTTCAATTTAATTGATATTCGTTAATGGGTCATAATATATGGGTAAATCCGACACGACACGATTCGATTATCAAACGGGTTGTAAACGGATCAACCCAAGACACGTTTATAAATATGGTGGGTTTGATTTTGTATTTTTGACACGATTAGGTAAATAGGTTGGGTTTGAGTTTATACTTTTGACACGATACAAATCTCAACCCGACATGAATCTGACACGACACGACCCATTGACAAGCGTAAACAGGATCAAAGGAGGAAAAAATGGCATCGGTTATCTCGTCCCTCGAACCGGTGGTGACAGAGGAGATGGCGTTGTCTTTGTTGGTGGAGTATACAGAGACTGAGACTGAGATAAGATAAGATTTTCTTTGTTTCAAATGCATCCTAACAAAGCTCCAGGACAAGATGGTATGCCTCCTCCTTTTCTTTCAGAAGTATTAGAATATTGTTGGTAATGATGTAGTGCAGACAGTAAAGCAGATTTTGACTTCTGCTTAAAGATGTAAACTTCACCCATTTAACTTTATTGCCGAAGGCGAAGACCCTAAAGAGAATTTCTGAATATAGGCCAATAACTTTGTGTAATGTGTTTTATCATATAATAGGAAAAGTGTTAGCATGCAAACAAGTTGAAGCTGATATTACATGAGATTATTGACCCTTGTCATAGTGCATTTATCCCGGGACAACTGATTACTGATAACAAACTGATAACATGGACGACTTTTTAGTTTTTGGTGATTCTTTTGACATGTGTCTGCATCATTTATCCATTGTTTTGAAACGTTGTGTTGAGACTAACATTGTTTTGAATTGGGAAAAAGGTATAGTTTTGGGACATGTAGTATCAACTCGAGAGATTGAGGTTGAAAAAGCTAAGGTTGATATTGTGTGTACTTTTAGCCCATCCTTCAACTGTGAAGGAGGTGAGATATTTTCTTGGACATGCAGAATTTTATCGCATGTTTATCAAGGATTTTTCCAAGATATCTAGACCGTTGTGTACATTACTCCTGAAAGATGTAGCTTTCAACTTTACAGATGAGTTTTTGAAGGCATTCAACAAGCTCAAGGAGCTTCTGACAACTGCACCCATCATACAGGCACCCGATTGGAATTTACATTTTGATTTGATGTGCGCGCGATGATTCTGATTATGCAGTTGGTGTTGTTTTGGGCCAACGTCCATCTAAGTTGCCCCATGTCATCTATTATGCTTCCAGGACTTTGAATGATGCACAGTTGAATTATTCAACTACAGAAAAGGAACTCTTAGCTGTGGTCTTTGATTTGAAAAAGTTTAGGTCTTATTTGTTAGGAATTAAAGTGATTATTTTATCTAACCATGCTGCTTTGAGATACTTGATGACTAAATAGGATGCAAAGTCCAGGCTGATTCGCTAGATGCTACTACTTCAGAAGTTTGATATTGAAATCAAAGACAAGAAAGACACTGAGAATATAGTGGCAGATGATTTGAGCAGGATCACTTATGGATCCAACGCAGAGGAGGACTCATTGCCTTTGTGTGACAGTTTCCCGGATGAGCAACTCTTTGCTCTCAACATTTCTGAGTCTTGGTATGCAGATATTGTCAACTATCATGTGTCAGAAAGAATACCAAATGACTACAATCGAGCTCAGAAGGACAAGTTGGTGAAGATAGCAAAGTTCTACGTGTGGGATGAGCCTTATCTATGGAAACATTGTCCTGATTTATTGATAATGAGGTGAGTTTCTGAAACTGAATTTCAATCAATTATATCTTTCTGTCACTCACATGTAAGTGGATGCCACTTTGCTGGAAAAAAGATTGTGTTGAAGGTACTTGAGAGTGGTTTCTTTTGGCCAACATTGTTCAAGGATGCACATGACTTCCATAAGTCATGCAACATGTGTCAACTCACAGGTAACTTAGATCCTACAGATCAGATGCCCCAACACCTAATGTTAGTTGTTGAGATCTTTGATGTGTGGGGTATTGACTTTATGGGTCCTTTTCTTAGCTCACAACATAATGTTTATATTCTACGTGCAGTTGACTGTGTCTCTAAGTGGGTGGAGGCAGTGGTCACTCGAATTAACGATGATGTTGTTGTTTTAAAGTTTTTGAAATCACTGTTTGCTAGATTTGGTACTCTCAGGTATATCATCAATGATGGAGGTTCCCACTTTTGTAACAAGTCTTTTTTAGCTCTACTCAGGAAATTCAATGTTCATCATAAGGTGACAACACCTTGTCATCCTCAAACCAGCCGGCAAGTAGAAGTCTCCAATAGGGAAATCAAGCAAATTTTGGAGAAGACTGTTGGACCAACCAGGAAAAATTGGAGTCAACGCTTAGATGAGGCGTTATGGGCATATAGAACAACATACAAGACACCGATTGTGATGTCTTCTTATTGGATTGTCTATGGAAAAGGATGTCATCTCCCAATGAAGTTTGAACACAAGGCATATTGGGCTATTAAACATTTTAACTTTGATATTGATGTTGCAGGTATTCATCAAAAGTTACAGTTGAATGAGATTGATGATATTTGAAACAATGCATATGAGTCTAGTCGAATCTACAAGGATAAAATCAAGACTTTTCATGATCAGATGATTTAGGGCAAGTCTTTTGTTGTTGGATTAAAGGTTTTTCTATTCAACTCGTGTCTACAATTTTTTCCACGTAAGCTTCGATCTCGGTGGAATGGACCTTTTACTACACTCAATGTGTTTGCTCATGGTGCAGTTGAAATTCAAAATCTAAGGAATGACACCATATTCAAAGTGAATGGCCATAGGCTCAAGCCTTTCTATAAGCTAGTGAGTAGAGATGAGGAGGAATTGCCCCTGAAAGATCCTTCTCCCGTGGAGTAAGTTGGTGCATACTGTTTGGCTGAAGATGTTAAACTTAGTGCTGCTTAGGAGACAACCCATGTTGATGGAGAAGCTTAGAAACTAGATTTGCATTCTTAACCTTTTTCCTTTAGTATTTTTCTCCATGACTTGTGATGTGTTATGTGTTCCATTCCATTCCATTCCATGCTTGTTTGATGTATTGCATACTTTAGTTTTGTTTTACATTGAAAACAATGCAAATTTCAAGTGTGGGTGGGGTTTATATCATATCATTTGCGTCTATGTAAAAAAATTCGTTTTTGAGTCAAGTTTTTCGATTTAGAGTCTTTCCCGTAGCATGTCTTCGACCCGTCGAGGTATATTTTCGACATGTCAAATTTTGAATCAGTTTTAGGCAGTAGCATGCATTCGACCCGTTGAGGTATGTCTTGACCCGTCGAATAATGAGAAGGCCTTTTTCGACGACTAGTTCGTTGTAGAAGGGTCTCTGCGCTAGTTTTTGGTATTTTTGAGTTTTCTTTGTTTTTCTTGTGTATTTTAGTGTCTTATATGATAAACAAAATACAAAAGTAAATCGTGTCAAGAAAAGTAACACAAAAAGAGTCTTTTGATTTTATGCTTTGAATCTTCCTAACTTGTGACTAAGAGTGAACATGTGATTATGTTGTGATTTGAATTTCTTTGGTTAATCTTGATGTATGGTGCATGTGCTAATGTGTAGTGGATGTAGAAATAAGTTAACTTGGTACAGATTATGAGCATGCTTAAATATTATTGAGATTCATTTAACCTGTGAGCGATTTTGAGCCTAATTGTGATATACATGTTGTCTTTGTTGTGTATCAATTGCTTGTCGCAAATTAAGTTAATGAACTCTAGAGATTACTAGATCTTGCTCTCGTGCTTTTCAAAGATTATAGTCATTACATGTCTTGATTGAGAAAGTGATAAAGGCACTTAGGAGCTATCACCATTGTCATATGTAGCATGAGTCTTATATCTTTATGTACATGAGTTGCGACCCCATAGTTAACTACTTTGAGCCTATATATTTAAACTTTTTGTAATCAACTGCATAACCTTAACCTTGAACCTTAGATTAATCATATCTCTGCCTTTGTTCTAAGACTTGGTAGAGCTATACATGAGACAGGTGCATGAAGACCAAGGTGAAAGATTGTGAAGATGATGCAAAGAAATAATTAAGTGTGGGGTATCAAGCTAGTGTTATGTTAAAAAACAAAGAGATAAGAAGAAAAGAAAATAATTTTGTTTTTGTGGTGTCTAACTTGATACACAGATTAACTGTTGATGAAAAGAATGATGTGAAAGCCCAACAAGATGAAATCCGGTCATAATAGTGACACATATGAATAGAATTCAATGGTGAAGATGCTTCAATGATTGTAAAGTTTGAGAAAAGTCTCTTATTCTTGGTACTCTACTAGGTTTTGGAACTTGTGTTTGAATTTCTTATCCTGTTGTTTTATAAATACATGAGCCAAGAACCGTTACAACCTTTGAAAGACCTTTTTGATCCTCAAGATAGGCAGCCTTTGATCACTGGAGATAAGTCACAAGAGTTGAGCATATGGTTCAGTCTCTTTGGCAAGTAATTGAGTTAAGTCAAAACCGTAGACATACTTTGAGAGAAACACTTATGAGAGTGTATCTGTGACGACCCGGACCAGAATTATCAGTATGATCAGTTATGTACGTGAGTTACTGCGTTGTCGCAGGTTTCCGACGGTCGTTTGAATCACCAGATTTGTTAACGACTTAATTATTGGCCGAGAATTGGAGCTGAGTCTCTTCTCGAGAGTCGTAGTACATGTGATTTCGAGTTCGTGGGCGGTTTCGGATCGTTATTTGGACGATCGAAGAATTAATTATGAATATTTGAAGTTCGGATTTAAATGGTGGGCTACTTAACGACTAAATTACCGGACGAGAATTTGGTTCCGGCTTCTTCACGGAAGTTGTTCAGTATTTAATTTCGAGTTCGTGGGAACCTCCGGAGCATGATTTTGAGTTATGAAGATTTAGTTGTGATTATTTCCGATTGTGGATTATTTAGTCGATTTAATGTGTGTTGCTTTGAAAGGGTTGATTTTTTATTCGTTTGGCTGATGTGTTTGACTTCGAGTGTTATTGGAAGAATATGTCGAGACGAGTTATGGCCGCGAGAATTATTGGAATCGGAATTACGACGAGAAAGTTATGGGAGTTTAAAGTTTGTCGAAATATGTAATTTTGGGGTTTCCATTTTGGGAAAGTTTCCATATTGGTCATGTATATAAATAGAAGGGTTTCCTTAACAGGTAAGTCAACACTTTCATTAATTATCTTGACCCGGTCAACTCGGTTTGACCGAGCTGTGGAAGGGTGGCGCAATGGTGGTTCGGCTCGCCGGTGACGGTGCCATTTCCGGCCACCTCCGAGTATGGCGTCTGTCCCAATCGACTCGGCCAAGTCTCCCGATCCCAATTCCGGTCTTGTTTTACGGCGAGGCTCACCGGAGTGAGAGGTATTTCCGGCCAAATTTGGGGAAAATTGAGGTTATTCGGGTTTATTGATTTCGGTTGAATTGAGCTATGAAATGGATTGGCCTTTGTTGCAGTTGACAAAGTTGCTCAGTGGATGATTTTGAGTGGAACAGGGGTAGCTCCGCCGTGAAATTCTCCGGTCAGTGGCGGCGCCGCTGTGGGCGGCGGTCAACGGTCAAAGTTTGACTTTTTCGGACTTTCAACAAGTTGCATGTCATTTGACTCGAAATCGCGTTCCGATCGCAATGGGGAGGTTCATTTTTCGAGTTGAGCGTCCGGAAGTATAGCGAGGTATTGAGGTGTGATTTCCGGATTTCCGACAGTTTGTCGTGATCAGATTATGTGTTTCCGAGAACGGTGGTTTCTCGTGATTTGACTTGTATTGTCGAATTATGATTTTGAGAAATGGTTATTGTGATTATTCAGGGGTTCGTGATCGTTTGTTTGGCGAGGGACATTCCGCCGGATCATGGGTTAACACGATACGCGTTACGCCAGTCTGTGAGTGGACTGTTTATTTTCACAGAATTATTGCGAGTCCTTTATATATGATTTACGAACTTGAGCATGTTTACGAGATTACGATTATTATCAAGGAGTAAAATATCGGGTATCGAGGATATATCGACAGTCCAAAATTTGGATATATCGACGGAAATATCGACGAAATATCGATCCACTGAAAAGTCTGACGGAAATGACGGAAACTAATAAAAATATATGGAAATTTATAATGAAACTTTTGGAGGTTGTTATATGATCAATTACATACCTTATGTGAAAAGAAAATATTGATCAAACATCAAAACATATGAATTTGCTATATTACTATATGAATTAGTACGTGTTAAGCGCTGATAACTATTAAAATATAATTTAATAGTTTTATTTTTATTTTTTTGATGGCTAAACTTTAATGGGAGGCTAGGCCATCACATTTTTGTACAATATGTTACACATCACACATTACAAAATCAAATATATAAATACTTCAAAACCACGTAGAGGACCTATGAGGTTCGAAATTCACACTATTTTCCTCATCTCTCTGTGCAGAATCATGTGTGTATTGTGAAGAGTACTCATTAAATGATTGCTCTCCCATGTAATTCTGCATGTATTGACTTACATGCCAGCCATATGGGTCAGGGGGCGGTCTTTGAAGGAATCAATACTTGATTGACAAATGACTGACAAGCTTTTAATTTTGTTAAATTAAAAAAGTTACTGAAAATTTCAAAAATATCGGAAATATCGGAAAGTTTCGGTAATATCGGGGATATCGGGGATATATCGGAAATATCGGAAAGTTTCGGAAAATTTCGGAAAATTTGGAGATATATTCACGGATTTTTCAGGTAAGTTCAAAAAACCGAAATATCGGCGAAATATCGCCGATAATATCGATTTTGCATTCCTTGATTATTATGAGCATGTGTTATACGATTATGTTACGCGTATGCATTCTTATGTTATTTATTGCATTTGCATCAAGATATTTGTGATTTGGTTTTCACAGAGTACAGTCGTAGTTCATGTTGTTGTATCGATACACACGCATCCCGGCTGATCCCCGAGGGTGCCTACCAGGGGGGTACCGTACCTTATGCCGATGTAGTTCCGGGTGGGTACTGGTTTCTGTACCTTGTGCCGATGTATTTCCGGGTAGGTACAGATGTCTGTTTCTTATGTCGATGCAGTTCCGGGTGGAAACAGATACCTTGACCTGAGGCCTTTCTGGCTCGAATCACGTGGAAGTCAGGGACTCCGTGGTTCGGACTGTACTAGCACGGAGGTGTCCATGAGTGACCCCGTGGGATTTTATTTACATGCTCAGTACACTGGAGGAGTATGAGTTTTACCTCGTGTACTTGTTATTTTATTTACCTGGACTCGCATATGTTATTTTAAACATATATATTAACTGGTGAAAGACATTTATTTTCGTCCACTCACTCTAACGTGTTTTATGTCTTTCCCCTGGACTTTTCGGTTTCCGTGCCCAGTTTGCAGTTCAGGCTCTGGTGTCGCACGTCATGGTCGGAGGCATAGTACTCGAGCTACCATATTTCTTCCAGTAGGTTTATTGTTCTACCTACTGTGGTATATTGATATGTTTATACATTAGTGGTCGCTCTGAGTAATCTGTTGTTCACGTTATACGATTTTATTCCGGATTTCAGTAAAGTGCATATATATTTACTATTTTACTTTACTGTTAATATATTGAGAAATCTGGATGGGATTGGTGCCCACGGTTTGCTTTTTGTGGCATAGGATGAAGTGTATTTTCCGCGTGCAGGTAATGGTAATTCCACGCTAGTAACGAAACTCTGCCAAAATTTCTACGATTTTTGTTGGTTCGTGTTTTCGAATGGGTTTGATTCCGATTTAGGAAGCTAAATCGGGGTTGGGTCCTTTCAGTATCTATGTGAGGTTGAATCTTTTTTTGTTTATCGCATGCTACAACTTTACATTCATCGTGATTATGTCTTCGTCCTACATATTACATGTATGTCATGCATTGATATTAACCTTCAAAAAAATTTGGATTAATTTGAAATATCATGTGAACTTGGTGTTGCAATATTAGGAAGATTGCTAAGACAATGTGTTAAGGGCATTAGTGTTTTTTTTTGTAGTTTTTGTAATTGTTGAGTCTTTAGTTTAGTGTTTTTCTCGAGGACTAACAAAAGCTAAGTGTGAGGTATTTTGATAGTTGCATAAATATGCAACTCTCTTGTGCTTATTATTCCAAAAAATACTTGGTTAATTTGTTTAGTTTTTAGTAATTAATTATGTTTTTGTTTATTTAGGTTATTTGGAGGAAAATACAAGAAAGAGCAATAAAAGAATAATTCTATTCAAATAAGGAATGATGATGTGAAAAGTCCATGTGGTGATAATTCAACCCTACATTGGTGAGGAGAGGCCCAAGATCACACCTATAGAAACATATTTTGAAGAACAAAGTAAGGTTGTTGATTTTCAGAGAGAGAAACCTAAGAAGAGAAGAAGAGCCACAAGAAGGAGTTACAGCCGCCCCAGTTCGATTCGTCGAGATTCCTTCTTGACCCGTCAAAATTCCCCTGCCAAGAATTGTAGGATTTTTGGTTTATTCTTCTTTCTCCATCATGTTTTGCTATTGTATTCTAGTGACTATGAGTAGCTAAAGTTCCCTAGTTAGGGGTTGATCGAAGCCCTAAATATGTTTCGATTTTGAATCCCTTGTGATTTTGACAACTATTGGATGAGTTTTACTCACTATCATATCATTAATGATTTCTATTATATATTTCTTTGGGTCAACACTTAGATCCATGTGATAGGATATATTTTCTTGGATGTGTATATGACCATCATATAATTGCATATTCTATAGAGATAAGCAAGTCCTCCCTGATAACTTGTGTGAAGTAAAATCTAGGTGATGAAAGAGCACCCATCATAGTAGCTCTTGAAGTCTTGTTATTTTTCATACACTTTACAGATCTTAATGACTTAGGTTAGGTAGATTTGGACCCATTATAATATATTGTCTCCTAGTTTAAGATCGCGTTAAACCAGGTAATCAATCCAGATAACGTGCCAAGTAATAGAGTGTAATAAATATGTGACTTAATCATAGCTCATGCATGGGAAACATTCATCCATTGTTGTTGAAGTTAGGTATGGGGTAGATCGAGCATATTTAGGATGGAGAGAAGTTCCTAACATTCATCTCTATATGTTTCATCAATATTTACTTTCTAAAATTTACATTTTTCTGCATTAGCTGTAGATTAGCCGAATTATCTAGGCAACCAAAACATCTCCGAATACCCTGAAATTTTTTGTAGTAGTCCATCATTGTGTCTAGTGTCATGTGTTAAAGTTTCGTAATTTTTTTAGCCTTAATTAGGTTTGTAGTGTACTCTGTGTCCAGTGGTTGAGTCTGCCAGATTTCTGACTTTCGCGTCTTTTATGTTTCTTGTGTCCTAGTTTCATCAATCCTCTGCGGGTAATGACCCATAATTTTTATTAACTACATTAATATAATTGACATAATAATAGGATATATTTGAGGGTGCTTTTGCACCTATCACTGATTCCCTCCTCTGTCGAAGATAATGAAGGAGCACACAAGCAGATCAAGTGTGAACATAAGATTTGGGTAACTGAAATTGGGTTTAGGGTTTTGAATTGGGCCACTCCGATCTCTCATATGTTCTCCAGTATTGATGTGTGTGTGAGGAGGCACTGGAGTTGAGGTGATGCGACGACAACGAGGCTGAGGCGAGCCCCAGAATAAAAGATTGATGATTCCATTCGGTTATATGTGAGTCCTCTTTATATATACTAGAAAAACTCACACCTGTATCGGTGTAGCCGTGTGATAGCGTGAAGAAAAAGTAAAGAGAAATCGGTAATCACTATCTTTAAACTTTTATTTTATTAAATTTTTACTATCAGGGGTAATTTTGATAATTCAAAATTTGGTGTGTTTGATGACACCAAAGGAAGACGTTTGGCTTTATAATAGTAGAGATGGGGAATAACATGGTGATTCAATAAGCAAAATGATGATAAGATTGTAGATCTAGAATGAGATTTGGGTTCGTACTTCATGGAGGACTAATGTCTGCATAAATGGGGTTTCATACTTCACAGAGGATCTAATTTTTTCCAGCATGGGGTATTATTGTGTATAATCAATCTAGCCCAACAAATATGATTTTACGAGTAATTTAATATAATTTTGTTTTGGTGACATGGAATTACACTTATGATTAAGTCTCTATCAATACTTATCTTCATAATAATTTTTAAGAATTTGAGTATCTTATTGATATACAATAATTTAAATTTTGAGACTCTTTTTAGTATAACACCAATGAATTAATCAAGGGTAAATTACGTATAAGGTCACCTTACTTTTCTTTCATAATTAAGGCCATTTGATAAAACAAAAAACCATGAAGTTTGATTAATTTACGCTGAATGCCATTTCTCTTTTCCCTTTTCATGAGTGCTGGGTGAGGTCTCTTCTCTTCGGTACATCACCGAAGGCCGATCTCGATTCCTCCGGCGGCGACTCCAACGTCGTCTCCAGATTCCGGCCTCCGAAGAAAGCGGCGACGACGTCTATCTACAGCGCTCTTGCAGAAGAGTTTTTAGGCGGGAGGTCGAATACTCCGATTATGTCCGCCTTGATCTCCGTCGTGAAGTCAACCACTGCTTCTTCTCACTCGTCGTCGCTTGCGCTCGGAATCTCGCCGGTGAAATCAACGTCGATCATGCCGTTTTTGCAGGCGTCCAAGTGGCTCCCTTGCAACGAGTCCGCCGTTGCTCCGGTCAAAGTCGTCAGCCAGAAAATTGTGGACATGAAAGCTCCGCTGCGTGTGGTGGAGGACGACGTCGTTGCTGACGCCGCGATGATGAGCAGCGGCGGCGTGAAGAGCGGGTGGTTGTCGCGGCTGTTGAGCTCGTGCTCGGGTCCTTGTTTGGACTCTGGTACTTGTTCAACATCTACTTCAATATCTACAACAAAGCAGGTAGATATTGTTTAGCTAGTCTCTCTCTCTCTCTCTGTTGGAGCATAGTCTGTGGTAGTGTTTGATTTGATTTGGTTGGGTTGTTACGCAAAAGTTGTTGTGTTTTGGTTATTACGTACGTAGTAGTGTCTATAATAATCTGTGGTAGTACATATGTTACTCTGTAGTAGTATGTACAGACTGTAGTGTGCTTTGGTTGTACTTCTGTCTGTGAGTAGTGTGTAGACTTGTTGTGTGTAGTGTGTAGTGCTGTCCTGAGTAGTTTGTTGTTTGCTCTGAACTAGTTTGTACTGTTGTCCTGAGTAGTGTGCACTGCTGTCTGTGAGTAGTGTGTAGACCTGTTGTGTGTAGTGTGTAGTGCTGTCCTGAGTAGTTTGTTGTTTGCTCTGAACTAGTTTGTACTGCTGTCCTGAGTAGTGTGCACTGCTGTCTGTGAGTAGTGTGTAGACCTGTTGTGTGTAATGTGTAGTGATGTCCTGAGTAGTTTGTTGTTTGCTCTGAACTAGTTTGTACTGTTGTTCTGAGTAGTGTGCACTGCTGTCTGTGAGTAGTGTGTAGACCTGTTGTGTGTAGTGTGTAGTGCTGTCATGAGTAGTTTGTTGTTTGCTCTGAACTAGTTTGTACTGCTGTCCTGAGTAGTGTGCACTGCTGTCTGTGAGTAGTGCGTAGACCTGTTGTGTGTAGTGTGTAGTGCTGTCTGTGAGTAGTGTGTACTGCTGTCTGTGAGTAGTATATAGAATTTATGTAAGTGGTATGTAGTGTTTTGATGGTATGTCTTATTGTTTTGCAGAAATTGCACAAATGGAGGACCCTAAAAAACCCAAGGTCCAAATAAGATCGTCATTGAGAGGCTTCTGCAATATCATGGGTGAACTTCATAAAAAATTGCCTCCAAAAACAGTGAAGACGTTGCAAAAAACACCATTTGGCAATTTCATGAAAAGCACTACAACAATTTGTTGAATGTACTATTGTAGTTTTTAGAAAATACTACTCTAGTTGTTGGATAGTACTACTCTACTGGGACTTATGCATTCTAACTAAAACTTTGTTGAAGGTACTACTGTAGTTTTCAGAAAGTACTACTATAGTTGTTGGATAGTACTACTCTACTGGAACTTATGAGACTTTATGCATTCTAACTAAATTTTGTTGAAAGTACTACTGTAGTTTTCAGAAAGTAATACTCCAGTTGTTGGATAGTACTACTTTACTGGAACTTTATGCATAAAAAATATGGATAAAAAAAGTGACCTTAACTAAGATAAAAAATATAAAATGACCTGAAAAGTTAATATAAAGAGTCAAAATTTGAAAAACATAAAATATGGATAAAAAATGACATTAATTAAGATAAAAATATAAATGATCTTCAAAATAAATATAAAAGGACAAAATTAGAAAGACAGAAAATATAAATTAAAAAAAATGACCTTAATTATGATAAAAAGTTTAAATAACCTTATGTATAAAGTAAGGTCTCTAAATGACCTTATCTAATTAATCAACACCCTAAAATCCAACTTCAGAGCTCAGACCATCTTCAAGAGCCCCAAATAAACATTGTTTTTTCCCGTTTCCTTAACAAACACTCAAAACCAAAATGGCACTGTTGTCAACTCATCTCCTCCTACACATCAAACCACCTCCTCCAAATCCTTCACTAAAATCACACCGCTCCTCCTCTTCCTTCCCAATCCTCCCTTCAAAAACCCAAATCCAAACTCCAATAAACCATCTCACTAAACCCCTCAAACACTTGTCAACTATGCCATCCACCACCACCACCGTAATGCACAGCGCCGTCTCCGAGGCAGTCAGCCTGATCCAGTCCTCACCCGCCACGTGGAAGTCAGCCGTCCTCAGCAACCTCTTGATCTTCGTTCTGGGCACTCCTCTTTTGGTCTCTGGGCTCTCTCTTTCCGGCATTGCGGCGGCGTTTCTGCTCGGTACTCTCACTTGGCGCGCTTTTGGGCCACCTGGGTTTCTCTTGGTCGCCGCTTACTTTGTCATTGTGAGTAATGAGATGTTGGGTTTCACTATTTCTGGGTGCTAATTGGTTCTGTTGATGATAATGGCATTGAAATTTGATTCTTTATTTCAAAGGAGAATTAGGACTGTTTTTTAAGTTATGCTCTATGGTTTAGTGTGCACAAATTAAAGAACTGAACTTTGGTATGAAATTTGAGAACTTGATTCAATTTAGTATTTGATTCATGCTCTTTCGTTCACCAAGTAATATGCGGATATATGTAGCTCAAAGAGTTCTTGTTATGTAAGGCAAGATCCTTTCTGGTTCTGCATTGGTCAACATTTAACAATTGCCAACATTAAACTGCACTCGTTCTTGCTGAAAGTAGTCGAAGTAATGTATTATGTTGGATCAAGTTTGTTTCTGTGTACAGTTTAGAAGCTGATCCGTAGGCAGTAGGATTGTATAGACTAATTCTAAAGTGATTCTTCCTATATTATTTTACGGTTTTACCTGTAGTAGCAAAATAATGCGGTTTAATTGGCAGGGCACAGCAGTGACAAAGGTGAAAATGGCACAAAAAGAGGCCGAGGGGGTGGCTGAGAAGAGGAAAGGACGGAGAGGCCCTGGCAGTGTTATCGGATCCAGTGCTGCTGGTTGTGTTTGTGCTTTTATGACAATTTTTCTAGTTGGAGGAAAGGCATATTCCCAGCTTTGGCAACTAGGGTTTGTAGCCAGTTTCTGTACTAAGTTGAGTGACACTGTCTCTAGTGAGGTGGGAAAGGCATATGGAAAAACAACGTAAGTGCCTGCATTTTCTTTGATATGAGCTGTTCATGTTAATGTTGTTTGAAACAGCTACTCTATGCAAACAAGGAGAACCTATATGTTGAAGTTGTGAATTGCATTTCATTTGTCTATCTTTCTTTTCCCTACTGAATGTTTCACACAGGGGACCTCTACATGCTTTCAGAATTTTATGTAACCTTTAGTTCTTAACTATGTTATGGCTTGAATGTGCCAATCCTCTATCCCAATCTAATGTCATGCAATGCAAGATTGAAAATGTTGTATTAAGAAAAATATAGAAGTAATAATCAACCCCTAAACCTTTTGTAATTTATCGATCTGATGAAATTTTATAGCAGGAATTGCCAACTGAATGGTGTCAGCCTGTAGAATGATTTTATAATTAGAAGATGATTCTTGTGGTTTTCTCATGTTATTATTAAATTTGATTGCCTTAATCATAATATATTTTATTGATATTAGGGTATCAGATACACTGCATAAAGTTTTACCAAGTGAAACAAATTAAATATGTAATAATTATCGTTCTAGTGCAAAACATGTAGTGTCTGATGTGGTTGCTAAGATACAAGTTTGTATATAGTTTTGGCTAAAATAGATCTTACAGGTAGTTTTGGCATCAAACTTGAAGAACCTAGGCACACAAACGTCAGACTTAGGATCCTATAAGTCCTATAAATTGCCACCAAATGTGCCTTTAATAAATAAGTAGAGGTAAAAGCTGTTTAAAAACTGACACTCTTCTTCTCTAATTCAAAATTCTCACTGATTTTATCATCTCAATATTCTTATTTTTGATTAGGTACTTAGTAACGACATTGAAGGTAGTTCCAAAGGGTACAGAGGGGGCTGTGAGTCTTGAGGGAACTCTTGCTGGACTTTTGGCATCTGTTCTTCTTGCATTTGTTGGTTATGTCATGGGTCAGGTGTTTATTCTGTACTCAACCAATTTTTTTGGGTAATATATTTTTGTCAACTTGATTTATATTGAAAATTTCCCTGTATTTGTTGTCAACAGATAAATGGACCTGAAACAATCTTATGCGTAATAGCTTCCCAAATAGCCAATGTTGGTGAGAGCATTATAGGTGCTGCCCTTCAAGATAAGGAAGGATTTCGATGGGTAGACAACTTTGTGTCTTATGTTTAGGATTAGCTTTGTGTTTCTATTTGACCTGCTGTTTTGTTGTGTGCAACTCACAATGTGTATCTGCTTCTGTTTCGCAGCTCAACAATGATGCTGTTAACGTCATAAACATATCCATGGGCAGCATTTTTGCTGTCTTGATGCAGCAGGCTCTACTCCAAAACTTACATATGTAAATTCAGGAATGTTGAAGATGCTGCTCCTAGGTGCATTTCTAACACAATCAAGTAGGACACATGTAGAACCCTGGTGACCGAAAACAGACCATTTCACTTTACAAGGGAGGCAGACTGTACACAATTTACTTCGCTTCAATAGCATCATACCTTAGCACGCGTGAAGTCCGAGCTCCTTTAATGCCCTCCAGTTTCCAGTTGACTACTCCCTCAACCCCCAGGTCTAATTTGATTCATTGGTTAGTAAGCCATTAATAGTTTGTGTGTTCTTTACACAATGTACCTATAAAATGAAGCATCGTCATATAAGGAAAATGTTATGTGCCTCTTCAAAGTTATGATGTTAGTCAGAAAACGTCTTGGTTAATCTTACACTTTTCTTGTGTACCTGTGTATATTCCAGTATTCCATGAAATTAATATATTTAACCGATAAAAATTTAGTTAATTTTCTCTTTAGGGGAACATTCTGATCTTTCTGCTAGGTCCATAAACCAATTTTCGTTAATGGTGAAACTCTACTATGATGGTCATCACGTTCTCACAGTAGTTTTTCATGTTTGCTTTTTCCTGACTTCACATACATCATGTGTGTTAGAGGCAATTAATTTATTTCTTTAGTCATGAAGTCAAATCAAATTCGAAAGAATTGAGTCTCATTCCTAAAACTAACAGATTCACACTAAAAGCTAATACAGTATTTGACCTTAGGAACATGAAAATTTATGACTCGGTTGGAATTTTACCATATCAGTTGCCTTTCATTTTGTTCCCTCAGGCTAGACCATTTCAGTTCACTCTCACCAAGTGTATTATTCTCAAGCTAAGCTAGAACAAGAAATCAATCGTATCAAGCACTCCCTAGTCCACAGAGACCATTGGAAATCCAGTTCTTAAACAGCTTGAAATACAGATAACCAAACCCTGATGATAACGTACACCTTGTTTCCAAGGCCAAAAACCACCAGCACCCCTCTCCTTTATACATGCACTCCTTGTTATCCCATCCAAGAACATGTCTTCTAGTTCTCCTGAATTTATCCTCACCAGCTCTCCTGATGGCCCCATAGTTGCCTATGATGCCTCCCCAGGAGCCACTATAGCGCAGTTCACTGGTAGCCGTTCACCACGGAGAGGCCTCACAGTTGTAGGGAAGACTTACGTCGGTGCCTCACACATATCACCAACCACAGCTTCTGCTTCAATCCACCGTTACCACTGGTGGTCTTCAACAGCCTTTCACAATGTCCCTGTCCCGGAGCCTGTTGCACCCCTTGCAGCCACACGAGACGGCTTGTACCTCTTTGCCGGTGGCATATCAGGCAGTGTGCATTCACTTTCAGTCTCATCAGGGGATGCGCTGAAATTACTGCCTGCTCATAACAAGCCTGTCACTTGCCTCAGTGTCATGGATGATGAGTCGCTCCTCATTTCCGGCAGTGATGATGGAACCATTGTCGTTGTCCCTATCTTTCAGCTTGTACGGGACTCGGGGAACAAGAACGTTGGTGACTTCATATTGCACAAGTTTGTGGCTCATTCGACTTCTATAACTGCCGTGGTTTCTGGTACTGGATTATACTACTCCCAGATTATTTCTTGCTCAACTGGTGGCACATGTAAGTTCTGGAGCCTCATGCGTACAGTCGTGTTTCCTAGCACAATCTATGGGATAGCGTTGCACCCTACAGAGTTTCAATTCTATGCTGCAGGGTCGGATGGTTTGGTACACAGAGGATCCTTTATGGTTGGAAGCAGAAAAGTTGTGACCCAAGGCAGTGAACTGGTGACATGGCCACAAATGCACGGTAGTGCAATTGTATCTGTGGTAAGGAACCTGGTTTCGGCTGCAAAAGACGGGACTGTGTGGCTTTGGGACGTTGGTGAAGGCCAGGTGATTATGGCTCTTGGAAATGAGATGGCAAGCATTAGTGATTTAGTATCAGCAACAGGCATAAATGTGAACTTTTAGTCATCATGTCATCTAGTATAACCATTCATTTAATACAGAACAAGCACTTAATACAGAACAAGTGACTAAAAGATGGGAGCAGAGCCATTGATATGCTTGATGTTAGACTAAAAGTGAACTTAGTCATTATGTTATCAAGTATAACCATTCAATTAATACAGAACAAGTGACTGAGATTGAATATGACTCTATCTTTGTTAATGAAATACATATTTAATCTGAGTGAAAATTTCTATTGAGACCTCCAAATTTCCTCAATTGAGCTCCTTGCTATCCACACCTCTCTTTTATTTTTGAAAACATTAGATTACTCAACATACCTCTTTTTGATTTCCCATACTAGCCTTATTAATCCATCTAGAAGTCAATTTCCAAGCAAAAGAAGAAAAGAAAAAGAAAAAGAAAAAACCTCTACTGTTCAATTGAACCATTGCACATGATGCATGCAAACCATTGAACCAATCTCGTCATAATCTCCAAGGCACTAAAATATGGCCTTACATAGATTAGAACAAGAACCAATCTCGTCATAATCTCCAAGGCACTAAAATATGGCCTTACATAGATTAGAACAAGCATACTATCACATTCAATCCATAATTGATGCCCGCTCCCAGGCAAAATGAACCTCCTCCATCACTATCGATATCTTTGCTTCTGATCTACATACTCTCAACATCTATCTTATAAGAAAAAAAAAACCCTAAAAAGAATCCATATGCATTAGAGAAGAGTCCCAAGTCCCAACAATCAAATTCCACAATTGAGACGTAGCATTGGATTTGCTATCCAATAAATCTCTAGAATATAGTTGCTTTGGCCAAATGAATATTATCCAAGTATTGTAGTTGGAATTGACACTGAAAAGCCATTGCCATATTTCTCGAATACTTGAGGTCTTGAGCAATACAAGGAAAGATGATCAACGTTTCTGTGACATAATAAGCTAATTTTGAAGCAAGCTAGAAAAGTGCCTCTCTGTTGAAGCTAGCTATCAACAAGAACTTTTATCCTCAATCCTCATCATTTTCACGTCATAAGCTTTCAGCAAGAAAGCTAGGGTTTATTGAGTTTTGTCATTTTGCATATGCATAATTATGTAAATATCTAATGAGAAACAAAGAGATCGGGGTCTATTGAGCAATTGTGGAGGTCTCAATAAAAATCTTCAATCTGAATATGTGAAGCAAAGGGACTTATGTAATTACTTATTAACCAAGTATTTGGGATATGTATTATAATAGGACTCTTGTATCTCTTATGGGATAGATTCAAGGGCTATAAGGTAAAGAGAGGGTCTCCGAAGAAGCTCATTCTAACGTGAATACAGTCTTGATCTACCTATTGAGAGTCAACGAGTATTCGGAGGAAGACGTCTCTTCATTTTTCCAGTTCCTTTGATGGAATAGCAGATCAACAATCAAGGTAGGTAACTTTAATCTACTTAATTAGACTATGACTTGCTTGTTGTATGTTTAAATCGATGATTGCGCTTATGACTAACACATAATTTCAAGATGTAGGCAATATATAGTATCAGAGCAATATCATGTGTTTAATCATAGGTCCATCATTTTGTTAAACATGGAATTTGATGTTTGGTTAGTGTTTTGTTTTTTTGGTAAACAACCAAGTAGAAAATGGATCTTAATTATAATCATGGAATCTTTTGGAAGGGGTCAACCCAACCCAAGAAATGAAATTTAAACAAAAGCTAGCAAAAGGAGTTGTCGTTGTTCTTGAACGACATAAGCTCCCAGCAGCCCCATTTTCTACGCTAAAGCTTTCTTGCTTCAATTGTGACTATTTGAAGCTTGCATGCTTCAATTAATATTTTTCTTATTCGCCATGATGCATCATACCTGGGCAAGTATGCTTTGCTGCTGAATTTTTTATTTTTTGTGTGCTTCCGCTAACAATTGCAGCGCCGGAGCGTGTGGGTAAGTTTTTTGGATTCTCTGAAAATCTGGTTGATTTTATATGTTTGAGCATGAACCTTAGAACTCTTCTGGGGAGTAATAAGAAACTATGTTAGATGCCCAGATGAAACTTACTTTATGAAATGTATGGCGCTTAATCAATATGGCTTGGCTTGTTGTGAAATAGCTTCATTGCCTGTGTATATTGTTCTCCCAATTATATGACTGTGATGAAATTACTTTTAAAGACAACAAGAATGATTCAATATAGTAAATCAATGAAGACCTTTAACTGATTGGATGTTTTTGAAATAAATACTGCCACAACAGACTGTTTTGGAGATTTTTCTTTTGGTTATGCAGAAAAAGGGTCTTAAAAATTGCACCTTTGTATGTAAAACGTGATAGTTGCATCCACAGATGTTTAAACTTACATGTTTTAATATATGAATGGTGGTATTGAGCATTAATTTCTGATCATATAAAGCATAGATGAAAATCTTTTCTTTTTGCCCACAGGTATTGAAAAGCTCTAACTATAACTTGATCAGATTTTTAATGGTTCAATAGATAGAAACTAAAGAATGGATTAATGGTTTGTGCACACATAGCTAAATTCATTGACTAAGGAACATGTATGCAAAATTTTAATCTGCAAAATTTTCTTGTCATTGTTTGCAGTTCTATTTGGAATTTATTTTGTTTATGAAATGTTCTAGTTACTATTTTCCTTTGTTTTTTCTTTTTAGATTTACAAAAACTTAAAATTAGAACTTGAAACTTAGCAAATTTTCTTTTTCTTTTGTTTACAGTCATGGTAACATCCACCTTAAGTCTTGGAACTCTTGGTTATAAGAGTTGGATGGAAGACATTGAGATTTATCCTATTGAGATCAACTTAGTTGAGAACAATCCTGATTATTGGTTTCTTGATACTGGGTCTCCCATTCACATTACTACTACTTTAGAGGGGATTCAAAATAGGTGACAACCAAGGAGTAGTGAAAATAGAGTTTTCACAGCAAATGACACGAGAGCAACCATAAAATCTGTAGGAAAAGTTGCTTTGGAGTTTAAACCTGGCATTGTTCTAGTCTTAGAACTAGTTTACTTCATTCCTTCCTTGAGGAAAAATCTTGCTTCAGTAGCTGTTTTGGTAAAGAACAATTGTAGTTTTCAGATTGATGTTTGTGGAATGAAAGTCTCTCGTGATTCTGTTTATCTTGGTCTTGCTACACTTGTGAACGATTATTGGCTACTACCTAGTTCCGTTGTCAAATCTATGAATTTGATTGAGAATACAATTGAGAAATTGTCTGGGAATAAACGAAACGTTAGTAAAGTTTTAGCTTTTTGTGGCATCGCAGACTAGGACACATCTCGAAAGAGAGACTTGAGCAGTTAGTAAAACAAAACGTTTTACCAACTTTAGACTTCTCTGACCTTCATGATTGCATAGAATGTGTGAAGGGGAAATTTGTCAAGCAGAAAAAGAAGGGTGCACCTAGGAGTACAACTTTATTAAATCTCATTCACAGATTTTCTACGCAAACCATATGTGAAAACAGTTATTTCATAACATTTATTGATGACTATTCCAGATACTGCCATGTCTACCTCATCTTTGAAAAATCCCAAGCATTAGAGAAGTTCAAAATTTATAAAGCAGAGGTAGAAAAGGAATTGAATTCAGTAATTAAAGCAGTGAGATCAGATAGATGGGGAGAGTATTATGGTAGAGCTACTTAAATAGTCGTCGGCTATAGTTCTGGGATTTTATTTGCAATGTACAACCTTCTCATATGGAAATACCTGCAGTTTAACTAATTGATCATTCACATAGTTGGAATCATTGCTAATTAATCATGTTTCCCACAAATACTCAGGCTCATATAGCATAAAATACATGCATGCACATTTATACTCAAATACATCTTTAACTAAGGCTGATAATCAGAATCATCGCTCGAATCTGACTTGGTTTCGTAGTTAATTTCTGGTAAGATGTGCCGCTCCTCGTTACTTGAGTCTTCGTCATCTTCATTTGGATTAACATCAAGAAGTTCTCCTATAGAAATTTGAATCACACTACCTGATCTCACATTATTAAGGCAAATTGTAGAGGATTCTTGAATGTCAATTGCGTTCGGCTCTTGGTATCCAGTAACTTCTTCATCATCTGCGGTCTCACCAAATGTGGCAGCACTGTATATGTTTCTAGGAATAACATGGTTAACTACTTTTCACGTGCCTCTGTGCACAAGATCATCAAGATAAAACATTTGTTTTACCGTTGTAGCAAAAACAAAAAGGTCATCTTCAAACCAGCTTGTAGCAGTATTCACTGAAAATATTCTATACTGATCGGTCCTTTTGTTCTCCGGGCTAGTATCAAACCATCTACACTTAAACAAGTGCACTTTCATGGCTTCTCCATAAATTAGTTCAACTACTAAATGCAGAACACTGTAATAGTCAACGCCATCGTGCCCACCATGCATTATTACCCCAGAATTCTGTGTTCTCAATCATTCATCTCTATGTTGACATATAAATTTCATGCCATTTACTTTACACATCGAGTAAACTTTTGAAGTTACTAGTTTCATTGACAAGAGTCTCAATGCCTGTGACCATTGTGGGTAACCATCATCTTGTACATGGTTCCTTTGAAAAAAAATCGTTCACTTTAAATATGAATATTTATATTAATTTATATATAAAGAAAGGTTATATATATATACTTACCCATTTTCCAAAATAGTTTGCAAACGTTTTGTTGTGGTACTGAACATTATCAACAATATAAGGGTGTTGAAGATATGGTCTTTCCAGTATTGAACTTCTGGACAGTTAATCAGTACCTACCAGTGGACTAACTCATTTGGTTCCAATTTGTACAACTTTGGCAAATTTCCATATACTTCAACATCATTGGAGTTGATGGAAATGTTGAACTCGGGTTCATCTACTGACATATGTTGTGGAGGGTCCTCCAGCGCTCCCAAATATAACTTGGTGTATGCTACGTACTCGTGCGTAAGGATATGCTTCAGCGATACACCAGCCTATATTTCCTGCATAGCCATAAGGATACATGACATTACTCATCCACCAAAAAATTTCATTCTTCTGGTCAAGCTTCACGGTTTAAGGAGCTTAAGGCATCTTTCTCTTCCCTTCTTTTAACTACAAATGTTTTCGTAATTTCATTCTTTGAAGATCAAGGCATGCCTTGAGAGCCGTCTTTAGTTTTCCCCTCTCAATTCAGAATTGTGCTCACCATACTTTTGCACACATTATTCTCTATGTACATGAAAAGTAGTGCCTGATCGATAACTTGGGCCAGTACGAGAGTTCTCAGAATATGCTTCTATGTGTCCAGAATTTACACCTGTTGGGTCTTTCAGGTATTGACGCCACAATTTCAGGATGATTACTCGGCTGCCCAAAATTATATTCATTCAGCGCTTCCAAAATTTCATCCCCCGTCGATCCCCTGGGTTGCACACCTATTTCTACAGTCACATCAAAAGCTTCATGATTTTTCCGAAATGGGTGATCATGTGGAAGCCAACAACGGTGACACATTTGGACAATCTTCCTGTAATGTGGTCTGCAACACTCAACAGTTATACATTCTGAACAAACCCCGTATCCCCTGGTAACGTTGCCCGCCAACATCCCGCGGGCAGGAAAATCATTGATGGTGCCAACAAGCATGACACGCTTCTGGAACATCTCATTTTTGTACTTGTCATAAATGACATGACCAAATTCACTCAGGTGCTTAAACTCCTCAATCAAGGGTCACAAATACACATCGAGACACTTTCCTGGATAACCCGGCCCTGGAATTCACAGAGTTCATGCACATCCATGGAGGAAGGTTGTAAGGTACCAAAATAATTGGCCATATACGGTATTGAAGACTCATGTTGCCAAAAGGGTTGATCCGTCAGATGACAGCCTGAGCCAAACATTTTGGATCTCCGATGCAAAATCAGAAAACTCCCTGACTATGTGCTTTCAAGCATCTCCGTCAGCAGGGTATATAAGGGTATCATTGTCAGGAAAATTCTTCTCAGCTCAACAGTGTATAGTTTCATCTGTGTGTGAACACATAAACAACTGTTCCTGCCTATCAATCAGCAGGAAATACCGAAGTATCTTCACAACTTTCTTATTCTCTGTAGGACTCAACTTATATCTATCCGTAAAATATATTGGGCAGGCATGAAGGCTTTCAAGATCATTACTGTAAGCGTCTTCGATCACCCCAGAAGAGAACACAATCATATCTGCATGCATGAATTTTGATGTAGGCAAACCCAAGATCTTTCAGGATATGTTGCACCTTACGATGAGTGGTAGGAAGGCGATGACCGGCGGGCAACATCAAAGTAGTCCACTTTAGCCAATCATCAACATCCTTGACACTCATTTTGTTCTCTACTTTGAGCTTCATAACTTCCATAACACTTTCAAGAACAGTCTTATTATACCCGTTGTACAACGGAGTCTGTTGTAATGCAATCAGGTTGTTGTACTTGTCCATACCGGCAGTGTTGACAACTCTAGGTAATTGCTGAAGTGCTCCAATACTTTTTCATTAGGAAAACGAAATCGGTCGCTGCGACACTGACAATTATTACACAGGCAATAATGAATTGGCATCCCTCCACAATTATCCTTCACATATTCCACAAATCTCCTTATTCCATAGTGATAGTTTACATCCCATCTTGGAAAACACATCTAATTCTTGTCTATCCTGAAAATTCTAACAATATATATATATATACATGCACTAATTAATTAAAAATTCATCATTATATATATATCGATCTTTAAACTACAAATTACAAAATTTAATTCTTCTACTACCTAATTACAAATTTGCATATATATATATATATATATCGATCATATATACCAACAATTAACATATATACGTACATATCAACAACCAACAATTAATTACAAATTTACATATATACAACTATATATATACATATCAACAATTAATCAACAAATTTACATATAATTATACATATATATACACATTTTTATCGAATTTAACTCAACTCAACTCAAAATCAACAATCAACTCTACATCAACAATTAATTAATCAACTCTAAATCAACATTAATCAACACACATATATATACGTATCTATATAGCTTCACGGACCTATTTTTAACAGCTTCCGACAATACCCAACGATTTCAGAGCGTTTTGAGTTTTTCTCACCGAATTTTTTTTGAATGATTGAGCTGCTGCGAACCAGATTTGATATAAGAACTATAGCCGATGATGCACTAATTCGTCGGCTATAGTTGAAAATCTCGTCGGAAATTTTAGTCCAACTATAGCCGACGATTTTTTTGGCAAAACACCAACGAGATTTTTTCTGTTGTCGGCGTTAGTGATATAGTTGACGAAAGAAAATCAAAACCAACAACGTAGGTTAATTGTCGGCTATAGTAAACTATAGCCGACGACAAACCTTGTCGTCGGCCTGTTTTTCGAAATCTCGTCGGGTATGATACTTATTCTGGTAGTGATCGATCGCTCAGGAAAGGTCTTGAAGCATTTAAGGTCTCGACGTCCGATGAAGATCAGCAACGCTAGGGTTTTTTATTATTATTATTATGATCAAACAGTTTTATTATTAATAAAGTTGGAAGAATACCACAATGTGAAGCTAAATCTCGCGAAATTTGAATAACATTCTCAAAGAAAACATGTGGAGTATGTCTAAGAAAATTAAAGTTGTCAATAATATACTAGAGAACTTTTAACAACAAAAAATAATCAAATATCTTTTTTTAACAAAGAAAACCCGAATACTGAGATAGGGCAAACTTCAAGGTTATCAATGAAGTCTAAGTTTCAAACAGTCATAGTTTTCGGCTTCGATCAGCTTCATGGAGTCCAATAATTTGGTGCGATGAAGTCTCATCTTAATTATGTGTTCGATTCTTGATACATATCATCCTACGTTCACAATCTTCTTAATTATGATTATATTTAGAATCGGCCGTATAATCCTGATAAATCGTGTATGATGCCAAACATAACCTAGCTAGTTAGCTAGCTGGTCTTGTCATTAGTCACAAGAAATGCATAAAGTAGTTCATTCCAGGTATCAGGGACACCACCAAGACACCAGTGACTACAATCATTTCCGGCATTCCCTCCGAAACCATATATTGATGGGTGTCCATCTTTTCTCAACTGCGACAGTGATGTTATATCAAGCAAAGTTACCGGAGATGACATTCTTGCCAAAACTTGGTCGACCACAGTTTTTGCTGGTGGTAAACCTCCTGGGTATATCGAACCACTTACAGGATGAGTCTGTCCTTTACAAGTTGCCAAATCGGTTTCGTTCCATTCTTTACCACTGCTCCAACGATACCGTGCATCCATGTAAGAAAGTTAAAGAGAAAACACGAATGAAAGTACTTTAATTTCTAGAAAGAACATCAATCTAGGAGGAGCATGATATAGAAACCTTTTGTGAGTGAAAATGCAAAAGAGATGGCATGGTTAGGACGTACTTGTAATGTGATGGAGAAATGCCTTGGAAGAAAACTTGGGTAGATTTAGCATCAACATTAGAGTCGACCCATTTGGACCAAGTAGTTAATCCTTCTTTGAAAGCTGCCAAACGATCCATGTCCTTGAGTATCTTAGCTCCTGAGACAATGTAGTCCCATCTGATGAATCATGAGACGATCTATTAAGAACTGGAGCTCTCTTGAAATTTACATTTGATAAACACGTACATATATACATGAATCAAGACCATTCATCGATCGACCAGAGGTACTGTCTACATGCATGCATGAATTGTATAAGATACGTACGAGATATCTGGCTAGCTAGAGAATAGTATTAGGAGTTCTTACGGTTGTTTACTTCCTTTATGGAGCCACCAATGCCAAGTATTGAAGATAATCATGTCGTATCCTTTCCATGCATCGCCGTTTTCAATGGAGTCGAGCTTTAGAACCGTGCTGCCGCCGGTCTTTGTTCTCGCTAGATCCACCAGAAATGCATTGCGAGACATCATTACAGAAACGTCATATTCCTACCGCAAATGAATCAAACCCAGTGGTATGTAAGTAGTACGTAATGTAAATTAATGTAAGATTTTAGTTCATTATAGTAAGAAAAATTGATTATAAGATGGACAAACTCACAGGTAAAGAAAACGTAGAGAGATCTCCTTTTCTAATTAAGGTGTAATTCGCTTTGGACACTGCAGAATGCAGCATGCATGTCAATGACTGCCATTGGTTGAGGCTTAGAGAGTCCCCTACGAATAGTATTTTCTTCCCCTTTAACTTTCTCAACAGGTTTGCACCATCGAATCTGCACC